>CP126890.1:246240000-248867500 GCA_030440675.1 Furcifer pardalis
TAATGGTACTGAAAGAATCAGCTTAAGTCTCTCCCAACCATTCTACATAATACTTTTAAAATTAAGGGGAAATAACAGCTAAATAATTATAGCAATTTGTTCAAACACGTAGATTCACTCCTGTTGCTTCTACCATACTGAGTACTAAACACTTGTTCCTCCCAGTCATATATAAAGACAACACAGAGGAATAACAGTCATACTTCAAATATAAAGACAGCACAGAGGAATAACCATATGTAAACAATGTACCCATCTAGCAAACAATTTTTAAAATTCCTTAATAAAAATAAAATCATGGTCATTCAAGATAACAAAGGTGACCCATCATGGGCACAGCCAATGAAAATGTTAACATGTATCAAGATGCTCATCATTTTCTATAGGTCATCCAGATCTCACAGAACTACAGTACTGGATTATCTTTTGATGCAGAAGTAAAAATATATCCTCAATTCAACTTTATAACTATTAGTTTTTGGGTCTTGGGCTTGATTATTACCAATCAAAGAAGAAGAAAGACATGTTACTATGGGTAGAACATTGAACCACACCCCCACACCCCAGCTGTAACCAGGTTTGAGCACAACTTAAGAAATATGCCTGTCAAAATTCTGCCGTGAATTTTCAGGATATTATTTTATAAAATTTTCTGTGCTGTACCCAAGATGTTGGGTACAGGCCGAAGAGGTGGTATTTCAACTTCAAACAATTGTTGATTAATTAATTTTCTAGTGATTTAATAAGGGAAGATTTTATAATAATTTTGTAATATGTTTTATGTAAGGTTTTTAATGGTATGTCAGGTTTTTTATGTAAGTTGAAGTGGACACATTGGCCACAGGTTGAGAATCTCTGCTTTAAAACCTCTTTATTTCACACACTATCTCACAAGAGTCTGTGCTTTCTGTTGCAACTGTCCCTCAGCTGCCTAAACATGCCCAGCCACCCTGGACACAGCCAAACAAGCTTATAAGCTTATGCATAAGTAGAGAAACATGTCTTGCACTTTTAGTGAAACAGATTTAAACTTGCACTGTATTGTATATTATAATACAGTAATACCTTGGATAACGCTAAGACTTGGTTTCACAAGTTTTGGTGTTATCCGATTTTTAGTGTTATCCAATGCATGTTAAAATCCTATGGGATGGATCGGATAACGTTAAAGCTCCATAGAAATACATTGTAACCGCACAGGCTTTAGCGGTTGTTATCCGATCCATCCCATAGGACCTTAACGTTATTTGATCCAATTCTCCTCCACAGATTACTTAATGTTACACAATTTTAGCATTATCCGAGGTAAATGTTATCCGAGGTATTACTGTATGCATATTGCAATAAAAACATGCGCAGAAACATCTGGGCCTACGCAAGCTTTTGCAAGGAAAGGATTTTCTATGAACTCAGGGATGGAGGAAATTAGTAGACATAGTTTGAAAACAAGATACAAGGTGGGGACAGTCCAACTGTAAACCAAACAAGAGGATGATTTCACTTGCCCCAAAATCTCTTCTCTATGACTGATGTCTTGCCTTAAAAAATGTATCTCAATAAAAGTATCTTTCAACAACCTGATTTTTTCCAGTTCTGCTTTACCTAATGTTTGTCTTACACTCCTGCAACACTGCTCTTGGAAGAACCATTCTTATTTAAATAAAAACAAACTAAAAGAACTTTCAAAAATGAAGAATAACTGATTAATTAAAAGCAGACTAGTTTCTCTTCACCAATTAGCAGTTAAAGGAATCATACCAGAATGCCAATCCGTTGAAACAGCCTTCAATTCAGAACATTCACTGGTGTCCATTGTTCAGTACTGATTACAACAGTATTCAGTGCTCTGTATTGATTACCAGTGAAACAATCTCCTTTTCTTTCATTTATTTCTCAGAAAAGACAGATGTTAAAATTAACTCAACTTAATAACCTCGCATAAAGAGTGCCTTGCTTAAAGAGTAACTCGCTTAAAGAGAATTTTCTCTGAATGTTCACTTCGTTTAACAAATAAAACCAACAAAAAACTCGCTTAACAAATAAATTGGGGTTCTCAATCCCCCCCACCAAAAGTCACAATTGGTCACTTACAATGGCGTTTCATTTAAAGACCAAACTCGCTAAAAGAGCAATGAAACACATGATGCTCTTTAAGCGAGGTACAACTGTACTCATGTCTGATTTTCCTAACAGGATTAATAAATGTTAATTCCCTCTCAACATTTCTGTTCTTACCCACTGTTGCCTCCAGATCTTCCCCAGCATTTCCCAGTTGCTCTTTGAGTTCTGAAAAATAAATTGATCTTCTTGGCCACAAAGGCCATACAATGTCCTTTTATCAAAGGAGATGTCATAGTGACGGCAGCAGACAGAAAAATAAGTTAAGGATATACTGGCTGGGTTTTGGATTAGTATGAAATACTCAGACACATGCCATGAGGGAGATGTGGCCTACATGAATTTGCTAAATATAGTTACCCTGATGCAGCATACTTTTAAAGCAGCCAACAGTGTCCTATGATAGAGACTGATAACTAGAACTGTTTCCTCTTTACTCACATCCTGGATGCCTTGTGTACAATCTGTCAACCTTGAGTTTCCCCGAGAGACTGTCAAGTATTTAAAAACAATAAAGTAGAGGGAAGCTCTTTTTTTAAAAAATAAAGCAACAAAATGTTCTGTACATAAATCCCACTGATATTAACAAGCTTAGAAGCCTTTTAGTACGGCCTATTAAAAAGTCACACATATATTTATAACCTTTTAAAATTATTAATTGGGAATCTTCTGCCACTTCTGTTAGCTTATTATCATCATTCACAATTTATAGTTGTAGGGACTCCAGTGGCTCAAGTGGCTAAGACGCTGACTGGGAGGCGGAAGGTTAGCAGTTCGATTCCTGAGTACTGCAGGACGGAATGAGCTCCTGTCTTAGTCCCAGTTCCTGCCAACCTAGCAGTTCGAAAGCAAGAAATTGCAAGTAGATAAATAGGGACCACTTTGGTGGGAAGGTAACAATGTTCCATGCATTATGGTGTCTAGTCATGCCTGCCACATGACCACGGAAATGTCTGCAGAAGCAGACAGTGCTGGCTCTTCGGCTTTGAAACAGAGATGAGCACTGAACCCTAGAGTTGGATACGACTGGCTTTCAAGCAAGGGAAACCTTTACCTTTACTAGTAGACTATACCATTGTCCCCTCCCGCCATAGTGGTTCATAGTGCTGCAATAACATGTTAATGTAAGTCAGCATGCTTTTCTATATTAACTGTCCACTCCAGCATGGGAAAGCAAATGCATTTACAATCATTGTCATCTTCCACACAAAGTAAACATTTTTGTTAATTTTCTATCTTTTTTTTTTATTTTAAATTTTTATTAGGTATTTAAAAAAATACAAAAATACAAAACAAAACAGTTACAAAAATACATAAAGTTGTGAAGATCATATAACAAATTTCTCTAAATAGCGATATTATTTTAACCACATTTCTTAGAACATAATCTTCTCCACATTATTTTCAATTGCATCATTAACATCACCCTTGTGCTATATACAATGTCCGGGGAGATCTATATCCTCACAGTTTCCAAAAGTCGTTCTGATCTTGTACAGGGGGTATGCCTTTTCCCCCCCCCCAAAGTATAACTTGTAAAAGGTTCCCAGATCCTCCAGAAATTGTTACTTTGCATTTTTCCTTTTCTGCAATTTAAGTCCCATGTAAGTTTTTCGTTAAGGGCCAAATCCCACATTTGCTTATACCAATCTTGGATACTTATCTTATCATTGCTTTTCCAGTTTTTAGCTATACATTGTCTTGCAACAGTCAACATTATGGCCAACAATTCTTTATTATCCTTATTCATGTCATATTCATCTATGTCGGTTAGCAAAATTGTATCTGACCCCAGTTTAACTTGCATGTTTAGTATGTTCTCTATCTCTTTTTCAATTCTTTCCCAAAAATCTTTTAAAGATTCACAGCTATACCACATATGTTCATATGTTCCCCTTGTTTTTTTACACCTCCAACATGTATCACTCAAATTACTATACATTCGATGCAAGCCAACTGGGGTCCTGTACCATCTCCATATTATTTTGTAGTTATGCTCTTTAACTCTAACCGACATAGTCCTCATTATCCTTCTTTTCCATATTACATGATCTAGTATTGGGGAACACATGTCTCCTGTTTTATAAGACTCCCCAAATGGCTACATTATCCAGAACATCTAGCCACTGGCTTAACTGCCTGGGATTGATGGGAAGTGGATTTCAATTACATCCATAGACACTTTCAGCAATCAATAAAAGTGCATAACATTTTTAAAAAAAATTGCAACTGTGAATTGTGGACAGATCTACACAAAAACTGTGAATGGGAAAGAAAATAAATGGATTAAAGAAGAACTAAAATGCAACTATAACTTCAGTTTCCTACAATGTGAGAGGAGCACAAAATAAGTGTCATGTGTATGATTAGTCCCATGACTAATTAAAATTAATTAAAAATAAATTAAATTAAACCATAACATTTATTTTTATAATGTCCAAAATTCCTTCTTTCTTTTCTCCTGTTTTCCACTTAAAATTGAACAATCCTTGAATAGGTTAACATGCCTCTAGGATTTGTACAATCCTATCTGTACCAGTGAGGAGAATTTGGTGGCACTACATTTCTCTCTCTCTCTTTATCATTTAAATGTGATCAGTAGATACAACATCTCTCTCTCTCTCCGGCTAAGAGTTGTGGATTACACACCATGATTTATAATATATGCTCACATAATATATGCTCACATCACTTGTGAGCATTATATGCTCATAATAGTTTTCCAAATATCTATTACAACCAGTGACGGGATGTCCCCGGTTCCATACGGTTCCCTGGAACCGTTAGGAACAATCCCGGAGGGTTCTCCGGGAGGTTAGTCAACTTTTGAGGCGTCCGGTTCCGGACGCCTCACTGAAAGAATTTTTTTTAAAAAAAATTGGAGCCAAAATGGCTCCAATTGACTGCGCATGTGCAGAAGCTCAATCTGATGTATTGCGCATGCGTCAGATTGAGTTTCTGCCCATGCGCAGTCAATTGGAGCCATTTTGGCTCCAATTTTAATTTTTTTTCTTTCAGCATCGGAGCTGCACCTTTTCAGGGCAGCTCCGGCGGCGGCGGCGGCGGCGGCGGCGGCACCAGCCCTCAGTTCCTCAGCCAGTGTGCCTTCCAAAGACCCCTCCCCAGCCTGCCTGCCCCCCTTGGGCGGCCCTGCCCGGGCGCGGCGGCAGCATTGCTCACCGCGGTAGCGCTCCAGCCCCGGCCTGGGACGCCTCCTCCTTGAGCAGCTTGGAGATCCCATTAGCCGGACTGGGCTGGCTGGACCGGGCGCCCGTCGGGAGGAAGGACAGCATGGAAGGACTGGCTGGGCAGGAGCCTTTTCAGCCCGGCTGCGGCTATGGCGGCGACTGTAGGCGGTGGCGCCTGCCGCGTTCGGAGGAGGAGGTAAGTGAGGGTTTTGTATTTGGGGTGGGTGGGCGAGTTATTTGTGTTTTGGGCGGGTGGTTGTATTTTTGTTTAATTTTTATTTTATTTATTTATTTTATTTATTCAAGTTATTTACGGGTTTGTGATGGTTGGGTGGTTGAGTTGAGGTTGTGTGTGTGTGTGTTATTTTTTTATTATTATTATTATTATTTTTAGCTCCGCCCACGTCATGACGTCATGATGTCAGCTCTGCCCATGACGTCATGACATTGGCCACGCCCATGACATCAGTGACGTCATGGCGTGGTAGTAGATTTTTTGTCATCCCATCACTGATTACAACAACATTATTGTATGTCAGGATAATTAAAAAATGTACTTCAAAGTCCTATAAAAAACTTGTACAATTGTTTTGATGTAAAAATATGGTGGGACAAAGGGAGATTGCAATGAACTGCAGCAAGTCATGAAACTCTATGATAGGAGTAGCCAGCCTTTTTGAGTTGGGCCCTGGGTCATGTTCCCTTAAAACATTTGAGGAGGCTGGACTGGCGGTGCTCCTGCCATTTACGGCTGTCATAAATGCATTTCCAACAACTGTAAATGACTCTGAGGCTGATTCTGGTGGCGGCTGGTGTGAGGCCTGGATTATTTGGCACTGTAGGCTGGATCCAGCCCATGGGTCATAGGTTCCCTACCCCTGCTCTATGATATCACTTCTAGGTTTTTGAGAAGTTACCATATATACTCGAGTATGTCGGGTTTTTTAGCCCTCAAAATAAGGTCTGAAAATGGGACTTGACTTATACTCGGGACAACATAAACACTCAAAAACATGCCCACATAAATGTCTAAATTAATTAATTTTACCATATTTTCATGTATTTTAATTACTGAAACTCACTAGCAGCTGCTGCATTTTCCACCCTGATTTATACTTGAGTCAATCTATTTTCCTAATTTTAGAGGTCCAAATTAGGTACCTCGACTTATATTTGGGATGATTTATTGTAGAGTATATACGGGTACTATTTATACAAAGAGAATAGAACACCCCTCCATGTACTGTATGAAGTCAGATTTTTTAGGTATTTTAAGAGCAGCGAAATAACTTTCTGTTTGTTTCCTTTGTTAATGGTATAGGTCACCCATGTCCACAGATGAACTTTATACTGTACTGTATTCCATCTCACTGTCTCTTTATCATTTCTGAGATTGCAGAGGGAAAAAACCAAGACCACTTCCTCTAAAGGAAAAAGTAATCTCTCTTGCTCAAGGTCAAATTCCTTTATCCATTTCAAAGTTCATCTCTGAACTAGGCAGAGTTGCAATAAATCTAACATCAGATTCTGTAGAATAACAAATAAATTAAAAGGGCTACAAAGCAGGGCAAAACAGTCTAGATAGGGACACAAGATTTCCTCCCCAATTTTTAAATACTTTATTATCTTCCTGTTTTACAGTCCACTTAACAATAACATTTACACTTAGTAGTAATATTCCAAACTATCAATGGAATTGTTTCTGTTTATTTATGCTTAGTTCCACCAATACTAGCGTATCTCTAATGTTTTTAAAATTTATAAAAACATAACTATAACCTCATAATTATATAAATATCATTTTGGGGGGTAGGCTTTTTGCTTCTTTCATGGCAGAATCAAAGTTCCTTGACAAAGTCATTCATGGGATGCAAGATACAAAAGGTAGGGAACCATTACAGATATCTCTCTTTGTTGTTGTTCAGTTGCACAGTCGATTCTGACCCTATGCGACCCCATGGACCACTGCCCGCAAGGCACTCCTGTCCTCCACCATCCCCCTCAACTCGCTCAGCTCTGTGTCCATTGTCTCTACAATACCATCTAGCCATCTCATCTTGGGCCGTCCCCTTCTTCTTTTGCCCTCAACCCTTCCAAGCATCAAGGCTTTCTCAAGTGAATCCTCTCTTCTCATTTGATGTCCAAAGTACTTTATCTCTCTAGCTGGCTTCTTTAGCATGTTTTTGCAAATAGCTTTTCATCAGCTTCAAAAAGTAGTAGGTGCAGGCCATTGCTAAAAAATTAATCACAAAATTAAATAACTGAAACACTTAACATGAATGAAACAAGTAATTTGAATTTAATGGCTTACAGATCAGAATCAGCCAACTGCAGAGAAACTATGGGAACTTTACTCTGGCAAAATCATTGTTTTAGCATGGTGACAGTTAAACCACACACTATGCCCATGATGGTGAACCTTTGCACTCCAGATGTTCTTGGACTTCAATTCCCAGAAGCCAAAGAACCTTGTGAATCCACACAAATGGGTTTACTGTGATTCATTTGGCCCGCGCTGCCTTCATCGCTCCCGGAAGCGGAAGTAAAACATGCCCGATGGCAGCATGGCCCGGATGAATTACAGTAAACCAATTCGTGTGGATTCACAGGGTTCTTGGGTTTCTGGGAATTTAAGTCCAAGAACATCTGGAGTGTCAAAGTTCACTATCACGGCACTATGCTAAAGTCTCATCGGTACGTAAAACAGCTTATTTTCAAATTGTAACTAAAAGAATAAGGCTTGGGACCCAAACTGGACCCAATGTATGGGGGGGGGGAGTGGTGGGAATCTTCCAGCTAGTTCATGTTTTTAAAAAGAAAATTTTAGCTCCTGATATGACACCATGACATTTTTTTTCTTTTAAAAATCTTGCATGGGAACAGGGCTCTCCTGAAAAAAATAGATCAGAAAGGAAGCTTTAACTCTTCCCCATTCATGATGGGTATAATCCATATTTGGGCAAAATTAGCTTACTTCCACACAGAAATGTTGTTTTAGCTTTTTTTAAAAGTAGCATATAATTTAACGTCCAGGCTCTTACACTTTCCTTCTCCTTCTCCTCTTCTTAGTCTGTCACAAGGAAAATTAAAAGCACACTTTTCTATTTTCAACTAAATATGGTTTGTTCTTATTTCTCGTTCAATCATAAATTATCATTTGAAGCTGCTGTTCCAACAAAATACAGTTAAACCTAAAATTAGTTTGTACTGGTTGAGATACAATGAAAAAAATGCTTCAGTTCTCCTCCTCACATGGAAAAGGGGAATAAAAAATGTGGGATTAACGAAAAATTATAGCAAAGAGGTGCGCAGTAAGTTGCACTAGAAACCTTCAATCAGCTGAGGGCCTTCACTCTGCAGTAACTTCACTAGTAGATTTCTTTTGAAAGCAAGATTTCCTTTAGCTGAGTGATATCCAACATCTCCCGAATAGAAGGTTGCACTGGATCCTCCCACCCTGTCACTGCCAAAATTTTCTCTCAAAACAAGAAACATGGGAAATGCCTAGTTTATTTTTAAAGCAGATTTATGCTCTTGAGAGACTTTCAGAAGTATGACTCTGCTTTAAAACAAAACTGCATTCCTTGTACAACTTCCTTTTAAATAAAACTGGTGGGATTTTAATGATTACAAAGATGAAATTGGGAGGTGGAACCTGGTTTGAAAAATGAGGTGCAAGAGCATGTGTGTTGAGCTATAGAGTAAACCCTTGTGTTGTAAGGGTGTATCAGCGGAAGTCTGAGAGTACAATGAACAACACAGCAACCAGACAGCTACACTGCATTGTAAAAATTGTTTTACTTGTAGCAAAATTAGAATCCAAATTCCTTCCAAATCATACACAGTAATAGCAGACAGTTCCAAAGTTGTTTCAGGGTCAAAGCAGAATAATCTTTTGTTCTTACCAGTCTTTGTCAATCACAAGAAAAACAGTCCAGTAGAGCTTACAAAGCAGAAAGTAAATCGAAAGAAAAATCTCCATCAAACAGTGAGCAAGAGTAGTGAAAGAGTAATGAGAGAGTTATCTGTAGCTGCAACCTTCCTTTTAACCATATTACTGACAGAAAGAAACAATGAGATATAGTAATACAGTAACCATGCAACATCAACTCAATACACTTAAAGCACCATAGTACATTTCACAACAAACATGTTACATTAGTTTATATACAGGTACAGTAATACCCCAGATAATGATTGTACTGTATAGCGCTAAAACCGCATAACGTTAAAAGATTTTCGGAAAAATCTTGTATCGAATAACGCGATTTTTAGCGTTATCCGGTACAAGCGTGTGCGTGGGGGGGAGTTGGATTGGGTAGAACATCTACCCAATCCAACCCCCCCCCCAGCGCCCGCCCCCACGATGTTTGGAAAGAGTATGGGGATCCGTAACCTTTCAAAACATTGGGCAGGCGGCGCACGTCAGTGGGGGTTAGGGCAGGATACAGGGAAGACCTCCGTATCCTGCCCTAACCCCCACCGACGCGCGCGCACCTGCACACCGCCCGATGTTCCAAAAGGGTAACGATCCTTACCCTTTTGAAACATCGGGCGAGCGGCGCACGTCGGCGGGGGTTAGGGCAGGATACGGGGGAGACCTCTGTATCCTGCCCTAACCCCCACCGATGCACGCATGCCTGCAGGCCGCCCGATGTTCCAAATGGGTAAGGATCCTTATCCCTTTGAAACATCGGGCGCGCGGCGGTGGGGGTTAGGGCAGGATACAGGGGAGACCTCCGTATCCTGCCCTAACTCCCACTGACGTGCGCACGCCTGCACACCGCCCGATGTTCCAAAAGGGTAAGGATCCTTACCCTTTTGAAACATCGGGCGAGCCCCGCACATCGATGGGGGTTAGAGCAGGATACGTGGGAAAAGCCAACCCTTGCCAAGGTGCGCAAAAGTGGCGGCTTGGCTGAAATTGCCACTCTTGGCCACTTTCCTGGACTCGCTATAGCAACGAGGATTGCACGTCAAGGCAATGGATCAAAGCGGGGGGTAGCTCCCCCCCCGCTTTGATCCATTGCCTTGACGTGCGATCCACGTTTCGCTCACCTAAACAAGGGTCAGCTTTTCTGAATTTCCCCCTCCCCCGGGGAGGGGGGAATTCGGAAAAGCCAACCCTTGCCCAGGTGCGCGAAATGGGGATCGCACGTTAAGGTATGGGATCAAAGTGGGGTTTGGCACCCCCGCTTTGATCCATTGCCTTGACGTGCGATCCCCGTTTCGCTCGCCTAAACAAGGGTCGGCTTTTCCGAATTTCCCCCTCCCCCGGGGGAAGGGGGAATTCGGAAAAACTGACCCTTGCCCAGGTGCACGAAACGTGGATCGCATGTTAAGGTAAGGGATCAAAGGGGGGTGGCACCCCCCGCTTTGATCCCTTGCCTTGACGTGCAATCCTCGTTGCTATAGCGAGCCCAGGAAAGTGGCGGCTTGGTTGAAATTGCCGCTCTTGGCCACTTTCCTGGGCTCGCTATGGCAACGAGGATCGCACGTCAAGGCAATGGATCAAAGTGGGGGGAGCCACCCCCCGCTTTGATCCATTGCCTTGACGTGCGATCCCCGTTTCGCTCGCCTAAACAAGGGTCGGCTTTTTATTTATTTATTTATTTCCTTTGACTTATTATCCCGCCCAATCAGGTCAAAAACCCAACTCTGGGCGGCTTACATACACAATTTAAAAATACATAGCTAAACCACAACTCAATATAAAACCACAAATCAATATACGATAGCCTATTCACAGTTAAAATATAAATTAATACAATAATTAAAAGTTAAGCTAAAAGAAATTAAACATTTCCAAGTTATAAAATTATGCAATTATTAAAAAACAGAACCAGGGTAGGAAGGTAAGAACAACGGGAGGCTGTCTCATCTGATAAGCCACCCAACATGAGATCCGGTATTTCCGGATCCCCAAACTTGTCCTGCCAGCCAGGTTTTAAGACCTTTCCGGAAGGGCAGGAGCTCTGTTTGTTGACGTAGATAGATAGGCAGGAGGTTCCACAGGGCTGGGGCGGTCACGGAGAAGGCCCTCCTTCTGGTGCTAGAGAGGCAAGCTTCTCTAGCTGATGGAATTGCAAGGGAGCCTCTCCGATCCGCCCTGGTGGGACGGACAGACGTTCTTGGGGTGACGCGGTCTCTGAGGTATCCTGGCCCATTACCATATAGGGCTTTAAAGGTAATGACCAGCACCTTGAATTGCACCCGGAGACATACTGGCAACCAGTGCAGCTGCCGAAGCAGTGGTGAGGCACGAGCGTAACGCCCGCACCCCATCACTACCCCGGGGGAGGGTGGAATTCGGAAAAGCTGACACTTGCCCAGGTGCGCGAAACGGGGATTGCACATTAAGGGATCAAAGTGGGTGGTGGTGGCACCCCCCGCTTTGATCCCTTGCCTTGACATGCGATCCCCATTGCTATACCCGTTTGGTAGAAGAGGCTCCCACTGGCGTGCCTTTTCACACGCGTGCGAACACCTCTTCTCAGGTTTTTTTTAGCATTGTTCGATGTATACCCCGGACAACGCTAAAAACTGGATAACGTCATGACTTGTGGAACCATGTCATAACGTTATCCGGGGTATTAGTGTATTATCCTTCCCAACAAGTTAGGCAATAACCCAATTCCTAACAATGTGACATGTTGCCCAGCCCTACCTTCTAGTACTAAAATTTTATTACAGTACTGCAAACAAGACCTGCATGCCAGCTAATGTTCTTCTTATACAGTGATGGCTAACCTTTTAGAGACCGAGTGCCCAAACTGCAACCCAAAACCCACTTATTTATTGCAGAGTGGCAACACAGCAACAGAGGAGGAAGGAAACACTCCAATTGGGCTGCTGGGCAGAGGTGTGAGGCAAACTCTGTGCTGGGGGGAGGGAGGAAATGCTACCATTGGGATGAACTCTGTGCTGGGGGTGGGAGGAAGCAATCTCATTGGGCTGCTGGGCAGAGGCACGGGCAAATGCTGTGCTGGGTTGACTGCATGGGTGCCCACAGAGAGGGCTCCAAGTGCCACCTCTGGCACACGTGCCATAGGTTCGCCACCACTGATATAGAATGTTCTTCATTTGGTTTAAAACAACAACAAAACAAATTGCTTGCTTCTGGTTCACTTCCCCCAAGATGTTTTTTCAGTCTTTTCATAAGTAAACTATTTTGCACAGATAAAACTAGATTGATGGCATGTGCATTTAAAAAGAATTGAATATTGAAATGAATAATGACTACTAAACTAACTTACTAGATTTATGATGGAAATTTATTTTCCTTTTACAGTAATACCTTGGATAACACTAAGACTTGGTTCCACAAGTCTTGGTGTTATCCGATTTTTAGTGTTATCCGATGCATGTTAAAATCCTATGGGATGGATCGGATAACGTTAAAGCTCCATAGAGATACATTGTAACCGCACAGGCTTTAGCGGTTGTTATCCGATCTATCTCATAGGACCTTAACGTTATTCGATCCAATTCTCCTCCCCAGATTACTTAACGTTATGCGATGTTAGCGTTATCCGAGGTAAACGTTATCCGAGGTATTACTGTATAAAATTTAACAATGGGGGGGGACGGGACACTTGTGCTTCTTTGTAGCATTCAAATGTCAAAATTCTGCTGTCTTTTGCTTTTGTCAAGCAAATGATTTGAACACCTAATTCTGGTAACTTGACAAAGATTAAAACAAATTATGTTGACCCTAAACAACCTACCAATCTTGAACAAAGGCAGAGACTGAGTGTCTAATTGCCTACCAGAAAAACAGCTTTCTTGTTCAAAAGGAAAAAAATCCCACAGTAAACAATCTCCACCTCTACAAACAAATTTTATCTTTTTCTCATTTCCATGAACCTTGAAGAGTGATTTTCATTTTCACCTTCTCTTCAACTAATCTCCCTTCTGAAATACATCTAGATGATTTTGAGTTCTGACGTGGATATATATTAATACTGTACTGTATAATACATTGGAAAGAACCCCTCCTTTCAGCATTAACAAGAAGGTAACAAGAAAACATCTTAGAGCAAGGGTGCCTAAACTATGGCCCGGGGCCAGATCCGGTCCTGATGCCAATTCATCCGGTCCATGAAGCCCTTGTCGCTCCTGGAAGCGGAAGTAAAATGTGCCCATACGGGCACATTTTACTTCCACTTCCAGGAGTGATAAAGGCTTCACAGGCCTAATAAATTTATGCCAGGCTCCCTGAATCATATGACCGGCCAGGGGTAAGCAAAATTTTGGGTACCCCTGTTTTAGAGGGAGGAAGTCAAGATTACCCCACAAGGAACTGATCAGGAAAAGAGCTTAATATCAAACAACCAAGGAAGCAACAGTAGCAGGATAACTTTAAGGCTGAGCAGGAACAGGAGGAGGTTCACACAAAGAGATTTAAGAAACAAAGTTGATTGCTGTCCCTTTACCCCCAGGGGTAAGCAACCTACAGTTCTGGGCCAGATCTGGCCCATGGTGCCAAATAATCCAGCCCCGTCCTTGCTCCAGCCAAAATCCGCTATGTAACAGATGGGACCTGCCTCTCAGGTAGGCCTTTTGTTCTTCTGGATTGCCTATCTATGGCTGGGCAACCCAGGGTCCGGATATGTGTAGAAAAGGTAGCATTAGGCCAAATAACCACTCCAAGCTTCTTCAAGAAATATATTGAAAGCATAGTAAAATACAGGATACAGTTCATCAAAAGATCAGCAAGCATTTCAAAGCAGAAACTAACCATTAAAGGTTCCAGGAAAAGCACTGGGGGCCCCTCTTTCCACAAGCTTCACATTTTGCAGAATGGCTCCACAGCATTCTGGTGGCCTCCATGACCACCTCAGGAACATCACAGAACTCTCTCTGCCTGCTGGAGAGGGAGAATGAGGGCCAACTGTGTGGACCAGCTAGCTCAGCCATAAAGACCTTGCTGCTACTGCTATTGCTGCCTCCATGACCACCTCAGGAACATCACAGAACTCTCTCTGCCTGCTGGAGAGGGAGAATGAGGGCCAGCTGTGTGGACCAGCTAGCTCAGCCATAAAGACCTTGCTGCTACTGCTATTGCTGCCTCCATGACCACCTCAGGAACATCACAGAACTCTCTCTGCCTGCTGAAGAGGGGGAATGAGGGCCAGCTGTGTGGACCAGCTAGCTCAGCCATAAAGACCTTGCTGCTACTGCTATTGCTGCCTCCATGACCACCTCAGGAACATCACAGAACTCTCTCTGCCTGCTGGAGAGGGGGAATGAGGGCCAGCTGTGTGGACCAGCTAGCTCAGCCATAAAAACCTTGCTGCCACTGCTATTGCTGCCTCCATGACCATCTCAGGAACATCACAGAACTCTCTCTGCCTGCTGGAGAGGGGGAATGAGGGCCAGCTGTGTGGACCAGCTAGCTCAGCCATAAAGACCTTGCTGCTACTGCTATTGCTGCCTCCATGACCACCTCAGGAACATCACAGAACTCTCTCTGCCTGCTGGAGAGGGAGAATGAGGGCCAACTGTGTGGACCAGCTAGCTCAGCCATAAAGACCTTGCTGTCTCTCTTGACTGTATTGTATTTTTACACTGTATTTTATTGTATTGTTTTTTTTCTTTTATGTAAAATTTATTGTGTTATCTGTGCTGCATCTGTTGTTATATTTTTATATTATGCTGTATTTATATTTGAGATTGTGATACTGTATATGTTTGTGTTATGTGAGCCCCTCTGAGTCGCCTCAGGGAGGTGAGTAGAGGGGCATATAAATCTAATTTAATAATAATAATAAATAAAAAATTCCATAGAGAGCAAAAGCTGTGTGTGTGTCTGCCTCACTGGGTTACACCTCAGGCCCTCCTCCTCAGGGAATCCAGCCCATGATCTTACAGCAAGGGATGTCAATCACATATTCGCTTTCATTTTTGCAATTCCATGTGGTTCAATTGTTTTGAATTCTTCTATCTCCCCCAGATCCCAGAATCACCATTTTAAGTGTACTTAAACTCAATTAAGTGGGTAACAAGGCTAACAGAAAAGCACCTTTTTAAAAAGGGGCTATTCTATTACAGGCTATGGATGCATTTATGACAGCCGTAAATTGGGGGGGGGGGGGGACCAGTCCAGCGACCTCAACTGTCTGAGGGAGCGTGATCCACCCCTTGACTTAAAAAGATTGACAACCCCTGCTTTACCCCGATCTCCATAATTCTTTAATGTGCAGTAAAACCTCAGATAACGCTAAAACGTGGTTCCACAAGTCTTGATGTTATCCGATTTTTAGTGTTATCTGATGCATGTTAAAATCCTATGGGATGGATCGGATAACGTTAAAGCTCCATAGAGATACATTGTAACCGCACAGGCTTTAGCGGTTGTTATCTGATGCATCCCATAGGATCTTAACATCGATGCAATTCTCCCCCCCAGATTGCTTAACGTTATGCGATTTTAGTGTTATCCGAGGTAAACGTTATCCGAAGTATTACTTGTATGTGTAAACTAGATCTGACTCTCACAATTTAGATGTTGCGATGCCTACCGCAGTTGGGCAATAATAAATGGACACAAAAAAATTATACAGGCTCCACACACAAAAATTGACAGATTTCCTTATTACTTATCCATTTAAAATAGCTGCGAGCCATTACCTCACAATACATTCGGAGAGAAACAATACAGTCAAACCTCGCATAATGAGCGTTTCGCTTAGCGAAAAACTAACACAATGAGCAAGTTTTTCTCTAAGCGGTCTGACTCGCATAACGAATTTTTCGCAATGCGAGTCGGGCTTTTCCCTATGGAAAAACTTGCATAACGAGCATTTCTATGGAGAAAACTCAAATTTTTTTCGCTATGCGAGTTTTCCCCAAAGAAACGCTCGTTATGCGAGTTTTTCCATAGGGAAAAGTCCAACTCGCATAGCGAAAAATTCATTATGCGAGTCAGACTCGCATAGCAAATTTTTCGCATAGCGAGCAACCTCTCAGAATGCATTAAATTCGTTCTGCAAGGTATAACTGTATACACTTATAACCCTAAACCAGCACATACAAAAAGCATGCAGCAACCCAAAGCAGCAACAATCAAAACATACTTGAACAAGAAAATACGAGCTTGCTTCGCCAATTTGTCCTCCATATAAGTATCATGGCAACAGGCCCTATCAGTCCCTGGAAAATAGATGAGGAAGAAGTAGAAGCAGTGACAGATTTTACTTTCTTAGAATCAAAGATCACTGCAGATGATGATTACTGCCATGAAATAAAAAGGCGACTGATGCTGAGGAGACACGCGATGAGAAACCTGGGGAACATTGTTAAAAGTAGAGACATCACCTAGCAAACAAAAATTCGTATAGTCACAGCAATGGTATTCCCAGTTGTAATGTATGGTTATGAGAACTGGACCATAAGGAAAGCTGAGCGCAGAAGAATAGATGCCTTTGAGATGTGGTATTGGAGGAGAGTTTTGAGAGTCCCCTGGACAGCGAGGAAGGTCAAATAGTAAAGATGAAGCCAAAGTACTTTGGACATCAAATGAGAAGAGAGGATTCACTTGAGAAAGCCTTGATGCTGGGAAAGGTGGAGGGCAAAAGAAGAAGGGGGTGGCCAAAAATGAGATGGCTAGATGGTATTGTAGATGCAATGGGCACAGAGCTGGGCGGGTTGACAACGATGGTGGAGGACAGAAGTGCCTGGATGGCAATGGTCCATGGGGGCATGAAGGGTCGGAATCAACTGTGCGAATGAACAACAACAACAACAACAACATAAGTTGAAGTACAACTGCCATTATATTGCCAGCCAACACAGGCATTGGTCATGCTCACTGAAGACAATGGAAACTGGAATATGATACATCTGGAAGGCACACAATGGGGGTGGCTATTTTAACTTAAAATTGATGCACATGTTTCTTGGGTCTTTTCAAAAAGTGGGTTCCATTTATAATGGCAAAATTAAAGGGGGGAGAGAAAGGAGAAAAAAGGCAAAATATTTTGACATTTTAAATACTAACACTTATTACAGTGTAAGCGTTCATGAATGAAACAGTGAATGTAATTAAGTTGTCATTGTCCTTCCTGAAGGAGACTCAAGGAGGCTCACACTCAAGCATTACTGTGTTGGAGCACTGTACAATTTACAATTATGGAAATATATGAAATATAAGTAAAATTCAAAACAAATTGGTGGTTAGGGAATGAGTGTCAGCAACAGTGGCCAAAGATGCCTTGCTCCCTCCTTGCTTCCTCACTGCTGTCACCATCCAGCTGTCTGTCAGACCAGAAAACCCTTTAGAAGACAAAGGGTTATTTTGTCCAGCTGAAGGTTTAATTTGTTTTAAAATGGTGCCCAATGTGCAAGAGTAAAATAAAAGTAAAAGTCACCCTTGCTTGAAAGCCAGTGGTATCTGACTCTACGGTTTGGTGCTCATCTCCGTTTACAGCCTAAGAGCCAGCACTGTCTGCGTCTGCAGACATTTCTGTGATCATGTGGCAGATATGGCTAGACGTTGGAGTGCATGGAATGCTGTTACCTTCCCACTGAAGTGATACCTATTTATTTACTTGCAATTTCTTACTTTCAAACTGGCAGGAGCTGGAACAGAGATGGGAGCTCACTCTGTTGTGCAGCACACGGGTTTCACACTGCTAACCTGTCAACTTCCAGTAGTCAAATTCACCTTCTAAACCACTAAGCCATTGTAGTCCCTTTTAGTACAAGAGTAGCAAGCAGTGGTGGATTGTCAAAATTTTCTCTACCACACCGTGACACCATCACAGAATGGGTGGAGCCAATGTCATGACATCATGACATTGTGGGTGGAAATAAAAATAAAAAAATAATAAAAAAATACACACACACCCCTCAACCCACTCACCCACCCACAACAAACCTGTAAATAAATTAAATGAATTAATTAAATAAATAAAATATTACATAAAAATACACACACACACCCCAAACACAAACCCTGGGTCACTTACCCAGGGTTGACTCGTTGGGGAGCAGCAGAGGTAGTGGCGCGGCGGCAAACTGCTGCTGCGGTAAACCTCCGCAACGGCACAACGGCTGGCAGTGCAGCACGTGCGGCCCGGTGAGGAAAGGCTGCCACCGCCGCTTCTTCAGGCGCTGCCTGCGCCCTTCCTTTCCCGGCAGCCAAAATAGAAAAAATAGAACTGTGCATGTGTCAAATGGAGGTTTGACACATGCGCAGTTCCCAGCAGCTATTTTGGCTCCAATTTTGATCCCCCCCCCCCCCAGTGAGGCGTCCGAGCCGGATCCCTAAAAAATAATAATTAACAATCCTGGATGGTTACTACCCCCTCCCCCCGAGAACCACCCGGGATTGTTGCTACCGGTTCAGGTGAACCGGTGCAAACCGGGAACAACCCATCACTGGTAGTTAGGCATATACTTCAATTCCCAGAAACCCTGATCAGCAGGAGTGCTGATATGATCTTCTGGTAATTGAAGTCCAAGAACAGCTGGAGCGCCAAGGTTAGCCACCAGGGCATATATCATGTGACACCAGTTTGAGATCAACATTTAGTAGCAGCAGTGACACCAGTTTGCAGTGACACCAGTTTGAGATCAACATTTAGTAGCAGCAAAAACAATACCATCTTGTCTCATTATAATCTGAAGGACCCTGGTCCCATCAGCCTCAAACACCACACACTTATAATTTAGGCAGTAGGTGTATTTATGGGATTTGGAAGAGAATCTGACCCTACTTTGATCCTCAGAACAACTAACATCTAAAATACAGTGCGTACCCTCATCTCTATGCTAAAACTGGAGAAGAAATACACCAACTCCTCCTTCAACAAATTTAAAAGCCTAAAGGGTGGGGTATAAGTCCAATAAACAAACAGAAAAACAGACAGACAGACAAATAAATAAATAATGGCCTTAATCCTGTTTGCATAAACAGAACCTAAGATTTTGGGGTCCAGCAATAGTGTCACAGCACTCACTACCTATATCTGTTACAAATATGTATCTAAAGCTGAAACAAGCAATGCCTGATCTTGATTTTTCTTCTAGAAGTAATATATTATTAACACAATGCTAGTAGGTTAGAATCTGAACAGGAGATTGGACAGCAATCCTATGGGCATTTATTTGAAACATAAACCTCAGTGTCAACCCATGACCCACCAGTGAACAGGTGAAGTGCTTATTCACCAGCCTTTTGTGGAGGGAACATGGAAACGTCTACGGCATTTTCTCCCATATCAAAGTACAACTTCGATATCAAGTAACAATGCAAATACACACACCCAAAGCAATCTAAAAGCAATATAATAGCGTGGCAGACATTTTCATTACTATATTAAAGTATGCAAGAAGAAACAGGAAGCAATTTTAGAGCACAAACAATTTTAAAATGTCATCTAGTAAAAGAAAGCAATTATAGCTTGATTTTTACTTACTCTTCTTTACACAGAGGAAACTCTTTCATCCAACCCTTTTTGCCTTTCACCCAAGTGCTCACTATTTTCTATATACAGTACTTCAGTATATGTCTGACTCTATAGAAATAAGTTTTCATCCCATCCCATTCCAAACCTCACATATTTTTGTCTGCTGGAAAATATGACATGATTAATTCTATCTCAGACAAAAACATTATTTCCACATACATTCAGCTCTATAAAAATTTACTTATACAGCAGTATAAACCATTAGGAAACGTCACTATTCACCGCAAACAAGTAAAAAGGAAACCGAGCCTGACCAACTTACTCTATGGTTTCTCTTATTTGAGAGCAGACAGAGTCGTCGGCAGTGCCTGGTATTTTTAGCCCACTTCTCTGGTCTTGTTTTAATCTTACCGCCTCACATTCAATACTTCTCTAATCCACAAGTCTGACTTCATATGTCTTCTTGTTTGCACAGCAAGCAAGTTACCAGGGATTTGTTGGAATAGTAATAGGATTATTCCTTTACTCAGCTACTTCCTGAGAATTCAGTTCAATTCCGCACAAGCTGATCAGTGGTCTGCTTGATGAGTACCGACGGATTTGTTCTCGCTGGCAGTAAACTCAGAAGGCAGGCACTGACTGATAAAACATGCTGTTTCCGGTCTGCAGTAGCCAAGGATGTACTTCCTAGCTGAAGTGAATATATGAAGACTCCAGGAGCTTCAATTCCACCTTTACAGCAGTCTAGACTTTACTCTTAGATTGTAATTCCAAAGTAAGAAACATTATTATTGACAGCCCTGGTGCATACTAAACTGCATTTCTGGGATTTATTTATATTTTTAGCATGTTTGTTCCAGAGAAATTGCTTAGCTAACCACAAATAGACAGACCTGGTGCTATTTCATCTAACGTACATTCCCTAGTTACAGCAGCTGCCTATACTGACCACCTCATCTAAAGACATTTAGCTGCCTAATTATCTTCTGTTCTCAGACACTCCCCGCTGCTGCCTTTCCTAGAACACTTGTGCAGTCACTCCTCTTTCTCTCACATTTGCAGACATACTTCAAATGCCAGGTCAAAAATCGATTACAGTAAAACCTCACACAAAGAGCGCCTCGCTTAGAGACTAACTCGCTTAAAGAGCAGAATTTTCTCTGTATGGTTGCCTTGCTTAACAACTAAAACCAACCAAAAATGCGCTTAACAGCTAAATCGGGGTTCGCAATCCCCCCCCCCCCCGAAGTCACAACTGGTCACTTACAATGGTGTTTCGCTTAAAGAGCAAACTCACTTACAGAGCAATCCCATGGAATACATTATGTTCTTTAAGTGAGGTACCATTGTACTTATGAAAAGCCTTTATGCTTACTTTTCATTACTGACTGAAGTGGAAGCTTGTTTTTACGCATACCTTTGTTTATATATTTTCCATGTGACCCTTACTATTTAAATATATTCTAAAAGTGCAGTCTTTTATTTAAGGACTAGCCTGACAGCCATAGGTGATCAAGTATTGTATGCAGATGAATGCAATTTTCCATATAAACAAGGAGACGCTCAATGTATGGCAAAAAAGGTGTTGACCTTATATGGAATGAAAACTGCCTGATGTTCAAACTAGGTTCCACAGTACTGTCTACTGAAGACCTATATCAGTGGTTCCCAGCTTGGGACCCAGGTCCCACAGGGGGACTTCAATTCCCAGAAGCCTAAGTTAGTATATTGGCTGATCAGTGCTTTGAGGAATTGATTTAGGCTTCTGGGAATTGAAGTCTCAAAAACTAAAGGCTGGTTTTAGGCTGGTTTTATAGCCATTTTATTTAGTGCTGCTATTTTATGGTAATACGTTTTCAGGAAATTTGCCAGTGGTTTCATGTTCTGAAGGGGTGTCTATGTGTGTGCAACATTTACAGATGTTTTCTGGAACACAGGTTTTGTACAGAAAAAGGGAAATTGTAGGGACTTCTGAGGAAACAGGAAACCCTTGGATGACTAAAAATAGTGGATAAGCAAAGATCATGGGTAGGATATGTGAGAACACAAAAAACACAATGAATGGAAAATGGATACAAGTGTAAGGACAAGGAGTTAGTGCTAGAAATTGGTCCAAAAGTGGAAAAGCACAGCATAGGAATTTAAAGAGGAGTGTTATGTGACCTAAGCGATGAAGGAGACATTTTCCCAGTTGCCACTCCTGCCTGCATTTAAATTAAGATTAACTGAGTAAGAATCTGTTTGTTTTCTTTTTAGAACAAAAAGAAAAATATTTACTAATAACACAAGAGCAATAGTAATAAAATATTTTTATTTTTATTTAAATGTTGGTGTGCAAGCCCCTCGAGTCTGGGATCTATAGTTTTTACTCAGTAAATCATCACACATATTTTAATGTTCTTATCATACATTCAAAAAGCAGAATTTCTTCTAAAAGCTAAATTTCTTCTAATTGATGTACAATTCTCCTTGTATCATGAAAGGTGGAAAGAACAAAGTTGAAAAAAGCATGAATAAAAAAATCATCTATAATTTCTTTTATACTAGGGTTGGACATTTAATACATGGTTTCTGTGACCCTTCCAAGCACCAAACATCAAACCAGAAGAAACTTTGAAGTTAAATAGGAAGATCAAAGAATAATCAAGTAAAATAGGGTTGCTTGGATACAGTACAAATTTTCTGTGAATGTGAAGAAACTCAATCAATGCAGCAGTTAAATGCACATAATATATGCCCCGTCATGTGTACAAATGAGATCTAGTAAATGGCCAAGATAATGCTACTGAAACAACCCACTTCTGATTTTTTAAAAAAAAGTCAAATCATTTGTTTCAAATTTTACTTATATTTCATTTATGTTCAGAATTTTAAATTGTGCAATGCTCTGATATGAAGAAACTGAATTTCCAAATTGCAGCAGTGCTTTCAACCTTTAAAATGCTCCAATTTTTCTACCATTAACATATATACGGTACTTTTCCTGACTTGACACAGCACATACATGAGGACATTATTATTATTATTTGCTATAGTTACTAGAATCCTGACTAAAGGAATTACTTGGAATAGTAGCTGTGTTAGTCTGTAGTTCAGGCATATCAAAAAACAAAAAAGTAATAAAACAAAAATACTGTAGCACTTTAAAGACTAACTGCTATATTTTTATTGTTAGCTTTCGTGGATCAAGTCCTCTTCTTCAGAGAAGGAGTAAAACTTACAGGCATGGTCTTTAAAGTGCTACAGTATTTTTGTTTTATTACTGTTTTCTTTTTGTTTTATGATATGCTTGGAGAATTCCGGGAACCATAGTGGAGGGAAAAGTCCAATGCCTCATAACCGTAACAGAAAGATACATTATCAAGAAAAGTATTCACATATTATTTGCAGATTTTTTCATCACATTTACAAAGGAACATCTCTAAACTCTTTCTTCTGAAGCTTAACTTTCTATATACAGTAATACCTTGGATCACGTTTACCTCGGATAACGCTAAAATCACATAACGTTAAGCAATCTGGGGAGGAGAATTGGATCGAATAACGTTAAGGTCCTATGGGATGGATCGGATAACAACCGCTAAAGCCTGTGCGGTTACAATGTATCTCTATGGAGCTTTAACGTTATCAGATCCATCCCATAGGATTTTAACATGCATCGGATAACACTAAAAATCGGATAACACCAAGACTTCTGGAATCAAGTCTTAGCGTTATCCGAGGTATTACTGTAGATATGCCATAATTCTCTTCCACAAAACCAGGACAAAAGTATATTTGACAAAAATGGGTGGGTTATCTACAAAATAGCCTTTTTAAAAACAAACATAATATAATGACAGGTATAAAACACTTTCACATTAAATATATCAATATATAAATGAATTTAGTTGCAACAGTTAATTCTTACTGTAAAATGATCTGTTGTACTTCTGAGAAGTCGCCTCGTGGTCAACTCTTAACATCCTCAGTTCCAGGAAACACACTGGTCACACCTATCGGGTGGCGGTGTGAGGCGAGGATGTTAAGATTTGTCTCCAGGTACAGTATATTCCAACTCCAATGTGGCAGAAAATCGCTCATTTGATGGTGAGAGTTTGAATTTATTTTAATACATATATGGAAAAATCATAGTATGCTTCAGGAAGTATGATTTTTCATGGTTCTTGCTTACATGCTCAGACAACACATGAGTACAAAGGTCTCTGTTGCAGATGCTTACTTTTCACGTGTAGAAAGCAGTAGAAAGCAGTGACAGAGAGGGAAGGGACTAGAATTGTGAACATGTCTATGGAGATGAGATATCCAAAATGAGTACTCCTAATATCTAGCAGGTAGAATTCTGGGTAGTTCTTCAGTAACACTTCCACACCAGTATTATCTGGATAGCCAAGCAAAAGGCATTGTGAGAACTGGGTGGGCAATTCCTGTTTTCCGGCTCCAACACTCACAACACCATTACCTTTGCTAAAAGGGTGGAGAGTTACACATTTCTTGGTATCTTCTGGGTGCATTACTTCCTTGGAGTCATTCCTTTGTGATCAGAAATTAATATTTACTAACAATTTAAAAACTGAACAAGGAAGATATTAAGTGAGCTATAAACAAACCTCCATTTTCTTCTGAATCAGCGCTTCTTAACCTGGCATTTTTCAGATATACTGTAACTAGACCAATGTTTACAAACCTTTGGTTTTTGAACTTCAATTCTCAGAAGCCTAAATCAATTCCCCAAAGCACTGATCAGCCAATGTACTGACTTAGCGTTCTGGGAATTGAAGTCCCCCTGTGGGGCCTGGGCCCCACATTGGGAGCCACTGTATTAGACTCACCACCATGCTGGCTAGAAATACTTGGATTTGTAGCCCAAAACCTTCATGAGGATGTCTTGCAGAGAAAGCTGCTTAAAATTACACTGATAAGCCCCTCTCCTTGAACTTCACCATTAGTCCTGCTTAACAGCGACTCATCAACAACATTAAGCAACTGTGTTTTCCAAAATTAACATAGGAAAAGACTTCAAGATGATTCTTCCAATCACTGCACTAAAAATATTTTTACAATCAGAGCCTTTTGGACAAATGATATACCATGCCATGAAGAACAGCTGCTGATATATCATGCCAAAAGAAGCAACAACAAAAAGGCAGCAAGAAATATGCTTCTGAAAACCAATAAACCTAGAAAGAATGTAACCACGATAAAGTTAAATTAAATATAAAATGCAAAGCTCTCAATCTGCTGCCTCCAAAATACACTAGTATCTCTCAGTTCTTAACACATTTCTTATTACAATCTGAACCCACTATAAATTTTCAGCCCATGCAACTCTGAATTCTAAAGATAACAGAACAGCAAAGACACAAAGAGAAAACTACAGGCAGAAAATAGCAGAAGAACTCCAGTAATGAGAAGATAAAAGCATTACAAAGATAACAACCCAACCTTTTTGTTTACTAGACAGTTTTCATAAACATGCATTTGCAAAATGTTCTTTAGCAGGCTACAAACCAGAAAACTACTTTTAAAATCTAAACTGAAATTGCATATTTGACTACGAAGTGTCGGATAACGCTAAGACTTGGTTCCACAAGTCTTGGTGTTATCCGATTTTTAGTGTTATCTGATGCATGTTAAAATCCTATGGGATGGATAGGATAACGTTAAAGCTCCATAGAGATACATTGTAACAGCACTTGCTTTAGCGGTTGTTATCCGATCCATCCCATAGGACCTTAACGTTATTCGATCCAATTTTCCTCCCCAGATTACTTAACGTTATGCGATTTTAGCGTTATCCGAGGTAAATGTTATCGGAGGTATTACTGTATATTGTTCCCAATGCTTTGACCAATTACAGTGTAACATGTTTAAGGATACTGTATCTGGAAAATTAATCATAGTAAACATGAATGTAGTAAACATAAACACAGTTTCAATTAAGCAACTCTTTACTAAACAGAAACAAACACAGAACTGATCTTAAATTCCCAGTTCCTTATCTTTTGGTTTATGATGATTACCTTTTACTATAACTCCAACACTAAATAGAAAATAATTTATTGCATTCACACTGATCTGTCCTTAAATTCTCAGTTCCTTGTTTTTACTAACGTAAGGTATAACTATATGGGAAAGCCAAACAGGAATAATTTGAAATCCAGTTTGCACTGGATTTGCAAACTGAATCAGGAGTTCATGTTCCCACTATATAGGATGTGATTAGCACATAGCCCCGCTTTTTCATTCCATCTTCTGGTACTGCCTCTGCCTGTCCTTTTATAGTTCTCTGTCTTCCCAGTTTTGTTTGTGGACAATCAAAATCACAATGATGAACTTCATTACCGATCTTATTAATATGAGCCTGAGAATGTTAGAAAATGTCCCACTAAAGGAAAACAGTTTGGGCTTTGATATATATACACACAACACACACCGTATTTGCCGGCGTAGAAGACGACTGGGCGTATAAGACGACCCCCCAACATTTCCACTCAAAATATAGAGTTTGTTATATACTCGCTG
This sequence comes from Furcifer pardalis, assembly GCA_030440675.1. Taxonomy (NCBI): domain Eukaryota; kingdom Metazoa; phylum Chordata; class Lepidosauria; order Squamata; family Chamaeleonidae; genus Furcifer; species Furcifer pardalis. The sequence continues at coordinate 246,266,246 of CP126890.1, forward strand.
TATAAGACTACCCCCTCTTCTGCACACCCTCCACACACCAAATAAAACATAAAAGAACATCAGATTTGATTTCAACATCTCCCTGTGGCCGGCACTAGTGTGCAAGTGCGCATGTGCGAGCTCTGCGTAGACAAGGGGCAGGGCAGAGTGCCGCTGCTTCCTGCCGAGCAGAACAGGCAGGTCACACCGAAAAGGCTGGCACCCCTGTCTCGCTGCTGATGCTCGCCGCAGCCACGCTGGATACCATGTGATACTGGATGGTATGTAGAATGAGGAGGGCGGACATTGGGAGGCCACTATGGGCATCGGGCAGGCATTGGGAGGCCACTATGGGCACCGGGAGGGCATCGGGAGGCCACTATGGGCAGCTATGTCTATCCTAACTGAAGTGCACCCGGCGTATAAGATGACCCCCCCACTTGGTGGCATGTTTTTCAGGGGAAAAAAGTAGTCTTATACACCAGCAAATACAGTAAATGAAGATTCCCTCCCTCTTTCTCTTTAATTGCAGTTATTAATCCAGCAATAGCAAATACACACATATATCACCCCATAGCACTTACAGTACTTTCTGGGTGGTTCATAAGGTAGCATTTTGCCCCTAAGAAACTAGGTACTTGTTTTACCAACCACAGAAAGATGGAAGGCTGAGTCAACCTTGGTCTGTCAAGATCATACTCAGATTATGAACAGTTTCAGAAAGATGAAAATGATGCTTTAGCATTACCAACCTGTCCTCCCGCTTCCCTTGGCTTTAGCAAGAGAAAACAGTCAGGGCTTTATTTATTTATTTATTTATTTGTATTTGTATACAGTCCCTTCTCTCTATTTGCATGCTGAGAGTCTTGGTGTGTACTAGCATGTGCTAGTGTGTACTAGCACGTTCTTTCTCAATAAAGACAAGCCTCTGGAAAATCTTTCCCATTTCTTGCACCTTTATGACCTGCTTAGTTACTGAGCAATAAGATGAAAAGCTGATCTAGTGGTAACCTAAATTGAAAAGGTTAAAAAGGAGGATACTTGCGGGAGAGGAAAGAACACAGGTTATGCTGGCCCAGTCCTGGACATCATGTCCCACTGATCAAACATCAACTACAGATACATACACCCATTTTTAAAAAGGAATCACAAACGTCTACACAGAAAAAAGTCAAATCAAATCTTTCCGAGATTAAAAAGAAGGTGGCCCCCAGAAGCAGTTAGTAAAAAATAAATTGAATTCATCTGTTTTATAAACATAGAAAATTCTGCAGTTTTTCATGGTGTGGTTTGGCATTTATGCTGATTACCTTTTGCCATACTTGGAGACCAAAAGCTTCCAGATACTAAGGCCAAACAGGGCTATTTTGCATATTTACTTTTGTCTTTTACATAACTTAAGAAACAGCTTTCCATCTAACATGTATTACAACAGAGAAATACGTTTCTTCTCCTAGACCTGTGATTGCAAACCTTGGCACTCCAGATGTTCTTGGACTTCAATTCCCAGAAGCCCAAGCACCTGGGAATACACATGAATGGCTTTACTGCGACTCATCTGGCGCACGCCACCCCTGTATGGTGGCTTTTTACTTCCACTTCCAGGAGAGACGAGGGTGGTGTGGGCCAGATGAGTCGCAGTAAACCCATTCATGTGAATTCATGGGGACTCGGGCTTCTGGGAATTGAAGTCCAAGAACATCTGGAGTGCCAAGGTTCCCCATCACGGTCCTAGATGGTTCAGTTCAGTAATGTTTCTAGCCAATTTTCTACCCAAATTGTAAATCTTTTTCCTTCAGAATCCACGACGACAAATCCTTTCATGATGTTTCATTGATAACAGCATGATTTTATGTACAGTCAAGTAAATATTTGGTCTACCTTTTGGGGGGCTGTAACTTCTAGAATTCTCAAAGAACTCCCCAGGCAGAATTCGGGGAGCTCCTGCCCACAGACGCTCACCCACCCATTGTAGATACTTGTATTTCAGTCAGCTGGAACAGGCCATATCTTCCAGGCTATCTTAGGACTACTTTTTGTACAAAAAGGAATGTCTCAATTCTTTTTGGGAGACTTAGGTCTTTGTATGTAGAAGATGTAGTCTTACTGTCCATTAGACCAGGGGTCTCCAGACAAAGGGCCAGGGACCGGTGCCAAGCTGCCTCAAACCAGGCCGCAGGGAAGGGTGGCTCTCGGAGTCCCAGTGGCAGCCTTTGGCTCTCGGCGTGCTCTATTGGGTCTGCCTGGTGGGCGGGGCAGGAGTGTGAGCATCAGACACAGTAGATGGACAGGGCTCTCCTCCATGTTGCTTAACTACGGCAGGGCTCTGCCCCCTACCTGTGTGCAGTGTGATGCCTTGCTGCCCGAGTCAGGCAATGCGGCTGGTGGACCTCTCCTCCTTGTTTTTGGGCTACGGTGGGGCTCCTTCCCACCTGTGCACAGTGTGAACTTTGTCGTATTTTGTTGTGTGCTTGCACCTTTTGGTCCCCCCCCCCACGAGTTCAGTGGAAAGGTTGTTTGGCATGAAGCCAGTCTGTGGTGCGGGAATGGTTGGGGACCCCTGCGTTAGACTGTATATAGTGTGTCATTAAGGAACTACACCTCTCACAAAGACCGACACTTCACAGGAAGCATAGGGACAGTTTCCTTTGTATATAGGAAAGCAGGCCCAAAACAGCTCAGATGATGGTTTGATGAAGATAGGTGAATGAAATATTGATGTGTATCCATGGGCTGAAACTCCCAGAATTCTGCCTTGGGGCTTCTTGGAGTTGGGAGCCCTTTGCCATAAAAAAGGGGGGAAGCCATACCCATACAGAGTACCATTTTGTATCTCAAAGAAATGTACAAGGAATAATCTGTAGGGAGAAAGCAACAGTTATGTGTGGTTTATCCTGCCCACTAATTTCAATTTGTAACTCTCACATTTAGGCACTCTTCCTGCAAGGTAAACTCCAAGATTGTTTCCAGGTCTAGCAAGCAAAAACAGAATGGTGATGGGGAACTGCAGAAGAAAAGCAGAAGGCAGGAAAGGTTGCTTCTTCTTTTCCTCACCTGCTGCTCCTTGTTCCCATTTGGCACTTTAGAGGAAAATGTGAAATTAGGAATGCTACTTGCCCCTACTACCTTCCTGTTAAATTTATTAACATCTTTTCATAACAATCCCAGACCTTCCAAAATATTGCTTGGAATACACTCTAAAAAAATTTTCACCAGTGAGACAATTCTGAATAGAACTAAAATATTTTCCAATGACACAGAAAACATAAAGTAAGAGAAACATATAGCAATATAATGGGACATGGCATAAAACATTCCTACCGTAAAGCTGTTGTTGACATTTTTCGTGCTGGATTCTGCCACGCTGGCATCTGTCAGATCCACCTCATCAAAAATGATTGACTGGAAAATGAAATAAACCGATCAGTCAGTCAACTATATTAATTAATTTTTTAAAAGGTAGATCAACTATATAAAATTTGAGATTGCATGTCTACCAGATCATAGGCCTTCAGCCTCCTTCTAAGCTAGAAATCAGATCTGTTTCATCAAAAAGGATATGCCAGTAAAAAACATACAACCAAAATTCAAAATGTGGCATTTGAGCCAGAAATGTCCAAAATGTACGAGGAATCAAAATGCCAGCAACCATTGCAACAGTTTCCTTTTTGTAAAAAAAAAAGCTATCAGTGTCTTGGCTATGATGGCTGCTTATAAGGCAACCTATAAGTGTAACTTGTGACACTGACAGAGAATGTAATGTATGAAGGAGATGATGAGATTTGACTGGCTACCTGTTTTGGTGTTCAAGATCTTCTGATTGGTTGCAGGCAATATGGCGAGTGGGATGCTAAGAAGTGGTTGGCCTGTCTTCTGAAGTTAGAGGGGGGTTGGAGGGAATGGATACTATGGTGGGAAAGATCTAACTCCTAGCAAATTTCAACAATTAAGATCACTCTGCTCTGGATAAGCTAAACAATCATAGGTCACCACACTTCCCAAGGGCATGTGTATGGACACAAAACACCCTTTCAATGATACAGAAAATATGTAAACTACAATCCTGCTCTGTGTGTGTGTTTTGAGACCAGGATGCAGGCTTGAACAGCAGTTCCCAAGCATGCCAGCTTTTGTCTAATCTAGCGTTTCCTCAGAACACTGATGGACCTCAATTCCCAGAAACCTAAGTCAGTATATTGGCTGATCAGTGCTTTGGGTAACTGATTTAGGCTTCTGAGAACTGAAGTCCAAAAACCAAAGATTGGGAAACTCTGGAAGTCACTGCTCTATAGGACAAGTACCATTTATTTATTTATTTATTTATTTAGATTTATTATCCTGCCCCAATCAGGCGAACCTGACTCTAGGCGGCTTACAGAAAATTCATAAATTAAAACCTTGAGGTTCAAAATTACTTAAAAGTCAATTTAAAAAGAATTAAACCATGAATTTACAAAAATCTAAAAGATTTAAAAAGGTTAAAAGGTTTAAAAAGATTTAAAAAGTTTAAAAGAGTGAGGGAGGATGGGGTGGCTGTCCCATCAGATCAGCCACCCAACATGGGACCCCATGTTCCTGGAGCCCCACACCTGCCCTGCCAGTCAGGTTTTTAGGCCCTTTCGAAAGGGCAGGAGCTCTGTCTGTAGACGTAACTCAGTTGGCAGGAGGTTCCAAAGGGCCGGGGCGGCCACGGAGAAGGCCCTCCTTCTGGTGCTAGAGAGATGCGCCTCTCTAGCTGATGGAATGATAAGAGAGCCTCTCTGATCCGCCCTGGTGGGACAGACAGATGTCCTTGGGACGATGCGGTCTCTTAAGTATCCTGGCCCACTACCATATCTTCAAGAATCTCTTTTTTCTCGAAGAAATAAACTACTGTCAGATTTTCCTAATAAAACAGGAGGGCCTCTGATAACAAATAATTGCCTTACTGTTGTTTTAACACTTGGACAGAATACCTAGAACTGATCTGCAGACTACTACAGGAGATTAATTAGTTACCAATCTAAATGATTTTAGCTAGAGCCAGAGAAGTGATTCTAAAACTAAGCTGAAATAAATGCCTGGATCTTTCTGGATCTTTTGATTTGTTCTGCAAAAGAAACGTCACCTTCCTTTCCTTTAAGCCAGGGATTCTCAACCTTCGACTTGTGGGTTGGATGTGGCCCATGGCACCATTTCATGTGACCCCCCCCCCCCCATTGCCTCCACTACACCAGGAAGTGCCATGTGGTGGAGGAAGGGCAAAATGCCCATCTGGCTCCCGAAGCTGTCTGAGGGAGGGTGACCCCTGGCTCAAAAAGTTTGAGAACTCCTGCTTTAAGCATTTAGGCTCTCTTACACAAATGCAACTTACATATAAATTTAATGCTAGTTTTTGGGATATAATCTTATGCTGAGATTTTAAAAGACTGACCAAAAGATGAAATTAATGCCCATTATAACACCCCGCCAGAATTTTGGCATTCATCTTTTATAATGCTTCTAGTCCTAATGGACAAAAAAATACAGAATGAAATAGTAATTATACATATTAAACCTTAACAGGATTACTTCGTGACATACCTTTGCAGTTTTGGCATAGTATAGAGTTCGTCCTCTCAGTTTGAAGTATCGTCTCTTCCAACGCTGAAATGAACTGGTTTGTTTCATCAACATGCCCTCTTTTATAATAGTCTAGAAGACAATAAAATAAGTGTTCAGATGCAACCAATTCCTTTGCTCTTGCCCATCCTATCACCCCAAAAGAGAAGACAATGTCACCAAACAACATAGAAATATTATTTATTGTTTGCCTGCCCTCTAGTGGAAATACCTAACATATTCATAAAACTGAGTTGGCAAATCTATCTGTATCTAAGTACACGTTGGTCAAAGACACCGTGCAAAGATTCCATTACTGTATGTGAGAGAAGTTACCCTAGTATGAGTAATAATACAATTCTTCAAGTTAGTCAAAGTGATCTTATCAAATGTTAATGAAGACACAAAAAGCATAAAAAACTGAGGTCAAAGCCCTATCCTATTCAGTGAGGACTCTGATTTCACTGGTTTGACTAAAGTTAGCACACAGCAGACTTCCTAATATAAAGCTATCGGCGGTATCTGACTACCACAGGAAATTATCTGCATATTTATGGCACCAAGAAGGGCAGCAATAAAAAGACAGGAATAATCTTTTATACAGTATTTGGTTTCTTGTTTTTAAAGATATTCTTGGCTCTGACTCACTGCTGGCTGGCTGGCTGCCACTTCCCAAGGCTGAAGTGCCAAATCTGTCTACATCCAGTTCTGGATTTCTTTTTCACTGCTCCACAGCTGGCTTTTCTCTCTTTCACATAATATTATATACAGACTGCAATGCTATATTTAGCCCACATTCATCTAGTTTTTATTTAGTAGATACATCTGTTGCCCCAGCTCAAGAAAGATAATAAATACAGGAAGATACATTAATATATTTCCAAGGTAGCATCTTGAGGTTTAAACGATCCATTCAGTATTCTCCCATTCATACAGTCCAGTTTAGGAACACATGAGAAAAAAAGAGTCCAATACTTTTGTAAAAATATGTTACATCAATCGGAACAACATTTATTGTACAGTCGCACAGGCGATTCCGACCCTTTGCGACCCCATGGACCACTGTCTGCCAGGCACTTCTGTCTTCCACCATCCTCCTCAACTCGCTCAGCTTTGTGCCCATTGTGTCTACAATACCATCTAGCCATCTCATTTTGGGCCACCCCCTTCTTCTGCCCTCCACCCTTCCCAGCATCAAGGCTTTCTCAAGCGAATCCTCTCTTCTCATTTGATGTCCAAAGTACTTTAGCTTCATCTTTACTATTTGACCTTCTAAGGAGGAGTCAGGATTAATTTCTTCTAAGATTGACCTATTTGATCTCCTCGCTGTCCAGGGGACTCTCAAAACTCTCCTCCAACACCACATTTCAAAGAATCATTATTGACAGCATGATGATCAAGTTACAATATTATCATTGTTACATGATAATAAGTGGTCCTTATTTCCCCCCCATTGTTTGTTTGTATCAGAGCCTTGCACAATTTAAAAATTTGGATGCATATGATAAATAGATAAAATTGAGAACAAATCAGAATGTTAAAACGATAAGACTATTCTTTACAGGAAGTAGGTTACTTCAATAGCATTGTCTCAGCCTTTTATCAGATCTTTTGTACACATGGTGGGGCATAAATTGCATGCACATAAATGCACTGTCCAATTTCACAGAAAATTTGCTATATATCCAAATAGCCCTATTTTACTTGATTATTCTTATCTGATCTTCCTACCTCCCTTCAACGTTTGTTAAATTGCTTCCAAATGTTCCAGACAGAATCTTGTCCTAGTAGGAGACACTCTTCAGCATTCATTCATTGGCAAAAGTGTTGTTTTTATTCTCCATACAGTCAACCTAACCTTTTCTGGTTTAATATTTAGAGTTTGAGATGTGTACAGAAAACTTCACTTAAATTTTAGCCATCCTCTAGGGAAATGTGGTGGCTCAAGTGGTAAAGATGCTGAACTTGATGACTGGAAGTGTTGCACGACAGAATGAGCTCCTGTCTCTGTCCTAACTCCTACCTACCTAGAAGTTCGAAAGCAAGAAATTGCAAGTAGATAAATAGGTACCACTTCAGTGGGAAGGTAAACAGCATTCCATGGAAACATCAAAAGATCCAGACAGCGCTGGCTGTTTGGTTTTAAACAGAGATGAGCATGGAACCCTAGAATTGGATATGACTGGCTTTCGAACAAGGAAAACCTTTACCTTTAGGGAAGTGATTTCCAACTCTGGGTTCAAAGATGTTCTTGGTCTACAGCTCCCAGAAATCTTGGCCAGCACAGTCAGTGGTGAAGGCTTTTGGTAATTTAGTTCAAGAACATCTGGGGAAGCAATGCTGGGAATCACTGCTTTAGAGAAGTTTTGGGCTATGGGCCTGACAATGCTCCCTGGACAGTTGATTGGGCCGGTCATGTGGTTCCTCCCACTGGAAGTGGAAGTAAAACATGCATGCATGTTATGTGCCCACACATGCATGTTATGTGCCTATGCCTTTTACTTCTGCTTTTGGGAGAGGCTTGGGCTGAATAAATTAGCATCAGGGCCCGGATCCGGCCTGTGGGCCATAGTTTGGGCACCCCTGCTTTAGAGAGTTGGTGTCCATAGTAGCCTGCTTAAAACTATGAGCCATACTGTCAGAAATGAATCACAGAGACTGTAACAGGGCTTTTAAGTGAATAAGTGCTTTTACCTGTGCAAATACATTATTTAGGTCCGCTTGTGAATGCATGCTGCCCCAATTTTCACATTTTTATTTGATAAACCATCTCATCAACCACAATGGGCAAAATTCTACAGAAGGAACACTACTAAAGCTCTCTATGCAACATCCCTCTTCCTTCTGAGCCAGAACAATTTGAAGTAGAAAGTATTAACAGTGCAATATTGTGACTGTTCTATTACTCTCATTGGGGTTAAACAGGAAAACTTGGATATTTAATAAATCTCAACTCAGTGAAGAAACAAAAAAGGACTAAATCAGAGCACTATTTAACACAAACTTTTCCAAGTGAAGAAAAGGAAGAATTAACAGCTATAGAGGCTAGCCTGAGAAAGAATCAAAACATATTTTAAGTAAACAATAAAATAAATAGATAGCAAATAAAATTCACTGGCAAATGGATCCAGTTATTAGAGCCCTGAAAAATGTTACTAAAACAATATCTCATAAATAAGAGAAATAAATAGGATCATAGCAATGTTTTTACGGTATATAAAATAATTCCTTTACAGAAAGTTAACTCCACATATGACCTGATATTTCAGTAAACTGAAAAACTAAATAACTACATATTCCTATTCTCCAACAAAACTTGATAAATCTTTTGTAATTTTACCTTCAGTAAAAATCACAGAGAAGGGAATGAATCACTCAATTTCCATCTCTTTCCCACTCCTGCAGACAAAACCATTAGTGTCTCCTTCAAAGGAATAGCACAGCATGTCTCTTCCAACTAATTTAGAAAAACTTCTAACCAATAAAATTGCCACTCCCTAGGGAAAGGCCACAGAAAAATTTGCTTTGGGGACATGTATCTGAGTGAATAAAAGCGACAAAAAGGACAAAGAAAAGGAAATGTCATTGTTAAGTTCTGTTACTCCTCATAGTTAGATACAAAAAAAGTCCAAAAATGGGATGCTAAAGCAGATGTGGCCCTCCTATAGATACAATATAATCTTAGTTCGCATTCTTTACCAAGAAGTGAATCTATCATCTTGCCTCTCAGGAAAGAAAAACCGTAATATTTATTGGTGTGGCCCTATGTACATATGACTTCAGGTTAAAGTACTTCTGAAACTTTAAAAGCCTCTTTGTAGCCCCAAACATGCCTGTGCAGAATAAGAAATAAATATTACTTTAGATTCTTCAAGCTATAGTAAAACATTATCCAATATTCTGCAGATTTAGAAACCGTGCAGATAAAACCAAGACCGGAGCGGTAAATATAGATAGCAATTGCAAATAGAAATAGAAGCAAAAGCTGAATGATTCTGGACATGAAGAGCAATGACAAAAAAATGATGAACGCTTAATCATAAAGCTAAGCTTGTTTTCTCAGACTTTCTAACCTAGGCATCTTGTTAAATATTTCAGATTCAAGCAGCAGTGTAGCACTATGGCATTTCATCAGCCTCCCGTTTACTGGTAAGTCTAACTTTGTAACATTAATACTTTATACTCAACTTCCATTCTATTTTGCCTTCCCATGTCTTTCAACCCTAAACACTTCCAGTCCAATCAAGGTGCTCACCCACATCTTCAGCACAAACTCACCTGTGAAAATGACAAGCATTCCTCCATTTCTTTTAAATAGTGCTGTTTCAAAGACAACAACATCCCCCCACCAAAAAAGCTATCATTACACCCCTTCCCAGATCAAAATTCTACCCCTCAAAGATGTCATTATGCCTCTCCTCCAATAAATAATAACCGAAGACCTCTTCCTGCCTAAAAACAACTACAGGGGCTGCACAGGTATGTGATTTACACATAAAAAGGCAGCAAAATGTTTTATATCCTTACATAGTAGTTCTGCTGTCTCTTGCACAAGACAGATGCTGGAGGGAGGGGCAAAGAGAGAATAAGCTTGTAGTTCACAGCTGCCCATTTCTGCAAGAGAGATGCTGTTCTATTTATAGACAGACAGCTTAGTAAAGACTTCGGTGGGTTTGGACGGAAATGGCCCGAGATAAGATCAAGATGACTTTATAGTACTCTCCCCCACCCCCCATTGCTGCTTTTTTTCAGCTTGTTGTTCATTTTCCAGCAAGCATATTTCTAAGTCTTTTCAATGGTGGTGATGGTGGTGGTGATGAATCTGAGCAATGAGTTCAGAGGAATTGGTTACAATCTAATATCCAGTATCCTTTATTAACTGATTAGTCATCTGACCATATCAGGTTAAAATGTGATTAAATATATTAGTCAAAATTTGATTATAAAAAGAGATTAAAAGTTGAATGATCCTCCCTCTACAACCAACTCCACAGAGTCTATATACAATCTCCCCACATAGCAACGAAACTGCATAACAATTAGGCTTTTTGGGGGAAATGGCATCCCGCATAACAATTTTCCCTATGAAAAAAATCATACAATTTTTCAATGGGAAAAACCACTTAGCAAAAAAAATTGTTGTACGATGCACCCCATGTATTGTATAGCAATTTTTTCGTACAACGAGCCCCATGGAACGGGTTAAAATTGTTGTATGAGGTACCACTGTACATCTTTTATCGTCGTTGGCTGCAACTCGTATCCAAGAATGCATTTTTCCCTGAAGCAGGAAAAATGTCATTGCCGTGAATTTGTTTAAGGTGGATCCCAACTTGTCATGAAGTGACCCACACACTAGGACAGGGGTTCTCAACCTTTTCAAGCAGAGGGCTGGGTCACACTCCCTCTGACAGCTTCAGGCGCCAGACAGCTATTTTGCCCTGCCTGCCACACAAGACACTTCTGGGTGTGGTGGAGGTGGCGGTGGGCCACATGAAATGGTGTCACAGGCCACATCTGGCCCCTGGGCCATAGGTTGAGAACCCCTGCACTAGGACATTTATTTATTTTTATTTATTTATTTAGATTTCTATACCGCCCTTCTCGCCGGGGCGACCCAGGGCGGTGTACAACATCATAAAAGCACAATAAAACCCAACCCAAACCCATTGTTAAAAAACTTCAAAATTACAATTATAAAATTTAAAAAGTTTTTAAAATTTATAAACATCCACAGGTCCCAATAATCATTTAAAAAGTTAAAAACTCAAAAACACAAGATTAAAAAGATTAAAAGACATGGAGCATCTCATGTGGCACATATGAAATGAGACATGCAGGATTTAACACTGAGACTGCAATGGACTGCCACAGTCATAAGGATATTATCAAGTGCGCCTTCACAGCCAGTCCATCTGGCATGGCCTCTTCCGCTTCTACAACTATTGGGAATCAGAGTTCCTCCTTCACTCATTTGCTGTTGAGGAGCAAAAATGTAATACATATGTGGCATTTCCTCCAGTGGCATTTCCTCCACTGAGGGGACCATCACCCCACACAAAGGGGCTCGTCCGCCCATAGCCATTGATCCCTCTGGGGAGCCAGGTTATTTACCGCTGCCCAACACTCGGCATTGAGTTGCTGGCTGTACAGTCTACTCCATTACTGTAGCAGGATGTCTGGCCAGACCACCACATCTCTTATATACAGTATATCAAGTATAAGCATTGATCCGCAGAAAATAGGCAATGGTAGAAATTTCTAGTCCTGTCTTTTCTCACAAGAATAAACAGGTCTAGCAAGAGAGTTCGTTCTTAATTCTTGAAATAATTAATTGGTCTTTGAAGTAATGAGATTTTAAATACCTACATTATTCATGGAAATATATACAAGTACTGATTAAAATAATTATACAAAATGATAAATATCAATTATCATTTGCATGTGGAAATTTTTTTGACATCTCCCACAAGAGAGTCACGAAATTAACGTCTCCAACTTCTGTTAGTAATTTAATATTATCTCAAAAGATCCAATAATTTCAGGAGGAACAAATAGTTGCCAGGAATGGTACAAATATTTTCTGTCCTCTCTTATAATCAAGAGTCTGGGAGCAACCTATATGTCTTCCAAGAGAAAGGGCTACACATGTATTACATTTTTTGCTCCTCATTGTAACCTCTCAAGGGCAAAGGAGATCCCATTTTCCTGCTATCGATTCATGCCTGTTCTTATGATCATCTGCCAGTAGAAGAGTTATCAATATAACATAATCATATCAATAATAAGAAATTCACTCTTTCTCAACAACCCAATGTGTGTATGCATTTCATGTATCCTTACAGCATACTCGGCCACTCCAGAGACACAAAATTGTTCTCATTTTTAAAATTTGTTTTGCTTTCAAAACATTTTCTCCTCTGAGGAGAATCTATTTTGCCATGTTTGGAAGGTCCTCTCAGCTGTTTCAAGCTAGGAAGCACCTTTTTTAAAAAAATAATCAGGAGACTTACAGTTCAGAATCTGTGGAGAGAGAAAGTGGCACATTTATTTCCTACAGCTACTGTAAAGTGAAAGGTGGATTTTTGACTAAAAAGAAAAAAATAAAAGTCTTGAGGTCTGGGAACACAGGAGAGGGGGTAATTTACAACCTCCCCAAGATCCAGGAATACAGATACAGTAAAACCTCATATAACACTAAAACCTGGTTCCACAAGTCTTCGTGTTATATGATTTTTAGTGTTATCTGATCCTCTATGGGATCCATAGAGATACATTGTAACCACACAGGCTTTCGCGGTTGTTATCTGAAGCATCCCATAGGATCTTAATGTTATCTGATGCAATTCTTCCCCCCAGATTCCTTGATGTTATGCGATTTTCGTGTTATTCGATACTAATGTTATATGAGGTATTACTGTATGTGGCACTTGAAAGATTATTTAGTTAACATGTTGATTACACAATTAATAACTGTGAAGGAAAATTTGTTCCTTTCAAACACAAATGACAAGTGTATGCATAAGGACAGTGTACTTTGGAAAACTTTAGAAAATGTAGCTCGAAATGCATGCACATATGTTTATTAATATTCAGAAATATCTGAAGCCATGTTTTAGCCTCAACATGATAAAGTAAACTGGTCAAGTGATTGCAACTTGAATCAAGTTACTCAGTAAGCATCAAGCCGAGTTTAAAAAAATCATATCCAAGTCTAATAAACATAGCAACTGTATCTTCCTAGCTCTTAGTTCCATTTGAAGAGGAAGATTTATAGATGGCTAATATAACTGATAACTATTAATTCTCAAACCATCACCAACTAAGCTTTCTATCAGCAGCAAATGAATACTGTACTGCTAAATATCACATAATCTTAGAGGAAGTTCGTGGCTAGGTAACAATTTGCAGAGGTTAATTTATGTTGAAGCAAAAACAGAATCTGACAGCATCTTAAAGACTAACAAATTTCTCATGGTGCAATCTTTTAGGGAGCAGACCCTAGCTCTTCAGATACTGTACTTTGAATTATCACCTAACAGTTAGGGGCTAACTGAATTTATAGTAAACAGACCTCTTTTTCTGGCATCATAAATATCAGCAAATATATTACTCCAGAAGTGAAACCATTTTGTTAAACACTGGGATCTGATTATAGCAATATTATAAAAATGGGTGCTTTTTTACATTTGAATTTCTCCAATATCAAACGTATATTTTTTATGTTCAAAAAGACATTAATACTAATTTTAAAACAAATATTTAATATAAATGTTATTAGTTTCTAATTTTTATTCCTTTCCAGGGTGTAAGCTGAAATCATAAATTTTGAAAAATTGATATTGTGAAAAGACCTATACTGTACATTTTAAACTATTCAATGAATAAGCTTTGAAGGATAAAAATCGAAACCAACCTGCTGATATAATTGATAATTACTTATGCTGCCTTATAAATAATATTAATGAGGAATCAAGTAAAACAATTCTGTTAACTGGCCCGCACAGTGACTATTATCAGGAGAAAGGAAACAAATCCAAGATAAAGTCCTTCACTGTCTTCATGAAAACTTTAGTGCCACTTGCAGAAAAAGAGAAAAATCTGTACTCAGACTGCATACATGTACATTTCTGCAGACCTTCTTTGTGACTTCACAGTAGTTTTCAGATTCATAAATTATAATATCCCATTTGTAATATTGTGTGTTTCATCCATTTTTGTTTGTTGTTACAAGCCATAAAGCCACCTTTGATTTATAATGACCCTATGAATGAGAGTTCTCCAAAATGTCCAGACCAAGTACATCTTTTGGAAAACAACAATGGCTTTGCCTGTTTGGATTTTCACATCTGCTTCCATTCCTCCTTCTGCATCCATGATGCTACCAAGATAATTAAACTTGCTGTAGTCAACAAAGAACAGGCTGATCTTCTAAAATTCTTTGGTGTGCTCAAGTTTCCAGCAGATATTTGTAAGGTGAACTTTGGGAACCTCTTCTTTTTTGAAATGTAGCATGAACATCAGGCATTTCTTGCTCCCTACAAAGTTTTTCTTGCAACACCTAGATCAGTGATAGCAAACCTTGACACTCTCTATGTTTCTGAACTTCAATTCCCAGAAGCCCTGATCAACAGGAGTGCTGACTTGGACTTCTAATAATTGAAGTCCAAGAACACCTGGAATGCCAAGGTTCGCCATCATAGACCTAGCACATCACTTTGCTTGCTTGGGAAATGAAGGCAATAGCCATGTATTTATTGCACTCCTTGCCATCTTTCTTGAGGACTGGAATATCTATTGAATATTGTCAAACTATGTGCCAATGTTCTGCTTTCTAGATTTGTGGGCATATTATGGTTAGGATTTGGATAACTTTAGTCTTTGTAGCTTGAAATAGTTCTATTGGAATCCCATCTAATACAAGTGATTTCTTTCTTCCTAGTACCTTCAGAGCAGTTTTTACTTCTCTTTTTAAAATTGCAAGTTCTTGATTAAAGGATTTATTTTCAAAGGAAACAGTACACTCTTCAAAGGAATTTGTCATCCTTTTATCTCTCTTTTGTATAATCTTCAGTGTACTGTTTTCACCTTTTCTTTATTTTCTCTTGGTCAGATAGTAACTTCCCAGCTGATCTTTCAACATTCCTCATCTAGGCATAACTTTCCCTTTAATTTTTCAGATCTTCTGTAAAATATGTTTCCCCTCATTTGTTATTCTCCTGTTTCTTAGTACTCATTGTTGTAATAGTTCTCTTTGTATCTACGTGACAGACACTGGAAAACTACATCTAGGGTTCTCTCACCTTTTACTTTTTACCTTTCCATTACAATTTTAAATGTTTCCTCCATCCTTAATCCAGGTGTTTCTTTTCTTTTTACTCTAGGAATTGTCTTTTTGCCTTGTTCCTTGATAATCTCTCTTGATTTTAATCCTCAATTCTTCTGGCTTATGGTTGAGTATATTAATGCAAATCTGTTTTTGGAACAATGTTTAAATTATAGCAAGAGCCTTAGTGGTGCAGTGGTTAAATTGCTGTACTACAGCCAAAACTGCTGAGTTCGATCCTGAAGGGGCTAAAGACTGACTCAGAATTCCATCCTTCCGATGTCAGTAAAATAAGTACCCAGCATGTTGAGGACAAAATGCTAATGACTTTGTAAAACTGACCAGAGAATACACTAAACACTACCTGTAGTATGTAAGTGCAATTGCTATTGTTTACATTATATTTTATCATTACAATTTTCATTTGTTGTTTCAGTTAGAATTTGCCACTACAATATTTTAGAGTTCTTTTTCAGCTTTACTCTAATATTAACAGTTCATGATCAGTACCATAATCTATTTTATGTCTTATTTTATCAGGGAGAACGAAGCTTTTCAACCTTTTGCTTCCAATAGCCTGTTAGGGTTTTGTATTCATCATTGTGTGATGCCCACCTATACATCTGTTTGTTCAGTTCCTTGAAGCATGTATTTGCAATAAACAGAGGAAAGTTCAGCAGAAGTTTACCATTACTAGCTTCTACACATTTTGGTAGCATCTTCCTCGTTAACTTTGTAAAACCCATGTCTGGCATAGATTAGCGAAGATCAGAGTTTCCTGTCCCAAATATAAGAAAATAATCATCCAAATCTCTTCGAAACCTGTTCAGTCATCAGAACATAGCTCAGATATACTGTTTTGTTGGTTTATTTGTATCCTAAGACCTTTTATTATAATAAGATTAAATAATGTAGTATACAGTACATTGAAGCTGAACATTTGTGAAAGAATATCTTTTATTGTGTGTGGATCTGATTCTCTTATCAAAACTGATTAACATTTGTAACATGTTTTGTTTCCCTTTTCCCATTTCTTTATAGCTATGAAGAGCCTGCAGTCTGTGATGCACTTTGAATGATGTACTGTACTTTACCAGTTTAGGCTTAATAAAAATTCTGAATAATTTTATATAAAATATATACAAAATTTAAGGTGGCAACAAAGACATAAGAAAAAGAATTTCTTCTTCTTTATTTTTCTGAACGTACAGTTAGTTTCTATCTTTTGGTCTGATATATCTGAATAATATGTTTACTTTGTCTGACTAGAGAAGCTATATATCCTAGCACACATTGCATGAATTCAAAGAATATATAAGAATGGCTTCTACAACACAGTTTTGCTTCACTACAGATATTACCAAGTGCTGGTAAAAGTATCAATGGTGAAAGAGCTTATAAATCCTTAGTTGAATAGCTATGTTAGTATACGGAAATACAGTAATACCTCGGAAAACGTTTACCTCGGATAACGCTAAAATCGCTTAACGTTAATCAATCTGGGGAGGAGAATTGGATCGAATAACATTAAGGTCCTATGGGATGGATCTGTAACAACCACTAAAGCCTGTGCGGTTACAATGTATCTCTATGGAGCTTTAACGTTATCCGATCCATCCCATAGGATTTTAATATGGATCGGATAACACTAAAAATCAGATAACACCAAGACTTGTGGAACCAAGTCTTAGCGTTATCTGAGGTATTACTGTAATAACACTGGCAACAACAAACAGGCACTGCTAACAGGGGTTCCCAACCTACAGCCCACGGGTCGATCTGGCCTGCAGTGCCATTTCATGTGGCCCACCACCCTCACTCCCACTGTTCCCAGAAGCGGCAGAAGCGGCGAAAATGCACCAAAACCAGCCCAAAATGCGCTGTAAATGCACCCGTGGCTGTCATAAATAAATTTACGACAGCCATGGGCACATTCATGGCAACGTTTACAGTGGGAGGAACCATGTCTCCAGCTCACTCAGCTGTCTGAGTGGGTGTGGTCTGGCCTGCGGCGCAAAAAGTTGGGAATCCCTGGCTTAAACAATCCCTGATAGAGTTGCATATGGCTCATGTACAATGGGCCAAAATTTCACAAAACTCTGAATCAAAGCACAGACTCTAACTAGCAGCAATCTGCTACTACTGGTGGCATCATTCCTCCCCCTCTGGCATAGTTTGGCAAGAGGATACTGGCCAATAACTGTTAAAGAAGGGAAAAAGTGATTCTCTCCAAATTTGGTATTTGTAAAAACCATTTTAACATCTCAGTCCTAAATGTTTTTATCTTTCTCAGCTGATTTAAATAAAACGAGTTTAAACAATGATGAACTTGACCTTATATTGTCAAACCATGTTTGCATACTTTCTCTTTAATCCCAAGAAAAAGGAAATCTGCAGACCAAGAGAACTATTTACCATTCTAATTCTATTCTCCTTGAATATGAAACTCCACCGGTCTTAAAACTGGTTTACAAACTGTAATTATTGCAATTGTTAGGACTGTTACTGTACAATAAAGAATACTGGTTGATATTGCTAGTTGTGGTTTACTTTTATGTATAAATCCATGTTTATAAATTCCCAGAAATGTGGGAAGGTGAAATACCTAGGGCACCTGACTGAGTTGTGGCTCACCCTCCTCTTCCAGTTACTGTATATTTATAGCAGATACCAGCCAGGTAAAAGGTAAAGGTCGCCTTTGCTCAAAAGCCATTGGTATCCTACTATAGGGTTCAGTACTCATCTGTTTACAGCCAAAGAGCCAGCACTGTCTGCATCTGGAGAAATTTCCATGGTCATATGGCAGGCAAAACTAGACACAGGATGCTGTTTACCTTCCCACCGAAGTGGTACTTATTTATCCACTTGCAATTTCTTGCTTTTGAACTGCTAGGTTGACAGGACCTGGGACAGAGACCGTAGTTCACTCTGTCGTGCAGAACTCGGATCTCAAACTGCTGACCTGCCCCACCTTCCAGTCGTCAAGTTAAGTGTCTTAAGTGCACTTAAGTATTAAGTGCAGTCCAGCAATTAAAAAATTGTATACTTTTGTTCAATCATCAATCCAAATGGCAAATGCAGCCAAGAATCCAGAAGAAGAATGCTGCCCTTCCAGGTCTCAATGAAGGGATTAGAAAAGATAATTGAGTTTACCTACACCTTTGTATTGCCGATAAGAGTGCATGGGTGCAATAGCTGGAGAGTGAAGAAAACTGACAGAGGGGAAATCAACTCATTGAAAATATGGTGCTGGAGGGGAGCTCTGTGGTTTCCCTGGACTGCCAGAAAGAAGAACAAGTGGGTCCTAAAGCAAATCAAGCTTGTCTCTAGGGGCAAAAAATGATGAAGCTTAGACCTGTCCTACTTTGGGCACATCATGAGAATGCAATATTATCTGGAAAAGTGAATTCCTGACAAAATCAATTGAGAACACAGGTTGCATCAAGAGGTTGAATTATCATGAACTGAACCAACAAATCTTCATGCTTGGTAAATGAGAAGCAAAGGCAAACCATCAACTACAAATCATGGTTTGCCTGGAAACTCAAATCATGGTATGGCTCCTTGACTTTGGTGTAATTCAATAAATATGACTACACACTGGAACAAAAGCTAGTCATTTATTCCATTTTCAAATCCTGAATGCAGCTGAGTAATTTGGAGAAATTTAAGATAACCAGAGGCAGATATATACATGTATGTCTCATTCTGTTGTTCTGCTCAACAATCCACCAACAATAACTCAAATCACAAATACTGTCTTAACTACTTTAGGGTTCACACTTCTATTTTCAGCTGGCTAACTACTACTTCTTAGACATGAAGTTGGTATTGTTCATCACCACATCCTGTTGCAATATAATCCACAGATAAACTATGTTGTTTGAAATAGAACAAAGTATTGAAGCAAAGAGAGCCTGTTTGGGGGTGGATTTCTTAAAATAACTCAAGCTGCAGAAAAGAAATATATAATAAAACATCAAAAATAGTACAGATTATAAAACATTATTCAACATAATTAAGAACTGATTTATTTCCTTTTGATTTTTTTTTGCATTCGTGTTCATTCATTTACTGTATATGTTTTTAATGCATTACTATTTTATACTTTATTTTGTTCATCTGTAAAACCTTGCAATGTAGGTGATGCTGGTTTCAATTTTCACTTCAAAAAGTAGGGCATGAAAATGTAAGATTTGCCTTGCTAAATTAAATAAAGCTCAGTCTAGTCCTGCTCTCAGCTCCTAACGACACCCAAAGCTCACTGTACAACTCATAATCTGAAAACAGAATTTGCCAGGTTCATCTTTATTTTAAGGTTCTCCAATAGATAAGCTAGGAAAAGCCTCTGCACAGAATCTCAGAGATTTAGTGCCAGCCAAAGTACATAGAACTGAGCTGGACAAACCCCTTGACATTATTATATTGTATACACAGTAATGCCTTTAAAGTACAGAATCCTCTGGCATCTGTTCAAAATGCAATATAAAACTCACGTTACATTAGACTATTCTACAACTTGCTATTCAAACAACAAAACTTGGTCTAACTACTGCATCTATTTCTCAACATGGTTTTCAGTGTGACTTATCATCTTTGAGAACTGTATTGTATTATTCTCAAGTCAGTCCTGCAGCTCCACATAAAGAATTGCTAGGAACCAAAGCCAGTAGCTAGTTGAACAAACTTTGAAATCATTGATGTGTGTTAAAAACAAAAATACTGTACAGTGGAACCTCGCTCAACAAATGTAATGCGTTCTCCGGTACCTTTTGTACTTCAAAAAATTTGTAAAGCAAATTTCCCATAGGAATGCATTGAAAACCAAAATTTGTTAACCAAAAGTTTCCTATAGGAATGCATTTTGTTGTTGTTGTTCAGTCACACAGTCGATTCTGATCCTTTGCGACCCTTGGGACCATTGCCCACCAGGCATCTCTGTCCTCCACCATCTTCCTCAGCCCCCCCAGCTTTGTGCCCATTGCATCTACAATACAATCTAGCCATCTCATTTTTGCCCTTCTTCTTTTGCCCTCCACCTTTCGCAGCATCAAGGCTTTCTCAAGTGAATCCTCTTTTCTCATTTGGTGTCCAAAGTACTTTAGCTTCATCTTTACAATTTGACCTTCTAAGGAGCAGTCAGGGTTGGTTTCTTCTAAGATTGACCTATTTGTTATCCTCACTGTACAGGGTGCTCTCAAAACTCTCCTCCAACACCACATTTCAAAGGCATCTATTCTTCTGCACTCAGCTTTCCTAATGGTCCAGCTCTCACAACCATACATTGCCACTGTGAATACCATTGCTTTGACTATACAAATTTTTGTTTGGAAGGTGATGTCTCTACTTTTAACTGTGTTCCCCAGGTTTCTCATTGCTTATCTCCCAAGCATCAGTCACATTTTTATTTCATGATGTTGAGTCTCAAGCTAGTTTTTGCACTCTCTTCTTTCAACCTAAGCAAAAGCTTCTTTAGGCCTTTCTCACTTTCTGCCATTAGGGTAGTATCATCTGCATATCTCAAGTTGTTGATATTTCTCCCAGCAGTCAGGATTGATTTCTTCTAAGATTGACCTATTTGTTCTTTGAAATGCATTTAAAAATTGGAATGTGTCGGAATGCCTTGAAAACCAATTAATCTGTTCCAAAAAAAAAATTGTTAACCAAGTCACTATTTTCTATGGATTTTCTTTTGTTATGCGAGTTTTGTGTTAACCAAGCCATTTGCTAAGCAAAGTTCCAGTTTAACATATTTATGAAATATGGTTAATTTATTATAATCACATGTGTTCCATTTCCTTAATTATAATCAAAGAATAAATACAAGACAGAGTTCTTGAAGTTTTTCATATTTAAGACCTAAAATTAACAGCATAATACAGAATTTAGTTGAGGTGCTCAGGAGAATACTGTTAGTGATCTAACTAGTTGTAAGTCTCTTGGTAAAACTCATTGGTTTATCGGATATTTTAGCTCTCTTCTGTCACCTGCACCCATCCTTCTACCCATTAGCAAACAAGCAATTACAGTAATACCTCAGATAACATTAGTATCGAATAACACTAAAATCGCATAACATTAAGCAATCTGGGGGGAAGAATTGCATCGGATAACATTAAGATCCTATGGGATGCATCGGATAACAACCGCTAAAGCCTGTGTGGTTACAATGTACTGTATCTCTATGGATCCCATAGGATTTTAACATGCATCGGATAACACTAAAAATCGTATAACACCAAGACTTGTGGAACCAGGTTTTAGTGTCATCTGAGGTTTTACTGTATACCTATACTTTGCATCATAGTGTTTAGTGCACTATCTAGATTTGTGATGGCGAACCATGGCACTCCAGGTCTTCTTGGACTTCTATTACCAGAAGCCCAAGTCAGCACTCCTACTGATTTCAGGGTTTCTGGGAATTGAAGTTCAAGAACAGCTGGAGTACCAAGGTTCACCATCACTGCTCTAGGTGGTTCACAAATTAACTAGCATTTTGCCCCCAACATGCTAGGGATGAATTTTACTGACTTTGGGAAAATGGAAGGCTGAAAGAACTTTGAGCCTCGTCAGAATCAAACTTACAATGTCAGCTGTTTATAGTTAAATTCTGTTAAAACTAGATGAATGAACAAAAACCAGACTATAACTATAACATGCACATTTTATTATATATATTAGTCTGGCAATAGTTTTCATAATTTCTTCCCTTTAAATTCAAAAAAATGAAAAGAAAGTATAGTACTGTACATGTTGACCTAAACACTTTAAAGACTGAAGAAACCCTGTTGTCATAAATTATGCTGTGAGAGGCTGATGATGACACCAACCACGGTGATTTTTCAGAAACATTTCAGATTTCTCTGCTCCCCCCCCCCCTTCATCATAAAGGAAGACAGGAACGGGAAGTCTACTGAAAACAGCCATCAAAGGAAAGATTACTAGTGGCAGTGATTTTCTCCAGGATTTTGCATGGACTTCCTGGGAGAGAGATTTTTGTCCATTTTTCTATTCCAAAGGTTCTCATTGCCTGCAACTAGGATCCTGAAGCAGGAAAAATGCCATTGGAATGAATTTGTCTAAGTTGGATCCCAGTTTGCCATGAAGTGACCCACATACTGTGATCACAGAGCCATCTCCTGTGGCACATATGAAATGAGACGTGTAGGATTTAATACTGGGACTGCAATGGACTGCCACAGCCTTGAGGGTATTATCAAGGTGCACCTTCACAGCCAGTCCATCTGGGATGGCCTCTTCTGCCTCCATGACTGTTGGGATTCCTCTTCCGCTAATTTTGCCTTTGGGTCCAATATGATGGTTTCCAGTGGCATTTCCTCCACTGAGGGGGCCATCACCTCACCTAAAGGAGCTCATCCACCCACAGCTGTTGTCCCCATTAGGGAGTCAGGTTATTTACTGCCACCCAAACTTTGTGTTGAGTCACTGGCTGTACAGTCTTCTCCAATGTTGTAGCAGGATGTCCGACGAGACAGAAGTTCCAAATGTAGAATAAACCCAATTACAGTATGTTATATTTGAATCAGCTTTTACTCCTTGTACTTATACAAAATTTTTGAGATTCTCATTATTTCTCCTCTCTTTCTACAACGGTAAAATAGCTTAAATACACTAATACTATACTGAAATATTTTAAGAATTCTGAGTGACTTAACCTATTTTACAAAAAAATAAATAAAAATGAATCCCCAGAAAATTAGATTTATAAAATGTTGCCAAGTGTTTATTAATTTGTGGAGCTATAAATTATCAGGCAAACAAATTTATAAGCCAATGATAGATGTTTATTAATTAATTACAAGCATCAGGCAGAATGTGACTTTATGTATTTTTATGTCTTTTGGCATGCTTATTTTGCTATAATTTCTATCTCACATATCTTGGCAAAACTATTTTAATATAATTGTTTGAAAAACTGGTTAAACAGTTGACAATTGCATTAATCCCTGAGCTATATTATCCAAAGAAGAAGCAACAAAACATTTGAACATGAAAAAGGACTTCGGCATACTTTCATTTATTTCTGAGTGGACGTTAAAAAAGAAAAAACCCTCAAAAGTTCAGAAATAGTTTTAGTACATGTGCAATTTACTCCTCCTTTCTACTTCTGATTAGAAATGAAAAAGTGAACAAAGTTACATGAGATGAAATATCCTGAGTTGCCTTGGGAATCTGATACTGCTCAGCTAAAGATTTTCAACAGATTAAAGCAATGGCAGCTTAATGGCTGTACACAATTTCTGTTTATAATCCTTATACTTAAAATGTTTATATTCACACAGCACAAGCAGAGTGTTTAGGCTTTTTACAGTCACACTGACGTAGGAAATGATGCAAAGCACGGCAAGTGATTAAATAGGAATTCAGCCTTATTTGAACTACCACAAAATACAAGGTATCATCAATGCTGTACAGGTAGAACATCCTAATGTTTGGAAATACCATTCTTTCATATTTTTTCACTCACAGCAATGCTATAAGAAACATAACAAATCCTGAAGTTTGCTATGAAAGCCATGCAACTGTTGGTCTTTTCCTCTGTGTTTCTAAGAGAGTCACTACCACGTTCTCTAACATGTTGTTGGGGTTTACTACTGAAACACCATTTCATGGGACAGAACTTCAAATGTCCATCTTAAAACACAATGAAATTCAGAGACCTTCTCTTCTTGGAGACTCACTAGTGACTATCTCCAAAACATTCAACACATACATTACAGCCTGTGTTGCTAGTGGGAGTACACAAAAAGTGAACATTCTATGATATAGTCACAGTGGTGGTGAACCTTGGCACTCCAGGTGTTCTTGAACTTCAATTCCCAGAAGCCCAGATCAGCAGGAGTGCTGACTTGGGCTTCTGGTAATTGAAGTCCAAGAACACCTGGAGTGCCAAGGTTCACCACCACTGATACAGTGTATTATTCAAGGTTATATCCTGTGCCTGGAAAGAAAATATTCTCAAGTACTTCTAAAATTTCAATAGTAAACTTGACTACGTTATGAGGTTTCCAATTGCCAAAGCCAATAACTTCACACACCACTTTATGTATGTTAAAGCACTGTACTATAAATTAAAATGGGATGTTCTAGCTGAAACCAAAAGGCTGTTTCCAAACTCATTTAAAAGAAAAAACACGGGTCTTTCAGAAACATAATTTATGAGTAAAGTCTTCCTTAATTCCTCAAATTCTGAGAAGCCTACACTTGCAAGTAATAGCCTTGGCACACCTTACCTATGAATTATGCATGCACACTAGTCACTGTTTCTTCAGAACCGAATGCATATTCAATGCTCATCAGACCTAGAAGCCAATCATATGGTTAATACTTTAATCCAAGACATCTGATTCTGGGTTCACAACCTGCAGCACGAAATTACTTGTTTGCAGACTCATCAAGGATGTTCGTGCTACTTCTGATAAGACCACTTCCTTTTTTCTAGTAAAGCATTTGTTAATGGTGTTACAACAAACAGAAATTCAACACTGAAGGCTTTCCTGGCAGGGAGAGGTGGCAACTTGGGAAACTTTCCAAACTGAAGCTCAGCCTATCATTCATAGTATTCCAGCCAAAAAAAAAAAAGGTTGAAGCATTAATTATGCTTCAAGACACACAGCAGGGACTCAGGTGGTGAGTTTAAAACATAAAGTACAACTCTGTCTCTTTTCAACTAAGGAAGGTTAGAGAATACTACTCTTGGCAGCAGGATAGGAAATTGCAGGAAGGTCTGGAAAAACTGCACAGCACCATTTCAGAGATTCTGAAGCAAGGAACAGAGAATGAGACACAGAGCATGTAGGGTGGTAGTAGGTCTGGCACAAAGGCATGAAAGAAGAATCAATCCCACTAGAACCAGTAAGTTGTTGTTTCCATTTATATATGGCCCAATAGTGCAGTGGGCACAGAGATGGGTATGCTGAGGTGGCTGGGTGGGCTGAGGAGGATGGTGGAGGACAGAGGTGACTGGAGGACAATGGTCCATGGGGTCACAAAGGGTCGGAATCGACTGTGTGACTGAACAACAACAAATAATGCACTTGCTGGGCAGTTCGCAATCCAATTATGCAAACTATAATTTGTCTTCAGAAAGCTATGCCACACAGAAGCATTGCCCCTGATGCAAAAATGATGCCTCTTGGGAAACTGGTTGGGGCCTCTCCTCTTCCTTTTCTTAGTTAGAGGAAGATAGCACAAGTACTGTTTGCTCATTCACTTACATGCCTAGGGCAGCAAATGGCAACTGCAAAGAAACAGGTGCTCCATTCACCTGCCATCTTCCAATGATGGAGAACCTTGGCACTCAAGGTGTTCTTGAACTTCAGTTCCCAGAAGTCCTATCAGGAGATGGCTGAGAACATTGCCCCCTCCTCTGGGCCTACAACAACGGCCTGAGGGAGAAGACTCCATGGCCTAGCAGTAGCTGAGAACATCACCCCCTCCTCTGGGCCCACAACAACAGCCTGAGGGAGAAGACTCCATGGCCTGAGAACATCGCCACCTCCTCTGGGCACACAACAACAGCCTGAGGGAGAAGACTCCATGGCCTGGCAGGTGGCTGAGGACCTTGCCCACTCCTCTGGGCCAACAACAACGGCCGGAGGGGACTTAGTCTGTGTTCTGGTTTGTTTGTATTTTGTATTTTGTGAGGTTATTGTTTATAATTTTTATTGTATTGTAGCTGTTTTGAGTTTTGACTGTAAGCCGCCTTGAGTCACCTCGGCAAGTGGGGGGCAATATAAATCTGAATAAACAAACAAACAAACAAACACCTGGAGTGCCAATGTTCACCATCACTGTTCTAGGCTAAGGGAGGGTGGATGCTCACTTCACCTTTAAGAGGGTATACTCAGAATAGCTGGAATCCATAGACCCAATCCTTTTTTTCAAGCAAATGAGATCCCTCCACCTACCATCTATTATTACTAAGTTCCAAGATCCATTCTTCTTATTCTCACCTAGCCAATTTCATCTTGACATTCTCCTAAGCTGATATCCAGCTATGGATTCTTGCTTCCATAATCACCTATGTCGAACGTGCCCTGAATTGATGCAAAGACCACAATTAAGTGAGTAAGCAGTAAAGAAGCAGCCAAGTAAGGTGAAGCAGTGAGAAGACAACAAGAAAATCTTAAAGCCATGCACTCTGTAAGCTAACTTGCTTTCCCTCAGGTGCATGCAGGAAGCCATTGCACTCAGCTGGAGTGGACTCGGTCTGGCCAGGTTATCCTGCTATGGTAATAGAATAGACCCTACCGCCAGCGATTCAATGCCAAGTGTGAGGTGGTGGTTAACTAACCAGACAATCCTGAGGACTAATGGCCTTGGGTGCTGAGGTCCACAGGGGTGATGGTTCCCAAGTGGATTAAATTCCACTTGAATTCATCTTGATGAAGGGCAACAGCTTAATCAATACTGCATGCCAAAAAGGCTCAGGACCAGAAAGTGACTTGCAGAACTGGATCAGTGGTATGGGTGTCATGCTGTGATGTGGAAGACAGATGAAGGGCCACTGCATTATATTGTTCTCAGGACAAACTTCATGGGAAGGCTACACAGAAAGAACCTCCTCGAAGATTGTGTTATTTCTGAACCACAATTGGGCTTACCCTGGTAATGGTAACCTTGTGTTGCTGACTAATCTTTCTCACACTAGGTCAGGCCAAAGGAACTGCGGAACGGACTCATCAAAAGATGGCTTTATTTTGGCAGTTTCACAACTGGCTTAGGTACAAAGGAAGAAGACAACGCTGGAGAGGAGAACACTGTCCAACTCCAGTACTGAGGTAAGAGCCAGCCGCCACTCTAATTAGCTTCACTTTGCTGAATTGCTGAAGGAAACAGTCACCACTCATTGCTTGTCAATATGTGTGCATGCTCTTTCTCACCCACATATCACTATTGGTTTGATCACTTCCACTTGACTGCCTGTCCGCTTGTAATATACAAATGAAGCTCAACATTCTTTGCTGCTATCACTTCTGGCTCATCCATTTAAATGATACTGCTGTTGTATACAATCCTGAGTGCCCACAGGAAGGTAGCCAAGTAGCAGCTGCTGCCAACTCTCTTCCATTGCCATCTGACTCTTTCCTTACACCAACAACAGAGAGAAAAAGGGGTAGCAAGAGAGACCTGTTCACCTGTGCAGCACTGCAGTCAGAAATGTGATTTCTAGGTCATGCAGCAAGTTCTTGCCACATAAAACAGAGGGAAAGTAAAACAAGCAACTCCTTGCTGTCTCTTATCATTTCCTATCTGTTCACTTACTAGTGTGTCTGAGCAGTTGGCAGGGCTAGTCCCACCATCAAGCAGAGGAAGGAAATTGCACCAGACAACTGATCTGGATTGGCATGAAGAGGGTACTAACTCTTATTTATGTGCATTGTATTTCAAAGGCATTTTGAAGCTCTTCCATTTGAGGCATGAAAATAGCTTGGTTACTAAGCAGCAGACAATCTGCTTCCCCTCAGGCAGTAAAATATCTTGAGGCAACCTTCCCAGCAGAACTAGGATACCACTGTCATTGAACATAGTGAAAGGTCAGGACAGGACAGCCAGAACCACACCCTATTCACTCGCCTGAATGTGCACATGTGTCCTCTGTGAATAGCACCACCAAAGGTGTCCTATCCCCATCAGAAGTGATAGAAGGCAGCAAATATAATGCACTGTCTCTTGTTGTTGCCACTGAAGAATGCAATGGTTACAACCAAATCCAGCACACTACTGTGGTAGCTGGAGAGCAAGGTACAAGCTCAAGTCCAGCTATACTGCAAAGTGGGTACTCCTTGGTATGAATACCTGGTGGGTGAGGGCTCCTCACTCCAACATTTCCCATTAACACCACCCCAACTCAGAACAAAGGTAACAATGAGCTCTGGTGGCACAGTGGTTAAAGTGTTGTATTGCAGCCAAAACATTGTGAGTTCGATCCTGATGGGATACTAGGTTGACTCAGCCCTTCCATCCTACTGAGGTCAGTAAAATGAGTATCCAGTATGTTGGGAACAAAATTCCAATTACTGTACCTTGTAAACCACTCATAGTGCACTAAGGGTTGGTAAGGCTCAAAAGTCAGTCATATACAGTAAAACCTCATATAACACTAAAACCTGGTTCCACAAGTCTTGGTGTTATATGATTTTTAGTGTTATCTGATGCATGTTAAAATCCTATGGGATTCATAGAGATACACTGTAACCACACAGGCTTTAGTGGTTGTTATCTTAAGCATCCCATAGGATCTTAATGTTATCCGATGCAATTCTTCCCTCCAGATTCATTAATGTTATGCGATTTTAGTGTTATTCGATACTAATGTTATATGAGGTATTACTGTACTTAAATTCAGTGCTCAGCACCATTTACAGCCAAAGAGCCAGCACTGTCTGTGTCTGCAGAAGTTTCCATGACCATGTGGCAGGCATGACTAGACACTGGAGTGCACAGAGCGCTGTTACCTTCCCTGCCAAAGTGATACCTATTTATCTCCTTTGCAATTTCTTGCTTTTGAATTGCTAGGTTGGCAGGAGTTGGGACAGAGGATGGGAGCTCACTCTGTCACGCGACACTCATGTTTCGAACTGCTGACCTGCCTGCCCACCTTTTAGTCATTGAGTTCAGCATCTTCACCACAAAGCCACGCAGCCTAGAAGTGTTATTGCGATTGCCTTGCAAACCTAGGGCCCCAATCCCCGCTCAAAAGGTCAAGTCAGAGGAAATAGCAAGGGCTGCCCAAAGCTTCCTTTTGGGTGGCACTGGCGCAACAGTGCCCAAACAGCAGATCCCCAAACCCTGCCAGGGAAAACTGGGCAGCTCAGCGAGGGAAGAGTGTCAGTGTTTGCTTCTAGCAACCCACCCCTTCCTTCCCTCCATCGCTCACCTGTGCTCGCCCACCCCTCCGTCTGGGGGAGACTCAACACCGGGGATTGGGCCCCATGTTGGGAGGAAAATGGAGACCTCTCTCCCCTCTATTTGCTGAAGGCACCATATAAAACCTGCAAGGAGCCCTGTGGAAACCGGGGAGGGAGAAGCAGAATGGGAGATGAATTTCCCAATAAGAAGTCAGTTCGAGACCGGGGAGGGGCACGAAGTTGGATCGAGAGAAGGCCTCCTCCGGGCCCCACAAAATAACACAGTTTATTCTTAGGGCAAGCCTAGCAAGGGAAGAAAGAGAGGATGAAATGGAGGATGATGTGGGGGGGGGGATGGGGGAACCCTTTCCTCCTCCTCTCTCAAGGCCCGACCTCCACCGCTCTTTTCTCACCTTCTGGCGGATCTGGCCAGACGTGGAGACTTTGCGGATGAGCTTCTGCGGGGAACCGGGCTCTTGCTCCGGCTCGCTGTCCGACGACTCTTCCGCCGCCGCCGTAGGGGCAGCGCCGGTGGCCCCGGCCTGGGGCTGCGAGGCGCCCGTCGCCGCCGCCGCCATGCTGCAGGGCAAGGAGCTGGGCGGCCAGCACCCCCTAGCGCCTCCGCCGCCGCCCTGCAAGCCGCTGAGGGAGGGAAGGAAGGCGGGTGGGACGCCATGGCTGAGGAGGTCGCCCTCTGCTGGGACGGCTCGGCCCTCACGGGAGGCTCCCACCTTCCGATGGGTGGAAGCCCCCGCCTCATGTACAGTAATACCTCATATAACATTAGTATCGAATAACACTAAAATCACATAACATTAAGGAATCTGGGGGGAAGAATTGCATCAGATAACATTAAGATCCTATGGGATGCTTCAGATAACAACCGCTAAAGCCTGTGTGGTTACAATGTATCTCTATGGATCCCATAGGATTTTAACATGCATCGGATAACACTAAAAATCGTATAACACCAAGACTTGTGGAACCAGGTTTTAGTGTTATATGAGGTTTTACTGTATTGCTTTTTGGGTGAGGAGGAGGATGTGTAAACCGCCACTCCTGGTGTAGTTACGCCAATCGACACGTGAATGCCCCAGCCACCCACCACAACACGTAATAGCATTTATATATTTCTACAAGTGGCTAAGGGCGAGAGGTCAGCGCTTCGATTCCCGAGTACTGCAGGACAAAATGAGCTCCCGTCTTTGCCCCAGCTCCTGCCATCAACCTAGCAGTTCGAAAGCAAGACATTGCCAGTAGATAAAGAGGGACTGCTTCGCTGGGAAGGTAAACAGCGTTCCGTGCATTCCGGTGTGTTGAGGCATGCCTGCCACATGTTCACGGAAATGTCTGCAGACGCAGACAGCACTGGCTCATTGGCGATAAAACAGATATGAGCACTGAACCCTAAAGTCAGATGCGACCGGCTTTCAAGCAAGGGTGACCTTTACCTTACAAGGTAGGATAGCCCTAATTTACTCATGTTTGCTCTAGTGAGAGTTCAGGCTTGACTTAATTGAGCACCCACATTTCAAATGAGTTTATTACCCCTGATCTTTCTTCCCTATCATTCTTTCACATAACATGGATGATTTTGATCTTGGTCACCAGTGTAAACCTTTGCCAACTTCCAGCTCTCCCTTTTTATTTCAAAAGATGTAAAGGTCACCCTTTCTTGAAAGCTAGTCGTATCTGACTCTAGGGTTCAGTGTTCATCTCTGGTTCATACCCAAAGAGCCAGCACTGTCTGTGTCTGCAGATGTTTCTGTGGTCATATGGCAGGCATGAATAGATACCAGAGTGCACGGAGTGCTGTTTACCTTCCCACTGAAGTGGTCCCTATTTATCTACTTGCAATTTCTTGCTTTCAAACTACTAGGTTGGCAGGAGCTGGGACAAAGATGGGAGCTCATTCCATCTTGCAGTATTCAGGTATCAAACTGCTGATCTGCTGATTTCCAGCCAGCATCTTAGCCACTTGAGCCACTGCAGTCCCCTTCAAAAGATGAGGAGGCATATTTTGGGCCAATATAGCTCCGGGTGCAATTCAAGGTGCTGGTTATTACCTTTAAAGCCCTACATGGGCTTTAAGAGACCGTGTCACCCCAAGAGACCATGTCACCCCAGGAACATCTGTCTGTCCCACCAGAGCGGACCAGAGAGGCTTTCTTGTGGCTCCATCTGCCAAAGGAGCACGTCTTTCAAACACAAAGAAGAGGGCCTTCTCAGTGTCCGCTCCGGCCCTATGGAACCTCCTGGCAATTGAACTACGCCTCCAGACAGAGTTGCTGCCCTTTAGGGAAGGGCTGAAGACTTGACTGCCAGGACAGGTGTGGGGCTCCAGTGGTATAGGGACCCCAGCCTGCTGATTAATTCAGTAAAGGTCTCTCCCCCTTCTAAATATTTTAATCTGTTAATTTTTTTACTTTTTTATTTCTTGATTTTTTTTATCTGCTAGATTTTTAAATATTGGTGTTTTTATAGGGCTTTATAATAATGTGCAAAGTTTTATTTCATGATCTGTATAGTTGTGATTGTTCAGTTAATGTAAGCTGCTCTGTGTCAGGCTAAAAACCTGAGCGGGCGGCATATAAATGCAAAAATTAAATTAAAATTAAATGTATTCCCCCTCAGGTTGCCTACCCCCAAGGAAAGGGCTTGGAAACTAGAACATAGCTTTGTAGTCTGCACTCTGCGGATGTTGAAATGGCAATATTATTTATCTAAGAGTTGAAGGGAGTGTCTGTTTCTGCTTTATGAGTTGCATATCCTGTTCATATATTTAAACCACCATTTTGTTCAAGTCCAAAATAGCCTTCAAACTATTTTGGCACAGAGGGACTGCAGTCACATTATAGCTGTCCATGTTTCTGTCCTCTTCCAACAAATCATATGCTCATTTTCCAGAACCCTCTAGCACTAAGTTTCTGTTGGAATTTGTGTGTAGTTTATATATACTTAAACTTCCATCTGAAAAAGCTAGGAGACACGGTTTTTCAAAAAACCTCCAGTTTATGAATGTGGGATGTTGTGCTTCTATAGCCACAATTCAAAATGCCAAGGAATGGCCCCATATCGCTGCACAAAATTGTACCACCATTGCCAGTAGGAAAATGAATGCCAAGCTTTACATAGCAATGGACACCATGGGTGTGGACAATATCAATGACAATGATCAATGGTCTACATTTACATAGAGAGAAGTGCCATTCACACAGTAAAGTTAAAGGGTAAAGGTCACTCTTGCTCGAAAGCCAGTCATATCCTACTCTAGAGTTCAATGCTCATCTGTTTATAACCAAAGAACCAGTGCTGTCTGCATTTGCAGACATTTCCATGGACATGTGGCAGGCATGCCTCAGCATCTGAGTGCACGGAACAGTGTTTATCTTCCCACCAAAGTGGTCCCTATTTATCAACTTGCAATTTCTTGCTTTCAAACTGCTAGTTTGGCAGGAGCTGGGACAGAACCAGGAGCTCACATTTTATGAAAACCTTAATTTTATGAACATAATGTCTTTATTTTCCCCCACTTGAAACATCACCCTTAACTAATGAATGAAATAAAAGAAATAAATGAACTAATGAGCATAAGTCAACACATTGAATTCACGCACTAAATCCCTGACGGTAGTGTCCTTAGACTCTGCCTGCCACTTTTTTTTCATCAGTTAATCACTCCTCACCCAAACATAAAGCAATAGTCATGCTTTTTTTATATAATAAATGTGGATTATAGTGAGCACAAGAGGGGTTTCTGTAGACTGTATTCAATCTTTCCACCATTCTATATGTGCCTCCATGATACCCATGACTGCAAACATATGCTTTCCAGCCACTATTTGACACAACAGTTTATTTGGACACATGAAATGTCATGCACATAACATCCCTAGACTTCTTCCTAATTCGTTCTCCTTCAAATTCAAACAAATTAATAATCTTGAGATTCAATACTTTTTTAACTATTTGGGAGAGATGTCCTATATAGCCTCTCCACATATTTCACATCCAGGGTCTGTAATGTAAAAAAAAATAAAAATCATGGTCTAAGCAGCAAACTAAAGCTAGATGTTTGTGCTGAGGGTTAAAAAGATTTAAAAAAAAATAAAGCATGGTTTTTAAATTAGTTTATTTATTCTAAAAATGAAAGAAGATCACTACTAATGGACATTTAATACATTACTTAACGTTTAAAATATAATAACTTCCTACTGTGTATACCATTAGACATAAATTTTGTGACTTCTTTGTAGACATCTCCGTTTTTTCTTTTATTCATCATCTGGAGAAACCTCCATACTGTCCTCTCCAGGGTTCTCATCTTCATGTTGCCGATCAGCAAACTCCTGAAACATCAGATCACTAAGAAAAAAATAAACAAACCGTTAAACATTGCTTTTTCCTAGTACTGTATCTGCTTCCTACTTGTCTTAAAATGTCTTTTCTCCTGGCACATATTATTCATCTACCACATTTCGTGTATGACTGAAAACCACATTACAGCATGTCTTGCATTACTTGTACTCTGCTGCTTGACACAGAGTTTAATATGAAACAGAAGTCAAAAGCACGGTCAGGATAACATGGCTTCTTACCTTCATTACAAACCATATTACTTATTTCATAATACTGTAACTTATTTACTTATGTCATTACTTATTTCATAGTAGGTCATAATCCTACTATTGTAAATGTAATTTCCACTGAAGAAGCCATAGCTACCTGAGAGGTGCTGGGTGCCTAATTCTACAACGTCGGTGCATCAACTACACAGAGATATGCTCTGGCACATCACTAATTAGCCAAAATTTAGTCTGGGATTTTTTATTATTATTTTGCAAGTTATGCAAACAGTCTCACTACATTTCCCATAGCTGAACAACTGCATGATGTCCAGCCTCACAACCTGATCTAATGAAGTCTCAGACATACCTGACCTCACTGATTCCAATGAGCTTGACAATGCCTAACTTCTAGGACTACATATGATTTTATACCTGTTCACTTGAGAGAGGAGTAATTTACACTTACACTCAGTGATGTATTATTCTGCTGTATCAGAGAAACATAGCTTAGTTATTGGATGCCTTACAGAAAGCTAGCAGACAGCTAAGAACAAACCTCACCACCTTTCTTCTGCAACATCACTGAAGTGGTTTAGAAAAAAATGGCATTGTTATATAAACAATGAATGCCAGATTACCCCCCAAAAGATAATTATACAATTCTTACCTTTCATGTCCTATAATCATGGGTGTATGTTGAAAGGGAGGAGGAAAGAAAAAGGCTTACTCAGATGATGCACTTAAAAATAAATAGCTTTGGTTCTGAAGTTGAGAGTATTATTGCTTAAGAACAAGGAGTCCAATTGCTGAAAGTTGAAAGGGATCTAACGTAAGCTATAGATAGGTATTAACTTATTTCTGCAGATAGAAACTATGAGAAGCAAAGGCAAATAAATCTTCCCTCTCTGATCTTGCAACCATGGTTCAGAAAATATCTTGTTGGCAGAGGTGTACTGTAGACAGAACTCAGTGAGTCAAAGGCTTAGGGACATGATGGTGAACCTTGGCACTCCAGATGTTCTTGGACTTCAATTCCCAGAAGCCCAAGCACCCTGTAAATCCACATGAATGGGTTTACTGCAATTCATCCAGCCTGTCCTGCCCTCGTCGCTCCTGGAAGCGGAAGTAAAATGGAAGTAAAATTCCAGTTTGTGGTTCATCAATCCCTGCATTACACATGACGTACTCTACATATAAGTGAAACAAGCAGAGTGACAATATACAGCCTTGACGTATTCCTTTTCCCCCCTAAACCAATCAGTTGTTCCGTATCCTGTCCTAACTGTTGCTTCTTGACTCACATATAGATTTCTCAGAAGACAGATAAGGTGGTCTGCTACTCCCATCTCTTTAAGGACTTGCCACAGTTTATTGTGATCCACACAATCAAAGGCTTTGGTGTAGTCAATGAAACAGAAGCAGATGTTTTTTTCTGGTTGCTTTCTCCATGATCCAGCAAATGTTGGCAATTTGGTCTCTAGTTCTCCTGCCTCTTCAGAACCCAGCTTGTACTTCTGGAAGTTCTCAATCCACATACTGCTGAAATCTAGCTTGTAAAATCTTGAACATGACCTTGCTAGCATGTGAGATGAGTATACCAAAGGGCACTTTGCTCCTCCCCTACACCTCTTTGTCCCATACCAGAAGTCCCTGAAAACAGGAAGTATAGACAGACTCTGTGAAGAAATAAGGAGCACTGTAGTTCAACTTGAGTTTTTGTTAGTTTGTTGTTTTGTTTTAATCAGTAGTTTGCATTTGACATTGGTTTAACTTACATTTGATTATCTGGTGCAGCCTAAATCTGGGCATAGGAGCTGCCTAGGGAGACTTTTGCAACTACTCTTTTGCTTCAAACTAGAAGTTTGTTCTAATAAAGTGTTTAAAAGCAAAAACACTGTGGTTTAGAACTGTAATTTTTTTTCCTGACAGGCATTTCAGCAGAACCAGAAACGGTTTGCTTCCTCAAAAGAAAAGAAAAAAAATACAGTTAACATATGCTACCACTTCTGACTTTTAAAATGGCTCATTTGCTGTGATTTTAAAGGCACCATAACATATATTAAGTATGTGTAACACCCCCCCCCCTTTATTTCTAAGCCCAGAAAAGAAAGAAAATCAACTGGGGAACTTCGTACAGCACAAAAACTTCATTATCATTCTGTAGAACTAATGGCCACTGATTTTTTATCTTAATATCAACAAACATTTAAATCTATTACAGGGGAGAAGATTCAGCTATGGAATTTGCCACAATGCCCTACAACTGTTCAACTAAATGCAAGGTTTGTTGCCATTCCGAGAGAAAAATGAGTGTAACAGCTTCAAGGGTTTCCCCAAAAATTATAATTTTAAAAGTGAACATTTCCAAGCTTTAAAAATATGCATTTGTTCAATGCACAATGTATCTAGTGATTATGCAACTCTCAGTTCTCCTGCTATGCATAAACCTTAGAAGGAAGATATCGCAATCTCTGTGTTTTTCTGTCTCCTGAGGCGAAAGAGAAACCAGAAACTGCCACTGTTACCAATAAAAAGACTTGTAGCTAAAGGGAGTTTAACTCTCTTCAATGAAATTTCAGGAAACAGTCAGTTTTACTAACAAATGTGTAGCAGTCTCATTACTGGTCTTGTTAAAGTCATGAACAATAAAGTCATTAGAGAGGCTGTCTACACAGACATAGAGCTCACATTGGGGGTGGGTGGGTTTCGAGTTGGTTCGATCGTATTCACATGGGATGATCAGTGCCAACCCACTCCCAGTCTGCCCCAGTTTGAGATCCTGTCAGGGGGTTCTACTAAAAAGACCCACTGTATTTTGTACTCTCCCCAGTGGATGTGTGCTCTGGAGATGGGGCTGCTTCCCAGTTTGGGGTGGGGGTGGGGAAATGCATCACTCATCAGCTGGAAGGTGCTGTTGCCCTTGATGAAACTGCTGCAACAGTTTCTTCATGCCAAATGGCATTTGTTCCTCTCCCGCCCAGAGTTATAGTTAATAAAATTTATCAGTTTAAACAAGACTGCACTGCCTCACGGTAAAGATAAAGATAAAGGTTGGAGATTAGGAAAGCTGAGTGCAGAAGAATAGACGCCTTTGAAATGTGGTGTTGGAGGAGAGTTTTGAGAGTCCCCTGGACAGCGAGGAAAACAAATAAGTTGATCCTAAAAGAAATTAACCCTGACTGCTCCTTAGAAGGTCAAATAGTAAAGATGAAGCTAAAGTACTTTGGGCATCAAATGAGAAGAGAAGATTCACTTGAGAAAGCCTTGATACTGGGAAGGGTGGAGGGCAAAAGAAGAAGAGGGCGGCCAAAAATGAGATGGCTAGATGGTATTGTAGACGCAATTGGCACAGACCTGGGTGGGCTGAGGAGGATGGTGGAGGACAGAGGTGTCTGGCGGGCAATGGTCCATAGGGTCACAAAGGGTCAGAATCGACTGTGCAACTGAACGACGACAACAACAAAGGTTGCCCTTGCTCAAAAGTCAGTTGTATCCAACTCCTAGGGTTCAGTGCTCATCTCTGTTTATAGTCAGAGAGCCTATGCTGTCTGAGTCTGCAGATATTTTTGTGGACACGTGGCAGGCATGCTTTCAAACTGCTAAGTCGGGAGGAGCTGGGACGGAGAAAGGAGCTCGCTCCATTGGATATCACTCGGGTCTGGAACTGCTGACCAAAAACTTATTGTCATCAAGTTCAACATCTTAGCTACTAAGCCACTGCAGTCCCTGCCTCACTGTGCTCTACTTCATTTCTAGCATTTGAGGCTGCAATCCTATACAGACCTAATAATTTTGTCAGTTCTGTCTTATGACAGGTTTTTTTAAAAGCAGAGAGAGATCAGAAGTGGTTTGCCATTTACGGTACTTCTGGGGGCATCCACACAGACTGGCTTCTCTGGGATGCTAAGTGAGGAATTGAACTCCTCCCCTCTGGCCCTGCAACCAGATACCTAACTCACTACTCAGAAACAAGTCCTGCTCTGTGCAATGGGACAGGGTCTTGTGTGTGTCTTTATAGGCTTCCAACCTAATTTTGTTTCTCAAGAGCTAATGTGTATTCACTTTGAACATTCCATTATTATTTTTTAAGATATAGGGAATATGAGTATGCCCATTTCACAGATGGGTTGTGTTTAGACAACACATTAGGTTTGGAATAAGAACACCGGCTTACCTGCTTATATTGAGATAAAGAGGATACCAGTGGAACCAGTAGTATACCATTGATTTCAGCCGTCCTGGGCATACGACAAATTTGCTGCCCCCTGGTGGACGCTGGCACCAGCTCCCACTAGGGCTTCTGGGAATTGTAGTCCAAGAATACCCATAGCCCAAAACGTGCCACCCGGGGTGAGCCGCCCCCCCCTGCACCCTTTCCTAGGCCGCTGAGTGGAACCTCGAATAACAAACACCCCCTATAGTGACTAAATTGCATTATGAATAGGTTTTTAAAGAAAATGGCACTCCGCATAATGATTTTCCCTATGGAAAAATTGTACAACAAATTTTCAGTGGGGAAAACTGTTTAGTGAAAAAAATCATTGTACAGTTTTTTCCATAGGAAAATTGTACAACGACAAAATTGCATAGCGACCAGACCCATGGAAGGAATTAAAATTGTTATACAGTGTTTTACTGTATTTGTGTGTGCAAGAGATATAACATGAATCCTGCCATTTTCTTTTCTCAAGCTTGTTTCATTCCAAACAAACAAGCTAAAGAACCATCATTTGTTTTGAGCTTCTTTTTCTGGTTTATTGGAAAAGAAACAAACCAGAGAAGGCAAAGTGCACATATTCAGTCAGTATGATGAGCAAACTAAAGAGTGAGGCATGTGGGGATAACTTGTCAATATGCATTAATCTCAGTTGCACCATGTGAACTCACTCATAAAGCCATGCAAATGTTTGAAGCTCAGATATGTAGCAGAAAACACAAGGAGGTCTAGAATTATCTTCCATGAATGTATTTCAAGTACAGTACTATACTGTACTATATAACTTTAAGCGAGTGGGGTAGATGGTCTCTCAGCTACTGTTGGATTATAGCTCCCATCAGCCATGATGACCAACATTGGCAGTGATAATGGATGTTAGAAATTCCAATCCAATAATGTCTGGTGGGCCATACATGTTCCATCACTGCTTCAAGAGCTCATAGAATCACTGAGTTGGAAGGGGCCTTTTAGGCTATTGATTCCAACCCTCTGTTCAATGCAGGAATCCAAAGCAAAACAGATTTGATATATGGTTGTCCAGTTATCTATTTCTCCAGTGTTGGCGCACTCACCACCTCTTGAAGCAGTTGGTTCCATTGTCATACTGCTCTAACCATTAAGAAGTTTTTCCTAATATTCAGCCTATATCTAGCTTCCTAAAGAATATGGGAAGTACATATAGCATATGATGCTAACCTGTTGTACTGACCTCCTCTCGTTTGGGGTGCATGAGACGGAATGGCAGTTCCATGCTTACTTCACTTTGGGAAAAGGGGGAAAAAAAGAATACACTATACATTTGAAGGTCCTTTCAAAACAGCTCACAAAAAGTAAGTACAAAATTAAAAAATGAAACAAAAACATTTTAAAATAAAACAGCAGCATAAAAATATACCCAGTTCAATCAGTAATCAAGACTAAACAATTTAGCATCACCTAAAATGGACAACAGCTGCATTTTGAAATTCATCCCATATTCGTTGTGCAATTGAATTGGCCAAAATTGACTACTGGAAAATTATTTCTGATCCTGGTCATTTACTGGTAGCACCCTCTACAGATGGTGCTGTGAAATGTTCTCTTATTGTTGTACAGTATTTTCTTTCCATCTCTTACATTTCAAGCTTATTCATAAGTGAGCTCTGTCAGAACTGGCCCAATGTGCAATTCCTGTTAGCATGACCACCACCTTCAGATTTCTATGCAACATTTTGTTCCCACTGGACGGGCTGGAGTTGTAATTAGGGAAACACACAAACATATGGCACAAATTACTTATTGAAAATCACAGGAAGGAACACAAACCGTACTGGAAATCAAGAATCTGGAAACATTATTTGTTCTATTAGAAGAAAATAAACAAAGGACAATTGCAGGTGGGAAGCTAAATCAGATTGTCCAGCTGGCTTAAGCAGAAAATACTCCCTTCATCTGTTGGGATTTTTGCTTCACCTTTGAAAATACTGGATATATTATAGCTTTCAGCAGTAATGCACATTCTATTTAGCTTTGCAGGTATTAAGCTAAGGCAAGAGGGACAGTAGTAA
Source organism: Furcifer pardalis (assembly GCA_030440675.1). Taxonomy (NCBI): domain Eukaryota; kingdom Metazoa; phylum Chordata; class Lepidosauria; order Squamata; family Chamaeleonidae; genus Furcifer; species Furcifer pardalis. The sequence goes on from CP126890.1 coordinate 246,306,337, forward strand.
GTTCCATTTTCAAATTATGCACAAAGGGATATTGCAGAAGAACAATTTTTTAAATAATAAATATATCATAAATTTTACCTATTGGTGAAATCTCCTAGCAAGCTAAGATTATAAACAAAAGAAGATAAAAACATATAGTATTCCACAGCAGATATTCCTAAACCCATAAACTATACATACTGAATATATCCCACAAAAAGTAATTGTTAATCCTTGCATTCTAACACTCACACAATACCCAATTCTAATTTTTAATAGATCTGATTCTAAGATTTAACAAAGCCTATTCTTCTGATTTAAGGAAGACTATTCAAACAAACATTCAACACCCAATTTGATATTTAAATTTATTGGGTGTGCTTTAGAATTGTTTGTGCAGGTCTGACATTTTGCAAAGATACGAGCACTATGTATTCACATTCTTGTTTTTTACTCATCTTCACCTTCTTACTGTCTGATGTATGTAGTCTAACCATTAGATCACAACTCAGAACTACCCTTTAGAAGAGCATACAGTATTAGCTATATAAGACAGACACATCTGATGCCCTTGTTCTTACCCAGAGACAGTGAGCTTCACCTTTATCTTGTAAGCAACCAGGATTCCCAGAACAGTCTTATCTATCCCATCCTTGATTCTGTTAGTTAGCATAAGAAAAATAAGATCATGATATGCAGTTATTATACAATTATTACTGCCAATCAGTTGTGCAGAGTTCTCAAAATAGCGACACTGTTCAATGCTGTATATTTCCACAATCCTTTCTGCATCCAATATCTCCCCATTTGGGAGAAATGTCGTATGTAGGAATTCCTCTTTAAACATTGCTATGTGAATAACAACCATGATTTAATCAGCAGAAATTGTCTAGGCCTTGGTACAGAAAAAACTGACTCAACCTGGGACAAGCAATTCCTGCATGTGCTAAACCAGGGGTTCCCAACCTTTTCACACTGTGGGCCAGACCATGCCCCCTGGACAGTTGAGCGGGATGGTCACGTAGTCCCTCCCGCCATAAACGCTGCTGTAAAACGTGTCCATGGCAGTCATAAATGCATTTATTACAGTCGTGGGTGCATTTACCACAGTGTTTATGGTAAGCGCAGGCACGTTTATGCATGTGGAGCACATTTTATGGCTGTCGTAAATGTGTCCATTTTTGCTTCCAGTAGTGGTGAGGGCGGTGGTGGGCCACATGAAATGGTGCTGTGCGCTAGGTCCAGCCTGCGAGCCATAGGTTGGACACCCCTGTACTAGACACTAGTACAACTACATCAATCACTTACCTGAAGGAAATAAAGTATTAACTTTTTATGCCCTCTACTTCATGACAATTGGGTGATGTCATCTCTGTTTTGGACTTACATGGTACTGGAAGCCAAATTAGTGTCTTCATTCTTTAGCTTCCCATCCAGTGCTATTCCCAGTTTCACTCGATTATTTGCCAGCAAGGGGAGAACGGTTATTGTTTTTGTGACAGTGCAGTTTGGTTGTATCTTTTCCCTGGAGTAGAGATAGCAAGAGGAAACAGGAGAACACTGTAATTCCATATGATACAATTTGTTTTAATTTAATATTTACATTTGTATGCTGCCCACTCAACAATGCGACTCCGGGCATCTCACAATAGTATGCAATAAAATCGCATTACAACAAAACAAAATACATTTTGATTATCCATTTTCCTACACACTTTAGCAAATCTGAAATGAGATGTGCTTAATCTGTATTTAGAAGCAGTGTTCCCTCAGGTGGCAAAAAGCAGCCGTTTCTCACAAACATTATTTCCTCAATTTACTATCTCATATTCCAGCATAGTTTGTTTTGTGACTGGTCATGGGAAGATAAACACAGACTTAATTTGCTTGTCCAACTGTTAACAAACATGTCTAATAGGAAATGTGTTGGGGAGGGGGGGTAGAGGCTATATGCAGGAAATATGCATTTCCCTTGAAAACATGATTGACACCTGCTCCCCCTGATCTGACACTAGTGCCAATGTTTTTTTTTTAGCTGAAACACTGAAGAGGGACACTATCTTGTCCTTTATAACAGCATATAAACTGATAGGGCTGATCTATAGTTAAAAGGATGTATTGTATATGCTGGCGTATAAGACTACTCCCCCCCCCCCGAAAAACATGCCTCCAAGTGGTGGTGGTGGGTTGTCTTATACGCCGGGTGCAATTCAGTTGGGATAGACATAGCTGTCCATAGTGGCCTCCCGATGCTCGCCCGGTGCCCATAATGGCCTCCTGATGCCCACCTGGTGCCCATAGTGGCCTCCCGATGCCCACCCACCTCATTCTACATACCATCCAGTATCGCGCGGTATCCAGCGTGGCTGCAGTGAGCATCAGCAGCGAGACAGGGGTGCCAGCCTTTTTGGTGTGACTGGCCCGTTCTGCTTGGCAGGAAGCAGCAGTGCTCCGCCCCACCCCTTGTCTACGCAGAGCTCGCACATGCGCACTAGTGCCGGCCACAGGGAGATGTTGAAATCAAATCTGATGTTCTTTTATGTTTTATTTGGTGTGTGGAAGGTGTGCAGAAGAGGGGGTAGTTTTATACAGCGAGTATATAACAAACTCTATATTTTGAGTGGAAATGTTGGGGGGTCGTCTTATACGCCGGCATATACGGTAATAGGAAAAATAATTAATAGGGCAAGGAAGCCTAAAATGTGCAAATTCATTTATTTATTAAAATTCTAAACTGCCCAACTGGCATATTTTTCCCCATTCTGGGCAGTTTACAAACGTTAAAACCATAAATATACATACAACAACAATATATGGAAACAATTGGTGGAAACTCACTCTACTTCTTCCAGGGCCACTCTCTGGGTATAGAAATCACTACAGTACAGTACCACATTGGCAACTTGCTCCACTGAAGTAGGAATGAGATAAAAGATTATCAGGTAAATATGTAACAGACAACATTGGTAGAGTGTTTCTCATATGCAAGGAGAGAATGAAGAAGATCAAGGGCTCTCTAGGCCAGGCATTCTCAATGTTTTCACAGCTGAGAGGGCTGGACTGGTGGTTCCCCTGCTGTAAACGCCGCTGTAAAATGCATCTGCAGTTGTTGCGGTTGCATTTATAGTGCATTAACGACAGCCACAGGTGCATTTACAGTATGTTTATGACAGTCATGGGCACATTTACGGTATGTTTACAACAGCTGTGGGCGCATTAATGTCTGTTGTAAACGTGTCCGCTTATGTTGTTGGTGGTGGTAGTGGCAGGTCACATGAAATGGTGCCATGGGCTGGGGCTGGCCCACGGGCCATAGGTTGCAAACCCCTGCTCTAGGCTGTTTCCTGACACTCCTGAACAAGCAAGTGGATGTTATACAGTTGTCACTAAACATTGTGCCTCAATTTCCATTCTTAATCTATCTGTGGCCTCATATATAACATTATGTATTGACAATATTTTTCTTGGATAGAATGTTGGTAGCATTCTCCTAAGTCAGTATCAGTTATAGTCTCTGTAAATAGAAGGGTAACTTTTTCTACACAATAAGCATAGGATTATTCCAAACACTCCACTGCTGCCCAGAACAGCACTCTTTAGGGTGCTTCTGCCTCATATATTGCCTATTATAGAAAAACAATCTACATATTTATGGACAAAACCAGTGCTTTACCTGATACACTGATCTTCTTAACTACTTTTTCAGTGTTGTTAATCACAGTCACTGTGACAGGGATTGCCTCACCATGGTAAAACACCTGAAACAAAAGAACTAGATTAACTGGAGCGATCATACAATCTGTATATGACAACTTTACTTCCATGCACTTGCATTATGAGCTGTTCCAGGCCAGAGATGCTTCAGTGCACTCCTCCAGGTCTCTTGAAAGCTACTAGAAGGCTTTGTCATGTTAGCAAATTCACAGGCCTCTCCCATTACACACCAATATTGCGACTGATATCAAAGCCATTGAGTGATGAAACAAAGAGATAGAAAATCTCAAAAGAGAAAAATACTTCTAAGTAAAAAGTTATGGCTGAAGCTGTACTCCAAAAAACAGAGAAATTCAGACTATGGTCCAACACTCCCTCCTTACTTAAAACATGGGCACATTGATATACAGTCAAACCTCGCATAAAGAGTGTTTCGCTTAAAGAGTAACTCGCATAAAGAGCAGAATTTTCTCTGAATGTTCGCTTCGCTTAACAAATAAAACCAACCAAAAACTCACTTAACAAATAAATTGGGGTTTGCAGTCCCCCCCCCCCATTGGTCATTTACAATGGTGTTTCACTTAAAGAGCAAACTCGCTTAAAGAGCAATCCTGTGGAACGCATTATGCTCTTTAAGCGAGGTACAACTGTACTTAATATTGATGCATCTGTACCTGTTTCTGCATTTTACCTTAATGTTCACCACAAGTATTCATGTTCCACCTTACAAAAAGGTAAAGGTTGCCCTTGCTTGAAAACCAGTCATATCCGACTCTAGGGTTCAGTGCTCATCTCCATTTATAGCCAAGGAGTCAGTGCTGTCTGCATTTTCAGATGTTTCTGTGGACATATGGCAGGCATGCCTAGACACTGGAGTGCATGGAATTTTGTTTACCTTCCCACCGATGTGGTACCTATTTATCTACTTGCAATGTCTTGCTTTCGAACTGCTATGTTGGCAGGAGCTGGGACAGAGATGGGAGCTCACTCTGTTGTGCAGCCCTCAGGATTCAAACTGCTGACCCAAAGATCTTCCAGTTGTCAAATTCAGTGTCTTAACCACTAAGCCACTGCAGTCTGCATGTTCTACCTTAACTTCCACCAAAATGGTTATTTCCTCCTTTTAAAAAATTTCTCTGTGTTTGACACATAGGAACACAATTCCTTGATACTGTGTTTGAATCAATTCTGAACCTGACAAAAACTATGCAAATGTAGGAATTTTTGTAAATCTGTACACTGATAACCAGGGGACCCTGGCTCCTTACAAGTTACGTACACAGATCCTAAAGGAAGAGTAACAATAACATTTTAATCAGAACAGGAAAGCCCCTGAAACAGGAACAACTCACATCTTTGCTGAGGCATGCTTTCACATGCAATGGTCTCTTTGACATGAAAAATTGCCAGGTAGACTCTGCATGAGGCTGAGGTACTGACACTTCTGGAGCATGCTGAATTTTTCGGATCAGCAGGCGTACAGAATTCCTAAAGAGCAGAAAACAGATTGGCTTTTATGCAAAGAAACAGCTAGTAGGGGTGGGTCATAATGTCTCTGCATAATACAGTGATGGCGAACCTTGGCACTCCAGGTATTCTTTAATTTCAATTCCCAGAAGCCCAAGTCCCTGTGAATCCATGCGGTTTACACAGTGTACACACAGTTAACTCATTCATGTAGATTCACAGGGCCTTGGGCTTCTGGGAATTGAAGTTCAAGAACACCTGGAGTGCAAAGGTTCATCATCACAGGTATAATATAATAATAGATTGCATTTTCAAATTAACTTTCTCTTTTGTCAAGTGTTTTGTTCTGACACTTAAGCTTTTATGCTGACTCACAAAGAAAAGTTAACCTCATATAAGTCAGAGGGGTAAAATATAGCATGTCATTATTTTTAATGGCTTATTTATTCACATAAAGTTGTAGTTGCAGCAGTGTATCATGTCATTATTTTTAATGGCTTATTTATTCACATAAAGTTGTAGTTGCAGCACCTTGACAAGGGTGATAAAGCTACAGAAAAGGGCACCCGTTTCTAATTCAATGGTGTCACCCACTAAATGAAACATTACCTCTTAAGAACTTTCTCTTCTGGATCTTCTCCAGCGAAAGCTTTAACCTCAAAATCCACCCCACAGCACTGCAAAGAAAATACAGCAATGAAAAGTAGCACAAGGACCTTCATAGGTTGCTATTTGTGGATGTATGATGCATCTACATGAAATAAACCAATAGTCATTTAATTTCAGCTCATCTCCAGTCTAGAATGTGCTGTATCAGCTATCAGAACACATGTTTTCAGTATAGCTGTCTGTGGATTTTCCCTCTTTTTCTCCCTGTCTTTTCTCCTTTTTTGTTCATCCTGGCTTCCCAATTCCCCATCTTCTGTCTGAAAACAACAAAAATATGAAAGAAGATTGAGGCAGCAGTAGCTCACTTCAGAGTGGTGCTGATAGGGGAGCAGCAATTAATTACGGGAAATTATGGTTTCTTTGTAATATGCAAAGAGCCAAAGGGTAAAGAATGTTAGAGGCAGCATGCCACAAGTGTTGAAAGTGGTCAGAATGCTTCATTTAATTAAGGTTTTTAAGGCTTCCCAACACAGCACTCTACCAGGGAGCTGTTCTTTTTAAAAATGTCTGTAGGCCAGAAGAATTACAAGAAATTATATGTTGCAGATACAACCCCTAACATCAGCTCTGCCTTTGAGACCTGGGGCACCATCACCTCTTTGTTTTGGCTAGAGTACTTTCATAATCACCATTTTTAAAATCTAAGACCTTTTCCTCGAGTAGTAAAAATTTTTGGTACATACATTCTATGAGGCCTTAACATTTGCCACAACTGACTGGTGTTTTTTAGGGCCAAGTATATGTCCTGATATGTTACTAGAGATCAAGAACAAGATCCATAATGTTGTATTCCTGATCACTATATACAGGTAAGAAAACTGGACATCAAAGAGCACTGACAGAAAAGAATTGATTCATTTCAATTTTGATGCTGAAATGAACTTGGTGGGTTCTCTGGACTGACAAAAAGACAAACAAGTGGATCCTGGAAGAAATCAAGCCTGAACTGTTTCTGGAGGCAAAAACGATGAACTAGAGACTGCCCTTTGTTTCTGTGGTGGGCACATCATGAGAAGACAAGATGCTTTGGAAAAGACAATCATGATGGGAAAGATTGAAGCCAGCAAGAAAAGATGAAGATCAAATGCAAGATGAATGGACTCAAAGGAACACACAGGTTTAAGTTTACAAGACCCAAGCAGGGCTTTTGATAACAGGACATTTTGGAGATCTATCATTCATAGGGTCACCATAAATCAAGAGCAACTTGATGGCAGGAACAACAACAAATACTTCCAGGGTAATATGAAACATGATATATGTTCACAAAACATATATTTTAGAAATGCTGTATAATCTTAGAAGTACAGAGATTTTAGAAGCACTTTTAATTAGCTTTCCTATATTCCTTTTTTGACTGGGGAAAATGGAGGAACACAGTTTGGTTTGCTGGTGTGAACTTGGCCCTAACAAAGCAAATGAATCCCCGTTCCTTCCTAGAGAGATTGCCTCAGTATTTGGAAAGAGAATAAGATGGACTTTTATCTGTTACACAAATATGTACTTAAGCAAATGCTGTTATTATCATACATCAGCTTTCATGCTTCACAGCCACCTTTAGATTGCACATGATATTGTTTTAAATACTACTCGACTCGACTGCAACTCATATTCGAGAATGTATTTTTCCCCCGACATTTTTACAACATTGTTTTAAATACTATTGTGGAATTTATTGTCTGAGCTGAGTTAATTTTAGACAACATTTTTATTGGGCAATGACCACATTTATGGAATTTTGTTCTTATCAAGTGAGAATATGCTAAGCTTTGGTTATATGTTTTTTTAAAAGATATTAAATCTCATTCTGTCAACACTTACCTTTTCAACATCACGGGGAGGTGGCTGCAAACAGACTGAGCATGGCAGGTAGTCTGGAAACTGATAGAGCAAAGAAAACAAGCCATTGGGCATAGATCATTATAATAATTGCAAGAATCATCAGTTGCTAGAAAAATTAAGTGCTTGATAATTACATTACATTGCAGTTTGTTACAATGCATAAAAGACAACTCAAGGAAATGCAAGTGACTCAGCAAATAGTGAAGCCTCCTGCACACCACCATCCAGTATATTTGTGTGGGTATTTTAAACTCAAAAGAACTTTTCCTAGTCCTTAACTAAAAGCTCAAGCATTATTCATGATATGTACTTACAGTTGCCCCATCCCCAACCTTTGGTTTTTGAACTTCAGTTCTCAGAAGCCTAAGTCAATTCCCCAAAGCACTGGTCAGCCAATGCACTGACTTAGGCTTCTGGGAACTGAGGTGCAAAAACCAAAGGCTGGGGACTCTGCATAGACCACAAAATAAATGAAACATTTCTGGTGGGCAAATATAGCTATTTTGCATCAGGTGTATAGGGATGCATGTATAGGTATGGAAGGAATAACTCTACTCTCATTTTCCAAATTATTTATTTGCCATTTACTTACTTAGTAAGTTTATAGACTGACATTGTATTGAAAATGCCACTTAAGATAGCTAATCACAGTAAAATGTCAAATTTCTAATTTAAAAGCATAAATGAATCAACCAAAGTAAGATCTAAGGCACCAACAAATAATTGAAGAAAAAATAACCCCCAATCAATTAAAAAATCCATCAAGAACAATCAATTTAATTATGAAAGACCTGCCTTAATTAAAGCATTGTTCTCTGTTGACAAAGATAGAGCCACTCTAACCTAGTCAATTACCTACAGGTTGAAAAATATGTTTTATATCCCACTTCCTCTATTCTGCTACTACATATAGTTTAAAGTGTTTCTATTTGAAAAACATTAAACAGCTGAGAGAGAGCAACACTGGGAGTTAGAGTAAAAGTTAAAATACAATAAAAACATTTTCTAAGCACCTCAGTATCAAACTGTGAAGTGAAGAATTGAACCTATAAAGAAAGAGCACTGCAGGATACTCACCGTTAACAAGAAGGGATAGGCATTTGCCCCAAGTTTATTAATTAGACATTCCTGCAAACTGGATAGGTGTCCTTGTTTTTCCAGTGATGGGAATACCTGTACCCAGCAAAAATACAGGTCCTTCCGGAAGGTCAAGCCCATAATATCAATATCTTCTCGTCCATAACGAAAAGCACAAGTGAGTGTCACATACACTGGGGAGAGGAGAGATTGTCATAAATACTGTGCCTAACAAACTACAAATATCACCTACTTATTTGCAATGTCTCTGCTTAGATCAGGGGTCGGCACCCTTTTTAAGTTGGGGGTTGGGTCATGCTCCCTCAGACACTTGAGGGGCCTGGACTAGTGCCCCCCCCATCAGCTGTAAACATGTCCATGGCCACCATAAACACATCCTCAGCCACTGCGTAAACGCATCCACGGCCACTTCCAGCAGTGACAGCGATAGCGACAGTGGCGGTTGGAGCAAGGGTGGGGGCTGGATTTTTTGGTGTCATGGGCCGGATTTGGCCCACGGGTCATAGGTTACCTATCCCTGGCTTAGACAATTTATCAACTGAGGGCATGTTTACAGTTAAACAACAAAAGCCAGTTGGAAGAAACTGGGTTCATCTGCTAGTCATGATTCCATCCTGAGGGAACATGGGGCCAACTTATCTTGAAATAAGGATTCCTTTGCCCACATCTTAAAATAATTGAATCCTTATATTGGTTCTTGAGTTACAACTTTCTGGTGTCAGGGTAACCATTTTGCACTTTCCCATTTTTCCTTAAGTGTGTTTCTTGGGCTTTTATTCTGATTTGGTGCAGAAGTGACACTGGACAGCCTCCCCATCACCACTAAAATATTGAGTCTATTGCCACTGAACCTATTAAAATGTCATTGAGCTGTTGTGCATAGGTGAAGGTGCTTTGGTTACAAAATCAGTAGCAGCACTCCTAACTGCAGCCTGAACATTGGAAACAGAGAAATGATGAGGAAGCTTCAGATTGAAGTAATCTACAGAGTAAACGTTTGGTATTATTGCTATGCTGAGTGTGCCAACTAAAATCTCTCTTTGACCATCTCTGCAATTTCTACACTGCTTGATTGAATTGGAAGCAAAATATAGGTGACTTGAATGATGGCCCTTCCCTCCCTACCAGATTTGTTGATAAGAAATGTGGAGAAGAGAGGCTAACAAAAATCGATGGGTTTTGACATTCAACCAGGTTTAAAATCTTCAGGTATTCGTAACTCGATCTCTTTTTCAGTTTGCAGCAATGGTGAGGACTCCATTTTACTAAAGTGGACTGTAATGGCTCAAGTGGTTAAGATGGTGAACTTGAGAACGGGAAGGTCAGCAGGTCAGCAGTTTGAGACCCGAGTACTGCACAAAGGAATGAGCTCCCATCTCTGTCCCAGCTCCTGACAACCTAGCAGTTTGAAAGCAAGAAATTGCAAGCAGATAAATAGGTACCACTTTGGTGGGATGTTAAACAGCATTCCGTGTACTCCAGTGCCACATGTCCACAGAAACATCTTCAGACACAGACAGCACTGGCTCTTTCGCTGTAAACAGAGATGAGCACTGAACCCTAGAGTTGGATACGACTGGCTTTTGAGCAAGGGTGACCTTTATCTTACCCTTTACCATTTTAGTTAGGTCATGCAAAGGGTAATCTGTGCTTTTTGTAACTTCAGAGTGTGACTACTATAACACTTTGTGTGCAGATTTGCCCTTGAATACTGCTCAAAAGATTTAGATGAAGAAGATTATAGAGGTTTGTGATCTGGAAGGGATGCGTCATTACACAAGTGTTCCAGCATTTGTACTGTCGGGGTCCCTATTGTCATTTAACGTTAACTCCAAAAGGTGAACTAAACCAAAATTTAATTTTACAATATAGTGAAGCTTGATTAAGGCTCAACCTGGGAGGTGATGTATGATTATTTTATTTAAAAGTATTTGGCAAGTATCACTGATTAAGATAACATCTGAGAAGAAGATAGTGACATAGGGAAGTACTGAAGAAATAGATAATAATCTGTGACAGCACATAATAAATAAATTGGTCACTCTTAAAACTACCACAACATGTTTAATTTTGATTTTGATTCTGCTCTATTCAAAACTATAGGAATTATAGATTGGTTCCGCTAGAAAAGTACTTCAGTTCCTTTGAAAGCCTACATCACAACTTGCAGAAATCTTTTTGGTGAGTAGTTAATCTGTACAAATCCAGAAGCATTCTAATTTTAAAGCTGAATGTTAATATTTCAGACATTACGCCTTTAATTTTAAAGTACGTTAAATTATCTGACCTTTTTTATCCTTGACAATTTCAGGGTCCACCAATATCACACCATCTAGAATGAAAGAACAAAAATGGGCCACTCTAAGATACAGAATATTCAAGCACTGTAAAAAGTGCAGGCAAAAATCTTGTAGCCAAATTATACTTACCCACAGGATCCACAGTGTCTACATGGTCGACATAATCTCGCTTCCCTAAATAGATGGTAATCTGTAAAATGAAGAAAATGATCAATGCTCAACTTGGAGGACTGACACCACTGTAGCCAATATCAACAGGGAGAAGTACAATATATTTGTTTCATTAATTCAAAGTATTTCTAACTTGCCTTTGTTTAGTGAGCCCAAGGTTACTGATATCTTCAATGAAAACAAGAATGAAAAAAACCTGTCCCTTCATCTACTTGAACTTCTTGATCTATCAAAATTCAGATGTGGAGGAGAACTAAAGCACCCAGAAGCAGGGGAAAGCAAGAACAGCTCCTATTCTGCTAAGAATCTGTTGAAGGTCTTCCAAGCAGGGTATTTCCTCTCACTCTTACATCTTGCCATTGCCCATTTTAACTAATGGGTTGCCCATTTTAACTAATGGGTCTTCTACTTGTGCAAGAAAGTTCTATCTAGATCAGGGGGTCCCAACCTTTTCTTTTCTTTTCAATAAATAAATCTTATTAATTTTCACAATAATAAACAGTAAATAAAAATACAAACAAAATACATACATTTCAATACAGAAACATAATTAGTAAAGGTTTCCCTTGCTCGAAAGCCAGTCGTATCCGACTCTAGGGGTCAGTGCTCATCTCTGTTTCTAAGCCGAAGAGCCAGCGCTGTCTGCTTCTGCAGACGTTTCCATGGTCATGTGGCAGGCATGACTAGACACCGGAGCGCACGGAACACTGTTACCTTTCCACTGAAGTGGTCCCTATTTATCTACTTGCAATTTCTTGCTTTCAAACTGCTAGGTTGACAGGAGCTGGGACAGAGACGGGAGCTCATTCCGTCCTGCAGTACTCAGGAATCGAACTGCTGACCTTCCGCCTCCCAGTCAGCATCTTAGTGACTTGAGCCAATAAAAATAAAAGATAGAAAAAAAAAAGTCATTTAGTATTGTCCATCTGATGTAACCTAACTGGAGTCAGGTACCACATTTTCAAGCTGGGAGCCGGGTCATGCTCTCCCAGTCAGCTTCGAGGGCCAGATGTCCATCTTGCCCTGTCTGCATGATGGGGTGGCCATTTTGTCCCAACAGCTTCAAAGAGGTGGTCATTTTATTTCTCAAATGCCCTTGGAAGGATGGGGAGCCACATGAAATGGTGCTGTGGGCCAGATCTGGCCTGCAGGCCTTAGGTTGGGAACCCCTGATCTAGACAATGCCTCCTTATCCGAGTTGCCGAAACATTGAACCACTTTCACAATGGACCATTGTGCGACCTCTCTGATTGAACAAGATCCTCCTGGCAGTAGTTTGCACTTCAGACACAAATTAATGCAGATTGGACCATAGGCTTGAATATACAAGGGCTGTAAAGGACAGGATATTTTGGAGATCTATCATTCATAGGGTTGCCATAGGTTAGAGATGACTTGATGGCACATAACAACAGGGGCTCCTTTATACATAGGTGGCAAGCCAAAAGCAACATATCAAGCGGACTAACTAGAGTGAACGCTAACTAGTCATGTGGGTTTTAGGTGAGGAACATTTTGTTGCAATTTCTGCAATCCTTTACATTCACTATGCTAAGCAGGGAGATGAAAAGTCTGGCCAAATCATCTGAGGGTACCAAATATTCCCTACTTCCCGTTTTTCGCTATATCACAAAAGTGAAATGTAAAACTGAAAATCAACAAACCAATTAAAATTAGAAGGCTTTGTGGCTAAAACGTGGAGGTTTGAGAATGATGGGTAGGTAAAACAAAGAAGAAATAGAGGACAGAGGGATGTAAGTGAAAGGGAATGGTGTTGTGAATGACAGCTAAAGGGAACAGTTACAGATGTGTGTGGACAAGCAGTACCAGGGAGACTCAACACATTTTGGTACATCCAGAAACAATTACCATCCCTATGTGTGTGTGTGTATGTGTTGGGGGGGGGGGGACCTGCTTGATCTCTTCAAATTGGCAACAAAAGCACTAGAATGACCAGAGACAATGGCACAAAACATAGACATAGCTAATGATTGGCAACTGATCATGGCAACACATCTGACTGGCTCCAGTCAGTATTCATTACACGGGGCACTTACCGCTTTGTCATGGGAGGTTTTCCTGTAGATAACATGATTTTGGATGGGCACAGCATTCTTCACAGAAACCTCCGAAAGAGAAACTATCTTTGGAGTCTCAGGTGAACCCATCTCTATAGGAGGGCAAGAATGAAACTTTTCTATATATGTAGATTAGAAGAATGTTAAACAGTTAGTTGACCAATTGTAGGACACATGAACATGTTAAAAGTCTTGCATGAAGCATCAGATGGTAAGCACACTGTTACCAGATCAAATGTATCCAAGGTCAAGTGAGTTTTGATTTGTGCCTCTGGACCTTTTATTTATTTATTTATTTATTTTGGCTTATTTAACTGCCCCCTCGCCAAGGTGACTCCGGGCGATTTACAATGCAGAAAACAACACTAACACAAAACACTCTGATTTAGCTTACGTTCAAGTATGAATCTCAATATATCCTGACACGCCAATTTTTTTTTTGCTGGAGTTTTTTTATTACTGTCCATCTGTAGTCCTAGCCTGAGTTATCTAAAGGCTGGATTTAGTCTTTCCCTACTAAGAGATGCTTCAGTTGTAGGAAACATGCATTACAGTAATGCAATAGGAAAAAGGCAGAGCCTCAAGTTAATCTTTGCCCCCACCACAAAGGGAAATCGGCCTCCCCCATAGATGCCAAGATAAGTACACATATAATCCAGGACATGAAACAGCTTTTGTGGAATGTGTGAGTCTGGGCAGGGATGCTACAGGTATCACCCAATATATGCCTTCTATGGTAAGAGTAGACCATACTGGCAGAAACTCAGCACCGATCATCAGATGACAGTTAACTAACCTGACAACCCTGAGGCCTCGGGTGAAGTCCACAAGGAATGGTGATGGTCTCCAAATGGATTAAATATCACTTGACTCTATCTTGATGGAGGGCAGCAGCTTGATCAATACTGGCCTGCAGCTAATGAGGACTTTGTGTGCCAAAAGGGCTCAGGACCAGAAAGTGACTTGTGGAACTGGATAGCAAATATTTAGAATTGTTTACAGTACTAAAAGAAGAGTTAAAATTTCAGGAGCATCTCATTCCCTACATTTCAGGGCCAAAACCTGAAACCAGTGGGTAAATTCATGAAGTCATGGATGGGACCTTCACATATCCCATGGACAGAGCAGGCAAGTGGTGAGCTGGAGAGGCTACATGTGTGTGTGTAGCTTTTCAAGGTACTGCATCAGTGTTGTCAGGTCTTTACTCCATTTGGGCATGTTATGCCACTTAGAAGTTATACATTATTGCCTACATTCTGAGCTAGTTAGCTCTAGTGGCAATAGGAAATCCAGTGCCCGGTATTTAAAGCTAACAGGGCAGGGCAGGCGTAGGGATCCAGTAATAGAATCCCATGTTGGGTGGTTGATTTGATTGGACAGCCACCTCTCTCTCTCTTTTAAACTTCTAAAATTTTAAAAATCTTTTAAGTTTTTGAGTCTTTTAAATGTATAGTTTTAATTTTTCAAATCAATTTTGAACTCTTAAGTTTTTAATCTTTTGGAATTTGTACGTGTATAGTTGGGTTTATGGATGGGTTCATGGGATTGTCGCTTTCCAATATTGTGTTAGCCGCCCTGAGTCGCTTGCGAGTAGGGGGCATACAAATGTGATAAAATAAATTAAATAAACATATACACAATACAGTTGTACTTTGCTTAAAGAGCATAATGTGTTCCACAGGATTACTCTTTAAGCGAGTTTGCTCTTTAAGCGAAACACCATTGTAAGTGACCAATTTGGGGCGGGGGGATTGCGAACCCCGATTTATTTGTTAAGTGAGTTTTTGGTTGGTTTTATTTGTTAAGCGAAGTGAACATTCAGAGAAAATTCTGCTCTTTAAGCGAGTTACTCTTTAAGCGAGGCGCTCTTTATGTGAGGTTTGACTGTACAGTATTTAGAATATATCATCCTCCAGTACAGTGGCGTCGCGCAGTCTTCAGCCGCCTGGGGCGAAGAACAAACTCGCCGCCCCCCCCTAGCTCGCCGCTGCCGCCGCCCCCTCCCCCCGACCCAGGTAGAAGCCAGCCCCCTGCTGACTAGCGGGGCGCGCGCGCGCGCGCGCGCGCCACACACCTCCGTCCGCTCGCACCTCCGTCCGCTCGCCCGGCCGGCTGGCCATCGGGGGCTCTCCGCCGCCTGTTGCCCCTGGCAGCGGCTTTCAGGGGGCGGCAAAATGTCCCCTCCCCACCCTTTTGCTGGCGAGGAGGAGAAAAAGTGTTTTTTTTTAGGCGGACAATTCAAGGAGGGGCCCGCCCGCCGGGCTGGCTGTCGGTCGGGGGCTCTCCTGGCGGGCGGCCCGCGTGCGCGCGCACGCTGCCCACCTCCTCCTGCCCAGCCAGCCCCCAGGGGCTCCCCGCCACGGCGCCACCCCCCCCCCCCCCGACGAGCGCCCCGTCTCACGGCAAGTTGGGTGGGTGGCTGGGCGGGCGGAGGCGAGCAGCGTCCGCGCGCACGCGGGCCGCCCGCCAGGAGAGCCCCCGACGGCCAGCTGGGCGGGCGACCGGGCGTGCCCCTCCTTCCCTCCCCACCCTTTTGCTGGCGAGGAGGAGAAAAAGGGGTTTTTTTTAGGCGGACAATTCAAGGAGCCTCCTTGAATTGTCCGCCTAAAAAAAACCCCTTTTTCTCCTCCTCGCCAGCAAAAGGGTGGGGAGGGGACATTTTGCCTCCCCCTGAAAGCCGCTGCCAGGGGCAACAGGCGGTGGAGAGCCCCCGACGGCCAGCCGGGCGAGCGAGCGGATGGAGGTGCGAGCGGACGGAGGTGTGTGGCAAGCGGCGAAGCGCACGTGGGGCGCTCGCCAGCAAAAGGGTGGGGAGGGGACATTTTGCCGCCCCCTGAAAGGCGCTGCCCGGGGCATCCGCCCCCCCCGCCCCCCCCACGCTACGCCACTGCTCCAGTACTACATTCTGCGAAACCTTCTGCCTGGAGAAGTCTAGCAATTCCTTGAGAATTGAACCAGAACCTCAAGACCTGGCAACACTGGCTGTAGCAGTACCATCCTTTCTTTGGAAGCACTACATCTGGAATAGATCTTAGACTGATTTTAATTAACAAATTTGATAGAATTTGATAGCTCTCACAATACAACATTGGGAATAAGGTAGAAGACTTTCTACCTATGACTTTCATAAACCATGTGGGTGGGCCGAGTAAATATCACAAGAAGTAACACAGCATTTTCCTTACTACAGCTGGATGTGTTTCCAAAACCAACACATTGTGATAATTTGTTATTGAAATGATGTGCCCCTAATACGAATGGCACTTCTCAGTGTACTTTACATTCTTTAACATTGTTTGATTATGCATATGTGGCAGAACTATTTAGTGTTTTTCTTTATTTGGGTGGACATTTTGAGGTGTGTTGTAATGTTTGGCTTATTTACAAAAAGGCAGACAGAGAACAGATGGAGACAAGTAGCATATGAACTTTTTGTGTCAGCAGATCTGTTCTCTTGCATCAAATCCCTACTAAGTGGCTTTGGCTACAGTCTCCCTGTCCTATAACAAGCTACTCCAGATATTTAATATTGTGTTCTAGAAAAATCATGAAACTTGATCTGAAATTGCTTCTCTATCATTTCTCATTTTTTTGCAGTTTTCAAGAAAAACAACCCTAATTAACCAAATTACAATCCTGTTGCTTTTCAGTGCATCACGGCACGGGCTAGAGCTGACAAGATATATTTTCTGTTCATTTTGGTCAGCATAGTCACAGATAGAAATAAGCACACTTGCTTCTATTTCAAACTGTTTGAATGAAGTCTGCTTTAACTCCAGAGAAGGTGTTAGCACTAAGATCTATTTGTACTCAAGATAAAGCAAAAGCAACCACACTTATATACCACCCCATAGCACTTAGTGCACTCTCTGGACCTTTAATTAACATTTTGCCCTGCTTCTAACTGAATCCCACAGATCTGAGAAATCCAGTTGGGAAACATGCTGCAGTTTAAGCTGTCGAGGCTTCATAGGATGTGCATTGGGCAAGTAATGGTGCCCTATACACATTCCAACTTTGATTCATGTTTCTAAAGACTGAGTTTAAAATATATAAAAAGGAATGGAACAACATTGGTCACACAGTACTCCGATCACATAATAGCTGTTTCTATTATAGCAATTTAACTGATAAAATACAAAAAATGTGGTTGGCAAACTAGTCTTATTGTCGCGTCTGTGGATATAAAAAAGTCCAAATTCTTATAGCTATGTTTAGGCTATTTTTAAAAAACAGCAACAATACACAATCTATTAATACATGTTTTTAAAGCAGCAGCAGCAGCAACAAATGATTTAAAATATAGAAGTATTAGAAATCTTTTGGAACTGTCCATAGTTTCTTTGCAGCTTTCAGTAACTACTGAATGACAATTCGTAGCATATGTTACTTATACAAATTATAACTCCCTCATTTTGCCCCACTTTCAGCCATATAGTTTAATAGTGAATCATTAGGAAAGTGGTAAAACTTTGCAATTATGACAACTTATTAGCTTTTCCTTTCCCAAAGTAGGATCAATACTGTTAAACTCATCACAATATGTTCTACTATGCAATTCTGTATATATTTACTTTGAAGTAAGCACACTATTTATACTCAGTGCTTGCACTACTACCAAATGTTTACAAAGCATTGTTTACCTAAACATTATGTCCTGATGAAATCAAAGATGGTTCCTCCATACCAAATGCACTTAGAAATGCTGTTTGAAAAGACCAAACCTACAATAAATAAATACCTGGCCGTGTTCCAAATGCCTTAGTAGACAGATAGTGAATGTTCCAAAGGCAGTCAAGTAAAGCCCAGGTCTAATGCAGAGAGCTGCATAATCCAGGCAATGATTTCTTTCTTCCCTTCTGTAAAGAGAACTATGAGCCCTTGACAGGCTAGGATGGCAATTTGTAGTAGATCTGACAATGAGATTTTGGTGCTTAGGGGCCAAGTTTCCAAAAACGAATCCAGAGCCAGAATATTATACCTGGATTATGAGATTGGAAACTAGTTAGATCAGCATTGCTGGGTATTATCTAAGGAACCTAAGTTCTACAATGTCAAGCTTTCCGATTTTACAAAGTACATAGACAACACCATACCGAAGATTTAGCAAGGTAAACGAAAGCAGCTTTATTTTAAATCTCTTTTTCAGTCCCCTCCTAACCAGAGCTGAAGATCACCCCAGCCCAGCTGACTAAGGAGCTAAAGATAAACCACTGTTGTTGCACTTTTATTTAGTAATCGTCACAGCATCTCTTATAGAATGCAATCATTTTACAATTGCATGTGGATCGTTTACATAAAAAGTTTCTACAATGAGTTAAGCTGTTAAAAAAAAACTAGTTTTCTAGCCATTCTGGTAAGATCAGGGGTTCTCAATCTTTTCAAGCTGAGGTCGGGTCACACTCCCTCAAACAGCTTTGGAGGCTGGACGGCCATTTTGCCCTGCCTGCCATACAACACTTCTGTGTGTGACGGAGACGGTGTTGAGCCACATGAAATGGTGTCACAGGCCACATCCGGCCCCCAGGCCATAGTTTAAGAACCCCTGGGTAAGATCAACTATTGGTGGAACACATTTGATCTCGTGTTCATTTGGCAAAAGCTTTAAGCAGCAACATTATCATGAGCTATTAATAATTTTGCCCATGTGCAAAATAAGCTGCATCTTATAATATACTGTGCCTTTAAGAAGCTAGTTTCAAATAGCAACCCCCACACCTTTATTCATAGGTAGTTTCCTTAGAAATTCAATTAAAAGTTTAAATTAGTTGATTGTCTGCTTTGTCTAGCGAGCCTGCAGTTTCATGATTCTCTTACCTGTGTTGTTTTCTTTCACATCAGGGGCCTTAAAACAATTTATCTCCTCATGTGTAGTGAAGATATTTCTTTGCCCAATATTTCAAAAAGCAGGGAATTTTTTTGAAGAGACAGAAAATTTTTGGTTTAGACTAGAGCAAAATTTTATGGCTGAATCTAGACTCCTCAAAAGAAAATAAATCTCAGTCATAGACTAGCAACACCCATTCGTCCTCAAAACCTGGTCACTTTGATGTATTCTTCTTGTACTTGCATGCTAAGTAAGCAAAAGTCCCACTCTTTGATTCCCCAAGGAGTATCGTTTACCTGGGAATAATCCCATTAAATACAAGACTTCATTTCCTCAAATACAGATAAATTAAACTAGAGTAGATTACATAACTGTAGATAGGACTGTCCTGCAAATTTAGTTTGTGGAGGTGTGCAGTATCAAACCCTTTGCTACATTCCAGTTTTTCCACATCACTAATGGTTAGCTAGATCGGTAGTATGAAGACTAGTGAAATTCTGTAGTGTAGCACTTACTTAAGAGTGGGAGTTAAGTAGCAAAAGGATCCATTGATATGGCCAATAAAACAAGGTACAAACATAAAATGCATAATTAAACAAGGTATGGAGCGATATAAACATAAAAAAGAATGAGAAATCCAAGCAAATGAACAAGACTGAGACATGATGTCTGGAAGCATGTTTATTGAATTTTCTATTAAAATCATACATTTTGGGAATGGAAATGTCCTGTACGTTTTGAATGTGCTCAATTTAATTTTCTGTGTGCATGTGCTGGCATGCTCTTAGACACAAGAGACATGTATTTCCCCAATATGATTCTCAGTCAATTATGAAATATTTAGAGATGGAGGTGTGCATTCCATTCCTCTCTTCATTTTGCACCTGCAGTTATTATTATAAAAGAGGGACTTGCAGAACATTTGTCCGATAGTCCATGACTACTGAAGGCAGTTAAGCATGCTGAGAAACAAAAGCAGGGAGAATATAATTTACTCTACTAAAAGATTAGGGGGGGAAACCAATATACAACAAACCAGTTAATGTTTGTTGCTAAAGGAAATGGTAACTTTGAATAGTGTAAACTAATTTGTTTATACAGTTGTACCTTGCTTAAAGAGCATAATGTGTACCACAAGATTGCTCTTTACGCGAGTTTGCTCATTAAGTGAAACACCATTGTAAGTGACCAGTTGTGGGAGGGATTGCGAACCTCGATTTATTTGTTAAGCGAGTTTTTGGTTGGTTTTATTTGTTAAGCGAAGCGAACATTCAGAGAAAATTCTGCTCTTTAAGCGAGGTGCTCTTTATGTGAGGATTGACTGTATTTCAATCATTTTTAGAAGCTGAAGCAGTATTTGACATTGGCATCTATTAAAGCAGGGGTTCCCAACTTTTTCAAGGCAGGTGCCGGGATCACGTCCTCTCAGTCAGTTTCGAGGGCCAGATGGCCATTTTGCCCTGCCTGCACAATGGGGTGGTCATTTTGTCCCGACAGCTTCAAAGCAGGGCCATTTTGTTTCGTGAATGACCTTGGAGGGGCAGGGAGCCACATGAAATGACACCGCAGGCTGGATCTGGCCCACAGGACTTAGTTGGGAACGCCTGTACTAAAGGGTATCTCTGTATTCCTTTTGTATTCATTGGAGTCTGATTATCATAAAGGCCATTCCAAGGAACAGAGGCACTGCTGCACACTGATGATCTCCCAAGTCCATTTGATGAGAACTCCTCCCAATTTGCATCAGCAATGGAATTATCAAAAGGTGGAACAAATTGGGAGCAGTTCTGACACTTCCAACTCCAGGCTTTTTAGATATTATTTGACAGTACTGACCACCAGAGCTTGGGTAAAGCTGAAGTATTGCAGAGAATCACCAACTAAAGCAATTCTATTTTAATACCACCCTCTTCAAACCCCCCCCCCCCCAATAACAAGACCTACACATCCTTCTAGTTTGTGGGAGGCATAACTATATATTTGGTATAAAATTTTCCACAGGGCCTGTTTGATTAAAAAGACTCTTAAAGTTAAGGTATAATTCAACAATAAGCCAGCATTGTGTGTTACGTAAGAACTACACTGTTCTTCTTGTTGGGCAATGAGGCGTAATCCTTAGGTAATCCTGATTCAGCATTAGACGCTGTCTTGGACATGTGCTATACGTATATCCCTGGAGATCAGCAATGCAGAGGGCAGACTCCGCCTTAGCCGGAATATACAAATAACAAAACATTTTTACTATGTGAGGACCTAAATCCCAAATACAGTAATACCTCAGATAACATTAGTATCGGATAGCACTAAAATCGCATAACATTAAGCAATGGGGGGGGGGGGGGAGAATTGCATCGGATAACATTAAGATCCTATGGGATGCATCAGATAACAACCGCTAAAGCCTGTGTGGTTACAATGTATCTCTATGGATCCCATAGGATTTTAACATGCATCGGATAACACTAAAAATCAGATAACACCAAGACTTGTGGAACCAGGTTTTAACGTTATCCGAGGTTTTACTGTAGTTATCTAAAAATGATTCGGTGCAGTTTTGCTAACACTGTAGTAGCGCAAAATAATGAAACATTCCCCCCCCCCCCCCCCAAAAAAAAAAAAAGTTCTCATTTCCACAACTTACATATGCAGTGTTTGACAGGGCAACACTGTGAGTCTTCTATTTAACAAAGGCATTTAACAAAGGTCACTAGAAAGTTCACGGCATGTTATTCATATTCAACACATGTTCTTTCTCTCCATCTTAGTGGTTAAGATGCTGAACTTGACGACTGAAAGGTTGGCAGGTCAGCAGTTCGAGACCCAAGCACTGCACGATGGAGTGAGCTCCCATCTCTGCCCCAGCTCCTGCTAACCAAGCTGTTCGAAAGCAAGAAATTGCAAGTAGATAAATAGGTACCACTTCAGTGGGTAGGTAAAGTGTTCCATGCACTCTGGTATCTAGCCATGCCTGCTGTATGTCCATGGAAACGTCTGCAGATGCAATGCTGGCTCTTTGGCTATAAACAGAGATGAGCAATAAACCCTAGAGTCAGACGCAACTGGCTTTTGAGCAAGGGCAACTTACATTTCTTCAGTTTTTAAAGCACTTTTATATCAGCTTAAATCACCCATGATTTGAGGAGGCTCATTTTACTTTAAAAGATTATAGCTCCTCCCATTTCAGTTGTGGCATTGTGCAATGTAGAAATGTGAAAATCCTTGCTAATTAGCAAATTCTTCTTTGACCAGGCAGTCCCGAATGGTATGCCTGCTGCAGGACATCCTTTCTATGCTGATAACCAAGAAGGCAGCAATACACCAGAGTTCACACCAATACTATGCCCTGCTTTCTAACCTCAACTTGCTCATGCCTATCAGGTTTAACATTCTCCCATCCTGATACTGGTTACACATGGAACAGCTACAACAATAGAGGATAAGCAGATTCCAACTATAAGGCTTACAGGCATAGCTCTGCAACATTTCTTCAGCAAGCTCTTGATATGATCACGTTGACAGAGAGAGGATGTAACCATCAGGCACATTTATGATGCCACCTGTTATTCTCTGAATAGACATGGGAAGACTGGACAGGTAATAAAAAATACAGCAAACAGCAAGGAGCTATTTTTATATCCACCAGGCAAGGAAGTTATGAATAAAAGGACTCTATCTTTTCCGTGGTGTGCAACTCTTCTCATCTGTAATCCCATTTTTTAAAAAAGCTACTTAATTTTAATTGTTAAACACTGCTTAGGTACAAAACATTAGAAATAAAACTAAACCAAATGTAACAAAATGCTAGAATATTCCGCAAGCCATGCTTCTTCTTCCGTGCCTAGGCTGGACGTGAAACTGCCAAAATGAAGCCACCTTTTGGCGAGTTCATCTTGCAGTTCCTTTCGCCTGACCTAGTGTGAGAAAGATTAGCCGGCAACACAAGGTGGCTGTTACCAGGGTATGCCAGATTGTGATTAAAAAACACCACAATCTTCAAGGAGGTTCCTTTCTGCAAGCCACACTGAGCACACAGAAGAAAGAACACATGTGGAGTGCATTGAAAATACAGTAATTAAAAACCCCAAACCTCTACTCAGCACTGCTCTCTCCTGATAGGGGAAGAAAGCACATGTCCTTCCATTGTCCTCAGAGACAGACTGCTGTCTAACACAATGCTGAGCTAGGCTTTCTCTTTTTGTGACTCACAGGAAGATGTAGTAGACATTAGCTAGCATAGTCTACCAGCACCTTCTAAAGAGCCTCCAACCTGTCTTCCCTTTTCTTGCATGCCCGTCTCCATTCTAAAATTTATACTCTACAACAGGGGTAGGTCCCCAACCTTGGGTTTTTGGACTTCAATTCCCAGAAGCCTAAGTCAGTACATTGGCTGATCAGTGCTTTGGGGAACTGACTTAGGCTTCTGGGAATTGAAGTCCAAAAACCAAGTTTTGGGGACCCCTGCTCTACAACATTACTGCTTTAGAGCACACACGTTTCTAAGTTTCCCCCCTCAATGTTATCTGACAGACTCAAAGTAAGTAAAGAAAGGAGCACAGTCTGAAGATAGAAGCAGGTCACAGGTTTATTTATAATGACAAGTACTAGTGGGCGGATTAATACAATAAATATGGTTGTCCTGTGTACTTCCTATTTTACTCTGTAGGAGTTTGTCCACATGAAGAGGTTTCAAATTAAAACCCAAGACACCAGAAATTCTGTTCACCTCTGCCCTTCATTATAAACATTTCCTCACAGAGCAAGTTTAGGAAGGAGGCAAAATTAAAGTGCAAATTAAAAGGCAATTAAATGCTGGTGGCTTGTGTCACAGCCCACTAGATGTGGAAAAAAATATTTGGCTGGATGAATGTTCAATGCCACAAGTGAGTCTTCCTCAACCGTATTGTGCATTAACATGCCAGAGGATGCAGGCCAACCAGCCTGGACCAAGGCAGAGGGAAAGCTCTAACACAGGAAGAATATTGCACATTTTTCAGAGGCAAGTGATCTGGATTTGCCAACACCAGAACATTTACATTCAGGTCTCCATCTTCCCGTCATTCCTCTGTATTCAAGACGCTTCAGTTCAGAAGGACGGTTGGGCCACAGAAGTAACCGTTTTTGGTATTGGTGCTGAAGTCATGCTAGTCATACATTCTTCATCACAACAGCAGCACATCTTGCTCGATCCCACAATTAAAACTCAAGACCAACTGGGTCAAATGAAAATGCTTCTGTACCCCTCTCCATCTGATCCAGGTAGAAAGCCTTTGCAAGATATATGTATGAAAATGTCCCTCTACTTAAACAGATACAGAGAACAGTGATTTATTTAAGTGCTAGTAGGTCTTGTCGATACAACCTCCAAATGTATTGGTTTCCTCAAGTACAAGTCCAGATCCTACCCCTTCCTATGCTTAAGGATCCTTCATCTCTCATCTTAACTAGCTCATAAGGAAAGGTTCATGCAGAAACTCAAGACATAAGAGAGGAGCTAGAGCACTCAAAAGCTTGAAGTGTTGTAAGAACTGTTCCAGGAACCATTTGGCACAATTCTCTGCTGAGGGAATTCTTTCCCAGTACACAGACGGCACGTCTTACAAAATGGCCGGATCTCTACCCAATGTGCCCAATCGTTGACCAGGCTGAATGCGTGCAATGCACTTTAGATGGGACAGGCTTTTCTTCCTTGGTTGACACATCTGGAGGTTCTTTCCCAGAGCCGAGTTTATGCACTTAGCAAAAGATCACTGACTGGAGCCTGACTGGCAGCTTCTGTCTTGTCTGGATGGACACAGACGGTTTACCCTCCCATGCAAGTGTTTGGCATGCTGGTTTTTGGATATTTCAGTCAAAATTCAGACCACAGCACAGCCTTGTTTCCTTTATCCACACTGACCACATGGGCTCCAGAGGGTGACCATGCTACAGCATTGATGGAGGTACTGGAACAAAGCACAAAATCAAATTTATTTAAACATTTTCTCCACTGATGTGTATTACTGTTTCCTTGAGCTACACATGTTTGGTCAAGGGATATGATGTACACTAGGAATATACTAAGGAATATACTTCTGATCACAGAAGAAGAGTATAGATCCCCCTTACTGGCTGTTTCTCTGCACCACACAGGATTCCTCCCAGCACAATCACATCCTCCTGCCTTACCTGTGCTGTTTGGAAAGCACTCTTTCGACTTTTCCAGTGAGCACATTCCAAATATAGAGTGATCCGTCTGCTGAGCCACCTGCCACATAATTTCCATCAGGGCTGAGAAATCATAGATGAGAAGAAGAAAAAAGATCTATTTTATTTTGAGGCCTGTTTTCTTTAAAGATGGATATAATATAATGTATTGATAGTAAGCTTATTATGTTGTATCACTAAGTAAACCTACTTAGAACCTTCCAGAAGAAGTACACAGCAGAGATAAAAATCAAAGCTGATGAGGTTTTTTTTGTTTCAAATTGAGAGTCAGCAAAGCAAACTAAGCAGATTGTTATAGACAGACACAGGAGAGAATCAGATCTAAATCTTCCAGTGAGAGGAACTACATAACTGGCCTGCGGCCCAAAAAGTTTGGGCACCCCGATATAAGGAAACTTAAAACATGCATGTAGAACTGGATAGAACACACTTCAATAAATAAAACTTCTTGCCGATAGTTGGTTACTTAATAATAAAACATGGCTTTCCTTTGAACAATGTCTTGAAAGGGCTATAAAGATAGAAAATTATTATATTCCTCTCTCAAGTTCCTTTTAGTTATGTCTGTTTAGCATCTCACCTGAATACAACTCTGGTCCAATCAGATCCACATTTAAACCCCTGGGCACTGCAAGAAAACAAGATAAAATTGAATCCATGCAACAAAAATTAGGGAGTGCTGATTTAAATCAAGATCATTTTAATATTTAATCATTGAAAAACCATGATTTACATCAGTCATATATGCCACTCAGTGACTTAAACCATGTCTACCACTTAAACTGCATTCTTCATATATTTTTAAAACAACAGTGTGAATGCGATCATTAAAACATGTTTTCTATGGCCAGATGTTTTCTAGGACCAGATTAGCACATCCTGCAGTCTTTGTCTTTGACTCAGGGAATATGTGAAAACAGAAAGCATGTAGCTCTACAACTCATTTCTAGAACTGTACTCACGTAAAAGTCTGTCTGACAGCATTGACTCGGAGATCAATAATCTTCAATAGATCATCTCGAGAACAAGTGAGGAGTTCTGTTCTCTCTTGGTTGAGATCTAAAGCTGTAATTCTACCCAGTAATTCAATTTCCAGTACTACACACTGAGTTCTACAAACAGAAGATGATGAGTTAGTATTTCTGCAAAAAGGTCATAATTCTATTTTCTCTTGTGTTTGCAGACGTTTCCGTGGACATGTGACAGGAATGACTAGATACCCAAGTGCACAGAATGCTGTTTACCTTTCCTACCAAAGTGGTACCTATTTATCTACTTGCAATTTCTTGCTTTCAAACTACTAGGTAGGCAGGAGCTGAGACGGGAGCTCACACCGTCGTGCAGCACCCGGGTCTTGAACTGCTGACCTGCCGACCTTCCAGTTGCTTAGTACACCAAGCTGCACATAGAGCAGGCCCGCTGAATCAACAGAACTTACTGAAGAGTTGACTCACCAAATTTCTATTGATCCAGTGACCCTACTTTAGTTGTGATTTACTATATTAATCCTGGGAGCTGCGGAAATTTGTATTTGTTGCTAAATGGCAATGTACCTTCACACATTCTTCACGATTTTCTACTACCCTTGGCTTAAGTTACAGTTAACTTGGAAAGTCTAGTTCCCTTAACGATCATCTTAAAGGAGTTATGGTACAGCTTTGTCTGAATTTTGGTTAATATCCAGGATTTGGTAAGTGGAATATGCTGCTGTTCGGCTGGGTAAGTTCATAGAAATCAGTAAAAAATTATTTGAAATCAGATTACCACCAGTATAGCTTCTTTAAAATATGCCCATGCCTTTCCCCACGCCAATTATGTCTGGTTCTCATTTCTGAATAGGTTCCAAAGAATGACAATGAATAATTAATCCACATTTAGACATTTATTTCTAGAGAACTTATCCTTCCAGCTAAAGCACTCAAAATTATGCTGAATGGAAGTGTCTGGATATACCTAACACAATATACAAATTACAAAGCTTCAACTTTGTACAACTCTAGATGTGTGTTTTTTTTAAATAAAAAGCTTACCTAATATCCCAAAAACGAATTTTCTTGTCAAAATGTCCACTCATCACACACTGTTCAGTGCACACTAGATCGTTGCAGCTGGAGCCTGCGAACACAGTCTTTGTACCTTAAAAAATGAAACCACAGTAGCTTGACTATCATTAACAATCACAGCTTAACTCTGTACATAGAACCCAAAAGCCTTATCCAATTTAATTCATTGATTTTACAACTGCCTAAAAAAGGTATCCAGGGTATCCACTGCACAGGGTATCCACTGCATTCCCCTGTACTTTCTAAATCAAAATAGTTTTACTGGAAGTATTAACAGCCTTATCCCATTCTAAGGATTCCAAGCAGAATGGCAAAATAGCATCCATGTCTCCAACTGATCATCAGGAATGCCTCAAAAACACAATACTGCAAATTTCACAAAACTCAAATTACTGTATATACTCGAGTATAAGTCTAGTTTTTCAGCCCCCAAAATAAGATCTAAAAAGGGGACTTGACTTATACTTGGGTCAACGATCCTGAGGGTCCCAAAACCGCGGTGGTATAAATTCAAACCTACAGTAAAACAAAAACACTAACACTACTGTAAAAACTCAAAAACATACCCACACAAATGTCTAAATTAATTAATTTTACCATATTTTCATGGATTTTAATTATTGAAACTCACTAACAGCTCCTGCATTTTCCACCCCCAACTTATACTCAGGTCAATCTATTTCCCTAGTTTTAGAGGTCCAAATTAGGTACCTTGACTTATATTCGGGAAAACTTATAGTCGAGTATATATGGTAATTAAAAACATTGGAGAACTCTCTTGGTCAACTCAGCTTGACTGCTGTTGTAAGATGCTTTCAGTAGGATACATGATGGAGTCTTATTGTCTAAAAACAGTGTTGACTAACATGATCCCATTCCCAGCATAAAGCCTGCTAGAAAAAAATGCTCTGGAGAAAAATTAGGAGTAAGTATTTCTTCAAATGACTTGTGAGGTTGGTTTGGGTGCTGAATGTAAATCCCTGTGGTCAGGGATATTGTTTCTTAATTCTTAACATATGTCTGCCAGATTGGATTTCGTACCTCAATCTGTATTGCACTTTAAAAAACAACAACCCCAAAGTAATCCCAAAATTTGAAACCTGCCAAACACTAGTCTGAAATAATGAGACAAACATATGATCAGTTAATCACTCTTTGATCTGGATACCTGAGAAGGTCTTGGTCTCTTAAGAGACAGCAATGAGCTAATATCCCTTTAGGGAAGCACACTGGCCATTTCCCCTCTTACCACTACAATGTTCAGAGATTCCATAAAGACCAACCTATTTGAGAACTGAGTTTTCTTTCTTTCTTGACATTGGAAGATGTTCTCCAAAGTACTAAAGCCATTGTGGATTGCCAAGCATGACTAAAGATGAGAACTTGGGTATCAACAGTATGTCCCAATCCACTAGATAATGGAAGGTAACATTAGAAGCATCACTCATTCACAGGGCCCTACCCATTTTAAACCAGACTTGAAACAATAGGGCCGTAATGGCAAACCTTGGCACTCCAGATGTTCTTAGAATTCAATTTCCAGAAGCCCAAGCCCCCATGAATCTGCATGAATGGGTTTACTGCGATTCACGTGGCCCGCGCCACCCTCGTTGCTCCTGGGAGCGGAAGTAAAACGCGCCTGTAAACCTGTTCGTGCAGATTCATGGGGGCTTGGGCTTCTGGGAATTTAAATCCAATAACATCTGGAGTGCCAAGGTTTGCAATCATGGCAATAGGGGAACAAACTAGTTTTGATTCTTATAGGCATAAGAATCTTAATGAAATTGATCAATAGCAGTTCTGAAAACAAATGCACTCAGCTACTTGCGCTTAGCACTTCAATACATGAGGAAACAAAGAGAACAATGATTGTATAAGTACAGGTTCCTTACAAACTTTGCTGCGCAGGTCCCATAGCTTGAGGGTTCTGTCGTGACTCCCAGATACAATGCGTGCATTGCCCAAGAGGAATTTGGCTGACAAAACTTTCCCACTATGCCCTGTGAGTGTGTGCTGGGGGAAAAACACAACATCATGTAAGTGAACAGGATTGGCAGCAGTTGCCCCTTCTTCAGCTAGGTTTTCAGTAGTTTAGCACAAGTAAGGATACCTACAGAGTTCAAGCACAGGGGTAAGCAATGAGGGAAGGCATGAAGTCTACCTCTCTTCAAGCCTTCTAGACAACCATGGGATGTAGCTGCCCCTTTTTTTTACAAAATATAAGCTGTGTAGGGATAAAACTATGTGCTTCTGGGAGTTGTAACTCTTTCAAAGGCTCTGTGTATAGCCCAATGGGCAGCAGGAAAGCTTAACACCTACTGGTTGGTCACATGATAGAGTAGTTGACTGACCCTGGTAAGTCATGCGATGGCAAGAGTGGTAGAATGACCAGTGGGCCATTCTCCTGGATTCTTACCTGCCATCCTACTCTAGAGGCCTTTAAATTACATGCAAAACACATGTTCAGAAAGGAACCTTGAATTTGTTTCCTAAATTAACATATTTTGCTTTTTCTCAAAATATTTTAATGCTGAAATACATCTAAAGAAAGTTCCAAAAGTATGTTAATTTCTCAGGAAAGCCTTCAAAAACTTTATGTTGTTAAACTAGTTAACATCTCAATTTCCAAATCATATATTTGTTCATTCCACATCAGACATTATCAATCAATCAAGCTTTCTTTGTTTGTTTTATCTAAAGAGCACTATGAACATAAAAAGACTAGACTAAGCTATTTTGCAGTTCAGTTGTGCAAAACCATCAAAAAATCTTGACACACTATAAAGTAGGTGTGCCCAAACTATGGCTTGTGGGCCGGATCAGGCCCCAGATGCCAATTCATCCAGCCCATGCTGACCTTGTTCTTCTTGGAAGTGGATGTAAAATGCGCCCTAAAAATTCTCATCCTGTTGCAAAACATATATGTTGTAAAATAGATTGCAAGTCACATTTTACTTCCACTTCCACGTGGGAGGAACCACGTGACTGGCCTGTTAAACCACATGACCAACCTGCTGAACCATGTGACTGGCCAATGGCCCAAAAAGTTTGGGAACCCCTGCTATAAAGAGTAAGAAATATTACGTAGCATAATTATGGGGTGGGGCACGCAGCCTACTTGATGAATTTGATGTTTACAGACAATGAATATTTATGTCAATAAAATTTAAGCATTCCTTCAAAAACAACCCCATCTAAAAACAACCCCCTCTAAAAACAACTAACATGAAACCAACTGTACAAAATGATGGTTAAAATCTTGTAACACACTTTTCAGGGTTTTTAAATATCATTTTGAATACATTTATTTATGTTATCTAATCTAGCAAAAAGAGACAAACAGACATGTGATAGTTGGAGAGAAGCAGAATTACATGCTGTGTTACTGGAGTCAAGCTACATACCCGTAACCGATAATCATCAACAGTCCAGATCCTGCTAGCAAAATCATTTGAAGCTGCTAATAAATAAGAACCCTGTGGAAACAAATTTAAAGCTCACTTTTAAGGGTTCTTCTTGTTGATATCTATATCTATATATATTTAAAAAAACTCACCAACTTCATTGTCCTCTATATCTTAAGAAAGATTGCTTTCGACTCTCTTGTGACCTTCTGCAATAATCCTTGCACAGGTCACTGCCAAATCCTGCCACTTCTTCCTGATCTCTCTTTAGTAGCTTATCCTAAATCTCTGCCTTTGCTCTGATCTCTCTCTATTCCCATCCTCTTGGTGCAGAAAGCCAGCACCCTTACCCATTAAGTCTGTGTATTGGCTCTTTATCACTCTTTACAAGAGAGCTGAAGCTTCCATTCATTATACCTATATCTTTCTGCCCTAGTTTTCTCCTCATTGATCCCTTTCATCCCTATTGGCTCTTACATCATTTGGCTTGAACTTCTGCACTATGCCTTCTTTTGACCATCATTATGCCTTCTTCTGAGCATTCCCAGTAATCTGACAGAGCTCTCGCAGTAGGGAGGGACACAGAGGTAGGAGGTGGGGAGGAGGAGAGAGATGCTTTGCTGTAAATGAGGTCTCAGTTAAGCTTTTGAGATCATGTACCCAGATAGGGGTCCAATACCTCAAACTCCTTTAGCTGTGTGTGTTGGATAGCGATTTCAGCAGTGTCTACCCAGCACTCTAGAGTAACACAAGCTGAGCATATCACTACTTATCAGCAAATGCCTCCCCAGTCATAGCACATCTAAAGCTTGATGGAAGAGAAACTGCTGGGAGTTGCAACGGTAAAGGAGGCAAAACCACTGAGTGGATCAGACCTTTTACTGTTCATCACTGACCTCAGCAAAACACTGTCAACTTTAGATGGCAAAAGAGGACTTACGGAGAGTGTCCTAAATAGCAACATTTCATGCCACGGCTAGTAGCCAGTGTGAACCACAATGCAAGCAAAACACTTTACCAGACCAGGGAGCTTCGAAAAGGTTAGTACAATACAGTGTTTTGCCACAAAGATTCCTAACATTGTATTAATCTCCAAACAATTCCTTCATTTTCTCAGGACTATTTTGGGCTTCCTTTAGTAATGCAGCCAGAGACGTGGGATAGAGAATTCTTCTAAAAAGGAGAACAAGCATACTCACGGCACTATCAAACTCTATGCTTGTAATCCCTGCATTACTGCCAGTCAGGGAGCCTTTAAATTCACAATTGTCTGCAATGCAAAAGGAAACAAGAATTCAGAGAGAGGAAGAAGTAGGATTCTATGTCTGTTTCCTGAAGCCAAAGAATAACATTTGACCAATAAAAATCTCACAATGGATCTCACAAGATGAGTGTCTCCAGGATCAAATCATCACAATTTTATTGACTGTAAGCAGCATGTTATCAAAACAAATCTTTGTTCAGCAAGACTGCTACCATATATTGATGGCCTAGGGCTATGGTGGCGAACCTTGGCACTCCAGCTATTCTTGGACTTCAATTCCCAGAAGCCCAAGTCTCTGTGAATCCACACGAATGGGTTTAATGTACATGCAGTAAACCCATTCATGTGGATTCACAGAGACTTGGGCTTCCGGGAACTGAAATCCAAGAATAGCTGGAGTGCCAAGGTTTGCCATGACTGGCCTAGGGCACTTTTCAGTGTCTTTGATAGAGTGAGACCATTTTCAGCCTTGAAGCTCAAGATACTGTTAGCTTCCCCTTCTGAATAGTAAACTTTTTTTGAATAGTAAACATGTCTAGAACAGATACTTTATCATCTCTTTACTAGCTTCTACATAAAATAAATCTTCTCACTTCAGCTTTGCTTCTCACTTCTGCACCACAAATGCTAAACTACATAATCGTTCTGAAGCAAGCAACTCTGCCGACAGTCTCTGGAGAAATTTGGTTTCCTTTGCCAAAGGCTAAAAGCTGTAACTTCCCGGATTCACTTCTCTTCTAAAGATTTACCTCCAGAGATTTCCCAGAGTTTGACTCTCCGGTCTAAACCTCCTGTTGCTAGAAACCGAGCGCCAGGATTGAACTGCACTGCATTCACCTCCCCATCATGAGCATCCTAGGGGAATATAAATGAAATAAGGTATGCCAAACAGTTAGAGATGACATTAGAATACAAACTATTATTTTTAGAGCAAAACAGGGGTAGGTAAGCACAGAAGGCTTGGGGCCAAGCTTGTGGTCCAGCCCTCACTACAGCTGCACGGCATAACTCCCACAAAGGTAAATAGGAAATATGCATATATTTATTTTGTGGGGGAGAGAATTTCTGGGATACCACCAAGTTCTATCCAGTAAAAACTACTGCTCTTGTAGATCTCTGTAAGCAGGAAATAATAATTTTTGCTGGAATTTTGTTTGAGATGGGGACCCCCTTGGCCTACTGCAACTACAAAATACACAGAATCAACTCTGCTCACTCCAATGTGTCTATTCATTAATGTCAAAGTTTGATTTTGAGATGTACGTAACTTCATCATTCACAATTAAATAAACAACAACAGAAAAGACGAGGTCTCAGCTTGAAAACTAAAGATCATGCACAGTAACACATCCCAGAACTAACAGCTCCTTGATGGGCTTTGTTGGATGTCAGTCAGTTTGCAGCCCCTTTCACTGGAGGTGACATACAATGACTTTACCCACTTAATGTCAGCAGCCCACAAACACCTCACAGCATTACTGGAGTACAGATGAGGGAGAGAGGGAAAAGAACTGCTGGGAGCTGAAAAAGTCAATGGGTGTGTATGGTTCACAGGTGCAATCATACCTTCATCTCCTCATCATTGACCTCAGCAACATATTGTCTAACTAATAAGGCACTGTACATATATGAGCAGGACACTCTCACTTTGGTTTAGCTTTAACAGTCGAGTGAAAAATAATGACCCGTAAGCTCCAATTTCTTTTCTCATCACAGAACACAAAGTGCTTCTCCCCTCTCCTTTCCCCAGCTCCAAGAACAGAGAAGCCCGTGGCTGGCACGCCCACCAGGAGACAATTGGTTTTGATTAAACTTTTCCATAGCCAATGTGTTCTTTGTTGCTAGGTTGTGTGTGTGTGTGTGTGTGTGTGTGTGTGTGTGTGTGTGTGTGTGTGTGTGTGTGTGTGTGTGTGTGTGTGTGTGTGTGTGTGTGTGTGTGTGTGTGTGTGTGTGTGTGTGTGTGTGTGTGTGTGTGTGTGTGTGTGTGTGTGTGTGTGTGTGTGTGTGTGTGTGTGTATTTGGAGGGGGGGTTATCATTTTTTCTTGTTGATATATATAATTTGTTCAATTTTTGTTGTAATTTTTTTCTTAATATGTTGGAAGCCGCCCAGAATGGGGAAAAGTATCCCAGATGAGTGGAATATAAATGTAATAATAATTAAAATAAATAAATGGTGGATATCAGAGGGTGAGGGAAGAATTCAGATGGTGACACACAGCAGCATAACAATACCAGTAAAACAGAACAGGTTTGTACTGTTTAGCTATCAGTTCCACATTGAAATGCCAATATATCTTAGATGTACTTACAAAGATGCACACTGCTGTGTTGGGGACTCGCACCTCTTTGCTTGCACCCGGTTGGACATCCAACTTGTCCTGAGGGGCAGGACAGGACGACAAAGAGCGCCTCCTGAGAAAGGACACACCCAAAATACAGTTAAGCACGAGAGGGAACCAACTGGGGCTCCTCATTACAAATGGGGGAAGAGCCACACAACAGGATAAAGATGGGAGGGGAGGGGCAAAGAGACTTAGGCCCAATTCAATCATTACAGCAGCAGATTGGATTCATCCAAAGAGATGATTTTGCATGGCTAGGGCTCCACTGGCTGCTACAATCTCTGCCCTTGGCTTCTCTCACACAGATTTGGTAGACTACATGGCACCTCTTGGTCAGTTTTGGCTTATCTATAATCACAGTTGCTGTATTGATTTAACTAGTTGAATCAGGGTCAATGCTACACCTTAGTTCTGCAGAAACTCTAAACAACACTATTTCCCCTTGTACAAAAGACAAATTCCTACTATGTTACAAGGTTACATACTCAGAGTAGTGCTTAGACAGCATCTTGCACTGCGTACTTTGCAGAATGCAGGAAGAAACTAGGCCTGGCAGCCCATTAACACAGTCACCCATGCTAAACTAAATGGGATTGTTTGATAGGGACGTCTTTTGCACTGTGACAGACAGAACATCAAACAAGGCAGCTACTTTCAATACCCCTCACTCACATGCTAGATTAAGAATAAATAATTTCAAGTGAATTTTCACCTGGCAGTATCAGAAGAGTGATGTCCCAAAAGGGGAGACTCAGACAGACTGGAGGGAAAGATCAGAGGTCAGCACACAGCAGATGTAAGGAAGAGAAGTTGAAAACAAAAGAAAAGGAGAGGCGGAAGCTATAAAAAAAGGCTGAGATAAGGACAAATGTTTGCTTGTGTCACTGAAACATTGGCATATATTGAATTGAGGTGTAATAAAAGAGGCAAATGGAGTCTAACCTACCCAAAGATATTAGTGATAGAGTCCAGAAGGCCTCCAGCTGGCTGGGATAGTCGCTTACTAGAGAGGAGGGGAGGACAGATTTAAATTTCATTGTTTAAGCAGAGACCCACAACACACATAGCCCATGACATGCAAAAGGAAAGTATTCCTTCCTGAAGACCCACATGTACGGCTAGGGAAAGAAAATCACAATAAAATAGGCTTTAGAATCCCTGCTAAAAGCTGGTAGAAATTTTTGAATGGAATAAGTGAAATTGCAAAATTGCAACAACAAATGTATACAGTAGCTAAAATTTACAATGTTTTCACTTATTCAGGAATAAAATCTCAAGAGAATCCTTGTCATGCTGGTGGTGGTTCAACTGCTGTACTGCAGCCAAAATGGTGTGAATTCAATTCTGATGGGACACAAGGATCACTCAGCCTTCCATCCTTCTGAGGTGGGTAAAACGCAAATTGCCAGTAAGAGTGCACTAAATGCTATGAGGCTGTATAGAAGTGCAATTGTTATTGCTGAAAACGCAGAAATAAAAATTCTTACACAGCCAATTATATGTCGAACAACTAAACGATGGCCTATGAGCAGAAAGAGAGTCTCCTGAAGAAGTAAGTCATTTGACTGTTGAGAATAAAACCAAGGACAGGAGCTTCACAAATGGGCAAAGGCCATTGTTTAGTGGTGACATACACTTCCTATGCAGAGAATTCCAGTTTTAAGCCTTGGCATTTTCAAGTAGGACTGGGAAAGATTTTGAAGACCTCGGAGAGCTAGATGGGTCAGCATATAATTTTCTTTTAATTGCTAATTAAATGAATTAATTCATTCTTCAAATGTTCAGACTTGTCACTTGCATAAACTTCAGATGAGTCTGCCTAATTCTTTGCAGCTGCTGCCATTAACATCCCATTTCTCTGACACTGCAGGGGAGAACTAGAAAAGCCGAGTAACACTTCCTTTGACCAAAGGAAAATGTTTCTGCAACAGCTTTCCATCACACCTATCTGGAGCCCACCACAGATCTGACGGGGCTGCACTTTCCGGCCATGGCTGGATTAGACCTGTGTGGCATGTAAGAACAAGCACAGACAGGGTAGCGAAGAGATGTGGAAAGTGGAGCAATACTGTTTCCTCTCTGCTTAGCTCGATAAAGTACAAAGGGCAGCAGTTATAATTCTGAAAGACTTCTACTATTACTGCATCTTCTCTCCTCAAATTCCATATAAATAGAGGCATGCTGACAATTTTTATACTTTACATTGACAGTTCACCCACAATGTGCCATCTGCATTTTTCATCAGGTCCAGACTGATACTGAATATACTTGAACATCTTTTAAAGTGCTGTTTAACTTTTTAATTTTTTTTACCTTTTACATTTTTTAACCTTTTAATGTGTTTTAATTGTGTTTTTTAAATTTTGTAAGCCGCCCTGAGTCTTTGGATGAGGGTAGGGTATAAATATGATTAATAAATAAATAATAAATACCCTGCTAAGCCTTAACTGATGCTCTAGTCAGAGGATTCCACAGCAACAAAAATAGAACTTATTTATATGTATGGCTAAATTCTATAAAAGTCAACAAAGCAAAATCTTCAAAATAATAAGAGACAAAGTAGAATAACAAGGCTAACCACCCAGTCACAAGATTTTAGAATACTAGTCTCAAGAACAAGGTTAGTAAATGTAAACTCGCCTGCTCTAAAACAAATGTATTTCCTCCCTACTCATCACAGATCTTTTAAAAAATTGTAACTCCTCTTTCACTTAGGGTTATCAGCAGATTCTCTCTCCAGTAATCAAAGGGAAAGGGTGCTTTACAATATTCAAGGTCACATTTTTAATTTTTTGCGAGATAAATAATTGTATATTCACATCCTTCAAAACAAGAGTTATGAGTGTCCTATCAGGGTACCAATATTCTCAAAAACAGGTATTTATGCTTTAGGATGATGCTTCAGCCAAGAAATACTATCTGTATTTTTGCCAGTTCTAGACTGGGCATACTTGGATCCACCTTTCTAGAGATCATTCTGCCAAGACTTTACCAATGCCCTTACTAAGGTGCAAGCTTATACAATAACAAAAAAGAGCAAACAGAGCTTATTCTTATGTTTGGCCTATCTTCTTTTAC
Source organism: Furcifer pardalis (assembly GCA_030440675.1). NCBI lineage: Eukaryota > Metazoa > Chordata > Lepidosauria > Squamata > Chamaeleonidae > Furcifer > Furcifer pardalis. The sequence continues at coordinate 246,343,838 of CP126890.1, forward strand.
TAGAATACACCACCCAGCAAAGCAAAATCATGAAGATAATAAAAGACAAACTCTGTTACAGTATATGAAACACAAGGAAACAGATAACTGTACAGGGCACTAAAATACACAATGTAACAAGGCTAACTACCCACTCTCAAGGTTTTAGCATACCAGGCTCTGTGCTAAAATTAACTATTTGCTGTCAATAATCAATATTTATGACTGTGAAGAACTTGCCCTGAAGGGGTTAAATATTACAATAAAAAGGGTTAAAAGAGTGACCAGGTGGCCTTGAAGATACAACACAGTAGGCAGCTAGGCGTGCTGGTAATGCTAACTCCTTATTTCTCCTTGGCTCCCTCTCCAACCTTGGTGGTAATCACCACAGCTGAGGACAAACAGAAAGGGGAGTTCACCATGGGGCAGGCTGTACCTGGCCAGCCAAGTGGCCCCGTGACCATGCACCCCAAATACCATTGGGCTGTGGAACATCAGGAGATGGGATCAGGGTATAATTCTCCCCTAGGACAGCACGGAGAGTAGTTAAGGTCTAGCCTTCCTTTGCAGAACACTGGGCAAGTCAGGACGGCTGCCTGACCCAAGCCACGGGGAGCTTCCACATTGGGTCATGGCAGTGGAGCGTAAGGAAGGTTAGTTCTGAGTAGTAGAGGAAAGATTGGTGCGCTAGCTTCACCGAGTAGCCACGAGGCTCTGCCAAGTCCTGCTCCTTTCAGGAAGGGCAGATTTTTGGGTAACTCCAAGGCTTCTTATATCTTTTATTTTGGCTTGCTGAGATCGGGCCATATGATTCCCACCCCTGAGTTCTTCTTTGGGTGTGGGTCCTTTTTCTTTTGGTGTGCACATGGTAAGCCTTATTTATTTATTTATTCATATTTATATTGCCGCCCACTCGCCGAGGCGACTCAGGGTGGCTTACAGTCAAAACAGCAATGGTACAATAAAAATTATAAAATATAACCTCACAAAATACAAAATTCAACCAAACACAGACTAACTCCCCTCAGGCCGTTGTTGTTGGCCCAGAGGAGTGGGCAAGGTCCTCAGCCACCTGCCAGGCCATTGAGTCTTTGTCTCAGGCCATTGTTGTGGGCCCAGAGGAGGGGGCGATGTTCTCAGGCACTGCTAGGCCATGGAGTCTTCTCCTCAGGCCGTTGTTGTGGGCCCAGAGGAGTGGGCAGAGTCCTCAGCCACTGCTAGGCCATTAAGTCTTGTCTTGCCACCCTATTTTGTTTTACAATAAAGTTTTTGTTTGCAGGCCAAAGTTGGCTGCCGAGGCGTTTATTCTGGGGTGCTTTATCCAGAAGCCTTGGGTGCTCAGTCGTCTGGATTAGACAGAGAGCAGCTGATCAGAACAGCTATGGGAATGTAAGGACAGGTGTGTTTAGATCTCACCTAAGATTTTGCCTTTTGCTTTGGAGCTGAAAAAGTGGGGAAGGGTGTGGAACGTTTCCCTTGGCTAGGGTGCCAGGTTATCCTGCTATGGTAATAGAGTAGACCAGGGGTTGGCAGCCTTTTAAAGTCAGGGGCCGGGTCATGCTCCCTCAGACAGTTGAGGGAGCCAGAGTGGTGGTCCCATGCCATAAATGATGCTGTAAACACGTCCACGGTTGTCATAAACGCATCCACGTCTGCTTCTGGCAGCAGCAGCGGCGGTTGGAGCCAGGGTGGGGGCCTGATGATTTGGCACCGTGAGCTGAATTCAGCCCATGGGGCATAGGTTATTATGCTGACCCCTAGAGTAGACGATACTGCCAGTGACTCAACGCTGAATGTCAGGCAGCGGTTAACTAACCAGAAAACCCTGAGGACGAACGGCCTTGGGTGGTGAAGTCCACAGGGAAAGGTGATGGTCCCCAAATGGATTAAACCCCACTTGAATCCACCTGGATGGAAGGCAGCAGCTTCATCAATAATGGCCTGGGGCTGAGGAGGACTGTGTGTGTCAAAAGGGCTCAGGACCAGAAAGTGACTCGTGGAACTGGGTCAGTGGTACAGAAGTCATGCTCTGATGAGAAAGGCAGATGAAAGGCCACTGCATTATAGTCTCAGAACAGTCTTCATGGCTGATCACCATGATGATTGCCTAGATTCGGATATGGCAAAAGAAGGGGCACCAGGACCACTTGATGCTATACCAGGGACCTGAAAGGAGCGCCAAGGCAGGATCCTCCTTGCTACCCATGGGGTTACCCACCTTCACAATGACAAACCACCCAAACAACTGCTTCTCCTTGAACATCAATGTTCAACATGGACCAAATTGTACAAAAGTTAGATACAGTGCTACCTCGGATAACGTTTACCTCGGATAACGCTAAAATTGCATAACGTTAAGTAATCTGGGGAGGAGAATTGGATCGAATAACGTTAAGGTCCTATGGGATGGATCAGATAACAACCGCTAAAGCCTGTGCGGTTACAATGTATCTCTATGGAGCTTTAACGTTATCCGATCCATCCCATAGGATTTTAACATGCATCGGATAATACTAAAAATCAGATAACACCAAGACTTGTGGAACCAAGTCTTAGCGTTATCTGAGATATTACTATACTCCTCTCTTAAAGAGAAACACAACACCACATTTGGTGGCAAATTCATCACTACTTTCCTGTAAAGTAGCTATACCGGCTGACCCAAGGACTTTCTGGGACAGAGCTGCAATAACAGCACCCCACAATTCTGTCTGGTACAATACAATTCTCATTGGTTCTGGGTCCAAAGATTTTATGAGTCTTTGTACCATAACTGTTCCTAAGTTTGAGATGTGATAGTTGCATTTTGTTTCTTGTATTTCCTACTATCACTCTCATCATGGCCACCATCAAAGCTACTACAAGCTTACCTCCATGTGGTGTTTGTGCATGGGACTATCTCAATTTTAACTGGTTAATACATGTTCTTAAATTTAAATATTTTAGCAAAAGATAACCTCCAGACTTAATTCTGTTAAATTCTACAGCATTTCCTGCTCTGCAATAAGCAAAAGTAGCCTTTCCTCCATTGCTTCATAATCCACATTCCATTTGACTTTTGGTACATGACACTAAATTGCATCCAGGATGCAATATCTAACATCAAAGTGAAACTATTTTCTGATAATAGTGTAGGCACAGTGACAGCTCCACCATTACATCACCCATAATAAGAACAAATCTTAATTACCCCCAGATGCTTTAGTAAATGTAAACTAGCTTGCTCAGAAACAATATCTTTCCCCCTACTCATCACTGATCTTTAAAAAAACTATATATATATAGCTCCTCTATCACTTAGGGTTAGCAGTAGATTTTCACTCCAGTAGTCAAAGAGAATCTGGTTTACAATATGCAAAGCCAATTTTTTTATTTTGTTTTCTTTTCTGTGCAAAAGTACTTCAACAGTTTTCTTTTGAAAGAGATCTACTGTCTATTCACATCCTTCAAAACAAGAGTATGAGTGTCCTGTCAGGGTACCAAATGTCTCAAATATTTATGCTATAGGAGGGTGCTTCAGCCAAGAAATGGCATCTTTGCCAGCTCTAGACCAGGCATTTAACTGAGCATACACTGATGCCCTTTTCTACAGATCATTCTGCCAAGACTTTACCACTCTTACTAACATGCAGGCTTCCACAGTAACAAGGAGCAAACAGAGCTTATTCATAACTTTGGCCTAAGCTTTTTTTACTAGAAGACAACACCCAGCAAAGCAAAATCATTAAAATAATCAATGAGAACAAGGAAACAAACAATGTACAGTACACTAAAATACACAACACGACAAGGCTAACCACTCACTCACAAGAGTTTAGTACACTAGGCTCCAAACAAGGCACATGCCTGAAACACTCCGCAAGAGCTAAAAGCTGTTCTTCTATTCTAGAGTTTAAGATGTTCTTGCATAGTATGCATTACCTGTTGTCTGTGAATGGTGCCGATCACTATGATGTACATATTTTACGGCTACACATCAAAAAGTTACAACAGCCTCACATTTTTTTAAACAATAAGTGTTTATGAGCTCTATTCAGCCTTGTATTATGACTAAGCGGTGTTTTTTGATTGACTAGTATATCTAGTTCAGTTATCTCCTTGAGGTTAAAATAATAATGTGCCCATCAAGTCAATGCTGATCTGTAGTGACTTTTCCCAGGGTTGTCAAGGAATAGAATAAAGGTTAGACTCATCGAGAGCATACAACAGTCTAATTCTTATTACGGTACATTCCAACACGATCCATTTAGGAAACATTACTAACTTATCTCCTGGCATGGCTGTTAATGAAGTGACAAGTACAGCCACAGAGGGGAAAAAAATACTTTTTTCTCATGGGACTTTCCTCTTGCATAAAACAACAGTGGGAACTTTAAAAACTCTGCATTGTTAAGGACCATTTCAAGTACTTCTTTCCACCTACCATTTGAAATTTCTTCTGCACTTTTGTGGAGGAAAAATATTAATTTATCTCCCCCAATCCCACTTCTTACCTGGATGTCCGTGTGATAGGACGCACTGGAGAGGTCTCCTCTGCTCCATCAGATGTTTCATCTGCAAGCACTTCAATATCATCATCCCTGTGGTGAGACAGATGGTGATTTGTGAATCATTCTGATTTAAAAGATGCAGGCATTTTAACAGTTCCCTTCCATCTTAACACAACTTTAAGCTTGCTTACCTGTATAGCCAAAACAAACAAAATCCTGCAGCATTTTAACTAGTAAATTTCACTTTCGTCTTTTTCAGCAGACAGCAGTGAGGGGTAACTGGGAATACTAGCCTTGCTAGAACAATGACTGCACCACTGCTATTTTGCTTTTTCATTTTCTGCCTCTTTTTGTTTCAAGAATATTTGTTCTGTGACTTGTTGGACTTGTTTCAGTATAAAAGGTAAAGATTGTGCTTGCTCAAAAGCCAGTTGTATCTGACTCTAGGTGGCAGTGCTCATCTCCATTTACAGTCACAGAGCCAGCGCTGTCTGCGTCCGCAGGCATTTCCATGGTCATATGGCAGGCATGGCTAGACACTAAAGTGGATGGAAAACTGTTACCTTTCTTATCAAAGCTGTACCTATTTATCTACTTGCAATTTCTTGATTTCTTAACTGCTAGGTTGGCAGGAGCTGGGACAGACGATGGGAGTTCACTCACTCAGCCATCAAGCTCAGCGTCTTAACCACTAAAGCCACCAGGGCTCCTCCAAGCACACAGATATGATCTGCTGATAGAAAAGCATTTACTTACATTTCAAATGTCTCACAGCCAGCCTATATGGTTGGAACCTTAACTCCTTAATCTACATTGCATTGCATGATTTTGTTAAGAGTGTTGGGTGGGGAATTGAGAAACCTGGGTTCAAATCTCTGCACAGTCATGAAATTCACTAGATGGTCTTGGGGCAGACACAGCCTCTAAGCCTGACCTACCCCACAGGATTGTTGTGGGGACAAAGTGGGAAGCAAAGCTATGCACATCCTCTTAAGCTCACTAGAGGAAGGTTAAGATTCAGATGTAACAGGAAAAAATTAATAATAATAATAATAACAACAACACACAAACCCCATCTAGGAAATTTTCTTACTTTAGATTTTTCTAGCCTGTACAGAATGCCAGATAAGATTTTTTTAGAATATTTAGCAATCAAATTTTAATTTCAAGTTCACACTTTCTGCCAGAAACTGAGGCATGTAACCATTAGGGAAGAATCAGCCACATGAATACTTACTGTTCAACTGGTAGTGGCTCCTTAGCAGCTTCAGCTAGTTCCTTTTGAAGCCGAGCTTGTCGTCTTCTATAGGAGAAACACAAATGCAAGGCCATCCAGTGAAAATTCTGTCAGTAGTTACAAACACACTTTGTGTGGGCATGTTCAAATCAAGAAATGAGACACAAGAAGCTCTAAGATCTTATTAATTTCAGCCCACTTTCTGCAGTGAGCCAAATGGCAAATTTGTTATTTCAATAAATGTTTCTGGCTCTTTAGATTACCCTCTTGAGGAAGCTTTTACCTGGAGCAGTTTTGCCCCAAGTTAACATGCCTATGGCTAATGAAATTTATGTTTCACCTGTCAGTTTATAAATTATGCTTATTCCACATTATGAACACACACATTGTCAAGAAAATTTGGGGCCATTTCAACAGATTACAAGCAGGATAATATGAACAAGTCTTAAATTGCTCTGGATTTGGGTCAACACTAACTTCAAAAATGTTCTTTGCCAGTATTGAATAGCAAGTAATGAAAAACAAATCAAAACACACTGCACCGGGCCATAAAGATTCACAATCTTACTACATATGAGTTCACAATGAGGCGAAAGGAGAAAAGAAAGGGGAAAATCAGGCTCACAGCTTCAATTCCACATTCATTCTAAAGCATTTTGTTCAAAATAGGCTCTCAGCATATCATACTTTGAATCTTTCTCATTTTCTGCATTGAGCCGATTAGCTTCATGAGCCTTCTCTGTCATCCAGCGTGTTACCAGCTCTTGATTGTCTTCGGTAGTTTTTCTTAGTTTTTCTTCGAGAGCAGTAAAGGTGATCTGGAGAGCATCATATTCATCCTTAAGAGTCTGATTAGCTCGTTCAAGATCTTGTAACTTGTTGCGCAGATCCTGGCACTCTGTCTCTACTTCAGATATTGTTTGCAAATACTCTGCAATCCTTTAAATTAAGAGAAGGAATCAAAAAGATAAGAATTGAGCCAGAAATCAAAAGCCCGACACCCCACAACTAGTCTAATTAAAAATAGAAATCAATTGATTTTACGCACTTTGCATTATTCATCTGCATTTCTTTGTCTTTTTGTTGTATTTGGTTGTTCAGATCAATAACAGACTGGGCCAACTACAAGGAGAGAAAAACCTACATTAATGAAGAAAAGAATTGTTCATATGGTCTATTTTCCACATTTCATTTATCTCTGACTTCAGTGCTTCCTCTTTTTATATTCCTAGGTATTTACCACTGCCAGCTGAGCATATCACATGTATCTGATGAAAATAATTCTAGTATGCAAAAGTCTGTATGAAAATTAAAATATCATGCTTTAACAGTACCATATGACTCGTCGCCATTTTCTCTTAAGTGCAACATTAATGTCACAAAAAATATTGCTGCACAAAGAGTAACAGATGAATACACACTTCATCTAAAATAAATGATGCTATAAAGGAATGGAAAGATAAAACCCTGACAAGAACAAGTTATTTGAAACCCGCCATTATTGATTTGTTTAACTGAATGCTTCCATTATGCTAGTGAGTTCTAATTTACATTTGATGTTAGTCGGTTTCAGTTAAAATTTGGTCTATGCTGTGGTTTATTTATGAATATAAGAACTTGAAATGCAGAAATCACATCTCCCAGCTCTCTGAATAACACAATAAGCAAGCTTTCGTTGAAGTAAAGTATTGAAATGAAAATGTAACCCAGAATTTTATGTTTACAACAATGTGTTTTAAGCTATTTCATAGAGGGGAAAGCATACAAAAAGCTACAGGAGCAACTTGATCATTGGATTCCTAGACATCAAAATTACCTCTGGGCATCAGCTATTTAAATCACCAAATCCCAGGGTCAACAGAAACAACTATCATTATGTATACATTATTCCTACACTACCACACAAAAGCACCCTTGAAATAATACACATTGATACGTAAGAAGAGTGATCCTAACCTCACCACGTTTCTTATGCAACTCTGTCAGCTCCTCTTGATGTCTGATTCTCAGCTGGGCTATTTCTTGCAACTGAGCATCATTTCTTGCGCCATCATGTCCTGGACTGGGATTATTATTATTTTTAAGGATGAGAAGAGAAAATGTTATTTTTCTCTTGAATTTGCACAGGATGTCAAGCTACTCAATAAGAAGCAGTAAAATCTCTGAACTTTAATTTTCCATTTTTCACTGACATTTCACTTAGATATCATTAAGGAATTTTCATCTCTATTTATAATCTATACTATTAATTTCTGGTTAAAAGTTGGCCCTACAGAGAGGAGTTTGGGCCTATAATTCCCATAAGCACTGATCAACATAGCCGGTGAAGGAGTATAGGAATTGAAGTTTTAAAAAGTATTTGGAGGGGCTCAGTTACCCATTCCTGATTTAAAAGAATAGAGAATTATCATTTAATTTAGTCTTCAGATCACTAAGGAAACTATACTCACTTTGATAACTGCTTTAACTAGGACCAAATTTGTGTGTACCTTCTGTAGATCTAAATAAGCTACACCTATTGCCTTCTCACACCGCATATACAAACCTTATCTTATTAAACCAGAAAATACTGTACTATCATTTTAACCGTATGAAATATTACCTATATCAAACAGTGTGCACTAATTAATACATATAGGCTAATATCCTTTTCAGAATGCACAATTTTTTGGCAACATTCTCCCATTCTGACAAGACCTCCTTGATGTGTGAATGATCATATAATCCATTGAACAAATGTGACAGTGGGCCAGTGGGGAATGCCCTTTTCTGATTGTGTATTAGAACAGAGTAATGATTTTACTTATCCCAATAGAGGTGAGAACACATGGCTTCCAAGAAAAAACACAGTGAGGAGCGACTAAATAGCATAAAAGTTACCAGTAGTTTTTTTTTAAAGCAATAACAGAAAAGAACAAATGATCCTAAGTGGCTAGCATGAAAGGAACTGCACCAGAGGCACAATCATCACCATTAGAACTGATTCAATGAGTACCTGACTTCATGCCGGCTTGGCAAGTCATACTTTTCCACTTGTAGTTTGTCTGCCAGCACTGTATGGAAATCTGACTTCTCCAGCAACTTATTATCTGACAGAAAGAGAGGTTAATTTAAGAACAGAGCAAAGACAAAAAAGGAGACTCCTATCAATGCTATATCTCAGTAGTACAATCACTATTTATATTTATTAATTTAAAATATTTTCCCCTTGCTTTTTCACTATCCCTTAAGTTGTCTGAAGGGGCCATAAAAATTTACTTCTCATGATAATAGCAGGCTTTGTTTTTTGTTGTTGTTTTTTTAAACCCAACACTTCCGCAACTCATCAAGCTAAGATTTCATATCAAAACCTAATAATGAGTTCAATTTTTAGTAACTATGTCTACTTGGTGACATTTATGCTAGTATAAACAGAGCAGAAAATAAACTACTCTTTACTCTGTTTTAGCAGATTAACAGAGCCTTTTTAAAAAGGCTTACTGAAGGTATAGTTTCCACTCCAAAGAACCAGATCAGTGGCAGAAGTATAGTCAAAGACCAAGAAATCAAGATTTGGGGGGAGTGACTGCCTCAAGCACTAAGAACACAAGTTAACACTGATTAAGGAGTACATCTATGAAGAATAAGAATGGGAAACAAAATATATTCCCATTGATCAATGAAGAAAAACCTTAACTTCTAACACTTAAAAAAAAAACTCAACCTACTGGATAGAATTTCCATATCAAGCCAGAATCCTCCATGAAGCTTAGCAGAAACTCCAGAAACAAAGAAAGGCAACAGATGCAAAACATACTTTGCCTAGACCAGGGATCTGCAAACTTGGCTCTCCAGATGTTCTTGGACTTCAATTCCCAGAAGTCCTGATCAGCAGGCATACTGACTTGGGCTTCTGGTAATTGAAGTCCAAGAACACCTGGAGAGCCAAGTTTGCAGATCCCTGGCCTAGACTATATCTAAATCCATGCCACACAGCGTCCCTGATACCATTTCCTAGTCTTCTTCTTCCATGCCTAAGCCAAATATGAAACTGCCAAAATGAAGCCACCTTTTGGTGAATTATTATTATTTTTTGGTGTGAGATAGCTGGCAGGGATACGCCCAACTGTTTCAAAAAATACCACAACCTTTGAGGAGGCTCTTTCTGTGTACCCTAGTGAGGAGCGCTCAAGTCTTTAAAGAGATCCCTGCCCACCGCCACTTACATTGCAAGATTATCTCTTCAAAAGCCTGTCTTTGTAGCCGATCCCGTCTCTTCAATTCATCCAAGATGTGCCGCTTCCACGCGGGGAGGCTTGTGGCCTTGAGGCCTGCAGACATCTTAACAAAGACCGGCCCGCCCTGGCACACCGGCGAAGACCTGAGCCACCCCACCCCAAATGGGGGTTGGGATTTCCCCCTAAAACCAAAGGAAGGCTGACCCCCTTAAGACAAGAGGCAGCAACGGGGAAAAAAAAGATAGCAGTCCAACGGTCCTGGCAACCTACTCAAGGGCAGGAAGGGAAATGAAATACAAGCGGGAAGCCCTGAGGAGTCCAGAGGACAGGTTGGAAGAACCAGGTAAAGAAGGGAAACCGCCCAGACATCCTGAGCCCATTGGGGCCCGCACGTGGGAAGGGGAAGAAGCCGGAAAAGAGGCTCCTCGCTGAGCCTCAACGAGTCCGTCGGTGGCCGGGAGCCGAGGTGGCCGGTGGGGTCCCTTCTCCGACCCTTGGCCGGGCCGCAGCCCCCATCCCAGCCCCACAGCAACTTCCTCAGAGCATTAGGTGGCTCCGAGTCGCATACTACCGCTGAGGGGGGCCTTCCTTCCTTCCCGTCGCAGGGCGGTGACGTCAACGCCTGCCCTCCTCAATGCCTAACTAAGAAAGGCACAAATTTGCCTTTCCGGCTGTCGCCTGAAGTCCGTAGTGGTAGTCTCGGGTTCTTAGTGGTTGCCGCGGCTGCCCCTCGGCCGGCCCGGAGCTCCCTAGGGTTCGGCCTGGCCTCCGCTGTGTTTATAGTTTGGCAAGGGTGGCGGTTAGCCTTATAGAAAATGGCGGCGGTTAGGGTCTGAACAACAACAACAACAACAACAAGGCAGGGGGCCTTTTATGATGAGAAACAACCTCTGTCTTCCCCCTCGCGAGTCCTATAATAATAATTTCGTGTCAGAAATTATTCTCGGTTGAAAGGATTTTTTGCTTGAGAAACTCCGCTCAGGGGACGCCCGAATGAGGCTCCTTTCATGTCCCCGAGATCTTTTCCCAACGAAGTGGTCCCTATTTATCTAGTACAGTAATACCTCATATAACATTAGTATCGAATAACACGAAAATCGCATAACATTAAGGAATCTGGGGGGAAGAATTGCATCGGATAACATTAAGATCCTATGGGATGCTTCAGATAACAACCGCTAAAGCCTGTGTGGTTACAATGTATCTCTATGGATCCCATAGAGGATCAGATAACACTAAAAATCATATAACACCAAGACTTGTGGAACCAGGTTTTAGTGTTATATGAGGTTTTACTGTAGTTGCAATTTCTTGCTTTCGAACTGCTAGGTTGGCAGGAGCTGGGACAAAGACGGGCGCTCAAACCGTCAGTACCCGGGTCTCGAACTGCCAACAACTTGCTGGCCTTCCACATAACAAGGCGACCGTCTGAGCCACGGAAGCCCCTACCCTGCGTCCTAAGGCGGCTGCTTTAAAAAAAAATTCGCAAGAGGCGCCGCGCAGCCGCCATGTTAGGGAGAGAAAGAGTTGAGCCCAACAGGTTGACAGAGGAAGGCGGCGGCTGTCCTGCAAAGTTTGCTTTCTGCAGCAAAAGGTCATTTCTCCCCGTTTGCAATCAATGAGGCTTTTAATATGTACGTAGTTTGAATTGATCGAGGGACTGGTTAAGACGCTGAACTTGACGACTAGCTTCTGCCAACCTAGCAGTTCGAAAGCAAGAAATTGCAAGGAGATAAATGCTGGACGAAACATCAACAATTTGAGATATGCAGATGATACCACCCTAATGGCAGAAAGTGAGGAGGACCTAAAGAAGCTCCTGATTAGGTTGAAAGAAGGAAGTGAAAAAGCTGGCTTGAGACCAGTGGTGGGATGTCAAAAATTTTACTACCCCACCATGACATCATCACAGTGTGGGCAGAGCTAACATCATGGGTGGAGCCAATGTCATGACATCATGATGATGTGGGCGGAGCCAAAGAACACAAATTAAAAAATAAAATAAAAATAAACACACACACACACACACACATACCTCAACCCACCTACCCACCCACCCACAGCACAAACCTGTAAATTAAATAAATAAATAAATAATACATTAAAATACACCCACCCGCCCAAACACCCACCCACCCACAACACAAATCAACCAGAGCTTTTAAACCAGAGCTTCAAGCTTATTCTGGCTAATCTTTCTCACTCTAGGTCAGATGGAAGGAACTACAAAATGAACTCACCACAAGATGGCTTCACTTTGGCACTTTTCAACTTTTCAACAGTTAAAGAAGTTAGGTACTAAGTCTTTGCCTAGCCCTAACCAGTTCTCTAGGATATCTAGGGCAGCAGGCTATAGGGAGCTTCAGGTTAGCAGCTTCTCTTCCTCCTCCCCGCTTGGGAGGACAGCAAGGAGGCCATGCATGCGCGCCAAACACTGTAGGCGTGCATGCACACCAATTGCTGGGCGCGCATGTGCAGTGGAGGAACCAGTGAAAAGGTAAGCTCTGAAGGTGGTTCCCCCCAAAAGCTGCAACCGGTTCTCCAGGACACTGGGGAAAGTTACTACCGGTTCTGGAGAACTGGTGAGAACCTGTTACATCCCATCACTGCTTGAGACTCAATATCAAGAAAACCAAGATAATGGCAACAGGCCCTATCAGTCCCTGGAAAATAGATGGGGAAGAAGTAGAAGCAGTGACAGATTTTACTTTCCTAGGATCAAAGCTCACTGCAAATGGTGATTGCAGCCATGAAATAAAAAGGCGACTGATTCTTGGGAGGCAAGCGATGAGAAATCTGGGGAGCATAGTAAAAAGTAGAGACATTAAATTGCAAACAAAGATTCGCATAGTCAAAGCAATGGTATTCCCTATGGCAATGTATGATTGTGAGAGCTGGACCATTAGGAAAGCTGAGTGCAGAAGAACAGATGCCTTTGAGATGTGGTGTTGGAGGAGAGTTTTGAGAATCCCCTGGACAGCGAGGATAACAAATATGTCAATCTTAGAAGAAATCAACCCTGACTGCTCCTTAGAAGGGCAAATAGTAAAGATGAAACTAAAGTATGAAAAGAGAGGATTCACTTGAGAAAGCCTTGATGCTTGGAAGGGTCGAGGGCAAAAGAAGAAGGGGACGGCCCAAGATGAGATGGCTTGATGGTATTGTGGAGACAATGGGCAGAGAGCTGAGCGAGTTGAGGGGGATGGTGGAGGACAAAAGTGCCTGGCGGACAGTGGTCCATGGGGTCGCAGAGGGTCGGAATCGACTGTGCGACTGAACAAAAAAAAATAGGGATCTCTTTGGTAGGAAGCTAAACGGCGTTCCGTGCATTCCAGGGTTTGGTCATGCCTGCCATGTGTCCACAGAAATGTTTGCAAACACAGACACCGCTGGCTCTTTGGCTTTAAACAGAGATAAGCACCAAACCCTAGAGGTGGGTACGGCTGGCTTTCAAGCAAGGGCGACCTTTCCCTTGAATAGATCAGTGGGGGAAGCATAGCATGCCCCAGTTTGTTCCATTTCCTTGTCAAGGAGGTCCTGTCCCTCGCTCTCTTGCTTCTTCCCCCAAGGCATTTCATGACAATGGGGCACCACTCAACCTCCCCTATCACTTGGAGGACTCTGAATAGGCTGAGAGTCAAGAGTGCCTAAATGTAAGATTAACATGCTCAAGTGGGGACTGCTGGCAGACAACAATACCCTGGGTAAATGTGGAGAGATACAGAATCTGGTTCATTTACTAGTCTGCCAATTACTGTCAGAAACATGTGCTGATGAGAACTTAAATTTGGCCAACGACAGCCAAGAAAGTGGCTTCATTTAGACAGCCCAGGGTTTGACCCCTGTGGGGTACACAGAAAGAGCCTCCTCAAAGATTGTGGTATTTTTGAACCACAATTGGACAGACAACCTTGTGACGGCACTATGGAATGAACTCACTAAAAGGTGCCTTCATTTTGACAGTTTGACAGAATAATGTCAACCAAGAGTAAATTAGAATTGTAAGCAGAAGCTGAAAACAACCCCCAAATCTTGAATGTTGGAAGTGCCTTCCCCATTTGATTGCCACATAATTTCCACTAAAGGAAACTTATTTCCTTTGTTCTTGTCCACAGTCAAATAACCTAATCCTCTTTGTGACCAGGCCAGAGGTTAGACTTGTCTGGAGTTCCATTCATTTTAAGAGTTTTGTAGTTATTTTCTTTCTATATTACTGTCCTGGTATTTTCTCCTGTTTCTTCAAGATTTGTAGATGTTCTGACCAAAAAAAACCTTTTCCTTTATTTTGACCTGATTGGGTGGGATGGTAGCTGGCACGGATGCACATTTGATATAGATGCTTTGAAACTTTCACTAAGCTTCTAGCTTGCTTTGTACGTCCCTGGGTACAATGCTTGCTAGCTAGGTGGAAAATTTTATCAATTGCAGATGGATTCAGGCATCCAGTATTGATCCTACAGTTTTCATTGAGTGCTACATCTACTTGTTTTGCATGCTCTGGACTGTAGCATTAAGTCACACTGAGTAGCCCAGTTCTAGGCTACAGAAGCTTAATTACAGAAAAGGAGAAATAACTGCTTCTAGTCCAAGGAGAGGCTAACCTCTGACCTGAACTCTGAGATCAGTGTTCCAGTGACAAATTAGCCTTTTACTAGTGTAAGTCAAATAGTGTAAACTGTGTGGGTGATTTGGCATTCATTAGGATTTTAGTGTATTTCTTGTCATTTACCATTCAATTGATCTAGTGCTGAATAACGAATACTGTATAAGTATTTACTCTTCAATGAGTGGCCATCTCTTGATTTATTGGTTTGACTTCTGCTGGAATGCAGAAATAATAGAATTCTAACTACCATTCTTTTTCTCTCTAGAAGTTGATACCATGGGATACCCCTCCTCTGGGTCTACAACAATGGCCTGAAGAGAAGACTCCATGGCCTGGCAGATGGCTGAGGACCTTGCCCACTGCTCTGGGCCAACAACAACGGCCTGAGGGGAGTTAGTCTGTCTTCTGCTTTGGTTGTATTTTGTGAGGTTATATTTTATAATGTTTATTGTACTGTTGCTGTTTTGACTGTAAGCCGCCCTGAGTCGCCTCGGCGAGTGGGTGGCTATATAAATCTGAATAAATAAATAAATAAATGGGAAGGTTGTGGGGAGGTATATCTTGTCTAATCTCTGTCCTATGTCCTTGCACTTAGGTGAGTGTACTGAGTGACCAGTTACCTCCAACAAGCTGTCTAATATCACTCTAACATAGCCTGACATATCCATGGTTCTTTAAAGACGATCAAGAGCAGATCACACCTCCCTCTGTCACATTTTGCCAACTTCTTTAAGACTTTGATGCTACTGACTTCTCCCAGTATTTTGTATAATTTACTGATAAGCCACGATACACGAGCTTTTTGATTGCTTCAGTTTGTGAAGCTGAGGACCCTCTCAAGACTCTTTTATTTCTTTGATGCTAAAGCTGTAGTTTGGTCTCTGGAGTGGTGTCATTTTTGCCATTGTTAAATCTTTTCTGATGATTGGGAGGAATGACAGTAGTGACGTGGTATCAAATGCCCTTGCTCCACTAATGTTGATATGAAATGTTCATTCCAGTGTGCCAGCAATCCAGATGTTAGGGCATACTCCAAAGAGAACTGAGTTGCTTCTCTCATATTCATGGGTAGGTAGGGGAAATAATCAGTGAGGCCCCAGATTAGTAATGTAGCACTGGAGAATAAAAGTACAGAAGCGGGTACATGGGGCATTGAAGAATAAAAGTACAGAAGCGGGTACATTGACTATAATGGGTTTTTATGAGGCTTTTTCAATGTAGTGAGCCCCCCCTCCCCGATTGTAGAGGGCAATCCTGAAAATGAATGAGTAATTCTGTCTATGATGAGAAATCTGCTGTTTGGGGTGTGGACCCCCTTGGAGTGGGAAGGGTTTACTCAGCGTGTGCTGTGCTAAATAATTACAGTCCAGGGAACTGACTGAAAACTGGTGAGGAGACCCCAGGCACACTAGGTCTTCTTGTTCCTTCTCCATGGACTTGGAAAGAGACTTGGTTGTGAGTGTCTGAACGTTAGATGTTTCTGAAGTTCTTGCCCTGTCTCATGAAGTCCTAGGTCAGTGATGGTGAATCTTTTAGAGACTGAGTGCCCAAACTCAACAGGCTATTGTCTGTGCCACAGAAGGGAGGGGTGAACTCTGTGCTGGGGGAAGGGAGGAAGCACTCCCATTGGGATGCTGGGCAGAAGGGTGAGGCGAACTCAGTGCTGGGGCGACAGCATGTGTGCCCACAGAGAGGGCTCTGAGTGCCCCCTTCTGGCACACATGTCATAGGTTTGCCACCACTGTTCTAGGCTTTTTTTTTTTTACTTTGGCTCCATTCTCTTCACTGGCGTGGAAACAGTATGCTTCTTGCGCTTTTTGGAGACCAAGGGTGTAATATTTGTCACCAGTGTCACTTTTGGCAGGTGACTGAGGAGAAGATGCTGTTGATCTTAATGGTACACCATTGATTTTGGCCAGAAGCCTAGGGGTCAATTTGATTTTTCTTGGTCTTTAATAATCCTTGGTGCATAAATCAGGCTGAGTAGGTTCTTTAGTAGGCTGTTTAGCAGTGGTTCCCAACCTTTTTTTGGCCACCTAACCATATCTAAAATCCTGATGCCCCCTCCCCCGGTGACATATAATTCTTATTATTCAAAAAGTGAACTATTCATGTGGAGGAAGCCTAAAAGTCTGTTCACTGACTGTTAATAACTCATTCTTGGATTGCCCTCCTTAAAAACTGAATTGCCCCCTGTGGTGTGTGTGCCCAACATTGGGAACCATGGGTTTAGAGGGAGCTTTTGGAGAAAAAAACAATGGGCTGAAATAATTTTTTCTAAAGATGAAGCCTCAGGTAGGATTATCAGTTCCTAATGGCAGCCTCTGTGAATTTTTGGTAGCATTGATAAGTTTGAGTCTGGTGCCCCTCACTGAGGTGATATAAACATTTAGAACAGAGGTGGTCAACCTTTTTATGCCATGGGCCTGACCATGCCCCCTGGACTGCTGGGCAAGCTGGACCACGCCCTCCAGAAGCAGAAGCAAGTGCATTTACACTGTTGTAAATTTGCCCTCTTCTGCGTTTACGACAGTCATGGGCACATTCATGCATGTGTCGGCCCATTTTGCAGCTGATGTAAATGCATCCGCTTGCACTTCTGGGTGTGGCAGAGGGCCAGATGAAAAGGGTGCCATGGGCCGTAGGTTGGGAATCCCTGATTTAGAATGTTCATTGGTGAGCTAGATTTTGTTGGTGTATATGATACACTTTCGAAAGGGCCCACTAGGGCCATGAAAAGTTGGAAAGGACTTAGAAAAAGGAAAAGAAGAATGGTGACAAAGAACAATGACTACTATAAATGAGGATTAAGTAGAAAAGCTCTAGAGGTCAACAAGTTTCCACAGCAGCAGTTAAAGTTCCTGAAGTCATTAAGCAGGGAGACTCATGCAATGGGGGGAGGGAGAGAGTCATAATGGTCTTTCTGATTTGAACTCTAGAATATTCTAACAAGTTTCACATACGGACAGAAATATCCATCTGCATGATTCACTCAGACCATGACACAGGATGCTGGCTTAGGTAAGGCTTTAGTAAGATTCACCATAGCTGTTCTTAATCTTTTGATAACCCTCACTTCTTGAGATAAAGAGCAGGAGTTTATGCTGATTTCCAGAAGATTTCCATACTGGAATTCTACCTTTAGCCAGGGTTATTGGTGGTGAGGGAGTACCTGTTCACTGGCTCTTGTGTAAGATGAAGGCTCCATTCCTACTTTAGCTTATGTGGGAGAAAGCCCCACTGTACAAAGTAGATTCTTTGTATTTTTCTCTTCCTTTCTGCTCTGTGTTAGGCTACCTTTGGTAATCTAACAGATTCTTGTCAGTGTATTATCAGCAACAGGATAAAATTGGAATACAGTATAGTACTGTACATGGATTTAAGTGTACAGTATAAGATATATAGTCAAACCTCGCATAAAGAGCACCTCGCTTAAAGAGCAATTCACTCCTTGAAGAAGAAGCATGAGTAACAGCGGGATGTAGAAGGAGTCTCCCCAAGGGGGGGGGGGGGAAGAATTGTGAGTATACAGTCAAACCTCGCTTACAGAGTGCCTCACTTAAAGAGTAACTTGCTTAAAGAGCAGAATTTTCTCTGAATGTTCACTTTGCTTAACAAATAAAACCAACCAAAAACTCGCTTAACAAATAAATCAGGGTTCGCAATCCCCCCCCCCCCCCGAAGTCACAATTGATCACTTACAATGGTGTTTCGCTTAAAGAGCAAACTCGCTTAAAGAGCAATCCAGTGGAACGCATTATGCTCTTTAAGCGAGGTGCAACTGTATTATATCAGGATTAAAAGGTTAACTGTTAAAAAACCTATATGCTTCAGGGATAGCTGCTTAACCTTAGGGTCCTAAATTAATCTACAGTGGTACCTCGCTTAAAGAGTATAATGTGTTCCACGGGATTGCTCTTTAAGCGAGTTTGCTCTTTAAGCGAAACACAATTGTAAGTGACCAATTGTGACTTCTGGCGGGGATGTGTGGATTGTGAACCCTGATTCAGTTGTTAAGCGAGGTTTTGATTGGTTTTAGTTGTTAGGCGAGGCGACCATTCAGAGAAAATTCTGCTCTTTAAGTGAGTTAGTATCTAAGCGAGGCACTCTTTATGTGAGGTTGTACTGTACAGTGCAATCTGAGACGTGACTACTCAGAAGTAAGCCTCACTGAACTGAACAGAGCTTTATCCCAGATAATTAAATACAGGGCTGAGACCTGGAATGATTTGTAAGAATATATGGGCTTCCACTGAGTCTCTGAGGAGTGGCAAATGAACAACAAATATGCTTCTTTTCTAAGAAGTAGAACAGTTAGAGCATACCATTGCTTTTGTAGGAATTAATGATGCTTCTAATTTTTAAGAGGTGGTAAAAGAACATCAGTTCAAGAAGCATGACTCAGAGTTTATAAATAGCTCATCTGAGAGCACAACAAAAGCTTTATCACTGTCTTGCACAGCGGAACCACAGTACATGACAGCTTAATAGGTGTTTAGTATAATAAATGGCTGGTGCAAGTATGCCATAAGCATGTACTGCTCTGCAGGAAATTTAACCACTTTGGTCTTTTGACAACTTTCAGGCTAAAATGGGGATGGAGAACGTGTACTTCCAGATGTTACGGGATTACAAGTCCTGGGAGCTTTGGTTAGCATAGGCCAGTGATGATGAACCTTGGCACTCCAGCTGTTCTTGAATTTTAATTCCCAGAAGCCTGATCAGCAGGAGTGCTGATTTGGGCTTCTGGTAATTGGAGTCCAAGAACACCAAGAGTACCAAGGTTCACCATCACGGGCATAGGCATTGGAGAAGGCTGATGGATATTGTAATCCAGCCTAATCAGTTGTTGGGAGTATATGGTGCCTTCACATTATTGTCTTGGGGATATAGAAAGTGGAGAAGGTAAGATACGGTAATAAGAGAGTTCTACGTATACAGCCACAGTACTGTCCCTGGGGATCCTTTCACAGCTATATTTTCAATAATTTGTTACATATGTTGCTGTGACAGCACTGTTGCTGACTGGAACGTGAATAGTGTAACATTTTTTTAAAAAAAATTAGGTATGATCCAGTGAAGTCCTGTTGGCCCCTCTTTAGCCTAAACTCTTAGAGATAGTGTTAGGAGAGAAAAATCTAATTATCTAAAAGTTTATGAATTAGAAATCCTTAGAAATTGTGGTGCCAAAAGGAAGACCATCTAAACTCTGCTTAGAGACCTTCAATGAGAGAGCGTACTATCTATTTAGGTAATTGGTTCTATTTGCTTAAGTACTCATATAGTCTTTTCTCAACATTCAGCTGGAATGTTATTGTCTTGTTTTCTAAAGCCATTTTATATGCTGCAGCCCTCAAGGAAAGCAGAAACAAATGTTCTCTTCTCTTTGATAGCCTTCTGAGAGTATTTGAGGTGCCCTTTTAATAGTAGTGGCCAGATAGTTCAATGAGTCAGAGCCAGAGGTTGGAAGTTTAGTTCCCCAGTGTGCTTCATGAGAGGAAAGACAGGCTGTGTAGCCTTGGGCAAGCTGGAGCCCTCCAAAAAAAAAAAAAAGGGGGGGGGAATGGTAAGCCACTTCAGAGTACTCTCTATTTAGAAATCATAGGAAAGGTATCAATAAGTCTGAAATGATTTTATTGACATATAACTACTATTATCATTTGTTGTTGTTCAGTCGCACAGTCGACTCCGACCCTCTGCGACCCTATGGACCACTGCCCGCCAGGCACTTCTGTCCTCCACCATCCTCTTCAACTTGCTCAGTTCTGTGCCCATTGTCTCTACAATACCATCTAACCATCTTATTTTTGGCCGCCCCCTTTTTCTTTTGCCCTCCACCTTTCCCAGCATCAAGGCTTTCTCAAGCGAATCCTCTCTTCTCATTTGATGTCCAAAGTACCTTAGCTTCATCTTTGCAATTTGACTTTCTAAGGAGCATGCTAGGTTGATTTCTTCTAAGATTGACCTATTTGTTCTCCTTGCTGTCCCGGGGACTCTCAAAACTCTCCTCCAACACCACATCTCAAAGGCGTCTATTCTTCTGCACTCAGCTTTCCTAATGGTCCAGCTCTCACAACCATACATTGCCACAGGGAATACCATTGCTTTGACGATACGAATTTTTGTTTGCAATTTAATGTCTCTACTTATGCTCCCCAGTTTCTCATCGCTTGCCTCCCAAGAATCAGTCGCCTTTTTATTTCATGACTGCAATCACCATCTGCAGTGAGTTTTGATCCCAAGAAAGTAAAATCTGTCACTGCTTCTACTTCTTCCCCATCTATTTTCCAGTGACTGATAGGGCCTGTTGCCATGATCTTTGTTTTTTTTTTATATTGAGTCTCAAGCCAGCTTTTACACTTCCTTCTTTCAACCTAATCAGGAGCTTCTTTAGGTCCTCCTCACTTTCTGCCATTAGGGTGGTATCATCTGCATATCTCAAACTGTTGAAGTATCATAAGTAGTAGTATTGTGTCGCTTTGTATGTAACCATGACCATGCTAACATGTCTTCTTTTATATTTTTGTTATGTCATCTAAAGGTACCCATCTCCTTCTATTATTCCGAGTTATTATGTCCCTCCCCCACTATTGGTCATGCTGACTGGGAGGTTGTGGGAGTTGTAGTGCAAAAAGGTAGCCACCAGCAACAGTAGAATATTTGAAGAATGTTGGATGCCTTATGCATTTGATTGAATTCCCCTTCTCTTGGAGATTAGGGCTTCTTCTGACTGCCTTTAAGACCAAGAAGATAATTTAGCTGATTTCTGAGGAAAGGAACAGCTGAATTGAACTGATAAGGTTGTTATAGAGAAGGTATTTTTCCAAGCCTGTAATCCTCTCTATGTATTTGACAGCTTTGAGATAAATGTAGAATGGTAAGCATAATATAGAAAACCTTCCTTAAACCTCAGAGAAGTACTGTATCCCCAAGCAGGCCTGGCATATTTGTTTCTTCAGAAGGCATCTAGGCAGCTCAATGTGATGTTTCATTCTTCGGATGCCCTGAACTCTTCATACCAGAGAGAGAAAGAGAGAAAATCCTGCTGTCTGCTAAGTAGGAGAAGAAAAGTAAGCACAAGGAAGGGTTATGTTTCTAGCAAACAATATTAGTCCTGGGTAGCAGGACTCGGGATGGGAGGTTAGTGAGAAAGGTACATTCTGTTCTACAACCTATCCTTCAGTTTTGTGTCTATCCAGAACTCACTGAATATAAGTAGCTGTAACCACCTGTATGACTGACAAAGCTGGTGACAGAAGTCTTGTTGATAAGAACCATCTCTGTTTTTGGAGTGCTGACAAACAAACCTGGCATCTGTATTCTGTAGATTAATTAGGAATGGCAGGTAGAGCTGCAGTAGAGATCTCTGCTCTGTATGCATGTTAGCAACCATGTTTTTAAAATACTACTGCATTCTGTATGTTATATATTGAGTTTAAAGCCATCAAGCATTCCTGACAGCTGGATCTCCATGGAAATTTATCACACTGAAAAGAACACAGCTATTTTCAGAACTGAGCTAAAGTTGAAAAATATATCTGTGGGAAGCAAGCTGCTTTTGAGCACTCAGTAATTGACTGGGGAAATGGGTAGGATAAATGACCTGGTGGCAAAAGCTGCATATTTGATACTCGGAAGTGAGTCACCTGTCAGAGATGACTGTTCTGGACCAAAACCAGCCTTTATCTTCCATAAATTGGGATCCAGTTTTTTAGACCTGAAGAATTTTGGAACTCATTGAATATTTGTTAGAAAAAAGAATGCAGGATGAATAATGATTGCCAATAACATTTATTTCAGACAGAAGAGTGGCACTCCAAAATCAGACTGCTTTCAATCAGTTACTGACTTTTACCTCCTTCAATTTTAAAAAAAGGAACAGTTGTCTCAGTGACACAGAGTCCTTCGTCAAAATATATGAAAAATGTTACTGGCTCATAGAATCACTGAGCTGGAAGGGGGCTTTTAGGCCATTGAACCTGAAGCCATATCTTCTGAGGTATAGTATGGCAGTCTATCTAATATACCACAGCTGCACTCTCTTCTCATTGATACATGCCATGTATTTGATTTGTCCCCCTTTAAAGCTATCTGTGTATGCAGCCTTTGCCATATCTTCGTCTTCTGCTGAATATTAGCAATCATAATGGTGATCAGCTATGAAGACTATCCTGAGAATATAATGCAGTGGCCTTTCATCTGCCTTCCGCATCGCAGCGTAACACCCGTACCACTGATCCAGTTCTGCAAGTCACTTTTTGGTCCTGAGCCCTTCTGGCACACAAAGTCCTCATCAGCTCCAGGCCAGTATTGATGACGCTGCTGCCCTCCATCAACATGGATTCAAGTGGAATTTAATCGACTTAGGGACCATCACTCTTCCCTGTGGACTTTGCCACCCAAGGATTGTCAGGGTTGAGTTGCTGGCAGTAGGGTCTAATCTATTACCATAGCAGAATAACCTGGACAGACTGGTTTGTCATATCTAGTCAGAGCAAAATCTATAGTTTAGCTGTTTGCTGTGTGAATTAGTATGTGTCTGCTCTGAATATTCTAAGAAACAACTTAATTTAGAACTAAGGACTGAGGTGGCTCAGTTGTTAAGAAGCTCACCTTGTTAGCTGGAAGGTTGGCAGTTCGGCAGTTCCAAAACCCGAGTCCAGTACTGCATGACGGAATGAGTGCCCGTTCTTAAGCAAGAAGTTGCAAGTAGATAAATAGGGACCACTTCGATGGGAAAAGATATTGGGAACATGAAAGGAGCCTCATTCAGGCATCCCCTGAGTGGAGTTCCTCCAGCAAAAAGCCTTTCAACCTACAAAGCACCTTTGTGTGCTTTCTGACATACAGTCAAATCTCGCATAAAGAGTGCCTCGCTTAAAGAGTAACTCACTTAAAGAGCAGAATTTTCTCTGAATGTTCGCTTCGCTTAACAAATAAAACCAACCAAAAACTCGCTTAACAAATAAATTGGGGTCCGCAATCCCCCCCCCCACCAGAAGTCACAATTGGTCATTTACAATGGTGTTTCGCTTAAAGAGCAAACTCACTTAAAGAGCAATCCTGTGGAATACATTATGCTCTTTAAGTTAGGTACAACTGTAATTAAAAATATATATAACTGGTTGATAGCATATAAAATAGGGAGTAATAACTACAAGATGTTTTCTGGGTCAATAAAGAATCTTGTCTCCATACAAAAATCTCTCATTCTGGTTTGGAGATTTTTTTAAAAAAGATATAGTTTGGCAATAGACTGACAAGCATGGAAAATCTGCAGTGTAGTGCAAGGAAAACAGACAATTTATAATAATTTGTTTTTGTATTTTTATAAGAAATTAATGCTTTTTAATGTTTCAAAAACAAACATGGAAAAACAGCAAAGATGATATTATAAACTGCACAGTTTTCTCACAGTTATGGGTAAAATGACAAAGTAACCCCCAAGAAACAAAGAGAAGCTAAACATCGTATCTGGTCTCATCTACAATGAAGTCAAACATTAAGAAGAATGTTATGAAAATATCCTACAAGACATTCTGCTTTGCATTTTATTTCTTTATTTATTAGGCTTTATTTATCATTTAGACTTATATTTTAACAAGCTGGACTAATTAATGTCTAGTGGTTGCTTCACATTTGTACAAATCGCCATATTTTCTTTAATTACTACCGTAATTGAATACAGGATGACAAGTGAGAGAATCAATGTCCACCTGGCTCTTAGCACTTAGGGTGTGTTTAGGGTGTTTGTAGATAATAATAATAATAATTTTGTGTCAGAAATTATTCTGGGTTGAAAGGATTTTTGCAGAAGAGACTCCATTCAGGGGATGCCCAAATGAGGCTCCTTTCATGTCCCCAAGAGCTGGGACAGAGATAGGTGCTCGATCCATCATGCAATACTCGGGTCTCGAACTGCTGACTTGCTAGCCTTCCAGCTAACAAAGTGAGCTTCTTAACCACTGAGCTACCACAGCCCCTTTTGGAGATAATAAACAATATGGAGTAGCACCTGCAAAATCTTTGTGATAAGGTTGTTTCCTCAATGGCTCCAATTTCCATCAGGGAAATAGCCTGGGAGTCCAAACATTTTTTGTGGGTTTCTTTGGCATGGGGGAGGGCAGTTCTCTGTAAACTCTATCTTGTATCATTCCCTAATAATATTTAATACCCATTTGTCTATGATAAACTTCTCAAAGACAGAAATATGGACACACACACCCCGATGGGATATTTACATTGTGCTGACTGTTGTTTGGGTTGGGATTTGGGCTGGAAAGCGTTGGAAGGTTTGTGATCAGCTCACACTGGTTGTCTGGCCTGTTCTCTCCATTGAGATGTTGTTCCTTTGAAGTTCCTAATCAGTGGTGGGATGTCAAAAATTTTACTACCCCACTGTGATGTCATGGCACCATGGATGGAGCCAAAGAAAAATAAAATAAAATAAAAATAAGCACACACACACACACACCCCTCAACCCACCCACCCACCCACAACACAAAGACAACAAGGAGGCCGTGCATATGGACCAAGTACTGTAGGCATGCATGCACACCAAGTGCTTGGCGTGCAGTGGGGGAACCAGTGAAAAGGTAAGCCCCGAAGGTGGTTCCCCCCAAAAGCTGCTACTGGTTCTCCAGGACACTGGGAAAAGTTACTACCGGTTCTGGCGAACTGGTGAGAACCGGTTACATCCCATCACTGTTCCTAATGTAAATTGGTGTTGTGTGTACCCATCCCCAACCCAAAGAAAGAAATGTTCTTTCTCATTTTCCCACAGTTGACACCAGAATAGTTTGTGTCATGCAGTCAGTGGAAAATGTACCAGTTCACAAGATCACTTATTTGAGAACAAATTCCTCATGTGTGGATGAGTCTGTTGTGATAGGGAAATATAGAACTAGTTAGAGGAAGAGAAAGTGTGTATCTGATGGCATTTATTACCAAAAGATTGAGGCCAAATGACACATTTTCTTCCATACTCTTCTTGTTTTGTTCCTGTTAATGGACAGAACTGACAACTTGTGCATCTTCAAGAAATTCCCCTTGGCATTAAGTGATCTATTTTATTTTTCAAGATGTCTTGCTGAATATTGATTTGGGTTAGTCTTGCCTTATATTTCTGGAGATACCTATTGATACATGGATATTTACTCTTTTAAAAATATTAATAGAGTTGTAGCTCTCTGCACTAGATCCAAGAATACGAACATAAAACCTGGGAAATGTCCATGTTGATCCCTTTCAAGACTCCTCCAAGGATCTCATCTGTGATATTCACTGTAAAGACAAAAAGAAAATCTTCAGCTTGTTTATGAAGTAATTAATATAAGGCTTCCATTGCTCAAAGTTGCAAGGTATACATCTGAAGCCACATAGAAATTTGTGGCATTTATACTAGCAAGTATAACTTGCTACCAAAAAGTTGCAGACCTCCAGGTGCAATTCAAGGTGCTGGTAATTACCTTTAAAGCAGTGATGGGCAGCAACAGGTTTGCACCAATTTGCCAGAACCAGTAGTAACTTTTTCCAGTGTCCCGGAGAACCAGTAGCAGTTTTTTGGGGGAACCACCTCGGGGGCTTACCTTTTTGCCAGTTCTCCCACTGCGCATGTGCACCAAGCACTTGGTGTGCATGCACACCTACAGTGCTTGGCGCCAGCCTCCTTGCTGTCCTCCCAAGCAGGGAGGAGGAAGAGAAGCTGCTAGCCTGAAGCTCCCTATAGCCTGCTCCCCAGGGTAAGTGACTCACCTTGGGGTGTGGGGTGTGGGTGTGTATTTTAATGTGTATTTATTTTAATGTATATTTTTATGTGTTTTATGTGTATTTAATTTGTATTTTTATGTGTTTTTATATCTATTTAATGTGTATTTAATGTGTATTTAATGCGGGGTTCAGAAGAGGCAGGGGGACTAGAGACCACATTGCCAACATACGTTAGATCATGGAAAAAACAAAGGCATATCAGAAACAAGTCTACTTCTGTTTCATTGACTACACTAAGGTCTTTGACTGTGCAGACCACAACAAAATGTGGCAAGTAATTAAAGAGATGGGAATACCAAAACACCTTACATGCCTCATGAGAAACCTGTACATGAATCAAGAAGCAACAGTTAGGACAGAATATGGAATGACAGAGTGGTTTAGAATAAGAAAAGAAGTAAGACAAGGCTGCATTTTGTCACCCTGCTTATTCAACTTATACATAGAGCACATAATGGGCAATGCAGGGATGGAGGAATAAGAATTTGGGATCAAAATTGCTGGGAGAAACATCAACAATTTGAGATATGCAGATGATACCACCCTAATGACAGAAAGTGAGGATGACTTAAAGAAGCTCCTGATTAGGTTGAAAGAAGAAAGTGCAAAAGCTGGCTTGAGACTCAATATAAAGAAAACCAAGATAATGGCAACAGGCCTTATCAGTCCCTGGAAAATAGATGGGGAAGAAGTAGAAGCAGTGACAGATTTTACTTTCTTAGGAACAAAGTTCATTACAGATGGTGATTGCAGCCATGAAATAAAAAGGTGACTGATTCTTGGGAGGCAAGCTATGAGAAACCTGGTGAACATAGTGGAAAAGTAGAGACATCACGTTGCAAACAAAAATTTGTATAGTCAAAACAATGGTATTTCCGGTGGCAATGTATTGTTGTGAGAGCTGGACCATTAGGAAAGCTGAGTGCAGAAGAATAGATGCCTTTGAGATGTGGTGTTGGAAGAGAGTTTTGAGAGTCCCCTGGACAGCGAGGAGAACAAATAGGTCAATCTTAGAAGAAATTAATCCTGACTGCCCCTTAGAAGGTCAAATAATAAAGATGAAGCTAAAGTACTTTGGTCATCAAATGAGAAGAGAGGATTTGCTTGAGAAAGCCTTGATTCTGGGAAGGGTGGAGGGCAAAAGAAGAAGGGGACGGCCAAAAATGAGATGGCTAGATGGTATTGTAGAGACAATGGGCACAAAGCTGAGCGAGTTCAGGAGGATGGTGGAAGAGAGAAGTGCCTAGTGGACAGTGGTCCATGGGGTCGCAAAGGGTCGGAATTGACTGTGCGACTGAACAACAACAACAAAATGTGTATTTATTTTTAATGTGTATTTTTATGTGTTTTATGTGTATTTAATTTGTATTTTAATGTTTTTTATGTCTTTTTAATGTGTATTTATTTTAATGTGTATTTTATGTGTATTGTTATGTATTTTTATGTCTATTTAATTTGTATTTTTATGTGTACTTATTTTTATGGGGTTTTTTTACGTTGGCTCCGCCCACATCATTGGCTCCACCCATGACATCATGACATTGGCTCCACCCATGACATCATGACGTTGGCTCCGCCCATGATGTTGGTTCCATCCAGAGTGTGGTAGTAAAATTTTTGGCTGCCCGCCACTGCTTTAAAGCCCTATATGGTAGTGGTCCAGGATACTTAAGAGACTGCATCGCCCCAAGAACATCTGTCCGTCCCACTAGAGTGGACCAGAGAGGCTCTCTGGTTGTGTCATCAGCTAGAGAGGCGCATCTCTCTAGCACCAGAAAGAGGGCCTTCTCTGGGTCTGCCCTGGCCCTATGGAACCTCCTGCCAACTGAGCTGCGCCTCCAGACAGAGCTGCTGCCCTTTCGGAAGGGTGTAAAAACATGGCTGGCAGGGCAGGTCTGTGGCGCCGGCAATGCTGTGTCCCCAGCCTGTTGGTTGATCTAATATCCCCCTCTTGTTCTTAACTCTTTTAACATGTTCACTTTTTGATTAATTTTAATTGATTTTAACTTTTTTAATAATTTTAAATTTGAACTTTTATGGTGTTCTCTGATTTTGTTAGCCACCCTGGGTCCCTGTTGCAAGGAGGGCGGCATATAAATCTAATAAATAAATAAATAAATAAGGAGAAAATGGTTTTGCATGCAGAAACTCCCAGGTGATTCTCTAATGTCTCCACTACCTATGAGAAATCAGATAAATCAGGGTCTGAAACTCTGAAAAGCATAAACAACTGTAGACAGTAGTAAGGTAAATAAACCAAGATCAGTCTAGGAACTTCAACATACCAGCACAGTTGCCCTGTTGACATTCCCATCTTCACTTTGGTGCTTTTTGTGGTGTGGAAGTTCTGAACTTTCCCGATAATCTCGCCCCTTGGTGTTCTGCATGTCAAGCACTACTTGACTTTTTGATGGAACAGGAGGTTTGCTGAAACCTGTTTCAGATCTTGAGAATTTGACAGGTTTCTTGAATATTGGCCCTTGGAGATCTAGGTTGGCACAGAAATTCTGCCTCTGCTGAGTCTTTTCATTCATTACAGCCTTTTCCTCAAATTGCTTGGAACAGGTGTAAGAACGAAATCTAGGTGAGACACCAAAGAAGGATGTAGGCTGTTGCTTGGTTGAAGACTTGCTGTTGTCTCCCTCCAGTAACTTGGAGAGAGGGAAGCTCTGATCAGGCATAGGTGGGAGCTCTTTTGAGGGCAGCTTGAAGACTTCCTGCTCCCTCCTAGATTGCAGCTTGTCCATGGGTTTTGTGAAGTCATACAGTGGGTTGTCAATCATTTCTAGTTTTTTGGACATGACTTCTGGGAGGAGTGGTTCTATCATGCTCTTCCTCACTTCTGTGTATCTGTAGTAGTTAAAGATACAACAATTAAAGGGGATTGTAGTTCAGAGGAGACTGTTAGGCAGATTAAGGCAATCACTTCAGGCAGCTGATTTTGCATATTGTGAAGGTGAAGCAAATGACTAGTTACTTAATGTATTATTATTATATTTTCATGATTTCATATTTTTACTACCTTGGAGAGGCACATGAAATTATCTGCCTTACCTACAAGAACAATTTGATTGGCCTTGGGTACTATGTAACTTGATTTGAGAGGGATTGGGGCACAATTTACTGTTTCATTTCAGGCAGTCCAAAGTATTAAACTGACCTGCATGAGATACTGAAGTAGCAATGACACAAATAAATGAGAATAAATTATTGGTTGAAAAAGGGAAGTAATTGGGATGCTGAAGTTAACATTGTGGCAGTGCTGTTGAAACAAGCCATTGTGTCACAATGCTGGAAATAAATGAAATGCTTTTCGTTGGATTCGGGATAATTTGTTAAAATTGGATTTACCAACTGTGTTGTTCAGAGTGACAAAAAGACTATCCACATGCTCCAAAATCACAGCAAGAGAACAGAACTGATGCCCCTTCACTTAATATTTTCATTTCTGCAATTATAGGGTGAGCATCTGCACCCTTAGTAGTAATTAACCACTGCAGCTGAGCATTAGCCCATCCCATCAGTTCAGCCCATGGATATGGTAGATGGAAGTTGTAATCAAACAACATCTGGGCAGCCACAAGTTGCTCATATCTGCTGTAATTTAAGTTGATTGAAATCTACTACTACCCATCACTTGTTCATTACTCAAATTGTGGAGAATTGTTCCCCTAAAAATTAAATGGAATAAAAAAAACTAGAAATATTTAATGAGTGTAAGAAAACTCACAGCTGTTCCTTGCGGTTAGTTGTAGACTGCGGTGATGTTCTTGGAGAGTCAGGTGACAGATTTGAAGGTGTAGTGGGAGAGTCAATTGCCATCAGAGAAGTGCTGTCATAGTTGCAAAAAATAGGGAGTTGGTCAGGTGAAGGAATTTGCTTCAGTTGATTTGTTCCAAAAAATTGCTGCGTGGCAGAAGCCATCCGTGAGTAGCTGGGATTGTTGAAGTCTGTGGCCATTGTACCACTGAGACTAAAGGAGCCAAGTTATGGAAACAAGACATGTACAGTATTAAAAGAAATGCACTTACTTAACAAAAGTAACAAGTTCCTTTGCTTGTGCATCTTGTGGCAAGGGAGCATTGATTTTTCACATGAGCTGAGCTCTGCCACTTTCAGAAGAGCAAAGTTGGGAGCAGTTTGTTGAGACATGTTTGGTTGAAAATATAATGAAACATGGAAGCAAGGGATTGTCTGTTTGGATTACAGTTCCACAAATGGCCCAACCAGAATCCTAGTACTGTATATGTAGCCCAAAAGAATAATTTTCCCAAGAAAAACAATGTTAGATGGTTTCCTTTCCTGAAACTCGTTACTTTTATTATGCTTAGGTGGCCAATAAATATAGCACCAGATTATTCTCTATATAAATACCACATTGGATTAGCAAATACCATAAGGACAAGAAGGCCCAAAGTCCACAAATACTGGTACCTGTATATAATAGGGCACCAGTGATGTTCTTCAATAGTTATTTGATTTCAAAAAAAGTTTCTGGACGTATATGTCAGGAATCCTTGCTTATGTAAAAATGGCCATGATTGGCCTGAGACATTTTGGTGACTGAGGCAGAAAATTCAAATAGGATTTACCACAGATGAAAAAGAAGTTAACTGTTTCCCACAAATTTTCCCTCAGGGATGCAGAGCAGGGGACAAAGGTGGCAAATTGCCCCATGACACCACATGATTGTAGAGCCCCAAGTGTATTGCTTCATATCACTATAGTTCAATGAACAAACAAGGTTGCACCATCTGACCTTCTGTCTTGAAGTGGGTGGTTTATGTAAGAATAATCACAGATTACTCATAGGTGAGTTGAAGGCCCACTTGACTGAGGACTGTAATTTGGTACAAGCAGCAACACTTAATGATGAGGATGAGGGTTAGGTCTCAAACATGTCCTACACTGCAAACTTTATCTGCAGCCTCTTCTCTGTGGAGTGGTTCCTTGACTGGCAACTATAAACTGTGACGGACCACAAATAGCACTATGGCTTTCATTTCCTCTTCTTGCAATCCTGATTGGTGGGTGGTGGATTGGGTAATTTGGTGAGCAAAATGGCTTGGGCAAGCACAGGTGACTTAAAGGGTGTTGCAGTTTGTGCATTCCTGCCTTAAAACAAATGTCTGCCAAAATCTGGAAAATCTATTTCTAAAAATATCCATCACTATGAAAATTGCTCAGTTTCATCCAAATAGCACATTATGTGAACATGAACTGGCTAAGGACGGCCAAATCTCTTTTGATTATTTACTTGATAATTTTGTTAAAATAACAGCAAGGATGAAGTAATTCAACAGATTACCGTATATACTCGAGTAAAAGCTGACCCAAGTATAAGCCGAGGCACCTAATTTTGACCTGAAAATCCAGGAAAATAGATTGACCCGAGTAACGCCAAGGATCAAAATACAGTAATACCTCGGATAACGATAAGACTTGGTTCCACAAGTCTTGGTGTTATCCGATTTTTAGTGTTATCCGATGCATGTTAAAATCCTATGGGATGTATCGGATAACGTTAAAGCTCCATAGAGATACATTGTAACTGCACAGGCGTTAGCGGTTGTTATCCAATCCATCCCATAGGACCTTAACGTTATTTGATCCAATTCTCCCCAGATTACTTAACGTTATGTGATTTTAGCGTTATCCGAGGTAAACGTTATCCGAGGTATTACTGTACATGAAAATATAGTAAAGTTAATTAAATTTTTGGCGTGTCTCAATCCGGCATGATCTTGGTACTCTCGTGGTCATTGACCTGAGTATAAGCCATTTCCCCCTTTGGGGGCTCATTTTTGGGACTGAAAAACTAGGCTTATACTCAAATATATACAGTACATGTTTAAATAGTCAGTGATTAATTATTGTAAGAAAGGACTTCTTCAGTTATACTGTAATATGAATGTTTGATAATTTCTGCTCTTAAATTTAGTAATCACTCTCTCTCTCTCTCTCTCTCTCTCACACACACACACACACATTATGATTTCTCATAATATATTCCTTTTGCAATTTTTTAAATATAGCCTTGCTTATTTGGTAAACTGCCATTCATTGTTATTAATGAATTGATAGTATTAAAATACTTCAAAAATATAGTCAATTTATTGCATACAGATACTGTACTGGCAATATTATATAGCTTAATAACGAAGTAGAAGAATCTTACAAGCTGCTCTTCCATTTTCCCATGCTTCTTGGTTTATGACCAGTTGCATGATTAAGCTCCTGTCAAGGTGGCACAGTGGTGAATCAAATATCTAAACCAATAAGCTCTCTAGCAGTTCTAATCTTGCAACCATTGTGAAAACAAAACCACCACAGAGAGATTGCCTAAGTGTGTGTGCATGCTCATATTATTACAGTACAGTAAAACACCGGATAACGTTTGGACCGGATAATGCTAGAATCGGATAACGATGCAAGATTTTTGGAAAAACCTTGCATCGGATAACGATCTTTTTAGTGTTACCCGAGCCAATCATGGGGTGTGTGTGTGTGTGTGGATTGGGTAGAACATTTACCCAATCCATCCCCCTCAGCGATGGATCGCTGCTACTGAACTAGGGTCGGGGGAAAGGCACGCGGGTGCCTGCCTTTCCCCCCCGAACCTAGTTCAGCCTGCAGTCTTCCCTCCCTGTATTTAAACTACAGGGAAGGGGGAAAGCGAGAGAGGTGATTCGTTCTCTAGAGAACCAATCACATCTCTCTTTCCCCCTCCCTGTAGTTTACATACAGGGAGGGAAAGAAAGACGGAGCACTTTTCTCTCTCCCTGTAGTTTAAATACAGGGAGGAAAAAAGACATAATCGCATCTTTTTCGCGATTGCGTCTTTTTTCCTCCCTGTATTTAAACTACAGGGAGAGAGAGAAGTGCTCCGTCTTTCTTTCCCTCCCTGTATGCAAACTACAGGGAGGGGGAAAGAGAGATGTGATTGGTTCTCTAGAGAACCAATCATCTCTCTCGCTTTCCCCCTTCCCTGTAGTTTAAATACAGGGAGGGAAGACTGCAGTAGGTTCGAGGGAAAGGCGCTTTCCCCTGACCCTACTGCAGTCGCAGAGACCGGTGCTCGTGGGGAGTGGCTTTAAAGGCAGGGAGGTCTCTTTCTTTCCCTGCCTACCTTTAAAGCGGTTTGTCCCTGAATTCAGGGCTTTTTTTTTTTTAGCGTTGTTCGATGCATGCATCGGACAACGCTAAAAATCGGATAACGTCATAACTTGTGGAACCAAGTCTTAACGTTATCTGGTGTATTACTGTACTTCCATTTTGTGTATAGCCACCATATTATTCATTGACAAAGGTGGAGGAGTGACTAAAATTCTATGGCCTTTGCACCCTCTTTCTTTAAAAAAATAAAAATAAAAATATTTTCAGACACTAGAGGGTGCACTGATTCAGATGAAAAGTTATGAAAATTGGATTTAAATGCAGTGACACCATATTACTGACAGAAAATAGCAATTATTTGTAATGATTACTGAGGAAGGTTAAAGAAAAGTGGAAAACAGAATTATAGATGGACATTAAGAAGTCAAGAAAAATGATTACAGAAGAATGACTTTAATTAATAACATTTTCTATACGTTGGTCCAAACATCTTTCAAAATGGAGACTGAAGCGAAGAAATTGAGACTTGGAAGAGCAGTTGTGAAGGAACTAGAAAAAGATCCTAAAGGGTAAGGATGCGACAGTGGAAACTAAGGCCAAAATCATCTATACTATGGTATTCCCAAAGTTATATAAGTATTAGACAGCTGAATGATGAAGAAAACTGATAGGGAAAAAGTTGTTCATCTGAAATTTGTGTTGCAGGTGAGTTTTATAGATGCTATGGATAACCAGAAATATAAATAATTGGGTTCTGGATAAATCAAGCTTGAATTATCACTAGAAGCTACAATTAGTGGTGGGGATCAGCAGGTTTGCACCAGTTTGCCAGAACCGGTAGCAGAAATTCTGGCTGGCCGTGCCCATCCAAGTTTTGAAATAAAGTAAAATAATACCTCAGATAACGACTGCATCGGATAATGCAAACATCGGATAATGATCTGTTAGCGTTATCCAATGCAGTCGTTTCATAGCAGCAGGGTGGTTGGAAAGCTGAACGGGGTTCTCCGTTCAGCTTCCCAGCCACCCTGCAGCTGCAGAAGCAGGGGTGGGGTGGCTGGAAAGCTGACAGGGGGCTCCCCCGTCAGCTTCCCCAGCCACCCTGCAGCTGTAGATCGGGTCCTCTGATCTCCCTGGAGCCGGCAGGGGGGTCAGAAAGCCCGAAATGGGTAAAAAAAATGGACTTTTTTTTACCCATTTCTGGCTCTCTGACCCCCCCTGCCAGCTCCAGAGAGGTCGGAAGACCCGATCCAAAGTT
This sequence comes from Furcifer pardalis, assembly GCA_030440675.1. Classification (NCBI taxonomy): domain Eukaryota; kingdom Metazoa; phylum Chordata; class Lepidosauria; order Squamata; family Chamaeleonidae; genus Furcifer; species Furcifer pardalis. The sequence continues at coordinate 246,378,511 of CP126890.1, forward strand.
CCCCCACCTCCCTGGAGGCTGCAGCAAGCCAAAACATCAGGATTCAAATCCTGACGTTCTGGCTTGCTGCAGCCTCCAGGGAAACGGGGCTTTTTTAATGTTGTGCGATCAATGCATTGCACAACGTTAAAAACCAGATAACGATGAACCTTGTGGAACCAAGTCTCATTGTTATCCGAGGTACTAGTGTAGTCCTAATTAGGGTGCAACGCAGGGCTTTCCCGTGGCCATGCCCACAGTGGCAGTAAATTTTTTTTGGAGCCCACCACTGGCTAAAATGATTAATTTCAAGCTGTAACACAATGAGAAGATTCAGTGGAAAAAATGCTTGGAAAAGGTGGCGAGCGCAAGAAAAGAAGGCATAACTAGAGATGAATTGACTCGAAGGAAACCAAAAGCTTTAGTTTAAAAAACAGGTTTTTAAAGATAGGATAATCTGAAAGTCATTAATTCATCTGTTCACCATGTGTCAGAAATTACTTGATGGCAAATAGCAACAATAATAGAAGGAACAAGGGAGCTTTCTCTAGAAAAAAATATTTTTGTAACATAATTTTTTTGCAGGGATGGAACCGCATCTCATATTTTCCTCCCTCGTTATATGAGAAAACCACTGTGTTGAAACCAGACGATATTTTCAACCATTATATTGCTAATTACTCAACCACATTTGCAAATTGTGTTATGGCATTCCCTGAGCGGAGTTTCTCCAGCAAAAATCCTTTCAACCCAGAGTAATCTCTGACACGAAATTATTATTATTAACTATGGATTGTCACATATACCATGTTAGTACCAATTTTTTTCTCTTTTCTTTCACATGGACAAAACATAGAAATGTCTTTGCACTGGAGTTCAACCTGACGGAATGTTATATGACTGGGTAAACCAGGTGTAGAGCATTTTTATATTTGTTCAATATGAAATAATGATACGATTTGTTTATGAACATTTGCAGCATCTGCATTTCTACAGATGAGGAATATTCTTGATTTTAGTGCAATCCATCTGTCCTCACTGATTGATATTGGTCTTTGGATTACACAAATTTGTCTCCTTTTCAATTAATGTCATACCCTTTCCTGTCACCTTCCCTACTTTTCCCTGCAGATGGTATTCAGTGGTTCACAACAACTTTCCTCTTTTTGTTTTAAAGTGACATAGCGGAAGAGTAGCGTATCTACGTATTGTCAAAGTATCTCAGGGGTCAACAAACATGGCTCTCCAGATGTTCTTGGACTTCAATTTCCAGAAGCCCTGATAAGTAGGTGTATTGATGTGGACTGCTGGGAATTGAAGTCAAAGAACACCTGGAGAGCTAAATTTGCTGACTCCTGATCTAGAATATGCACTAGTAGGATTTTAAAAAATTAAAGTGGTAGAGTAGGTGAAAACAGAAAGGGAGTTCCTGCATCATCCTTTTCAGTGTCACAACCCACCAAATATGTCACAGGGTTCTTGCTGCTCATAACTCTATTTTGGTGCAAACTACTCAAGTGGTTAAGATGCTGACTAGGATGCAGAGGGTCAGCAGTTCAAAACCCAAGTACTGCATGATGGAATGAGTGCCTGATTCTGTCCCAGCTCCTGCTAACCTAGCAGTTCAAAAGCAAGAAATTGCAAGTAGATAAATAGGTACCACTTTGGTGGGAAGGTAAACAGCGCTCTGTGCATGCCGGTGTCTAGGCATGTCTGCCACATGACCACAGAAATGTATGCAAATGTAGACAGCACTGCCTCTTTGGCTATAAATAGATATGAGCACTGAACCCTAGAGTTGGATACAACTGGCTTTTGAGCAAGGGTGACCTTTACCTTTACCTACCCATACACTTGGGCTACAGAATGGGATAATTAGAGCGCTTTGAATCACACCAAAAACTGTAGCCCCAGGTCTGTGCCAAAAAGTAGCAGGGCAGTTTTTTAAAGGGGCAGGATAGAATGCTCTAAGTCAGAACACATGTGGATGCTGTAATTTGAACTAAACAGGATAAACTAAACAGGATCAAAAGTGATCATAATAGTGAACTGTCTGTCTGTATAGGCTCACTGTACTTCAAATAGTCTGTACTTTATTGAGATGGGTTTCAAAATTAATTATCTATCAATCTGTCCAGCTAGCTAAAATGCTGCAGTATCTTGCTTTACTTCTAATAGCTTACAATTATAGACAATAAAATCATTGTTGATATTATATTTCTACAAAACACCCAAAAGACCTGCTTGGGAAACTTTGCTTGTGTAATGTCATGTTACTTTGAAAAAGCAAACATTTCTTGAGCTGGAACAATAACAACCAGGGTTTTTTTTGCATATGTAATTTCACAGGAATGTGGAGAATAAAAGTCTTTCCATCCAGCTCTGTGACCTATTGGTAACAGCACTAGCCGGGAGTATCCAACCACCCAATGGGCTGGGTGCCCAAAAGAGAAGAGAGCGACATATTTTATGTCATATTCAACTTAGCCATAGCTGAGAGTCCTGTTCTTTTGGTTAATGGACTTTAATTTTAAAATAAAAATGGAATAGCTGTACAGAGCCTTTTCACTGATTTGTTTGGAAGCACTCTAGGTAGCTAATACAAGCTGATGTTACAGATGACTCATGATGGAATATCTGCAGTGCTTTTGTATCATGCTGGTTCAAGACAGGCTAAGAGCTCGCTATGATAGTTGTATTAGGGGACAGAGGGATTGGAACAGTAAGGCTTCTGATCTCATTTACATGAAGGGATATGGGGAAATGTAAGATACTTTCTCTCGGTTCTCTGGGAAAGTCTGCTAATCTTCAGGCGCTGTATCCATTCCAGATGCAGTATGGCTATCATCATGGCAACAATCTTCCTGTTCTTAACTCCTCAGAACAGTTCTTCCGAGGACATGGCACACCAGTCTCTCAGGGTTCTTCAGCCATGAAGTTCATCTGTGTCCAGGACCTCTCTTTCCAGGGATCTTTTCTTTCAGAGAGAGTTGGAGGCTCCTAACTGCTTTCATCAAAAGAACTGGGATAAGACTCAACATCCTTTTTGATTGCTATTTTGGACTCCTGTGAACTGCTGGAGTCAGTTTAGGAAGTGCCAAGGGAAAAGAAAAGTCCCGTGGCACAAGTATGGCAGCACGAGTGTGACATGGACTTTAAGGATTTGGAGACTGCTAGAGGTACATATAATCTACAAAAGAAAGTACTCTTTACAGATCCAATGCCTCAAGAAACACATTTGTAACACATTTCGTATTAGATTGCATCTGCTGTGCAAAATGTGACATACAGTAAAACCTCTGATAACACTAAAACTTGGTTCCACAAGTCTTAGTGTTATCCGATTTTTAATGTTATCCTATGCATGCATTGGATAACGTTAAAATCCTATGGGATGCATTGGATAACATTAAAACTCCATAGAGATACATTGTAACCGGCACAGACTTTAGCAAACGTTATCCAATGCATCCCACAGGATTTAACCTTATGCAATGCAAAAAAAATTAAAAAATCCAGATTGCTTAATGTTATGCATTTTTAGCGTTATCTGATGCAAACGTTGTCCGAGGTATTACTGTACTGTAAACTCCTATAGGGAGTTTAGTGGCTATATATTGAACCCAAACCCACACCTTAAATCACAAGTCATGTTTGACAGATCCCAAACTGAGATCCATAGCTTCTCCAGGCATCACTAACAAGCTCCCTCCTGTATTATGTTAGATGTCAACTTCCCTCAAACTCATGTTACACAAGCCAGGCTTCTCTCAACCTTTAAACCCAGGAGAGTACAGCAATGTTTGTCTCAAAATAAGATAAGAAAAAAGAAAAGAAAAAAATAATCATAAAGAGGAAGGGAAGGATCTGTTCTCCATCATGCCAAAGTGCAGGATGTTGTAAAGGTGGAAGACAGGTACTGGATCAAATGAGCTTTTGGAAATAATAATATATTTATATGGTACATTCCAGGGCATTGTAAATAACACCAGGGTGATGTTTATTACTTTGAATTGTTATAGGATGTTTAGAAATAAGAATTGGGTAATGGATTAATATGGTATAGAGGTTAAAGAGTTTATATATAGAGCTTAACGAATTTAAGAAAAAGCAATATATTTAGTATAAGTTTTAAAAAGATGATTGATACCCATTATAACTGAAACTGTCTTTATGTTTGTTTTAATTTTGATTTTTTTAAAAAAATTTCAATTGTCATATTATTGTATTTGTATGATTATGATTTAAATTTAATAAAAATTATATACAGTATATAAAAAGTACAGGATGCATAATAACATGCTGAAACTATAGAAAGCCAGATATAGGCTGAATATTAGCCAAAAACGTCTTAATGGTTAGATCAGTATGACAGTGGAACTAAATGCCTCAAGAGGTGGAAGTATTCAAGAGAGAACTGTACAACCATCTGTCAGATCTGCTTTGATTCTGATTCCTGCATTGAGAAGGAGGTTAGACTAAAAGACCCCTTCCGACGCAGTTTTTCTATAATTTTATGATTCTTAAGGGGTGTGATATAAATTAGAATGAGAATGCTCTGGTGACATGTCCACCAAAGGGAGCTTTTTCTTTTGCTAATTGCAGCCTAGAGCCGTGATGGCAAACCTTGCCACTCCAGATGTTCTTGGACTTCAATACCCAGAAACCCAATCCCCTGTGAATCCACACGAATGGGTTTACTGCGATTCATCTGACCCACGCTGCCCTTGTCTTTCCCAGAAGCGGAAGTAAAACGCGCCCATATTGGGCTTCTGGGAATTGGAAGTCCAAGAACATCTGGAGTGCCAAGGTTCACTATCACAGGCCAAGAGGAAGGAGGTTTCCACAAGGATGGCAACTGAAAAGGGAAAGATTAACCTTCCCTTCTCTATGCTATAGCCTCACCTGAAATCTTGTGCCTAGAAAATTTTCAAAGAATAAATTTGCTGAAGTGGTAGCAAGACACACAGTTAATATAATGTTTAATTAGGCTTTCTATAACATGACGTTACCGTAGGTGATTGTCTTTGGATGGCTCATCTAGAGACATTGTCATAGTTCCTCGGTTGCGAGCAATAGCTGCTGCTTCCTTGGCCACCAAGTGAGATTTCCTGTTGGAAGAAGCACCCCTTCCAGGGAAAGACACATTTGGTGAGTTCTAAAATCTGTGCTCGTTCCCACACTAGCATATTAGAAGAACAGTACTCTTTTCTTTAAGCAGCTATTTCTCCCATCCTTTACAGGAAAAACCATCAGAAATCTTAATTAGCTAAGAATATTTTCCAGATCAACTATTTATCCTGCATTGCTTTACTAAAGGTAAACGTAGGGGTCGCACTTGCTCAAAAGCCAGTTGTATCCGACTCTAGGGTTCAGTGCTCATATCTGTTTATAGCCAAAGAGTCTGTGTTTGAAAATGTTTCCATAGACATGTGGCAGACTGGAGCACACAGAACGCTATTTACCTTCCCACCAAAGTGGTACTTATTTATCTACTTACAGTGTCTTGCTTTCAAACTGCTAGGTTGCCAGGAGCTTGTACAGAGACTGGAGCTCACTCTGTTGTGCAGCACTCAGGTCTTGAACTGCTGACCTGCCGACCTTCCAGTCATGAAGTTCAGCATCTTAACCACTAAGCCACCACAGTCCCCTTACTGCCCACTGCCTTACTACCCACTGCCTTACTACCCACTGGCAAATCCAGACCTGCTGAACAGCATGTCACCATACATCTGTTACTTCCACATGCCTGCAGTTAGGTGCCTGCAACCTACCTGTTTACTTGCTCCCACTCCTTGACACAATCTGAACAGCTCAAGCCTCTCACAGGTTTCTGTCCAGAAGTTTCATCTCGCTCAGTCTTCACAAAGTCTGATGGAAGCAGATCCAAAAGAAATGAGTGGATTGCAGCTTTATAAAGCCCATAAAAGTTAACATGAATGCAGCACCAATTTATCAGGTTTTAATATCAGCAATTAGAGTGAGTGATGAAGGCAGCAATTAGCTTTTTCAGTTTTATAATACCACAAATGAAAAATATAAAAAGTAGACCTCTGAAATCTATTCTACTGTCAGACAAGTAGAGGGCCCCCTTTCTCTGTTCATTTGTCAGGAAGCAAGAAAACGGAAACCTGACTCTAAATTCTCCATATTCCCTTTATGTTTCAAACACAGTTATATTAAGGCTGTATCTTTGGTTCACAGTAAAGTTAACAGTTCATATATATGCTGTTACTGGGATCCTTCTCCAAGATGCTTCACTTCAATGCAGAAGGAGATTCCCCCCCCCCCAACCCTGATTACCTGCTCATTTTGATTATCTCTCTTTGAATCACATCATTAACAGAACAGAATGCTTCCACCCCATCACAGATGCATGTGGCAAAATATCTCCCTCCCTATTCATATATGAGCAAAACACATCAAAACTCATGCTACATTTCTTATATTTTGACAGATATACATGGGAAATATTGATATAAAATCGTTCCAATTGTAAAATATGCTATTGTTAACAACATGGCTTTCAATTAATTGTAGAAAGCCAGCCTATATCCCCATCCCAATAAAAGGAAACAAAACAAAACAAAATAAACAAAACAAAACAAAATAAAAAACACTGTAGCAATTTAAAGACTAACTGCTATATTTTTATTGTTAGCTTTCATGGATCAAGTCCACTTCATCAGACCTGATGAAGTGGACTTGATCCACGAAAGCTAACAATAAAAATATAGCAGTTAGTCTTTAAAGTGCTACAGTGTTTTTTTATTTTGTTTTGTTTATTTTGTTTTGTTTTCTGATATGCCTGAACCACAGACTAACATGGCTACTATTCCAAAAAATCCAATAAAAGGAGTCACTGTAAATCCATGACAGCTAAATCATGTAAAAAGAAAAGTCATAACAAGAGCCATTGGTAAATGCCTTCATGGAGAATCAGAACTCTGTTAATGAAAGTTGCACAGGTGGGTTACTACAGAGCATAGTAAGCAGGACAGGGTATTAGACTTAGCAATTCTAGTAAACACAAGCATATAATTATTTAAAAGATGAAGAAATGCTATGAAACTCCATAGGAAAGAAAGGTGACATGTCCCAGGTTCAGGGAGCTCCTTCTCAGCCATTCCACCCTACTTGTCCTGGAGGGGATGAGCCCAGGGTGAGTCAGTTGTAGTGAAAACTATGGAACCAACCTGGCACCAGGTGCCTACCTAAACACTCTAGCCTACCTAAACCTGGTAGTGTTTACAGGAACCTCAACTAAAGCCCACAAGGCTAGGCACTCAGGACCATATTGCAAGGCCAAGCTGGCCATCATTCCCACACAAACACACATACAAAAAATAAAATAAAATCCAGGCAAGACCTTAGAGGGTTTTAGTACTACAAACCCTCTAAACCAAAAATCCAGACAGTTAGTGAAGGGATGTTTATATTTTATTAAAAGAAGTAGGAAGGGGAGGAGGGAGAGGTAAAAGTCTTTAATTACCTAAACCAGAGGTTCTCAACCTACAGCCTGTGGGCCGGCTCCGGCCCATGGCACCATTTCAAGTGACCCACATCACTGCTGCTGCCTCTGCTTGGCATGTCCCTAATGGCACTCCGTTAAAACGTCCGGCCTGCTACGGATTGCTGTTAAGGACATGCCAAGCCAAGCCAAGGGGACAAAGATTGAGGTGGTGGCAGCGAAAGTGGTGATCAGAGCAAGTGTGCGGGCTGAATGAATTTCTCCTCCTCAGCTTTTGCACCCACGTGGGCCAGTTCCTGCCGAGAGGAAGCGCCCGTCCACCATCTGCCTGACCATCCTGCAGCCAGCCTAAGGTGGCCCTAGGCTGAGCTGTGCTGGCTTCCTCCAGCACTGGAACCTCGGCCGCCGGGAGGGACCAAAGGGTGAGTGGAAATAGAGTCTTTCACCACCCGAGTGTCTTGCACAAGGGTTAGAAAGGCAGTGTGAGTGCTTCCTTCGTGTCATCTTCTTCCTCCTCACCTCGGTACGGTAAGCAGTGAAGTGGCGTGTGGGGGAGTGGTGGGGGTTCGGGGTGGTCCCACTGAGGCAGCACCAACACCCTGAGCCCCCACTACTCCCCCGTCGTCAAAGGCAGTGGCGGGGGGGGGGGCACCAGTCCAGCCCACCAACAGTCTGAGGGTGTGTAACCTGGCCTTTGGCTTAAAAAGTTTGAGGACCCCTGCCCTAAATCCCACTTTCTTGCTGTTTAGGAAAATTCTCCTCAGGGTATAGGTATCTCTACCAAGCATTAAGGGTTTCTGCTTTTCCCATAATTGTTCTAATTCCCCAGCCTTCCTTTAAAAGCATATCAAGGAATGTGGGTCACTCTGAAAAGGTTTTTTATATTTACTGTGATCAGTTTTATCTCTCACTAAAGATTTCTGGAGCAGTCCTACTGCTCACACCGTAGATGTTTGTTTCCCTGTGCTAAGGCCCAGATACATGTCTTTTAATCACTCCACCTTGTATCCTTCCTGCCCCCTTTCCTGTCTTCTTTTGTCTTTGTTATTCACGGGCTCACACCCTTACAATTTTAATATCGCAATCCACTGCATACAGTATGTCACAGCATTATCATCTTGTGTCTCCTTCAGAAGGGCTGAGGGGGGAGCTAAAGCTCCTGCTAAGTTTTGGCTCACCCTTTCCCCTACAGCAAGCTGCCCAAACTATGGCCCATGAGCTGGATCTGGCCCCCAACACCAGTTCATCTGGCCCACACCACCCTCATCACTCCTGGAAGTGGAAGTAAAACACTCTCATATGGGGATTTTATTTCCGCTTCCGGGAGCGATGAGGGCGGTGTGGGCCAGATGAACTGGTGTCGGGGGCTAGATCCAGCCCACTGGCCATAGTTTGGGCACCCCTGGGTTAAGCAGAGAAAATGGAATCTTAAATTCTATCTCATCCTTTTGCAAAACAGATTGCAAGGCGCATTTTACTTCTGCTTCCGGTGGGAGGAAGCACGTGACTGGCCCATGACCGGAAAGTTTGGGCACCCCTGCCCTACAGATTAAGCTTATCCAGTTTTCTCACAAGGAGGTTTACCTGGTTTACTTGGGAGGTAAGGAAGCATCAGCAGTGGAGGACAGGGTGACAACTTCCTTTTGTTGTTGTTAAATAAACTGACATAGTGATACTACACAATGCACCTGCCTAGTGATACAAGTTATTTTATATCTACAATTGCACTGCGTCCTTAGGGATTTTTTTTTAAAAAAGATGAAAGTTAATGGGCTTTCTCCATTGTCCATTTTAATGTCACAGCTTCCTATAGGACTAGGACCTTGCCATAAACCAGCTGCCTCCTATATCTCTTCCCTGTGATATCTACCACCTGCCTGAGGGAGAAGGAGACTTAAAAACAGAGCTTCTGCAGAAGGGGTTCTACCACCTGTCAGGATGACATTAAAGGGGGGGGGGGGGAGGAATCACCTACCCCTTTGGGTCAGCTTCTGTTTTGGGTCAATTTCTGTTTGGGGTTTTTAAAATAGGGAGGGTAGTATGGAGGAGTAGAGAGCTGCCAATGAAACAATATAGAGTAGGGGGAGATATGAAGAGGAGAGAGAATTGTATCATTATAGGAGTGGGAGAAGGAACAGCTTCCTAGGTAAAACTAAAGATCTCCCTTCCTTGAAAGGTAGTCATGTCAGACTATAGGGTCCGAGGCTTGTCTCCATTTACAGCCAAAGAGCCAGTGCAGTCTGGATTTGCAGACATTTCCATGGTCATGTGGCTGTCATGACTAGACACTGAAGCATATGGAATGCTATTACCCTTTCCACCAAAGCAGTACCTATTTATCTACTTGCAATTTCTTGCTTTCAAACTGCTAGGTTGGCAGGAACTGGGACAGATGATGGGTACTCACTCTGTTACAAAGAGCTGAAATTGCTGACCCTAAGAATGTGATTGTACTGAAGCCCTAGACTTACCATATAGTTTTTCTCTCTGTTTTCCTTGGGATGTTTGTAATTTAAATTCAGCTAGGAAGATACCCGTCTTTTCTCCATGGTGTGTTAGTACAGTTTGGATAGGGACTGGAGATTTTGTTGCTCCACTTTGAAGAGCAATGCATCCTTCGCCTAGGAGAATGACAAAGGAATGGATTTTGACAAAGCAGCAAGTGACAATTCATTCCCCACATACTTACATTGGATAAAGCACCAGTGAATATACTAGCACAAGGGTGGCTTACCTACAGCCTGCGGCCTCATTTCATATGGCCTGCTGCTGCCCTCACTGCTACAGGAAGTGGAAGAAGACACATTTACAACAGCCATAAAATGCACCCGTGCATGTGTAAATGCACCCGTGCCTGCTGTAAACACTACCGTAATTGCACCTGCAGCTGCCGTAAATGCATTTACGACAGCCACGGATGCATTTTACAGCAGCATTTCTGGTGGGAGGAACCACATGACTGGCCCACTTGGCTGCCCAGGGTGTGTGGTCCAGTCCATGGAGCAAAAAGGTTGGGAGCCCCTGCACTAGCATTTGCTTCTAAATAAACAAGCACAGGATTGCCAACAGATTAGATGGATCCAGTGGTGGGATTCAGCAGGTTCGCCCCAGTTTGCCAGAACCAGAAATTCTGTCTGCCCCCCCCCATCCAAATTTTGAAATAAAGTAGAGTGGCTCAAGTCACTAAGACGCTGACTGGGAGGCGGAAGGTCAGCAGTTCAATTCCCGAGTACTGCAGGACGGAATGAGCTCCCGTCTATGTCCCAGCTCCTGCCAACCTAGCAGTTCAAAAGCAAGAAATTGCAAGTAGATAAATAGGGACCACTTCGGTGGGAAGGTAACAGCGTTCCATGCGCTCTGGTGTCTAGTCATGCCTGCCACATGACCATGGAAACATCTGCAGAAGCAGACAGCGCTGGCTCTTCGTCTTTGAAACAGATGAGCACTGACCCCTAGAGTCGGATACGACTGGCTTTCAAGCAAAGGAAACCTTTACCTTTACCTTTAATTCAGGTGCAACACAGGGCTTTCCCCCTGGCCCTGCCCACCATACCATGCCCACAGAGTAGGTAGTAAATTTTTTTGAATCCCACCACTGGATGGATCTTTAGCATGACCCATGCTTTTTTTTAAACATTCATCCCAGTACACATGAACTTAGACAAGAGAACTTCTCTGTGATTTATGGTCCACCGGGATTGTATTGCAGCTAATTGTGTTTCAAACATCAAGAGCTCAAAAATGAACCTTTATATCCTATGGCTGTGGTGGCGAGCCTATGGCACACGTGCCAGAAGTGGCATGCAGAGGCCTTTCTGCTAGCATGTGCACCGTCAAGGGGAAACCTCAGCCAGGCAACACCACTTCCCCACCCGACCCTCTTCCTCCACCAAAGGGGAGGTGAGAGGGGAGGCTGAAATCCCACCTGAGAGGCTGTGGTTGGGCAAGGTGAGGCAACCAGACACTCCTCACCCACTCCTCCTAGTAATCAGATGCAACCACAGGGGGTGCACCTGTGGGGGGAGCACCCACAAGGGGGTGGGGAGCACTCATAGGGGGCCACACCCACATTACTTCACTGGAGGTGCATCAGCGATGTCACATGGGTGTATGGGCACAATTGGTACCTATCCGCATGCCTGCTCCTCCTTGGGCACTCAGCCTCTAAAAGGTTCGCCATCACTGTTCTATGGCATAACAAATGGGCAGCATTTAGCTATGCAAGTGTATGCAGCAAGAGAGAAATATGTGGCCTTCCAGATGTTGGATTGGAACTTTGTCAGCCCTAGGATACAGTTATGGCAAGGGAATTTGTGAGTGGCAGTCTAACAACATCTAGATGGCCACATGTTCCTGACTCTTGGTTTACAGGCCTGTATGAGCAATACAATCATTGACAAAATACAGTACACTAATTCTTGCATAATACATTGTTATTAAGCACAGGTTTGTTTGGGGTGGACAGATTCACAGAGGTAGCTGCCCTTTGTGTAAAGTATCATAACCCTCAGGAATATATATGACATTTTACTTACTTATGCCACTGTAGTACAGTACTTTTATATAACAGGAGAAGTTCAATGAATCACTCAAGAATCTAATTTTCTGCTGCCATTCCTTTCCACACACTAAACATCTTAAACAATATGGAAGCAGAAACACTCATGTATAAACTTCTCTGTAAAAGCTTACCATAAGATTCATCACTATCAGATGACTTTATGCTGATCAGAATGTGTTGGTCCAGTAAGTACTCTGGATCTGAAATAATTGGAGTAAGCTGCAAGGAAAACCTCAAAAAGTTTAGTAAAACTGGAGGAGGAAGCCTAAAAATAAACCAATCTGTTAAATGTCCTTCTAACCACACTCACTTTTTATATTTATAGGTGTCTACATTTTTACGAATGCACTTGAATATTCAAGTGACAAGAGGTCCTCAGACAAAAAAATGATAATTCTAGGAAAACAAAATTAGGAAAATTAGAATTTAGTTATATGCAGTGGGTTAGTGGTTATAACTCTGAACTTGATGACTGGGAGGTTGGCAGGTCAGCAGTTCGAAACTCAAGTGCTACACAATGGAGTGAGCTCCCATCTCTGTCCCAGCTCCCTGCCAACCTAGCAGTTCGAAAGCAAGAAATTACAAGTAGATAAATAGGTACCACTTTGTAGGGAAGGTAAACAGTGTTCCATGCACTGTTTAGTCATATGCCTGCCACATGACCACGGAAACGTCTGCAGATACAGACAGTACCAACTTTTTGGCTGTAAAAGGAGATGAGCACGATCAGGGGTGACTTTTGCCTTAGCCTGGCTAAAAAACCCTGACAACACTCACCAGTCTAATTCTGGTTTTTGACATGGACTCTCTAAATGCCCCTAAGCAGGCCACCCTCTCTCAGCCACAAGGCCTCATCTGAAATAGGACAATAGTCCTCCCTTGGCAGAGTAAGAAACACACACAAAATGGGGCAGATCAGTGTTTTTACGAAAATGGAGACCTCAACTCTTAAGAGACCCTGAAGAAGAAGTGTACTCTGTAAAATGCTAAACAAGTTGACAAAATCTATGGCTGGTTTATGAGAAAGCAACAGTATAATTCTTGGAGGTATTGAAAATGTGGAATGACTTATACCTGCAATTTTAGGATCAAAAAAACTCCCCCCCCCCCAAGGAGCACAACTTCGTGTAATACGCCAGTTACGCCCACTCCTAGACCGGGACGCTCTGCTTATGGTCACACATGCATTGGTCACCTCCAGATTTGATTACTGTAACGCGCTCTACATGGGGCTGCCCCTGATGACCATCCGGAGACTCCAGCTGGTCCAAAATGCGGCGGCCCGGGTAGTGGTGGAGTGTGTGCTCGTGCCTCACCGCTGCTCCGGGAGCTGCATTGGTTGCCAGTATGTCTCCGGGTGCAATTCAAGGTGCTGGTTATTACCTTTAAAGCCCTATATGGTAGTGGGCCAGGATACCTACGAGACCGCGTCACTTTGTTTCAATAGAACATCTGTCCGTCCCACCAGGGTGGATCAGAGAGGCTCCCTTGTTATTCCTTCGGCGAGAGAAGCGCACCTCGCCTGCACTAGGAGGAGGGCCTTCTCCGTGTCCGCCCCGACCCTCTGGAACCTCCTGCCCACCGAACTGCGCCTTCAGACAGAGCTCTTGCCCTTCCGGAAGGGCTTGAAAACCTGGCTGGCAGGACACGTTTGGGGACCCGGGAACGTGGGTTCCCATACTAAGTGGCTTATTTAACGGATTGCCACCCCGGGTCTGAATGTGGAATTTGTGCATAGTTTCTGTATTGTTTTTAACTTTTGATGACTTTTTTAACTTTGATAATTTTTATTGATGTAGACTGTTTTATGTTTTATTTTTATCTTGATGTAAGCCGCTCAGAGTCGGGTTCTCCCGATTGGGGCGGGGTAATAAATGCAATAATAATAATAATAATAATAATAATAATAATAATAATAATAATAATAATAATAATAATAATAATAATAAAAGGAGTGGCATGCAGAGGCCTGGTTTTTCTTGCGGTAGCCAGGGCTGGATTTACATGAAAAGAGGCCCTAGGCTAGTCCACTTATGTGGCCCTTTCACCTCCCATTTTTAAGTTTGTAAATTACATGAGAGATAATAAAATACATCATTACTGTGATATATATCAATATGTTAAATGAAACATGTTGTGATTGGTACTAACCTTTATAAAAAATGTGGCACGGATAATAAATTAAAAAAAGTCAAGAACACTTATTTGAATATATGCCCCTCTTGATCTTGAGGCCCTAGGCTGAAGCCTAGTTAGCCCATAGGAAAATCCGGCCCTGGCTGTGGCAATAACAACTGAAACAGCATAATAGTACTGTCACTGGTAGTGATACCACTAGTACCACTAGGTCCCCTGCAGTGGTGGGATGTCAAAAATTTTACTACCCCACCGTGATGTCATCACAGTGTGGGCGGAGCTAACATCATGATGTCATGTCATGGGCGGGGCCAAAGAAAAAATACAAAATAATAAAAATAGGGAGCTTCAGGCTATAGGGAGCTTCAGGCTAGCAGCTTCTCTACCTCCTCCCCATTTGGGAGGACAGCAAGGAGGCCGTGCATATGTGCCAAGCACTAGGCATGCATGCACACCAAGTGCTTGGCATGCATGCACAGTGGGGGAACCAGTGAAAAGGTAAGCCCTGAAGGTGGTTCTCCCCAAAAGCTGCTACAGGTTCTCTGGAACACTGGGAAAAGTTACTACCGGTTCTGGCGAACTGGTGAGAACCTGTTACATCCCATCTCTGGTCCCCTGCTCAAAAGGCAGTCAAACAGTATCTGACTCTAGTGTTCGGCACCCATCTGCTTACAGCCAAAGAGCCAGTGCTGTCTGTGTTTGCAGATGTTTTTGTGGACATGTGACAAGCATGACTAGGCATGGAATGCTGTTTACCTTCCCACCAAAGTAGTCTCTATTTATCTACTTGCAATTTCTTGCTTTCTAACTGCTGGATTTGCTGGGGAAAAGATGGAAGCTCACTCCATCTTGTAGCACTTGGGTCTTAATCGGCTGAGCTGCTAACCTTCCAGTTGTTAAGTTCAACATATTTACCACTAAACCACCTGAGTCCCTAGTACCACTACTTTTACCATATTATTTCCCCCCCCCCTCCCCACACTTCTGGGAAACTATAGGCTGGCTTTGCATTAATGGCTATTAGTATGAAATTGTAACATTTGTTTATTAAATTCTATATGCTCAAATCTCTTTCAGTTCCCTTTCCCTCAACATTTTCATTATAGTGGGAATATAACCCTTTATCACCACTGGACCTCATCCAGAGATACCCCTACCCTGTGCCTGCTGCCTTCATTGAAGAAAAACCTCCCATTTGCTTCAATAGAACCTTTCATTCTAGCGCAAATTATAAGCATTGGTTAAAAACAATCAGGTTAGCAGAAATCTGGAATGGGCTGCAGCTGGGGAGTCCAACTACCACCTACAACAAAGTCTGATTCAGTATCAGCCACCTTGGTCATGCAGGTTACTTTTAAAATGCCACTCACACAACAGCAGATTGTGTGAATGGCATCTTATTTAGTTGGACCCTGAGGTTTTAATTAACTGGTGTCATAGAACATCAATGTTAGAATGAATTGCCACTGTGGGATCCACAGGGTCTATCTGCTTTTCTTTTACACAGCGTTCCTTTCCTAGGAATCAAATCATTTGTAGGGGGAAATGCAACTTTTGTTGTTAATCCCATCTTTATCCTTCAGCTCTTTGACTTGTGCTCCAGGGGTATTGCTCTAGGACAGTGATTGTGAACCTTTTAGAGACTGAGTGCCCAAACAGAGGGTTGAGGTGAACTCTGTGCTGGGGGAGGGAGGAAACGCTCCCATTGGGCTTCTGGGCAGAAGGGTGGGGCAAACTGTGCTGGGGAAAGGAGGAAGCACTCCCATTGGGCTGCTGGGCAGAGGGGCGGGGTGAACTTTGTGCTGGGCCATGGCGTATGTGCCAACAGAGAGGGCTCTGAGTGCCCCCTCTGGCACGTGTGCCATAGATTCACCACCACCGATCTAGGAGTACAAACAAGTACTAGCTGACTACTGGCACAATTCCTCTTTTATTTGCTGGCACAATGTTTGTGTTCCTTTGCCATTTATTTCACAGACCCACCAAAACTACCCTGCAGCTCTAAGTGCCTTCTTGTTTACTGCTGTAGTGCAAAACTGTGCAAATGGCACCTCTTAAAGGCAATCTACTCTGTCTGCTATGAAGGTTTTGCTGCTGCAGTCTATCCTCTGCGATGGTTCTGCTGCAAAGGGCCAATAAGAAGAGTCATCCTTATATGCCTTGTTTCCCAGAGATCTCAATGCAGAAAAACAGGTTGCATGAGTGTGACGATGTGCCATGTTGGCCAGTACAGTGAAACGCTTGCTTGCTTGCTAGCCAGTAAAACAGTGGGGTGTCAGAAGCTCAATGCTGCCAGGAAACAGGATATCTAGGGAAGGTTTCCTTGCATTAAAACCACTAGGGTGCTGATGGTGGTATTAAAGCTTTTCCTCCATGCATATAATTCTGAGTAGTACTCCATGTGTGCATGTGCTTTAAGTTTCTACTCCCACCAATCTTCATCAAGAGGGCTGGTTGGAATGGGTTGTTTTAATTCAGGACCTGCTTACTAGACAAGAGGAGTCTTATTTTGTTGGTTTTCCTCCCCTGTTGTTCAATAGCTGCAAAGTTAAACTGACAAAGACATGATGCAAAATAATTCCCTTGTTTAATTACTTTCCATGGGAACTGGATACCATCAGAGATTTGTGGAAGAACAATCCAAGCCAACAACTGGGACTGAGAAATGTGATCTGTATAAGTTTTCAGTACGAGTTCACAGAATTGTAGAATAACTGAGTTGGAAGGGGCCAAGGAGGCCATTGAGCTCAACCCCCTGTTCAATGCAGAAATCCAGATCAAAGTATATCTGGCAGGTGGTTGTCTAATTTTCTCTTGAGTGCCTCCAGCGTTGGAGCACTCACCATCTCCCAAGGTTATTGGTTCCATTGTCATACTGCTCTAACAGTTACAATGTTTTTCCTGATATTCAGCCTACATCTGGCTTCCTGTAACTTGAGCTGGATATTATGTATCCTGCACTCTGGGATGATTAAGGACAGATCCTGACCCTCTCCTTTATGACTATCTTTAAAGTACAGTATTGAAAAGTTTTATCATATACCATCTCAATCATTTCAAGGCTAAATATGTCCAGTTCTTTCAGTCGTTCTCATAGGGCAGTCTCTTGATCATACTTGTTGCTCTTCTCCGAATTTGTTCAAATTTGTTAGCATCCTTCTTAAAGTACGGTGTCCAGAACTGGGCACAGTACTCTAGATGAGTCCTGACTAATGCCGAATAGAGGAGGACTAGTTCCTCATGGGGTTTGGAGACTATACTTCTGTTAATGCAGCCTAAAATAGCATTGGCCTTTATTGTAGCCATATTGAACTGTTGACTCATATTCAGCTTGTGATCTACAACATCTCCAAGGTCCTTCTTGCTCACAGTATTATTGAGCCAGGTCTACCCCATTTTGTAACTATGCATTTGTGTATTTTTTTTATTTGAACCAATACATATCTCTTGTACAGCAAGCTAGTGATGGAATGATTGCCATTAACAGAAATGCAAAACTGACATGTCAGGTTACCTTAGGAAGGGCTTCAACAAACTTCACCACCATTTCCCCTTCGCTTCCTTCTTCATTCTCTCCCTCCTTGCTTTTTACAAAGCCTGCAGAAATGTTCCAAAAGAAACCATTTACCAGCACAGAAATGCACAATAAGCACACACGTTTGGAAAAATAAAAACCTGGCACTAAGTGGAAATGGCTAATTATTTCTCTTTCTGGACACTAGAAAGGGAACCACCTGTTTGGGTCAAGATGTGTTCCTACGTGAATGTTCACATACTGAATGGGCAAATGAGCTTCATGTACTGTACTCTCCTTTTATGACTTCATTCCAGTTAAAAAAGACATTTGCAAGCCCAGTGCATGTGTGGACAACAGGATAAGAAGAACATGACAGCTCTTCCTACACTGTTCAAGAGAGCACATTTTTAAAATTCTAATTTAAGATTTTAACACATGGTTTCCATAGAAATGTATGCAAATCTCAATATACCTAAAATACTTACTGTGCAGCTAGGTTAAAAACACTCTGTGACATGGGAATAATAGAAAGAGTACAGTAGAGGCATGCTATTTCCCTTTTCATGTCTAATCCATTGACAGTGGACAGCATAATCAACACGCTTCAGGCATGCTCATTAAAGAAATAGCTCAGATTCACTAACGTATAGGTTTGTTTGCTGAACCATTATAAGGCAGTGCTGTTACCCATCACAAATACTGCTTCTTGATCTCCCACAGTCTGAACTATGTTTCTCAGACATTGTTCATTATGTATTAATTAGCCTAATTGAGGATGTAACTGTCCAGTAGGGAAAATGCAGTTGGAGCCACTGTGGAATTGCACCTAGGAATTCACTTTTTCTTGGGTGAATATGTTTTAACCACTGCACAGGAGCCAGCAAAGACAGAGAAGGAAACTGTTAGTTGGTCTTAGTAAGGCAGTTCTACAATGGCTGACCAGCCTTTACAGTAAGGTAAAGGTCACCCTTGCTCGAAAGCTAGTCATATCTGACTCTAGGGTTCAGTGCTCATCTCTGTTTATAGCCAAAGAGCCAGTGCTTTCTGCATTTGCAGAAGTTTCTGTGGACATGTGGCAGGCATGACTAGACACCAGAGTGCATGGAACACTGTTTACCTTCCCACGGAAGTGGTCCCTATTTCTGCTAGGTTGTCAGGAGCTGGGGCAGAGACAGGAGTTCACTCCATTATGCAGTACTTAGGTCTCAAACTGCTAACCTGCCAGCCTTCCAGTCATCAAGTTCAGCATCTTAACCACTAAGCTCCTGCAGTCCCTATATATGGTATATATGCGGTAGACCTATCTTAACAAGCTCTAAGTAGGACCTGGCTGTCAATTTGCTCCTTACTCTCTTCTGGTTCCTTGTAGGGTTTTCTCCCCAAATACAATGGCAACAAATGAAAGAAAGAAAGATAAAACAAACCTAGGCCCCAGATTTGGGGAAGAGAGAATTTAAATGATAGCCAGTATCTCCTTCCCTTCCTTACTGGTGCTCTAGCCTGGTGGGGAATGGACTGAAAGAGAATGGCTGCAAACCTCTCTGTACAAGGCTCAAATAGTATGCAACTGCAGATGGCAACTACACCACCTCCACTGATGAGAAGTAAATTTAGGCCCATGCCTGAGATGATGCCCAGAAATCCAATATGATTGCTGTAGATTACCGTCCTGCAGCCCAAAAAGTTTGAGAACCCCTGCAGTAGAAGAAAGGTGGGATATACATGGGAATACACATAATAATTTGGGAGAAGTAGAGAGATTTACTCAAGGCACTGATTCAGCAGTACAGCTGAATGAGAGGAATCTATGGCCAACCTGAGCTCCTTTCCTGGCCTATGTGTCTGCTGTACCTAGGACAGTGATTGCAAACCTTGACACTTCAGCTGTTCTTGGACTTCAATTCCCAGAAACCCAAGTCTCTGTGAATCCACACGCATGGTATTACTGCACATATGTGCAGTAAAATGCATACGTGCAGTAAAACCATTTGTGTGGTTACACAGGGACTTGAGCTTCTGGGAAGTCCAAGAACAGCTGGAGTGTCATGGTTCGCCATCACTGACCTAGTAGATGCAATGGCTGTATCTCATGCTACATTTCTATGCACACAGTTCTTTGGATTAAGTCCTACTGAGCTCAGCATGAGTAATTTCTAAATGCATAAGACTGCATTGACAAATCTTTTGTTGTTATGCCAACACATCACTTGTTAACTTGAACACAGCAAAATATTTTACTGGCACAGGGGAAAAAAAGGCAGTAGCACAAGGGAAACACCTGAGTTTGGAACATCACATGCTTGGAAATGTATTAATGCTCCTTAAATTTCAAAGAGTGTTCAATGAAACATCAAGTGGAAAATCATAAAGAAAAGACAGGCAGAAGATAACAACACAGTACTTATACAACAGACCAGGGAATTACCACTGCAAAGGCCCTTTGTTTTTATTTTTACTAGATATTTTATCTATACAAACAATATGTGAAACCAATAGACAAGAGAAAGAGAATTTCAGCCTTTGTGCCAGATAGCCTACCTTCCTCTTGTGGATCATTAGCATTTGCCAGCCTGCAAACTATTTATAACTAGAATCCTCTTGGTTTCCATCATTTTCCACAGCTGATTAAGGCTAATTGACAAAACGACTAGTCACACGACTGATTGTGCAACTGAGATTCACCTTGGCATCTTGTTAGTTAGCCACAACCAGCAGTGGAAAGTAATACAAAACATCCGTAAATGTCAGTAGGATTCTGGCCAATTGTTTTAAAATGTATGCTAAAACAGAATGAGAGATAACCTGTCTACTTTCTTTTAGAAAGGCAAGAATTTTTGCTGTCTTAATTGCTGCAGTCACTGTGACATAGATTCTTGATTTTAACAAGACTTAATGTATATTACAATTCCTATGATATTTTCCAGTTGCATAAATACTACAGTAGGTTATTAGTGCAATATAACCTAAAATGACCTCCCTTCTTCCAAACACTGCCTTTGCAATCTTTGGAATAAATTCAACTGTTATTATGAGTTTCTATATAAGTTTTAAAAGGACAAGAGAAACCGTACTTTCTAGGCAGCTGGAGTAGAACTCAATGTAGAATTTTGTCTGAGATTTTGTCTTCAAAATGGCACTGCAGCGTAGGAATTCAATCTGTCCTAAAGAGTTGGTGCATTTATCATCTGGGAAAATAGGATGAGAAAGGTTAAAATCAACAGTTTTCAGGAAGTCTCTTAAAAGAACAACTGTGTTCTTTAGAACTCTTTCTTTATAAAGGACAAAGAAAAAAAATCTTGTGTTAAATTTACTCACCACTCTTTGAGACAAACTGAGAGGTAACAGCAACCTCAAACGTAGCAAAGACAGGACTGTGGTCACTTGTCATGACATCAGTGGTGCACCCTAGCAGAAGAAAACAAATCATAAGGACTTCTTCACTTCCCATAATCCCACAGATTTGAGTTTGTCCTATTCTCAAAGTGATAACCACATTGCTCATTATCTGTGTAATCTAACTCAAAATAAATTGAGACACTGAAGGACTAACTGTTCTTCATGTGTTACAATCAGCCTTGATGGGTCCTCTTCTGGACTCTGCCAATTTCTGAAGTAAAATTGATAAGTAATTGATGTCCCTGCTGTATGCCAAATAGCTAGCTGCTTAGGTCAGTGAGTTTGGTATCTGCCTGCAGGGCCAGATGTCAAGAGTTCAGTTCCTACTGTGCATCCCACAAGACCCAGAAGAAGGGAATAGTAAACCATTTTTAAGTCATCTCTACTGAGAAAACCCTGGAAAGGGTTATCATAAATCAGAATTGCTTTGATAGCACACAATTATTATTATTATTAACTGATGACCAGGCCTCCCTTGTAGCTATGATTACCAAGCCAGCTGCATCCCATTTCCCTGAGGCCAGAGGGTGGATCCTTGTGGCATCACAGGAGTAGGACTTGCAATACCACAAAAGTAAGGCAGCAATGTTTGGAAGAGGATCTTTCCTACATAGGCTTTGCAGCTCCCCCCGGTGGCTTAGTGGTTATGACACTGAGCTTGGAGAATGGAAGGTCGGATTTCAATACCTGAGGGTTGCACTTGGGGACATGAAAGGAGCCTCATTCGGGTGTCCCCTGAGTGGAGTTTCTCCAGCAAAAATCCTTTCAACCCATAATAATTTCTGACATGAAATTATATTATTACATAGGCTTTGTACTGCCACTTGTAAGGTTGAGATAAGAAGGCTCATGAGTGGTGATGCTGGTGTTCCACTCCCTGCTCCTCTCCAAAGAAGCATATGGACCCAACCAAAAAAAAAAAGCAGTGAGTGAGAGGAAATAAATAAGGATATAATAAGAATGTGAACATAGATTCCAAATGTGTTTGGAGCAGCTGGCACCAAAACAGCCAGTGCGCTTTGGTGCTAGCTAGCAGTCAGTGGAGATTAAATCAACCTCTCTCACACAAAAGCAAGGTAATTCTTCCAGTGCCTCTTGGAGACCTGGAGAAACATAGCAGTGCCGTCAGTTGAGTATTTAGCAACTCTAGGTGTGGCACCTCACTTCTGAAATTCTCCTGGCACTGTCCTTGTTTTCCTTTCAGCACTACACATTAAAAAAAATTCATCTGGGCTGGATTATTATTTGCCATAGATCAGTAGTTTTACAGTACATCTCACTATGTAATTCTACTAAATTGCAATTGCTGCAATATTTATGATTTAACACTTAATTTGTGATTTTTATTGTTTTTTTGTAACATGTTCTGAGATCATTTTTGAAGAGTGAATTATAGGCGTCCTAATTTGCAGCATTATAAAACAAGCAAATCAAATACATGGGATCCCTGGCCTGGATTGGGAAAAGAGGGGGAAATCACACAATTAGTTACATGTGTCTCTTTGTGCTACTGTAATTTATTCTTGCATATCAGTCTCAACATACTTTGCAGGTTTTTCTCAAGGATGCCAGTATATTCCAATTGCTACACTACAGCAG
The DNA here is from genome assembly GCA_030440675.1 of Furcifer pardalis. Classification (NCBI taxonomy): domain Eukaryota; kingdom Metazoa; phylum Chordata; class Lepidosauria; order Squamata; family Chamaeleonidae; genus Furcifer; species Furcifer pardalis. The sequence goes on from CP126890.1 coordinate 246,401,170, forward strand.
CTCTTTTGCTTAAGAGGGAATTTTAACACTGGCCTTGCCCTTTCTACGAATCCTACCTCATTCCTTCCCCACCACACATCCTAGTTCTGTGATGGTGAACCTTTGCACTCCAGATGTTCTTGGACTTCAATTCCCAGAAGCCATACGGGCACGTTTTACTTCCGCTTCAAGGAGCAACGAAGGCGGCGTGGCGCAGGCTGGATGAATCGCAGCAAACCCATTCGTGTGGATTCACGGAGGCTTGGGGTTCTGGGAATTGAAGTCCAAGAACATCTGGAGTGCAAAGGTTCGCCATCACAGTCCTAGTTCAAGGAGCAGGCATTCCAAACCAGAAAGGATAGGCTGTATCTGTTGCTGAGAACTTGGCAGTGAAACACAATTCTACAGATTCTGCTCTGAATCATTTCCGTTTCAAACCAGCTTTGCTGCAATTTTTAATCTGTTCTCTACCCACCATAAGACTGACAGACCACATGCACCAGGGGATATGATTTCCAAAGCACCCGATCGCACCAGGATGGCAAATTGTACTTCATCTGCAAACAAAAGAAGAATCAATATCAAGGACATTAAGCTCAGTGGACAGAAAGCCATCAGCTGAGTCTCAACTACGGTACATTTTCTTCACTGCAGTGTCTGTAGAAAAAGAAACCATTCTGGCAAGCACCATTTGAAGCAAAGTTTTTGCAATATGTTAGAATATATAGCATACCCCCGTTGCTTTCTGCTTAGTGTAGACATAGTTCTCCCGGGTGTTCCTTTCAAAGCGATAGGTTGGGGCAAATGCTATTTCTTCCTCCTCTGAAACAGACAAGTGAAGGGTTATTGTTTTAACTTGGCTCTAAATCCAAAAGCTAGGGCTGATAATTACAATTCAGCCTATGCTAGTGGCAACTATACATGATGGTGTGGTTTCTCACCAGAGGGAGTAGCCAATTTTATTTATACATTGCATTGCATATGTATTTATTTGTTTATGCCAGGGGTTCTCAACCTTTTGAAAGTGGAGCCAGGTCACACTCCCTCAGACTGTTGGTGGGCCGGACTGGTGGTCCAGCCACCGTTGTCGGAATTGGCTGCAGACTCATTTAGAACAGCCATGAATGAGTCCGCGGTTGTCGTATGTTTACAACAGCCTTAAATGAGTCCACAGCCGATTCCAGCAGCAGCAGAAGCAGCGGTGGTGGCGGCAGCTGGAGTGAGAGCATGGGTCGGTTGATTTGGCACCATGGGCTGGATCTGGCCCATGGGCTATAGGTTGAGATCCCCGGGTTTATGACTTTCCTACAGAACTGGAATTCATGAAGAAAACAGAGATGCTAAAGGTTCAACACCATGGTGACAATTTCTAAATCCAATATTGATTTGTCGTCACTTATCTATTTAAGTGCAAATCAACTGAATTCCAAAATGTTTTATCCTTTGCCTTCTGTTTCCATCTCTGGCCGAGCAGCTTTACCATCGGCTCATCCCATAGTCCATCCAGTCCATTTGTCCTATTTCAGAAATAGTTCAGATAGTATTTTGTATTCGGTTATTTTATCAAAAGGATCTTGTGGAGTGTTGTTCATGTTGCTAGCTCTTGTGACCCTATGGCCGCCTTCACATCTCCACATTTAGCCGAGCTGACTCCTGGGGATCAAATATCCCAGGGTCTACTAGAAGCCTGTCAAGCAAAGTAGAACCTGCCAGAGCATGCACTCCACTGCCATAGCCTTCCAGGCCCATTGCCAATTCTAATCTCCACCTGAGTTTCCTACAAGTAGGATTCCTAGCTTTTCTCTATGTATTTCCCTAATAAACTCAAACGTTCTTAATACTGTAGTTTAGAAGAAGAAATCTGAATGTGATTTCCTTCCAAAGGGATAAGTCTGCTTTATTAACTATTCCAGTTTTTTAGGGCTAAATCCACAATATCTTAGCTGCTGCTTGTTGATGTTTGCTTTGCTAATTGAGACAATCATGGAATCTTTATCTGTCTTGGAATATCCCTTTGTAAGTCTATTTTTCTATGGCCATCAAAGGGACGGGCACAGGAAAAACAACAGTCTGATTCTAAGTTGGAAGCAGAATTCATGAATAATCTTACCAAATTGCAGGAAAACCTTTTGATCCTTCCTTTCTATGAGGAGCTGGTCAAAATTTAGCAATTCTGAGTACTGTTGCTGTTTGATCTTCTGGATGATATTCTCTGCTTCCTGAAAATAAGGGAAATTTCACAATGGCAGATGTGCCTCCTGTTCTTTTGGTTCTATTAATAAATTGCTATAACATACTAGGATAGCATCTGAGGCCATTTAAAATAGGGGGTCTCAACCTGGGGGCTGGATGTGGCCCATGACACCATTTCATGTGCCCCTCCAGCCTCTGCCAAACTGGGAAGTCCCATGTGTGGCAGGCATGGCAAAATGGCCATCTGGCCCCTGAAGCTTTCTGAGGGCGCATGACCCGGCCCTCAGCTTGAAAAGGTAGAGAACCCCTGATTTAAAACAATGATCAGTGTCAGATAGCATCTAACAAAGGGCTGGATCCTGTGACCACCCTTCATCCACTTGTAATTTGCTTGGACCAGCACTGTTGAAGGACTTGGGGTGTTAACTCTTTGCAATGGCAAGATTTTCCAGTTTAAGTAACACAGAAGAGATTCCAAACCTACAGTTTGCCATGCTAGGAAGGAAAAATAGAACTATTTCCCCCACCTCCATTTGTTGAAACTAATGAGAACTTCTTCAGATGGCTAGATGTGATTTAGCTCAAGAAAACAGCACAAGGGAACGTGCTTTTTTTAATCCCAAAGTGCCACTGTTTTGAGACAATTTAAGTTTCCTGCTGGTGCTTTTAAGCAAAATGAAGAGAGAACCTGTCATAAAATTCCGGTACTTTGTATATTTTTTTCACCCTTAATTCATCTAAATTCTGTTCTAATGCACCAGGATTTATTACTCTGAAATGTATATGCGAACAGTATTGTAATATGATGTACACATTCTTTCATTTCAGACAGGATCAAGTGTAGAACCAATTTAAACGTATTTAGCATGGGTTTTACATGGTCTGAGTGAGAGAGCATCTCCAGTGTTACTCATAGTCCTCAGGAATGATATTTTGGCATGCTCAGAATTATGTTTTAGGGTACAATCTCATATCCACTGAACAAAGGTAATATTGTGGTTTTTAAAGTATTGTTGTCTAGGAAGAATTAGTGTTGTGAGGGTTTCTTTTTTGATGAGGGAAATGGCTATGTCAGTGGCTGGAGAAGAATAATTTACTGACAGGTCTCCCATCCATTCTGCATACTTTGTGCTTGTTTTTGTTTCTACACCTAAATCTGTCAAGTGTATGTCCGTGGGGGACGTGATGGGAATATCACACACTTACTGTTGAATTGGGACCTGAAGCTTCATTATTTCTGGTGCCAAAAAATAACTGTTCTCTACTATAATCTAAGGCTATGATAGCAAACCTTAGCACTCCAGATGTTCTTGGACTTCAGTTCCCGGAAACCCAAGCACCCTGTGAATTCACATGAATGGGTTTACTACAATTCATCTGGCCTGCACTGCCCTCGTCATTTCCAGAAGTGGAAGTAAAATGCACCCATATGGGCGTGTTTTACTTCTGCTTCCGGGAGCAACGAGGGCAGCGCAGGACGGATGAATCGCAGTAAACCCATTTGTGTGGATTCACAGGGTGCTTGGGCTTCTGGGAATTGAAGTCCAAGAACATCTGGAGTGCCAAGGTTCATCACCATGGATCCAAGGACCTGCAACGGCTTAGTGGTTAAGATGTTGAACTTGATGACTGGAAGTTCACAGGTCAGCAGTTTGAGACCTGAGTACTGCACGATGGAGTGAAGACACAGACAGGGCTGGCTCTTTGACTATAAACAGATATGAGCACTGAACCTTAAGAGTTGGATATGACTGGCTTTTAAACAAGGGCGACCTTTACCCTACTATAATCTACAATTGATCTTCTTTACAATGGGAAGATATTCTGCTTTTGTACCTTTGCCACTAATCTTCTATAATTTTATGGGCATGATGTTGACCTGGATGGCTGAATTTATCAGAGCTCAATATATATTTATAATCATCTTTGCACTAGAATACTGTTTTTAATCACCCATTTTTTAAAAAAACTACTGTTACCATACTTTCTCAAGTATATTTATAAACATTAAAATAATAGCAAAGTATCACAGTCTTACTCTTGATGTCTGAGATGGCTATGCCATTGCTCATAACACCATCATGTGCTAAATTCCCAGATTTTGTTTACTTCCCTCTGCACAATTCCAATGTGTTGATAAGACCTCTCCCAAGGATCTTTTTTTACTGGTCTTTGGTCTTGGCCACCACTGAAATGAGAACTTTACTAAAGCAAATTTCTGCCCTAGGGATATAAAATGTTCCTCTTGACTTAAAAAGAGTATTGTAGATAGGTTGTTTGTATAACCAATAGGACTGTAATGCAATACATTGTTTTTATTGTTGGATAACCTTCCCTTTCATCACCACTGCAACAAAAGGTTCATGGCAGCAGTCAGAAATCTTTTTAATTTATTAAATTATATGCATTATAGCAATATATCCTTAGAACATTATAGTTATTTATCTGAGTATAGCACTAAAAAGATATAGTATTATAATACTGCGTACAAATTAAAATATTATAATGAAAATGTGTTTCCAGTCACCACCTTGGGCTGTGATGGCTCAGTGTTTAAGCAGCTTGCCTTGTTAGTGTGGAAGGCTAGCAAGTTGGCAGTTTGAGATCCGGGTACTGCATGATGGATTGAGTGCCCATCTCTGTCCCAGCTCTTGGGGACATGAAAGGAGCCTCATTTGGGCATTCCCTAAGCGGCATTTCTTCTGTAAAAATCTTTTCAAACCAGAATAATTTCTGACACTACATTATTATTATACTACTTTGCTAAAATGGCAGTGAAATGAGAGGGTTCAGTCCATCACTCTGTTTTAGGGCTATATTACTATAACATGTGTGGCCGGACATCCCGCTATGATAATGGAGTAGAGTAGACCAAACAGTCTGCGACTCAACACCAAGTGTTGGGTGGCGGTAAATAACCTGACTCCCTAAAGGGTCCAATGGCTACAGGCTGATGAGCCCCTTTAGGTGAGTTGATGGTCCCCTCAGTGGAGTAGATGCCACCATCAAATTGGGCCCAATGGCAAAAAGAGCAGAGGAGGGACTCTGATTTCCAACGGTCATGGAGGCAGAAGAGGCCATGACAGATGGATTGGCTGTGAAGGTGCACCTTGATAATACTGTATCATCAAGACTGTAGCAGTCTATTGCAGTCCCGGTGTTAAATCCTGCATGTCTCATTTCATATGTGCCGCAGGAGATGGTTCTGTGACCTTAGTGTGTGGGTCACTTCATGGCAAGCTGGGATCCACCTTAAACAAATTCACGCCAATGGCATTTTTTCTGCTTCAGGGGAAAAAAATTATTCTCGGATACGAGTTGAAGCCACCGCCGCCTACAACATTTGTTCATGTAGGTGGCATTTCACTATTTTAACATTACTTTTAAGTTAATTATATTAAGTAAATTATGGCAGGGGAAGGATTTTTTAACTACCTAAAAGACTAATCACATATACAATAAGGCATGAGTGATAAACTGGAACCATTGATAAAATGCAAATGTTATACTGAACATGTGCTAATATTTGATAAGTTCATTTGCTTGATGGGTCTCTGTCTGCTTGGAAGATGAATCATGAACCAAGAAAACCCAGTTAAAAACTCACATCACTCATGAAGTCAGCAAATGCCCTCAATTTCTGTCCTTCATTTGCAATAAAGGTAGATAATAATAATAGAGGTCTGTATTGCTAGGATATTGTAAAGATTGCTAAATACAGTCAAACCTCGCATAAAGATCGTTTCGCTTAAAGAGTAACTCGCTTAAAGAGCAGAATTTTATCTGAATGTTCGCTTCGCTTAACAAATAAAACCAACCAAAAAACTCGCTTAACAAATAAATCTGGGTTCGCAATCCCCCCCACAATTGGTCACTTACAATGGTGTTTCGCTTAAAGAGCAAACTCACTTAAAGAGCAATCCTGTGGAACGCATTATGCTCTTTAAGCGAGGCACCACTGTAATATAATAAAGTGCTGTATACATGCAAAACAACTTAATTAATAGGGAAGCAAATGATCTAACCAAAGGGGACAACTCTAAGCGATAGTTCAGATCTCCAAGCCAGAAGAGATGAGTAAATCGATGAGTGATGTTAAATGGCTGCAACTTCTTGTCTCCCAGTGAGAGAAAGCGTAATATACTTGTATAGTTCTGATTTCTCCTGATGAAAAAAAGAGAAGGATACTCAGTGTAGTATTTTAGTACATACTGAATTTGGTTGTATTGTATTTAATACTTTTATTTATTGTTGTAAGTTATACTGTGTACCTATGTCCTAAAAAAGGCAGCCTAGAAATAAAGTTATAAATAAACAAAAAGTATTTTCACCAATGGCAGCATCAGCAGATATAGTTACTTACAGACATAAGTGGGTACATCTCTTGAGAACAGACCTTTACATGGCTCAGCCCCTGGTATGGCCCACTTTCCAGTGGAAGCATATAATAGCAGGAGTAAGCCACATGTGGCATAATGGAAAGCCATGGGAAATTGTGCTGCCCCCCCCAAAAAAAAAAAAACAATAATGAATGGAGCACAGCTTGGGGAGATCCTCTAAGAAGAGATGTGACCTTCTCAGATCTCATTTTAGTGGTCACTGATCCTTTTTCCATTCCTAAAAAGTGGTTTCTTTGTAAACTGCAAGTCCACTTCTGACTTCCTGTGGAATGTCTGGTACATCTCCTGGAGGATAATGGTGCTAGAAAAAAGGATCCCAGAAATTGTCTTCCTTTCTATAAAGCAGCATAACTCATCCCTTACCATGACTGTGGTACTGCCATACCCAACACTGATGACTAGAATGATAAAACATATGAGTTTAAACAAGAGGTGTTGTAACTTTCCTGCAAGAGAAACAGAGGTACTGTATTGTTATTTTGTTTTCCTGTCACATAATTCTTAGCCATAACAACTTTGCCCTGTTTACTATCACAAAGATTAATGAACTGGACCCTGAAGGCAAGCAGAATCTTATATACCATATTTTTCAGACCATAAGATGCACGTTTTTCTCCCCAAAAGTGTGTGTGGCCGGGGGGGGGGGGGAATAAGGGTGTGTCTTATGATCTGAAGGTTCAGAATATTTTTCTTGTTTTCCTGCTCTAAAAACTGGGTGCATCTTATGGTCAGGTGCGTCTTATGGCCTGAAAAATATGGGTAGTTTATTTCTCCAAAGAGGAAAAAGGACATAACAATAATGACTTTGGAATGGGGAGAAAGCATGGTGTCTTGAATGATAATCGAGTGCAGAGGTCAGCAAATTTGGCTCTCCAGGTGTTCTTGGACTTTAATTACCAGAAGCCCAAATCAGTAGACCTGCTGATCAGGGCTTCTGGGAATTGAAGTCCAAGAACATCTGGAGAGCCAAGTTTGAGGACCCTTGATCTAGTGGAAAGAAGATCACAAAAAGCCTTCCAAACCTTCTTCCTCGTGTGTGATAACCAACAAGTCCTTCTTGTAGGAAAATCTCCTATATGGGTGGGGTATAAGTACTGTATAATAAAATAAAAATAATTTCTGGAAGTTCAGAAGGAGGGCTCTTGAATCATGTGATGATCATATGATCATCAGGTTGTTAAGGAAAGAAAAAGGCTGCGTGGTTAAGTTAAGAGACTCAGTAGGCAAAGCCATGCTTGTCGCTACCAGAGGCTCTCTGTCTGTGTGTGCAAATGTGTCATGTCACTCCTTTATCCCAATGCTGTCCATGGTGAAAGGGGTGTGATAATTCATGATAATATCATGTTCTCTTTCCATCATGCCATGATAGCATCAGGGAAGACATATGGTTAGTTAACCATATCATCAGGTCTGAACCTGATGTGTCCAAGTTCACTTCTGGTTTTCATACTGCTTTACCAGAAAGTGATTATTATGGCATCCATAGTCAATGTAAAAGAGAGAAACATAACAGCTGAATCACACTGGAGATGGACAAGTGTGCTCAGATTAAACAGGAAACCACAGGATTTAATTGCAGTGAAATGAAAGCAAGGCTTCAATGTTGGAGTGGGGAAAATAGCCTGGCAGACTGGAAGTACAGAGAATGACCTGGCCAGGAAGAGGGTGTACTCTTGCACAGATGGTTACAACCATTAGGGAGGTGCAGGAGGTGTGTTATTACAACCCAAAACAGAATACACCCACACTAGAACACCAAGAAAGAGCAAGCTAAGAGACTAAATGCTCCTGAACACAGACAAGTAGTTCTTCACTCTGATCCAGCATGAAAAAGACTCCAGATGATTGTGAAACATAGGTGTATGTGTGTGTGATTTCGGAAAAACAAGCCCCAAACACTTTACAAGGCTAATGTGTAATAGCCATCTACATGGTTTCCTCCCAGTATTTTAAAAGGACACTCATGTCAGTCGGAGAAGGAATTGCCTACATCTCCAGATGCTGATGGACTGCAATTTCTAGCATCTTTTATATTTCATTGTGCTGAGTTAAGGTCATGGTCACTGCCTCACTTAAGATTTAGAAGACCACACAGTCCCTACCCTTCCTATAAGTAGATAGGCACGTATCTCCATTGATAAATGAATATTGTTTTCATAATATTAAAGCATACTCTAAAGACGCATTTTTGTGTACAATATTTATAACCGTTCACAAATAAAGATCTAGCTGAAATGTATAATGTAATTCAGGACCATTAGCAGTATTATGAGCAACTCCCTCCATTCTTTTCTGTCAGGCGTATCTTGATGTAAAAAAAGTGCAATGTTATTTCGCCAAGAATTTGAACTGAAAATGGAATATGTTCCCTCGGGAAATACTGCTTCCAAATCACTGAAAGGTTCTTATCTTGTTCATGACACAACCCAAAAGATACTGCAAAAAGTGAGGCTCACATTAAATGCTTCTTTTGGGTGTATGTAATGCTCTAATGCAATAAAATTTGTAGACAAAAACCAAAAGAAAAGAAAAATAAATAAGAAAAGGAAAGTTACATTATTGGGTATATGCAGAAGCACCAGGAGGGCTGCATTGTTAGTGTCTCTGAATGTGTGCATTAATTCATTTATTCACATTTAATAGTGCTTGGAATACACATCCTGGTGTATCACAGCACAACAAAGGGGAAAGGAAACAGCAGGGCTTCTCTGGCCTCAAAGCTGCAGCCTTGAGACAAGACAACAAAGGGAAAACAAGGCTCCCAAGCAAGCAATGCATATGGCAAAGGGACAGGAGAAAGACCCTGCACTGCAGTAGGTGTTGTCTTGGGAATTTGTAACTCCTGTAGGATTTTGAATTTGGGATACAGAAATAAGAAAATGTACTAGATTTAACAAAGCTCTTGAATCCTTTTTCTTTAGATTAGCAGGTTTAAGTGATTCCTATTCCTGAAGCCAACAGGCCAGAGAGTGCCACTGGAATCTACTAAAAGGATACCATTGGTAAAAAAAAAAAAAAAGCAAACACAAACAGTTCAAATCCCTCTGTTCTCTCATGTCCCCTTTTTAAAGACGCAAATGATCTGTTACTCTTTTTAAAATTAAAATTAAGTAATTCGAACTGCCTTTCTTTCCCCTCAAAGAGGAAAACAAGTTCTAAGATATTGTCCAAAGTTGGACAGCTTTATTTACCTCCCTGGCAACAGTGCGACCACAGATCCTTGTGCCAAAATTAAGCACAGCCAAGATAACTATGCCTTTTTGCATACAGAACCACTTTTCTGAATAAAATTCTACACATTTGACACTTCACCAAGGTTTCTTGTACTGCAAATAGTATTTTTAGGGTCCGATAACATATTACACTAAACATACATTTAAAAAAGTTTAACACTGACCATTTATTTCCTTTCTTCTTTCCTTCCTTTCTTAGGACACCCCCCACCACCACCACCACACACACACACACAGCTTCCATGAACAAAATTCCATGGGAACAGATGTCATGAAGGATGAGACACCAACTGAAGTGTTGAGTTCACAAGTCCAGGGACATGCAGCCCCTTCCCCTTGTTTTTCTCATGTGAAAGCCAAATATGGAAGAGCAGGAAGCTGCTTGTGTCTGTGGAGGCTCTCCTCGTAAGCCAGAACACAGAAAAATCAGTCTCTTCTGGCTTTCATGGAAAGAGACAGAACAAGCTCTCCTCAGCAGGCAGGTCAATGATAGAGTAGAACAAGACGAGTGCATTCTGCATCTCATATGTTAAGTACATGCACTTTATCACATCAGAACTTGACCCCAGGTATGTAACTTGGAAGACTCTGAACAGGCTGAGGGGCGGAATGCCTAAATTTAAGACCAACTTGCTCAGGTGGGGGTTGCTGACGGACAACAACATGCTGTGCGAATGTGGAGAGATACAGTACCCAGCTCATTTGCTGGTCTGCCGATTACTACCAGAGACATGAACCTACGAGGACTTAATTTTGGCGAACGACAAAGCCAAGAAAGTGGCTTCATTTTGGCAGTTCAAAGTTTGATCTGGTCACAAAGGAAGAAGATCACGCCTGAATACAGCTACAGTGACTGGCACAAGGTCACCCAATAACCTTGTGGGGCTGCAGCAATAGCTGTCTCTCCAGTTGTATTTATTTATTACATTTCTACCCCACTCATTATTCTCCCACTCTAGGTGGGGTATAACAAATTAAGAGTTTTACAGTAACAATATAAAATTAAACGTAAACAATATGCTAAAGCAAATAAATTATGGACAAAACAATGAACAATAATCATGCCGACAAACCACACATATTTGTTTTGTAACAGAAACAGCCTCCTTGGAGATTGTGGTATTCTTGAATCACAATCGGGCATACCCTGGTAACAGCAACCTTGTGTTGTCAGCTAATCTTTCTCACATTAGGTCAGGCAAAGACAACTGCAGAAGGAACTCACCAAAAGGGTGCCTTCATTTTGACAGTTTCACATCTGGCCTAGACACAGAAGAAGAAGAAAAGTGCCTTTTACAGAGGCACTAAAACTTTACCTGTGTTTCTTTTCACTCCCTGAGGTCAAATGGCTGTTCACAAAACCAAAGGAGGTTCCATTAAACATGAACGACACCCCAACTGCTCCTTTGTTACCTGAAAGGAAAAACCCAAGCACAAAGCAAAGATGTCAAGAAATCAATCTACTGCCAGCAAGAACAAGAATGCTAAAGAGCAAAATGCTTTTAAACAGAGTAGATGTTAAGGACAGAAGAACACTGGAAATGGTTTTTCCAGAAAGCTTAGAAAATTGCAAGTTGAACTTCTCTCTACAATAAAATGCTGTTCCTCCAGTTATGGTTTATGAAACAGAAAAAAAGAGACATTAATGCAATTGTTTCTACTTCGGTGGCTTAGTGTAGTTTTTTTTTTTACTGCAAGGCTTTATTGGTCAAAATCTTGTTATGATATTCTTTCTCAGGGCTGTAGCCAAGATTCTAAGTGTGGGTGGGCAAATATTTTCCAAAGCCCTCCTATGAGAAACCACCCCTTGCCAGGGTGGGTGAAATTCTAACTTAGGGTGGGCCAAGCCCCCCTGGCCCCCCTGGCTACAGCCCTGTTTCTCATGTGCCTGAGATTCCCATAGGAGGCTCATTCATTTCCAGGGAGGAGCCATTAAAAGCTACATTATTTGGCTTCTGCAACAATGGAATTTAGCCATTTTCAATTCCAATTGGGTTTTTAAAAAAAATGTAATATACAGTTGGTGTTTTCTCTTTGTTCCCTTTACATAGGCATCCAAATGTTCTAAATAAAATAATAATAATTTAAAAATCCAAATTAAGGGCTAAAAGTGCAAATTAAGCAAATTTCACAACCATCCCTGGTGGCAAAATTACACTGTGATTCAGAATTTTTGAAGGAAATGGTGGAAATTATCTGAATACTTATACAGTGGTACATCATATAACGATTTTAATCCATTCCATGGGGCTGTTGTGTGAAACAATTGCTATACGATACATGCATCATATAGCAATTTTCCCTATGGGATGCATCGTACAATGATTTTTTTTTTTTGCGAAGTGGTTTTTCCCATTGAAAAATCGTTGTATGATTTTTCCAATAGGGAAAATTATTATGCAGGGCACCATTTAAAAAACACCAACCTAATTGTTATGTGATTTTGTTGCTATACAGGGCGATTGTTGTATGAGGTTCCACTGTACTGTACTATATTTTTAATATAAGGGTTCATTGAGAATATATCGCATTTATGTATAGCCATAGGAGAATATTGATAACTGTATTTGTTAATGAACCAAGATTACAGTGAGAGGATTGTGCAGTCGAAACTCTAATGTGCAAACTCTGATTTCAGCCTAACCTTTCTAATATGTATTTCTTCCTGCATTACCTCTACATTGGCAGTTCTTGCAATTTCACTGTGAATAAATTAAAATAAAGAACATAAGACGGTTGGACTGTGGAGCACCTCACAGGGCAGGAAATTTCAAAGTTGTAAAGTGGTAATTGGAAATACTTCTCTATGGGTCTGTCAAACCTGGCAAACTGTGATGGTACTGCCTATTGAATTTGCTGCACCAAGGCCTTACCAAGTCTGTTTGCAATTCCTGTCTTCACATTGTCAATGCACAGGTGACTTATGCGATTCTCATGCTCTGGCTTGGCGAGAACAACAATTCTGATGTTCCAGAGGGTGTGAATTGCTATCTAATCAGGAAAAAAAAAACAAGAAACAAATCAGCTGTCACATATGTCTAGAAAGTTGACCTATGGTATAACCTAGAGTCCTAGACAGAGCCATTAGCAATACTGGCTGGGGAATTCTGGGAGTTATAATCCAAAAAAGGGAACTTTTAAAGTTCAAAGCCTAAACAAAGTTAATTCATAGAATCACAGAATAGGACTTCTGAAAGGGAATCAATGGGTAACCTACTTCATTCCCACTTATTTGTATTATAAAAAAAGAGAGGCCTATTGTAAATACATCAAAATCAATGCATATCAGGGGACTATATCAGCAACAACTTCTCCTGAGATATAACCGTGTACAGAAATAATGAAGGGAAGGGGAATTAAAAATGCATTGGGGTTTTCTGTAGCAATTAGTACAATATACACTTTTGTGAGACAGTATTGTTAGCAGCATTAGTTTTATAGCTGCAAGGCCAACTTAAAGCCCACAGATTTAAAAAATGCAAAGAAATCATCCTCAAAGACTGCTTCTGATACCCAAGGTTTTTCTATGGCTAAAAAAGAAAAAAAATTAACAAAGCCAGAAGTGTCCGTCTGGGCACTCCTTATTTTCATTTTTGATGTCATCCTTAGTAAGGTGGGGGAGAAAAATTTGACCCCCAATCTATTGAGATAGCCAACCGTCAATTTATAATAGCAAAGTAGGTTCCATTATAGAACTGTGTGTTTGTCATTAGAGCGGAACCACATTTTACCTCGTATTACACGTGGATGGTACAACTAACCTTTACCATTAATTTCCATTTCAGATAAGCAGTGGCATCACCAATTGATCAAGCGAAGTTATTTCTCTTCTGCAAAGTATAGCTAATTACCCTCAGAAATGACACCTAAGTTCTGCTGTTCAAGAGCCAAGTGTGCATTCCATTAAAAATACAAAAGTACAGAACTCATATTAGCACTGTCTTTGTGTTTTTCAGTCTTAAGTATTAGCACAAAAAAGACCCTTACCACTTTGAAACTGATACTAGTAATCTCTTGCAAGGACTGCCTTAGGATGTCTTGCCATTCTTTCTCTCCCAGAGAGTCTTCCTGCGTGCCAATCACATATATGTCATGTGGAATATAATCTGCTGTGTCATCACGGGTTTTCCCCTGACCCTTCGAAAGGAACCAGGAGCTGATCTTCTTGGGTGGAGGAGCATCACCTAGATTGGAAAAATTCAAAACTAACACAAGAGCTGGCTATATACAAAATCATGCTACTAGTTCATCTATTTAGTGTGGCCCATAGTTGGAGGAGATGTGTGTGCACTCAGTATGGATTTCTGGGGTGTGTCCCTCTGGCACTTTTGACCACAACTTCCCCCACATCTACACTGGCCAGTACTGGTTGTCCAGGCATATTTACAAGAATACTTCCCTAACAGGCCTCACTTATACTAGGGAATAAACCTGGAAATTTCTACACAGAAAGCACTTGCTGAACTAGACACTGACTCATACCACCCTAGCAATTTGACCTTGAGAATGTATGTGAAGAATCTCACTTGGTTATGAAGACGAGCACATACAGCAGCTATTGCTTGCTGTGTACTGCCTGCAAGTCTCCTCAGAAATAAGGGTTTTGATGGACAGTTTGCCACCTACTTTCCTGATAGTTTTTTAACAGCTAACTGACAGCGGAGGAAAGGGCATCTAGCATCTTTTATGCTATGGTGCTAAAGTGACAGGAAGCTCCACCTGTTAATATTAATTTTTTTCTGTCACCAGCTGTTTTGAAAAAGATCTACACTTGAGAAAGGAGCATACAGGCCATAGATGAATTTGCCTATCAGACTATTCTCTTACAAAGAGGGAAAAAACCCTGATTATCCCTGTTACACTGGCTAGGATCCTATTGCTTATTTATGCTGTAATTGTTGCTGTTGGTGAAGGTGTCCCTGCTACACCAGTCAACATGCATAATGCCAAAGACAAGTGGTGACTTGTTGACTAGTGATAATACACTGCCATGATTTATGCCACTGGGACTGTGGTGGCTCAAGTGGTAAAGATGCTGAACTTGACGACTGGAAGGTTGGCAGGTCAGCAGTTTGAGACCCGAGTACTGCATGATAGAGTGAGCTCCCGTCTGTGTCCCAGCTCCTGCCAACCTAGCAGTTCAAAAGCAAGAAATTGCAAATAGATAAATAGGTACCACTTCAGTGGGAAGGTAACTAGCGTTCCGTGCACTCTGGTGTCTAGACATCCCTGCCACATGCCTATGGAAATGTCTGCAGAAACATCTTTGGCTGTAAACAGAGATGAGCATTGAATCCTAGAATTGGATACGACAGGCTTTTGAGTAAGGACAACCCTTACCTTTACTGCACTTACACAAGCACAAATAGCCAATAGGATCTGGCCATTAAATCACAAGGATCATCAATCAATTAAACAATATAGTCTGGATGCATTACCTCTTAGGCTGTGAGAGCTGTTTTCTGTGATGGTAAGAATAAAAATCATGTGCTGTCAAGTAAATTTTGATTTACAGCAATCTCTTCCAGAGTGTCCTAGGTACAGACTATACAGATGTGGTTTACCATTCTCTTCTGGGGGCATCCAGGGACTGTGCAGCTTGCCAAGGGCCAGAGGGCTGGCTCTTCTCTCATGAGACACAGTGGGGAATTGAACAACAAACCTATGACTCGTCAGATACCTAAACCACTGAACTATACAGCCAGCCATTAGTGTTGACAAGTGACCCAGAAAGCTGCACACATGCTGTGACTGTCACTTTGCTACAAAGAAGTCTTCAAAATTGCCCTACATCACTGATTGAATGCTAGATCACTCACACATATACTCTGTGTGGGTAGGTAGGAATGACAATCTTTGTTGTCTTTAGTGACACAGAAATGGCAAAGAGTTGCTCATCATTAGTCACATGGATATCTTTTGGGCTGTTCGGAAAAGAGAAAAGTAGGTGGGTGGGATTGGCAATGGGAGGGCCTTGGGCATCTGCCTACAGGCTGTACATCCTTGACTTACAATACTGAACATAATTGGCAATCCTGTATCAGCTGATTACTTTTGACATGAGGTGGGAAAGCAGCAGTGACAGCCTAACAGGTAACATGAAAGTATGACCGAGTGCCCTTCTGTCTCCCACCTTGTTTTCTCATATAGGAAAGCAAGTTGAACAGCAATGGCAGAGGCACAAAACAGTGGCAGCTGGTGGGGGCAGAAAGCATATCAGCCACTTGGAGCAGAGCAGTGGAAGATGCCCCACTGCTGCCTGCTGCTGAAGATCTCTTCCCCTGCCCTTCTGCACACACACACATGCACATGCACAGTGCCACAGAGGCTGGGAGCAGAAAAAAAGGATCATAGTCAGAGCCTTCACCCTCTGTCTCTGGTAAAAAGGCTGGCTGCTGGTGGCTGAGCCTGAAGAGATTAAGCTAAATTATTATTTTTTACTTAAGTTTTTATACCCATGTTCCAGGTGCCTATGAAGATGGTGATCATGTCAGGCTCTGGTTGTTCAGAATGTTTATTTTTCATTTGCTGGAGAAGTTGGCAGAAGCCTTCTCTTTTCTGAAAACAGAGGGACAGAACAAAAATGCAGTTTATGACCATACTCAAGATCATATTTATATGGGGAGTCATGCAAAGTTTGTTGCAGCAGAAGAATAAAAAAGCCATGAGGTACTTTAAGGACTAAGAATAATAATTGCAATATGTACTGTCAAGTCAGTGCTGACCTATGGCCACTCTTTTGGGTTTTCCTGGTATACACTTCTCATAAGTTGTTTACCATTCCCTTCTTCTGATGATGTACTAGGACCATGATGGTGAACCTTTGCACACCAGGTGTTCTTGGACTTCAATTACCAGAAGCCCAAGTCAACACTTCTGCTGATCAGGGCTTCTGGGAATTGAAATTAAAGAACAGCTGGAGTACCAAGGTTCACCATCACTGCACTAGGACTATGCAAATTGCCCAAGGTTGCAAAGGCTGTCTCTTCTCCTGAGAGGTAGAGTGAAGGATCAAACTCTCAACTTCTGCAAGGAACTGGAAGATGAACATTTTAGGGGGGTTACAGGAATGGTATAAGGCAGGGATTCTCAACCTGTGGCCCACAGGCCAAATGCGGCCCATGGAACAATTTCATGTGTCCCCCACTGCCTCCACCACACCAGGAAGTGCCATGTGGTGAAGGAAGGGCAAAATGGCTGTCCAGTACCTGAAGCTGTCTGAGGGAGCATTACTTGGCCCCCGGCTTAAAGAGGTTGAGAACTCCTGGTATAAGGAAATGTGGAGTATTGCATTAAAGGATAAGTTAACATGTGAATTAAAATTCAAGAAAGGAGAGAAAAGGAATAACGAGTTTGAATTTATATGGGGAGAACTTGTTAATCATGTCTTTCAGAAGCAAAGGGAGCTAAACCAAGTCAAGAAGTTGTAAAACTTTGGAAATGATAGATGGAGAATAAGAGTAATAGAAATAATAGTTAAGGTCCCAGGTGGTGGAGATTGCACATGATACATTTTTGTTAACTATGTTGTGTATTTGGTGTTCATGTGATTGTTTTAATATGTATTGAAATTTATTTACAAATTTTTTTTAAACCCTCTCAGCTTCTGGTTCTGCATCCACATACCTAATTCATTGGGCTATTTAGCTAGTTCCATTATGCACCCATAAGGTTTGTTTGGCATAAGCTTCTGTAGACTGCAGCCCACTTCATCAGATGTTCTGAGTGTAATCTTTGAATGTGACAAGACAGGAATTTGCCCTGCTGTCTGGGCCATTGTGGCAAGGCTACTCAAAGGATGCAGAAACCAGGATAAGCACACGTGGCCTTCACCCAATTTCAAAAATCCACAACTGGGACCTTAGTTCTTTTACCAGTCAAGGCACAGTCTAAGGATGGACATGTTTATATACCAATGACACCTTCCCCTTCCTTTGCAGGCATTTCTACTTCAGCTATATATAGACTTCAGTTTACTGTATGTTCATTAAGCTACACCAATGCTGAATCCTGCTTTTACCTTTGTGAACCTATTATAATGAATGGCTGAGACCTGCCCTGCCAGGTTTTTTTGTCCAGATGTGTATATATATATATATACAACAGCAAAATGAGCGGAGGAGGAACTCTGATTCCCAACGGTCATGGAGGCGGAAGAGGCCATGCCAGAAGGACTGGCTGTGAAGGCGCACCTTGTCCATATCCTCAAGGCTGCGGTGGTCCATTGCAGTCCCCGTGTTAAATTGTGTGCGCTGTGGGTGATGGCTCCAAGATCAAAGTGTGTGGGTCACTTCATGGCAAGATGGGATCCACCTTAAACAAATTCACACCATTGACATTTTTCTTGCTTCAGGAAAAAAAAATGCATTCTCGGATACGAGTTGCAGTCGATGATATATGAATAGAGGATGTCTTGCAATTGTACCATTGCTGTATTCTTTGCTACAGACTTGCTTGAATTTATGAGATCTTCCTGAAACAAATTCCAGTCTTGTTTGCACAGGTCAGGTGAATAATCTCCGATTCTTCTGTTTTGCAACAACGTTATCCAAATTTGTATCCACATCTATCCTATGGGAGTAAGTTAGCACATTACCAGGTAACTCTTTCATAAAATCTGGAGGGAAATCAAATCAGAGGCTTAGGAAACTGGGACAGCTGCTTATTCTGAGATA
Source organism: Furcifer pardalis (assembly GCA_030440675.1). Lineage (NCBI taxonomy): Eukaryota > Metazoa > Chordata > Lepidosauria > Squamata > Chamaeleonidae > Furcifer > Furcifer pardalis. The sequence goes on from CP126890.1 coordinate 246,419,650, forward strand.
AATTGAGATAAATTTGTGATAATCACAACTCTATCAGGTCTTAATGCTGGATGCTTCTACAAGAGCCCTTTTCACTGGAATTCTTCCATCGTTTGTTCACTTGTTTTTGTTTGTTTTTAACCATATGAGATCACTGTTAGTTTGTCGTTCTCCATTGTTTTTTCTTGAAAAAAAATATTCATAGTAATTTTTTGGGAATAAACTGTAATGGCAACAAGAGTTTCTCTAAACTAAAGTGAACAAAACATGTTGAGTTCCTCTGCTTTTAAATGGAATTTTAATTCTCTCCATGTTTTTCTTCCTGTAGAACTGGGCTGAATGATTAAAGATAAAGTGCTTCTGATTTGCCCTGTAAATATTCTTCCTAATTGTTTCTTTTATGGGATGAAGAAGAGAAGACTTGAATTAATGATGTTTTTTTCCTCATGATTTTTTCTCCTGTGCCATAAACAGCAATGTCTGAGCTAGTTGTATAAGCACCATATAGTGGGGAATTTACCTTGGAGTCAGCAAATACATATTCTTTTTTGTGTGTTTTCTCTTTTTCTGTCTCCAGAACAATCACCAGCTTGTTAGGGAACTTCTGAGATTTGATGAGCTGTAGGACTAAGTAGAGGTCATAGAGTTTAAGCAGCAGACATTTTGAAGAGGGTACATGGTAAAAGTTGTGAATACAGACCTTGCTTTTAAGATGTTAAAAACTATTTTTTGTATAGATATTAGTTCTTTTCTCACTCCCCTTGGTTACATGGGCAATAGATATCAACAGATCAGTTTTGTGGGTTTTCATGTATTTCTAAGTAACAGAAAGCCATTTGGTTGTTTGGTTGTTCATTCATTCATTTAAAGAAGAAACTTAATTTGCCAGAACAAAAGCAACTTATTGGCAGCAACACCTAAAGCAAGAATCCTACTGATGCATGTATAAGAAGTATTTTTCTCTCTATCCCTGTTTCCCACCTCTGCTGCATGACCTGTTCATTTTCTTTTCATTAAGGAAACTGCTTCAAAAAGATACGATATAAAATTCATCAGACATAAAACACAGTGGTAATTAAAAAAGAAACATACAGTATTTCTGTTTGTGTGCCATCAAGTCAATTCATGGTAACCCTTTTTGGAGTTTTTTAGATAGAGAGTATTCAGAAGTGGTTTACTGTTCCCTTCTTCTGTAAACATCCTGGGAATATGCAAAGGCCACACAAGCTTCCTCTTTAGGGAAACATAGTGGAGAATCAAACTCTCAGCCTCTGCCTAATTTACTGAGCTATCCAGCTAGCTCAAAATATTATGCTGCCTAAGATAAAGCACTGTGATGTTGGTAGTGGATCAGTATCTACCACTGCACATGTAGACAACTAGCTTTTGGAGTGCAAGGTAAGCCACACAGCACTCGCAGCTCTTTCTTCTGACATGGATCATTCCATATCCTTTAGTATTTGCCACCTGGAAGTGTTGCTTCACTTTGCCTAATGGTGGGGGTGGTCATAGAGAATGGTTATAATTTAAATACACGAGTGTTAACATAAAGAACCATAGGACATAAGAAAAGCCTCTTGGCCTAGGATTCATCCAATCCCTGCGAGGCTTCTCAAAATAATTATGTCCTTCTTTATTTAAGGATTGTTTAAGTTCCTTTTCCCGAGTGCCCATGACAAGGAGATGAAAGATCTGCTGGTTTTGAAAATAATCCTTTCCCCCAACATAGGCTGGCAAACGTGACTGAAGAGGATGAGGGGGAATTTCTGTCAATAGCCAATGTTTATAAACCTGAGACTTAAGTGAATTTAATTCCATCTCAACTAAGCCACATTACGTGTTTGGATTAACAGTCTACCTTCAATAATGAACCAAATCAACGACGCTTCTCCCAAAGGAAAAAGGTTTATTACCATGCAGCAAAGTAATGTTCTTTTAGCCTCCTCAGAACAAAGCTTGCTTATTTCACTGAAGAGAGTGGAGAAGTTGGAGGATGGATATCTGCAATGAACCCGTCATGTTTTTATTAGAAATAACAAAGAAGTGAATGAGATAGAATGAGAAGGAAGCAACAAATAAGACACCAGTAAAGTAATGAAGAAGGTAATGAAAGCTACAGTATATGATTTGGTGAAGAAATGAAAGGAGAATGCAAGGAGATACAGAAAAAGAAATGGTCTCAAGTTTTCAGGAAAGAGTCATGGATAGGAAACATTATTGATGAAGTGACAGTAACTGATGACCAAAGGAAAGGAAATGTGCCGAAGAGACAACACAGGCCAGCTAGATGAGGTGATGGGACGTCTTTTTAAATATGGAAATACAGATGTGCCAGACTGGCAGGGTGGGGGGAGTGGCATTGGCAGTAAGACTGCAGCACAGGAGGAAATGGAAGGAAAACAATTCCTCAGTGAAAATTCACACACATAGGAACCTGCAGTACCACAAAAATCAGCCATTTACCTTGGTAAGAAAAATCTACAAGCTCTAGTATGTTTTCTTAACAAGGAAAAACACTACTTTGTGGAATAGATTTTTTTTAATTGGGGAAAATGCATTTCCAAGCGCTACAATCCTCCTGTGCCAAATTGCCACTTCTGCACAGTTGCTTTTTAACACAACACAGTACGATGCAAGATCTCCTCACAGATCTCCACTTTTTGTCCCTTGGTTTCCACATACAGTTAGACTATGACTCCCATCAACCCCAGCTAGCATAACCAATGGTCAAGGATGATTAGAGATCATACAGGCAAGGTGTGCACTTTTAGATATTGTTTGACTGCACTTGCCAGGATCCCTCACGACAGGTTGCGCTGTTTATTGCTGCTGGGAGACATAGTCCCAGAATGGAGAAGGTTGCATTCTGTTCTGTCTTGACATGATATTTCATTTCTAGAACATTGATGAAAATAGTTTATAAATACTTATGGAATCAATAGTCCACCTACACCAGTGAGGCTGCCTTACTTTTCTTGTGGGTATAGAACTTGTCTTCTGGACCATCTTTAGCTTTTCTGATAATGAGTTTTCCCATTTCAACATCAACTTTAAGATGTATTTTGGAAGAAATCCCAAGGTGGTCTGCTTTCACCTATGAAAAAAGAGAAATGTTATTTATAAGTTTCTGTGTGTGCGTGTGTATGTGCCTGCGTGTGTGTGCGTGTGAAGGTGGCTCACAAAGTATTAAACCAACCAACCAACTAAAACCAAATTACTTTATTACATTGAAAACCAGTGATGGGATGTCAAAATTTTTACTACCCCACCGTGACGTCATCACAATATGGGCGGAGCTAACATCATGACAGCATGGGTGAAGCCAAAGGAAAATAATAATAATAAAATAAAATAAAAATAAGCACACACACACACCTCAACCCACCTACCTACTCACAACACAAGGACAGCAAGGAGGACACTAAGGAGGACATGCATACGTGCCAAGCACTGTAGGCATACATGCGCACCAAGTGCTTGGCGCTCATGCGCAGTGGGGAACCAGTGAAAAGGTAAGCCCCAAAGGTGGTTCTCCCCAAAAGCTGCTACCGGTTCTCGGGAACACTGGGGAAAGTTACTACTGGTTCTGGCGAACTGGTGAGAACCTGTTACATCCCATCACTGTAAACATATAATACTACTGTATTAAAATAATTAATTTAAAAGAGTAAAAACACACATTAGTAACAAAACAATAACATAAATAATGTACAGCATTCCAAAATCAGAAACTCTTCCTTGCTCAATTCAGAGGATTTCTACACAGGCATATAGTCTGCTCTTTGGGGCAAGTTGGTCCAATCACGTGCAAATATTAACTGGAATAATTCACCCCATTCATCGGGGTTCAACTAAACTGCCCAACTTTATTTTATCCCATTCCCAGTGAATGTATATGCAAGCAGCTTTCAACAAGCCATGCTACTTTGGTCCAGAAGGGCCAGTGTAGACAGGCCCTCAGTTGTTAAAAAACAAACAAACAACCAGAGCAAGAAGGAAGATTTCCATCTGTCTTCCATGAGGAAGGACAGAAGGCAAACCACAAGTTCTCAGACAGGACATTCCTCAACATGGGAGCAATCACTGAGAAGGGCCTCTCTTGTGTCCTCACCAGACATGCCTCTGAGGGTGGTGAGATGAAGGGTGTGTGATATAAATTCCAAAGGCATAATGCCACAGAATTACAAGTAGATATGTATGTCTACAGTATGCAAATTTTGCTATGGTGTTGTAACACAACCATGAACTTCATTTGGTGGTTGAACGTGCATTCCTACATTTAGCAAGGAAGCTTTAAAATGAAAATATAGTGCTATCCTGCTATTTATAGCTATTCTCTCTGTGTCATACTATCAGAAACAAGTAAAAGTCACCTCAAAGGTTACAGGAGGAATGAGTGAACGCCGATGTGTTGATTCTGGTCCTTCAGTCAACAATTTCTTGACCTATAAAAATGCAAACACAAGCCACAAGCATTTCTTATTTCAACATCCTATACTTCAACTGAAGGTGAGATTGTAGAGCTATATAATCCTTGTCATAATAAACAGACCACCAAGCACAACCAAATATCCTGATTGAGTCCCAAGGGTTCTGACGGCCAAAAATAAAAATTTCCCAGATACTGTACCTGCTCACTTTTGTTTCTATGGTTGAATCTACATTACCGTCTAGGAGCAATCTAGCTAGGGTTGCTGTGGGATGGTGGGGCATAATTAGAATACAGTAATCTAATCAAGTCCCATCCTTCACATGGAAATGGTTCAATTTCTATGTGAATGGTGATACTTGATAAGGTCATTCTAATCAAGCCCCACCATCCCTACCATTCCATAGCTACTATTGTAAAGTGCTTTATAACTGAGCCACTTCCAGATATTGGCATATTAAATCACTTCTCCTGCTTGGCAGTAGCTAGGAAAAGGGGGGGGGGTCTGTTTAAGACTATTGCTGATGTGATATATCAGATACATAATTTTTTCTCTATGCCTCACTGATCAAGAGACCCCTTACCGTTGAAACCATGGTAGTGGCTTTGACTGCAGGCAGTTTTTCAGGTAGTGAGACAAAGAAAAGATTTTCATTTTTTAATATAATGGTCATATCACATTATCAGTACTCTTAAACACTTAAACACTTCCATCTGCTGAGCAAGGGAAGTGATTAATTTGCCAGTATCCGAAAGTGGTCCGTCGCCTATTGAGCTCTGCCGGGATCCTTGGAAGGAGCGGGATGGTGTCGGAAGAGGAGGCGGCGTTCGATTGAAGGGAAGCGTAGCAGTTGGGTGAAGTGCTGAAAGGGGTCTTTGGAATGGTTTGTTGAATAATAAGTGCGTAACTGGAAAGAAGACTGGTGGCTGGAGGGCTGATCGTTTATTTTATTAAAAATAAGGAGAGGCTGCAGTGTTGCTTAACTGGAGGATCATAAAAAACTTTATAAAACTTTATAAAAACTTGTATTTTTGATCACTCGGCCAGTAATGGCGGATAAAGGAATACTTTAAGAGCTTTAAGGGGTGGAGCTAAAGCTGTTCTTTGTTCTATGAGCTGCGTATCAAAACACATAAAGGAAAAGAATTTTTTAAACGTGGCCAGCAGATTCGCCTCTCCGTCTTGTTGCTGCTTCTGACTTGCTTTGCAACATAAGGAAGCCTTAGTCCAGAGAACTGAACATTTTTTCTTTACCCATTCCCTCCCCCCTACTAATATTTGACTGAGACGGTTTGAGTAGAGGCGCTGGGGTGTTTGTTGGGGAGAGAGGGGGAGGAAATGGAGGAAGCTGTTGTTAAACCGAAAGGTCGGAAAGGCAAAAAGGCTAAAGATCAGGAAGAGGAAGAGAGGCATACTCCATCACCCAATTTAGAGGCTCAAAAAACAGCGATGAGTTCCACAGCCACGGAGCAGGCGGACTCTCTCGATCTGGCCCACAGAATGGACAATATGACTATGATTCTTCAACAAATGCAGGCAACAATGCAAAAGCTGGATGAGAATCAAACCAAATTGTATAAAACTGTGGAAGCTAACAGTGAGGAAATGAAGAAAGATAGGGAACTAGCCAGGCTACAATATGAAAGCCTGGCAAAATCCCTTACAGATGTGAAGAAGGATGTGACAGCGAATACACAAAAGATTGAAGAGATTACAAAGACAATGAACAAGGAAGTTAAACAGGCCATTATATCTGTGAATGAACTTTATATTCAAGAGCATGTTTTGGAAGACAGGATGACAGTGCAGGATCAAAGATTAATGATGATGGAAGAGGGGTGGAGAAAATTTAACATAGTCATCCGTCATGTGATTGAAAGGACACCAGACAGGCTGAAAGAGAGAATTGTGGAATGGTTGAACTCACTCAAAATGGGTAAAGAATTTGGATTAGACGACATTGGTGCAGTGTATAGGGTGGGTGGAAGGAGAGATAAGAAGACACCCAGGAATGTTTTAGTTAAATTTGCAAATTGGGCAGATAAGCTGAAGGTGATGTCTTGTATTAGACAAGCTGGGTCTGGTGTCCTAAAAATAGATGGGGTGGATGTGGAGGTCTATAACGATATAGCGCCCCAAGAGAGGAAGTGGAAGTATACTATGAAACCTGTCACGAAGATATTGATTGCAAAAGGTGTTAAGTATGTATGGCGATTTCCACAGCAGTTGAGATTCTTCTATGACAAAAAATGGCATGTTTTGGATGTAAATACAGATGCATTGTGGTACTTAACACAAATTGGTTTGATCAAAGAAGCTGATTCAGATTGGATAGTAATGAGAACAGAATTGGCCAGGGTGGGTGTGATGGGACCGTTGGTGGGTCGGGAGGAGGAGGGAGCAGTGGGTGGAGCGGATGTTCCAGGTACAAGTGGGGAACAAGTGGGGTGAATACAAATACAAATCTAATTAATGTCAGATGGAAAAGGTCGACAGAAGATTGATATGCCTTTTTTCGCCGGTCCCCCCCTCCCCTCTTTGGAGATCAAAGGTGGCATTAGAAGGAAAGATGCGGGGAGGGTAGAAGAAGAGAATAAGATAGGTAAGTTTTTTTTCTTTTGTCGATGTTGTTATTTTCAATTTTTTCTTAGTTCGAATAGTATTTTTGGTTTATTGCACTTTGCTTTGTCTAATTTTCTTAGTTGTGGGGAAGTTAGGGGTTTGTTAGGGAACACGTCCGGGGGGGGGGGGAAGAAAGATGGGAAGTGGATTTAAATATAAATGGTTAAGTCATTAAAGGTTGTAACGTGGAATGTGAAGGGGGCAGGGAACGCCCTGAAAAGAAAGAGGTTGCGGATATCGCTTAACAAAGATAGGGCTGATGTAATTTTTTTGCAAGAGACCCATCAAAAATCTGCAGAAGTTAATAATTTGGCGGTGAGGGGAATTGACATATATGAAAAGGCATATGGGACATCTAAAGCCAGGGGAGTCGCAACTCTGATTTCGGAAAAATTGGGGTTTACGGTGAATAAGACTATAGCTGATCCAGAAGGAAGATACTTAATAATTATGGGGAAAATTGAGGAAGAGGAGATAACGTTGGCCAACATATATGCTCCAAATGATAAACAGCAGGACTTTTTAGATAAAGTGGGGAAAATACTGAAAGAGGAGGGGACTAAGAACATGGTCGTAGGCGGAGATTTTAATATGATGTGTTCAGACATTGATAGCACAAGCGTAAAAAAGAGGGGCAAAAAGTACATATTAGAGGATTGGAGGAAATTAATGGGGCTAAAGGATGTGTGGAGAGAGTTAAAAGCCCAAGAAAGAGAATATACATATTATTCACATGTGCATGATATGTACTCGAGAATAGATTACGTTTTTGTAACAGAAGAGTTAGTTAAAAAAATTGAGGAAACTAAGATTGGAACATTTAGAGAATCCGACCATGCAAAAATGATAGTAGATATAAGTCTTGAAGAAGGTGAAAAAAGCGGATATATTTGGAGATATGACGGGAAGCTATACGGGAAGGAATCAACAAGGAAACAAATAATGGAGAAATGGGAGGAAAGCTGGAAATTTAATGAAAACAACGAGATCAGTGGGGGAGGAGTTTGGGACACAATGAAGGCAATTTTTAGAGGGGAATCGATAAAATTAAAAAGTAACAGGAATAGGCAAATTAGAACCAGGAACCAGGAATTGGAAGGGCAGCTAAAATTTCTTCATATCGAATATGCTAAAAAGAAGGATCAGAGAATACTTCAAGAGATCAAAAAAATTAAGAAAGAATTGGATGGGAAAGATATCGAAAAAGTAAAGAAAGATTTGATTTTTCTTAAAAGGGAATATTTTGAATATGGCAATAAAAATTCTAAGCTATTGGCAAAAGCTGCAAGAGATAAAAAAAACAAAGGGCAAGTAGGTGTGCTGGTAGATAAAAACGGGAAAAGATGTAATAAAAAGGGAGAGAAGGCAGAATTGATTGAAACCTTTTATAAAAAGCTGTATTCAAAAAAGGAGGTAAATTTAAGTAAATTGCGAGAATATTTTGACCAGCAACAAATTAAGAAGGTCATAGAGGAACATAGGAATAAAATGGAGGAAGTAATTTCGACTGGGGAAATAGAAGAAGTAATAAAAAAATTGAAAAAGGAGAAAGCACCTGGGGAAGATGGGTTACCTGCGGAATTTTACAAAGATTTTATGCCGTGGATCGTCCCGAGACTACACAAGTTATATAATGGGATCCTAGAGGGAGATGCGACTCCAAATTCCTGGAATAGATCGATAATTGTACTGATTCCCAAGCCGGGCAAAAATTTAGAAAAAATTGAGTCTTACAGACCTATATCTCTGATTAATCAGGATGCAAAAATCTTCACTACGATTTTAGTAAACAGATTGAATGGTTTCATAGCCAATTATATCAACGAGGATCAAGCTGGGTTTGTTAAAAATAGACACATGGCAGATCTTATAAGAAGAGCAGTGGATATTCTAGATATAATGGAAAAAAGAAAGGAAAAGGTAGGGTTCCTAGCATTAGATATATTTAAGGCATTTGACTCATTACAATGGGCAACAATTCACGAGATGATTAAACTATATGGATTTGGGGGAAAATTTCAAAGGGTTATTGGAGAATTGTATAAAACAGGTACGGCAAGAGTCAAATTTAATGATAGTTACACAAGTGATATAAGGCTAGAGGCAGGTACGAGGCAGGGTTGCCCCTTGTCGCCATCGTTGTTTATATTGGCTATGGAATTCTTAGCTAACGTAATTCGGCAAGATAAAGGAATAGTAGGGATAGAAGGTACCAAAGTAAGTCTCTATGCAGATGATACCCTGTTGACGGTGAAGCATCCAGTGGAAAGTCTAGTTAAGATTAATAAACATTTGAAAGATTTTGAGGAAGTTACGGGTTTGAAAGTTAATTGGGATAAAACAGAAATGATTTTAATCAATGGGAAGAAAGAAGATGAAGAGTTAATAAAGAGAAATTATAATATACAAATTACACAGAAAATGAGATATTTGGGGGTATTGCTTTCGTGTAAAATTAGGGAACTTAAAAGTATGAACTATGACAGACAAAAGAAGGAAATAAAGGAGAAAATAGTAAAATATAGTAAATTAAATTTGTCATGGTTCGGAAGAATAGCTATATGCAAGATGATGTTATTACCTAAGCTGAACTTTCTATTCGATGCTTTGCCACTAAAACACACTGATAAGGAGCTGAATGAGTATCAAAATATGATTAATCGGTATTGTAATGGGAATAAAGGAGCCAGAATAACTAAATCATTATGGTATGCTCCACAAAAAGAGGGAGGATTGGGAATTCCAAATGTTACAAAATATTATAGAGCCTTTCAAATAAGAAATGTCATAAAATTTTTAAATAGGGATGAAATGGTCTGGGAAAAATTTGAAAGGAAAGATTTATCGAAGGTAGGTAAGGCACAATTTTTATGTGAGGGAAAAGAAAAAGGAAAAAAAGTGGCTCAAGCTATGATGTTAAAATCAACAATGGAAACATGGAATAAAGTGAGGAAAGAGCTTACTTTGGGAACCTCGCCTATCTTAGAAGTGGAAGACTTTCAGGATTTTCCGATAAAAATAGACACAAAAATCAGAGATATATTGGTGGAAAACAAAGTACTATTATTAAAAGATTGGGTTAACGCTTGCAAAGATCAAGAGAAAAGACATAAGCTGTATTCGCAACTTCAATTGGACTGGTTCAGGATCCTCCAGACAAATAATTGGAATAAGAAATTTTCACGGGAAAATGGTTTAGATAGAGAATGTACGGAGTTTGAGACACTTTTGGCTAAAGTTAGAAATAGAGAAATGGGAATTAAAGGGTTAGTTAGTAAGGTCTATAAAATTTTGAATAAAAGTCAAAATATACAAGAGGTGCTGAGAGAAAGTTGGGAACATGAATTAGATATAAGGATAACAGCAACAAACTGGCAGAAGATATGGAAAAGAAGGATAATGAGAACTATGTCTGTGAGAATTAAAGAGCATAATTATAAGTTGATATGGAGATGGTATAGGACCCCAGTAGGTCTGCATAAAATGTACAGCAACATGAGTGATACATGCTGGAGGTGTAGGAAAACAAAAGGAACATATGAACATATGTGGTGTAGTTGTGAGGCACTTAAAAATTTCTGGGAAGAAATAAAAAAGGAAATAGAGAATATAATGGGTATACAGATCGGACTGGGGTCAAAAACAATTTTGTTAACAGACATAGAAGATCAGGATATGAATGAAGATAATAAAGAGTTATTAGCCATAATGTTGACGGTTGCAAGATTAGGTATTGCCAAAAAGTGGAAAAGTGATGAACAAATTAGATTACAGGATTGGTATATACAAATGTGGGACTTAGCTCTAAATGAAAAACTCACTTGGGAAATTAATTGTAGAAAAGGAAAAGTTAATAATAACAAATTCTGGAGGATCTGGGAACCTTTTATAAATTATACTTTAAAAGAAAAACGGGGCATACTCCCTGCAAAAGATCACAACGACTTTTGGAAATTGTGAAAGGTATAGAACCCCCTGGACCTTGTATATAGCACAAGGGTGTTTTTCTAATGGTGTAATAGAGATGAATGAGAAGATCATGTATTAAGAAAAAAGGAGAAGTTAATAATTATATGTATAAATTATGTTACATGATCTTTACAATTTTTATAATGTTTTTATCTGTATTTCTGTATTTTTTGTATTTTCTTTTTAAATACCTAATAAAAATATTAAAAAAAAAGACTTGGACGAAGGAAGCATATCTAGCAGTTGGTATGGTTTCCTAAGCAAATCAAGCCCATAATTCTTCAGGCACTCTGTCTGTCAAGTCTAATCACTTAAATCTATTCTTCACCTCTACCATATATTCATGAGGGATGTTATCTAGATCAGTGTTTCCCAAATGCTGGTGTTTGGACTTCAATTCCCAGAAGCCTAAGTCATTTCCCCAAAGCACTGATCAGCCAATCTACTGACTTAGGCTTCTGGGAATTGGAGTCCACTTGTGGGCTGTGTACCCCTTGTTGGGAACCACTGGAGTAGACTGTACATCCTGCGACTCAATGCTGAGTGTTGGGCGGCGGTAAATAACCTGACTCCTTAAAGGGGTCAATGGCTATGGGCAGATGAGCCCCTTTAGGTGGGACGATAGTGCCTTCAGTGGAGGAATCCCATTGGAAACCATCAAATTGGGTCCAACAGCAAAATGAGCAGAGGAGGTACTCTGATTCTCAACAGTTGTGGAGGCGGAAGAGGCCATGCCAGATGGACTGGCTGTGAAGGTGCACCTTGTTCATATCCTCAAGGCTGCAGCAGTCCATTGCAGTCCTGGTTTAAATCCTACACGTCTCATTTCATACATACTGCAGGAGATGGCTCCATGATCATAATGTGTGGGTCACTTCGTAGCAAGCTGGGATCCACCTTAAACAAATTCACCCCAATGGCATTTTTTCTGCTTCAGGGAAAAAATGCATTCTCAGATACCAGTTGCAGCTGATGATGGATAGGGACACATTAGGGATGGTTGGTAATGCTCTAAAAATTTGTGTGCTCAGAGTGCTTTCAACTGTTCCAGCAAAGGACTACAGACTGGGATAAACCCATGCATTTCTTCTAATTTGTTACTCTTGATTTTGTTTTGTTTACTCTATGATATACTCTATAAAGATTACTTTGTATGCATACATAAAGGTCAGGGCAACTCGACATGCTAGCGGCAATGAGGTTTGTATGAAAAAGTAACTTTTCTGAGCATTGAGTAAGTGCATGTACACTCTTAGCATACAGGTTCCCTCTGTCCATAAACTGCAGAACAATGCATTTGTCAAGCATTGTTACAGTGTATGAGCAACACATGCCTGGAGCAGGTCCTACCTGATGTTTTCGAGATGTCCTCACTTACTCAGCCCACAAACCACCCCCAGGACACATTATGTGACCCTCTAACAGAAAGTGTTCTTGATATGATAAGCTTTAGAATTGGTTGAGAGGAAGGAGGCTAAACGTGGGAGTGTACCGTAAGATCTCACTTCCTGAGTAGCACAAGAAAGAAGAAATGGGGTTTAAAAAGTGAATTTCACAGCATGTGCTTCTGCAGCATTCCCCTCCCAAGCACTTTGCTACCACCTTCCATTTCCTTCAATAAATACTACTATGAATAAAACAAGGAACACTAGAAACAAATCATTAAAAGATAAAGGTAAATATCAAAACTTCACTGCACCTTGTCTTCAATAGAACCAAGCAAGTTTATCAACTGGAGTAGTTTTGCACGGTTGGCTTCACAAGATGACTGCTAAGAACAGAACATAAAAGCAAGTATAAGTTCCAATAGAATATGTCTTGGAGCTATGTTTGCAAACGTATGTCCTAAAAAGGATGGCCAGTACTGTATTTATATATTTCCTACTGTTTCATCCTGCCATACACAGAAAGAGACCCCTCGAAGATTGTGGTACTTTTGAAATACAATTGGGCATACCCTGGACAACGGCCACCTTGTGTCAGCTAATCTTTCTCATATTAGGTCAGGCGAAAGGAACTGCAGAATGAACTTCCCAAGGGTAGCTTCATTTTGGCAGTTTCATGTCTGGCTTAGACACCAAAGAAGAATATCTCCAATCTCAAGCACTACAACTTAGAACTTAACTGCATTTGCTGAAGACTTAAATTGAAAACAATTCATTGGTGACAGAATGCTGGTGATGGAAAGGCAGTTTGGTAATTATGGGTCTAATTAGAGAGCTGTGTGAAAAAAGTGACATTTATAGATTTACAGGGAGGACTTTCCAAGGTTTCCAGCAGATCAGCTTTGCATTCCTGATTGACTGACAGGAAGAAAAGCCTGACAGCAGAACATAGACAGAAGTATATATAAGAACTCGTGAATCTGCTAAAAATCACAGCAAAGTACAGTATAGGACTGATTCTAGGAGCATATTCAGACAGACATTTAGCTCTCATGGGTTGGTCCTAGCTTCCACTCTTCACATTTCACAGACACTGGAGCACCCCAATCTCCCCCCTGAACGCTTCTTTTTGAACTCCAATCAAGGAGTTCTATTTTTGGTGGCAATTCCATAAATGCTATTCTCAGGGCCTATGGACACTGAGAATAAGGGGAGTTTGTAGGTTGCTTCTGCTGACAACATTTGGTATGCTGAAAGTGCTAAGGAGCCCTTTCAGCGTATATGATGTTGCAGATAACCTTCCTAACTGACCCAGAACTACAACAATCAGCTAGGAGTGGGGGATTTTGAGGACTTTCCTCTGTCTTAAACTGACCTGAAATCAGTGAAATTAGACTACCCCACTAATGGCAATCTGGACATGCACTATGACCCTTCTCCCTGGTGCAAGTTACAAGGTGCATCAAAATGAAAGCAGGACCCTCAGCAAGACACCCATGTCACCAGATTTAGGTCAGAAATGTATAAAGCAGACTTGGTCCATTGCTGTTGCTTACATCAGAGGTTCCCAACCTTTTCAGGCCAGGGGCCAGGTCACGCTCTCTCAGTCAGCTTCAAGGGCCAGATGGCCATTTTGCCCTGCCAGCACGATGGGGGGATGGCCATTTTGTCCCAACAGCTTCAAAGGGGTGACCATTTTGTTTTTTATGCCCTTGGAGGGATGGGGAAGCCACATGAAATGGCAACACGGGTTGGATCCAGCCCATGGACCTTAGGTTGGGAACTCCTGGTTTATACTGACAGGCAGCAAATCTTCAGGGTCTCATTCAGGAGACCTTTCTCAGCCCTGGCAAAATACACTGCATGCAAAATATACATTCCACCACAAAGGGCTGTTCCAGATGGTGAATGTGTTCCATCTCCCTCTTCTGTTACTTGGTTGCAGATTTTGGGTGCTAATTGAAACCTTCCAACTAGAGCTCTCACTGCAGATATTAACTGCTAATGGGAAGGCTTAAATTCCATCCCAGCATAAAATGCTACTGAAAATTAGTCTTGCTTTCAGAGGTTTTGAAAAGGAATGGAAAGTCACTGAGAAAAATTCCGTATGATGTGAGATAAGATGAGTATTATATGTATGGCAGGAAAAATGCCAATAAAACCATGACAGAACCCAATACTTGAAGAAGAACCAAATGTTTCCAAGTGAAAGAGCCTAAGCCTCAGCCCCTCCCTAAAATAGTGGTGAGAAAACACAAAAATATACTTACAGGTATAACAACACATTGAAAGCAGTCTGTAAAAAGCCTGCAGTGTTTCACCTAATAAGCTAAGGGCAAGGAGAAGGCAAATATCGGTGGCTGCTACAGGTCAACTAGCCCTATTATGCCTTACATATTTATTTATGAAATTTAGATTTTTAAATGCATTTCTAAATTTTTAAAAATGTTTTAAAGTAATTCAAACTTTGATTGCTGATTAACCAATTAATCACTATATTATATTCAATGATCAGCATAGTAAAATAAGGGATCTTAAAAAAAATAAATGCATAAGATACAGTTAAAATGTATCACAAATCTTAAGAAGTGATTTTATTTTATTCTAACTCAAATATATATGTCTGTGGCTGTTACATTTTAACTGTATCTCGTGCATTTATTTTTTTAAAAAGTCCCCTTATTTTACTATGCTGATCATTGACTGTAATAAAGTGATTGATTGATTGATTGATTGATTGGTTACTGATTAATTGTTTTTAATACATTGTTCTGTATTGTATTTTAATTTGTTATTGTATGATATTAATTCTTGTGAGCGATCTCAGATCCCCTATGGGGAGAAATATGGCAAAGAAGCAAACAAGCTAACTAACTAGCTGTATGCTCCACACTCAGGGATCAGGGAATAACTTCAAAAGAACACAGATGCTA
Organism: Furcifer pardalis; assembly: GCA_030440675.1. Taxonomy (NCBI): domain Eukaryota; kingdom Metazoa; phylum Chordata; class Lepidosauria; order Squamata; family Chamaeleonidae; genus Furcifer; species Furcifer pardalis. The sequence goes on from CP126890.1 coordinate 246,434,968, forward strand.
ACTGAATAAATAAATCCCTTCTGTAATTCTGACTTGTTCCCACTTTGTCTACTATACGAAATCATACCTGACATGGCCGATGGATACCAGCAGGCAGCTGTTGGTCAAATATCATTTGTATGGACTCAAGAGAAGGAAGCGTCCGAGATACCTCACTAGAAGTTACAAAACAGAAGATACCTCAGCTATTAAGAATCTATCCATACACTGTACTTACAAATCAACATACTCTTGCTAACCAGTTGAAAACAGTGCATCATTGACTACAGAGGTTAGTCTTAAATTACTATGCAGGTTAGGTTGTTGAGCTATCAAGGAGTCCTAAAAATCATGATCCCTTGTGTAGAAACTCCTGTGGGGACAGAGAATCTGGGAAGTGAGACCAGTGTTAATTTCCAGAAACTGGGCTACAAAAGGAAGAAGACAGATCCCTATGTTATTGGTCAAGCAGATCTTGAACCAAACAGACCATTATCTTCATTTTGAAAAGAGCAGATCTACTTGAGATAAACTACAGCCAAGGCCTTATAGAGGATTTCCATATAAACCCAAGGTGTGTGTTACATGCTGTTAATTTTGGACAGACTAACACTTACTTTACTAGATCTTTTCAGATATTTAAGAGTGGTTTTATCCCTTCTGTCTCCTCCCCCACTGGGTTTCCACAGCCAAATGGAAATTCAAATCCAGGTCTTCCAAATCATAGTCTGCCACTCTATCCACTATAGCACAATACTTCTGAATTATTTTGTGGTTTTTACCTGAAAAGACCTTTGCAGAGTGTAGCAAGCAGTTTCTTCAGCTGAGGAAGGTTCCAGGAACCTAGCTGTACTGGTTCAAGATCACTGGTGATATGAACTCGCAAATAATCCTGGATGAGTTTGAGATGTTCTTCTGGGATACTGTGAAAGAAAGCAATAGCTCAGAAGACCAGATATGAGCCTGATATGTCAGCTATGGCAATGACAAATGGGGCAAAAGGTTTTGCTGAGTTGCAGCTGGTACAATACCATGCATGTCATGTCTGAGTAGCTTCCTAGAAGAAAATGAAGATGAAGAGAGAAAGGTTGGGAGACAATTGTAAGAGGAACTGTAAAACAAACAAGTCCTCTACTCTGTCTCCTGTTCTTTAAATCTTGCTATTTTAAAAAAGAGGAAATATCTGGGGGGAAAGAGAACATGCTTACTATAACTTTTTTTAAATAAGTAGCACATTATTTTGCAATAACATGTAACAAAATCTCACTATATAAGCTCTCAGCATTATAGATAGGAATAACATGAATGCATGAGGGAAAGGAGGGAGCACTCAACTATTTACCATCACTTTCTCCACATGGAGAACAATACAGTAATCCAAAGCAACAGTATCCATGACATACATAGCTTTTCTGCATGATCAGAAAACTTAGTTTTTCACCTTCCTAGAATGCGCAGAAAGTCCTGGTCTTCAGTGGAGGCTCTTCTTTTAAGTCTGTCAAATTGCCTGTGAAGAAAGCTAGCTACAGTGGAGAGTGTGGGGCTCACTTGTTCCATTTCCATGTGTGCATAGGTTACCCATATCCTGTATATGTCTAATGACCAAAAGCTCTAATGACAAAAAACAACAACAGTCCTGCTCTGTAGCCAGCAGAAGTGACATCTCTGGCAGACTGCCATTAATTCAAGGGTTTCTGCTCCAGTTTGAGATTGCATGAGATTTCATCATCACAAGTGATTCATCAGCAACCCAAAAATAAAAGCAAGAACTCTCTAATTAGCAGCCGTCTATCACTACACCAGCACTGCTACACAACTGGGTACACGGTAATGCTTTTAGAAAGTACTGTACATCGAAATATTTTATATGCTACATGCCCATATTGTAGAAGTGTAAGTATCAAGCTAAAGGAGAGGTTCCCAACCTAAGGCCTGTGGGACAGATTCAGCCCCCAGCATCATTTCATGTGCCCCCCACCCCTCCAAGAGCATTAGAGAAACAAAATGGCCACCCCTTTGAAGCTATAGGGACAAAATGGCCACCCCATCGAACTGGCAGGGCAAAATGGCCACCCAGACCACAAAGCTGACTGAGAGAGTGTGACCCAGCCCCTGGCTTGAAAATGTTGGGAACCCATGAGCTAAAGTGCCTCTCCTAGGCCCAATGACCAGTACGTTTCCAGTGGAAACAAGAACCACTACAGAGACTTCACAATCTGTAGCTCAGTTTCTTACATAGCCTGATTTTATGCTTGTTTACTGAGAACTCATTTTTAATGTTCATGGTACTTACTCACCATGTTTGGTTTGTTGTTGTTCAGTCGCACAGGACCATTGTCCTCCAGGCACCTCTGTCCCCCACCATCCTCCTCAGCCCGCCCAGCTCTGTGCCCACTGCATCCACAATACCATCTAGCCATCTCATTTTTGCCCCTCCTTCTTCTTTTGCCCTCCACCTTTCCAAGCATCAAGGCCTTCTCAAATGAATCCTCTCTTCTCATTTGATGTCCAAAGTACTTCACCTTCATCTTTACTATTTGACCTTCTAGGGAGCAGTCAGGATTGATACAGCTCTCATTTCGAGACTGCTTATGGAACAGTCTGGTGCACAGTATTTCCTGGTGATGACATGATGTGTGTGAAATTACAAACTAGTCCAATCCTGACCCATGCCAAAGTGGGGCCATTTTGATCCAGCAGCAGGGGCTATTCTTCTTGGGGCTAGGCTGGAGCAATTATTACAGAAGACAGAAGAGTCACTTTAAGGGAGATCACACCTTGCAAAGTGATCCTTTGAGGTGAAATCAGACACAACTGTTTCTCACTGTCTGATTTCACCCTGTTACATTTGAGTGCCTCAATATAGTAGAAGGAAAGCCTCCTTCCTGTCTGCAGCCCACACAAAACCACTACCCTGCTAACCCTTTCCTGAGAGAAGTTCCAGCCAGCATATTTCTTTCCTATCTACAAAATCATCTTGTGCTCCACCCTCTTATCAGGTCAGATATGTAATATGCACTGTACTGTATAGTGTTTTGGTAGTGGAAAATTCAGGTTTCCCTCAGCATTGCCTGGTTATGCCCAGCTGTTAATCATGGCCTTTGGGGAGGTTCCCGTCTTATTAGGTGAAATAGATGTACTGTTTGTATATTCACTAAGACTAAAAGGCTTCTGTACCAGGTAAAATAATAATAATAATAATAATAATAATAATAATAATAATAATAATAATAATAATAATAATAATAATAATAATAATAATAATAATAATAATAATAATAATGATGATGATGATGATGATGATGATGATGATGATGATGATGATGATGATGGTAGAAAGTGTGGAGGACCTAAAGAAGCTCCTGATTAGGTTGAAAGAAGAAAGTGAAAAAGCTGGCTTGAGACTCAATATCAAGAAAACCAAGATAATGGCAACAGGCCCTATCAGTCCCTGGAAAATAGATGGGGAAGAAGTAGAAGCCGTGACAGATTTTACTTTCCTAGGATCAAAGCTAACTGCAGATGGTGATTGCAGCCATGAAATAAAAAGGCGACTGATTCTAGGGAGGCAAGCTATGAGAAACCTGGGGAGCATAGTGAAAAGTAGAGACATCACACTGCAAACAAAGATTCACATAGTCAAAGCAATGGTATTCCCTGTGGCAATGTATGGTTGTGAGAGCTGGACTGGACCATTAGGAAAGCTGAGCGCAGAAGACTAGACGCCTTTGAGATGTGGTGTTGGAGGAGAGTTTTGAGAGTCCCCTGGACAGCGAGGAGAACAAATAGGTCAATCTTAGAAGAAATCAACCCTGACTGCTCCTTAGAAGGTCAAATAATAAAGATGAAGCTGAAGTACTTTGGACATCAAATGAGAAGAGAGGATTCACTTGAGAAGGCCTTGATGCTTGGAAAGGTTGAGGGCAAAAGAAGAAGGGGGCAGCCAAAAATGAGATGGCTAGATGGTATTGTGGAGACAATGGGCACAGAGCTGAGTGAGTTGAGGGGGATGGTGGAGGACAGGAGTGCCTGGCGGACAGTGGTCCATGGGGTCGCAGAGGGTCAGAATCGACTGTGCGACTGAACAATAACAACAAAATCATCATCATCATCACCATCATCACAATCTTCTTCTTCTTCTGCTGCTGCTGCTGCCGCCGCCGCCGCCGCCGCCGCCGCCACCGCCACCGCCACCACCACCGCTGACACCCTTACCACTAATCCAGTTCTGCAAGTCACTTTCTGGTCCTCAGCCCTTTTGTCACACAAAATCCTCATTGGCCCCATGCCAGTATTGCCCTCCATCAAGATGGATCCAAGTGGGATTTAATCCACTTAGGGACCATCCCCCTTCCCTGTGGACTTCGGCACCCAAGCCATTAGTCCTCAGGGTTGTCAGGTTAGTTGACCGCCTCCTAACACTTGGCATTGAGTCGCTGGCAGTATGGTCTACATTATTACCATGTACAAGTTAAATAGGCTCAGAAAATTGTATTTGACTAGGTGAAAAATCTGTAGCACTATTGTAGGAACAGACGGCACTTAGTTGACATCTGCCTTCCAAGACAGTGGTTCTCAGCTTTTGGTTCTTCATGGACATTCCCCAATCTGAAGCCTTGGATGCATTGTTTGTACCTTTCTTAACAATCAGCCAGTCTTTCTGTGCTTGCTGTATATACTTAAGCCTTTTGCCTTGCTTGTCATCAGGAGAAAATAATTTTTGCAAGGTGGCAAAATTCCTTACAGGGATCTTGTTATTTATAATCCATTCAGTTTGTTTATGCTTTTTGCTTAATTTCTTATTGTATAGATTTTTTAAAAAATGTGTTAGCTACCTAGAGTGGGAATATATATATATAAATGCAATAAATTAATAAATAGATAAATATAAATAAATTGTGACCTTTAGATAATCAAAATCAGCAAGAAGGAATTCTGTGAGTATTGTTCATATCCTTATGACTTCAGCTCCCATAATCCCTGGCTATTGGTCAGCCTGGTTAAATTGCACTAAAGTCTGCAACCATTGTTCTAAGGCAAGCCCCCCCCCCTTTTTTTTTTTTTTTTAACAATTTATCCTTACTCAAGATGGCTATGATAAACAGTATGGTAAAATGGGTCTCTAGAAATTGGTGTTACTGTTTCTTCTTCCTGTGATAAATGAACTGCAGAGCCTCACCTGCTGGTATCTTGCTGCTGTAATCGTTGGAGCAATGTCTCAGAAAGGCTTGGCTTGTTCACTTCTGTCATATGGACTTCTTCTTTTGAGGGAAAACCTTCTGTTACCTCAGTTACCTGAGGGGACACTGAAGCTCGAGGAGGTAATATAGGTGGCATAGAATCTGTCATAAATGGAAAAAAGATGGAGATCCAGCAGCTTTTATTATTTTCATGGTTTAAAGTTCACTATTCTTCAACAGAGTATTACATGTAATGATCTATATGTATGAGACCCCCTTCCCAAAGAACAAAAGCAAAAAACCAAGGCCCCTTAAAGATTAACTGCTGTACGTTAATATGAACTTTCATGGTTCAGGTCTACTTCCTCAGACTATAAGACCATCATATCCACGCAAGCCCCCTATGACAAGGTGGTACAGACAGTGATGGGATGTCACCGGTTCCAGACGGATCTCTGGAACCGGTAAGACCAATCCCGGAGGGTTCTCCGTGAGGGGAAGTCCACTTTTGGGGCGTCCGGTTCCGGACGCCTGACCGAAAGAAAAAAAAAAATTAAAATCGGAGCGAAAATGGCTCTAATTGACTGCGCATGCGCAGAAACTCAATCTGACGCATTGCACATGCGTCAGATTGAGTTTCTGCGCATGCGCAGTCAATTAGAGCCATTTTCGCTCCGATTTTCAAAACATTTAGAACTTTCAGGGCAGCGGCGGCGGCAGCAGCCCTCTGAGAGGGGCGCCTCCCCGCGGCACGTTGAGGGCTGCCTCGGCCGTCCGCTGCTGACAAGCCCCATGCCCTGGGGACGCCCGGCGGGGTACACCGCTGCCGCCGCCTCCGCCGGGCGCCTGTGGGCCGGGTGCCTGCACCCGCCGTCCACAGCCGCCGCCCGCCGCCGCCGGAGCTGCCGCTGCCTGAATCCCTGTGGACTCCTTCTTGGGTCGGTCCCTTTTGAGCTCGGCTGCCGCGCGCTGCGGAGGAGGAAGCTGTAGGCGGCGGCGGTGCGGCATGGGGACGGCCCAGGGAGGCGCGGCAGCCGCGGCTGCCCGTCGCCCCTCGCCATGGCCGGAGCCGGGCTAAAAAGGTACCGGCCCAAGGAGGACGCCACAGGGGTGCAGGCAGCTCCGGCGGCGGCGGCGGCTGTGGACAGCAATCGGGGTGCCGGGTCCCAAGAAAGGTAAGCGAGGGGTTTTTATTTGGGGTGGGTGGGTAATTTATTTGTGTTTTGGGTGGGTGGTTGTTTTTATTTTATTTATTTATTTGTGTCTGGGTGGGTGGGCTGAGAGGGAGGGGTGTGTGTGTATGTTTATTTTTATTTTTTATTTATTTTTATTTTGGCCCCGCCCACAACGTCATGACGTCATGACGTCGGCCGTGACGTCATGACGTCATGCCATTGGCCACGCCCATGACGTCCGTGACGTCATGGCGTGGTAGTAGAATTTTTGTCATCCCATCACTGGGTACAGATAATGGATAATGACAGTTATATGCCACCCCATAGCACTTCATGCACTCTCTGGGCATTCACAAAGTACTTAGCATTTAGCCCCCAAAATGCTGGGTACTTATTTTACAAATCTCGGAAGGATTGAAGGCTGAGTTAACCTTGTGTCCTATCAGGATTGAACTCACATGTCAGCAATTTTGGCTGCAGTACAACAGTTTAACCACTGTGCCACCAGCACTCTGGTGGCAGGTCTATATTTTTTCCTGATATAGTTGCACAGACTAATATAGCTGATCCTTTAAAAACTACCGATATATGTGTGTGAATAGTATTGTATTCTGTGCAAAATTAAGACAGGATAGCTTGGACACTAGAACATAGGGGAGCAATATTCAAAGTCCCATTTAACAATGAGTCTTGTTACCTTGCCCCAGTCTGCTATGGGCCAAACTACATATTACAGATCACTTGTCTTTAGAAGACATACGAGACATTTTGTTACAGCAGGAGTTTTTTACACTTCCCATAGTTTGAAAAGTAGCTGGCTTTGTTTAACTCGTGAATATAATATTTTCAAATACAGCTGTTTGGTTCTAAGGCCTGGCTCAGTCTTACATCTTTTTTAACAATAGGAAGCAAAGGCCAGATAAGGCCATGCTATCTTGGGGATATCTGTAGGTGTGCATTTGTGGGTTGAAACTCCAAGAATTCAGCCTTGGAAATTCTTGGACAATTCTGGGAGTTGGATTCGACCGAAGAAAATCAAAACACATATACCTACTGGCAGTGACCCTACTAATAAATCAAGAAGGTGTTTTTAATACAGTTGTACCTCGCTTAAAGAGCATAATGCATTCCACAGGATTGCTCTTTAAGCGAGTTTGCTCTTTAAGCGAAACACCATTGTAAATGACCAATTGTGGGGGGGGGGGGGATTGCGAACCCTGATTTATTTGTTAAGCGAGTTTTTGGTTGGTTTTATTTGTTAAGTGAAGCAAACATTCAGAGAAAATTCTGCTCTTTAAGCGAAACGCTCTTTAAACGAAACACTCTTTATGTGAGGTTTGACTGTATATATACTGTATATATATAAAGAAAAAATATATATACAGAGGGCAAAAGAGAAAGGGGGAGGCCAAAAATGAGATGGGTAGATGGTATTTGTAGAGACAATGGGCATAGAACTGAGCAAGTTGAGGAGGATGGTGGAGGATGGTGGAGGACAGAAGTGCCTGGGAGACAGTGGTCGGAATCAACTGTGCGACTGAACAACAACAAAAAAGAATCAAAACCCATGAAGAAAAACAGATAATAAGCAAAATTCAATGGAAGAACACATCATACCAACACAGATGGCAAAAAAATACCAGGAGCTTTAAAGGTGGAATTTAAAAGGAGTTAAACTTATCCTTTCTTTAACATTAGGGTCTGCCAATGACTTCATGAACAGTTAATACACAAGATGAAGTGTTTCTTCAGTTAAAACTGAAGTGTTTCTTCAGTTAAAAGTAGAGAGTTTTCAATTAAATTAATTGTGAAATTTCTGGAGATAAAGAAAACTCATGTTCCAATGCATTAGACGTATCTGATTTATTGAGGACACAAACATTCTCCTAAAGCCAAGTTCAAAGCAAAACTGATGGTATAATCAATATTGTCTTTAGCTTTAAAGAGGTCCTAATCAAAGTTAAAACATTTTGAACTCCAGTGGGTATAGCACACTGTGTAGATGTAAGAACCATCCACAAAAATAAAAAAAAATTAAAAAAAAATGAAATCTCAATACATATATGGGATTCAGTCTGCTCATTGTTTTCTCTGTGTTTACAGCAACAATTTGAGAAGGGTTTATTTATTTACAAACCATTCTCTTCCAGATACAGAGACACAGAAAGCCTCCTCTGTGCTTGGCCTTCCCTTCAAACCACCTTCCTCAGTAAATTGAATTTAGTAGGTAATCTTCTATGAACCCTGAAAGTGAGTTTAAAGTTCAAAACACTTGTAGTTTGTAAAAGTAATTCTAATCATTATGTGTAAGATTTGTGTTTTGTCAATAGCTAGAATTACTATTGAGAGGTGGAAGATCAGCAGTTTGATTGCTGAATGCTGCAGGACGGAATAAGCTCCCGTCTTTGTCCCAGCTCCTGCCAATCTAGCAGTTTGAAAGCAAGAAATTGGAAGTAGATAAATAGGGACCACTTTGGTGGGAAGGTAACAGTATTCTGGGCACTCCAGTGACTAGTCATGCCTGCCACATGACCATGGAAATGTCTGCAGAAGCAAAGAGCACTGGCTCTTCTGCTCTGAAACAGAGATGAGCATTGAATCCTAGCGTCGGATACGAATGGCTTTCGAGCAAGGGAAACCTTTACCTTTACTATACTTTTAAGTTGTTAAGCCACTACAAGAAGAATATACTGACTGGAAGATTCATGTCTAAACAATTAAATATAGAGGGAAAGCCAAAGACATAATGAAAAATACTGCTATCAACGGTGTATCTATTTGCTTCTACAAGTAAGCCAAAGGAGAAATTAGTGCACAACAATTTAATTAAAAAGTAAAACTGGTAATGTGTTAAGGGGAACTGGTGTTCATATGACATTTAAATGCAACAGGAAAAAGACACTCATATAGTACAGACTTTTTTCTTAATGTTTTTGCTTGAGGGCAAGCAAGCACCTGACTGCATAAGGCCAGAAAGGTCCCTTGTGTAGTTCTGAAGTGTTACATGCTTCATGAATGACCTGCAACTCATGGTTTTCCCAGGTGAGATATACAGTAATCTGAAGGCTAACTGAAGTCACCATATAAGACAGTGGCCTGCCTCTGGATAGAAGGAGTATATTCTGTGCAAGTTGCTTTTAAAAGAAAGTCTTTCTAGATGCATTAAAATAACTCCAATTCCTTCATCAACTGTGTGGGTCAGATCACATAAGGACCAGGTCCAAACATTTAGAACAATTTTTCCAAACTAACAACAGCTTGAATCAAGCCTGACGAGATATGAATAGTTCTTCTATATTTTTAAAAGTCTTACCCATATCTTCTTCCAGTTCATCTGTTGTCTCTTCATCTTCGCACTGGACTGGGAATTTAAGACTCCGGATTAGCCCTCTATTCTCTTGCTTGTAAAACTCTATCAGTTCTTCCAAGTTGTCGAAATACTGTACTGGAACACCTTCAGATGCCTGAAAGCATCACACAAATCACTGATATCAACCATTGCTAGAATGTCATTTTCAAAGAAACATGACACTTATGACTATGACTATGACACGCGTGCCAGAGGTGGCACTCAGTGCCCTCTCTGTGGGCACCCATGCCCTCTCTGTGGGCACCCATGCAGTCACCCCAGCACAGAGTTTGCCCCACCCCTTTCTGCCCACCAGTCCAATTGGAGCGCTTCCTCCCTACACTAGCATAGAGTTTGCCCCACCCCTCTGCCCAGTAGCCCAATGGGAGCACTTTCTCCCTCCCCTAGCACAGAGTTTGCCCCGCCCCTTTGCCCAGAAGCCCAATGGGAGCGTTTCCTTCCTCCCCTGTTGCTGTGTTGGCACTTTGCAATAAATAAATGGGTCTTGGGTTGCAGTTTGGCCACTCGGTCTCTAAAAGGTTTGCCATCACTAGACTAGGAGAAACTTGGGTAGCACAATCTACAAGCAGTGATTCTTCTTCATCTTTTAAGGTGTTGACAGTACCGTTTTGGCCAATATGCTCTTGCAACATATGCCAAATTAGACAAGATGGTCAGCTCAGAATTTAGAATTGAAACTCCTTAATTGGCAAAAGATATCTGTTAGTTCTCACAGGTTTTTCTCACTTTGAGATTTTGTAAATTAGGTCACTTTGTCATGTGATTGGTCACTGACATATAAATAAGGACTTCACTTACAGTTCTACTAGCTTGGGCATCAAAGTGCTTATCTTTAAAGAATAGTTAGTTATGTCATTTCAAATCAGAAGTGACTGACAGCAACCTTAATAGAAATTTCAAGATAATTGAGATGTTAAAGGAGTGGTTTTATCATTTCCACTCCCCCAGTGAGCTCCCATGGCTGTGAGTATTTGAACCCTGGTCTCCAGAGTCCTAGTTCACCCACTACACCACACTGGGTACATTATTCAAGGAAGATCCATACTATCAGCTTCTAATTACAAGTTGGCTGTCTAGTACTGTATAGTTATACCACAAGTCTGGGATATCGGCTTATAGACCAGAGCATTTGTTATGGCAAAGGATTTTCTCCTCTTATAACATTATCCCTCCAGGTAGCAGATCTTTCAGTGGCATACACCAGAGACATCAGACATGGAAACAAAGACTATTATCTCCCAATTGGCTGACTGTGAAGACAAATGCAGACTGAAACTAGCTCATGTTTGAATAAAAGACACCTTTTTCATTATCTTCAGTGGAAAAAGACTTATATGTACCAAATATTTACAGGGGTTCCTGGCAGGTAAGCATTACTTGGAGTTATATAGTTTATTTATTATTTTATTTATTTATTCATATTTATATTGCAGCCCACTCGCCGAGGCGACTCAGGGCGGCTTACAGTGAAAACAGCAACAATACAATAAAAATTCTAAAAGACAACCTCACAAAATACAACCAAATCAGAACACAGACTAACTCCCCTCAGGCCGTTGTTGTTAGCTCAGAGGAGGGGGCAATGTTCTCAGCCATTGCTAGGCCATGGAGTCTTCTCCTCAGGCCATTGTTGTGGGCCCAGAGGAGGGGGCGATGTTCTCCGCCACTGCTAGAACTTTCTTTCTTTCTTTCTTTCTTTCTTTCTTTCTTTCTTTCTTTATTTATTTATTTATTTATTTATTTATTTATTTATTCATGTCAGAAGTACCACCAGCATATAACACACAAAGCTAAAATTAACATATCTAAAACAAAAAAAGACTTAAAAGGGCCAGATGGCATCCATCCAATATCAGGCCACATCAACAGCATTTCCTCTTGCCAACGTAAGGTCCTCCTTGGTGCACGTTGACTGGGATCATGTGCATTGTACCATATGGGAGAGAGTTTGTTCTACAGTTACAGTATATAGTAAGCCACCCTCAGTGGTGCTCCCATCGAAAGGGCAGGGAGTAAGTAAGTAAGTAAGTAAGTAAGTAAGTAAGTAAGTAAGTAAGTAAGTAAGTAAGTAAGTAAGTAAGTAAGTAAGAGTACTGTAGTGGCCCCAAATCATTTTCGGGTGAGTCTCTCTCCTTACAAGGGTAGATATTTACTGGTTCCTGTTGAACTCTCTTCCTCCTCCCTCCTCTTTTCAGTTTCCATTTGCTACTCTAGCTGTTCAGTTCCTGTAGTTATGTTTAAACAACTAACCACTTGTAATTTTTCTCCCCCGCAGTCCTTCAATTAGATAGCCTATTAGGAAAAGCCCCAGAGATAAAGATAGCTGAATGCAAGCAAAAAGACAGTCCTAATTACAACTGCTTCATACCAATATTCTTGGATCCGTGTATATCCACACTACAAAGGGCAACTGTAGATATCTGGATTTTGCAAAATGGGTTTTATTCAATTGTATTTATTTAATTTGGTAAGCATGTGGTCCTATCTTTATAAAACCTTACAAAAATTCTTTCTCAGATTTGTATAAATGGAAGAATAATCTCCATATGTAGTCCTTCCTTTCTGGGCTGCAGATGAATGCACCCTTTTGTAAATATATGTGGTGATCCTGGCTTGCCTTTTATTGTACGTTACTCTGAGAATAATCTTTTCTTAAGTGACTGATACATTAAATAAATGTTTACAATATACTACAATGGCATTATCACTGTCATTCCCATCATCAAAAGCTGCCATTTCTATGAAAAAGAAGCTTTTATCCCATTAAACTACTACTTTTAGGAAAGGAAGGGACCTTTAGTCCAATCTGTAGATTTAATAATGGCTCTTTTAAAATTACCAGTAGCAAATTCTTGCATTTGTACATCAATGGAGACAACCAAAAGTTAGAATTCTAATCCCACTAATCTAATTTCCAAAGCTGCTCCAGCAATATCTGAAGTTCCATATTGTGCTTAACCCTAATCCAGTGGTTCCCATCGTGGGGACACGCCCCACAGCGGGACTTCAATTCCCAGAAGCCTAAATCAGTACATTGGCTTGAAAGCATTATTACGGCCACTATAAATCAATTCCAGTTTCATAGACTATGTCTCTCTTGTGCCCTCCAGCTACAATGATCTTCAACCAGTTTATGGATGTTGATAGAAGTGGTACAACACATGTGGAACATATGGGCTTGGGGAAGGATGTAGCCAGTGGTGGGCATCAGCAGGATCGTACCAGTTCACCAGAACTGGTAGCAGAAATTCTGGCTGGCCTCACCCATCCAAATTTTGAAATAAAGTACAGTAGTCCTAATTCAGGTGCAATGCAGGGCTTTCCCCCTGGCCACACCCATCATACCATGCCCAACATACCACGTCCACAATGTAGTAAACAAATTTGGAGCACACAACTGGATGTAGCCTAGAGTATCTTTCTTCTACCAGCTGCTCTGTCTCAAGTATTTTAAAGAACTGTTCTTCCTTTACATTAGGGCAGGGGTGTCCAAACTATGGCCCACGGGTCCAATTAGGCCTGTGCATATCATTAATCCGGCCTGCAGTGAGTACCCGGACTACCCCTCCATCTGCCCCCACCGCCTGCCCCCAGCGGCTTTTGCCAAAGCCCATTGCCGTGCTGGGGAAATTTTCAGAGCCTCCTCCATTTCAAAATACATGGTGCTAGGAGAGCCCCCTGGTACGCCTAGGATGATGTCACCGGAGCACGCCAGGTTTACCCTTCCAATGCTGTGGATTTTGAAACAGAGGAGGTTCCGAAAATTTCCCCAATGCAGAGATTGGTTTTGGCAAAGGCTCCAGAAGGGGCCGAGCCAGAGGCTGCTTTGAGCAGCAGGGACAAAGCGCGATCGCCGCTGCCGCTGCCGCCACCACCACTGCTGCTGTTGACATCAAAACTGTCAGCAACGGGAGCAGCCCACCTCCAGGCCCTGCAGCTGAGTGTCAGGGGCAGGACCGGCCTGCAAAAAAAAAAAGTTTGGGCACCACTGCATTAGGGGCACAATTTTTTAAATTTATCATGCCAAGAAAGTATTGTAGAATTGTTACTCCCATCAGAATCCACTCTTCGCATTTTGATCAATTCCAGATATCTATATGTGATCATCTGCATCAAAAGAGGAAGGCATAAATGCAAAATTGGACAAAATTATAGAAGGGATTTTGGACAATCATATAATATCTGTTATTATAATAATAATTTCCTGTCAGAAAGGATTTTTGCTGGAAAAAATCCACTCAGTGGATGCCCGAATAAGGCTTCTTTCATGTCCCAAGATCTTTTCCCACCAAAGTGGTCCTTATTTATCTAGTTGCAATTTCTTCCTTTTGAACTGCTAGGTTGGCAAGAACTGGGACAGAGATGGGTATTCAAACTGTCATGCAGTACCCAGGTCTTGAACTGATGACTTGCTGGTCTTCCAACTAACAAGGCAAGCTTTTTGACTACTGAGTAACCACAGCCCCCTATAATATCTGTTTTGGTACTACAAGGTCCATAGCCTCCCATTTCATTGCTATGAAAGGTTTTGTCACATGGTGCAGAGAATAAGAAACTTTAGCTCCTCGTGACACAGTGGTTGTACTGCAGACAAAACATTGTGAATTTTATCTTGACAAGAATCAAGGTTGACTCAGCCTTCCATCCTTCCAGAATCAGTAAAATTAGTACCCAGCATGTTGGAGGCAAAATGCTAATTATTTTTGTAAACTACCCAGCGAGTGCGCTAAATGCTATGGGCCAGTATGTAATTGCTATTGCTATTATAATAACATTTCATTCGAATAATACAAGGTCCTATTAGTCTTTGTATGGAGCTATAATGAATCATAGGGTAAACATGTATACTGTATTACATTTAAGAAGGTACTAAGAAACAGGGAGAGGGGGTGGTGGTGAAACCACTAGCAGTATGCATTGGCCTTCTTATTTTTTAAAAAAATGAAGAACAGAAATAGAAACAACCACTGCAAGCAGAAATGAGAAGTGCTCTACTGCAAAAAGCAACTGAAATGTTGGCTGAGGTCCCCCCTAATCATAGTTTTTAGCAGAAGAAAATCTAAGTACAGAACTATAAAACAGCCTCTTTTGCCTCTCTGCCTGCCTGTGTTTGAAATGCAAATCTTGTCTGATTTTGGAAGCTAAATAGGGTTACACCTGGTTGGAATGAAGACTACCAGGGAACATCAAAGACCTCTGAGTGAAGCTAGGAAAGAAGTCTATCTGTACTGAATGTTAGAATGACATTAGAATTTGTGACAGATTTTCTACACCAAAAAGTAATACAATCGCTTCACCATAGCGTTTTAATTTCATCTAGCTCATGATCTAGCATGGTTGGGTAAGCAGCAATGAGAATAGTCCAAAATCCATTCCCTGCCTATCTTGATCTGTTAAACTCATATAACGGGGTGCCCAAACTTTTCAGGCTGTGGGCCAGTCATATGGTTCAGCAGGGTGGTCATGTGGTTCCACCCACTGGAAGCAGAAGTAAAATGTGCCTTGCAATCTGTTTTGCAACAGATATGTTTTGCAACAGAGTGAGATAGATTTTTAGGCTGACATTTTCTGTGCTTTAACTAGGAGTGCCCAAACTATGGCCCATGGGCCAGATCCACGGACCGATGCCAATTCTTCTGGCCCATGCCACCATCGTTGCTCCCAAAAGTGGGAGTAAAATGTGCCCATATGGACCAGATCCGGCCCACAGGCCATAGTTTAAGCACCCTATAATCTCTAGCTGATCTAGGCATTTGTCTGCTGATTTGGAATATGTGAACTGCTGTTCTATGTACCAGTGGTGGAGTTATTATTATTATTATTAGTATCACATCAGAGGGGCAAGTTACTTCCATTTTGCCACAAACCAAATGTTTTATTATTTCCATTTCTGAGTGGTAGCAATCATAAGGGTTTATTATGTTGAGTGCTGGCAATCGTAAGGGCTTATTATGTTGAATTAAGACTTTTCATTTAATCTACGGTCAGGATTTTCAGACAGCAGTAGGACGATCCAATACACTTCAGTACATTCAGCAACTAACACCCTCACTGTGTGTGAACACCAACACTGGGATTCTCTATTCAGATCTACAATGACAAAAATGGATCAGAACAACGCCAAGATGACCAGCAATAATATTATAGTGTTGAGGAGACTTCAGTTAAATCACATCACTTCTTCTCAGCTTAAAAGTTGCATTAAAAACTGTACAACCTCATGAGTCCCTTACTAATAAATAAATAAATAAGGCATGCATCCTTCTGTTATCAAGCAGTAAATCAAAATACTTTGGAACAATATTTCAGGCTAAACAGTGATAAAACTCCATCTTGTTTTTACTATAAAGAATAGGTAACAGAGAAAGGAAGGCAAAACTCAGAAAAAATGGGCAACTTTTCTCAGTCTATTTACAAAGATTTATTGCTTTCTTCATTCTTGCTCGTGTTTAGATCATTCTGACGTAACTGTCCTTTACTGTCTTCTAATACATGACACCTTTTGCATCTGCTGGCTTTTCTTCAGGGAATTCCCATCTCCTGCTGTCGCTGACATTTTCTCCACTTGGTTTGAATGCTTTTAAATAATATTATATAAAAATGAAGGGAAAATATAAATAATTTAAAAATGCATCCAGCTACCATTACTGATCCAAAAATTAATTGAGACAAGCTGTCTAAAAGGTTATCTGATACTCTCTTTGTCACTCATACCAAATATGGTGATTTAAAAATGACAGCAATATCACATAATGTGTGGCACCAGGCATCAAACCAAAATCTCTCCCATATCACTGCACGAGGAAGGCCCCAAATTTGACTCCAGTGGGACTGTATGAAGTACAGAGTTCAAGACAGAACATATCTGGATGACTGTATCAACAAAGTGTTGTGCAACTCATTCAGAAAGGCAGATGTCACCACTTGCATAGCCCCTCCCCCCGTTCACACTTATATTGATGGCAGGGAGTACTTCATTAACACTGATGCTCTTAATGCTTCTTCAGTTATTCACAGCAGTCATTTTCATGTCTGACTACTCAAATAAATTGCACAGTGTAATCGACTATCATTTTCAAATTCCCTTAGAAGACATCATCACATGTAATATATCTCTTACCTATTATCTCTTTAAAAACTGAAATCCAGTCTGGCTGTGAAAGCCAGTGTGATGCAGCAGACAAAGTATCTAACTAGGACTCGATTTGAGTTCAAATCCCAGATTAGCATGAAAATTCACTGTTAGGTAGCAACGTTAAACCATTTCTTAAATATGTCGCACACCTTGAAAGCCCTATTAGGTTTGCTGTGCGTCAGAAGAACACTGGAGATATGTAACAATTTAGCTATCATTGAAAAATGTCATTATGTAGGATTGGCCCATGGTTCAAGCATGAGAGTGTCTTACCCCAAAATGTTGGGCAGTCAGGGTGAGGTGTCCCTATACTGCTTAGGCCACAAGCTGCCAGTATAACAGTCCCTTTCTACTGCTGTTTCTATTCTTTGTACAGTATTTGAGACTTGCCAGGCCCAGGAAGTCATTTCATGATAGCTACATGTAGCTTTTATTTATGATGCACACTCCTTTTAATAATAATAATAATAATAATAATAATAATAATAATAATAATAATAATAATAATAATAATAATAATAATAATAATAATAATAATAATAATAATTTCATGTCAGAGATTATTCTGGCTTGAAAGTATTTTTGCTGAAGATACTCCACTCATGGGACGCCCGAATGAGGCTCCTTTCATGTCCCCAAGATCTTTCCCCCCCAAAATGGTCCCTATTTATCTAGTTGCAATTTCTTGCTTTCAAACTGCTAGGTTGGCAGGAGCTGGGACAGAGGCAGGTGCTCATTCTGTCACGCAGTACCCAGGTCTCAAACTGCTGACTAGTCAGCCTTCCAGCTAACAAGGTGAGTTTCTTAACCACAAAATGAAAAGCCATGTGTGAAGATGGTAATTTATAAACAAATGATAACAAAATTAAAGGTTTTTATCTATCTATCTTTCTAAACAGCTATTAAACTATTAAAATATTTTCATTACCATGGGTTACCAGGGTGCTTATTACTACAGGTATGTAGTATTCACTTAAATTTTGAAAATAAACATTTGGAAACTTATTCTAGGGGCCCTGACAGTGATACTTGTCTACTATAGATAAGCTCCATCAAGCTCAAAGACTCATTTTCCCCGGCATATATAAAGTCATAATCTGAAACAGATAGATAAACCCATATAGGTAACACAAGAATTGATGTATGAAATTTAAAACAATCATGAACCATGAAAAATGCCACAACTGTATTGTCTAAAATACTTTATTTTGAGAAGCATTATTTAATTTAAAAGCATCTATGATTAAATAGCACCTGGTATTTCCTCTTTCTAACAAACGTTGGCGTAAAGTAAAAACAAATACTACCACCTTTTGTGTTTCCGTGAACACTTCTGTCACTTGAAACGACAACTATTTCCTGCATGCTAATAATTTTAACTCCTTAACACTAAAAGACTGACAGGCACAAAAAGGCTTCTATCCTGGAAAATAACTGTTTTTTTTTTCTGAGTAGAAAATCTAACTAATTGCATCTCTTGCAAGACAAACTATATTTTGCTTAGGCATACTAATTCCAAAGGTAATTATTCTAAGAACGTTCTGTAGAACATCAAAATAAAAAGATATGAATAAGGGCTGGCTGTTTTCCTTTATTAGTCCTCACTTAATCATTTTTTTTTTACTTCTACCCTGTTTTTTGCTAGATAGCTCAAGATGACTGATCAACTTAGCCAGCAAAAAAAAAAGGCTAAATAAAGATTGTTTAAAGGCAAATAATTCCCAATAACAAGTTATTTGTTTGTTTGTTTTTAGTAATTAAGGCCTTATTAAGATACACTACAACTTTTAATCTACTGAAATTTACTGACACTGTATAGTGTGATGGTGTCACAGCCAAGGTGTGTTTTAGCACAACAAACCACAATGTTAAACATTAAAAGATTTTTTAAAAAAGACTGAAACATATTATTCTAATTACTTTTTAAAAACAAAGAAGGAAATAATTGCTTTGCAAAATGCAGTTTAAATTGTATCTAATTACTTGGGAGTCTTGATATGATACATGTAATTAATTATTTCCTAACAGTTAACTTCCTAACAGTTAACAGTTAACTGGAATCAGTAGAAGTTTCTATGCAGTGGCTGACAACTTTCATAGGGCACTTTCTATCACCATATCTGAGAAGAGCACAAAGGAGACCTGGCTGTGTACCTACTCTGCACAGTTCAAATTTATACCTAATATAGTAAAGGTAAAGGTCACCATTGCTCGAAAGCCAGTCATATCCGACTCTAGGGTTCAGTGCTCATCTCTGTTTATAGCCAAAGAGCCAGCGCTGCTTGCATTTGCAGACATTTCTGTGGACATGTGGCAGGCATGCCTACACACCAAAGTGCACGGAACACTGTTTTCATGTAATATTCTCTTTCACAGCACGTCTCACAGAATGTTGAAAAGGGGACATTTAGAGGTAATCCGAATAACATCTAGAGATAATCTGCCACTGCCAGCTGTAGGAAACTGTATTGATTTGCATGCTTATCTGTCATTCTAATTTAATCACTCAATGTCAGGGACTCTCAAACCTGTGGTCTGTGGGCTGGATGCGACGACACTCAGCGCCATTTCATGTGCCCCCCCTTGCCTCTACCACACCAGGAAGTGCCATGTCATGGAGGCAGGGCAAAATGGCCGTCCCGCCCCCGAAGTTGTCTGAGGGAGTGTGACCTGGCCCCCGGCTTTAAAAGGTTCAGAACTCCTGCTCTATGCCTCTGTATCTGGTATATATAAACTCATGCCTTGGAGTTTCACTCCTATGTCTGATGAAGTGGACTTGATCCACGAAAGCTCACATTAAAAAAATATAGCAGTTAGTCTTTAAAGTGCTGCAGCATTTTTGTTTCTGGTTTTTTTTTCCCTTTCTGATACAAGTGACACAATACCTGTTGCAGGAAATACAGAATACCTTTCAAGTCAGTACTGTACCTACTATTTGATTATACAATACAGTACTATAAATCTTGCTTTAGGACGGTGCAATTTATTACAGGCAATATAAGAAGCCATTTTTCTTGGCAAGAAGTATTCTGTAGATCATGTTCTGCGCACTTGTTTATATCACTGAAATACTGACACTGCCTTGTTTTGAAAATGAAGCTAGAATTAAGTTGTCTAATCAATTATACATATTTGCACACAAGTAAACATGCCCTAACTATTTCATTGGAACTCACTTCTAATCAAAGCTGATGAGACCTATCCTTGACAAATGTTTTTCAAGACAATTTTATCCTTTTAACATGTATAACAATTCTTTATTATTATTATTATTATTATTATTATTATTATTATTATTATTATTATTATTATTATTATTATTATTATTATTGTTGTTGTTGTTGTTGTTGTTGTTGTTGTTGTTGTTGTTGTTACAACAGTGAGGAATCTGAAAGAAAAATACACACACAAGTAATCAGCTCATCTGTGTAATTATCTAGCTGGTATATTTTAATGGCCATTGTTCAGGCAACTATTAGCATTTTCCTGTCTATTCATTATACCTTCCTCTTCCTCAGCATATGAATAGTAATGTGTCAGCAGAACAATCCGTAATGCATCTCTTGGTGGGCATCCATGAACATCTGTGTCATAATCAAATTCATCTTTATGATCCTGCAACACTCTTTGTTTTTAAGGCACTCATTTAACCACCCCTTTGGAAATTCATATTTATCAACTCTCATTAGCACTTTAACAAGCTGATTCCAGTATGATAAGTGAGCACTCTATGTCTTCTGCTTCATCTGGGGAAGAATGAGTCATGATTTGCTGGTCTGTGTTTGAACTACATAGTGTGAATGTTTCATCAGTTTCCTGTTACACAGAGTCCTGGCCTCAGATGCAAAGCAGGAAAAAAGTGACCACATGCTCAAAGTGAACAAGAGTTTGTTCAAAGCAAGAGATGGCCCTGGGAACCCATGGTTAATAAGTGCTGATGGAGAGTGAAATGAGAGCCACACCGAGTTATTCAAGGCTGTGCGCACTCAACTAAGGAGGGGGAAAGAGAAAGAAAGGCAGCTATTCAGACGCATGAACTTCTCACTCACTTTTCAGTTTGCAATCCCAAGAAATAGTGCAACAACTAAAGTCATCTTCCACTTTAAACGAATTGGTCAGAGTCTAGCACATTTGTCTCAATAGCAATTTAATTAAATTTAAACTTGCCGTGACACTCTAGTAGTGGTGACAAACCTATGGCACGTGTGCCAGAGTGGGCACACATGCCATCGGCCCAGCACAGATATCCCCCACTCCTCTGCCCAGCAGCCCAATGGGAGTGCTTCCTCCCTCCCCCAGCATAGAGTTCACCCCGCCCCTCTGCCCAGCAGCCCAATGGGAGTGCTTCCTTCCTCCCCTATCTGGGATAAGGCAGGCAGCTCACATGCAGCATCACTGCTCTAGTATGCAATGACATTTGTTGGATGGGATTGCCTTTAGGAAAGGGTAGGGAATCTCAAGTCTTGATAATAAGTTCCACTATCCAGTTTGGCGTTCCAGATTTCTGTGAGCTCAGCTCATAATTTCATAACCCATGGCACCAGGTATCATTGGACTATGCAAACCAAATCCATATGATTTTATGAGCTCAGTTCAGTTAGTATATAAAGGAGGCTACCTTTACCCTGGTTATGCCATTTCATAAAAAACCCCTTCATAATTTGATGTGGAGGAAGCAGATAAATTATTATCTCTATTTTGTACTTTGATTTGAAAAATCATTTCCCTTCCCATCACCACAGTTAGGTGCTCTAAAGTGTCTTCAGCATGCAGTGGAGAGGACAGAACATAGTACAGTATCTACATATTATGACCGCCTGCAATTTTTGACCTTTTCCTAGATTTATTGCATACAGATTTTTTTTAAAAAAAACGACACCATATAAGACAAAATAAGATGTCCACTTTGATGGCACATTTAAAATCTGAAATCCAAAAGGGAACAGGTTTGGATTGTCTAGCAATGGCTTAAACGTTAATTTTTTTGTTTAAGCTACAACATTACCAACTGAATTTTATCAATTATTTCAGAGTGGTAAGGCCAAACTAAAGCCCTACCAGGTTCACTTTTCTGTTACCTGCAGCAGCCAACAAGATACAGTAGAATATTAGAATACTGTATCAGTAATGATAATGTGTCACCCCTCCAATTCCAATTTATGGCAATCAAGATTTTGCAGGTACACGTTCTTCTTCTTCTTCAAGCACCATTTCCGATTTCAAATATTAGCGATCATCATGATGATCATCCATGAAGATTGCCCTGGGAACAATATAATGTAGCAGTTTTCCATTTGCCCAGGCCAGTATTGATGAAGCTGCTGCCCTCCATCAAGATGGATTCAATTGACATTTAATCCACTTGGGGATCATCACCCTTCCCTACGGACTTCACCACCCAATGCTTTAGTCTTCAGGGTTCTCAGGTTAGTTAACTGCTGCCTGACAATTGGCGTTGAGTTGCTGGCAGTATGGTCTACTCTATTACCATAGCAGGATAACCTGGTTTGCCAGTACCTCTTTCTGGTGACACTGAGACCATGCAACCTCTTGAGGGCTCCATCTGTGGCAGGGCACATAAACCTATTAACTACACATATACCAAGGAAATCTCATCCAGCTCTCTCCTGGCACAGTAGAAATTTTAACTCTCAGCATCTGTCTTTGCAGCCATTCCAAACTAACTACAGAAGTATGCAGATGAATGCTCCCTCTTATCCTGGGGGTAATACACAGTTATCATTATATTTTAACTAGTGTGATTCGATGGGCTTGTCCTTGATGCATTTGCTAAATTCCACTTTAAGTCTGTCTCTCTCTGTCTGTTTGTCTATCCTTCTGGACCTCAAAGGAATACACAAAAACATAAAGATTAAAAACATTTAATAGAAAACAGATTAAAAGACAAACATCAAGGACTATTTTAAAAACCAACTTTCTGCAAAAACGTTTCAAGGACAACCTAAAAGATAGTATTAAAATCAGTTTTAACCATCAAAATCCATGTGAAACAGAAAGACCTGGCTGTGACTCAAAAGCTCATTAGGAGTGGAGCCAAACTTGCATAATTGAGTCATTGCTATGAAAAATATCTGACTCTTGTATTCATTCATCTAATTTTTCAAGATCAAGGGGCATGAAAGAGAACAACTGCTGTAGATGTCAAAATCTGGGCAAGTTCATGCCCCAGGCTTTTTCAGCCTTTGTAGATCTATGGTCTTGACTTGACCTTGAAAGCAAACTAGATTGTAGTGCTGCTATTTATGTCCTCTAAAGCAGGCTAGCTCACTGACCTAGGAATTTGGCTGTGGAGTCAGAGGTGGGGCATTTAACCCCTCATTGTGCATCCCATAAAAGCCAGCTTGTATTGCCTTGGGTAAGCTGCATAGTCCAAGGACTCTCCCAAAAGACAGGACTGATAAAACACTTCTGTGTATTCTCTACTTAGAAAATCCTGGAAAGGGTTACTTTAAGTCAGAATTGACTTGAAAGCACACAACGAAGCATAGCCCAGTGCTGGTTGGATAGCTCAGTGAGTTACTTTGTGGCTTTGGAGACAGAGTTTGAGAATTGAATTCCCTACTGTTGATGTCAGAAGAGCCAACATGCAAGGCTTTGTACAAGCTGCACATACCCAGGATGCTGCTAGAAGGGAATGGTAAGTCACGTCTGAGTACTGTCTAGCTAGAAAGCTATCTTGTGGCAACAACAAATTCCATAGTTTAAATAAATACTTGGGTGCACAAAGAAATGCTTCCTTTTGGTCTGCCTTGAAATATCTATCATGCAACTTCATGGGGTGGGGGGAATCTGAATTCTAATATCCTAAAGGAGAAAAAACTTAACTTTTACCTACTTTTTGTTTGATTGCACCATGAATGTTATATAAATCTCTGTTGTGTCCACATGTATTTGCCCAAACAAGAAAGTGATAAATGCTGTAATCTTTCTCCTATGAGAGTTTCTTCCAGTTTCTTTGTCATTTGTCCCTCTCTTTGCACATTATTCAGTTATGCAATATTCTTTGAAAAATATGGTGCCCAGAATTGTGAGCTGTCATCTTAAATAAGTTATGACAATATTGGTAGATTTATTTTACTCCTTTTCCAATAATTCATTGCATGGCATTTTCGCTGCTGTTTCACAGTGGGTGAAAGGAATGTGGTGGCTCAAGTAGTTAAGATGCTGACTGGAAGGCTGGCAAGTCAGCAGTTCAAGACCTGAGTACTGCACTACAGAATGAGCTCCTGTCTCTGTCCCAGCTCCTGTCAACCTAGCAGTTCGGAAGCTAGAAATTGCAAGTAGGTCAATAGCTACCACTTTGGTCGGAAGGTAAACCGTGTTATGTGCACTTCAGTGTCTAGACATGCCTGCCACATGTCCACGGAAATGTCTGCAGACACAGACAGTGCTGGCTCTTTGGTTGTAAACAGAGATGAGCACTGAACTCTAGAGTCAGATATGACTGGCTTTCTTGCAAGGGGGACCTTTTACCTTCACAGTGGGTGATTGATTTCATTAACCTTTCAATCACAATCCTAGACCTCTTTTTTGACAATTCATTCCAAGACTTCATACATGTATGAAATGT
Organism: Furcifer pardalis; assembly: GCA_030440675.1. Classification (NCBI taxonomy): domain Eukaryota; kingdom Metazoa; phylum Chordata; class Lepidosauria; order Squamata; family Chamaeleonidae; genus Furcifer; species Furcifer pardalis. Next base: position 246,459,398 of record CP126890.1, read on the forward strand.
TCATACCTGAATTAATATCAGATACAGACAGCTGAAGTACTTAATGTTATATCCTTGAAGAAGAAGCATGACTAACAGCGGGATGTAGAAGGAGTCTCCTCAAGGAGGGGAAAGAATTGTGAGTACAGTCAGACCTCGCTTACAGAGTGCCTCACTTAAAGAGTAACTCGCTTAAAGAGCAGAATTTTCTCTGAATGTTCGCTTCGTTTAACAAATAAAACCAACCAAAAAACTCGCTTAACAAATAAATCAGGGTTCGTAATAACCCCCCCCCCCCGAAGTCACATATGGTCACTTACAATGGTGTTTCACTTAAAGAGCAAACTTGCTTAAAGAGCAATCCCATGGAAAGCATTATGCTCATTAAGCGAGTTACAACTGTACATTAGACCATCCCCTGAGCAATGGTATGCAACCAACTAATCCCACTGAAGCAGAAGCATTGCATTGTAAAGTTCCTGATGAGCGAAATAGCTTGATGATCCCTGAGAATAATTTCTATTATTTCAGAGAGCATTTCTTCATTTAAATAGGAACTCTTAACTTCACTTTGCTGCGAATGGAAATGTGACATCCTTTGTGTCCAAAAAGCTCACAGAAGAACTGATCAACATCGACCAAAAGGAATACCGTATATATTTGAATATAAGTCTAGTTTTTTAGCCTCCAAAATTAGGTCCAAAAAAGGAGACTCAAGTTATACTTGGGTCAATGACCCTGGGGGTCCCAAAACTCCACTGGATTGAGATGCACCAACCGACAACAAGACAGAGGAACTGAGCATGTCTCAAAATGGCATAGAGAAAATCCTTTATTTCAACAACATGGGGAACAACACTACAGTAAACACTCAAAAACATACCAACACAAATGTCTAAATTAATTAATTTTACCATATTTTCTTGTATTTTAATTACTGAAACTCACTATCAGCTGCTGCATTTTCCACCCCCGACTTATACTCGGGTCAATCTATTTTCCTAGTTTTAGAGGTCCAAATTAGGTACCTCGACTTATATTCAGGATGACCTATAGCCGAGTATATATTGTATATCTAGTTGATTGGAGGCTCTCCAAACAATATAGAAGTGCCATTTTTGTAAGACCAAGTATTACAGTCCTCTTGATGGACTATATTGAAGAAGACAACATAGAAATCTTGATGGCTGAACTGGTTGCATTTATAGTAACACTGATTTATAAACCACTTAATGCACCATTCTGCTTTAAGAAACTGTCTAATAAAGAAAAACCCAAACACACACTTTCTAGTTAGAAATTTCAACAGCTATAGTAACATTTGGTGATTGGTGATGAAAATTTGGCTGCTGCACCTCAAGCAACAAAAACTCATGAACCAAATGTGGGTAGCTACCACTGAGCAGCTCAGAGTGGCCATAAGGAATGGATCACCTACCCACATTATGCACAACAGTTCCCCATAGTCAGGTAGCTTGTACCTGAGAGACAAATGCAGCTGGAAAATCAGATCAATCCTCTAGATAAAAATCAGGTTGAAACAAATACATCTTCCCAACATACTAAGTCCAGTTGATGATGTCTGTAGTTATAACCATCAGAGCCACTGTGTCCAATCTAAATTCAGGTTTAGCACCTACCTCTCTTTTTTTTGTTACTTTGTGATGTATTTGTATATTATTTAAAAATTTCTTGTTCCAATAGTGGATAATTTGTGGCCTTCCAGCTATTATTTTCTCTGCAACTCCCAGCATCCCTTACCAGTGACTCTGCTTGACAGGAATTATTAATCACATCAGCTGGTCGGCTGTCAACCACATCAGGGATGAAATACTCAGCCATTGCCATAAAATCAGTAACTTTCAAAGGAATGTAATGAACTGTCCAACTTCTAACTCACCCAAATATTACTGATCTAAAACCTTAGTACTGTATAGATGTTAAATAGATTCCTCCGGAGACAATTTAAGGAACTGCTGGAACTGCAACTTTTTATGTACTCTAGTATACAGATTCAATATTATCTACCTGCATGAGAAGATATAGCAGACTGAATGGGGGCGGCCATAGCTGAAAAGGGGATGGAGAGATGCCCCTTTCTTTGTCTGAAAAGCATGGGAATTGAGCCATGCTGATATGAAGCCAGGAAAAAATAGACACAAATGCAGCTACTCGAGTCTAAGGAAAGAAGCAGAGCTGGCTTGCCACAGGCAGCAAATGCTGAGAGGAGGAGACAGTAAATATTGAAACAGAGAGCTCACTGTGCTTGTAAATAGAACAGGAGCACCATTTTATTCTGTATTGCAGGCAGCAAAAATAAATGACTGAGCAGGATATAAAATGTGGAAGGATTTATCACGTATTTGATAGAATCTGCCTTCTCAGAATGACCTCCTGTAAGATAACAAAATACTGAACTGGAATTCCATATTCAACATTCAGATTGGGACTTACCTGGATTACTAATTTATTCTCTTTATTTGATAGAATCCGGTATGTATATACACAATTCTGAAACCTGGAACAGAACAGAGGACAGAGTGTTAGAATAGTTTGAATTGGGGCAGCTTGTCGATCAAAGGATCGATTCACCCCAAATTTGGGGGGGACACTTTTCTTTTGCCCTGCTAAATAAAGAAAAGATACATTTAGAAGACTTCAGATTTACTTTCTATATCGGTGATGGCGAACCTTGGCACTCCAGATGTTCTTGGACTTCAATTCCCAGAAGCCCAATCCCCTGTGAATCCACACAAATGGGTTTACTGCGATTCATCCGGCCCACGCCACCCTCATCGCTCCCGGAAGCGGAAGTAAAACATGCCCGGACAGGCACATTTTACTTCTGCTTCCGGGAGTGATGAGGGCGGCATGGGCTGGATGAATCCCAGTAAACCCATTCGTGTGGATTCACAGAGGATTGGGCTTCTGGGAATTGAAGTCCAAGAACATCTGGAGTGCCAAGTTTCGCCATCATGGGTCTATATTGTCTACTGCCTATATTATTTTCTTTACAGTCATGTATGAGATACAGTGCTGTGTATTGCTTGTTGCATTGGATTAGCACCAATTAACACAGCAGGCCTGATTTACCATACCAGGAAGTGCCAGAGTCGGCTGTCAAACATTGTACTTTCCATTTTCAGATCTGTAGTGCCAACAGTACAAAATCATGTGTATGTGTTCATGTGGTTTTGTACTCTATATGCATCTTATTGTTTTCCAAGCTTTTGTTGGTATGTATCTTCCATAGTTTTTTTTAACCCTTCACAGTATTCAAACTGTGCAGATCAAATGCATGATCTGTATTTCCAAAACTTTAATTCTTCATGCCCCCCCCCCCTCATTTCTGGCTTACAAGGTTGTAGAAAAAAACTTGACAGTGTCATGTCATGTCAAAATATACTACCATCAGGAGGATGACTAAAAAGACACTCAACTTTATGACAGTTCATTATTCAGCCACATCTTTGATTTCTTCTCTTGTATGCTTGGGGCAACCATGGCAATGTCACAGATCCCCAGTATACCAGAAACACTTATTCTAAGTTGGCCTCTCCTTTCGCCTGATTGTATTTGCCAGATATTTTGGGTAACAATTCCTTTTATTTCTGGACATTGGCCATGTTGATGGCCATTATAGTCTAAAAGGTATCAACCAGAGCTGGCCTAATTGAACATTGCAAGCTGCATAGGACCATTGTGGTGCACCTTGTCCCTTTCTCACTCATACTAGTAATGTCTACAGTTATATAACAGTGATGTTATGCTACTGGATGTTTCCCATCTGTCACAGATGTCAGCTAATTACCTGAGCTTGAGCAAGGGAAAAAACCCCATAAACGAGATGTTACTTAATAGGACAGGAAAAGAAAAATGTAATAACAATGTGTGGGTTTATCTCTCTCAGTTTTAACATCTAATTAGACCCTTATATTCAGTGCAAATATTTCTCTCATATTTCCATTGAATGCAGCTAAGACACAATTTTGTGCCAAATTTGTCTAGCTCCGGGCCCTATTTTTGGCTTCATCCATTATAAGTAAACATGGGACTCAGAATCTCCTGGTTATCTCAGTGTTGAATCCAGAGCTGGGATGGTAGTGGGTGCATGAATTGAGGGCTGGCAATGTGGCAATACCCTCATGTGTCTTTGAATCACACTGATAACAACAGGGATGGGCTGCTTCAGTGACTGATATGCCAATTTCTGATTAGCTAGTGGCTGAGTCAGGTGAGCCAGTCCACCTGTGGCACATTATCATTGAGTGGTTGTAAATGGCAAGGAAGACAGATGTGGGATGACCTCATCCTCAGCATTTGAGGAATCTTTTTAAAGAAACTGAGTTTGAAAGTTTCATCAGGCTTAGATCAGATAGTTTTGGTGCCAGTGTCCACACTAGCTTCTTAATCTAATACAGTTTGATCCATAGCACACCACACCTTTCCTTTGATCCCACCCTCTGCCAATTCCCCAGCTCTTCTTTTATAGTTCATTATAAAGCCAGTGGACTGTTCAAAGTGTTGCTTGGTGCTAGGGAAAAGTTTGCCAAAGTTCTCCATAACATAGAAACACAGTAGTCTGCTGTAGTTCATTGGAGTTGTTTCTATTCCATACTCCTGTTTTTTCATATGCCGGGGCAATCTAGCACTGAACTTGTATATCCATGTAGTGATTAGGTGATCTAGTGCTAAACCTGTTAGTTCAAAAATTAAAAAGACTTTGGGGCAACTAGGGGGGGAAATAGAGAGGTCCAACTATCATGCCTAGTTTAGTACATCACCAGAATACCATCAACAGTCATACCCTTTATCCTTCTGAAGATCAAAAGAACTGATCACACAGTAAAAATCAGTTCAAATAATTCTAACCTGAATAAATGTTTGAAAAGGTCCATATTGGGATCAAAAAGGACTGGACTGTCTCAATTTGGCCTTTGCATCATGTGATCTATTTTAAAAAGTGAATTCATTTTACACCCTTATGAAATGTCTCATTATTTGACCATGGCATGGTATAGCCACACATCGAACCACACAAGCCACCTCGCCATGGCAAGGCAACACTCCTTGGAGGGGGCATGTTGCTGCAACCTTACTTAAATTTCAGCATATTTCCCCTGAATTCTCTACACACTATCTACAGTTCTCCATCTTGCTTATTTAAAATCAATGTTGTTATTCAGATGGGGTGAAAGCTCCATCCCTAATGGTTTCAGCTCAACCCACAGGAGACCAGAACTTATTTAAATAGCTTGAAGTAAAATTTTATGTCACCAAACTGTACCTGATTTCAGGAGGAACAACTTCATATGGTGACTGCTATATTTTTACTGTGAGCTTTCGTGGATCAAGTCCACTTCTTCAGACAAGGAGTAAAACTTCCAGGCATGTTTTATATACACCAGATCCAGGGGTCAAGATGTCACAAGGGAAAAAGATCACAAAGTAATTGTGTCACAAGGAAAAAGGACACAATTGCTTTGTGATCCTTTTCCCTTGTGACATCTTGATGCCTGCATCTGGTGTTTATACACCATGCCTGGAAGTTTTCCTCTTTGTCTGAAGAAGTGGACTTGATCCACGAAAGCTCACAATAAAAATATAGCAGTTACTCTTTAAAGTGCTGCAGTGCTTTTGTTTTTATTTTATTGTTGTTGTCCTTGTTTGTTTTCTGATATGCCTGAACCACAGAATAACACAGCTACTATTCCAAAATATTCATATGGTGAGTTTTCCGTTATGTAAATGCAACAATTTGAGAACTACCACACTGTCTTCTCCTTCTTGTTACTGCAGCCCCAACTTGAATGTCTAATGCCAATCTTCTTGATATTTGAGGATAAGGTTAGGACCTGTTTTTTCACCTGAGCACTAATGAACTACTGTTCTTGAAATGAATAGGACTGGATTTACTGCTGATTACTGTCTCTGCCACTCACTTGGTTGGTTTTATTGGCTGAAATCCATTGCTTTGTCATGCATGAGGTAGACAAATGGCATTAACATTTAGTTGTTTCTAGCTGGCAATTACTGAGGTGCCACTGAAATTCTCAGAGGTGCCCGTGCCCACTGGCCTGGCATATACCTGAGAATCCCAATGGGGACTCATTAATTGCCAGTTAGAAGTGACTGGATGTTAAAGACTTGAACTTAAATGTGTGACTACAATGTGTCTTTTCAGAAAACAATAACTTATAGTCCCTATTTGTAGTACTTTAACAATTATTATTTTTCCCCTTAATGGATTACTCAGCAATTAAATTATCTCTTAAAAGAACACAGAACTGAAATGCAATTAACACATTTCCCGTATATTTTAGACACAGAATAAAAAGTATATTATGTAGTTTCAAATGAAGAGTGACAATTATCAGAAAGAGCTTCGTTGCTTTAAACCAGGGGTTCCCAATCTATGGCCCATGCACAGCACCATATCATGTGGCCCACCGCCAGAACCGGAAGTGGAAGTGGATGTGTTTATATCAGCCATAAATGTGCCCACAGCTGGTGTAAACGCAGTTAAGTCAGCTGTAAATGTGTCTATGGCTGTCATAAATGTGGAAGCGGGTACATTTACTTCTGTTTCTGAGGGTGTGGTCTGGCCCACTCAGCTGTCTATGGGACGTAGTCAGGCCCGTGGCGTAAAAAGTTTGGAAACCCCTGCTTTAAAAACTATCTCTTCTGTTTGAACAGTAAATCTAGATATTTTGTATATACAGTATGCTATAACTTGGGCTAAACCCATAGCTATCCTACCCATCTGTACAGGTGTACATTCCAAGGGTGTTTGTGACTTAGATAGACAACAAACTGGTTGCTTTAGATAGTTGAAGCAGTGGTGAAACACTCCCCCCCCCTCTTTTTGGGGTGTGTGTGGAAGCTTTGAGACAGTTTTCTCAAACCATTTTCATACATAATAATTAAGTATATTTTTGCACTTACTGCATTTCATTTTTTAGAATAAACACTGCATTTCTTAGAATACATATATATTTACTTTCAAAATATTTTGTTGTTGTTCAGTCACACAGTCGATTCCGACCCTTTGCAACCCCATGGACCACTGTCTGCCAGGCACTTCTGTCCTCCACCATCCTCCTCAACTCACTCAGCTCTGTGCCCATTGTGTCTACAATACCATCTAGCCATCTCATTTTTGGCCGCCCCCTTCTTCTTTTGCCCTTCACCCTTGCCTGCATCAAGGCTTTCTCAAGCGAATCCTCTCTTCTCATTTGATGTCCAAAGTACTTTAGCTTCATCTTTACTATTTGACCTTCTAAGGAGCACTCAGGTTTGATTTCTTCTAAGATTGACCTATTTGTTCTCCTTGCTGTCCAGGGGACTCTCAAAACTCTCCTCCAACACCACATTTCAAAGGCATCTATTCTTCTGCGCTCAACTTTCCTTATGGTTCAGCTCTCACAACCATACATTGCCACTGGGAATACCATTGCTTTGACTATACAAATTTTTGTTTGCAATGTGATGTCTCTACTTTTCACGATGTTCCCCAGGTTTCTCATTGCTTGCCTCCCAAGAATCAGTTGCTTTTTTATTTCATGGCTGCAATCACCATCTGTACTTTCAAAATATATCAGACAGCAAATAAAACAAAACAAAAAGAAAGAAAGACAATAACATTATGGCACTTTAAAGACTAGCTGCAATCATTTATACATGATTATTTCTCTAGGATCCAATGGAAATACAGAAGTACACAATGGTTGATGTCTTTTAACTCTCACTTTTATGTCTGAAGAAGTGGAAACTAACATTAAAATATGAAAACTAACATTAACATCCATGAAAACTAACATCCATGAAAACTAACATTAAAATACTGTGTATCAGATAGTCTTTAAGGTGCCACATATTTTTGTCTTTCTCTTTTTCTCTTTTGTTTTATACAGCTAACCACCACACTGTGGGCATGGTATGGTGGGCATGGCCAGGGGGAAGCCCTGCGTTGCACCCGAATCAGGACTACTTTATTTCAAAATTTGGATGGGTGAAGCCAGTCAGCATTTCTGCTACTGGTTCTTGTGAACTGGTGTGACCCTGCTGATGCCCACCACTGCAGCTAACACAGCTAACACTTCAAACACTCTCAGAATGTGTGTCTCTCTTTCTATGCTTTATATTGCAATGAAAATGTTAATGCATCAATGCCTTTGTTTTTTTCATGTCTTGACCGAAAACAATTACTTGAGTGAAAGTGGTTACAGTTGTGCTGTGAAACTCAAGGTCAGCAATTGAGAAGTGAGTTTTCTTTTTTAACACAATAACTCTAAGTGACTGTGCTTGAAAATTTTGTTTCATAAAGTACGGTTATGCTGACATTTAAGATATCATTGAGTACTCATCACTTCCCCAAGCAGTGAATGCCATACTGTTTCAGTTCCTTCAGATGAAGAAAAGCTTATGGTGGATTTCTCTAATGGTGGTTTTACAGAAATCATCTTCAGCTGCAACTCATATCCGAGAATGCATTTTTCCCCTGAAGCAGGAAAAATGCCACTGGTGTGAATTTGTTTAAGGCGGATCACAACTTGCCATGCAGTGACCCACACACTATGATCATGGAGCCATCTCCTGGGGCACGTATGAAATGAGACATGCAGGATTTAACATCAGGATTGCAATGGACTGCTGCAGCCATGAGGATATGAACAAGGTGTGCCTTCACAGCCAGTCCATCTGGCATGGCCTCTTCCTCCTCCATGACTGTTGGGAATCACAATAGTGAAGTGGTTCCTCCTCCACTTATTTTGCTGTTTGGCCCAATATGATGGTTTCCAGTGGCATTTCCTCCAGTGAGAGGACCATCACCTCACTTACAGGGGCTCATCCGCCCATAGCCATTGGCCCCTTTAAGGAATCAGGGTATTTACTGCTGCCCAACACTTGGTGTTGAGTTGCTGGCAGTAGGGTCTACTCCCTTAACGTAGCGGGATGTCCAGTCAGACATCCTTTATAAATATAGAGCACAAGAAGAGACACCTACAACACAAGCAAAGAGACACCTACAACACAGAACAGAACAACAAACCTATTGCAGGATGCCCTGTCCCCAACCTTGTCCCAGACTGTTTCTCTGCCCTTACAACTTGATGGATGAAGTGAGGTGCCAGAATAAATAAAATATAATATAAGTATGATATCCTACCCTTTACTCTACCAGTGAAGGGACTGCAGTGGCTCAAGTGGCTCAGACATTGACTGGAAGGCGGGAGGTCAACAGTTCGATTCCCGAGTACTTCAGTTTGAAAGCAAGAAATTGCAAGTATATCAACAGTGACCACTTCAGTGGGAAGATAAACAGCGCTCCATGCGCTCCAGTGTCTAGTCATGCCTGCCACATGATCACGGAAATGTCTGCAGAAGCAGACAGCACTGGCTCTTCAGCTTTGAAACAGAGATGAACACTGAACCCTAGAGTCGGATACAACTGGCTTTTGAGCAAGGGAAACCTTTACCTTTACCTTACTCTATCAGGATGCCAGTGTGATATACAACCAGGTATTTTACAAACATTGAAGCCACAGATAAAATCCTTAACAAAACAAAAAACAGTACATAAAATCATTAACGGTAAAATGCTTAACAACTAAAAGGATAAAACAAAGTGCCCACATAACCGAGAATGGTTATGCCATGTAACAAAATTATTTCCTGATCGGTATCAGGTGAGTCTCTTTGTACGTGTGCGTGATGTGCTGTCAAGTCAGAATCAACTTAATATCCACTAAATCAACTTAATATCAGCCTTAATAGGGCTTTTGAGGTAAATGAGATATCTAAAAACTGATTTGACAGACACGGCAACCCATGAGTTGCCATGTCAAGCAGGTATTCAGGTCTCCTGACTTAGTTCAGCAACCCACCCACAATGGATACCCTTAAAGTGAGACTTTTTTAAAAAACCAGGAGCAATCTGTAGCAAGAGCACCACTGTTAGAAACCCCCATACGTTGTGAAAGGTAAAAGGCCTCAGAGGAACTGTGAATATTCTTTAGTCAAGTCTCACTATGTTGTGTGGATCCCATGACACATTCACAGTAACTTAAATGTTCAAATTTAGATCACCCATTTTCACCCTCTTCATTTAGGTCTTTTGTCCACCCCAAAAGTTCCTTGTTCCTATTTCAACAGCTGGTAAAAGGGAAGTATTGGCATGACTTTCTCTCTTCTTCTTTTTAACTTTGAATTAAACAGTTGCTTAAGCACATGGAGAGAAACTTGAGCTTTCTTTCTCCATTGAAAGAAAGATGGCAGGCAAGCAAACAATAAATAAATAAATCACACACACACACACATAACTTCTGTCTTCTTGCCAACTAATCTCCATCATAAAGTAATGCTAAAATGAGCAAATTGCATAAAAATAGTTTACACATATATTTGTAAATGTCCTGATATTTATTTTTATAATAATAATTTCGTGTCAGAGATTACTCTGGGTAGAAAGGATTTTTAGGAGGTGACCAAAGGAGGCTCCTTGCATGTCTCTAAGTGCAGCTCTCAGGTATCAAAACCCGACCTTCCAGTCTCCAGCTCAGCACCTTAACCACTAAGCCACTGGGGGAGCTGCATTTTTGATGGCCTAATTAGATACCTTCCTACAAATTTCTGAAATTTGTTAACCAAATGTTGACTTTATGATACAAATCATTATTGCCCCAAAATGATTTACATATGTTTAAGAATTATTTTTTGACAATGATATTGTTTTAAAATATTCCAAATTTAAATATCTAAGCTAAAATTTCAAATTTGGGCAAAACTGTATTATGTATATATTATGTATCCAATCTCAACATGTACCAATTTATTATTATTATTATTATTATTATTATTATTATTATTATTATTATTATTATTATTATTATTATTATTATTATTATTATTATTATTATTATTATTATTATTATTATTATTATTATATGCCACCCCAATTGCTTATAGCGACTCTGGGCGGCTCACAACGAAACAATACATCAACAAAGTATCAAAAAACAAGAACATTTCAAGGAATCCCCAGTCAAAGTTACAAATGAATGAGCATCACAACAATATAAAACAATATATCACAGCTACAAATATCAGATAAGAAAATATCAGATAACAAGACAATTACAAAATAATATATCATTAATTGCTGTGTGAATGTTATCTCCTTGTTTTTATTGTCTGATTTCTTATACTTTGCCATGGTCAATTGACTGGTGCAATAAACTAATTGATTGATTGATTGATTGATTGATTGATTGACTATATTATATATCCCCTCTTTGACTTAGGAATGTTCTGTCCACCTCAGCTCTGATTTGGGAGGGACGGGGCGGGACAGGAGTGAAACCTCAGCACTCAAGTCCTTGCAAATTTTTGCTAGATCTACAAAGCTGTTATCAAAGGTGACATGGATGATAAATAAATGATTAAACTTGGGGGGACAGGGTTAGTTTTTGACTGATTTGGATTTTTCTCTCAAGCATTTTCCATGTATTCCTGGAAGTGCAATGTAAGAAGCCATTGTCCTTCAGGTGTACATAAAGATTGATTCAGAAACTCAGTATGTTAATTCTGAAATTGTCATATCAATAATGCATATGCACACTATGAACGCTGGTGACTTCCAATTGAATTATTCATTGAATGGACAGAAGCATGAAAACAGCAAATAAGATTAAATCATATTGGTACCCGCACTACTGTTGGGGGGGGGAATATCACAGCCTCCCTTTAAACATTTGAGTTGTTAGCAAATCTTTTCAGGTGGCACATTCTATAGTGCTACTTGTCTGTTCAGATTCTTTTGCTATCTGTAGTAAACTCTTAAACTAAGTCCAGGCGATATCATAGACAAAGAGTAATCACATTCTGTTATATGTATGGCTTGCATTCTAAGTACAGCTATGAAGACAGGTAGCACAGTGGAAAGTATGAGGCATACTTACAGCAAACAGAGGGCGTATGCTGAGGGCATAGATTCACTGGCCCGCACAAGGAAGCTGCCATCCTCGCCTACTTTAGAAAGCAGGTCCTCACTTCTTGAACGGGTTATGGTTCCATGGTACCAGCAGTGATCCATTCTTCGATTCATGGTGAAAGGGACCCTGCCCCCAGAATATAATATAAAGCAAAAATTAATTTACAAACACAATAATCATCAGTCATCAGTTACGTAGAGATCTCAGAGCTGTCTCTGTGTAGCAGCTGCTGCTCACTCAGCTTCCTGTTTTAATGGTGCAGAGAGAAAGGAAACAGAGTTAACTTCCTCATAAAAATCAGCTACTCAAAATGAGAGTTGCCACGCACACCGCTCCAGTTGTTCTCTTCATGTAACCCATAGCTTCCTTGCAAGCTTTGCATTAATTTGGTGGGTCCTGTTTATACTCAGTATATTGTGCTCAAGTGGATTTGCCCCTGTATAAAATCATTATTTTCATCCATACAGCTCCACATCATCCCTCTTTTCTGTTGTATCTGATTTACCAAACAAGTGTTTGCTAATGGTTTAATGCACCAACCTGCTAAATAGCCACAGCTCTCAAGCATCCCCATAGTGCAGGGGTGCCCAAACTTTTCGGGCCACGGGTCGGTCACATGGTTCAGTGTGCTTGTCACGTGGTACCATGGGTTGGATTAATTGGCACCATGGGCTGGATCTGGCCCATGGGCTGTAGTTTGGGCACCCCTGCCATAGTGAAAAATCAACCTTTCAAGATCTCTATAAGTAAAAAACATTTTGTGCCTGACAATGCTTGGCCTCTATGAACAGCTGATCACTGGCCTATAGCTGGGCTCAACCTCAGCATCTTCCCTGCCATGGCAAGGTCACAGCTGGGGGTTAATGAAATGACTGGAATGGCTTCCTTCTGCAGGCCACTGCCAGAGAAGCATAACATTTGCCTCAACTGTTGGGTCAAAGGAAGGCAGGAGAATGAAAAGGGCTGGAAAATTCCTGCAGAAGGAGCTTCTCACCCAGCTGTGACTGTAAAAGAGGAACTGACTGGAAGGCAAGGAGGCCAGAAAGGAAACTGAAAAAATGAACCAGACAGAAGGAGAGTGAGAAAGACTGAGGTAAGATGGAGAGCTCAAACGAAGCAGAAGAAGAGGAGGGTGGAGCCAAGGAGTAGGCTGATGCTCTGGAGTGGACAAGTTGCACCAACAGTCCATATAGTCTATGCCTACTTTGCCAGACTCTTTTAATTTCTAAAACTTTCACAGCTCAACCAAGCATTCCCCAAGGCAGCAAGGGTGAATTGCATAGGTTCATCTCCAGAGGATTCAAGTGCTACCATTGGTCACTGAGAGGTCATGCCACTAGAACATGGTGAGACCTCAATTCCAAAGTCACACCAACCCTTACCCAACAAAGTAGTTGAAGACATCAGATACAGTTTAAGAGATTGTGATAAATGGTCAAGGTCTTGAAAGAAAGACAGGTTATTCTGTGAGCTATCATTTCATGTTGTTTGTGCTTGAGACTGAACAATAGGGTGGAGAAAGATTAACAGAAATGTCCCCATGGATCCAATGGCCACCTTGCAAACAGTTCTATAACAGAGGTTTCATTTGTTTTCAATGCTATTAGACTTTTATTATGATAACCAGTATGCCTAGTGGTTTATTTGATGTCCATTTACCAATGATGGACTACACACCCTCATACTCTCCTCTCCAATATAGTGTTCAGGTCTGATCTGTGGTGGCTATCTAAGGCTTGGCTGACTTGCAGGACAATTAGGGACTGTCCCATATAGTTAGTGGCCTGGCACAGGCAACAGGACATCTCTACACTGGATTTGATATTGTACACTGCTGCACTGGGAACAGATGCACCATTGTCTGGGTATGTCTATTACTATTTTTGCAGTGAACTATTATTCTCTTAAGGATAGCAAAAGCCTAACCTGAAGATCCAAGGGAAGATGCTAGTGATATTACAATACATGAGTCCTTCAGCAACAGTAACTATATGGCAGCTGTATAGACTCCACGCACTGAGTTTAAAGACCAACAAGTGAATTCTAGTATCAGCAGCAGTAGTTGTTCTAGAACAGTATAAAGAAGATAATTGTACTACCACATGGCATATTGTGAAGTTATGAAAATGAACCCCCAGATCTAAATTTAGCAGCATTCCATTCTGCAAGATTTCAGGTCCAAATCCTGAGATCTAGAGGATGGACTCACCAAACTTCTCAGAGCCAAAGCCTGACACTAAGGAAAGCCTACTGAAGGAAATATTAAGAACTGGCTGCAATCATGAACCTTCTGTTGTCTTGCTGGGAAACTAGATCTGGTGGGTTAATCTTTATCTCATAATGCATGGAACCATTTTACCATCTACACCAATCCAATGCCTTGTCTGGTTTGAAAACTAAAAAGACAGAAGATTGGATTGGTATTTTATTTTCTTCTAGTCTTCTTGTGTAAGCTCTTGACATGTTTGTTTAAAGTTTTTTTAAAAACCCATTAAGTAACGTGAGTCAAGTATGATCTAAAATTTAGTCTTGATTTAGCATACTTGGTCGTACACTTGCAGTCAGACTGGGCACCCTAGTTACAAAGCTAAGTGGATTCTAGGACTGTTCTTGATCTTGCTGGATCTGTCAACTCCTAAAGAAAGAATGGGAGAATTGTCCTCCATGCATTGTCACTGGACCACAACTGTCAACACCCATTAGTTTGGCCATGCTGGTTTATGGCTGGTTAGAGGCCAATGTCCAACAAAATTAAGAAATCTCAAATTTCCCTCCCTTCAGAACTTTCATGGGGGATTCCAAGGGTCTCATCCTGGCCCCTCCCCTGCTCAAAGTACCTAAGACTGTTTGACAAAACCAGATGTTGGACAATACCCTTGATTAATGTGTTCAAGGTGTGGAGTCATGAATGTTGTTTTTCAAGCAAAGAAGCTATTTTTGGTGAAGAGGTTGATAGGTTAAATTTGTACAACTGCAAAATGGATGGTTTCCTATCTGTGCTCAAGAGTAAGTGCACTCTAGATGTCCCAAGGGTTTCAAATAGTAGTTTCACAGCTTAGACTGAAATTAACATTGGATATGTGGAAATGTAGAGGGGACGTGCTCTGCATCACGCATGCCTATACTAATCTACTCACTTAAAGTATATCCTATCTTTCATACAAGAGGAACTCACAGTGGCATACAAATAATTTTAAAACACAAATAACTGAATGAGTGAAAAGACAATAAATCAAAATTTGAAAAACAAAAATAAATAACTATATCAATAACTAGAAGTATTAAATAGTCCCTTTAAAACAATTTTAAAGACACATTTTAAAGGTAAAAATGACAATCCCCACATTGAAGCTCCTTCTTAACATCAATTTATTAAAGACTTTGCTTACCAGTGGCTAGCAGGGAGGGGTCTAGTACAGCCACTAAGGGGTCCAAAACAAGACCTGTTTCCCTTTCTGATCACAACCTCAAGTTGATATGCTTGAACAGTTTGTTCAAATGTAAACATTTTGTGTACATTTTTAATAGCTAAAGGCAAGCGAATGTGAAAAGAGAGGGATAATTGCTTCAATATATTCTCATTCAAGCAGCACAGATTGGGTCTAAAGATATAAAAATATTAATCATAGTTCCATTTCATTCCATTTAGATAGATACAAACCTGCAATTTTAAATAAATCTGCTGCAGAATGCATTTGATGTGCTCTTTAGACACTTATTTAAATGTGTGTTTTCTTTCAGAATATATATTCTGTGTGCATTTCTTTCATGTCCTCAAGATCTTTTCCCACTGAAGTGGTCCCTATTTATCTTTACTTGCAATTTCTTGCTTTCAAACTGGCAGGAGCTGGGACAAAGACTGGTGCTCAAACCGTCATGCAGTACCCAGGTCTCAAACTGCCAACTTGCTGGCCTTCTAGCTAACAAGGCAAGCTTCTTAACCACTGAGCCACCCTACTGACTCAGAACTAGACAAACCAAACCCCTGCGCTTTGCTGGCCACACTGAATCCATACGCCAAATTAAAATGGTAAGTCAATGTTTTACAAGGTTCTTTCTCATTTTTGCTGTATTAACTCTCCCGCCCCAGAAATGTTTCCAGCTTTGAAACTTACCTCCTAGAGCTCGATGTGTCCTCTTTGTGAGTAATGTGGGCTAGCAGCTTGTCATTTCCAGCACGCTTAGCATTGATGGGAGCTCAACTAGCCATCTCCCTTGCAGCCATGCGGCTTCACAAACTAAACAGAAACAGAGCACATGGTTTCCAGAAGGAAAGATGAACTGTAATTAAACCTCTGGTGAGCCAATATTTTGAAAACCTCTTCTTTGTTCAGGCTGAGGAGGAGGAGAACGGGAGTGTCCAAATTGAAGGCATTGCAGCTGAGATAACCAATGCTATACTTAGAGAAGAGGCAGAGGTTGACTTCGACTGACTCAGAACTAGAAAAACCAAACTTATGGGCTTTGCTGGCCACACTGAATCCATACTTGCTTCTGCATGATGACACTAACTTTAAAAATGAACCACAGAACTGCTCTTCAAACTCTGTGCTGTTTTTTCTTTGGTTCGTTAAATAATCACGATTAAACAACATATGAACCTTTCTGTCATTCTTGCCTCCCATATCGAAATCTGCTTGGCCCCTCCCATTGAAATCTGAAATGACTTCCTTTGCAGATTCCCATCCTTAGGTAAAGGAATAGAAGATCCTGCTGACTTACTGCTTCGGTTAAACAAATTCACACAGAACAGAATAGCACTACAAAATGAAAGCTGAAAAAAGAGATATTGCAGTGGATACAAAACCATTCTTAAATCCAGCAATAACTTTGCTTGCTCAGAACCACCACCACCAACCTTATAGTCTGAATGATGTAAGTCACTTTAAGACATGATCCCAAGAAAGAGGTTTGTTAAGATGCACAGTGATCTAGAATATGCTTATTGATATGATTTCATGATTATTGTAATGCGCTTTACATGGAGCTGCCCTTTGTGACCATTCGGAGGCTACAGCTGGTCCAGAACGCGGCTGCACAAGTGGTGTTGGGGTGTGGGTGTTATGCCTGTGCCTCACCGCTGCTGAGGGAGCTGCACTGGCTTCCAGTTTGCCTCCAGGTGCAATTCAAGGTGCTGGTTATTACCTTTAAAGCCCTACATGGTAGTGGACCAGGATACTTAAGAGACCGCATCGTCCCAAGGACATCTGCCCTTCCCACCAGAGTGGACCAGAGAGGCTCTCTGGTTGTGCCATCGGCCAGGGAGGCACATCTCTCTGGCACTAGAAGGAGGACCTTCTCTGTGTCCGCTCCGGCCCTGTGGAACCTTCTCCCAATAGAACTACGCCTGCAAACGGAGCTGCTGTCCTTCAGGAAAGGATTGAAAACCTGGCTGGCAGGTCAGGTCTGGGGAATGGATCGATCAATTTCCCCAGCTAGCTGGATTGATGGTTTGACACCCAGTGCCTCCTAGCTATAATGCCTAGCTGTAATGCCTGGTTTTTAATGCTAAGTTTTTAAGCTTCTTTTAAAATTTCTAAATTGGTTTTAAATTGTTGTCTTGATGATTGTGTTGGGAATCGCCCTGGGTCCCTTCGGGGAGGAGGGTGATAAACAAATTTAAATAAATAAATAAATAAATAAATAAATCTTTCAGAGTCTTTCTGATCACATAGTGCAGCCCAAAACCTGTTCCTAATCTGTTGTGAATTCAAATTCAAATCACTTTATTATGATCATTGACCAGCACAATAAAAAGGGTTTAAGTACATGAGATACAATCAAAATGTACCACCACAAATGTATCTACTTGAGTTGAAATAAAATAGAATAAAATCAGTTGTTAAAATTGGTGTTACATTTGGGCTAGGTAATGGAATGGTACCTCTTTGAATCTGAATTAAAAATAATAAAACAACACAGATTTATACAGATAGGACAGCTGATATCTCTAAATCTGACATAAATTCAAAAGTTTAAAAGTTATAGTTATAAACATGAGAATAAAAGTGTCTGTATACAAATGCACAATAATAGATACAGTATACATCAGTAGGGTATAAAATAGGATTACAAATGCCAAGTAGAAATCATTATGGCTAGTTTTTTTATCTGTAGCTGGTTCTTTCTAATGCTCCATACCCTGGTTGCCTTCCAAGCAAACCTGGCAACAGCAGCGATCAGATCAATGATTTTATCTGAGAGCATGGTTCTAAACATATGATTATTCAACTTGATTTGAGGGAAGGCAGCAATAAGGTCACGGCTAAAGTTATCATAAAACTGGCATTCTAGAAGTATGTGTTCCGATGTCTCTACCTTCCCGGCCTGACAGATACTTACCTGGCAGGGAAGACACCTTGATCATCTGTTGGGAAATTTAACAAGTTCACATGCTTTCTAACAATAGATATGAGTGGGAGAAGGGCTTTTCCAAGCTAAGATGTCTTTTTCCTGCCACTAACCAATTAACAAAGTTCTTTTTCCTGCCTCTCACATTGAGGCAAGACCCAGCCTCTTCTCTTCCTGTCTATTTTTGTTGCCATTGTTATTAAGTAGTTGCTACTAAGTTCCTGACTGTAATGCTTGTGGTCAGGTTGGGATCTCTGCCAGTCACATGGGTGAGGGATCGTCTTTCTTTTAGTTTCCTTTTCCTTTTTGTCCTATCTTTATACCAACTCATCAGAACTGTAAGTAATGATTCTTTTTTTCTAGTTAAGATACATCTAGAGATTCTCCCCCCCCCCCCCATATTTTAAGTGCTGGCTAGTGAAGGTGTGTGCATTCTGAGAATTTTTGGTTCTCTCTTTTATACTTTCTCCACTATTTTGTTACATTAAACATTTCTAATTAAGAAAGGAATTAAGCAAATTTCCAGTATATATACATTACTATCTGTCTTGGGCAAGTAAAGAATGATAGGACACAGAGCCTTTTGAGGTCAGCTGCATGGGGATTTACATGGGAATTTATCTTACTCTGTAGCCTCCTGCTGGAAAAGTTGGGCTCACTCAAAAAAAAAAAGTCAGCTACACAATGTTCTTGTTAGAGCATTCCAACCCATCCATAATGCAGACCAATCTGGGGCAGTAAGTTCCAACCCTGCCTAGACCAATCTGTCCTAAATCTGTCCCAGATTGGTTTTGGGATGGAACGCCTACTGTTTATTTTGAACAATTAGGATTGGCCCAAACAAACATGGTTTTCTTGCTCTGTGATCACCTAGATCAGGTGTTCCCAACCTAAGGACTGTGGGCTGGATCTGGCCCATGGTACCATATCATGTGGCCCCCACCCCTCAAAGGGCATTCAAGAAACAAAATGGCCACTCATTTGAAACTATTGGGAGAAAATGGCCACTGCCATCGTGCAGGTTGGGCCAAATGGCCATCTGGCCCTAGAAGCTGACTGAGAGAGTGTGATTCAGCCCCCAGCTTGAAAAGGTTGGAAACCTCTGGCCTAGATCATGCCAGTGTGGGGTTAGAGACATATTCTTCCTACACAACATGAAGTGGCTTAATAAGCAAGTCACTTCTGGATATTGGGAAATTAATCATTTCCCATGGTCAGCAAAGGATAGGGGAAGTGAAAAAAAGTGTTTGTTTTTTGTTTAAATTTGTCACTGTTGTACTATGCCAGATAGTGTTTAAATATATATATATATTTCCTTTTCTTGCTGATCAAGAGACCAAATGCAGTTGAACCCACAGTGGTGACTTCACCTGCAATCATTCTAATCAAGCACAATTGTTCTAAAGCAGCCTGCACTAATTCACTCCCTGCACCTGGTATAGCCATACCCTGGGTAATTCTTTTTGGAACAGTGCCTCGCACTAAATGGCTCTAAACTATATTTTTATTTTCCACTTTTTGTAATACAGTTGCTAAGAAATTAGACCAGTGCTTCCAGAGGGGAAGTTCAGTTCCAACAATGGAAACAAAAGTTTTAGTGCTTATTTATTTATTTATTTATTTATTTAGATTTATAGATTATAGATTTATTAAATATAACCTTATTTATTCCTGAGGTCCAGTTCTATCCAAAAGTGTTATGGGCATCCAACTCCATACCATCAGTCAGGCTGAATGAATCTGGCAGTTTTGTTTTGTTTCTCATTTTATTATTTATTTATTTGTTTATTTGTTCAAACTTGTATGCCACCCTACTCGTAGAGCAACTCAGGGCGGCTAACATTGCATCGCAGAACAAACAATAATCCAATACTAAATTCAACAATAAAAACCAGGAACAATCGCATAAAAATTTAAAAGGTTAAAAGATTTTAAAGAGTTAAGAGAGAATTAAGGGAGGGGGGATTACTGAATCAGCCAGTAGGCCAGGGTCACCTTGTTTTCCTGATGATAGGTGTTTTAGTTATAGTCCACACAAAAGTTCTTATGCATTTTTGTGCATTCTTTTTATTTATTTATTTATTTATTTATTTATTTATTTATTTATTTATTTATTTATTTATTTATATTTCTATACCACCCTCCATATGTTCTTCTTTTTCAGGTGCTGTATCTGTTCCAGATATTGGCCATCATCATGGTGATAGTTTTCCTGTTCTTAACTCCTCAGAACAGTTTGCCCGATTGGGGTGGGATAGCAAATGGGAAGAATAAATAATAAATATAAATTTTTTAAGAACATGCTGCACCAGTCTCTCAGGTTCTTCAGCCATGAAGTCCATCTATACCCATGGCCTCTTTTCTCAGGGGTCTTTCCTTGCACAGTGAGTTGGAGTATTCTATACTTTATGTCAGTGATGCCCAACCTTGGCACTCCAGGTGTTCTTGGACTTCAATTCCCAGAAGTCCAAGTCAGCACTCCTGCTGATCAGGGCTTCTAGGAATTGAAGTCTGAGAACATCTGGAGTGCCAAGGTTGGCTATCACTGCTTTATGTTGTTCCTCATAATATGACCAAGGTATTGGAGCTTTCTTTGCTTAATGGTCTTAAAGAGTTCTTTTCCTTTATCCATCCAGCGCAATACTTCTACATTAGTCACATGGTCAGCCCACGATATCCTTAGCAGCCGCCTGTAGATCCACATTTCAAAAGCTTCGATTCTCTTTTCAGATGCTTTAGTCACAGTGATGGGATGACACCGGTTCTTACCGGATCCACAGAACCGTTTTAAGGATTTCCGGAGGGCTCTCCGTGGGGGTAAAACCGTTTTTGAGGCGTCCGGATCGGACGCCTCACCGGGAGGAAAATTTAAAAAAAAATCGGAGAAAAAAATGGCTCCAATTTAGTGCGCATGCGCAGAAACTCAATCTGACACATGCGCACTAAATTGGAGCCATTTTTTTCTCCGATTTAAAAATAATTGGATCCGGCCGCCCCTGACTGGAGCCTCCTGAGGAGCCGCTTGCCGCCGTTTGCTGCTGCCTGGTGCTTCATCACCACTGCCACCTCCTGCCATCGCTGCTGCCGTTGCCGTCCCCATCGCCGCCGGGCTCCAATTTTTAAAAAACCGGACCCGGAGCCACTGCCTGCTGCTACTGTCGCCGCTGCTGCCGCCTCCCGCCATCGCCATCGCCGCCGTTGCCGCCGTCGCCCCAGGCCAGCGGAGCGCGCCTCCTCCTCCTCCGGTTCCAGCAGCGGCGGCGGCAACGAAGAAGACGGGATGGGAGCCGATCAACGGGCAAGGGAAACCCCCCCGGGGGGGAGAGAAAGAGAAAACCGCATCTCCACCTCTTCCGTGCGAGTCCCGCGGCGGCGGCAGGACCTGTTCGCCCCCGAAAGGGATGGGAGCCGATCAACGGGCAACGTGTGGCCCCGGGCCATGGGGGTCGTCGGCCCCAAGAAGGGTAAGTGAGGGTTTTGTGTTTGGGGTGGGTGGGTGGGTGGTTTATGGTGTTTTGGGTGGGTGGGTGTACTTTTATTTAATTTTTATTTTATTTATTTATTTATTTTATTTCTTTAAGTTATTTACGGGTCTGTGTGCATGTTTATTTTTTTTTATTATTATTTTTATTTTTGGCCTTGCCCACAACGTCATGACGTCATGACGTTGGCTCCGCCCATGACGTCATGACGTCATGACATTGGCCACGCCCATGACGTCCATGACGTCATGGCGTGGTTGTAGAATTTTTGACATCCCATCACTGTTTAGTCAATGTCCAAGCTTCAGCTCCATATAGCAACACTGAGAATATGTAACATCTCACTATTCAGATCTTTGGAGCAAGAGTTAGATCTCTACTGCATAACAAGTGTCACATTTTTATGAAGGTGGATCTTGCTTTTTCTATTCATATTTTAATCTCTACCTCGGGATCCCAATTTTCATTTAACATACTCCCCAAATAGACAATTTTATCCACACTTTCAATTTCTTGTCTTTCTACCATTACCTTGCTGTGAGATGGGGTATAACCAGATATTTTGTCTTCTTGGTGTTGAGATCCAAAATATATTCTGCACTTGAAGCTCTAACTAGATCCAGAAGGGAAATTTTAGCATATACATTTTAGCATATACATTTTGCAAGTGATTTTTTCTAATGTACTGTATTTTTGTGGACATGGTTCCCCTAATATTCACACAGTATTTTATTGTGCGCATTTTAAAGGGTTTGAATTGCCACAAATTTCTGAGCAGTGTGGATTTTGGTGCATTAATGTGAACCAGTTAAAGTACAGGTTCATCGCTGAGAATAATATTGTGGTGGAGCGGAGGCAGGCAGAATCAAGCATTAAGACTTTCAGATTAATCGGGAAAATTATATCAGCAAGCATCTCACTCAGCATTCATTGTTCCTTCTCGGTTTAGCTACAATCATCACTATAATGGAGAGAGTGGCAGGATAGATTTTCCCAGCAATAATACTTCTTTGTGAGCTGTGTAATGAAAAATATTTAGGAGGTGGCTTGTTTGAAATGAGAAACAAAATCCATCTAGGTTTTTAGATGACCTGTTCCTACTAAACTTTGCTATGAACTGCTGCAAGCGTCTTGTTGATTTGGAGTGGTTAAATGCAGATGTCCGCATTTTGTGAGTTCCTTTTCCATGGAGACTTTGATGATGAATGCCTGAAATTCAACATTTATCCCTACAATAGTGGTCAAGAAGGTGCTTTTTCTGGTCAAGTCAAATCTCATGTTTGAAGACCTTGGAGGAAGGCCTTAACAGGCTGGTTTGGAATAGGTTAGTTATACACCTTATAAATGGGCTACATGTGACCCACGATTGATTTCATAGCTATGTAGCAACTGCTGCTACAACTACCCTCTAAAGGTTTTGTAATAGTAGTAGTTGATAAGATTCCATTGTTATGTACTTAATATAATTATACAGAATTCAGCCATGGTTAGAATGGGTTTCTTTATAATTACATGATTGAAAATATAACAATAAAATCAGTCCCAAACTTATATGTTGAACAAAACTAGAGGACTTTTAACAGTGAAACAACACGCCTAAATAGCCTTTGTTGCCTGTGTTTTTTATTTAAATTCCACATCCTCCTGCCATGACCAACAGGTGCCAGATGGTTGTCACAATTTCCCTTCTGGAATGGCTCCAGGAACAGCCTTGGAAGAATAGAGCATCATCTCAACAAGTTTTCTGGCTAAAGAAAATGGGCATTACCTGATGGAATAAAGGAGAATCATGCAGCAACTAGTCAATCCACAGTCAGCCCCTCCTTAGCTTACTTCATCCCATTGAAAAGTGGCTTGAATTGCTTACATTTCACAACCTATAACTAAAAAGATAGGGTGAGAAGCATTTGAGATCAGGTCCTAATAAGCATGATCACAAAAGCTATCACTAGCCTTCATAGGTCAGTCTGATCAGGTTATCCTGATATAGTAATAGAGTAGATCAGTGTTTCCCAAATGTTGGTTTTTGGACTTCAATTCCCAGAAGCCTAAGTCATTTCCCCAAAGCACTGATCAGCCAATGTACTGACTTAGGTTTCTGGGAATTGAAGTCCAGCAGTGGGCAGTGTACCCCTTGTTGGGAACCACTGGAGTAGTAGACCATACTACCAGTGACTTAACGCTGAGTGTCAGGCAGCAGTAAACTAACCTGACCACCCTGAGGACTAATGACCTTAGGTGCTGAAGTCCACTGGGAAGATTGATGGTCCCTGGGTGGATTAAATCCCACTTGAATCCATCTTGATGGAGGGCAACAGCTTTATCAATACTGACTGGCCTGAGGCTGAGGAGGACTTTGCGTGCCAGAAGGGCTCAAGACCAGAAAGTGACTCACAGAACTGGATCAGTGGTATGGGGGTCATGCTGCGATGCAGAAGGCAGATAAAAGGCCACTGCATTATATTCTCAAGACAGTCTTCATGGCTGATTGCCATGATGATCACCTATATTCAGATTTGGATACGGCAGAAGAAGAAGCCTTCATAGATTGTCAGCATTAAAGACTGAAAATGCAGAATTTGCATGCTGCAGAAGTCAAAGCCACCGAAAACAAACAGGATTCCAATTGTCAATAAACAAAAATACAGCATCCTGGTAGAAAGATCTCCCTCTGTATGACTTTATCAGTGAGGAAGTCTACGATGACAGCAGATGTAAGTGGCTGGTTATCTACTAAAACTGGTCCTGACAAGTGAATCAAGATGTTTTCCTTAGCATCTCACTATGGCTACCATCAGATTTAACAGATGAAATGTATGGATATATATTCCATTAATCAAGTATATTAATTGGTTTTTAAAATTCAAATCTTTTAGTACTAGAAGTCTGTGTTAGCAGAATGTTAGCAGAATGTACTCCACAGCAGACTAGTTTGCTAAGCTGCAAATGTATTCTGCAAAGTAGGGAATAAACAGTAACTGGCAATAGTTAATTAAAATACCAAACGTCTTGCAGCCCCTTTAAGACTAAGATATATATTTAAAGTCCCACAAGAGATATGTATTTTTGCTTTGAGGTTGTTCTACCAATATATAAACCGAAACAGCTGGATACCTGTTTGACAATTGTCCACAAGAGGGCGTCCAGGTCATTGTCCAAATATGGGAAATACTGGAAAAACTCTTCTGTCAAACTATCAAGGGTTACACAATTTCCTTCTCATCTATTTTAGCTTATGAATGGCCTCTTGCTTGGAGGAGAGTCATGATGAAAATGAACTTTCATTCAAAATGGTAGGCTAATTTAATATTCTTGAATTTTGTGCTGCTCATTCTGTGGCATCAGGATTTGCTACAGTTCTTTGGTAGATACTATAGCCAACTTTTAAACCTTTTCCCCCATAGCTGTCCTTTTAGTAGCAATGAGACATGTAGGCATTAGCAAATAATAAAGTTGAACAGTGTTGTGAAAATAAAAGCTTTACCACCTAATTTTGCATAACTGATGCCTTGCCACACACGTGAACTTTCTTTTTTATATATCTATCAGAGCATTGCACAATTAAAAATTGTGGATGCATATGAGATATGGATAACATTCAAACAAATTAAAATGTTGAAAAGGTTAGACTGTTTTTGACAGGAAGCAGGCTATTTTAACCATGTTTACTAGATCTTCTTTTGTACACATGGGGAGGGGCATAAATTGCTTTCACATCAATGCTGCATTGATTGTATTTCTCCACATTCACAGAATATTTGTCCTGTTATCTATGTAGTCCAATTTCACTTGATTTATTCATTGATCTTCCTACTTCACTTTGATATTTATTAAGTGACTTCCTGATAGTTCAGCCAGAATCTTGTCCTGGTGGGAAACACTCTTTGGCCTTCATCTATTCAGCAAGGTGTGATGTTTTTGCTCTTAATAGGTTAGAGAGTCCAAAACATCCGTTCAAAATATTCTAGTATAAAGCTTGCTTTGCTTCTGTCCTTTTCCAGCAGATCATATGCCCATCTTCTGGTATTCTCCAATACTAAATAATTCTTTGAGGGAAGTTTCTGTTTAGAATGTATGTGCATTTTATATATACTTAAGCTTCCTTTTTAAAAGGCCAGGGAATATTATCCCTATGTTGCCAGCAGAATATGTTGACAACACCAATGGCAGAAGTCAAGATAGTCTACATTCACATAGAGAATAGTGTCATTCACACAGCGCCAAGACACCAAGTAAAGAAATATCCCAGAAGCTGTCTCTTTTTTCATCAGTAAGTCACTCCTTCCTCAACTGAAGACCAAGCTATTGTCATGACTGTTTTTTGACAAGTTTGAATGGTAGTGAGCACAAGAGGTTATCCTGTAAACCATCTTGACTGCTGCCATTGGTGTTGTTATTCAAGCTGGCTTTTGCTATGCATCCCAGGATCCCTGGGATCAAAGCAAGGACTTTAAAATTACCAGTAATAGCTCTCTGTTGATGAAATCATCATTGTAAAGCAGGCATGATTTACTCAATTGGATTTTAGCCACACTGTTTTAAGACTAAACATGACAGAACTTTAGAGTAAGTAGGTGAATGGTCTGTACAGAAAAATCTCAAGGATCTGTTGTTATACTGGAAAGCAACCGATCCTTCAGGGATGTTGGTCCCAAGCTGAGGACAGTATTAAAGGTCAAAGCAGAGTTTTGAATGTGACCTTGAGTTCACCTAGAAATAGAGGATACTTGTGAATGAAATGTTTGTGAAAGTTCCATCATGTCTAATTTGGCTCTTGGTATCAGCCTTCTCCAGGTCTGTGCCAGCAATGATTGTAGCAAAGAAAATAGTGAGAAGGTAGGAGAACCAGCAACATCTTCTGTCATTTCAAAGTCTCCTGCCTTTGTGTCTCACCCTCTGTTGCGTTGTGGCTACCAATGAAGTAAAAGGGAAGAAGTGGTCCCCTAGGCAAAAAGCACCCAAGGTTTTGCAAAAGTGCCAGTGCTCAGCATTGGCATCTATAGAGATCTTCAATGTAGGCTCTCAAACTCAGTTGTCTTATTCTGTCAACGTCTGGTGCTGGCCAAGGTTCTGCTACAAGTGAAAGATTTTGACAAAATGCGATTAACTTTTTCTAGAAAGATAGAAAAATGCTAAAACTATTAAAAATCATGTGGGGAGCAATTAGTATTCTAATGTGCTTCATTGATAGATAGCTTGAGTAAGACAAGGAAAATTATTCTCTTAAGAAGAAAAATTCATTGGAACTACTTTCTTTGTTATCCTGTTGTACCTTTCTATGATAAATTGGAAAGCTTGCTTTGCCTCAGATAGTTATTTGCTGAGCAAATTTTTTGTGTTGGGTACAATTCTCCCCTACCACTGTGAATTAGAATAGAAGGAATCCCTCACTAACCATTCTCCTCTCCCAATGTGTTAAGATCCTCAACTGAGGATTAACTGCCTTAGGAAAATGTACACTGTTGATTGTTATGTGCCATTAGGTTGTTTCTTCTTCTTCTTCCTCTTCTTCCTCTTCTTCTTCTTCTTCTTCTTCTTCTTCTTCTTCTTCTTCTTCTTCTTCTTCTTCTTCTTCTTCTTCATCGATCCTAGTGTGAGAAACATTAGCTGGTGCAAGGTGGCCATTGCCTGGGGAACACCCAGTTGTGGTTCAAAAATACCACAGTCTTCAAGGAGGCTTTTTCTGTGTACCCCATCCATCACTCTATCATTCTACACCACACTGGGTCCTTGGCGTTTTTTTAACCACAGAAAAAATGTGGTAGGGGTAAAACAAGATTGTACATTGTCTTTCACCTGGTAACATTAGGAACCTGGAGAGTATGCTAAGAGTAATGAAAGAATGAGTTATCTGTGGTCTTCTCTGCTGAATGACCTCCCGACAAAATACAATTGGCACTGAATTTATACATCTGTTCAGTGTCAGGGACTTCAGTGGCTCAATTGGTTAAGACACTGAACTTCATGACTGGAAGGTTGGCATGTCAGCAGATTGAGACCCAAGTGCTGCACAACAGAATGAGCTTCCATCTCAGTCCCAGCTCCTCCCAACCTTGCAGTTCGAAAGCAAGAAATTGCAAGTAGATAAATAGGGACCACTTTGGTGGGAAGGTAAACAATATTTTGATTCCTTTTTTAAAAATTGAGGTGAAGATACTCTTTTGTTTCAGATGCCTCTGAATAGCCACAAGCTGGCTGGATGGGCTTGATGACCTGATCATTTGTAAACTCCATCATTCACGGTGTTGGCTATGGCGATTGAGGATAGTGGGAGATATTGATCAATAACATCTGGAAGCCCTATGTTCCCTCATCCAATATGTGGTTATATAGAGATTTGTACAGATTTTTGTGCATGCCCCTGAGTCAGCTCAAAGAACAGAGCTGCATAGGTGCAGGAAAAAGCCAGCCATGTACATCAAGGACTCCATTTAAGAGACGAAGTAGGTTTGGATCCCTTTGTCTTGATTGCAAAAGGAAATGAGTGACAAGAGTTTGTAGGGGTTCGGGAATTTTTCTGGAAAAATCTCTCAAAATCCAGTCATATCTGACTCTAGGGTGTAGTGCTCATCTCTATTTATAGCCAAAGAGCCAGTAGTATTTCCATCTGCAGACATTTCCATGGTCACATGGCAGACATGACTAGACACTGGAATGCATGGAATGCTGTTACCTTTCCCACCGAAGTGGTACCTATTTATCTACTTGCAATTTCTTGCTTTCAAACTGCTAAGTTGGCAGGAGCTGTGACAGAGACAGGAGCTCACTTCATCATGCAGCACTCTGGTCTTGAACCTGCAGGCCTTCCAGTCAAGTTCAGTGTTTTAACCACTAAGCCACCGCACTCCCTGGGAAGATTACTGACAGCATAAATAATCCACAATTAACCCAAGTCACCTTTTTGATAAAAGAGCAACATGCTGAACGGTGTAATTAGCCTTAACCTGCTCCTTAAATTGATGAAAAGCTTTTCTGCCGTGGGCCTGATTCTCCATTTGTTTCATTGGCATAAATGAGGAATGAATCATCTTTAGCTGCAGGGGCAGAGAAGCCAAGTGAAGGAGGTCAGAATCAAGGTCTTCAAGATTCACTGCTGTGCAGTTGTTACTCCGCTGCTCTTACATTATGGTGGCTGCATTATAAAAATGCAAATACAATGCGTGGGAACACTAATAAAGGGATTCAGAAATAATTCAGAACATAATATAATGACAGCGTATTGAACAATGAAGCACTTGCTTAGAATACTGTGTTCAGTTTGCAGTGTCACCTCTTAAGAAAGAGGCTTTGGAAGCTCTCAAAGAGAAAAACATCATCAACAACAAAAACTAGGGATGGATAAGTGTCTCTGCATAGAGATTAATAAAGGGACAGTGACTTTGAAATGCTACTTGCACTGCTTTCTCAAGATCCCTTTCCAATATTTTGGCTAATTTTTACATCTACTGAAGTGGATTAGTGGTTAAGACACTGAACTTGACAACTAGAAAGTCAGCATATCAGAAGTTCGAGACCTGAGTGCAGCACTATGGACTGAGCTCCCATCTCTGTCCCAGCTCTTGCAAACCTAGCAGATAGAACAAGAAATTGCAAGTAGATAAATAGATACCACTTTGGTGGGAAGGTAACAGCATTCCACGCGCTCCTGTGTCTAGTCATGCCTCCAGAAACTTCTGCAGACGCAGACAGCGATGGCTCTTTGGCTATAAAAGGAGAAAAAGCACCAAACCCTAGAGTTGGATGCAACTGTTTTTCAAGTAAGGGTGACCTATATTATTAGTCTTTAAAGCTAGTAGGCTTTATATTGTAGCAGGAACGACATGTTTCAGATAACTGGCAGTAAGGACCTGCCCAGGCTGCCCATTTAAGTGCAGGCTGAAACGGTCGCAAAAGCGTTGCTTTCAGTTAGGTGGACCAGCGATGTGCCATTCTGTGTTCTTCTCCTGTCCGAACAGGAAGCAATTCTTTGCCAACTTCCTTAATTGTCTAAGAACAGTTGGAGGGAAGGGTTTTTTAAATGTCTGTACATAATTGCTGATACAGTGCATCACTTCAAAATTTTGTTAAAACATATTGTGTATTCCCATTTGAGAGCCTGACCTCAGCTGCAGTTTTGATCTGCAATACTCCAGCAAAGGTTTTTTTTTTTTTATTAAATGAAGCAATGATCTACAGACATTTTAAAATGCCATTCATCACCTTAGCACACTGGATATTTACATGGAAAACAGCCTCTGATAGCTGCAAAGCTGCCATACAAACTGTCTGCAGCACTCACAGGCTCTGGAAATGGCACATACAGAGTGTACCAAAAAAGTAAAGTTCCGTGACATGGGCTCAAAAAGCACCGATTGAGGAGCATGAAGACCACTCCAGCATTCAATGTGTCTGGATGACATAAAGAAAGTGGACCACCCCATCTACCTTTCAAACACCTGAAGAGTGGACCTAATACCCATCTGGACGGGTCCTAATTTTTATTTTTTTTTATTTTTACGAATCATTTCATTAAAGCAAAATGCTCGGAATCTCACTTCACAATAAAGTAAAAAATGAAGATATCAGGCGGAGATCCCTGCTAAAAGACGTAGTAACAGAATACCTGACAAACAAATTAAGGTGGGCTGACCATGTTGCACACACAAGCAACAATAGATGGAGCACCAGAATAATAGACTAGTATCCGAGAGATTGCCAAAGACCCACGGGGAGACCACTTCACAGATGGGAAGATTTTCTCAAGGAAAATGTTGGACCAGCATGGAGAAGAACTGCCAGGGACAGATCGTTATGGGCAGAAGTTGTGCAGAATGTTGTCGCAGAGACATCTACCAACATGAGGACTCTTCATTGAATAATGACTTCAAGGTATCTAAGGAAAGGCTGACTAGCACTGGGACGCTTCCCACTGCTACTGATGCCCATTTGCTGTGTGAAGAAAAAGGAACTGCTGGAGATGCCCCTAACCCAGCAAAAATAGCATTGCCAGCCTGCCACTTCTGAAGCAACCAGGAAGTCCCCATGGCACTGGCTGGGCAGCAACATGGTTCCTGATTTAGAGGCAGCTCCAGTAGCTCTGGTTTTGGCATATAGAAAGCTCTGACTGTGGTAGTAGCTGGGAAGCCTGGATGGAAGCCCTGGTGCTATTTACAAATAGCGCCAAAGCGCCTTTTGAAACTTCACCATGGATTTCGTTGTGTGCAATGGCTTTGGTCCTTTAATTGCGGCCATTGTTGCCTGTATATAATGATTAGATTTTTCTGGATTCTTGTTGCATTGCATTGTGCTCATTTACCAAAGAACCTTTTCATAGCACTCTTTCTTATTTTGTGGACAGAAACAGAAAGCTTTTAAAATCGTGACTTGAGAAGCTCTTCCTGCTAATGGGAGATTATGGGAATGGAAGGGACTTGGTGGCTTAGTGGTTAAGGCACTGAGCTTGATGACCAGAAGGTCAGCAGGTCAGCAGTTCGAGACTTGAGTGCTGTGTGACAAAGTGAGCTCCTGTCATCTGTTCCAGCTTCTGCCAACCTATCAGTTTGAAAGAAAGAAACTGGAAGTAGATAAATTGATACCACTTTGGCAGAAAAGGTAACAGCGTTCTGTCCTGCCACATTACCACAGAAACGTCTGCAGATGCAGACAGCACTGGGTATTTGGCTGTAAGTGGAGATGAGCACCACCTCCTAGAGTTGGATCCGACTGGCTTTTTAGTCCTCCTCTATTCCTCTAGTCCCCTTTACTAGTCCTCCAAATCAAAATTTTAGTAGGGCGTGTCTTGGTTAGTAAAAAGTGCTACCTTTGCATCAGTTTTGCCAGGTTCCAAATTGATTCAAAGGCTGAGAAATCCATGACGCGCAGCTGAGGTGTGCATTATCTTGCTGAAATGTGTGTTATTTTAAAGCACCCAACAGGGGTCACTGATTTTGCACTGATTCCTGAACTACTGTATTTCTCTTCAGACAAGTGTGTTCAGATAAGTGTGTTCTGTGGAAATGGATCTGGAGTTTCTCTGTAAAGTTTGCATATTTGGGACTCCAGGATTCCCAGCAGCCTGAACAGCCCCCCCCCCCTTCCTTAAAACAATAGCACTATAGGCATTGGCTGTGAGAACCAGATGGCAATGGGGAAGTGGAGCCAGGGTTGCAGCTTGCGAGCTGCTTGCCTTGCTTGTGCTGTGAGTTGGTGTTTGGAGTGATGCTGCCCACTGATAAAGTCACAATTGAAGAAAGGGGCTGGTTGTGAAGTGGGGAATGCAGCAGTGGCTTGGCTTAGCAGGGACTCGCTCACTCTGCTCTCTCCACCAATCGCTGCATGGCCTCTCCATCCTGTGAGTTTGGGACTGGAGGCTCCTTCGCAGAAGGAAAAGGGTGTGTGTGTGTGAGATAGAGAAAAAACCACCACTACCCCTCACATCATGATCCCAGGATTCCACAGCTCTCTATCTCTTTTGAGTCCTGATCAGGCCCTGGACTGCCAAAATGAAGCCACTTTCTTATATATATGGGGGGGGGGGGGAAATCTCATACAGATACTTGGCTAGACTTTGACTAATAATAATAATAATTTCATGTCAGAAATTCTTCTGGGTTGAAAGTAATTTTGCGGAAGAAACTCTGCTCAGGGAATGCCCAAATGAAGTTCCTTTCATGTCCCCAAGAGCTGGGACAGAGATGGGTACTCAATCTGTAATGCAGTACCCAGGTCTCAAACTGCCAACTTGCCAGCCTTCCAGCTAACAAGGTGAGCTTCTTAACACTGTGCCACCGCAACCCTGTTAAGACTTTGACTATCTTTTGTTCTGGTGTCAGAGGCAGCTTCTGTGCTTCCATCACTGCCACTTTATCTTCGTCCTAGGATGGTCACTTCACATATTTAGGTGCTTTAATAGACTTATTTTGTATTTTTCAAAGCATTTCTGGTAATTATCAGCTTATTGGGTGTTTGAAGTAGGTACTGTTTGGGGAAGGTTTTACAAAAGACACACAGAGCAATACAAAGGGCACACAAACTTAATCGGTTTTTAAAAAAGCACCTTCTGAATTGGAATCTCAGTTCTTTTGACAGTCAAGATGCAGTCCATGTTTGGACAGCAAGATTCGAGAATACCAAGTAGGGCTCAGCATTCTGGCTTTACTCTTTGGTCCCATTCTTTTCCTATTCACCCAACAGAGAGAAATAAAAAGAGACAAAGATCAGATGAAACAATGTTATTTCCTGCTTTGTGATTTCTAAATGGACTTTTTTTTTTTAAAAAAAATCCTCTGCCAATGCAAGTGTTTGTAGAAGCAAATTTAAAAACACTAGCCCCAATTATGAAGTAAGGAAAGGGTAAATACTAATTTAAACAAAATCAACTAGAGTAATAGTCAAGTTGCACCACCTTAAGTAGCTTTAGCACATTTTGCCCAGTGTAAACTACTAATTCACTCTTCCCCAGCCATCCCATGTCAACAGAGAGATTTTCAGGTCTTCACCCAGACATTAATTCAATGTGTATTTGGCTTGCCTAAGCCTTCTGGCTAAACCATCAAGCAGCACAAATGACACTTGGCATTGTTTACACTAACTTAACTGAATAAAAGGGACCTGTTGCTTTAAAGCATGTTTGCTGTGACTCTGGAAACTAAGTAAACAGTGCCTTGGTTAAAGCCTTGCTTTCAAACACAGAGGCTGGTGACAGGGTGTCGGGCTGAAGGTCACGGCTTGTTCCCGGCAAGGATTTCCCCAACCCAGGCCTCAAGACTTCCCCGCAAATCCCCCCAAATCACCATAAAGAGTGGTGGACTGGAATCCGAGCTACATGTGAATAATACCCCATTGCTCAAACTCCTGGAGTGAATTTATCATTCAGGAACAGGTGAGTAAAAATATGTTTTTTACAATTCCAGAATGCATGCCAGTGTCATTGTTGGATGGGTAATTCTGAGAGAGAGAGAGGACAAAATCTTAGACAGATTACAGATTCTCTTGTAATCTGCATTTCCATGTACTGTATATCACAATGAAACAGAATCATACATTAATAACAGCAATAATTAATTATACTTATTGCTTTTACGTTGATGGTAATCTGCTCTCAATATTTGTCAGAAAGTCAGATTAGAAATGTGAAGAACAACTGAATGTGTGAACAAATCACTTCTATGTCTTTCTGATCTGGCTTTCTGACAATCTTGACCCTCTTGACCGTAGCATGAGTTGATGTAAGTGAGACTGTGGCATCTTGTTTAGCACATAAAATCACTATGGCTTAATCAATTTATTGGAATGTTTGCTACAAGAAGTTGGGATGAATGGAGGGTAGGCACCAGGCCTGGGCTGGCCCAGCAGGATACCGGGATGGGTCACCACATGCCCCTATTTATAATTTATAACTTAAAGGGCCACGTCACTTCGGCAGTTTCCGTTTCTGCTTCGGCTCCTCTTGCCGGGGGGCCCTCCACCCTGTGGGAGGAGGTCAGAAGCATTTCAGCAGCAGCATGGAGATAATAATAAGGCTTGGATTGGGAAAAAACAACAACAACACAAAATTATTATTATTATCTCTGCACCACTGCCGAAGTGCTTCAGACTTTCTCCCATAGGGTAGAGAGGAGCCCGGCGAGAGGACCCGAAGCAGCAGTGAAGCAGGCAAAAATTCCTAGAGATCCTGAACATTAATCTACCAAAATCATGGTCTTTTGAAGAGATAGATGTAAATAGTGGCCATTCTTTCATGTTATTCTGGTGCCTCCAGCTCACCTTGTTCAGAATGTCCACCTGCCTTTGTATTCCAGTGTGGTCTAATGGACAGAGCGATGGACTAGAATTCAGGAAGTCTGGGTTTGAATCCCAGCTCTGCCATGAAAACTTATTGGGAGAGTGGAACTGATAAAGTCACTCCTTAAGTATCTTACTTATTTTAAAACCCTGTTAGGATTTCTGTAAGTCAGTTCTGACTTGATGGCACATAACAACAACAACAAAATGCCATCAAATTGAATCTGATGTGTGACGACCCTGATGGGGTTTTGAGGAATGTGAGATATTTAAGGAGTTCTTTTCCTAGGACCATGTAAACCCCAGTGAGTTTCTGTTGTGTTGTTGTTCAGTCGCACAGTCGATTCCGACCCTTTGCAACCCCATGGACCACTGTCCGCCAGGCACTATATCACACTGGCTCTTGTTTTTTCATACCACAAAAACAACTGTTTGGTAGGCTAAGTCAAAGTAGATGCACAGTGTCTCCCAACTGGCAGCATTAGGAATTATCCATCTAAAACAGTGTTTCCCAATCTTTGGTTTTTGGACGTCAATTCCCAGAAGCCTAAGTCAATTCCTCAAAGCACTGATCAGCCAATGTACTGACTTAGGCTTCTGGGAATTGAAGTCTCCCTTTGGGGCATGGTCCCCTTGTTGGGAGCTACTGGTTTAAAGTCTTTCTTACATCATTCCATATTCAAATGGAGGGCTTAGGCAAGGGTTGTGTTTTGTTTCATTCTGTTTTAAATTAAAACTTCGAGAATTTTGCCATTTAGCAGCCACTTATTGCTGTCTTGGTCATTCTGAGAGTTATAGTAAAAAGAAAGAGATAAAATTCTTACGTTCTGTTGTTCAGGAGACAATCCAGTGAGCTTCACAATTACTTGGAGACCTGCAACTTAATTCTGTGCATGTCTACTCAGAAGTATGCCACACTTTGCTTATTTTAAAGTATATGATAATAGGATTGCCATCTAAATCCTACACTGTTTTATTTTACACATTCATTTTACACATTCACCCCCCCCCCCAGTCATTTACACATTCATATTTGACAAATATTAAAAGCATTGTGATGTACGTTGAACGGCATGTAGGTAAAC
The DNA here is from genome assembly GCA_030440675.1 of Furcifer pardalis. Lineage (NCBI taxonomy): Eukaryota > Metazoa > Chordata > Lepidosauria > Squamata > Chamaeleonidae > Furcifer > Furcifer pardalis. The sequence continues at coordinate 246,495,050 of CP126890.1, forward strand.
AAGGTACTGTATAGTTAAATCACTGAACAGACCTAGAAGCGTTATACTGAGAACATATTGTTCTGACAGCTGGATGAGTAATAAAGGTTTTTCAGTACACACCCAATAATGTTCAAGTAGTTAAATAATAATGTGAAACCATGCATAAATGAATTCATGCTTTTCAACTTAACTTATTATATATGCAAATAGCTTTTAATTTTAAAAAGCTTTTAATATGCAACATGAACATTTAAAACTTCATCTGCATGCTCACAATCAGCTGGCAGAACCCTTTACTTGTTACCACCCGTGATCCAAGTTCAGACAATCAGCATGTGTTGAAATGATGCCCCTCCCTTTACTAACAGCCTTGCCAATGTCCATCTAGGAGCATTTCTGAGGAATGTTTCATAAAAGATGTGTTTGGATTTGAATTTAGTAGACGTGGTTTTAAGCCATCATGCAGAATTTGTAAGTTCTCAGATGATGTTTCATAATTCTGTCAAAAAACTGTTTTTACATAGAAAACAAGCAAGTAAAAATTGCTAGCTGTCAATTTACTGCATTTTCTCATGTCAATCTTTCTTCCTCTTCTACCTTCCCACATATTCCCTTCTCTCTGGTGTATTTCTGTCTCTCTAGATATCTCTGAGTTCTGGTTCTCCCACTTTTCTCTGCAATAGCTCCCTTTCTTTATCTGCTTCATTGCTTCCCTGATGGATGTTCAATTTTGGCAAGATTTCAGTGCCCCAAGCACAGTGCAATACATGAAGATGCATAAGATAAATGCAGTTTGTCACATAGTGACTGAAATGCTGTTGCTTAGCATAGTAAGTCATACTACAGTAGGCCCATTGAATCAACTGAGATTAGATGCACCAGCTCCATAAATTCCCTAGTTTCAAAAGAAACTCTAGTTGTGAGTCATTCTGTTGCAGTAAGTTGCAACTAGTGTAGGCTCATATGGATCATGGGAACCTACAGAGGTTCCAACTGATTCAATAGGTCTGGTCTGATTTAATATGCAATATTTTCTGTTGTTGTTGTTGCTGCTGCTGCTGCTGTCGGCGGCGGTGGCATTGTTGTTGTACAGTCACACAGTCGATTCCGACCCTTTACGACCCCATGGACCACTGCATGCTAGGCACTCCTATCCTCCACCATCCTGCTCAACCTCCCCAGCTTTGTGCCAATTGCATCCACAATGCCATCTAGCCATCTCATTCTCTGCTGCCCCTTCTTCTTTTACCCTCAATATTTCCCAGCATCAAGGTCTTCTCAAGTGAATTCTCTCTTCTCATTTGCTATCCAAAGAACTTTAACTTCATCTTCTATATTTGACCTTCCAAGGAGTAGTTGTGGTTGATTTCTTTTAAGATTGACCTATTTGTTCTCTTTGCTGTCCAGGGCACTCTCAAAATTCTCCTCCAGCACCACATTTTAAATACTGTACGTCTATTCTTCTGTACTCAGCTTTCTTTATGGTTCAGCTCTCACAACCATACATTACTACTGGAAATACCATTGCTTTGACTATGCAGACTTTTGTTTGCAAGATGATGTCTCTACTTTTAACTATGTTCCCCAAATTTCTCATAGCTTGCCTCCCAAGAATTACTTGACTTTTTATTTCATGGCTGCAATCACCATATGCAATATGATTAAGTATAATTAATACTAATATTAAAGTAAAGAGTCTGTTTCATTGTGATGTACATTGAGCGGCATGTAGGTAAACAAGGTACTGTATAGTTAAATCACTGAACAGACCTAGAAAAGTTATACTGAGAACATATTGTTCTGACAGCTGGATGATAGCAATATGTTCTATGTTCTGTGATTCCTATTTCACAGAATGAAGAGAGCAATTTATTGCATTAATAATTTCAAGAGACTAGAAAGAATCTTTAAAGATCTAAATGGTTTTGGAGCAGGACCAGGACCACATATTTTGCCTTACATGGAGCAGCACATGCAAATCCAAGTCAAGAGACAGAGTATCCAAACCAACCAAGTTGCTTTTGGCATCTGAGACAGAAACTTGCATAAGCATATATTCTTCTACCTTGCAAGAAAAAACACCGTAATTAGAAATGAACAAAATGCTGCCCACTCCTGACTTCCAAAATCTGCTGCCTGATGAAGCTGCCTGTTAAAATTATTAGCTTGATTTGTTGCCTTTATATTAATATCAGCTGCTTTAGGCATTTTCAGGTGGAGAAAAAGGGCTATGAGCTACATTGTAAATAAAATAATGTACATAAACCACCAGAAGATTATGGTATTTATATTTATATCTGTAAACATAGCAGGAAATCAGGCTAGTAATCAACAGAAACCCAGGCTTAAGATAAATTAACATGTTGGTTTATTTATTTATTAGTCATACTTATCAACCGCCCATCTCACCGAGGTGACCCAGGGCAGCTCACAATTCATTTTAAAAAAAAGCACAATAAAACACTCTTTAAAACATTCCTAAAAAACCCCTCAATTTAAAACTTTAAAATTAAAATCTAAAAACTAATTGAGGGCAAGCAGGGCTTAAATCAACCAGCAGGCTGGGGTCATAGTCCCTCCTGCACTCCAAACCTGCCCTGCCAGCCATGTTTTTAAATTTTTCCTAAAGGGCAGCAACTCCATCTGGAGATGTAACTCCATTGGCAGGAGGTTCCATAGGGCTGGAGCAGACACAGAGAAGGCCCTCCTCCTGGTGCCAGAGAGATGTGCCTCTCTGGCTGATGGAACAATTAGAGAGCCTCTCCGATCCGCTCTAGTGGGATGGGCAGATGTTCTTGGGGTGAGGCAGTCTCTTAAGTATCCTGGCCCACTACCATATAGGGCTTTAAAGGTAATAACCAGCACCTTGAATTGCACCCAGAGACATAGAGGCAACCAGTGCAGCTCCCAGAGCAGTGGTGAGGCATTTGTATACCGCCCACACCCCAACACCACCTGGGCAGCCGCATTCTGGACCAAATGAAGCCTGCGAATGGTCATCAAGGGTAGCCCCATGTAGAGTGCATTACAGTAATCCAGTCTGGAGGTGACCAGAGCGTGTGTGACCATGAGCAAGGTGTCTCGGTCTAGGAGCGGGCGTAACTGGTTGAAATCCTATTGCAGTTACGCAAACTGTGTAACCTTTGGAAGTAAGTTACTGTAAGTTAAAACATCTCTGTAGATGTAAATTACATATTGAGTCATGAAACATAGTGAACAACCGGTAAGGACTATGGAGATTTCTTAACTTATGGCAACTCACCTTCAAAAGTTACACCTAGCACCAACAAATATCATTTTCTGTGTTTTATAAACATAATGCCATACCATTCAGATTACTCAGAAACTTGTGCTCTTTGTATTCAATCTGTGACACTTTCATGACCTTTGTCACAATGACCATATGATTACTCATGGAGAAAATACTCTGGTTACTTCTGGATTCAAGCAGCTATTGACAGGATAGTTTGAGGAACCCAGTTATTTGTCCTGAAGAGATGTTCGTGAATGTTGTGGTATCTTAGGTAAAAGAAGTCCATGCTCTTACATTTTGTAGGATTGTACTGTAGAAAGGAATGACTTTGTTGTGAATTTCTTGGCATGCTGATGGCAGCAGGCAGTATAGATTCTGACACTGGGAAATATTCCAGCCTACAATCTGTGCAGAGACTACCAAATTAATGTGATCCACTATTTCTACAATGTGATATTTCCAGCAGACTGATCGCCAGTTAGCAAGCACAATCTGCTTCCAGCCTCATTAAATTTATACAGTAAGTCAAAGAGCTGTGGAGGTTTGCATAGTAGCACTGAAGACCCAAATAATAGTTGCAGCTGCCTGGTCCACTAAGTATGGATGTGCAAAATACGATATAAATGAATCTGATTTTGCAAGAGCTTATAACATGATAGAGAGAGAGAAACCCACCCAATAGCTGCACCAGAACTTGGAGGTACACTCTTTTACAGAGCTTCTTCAAACTCAGGAGGCATCAATAAGACCACTTGTCTGCACCAAGATTCAGTTATCTATATATGCTGAGTAGAGATGTAAGGGTGGGTGGGTGGAGGAACCTGGGAAATTTGGGGGTTTTCCCCCAGGAAAATTGGGAAGGGAAAATTGACTGGGGGTGGGAAAATTGGGGAAAGACGCAAATGATGCTTCTACAGTTCATGGGTGTAAGTTATTTTGAAATAAAAGTCTTTAGCAGGCTGGGAGCCTATACTGTAATTCCACATGGCACAAAGCATCATAAACTCACGTAAGTCACACTCTAGAGATGTAAACCTTCTGGGAATTTTGAAAGGAGGGAAGTTCACACAAATAAACGCATTTCAAAAAAACAATAGATTTTTCCTAAAATGTCATCCTTTTTATTCCTTTGAATTTTACTTCAGATTAGTGGTTCCCAAAATCATTCCACGGCTTACATTACAAAATGAGGTTTACATATACCATTAGTGAAGTAAAAATATTTCTTTTACTAACAAAAAAATACAATAATCCATTTAACTGAACTATTGAAATAATTATAATTGGAAATTTTAGACTAACAAAATTCAGTGAGTAAGTAGAGGATAGCAAAGTGATGAGTTTTTTACATTTACTATACGTTCCCAAAAACTTCTACAATTTTAATTACTTCCAATCTCATCAGATGTGTCAAAACTTGCACTTTCTTCAGCTTCAGTTACAACAACACTACTGTATTCTTTTGAACACCCACCGGTTTTCTTTTCCTCTAGAAGCAGCTGGAAATGGATAGCCACTAATGTATTGACTATTGTATTTGTCAAACGATTTCGAGCCATAGTGTGTGTTTCCCCATAGGCTGACCAGATGCATTCAGAAGATGCTGACATTGGGGGAATGGATAACAGTTTTATGGCCATACCACTAAAGATCTGACTTTTGCAGAGCCCCTTCTACCATGCAAGACGTGAAGTGTGCTCTACACTTTCCCACAAAAACTGCTTGCTCCAAAACCCCATCTTTGCCTTGTATTCTGCTATGTTGGCAATGATTTTGCCCCATTCATGTCCTATTTCTTCTGAATTATTTGTTACGAATTCCATTGCCCTGGAGACCTCATCATCTAATAAGTGTTTTCCTTAGAAACATGGATCAACTAGATTTGCAGCAAAATGAATATCTTTGCAACAAAAGTTCTTTCTTTCCCCTATTATTTCCAAAAATCTCTGCTCCTCATTCTTTAGTCTGGGTGTTTTTATTAACAGTCTTTCATGTCCTGTTATTTTCCTTGTTATTTCAGAAAACGTTTCAGGTACCTGAGACATACATGCATTATCAGATTTTATTCTTGCTATAGCAGTAGTTATTGCTTTCAGGAGAGCAGCTGTAGATTCTACGCAAGCCCAGAATACATCATTGTCCAAAACAATCTTCCTTATTTGTTTATCGAGAGGTAAACCATCTTGAATAAAAGTTGCTTGTAGAGCTTCCTTTCCATCCAGGAGACTTTTCAGCATTATCATTATCCCTTCCCATCTGGTAACAGATGGCAGGTTCAGTGCTCTTGCAGAATTTTTCTGAGACCCTTTACTTTTCTCCTTTTGAATGCTCATGAATGTTTGTTGAACGATGTGATGTTTCTTAACAAATTCGATAATTTTCTTGGCACCTGACTGAAGATCTTCCATTGCCTTTAACTTCATTATGTCACAAAGTAGCAAATTTAAACCATGTGCTGCACAACCAGATGTTTTCACTTGCCGAAATTTTTCAGGAATCAGATGTTCCATGAATGTTTTATGGCTGCTAAAAGTATTTTTTATTATCTTATATATGAAAAACTCATTTCATTACATGTTAAACTTTACCAAATATGCATTTCTTATACTGTTTATACACGTATAAAATAAAAAATCTGACTGTAACTTGCTGAAATTACAAAGAAATAGAATTTTCCCAGTTTCCCCCAATGTACCAGGTTTCCCTCCAGGTGTGGCCACCTCCCCTGGGGTCCCACTTCCCCTGCATGCCATGAGCATGCATGCTGTGCGCCTATGCTGTGCACCATGCTGGGGGGAGGAGGAGAAAACACAGTTGGGCCCAGTGTGTGTGTGTGTCTGTGTGTGTGTCTGTGTCTGTCTGTCTGTCTGTCTTTGGCTGTAATCAGAGATGAGTACTGAACTCTAGAGTTGGATATGACTGGCTTTCAAGCAAGGGCAACATTTACCTTTAAGGTTTTGGCCATGGTTAGTTGTAAGTTATAAGCCAGTCATATCCGACTCTAGAACTGCAGTGCTCATCTCCATTTACAGCCAAAGTGCCAGTGCTGCCTGTGTTTGCAGATGTATACATGGCCATATGGCAGGCATGACTAGATCACCCGCGACGTAGGCTCCGACCATGATGTAGGCTCCACGCACGATGTAGGCTCCGACCATGGTGTGGTAGCAATTTTTTTTTGCTGTCCACTACTGATTAAATCATGCATACAAAATGTTTATAATGGAAGGGAAGATTTTTATAAAGTTACATATACACATACAGTACTGTATTAGAAAAGGGTTTATTATTGGCATGGTATATTAAAATGCATTGAAATTTTTATGCAGAATTGTACACAAAAATGTAAGTCACTTTGCTGTTGGCATGTGCCATGTGTGAAATCAGAAGCAATTTATGGTGACCCTAATGAGAAGTGAAATATCTAGGAGTAGTTTTACCAGTTCTATACTCCTAGTGAGTTTTCATGGCTGAACAAAGATTCAAATTGAGACTTCCTAAATCTTAGTTCGTCACTCTCTCCTCTACACCACCCTGAATACTCCCTAAACTAACATTAGCCTAATAAAAATTATAAGTAACTTTCCTGTAATATTCCAGGCTTGTGTTGGGCTACTGGGATACCAGGATGGGCAGCTACACACCTCTACTTAGAACTTAGAACTTCAAGGGACATGCCACCTCAGCAGTTTCTGCTTCAGCTTCTCTTGCTGGGCTCCCCTTTGCCCTGTGGGAGAAAGTCCAAAGCGCTTAGGCAGTGGACAAAAATTATTATCTCCACACCTGCTGCCAAAGCGCTTTGGACATTCTCCCACGAGGGCGGAGGGGAGCTGGTGAGAGGAGCCAAAGCAGAAACTGACAAGGTGGGATGGCCCTTTGTTATGAGTTCTAAGCAGAGGTGCACAACTGCCCATCCCGGTATCCCAGCATGGGCCTGTAATATTCTCTTTCACAACATGCCAAACAGAACAGGATGTGCTTGCACAGTAACAGGTTAAAATAATTAGCATATGATAAATACCAGGTTGTTGCTGGGTTGTTGTTGTTGCTGTTTTTGCAACTCCCCACTTTTAAAATTGAAAAGTAAACATTTATTGCTAACATGAATAACAGAACAGAGATCATCTGCTATTGCTAGCTGGGGGAAGCTGTACTGATATGCATCCTTGTCATTCTGATTGATTATTCTTTAACTCTGTATCTGGTATATATAAGCTCATGCCGTGAAATTTCACTCTTATGTCTGATGAAGTGGACTTGATCCACGAAAGCTCACATTAAAAATATAGCAGTTAGTCTTTAAAGTGCTGCAATGTTTTGTTTTGTTTTTGTTTTCTGATATGCCTGAACAACAGACTAACATGGCTACTATTCCATAAAAATTATAGTTACACTTGCCCCAGTGTAAGCCTGTGGATCAGATTTAAGTGGATCCAAATTACATAAGACTGACAGTTTAGGCTAATTTAAGATTTCTGTTTATATCCGAACAACAAGGACAGAGTTAGAGACTTCAAAACAAACAATCATGACAATTGTTCTTTTCCCTTCTAAAACTGAAGACAGTCTACTTGCTTCCAGAATGAGGATGTGCCTTGTACAAATTTTGTTATTCTCAGGGGAAAAAGGAATTGCAATGTGTGTGTGTGTGTGTGTGGGGCAAAACAAAGGTCAACCACTTCTACACAAGAGCAAAAAATATCAGCTTTTACAGCAGCAGCAATATAAGCAAAGATTTCAGTTTTTTTCATAAATGTACTTTTTAAACATAAAATCACCTCATTTTAAAAATAATTAAAGAAAATACAAAAATTCCATACAACTATCACAATCCCACCTAGAAGGGACATTTTGAAAATGTTGAAAAACTCTTGAAAATGTTCACACTTGCAAAGGAAGAGAAGAAAAGATCCCTCTTTTTAAAATGCTGTGCTATTTGATTCTGTCTCGTATGAATTAAAGCTGCCTTTCTATCCCATTTCTTCTATTATAGATTAGTTTAAAGAGGGATGATGGTGGAGAGATTAATTCTCTAAGAACCTTCCATCTCTGTTTATGTACTAGTTTAAAGCAGGGGTTCTCAACCTTTTCAAGTCAGGGGCTGGCTCATGCTCCCTCAAAAAGATGGTGGGCCAGATTGGTGGGCCAGCCACCAGCAGAATCAGCCATAGACTCATTTACGGCTGTTGTAAGCGCATTTACAACAGCCATAAGTAAGTCTGTGGGTGTCGTAACCATGTTTACAACAGCCATAAATAAGTCTGTGGCTGTCGTAAACATGTTTACGACAGCCGTAAATGAGTCTGTGGATGATTCCGGCTGCTGCTGGAGTGAGGACCAGATTATTTTGTGCCTTGGCCCGGATCCAGCCCACAGGCCATAGGCTGAGAACCTCTGGTTTAAGGAATGTGAATAAGATAAGGTCAGCTGATAGTTTAATTACCATTGAAGTCTTATAATGCAACTGAAAAGGCCTAGTATTTTCCATTCCCCCCTACTTGTCAGCAATGAGTATTTAATAGTCCCAAAGGAGAAATTTTCCCTAGGATACAGTTTCTAACAGCTTCTGCTTGATGAGACCCATAAGACAAAGTACAAATGTCTGCAGGATGCAAACAAACTAGCAAAGGATATGAGAGCTAAAGAGATGAACTGCCTATTGTAGCCAGCATGTTTTATGAGCACTGGGTAGGTTCTTTGGTTATATAATGAATAATTAGGAGTCAAATGTGTTGAAATAGTACTTATGCATCAGCATTAAATATAATCTCAAATAATAATTATGTGTTCAGTTTTCAGTCAGAGATTCTAAAGAACAGCCGATGTTTTAGTTATGGAACTTCTAAATAAAGATTTTAAATGGATTACATATTCATGCATTAGTATTTGATCTCTCTCCATTTCTCCGCATGACAGTTATAACTTTAAGTAACACAAACATTGATCTAAAGCCATTTAAAGAACTGTTCCCAATTAAACCCCCTTTGGAATTTCCTGTAGGCACTGCAGAGAAAGTTTCTGACCACTTCTCGTGGGGGTGGGAGTAATAAAAGTTGAAGGGAAAAAACAAGGAAGACAAAGGCAGAAGGGAAAGTGTTGATATGTAGGGAAAATATGTGTCTTATTTTGAGGGAAGCAATCCTTTATTTGAAAGTATCCTCTATTTGGAGTAATGCCCAGTCCAGGAAATATATGTGTAATGAGAAGGAAAAAAAGCTCAGGAGGACACAGAGCAATGTGCTCAAATATTACCTGAGAAGATCAGAATCAGTGAGATCCTAAGATAGGATCAACAGAGGGTCACAGGCTGCCTGAATTGCTTCCTTTGTGTGGCACTGAACTGCCAGATGCTGCACAGGAATTGCCTTTGAGCTTTGCGTTGACTTTGTGGATCCACAATGTTTATTGGATTGTTTAGAATCATAGAATCACTGAGTTGTCAGGCACCTTTTAAGACCCCGTAATGGTGAACCTTGGCACTCCAGGTGTTCTCGGACTTCAATTACCAGAATCCCAAGTCAGCACTCCTGCTGATCAAGGCTTCTGGGAATTGAACTCTAAGAACACCTGGAGTGCCAAGGTTCGCCATCATCAGTGTTTTAGGCCAACCTCCTGCTCAATGCAGGAATCCGAATCAAAGCAAATATGATAGATGATTGTCCAATTCACTCTTGGATGCTTCCAGTGTTGGAGCGCTCACCATCTCTTGAAGCAGTTAGTTCCACTGTCATGCTGCTGTAACCATTAAGATCAGTGGTGGGCAACAACAGGTTTGGACCGGCAAGGGGGGGGAGAGCAAAATTGGGTGGCCTTTGGGCAGGATGGTGGTGAAATTGGGTGGTTTTTGGGTGGGTGGGAGCAGAATCGGGTGGCCATGCCCACCTTCCTGCCCTGCCCAGTCTAACACAGCTACCATTTAAAAAGTTTTATTCTGTGCAAGAATATCAGAGAGTAAACAAAACAAAAAGACAAAAACGTTGTGGCACCTTAGAGACTAACTGCTGTATTTTAATGTGAGCTTTTGTGGATCAAGTCCACTGGCTCTTTGGCTATAAACAAAGGTGAGCACTGAACCCTAGAGTTGGTAATGACTGGCTTTCAAGCAAGGGCAACCTTTACCTAATAACAGAAGATCCCTGATTAGTATTCAAATTTGACATCAGATTTTGTCTCTGCAAGTGGTTCAAGTTCTCCCTTGCTCAAAAGCCAGTCTTATCCAACTCTCGGGTGCAGTGCTCATCTCCATTTACAGCCAAAGAGCCAGTGCTGCCTGTTTGCAGATGTATACATGGCCATATGGCAGGCATGTCTAGATCACCCATGACGTAGGCTCCGCCCATGACATAGGGTCCACCCACAACATAAGCTCCACCCACATTGTGGGCTATGCCCACGGTGTGTTAGCAATTTTTTTTTTTTTGGTGCCCACCACTGATTAAGATGTTTTCTCTTATATTCAGCCTATATCTGGCTTCCTTCAGTCTGAGCCCATGATTACACATCCTGCACTCTGGGATAATTGAGAACAGATCCTTCCCTTCCTCTTTATACTGTAATTGCCCTTCAAGAGTTCTATCATATCCCCTTTCAGTCTCCTTTTCTCAAGGCTAAACATGCCCAGTTCCTTCAATCTTTCCTCATAGGACTTGTTTTCCTTTTTTTATAATTTTATTTTTGAAACATAATAAAACAATACTATAAACATCAAATACACAACATAATTAACAAAAATATGGACTTAATTTCCAGTCCTCTGATCATCCTTGTTGCCCTTCTCTGTACCTGCTCTAGTTTGTTTGCATCTTTCTTAAAGTGCAGTGCCCAGAATTTGAAACAGTTCTCTACATGTGGTCTACCTAGTGCTGAATAGAGGGGGACTAGTAGTATCTCACAAGTTTTATAGACTATACTTCTGATAAGGGCAGGAATGAGTATAAGTGGGATTCCAGCGTAGCCTGGCCTGAGCAACAGGGTCTTCTTAACACTGGCATTTAATACTGTTGGAAGTATTGTTTACTCCCAATTGTTTATTCCTTCCACAAATTCTCTTGTTCATTCCTAAATCTCTAATAACATTATTCTTAATAATTCATATTCATTTAGAGACTGTGGTGGCTTAGTGGTTAAGATGCTGATCTTGGTGACTGGAAGGTCAGCAGGTCAGCAGGTCAAGACCCGAGTATAGCATGATGGAGTGAGCTCCCATCTTTGTCTCAGCTCCTGCCAACCTAGCAGTTCAAAAGCAAGAAATTGCAAGTAGATAACTAGGTACCACTTCTGTGGTAAGGTAACAGTGTTGCATGCACTCTGGTGTTTAGTCATACCTGCCATATGTCCATGGAAATGTCTGCAGACAGACATTTGGCTATAAACAGAGATGAGCACTGAAACCTAGAGTCAGATACAACTGACCTTTGAGCAAGGGGAACCTTTACTTTACCTAGGATTTCATAGCCAATTCTGCCAGCTCTGCTTCTCTGAATGCAACCACACCTCATGCTTTCCCACACCCAACCTTCTGACTGGGTTTTCTTCTGAGTCGATTGCTTTGTTAGGTTATTATTAGCCTTTTCAGACTATTTCATTAGTTGTCAAAATGAGTGCTGATTCAAGTGCAGCTTTATTTTGATTGAACAGCCTAGGTGCATTCCTTGCATTTTTCAAGTTGTTAGTCCAGATCTTATAATCACTGTTGAGCGTTGTGTTGCTTACAATATGTGACCCTATAAGTTATTAATATGTGTACATATTCTGGAATTCTTACTTTTCTTGTTAATCCAGGAACAGTTCTAGCTCTGATGTAAGTACAATATGCTCTTTGCCTCATAATGAATGGAGGAAGTGTAGCCTTAATATGGACAATATGTAATGTGCAGTGGTGGGATGTCAAAAATTTTACTACCTCACCATGATGTCATCACAGTGTGGGTGGAGCTAACATCATGATGTCATGACACTATGGGCGGAGCCAAAGAAAACAAAAAATAAAATAAAAAAATAAATAATAATAATAAAATAAAATAAAAATAAGCACACACACACACACCTCAACCCACCCACCCACCCACAACACAAGGACAGCAAGGAGGACAGCAAGGAGGCTGTGCATACGCGCCAAGCACTGTAGGTATGCATGCACACCAAGTGCTTGGCACGCATGCGCATTGGGTGACCCAGTGAAAAGGTAAGCCCCAAAGTTGTTTTCCCCCAAAAGCTGCTACCGGTTCTCCGGGACACTGGGGAAAGTTACTACCGGTTCTGGCAAACTGGTGAGAACCTGTTACATCCCATCGCTGGTAATGTGAGAAGTCAAGCTGTCAGGCTTCAACAAATGCTAAACTTAGCCTTAGAAATAAAAAAAACTATATGATGGGACATACTTGGTTCTGATATATGTCAGAAAGAAAACCTTTCTTTCCCCTCTTCTCAGTATAAAGTCTACTTGAGCAGTTCTGGTACAACAGTATGCATTAGGGTCAGGGGTTAATGACACAGAGAACACTTTCAAACTTCTCATTATTATGCAGCCATGGAGAGCAGTGGATTTTTGATTTTTTTTATCTCTGAGATAACACTTGAAGAGGGTTTCCCCATCCCCTGCTCAAATGATATGGACACTCACTAATAAATGCCAGTTACAGCCGTACAAGTCCTGCGATCAAATAGTCCACATTATGCCAGGGTGTGTGTGTTTTTGTGTCCATACAGTATTTGATAATTGCAAATCTATGTTTTAAATGTGAGTTATTACTAAATGGCAGCATAGTGGAGGATGGTAGATGGAGATATATTGGCAAAAAATCAGGTAGGAAGTAAATTTTAAACCTCCCTTAGCAAGCACACACCCAACTTTTCATGTTACAACTTCTTCTTCCAAGCTGTGACCTGGTTCTGGAAGTAAGCCAGACTTGGTGGGTGGGGAAACAGTTGTGTGGAGAGTTGTTTGGTTGCTGATAAGTAGAGAGCAATGATCTTGTCCTCCAGCCTGATGACCTCCACTGTTTTACTGCCTCATTTTAACTGCCCAAATGTGCTATCATTATATATCTACCCTAAGAATACTTAAAGTGCTAAGCCTTTCCATTAGAATAAAACTGGACTGATTCCCTTCATTTATCCACTGTTGTTCTTCTAGCAACAATCCCAAACCCCCACTCTTGAGACTGTTATGCTGTTAATGAATCATCTCTTCAAACTGAGCAGCATTTGCTTCCTTGATAGGAAACAAAATGTCTCTTCTGAAATCACATCATTCACTTTAGTTCTCATTTTAGCTTCATGTAGCACCATCAATGCCAACGCAATTCACCTAATCAATCTTGCAGTTGTGTATTATTTACTACAAGAACATTTGTGTGCTGCCAAATCCTACAACTGCTTTTAGCAAAATGAAAGCTGCCACAGGTTGACGAGCGGCCTGGTGAATGACTCATTTTGTGAAAGCTCCAAGATATGTCATTAAACTGATGGCTAGCTAGTGTCTGAATTTCCTCAAACTATAACTTCAATCCAGAAATAGAAAGTTGTGGTGTCAGCACAGAATGACTCCACAGGCTGACAGCTGCTGCTACTTGCAGTGGCTTCAACAAGCCCTTTCTTCACCAAAATGGGTGTGAAAACAAACCTGAGATTCTCATAATCAGTACTTTTCTTCATCTGTGGTTTCCTAGAGTTCTGAATGGAGTACTACTTTACTCACTACTGAGCAGAATTTCTGTTATAAGATAATTCCTGGAGTTCAATTAAAAGTCTATACTGTACACTACTTGCAAGGAAGGCATAGGCTCAGTTTACACATCACATTAGACTTGGACGAAGGAAGCATATCTAGCAGTTGGTTGGATCGAGGCGATTATCAACGCTTCGTTAAAAGAGGGGCATTTTCCAGCACCCTTCAAACATGCTCTGGTGCTCCCCCTCATGAAGAAGCCGTCTCTCGATCCCACAGTAATTTCCAACTACCGTCCAGTGTCCAACCTACCTTTTTTAGGTAAGGTTTTGGAAAAGGCTGTGGCGCTGCAGTTACAGGAGGTCCTGGATGAAGCGGATTATCTGGACCCGTTTCAGTCAGGATTCAGGCCCGGATATGGTACCGAAACCGCACTAGTGGCCTTGGTGGATGATCTCTGGAGAGAGCGGGACGGAGGGGAGCCGTCAGTCCTTGCTCTTCTCGATCTCTCAGCGGCTTTTGACACGATCGACCATGGCATCCTTCTGGGAAGGCTCCAGGGGTTGGGGATCCAGGGCACTGTGTTGTCCTGGTTCTCCTCATTCCTGAGGGGCAGGACCCAGTCGGTGTGCCTGGAGAAGGAGAGGTCCAGCCCTAGGCCCCTGCAATACGGGGTGCCTCAGGGCTCGGTGCTTTCTCCTCTCCTATTCAACATCTATATGAAGCCGCTGGGCGAGATCATCCGTTCCCATGGGGTTAGGTATCATCAATATGCAGATGATACCCAGTTATACATCTCTGCCCGTGGGGACCCAAGTGGTGCGGTGGAAGTCCTTTCCAGGTGCCTGAAGGCTGTTAAGGTCTGGATGGGGGACAACGGGCTACAGCTGAATCCTGGCAAGACTGAGTGGCTGTGGGTACGGGGGCCTGTGTTAACGCAGGAGTTGCCATCTTTGGTGCTGGATGGGGCAGCCCTGCCCCAGACAGACCCGGTGCGTAACCTGGGGGTCCTCCTGGACTCACGGCTACTGTTCGAAGAGCAGGTGGCAGCCGTGGCCAGGAGGGCTTTTGCACAACTTCGTGTAATACGCCAGTTACGCCCCCTCCTGGACCGGGACTCCTTGCTCATGGTCACACATGCCTTGGTCACCTCCAGACTTGATTACTGTAATGCGCTCTACATGGGGCTGCCCCTGATGACCATCCGGAGACTCCAGCTGGTGCAAAATGCGGCGGCCCGGGTAGTGGCGGGGTGTGGGCGTTATGCTCGTGCTTCGCCGCTACTCCGGGAGCTGCACTGGTTGCCAGTATGTCTCCGGGTGCAATTCAAGGTGCTGGTTATTACCTTTAAAGCCCTATATGGTAGTGGGCCAGGATACCTAAGAGACCGCGTCACCCCAAGAACATCTGTCCGGCCCACCAGGGCGGATCGGAGAGGCTCCCTTGTTGTTCCATCAGCTAGAGAGGCACACCTCTCTAGCACTAGGAGGAGGGCCTTCTCCGTGTCCGCCCCAACCCTCTGGAACCTCCTGCCCATCGAATTGCGCCTGCAGACGGAGCTCTTGCCCTTCCGGAAGGGCTTGAAAACCTGGCTGGCAGGACATATTTGGGGACCAGGGAACACGGGTTCCCATACTAAGTGGCTCACTTAAGGAGTGCCACTTCGGATTTGAATCAGGGGGATACTGGCGTGTAGTTTGTACTGTTTTTTAACTTTAATTGATTTTAGATAATTTTTAAATTTCATGATTTTATATGTTTTTATCTTTTACCTCCATTTTATGACGATGTAAGCCGCCCAGAGTCGGGTTCTCCCGAGTGGGGCAGGGTAATAAATTCAATAAAATAAATAAAATAAATAAGCAAATCAAGCCCATAATTCTTCAGGCACTCTGTCTGTCAAGTCTAATCCCTTAAATCTATTCTTCACCTCTACCATATATTCATGAGGGATGTTATCTAGATCAGTGTTTCCCAAATGCTGGTTTTTGGACTTCAATTCCCAGAAGCCTAAGTCATTTCCCCAAAGCACTGATCAGCCAATGTACTGACTTAGGTTTCCGGGAATTGAAGTCCCCCTGTGGGCTGTGTACCCCTTGTTGGGAACCACTGATCTAGATCATACCTGAGTGACCTAATTGTTTTTCCTATTTCTTCATTCTAATCCTGAATTTGGCAATCAGTAGCTCATGATCTGAGCCACAGTCTGCTCCAGGTCTTGTCTTTGCTGACTGTATAGAGCTTCTCCATCTTTGGCTGCAGAGTACATAATTGATCTGATTTCGGTGTTGGCCATCTGGTTATGTCTATGTGTAGATTTGCTTCTTAGGTTGTTGGAAGAGGGTGTTTGCTATGACCAGTGCATTCTCTTGGCAAAACTCTATTAGCCTTTGCCTTGCTTCATTTTGTACCATAAAGCCAAACTTTCCTGTTATTTCAGTTACCTTTTGACTTCCTATATTGGCATTCTAGTCTCCTATGATGATAAAGACATCATTTTTGATGTCACTTCTAGAAGGTGTTGTAGGTCTTCAAAGAACTGGTTGACAACTGCCACTTCTTCATCAGTGGTTGTGATATAGACTTGGATTACTGTGATGTTGAATGGTTTGCCTTGAATTCAGATTGAGATCATTCTGTCATTTTTAATATTGTATCCCATTACTGTTTTCCTCACTCTTTTATTGACTATAAGGACCACTCCATTTCTTCTAAAGGATTATCGCCCACAGTAGTAGATATAATGGTCCCCAGAGTTAAATTTGCCCATCCCTGTCCAATTTAGTTCACTGATTCCCAAGATATCAATGCTCATTCTTTCCATTTCATTTTTGACCACATCCAGGTTGCCTTGATTCATAGATATTACATTCCAGGTTCCTATGCAATATTGTTCTTTACAGCATTGGACTTTCCTTTCACCATCAGATCCATCCACAGCTGAGCATCCTTTCAGCTTTGGCCAAGCCACTTCACTCTTTCTGGGGCTACTTGTACTTGTTCTCTGCATTTCTGCAGTAGCATATTGGACACCTTCCTACCTGAAGGGCTCATTTTCCAGCACCATATCATTTAGCCTTTTGATACTGTCCATAGTATAATCTTGGCAAATTTACTGGCGTGGGTTGCCAGGTCCTTCACCAGTGAATTGTGTTTGTTTTGAGTACTCCACTATGGCCTGTATTGTCTTGGGTGGCCCTACATGGCATAGCCCATAGCCTCATTGAACCATGCAAGCCCTCTCACCATGGCAAGGCAACAATCCTTGAAGGGGGCAACAATCCTTGAGCTATGACATCTATACTGCATTAAAACTGCATCTGCAAATACCAGACCATTGATAGTTTTCTTAACAATGCGAGGCCTTGTAGAGGTGTATTTTTTCTTTAAAATATAAAAGCGATGCCATGGTGTTTTTAGGATACATTCAGGCTAAATAATTTATTGTCCAGATTGTTGTCGTTTGATTGATGTAAAATGTTTGATTAATTCTTTCTAGATATTTGTCAATATAGATTTGTCCAGTATCCTTTATTAACTGACCATATCAGGTTAAAATGTGATAACATACATTAGATAAAATATGATTAAAAAACAGAACAAAAGCAGATTAAATGTAGAATGATACAATTACAATAAAACAAGATACAGTTGTACCTCACTTAAAGAGCATAATGCGTTCCACAGGATTGCTCTTTAAGTGAGTTTGCTCTTTAAGTGAAACACCATTGTAAGTGACCAATTGTCACTTACCCTGATTTATTTGTTAAGCGAGTTTTTGGTTGGTTTTATTTGTTAAGCAAAGTGAACATTCAGAGAAAATTCTGCTCTTTAAGTGAGTTACTTTAAGTGAGGCGCTCTTTATGCAAGGTTTGACTGTATAAAATTTACTCAATAAAATTCAACACCTTTGCATAAACTTGTCAATCTCAGACTTCTAATGACAATAAAATAGCTACTTTTTTATTGTTTCTATTCTGTACCATTTGAATAACAGCATTATAAATTAAAAAGAGAAATTGTGCCTCAAACTACCTTAAAGATCTTGAGAAGGTTGAAACATGGCATCAGTTCAAAGGAATCTCAATTAAACTGGAATGTGGAGCTCAATTTTAATAATTTTTCTATGCAGAATCAGCTCATTTCAAAGGTCTTAGTGAGGGAAATATGGTAGCAGTGAAGAATCGTGTCCATGCATGATAATTCAACATCACAATACTTCTAATTTCAATTGGTTTTGTAGTTTTGAAAGACAGCAACCTGAAGAGATACTTATAGCAACCCAGAAATAATCAAATAAAAGTTGCAGATTATATGTTGATGAATATTTAGCTCTTGTTTTGTTAATACATTTTTGTGCCCCTTTGTTTTTAATTCTAGAACAGGAAGATCTGATGGTGTTTATAAAGATTCCCTGTTTACTTCTGTATTATTAAACATATCTGTTGCCATGGCAACGGAAAAACTGGAAGAGTTGGAAAGAAACTATGGGAAATCAGCCAGTGGTATCAAGCAAAATAGTTCTCCACAAGAAATGGCATGCATGGACTCGATCTATGAAGATGAGTCTGAGACTTCTGACAATGTGAATGAAAAGGAACCACAGACACGCTACATTCCTATTCGAAGAAATTCTAGATACTATCGCTCCATCAGACGTCGGAACAGAGGAAGAGCGCAGAGTGATAAAGAAATTCAAACTACACATGCTGAAGGTAGGTCATTTCCTTGGTGATTACTCTATCTTCATTGCCCATTTGAGGTTGAAAGTTATAAGTACAAGCAAAGCAGGGAAAAAGTGATAATACCTAGGATGTCAGAACTTCATTGTGAGCTTCCACACATCTGTTGCATATCCAAAGTCAGGAAGCCTAAAATTACAAAAGCAAAGGAGTTAAAACAAGGCCTTGAGAGCTAAAGCCAAGTAAAGTGAGATCAGATGCCAATTTAGGACACCAGAAGAAATGAAGAGCAAGAACAAGCACAATATCTTGTACAAATAAAAATCTCCTGAGGCAAGGGACATATTAACAGCACAACATGGGACTTGTTTACTCAAAGGTAAGCCCTTTTAATGGAATAGGATTTTGTTTTTAGCACACCAGTTCAGGACTATAACCTTAAGAATTAACAGAACAACAATATCATTGTTAAAATCATCTGTATAACAGAAACAAATGGCTGTGGGAATTTTCTCCATCACACAGAGCAGTAATATTAATTAAATATGAGGCATTTAAAATGTTTTAAAATTCTTCACATACCATTTCTTCATACAGTTGTACCTCACTTAAAGAGCATAATGTGTTTCACAGGATTGCCCTTTAAGCGAGTTTGCTCTTTAAGTGAAACACCATTTTAAGTGACCAATTGTGACTTCTGGTGGCAGGGGGGGGGGGGATTGCGAACCCTGATTTATTTGTTAAGCGAGTTTTTGGTTGGTTTTATTTGTTAAGTGAAGCGAACATTCAGAGTAAATTCTGCTCTTTAAGCAAGTTACTCTTTAAGCAAGGTACTCTTTATGTGAGGTTTGACTGTACTTCTGCTCCTCCTGCTAAGAATATTAGTTTGATTCCAGGTAAGAGCCATCACTTCTTTTCTTAATAAAGACAATTTGCCTCAAAAAGTGGTTGTGATTTCCTCCCCATCAATGTAGAGCAGAGGTTCTCAACCTTTTCAAGTCAAGGGCCAGGTCACGTTCCCTCAGATAGCTTTGGGGGCCAGACAGCCATTTTGCCCTGCCTGCCACACATGGCACCTCCGGGTGTGGTGGAGGCAGTGGTGGGACACATGAAATGGTCTTGTGGGCTTCATCCGGCCCCCAGACCGCAGGTAGAGGATTCTCTTGCTTTCCTAATGTGTGGTGCCCCAAATATAAGGGCAATTCTCTCTTGAAACATGTCAAACACAAGACAAGTCCCTTCCCTTCTCCAAGGTCAGACAGACTGCACAAGCTTGACAACTGCTACTTAATATTCTGCTCTAGTCAACAATATACTTAGTGAACAAAACAAGCCATTCAATATGCAAAAGCTGACATCTTCTCCACCCTTTCAATGCAGTATGCAGCAAGGCAAACAAACATATTTCTTGCTGAATCACCTCTGCTCACCAGGGCTACTGCATCAAGGTTGGTGTAGATAAAGAGATACTTGACCTAGTGCATACAGCACAGAACCACATGATTTGGCAAGAAAAACAATGCAGCTTCTTGGAGTCCTACCAGAAGAATCAGGTTGGAGAAAGCTGTTCTCTTCCAAGTTAAAGCTTTCATCTATATCCTGGCAAGCTCTTCTATCATACATATTATTTCATTCCTGAAGTCATCTTTGCTGATCTATGCAGCTACAAGAGGAATCTGTGCCTTCTCCATAATATGATTTTACTAAGATTATTATTTCATCCCTCTGCTTGAGCTAATGCACATTCAGACAACTAAGAATGAACTATCTTCTGTCTTCATACTTCAGTGGGTGCTGCATACCCTATAAAGCCTAAACTGCCAGCAAATTGGAGATGTCTTTTTTATTTTTTATTTTTTGTAGCATTGGCTGAAGTGCACTGATAAGAAGTATGGGTGAGCTTTTCTTCTTATTTTATTTCAAAAATGAGAGCACAAGGTTTGTTTCTGCCTACCAACCTGTCTTATTCCATTTATTTAGAGCAGCAACTGGTATCCTGGGCAGCTTCAATGCCCATTTTATATTTCACTAATCCGGCCTCATTTTGGGTGGAAGCAAAAGATAATAATAATAACCATGCTATCTAGTGGGATGAATTGATTCAGAATCGCATAAAAATGCCAAGAAATTTGTTCTCCCATTCCATCTGCCTTTCTAGTTAGTTTTCATTTAAAAAAAGACAAAAGTACCAAGAAGAGCAGCATGGTTAATCAGTTGCCGGTTGAATTGTTAACAGTTAATTGTTGTTGCTAGTTAACTTCAACGTCAAATGTCTCAGATATTCAGTGATGGCCTGGCACCAGATTTACACTTTTGCCAGCTGAAGAGGGAAAGGAAGGGAGGGGGGGCGGCGGCGGCTCCAATCATTGATCACCATGGTACAATAAAAATGTACTGTATGTAAGAGGGGAGAGAGAAAATAGGTAAAAATTGTTCAGTGAATGAATAATTGCATCACTTGGAGGGAACTGATCATTAATTCCACTGCAAAAAAAATCTGGCTAGTTAGTTCCTGTGACTTTAATGCAAGCATATTCAGTGTAGCAATTATCATAGTAATGAATGCAATCTCTGGGGGACTATAGTACATTTTCCCAGATAAAAGTTATTCTTGTTACAAGACTGTATCTGTTGGAGAAAACATAGATTGTTTGAAACAAATGAGAAACAAATGCACATTAACTCCACTGATAATGTAGGCAATGGAACTTATATAGGAAGTACTATGACAGATCATTTTCAATCTCCATCTTCTAAATTCTGACACAGTTCCATAAATCTGATTCACATTGCAAACATTATATCACATTATAAAGTATATCACATTAAGTTTTCTGTCATTCCCTTGACACCTTCACTCTCACTCTCAAAAAGATACCTTTTATATATTGTGTGCTCATTAATATTTTTTAAAATATGTGTGTGAAGAGCTCTGTCTAATTGTCCACTGAATATAATTTCTCACCTTTTTTCTTTATTGCAATCACTTTGTAAAACTGACAGAAAAGAATAGTGGCAATTTACTTATCAACATTTCCTTCCTTATTCCAAAGGTTCACTCAAAAACAGCAGAAATGAACTTCTGAACAAAGATGAACTGTTACGCATATTCCATAAGAGTCTATCTCTTCATATTAAACCAGATATGACACCCATGGAAGAACAATGGTTTCAAAGGTAAGGAAGAAAGTGATATTCCATTTCCCCTTAAGATACAGAAGGTGAAAAGAATTAAAAGTAGAATTAGACTTGTATATAAATATAAAAAAATCAGTAAACAATTTATGTCTAGCTGTATTCCAGTGACTGACTGTTGTAAAGTCTTCACTTTATTTTTCCAGCGCCTTCATTTCTATGCAAAAAATACCCACTGGAGCAGTTAAATTCAGTTTTATCTATTTAACAATTGGCCATAATTATTTCCAGTACAGTCATAGTGTTGGCCACAAGCAAGCCAATTACTTATATTTATAAAACTTTCTGATGCTAGAATAAATAAATACTTAAGATAAAACAAATACGAGCTCCTGTGGTACTGCACTTTATAGCATCCTTCCTTTTAATGTGTCAGGTTCTTTACTTGGGAGATGCATTTCTTCAACTCAAAGGAGGGTAATACTGTACCTGTATTAAACCACTATAATCTGCTACATAGAGACTAGCCTTCAACTCCATATTTGAGATTTTAGAGGTTTAGTAAATGTATCACTCACCTTTGTCTTCAGATTGCATGCAAGGATCATGTGGCTTTTATCATTTGTCCTGTAACAGTGGGCAACTAAATAAAGGGTGAGGTGATCTTCAGTTAGATTAATATCTCATCTAATACAAATAAGATTTCTTAAGCAGTCTGTCACTGCCAGTGAAAATAATACTGGGTGGAAATTTACCAACATAAATTCTGTTTTAAGGGTAGCTTATCTAAGGATATGACTTGACCATTGAATAAATTGGATTTAAAATTGGGATTTTGTGGAGTTGATGTAAGGACATGTGGTGTTTGAGTCAGTGTGCATGTCCAAAGTGAAACCTTGCCCAGTCTGTTTTTTCTGTGTATTTATTGATTCATGAGATTACACTGGTTTCTCAATCATTTCTTCTTAAACCAAGATACCAGCCATGTTCTGCATGCTATGTTTTGGTATGTTATATGGAAGTCATTGCTTCCAAAAACAAACCGCTACTTACCAAATAAACAACTACACCTTATGGCAACTCCAGCTATTGAAGAAGACTGTTCTTTGATATTGACTTCAGTCATATGAGCAATTTATCCTGATGTTACTGCATCTTAAAAAATGACTTATTTCCAATTATATTGAAGATATTGGTTGAAATCCTATTGCTTTGTTATATGCATGGAAGGTGAAATGCATAACTTTTAATTGTCCCTAGTCAACAATTAACAGGTCACCGGTATTCTTGGGATTGTTACCTGAAATTTTAGGGCTAGGTTCGTTTCTTGGTGGAGAATTAATTAACCTCAAAAACTGACACCAAGACATGGTTTTGATCAAAACAAAATTGGTTTTATTGGTATTAAGGGTTCTAATCTACATTGACTGGTATATAGACTAGAAATCTCCACCTCAAACGTTTTAATGAAAACCACACCCGGGAGCTCCATCACGACATTCTGTGACTGAGCTAACTCCCTCCCATCTCTCCAACATTTTTATACACTTCTTACTGAAGAACACTTAAGCCTGGATTAATGAGTGCAGGGGTAAACGCTGTTTTACTAAAATGGGGGCAATTAAAAGAGTCATTTACACTTCTTGATTGCATGTTACAAAAGCTTAATAATATTGTGCAAAAGTAATTTCAAAAAGTACACATGGCAGTTTATAGATACAATGGTTAATGATGAAATACTGTAAGAAGCTTTGTTTGTTGGAAGCAAGTTCTGATATAAATGTCTCTTTTCAGTTCTTAAATTGTCACATTTCTTCTTGAGGTCAATCTAAGGTAAAGATTCCATTGAACTGTCCTCTCTGGAGCTTCAGGAGATGGGAGATAAGACAAGAGATTAGTGCCATTGTTTCTGCCCGATGACTCATCAAAGCCCTCCTGGGAAGCAACCAACTCCTATCAGTGATTTTAACCTAATGCAATTGCTCACATAGATTTTTTTGAGGCTTTTATATTAAGCCTTAAAATTGTTAGTAATTAAGAGTTGGTTTTTCCCATGTATTCTCTACCTTTGCCAGTGTAGTGATGTTTTAATTAAACTTTATTAAGGAGAATTAAATCAGACCAGATGTATGATTTTAAAATTCAGGCAACCAGCCTCTGCTGTTTGTGAAGGAATGAAAAGGAATTCCTGCTTTGTTATCAGGAAACCAGTAAACCAGTTTTCAAAGATTCCACACCCTTTTTCAATACCTCTGGGCAAACTCTTGAGGCTTAGACAAAGAAATAATTAGTTCTAGTTTCAGCATTTCTATTTATCTTTAATTGTCCACATTCCATGCCAGAGCATACGTAACTAGTGGGCTCTTCCCATTTAATCAGTCCCCCCCTTTTGGAGAGGTTTCCAAATGCTTTTAAATTAAACCTTGTATGATTTTATTCCTTTTACTAGCCATTAAACATTGGTTTCTCCCCTTATTTTCATACCTTTCCCCATGTGTGTACAGTGTTTTTTTTCCTGATTGTAACTTTATTAAAGAGTTAAATAAAATGATGTGTTGGAGTCTCAAAATTTCATGTAACAGGATTATGTACCCCTGCTAGCTTGGTGACCACTCAAGAATCCCAGCATGGACTCATTAATTTCTGGTTCGTAAAATATGCATAATAAAGCAACAGGATTTTATTGGCTAGAATTCTGTTGGTGTTCATATAAAGTTTGCATCACATCCCATGGTTAGTTGTGATTGACTGACAAGGCACATCTTGCTTGCACAATTGTGTGTGTAGCTAGTTACATGGTATGTGTCAAGATATGCCTGACACCTCATTAATAATTAACACATCCTGGTTTGGTGTGTGATCAGTTCCCTTGACACTAGTACAAAAGGTTTCTTTTTTTCATCATCAGAGAATGAGATGGCTAGATGACATTGTTGATGTAATGGGCACAAAGCTGGACTGGTTGAGGAGGATGGTGGAGGATAGGGGTGCCTGGCATGTGGTGGTCCATGGGGTCGTGAAGGATTGGAATTGACTGTGCGGCTGATCAACAACAAAAGTTGTACCACAGACGAAGGATTATTTAGATAAATAGGTATTCCTATCTGACAGGTATCTGATTTGATACTGGACTGAGAATTTTTGGACACACTTTATTTTATAGCTCTGAATTGTTATGTCTTGCTTCTCTTTTAAAGTCACATTATTTCTTGAATTTGTCTTTTCCAAAGTAAAATGTTTTGGAAATAACTGGTTGAAAATACCTATTCGAATCCACATCAGTTCACCCATCTCAAATATTTTAATACTTGCACATTTTATTTCTAGTTTTATAATTTCAAGCTAACCATTATTCATACTTTTCACATTCCATGTTCCAACATGATGCACAAGATTTTGCTTCATACATGTAGCAAGAAATGCCAGATCTTCAAACTGGAGTCAGAAAAGAGGCACGAAAGATCATATTGCAAATATACTTTGTTTCCTGGTGTCTACCAAAAGATTCAGAATAAAATTATCCTCTCCTTTATAGCAGAGACTTCTAACACTTTTACTGTGTGGATCATGGAAACATAAGAAAATGTGTATATTCAGGAATTCGATGTTCCTGGTGCATATCCTGTTTTCTGTTCAAGAGGCTGTTAGGAAAGAATATAGAGAAATAATGGTTTCCTTTTGGCAAAAATGTTGAATATGACTACTTTATCTCTGTGTCTGTCCAGTCTCTGTATGGAACATATCATAGGATAGCTAGTAACATTTTTAGAGGGCTAGCAACTTTCTCATCCTTATATTTTTAAAATTGCATTGCAAGCTGATTACTGATGTTATGTTTCATTTCCTGTAGTTTTGGCACCTCTTCTATAAACAGAACTTCACAATAAGCTCTAGATATATTCATGCATTTTGTACCACAAACTATCAGCTCTTCTTAGTGTCAGGTTTTATGTGGTCGTCGTCAACTGCAACTCGTATCCAAGAATACATTTTTTTCCTGAAGCAGGAAAAATGTCACTGGCATGTATTTGTTTAAGGTGGATCCCAGCTTGTCATGAAGTGACCCAAACACTATGATCACAGAGCCATCTCTTGAGGCACAGTTTAAATGAGACATGTAGGATTTAACACCAGGACTCCAATGAACTTTCGCAGCCTTGAGGATATAGACAAGGTGTGCCTTTGTAGCCAGTCCATCTGGCATGGCCTCTTCTGCCTCCATGACCATTGGGAATCAGAGTTTTTCCTCTGCTCATTTTGCCATTGGGCCCAATGTGATGGTTACCAGTGGCATTTTCTCCACTGAGGAGACCATCACCCCACCTAAAGGTGCTCATCTGCCCATAGCCGTTGGTGCCTTTAGGGAGTCAGGTTAGTTAACCGCCACCTGACACTCGCCGTTGAGTTGCTGGCTGTGCCGTCTACTCCATTACTGTAGTGGGATGTCTGGCCAGACAGACATACAGTATGTGGTAATAATATACTTAAATGACTGTGTCTATGTCTATGCTTTTTAATTTGTATCTCTTTCTGTACATACTGGAAGCAGCAGCATTACTTTGAGAGAGCATGAGAATGTCCTTCAGCCCTATAGTTCTGCTGAAAAGAGTAGTCCAGAGAACTCTTGCAATAGCAAGGAAAAGGCCCAAGCCACTATGTTTGCTTTAATATACCAGATTTCTACATTCAACATCTCTAAATATTCTGTATCTAGCTTCAACTGTTCATTTTCTCTTAATTTAAGTTTCCCATTCATATTAAAGAGAGTATAATTTGGTGACCTATTTTGACGTGAATTCTATGAACGTCTTACGTTTCGGTTGGGTGGCCTGACAGCTCTTGCAATGTAACGAAAATCATGTACTTTTCCCAAGCTGCAACACCAAAACTAAGGCACCCATGAAAATAAGGGTTATGTCTTTTGAAAGATCGTCTCGGCAACTTTAAGAATTGGTAGAAACCAAAAGCCAAAAATGCGAAGTGATGACATCATCGCTTTCGGAAGTAGCATCAGAAAAGTGACAGTTTTGCTAGGGGGGATCAGTTGTTCGGGATCCAGCAAAAAAACTACCCAACCACTTCAGATGATGCAAAGTGTGTTTGAAAGAGGAAAGATTAACCTTTGTGAGGACACTTTCAGATTTGGAATTGGACTTTGAAAACATAATCTATGAAGTGTTTTACAAAAAACCACTAAAAAGAAGTCACACAAACCCCCAAAAAGGAGGGGAAACCAATTTAAAAAGTGAATATGACAACTTCCCGAGGTGGATATAGTTCACATACAACATGTGGAGAAAAAGTATGCCAAAGCAGGTATCCATAAAAAAGATATTGAGGAAAAATGTGACTTGTTGAAATGACATTTCCGCAGGGAGAGGGTGTTTGGCGGTGATCCAAAAAACAAACAAACACCAGACCAATCGAAGTGATCTAAAGTGCACTTGAAAGAGGACAGAATAACCTTTCTTTTGATACTTATTCAATTTGGATCAGACTTCAGAAACATTTTCTATGAAGATATAAAACAAAAAAAATCTTTCTAACCTTCTTTCCTTCAGAAAAAGAGTCAGATATGACTGGCTTTTGATCAAGAATGGCCTTTACCTTAGCTCAGAAAACCTTAGATTTTATGAACATAATGTTCATAAAATTTATTTTCCCCCATTTTAAACATCACTCTTAACTAATGAAGGAAATAAAATAAATAAATAAACTAATAAGCATAATTCAACACATCGAATTCACACACTAAATCCCTGACGGTAGTGTCCTTAGACTTTTTAATCTTTTTAAATCTCTGTAATTTTTAATCTTGATTTCTTATACTGTGTTTTATTGGGTTTTAAGTTAAGCTGTTTGAGGAAGCATGACCCACCCCCCAGCTTTAAAATGTTGAGAACTCCTGGTGTATATAAATGACTGCAAGTATTTGCCTAATGTTATTTTACTTTAAATGCCCTTTTAATTCTTAGGACAGTACATACTGTTTAATGCGTAATGAACCATTGTATTGCTTTTTATGTTTTATAAACTTATTCACAATATATTGTTTTAAGTACAGTAATACCTCGGATAACGTTTACCTCAGATAACGCTAAAATCGCATAACGTTAAGTAATCTAGGGAGGAGAATTGGATCGAATAACGTTAAGGTCCTATGGGATGGATTGGATAACAACCGCTAAAGCCTGTGTGGTTACAATGTATCTCTCTGGAGCTTTAACGTTATCCGATACATCCCATAGGATTTTAACATGCATCGGATAACACTAAAAATCGGATAACACCAAGACTTGTGGAACCAAGTCTTAGCGTTATCCGAGGTATTACTGTACTTTTTTTTTACAGAGCATTACAATTAGCCTCAGATTTTAGGCAACAATAACAGTTTATCATCTATAGTAATAACAGACTGTGTATCTATCTTTCTGTCTGCACCATAGCTCTCACAGTATGAAACCTAGACATCTGGAGCTTGGCTTGCATACTAATAGGATACTGAAAGTGTGCATCTTACTTTTATTTCCTGTTAAAAAAACATTAATTCTTTTAATTACTTAAAAGCTGCCTGTAGTATGGAATACTACTGAGGTGCTTAAACCTCAAATGGTAGACATGAGTCACTTCGGGAGCTGGAGACTTTAACAGAAGAGCTGAACTTTAGAGCAAATGCATCTGATTTCAAGTCTCGGCGGGAGACTTAAATGCAGGCGAGCGGCAGGGCTGGCGGGCTCCCCAAACACCACCTCGGCCCGGGATATCTGTGGCCGGACGAGGAGACCGCCGCGGACGCCGCCACAGACCTCGCGGTCAGCTGTGCCCAAGCCCCGCCTCGGCGGGAGACTTAAATGCAGGCGAGCGGCAGGGCTGGCGGGCTCCCCAAACACCACCTCGGCCCGGGATATCTGTGGCCGGACGAGGAGACCGCCGCGGACGCCGCCACAGATTTCAGCCGAACTGTGGACAGCCGCGCTCAAGCCCCGCCTCGGCAGGAGACTTGAAAAGGGGAGAGGATTTGGACCGCTTGACCCCACCACCACCACCGCGGCTTGGAGCACCTGCAGCCGGGCAGGGAAACTGCCATGGCCGCCGTTACATCTGGCGCTCAAGCTGTTGGCACCTCCCCTCCAGCCCTGCTCTGACGGAAGATACGAAAGCGGGAGAGGTCTGTATGGCCCCTCCACCATGGCCGCAGTTTGGACTATCTGTAGCCAGTCAGTGTCACAACAGGAGCTGGGAGAAGGGATATAGGGGGAGAGAAGGAAGAGTTGGCCAGCCAGGAAGTAAGGGCTGGACTCTGTCTGTTGGCCCCGGGGGGTTCCGGGGGGGGGCAAAATTGGTGTGGTGACGGGCATGGGGTGTTACAGCGGGAGCCGAGGGGCGGGCCGCACTCGGAGAACGCGGGCCAGATGTTTGGTTGCTGTCCCGTGTTCTAGCCCCTCGGCTGCACCTCTGGGACCTGAGCAGCCGGTCAAGAGTGACCCCTCCCTTAGGCTGCTGCTGGTGAATGCCAGATCAGTCTGCAATAAGGCTCCTCTGCTTGCAGATACCATCACGGGGGAGCGGGCTGATCTGGCATGCATCACCGAGACCTGGCTGGTCCCAGAGGATGGGGTTCCTCTGTCGGAATTGTGCCCAGCCAGGTTCGGTATTTGGCACCAGCCTAGGGAGAGGGGAAGGGGCGGTGGAGTCGCCGTAGTAGCCAGTGAGTCGTTAGGAGTCGCCAGGGCCGCGGCTCCGCAAATCCCGGGCTGTGAGGCTCTGTTCCTGCGTGTGGGCCCTAATGGTCAGTCGGGAATCCTACTCGTGTACCTGCCTCCCTGCAGGGTAGTGGATTCCCTGCCTGAGCTCCTTGAGGCGGTCTCCGTGCTGGCGTTGGAGACTCCCAGGTTAATGGTCCTGGGGGACTTCAATTTGCCATCACTGGGGACCGGCTCCGAGGTAGCCCGGGAGTTCATGGTTTCCATGGCAACCATGGGCCTGACCCAGGTAATTCAGGGTCCTACCAGGAGCAGCGGCCACACCCCGGATTTAATCTTTTTGTCGGAGCTGTGGCAAAGTGATCTGAAAATACAGAAATTAGACATCACTCCTGTGCCATGGTCAGATCACTGTCTGGTGACTCTGGACTTTCTGGGGGCGAGACTCCACTGCAGGGAGGCAGGGCCGATTAAATGGGCCCGCCCCCGGCGACTAATGGATCCAGTAGGATTCCAGAGGGAACTGGGGTGTTGTCCTCTTGACCTGCAAAGCAGTTCGTCCGAAGCACTTGTCGACTCTTGGAATAGAAGAGCGACCGCGGCTCTGGATGTAATTGCTCCACTACGGCCTCTCCGAGCCCGTGGGGATCGATCTGCCCCTTGGTTCACAGAGGAACTAAGAGAGCTGAAACGAGCTAAGAGACGCCGAGAGCGCCGCTGGGTGAAGACTCGGAGTGAGTCTGATCGAACACGGGTTAGAGCTACTATTAAAGACTACCTCGTGGCGATGAGGGCGGTGAAACGCAAATATTTCACCGCCCTTATTGCCTCCGCAGATAATCGCCCAGCCACCCTGTTCCGGGTGACCAGGTCCCTCCTCGGTAGAGGGGGGTCTGGCCCGGGTTGGCAGGGATCGGCTGAGGCTTTTGCTGATTTTCTGACGGGGAAAATCGTTCAGATCCGCTCAAAGCTTGATCCCGGCGTGGAAGGTATGGAACTGGAGTTGATTGAAGCCCAGTCTAGCCGTGTTATCTGGGATCGGTTCGATCCAGTTGGCCCTGAGGAAGTGGACAGGCTTCTTGGATCTGTCCGCGCCACGTCCTGTGCACTGGACCCATGTCCTGCCTGGCTGATAAAAGCCTCTAAGACCGTGACAGCTGGGTGGGTCGAGGCAATAATTAATTCATCATTAAAGGAGGGGCTTTTTCCAACATCTCTTAAACACGCCATTGTGCGCCCCCTCCTAAAAAAACCATCCCTCGACCCCATGGAAATTACTAACTATCGTCCAGTGTCCAACCTACCCTTTTTGGGTAAGGTTTTGGAAAAGGCAGTGGCGCGGCAGCTACAGGATGCCCTGGATGAAGCGGATTATCTGGACCCTTTTCAGTCAGGATTCAGGCCCGGACATGGGACTGAAACTGCACTAGTCGCACTGGTGGATGATCTCTGGAGAGAGCGGGATGGAGGGGACCTGTCTGTCCTTGCTCTTCTCGATCTTTCAGCGGCCTTTGATACCATCGATCACCGCATCCTTCTGGGAAGGCTCCAAGGGTTGGGAGTCCAGGGCACTGTGTTGTCCTGGTTTTCCTCATTCCTGAGGGGCAGAACCCAGTCGGTGTGGTTGGAGAAGGAGGAGTCCAGCCCCAGGCCCCTACAATATGGGGTGCCCCAGGGCTCGGTGCTCTCTCCTCTCCTATTTAACATCTATATGAGGCCACTGGGTGAGATCATCCGTTCCCACGGGGTAAGGTATCATCAATATGCTGATGATACCCAGCTGTACATCTCGGCCCGTGGGGACCCAGGCGGTGCGGTGGAAGTCCTCTCCAGGTGTCTGGAGGCTGTTAGGGTCTGGATGGGGGCAAACGGGCTACAACTGAATCCTGGCAAGACTGAGTGGCTGTGGGTGAGGGGCCCTGTGTTATCACGGGAGTTGCCAGCTTTGGTTCTGGATGGGGCAGTTTTGCCCCAAGCAGACCCGGTGCGTAATCTGGGGGTCCTCCTGGACTCACGACTACTGTTCGAAGAACAGGTGGCAGTCGTGGCTAGGAGGGCTTTTGCACAACTTCGTGTAATACGCCAGTTGCGCCCGCTCCTAGACCGGGACGCCTTGCTCATGGTCACACATGCTTTGGTCACCTCCAGGCTTGATTACTGTAACGCGCTCTACATGGGGCTGCCCTTGGTGACCATTCGGAGACTCCAGCTGGTCCAAAATGCGGCGGCCCGAGTAGTGACGGGGCGCGGGCGTTATGCTCATGCTACGCCGCTGCTTCGGGAGTTGCATTGGTTGCCAGTATGTCTCCGGGTGCAATTCAAGGTGCTGGTTATTACCTTTAAAGCCCTATATGGTAGTGGGCCAGGATACCTAAGAGACCGCGTCACCCTGAGAACATCTGTCCGTCCCACCAGGGCGGACCGGAGGGGCTCTCTTGTTGTCCCATCAGCTAGAGAGGCACACCTCTCTAGCACTAGGAGAAGGGCCTTCTCCGTGTCCGCCCCAGCCCTTTGGAACCTCCTGCCAATCGAGCTGCGCCTACAGACAGAGCTCCTACCCTTCCGGAAAGGCCTAAAAACCTGGCTGGCTAAGCAAGTGTGGGGAAATAGGGTCGTGGGGTCTCATATAGGGTGGCTGATTTAGTGACAGCCACCCTTCAGTTCATGTGGTGTGATTTTTATGCTTTTATGAATTTTTAAAGTTTTAACATCGAGTCTTAGGATGTCGATATTTTAGTCTGTAATTGCCGCTCAGAGTCGGGCTTGCCCGATTGGAGCGGGGTAGCAAGTACGAATAAATAAATAAATAAATAAAATAAAACATATTTAACTTTCATTTCCACCTTACCAGAGTTACTTCTTTCCTTCTGGAATAACAGAAATTCCTAATCTGTATAATTTAGCTGCCTGGAAAACCTTGCCCTGTTCCTAACTAAAGTATCTGTGTACTTCTATTGTGTAGAGGAGTAGGCAGGCAAAAGATTGCAGAAAAGACGCTGAATTTGCAGATAATGTGACATACAGTTGGATTTCTCAAACCCTGACAAATATACACTAGTACCCCAGATAACGTTGAGACTTGGTTCCACAACTCTCGTCGTTATCCGGTTTTTAACGTTGTGCGATGCATTGATCACACAACGTTTAAAAAAAGCCCTGTTTCCCTGGAGGCTGCAGCAAGCCAGAATGTCGGGATTTAAACCCTGACGTTTTGGCTTGCTGCACTGGCTGAGGACGTCGGGGAAGCCCAGAAACAGCTTGGATCGTGTCCCCTGCCTGCTCCAGAGAGATCAGAGGACCCGATCTACAGCTGCAGGGTGGCTGGGGAAGCTGAAGGGGACTCCCTATCAGCTTCCCTAGCCACCCGCCCTTGCCTCCGCAGCTGTGGGGTGGCTGGGGAAGCCGACAGGGGAGCCCCCCGTCAGCTTTCCAGCCTCCCCACTCCTGCCTCCGAAGCAGCAGGGTGGCTGGGAAGCTGAACGGAGAACCCCGTTCAGCTTTCCAGCCACCCTGCTGCCAAGAACGACTGTATTGGATAACGCTAAAAAGAATGTTATCCGGTGCAAATCTTTCCCCCAAATTTGTCGTCGTTATGCAGTTTTAGCATTATCCGATGCAATCGTTATCCGGGGTATTACTGTACAGTACACAAACTTTAAACTGTTTACATGACCAACTTTCCACTGGATCATGAATACGAGATTTTTAAAGA
This sequence comes from Furcifer pardalis, assembly GCA_030440675.1. Lineage (NCBI taxonomy): Eukaryota > Metazoa > Chordata > Lepidosauria > Squamata > Chamaeleonidae > Furcifer > Furcifer pardalis. The sequence continues at coordinate 246,528,186 of CP126890.1, forward strand.
AGTGGAATGCCCTGACCTACTGAAAAAGTTATAAAGCTTACTGATCAGGATTAATTTTTGTCATTCCAAACACTTTACTGCTTCTATGGTCACCTAATCTCAACTTTGTATGATGGCTTTTAAAACAAACTATGTGCTGTGATGGCCTAACACATTTTTATTGCCTGGAAAGAGACCAAAATGGTATTGTCACCAGCATTCTGTTGGGAGCCTGGCTTTTCATACCAAAAATATTTTACCACTTGAGGCATATTAGATTTCCACTCCTGTTCTGACTTCTCTGTCCCTTTTATATGATGCACTAAGCTTCAGAAGCAACCTTTCAGAACATACTGATATCCCTCCTTCTCCTCTTAATAGTAAAATATGCTCTCTGAGGCCATCTAGCCCCTCAAGAAAGGATTTCTGTTGTGATAAAAGATCCTCATACTGAGGTTATGTTTTGGGAGGAACCCATAGGTTACCTGAGGGATTGGCCCTAGAGCAGTGCTTCCCAATGTGGGGCCCATGCCCCACAGGGGGAGTTCAATTCCCAGAAGCATAAGTCAGTACATTAGCTGATCAGTGCTTTGAGGAATTGATGTAGGCTTCTGGGAATTGAAGTCCAAAAACCAAAGGTTAGGGAACACTGTCCTAGAATCAGAGAAGACTGGCTTTTGACCAAGAGTGACCTTTACCTTTACCCAACTCCTCACCACAAGAAGATTTCTCTAAGATCCAAATAATTTTCATTGCCACAGCAGTTGTTTTTCTCACCTCCTATAATTTGCAAAACAGCTCCTTTTGTTTTCTGACTGGTGCTCTAACCTCAGGCACTTTCTTGTTTTCTAAGTCTGATTTCTCAGACAAGAAAGAATTCCTGAATTGCATCTCTTAAACAACTAAACAGCAAATACTGTTAAAATACTAGCAGTTTTCTTTCTTTGCAGCAGTAACAAAACAATGATTGTACTCCCAGGTGAGTCAACTGCTCTATAACTGGAAGTTTTACTTTTTTGTGAGTTCATTCTGCAGCTCAGGACTTGCAAACTAAACACTATGGCTCTCTTCATTAAGCCAATGCATCTCATGTGACATCTTCTTTTCCCCATGGCCTTCCACTTTTCCTAGCATTCTTGTCTTTTCCAGTGAGTCTTGCTTCTCAATACACATCTACAATATGATAGTCTCTATATTTTAGTCACTTTAATTTCTAGTGAGAATTAAAGCATGATTTGATTAGAGCCCTCTTTGTCTCTCAGGCAGTACAAAGAGTTTAGTTTTCCACCACCAGTGTTTCAAATGAATTGATTTCCACCCCCACCTCCCTCTGAGAGCCTTCTTCATTCCCCATATTTAACATCTATACAGTAAAACCCCAACTTACTTGCATAAAAAGTCTGTTCTGTAGGCTTTTATGTAAATCAGTTTTTTACTTAACTCGAAGCAAACCCATAGGAACAATGAATTTTTACATAACTTGAGACAAATCCATAGGAAAAATGAAGTTTTTACTTAACTCAAAGCAAACCTATAGGAAAGTGATATTTATGTAAATTGAAGCAACCCCATAGGAAAAATGAATTTTTTGATGTAACTCGAAGCAAGCCCATAGGAAATTACTACTACTACTTAATTATGGAAATTGTATTATGTAAATCAGGACATTTATGTAATCAGGACATGGTTTTAGTGCAAAAATCATTATGTAAGTCAACTTTTATGTAACTCAAGGCATATGTAAGTTGGAATTATTATGGTATCCAGTGACACCCACGTAAAGGACCTTTTCTGTTTCCCTCATAGCTGTCCTTTCAAGTTTCTGTCTTCAGATTTCTTCACTGCAGTATCTGTTTGAATGATGATTGGATAAAAATATTAAATCAAGTTATGTCACTTTTCTGTAGACTTCATTTAGATTTTCTTAATGTTGAAACTACTTTTGCAGTTTCTTCCTTAACCTTGTCAGTAGGTATTTCAAGTCCTTGCTATATTCTGCCAGTAATGTTGTGTCAGTATTTTAAATTGCCAATTTCTACAACCAGTTTTCACTCCTTCTTCTGCATCTAATCTAGTTTTTCATATAACATGAATAGAAAGGAACATAAAATACATTCTTGTCTGTCATCATTGCCAATGAGAAATCATTTTTATTCCATATTATGTTCCAACATAATAGCCTCTTGTCCAGTGTTGTAGTTTTCAACATGGTAGCCATATTAATCTTTGCAGGCCTATTAGACAAGAAACAAGACAGAGCAAAAGTAAAGTAAAATAAAAAATAAAGACAAAACTGTAGTGGCTCCTCAAAGAGTAATTGCTATATTTTAATGTGGATTTGTCATTTTATCCTTTTTTCTTTTCTTTTCTTTTTTTTTTTTTTTGGAACTTTTAATTTGTTTCTTATCTGATACTCTTGTCCAGGGGACTGCAGTTGCTCAAGTGGCTAAGACGCTGACTGGGAGGCGGAAGGTCAGCAGTTTGATTCCCGAGTACTGCAGGACGGAATGAGCTCCCGTCTTTGTCCCAGCTTCTGGCAACCTAGCAGTTCAAAAGCAAGAAATTGCAAGTAGATAAATAGGGACCACTTCAGTGGGAAGGTAACAGCACTCTGGGTGTCTAGTCATGCCTGCCATATGACCACAGAAACGTCTGCAGAAGCAGACAGCACTGGCTCTTTGGCTTTGAAACAGAGATGAGCACTGCACCCTAGAGTCAGATACGACTGGCTTTCAAGCAAGGGAAACCTTTACCTTTACCTTACTCTTGTCCAGAGTATACTTTATGCATTAGGAAAATGAAATGTTATGTTACATCCATTTATTTTTCAATGGTCCGTACAGACAAAGGCTTTACTATAGTCTATTTAGCACAAAATTTCCTTTCATAATTCTTTGATATGTTTCTGAAGCCAATGTATATTGGCAGTACTGTATTATCCTTATTTGTAACTTTGTTTCTGAATCCTGCTTGTCTGTCAGGCATTTCTTGCTCCAAACATGGTAACAAACTTGAATGTCTCTTTACTTCTGTGAGAAATGTATGCGATGTTGCTGCAATCTTTAATACCTCCTTTATTTGAGACTGGAATACTGTATACAGTTGTACCTCGCTTAAAGAGCATAATGTGTTCCACAGGATTGCTCTTTAAGCGAGTCTGCTCTTTAAGTGAAACACCATTGTAAATGACCAATTGTGACCTCTGGTGGGGGAGATTACGAACCCCAATTTATTTGTTAAATGAGTTTTTTAGTTGGTTTCATTTGTTAAGCGAGACAAAAAATTCAGAGAAAATTCTGTTCTTTAAGCGAGTTAGTCTCTAAGCAAGGCACTCTTTATGCGAGGTTTGACTGTATATTAAATATCTCTAGTTTGTGGTCAAATTTGTTACTGTGTCACGTTTAAAATTTGGTAGATTACATTGCTGAAGCTTGAAACAGTTATACTGGTGTTGCACATTGTAAAAGAATGGCCCCTCAAGGGTTAACAACCTCCTGTGTGTGTGTGTGTGTGTGTGTGTGTGTGTGTGTGTGTGTGTGTGTGTGTGTGTGTGTGTGTGTGTGTGTGTGTGTGTGTGTGTGTGTGTGTGTGTGTGTGTGTGTGTGAGAGAGAGAGAGAGAGAGAGAGAGAGAGAGAGAGAGAGAGAGAAGATTAGGTACAACTTTATCTTTCCCTGTCCCAAGGTCAGCCACATGGAAACATTGTGAAGTAAGGGCTGAGATTTATTACTAACACCTGGGTTGAAGATGGGCTGGCCAAGCCATGAGTTGCAGCTGGGCAAGGTGGTTGCACAGCCTTGTCATCCCAAGTTTATTTGGTCCGTTTTGATAAGGATAGAAGAGAAAAGTATTAAAAAGTAGACCCCAAAAGTAAGGGGATAAAATTCAATTTTTAAAAAGTCTTTTTTTTTTGTACCCAGTTCATTGGGCATTCTGGCATGCCAGATCCAGACCTGCACTCTCATGCTCAGGGAGACCCAAGCAACAGTGTTGCTTGGGTCAGCTACTATTAGGGAGTGCAGGTACATGTAACACCTTGCCTAAGAAAGTCTTTCTTTTTTTAGAACATGCTCCAGTTAGGGAACAGAGCCATGGGTGGTACAGAGAGATAGTTTTGTAACCTAGGTATGCAGGCAGCACCAGGAGGCACCTGGTAGACAGAAACCACACAGCTGGAAGGTGTGTGGTGGACATTCCTCATTACCCCCATTGCCATCTGACACATCTCTTCTTAGTGATTTATTTCTTCCAAGTGATTTCAGAATGGTGTTCACTTGGCTTTTTAAACTAATGGATTCTTCATCACAGGATTCATCTTCAAATGTGCCATACTTGCATCAGTTTCAATTTACTCTCCCTATCTTCTTTCCCTTTTTGTTTTGATCAATATATACTGTCCTGTTTACCTTTCAGTATCCCTAGCCTTGATTTACATTTCTCTATGATTTCTTGGAACTGGTAGAAAAAAATACTTGTCCATCCCCTTCTTTGTTCTTTTCTGTTTCTTTCCATTGTAATAATGATTATTGTAATAATTATCTTTGTCCCTATGTACACATCACTGAAAAGTTCAATTTAGAATTCTGATCTGGTTTCTGTCACCCTTCTCCCCTTGTAAACAATTTTAAGAATTTTCCCTTTTAAAATTTGTTTAAAGAGTTTCAGCAGTTACCCATCAAGGCTCTTCATTTCTTTTGACTACAGAAATAGTCTTTTTGTCTTTTCCCCTAATAATGATGGGGGCACACACACACACACACACACACACACACACACACACACACACACACACACACACACACACACACACACACACACACACACACACACACACACACACACCAGTATGCAAAGGGGTGCAATAATAATAGCCACCTTATATCCTGGGCAGCATCAACTTGACAAGCTTAGGACTACCTACTTCCTAACATCTGCTAGATTGCTGCATAGCATGAACCTCTGTAGGACTGCTTATGTTTACTTTTACTTTCTCTGCTATGTGACTTGCAGTGGATGGTACATGTCTTCTTCTGCCATATCTGAATCCAAATATTGGTGATCATCATGGTGAAGACTGTCCCTGAAGACTGTCCTTAGAATATAATGTAGTGGCCTTCCATTTGCATTCTGAATTGCAGTTTGACACCCATGCCACTGATCCAGTTCCATGAGTCACTTTCTGGTCCTGAGCCCTTTAGGCATGCAAAATACTAATCGGCCCCAGGCCAGTATGGATGATGCTGCTCCCCTCCATCAAGATGGATTCAAGTGGGATTTAATCCACTTGGAGACTATCACCCTTCCCTGTGGATTTTGGCACCCAAGCCGTTAGTCCTCAGGGTTGTCAGGTTAGTTAACCACCACCTGACACTTGGTGTTGAGTCACTGGCAGTATGGTCTACTCCAGTGATGGCTAACCTTGGCACTCCAGCTGTTTTGGAACTTCAATTTCCAGAAGCCCTGATCACCAGAAGTGCTGACTTGGGCTTCTGATAATTCAAGTCCAAGAACAGCTGGAGTTCCAAGGTTGGCCACCAAGAGTGTCAAGGTTAGCTCTATTACCATAGCAGGATAACCTGGCCAGATTACAGGAAGGCACATTTAGGAATTTTAAAGGACAAAAAGGCAATTGGAGTATGACTATTCTAGTTAGTCAACTTCTGATTCCCCTCTTAACTGGTAGTAGCCCCACCTCCATATTTGTTGCATGTATGCAAAATGTTACATTTTGTCACTTGAAACATTACACAATGTTTACACTTTCTGGTGTATCAAACTTTAGTTCATCACACAAACAAAGGCTATCTTAAGTTTAAACTAAGACAACAGATGAAAGTTGGCACTGTAAAAAAACCATTATTTCAAACATACTGTTTACACCAAATCAATTACTTTTTGAGATGTCTGCTATCTAATTTGCAATATTCGGGTGTAATTTAATTTTGTAGGAACAATAGTTTACAGATCTGTGAAGAAAGTAAACTAATTTAGTAATACATAAACAATTTAACAGTACTGTACATTGTTATGAAATGACCAAAGGTACTAAAATGTTATAAATATAACAGTTAAATATTAGTTTGCTACTGAGTTAAATTTTTCATTCAAATGTATTAAATGATTAGAGATAACTCATCACTTTGCTTTAAAAATGAGTCATTGAATGATAATGCTAGGAAAAAGAATGTCAGAATTCTTTATTTTCCAGCTCTGGTGCAAAGGGAATAATAAGATGTTTAAAACATATTTCACTCAAACAATGACAGGAAAAAACTTCAAAGTTTTGTCAAAATTATAATCAAGTACTCAGGTTTAAAACATTTTAAACTAGATGTTGGAATTTGGTCATGTAGTGCTGTATAGTTGTACCTTGCTTAAAGAGCATAATGTGTTCCACAGGATTGCTCTTTAAGGAGTTTGCTCTTTAAGCAAAACACCATTGTAAGTGACCAATTGTGACGGGAGGGGGGTTGCGAACCCCGATTTATTTGTTAAGCGAGTTTTTGGTTGGTTTTATTTGTTAAGTGAAGCGAACATTCAGAGAAAATTCTTTAAGCAAGTTACTCTTTAAGCGAGTTACTGTTTATGCAAGGTTTGACTGTACAGTACAGTAAAACCTCAGATAACACTAAAACCTGGTTCCACAAGTCTTGGTGTTATACGATTTTTAGTGTTATCTGATGCATGTTAAAATCCTATGGGATCCATAGAGATACATTGTAACCACACAGGCTTTAGCGGTTGTTATCTGAAGCATCCCATAGGATCTTAATGTTATCCGATGCAATTCTTCCCCCCAGATTCCTTAATGTTATGCGATTTTCATGTTATTCGATACTAATGTTATATGAGGTATTACTGTACTTTGCTTTATAATTTTTCAAACTAGAGTAATTTTGATCTTTTGTTAACACCATCTATATTTATATTACTTGCTAATTGACACAAATGCAGAAACAATGTGATACCTTTATTGGATCACACACAGACAAACCCCAAGTACTGTGTGGGTTTTCATGATTCAAGTTCACCTCTTTAGGTGGGCATCCATTTCTAGTGGATACTACAGAAAAATTATAAATGAGAGTTCTAAAAATTCATGGTGGATGAAAAGTTCATGTGTCTGTACCACACCCTATTTCTTAGAGGTGAGTTAGAAAAACCAGCAGCCTGCGTAGGTGTGGTTTTTAAACTACACCTTAAGTACCTGTTGGCTGGATATCATTTCTGCTCCTTAAACAAAGGGAACCATGTGTATTCATATGTTCCTTCACAGATAACCTTCTTTTGAAACTGAGAGTATCTTTTTGGCTGGGAAACAGTGCAACAAAAAGACCCAGCTATAAGGCATAGGTTGAAAACCACATCTCCAGTGCAGCCTGCTGCTTTTTCTAACTCACTTTTGATAGATTGCTGCTTCTGTTATCTTTTAGGAAACTTCTATTTTGTGTGAATTTGTCAAAAACTTTCGACATAAACCAAAGTACACCAGGGCAGCATACATGAAAAAATAAATTAGAATTCAGAGTAAGGTAATACTTGTATTAGGATCATTCAGAAATGTTTGTCAGCATAGTGAAATCCAAGTTGGGAGTCAGGGGGAAGAAAAAGAGAAAAAAAAAAGGAGGCTTATTAATGTACAATTTGAACTGTAGTTTAGCCAAAACAAGTTAAATTGTTGAATCTCTTAAGGAAAAAGGCACGGAATAAACATTTAAAATTATCACATAAGGAATAAATACTAATGTAAAAGTTCATAAAATATTTTTATTCCAGCTCCAACCCACCCAAGAATTAAAGCATATTGATACAGTACCTGCAGTCTTGCTAAGAAATTGAAATTTACCACCACAGCCTCCATCTGTCTGGAGTCTATTCAAAATCTTAGGGCTGTTCTTCATGCCTTGTTTTTCCTAACAAACTACAACCATCCACAAATTTGAGTATACAGACATTATGTTTCCCATACACTGCTCAGATACGTATAAGTATACAACTCAATTTACCCATATATTCACATACCACACCAGCTCCCAAATACACTTCTCCACTTAACATATGCCAGGGCAAAGATACTCCACTTCTGCATCAGAAAGTATATTATCTACTGTCTTCAAACAATTACAACTGGAAATGCTCTAAAGGAGTTGTCCCTAAACAAAGTGACAATCAATCCTATTGATGTCTGTGAAATCAATTATTTCTATAAATGAAAGAGTCAAAAGTTTCTGACTCCCTTAATGAAATACTGTACAATATCTAGAACCAGCCCCAAACACATCTATATCTTGTCCAACCTGATGACAAAACTGCCCTGCCTGTTTATATCTTGTCACATGCCATGAAATCCTTCTACCAGCAAAATTATCTTCTTACAGTACTCACCCTGTCTCCCAAAAACATATATAGTATGAGAAAAAGACTTACAACTTAGTACTGTTCATGTAAGTTGGCCTTACTTTATGCTAAATGAAGAGAAAACTCTACCACAGTACATATTTAACTGCAAATAAAATATGTAAAAAATGATCGAGTCTTCTCTAAACTCCAGTTTACAGATGTAGGTCATTCTGTAATACCATTTTCTGTACAGTATTTCCTAAGTTGCCATTTTTATTCTAATGAGGATAAGAACTAAAGTCTATATGCAAAATATTCCAGATTCTTATTCTTTGCTGAAATCCTCAAACATAGCATGAACTAATAAGCAGGGAGATAAATATTTCTTCCTGTTTGGTAAACAGAACAGTGTCAGCCCTCATTACTGAATAAGGTAACTAACCAAATAGATATTAGGTGGGTTCACATAATTTCCCCAAGGCCTTGAAATAAAATGAATGATGGCAATGTAGTTCAGTGGTTAAAGTACAGGACTAAGGCAATTTGAGTTCAAAGACACAACAATTGTGAACTGTTAAGTCAATTCTGACTTAGGGCCACTGTTTCCTAAACCACAGAGCTCTCCAGTGTGCAATGTCCTTCAGCCAGTCTCTCATTACCAACCTGGCTTACCTTATATATTTGTTGTGCAAATAACAATGGAGAAAAGGAGAGTACAGTCAAACCTCGCATAAAGAGCATTTCGCTTAAAGAGTAACTCTCTTAAAGAGCAGAATTTTCTCTGAATGTTCGCTTCGCTTAACAAATAAAACCAATCAAAAACTCGCTTAACAAATAAATCGGGGTTCGCAATCCCCCCCCCCATTGGTCATTTACAATGGTGTTTCGCTTAAAGAGCAATCCTGTGGAACGCATTATGCTCTTTAAGCGAGGTACAACTGTATTCTATTCATGTTGAGCTCGTTAAAAAGAAAGATACAAATGTAACAAGTAAATAAATTTTTGGACATTTAGACTGGCCCACTCACTGCTGTTAGTCTACCCCATAGCTACACACACTGTCACTCAAAGAAGAAATTCTGTCCCAAATACAAAAAAAGAGGTTCTCCATGCATTCGCGTATAGGAGGACAGAAGCCAATGAGAGATCTCTTCATATAGAAGAGCTCTCCAAACATACATAGGTACACACAGAAAAGCCATATTCTAGGTAATCTCAAAACATGAAAAAGAAGCATTTCTGCCAGAGACAATGGTAAGGGTATAGCCATAGTACCAATCAGCTGTGGTAATGAAGTTAGTCTATATGGTTATGTACCCCATACCTCTTTGTTACCTGAACGGAGTTTAAGAAGAATGTGGGTGTTTCACATTCTCACACCTATCATTATCTTGTATATGTAGAGTAGGGGTTCTCAACCTTTTCAAGTTGGGGATTGGGTCACGCTCCCTCAAACAGTTGGGGGGGAGTGGTATTCCCCCTGTCATTTAGGGATGCCATAAGAGAGTCCACAGCCAATTCCGGTGGCAGCTGGAGCAAGAGTGGCGGCCGGATTATCTGTTGCCATGGGCAGGATTCGGCCCGTGGGCCATAGGTTGAGAACCCCTGATGTAAAGTGTTTAGTTTAATAAGTTTATTTCACCAGGCTTTGACCATGGTAAAGTATAACAAGTAAAAAGTTAAAGTAATGTATAAAATTGGAGTATAGTAGTTAAGGTTAACACAGGAAATTACTACATATTGAAATAACATACATTAACAGATATAATTTTACATATAAAACAAGTTGGTACAGTATTACTAAAATGTAGATAATACTGTTAGGGTCTGCACTGATGAGTGTTATCAACTTACAATCATACCATTGTGATTCTAAATTTCCATGTGGAGTGTGAGGACTGCAGAGTTAGTGAAGGTGGATTAGGGATGGAGTAGAGATTGTGTCAGAAAGTTATGGGACGAGATTGTGGATGTGTTTGAAATGAATGTGTCTTTCTGTACTTTAAATTTGGATGTCCCTACATTAATGGAAGACAGTATATTCAGTTCTTAATTTTCATTCTATACAAATCAGTGTACATTATGCACTACAAGAGAAATAGAAAAATTACACTCTTGTTTGCAAAACAACACATGCTGGACATAAAATGAATATATAGTGGCACAGTGGTTAAACTGCTGTTCTGCAACCAAAAGGTTGTGAGTTTGATTCTGACCAGAGTTCAAGGTTGACTCGACCTTCCATCCTCCCAAGATTGGTAAAATGAGTATCTAGCAAGTTGGAGGGAAAATACTAATTAACTTGTGAACTGCCCAGAGAATGCACAAAAGTTCTATGGAGTGGTATATAAGTGTGATTGCTTTGCTTTTGCTATACTGTATTTAACATTGTTATTGACTTCCAGGGTTTGACCTAACATCCGTAGAATTCAGTATTGTATTTCCAATATACAGTAATAGATACTCCAGAGATCCAAAAAGGATATGACAGCAATCTACAATTACTACCACCATTAGCTGACTAAAAACCCCATAAGGACTAGAATTCCAGTTGTAAAATCCATATATATGTGTAGTTAAGAGGATTTGGATCCACCTCCTTTATCTTTCCTGATTATTATAAAATAAGACATTGAAAGTGCTGAAAGTGGTTAACAGCCCAAGTCAAAGGATGACATGTTATCACAGAAAGGGGCAATTACTCGAAATGAGTGTTGAGAAAAGTTGAAAAAAGAAAGTGCAAAAGCAGGATTTTAGATGAGCATTAATAAGAATTTTAAAAATCACTACAAAAGAGTTGCATAGCTTTAAGGCTGAAGAAGAAACTGAAATTGTTAAAGATTCTGTGTTTCTTGGTTGAGTCATCAATCTAAATGGAGACAGCTGTCTAGAAATCAAAAGATGATTGAAACTTGGAAGGAACTAGAAAAGATTCCTGTAAGTCAGGATGGGTCTCTGGAAGCCAAGGCCAAGATCATTCATACTATATGGTATTACCAGTTACTATTTTTGATGTGAAAGATGGACAGTGATGAAAGCTGCCAGGATAAAAGAAAAATCAGTTCCTTTGAAAATGGCATTGGAGGAGACCTTTAGGGATACCAAGGACTTCTAGAAATATAATTAAGTGAGTTGATTGGTGGTTAAGATGCTGAGCTTGTTCTAGACTCAGTACTGAAGGAGTGAGCATTGTCACCTGTCCCACCTCCTGCCAATCTAGCAGTTCAAAAGCAAGAAATCGCAAGGAGATGCTGTAAATAGGTATCGCTTCGGCGAGCAAGGTAACAGGGTTCAGCGAGGTCAGGCGTCTAAGTCATGCCAGCCCCATGACCACGGAAACGTCTGCAGAGGCAGACAGCGCTGGCTCTTGGGCTGTAAACCGGGGTGAGTACCGACCCCTAGAGTCCGACACGATTGGCTTTCAAGAGTAAGAGCGACTTTTACCTTTAGATCATCAAATCAGACTAAACTTTGGCTGTTAGTCTTTGGGGAGGACAAAAGACTCACTGGAACAGACAATCGTCCCCAGGAAAAGTTGGAGGCAGGAGGAAAACAGGAAGACAACCCCCTCCCCCCAGCATGAGATAAGAGGGCTCGACACAAACCACGCATTTTGGGGGTAAGAACAGGGCAATTAATGAGAGAGACCTTCGGGGGTCATGAATTCCTAGCATTACCATAACGCAGAAACACTTTGAGGGCACATAAGGAGCGACACTTTTCCTATATGGAGGAGGTGATTTATTTCGGAATGGATTTGTCCTTTTCACTTGAGAGATCACTTCGCGCGTGCGCTTTTGTCGGGGTTTTGAGCAGGGAGCGGGACTGCGGTGGCTTAGTGGGTAAGACGTCGAACTTGACGACTGGCAGGTGGGCAGTTCTAGACCCGAGTGCTGGACTGAACTCTCCCGTCTATTAATCGCTATTATAATGCAGTGGCTTAGTCGTTTATGACACTGAGCTTGAAGACTGGAAGGTCACGTCAGGGTTCGAGACCCAAGTACTGCACGATGGAGTGAGCTCCCATCTCTATCCTGCCAAGCTAGCAGCTCGAAAGTAAGAAATAGCAAGTAGATAAATAGGGACCACTTCGGTGGGAAGGTAAACTGATGGAGTGAGCACTGTCACGGAAACGTCTGCAGAGGTAGACAGCTCTGTCTCTGGCTGTCAACGGAGATGAGCACTAGAGTGGGATACAACTGGCTTTCGAGCAAGGGCGACCTTTACCTGAGGAAGGAATATCTCTGGTGTTCCAGATACGCCTTTGGGAACAGGGCATCAGCCTCTTTCTGGGCTCACTCCTTTTGGAGGCACTGCCTCTCTCTAAGGCAGGGGTGCCCGAACTATGGCCCGAGGGCCACATCCGGCCCCAATGCCAATTCATCCGGCTCACAAAGCCCTCGTCGCTCCTGGAAGCAGAAGTAGAATGCGCCCTCTTCCAGGAGCGACGAGGGCTCTGTGGGCCAGATGACTTGACATGGGCCATAGTAGTGACTGGCTCCCTGAACCATGTGACCGGCCCACGGCCTGAAAAATTTGGGCGCCCCTGCTCTAAGGAAAGGAAATGGCTTTCTATTAAAAAAAACCCCACCAACTACCGGAGAAGTGGATGCTTGGGAGATGCAGGAGGAATCAGGACAAGCGCTGAGGGGGCGGCGGAGCTAAAAAGAGGGGCGGTGGGGTGGGGCGGGGGCGGCTTCCTTCCACTTCACACGCCACCGACGGTTCTCTTTCTCACTCCGCTTCCCTTCCTCTCCCCCCTCCTCCAAACCCCTTTTGCGCAGGTTGCTCCCTTCCTACCCCGGTTACCGTGGCAACCGCCCGGACTCCCCCGGTCCCACGCCTGGCGCGGAATCGCTCCGCAGCAGCAGCAGCAGCAGCAGCAGCCGCCGCTCGCTGCCGGAGTCGCTGCTGTGGCCGCTGCCTCCGTCGTCCTCGTCGCCTCCTCCTCCTCTTCCTCCTCGCATGGAGCTCCTGGCCGCCGCGCTCAGCGCCGCCTGCGCCTTGGATCCCGAAGGCGCGGCGGAAAGCGTGGCGGGAGCCCGCCCGGCGGACAGGTAAGGAAGAAAGCCCATGAGGGTGGGGTGGGTGGGGGAGAGGGGGGGCTTTTCCCGCCCTCACGGCCGCCCCCTCCGCCGGCTGCCCACTTTTAAGTGCCCGGCTGGAAAGCGCGGGAACGGCTCGGGGCGAAGCGCCTCCAGGGCTTGGACGGCGCCTGAGGGGAGGAGGACGGGCAATAGCAATGTGCACCTCAGGGACGCCCCGTGGTTAAGAAGCTGGACTGGACAACTGGAAGGCAGGTCACCAGTTCGAGACCCGAGCACTGCGCGACGGAGTGAGCCCCCCGGCGTCCGTCCCGGCTTCTGCCAACCTAACAGTTCGAAAGCAAGAAGTTGCAAGGAGATAAATAGGGACCGCTTCGGCGGGGGAAGGTAACAGCGTTCCGTGAGCTCCGGTGTGGAGTCGCGCCTGCCACATGAGCGCAGAAACGTCTTTGGCTGCAAGTGGAGATGAGCACCGAACTCTACAGTTGGATACGACTGACTTTCGAGCAAGGACGACCTTTACCTTACCGCCCCATGGCGCTTAGTGCACACAAATTAATTAGCATTTTCAGGGCTGTAGTCAGGAATCTATCTATATTTGGGGGACCAGGAGAGTGACAAACAATGTTACACTCACATATATAACATTGGTGCCATGGGATGGGTTTTTTTTTTTTTTTGGGCGGGGGAAGTGTAAGCTCAGGAGGGTTTTTGCTTCCCCTGCCCCCCCCCCCAGCCCTGAGCCTTTTGCCCCCAACATGCTGGGAGCTCGTGAGGGCGACCCCTGCTTCCGAAATGAGTGACTGACTTTCCAGGTCACCTCAGGGGTGGCCATCCCACTCCTTCCCACCCACTGACCCCAGAGAACAGCTTTGGTAGAGCTCATCAGCGGCTGCTGCCCACACCACAACCCTGCTGGGACTCCCCCCCCCTACAAACATACAGACTTTGGGGGTTGCATGATTTCCCCCAGCAGCCCCTAAAGTAGCAGGAGGGAGCACAAGTAGTCCTAATTCACAGGATGGGAGAGGAGGATTTTCGGAGGGGAGCGGAAAGAGGGACTCCAGAGAGGGTTTCCATTGTGTCCCTCCACCTTTTGCGGGAAAAAAACCCCTCCAACTTAATTACTTAATGTCCCCACACAGAACTAACCCCCCACTTAATTCCTTAATAATAATAATTTTGTGTCAGAAATTATTCTGGGTTGAAAAGATTTTTGCGGGAGAAATTTTGCTCAGGGAATGCCCAGATGAGGTTCCTTTCATGTCCACAATTGCTGGGACAGAGACGAGTGCTCAATTCATCATGAAATACCTGGGTTTCAAACTGCCAACTTGCTGACCTTTCACCTAACAAGATGAGCTTCTCTGACACTTAATTCCTTAATGACTACTCCGGTGCCTGTTTTCTCGTGTCTTCCCCCTGCGATGCTGCAATTTCATAATTCTTCCCACACACTTCAGCACTTCACTGATATTTATCAATCTTTTAGCCAGGACCGTAGCCAGGATTCTAGATGTGGGTGGGCAAATATTTTTCAGGGTGGGCAACAAAGATTCTTTTCAGTCCATTCCTATGGAAAACCATACCTTGCCAGGGTAGGTAAACTGCTAACTGAAGGGTGGGCCGTTCCCCTCCCCTCTGGCTATGGCCCTGCTTTTCACCAGGAGCAGAGGGTAGCTTAGCTTCCAGAAACCCACAGAAAAGAAGTAAGGGATGCTTAACCAGAGGGGCTATATGGGCCTAAAAGTTACCTACTTTCACTTTTAAGTACCTGCAGGTGGTCTAATCACTTTTGTTAGGCAGGAGTTAAATTATCCAGAGTGCTCACAGAAAGAGTCTCCTTGAAGATTGTAGTATTTTTGAACCACAATCGAACATACCTGGGGCAACGGCAACCTTATTGTGCTGGCTAATCTTTCTCACACTAAGTCAGGCAAAAGAATGTATTCACCAAAAGGTGGCTTCATTTTGGCATTTTAAAGTCTGACCTAGACACGAAAGAGGAAGGTTTTTTCCAGAAGTTTCCAGAAGTTTAGGAATAATGGATAATGACATACCCTTGCTTTTCTCTCTCCCAAAGTGACTCTCCGTCTATGACTGGACCGGTTTCTATTCCCGATGAGAGCCCTGTGCACCCTAACTGTCCTGCTGCTTTTCCAGAGGCTCTACAAATGATTCATCCTATGACTGCTGACTCCTGGAAAGACTTCATTGAGCAAATAGGTAAGGGGAAGATTGGACTATGAGTTACATTCTAGCATGCAAGATGTTAGGTGTCTGATGATGCCCTGTTTTGTCGGAGAATCATGCTCAATGCTTCCTCTTCCAAACTGGATCAATTCCCACTACAAATATTTATCTACCCTTTAAGTCATGGGCCCCCAACGTTTTGTGCACCCCCAAGTGGGGGTGGTGGGATTGGACAGTGCAAGTGCATAATTAAATATGATAATGTGAGGTATCACACTGCAGATGTGGGGGGCAGAGCCCACTGTAGTTAAGCAACGTGGAGGAGGGGCCTGGCCACCTGCCTATCTGCTTTGTCTGAAGCTCATGCTTTCTCCGTTCGAGGAGCACGTTGAGGGCAGAAGGCTGTCATCAGGGGGCCCAGTGCCACCCATCCCCGCAGCCCAGTTCAGGACAGCTCGTGGCCTGGTACCAGTCTGCAGCTCAGTGGTGGTGGGGCCCTGCTATAATTCACACGTTTGAAGTGTTTGCAAGTGGACAGAACACAAGTTTGAGAAGACGTATTTAAAGCAGAGGGAAAAGGTAGGAAAAGAGTTATTCCCCCACTCTCTGCTTCTTTTTCTCCCAACACTTCCCCATACTGAGGTGACTTTTCTTAAACAAAAAAAGATGTTAGGTGTTCAGCTGCAGTACATTTGTATACAATGTATAATTAATAGTAGTGGCTTGCATCTTCCCAAGCATGCATAGAATTTATCTGTTTATCCTAGACAAAAGACGTTGGTTGCTAGCCTATCTACTGTTCTCCACATAATTAGGTAAAATAACATTTTTTCTTATGGTAAAAGATAATAAATATACATTATTTTTTTAAAAAATCACCAGAAAGAAATGTAAACTGAAAACTGCAAGCAAACAAACAGAAAAGCCTAAAGTTTAAGGGCAGAATTGTTAGAATACATTTTTCTCTCAATTAAACAGGATTGTCCTGGAGCATCATTTCTACAATATTTAAGGAATCAGTAGCAATAAATGCTAGCTGGCTGGATTGGGCAGTGGGTTAGATATCTGGCTGTGGGGCCAAAATTGGGAATTCAATTCCCCACTGTGCATCTCAGAAGAGCAAGCAAGCCTGTGTGGCCTTGAGCAAGCTGCACAGTCGCAGGGCACCCCCAAAAGAATGAAATGATAAACCACTTGTGAGTTTATAATTTACCTAGAAACCCCTGAAAAAGGTTGCCATAAGTCACAATTGACTTGACAACAGATGATTACTAACACTATATGTTATTATTAGGGCTTCTATTTTCCATTTTAAAGTAAAATTGCAGTCCTTTAAATACAGTTGCACCTCACTTAAAGAGCATAATGCGTTCCACAGGATTGCTCTTTAAGTGAGTTTGCTCTTTAAGCAAAACACCATTGTAATGACCAATTGTGGGGGGGATTGCGAACCCCAATTTATTTGTTAAGTGAGTTTTTGGTTGGTTTTATTTGTTAAGCGAAGCGAGCATTCAGAGAACATTCTGCTCTTTAAGCAAGTTACTCTTTAAGTGAGGCGCTCTTTATGCAAGGTTTGACTGTATTCTTATCATTTTCAGGAGTCATACAAGAACTGAATTGTAAATTGATAGTCTCTTAGTCTCTAGTCCAGATAGTAATTCTTATGGAATTCCCAAATATTATCCATTGCTCTGCTGTAGAACTCAGATGCCTTCAATTTCTCCAAAGCTATTACTGTACTTTGTCAGTGTTAAGTCAGAAAGGATAAATATTTGTTTTCTTCTCTGATGGCCCAGTGAAAAACTGTTTCATATTATGCCCGGTTTGGTAATATCTGGATTATTTGAGCAAAGATTTTTAATCTATGAATAGGGAAGATTCTGATTCTAGATTACTCTCAGGTTATAATCATTCCTATAATTGTGCATCTTTCTTTGCTTTTACTACATTGTTAATGAACTACTTGTTCAATAATTTGGCTATTAACTCTATAGACCAGTGTTGATGAACCTATGTCATGCGTGCCAGATGTGGCATGCAGAGCCCTTTCTGTCAGCATATGTGCATTCAAGGGCAAGCCAATGGCAGTGCACTTCCCCATCCATCCCTCTCCCTCTGCTGATGGGGAGATGAGAGGGAAAGCTGAAATCCCACTCAGAAGGTAGTGGGTGCATACACACACACACATGCATGGCTTGAGGCATGCCAGCGCTTCTTGAGTGGTTCACGCACCCATGTGATGTCACCGGAGCCACGTCAGTGATGTCACCTGGGTGTGTGCGTATGTGTGGTGCCTACCTGCGCACTGCCTACTCCTTGGGCACTCAGTCCCTAAAAGGTTCACCATCACTGCTATAGAGATCATTCTGTTTAACACAAAAAAGCATTGCCAATTAAGTGATGTATATCTGGTCCCATCAATAACAATAGGATAGTTCTTTACTCCCTTTCTTTCTGTATTCGATGTCCTGCTTAGTGATAGGCTTATTACTGAATGACTAACAGAAATTTCAACACATTTCTGAAAATACATCAAGAAGTTCAAGTAGAATTATGCAAGTATTTTTGCTACTAGAACAGAACAACACATTTAAGGGCAATCTTTCCTTTTCAGTAAAGTGTGGGAAGCTAACAGGAAAGTGCCTGGTTTCCAAGGTACAGTTTCTCCGATTGCTATTTTAATCCCATTTTGAATAGTGTTCCAGAAAGAAGTGATTGCTGAATATAGTCACAGTATGGTAAAAGACACTTCCTTTGGCACTTTTCCATTACAAATTGTGTGTGTGTGTTAAATTAAATATACAATAAATTAAATATGCAGTTGGAATTGTGTGTAACATATTGAAGTGCTTGGCACAGAGGTATGTGCAAGCAGTTAATGAGTTCCAACTTTATTCATAACTTCAGATGAAATGTAAAGCTTTATTGAAAGAAATATGTTTTAATGTTCATTATCCATATTATGTTTGCTAACAGTGAAGGCTAAATAATTTGGATCACATTTAATTTAATTTCTAAAGTTGGGGAAGAATGATGTCTCACAACTATAAAACCCATTATTAATTTGTAATAATGTTTATCCTTCTGTCTTTATGATTGCCACAAATCTTCAATAACACTGAATGCAAATTTTCACTGCCTTTTTAAAATAAAACTGTGACAATGTAAATTCATTTTAAAAAGTTGCTGGATTTTGTGACCTTCCTGGATGTGACTATTGTTATGCAGTAAATATTTAGAAAATTGTATACTATGTAATTGTATTAATTCTTTCAGTGATCTTTAGCAATATATTTTATGAGATATTTCTTCAGGATATGATAAACATTTGAAAGAATATTCTTACATTGTTGTAGTTTGCTTCTTGAAGATAAAAATAACTAATAGATGACCTCATATATAATTATGAATTCAGTGATTTTAGCAATTTAGTGGCCATTATGTGTGCAGAGCCTTTAAATCATGTCATGCTGCAAAAATCTGGTGATAAGTGCCTTTATTATAATCAAGTTCTGTAATTAGTAACAAAACATGATTCAATGCTGACATGGTTTCAGATCACAGTTTTGAGAACATTTCTGGTTTTGAGGGAGCTAGGTTAGAATTACAAGGATAATCTTGGTATTAAAAGAACCATAGATTTCCTGTGGTTTACATGTTTTCTGTCCCACAATGGGATTTCCTCAGAGAATGCTACAGCAATCTGACTTACAAATTAAACCTTTACAGTATTTACTTTCTAATGACTATTCACAGAATAGTCAAAATAAGCGTGTAAGAAAAATTCTGGGCTATGGCAAATAGACATCTTTCACAAACTTATAGAGCACCTTTTCTAAAAAACATCTAAAGTATATTGTCCCATATACTAACCATATCTGACTTATCTATATATTACTGTAAATTGCAAAGTAGGGAAGGGGGAGTGATTCTTTTAGTTAACGGTAAGGAAGGAGAGAGGCCTAAGAAAACAGAATAAGATTTCAGTTAATATATTGTTTAATACTTTGATATCTACACTATTTTTCTGAAGGTTTTTAGTTATTAAAGACAAAATCTTTTTGAGATATTGTTCTGAATGTAGCTGTAAGAAAAGAAAATTTCACTACATATTTGATCTTACTCCTTATTTAAATACCTTTCAGCATCTAGAACAGTAAAATAAATTTTATATAGAATTTTGGGGAAAAGGGTTTTTTTTTTTGTTGGATAATGTCTTCCTTGCCAGAAGGATTAAGTGCATAGAATTTCCTCGTGTGCAGATCTGACTGATCACCAGGGTTAGGCTTGAAAAGGAATTCCCTTACAAATTGAACAGACAAGTGGTTATCATTTTTGGCTTCTTTATGTTGTTTTCCTAACAGATATGTGCTTGAACCATTTAGTTATATGAGCTAGGCAACCTTTCCTGCAGTTGTCTTTCCATGGTTTAGAAAATATAGATCAAAAACTTACTCCTGGAGCCACCAGCCTATATAGACATTTCAGTCATCTAAAATTGTCTCAGTTTTCAGCTCTCTGTTTTCCAAGTTGAGGACTGAATGTACAGTGTCTATTATTAGTGCATACTAATTAGTGTATTTCTCATACAAAAATGCTGTCTTTTCCAATAACACCCCATGTACTTTGCAGGTCTCTTGTATCAAGAATATCGAGATAAATCCACACGCCAGGAAATTGAAACTAGGAGGCTGCAGGATTCACAAACGGATATTGAAGAGTGTTCAACTACTGAAGAGACGCCATCAGAAAACAAAACTGAAAACACGACAGAGAGCAAAACCATTCCCCAGATTAATTTGCTCAGGAATTCTACTTCCAGGTTTAATTTATGGCAAGATCTTCCAGAAGTGAGACGCAGTGGTGTTCTGAATATTCTCCAGCCAGATGAGATCAGACTTCAAGAGGTAATAGCAACGTCATGGGGAATGGATGTTGCACTTTTGGCATTTTAATGAAACTAATTGTAGGTTGACTCATTTAATACAAAATGACAGTGTTTAAAATTGTGCCTACTGGTATTTGTAGAGAGATGGTTCTATGCAGTTTTCACTAAATCCATTTTTCTCAGTCAGTAGCTATTCTGTATCATTTAGTCTGACCCTTAATCTCAATATCAGCTATTAAAAGAGGATTTTGTACCTAAACTAGTATAGTAATATCAGTGGAAGACATACCTGGTGCTAAATGTTAAGTGATTTATAGCAGCTGCACAAGAAAGTGGGGCAGGTTTTAACCAATTTTATGTTGGAATGCAAGTCTCCCGTTTTAGCCCAGCTAATAAACACACTTGTACTAGATACTTGAGAGAAAGAAAAATATCATTTACTCACAAAATGAGGTCATGTGCTCCAGAGTCTTGATGAAGTTGGTTTAGAAAGAAGTAAAGTACAGTATAGTCTGTGGCCTGGAAGATGGAAGAGCTCAAAAGGACATCTTTCCTCTTCCAAAGAAGAAAGCAAGAAAGAGAAGGCCAGAGCAAACAAAGGCCTTAAGACGGAAGTTCTCAAACTTTTTAAGCCCAGGATCAGGTCACACTTCCTCAGACAGATTCGGGGGCTGGACAGCCATTTTCCCCTTCCTTCACCACATTGCACTTCCTGTTGTGGTGGAGGCAGTGAAATCCTGGTGTGGTGGAGGCCATATGAAATCCGGCCCACAGGCCGTAGGTTGAGAATCCCTGCCTTAAGACATGCAAATAGAGCCAGATAATCTCTGAGACAGGAAAGAACCTTTTTAATTGTAATTACAGGCAAACAATGCAAAACAATTTCCTTTAGGTCAGGCTAGCCTTTCCTGTCTCTCTGGTTACTGCATGCTGAGATTACACTAGAATATTCAATTTATTACAAAATGTAAAAAATAACAAGGGAATAAACAAAAGTTATGTACATCAGAAACAGGAAAGTGTGAGAAGTGTAAAATGAGTATTTAGACATGACAAAAATCACAGAAAATCTATATGAATTAATTGCATTAAGTTTTAGCAGAGTTTGAGAAAGTAACTTTCAAGGGCTCCATTTCCCAGAACCTCAACCAGTGTGTAGCCGAAAGAAGTAACTTTTCCATGTTGTGGAAGTTGCTCCAGAAGTACCCTTTGCTTTCAGGCAGTGGTCCTGAAAATTGTCATGAAATAAAGTAAAAATAAAGATGACAGGTTTAGGAACTTTAAAACAAAACAGTAATAAATCAGTGGGAAGGTATGGCATTCCTCCAAGAGTCCTTTAAGAATTCAAATGTTAAACTGTTAAATTTTTAACTAAAACATGTAACTTATCCTTAAAACAGTGCTTCACTCCTTAATGATTCCTTAAAGTTTGGAAGCTGAGGTCAAAATATCACACTGTTGTTGCAGAAAAAGTCCCAGTAATCCAACATATTAGAGAGATCACATTGACTCCCACACATTAGTAGAAAGAATTGTGGGTTTTTAAATGTGTTTATATGCAAAAGTCCACATAGTCAAAGCAATGGTATTCCCAGTAGTAATGTATGGTTGTGGAAACTGGGCCATAAAGAAAGCTGAGCGCAGAAGAATAGATGCCTTTGAAATGTGGCGTTGGAGGAGAATTTTGACAGCAAGGAGAACGAATAGGTCGATCTTAAAAGAAATCAACCCTAACTGCTCCTTGGAAGGTGAAATATTGAAGATGAAGCTAAAGTAGTTAGGACATCAAATGAGAAGAGAGGGTTCACTTGAGAAAGCCTTGATGCTAGGAAAAGTTGAGGGCAAAGAAGAAGGGGGTAGCAGAGAATGAGATGGCTAGATGGTATTGTTGACGCAATGGGCACAGAACTGGGTGGGTTGAGGATGATGATGGAGGATAGGGGTAACTGGTGTGCAATGGTCCATGGGGTTGACTGAACAACAACAACAATTTGCTCATTAATCTAATAATTTCTCCCCCATCCCACTTTGATTTACAGTGTACTGTAATTGAAAAAAACACAATGAAACATAAAAATATAGTACATATGTGATGGAAACTCATCATATTAAAAATAGAGTGAGTAGAAAACACAGGCCTAGCAAAAGGAGAGATAATAAAGTTTCAGGAGACTCTTCCTGAGGGAGAGGGAAAATATGAAGGGAACTTGTCTGAATGTTTTTTTGGGGGAAAATAATAAAACAAATAAGTACATTTATTTGCATATTGTGCATATAGGTTTGTGCATATAGGTTTGGCAACTGGTTACTATTAAATGTATATTTAGGATCTGTTGAAGATACATAACTAGCTGGATAGCTCAGTGGTTTAGTTATCTGATCGCTGGGCCGGAGGTTGGGAGTTCAACTCCTAATTGTGTTTCTTGTGAGAAGAGCCAGCCTGCATGGGAAGCTACACAATCCCAGGGCACTCCCCACAAGAAGGGAATGGTAAACCAGTTCTGTGTATTCTTAACCTAGAAACCCCAGAATAGTGTTACTATAAGTCAGAATCAATTTGATAGCATGGAATTATTATTAGAAGATTCACACCCCAGAGGATGTCCTGAACTATTTGAGATGGATCACATCTGTTCTTATGCAGAATCAAACACACAAGCAAAACTATGTATTCAAACAAATGATTGGAATCAATCATGAATTACTTCTGCATTTGAAGTTCAGTACTGTACTATGAAAATCTAAGTACTGTATTAATGTAAATTTCTGGCTAAAAGCAGTAATGAAGTTGGCACAGTTCAGATGTCTTGTACAAAGATCATAGGTTATTTTGGGTACAGTATTTTGGAAGAGTATATGTGAAACAACTGAACATAATACTGAAATCTAAGCCATGTCTTAACATTATAAATACAGTTGTATCTCGCTTAAAGAGCATAATGCGTTCCACAGGATTCCTCTTTAAGCGAGTTTGCTCTTTAAGTGAAACACCATTGTAAATGACCAATTGTGGGGGGGATTGCGAACCCCGATTTATTTGTTAAGCGAGTTTTTGGTTGGTTTTATTTGTTAAGCGAAGCTAAAATTCAGATAAAATTCTGCTCTTTAAGCGAGGCACTCTTTAAGCGAGGCACTCTTTATGCAAGGTTTGACTGTACAGTAAAACCCTGATTTGCGTATGCCTCTACTTATGTAAAGTTCAACTTACATCATTTATTTATTTATTTATTTATTAGATTTGTTTCCCGCTCTCCTCGGTTCCAACCGACTCAGAGTGGCTCAGAGTCCCCTAATATCACTATTAAAGTGCAAACAAAAATACAATAACATACAATATAATAAAACAGTAAAGGACTGCAGTGGCTCAAGTCATTAAGACGCTGACTGGGATACGGAAGGTCAGCAGTTCGATTCCCCAGTACTGCAGGACGGAATGAGCTCCCGTCTCTGTCCCAGCTCCTGCCAACCTAGCAGTTCGAAAGCAAGAAATTGCAAGTAGATAAATAGGGACCACTTCGGTGGGAAGGTAACAGCGTTCCATGCACTCCGGTGTCTAGTCATGCCTGCCACATGACCATGGAAACGTCTGCAGAAGCAGACAGCGCTGGCTCTTCGGCTTAGAAACAGAGATGAGCACTGACCCCTAGAGTCGGATATGACTGGCTTTCGAGCAAGGGAAACCTTTACCTTTACTAAAGTACAGTAAATATCATATAGTAGGTCAGTACACATTACACATCAATACACATTACAGTAGTATCAAAATACCATGGCCTGCAGTGCAACAAAGCAATAAGGTTCAATAAATATCATACAGTAGAACAACACACACATAAGGTCCGCCTGCACCATCTGGTAAATCATATCCCAATTTACGCAATCAATAAATAAATCAAGTTACGTAAGGGGTCTCCTGATGTGTTTCGATTTTAACATGGTGGTGTGTGGGGGGGGGGGGAGGGATATCCGTTCCCTTCCACTGTTTGTGCAAGGTTTCTCCAGGATGCGCTTTAGTTGGGAACACGCATCGGAGAAGAGCTTAAAAAGTGCGCGGAGGGGGGGATTGCCTGTCATTACCAGATATGGCCACTAGGGGCGCAAAGCATGTTTTTCCATAGGGATACATTGAAAACCAATTTCAAGCTGAAGCAAGTTTATTTTTGGTCCAGTCGGTACCATTTTTTAATTTTTCAATGTATTCCTATGGTAATGCATCAATTTATGTAAAATCCCTATTTATGTAAGAAGCTACAGAATGGACTTTTTATGTAAATCGGGGTTTTACTGCACATGCCTATCTTTCTACCCACTGCTTTGTTTTGACTACACTGCAGAATGCATCTGTTACAGTGTAGCAATTGGAAACATCTATCTTAGGTTAAACACCATTTAACATTTTAACTGTGGTGGCTCAGTAGTTAAGAAGCTTCCCTTCTTAGGTGGAAGGCCGGCAAGTCAGCAGTTTTAGACCCGTGCACTGCATGATGGATTGAGTGCCCGTCTCTGTCCCATGAAAGGAGCCTTGTTGGGGCAGCCCCTAAGCAGAGTTTCTCCAGCAAAATCCTTTCAACCCACGACATGAAATTATTATTATAACATTTTAACTGATTAGTAAAAATGTTATAATAATGATTAGTAAAAACAAGGAATATTCTTTCCTTTCGCTCACCATTTTTCAGATTTTCCACACTTTTACTAAATTCAGACAAGCTGCAAGTCACAGTTAATTTAAACAGAAGTTAAAGCATCTGAATTCCTCATGATAGAAGTCCTGGGTTCCCCCATTCCCAGTCATATTCTCCATGGAGGTGTCAACAAAAACTGAGGAGAATTCTCTAGATTCCAAGCATTCACTAAAACCATATCAAAACCCACAAGAATTTAGTCCTTGTGCAAGCTGAGGTAGGAATCAAAATGTGTTCAGGTGCTATTCTACCATTTGCTTTTCCATTAGCCTGCTCCATCCTTTCAGGTTTTCTAGCCAGTGAATAAAATTATCGTCATCATTTTTTTTATTTATATGCCGCCCTACTCAGTAAAACCGACTCAGGGCGGCTCACAACATACAATTATTTCTGTCCCATGACATTGGTGTTCCATAGACAACAATTTAGAAATCCAGGGTTTGATTGTTGCTACCATTGGACAGAATTATGTCT
This sequence comes from Furcifer pardalis, assembly GCA_030440675.1. Taxonomy (NCBI): domain Eukaryota; kingdom Metazoa; phylum Chordata; class Lepidosauria; order Squamata; family Chamaeleonidae; genus Furcifer; species Furcifer pardalis. The sequence continues at coordinate 246,553,789 of CP126890.1, forward strand.
ACATAAACGGAAAAGATAGCAGTAAAGACAGGATATCATCATCATTACTAACTCAGATCTTATTTCATGTTCCCTATCTGGTTACTTTGTAAAATATATATTAGGAACAATTGATCTGTCATTGTCAATAGAGATAACACCATATTGCCAGATGAGGTTTTAAGGTATCTTTTAATCTTCTTTTTAACTTTTAATCTTTTAATTGGTTTTAAACTGTTTGATTGTTATTGATGAGTCGCTTTGAGGAGGAGGGCAATAAACAAGCGTGAATAATAAATAAATAAATATCTAGGGGGGGGCATGGTATAAGCCAATGCAATTATTACATGTGTCAAGGAATAAGCAAGTTCTTTTGATTGTAACAGCACTGAGGAAAGGAGATAACAGATTGCTTTCCCATGCATAGACGGGAAGTAAGTGGACTTTTGTTGGTGGGAAACTTTGGTTTAAGGGAAACTGATATTCTCCCATTGCTAGGGCTACAGCCAGCTTTAGAGAAAGGTCATAGCAATCAATCTATTTACATGTTTTATTTAATCTCTATTATCCTAGAGAAGTTCTTGCTATCATTTATCTTTTCAAACAGCACAAGATTAGTGTAATACAAATATCCCTATGGGTGACATCTGTCTATATGAAAGAGCAATTCAGTGTATTTCTCTCCAGACCATAGTTCTCCTGAGCTCAATGGAAATTACTCTCCAGAAAGTGTGAATGGCTTAGGATTGCATCCTTAGGTTGCAAATCAACTCTATATTTGCCATAAGGACCTAGTACTTGGGCTGAATTTATGAAACCTAAATATAGTTGAAGAGTGAAGGAGTAATAAGTTGCCCCTAAATCCAACAGTGGCTCTCAGCCACTTCATACTTAAACTTTGTATAAGCAATATTGGTGTAATTTCTTTACCTGCTGCGGAATTATTAGTAATTGTTCAGTTTATAGCTGTTTTAAGTATAAAATATGGAAGCTTTGAAAGTCAGCTATTAAAGATTTAAGTACAGTGAATATTTTCTCCTTGCTTGTAGATTATAAATAGGACAAATCAAGGTGAAATGTGACTTAATTTAATAATCTTGTGCCTTATGCTTCAATATAGTTTGCACTTCTGCTAAAATATCAATTTTATTTTCACATAGTATTTTAAGAAAATATAGCAATTCATAATTATGTATGGTGAACAGACATGGTGAGAAACGTAAAGTCAATTATATTAAGTAACAGACCAACTATAGTGGCTAGAATTCCACTTGCTACTTATGCTGACATAAATGCAATAGTGTAGACTACACTGATAAATTTCTACTAGTTGATAAATTATAATTTGCATTGCTCATTATACACCAAGTCACATAACTGGCAAGTGGTGAGAGATACATGTGGCAATTTGTTAATTTATTGCTGAAGTTTATACCAATGGATTTATGCTGGTGTGCCTAATGAGTAGGATTCTAACCATTGTAACTATAAAAAAGTCTTTTATTTGCTATTATATTACAATTTGTTATCAAATCAGAAAAAAAAATCAAAGATATTAAAAATGAAGAGGAGAAGTCAACACAAGTGTGTAATTTCTAGTACATCATTATGTTGTATGTGATGTATTTTACCATATACATGATGAATTTTTTCAGCTATAAACATTTCTCAGCTATGAAATAATTTTTTTATACCTGTGGGACTTTTCTGGCATCTGTAACTTAACAGAAACTGTCACAAAAAGTAAGCACACTAGGGTGATGGCCCACAATGCACAGTGTTTAAAAAGGACTGCTTTAGAAGATATTTACGAGCTTCCCATGGAGAATAAATATTATTTTTAAGGGCAGACTTTAAAATATGCACTTGTGACAGAGTTAAATGCTCAGGGGCACCGTTTCAAGAAGGAAAAGAGGAGGGGACTGAAATTCACAGTAATGTTTCAATAACTGTTTACATTATGCAGGTTTAAACTGGAAAAACAGTGAGCATTTATAATTATAATTTTTATCTCTTATAATAGAGGAACTATGCCATGTGCAGTCTCAATTTATCATATACAACTGCCTTTCTTTAGCAGTAATCCTGACTTCTGCTGCCCTGCAATGGTTTAGTAAGAATCTGTGTGGCATGTTCATAGGATTGTGGTCAAGGCTCAGAGCACTGGGGACAAATATACTCTGGCTCTGCTACGGCTACTATTCAAAAAAATTCAAGTAATAATTAGAATACTGTAGAGGGAGTTTTATGCCCTCTTCTGGAGCCACCAGAGTATGGTGAGAAGGACAGAGCTGACCATGAAAACAAGTAGGGCTGATGTATTTGTTTGCATTGCAACACTAACAGCTATAACCAGGAAAGAGAATTTGCTTGTCTAACAGATTTATGTAGCACCCTGAAGCAATGCTGGAAGAGGAAAGCAACATTAAAAATGATGAAATGGATGTTGTGTCCTCAAGTGACAGAACAAGTAAACTGCAGTACTGAAAGTGCTACATAGTTGTCACTCTCCAAATTGGAAGAAACTGTGAACAAGCTCAAAAAGAGCTTGAAAGAATAACCATATACAGTACTGTACAGTTGTAACATCGCTTAAAGAGCATAATGTGCTCCACAGGATTGCTCTTTAAGCAAGTTTGCTCTTTAAGCAAAACACCATTGTAAGTGACCAAGTGTGACTTGGGTGGGGAGGATTGCGAACCCCGTTTTATTTGTTAAGCGAGTTTTTGGTTGGTTTGTTGTTGTTGTTGTTAAGCGAAGCGAACATTCAGAGAAAATTCTGCTTTTTAAGCAAGGCACTCTTTAAGCAAGGCACTTTTTATGTGAAGTTTGACTGTATCTTTTTAAAAAACCAAACCAAATATCTGCCAGAGTTATATTTTTTAAAAATAGGTTTGGATGTTTTTATATCTGTTTTCAAATATACTTAGATAGAGTGTATATATATACAGTGTAAGACATGGGTAAGGAGCAGGGTATGACTTTATATTTCTAACAAATAGTTTGAAATTACAGCAATTGATAATTATAACTACACATTATAGAGGACTGGCATATTTTAGACAGAATCACTATGGTGGGAGTAATGAAATAATGCTTTTTTTAAAATAACAGTGTCGTTGACAAATAGTTTTAATTACCTAGACATCTGCTAAGCATAAAGCACAGAAAAGCATGAATCACCAAGGACAGTTCTGAGTTACATAGAAAATAATATTATGTTGTGGGAAAACAGAAGAACAAACCAGATGAGACATTACACAGGTTGTTATACTATGCTGACATGGAGGAAATTACTAAGAAAGTGACTGTAACTAAGGAAACTTGAAACAACTACCTAGCAATTAAATACATTAATGAGTTTTATTACTGCACACCATAAAATTAATTTCTGCAGATTTTGGCAGACATTGACATTTTTTAGCATTAAAAATGTTTGAAGGCAAGATTGGCTACATAACATTCTGACAAGCGTTAGGTTTATTTTGTTATTTCACATTTTTGTTCAGAGATGCTCTACTATAGATGATGAAGCATTACAATTGAGTCTTAAATGTTATTTTGGGAGTCAAGCTATCTTTGTTTTCAGAACAAGCACAATTCAGCAGAAGCTTGTTAGAGTAACATTTAATCAAAAACTGTTGAACATTTCAAGAAGATCTTTGCCCCTTGAGGAAGATATAAGGTTCTTCCTCTGGCATTTCTAGTGGCCTCTACCAGTGTTATATGGTGTTTGTTTTTGTAATATTTATTTGATGTTATTTCTCCACCTTTCTCTGGGTCTGCCTCATGGTTTTTGTTATTCTCTTCTTTCCACATATGCCTTGTACAGTATGGAATTCCAAAACATTATCTCTAAATGGGCAATCCACTTTATTTGTTGTCTCTGCATATATACGGTTTAAAAACGGTTGCATTGATATTATTTCCCTTATAATCTAATTCCAGATTTTATCCCTTCTTGTCATTCCAGCAGCTTTCCTCAGACATCTCATTTATGTGGTGACCAACTTTTGTTTATGTTTTGTTGTAAGTGTCCATGTCTAGCACTGGTAACATAGGATGGGAGTTAATATACTTTATATGAGGTGTTTCTTTATACTGGTCAGTGTTGCCTTATGTTATAAGAGTGGAGCTAACTCTCCCAATATTTGGTTTGCCTTACTGCACCTTATGTTAATATCTTCATCTATTTTGCCATTTTCAATATATGTTGTTCCTAGGTATTTGAACAATGCCACTTGTTTTATACTTATTCCTTCTGTTTCGATATTTAAAGTATGCTGATTCCTTCCTATTGCCATCACCTCAATCTTCTCTTTATTGATTCTCATATTATTTATCTTGAATTCTTGATTCATGGACGTAAGGTGTTGCTGTAATTCCTTAGCTGTACCAGCTATAAATGCCTGATCATCTGCAAAAAGTAATTCATTGATATTGTTTCCATTTCTGGGATTAGTTTTTTTGCTTATGCTGTCTATGTCGTAGGTGATAAATAATAGTGGTGGTAGTACACATCCCTGCAGATGTTACTGCAAAGGGCTCCAATATTCCTTGACTTCTAACTACACTTCTGCTGTCACTACATAATCTGATTTAGGAAGATAAAACAATGAAAAGGAGTGGAAATTTACTTGAACTGCTTTTGTACTGTACCTTAATTTACTTTTTAAAAAATCTTTGAAACATTTGGCACAGGAACATTTCCATTTTGAGAAGTATGAAAACTTGTTGAAAAATGCCTGGTCATAACTGGTTCTTAGTGTTTTGCCACGATTTTAAGGGTTTTCTTTGCTCAGTACATGCTTATTGCAGCAGTGGGCATGACAGTGACCATGCACTATGTTGTTAATCATTCATATTTACCGGCATAGGAATGTTACTAAAGGTTAACCAAACTTTGCATTCCCCTTTACTATTACTGGTAAGGAAAAAGGAATGCATTTTGTTGCCAAGGAAACTGGTCCAAAATTCCAATATCCTGCCATGCTGGGCCACAGTATGCCAGCTCTAGTAGTGTATAATTAAATGCCAAAATTAGCTATGGTAGAATGTTAATGAAAGTATATGGATATGTATCCTGTGGAAAACAATTCATTGCAAACAGGAAATATCAATGTTGGAATATATCCTAAATTCACATTTATTATTTCTGAATTGTCTTCATTTTTATTTTTGTGCAGAGAAAAAGGAATAGGACCCAAATAAATGCTTAAAATAATAATAGAACAGTGAACCAAACTTGTGTTATCAAGTAGTTGAGAAGCAGCTAAAGCATTAGGAAAGACTAGCAAGCATAATCATATTATCACGCCTGTGAAAATCTTAAGAATTTTGATCTGCTGTCAAGATTGTAGAGCTTGGAAAATTTACAGGAATTTTTTTTACCTTAACTTCCAGAATGCCAGTAGAGCCATAGATTCATGCTAAAGATTAACATTTCCAGTTCTAATAGTACCTCTGTAGCAAGAGTATTCTACAATCATGGCACCTTTCTAAGAAGATTCTCCCTATCTTCCACCTCAGAAGATAGCTTCTTTGAGGATCACCTGCCATACTTTAGGAAAATGTGCATTTTCACATTATGGTCCAATTAATCAAGTATGTTCCCCTTGAAGGATCAGTAGCCCACTGGTCCTGACAACAGGAACATGTTCTGCTTCCTTAAAGATCCACATCCAATATTTCCATCAGTAAATCTCTTTTTATGTATATTGGACTGCTGCCATATTTCACCCTCAATTCCGGTTGTTTACAATGGTTAGGTTAGGATGCAATTGAGGTCTGTGTAATGCAGAATCCTTACCAGTGTGATCTGAAGTTTTGAATGGAAGTAGAGATAATAAATAAGTTCATGCTGCAGTTTTCTTTATAGATGCCTTCTTGAGAAGAATATTTGCATTGATAAATCTTCAGATGTAAGAAATTTTGTTTCTTTGTGCATTTAATATGTATCAGAATCTTTGCTAACATGTTCAGTTGGTTGCCTTGTTTTGTCTGTTCTTTAGCAATGGGGCGGTATTTCTACTTTGGGCAGTTAAGAAATAATCTTTTTTTTTTTTTGCAGATCCTTGATAATTAAAAAATAGAAATTATATGCAAGCCTAAATGTTTATCCTCTCTCCCTTTTGTGCTACATTCCTCATGAGAGACTTTTCTTTCACTTCCAGTAGCTTGCTCTCACTCCTGTTTCCTTTCCAACTGCAGTTGTCATCGTCTGTACTATAATTGAGAACAATTTATACAATGGCATTATGTATTATGTGTGCCATGAGAATTGCAAAGCAGTGGAATTCACATTCTGCACCTATAATGTTTTTTAGTAGATTTAGCAAAATAACAGCTTTGGAGAACATTTTCAAGAATTAACACTGTGTTTTGAGATTGTTGCTATTTCACGCTGAACTGGCTCTGAGCCCAGTGTATTATTAGCAGAGCTTAGTGAGTTAGGTATCCGGCTTTAGAGCTAGAGGCTAGGACCGTGATGGTGAACCTTGGCACTCCAGGTGTTCTTGAACTTCAATTCCCAGAAGCCCTGATCAGCAGGAATGTTGACTTGGGCTTCTGGTAATTGAAATCCCAAGAACACCTGGAGTGCCAAGGTTAGCCATCACTGGGCTAGGAGTTCAGTTCCCTACTGTACATTTCTTAGAGGCTGTACAATCCCAGACTGTTTTGAGATTGTTGCTATTTCACGCTGAACTGGCTCTGAGCCCAGTGTATTATTAGCAGAGCTTAGTGAGTTAGGTATCTGGCTTCAGAGCTAGAGGCTAGGACGGTGATGGTGAACCTTGGCACTCCAGGTATTCTTGAACTTCAATTCCCAGAAGCCCAAAGATGGGAATAGTGAACTACTTCTGAATCCTCTCTACCTAGAAAAACCTGAAAAGGATTATATACTGTAAGTGAGAATTGACTTGATGGTACACAAATATTTTATTATAAAATATTCAGCTTTATCTGTATCAGCTCACAACCTGCAAAGATCAGTGGGGCAGAGGTTTCCCAAACAACAGTCTCTAAAATCCACATTTTGTATCTCCTTTGCATAAATTATTCTAGAAAGCTCTCATTTTCCCCCAGCTATCATTAGCTTGTGTAGGCTATTGCATGTACTGTATTGTCCTTCTCATTTATGTTACTCCACATATAGTGAACAAGGGTAACCAGTGTAATTTTGCAAATACAGGTGTTTACACTGTCATTATGAAAGCTGGACTTGAGTGACAGTCACTGTGGATGTAACTGCTTCTTAACTTATGAAAATCCTTCACATGCGGTTTTGGAATTTTCTTACAGGCCATGTTTGAACTGGTGACTTCAGAAGCTTCCTACTACAAGAGCCTCAATTTGCTGATATATCATTTCATGGAAAATGAGCGGTTGAAAAAGATATTGCACCCTTCAGAGGCTCACATCCTTTTCTCCAATGTTATGGATGTAATGACAGTCAGTGAGCGGTAAATATCTTAATAACTTTTACTAATAGGAATGTAGCTGCCAGATAGGGTATTTCCTCCTTTTTTGTGCTGTCCCTCAAAAAGGCTGTGCTTCTTTTTAACCTTCTTAGATCGTAAATTTTTATGAATGTTTTTCCTTTAGTACATGCATTTGCAACCTACGGTCCAAGGGCCAGACCTGGCCCCTGAATCCATTTCATCCAGCCCCCAATGTCCCCGGCGCTCCCAGAAGTGGAAGTAAAACACACACTGTGCATGTGCAGAACGCTGCTAAATGCGTTCTGCGCATGCATGACATGCATTTTACTTCCACTTCTGGGTGGGAGGAACCATGTGACCAACCCGATCAGCTGCCCAGGAGGTGTGATCAGGCTTGCAGCTTGAAAATGTTGAGAATCGCTGCTTTAATATTATGGAGTGGGGGTGAGGCCTTGGGCATTTGGCCATCCAATTTTTATTTTTGAGTGGCCTCATTCCTCCACCTCCACAAATAGAAGGAGGATAGCACCTCCTGGATGTGTTCAGGTTTGGTATTTTATCTTCCAAAAAAGTTACAGGATACCCTCCAACCATTTAACATTCCCAAATATCAATCTTTCAAAACTGAAAGTAGACTTCTCAGCATTCCCTGGTGTTTTCTTTTTTGCATTTTTTTCACTGTTTGTACAGCCTCTGGAGGGTCCCTGTGGTAAAAAAATTGCTTGCTGGAGTTTGCCAAAGCTGACCACATCATCAGAGGAATGTAACCCTGCAGTTGATGCACCAAAAAAAGCAAAACCACTAATTCTCAGAAATTATTTTGTACTGCAGGCTTGCAGTACTATCCTAATTTAGAACAGTGCCAATTATTTGGGTGGAGAACTGTGCCAATTATTTGGGTGGAGAGACACATTTCTGCTTTTTGAACCACCTTATGCTAGCTGATTTCAAAAATATGCTAGCAGAATAACTATAGCAATTATACTTAAGTACCACCCCATAGCGCTTAGTGATTTTGATTTTAAGAGTCATTCATTATTATTTTTTGCTTTTATTGTCTATATCCATCAGATTTTTGTCTGGAGTTAGGGTGTGGACATCACAGTCATTTATGTACATGTATCCACATGCATGTCTCTTTCTTACCTTTCCATATGACAAGATCCTAAATAGCTGTCTTTTCCTGGAAACATGAGGCTTGTAGCCACCTTTGTTCATTTTAAATAAAAGTCAGATATACCTTTCTCCAAGGAGAGGGACAATTTAAAAACAACAACTCAAAAGGCTTGAAGGACTGAATGTTTTCTGAGAAACAGAATTGCTAAAATCTCTTCTTCAGACTTTGTGTCCATGAAATTTCTACAGTACCTCAGAGGGTAGCATGTCTCACTTTGGGAAGTCGGTTCAAGGTCAAATATTTATTGATGATATGCAATTTAACCACTAAGCCCTTAAAATCTATTCAAACAGGATGGAGATACTGTAGATTGATTCATCTCCAATTAATATCCATTGATTGGCTTATATTCCTTTAATTAAATTCAGTGGTAGAATTTAGCCAGCATACAGTGCTTCATTCCAGTTACTCTTTTAGCTCATCTTTAATTACATACATTGGCTTATATTCCTTTAATTACATTCACTTTTTGAAATTGTTATTGCCTTTTGAGCAAGATGCCTCTTATGGTTCATATGTGATGAAGCAAAGGAAAATAATTAGACCATCTTCAGCAGCCATAAACAAGGAAGATATGTTCCAGAACCTGTACAGTGGTACCGAAATTCCATGGGATGTTTCGTATTTAAAAAATTTGTACAGTGAAACACAATGCAGAACACACAGTATTACCAGAAGTGGCCAGTAGAGGCCACTGTAATACTATATAACTTACTCTATAGGGCCATGTTGGTGAACCTCGGCACTCCAGATGTTCTTGAACTTCAATTACTAGAAGCCAAAGTTAGTACTCCTGCTGATCAGAGCTTCTGGAAATTGACGTTCAAGAACAGTTGGAGTGCCAAGGTTCGCCATCACTGGTATAGGGAAACATGCTTCATATTGTGAAAAAAAATTGTCGAGCGAGGCATTATTTTCAATGGATTTTAATTCATAATGCAAAAATTACATTGTATGAGGCATTCATAATGTGAGATAACACTGTATTTTGCAGTCCTTCCTCCCTACCAAAAGAAAGTGAAAAACTGAAGCTAAAGACATCTTTCTTCGCTTACTTGTGCTTGTTGCCCATGTCTATTTTGAATTCTGATATTAAATATTTTGGTTTTTTCCCCCATTTAGCTTCCTCTTGGATCTCGAAAAAAGAGTAGAAGACAATATTGTAATCTCAGATGTCTGCGACATTGTCTATCAACATACTGTTAACCATTTCTCGGTGTATGTAACTTATGTCTCCAACCAGACCTACCAGGAAAGAGCTTACAAGCAAATCCTGTAAGTATGATTACTCTGTTAAACCATTAGGCTGTGATATAGCAACTGAGACCAATCAGATATTGGGCAAGGACCATGTGATTTAGCGCACAGGAGAGTTTCCAAGAATCATTAGGTGCTAATCCTGTAACCTTGTTTAATGCAAGAAAACCAATAGAGAACTAGGCAGGAATTGGAATCACTTGGGAATTATTTCTGTCCCTTAGCCTACTTTGCACAATTTTTACAACTCATTCATACAATCACAGATTTGAGAGGCTACCTTGGACTTTTTTGTGTTGTGCTATGGTGGAAGGAGATCTACGGCTGAATCCATCAATGCAAGTAAGACGTATCATGAAAGTGTCTAGAATTACCCATGATTATTTTAATCGTTTTCTGTAGGTCAGTAACACTTATTATTCATGTCAATGGGTACATGAGATGTGCATCTACAACAGTTTTAGTTCCCCGTATCTGAGAAACAGACATTTTTAGCAATGCGTAAAATATAGTAGAATTATTTTGCTTATATAGTAATACCTCAGATAACGCTAAAACTTGGTTCCACAAGTCTTGGTGTTATCCGATTTTTAGTGTTATCCGATCCATGTTAAAATCCTATGGGATGGATCGGATAACGTTAAAGCTCCATAGAGATACATTGTAACCGTACAGGCTTTAGCAGTTGTTATCTGATCCATCCCATAGGACCTTAACGTTATGATCCAATTGTCCACCCCAGATTGCTTAACGTTATGCGATTTTAGTGTTATTCGAGGTAAACGTTATCCGAGGTATTACTGTATCCACAAAGAAGTGAAAATACCAGTACAGGAGAGCATGTTTTATCATTATTCCTAATTTATATTCAACTATAGTAGTCTGCTGGCTTTGAATTCTGCTGGTTTGGATTTGGGGGGGAATCTTTGTTCAGGAGGAGAAAAAATTCAGTTGGCAAACATGCAAAGATAAAAATATTTAGAAAAGTTTAATGATCTCCCCCTTCCCATGATATTTACTCTGCCACCTAAGCTAGAAAATAAGTAGCTGCCTATAAAGATAAATCACTGAATATGCTAGAAATGTTGCACCTCACTCAAGACTACCTTCTTTTTCTTCTTCTTTTTTTTGGGGGGGAGGGGGGAGGGGGCATTTTATCCCTTTTCCGAGAGACTGGGTAGGGTAAGCAGGAAAATCAGCCATGTTACAGAAATTATTTCTGGTTTTCTTTTCTTTTCTTTTCTTTTCTTCATTTTGCCCAGTTGTAGAAAAATATCCCCTTAAACCAGGGGTAGAAAAAGTGCGCCACCAACCATCCCCAAATCCCCCTATTTTAAAAAAACTGCAGTAAAAACATTTTCTGAATAATAAAGGCATATTTTGCGCCTCTGAACATCTTATGCTGATTTTCATCTTAAGTCACTAAGGCACCCCCCTCTTCCCCCAAACAACTGAATGTTTAGATTTGTTTAAAGTAGCCATTTTTGACCATTTCCTGGTTATTGTGGCACACAGCTGAACCTTGGGGCTAAAGTATTTATTTGTTTATTTATCCCACCCCAATTAGTGCAAACGTACTACTCTGGGTAGCTCTCAATTATACATAAACCAACCAGTAATATAGAGAATCATAATGTTTATTAATTCATACAAATACTGTAAAAGCATGACCAATACAACAATTCAACAAATGCAAACAAGTAATTAAATATTCACACCTGATTCAAATTACTTTAAACCATTTCCATAAGTGCGGGCCTAGTAACTCAAGTCAAAACCTAAATTATCTTTGTTATTTTATCAATGAGAGGTTCCAGGTGAAACCGCTTGATGAAAAAATTGTTTTTTGCTGCTTACAGAAGGCAATTAAAGATGGAGTTGATCTTATTTCGGATGGTAAATGATTACATAATGTAGGGAATACCACAAAAAACACCCTTCGTTTAGTCATAGCTCTCTTATTTTCTAGGTGAGAAGGTAGTCTCATTTGTGACTACTTGTAACTTTAGCTGTTGGGTGATCTGGGTAGCATTTCTTAGGGAGAGTCACTCCTTCAGATAGCATGGCCCTAAACTTTATTTATTTTTTGGAATAGTAGCCCGGTTAGTCTGTGTATTTGTTTTGTTCATTTGTTTATGTAGTTACTTATTTATCCAGAATCTTGAATCCTGCATGGTAAACAATGGGTGACCAATGCAGACCTGCCAAGACTGGAGTCATATTGTCATAATGATCTACACTCATAATCAGTTTGGCAGTTGCATTCTGTACTCACTGAAGTTTCTATACCAGCCTCAAGGGTAGCCCCACACAGAGAGCATTGCAGTAGTCAATCTTGGAAATTACCAGTACATAGGTCACTGTTATCAGGGATGGGCAACTGCATCACAGTTGGTAAAATGTGGACATGACCACCGATGACACCTGAGACTCCAGTAGCACACCCAGATAATGAATACCCTCAGTGGTGGGATGTCAAAAATTTTACTACCCCACCGTGATGTCATCACAGTGTGGGCGGAGCTAATGTCATGACATCATGGTGTCATGGGTGGAGCCAATGTCATGACATTGTGGGTGGGGCCAAAGAAAATAATAATAATAATAATAATAATAATAATAATAATAATAATAATAATAATAATAATAATAATAATAATAATAATAATAATAATAATAATAATAATAATAATAATAATAAGCATGCACCCACACCCCTCAACCCACCCACCCACAACACAAACCCGTAAATAAATAAGTAAAATAAATAAATAAAATAAAAAATACATTAAAATACACCCACCCACCCACCCCAAACACAAATCAACCAGAGCTTTTAAACCAGAGCTTAAAGTTTATTCTGGCTAATCTTTCTCACACTAGGTCAGATTGAAGGAACTACAGAATGAACTCGCCTCAAGATGGCTTCATTTTGGCACTTTTCAACTTTTCAACAGTTAAAGAAGTTAGGTATTAAGTCTTTGCCTAACCAGTTCTCTAGGATAATGTGCCTTAATGTAAATGTAAAACAGCTGTACCTCCTTAAGGCTTCTCCAATTGGAACCCTTTTCAGTCAGGATTCAGGCCCGGATACGGTACTGAAACTGCACTGGTCGCTTTGGTGGATGATCTCTGGAGAGAGCGGGATGGAGGTCACCCCTCTATCCTTGCTCTTCTCTATCTCTCAGCGGCCTTCGATACCGTCGATCACGACATTCTTTTGGGAAGGCTCCAAGGATTGGGGATCCAGGGCACTGTGTTGGCCTGGTTTTCCTCATTTCTGAGGGGCAGGACCCAGACGGTATGCCTGGAGAGTGAGAGGTCCAGCCCTAGGCTCCTCCAATATGGGGTGCCTCAGGGCTCGGTACTCTCTCCTCTCCTGTTTAACATCTATATGAAGCCACTGGGTGAGATCATCCGTTCCCACAGGGTAAGGTACCATCAATATGCAGATGATACACAACTGTACATCTCAGCCCGTGGGGGTCCTCCTGGACTCACGACTACTGTTCGAAGAACAGGTGGCAGGTGTGGCCAGGAGGGCTTTTGCACAACTTCGTGTAATATACTAGTTACGCCCTCTCCTAGACCGGGACTCCTTGCTCAGGGTCACACATGCACTGGTCACCTCCAGACTTGATTACTGTAATGCGCTCTACATGGGGCTGCCCTTGGTGACCATTCGGAGGCTCCAGCTGGCCCAGAATGCGGCTGCTCGGGTAGTGATGGGGTGTGGGCGCTATGCTCGTGCCTCGCCACTGCTTCGGCGGTTGCACTGGCTGCCAGTATGTCTCCGGGTGCAATTCAAGGTGCTGGTTATTACCTTTAAAGCCCTATATGGTAGTGGGCCAGGATATCTCAGAGACCATGTCACCCCAAGAACGTCTGCCCGTCCCACTAGGGCGGATCGGAGAGGCTCTCTTGTAATTCCATCAGCTAGAGAGGCTCGCCTCTCTAGCACTAGAAGGAAGGCCTTCTCCGTGACCGCCCTGGCCCTGTGGAACCTCCTGCCAATCGAACTACGACAACAGACAGAGCTCCTGCCCTTCCGGAAAGGCCTTAAAACCTGGCTGGCAGGACAAATTTGGGGATCGAAGAGTGCTGGATCCCATGTTGGGTGGCTAATCGGTTGAGGCAGCCATCCTCTGCTCTTACCTCCTTACTCCTGTCCTTGTCTCCTTTTATAATCTTTGTGATTTTTAACTGAAGACGTTTAATTTCTTTTTAGCTGATCTTTTAATATTGTATTAATTTATATTGTTTAACTACTATTAGGGAATTGTATTTGATTGGTGGTTTTTAATATGTATTTTTAAACCTGTTATGTAAGCCGCCCAGAGTTGGGGTTTCTCCCGATTGGGGCGGGATAATAAGTTAGAATAATAAATAAATAAATAAACAAACAGCAATTGGAACAACACAGGTGTATCTTATTGATGAGGTAACTCCAAGACTTTGCTTAAAAACCCCAAGCCAGGCCACCAGGCCTTTTTAGGAACTGTGGTAGTACATCAATATAGGTAAAGGTATTAAATACACATTAAAATGCACACAGACACACCACATCCAAAGGTGAGTCACTTACCCTGGGGAGCAGGCTATAGGGAGCTTCAGGCTAGCAGCTTCTCTTCCTCCTCCCCGCTTGGGAGGACAGCAAAGAGGCCGTGCATACATGCCACGAAGGTGGTTCCCCCCAAAAGCTGCTGCCGGTTCTCCGGGACACTGGGAAAAGTTACTACCAGTTCTGGTGAACTGGTGAGAACCTGTTAAATCCCATCACTGAATACCCTCTTTAATGGAGTGCAACAGCCCACAAATTGGAGGAAATTCTTCCAATCTGCGATTGGCTACCCCCAACAAGCATGACATCTGTCTTGTTAGGATTCAACTTCAGCTTCATGAAATACCTTGTTCCTGTGACTATATGAATTTCACTTTGCTTCAATAATCCAACTGTGTAAAGGTGTGTAATTAAGCCTCTGACTCATCCACTTGGACACACACTCCATTCTCTGCACCCACACACATGGAGCATATGCTGCTGTGTGAGTTACACATGTGGAACCATTGCTTGGTTTGATTATTTTCATATTCCCGGACACTATAAATCAGGGGTGCCAAAATGTTTCAGGCTGGTCATGTGATTCAGGGGGCTGGTCACTATGGCCTGTGGGCCAGATCCACCCCCAATGGCAATTCATCCAGCCTGCGAAGCCCTCGTCGCTCCCGGAAGCGGAAGTAAAACACGCCCATATGGGTGCATTTTACTTCCTCTTCTGGGAGCGACGAGGGCTTCATGGGCCAGATGAATTGGTATCTGGGGCCGGATCTGGCCCATGGGCCATAGTTTGGGCACTCCTACTATAAATAGACCAAACCTTCACTAATATGTTTTCCCTACATCCTCAAAGAGACAAGAGCCAAATACCAGTTTGGAGGGTATTACTACCTTGAAATAAAAAGCCCACATATTATTAAGAATGTCAGTTATTCACATAGGTTTTAAATATACAGAAATAACAAGCACCACTCTCCATTTGTCTTGTCAGCCAGGACAAGCCAGCTTTCCGGGAGCTGATCTCACAGTTGGAGCTGGATCCAAAATGCAAAGGTCTTCCCTTCTCATCATTCCTGATTTTGCCTTTCCAACGAATCACTAGGCTGAAACTACTGGTACAGGTACAAAGGCATTACCATTCTTGAATACTATCCTCCTCTACCCCAGATTATTTTTGCAGAGAAGAACTACCAGTGAAGAGGACTGTCCTTTGTAGGGGAAGTAGCCTGCTAGACAGTTTGTAATGTAATAGCAGAAAAAGCAATAATGACCCTTCTCTGTTATTTCCCATGCATTCAAATATAACCTGTTTGGCAGTGTCGTCACCCTAGCATTTTGCAAAGACAGACAATAAGATTGGATTAAAGCGCCCCTGTTTTCAATGGTTATCAGTGTGAACTGGCATTCCAGCCAATTTTAAAAAGGTGATTAACAATTAATCCCATTGTGATTGCTGAAAAGCATGAAGCAGGTGCAATTGGCATTAATAACACCCTGCCTCTTGTTTAGAATATTCTGAAGAGAGTGGAAGAAAAGTCTGAACGGGAAATCACTGCACTTGAAGCTCACAAAGAACTGGAAACAGTAAGTTTGGGCTGTAATAATGTTTATGGTTTTCATTTTTCTGGAGCAGTTGAGGTAAATTTCAGGAAAATATCTCAAACAACAATAATGTAAAATTATTCTCTTCATAGTCAACTGTGGAACAGGCAGTGCTGTGCAGGAATATGGTGTTTCACAATATGCACAGTTTCAGTTACTGTTATGAAAGCCTTTGGACAAAAAAGTTCCTAAAGAAAAAGTTACCTCAGACTTCAGAGTGCAAGAACTTTTGTTAGACGCTTGAAGGTGACGATGTCCATGGAGAGCAATAATTTAATTAGCTACCTCCAGAAGCTGACTGTTAGTAGGTCAGGTTTATCCAGGAGTACAGAGTTATATTTTTGACCCAAATCTGTGTAAGCCACTCAGCATCTTTTGAGGATTTTTTTCCCTAGGAGGTTGCTGAGTATGTGCTCTGCTTGTCCAAATACATATTTTGGGACTAGGCTGAAGTACAGTAACAACAGGCTGCACCAGTTTATCCCATGAAGAGAAAATTAACATACTTGCCTTCTCTGTCCTCACAGTGCAGTAGAAGAGATCTCCCTCTACCGTTTCTGCATGTGTATAAATATATCGTGTATAAATACATAATGTAAAACTGGGCAATACCATGGAGGGGGAGATGAGATTTGATGACCACCTTTGCAGTATAACTTTGTTCTACACACATGCAGATTCTAATCAAGTTTTACATTAATATGTGGATATTTTGTTGTGGTTGTTCAGTCGCACAGTTGATTCCAACCCTTTGCGACCCCATGGACTATTGCCCGCCAGGCACCTCTGTCCTCCACCTCAGCCCACCCAGCTCTGTGCCCATTGTATCTACAAAACCATTTAGCCATCTCATTTTTGGCCGTCCCTTCTTCTTTTGCCCTCCACCTTTCCCAGCATCACGGCTTTCTCAAGTGAATCCTCTCTTCTCATTTGATGTCCAAAATACTTTAGCTTCATCACAAAATACATAGCGGGCAGTAAACAAAGGTGGAAGCACCTCTTTCCCCACCATGCAGTGACTGAGCCATGGTAGAGATTGTCTTGTGTAGCCCAATATGTCAAGCATACTGTACATTGGTCTGTTGTAAAATATATCTAGAGCGGAAGCACAGATGTTATGAACACATGCTGTATCTTTTGTTTATGTTACCCTTCATGCAGTGAACAACATCAAGTGTTTGTACATTAGCAGAGACAAAGATTGGAATACTACTTTTTTAAAAAATCATTCTTTTACTCTTTCCCATCCTGGGAGCTTTGTTGACATTGTCACTGCAGGGTTGTGTCATATAACACATTATGATGCATATTAAGAATACATTGTATTACTGCTTCTGCATCCCTTCTCTAAAAAGGAAAGGCACCTCAGACCACTAGAGAGGCTGCAGCTGCTCATCCCCAGTCTCTGAAAGCTCACCTTTACCTTTGTACTTAAAGTAGTCTTAAGTCTAATTTTAAACCAAAACTGAAGCTATGGATAGCACGTACAGTTTCTTCAACAGGTCTATCGGACTCTGAGGAGGCTCCTCAGAATGTTTATTGCTTTATTTCTCATGGTAGTGTATACAGTTATAAAATATGAAATAAAGCAGGATTGGACAAAATATGGTGCCTGGCTTACCAGTGAATACCCTCTCTGACATCTGAAAGTTTCTTGATAACTCTCATGTTTTATCAAATAAGCACCTTCCCACCTACTAGGGCAGGGGTGCTCAAACTATGGCCCAGGGGTGAATCTGGCCCCTGACACCAATTCATTTGAACCACGAAGCTCTTGTAGTTCCAGGAAGCAGAAGTAAAATGCACCTGCAGGCTGGATAAATTGGCGTCAGGGACTGGATCCAGCCCCTGGGCCATAGTGACTGACTCCCTGAACCACGTAACCAGTCCAAGGCCTGAAAAGTTTGGATCCCCTGCTCTAAGGTATGGTAGAAGTAGCCAAGTTTTGATGTTTGGATTTGCAAAGCTCAGGGTTTAGTGGTTAAGAAGCTGAACTTGATGACTGGAAGTTAGGCAGGTCGGGAGTTCGAGACCCGAGCACTGCATGGTGGAGTGAGCTCCTGTCTCTGTTCCAGCTCCTGCCAATCTAGCAGTTTGAAAGCAAGAAATTACAAGTAGATAAATAGGGACCACTTCAATGGGAAAGTAAACAGTGTTCTGTCTAGGCATGCCTGCCACATGTCCACAGAAACATCTGCAGAAGCAGAGAGCGCTGGCTCTTTGGATATAAATGGAGATAAGCACTGAACCCTAGAGTCAGATATGACTGGCTTTCAAGCAAAGATGACCTTTACCTTTGAGAAGCTCTTGAGGGACCCCACCCTCATAGGGAAAATGGCCATGCTGGAGGTTTTCAATAGCTAAAATAGAACCCAGAATAGCCAAAATGCTAATATGGATGATAATATAAAAATGGGGCTGACAGAAGGAGCTGGGAGATGAGAGTAACAGTGCTACTGTTCAGGCAGAAAAACAAAACACTGCAACTTTAAAGACTAACTGCTATATTTTTACTGTGAGCTTTTGTGGATCAAGTCCATTTCTTCAGACTTCAGTGCTACTGTTGAGTGTTTTGTTAGAAGAGGGCAGGAAAAAAGAGCAGTAGATAGTGCTGTTTGAGGAAGGAAAAAGTGTGGATCCCAGGAGATGTATAAAGGTTTGATTTCTATTACTGTATATTGTATTTGAGTATTTTAATTTAATTTAATTTTTGCACTTTTGCTCTACAGAGCCCTGTGTCAAGGGATCTTGCTTCTGAATTATTTTAATTTCTCCTTCTCTTTTAGGTGGTAAAAGCTTGTAATGAAGGTGTTAGGAAGATGAGTCGTACAGAACAGATGATCAGCATCCAGAAGAAGCTGGAATTTAAGATCAAGGTATAAATTAACATATGGCAAATCCTGAAAAGGAACAGAGATTTGCCACTATGCAAACTCAAAAATTAATTTTAGTACCGCTTTGACCATAATTATATCTAATTTAGCCTTTATGTCAGTGTTCATTATTCACACTATTTTATAGATCTTAAGAGACCAGATGTTCCACATCTGCCTAAGTATTTTTTCCCAGTGTCTGAAAGTGTTCCCAGATGACACTTTTAATATGCAAACACTCTGCTTCAAGTATGGAATTTTACAGAGTCCAAACAATGCTGATTTTTCCTTTCCTTCCTCTCCCCACCCTTTCTACTTTTTGCAAAGGATTGATTGAATAGCTGCACAATATCTTTAGATTGTTAATAGCATCTGGTGATACACTGAATCATGCAAAATCAGTTTACTGGAACAACAAATTATCTTTTGGGACACACTAAAGTATCTAGTACATGGTCATACTTTGAAGGCTTCCCATAATCCAGACCCTTTCCATATTTAATTTTAAAAACCTAGATCATAAAGAGAAATGGTCCCTCCAAGGTTTTTAACAGATTTTCTTCCGTTTCTTCTACTTATTGTACAAATGTATTGGAATAGTCATACTAAAATCATAAGTAACAGGAAGAACAAGAGAAAATAACAATTTCTCGTCATCATCAGCTGCTATTGTTTCCAAGCTTACATTCCTGCTCCCCTGAAAATCAATTTCTCATTTGATGGATCTGTGAAAGAAAAAGGACAAACAGGAAAAATGCCATTGGTGTGAAATTGTTTAAGGTGAATCCCAGGTTGCTAAGAAGTGACCCAGACACTATGATCATGGAGCCATCTCCTGCAGAACGTGAAATGAGACATGCAGGATTTGATGCTGGGACTGCAATGGACTTCCGCAGCCCTGAGGATATTGACAAGGTGTGCGTTCACACCCGGTCCATCTGGTATGGCCTCTTCTGTCTCTATGACCGTTGGAAATAAGAATGGTCCCTCCCACTCATTTTACCGTTGGGCCCAATTTGATGGTTTCCAGTGGCATTTCCTCCACTGAGGGGGCCATCACCCCACCTAAAGGGGCTCCTCCGCCCACAGCCATTGGGAAGTCAGGTTATTTACCACCACCCAACACTCAGTGTTGAGTTGCTGGCTGTACAGTCCACTCCATTACTTTAGCAGGATGTCCGGCCAGACAGATAATTTCTACAGCAACATCAAAAGATCATTCGAAATTATCTGCTTCACATCCCACCCATAATTTTAATATAATTTGTCCACTTTTCTCAATCTTATCT
Source organism: Furcifer pardalis (assembly GCA_030440675.1). Lineage (NCBI taxonomy): Eukaryota > Metazoa > Chordata > Lepidosauria > Squamata > Chamaeleonidae > Furcifer > Furcifer pardalis. The sequence continues at coordinate 246,573,966 of CP126890.1, forward strand.
CTTCTCAAATGTGTTCTAAGTGGTGGTCGGTCAGGTGGTATGCCTAGGATGGATCAGGATGAGCATCTAATGGCTGGCTCTGGAAAATCTTATGCGACACTTGAATTTGCAATACCCACACAAACATATTTTTCTGAAAGGAAGGGAGGGAAAAGAAGATATGTCAGATGATAGCAAGTGTGGAAGGGAAAGTAAACCTTTTCCAAACAACATTCAGTACAGAAAAGCAATAGGAAAGCTGGTGTATCTCACAACCTTCAAGGCCGGGTATAGCTTTTCCTATTGAAATACTCAGCAGAAGAGACAGTTTACCACCACAGCAGCATAATGGTTGGTGGGAATTCCTCTTCAGGTACACACACATCTGTTTTTGGGAGAAGGAGACTGAGGGGACTCAGATGGGAACTATTTCAGAAGCATGTGACACTGAAATCATCCCTGTCACTCCTGTGATGCAAGGCTGTCAAATATTTGCTGTGCCTGGAATGCACCACATATCTGGCTGATTAGATCTCTTCTGGGCCTTAAGAAATTCACTAAGATCGTATTTCAAAGCATTTTGTTGACTATTTAATTGTTGTTTTCTCACTTAGACACTGGACTTCTCTTCTTGCAAAGTATTTCTTCATCACAACAGTACAATCGCATGGATTATATTTTGAACAGGATTTTTGTATGGCACTTAGCTCATTTTAAGCACTTAATATGCATTAGCTGCAATCTTTCTTGTATACAAATACGTTCCTTCTTTTTGATTTCAGCAGTGTTTCTGGATTCTGATTAATTGATATAAGTTACACAATTCCTGGTTATTTTTTATCTTCCCTCATTAGTCTGTGCCTATCATCTCTCACTCCCGTTGGCTGCTGAAACAGGGAGAACTCCAGCAGATGAATGGCCCCAAAACATCACGTACTCTTCGCACAAAGAAACTGTTCAGAGAAATCTACTTGTTTCTCTTCAATGACTTGCTAGTACTCTGCAGACAAATTAATGGGTGAGTTTGAACCAAGAGGGACATAGTTCACACTGCCAGATTTGACAGAGCACATATATTAACTCACCATGTGATAGCAGTCCTGGCGGGAATAGTTTCTGTTATTCAGTTTTAGAAACAAGCTGTGAACAAAATGAAGATTTATAGTTCTCGCTATAGCAGCCAACAAACCTGTCCATCTTATAACATGTAATTCAGGATTCCCTTTTCTTCTCTTTATTCATCTGGCAGTATTTATAAGAAGTCATCGATACCTGAGGGCAAAATTATTATTATCGCTAAAGAAAGTAAAGATTTGCATCAAAAAAGCTTGGGGAAGAAGCATGTACTTAAACCCTCCTCTGCTACTCTTTTTACCTCTATTTCCCACCATTTGGTTTCCAAAGTTTTATTTATAATGAAACATAGAACACAATCAGATGGTTGTTTAGGTCACTTTTGGTGTACCTACAGCACAGTGTAGATTGACATATTTAATGGCAGCCAGACAATATACAGGAGCTTGGGAAACAACCCAACCCTTCTCCTTGCTCAGTCCAGATCTTTTGGGTCCAGCAGCAGGGCTGCTCTTTATTTCTATTTTATTTGGGTGGAAGGAGTTGGACTGGAATGATTGGGACCAGATTGCATTTGGATGGAAGGGTCACTTTAAAGATCACACTCAGCAAACTGACCCTTTCTAGCACGATCCAGTCCAATCTCTATATTACTATCTGATCACACCCATGGTAGCTCTCTTCCTCCTGTTTCCTTTCGGATGCATATCATGTCTTCTTGTGAGTAGTTTATGATGAAGAAGGTTTTGTGAGGGTCTCCTTACACCCAGAACAAACTAAGTGTTTAGTTCTATCCAGTTCATATTGTGCAGCATCCTGTTGCTGATCCCGTTAGAATAGAGAAGTTGAATCAACTGCTGAGTAGTAAGCTAGCTCTTATATAAAACCCCTTTGAGTCAGTGGACCTCTTGTTAGAACTAACCATAAAACACCTGCGATGTTGTTCTACAGAGATAATGTCTGTCTAACTACAAGAAGCATATATTGGTTGCTTCTTTGTCCCAACTTCCCAATTTTGTTTACTCTTCAGACTATGACATATTATTCTGACATTATTATTTTTCTCTTAGGGACAGGTACCAGGTGTTTGACTCGGCTTCCCGAGGACTTCTTCGGGTTGAGGAATTGGAGGACCAAGGACAGAGCTTGGCCAATGTGTTTATCTTGAGGTTGCTTGAAAATACTGATGACCGGGAAGTCAGCTACATGCTAAAGGCATCGTCCCAGTATGTACAGACACAAAAACATGTGTAGCTCAAGGGTGGGAGACACATAAACTGTAGGCCAAGTATACAGAACTTTTCTGGGTGGGAATTGTTTCATTATTAAGAATTGAAAGGCAGTTACATTTGAGGAAGAAATGATTGTGGTATATTCTGGGCTGTTTTGACTCGTGAGAGAATTTATGAACAAATGGCTTAGTGTGACTCATTCATATATTATATTTCTATGTAGATGTGCTTATGGAAGGATTACTTTGGAAATTGCTTAAATACTGCATCAGTTGAGTAAGAACTGTATTCTACTTGAGAGAAATTCTTTCTCTATTCATTTAACCATTAGTAAAGTGTGTACCCTTATGGATATCCTACTTGCCTAGAAAATACAGGCAAGAAACCTGATAGTGGTTTACGTAAAAGTAAAGGTCACCCTTGCTCAAAAGCCAGTCGTATCCAACTCTAGAGTTTGGCACTCATCTCTGTTTACAGCCAAAGAGCCAGTGCTGTCTGTGTCTGCAGACATGTGCCAGCATGACTAGATAACAGAGTGCACAGAATGCTATTTGCCTTCCCACCAAAGTGGTACCTATTTATCTATTTGCAAATTCTTGCTTTCAAACTGCTAAGTTTGCAGGAGCTGGGACAGAGATAGGAGCTCACTTTGTCATGCAGCACTTGGCTCTCAAGTTCAGCATCTTAACCACTGAGGGGTTGTGGGTTGTTGTTTGTGTTTTTTGTTTTTTTGTTTTGGATTGATCAAGCATGTGTGATTGGTGGAAATGAACAAAAGCAAATTTGCAGCAGTCAGTTTGCCTTCTCTTAGTAAAGGTTGCCCTTGCTTGAAAACCAGTTGTATCTGACTCTAGGGAGTTGTGTTCATTTCCATTTACAACCAAAGACACAGCACTGTCTGCATTTGGAGACATTTCCATGGACGTGTGGCAGGCGTAGAATGCTGGTACCTGTTTATCTACTTCCAATTTCTTGCTTTTGAACTGCTAGGTTGGCAGGAGCTGGGACAGAGACAGGAGCGCACTCTGACATGCAGTACTTGGGTCTCGAACTGCTGACCTGCCAACCTTCTAGTTGTCAAGTTCAGTGTCTTAACCATTACTGCTAATTGATAAAAAGTTATATATCACCATCAGGTTTCTGGTAGGGTGTTTAGCCCTCAAACGGAGCTGAAATCATTTCCCTGCCTCTCATAGACACTGAAAGACAATCTGTTGTCAAGGTGTTGCATCCGTAACTATTTAGCTTCATAATGCTTTCAGGAATATGTTGGGGCAGAGGATGGTCCAAAGCATGTTCCAATCAGTTGGTGCTGAAACTTTGCAACTCTTGTCTTTAACTCAGGGGTACCAAAACTACAGCCTGGGGGCCAGATTCAGCCCCCAATGCCAATTCACCTGGCCCGCAAAGCCCTTGTCACTCCTGGAAGCGGAAGTAAAACATGCCCGTATGGGCTTTGTTTTATTTTCTCAATAACTGTTAAGGATCTCCTGTTCTGCTTATGAGGAAGGAAATGGCTGTTGTTAACAAGTGAGAAAGCTGGAAAATAAGAGGAATGTGGTGATAGACTGCATCTGTCTTTCTCTTCCCTGAAGGGATTCTAAACAAGACCAATTTTTGTCAGTGTAGTTCATAGATTTTCACTGAACACCTTGTTGTCTTACCTTGTTCGTGACATTTTAATCAGTGAGTGGGAGAAGATGAGTCAGGTCTCACAAATGTCTTGCTGACAAGTGACACTTTATAAGCTTGGCTGACAGGAAGAGATCACGCATGGATTTCACCTGTTTGCATGTGCAGAAGGGCATTTTATTAATAAGGGGATGGAGAAAGCAAGGATTCAGCCCACAGACCCTAGTTTGGGCACCCCTACATTAGAGTGTAAGGAATTAAGACTAAGCATAGAATGAAGTTGTCTATATGTCCTACTGTAACAGAAGAAGGTTATGTGGAATCCACCAGAGAAAGATGAGCCTGGTTCTTTCCAAAACTGCATTGAAAACTCTGACTTCTGTATCCAATCTTCCTTACATTTTATGCAGAAGTGAAATGAAGCGCTGGATGATTTTGCTCGCTCCAAATCGGCGAACCAAGTTTGTTTCCTTTTCATCCAGACTCATGGGTAAGAAGGAAAAGGGAAACCAGAGGACTGATGGATAGGTCCCAACATCATGTCACTGATTGTTGTTTCCTGGGGTCTAGCTATGTTGTGTTAAAGGATGGAAGAATAGGTCATGTACTACTCACTGAACAAATACATATGAAACTACAGGATTCTGTTTTCAGTGGTACCCTGAAGCATAACTATGCAGAGTTAGTAGTCAAGTCAGTCGCATGCAACTAGAAGTGGTTCAGCAGAAGATCACATGCTCTATTCTTGTCTATCTTTGCCTTGATGAGTAGATTTTCAGTCTCTTTCAAGTCTTGTTTGTCCTAAAGCTGTTTGACTTTTGTACAACTATGTTGTTCCATATTTCCCTTCTTCTGAGATTCATCCTCAGTATCATACTTTTGTATCCCATAAAGTGCAAGGGATTCATCTGACAGTGTGCCCTTAGAAGAATCTAGTCTTCTGCCCTGTCCTTGAGTCTTCTATGAAAAGAAGAAGAAAGTTGGTGGAAAAAACTACCCATCTCCCCCAAAGGATTGTCATCGTCTTCTTTCATTTTCCGATCAAACCCAGAACTGTCAAAATAAAACCACTTTCTTCACTTTGTCGTTGCCCCCAGAAAGGATGGATGGATTGATTTGCATTTACACCCCACCCATTTGATGCAAACACCACTCAGGATGGCTTACAAAATATAAAACAAACATACAATCATCCAAAAATGAGACAAAACCAGATAGGTCAGATAATCTTACAACCATAAAGATATTTATAGTAAACACTATCAGCAGCAGTAAGAGGAAGTAATGACAATTTTAAAAGTCCAGGCCCAACATTGCAGTCTTGATGATCTTATAGTCCTTGAAAGGCTTGCTGAGACAATTATTAATGAAATGTTAATAATGTAGGAGCAGTTCTAATCTCTACTGGTGATTTATTCCAGAGGGTTGTTCACTGGCCTTCTTATTGAACCATTTACTGCAATGAAACAGCTTGATTAAATTATGTTTTCTTATGTATATGAGTGTGTGCATACATGCATGCTCACACATGTACTAGCTTACTTCTTAGTAGCTACATTTTCAAAGAGATAATAATGAGATCAGAGAATTAATGGGCTTGGCCACCACTATTATGTTGTAGCAACTCTTTCCCTAGTAATAAAAGTTTAAATCTCCTTATCATCACATCCTCTATTTAACATCTCTAATTACTATCGCAGCTTCAGACACCTGCTCTGTCTCTACTTCTAGTGTTTATTTATTTGTTATTCAACTTGTATACCATCCCACTCACAAAGCAATTCTGGGTGGCTATCGAAGAGGAAAATAATTACAATCACAACTACAAAGCATCAAATCACAAAAACATTTCAAAAAGAAAAAAATATGTAGTACTGTATAGTATGTATTAAGACAGTGGTAGCGAACCTATGGCACACGTGCCAGAGGTGGTATTTGGAGCCCCCTCTGTGGGCCCCTGTGCAGTCACCCCAGCACAGAGTTTGCCCTGCCCAGCAGCCCAATGGGAGCATTTCCTTCCTTCCCTGCTGCTGTGTTGGCACTTTGTGATAAATAAGTATGTTTTGGGTTGCAGTTTGGGCACTCGGTCTCTAAATGGCTCACCGTCACTGTATTAAGGCCTACAAGCTGTGTTAATTTCTTCTTTTTCATTGGTAGATTGCCCTCAAGTACAATGTGTCCACCCATATGTGGCTCAACAGCCAGACGAACTCTCACTAGACCTCGCAGATGTACTAAACATTCTGGAAAAGACAGATGATGGTAAGAACTGATATATCTCTAGTCTTCTATCCAGACAGGCTGAACAGTGTTTTTAATGCAGCCATTGCAAGAGGGCAACTGGATAGCACTTTGCCTCCAGAATTAAAGGTTATTGTAGTATAATCTGGTATCTCTGAAGTAGTGGGATGCTGTTTGTAAATTGGGCAAATGAACAAGAGTCAGTATAGTTTTGTATATTTTTCATATTCTGTTTTCAAATAAATTGATGTCAAAGCATTATAATCCCTATAAAACTGAATTTCCAATAAGCCTCCCTGAGTGGTAACATCTGCTTCAGATTTAAAGGATTATATAGCTGCTTTCCTTTAATACATTTATACGATTCATGATGGTTTTTTAAAATCTTGTGCTACTTTTGAACTGCTTCTTGCACAGTTTAGAACTTTTTTTGTACTATATTGTGGATTTCTTGAGCTGTAGTGCTTTGTGTTCCCTGCACACAACATCATTTCACCACCCCCACCACCCCTCTTTTTAAACACAGGCTGGATCTTTGGGGAACGTTTGCATGATCAAGAGAGAGGCTGGTTCCCCACCTCAATGGTTGAAGAAATTATGAACCCCAAGATTCGATCTCAGAACTTAAAAGAGTGCTTCCGGGTACACAAGTCAGATGACAGCCAGCGAAGGAAGATGGGCAGCAGGAATAAGCAATGATCACTACATACAGTTACCAATTCCTCATCAAAAGCAATTTACAGCCGAGTCTGAAAGTGGCATGGAGATCGGCTTTTGACAAAAGCAAGGCTTCTCATCTCTGAACTTAGTGGTCTTCTTTGAATACTTGACAGTGTGGGCAGTACCTCTTAAGACGGAGTTGGGGGGAGGAATGGAAAATTGTACAAATCTAAATATATTTCCTAGTGTACTGCAGATTCCAAAGAGTGTAATATCTGTTAATTCTGCATGATAAGGAAGCAGTGAACACTGAAGGAGTAGGAAAAGCTTCTCAAGGCCATAGGAGGCAGGTAGCTTGACACCTAGCATTCCACCTGACAGTACAATGAGGTGCAGCATTTGATTTGCTGGTGACAAAATAGGAGGTTTTAGGAGCACTTCATCTTTGAAGCTCTGTACTGTCAACTTTCTGTTTACTTGCCTCACACTCAGGAAGGTCTGTTCTTTTTAATGATCACTATTGACAAGACCTCTTCTATATGAATAAAGCTGTAGAACAGGCAAGGAAATTATTTCAAATAATAAGTGCCAATATCTCGTTCAAAATAGCTCACAGTATTCATTCATCTGTTGTTTTGGCCTGTCCAGTAATAAGTGATGAATGTCCAGTTGGCAGAAGATTATACTGAAGTTTGGTAGCCGTACTTTTTAAAAAAATAATAAGATAAAATCAATTACTCTAAGGAATAGTAACTCAGGCTATAATCTATATTTTGAAACTTTGCAATCCATTGCCAAGTCTATTCTTATCAAAATTCAGCCTCAATGTGTACTATCATTCTATATCTGTATTGCAATCTTATCTCATAATATCATTAAATGCTCAACCACTCACTGCACTTAAGGGTCAAAGATCTCCTGACACCTAAGGCTGATTTGCACAAATCACGTAAGTTGCAAGATGGTGGCAGAATTGATGGTCAGTACATCATCAGAATTTTCATTTGACCTAATTCAGGGATGACCAACCTTTTTCCACTGTGGGACTGACCATGTCCCTGGACAGCTGAGCAGACTGGACCATGTCACCCAGAAGCAGAAGTGGGCGCATTTGCAGCTGTCATAAATGTGCCCATTTCTGCATTTTTGGCGAGCACATTTGTGCATGTACAGGTGCGTTTTATGGCCGATGTAAACATGCCCGCTTCCACTTCCAGACAGAGGCAGTGACAAACCAGATGGAATGTCATCACAGGCCGAGTCCAGCCCGCAGGCTGTAGGTTGGAAACCTCTGACCTAAATGAAGGCTACGCTGAATTGTACAGAGTAAGTCTTTATATAGATTTCACAATTTAAGATTTTTTGCACTTACTTTAACATTGCACATTTGCTGTAAAAAAAAGTGGGGGAGGGAGGACCAAAAGTAAATGAGACACCTTTCTGCACCAATTTAGAGCATTCTATAAAGATGATGCATCTGGGGAATTTGAGAATTCCTTTGTGGACAGGCCATCCAAAGTTCTATACAACTTAGTGCTTTTCCTTGGTGTATATATGGACTCTGAACAACGTATTTTAAATAATATCTGTGCCAGGTTCAGAGAGTTCTGAACAGAATGTTATCCTTTCCAATACAGGATGGTTATACTCAGATAACGGTCCAGTGTTCACACTAAGTACACAAAGAAAGGCTTTAGAAGAAAGATAGCACACTTTTATATTAAATGTTGTCTGCAAAAGTTGTACTTTTGTGCACTTGTTGAGCAGTCTATGTACTGTATAATACTTTCAACCTGGTGTATATAGGAAAGCCTCAAGAAGCCAAAAGGACAAAAGAAAACCAAGAAGGGAAGTGTTAATTTAATGCAAAATTTAGAAGCAGCAACAAGATGCTTCTGAAGGAAGATGATGATCTACAAAGAGAATTTGTTCAAGGACAATCACAGACTCAAAAATGAAAATGAGATTAAAAGATTGTAAAGCACTTTGCATATTAAAAGTATACTATAAATAACTGTTTCTTTAACCACAATACTCCTGAGGTATGCTTATTAAAAGACCCCTATTCACGAGGAAAACAAAGGGTTTACAAAGAAACTACCATATTTTTGTTCCTTGCCCTATTTTGAAAGAAGCACACTGATTCAAGCAGTATGTTCTGATGTGCAGGGCTCAGTATAATTCCCAGACCCACTTTGTCAATGCCTCAATAGCAGCAAAACTCATCACATGTGTCTCAAAGACAGACTTCCCCTTTCCTTCATCTCCACCTAGGTACCAGCTCAAAGGAAGTCCTGCATGGTGCAGCTAAGTTGAACTTAAGTATTTGTATTTGGTCCATAGAAATGAACAATGTTATTCTGCCTTTTTACTGCTGTCTATAATAGCTGGCTAGATAGCTCAATAAGTAAGCATATCAAAGAGTAAGCAAAACAAAAACACTGTGGCAACTTAAAGACTAACTGCTGTATTTTAATCTTAGCTTTCGTGGATCAAGTCCACTTCGTCAGACACAGGACTCTGAATTTATACAGGTACAGAGGTAACATAAATACACTAGTACCTTGGATAACGTTGAGACTTGGTTCCACAAGTCTCGTCGTTAACCGGTTTTTAACATTGTGCGATGCATTGATCACACAACATTTTAAAAAAGCCCTGGTTCCCTGGAGGCTGCAGCAAGCCAGAACGTCGGGATTTGAATCCTGACGTTTTGGCTTGTTGCACTTGCTGAGGACGTCGGGGAAGCCCAGAAAAATCTGTTGTTGTTTTTTTTACCAATTTTGGGGTCCCTGACCTCCCTGCCGGGTCCAGGGAGGTGGGAAGACCCGATCCAAGCTGTTTCTGGGCTTCCCCGACATCCTCAGCAAGTGCAGCAAGCCAAAACGTCAGGGTTCGAGCCCAGTAACAGCTGTAGATCGGGTCCCCTGCCTGCTCCAGAGAGATCAGAGGACCCGATCTACAGCTGCAGGGTGGCTGGGGAAACTGACGGGGACTCCCTGTCGGCTTCCCTAGCCACCCGCCCTTGCCTCCGCAGCTGTCGGGTGGCTGGGGAAGCTGACGGGGGAGCCCCCTGTCCGCTTTCCAGCCACCCCACCCCTGCCTCCGTAGCTGCAGGGTGGCTGGAAAGCTGAACGGAGAACCCCATTCAGCTTTCCAGCCACCCTGCTGCTAAGATCGACTGTATCGGATAACGCTAAAAAGAACGTTATCCGGTGCAAATCTTCCTCCCAAATTTGTCGTTATGCGGTTTTAGCGTTATCCGATGCAATCGTTATCCCGGGTATTACTGTATACATATCAATATGGTTTTTTACAACTGGTAATAGCAGATCTCTGGTGTATAAATTGATGCTAAGAAGTCTCACTCCTCTGTCTGATGAAGAGGACTTGATCCACGAAAGCTAACATTAAAATACAGCAGTTAAGTCTTTAAAATGCCATGGTGTTTTTGTTTTGTTTTACTCTTTGATATGCTTGAAACACAGACTAACATGGCTACTATTCCAAAAAATTCAATGTTATCTCTTGTGGCGCAGTAGTTAAATTGCAAGAAGGTAAAGGTCACTCTTGCTCAAAAGCCAGTTATATCCAACTCTAAGATTCAGTGCTCATCTTTGTTTCATAGCCGAAGAGCCAGCCCTGTGCTTCTGTAGATGTTTCCGTGGTCATGTGGCAGGCATAACTAGAGACCGGAGTGCACGGAACACTTTACCTTCCCACTGAAGTGGCCCCTATTTATCTATTTGCAATTTCTTCCTTTCGAACTACAGTAATACCTCGGATAACGCTAAGACTTGGTTCCACAAGTCTTGGTGTTATCCGATTTTTTGTGTTATCCGATTCATGTTAAAATCCTATGGGATGGATCGGATAACGTTAAAGCTCCATAGAGATACATTGTAACCGCACAGGCTTTAGCGGTTGTTATCCGATCCATCCCATAGGACCTTAACATTATTCGATCCAATTCTCCTCCCCAGATTACTTAACGTTATGCAATTTTACCGTTATCCGAGGTAAACGTTATCCGAGGTATTACTGTACTAGGTTGACAAGAACTGGGACAAAGCATCTTAATTACTTGAGCCACTCTAAGTACTGCAGCCAAAACTGCTCATGTTGTGAGTTCAGTCCTGATGGAAATCAAGGTTAACACAGACATCCTTCCAAGGTTGGGAAAATGAGTTCCCAGAGTAATGGGGACAAAAATGCTAATTACATTGTGAAACACCCAGAAAGTGCTCTAAGCACGATGGGGTGATATATAAGTGTAAATGCTATTGTTATCTCAGGGGATTCAATTACCCACTGGTGCCTCATGGTACTACAGGCACCTTGTGTTGCATTGAGCAACCTACACAATCCCAGGACAACACCCTGCCAACCCTAATGAAAGACCTTGTCTGAATACTCTCTACTTAGAAAATCCTGAAAATTGTCACCTTAAATAGGAATTGACTTCACAAGATTCGATGATTATTATGACTTGTTACAGATGAATGGCTGATCTAGCTGAGCCAACATACTTCTCCGTTCAGTAATGAAACAGATATCATTTGACAGTTGTTAATAGAGTTTCACATTGGCATTTAAAACCAAGTAGATCTTGCCGCCACCATCACCCTATGGCTCATTTATAGCAAGAAAACTAGGGTGACAGGCTCACACAGTACAATGGTGAAGGTTTTCTAATTTCCCAATTTTTTTAACATGACAGGGAATACATGGTATTAAAAAAAAAAGGGGGAAACAAGATTTATTTAATGAAAATAGAATAATACATAAAACGTGGCTTTCCAAAAACAAAAGATGTCACCCTCTTCAACCAATAGCTGTTAAAGTTATGAAAACAAAAATAATAATATTTAAGTTGTAGTGAGCAAGCATTTTATGTTAAGTTTGGATGTGAGCATGTGAGAGCATGCACTAAGTTAACCTGTCTTTGGAAAGACAGAAGTACTTTAATTACATTTGAAGGGTGGCCCAAACGTCCATCCGGAGTTTGATTCTTTCAGCAGCTTCTTGACCTGTGTGCACATCCTTTCCCAAAGGTCAATCATGATATCTTCTAAACCTTTGCATTGTAATGCTAGTGGGAAATGCATCAGAAATGCAAGGTGTCCCCAAAACCTGGTAAGCAAGATAGTTTAAACTGCTGTGATGTTTGAAAAATACAAGTACTAAAGGGCCTTGCTATTTATCCCCCAATCCCAGTTATTGTACACACAGAAGACAACAAGCACAGAAGAAGGAAGGAGCTTGGACAAAGTTGTGTTAGGAAAAAAAATTGAGCTTTTTTATTGAATTCAGGAAGCGGAAAACTTTCTCATGGTAATGACAATCAAGGCCACAATCACAGATACACCCAGTAGAGCGGCAATCACTATGGCACTGATGGCTCCAGGACCGAGAGAATCTGCAGTTGACAAAGGAGGAGATAAAAAGAGAGAGAATTGACTCAAGGAAAGGCTGGTAGAAAATGTATGCTGAATGGGTTTTACACCAACTAAGTGCTACTGAAACAATTGAATGGGAAGGAAGTGATGCTCCCACTGTGAACCCTCAACATCTCTTCCAGACTGTCCTCTGCAACTGACTGAGAGGGACCATAAAAATATGCTTACGTAACTGGATTACATGTGCCAGCAGATACATTAGCTAAAAACTGGAGTTCAGGAGGATAATAATTACTGAATTGTGTTAGAAGAATCTAAGCAATGCTGTGCCTAAAACCTTTCATATTCTTTAAGCCAGTAGTTGACAACTATATTTAGCAGATAGGCCAATCTAGGTCAGAACATGGGGATAAGGAGCCATGACACCACCGCACAAACTCCGGCAACACACACAGACTTGCTGACATTACGTGTAACTTACAATGTATCTTGTTGAATCAGAACATTCCCGCTCATTATGGAGCACTGATATTAACGAGGGAATCAGCTTCAGGAAACATACAAGATGCTCTATTGTTTACATTTCCAGGGTAAATAAATGTAATATTGGTTGCAAGGAGGGAATGATCAATAGCTCCCAATCCATACTAGAGGCCAGAAGATGCCTGTGGCAGAGGATGATAGGTTTTGTTATCTCTACTTTTAAAGGATGTTTTTTCTGGCAAAGGGGGGGGGGAATCTGACATCACAAGTCAAAGTTGTGTAGCCCATCAGTCCTAACTCCTAGAATTCAAATGTGGTTAAAGGTAAATAAGATAGGCTTTTAAGAAATTAAAGTTATTGATGAAAATAATGTATAAAAGGAAGCGGAAATTAGTGAAACAATTGATTGCTTTAGTTCTGTATGCATCGGCAGACATTTCCATGGACATGTGGCAGGCATGACTAGACACCAGAGTGCACAGAATGCTGGTACCTCTATCTACTTGCAATTTCTTGCTTTCCAACTGCTAGGTTGGCAAGACCTGTGACAGAGATGGGAGCTCACTCTGAGCACAGCACTTGGGACTCAAACTGCTGACCTGCTGGCCTTCCAGTTGTCAGGTTCAGTGTCTTAACCACCAAGCCACCATAGTCCCTGGTCCCTTATGCTCTTAATTTGCCAATATTGTGAAGTGGCTTGACAAGAGAGCTTAGCTACTTCCTTGGAGGAGTAGACAAAATAAATGGCCTTTTAAACTGTTCTGTGGCAGCGCTAATGTGCTGCATCACTTTGGAAAAATAAACAAAAAATAAAAGAAAAATGTACGAGGCATGTTGGAGAAACCCCAAGAAGCCCTCATAACATATAGTACAGTCTGGCTGTTGTAGTATGGAGTTTGTCTCCCAGTCACTCTCCCCTGAGGGAAAGACGCCCACAAAAAACCAGAGGTTTCCCTTCCTTTCTTACAAGAGGAATTGACAGGATGCGGAAACAACCACTCCAAAACAGTAAACGGTCTGTGGCTCTATTGTAAAAGACAAAGGAGCAACTGCCCACAACATGTGCAAGAATGTGTACCGTTTCCATTATCCAGGTGGTGCAGGTGGGTTGTGTCCTCTGGTTCATAATCAGACGTGTAAGGCTGGAACCCTGGGGAATCTGAGAAGCGGGGAGTGGTGGTGTCTAAGGGTCCTCCACCTGATGGCAGCTCTGGGGGATCGTTCCACAACGTCGGGAAAGGTCCTTGAGGGTATTCTACTGGAAGAAAGACAAAAACCTAGTCAGTAATTTGACCATCCAGGCTGGTAGTGTGCTGAAAAAGTCATCTGAGCCTCCCTAACTCTTTCAGCACGGCCCACCTGCAGGTTTATACAATGCAACAGGAATGAGCAAGAATAGATACCATTGCCCACCTTTGGATCAAGTCTTAAGAGCTTTTCTATGGTACAATTTCAAGCAGTCGTCTCTAGCAGCCACTAGTCGTTTGTTCGATTATTATCCTTTTAAATATTTGAAATGGCAGCTCTGTTAGTCTGTGCAAGCATATCAGAGAGTAAACAAAACAGGACAAAAAACATGTTGTGGCACCTTAAAGACTAAAAATATAGGAGTTAGTCTTTAAGGTGCCACAACAATTTTTGTCTTCTTTTTGGTTTACTCTCTGATATGCTTTTAAAGTTTTATTCATGTGTGCTTGATCTTTATCTTTTTGTTCTCTTGACAATTACTTTGTTCCGTATGAATTGCACTTATCTCCATCCAGAAATCAGGGTGTGGAATCCAGATCCATTGGAATTTTCCAAGTCCCAGATCCATATCTAGTTTCATCACTGTTGCTGTTTTTCAAAAAAGATGAAATCTGCCCATCCCGTCCCCCTCCTTTTTTCCTTTTGCATAATTGTGCACACACCTTCGATATACACATTTTTGTAAATATTTTTTAATTGTAAATATTTTTTGCATGTCAGCAGACAGACATCAGTATGAGGATTTGGGGATACAAACCGTATATCCCAAACATATCAAGGTAAATTCAGACTGTCACAGATTGTCAAACCTCAAGCTTTTCTTCATCCATTCCTACAGTTGGTTTCAGGTGGCTGTTCACAAGTGTTTATATGCTGTCTTTTCAGAGAAAGAGTTCAAGCACCATTTGGAAACAATGCATAATTTTGGCAAAGTGTCTAAGGAAAAATGTGTAATATGGTGTTTGCATGTTTCAGTGTAATATTTCTATTATAAATATAGGAGCTGGTGTGATTCAGTGGTTAAGAAGCTTACCTTGTTACCTGGAAGGCTGGCAAATCAGCAGTTTGAGACCTGGGAACTGCATGATGGATTGAGTGTCTGTCTCTGTCCCAGCTCTTAGGGATATGAAAGGAGCCTCATTTGGGCATTCATTCCCTGAGCAGAGTGTCTTCTGCAGAAATCCTTTCAGCCCAGAATAATTTCTGACATGAAATTATTTTTTATTATTATTATTATTATTATTATTATTATTATTATTATTATTATTATTATTATTATTATTATTATTATTATTATTATTATTATTATTATTATTATTAACATGTAATTAATAATTGTGTGGCATCCATTCAATTCCAACTTATGCTCAGCTCAACATTTTAAAATATATTGAAGTGCTCAGAAACCATTTAGCTATTCCTCCTTTTGGTGGCGCTCCTTGGCTGCACAGCTGGCTGAAAGTCACACAGGTGGCAGGACAGGTAAACCCACCCACTCCATGTGAACTTGGTTGGCATCTCTACCACAAAGTGTAGTGGAGATTCTAGTCCTTGTCCTCTGTCAAAGTGCTGTTACCTTTACCATGAGAAGGCCAAGAATACAATATACTGTACCTATATATAAACACCACTTTTGGCTTTTTGTTGTTACTTATAATTTTATTTGGTGTGTTTATTCTTTATGTTTAATTTCTTATTGTTATTGTAAAGATTTTTAATGTGTTGTAAGCCGCCCAGAGTGGGAGAATATCCCAGATGGGCAGGATATAAATGTAAATAATAAGTACAATATATAAATAAATACAATATCCCTTTAACAGATGAAAGTGCTGGGATGCCCAAGTGGTATAAAAGGCAGAACTTTTCTGAAGCTTATGAAGATCTGTGTGTGTCCTCTTTAGTGCAGCACAAACCCATGTGGACAATGGGTGCTTGGCCTTGTGTGTCTGCTGTAACTTATAGACTTAGTTTCTTGGTGGGGGTGAGGGTGTTTCTTTTTATAATTTCAGTACTGGTACAATGTTTTATCATGTCAGTTTAAAAGTGGGATATAACTTATTAATTTTATTTTTTGTGAGCCACCTTGGGACACCTATGAGGAGAAATGAAAGGAAGGAAGGAAGGAAGGAAGGAAGGAAGGAAGAGAAGGAGAGGCTACCCTGGGCCTTGATTTTAAATCCCCCTGCTTTATTCAGTTTTATACTCTGCATGGCTAAAGAAGTAAACCAGGGGTTCGCAACCTATAACCCATGGTGCCATGTTCATGTGGCCTGCTGCTGATGCTAGAAGTGACATATACAGCGGAAGTGGCATAAACAGCAAAAAAAGTGCCACCCTCGCTCCCACCACCTCCAGAAGTGGCAAAAACAGCCCAAAACGGTGGGGGAAATCACATGTTTGCCTGCTCAGCTGTCTGAGAGGGCGTGGTCTGGCCCACAGCAGGAAAACATTGTGAACTCTAGAAGTGACTCCACTAAATCTGTGGGATTTAGGGGCACCGTACTTTGCTTTAATTTTATTGTACATGTAACAGCTTTGGCTGCTAAAGATTGCAAGCAATGAAATGAACGAAGAAACAAACAATGAAAAAGAAAATATGGAAAGGCACTTCTGTCGTTGCTTCTTATGTGAAACCCACCAATTCAAAAACTGTTTCTCCTCTCCTTGGAGAAATTTGAGGAAAGTGGCCCTGCAACTTCTTTGCCTGCAGTCAGGTAGAACTTCAAGGGGCCACTTACATTCAGCCCTACAGTTGCAAGAAAGAAGACCTCAGACTTGCCAACTTTTAAAAGAGGGGTGGGCTAGGAAAGCTACATGAGTTTTCCATTAGTGGAACAATCCACGGCAGAGAATTACATGGCCTCCACAGAAATTTGGAAAAAACAAAACTCGACAACTTAAGAAAGTTCATTAGATATTGTACCATTTCCTGTTGATTGTGACTGCCAGTTTACTGTGCTACTAAAGATGCCTCACATTCTCCTGGAAAATCTTGTGAGATGCCAAACAGAATGCACTATCAGACAAGTGCAACTTTTGTACCGCTACATCACACTTGACATTCTCTATGGCAACCAAGATGGTAGTATGTGCAAAAGCCGTGTTTTGCCAATGACAAATTATCTCAGAATATATGCTGAGAAAATGCATCCAAGCATATACAACATGATTATTGCAGTAGAAAGGAGAAAGCTCTCAAGACGCCTTCTAGTTCCATACACTTTCTGCCCTAACACATATGCACAATACTGTATTACCAAAGAGTTTTCACTATCCTGCAGATTGAGGGCTGTTTCTCAAAACTCAGGGATAAATCACCGTGTGAGAATCATAGGCAACTACTCCTCATCTAAACCCAGTATACTTTTGATGGGGTTCATTTCACTCTGTTGGAGTAGGAAACCAACTTTCCAACAGCTCATTAAAATTTTCAGCTGTAAAATTTAATACTTTCTGATTCCGTTTTTAAACTATTAGCACACTTTATTTATATGTTGACAAGGTTGTTTCAGCTTGTCTTTTCTTTGTCTTAGAGACCCAAATAGTCATGGTGTTGATAGCACTAACACTCCAAATTTGGGAAATTGCATTTTTAATGTCCCAACATATTTCTCGTTTACAGTTTTGTCTCTCAAAGTAACCCTGATTTTGTTTCTCCATTCAAAGTTTATTTGTAATCTACTGTACAGTGTATTCCAGTTGTCATTTCTTGCTACCTCTGAGACATACCCGATGACCTTAGTTTTATTTGAGATGCATTCGGATGGTTCTGCCTGTTGAAGAATTTGTAGTCAGAAAAACACTTGCAGGGCTTCAAATAAGCAGCTGCCCCAAGAAGAGCCCAAATACTCAGCCCAGCTGCAGGATTAATGGAGCCTTTGCCTTGGCAAGCCCTTCCCTGTCCACAATGTTAGCTTCTCTCTGGTTTCCCCTGCCAGACAGTATAGGCTGGACACAGAGCCCAGGAACTCACCTAGAGCCTCCCTTGATGGTGTCCCAGTGACGCCTTCTCAGGTGAGAGTCCAAGAAAAAGTACATTTGCTTTGAAGTTGCCATTCCTGTCCTCCACCCCCCCCCCCCCGGAATAGCTAAAAAAAGCCCTTTCTGTTTATATGTGGCTGGACCCAGAAGACAGCAATCAATGCTTATTTTGTTCACGTAGGATGAAACAGAGGCCCTATAGCAAGAGCTGGAGACATTCTGCAGGACTCTGTTGAAACTATTGGAAATGTCACACCAGCCTGTTGGAAGAGAGCATCCAAAGCTATCTAACTCTTTACAATGACCATCTTGTGTAAGGAATAAAATAAGATAGTTTCCGTAGGCTCTCTGGCTTAAGGACACATAAGATAACAGTTTTGTGCCAGGGAACAAAGTAAGAGTAGGGGATTATTTTGTTTTAAATTTTAAAAAATTCATAAAGGAAGAATCATGAATCTCAGCTCAAGTTATCAGTTTTTAAAATGCAATGAGTGATACATAGGAACCTAGTTGTTGTTCATGGCTTGTAAGGCCCCTGCTACATGCTCAGATGGTAAATCATTAAAATTCAAAACCTGTTCTAGAGACCTGCTCTAGGTAGAGCTTTGTGACTGGGGGGAAAACCCCACATGTAAACAAGCTTTCAGAATAGTCAGTTACAAAACCAAGCTGATTTGCAAACTACAGAAGGTACAAAGGGCAAAAATAAAAATGAAGAGTTTGTGGTAAACAAATGAAGATTTGAGAGATTATTATTATTATTAAATTAGACTTATATGCCGTTCTACTCACCTCGCTGAGGCGACTCGGAGCGGCTCACATAACATAAGCAACATATGCAGTATCACAACCTCTAATATAGGGTGATTAAAAATAGGGCGATTAAAACCAGAACCATAGACATATTGATGCATTCCTCCATCAAGTCATCAAAAGCCCTACAAGACAGCTGCCGATCTTCACTCAATCATATTTATTTCCTTTATTCTCCACCTTTCTGGCCTGGAATGGGAATTTATCTACAAATTCC
The DNA here is from genome assembly GCA_030440675.1 of Furcifer pardalis. Taxonomy (NCBI): domain Eukaryota; kingdom Metazoa; phylum Chordata; class Lepidosauria; order Squamata; family Chamaeleonidae; genus Furcifer; species Furcifer pardalis. Next base: position 246,592,925 of record CP126890.1, read on the forward strand.
AGTATACACCAAAAGTATTTAATAACAAAACTCAAGGATTCTTTTCATAACACATATAAATAATAATAATTGTGTGCTGTCAAGTTGGTTCCAACTTATGGCAACCTTTTTTAGGCAATCCTTTCTTCTAGAGGAGGGGTCAGGAAACTTGGCTCTCCAGGTGTTCTTGGACTTCAGTTCCCAGAAGCCCAAGTCAGTACACCTGCTTATCAGGGCGTCTAGGAATTGAAGCCCAAGAACATCTGGAGAGCCAAGTTTGCTGACCACTTTTCAAGAGGATTGTGGGACTGTGCAGCTTGCCCATAACTACACAGGATGGCTCTTCTCGCAGGAGGACCAGTGGAGAACAAATTCCCAACTTATGGCTCTACAGCCAGATACCTAAAGCACAGAGCTATTCAGCCAGCTGCACAGTGGCTCAAGTAGCTAAGAAGCTGACTGGAAGGCGGGAGGTCAGCAGTTCGATTCCCGAGTACTGCAGGATGGAATGAGCTCCTGTCTTTGTCCCTTCTCCAGCCAACCTAGCAGTTCAAAAGCAAGAAATTGCAAGTAGATAAATAGCGACCACTTAGGTGGGAAGGTAAACAGTGTTCTGTGCACTCCGGTGTCTAGTCATGCGTGCCACATGACCATGGAAATGTCTGCAGAAGCAAACAGTGCTGGCTCTTCTGCTTTGAAACAGAGATGAGCACTGAACCCTAGAGTCAGATATGACTGGTTTTTGGGCAAGGGAAACCTTTACCTTTAACCTAGAATTAATATTAATATGGATTCCTTCATAGATAGATATACAGTAACTAGAAGTTATTTCCCTTACGAGAACTGTAACCTCAGTTTATTTCCATCTAATTGCTGATAAACCAATAATTAATGCCAGAAATTTTTTTATTAATCACATTAGAGGCAAAGGATAATCACATTGGGCTGTAAAGCACTGATATCCAGTATTAATGCATGCAAAATTGCTATTATCCCAAGCTCATATTGAAATAAATCTGTCAGTCTTTAAGGTGCCACAGCTCTTTCATTTTTATTCTTCTTGTATATACTGAAAAAGACCACCATTGCTAACTCTTCAAAAGCTACAGCAATGTGTGAAGTTTCCTGCTATGACAATGAAAAGTCCTCAACACTAAACATATTCCCCTTTTAAAAGACAGACTGTCTATAGGTGAAGCCCTCAAGTGTCCAAGCTAATCAAACAGGGTTTACAGCATTAGATTGTATGAATTGCTGGCTCCTTTTAAAGTGGTTTTCTATTTAGACCCATTTGACGAAGCACATACATAAAGCATGCAAAGAACTTCAGATTTTACATGCAGATGTTCCCAGGTTCAACCCATCATATTTCAAGGGAGAACAAGAAAAAAACTCAGCTGAAGACGCAGAAGAATGGCAAGTGGTAAAGATTTTCCACAATTCCCCATGCTATCTGTGGTCAAAGAAATTGAGGAGGCAATTTCATCCAATATCTCCAATAAAAATGCTAATTCCTCAAAGGTTTCTCAGAGATGAGGATTAAAATTAGCTCCAGGTATAATACTGCTTGATTTCCCCCATTAAATTATTTTTTTTTCTTTTTGTACTTCTATTGCAATGGCAACAACGGCAATTATATTGGCATCCTGGCCACCATTTTGTTGCCTCCACTCTATCCAGTGTAATTCAGGGACATAGTGGTGGCAGCAGGGAGACAATTTCACAAACAAACAAATAAATAAGCAAATGTTTATTATTTTTAATGAAAAAAGATCTTTAGAATAATTTTGCGGGCTGGCCTTTTATTTTTTGGATAATAAGTAGCGGGGAGGTGAATCTCAAGACTGCTCATTTAAAAAAAGATTTGGAAGACTGTAGCTTCAACATTTATTCATATTTTTTATGTCTACTTTCCAAATGAAACATGATCAATGACTGTTGCAGATGCATTTTGTCTCCAATACCTTTTGTGCAGCTGGTTCTGCGTAAGCCATGTGGAAGGTATGAAGGAGCAGTTTTGTGTCCCTCTTCAGGAAAAAAGTGATGCTTAACACTGTGACATAATTTTGATTCCAAGTTCCCCAAAATTTAACTTCCCATTTAGAAAACTTTATTTTCTCTGACTCAAGTTCCCTTTCTCAGTTCCTGTTGCATTTCAAGGTGGTCAAGGAAGCTGTGTTTCTTTTCAGGCTCTCCCATGTGCCTTTTCCTCCCTCTACAGCAGGGGTTTGCAACCTATGGCCCAAGGGCCAGACCTGGCCCATAGCACCATTTCATATGGCCCACTGACCTGACTCCTGCCACTTCCACCAGTGCCAGAACTGGTGAAAACAGATGAAAACGTGCTGTAAATGCACCAGTGGCTGGCGTAAATTCATTTACGACAGCTGCAGACACATTTTACGGCAGTGTTTATAGTGGGGTTGGGATGGGGACACAACATGTCTGGCCCGCCCAGTTGTCTGAGGGGGCGCAGTCTGGCTCATGGTAGGAAAACATTGAGAACTCCTGCTCTACAGCTTCGCTAGTTGCCCATGGTTTCTGGAAAAAGCTCTGTGGAAAGAGTTGCCAACTGACCTCCTCTCCTTGGGCGCTGGGCTTTAACTGAAGTGTGAGAAACTGGGTACAGTGGTACCTCATTTTAAGAGCATAATGCGTTCCACAGGATTGCTCTTTAAGCGAAACACCATTGTAGGGGACCAATTGTGACTTTTGGTGGTAGTGAGATTGCGAACCCTGATTTAGTTGTTAAGCAAGTTTTTGGTTGATTTTAGTTGTTAAGCGAGGTGACCATTCAGAGAAAATTCTGCTTCTTAAGTGAGTTAGTCTCTGAGTGAAGCGCTCTTTATGTGAGATTTTACTGTATTTATTCTAGGTGCCACAGAGATTATGTGCAAGTGAAAGACATAACATGTCAATATACATTTCAGGCACTTTTTACATAAAATGTAAGGGCAAGAAGGACACGTTTTGGTATACTTTAAAATCACATCTGGAGTATTTCCAGAATAATCCTTAGGATTAAAATGCTGAACTATGAAAACATATGCTGTTCAGATTCTGCTGTGTGCTACTGAGAAGGCCATTTCTAGTTTGCACAGTAAGAAAGTTAATCTCCATTAATCTTGCTCATACTATGTATTTCACCTTTGTCAGTAAGATAAATCACCAGTATACAGCTCATTGTTGGTTACACAGACAAACTATTGCCACAGGATTCCTTACAAAAGTTTTCTTAAAACTAGCAACTATTTTGTTTCTCTGATTTGTTGCACAAAAACCTGTCTCTACCTTTCCTGCCCTCTAGTGGTACATTGCTGTACTGGCACATGCATTCCTTCTCTCCAAAAACTTGATTTTTCCAGCAGTTTCACTCCCAGACTTTTCTTCAAAACTCCAGGAAAAACTTCCCAAAAAGCCTATTTCACTGCTGATCTTCTTTCTTCTCAATTTTTCTTCTTGGTGTGCATGAAATTAAAAACTGAGGGAAGAATATGAGCAAAACCAATTCATCATGTCTTATTAGTAGTATGTATTTGTATGCAGTTGTCTGGCTGGACATCCTGCTATGGTAACGGAGTAGGCCGTACAGCCAGTGATTCAATGCTGAGTATTGGGCATGGTAAATAACCTGATTCCCTAAAGGTGCCAATGGCCATGGGCTGTGCCAATGGCCCCTTTAGGTGAGTGATGGTCTCCTCAGTTGAGGAAATGCCACTGGAAACCATTATATTGGGCCCAACGGCAAAATGAGTGGAGGAGGAACTCTGATTCCCAATGGTCATGAAGGTGGAAGAGGCCATGCCAGATGGACTGGCTGTGAAGGCGCACCTTGATAATATCCTCAAGGCCGCAGCAGTCCATTGCAGTCCCGGTGTTAAATCCTGCATGTCTCATTTCATATGTGTCACAGGAGATGGCTCTGTGGTCATAGTGTGTGGGACACTTCATGGAAAGCTGGGAACCACCTTAAACAAAGTCACACCAATTGCATTTTTCCTGCTTCAGGGGAAAAAATTCATTCTCAGATACGAGTTGCAGCCAACAATGACATTTGTATGTGTGGTTTAGCAGTTACGTATCAACTTTCTGCCAGGTACCCGATTAACAATTAAAACAAATCAATACTACTGTATAAATATGTTATGAAGGGTTAACAAATATCAAACTACAACCGAATGGACACAACAGAAAACAGTCTTACGACCTTCTACCACTTGACAAGTAAATCAGCCTTCGACACTTGATCAGATCAGATGTTGAAAATTGATTTTCTGACTGCATGTCTTGCGACTTTCTTGTAGTAGCAGTTCAATGGCAAATAACAGGTACTTTCAGTGAATGACTTATAGCAATAGGGATCAAAAGACATTGTATGGTTATTCCACTTTTTCCTCAACTGACATTTTGCAGAAAGACAAAAGCCAAGAAGCAGTACAGGGCAGTGATGGCTAACCTTGGCACTCTAGATGTTCTTGGACTTCAATTCCCAGAAGACCAAGTCAGCACACCTACTGATCAGGGTTTCTGGGAATTGAAGTCGAAGAACACCTGGAGTGCTAAGGTTAGCCATCACTGCCATATACTGAATCCACATTTGTGTGGATTTACAGAGACTTGGGCTTCTGGGATTTGAAGTTCAAGAACAGCTGGAGTGCCAAGGTTAGCCATCACTGGTATAGAGAATGCATGGGAGATGGAGAAATGAAACTGGAGATCCCCTAAAATTCCATGATTGAAGCAGGACAGATGTGAGATAAAAGCTACATCTTGAAGCACCTGATAATTCAAATTCCTTTTCTGTTCACAAACTCTGTTCTCAGTCTTTAGAGAAGAAACTCTGACCAGAGAGGAAGATGTAAATCAACAGGTCATCTTACCAATTTCTTTGAAATCAAGCTTGGACTTTCTACAGTGGAAGAGTGGTAGTGATTAAAGTTGAAGCTCAAGTTACTCTCACTCCAACTTATTCACAGAAGGCAAAAGGCAATCCATTATAGGCCAAATACCTTTTCAGACTACTGACCTCCAGTTACCTTGCGATGAAAAAATATGCAGGTAAGAAAGAAATGTTGGTCTTGTACAATCTTTTGGAATTATTGTTGTAAACTGCCTGAGTCATACCAAGGAGAATCTGAGCCTGTTACTCACTTAATGGTGTCAACATGCCTGTCATTTCAGTATAACAGTGGAGCCAGGATAGGGAAGATATATTTAAGGTCCCTTCCTGAATTTTCAGGCTGCTTCATTACACAAAAGGCATTTTGCCTCCACAATTTAATATGAGAAATGACAGACAAGCAATATTGCACCAAATTGCAGAGAAAATAACACTCTTGCTCCTGTCCTTCAAATAACTGGCTTTTAAGTGCTAAAGTATGTAAGTTATGCAAATTAAGGCAAGGGCTGCTCATCCCTCCCGTGATGCCACAACCAGCAGAGAAGGAAGCTTTCTGTGCTTTCTTCCCTTGCCAATTACATATATTTTACTTAGCTAGCTGCAACAGCATTAATTGGGGTTTTTCAGGTGTGGAAAGGCATTTGTTAATTTTCTTGACTTGAGAATAAAGAGGTGCACAATTGACACCTAAGGCTTAATTGACCTAATATTAAGTAATTCAAGCATCCTCCTCCTATTTTGCATCACTGGAGTTGTTGTTCAGTTGCACAGTCGATTCCGACCCTTTGCGACCCCATGGACCATTGCCTGCCAGGCACCTCTGTCCTCCACCATCTTCCTCAGCCCAACCAGCTTTGTGCCCACTGCATCCACAATACCATCTAGCCATTTCATCTTGGGCCGTCCCCTTCTTCTTTTGCCCTTCACCTTTTTCAACATCAAGGCTTTCTCAAGTGAATCCTCTCTTCTCTTTCGGTGTCCAAAGTACTTTAGCTTCATCTTTACTATTTGACTTTCTAAGGAGCAGTCAGGGTTGATTTCTTCTAAGATTGACCTATTTGTTCTCCTCGCTGTCCAGGGGATTCTCAAAACTCTCCTCCAACACCACATCTCAAAGGCGTCTATTTTTCTGCACTCAGCTTTCCTAATGGTCCAGCTCTCACAACCATACATTACCACCGGGAATACCATTGCTTTGACTATGGAAATTTTTGTTTGCAAGGTGATGTCTCTACTTTTAACTATGTTCCCCAGGTTTCTCACAGCTTGTTTCCCAAGCATCAGTCGCTTTTTAATTTCATGGCTGGAGAACAAGATCATAATCATCCACACTATAGTATTCTTGATCACCAAGTAAGATGGGTAGGGAAAAAAGCTGACGGGTGGAAATTGATTCATTTGGCAAATGGTGCTGGAATGGGAGCTTTCTGGATACCCCTGGATGGCCAAGAAGAGACACAAGTGGATCCTAGATCAAATCAGACCTGAACTACCTTTGGAGGCAAAAATAACTGAACTGTGGCCGTCCTACTTTGGACACCACTTGAAAAACAAATCTTATCTGGAAAATATAACAATGATGGGGATTGTTGAAGATGGCAGGAAAAAGAAAAGAAAGACCCATTAGGGAGGAGTTGACTCCCTAATGAAAAGCACTGGCTTGAATTTACAAGAGCAAAACACAACGGTTGAGGAGGGGTAATTTTGGAGATTGCTCATTCATTAGGTGGAGGCGACTTGATGACATGTAACAACAACCGCTATTTTGTTTGTTGCAGGTTATTTTCTGTTAGTTATAGTGGCAGGGTTTGCATTAATTTGATTAATGAAAACATTACCAGTTAACATTACCAGGCTTGGCCAAATATGTCTGTTTTAAGTAACCAAGGCAGTAGAAGGCAATCTTTGAGGACTGAGCTTTGATAGCAAGGATTCTCTGGAATGGCAAAGCATTGGTTTCTGAGCAGAGTAGTTTAACTGGCAGTATTTGCCTTTCTACTTTTCTCAGAAGGGCCAGAGGAATTCTTTTTCACTTTATTGTTGTATCATCAGGGCTTGATAAGCCTCTTAAAAAGCAGTTTGATTTGTAGATTAGGTGAACAAAAGTTCTGAAATTGCACCGAGACACTGACACATAGAAGAGTAATTTTTACAAGGATTGGTCAAAGGCCAACAAAATGCAAGATCTGTAACAGTGGCTTCCATGTCTCTATGTAATCGAAATTACTATATTCTTGCTTTAATTTAAAACCAGTCACAAGACTGAACTACTGATGTAATGACTTTAAACTGGGAGGACAATATAACAGTGTTGCCGATGAGATCATGCTTGGAACAAAGTGTTAAAGGTCAAGTTTATGCAATAAATAAAAACACCACTGTAGTTCCCTAAGTATCAGTTTTCAGGCTAGCTATGCTATAATCTGTCTTTGAAAACAAAGATATATCTGAACAATTGGCATGTTTTTGACAACTTTAGGATGCGGTAACTCACACAATATATCATTGCTGGCACGATTAATACACATTAAAAGACAACAGGAATAGTCTGGGAACCAAGGGCAATATAATATTTAGGTGTATTCTCTTAGGGATTTGATAATGTTGTGTATGAAAAGGCCAGCTCAGAAGGCCTCCTTGAACATCTCACATACTTCAGAAACTCTGTTAAGGTTGCCATAACTCAGAAGTGACTGACTAGCACAGTGATGGCGAACCTTTTAGAGACTGAGTGCCCAAACTGCAACCCAAAACCCACTTATTTATCCCAAAGTGCCAACACAGCAACAGGGGAGGAAGAAAACGCTCCTATTGGGCTGCTGGGCAGAGGGGGTGGGTGAACCTTGTGCTGAGGGAGGAAGGAAACACTCCCATTGGGGTGCTGGGTGGAGGGGCCAGGTGAACTCTGTGCTGGAATGACTGCATGGGTGCCCACAGAGACGGCTCCAAGTGCCACCTCTGGCACATGTGCCATAGGTTCACCATCACTGGACTAGCATATAGCAACAGCAAATAAAGTGGTGCGATAATAGGCCTCCCTTAACATTGTCATTGTCTAACATGACAGGGGTAATATCCAGAGGCAAAGCCATATCAAAATAACCATCCTGTTCTAAAGAACCTGATACCCAATTGTGTTAAGAATTTCTGAGCATATTCTAAATATATTTTCTTTTTTAATCTTTTATGGTCTGAGTAATCATTTGGCTTGTAAACATGCTGAAAGCGAGATGAGTTTTGGGAGGAACTTGCAGACAATTCAAACCTCAATAGTTACCTCTCTCTGTCATGTAACCATCACAAAAATAGTTGGTACTAAGTTGGTACTAAGCAACCATGCAAGTGTCTATGAAAGGGGGGAGATTTGTACTTGAGAGAACTAGGAAGGTTTAGATTTGATCACAAGGCATATTATAGTGTTTCCTGATCTTTGGTTTTTTGGACTTCAATTCCCAGAAGCCTAGGTCAATTCCCCAAATCAGTGATCAGCCAATCTCCTGACTTAGGCTTCTGGGAATTGAAGTCCATCAGTGTTCCGCAAAACATTGTTTGAGAAACACTAACACATCACCTTTCTACAGGAGTAAATCCTGGCCCCACAAGCTACCCATTGACAATTCCCTACCCTCCAATTAGAGCTGGCCCAAAATATCATGCTGGCTGAAGACAAAGTGTCCTCTCTCCCATTCTGTTTACCAAAGCTGATTGGATTGCAGTTGAATCTTAATTAAAGTCAGTTTAAAGCCAAAGGGCACCAGGAGAACCATAAGATGTTGGTGGCCCCAAGGATCTGCTACCCAGAATGGCTGCATCAGTGTGCTAAGAGACAGGGGTGGACCTGCCTCCAACATCATGAGGGGAAGAATTATCTACAGAATTTACATGAGCAACCAAATCTTTTCCATGACTTGTCAAAGTTTGAAATTTTGCCTAAAGGAAGAGTTAAAATGATTAAGGGTTTTGTTAAATATAAAAATTGTAACTCTGGAAATATAAGAAGTGATCATAAAATTGAGGTTTGAGGAGCAAACATAGCCGCTTGTTTCACCAGATTGCAAGTAAAAGGCTTCACAAAATTAGCAGAGCACACTGAACTCCAACAAGGTTTGCAATCCTGACAACGCTTGTAACAAAAGCTTATGGTTTCTACTAGAGCAGAGCCCATAGAAGAATATTGTATCCTGTTTAAATGGTAGAACTAGTTTTCTTGTTTTCGAGACAAATTTATCAACATTTTCTGGAATACTGTACAGGCCAGTTCCACTGGAATTTCCATTTTAACTGACATGGAAGCTGCTAGCCAAGTGTCTTAATATCTAATTGTTTATGTACCAAAACAGTTAGTAAACTATAAGTACTGTGTAGGAAAGAAGCATGAGGCAACACAATTGCAGACTTCAGTTCCAGAAGCAGGCAACACAGACAGGTAAAAGGTAAAGGTCACCCTTGCTTGAAAGCCAGTTGTATCCAACTCTAGTGTTCAGTGCTCATCTTTGTTTATAGCCTAAGAGCCAACACTGTCTGCATCTGCAGCTGGGACTGACAGGAGCTCATTCCATTATGCATTACTTGGGTATCGAACTGCTGACCTGCCTCCTTCCAGTCACCGTCTTAACCACTTGAGCCACTGCAGTCCCCACAACACAGTTAAGGTTTTCCTCTATTGATTCGAACTGGCAAAGTGGCTTGAGTGCGTGAGAACATCACTAAATAATTTTCTGTGTGTGAAATATAAGCAAAGGCTACAAAAGCTGTAATGTTTTTTTTGTCAAAGTAACAATGTGTTTTAGAAACGTTTAAACCTACAATTTCTCGTAAGTGGTAGCATGATTGGATTTCTATATACCGTATATGCTGGTGTATAAGATGACTTTTTACCCCTGAAAAACATGCCTCCAAATTGGGGGGGGGGGCGTCTTGTGCACCGGGTGCACTTCAGTTGAATAAAATACAGTAATACCTCGGATAACGTTTACCTCGGATAACGTTTACCTCAGATAACGCTTAAATCGCATAACGTTAAGCAATATGGGGAGAATTGCATTGAATAATGTTAAGGTCCTATGGGATGGATCGGATAACAACTTTTAATATCAGATGACAAACAGGAGTTTGAAGGCTTTTAAAGGGAAACTGTCATGCTAGCAAACTTGCTGGGGACTTGCCTGGCACTTGCTCTCTCCCTCTATTTGTTACCTTCCTTCTATCATTGACAGTTCCAGTTTGGTTAACAGATTAGAAAACAAACAGCATGGCAGCTCCCATAGGTTTATTGTTCCATTCAGCTTTAGTGAATTGTCTTTGGTGAATTACGTTTAATAAACTTGCACGGTTTTATGTTTACTGTACATGTTTGATAACATACAGCCTTGTGACAGTTTTTCTGCATGTCATAAGCATTTGAATATAAATTAACATGTTGGAATCAAATCTGATGTTATTTTACTTTTTATTTGGTGTGTGGAAAGTTTGCGGAAGAGGGGGAACATTATACGGCGAGTATATAACAAACTCTATATTTTGAGTGGAAATGTTGGGGGGCGTCTTATACACCCAGTCGTCTTGTACACTGGCATATACGGTAGATGAAGTAAATTGCATGTTACCAAAGTTATGTTGGAATAAGGCTGCATTGAAGCTACATAGATTGAATAAAGTTTTTAATCTTGACAGAAACGCTTAAATGCATGCCTTCCCATTTAAAGGACTTTGTAGTTACATAGTTTCTATAAAATCTTTTGCAAGTCACTGCTCATTCAAATAAGTATTTCAACTGATTTCATTAGCACAGGAAGCATGTGTTTGTGTGTGTAATCTTAGGAGTAGACTAAAATTAAGCTAAAGGTTTTTGATCAAACATTGCTGGCCCAAGATTTTCTTCTACCTAAGTGGAGCAGAAATTGAGCTCTCTCTCCTGGGAGGTCATAGACCCTGATCAGCAGGTGTGCTTACTTGGGCTTCTGGTAATTGAAGTCCACGAACACCTGGGGGCCCCCCAAGGCTGGCCACCCCTGTCATAGAACAATTGTCACTGCTTCAAATAGACATTTTTCTCCATTATTATTATTATTATTATTATTATTATTATTATTATTATTATTATTATTATTATTATTATTATTATTATTATTATTATTATTATTATTATTATTATTATTATTATTTCAATTTATATGCCGCCCTACTTGGTAAAAAACAACTCAGGCCGGCTCACAACATACAATTAAATACGATATAACAGTTCAATAATAATACAATATAAAATACAGTGCAACAAGACAAAATCAAATAAATATAACACAATATGATAAGGCTACAGTCCATAATCAATATTCAGTACCAAATGGACGATAAACAATATACTCACAATACAATCCATACCCAATACAAAAATGAAAAAATAAGTTATACCCTAATCGATTAACAATATGAAATACTAGGAACAAGAGGTCTAAAATCTAAAGCCGGGAAAGAGCAGCGCAGAGAGTCCCAAAGAGGCAGCGTCAATGGCCCTTTTTAAGTGCCGCCAGCCCAGTGCAGGTGTTTTCACCCTTCCTGGTCTCGACTAGGAGGGAGATGTCTGGTGGTGTACGGGGCGGCAGGAGTGAGGTTTTATGCCTCCCGGCCACCCCGCAACAGCTGCAGCCCGTTGTCCCAATCCTCCCTGATGCCCCTCCATTGTTCCACCTGAAGCAAGTCACTTTGCCCAGCTCCAAGGCAGAGGCAACCATGGCCAAACTGTAACACTATAAAGAGCAGCAAGAATACAGAAAGAAATCACTGTGCTTTATTCACTGACAAGCTTAGCTGTGTGGATATGTAACTGAAGATTAAAAACAGCATATATTCCAACTTTGGTGGCTGGATAGCTCAGTGGTTTAGATAGAGGCTGGGAGTTCTATTCCCCAATGTGCCTCCAGAGAAATAAGCCATGTGCATGTTCCAGAATGTTCTCTGAGTAACTTTTGAGTATTCTCTACCTAGCAAACCCTGGAAAGGGTTGCCATAAATCAGAATTGACTTGAAGGCACCTAATTATCATTATTTTATTTATTTATTTATTAGTCATACTTATCAACCACGCTCCTCACTGAGGTGACCCAGGGTGGCTCACAATTCATTAAAACACAAACAAACAATAAGGCACTCTTAAAAACATTCCTAAAAAACCCTCAATTTAAAACTTTAAAATCAAAATCTAAAAACTAATTGAGGGCAAGCAGGGCTTAAATCAACCAGCGGGCTGGGGTCATAGTCCCTCCCGCACACCAAACCTGCCCTGCCAGCCATGTTTTTAATTTTTTCCTAAAGGGCAGCAACTCCATCTGGAGACGTAACTGCGTTGGCAGGAGGTTACATAGGGCCGGGGCGGATACCGTAGAAGGCCCTCCGTCTTGTGCCACTTTGACACAGAACTGTATTGTTGCCTTCCAAGTGAATTATGTTACATTTGTGTTAGCTTTCACTCACACTACAGACTAGAACAGTGTTCCCAACCTTTTTTTGGCCATGCCCCACCTAAGTATCTCTAAAATCCTGATGCCTCCCCACCCTAGTTACATATAATTCTTATTATTCAGAAAGTGAACTCCTATTCATGTGGAGGAAGCCTAAAAGGTCATTCACTGTTAATAACTCATTCTTGAACCCCCCCCCCCAATCAAATTGTCCCACATGTGCCCCACGCTGGAAACCATGGGTCTAAAATAAGATCTTGTTTTCTCTGGTTTTCCTTTGTAGCAGAAAGCAAGTGATTCAAATACTGGTCCATTATTTGCCTGATGTTTGTATGCGCCAAAGAAACAACTGCACAGATGCTCAATTTATTTGCTTTCATTTCTGTTTGCAGGAAGATTGTGGTTTTGGGTAACCAACTGCTTTCTGTTTGAATACTGTAAAGTGTGAAGGTGGTCAAGAAGAGCCAAGTCCATGGTTGCTTCTGGGCGGCTAAACTGCCAGTGCCTTTCGGCTAAGATCAGTATCTTTTCGTTCACTTTGGAGGGCTCTGCTGTGGCCAGCCAGAGACGTTGACACAGAAAAGCAGGGACCTAAAGTGTTCTCAGAGACTGAGAGTGGGCTGTCCGGACTCAGGTAGCCACAATGGGCATGTGGCCAGTGTGTGGATGAAAGAAGCCGTTCTTCAGAGGCACAAAAGGAAGTCTGTGATGGTGTAAGCTCAAACATGGGTCTGCACAGAGCACCATGGTTGTGCTGAATGTTAAATAAACTTGTTTACAAAAAGGCCAGGGCTATGTATATATCTAGGCATACCAGGAAGACTGGCTGTGCCCCTTTCATCACTTTGTTGGGACTTAGTAAGTTGTTTTCTTCCTGCCAAGTACACTGAATGGCAAATAAAAACACCTAAGGTGCAGTGGGAATAAAATTAATCCCTTTTCACATGACCCAACATCAACACACACACACACACATACATTGTGTTTACATTTTAGCAGCTTTTATTTGTGCATTCAAGACAAGCAAATGACTGTTTTGTATTACCCATATGATGTCTGAATCTTGTAAGCCCATCTAAATAAATTCGATTGTGGTTTCATTGACTCTCCTGTTACTTATTTTTGTCTATTTATCCTTTAAAACGGCACACACAAGGGACCATATCCCAGGCCAGAGACAAAGAATCCAACATGTTTCAGTGGCAAGCTAGGTTAGTTAAAAGAAACAGGAGTTAATTGCAAATGCATGTCCATCACATTACAACTACGTTCCAAGTGAAGCCATTACAGAACAAACTCTTGAAAAGAAATGACTTCGTCAAACACAAGGTTTTTCCAGCTAAGTTGGTTCATACATTTATTGGCCAGTTAACGGTTGGATAACACAGTGATGAATATGCATTAAGAAACCATTCATGACTTGCTACAAAGCCTTGCTGCTTATCTCTCTGTGGGAAGACACATGGGTGCATGCTTATCATCTGTTTGGAGAGAGACACTGCTAGATTTCTTCATAAACGAAGAAATCAATTCCATTTTATAAGTAAAATGAAGTTGCTGAAATGAACATTTTCCAAGATAGTTGTATCGCTATTGTCAAGTCCTTATTGTGGTTTCTGAGTTGTTGTTTCATAACCTTAAAGACATTTTTCTGTACGTTTTCTTTAGATCGAAGGCCAGAATCACCTCTGCCACATAAAATGACCAATCACAACTAATGCTTTGTATAAAAGACACACATGTGCAATTGTGATACGCAACTTACCTGTTTAGTATCTCCAAAGCTTTACAACAAAATGTAACAGAGACAGGATGGGCATGGTCAATCATTGTTCTGGAAACTCAGTACTGTATTTTGTTCCCATGTATATATTTTGTCAAAAGTAATGACAACAAATCTAATTTCAAAAACTCTGGACACCTTTTTGAGATATGCAGTGTATATAGGTGTGTTTTAAAGCCTAGAATCCACGTTATTTTTGCAATGCCTACACCTAAATCCATCATATAGACAAGGAGCAGCAAGTAATCATGATCATTGTTAAGAGTGATAGCAGAAAAACCTTTCCCAGAATTTTTGACATAATCCAGATAAAGCATTCAGGTACTATGGCTACAAAAGACCTCTTTTGCAGGACACTGACAGACGGGAGAAAGAACGGGTAAAGGAGCTGCCAGTTACTGCCCATGCAGAGCTGTGAATTTTATTCAGTTGTTATAGACTCTGTCTGATTAATACAAGAACAAAGACAGTATTCCCAGTTCTGTCAGACTATGTTAGCTGAATAGAGGCCCTATTGACATCAATGGGACAAGTTAGTGATGACTAATCATGTTGATTTCAAGGGAAACTATGTTCAATAAATTGAGTCTAGCTCCAACCCAATGATATAAAAAGGAAGGCATGCAGTGCAATTATCCTTAAAATCATACTGTAAGTCAATAATTCTTTTTGCCTAACAGTTTTCCTAACACTGAAGTTCTAATTTACATTCCAGAGCACTGAACAAGTGGACACACCCTTTAAAAACCACCTAGTTACTAATGTGTCTACTCAGTGCTTAAAAAGAAAAAGCATCCCTGCCCCAAACAGAATTTTCCACATTCAGGATAAAGGAAAACAAATCCCTGCAGTCTATATCTAATGTAAGTTAATTATCTTATATATCAGAAAACAAAATAAAAAACAAAAGAAAACAAAAAACACTGTAGCAACAAAATGTGGCAAGTAATTAATGAAATGGGAATACCGGAACACCTTATATGCCTCATGATAAATCTGTACATGAATCAAGAGGCAACAGTTAGGACAGAAAATGGAATGACGGAGTGGTTTGGAATAGGAAAAGGAGTAAGACAAGGCTGCATTTTGTCACCCTGCTTATTCAACTTGTACACAGAACACATAATGCGCAATGCAGGGATGGAGGAATCACAATCTGGGATCAAAATTGCTGGGAAAAACATCAACAATTTGAGATATGCAGATGATACCACCCTAATGGCAGAAAGTGAGGAGCTCCTGATTAGGTTGAAAGAAGAAAGTGAAAAAGCTGGCTTGAGACTCAATATCAAGAAAACCAAGATAATGGCAACAGGCCCTATCAGTCCCTGGAAAATACATGGGGAAGAAGTAGAAGCAGTGACAGATTTTACTTTCCTAGGATCAAAGCTAACTGCAGATGGTGACTGCAGCCATGAAATAAAAAGGCGACTGGTTCTTGGGAGGCAAGCAATGAGAAACCTGGGGAGCATAGTGAAAAGTAGAGACATCACCTTGCAAACAAAAACTCGCATAGTCAAAGCAATGGTATTCCAGGTGGCAATGTATGGTTGTGAGAGCTGGACCATTAGGAAAGCTGAGCGCAAAAGAATAGATGCCTGTGAGATGTGGTGTTAGAGGAGAGCTTTGAGAGTCCCCTGGACAGCGAGGAGAACAAATAGATCAATCTTAGAAGAAATCAACCCTGACTGCTCCTTAGAAGGTCAAATAATAAAGATGAAGCTGAAGTACTTTGGACATCAAATGAGAAGAGAGGATTCAATTGAGAAAGCCTTGATGCTTGGAAGGGTCCAGGGCAAAAGAGGAAGGGGGCGGCCCAAGATGAGATGGCTAGATGGTATTGTAGAGACAATGGGCACAGAGCTGAGCGAGTTGAGGGGGATGGTGGAGGGCAGGAGTGCCTGGCGGACAGTGGTCCATGGGGTCGCAGAGGGTTGGAATCGACTGTGTGACTGAACAACAACAAAAAGCAACAGTACTACAGTATTTTTTATATTTATTATTTGTTTAAAAAAATAAAAAAATAATTGTCTTAGCATCTCTTTGCATAGTCTCAGAGGTAGTTAGGTACCGGTAAGTCTGTTTCAGCAAAAATGAAACATACTGTGGCACTTTTGAGGATAGCAAATTTTATTTTCAGTGTGCACTTTCATGAATCACAATCCGTTTGTCCAGACACATCATAATAAATTCTGCTAATTCAAGATAGGAGCAAGGACCTAACAATGATACTGAAAGACACCTTTGGGTTATCTGCTTTATTTTTATATTTTACCCACCATTGTCCTCTTCACAATATGGACTAGAATTCCCTTTTAAAATAAAACAAAAAATAATGATTTTTGAAGTGCTAAATTGTGTGTACAGTATCAAATTCTGTATTTGTACAGTGCCAAGACTGGATTACAAAATGCCACAAAACTGGTAGTGATGATTTACAAGAGTTTTATCAGTAATTCAAGGCATCATTGCGTTTCCAGTTAAACACAAACTCGCTGATACAAGCCATGAGATTTTCTCTGAGAAATATACCTTTTTTTAAGAGCAAAGCCTTTTGCTAGCCTCTTTTTTTTAATAGAAAATATCTCTGTCCAGAAACTATCAAAACATTGAGTACATTTCTTCATTTGATTGGGGTGGGGGTGGGGGTGGGGGGAAAGCTAAATATAAAGGACAGGGAAGAAACAGGAGAGAAAGAAGGAAAAGATGAGCAGTCTGGTCTGGTCTATACTGGTAGCTATAGAAAAAGAAATCTAACTTACCGGCTTTCACAGAGATCAGGATTCCAGAAATTGTCAGCAGGATGAGTTGAAGAACCATGGTGTGGGTATTGCCTTCCTTCAGGGAATGAAATGTCTTTTGGAATGCGTAAGCCTTCTGAAGCCTTACAGAGGAAAGTAGCTTTGCGAACCTAAACAAAAATCTTGTCTGGTCAGACCTGAAGACCCGTCACATATGTGTATACATATACATCTATGGCCACAGAATTGCAAGCATTCATCAGTCTCCTCACGACCTGATTCAAACAGACCTCCTTATGCCAGAAAACAGCTCCACCCTTTTACAAATTTTGTCTTATCCTCCCCACCCCTTCTACAGTTGGCTTCTGGAAACCAAACTCCCAAAAAAGCAACACACACACACACACTGGCCGTTAGCTGAAAAAACCCAAAAGGCGCCAAAGACTGTATCAGGTTTCTAACAACTGAAGTACACATCTAACATCACCTTGTGTTAAGGACAGTGGTGAATAACAGCATTCATTAAAATGTTAAACCTGAAGTAAGCATACATTTGAATAGTCTCTACTATACATCCACTGAAGTGGTCCCTCCAAACCAACATATAATTGAGGAGTAGTCACGACTACAGAACTTTATAGGCTGAAGTGTCAGAAATGTTGGAACATTAGTGCAGATTGGAGAATAACAGATATTCATGTTGCAGCATTTCATCAATTCCTTTATTAGCTTACTTCTGGTAGTATTTAAATTATGAACATAAGGATTTCTAAGGAACAATTTCTGTTCTCAGATTTGAAGAACATTAAACATGTTCTTCAACCAGAGATTTGGAAATAATAACTGGTAGAGATTTTTCACTGCCATGAGAAAGATACTTCAGTATCCAAAACGCCATTCCTTTGAAGAAAATGCCATTTTAAAAAACTGTGTCAGAAGCACACAAAGGTGCTTTCTGGGTTGAAAGGATTTTTGGAGAAACTTCACTTGAGACATGTCTGAATGAGGGTCCTTTCATGTCCCCAAGAACTTTTCCCACCAGGGTGGTACCTATTTATCTACTTGCAATTTCTTGCTTTCGAACTGCTTGTTTGGTAGGAGCTGGGATAGAGACGGGCACTGAGCCCGTCATGCACAACTTATATCTTGAACTGTCAACTTGCCAACCTTACAGCTAACAAAGCAAACTTCTTAACCACTGAGCCACTGCAGTCCCTTATTGATTCCTCATTGAATAAACACTTAAAATAGAGACAGAGCTGGACTTTGACAAACCTCAAAGTTAACCAAATATTTGACAATGCCCTATTTATGTATGATCCCAGACCATCAGTAAAAATTTCCAGTTCAGTTGGCCACCTCAAACAGTTTAGCAGTAACAAACGTGTCTTAAAAGCTTTCGGTCAAAAAGCAGCATAAACATCTCTGCTCAGCCCATTTTACTGGGGGAGATGCAAATTCTCTAAATCACTTCCCTTGAAGGTATAGCATAATCTGTTTTTTTTTTCTGTTTGAAAATTTGAAAGGGCAGGGGAATGCTTTAAGAACCAATCTACTATCATGAAGTTAATTTTACTTCCCTATAGTATAATTCTAAAAATGTGGGTTGGTCCTGAGCTGTAATTTATAGGCACTGATATAGATGCTGATACAGTTGTACCTCGCTTAAAGAGCATGTGTTCCACAGGATTGCTCTTCAAGCGAATTTGCTCTTTAAGCGAAACACGATTTTAAGTGACCAATTGTGTGTGGGAGGGGGGATTGCGACCCCCGATTTATTTGTTAAGCAAGCTTTGGGTTGGTTTTATTTGTTAAGCGAAGCGAACATTCAGAGAAAATTCTGTTCTTTAAGCAAGTTACTCTTTAAGTGAGGCGCTCTTTATGCGAGGTTTGACTGTACTTTCCTTTTATGTCTACTCCAGTGGTTCCCAATGTGGGGCCCACTCCCCACAGGGGGACTTCAATTCCCAGAAACCTAAGTCAGCACATCGACTGATCAGTGTTTTAGGAAATTGACTTGGGCTTCAGGGAATTGAAGTCCAAAAACCAAAGGTTGGAAAACACTGCTCTAATCTTTCAAAATTAGAAATTCTATCTTGTTCTTCCATGGTGGCTGCTAGTCACTTTAGAAGCAGTAGTATTGCCATATTAAAACCTAACTGTACAATTTATAACTGGATACTATAATGTAGTAATTATACATTGCAGTATAATGAACAGCTACTGCAGCTGGGGAAAGCTTTGGAAGGCGAAAGCAACTGTGCATGGTTCTATCAATCAAACTTTTCTTTCAACAGGACAGTTGCATATCTTGAGTTTATCAATGACACTGTGTCACATATGAACCTTTGGGATGCCATTTTTTGAGAACATACTAAAAAATAAATATAGACACTAATGAAATTATTCATTTCTCTACTAAGACATCGTTTTGCAGGTAAAATTGTCTGGAACACAGAAGACAATGACAGAAGAAATGGGCTCTAGTACCCAATTCTCAGTGTAAATCCTCTTTCTCCATCCAGAGGTATTAATCATTAAATATTCACAGGCATGTCATGATACCATTTTAACGCACACCATATTTCTAAAGGAAATGGGTACAAAGACTGCATTAACATACAAACAGAGAAGATCATTTGCCAAATTATCACTTACCATACAGTCCATGGGGCCTCTTGGTAAAAATCCAGATTGTATTGTTACATACACATTATGGTAATTTAAGATAAATTGTAATAATTTATATACTTTTCATTCTCTGGAGATTAGAACACCAGAGGGATTTCTCTTACCCATCATTTTATCTTCACAACAGGCCCGTGAGAGAGATTAAGTAGTGTCACCCAGTGAGTTTCAAGGAGAAATGAACCTGGGTATTCTTCATTCCAGCCCATTTCTCTCACTGCAACACTATATGGATGTTCAAATTAATAGAGCATCAGGTTATCTTTTCCCAAATGATAATTTGCAAAACCATTATCTTTGTATTTAATTCAAAATCAAGCAATGGGAGGGACAGCATAATTTTTGTTACTGCTTAACAGGAGACTATAGAAGACCTGCTTACCTAGGAATAAACAGCACAGACTGATATCATTGGGCAGATCCCACTGCTAATTGTATCTGATGTAAGCAAATATGTGTTAAGATTTTTTTCTTCCAATTGACAGGTCAATACAAACGAGGGGATGATCATCGCTTTTATACAGGTAAGCTACTATACCACTCAAATGACCAGCTGGGTGAGCTGACTGTATGGTCTTGCTCAGTGTTAAGAAGAAACTTTCTGTTACTGTTTTTCCTCCACTTCAAGTTAGAGAGAGAAATGTTTCAAGAGTTCCTCGACAGTCCACCCAACAGGACAATATAGCAAGACAACCCACCTGCTTTTTGCATGAACACCATGATTTTTGGACTATTTATATGTAATTAAAGCACTGACAAGCTGGGGGGGGGGGGACAACAATACAGTACTGTACATTAAAAAACCATAATCATAGTTATAAACTGCTATATGGCAAATGGTAATCTGTTCATCTCTTAGATGTCTTGTTTCCAAAGTGACTGCACATTATAACGAATAATTTGCACACTCATTTAATCTGTTAGCAGACAAGATCATTCTGTACCTCCGCTTTCTTCTTAACAGAAGTGACACAGACTATTTCTCTTTGTTTTTGCAGAAAAGCAGTGTTTCTGAATGTGCTAATTTAAAATCACTGCCATAATCTGGCATCAATTGAGTATGGCAAAGTATGGACAATCTCATCAAACTGTTGAAGGTACAGAAATCTTCTCCAGGACTGTGACACAAAGCCCAACTCATACACAGTGAGACTCCAGAAGGGAACAGTTTGTAATGAAACTGGCATGTTCATGAGAACTTTGTGTAGGCGATGTTCACATCAGTGTAGATCCCAGACATGAATAAAAGGTTTAAAAATTTGTTCACACCAGTGAGAAACTTCTGTCATGAATAGCGTATCATACAAAGCTCCACCCATTACAAGATGATTATGTAGGGGGAAAGCCTCAAAAAAGGCACAACTGTGCTGTTATCCAAAAGATACAGTTTCTGGAAGTGAACTGCCACAAGTTAAGAAATCTTGTTTGACATTATCTGTTGCATGTTAAGTCTTCTGACTTCAGAAAAAGGCAATGAAGATTATTATTAGAAAAGTGAAAAAAAGAACCATTTTATATCCATATTTCATGATCCATTTAAAATCCCCCTTAGAAACAAAGTTGGTTAGAGAGCCATCGCTTTAGGTTTTTTTTCAATATATAGTATAAATAAGACATGGGTTTATATTTGCAGTTTTGATCATATTGAACCTATGAACATAACCTATTTACAGCTCAAAAAAAGAACTAGTCAGGTTTGGTCCTCTTGCATAAACAAGACAAGAGCATGAATGGGTGTGTGTCTGCAGAGGGAAGTTTGTCGAAATATTTCCAATCTCAACTTAACTGATGTTTATTTCCACCTCTAAAATTATCAAGGAGAAAACCCACCAACATTCCTCTAGGAGTACTAAATAAAGGAGATGCTGTTTCACCATGTCCTGCCTACTGCGCTATTACTTGATGGAATAGGAATAGGTAGAGCCCCAAATTGAGTTTAGCACCAGGAAGAACAGGCGAGGCTGGCTTTCACAAAAGCAAACAATTGTGCTCAGATATAATACAACCAGGTTTTATTTAAGTTCTCTCTTTTTTTACCCCCATACTAGCAAGTGTTTGGAGGGAATTTAAAGTTCTGTAAACATGAACTACCCCCTTACCCCCTTTGTAAGTTTACAAGCAAAGGAGACCAGGAGACCAGGTCTGTGACAGCACCTAGCCTCTCTCTCTCTCTCTCTCTCTCTTCCTGGATCCATAAACTATGTATACATCTTCAACTGTCTCTGTATAGTTTTTGTACATGGTGGGGGTGGGGAGGAGAAGAAAGAGTGAAATAAAAAGACAAATGAAATAAAATCTATATTAAATGGCTCTGCAGCAACTTCAGTTGTCTTCTTCAGGTGACGATGGCAGAAACACAATCTTCACAAGCAGCTTAATTTCCTTGAACTGTGACCCTGTGCAAGGTGGGGCAGAGGTCAAAATTAAACACACTGGCCTCTTCAGACTACACTGATATTCTGGGAGAAGAACTCGTGAAGTCAGAATACACGAATATACAAGTACAATGGATTGGAAGTAATGGGAGAGGATGTCACATAATGAAGACCAGCACACCTCATTTTACCCCTCCATACGGTTTTTATAAACAGAAACGTTGCCAATGCTCAGATTCCTTTTCTCATTTATTTCACTTTGAAGATGACAGCACCCTGTTCCTTGGCGTTAAATGCTGCTGCAGAATTTACAACATTCTGAACCACCATCAAATGCAACCAGATGACATCTGGCTAAGTTTCAGGTTCCAAAGGTAGTGTCAACTCCCCCAGAAAACCACCTGGTGAAGATACATATGGTAAGGATCCTATGTGCCTCTGAAACGAGACAAATTCACAGCAGAAGGGTCCAAAATAACTGGCCCAATCTTTTCTGGAGGAAATATAATTATAGGAGAAATTCAGCCTGAAGTAAGTGCCTTCTCCTACAACTTGAGTCTCCAGTTATGTAGGAAGGCTGGAGTGTACTGAAGCACGAACTCCAGTAGCTTTCACATCACCACCCAATGAAGACTGACTTTTGGAACTTCTCCAAATTCAATGTGCTGAAGACAGACTGGCAGGGATGTGCAATGCCAAACCAATCCAAACTGAATGCTGCCCACCACCACCACCATTCCTTGCTGTTGCCAGTTCTACATTAGCTTATGAATACATCTCCTGAAACTAGAAGGCAACTGTGCCTGGATGGCGTGTGGAAGTCAGTATCTGCATGGGATATGGTTCTGAATGACATCTGTTAACCATGAGCTCTCCACCTCGGTTGCACCAGTTAGATGTGGTCAGAGTGGTTGGGTAAGAAAGGAGGGAAGCTACCATATGTAGGCCTCCAAATGGCTTTCCAAATCTCTTGGGAGTAGAAATCATTGCACAGTGAATTGCACTCGGCTTCATCAATAAATCTTTTTCAACTCTCCAACAGAAAGAAGCAGGGACTGCTATAAATGAAAGTGGTTGTATAATCCTGGTCAAAAGGACTTGTTGAGGCTGGAGATACCAGCCTGAGGAGACTGATTTTGTGATCCATTTGCAAGGTAATGATGACTGCAGGGGACTGAAAGTACTCTGTCCAGTAAGGGAGAATGCATGGTTAACAGACACAGGAAAAGCCAGTCGAGTTGCATATACTTAGTAGTCATCCAAAGTCTCTATTTCTCCCATATTCAGCCGCTCTGATGAGGCATTGACTGAGAAACCTGCAAAACAAAACAGATCCAAGTTTTTAGTACATAGATATGATTTATTCTCACGCCTTACCAATTTTTAAAAGTAATCAATACAGATTATAAATATTGTCTGCAATTTCCAGTTTTAAAGATACGTATTCTATTAAAGCAAAGGTTAGAGATTTTTCTAAAAAAACAACCTCATACACTAGTACCCTGGATAACATTATGACTTGGTTCCACAAGTCTCGTCGTTATCTGGTTTTTAACGTTGTGCGATACATTGATCACACAATGTTAAAAAAGGCCTGTTTCCCTGGAGGCTGCAGCAAGCCAGAACGTCGGGATTTGAATCCTGACATTCTGGCTTGCTGCAGCCTCCAGGGAGGTGGGGGAACTTTGGAAACAGCTTGGATCGGGTCTCCCCACCTCCCTGGACCCGGCCGGGGGGGGGGGGGGTCAGAGACCCCAAAATTGGTTTTAAAAAGTCCATTTTTTAACCTATTATTATTATTATTATTATTATTATTATTATTATTATTATTATTATTATTATTATTATTATTATTATTATTATTATTATTATTATTATTTATTACACTTGATACCCCGCCCCAATCGGGAGGACCCGACTCTGAGCGGCTTACATGAGACTAAAAATAAGAATAAAAACATAAGACAATCTACATCAATAAAAACATCAAGTTAAAAAGTCATCAAAACTTAATTACAAAAATTAAAACAATACACAGTCCCACTTCCAGACCCAGGGTGGCAATCCATCAAATAAGCCACCTGGTAAGTGAACTCGCATTCCCAGGTCCCCACACTTGTCCTGCCAGCCAGGTTTTCAAGCCCTTCCGGAAGGGCAGGAGCTCTGTCTGAAGGCGCAGTTCGGTGGGCAGGAGGTTCCAAAGGGCCGGGGCGGACACAGAGAAGGCCCTCTTCCTGGTGCAGGCGAGATGCGCCTTTCTCGCCGAAGGGACAACAAGGGAGCCTCTCCGATCCGCCCTGGTGGGACGGACAGATGTTCTTGGGGTGACGCGGTCTCTTAGGTATCCTGGCCCACTACCATATAGGGCTTTAAAGGTAATAACCAGCACCTTGAATTGCACCCGGAGAATACTGGCAACCAGTGCAGCTCCCGGAGCAGCGGTGAAGCGTGAGCATAACGCCCACACTCCACCACTACCCGGGCCGCTGCATTTTGGACCAGCTGGAGTCTCCGGATGGTCATCAGGGGCAGCCCCATGTAGAGCGCATTACAATAGTCAAGTCTGGAGGTGACCAACGCATGTGTGACCATAAGCAAGGCGTCCCGGTCCAGGAGTGGGCGTAACTGGCGTATTACACGAAGTTGTCCAAAGGCCCTCCTGGCCACGGCTGCCACCTGCTCTTCGAACAGTAGCCGTGAGTCCAGGAGGACCCCCAGATTACGCACTGGGTCTGTTTGGGGCAAAGCTGCCCCATCCAGTACCAAAGATGGCAGCTCCTGGGTTAACACAGGACCCCTTACCCACAGCCACACATTGTGGGGTCTCTGACCCCTCTGCCGGGTCCATGGAGGTGGGGAGACCCGATCCAAGCTGTTTCTGGGCTTCCCCAACGTCCTCAGAAAGTGCAGCAAGCCAAAACGTAAGGGTTCGAATCCCAACATTCTGGCTTGCTGCAGCCTCAAAGAGGGTGGGGGAACTTCAAAAATAGCGTGCATCGGCTCTAGGGAGGTTGGGAGGCCCGATGCGCTCTATTTTTGAAGTTCCCCCACCCTCTTTGAGGCTGCAGCAAGCCAGAATGTCGGAATTCGAACCCTGACGTTTTGGCTTGCTGCACTGGCTGAGGTCAGGGAAGCCCAGAAACAGCTTGGATCGTGTCCCCTGCCTGCTCCAGAGAGATCAGAGGACCCGATCTACAGCTGCAGGGCAGCTGGGGAAGCTGACGGGGACTCCCTGACGGCTTCCCTAGCCACCCGCCCTTGCCTCCGCAGCTGTGGGGTGACTGGGGAAGCCGATGGAGGAGCCCCCTGTCAGCTTTCCAGCCTCCCCACCCCTGCCTCCGTAGCTGCAGGGTGGCTAGGAAGCTGAACGGAGAACCCCGTTCAGCTTTCCAGCCACCCTGCTGCTAAGAACGACTGTATCGGATAACGTTAAAAATCGCGTTATTCGATACAAGATTTTTCTGAAAATTTTGTAACATTATGCGGTTTTAGCGCTATCTGGTACTCGCGTTATCCGGGGTATTACTGTATTTTATATTAAAATATACAAGATATTTTTGTTCCTTTATAAGCCTCCAGTGTATTATTTCTTAACAATTTAACAGAGCGATAGAAAGTTGTACAAGAGAGGTATTGATTAAAGTTAAAATTGCCTCATGTGCATGCATAGTAAACCTCTGGAATTTCTGCACTTCTCTCTGTGTGCTAAGAAATAAAATCAGAATGACAGTTAAGTCAGAGGTGAGAACCTGTGTGCCACGCAACAGCTAAACATAACTGCAGATGCCCAAAGGGCAGGGAACCCGACTGGGGTTCAGTGCTCATCTCTGTTTATAGCCAAAGAGCCAGCACTGTCTATGTCTGCAAACGTTTCTGTGGACATGTGGCAGTCATGACTAAACACTGAAGTGCACAAAACACTGTTACTTTCTCTGCCAAAGTGGTACCTGTTTATCTACTTGCAATCTTGGGGATATGAAAGGAGACTCATTCAGGTGTCCCCTGAGCGGAGTTTCTCCAGCAAAAATCCTGTCAACCCAGAATAATTTCTGACACAAAATTATTACTATACTTGCAATTTTTTGCTTTCAAACTGCTAGGTTGGCAGGAGCTGGGACAGAGACAGGAGCTCACTCAATTGTGCAGCATTCAGGTCTCAAACTGCTGACCTGCTGACCTTCCAGCAAACACACTCAGTGTCTTAACCACTAAGCTACCACAGTACCTATTTATTTAACACACCTCTAAACACACCTCTATTATTATATCATTATATATGTAGAAGATATTTAGGATAAGTATTTTAAACTCTTTCCCTCTGGATTGGAGGGTTAAGAACTTACCTAACAAGCTGGGATCGGCACGAACCATTTTTTGTTTCTTCTTCTTTTTGCCACTCTGTACTGCTTCGAAGTTGGATTGTTGGTTGTTGCTCTGGTTAGTCTGAAAGACTGAGTGCAGTGAACTGTGGTTCATCCCCCACACAGAATCCTGAAACACCAACAAATGATGTATTACGAACTGGAATTAAGCCTTGCTTTCCCAATGGGACTCCTACAAAAGCAGCAATATAGTACAAACTGAAAGTACATTTATACCAGTGGTTCCCAACCTCTTTTTTTTTTTTTGCCATGTTCCACCTAAGCATCTATAAAATCCTGATGCCCTCCCCCATCCATCCTGTGACATATAATTCTTATTATTCAAAAAGTGGTCTCCTATTCACTTGGAGGATGCCTTAAAGGCAATTTGCTGTTAATAACTCATTCTTAAATTGCCCCCTTTAAAAATCAAATTGCCCCCCCTCCCGTGGTGTGTAGATCTGTGGGTCACATTGAGAACCACAGATCTACACATTCATTCAAACCTCCATCAGTAACTTGGACACACATTCTGCTTCCCAGCTTGTTTCACTACACTTCCATTCATATACCTGAGGCTTTAAGAACAGCTGCATAGCTAAAACAATAGCAAAGTCATTCTATAATCAGATCTGCACTTCATTCAAGAATAGAATGTTAAACAGTACATTTGCTGGAGACAGAACCTTTTGCTCTTTCCATAATGGCAACAATTTGGAAATATTTCTTGAAGTTAGCACTACAAACCTGTTGCTGCCGCTGTTGGTTGGCTTTTTGTTTGGCACGGCGCTCAAGAAAATGTTTGGCAAATTCCTTGGCTTCAGGCGTGTCTCCAAGGTAGGCTCTGATGTAATCGTGGACCTCATAAGGAGATTCCACTTCTTTCAGGAAGCAAACAAATGTGGGAACTGCAACAGGAAAAGAAGATAAACCATGAGATCTATGAAAGCATTAAAATGCATGATCAAAAATCTATCATTTTTCAGTACTGTACTAGTCAATTGGTTGATTTCCCAACATATGCTATGGAATGCAACATTACTCCATAGAATGCAACATTGTCTACAACACAAAATAAAATACTTCTTCCAGTTCCTGACATAGGTAACATGTAATTTTCTCAGCAACTAAGACAACAGTATTATCTGAACTTCTAGTCACCAATCTTTCCCTCAAATAATTCTCAGCTATACCATTACCACCCTCACCGCCCCAGGTTAGGTGAGAGCCTTGTTGAAGCGTGGGGACTTGAGTGGTCTTAACTAGGCGGTATTGCCCACCTCTGTCAGTGAATGTTAGGCCGGGACTAAAACTCACTAAATGTGTCCTCCAACGGATCCCTTGGTCAAGGTGAAAGCGGAGGGCACACATCATGGTCCACCTTGCCAGTGGTTGACGTGACAGCCAAGTGACTAAAAACTGCATGCAGATAGACTTGATTTCTCAAGTCCATTTGCATGTGCAGAATGCTGTTGCAGAGATGTCTACTAATACGCGGACTCATTGGTGAAATAATGATTGCAAGGTATAATACAGTAATACCCCGGATAACATTATGACTTGGTCATGATGTTATCCGATTTTTAGCATTGTCCGATGCATGCATCGAACAGAGCTAAAAAAAAAAAAGCCCTGACTTCAGCGACAAACCGTTTTAAATGCAGGCAGGGAAAGAAAGAGAGCCAATTGGGTCTCTTTTCCTCCCTGCCTTTAAAGCCACCCCCACCCGCAGCGGTCTCTGCGACTGCAGTAGGGTCGGGGAAAGGCGCGTGCTTTCCCCCCGACCCTACTGCAGTCGCAGAGACCGCTGCGGGTGGGGGGGTAGATTGGGTAGTTCTACCCAAACCACCCCACACCCGCAGACCATTGCCTCGGATAACGCTAAGAATCATTATCCAGAATCGTTATCCGATGCAAGTTTTTTCCAAAAAACTTGCATCGTTATCTGATGCGATCGTTATCCGGGGTATTACTGTACCATCAACCCTCAATTTTTAACCATTTACCAGTGAATAGAATTTACCAATGAATAGAAAATAAACTGCAATATAAGACCTGGTTTATCAAATCCCTACCACAAAATTATTTCGAAGTAGGTCTTCAGCAATTTCTCCCTCTTCCTTAATGCTTCCAGAGAAAGCAGAATACAGTAAAACCTCGGATAATGCTAAAACTTGGTTCCACAAGTCTTAGTGTTATCCGATTTTTAATGTTATCTGATAACGATAAAATCCTATGGGATGCATCGGATAACGTTAAAACTCCATAGATACATTGTAACTGGCACAGGCTTTAGCGAACGTTATCCGATGCATCCCATAGGATTTAACGTTATGAGATGCAATTTTTATTCCAGATTGCTTAATGTTATGCGGTTTTAGCGTTATCTGATGCAAACGTTATCCGAGGTATTACTGTGCTACATATTTAGGGTGTACATTCTATACACCGGAATACATTACAAAATGTTTATTTTATTTTCTGCTACTTACCATCCAAATTATTGGCTGTGTTAAGTGCATGAAGCATTTGTTCACACCACTGAGTGAATCCATCCTGGGATTTATTAACCCCCTGGAATAGCTTCAATAATTTTTCTTCTTCTTCTACTTTCTTATTCTGTCTACTTGTCACACCTATAGATTTACTAAGACAGGAAAAAAAATGACACAGATTATGAGGAAACAATTGTCAAGAAGGAACATATAAAATATGCAAGAGTGGAAAATCAACAGGTCGTTTTTTTTCCTAACATTTGTTCTTTAAATGGTCTTATCTGTATTCTCATCAATAGGTCTGCACCTCACAGATCTCTCCCTTCACTCAACAGGACAAATCTGAAAGTAATCTGAGATAGGAGCTGACATAAAACTGTAGGATCCTTAAGAAAACCTTCGCTGTCAACTTGGCTGCACTGCAGTTACAGGACACTGCAGATTGGGGATGGGGAAATGTCATTCCAGTAAGTGTATGGGGCTTACATGTGTGTCTCTGCCGCTGCATTGGTAAAAAAGGGAAGCTCGCCATACCCCCAATCCTACCTGATGCTAGCATTGCTCTTATTTTTATTGGCTGTATTACGAGGTCCCACTTCTTTGACTGCATCATCCCAGAATCCCATGTTTGAGTTTTTTGTGTCAGTATTGCTCCAAATACTGCTGACAAGGTCTGATGCCCATTGGCTGCTAGGATTTGTGTTCAGAGAGCCCCATACTGAATTGCCGATGCTGGTATGTAGATTAGAGTGTTGCTGGAACAACAGTAAGGGAGACACTATTCATTATCGTACAATTTGGAGAGACAGAAATGCACATCAATACGTCTGAGCTTCCTCAGCACAAACGGAAATTACTCACTGCAGTGCTGCGGGATCTGTTCTGATGCTGCTGTTGCTGCTGTTGCTGCTGTTGCTGCTGTTGCTTCTGCATCTGCCTTGCCTCTTCTTGCTGAATCTCCAAGAGAGATTTTGTAGTGGCAGCAGGTTTAGCAACGTTTCCCCAACCAGACAATTTTTGTTGTTGTTGTTGCTGCTGCTGCTGCTGCTGTAGAACTTTCATCAGTTCACGCTGTTGACGTCTTTGCTGAAAGAGAGTTAGCCTACAGCGTGACGGTTCTTAGTGAATAGATCAAATATCTTTTACTGCTTTCTACAGAAGACTACTGCCATCAGAGCTTAGTAAATATGAACTAAACGACTGTATTAAGGGCACCCAAATAAGCAACATGCTGATCAAAATAATTCACTCTTGTTTGACTACTCTCTAGTTCAGGGCCAGGATTCTAGATTTTGGGGGATGAAAATTTTTTCAAGAGGGACAAAAAAAAATCAGGAGGGGCAACAATGTCACAGTCACATATATAATATTGGCACGACAGGGTGGGGCGGGGCTGTTAGCTCATGAGGGTCAACCCCCCCCCCCCCCGGCTACGGACTGTTCTAGTTGTAGAAAGCACTCTTGGATACAAATATTTTTAACATTCTGTTTTTTATTGTTGTTGTTGAACAAACTAAACTGGTTAAGCAAATCACAATACTATGAATTGTAGTTTTAAATTTATGCTTGTACTTTAATCGGAACCAACAATTAATCATTTATAACACCAATATGAGTTAACTTTACTTTTATTTCTGAATGATTGAGGAAAACAATTTACTGGCACAAAAAATTCTGAAAAATTACTGTTCCAGTCCTAATCAATCTAAAACCTCTGCCCACACATGCAGTCCGTTGCACAGCAATTAAACTTTGTGTTTAAAGTTTTCACCTTCCCATTTTATCTGACTTAAAAAACCAATTCTCTGCATTATCTACCTAGAAAACCCTGGAAAGGTCCATCATGCATCAGGACTGACAGACAGACAGACAGACAGAAATGTGCTTCAAGATTATCTTGTTTTGAAGCTGGATGAAAATGGAAACTAATTGATTAAAAGTTCTGGAGTTGAATCTCCACATTCAAGGACAGGAGGTGAGAAGCCTCTCCATGCACTTCAAGGGACCATGCATTTTGTTTACTCACATAAAAATACCTGGGAAGTGCCACTGTGACTCTGAACTGGAGCCCAGCCACAAAACCTACCTCTTCTCTAAGCTGCCGCTCTCTCTCTTCTTCAAGTTTCTGGATTTCTGCCAAGGACAATGTTGCCTGAGACTGACAAGGTCTTGAATTGGATTGCTGACCCCATGTTGAAGAAGAAGGGAGCTGGAAGCAAAAACAAATAAGAAATGCCAATTAAGTTCTCTTAAGGGTCAATACATCAAACAAATGTTACTGGGCTATTGTGGTACAATAGATAGATCAAGACTCATGGGACTTGGGGTTCAAATTCCAAATTGAAATTCTTTTCTGAAGACTATTTCTTCTGAAACTCACTGGAAACTGGCCATGAAAACTCAAAAGAGAGTGGCAATGGTAAACTACCCCTTGAAAACCTCAGGCTTGAAAACCCTATTAAGATTACAGTAAGACAGAAGCAACTTGATAACCTATGGCAGGGGCCGGGTCATGCTCCCTCAGACAGCTTTGTGCGCTGACAGCCATTTTGCCCTTCCTCCCCCTCATGGTACTTCCTGATTTCGTGGAGGTGGGGCACATGAAATGGCGCCACGGGCTGCAGGTTGAATATCCCTGGCATGTAGCAACAACAAAGCAACTGGAACTGCCAATGGAAAGGAAACATAAAAATAGCTAAAGAAGGCAGTAGTAGGAAGGAGTAAAACTGCACTAAAGATGCATTATATCTGGAAGAAGAAATCTTAAGAGCAGGCACGTGCAACATCTGAGAACTTGGAGGTTGGCTTTGCCTTTTCCTACACCTTAGAGGGGCCCTTCCTTTTAAAATTCTGAGTTCATTGGAGAGAAAAAACAGCCTTCAAAAAGAGTTGTTGTTGTTACAACAGCATTCACAGCCATAAAGAAAAGGCGTGTGTGAGCAAGAATCCATACCTTCATCTGTGCAAGTTGCTGCTGCTGTTGCTGCTGTTGCAGTCGGCGCAAGGCCTCCTGCTGTTGCTGCCTCTGCCTCAGCTGCTCTTTCTGGCGTTGGAGTTCCAGCTCCTTGCGCTTCCTCTCCTCCTCCTCCTCCTCTTCCTGCCGCTGTCGAGCTGCTTCCTCTTCCAAGCGGAGCCGGTTCTCTTCTAATTGACGCTTTGCTTCTTCTTCACGAGCCCATTTGGCTGCCTCCTCTTCCTTCTAAGGTCAGAAGTAACACAGGTAAAGTTAAATATCACCCTTGCTTGAAAGCCAGTCATATCCGACTCTAGAGTTCAGTGCTCATCTCTGTCTATAGCCAAAGAGCCAGCGCTTCCTGGGTCTGCTTCTGTGGTCATGTGGCAGACATGACTAGATGCCAGAGCACATGGAGCACTGTTACTTTTCCCACTGAAGTGGTCTCTATTGGGAACCACTGATCTAGATGCTCATGTTTAGGTGGAATGTTTATTTCAGAATATTCCCCAAGCAAGTCTACTTAGTTACACTGTACCCTGATTTCGAATTTTTGTTTTAAAACTCATCATTTGAAATTATTTATTAGTTTTGAATTAACAGCCACATACTGAACCTAATCAAAGATTTTTCTGTGCCATTTGCTGCATGATGGGTTACTCTGATGTATCTCAAACAAGATGGTAATCAATGGGTAAACATGTGAATGTGAGTCAGATTTCAGTTCAGGGAAATTGTTACAGGAAGGGATTTTTGTGCTCCTTTTCACCTGTTTACGAAGCAACTCTTCTTGCTGCCGTTTTTCCTCTTCTTCTCTTCTCTTTTCTTCTAGCCTTCTAAGTGCTTCCTCCTGTTGCTGCCGTTCCTCTTCTTCACGCTGCCTCCTTAGTGCAATTTCTTGTTCTCTCTGCCGCCTCAGGGCTTCCTCCTGCATGAAGAGTTAATAAGAAATAAGAAAGTAGCTGGATTTGTATTTATATCCTTAAGCATACAAGTAAAACCTCATATAACGCTAAAACCTGGTTCCACAAGTCTTGGTGTTATATGATTTTTAGTGTTATCTGATCCTCTATGGGATCCATAGAGATACATTTTAACCACACAGGCTTTAGCGGTTGTTATCTGAAGCATCCCATAGGATCTTAATGTTATCTGATGCAATTCTTCCCCCCAGATTCCTTAATGTTATGCGATTTTAGTGTTATTCGATACTAATGTTATATGAGGTATTACTGTACTATATTTGGTATGTGATCTTCTTGACCAAAGCCAGACCCATCTAGACATCCTTGCTGAAAGACGGACTGGAACTTTGGGTCATTATGTAACATCTATTTCCCTGTTATAACCAAAGTTTGCTTCAACAAAATGAGATTATCCTACGACTCCCAGAATTCTCCTGTCCCAACTGCTAGTGGGGAATCTCCTGGTTAATAAACGGACACATCCTGGGACATTAATGAATTTAGAATTTGTACTTGACAGGTCTAACATCAATAGAAACTAAATACCCCCCTGGAGCTAAGTACTGCGTAGCAGGGACCAGAAAATGCTGGAAGAATTGTTGCGTGGCATAAGGGGAAAGAATGTAAGCCTCTTCTTGCAGCCTTAATTTTCTTTTTCACAGATATTGCTCCAAAATGAAAACACAATTTTGTCGTCTATAAGATATTGTGCCCACCTTTTTTTTTTTTTTTTTGGGAGGAGGAAATCTTGTGGCTGTTAGGCCACAAAGTTTTATAAGGTGTCCTTCAAATCATCTTTCTCCTGATGCAATTTCAGTTAAATTATTGAGCTTTCACATGATGGAAATTGGCCTCTGATTGACCTGCTCTGGAATTACATTGGGCCCAATTATGGAGTACAGAGTTTTGTGAGGTCAAAAGACGACACCACGATGGACGGCAGGACCTCTACACCCTCGCCTCCGGATTTTTGACTGGGCAGGGAAGCTACCGCAGCTGTGGGCACCAGGCCCACTCCACCGCCAGCGCCCCGCCCAGCTCAAAAGACGCTGCCACGACGGACAGCAGGACCTCTCTGCCCTCGCCTCTGGACTTTTGACCGGGTGGAGAGGCCACCACAGCTGTAGGCGCCAGGGCCACTCCACCACCGGTGCCCTGCCCAGGCCGGCTCAAGAACACCACCGCAACAGACGGCAGGACCTCTCCGCCCTTGCCTCCGGACTTTCGACTGGGCGGAGAGGCCACCGTAGCTATGGGCACCAGGGCCGCTTCATTGCTGGTACCCTGTCCCGTCCTGGGACAGTTCAAAAAGATGCTGCCATGGTAGGTGGCTCTCACTGGGACTGGATTCCTTCTTTTGTGGATTTTTCTTGGACTTTTCCAGGTTACTTTTGGTAGGATTTTGCTTATAATCATTGGAGGATTCGGTAAATGTGGTTTTGTTTTTGCAGCTGTTTTTTGTTTCACTTTTTTGGTAACATTTTACTGTGATATTAATACTTTTTGATTGTTACTGTGTTATTGATATATTTTTCTCTTTTGGATACTGTGATGATTGTTATTATGATAATGTAGAATTTGTGACTGTTAAGCTGTTTTTATATATATATATATAATCTGTAAGCCACCTAGAGTCAGGTTCGCCTGAGCAGGGCGGGGTATAAATTTGAAATAATAAACTTCACTACCTGATCAATACACTATTGCAAAGACTTATCTATTTTTGTTTTATGGGCAAAGAAAACACTGTCTTCCTCACACACACTATATTACATTCATTCCTTTCAGTGTGAGATATGAATTATTTTATATGCGAAACCAGGGATTCTCAACCTGCGGCCCACAGGCCAAATGCAGCCCACAGCACCACTTCATTTCCCGTCCCCCCCCCCCAATCACCTCCACCACACCCGGAAGTGTCATGTGGTGGAGGAAGGGCAAAATGCCGCCCGGCCCCCGAAGCTGTCTGAGGGAGCGTGACCTGGCCCCCGGCTTAAAAAGGTTGCAAACTCCTGTTCTACATTTCTGATCTGTCACCTGTTTCCTACGAGCAAGCTCCTCCTCTTCTCTTCTTTTCCTTTCTTCCTCCTGCCTCCGGATTAGTTCTTCCTGTTGCCTGCGAAGCTCCTCCTGCCTTTTCCGATCCTCTTCTTCCCTTTTGGCCCTCAATTCAGCTTCTCTCCGCTCCTGTTCTAGCTGAAATGACAGAAGTAGTGCTAGATATAAAGGCCAGAGTAATTAAAATATTATTTACATTAGTTGCAAGATACTCTATGGTTTGTATTTTTCACTGTAGCCAATGTTCCCTAAACCAAATCCTTGTAAATAATGATGCCTCTTCTAGAATTAACAACTACTTAACAACATCCAGAACCCAATTACTACAGAACAACACAAGTAATATCACCATTATCCCTAAAACAGCTGAGATGAACTGGGATTGTCAAAGATAGGTAACACTGTAATATGCATTTTTCCTTACTTTTGCAGCCTTGGCCTTTTCAAGCTGTTGCAACTGTTCTAGAGATGGTCCCTGAGATGTATTATCAATTGGGAGATCCCAGACACTGTTTCCTTCCCAAACTACAAAACAAAGGGGATTGGGGGGGGGGGGGAAGAGAGGCAGAGAAGATGCTTTACTAAAGTAATACATTTTTAAATTAGGGAGCATAGAAGCTGGAAAGTAATGCAGATGTAGATTATTTTGGGCAATACACCCCGGTCAATACAACCCCTAAATGAGATCGGATGAACAATTTTCTATCCCTGATGAAACCTTAAGTAAACGAAAAACAGTAAAAGAAAATTAAAACTAAATTAAAATGAAGAACAAACAAATTCTTGTAAAGGAAGCTTTTCACATAACTAACAGATATGCTGAGGACAAATGAGATATCGGTAAAGCACACTTGTTCCCTCTGCCTTCTTCTATAAACTGCCACAAGATAGTATTCACAAAATTCATAAATTGGCTGAAATATTGTGTGTGTCTGTCCCCCTCTTGTAATTGCTTTTATTGAAGGGATTTTAACTGCTTTTATATTGTTTTTAAGTTCTGTTGAGCAGCCAGAGGTGTTCGCTGGACTGTGTACACCGCCCAGAGTCTATTGATTGGGGTGGCATATAAATATACAGTCAAACCTTGCATAACAAGCGTTTCGCATAGAGAAAAACTTGCATAACGAGCAAGTTTTTCGCTAAGCAGTCCGACTCGCATAATGAATTTTTTGCTATGCGAGTCAGACTTTTCCCTATGGAAAAACTCGTATTACGAGCATTTCTATGGGGGAAACTCGCATAGTGAAAATTTTTTTGCTATGCGAGTTTTCCCCCTTGAAATGCTCGTTATGCAAGTTTTTCCATAGGGAAAGTCCGACTAGCATAGCGAAAAACTTGCATAATAAGCAGCCTCGCAGACCGAATAAAATTCATTATGCAAGATATGACTGTACAGTAATACTTCGGATAACGCTAAGACTTGGTTCCACAAGTCTTGGTGTTATCTGATTTTTAGTGTTATCCGATGCACGTTAAAATCCTATGGGATGCATCGGATAACCTTAAAACTCCATAGAGATACATTGTAACCGCACAGGCTTTAACGGTTGTTATCCGATCCATCCCACAGGACCTTAACGTTATTCGATCCAATTCTCCTCCCCAGATTACTTAATGTTATGCGATTTTAGCATTATCTGAGGTAAATGTTATCCGAGGTATTACTGTATATGAATAAATACATAAATAAAAGGGATGACATCATCTCCAGGGTAAATCATTGTTCATTGAAGAAATGTCAGGATGCATGTGACTCATGCACAATGCAACGAAACTGAGAATCTTATAAAAAGGAAGCATTTAATTGGGTGGCAATTTACCGCTTCTTTCATGTCCTGATTAAACCCCGGATTGCCAAAATGAAGCCATTTTTTGGTTTTGTGAATGGCCAAACTTAAGTCCTCATGGGTCATGTTTCTGGCAGAGCAGTACCAGTAAATGAGCCGAATTCTGTATCTCTCCACATTCACAGAGCACCTTATTGTCCACTAACAGCCTCCAATTGAGCATGTTGCCCTTGCATTTAGGAATTCCATTCCTCAGCCTATTCAGGGTCCTCCATGTGACGTAGGGGAGGTCGAGTTCCACAGCTATATCATCCATTAATATTGTTCCTTGTCCAGTGAACTCCTTCCTCCATCTTCTAATTTGGTTTTGCTCTTGCGTACCCTTCAAGAGTGTTTGTTCCAGCCATAAAGCTCTTCCTGGATCTGAGCTGGTGGACTTGAGGCACATCTCCATTCAGAGGATGTCAAGGGTCATTCAACTGGCCACTAATGATAATGCCAATACCATGTGCAACAGAATTTTAGCCAATAAAGTATCCATTTAGCCAGGCAGCTGCTAAGGGAAAATTATAACCTCAAATTGCTCCCATTACTTACTTTTTAGACTTATACCCCGCCCCACTCATGTACAGCGACTCTGGGCGGCTTACAGAAATGCAAAATACACAGTTACACAATCATAACATGATACACAGATCACAGGTAAACAACCCAAATACAATAAATGCACAGTAATACAATATATATAATTCAGTAGATTATATCTAAATCAAATTACAAGAACAACATACAGTAAAACCTCAGATAACGCTAAAACTTGGTTCCACAAGTCTTGGTGTTATCTGATTTTTAGTGTTATCCAATGCATGTTAAAATCCTATGGGATGCATCGGATAACGTTAAAGCTCCATAGAGATACATTGTAACCGCACAGGCTTTAGCGGTTGTTATCCGACACATCCCATAGGATCTTTTTTTTAAAAAATTTTTTTATTAGGTATTTAAAAAGAAAATACAGAAAATACAGAAATACAAATAAAGACATTACAAAAATATAAAAACTTTGTATAGATCATGTGACATAATTTATACACATTGCTATTGACTTCTCCTCTTTTCTTAATACATAATCTTCTTATTCATCGCTGTTACACCCTTAAAAATCACCCTTGTGCTATATACAAAGTCCAGGGGGTTCTGTACCTTTCACAATTTCCAAAAGTCGTTATGATCTTTTGCAGGGGGTATGCCCCGTTTTTCTTTTAATGTATAATTTATAAAAGGTTCCCAGATCCTCCAGAATTTATTATTGTTAGCTTTTCCTTTTCTACAGTTAATTTCCCAAGTAAGTTTTTCATTTAGAGCTAAATTCCACATTTGTATATACCAATCCTGTAAAGTAATTTGTTCATTACTTTTCCACTTTTTGGCAATACCTAATCTTGCAACCATCAGCATTATAGCTAATAACTCTTTATTATCTTTATTCATATCCTGATCTTCTATGTCTGTTAACAGAATTGTTTTTGACCCCAATCCGATCTGTGTACCCATTATATTCTCTATTTCCTTTTTTGTTTCTTCCCAGAAATTTTTAAGTACCTCACAACTACACCACATATGTTCATATGTTCCTTTTGTTTTCCTACACCTCCAACATGTATCACTCATGTTACTATACATTTTATGCAGACCTACTGGAGTCCTATACCATCTCCATATCAACTTATAATTATGCTCTTTAATTCTCACAGACATAGTTCTCATTATCTTTCTTTTCCACATCTTCTGCCAATTTGTTGCCGTTATCCTTATATCTAGGGTTTCTAGCATTAGACATATTTAATGCATTTGACTCATTACAATGGGCAACAATTCACGAGATGATCAAACTATATGGATTTGGGGGAAAATTTCAAAGGGTTATTGGAGAATTGTATAAAACAGGTATGGCAAGAGTCAAATTTAATGATAGTTACACAAGTGATATAAGGTTAGAGGCGGGTACGAGGCAGGGCTGCCCCTTGTCGCCATCGTTGTTTATATTGGCTATGGAATTCTTAGCTAACGTAATTCGGCAAGATAAAGGAATAGTAGGGATAGAAGGTACCAAAGTAAGTCTCTACGCAGATGATACCCTGTTGACGGTGAAGCATCCAGTGGAGAGTCTAGTGAGGATTAATAAACATTTGAAAGATTTTGAGGAAGTTACGGGTTTGAAAGTTAATTGGGATAAAACAGAAATGTTTTTAATCAATGGGAAGAAAGAAGATGAAGAGTTAATAAAGAGAAATTATAATATACAAATTACACAGAAAATGAGATATCTGGGGGTAATGCTATCGTGTAAAATTGGGGAACTTAAAAGTATGAACTATGACAGACAAAAGAAGGAAATAAAGGAGAAAATAGCAAAATATAGCAAATTAAATTTGTCATGGTTCGGAAGAACAGCTATATGCAAGATGATGTTATTACCTAAACTGAACTTTCTATTCGATGCTTTGCCATTAAAACATACTGATAAGGAGCTGAGTGAGTATCAAAATATGATTAATCGGTATTGTAATGGGAATAAAGGAGCCAGAATACCTAAATCATTATGGTATGCTCCACAAAAAGAGGGAGGATTGGGAATTCCAAATGTTGCAAAATATTACAGAGCCTTTCAAATAAGAAATGTTATAAAAAATTTAAATAGGGAAGAAACAGTCTGGGAAAAATTTGAAAGGAAAGATTTATCGAAAGTGGGTAAGGCACAATTCTTATGTGAGGGAAGAGAAAAAGGAAAAAAAGCGGCTCAAGTTATGGTGTTAAAATCAACAATTGAAACATGGAATACAGTGAGGAAATAGCTTACTTTGGGAACCTCGCCTATCTTAGAAGTGGAAGACTTTCAGGATTTTCCGATAAAAATAGACACAAAAAACAGAGATATATTGGTGGAAAATAAAGTACTATTATTAAAAGACTGGGTCAATGCTTGCAAAGATCAAGAGAAAAGATATAAGCTATATTCGCAACTTCAGTTGGATTGGTTCAAGATCCTCCAGATAAACAATTGGAATAAGAAATTTTCACGGGAAAATGGTTTAGATAGAGAATGTACGGAGTTTGAGAAACTCTTGGCTAAAGTTAGAAATAGAGAAATGGGAATTAAAGGGATAGTTAGTAAGGTTTATAAAATTTTGAATAAAAGTCAAAATATACAAGAAGTGTTGAGAGAAAGTTGGGAACATCCCATAGGATCTTAACGTTATTCAATGCAATTCTCTCCCCCCCCCCCCCGATTGCTTAACATTATGGGATTTTAGCGTTATCTGATGCAAACGTTATCCGAGGTATTACTGTATAATAATACACTATAAAAATTATACAATATGAATACCATGTTATAACACCAATTTTAACAGTACAATTCAATAACCATTCTTCCCAGCCCCAAATTAGTCCAAGGGGTGGCTACTATGAAAAATCCCACTGCCTGCTGCGGTGGCAGCCTTTAGAGCCCCGGGCCAGGTCCCAGGAGCAGGTGGGAAAGCGTCCCGGGGCCGGTTGCCAAGGCGACCCCTCAGCCTGCCACAGAAGCCTCTTGGGCGGAGGCATTACAAAACTATGTTTTTACAAGTTGTGTTTTTCCAGATACTACTACAAAACACAGGTTTGTATTGCAAGCTATCCTTTGGTGTTATGCTGGAATGCAGCCCAAAAGTTCCAAATTGGTTTCCTACCTGTAGCTGGTGGAGGCCCTGACTGAAGCTCCCAAATGGAGCCAGTGTCTGGCACCGACACAGTCCTTGACACAGGTGGTCCCATGCTCTGCTCAGCTTTTCTGTAATATGAAAAGATTCAACATGCTATTCAAATGATTCTATAGTATGTGTTTTAATGGCTGAAATCATATATTCATAAACCAGCTAATCAGATATCCCAAGCCGTTTTTAAAAAACCTATAGTACTGTGATGGTGCACCTTGGCACTCCAGATGTTCTTGGACTTCAATTCCCAGAAACCCATATAGGTGCATTTTACTTCCGCTTCCAGGAGCGACGAGGGCAGTGCAGGCCAGATGAATCGCAGTAAATCCATCCGTGTGAATTCACAGGATGACTGGGCTTCTGGGAATTGAAGTCCAAGAACATCTGGAGTGCCAAGTTTTGCCATCATGGCTATAATACTTACCTTATCGCTCACCTTGTTCCACACTAGTATTAAAAGTTATTATTATGAATTTTCTTCTAATTTCCAACATAGCAGAATGAAACTAAAGTTCTGCTTCCCAAAACAGTGATTCATTTCAAATTAAATAAACGTGTGTCATTAAGTCAATTTTGACTTATGACAGCCCATTCCATGGTTTTCTAAATATACTCACAAGTGGTTTACTATCCCTCTGGGGGCACTCTGTGACTATGCAGCCTGCTCTAGATTAAGCAGGAGGTAGATGGGGGAGTGTGAATTTGAAGCTCTGGCTCTGCAATACCTAATTTACACTTCATTCATGGCAATTTGTGTTAATTAAAAGCCTTTACATCCCCAGTGCGACAGCATATGGATAAAATCTGAAACAATTTTGAGCTGGTGTAAACAGAGTGATAGGGGCTGAGGTGGCTCAGTGATTAAGAAGCTCGCCTTGTTAGCTGGAAGGTTGGCAAGTTGCTAGTTCGTGATCCAGGTACTGCGTGATGGACTGAGTGCCTGTCACTGTCCTAGCATTTTGAGACATGAAAGGAGCTTCCTTTGGGCATCCCCTGAGCAGTGTTTTCTATGGGGAAAGTCTGACTCGCATAGCAAATATTTTTGCTATGCGAGTCGGACTCACATAGCGAAATTTTTTTCGTTATGCAAGTTCCCCCCCCCCCATAGAAATGCTCGCTATGCAAGCATTTCCACAGGGGAAGTCTGACTTGCATAGTGAAAATATTCGTTATGTGAGTCAGCTCGCTTTTTGAAAAACCTGCTCGTTAAGCAAGTTTTTCACTAAGCAAGTTGCTCGCTAAGCAAGGTTTGACTGTACCTTCATTATTTGTCATTTCATATATTATATGTTGGGTGACGGTTGACGCATACATCTGATTATTTAATCTGAGGGAGAACAATGTCAATGGGACTAAAGGCCACATTTGTACTCCAGGAAAACATAGATCACGTGTAATTATAATTACACCACCACCAAAATGCCTAGAAGATACTAGACCAGGGGTGCCCAAACTATGGCCCGGGGGCAGGGGCTGACCCCCTATGCCAATTCATCGGGCTCACAAAGACCTCATCACTCCTGGAACAGAAGTGTCACCCTAAGAACATCTGTCCGTCCCACCAGGGCGGATCGGAGGGGCTCTCTTGTTGTTCCATCGGCTAGGGAGGCTCGCCTCGCTAGCACCAGGAAGAGGGCCTTTTCTGTGTTCGCCCCGGCCCTCTGGAACCTCCTTCCAACTGAGCTGCACATGCAGACAGAGCTCCTGTCCTTCCGGAAGAACTTAAAGACCTGGCTGGCAGGACAAGTGTGGGGTTCCAGGGATGGGGGATCCCATGTGGGGTGGTTAGTCTAGGGATACTACCCTTGAGGACACCCCCAGATACTGTTTTTAGTTTATGAATTTTAAATTTTTATATTGATGTGTTTTATTCTGTGCTGTAAGCCGCCCAGAGTCGGGCTTGCCCGATTGGGGCGGGTTAGCAAGTGTGAGAAATAAAACGTGCCCATAGGGGCGCGTTTTACTTCCGCTCCCATGAGCAACGAGGGCTTCGTGGGCTGGTTGAATTGGTGTCGGGGGCCGGCCCCTGGGCCGTAGTTTGGGCTCCCTGAACCACATGACTGGCCTGCAAGCCAAAATGTTTGGCCACCCCTGTACTAGAAGCTTCTTTGTTTATGTTCAAAATGTTGCAATGGGATGTATGAATTATTTGAAAAGTGAAATGACATTCCTAGAGGCTTAGAAGAGTGGAAATTCTTTTTTGTAAACTGGGAGGCAGGGGCTGGGAGTGAACAGGGCTACAAGTGATTCTAAACTCACTTTCCTACAATGTAAAAAGGGAAATGACAAATAAGTACATATACATACTCATAAATAACTCTTTGTCATGGAGTTGCGATTGACTGCAATTTCCTGTTGACATGTACTGGATTTACTATTACGCAATATGTGAAATGGTATTGAATACTTCACTCTCACCTCATTTTAAGTGCCTGGAATTGTTGCAAAAGGAGAGCCAGTTGCTGCTGTTGCTGAGATGAAAGG
Source organism: Furcifer pardalis (assembly GCA_030440675.1). Taxonomy (NCBI): domain Eukaryota; kingdom Metazoa; phylum Chordata; class Lepidosauria; order Squamata; family Chamaeleonidae; genus Furcifer; species Furcifer pardalis. The sequence goes on from CP126890.1 coordinate 246,635,709, forward strand.
GCTGCTTTTTGCTGCTGTGCCATTACTTGCGCATATTGTTGTCTTGGAAAAAGAATGGGAAAAGTTCACTCTACTAAACCAAAGCATCACTACACAATATAAAACAGAAGTGCTACAACACATCAGAGCAGGATCACACTTTGTAATGTACCACCAAGTCAGAACCAATGTACAGGTATCTTAATAGGATTTTTGAAATAAATGAAATAAATGAGATATTTAAGGTGTCATTTTATTAGTTCTACATCCGCAGCCTCCTTGAGTCCTAATTTATGGTAGAAGGTCCTGAGAAGAAACAGGCAACCAACATGAACTGGTCTGACTGGCAACTACATACATCCCTATCTCATTGATAGCTAAAACTAATCAAATCAAAATCTTGCAGTTAATTTCCCACAGTATTCAGTTCCAAAACAGAATATTAATTATACAAATATATTATTATTACTATATGAAAACTAATACAGAAAATACAGCAAGTTCAGCCTATGTGTGAATAAAATCAAAGCAGAAGTTCTGTACAGGTCTAGTAATCTAGCTGCTATTATTCAACAGAAGTTATGCTAGACCAGTGATGGCGAACCTTTTAGAGACTGAGTGCCCAAACGGCAACCCAAAACCCACTTATTTATCGCAAAGTGCCAACACAGCAACAGGGGAGGAAGGAAACACTCCCACTGGGCTGCTGGGCATAGGGGCGGGGTGAACTGTGTTGGGGGGAGGTAGGAAGTGCCCCCATTGAGCTGCTAGGCATAGGGGCAGAGTGAACTCTGTGATGGGGGAGGGAGGAAGCACTCCCATTGGGCTGCTGGGCAGAAGGGCAGGGCAAACTCTGTGCTGGGGTGACTGCACAGGTGCCCACAGAAATGCCTCTGAGTGCCATCTCTGGCATGCGTGCCATATGTTCGCCACTACTGTGCTAGAGGAATTTCTTTTGCTTGGTCCACACTTTTTCAGTGAACTAGTCTGAGCTGCACTTTCTCAACAAAATTATGGATTAGAACACTGTTATCCTTCAATTTTTTCAATTCTTTGAATTCTATAGTACCATTCATAATTCAAAATCATACCAAAATGAGTTTGTTTTAATATGTATGCAACAAAAGTCTATTTTGTTAAGTTGATGTTTAAAATATCTTACATTTTAATAGCTTTACATAAAAGCAATGGTCAGAATTCTATTTGTCTTGATGTAAGGTAACATTATGCTTGCATAAATGAGCTGGGTATTCCACCTGGGCACAAGGATTGAGCAATTTTATTCTGCAACCAGTCACATGGATCCCACTGACTGATACTGCAGTGCATCTGTGGAAGTGCTTCATGAAGAGCACATCTGAACATTACCACTTGCATAATACAAACGCACACTCTGGTAACCTCCAGACACGACTATTGTAATGCGCTCTACATAGCGCTTCTTTTGATGACCATTCAGAAACTGCAACTGGTTCAGAATGCGGCTGCTCGGGTGGTGTTGGGATGCGGGTGTTATGCATGTGCCTCACCACTGCTTTGGGAGCTGCACTAGTTGCCAGTGTGCCTCCGAGTGCAATTCAAGGTGCTGGTAATTACCTTTAAAGCCCTTTATGGTAGTGGGCCAGGATATTTAAGAGAGCGCGTCACCCCAAGAACATCTGTCCGTCCCACCGGAGAGGACCAGAGAGGCTCTCTAATTGTCCCATCAGCTAGAGAGGTGCATCTCTCTAGCACTAGAAGGAGGGCCTTCTCAGTGTCCACTCTGGCTCTATGGAACCTCCTGCCAATTGAGTTGCATCTCCAGACAGAGCTGCTATCCTTCAGAAAAGGCCTAAAGACTTGGCTGGCGGGGCAGTTGTGGGGTACCACTATTATGGTGACCCCAACTTGTTGGCTGATTTAATAATACCCTCTCTCTCCTAATTTTTAAAAAATATTTAAAAAATTTTTTTTACTGGATTATTCATTATTTTTATTGTGTGAATGTATTTATTGGGGATTTATTGTGTTTTTGATAATTTTGCCATATCATGTTAGCCGCCCTGAGTCGCTCTGTGAGTAGGGCACCATACAAGTGTGAAGAAACAAATAAACAATATGAAGTCACACAAGCATAGTCATTCAAAAGGATTTCAGCCAACAATTAAAATATCTGATGTGGAAACAGGACCAAACAAACTTACTACCATACCTGGGCTGGCTACCGTTGGGGTGTGTGGGCAGAAGTCAGGGGGAGCACCTATGCGGGGGAATTAGGTGGATCCAGGCCCCTGGGCCAACAGCCTCCTCCTCCTCAGGCCGGGGGCGACGGGGTTGGGTCGTTCAACATCTCTCTCCACCCCACCGAGTTCCTGAGTTTTCCTCCTCCTCCCTCCCTGCTTTGTAGTCCCTCTAGCCAGGTGCCTCTCTTGCTTTGGCCCACTAGTCACTGTGGCGCACCAGGGCTTATCCACCACGGGCCTGCTTACCACTGAGCACATACAACCTTAGGTCAGTCAACATACAAACCTGACATTAATCAGAAAAAGACTTATGACCACTCAAAAAAAAAACAACAACACTCACTGACAAAGATTTGACTCCAGATACAGTAATTCAAACAGCACGATATAATTATTGGAAAATATTTATGTAAACTTACTGTAATAAAAATTGCTGGTACTGGAGATGCTGCATTTGGTATATGGCCGTGAATTCCTGTTGTCTAGTCAGCCGTTCCTGGTCCAAATCACCCTGTAGATATGAACAAACCAGTAACTGAACTGGGACAAAAGGTATTAAATCTGAATTCATTAGGTATCTGACAAGGGTCAATTCAAAGAGATCTCATAGTTGTTTCTCACTTTATAGCCTCCTAAATGGGAATAACATATAGGGACATGGAAACTCTAGTGCAGAGGTTCTCACCTTATGGCCCATGGGCTGAATCTGGCCCACGGCACCAAATAATCCGGCCCCCGCCCTCACTCCAGCTGCCACCACAGGAATCAGCCATCATAAATAGTGGGGGGCAGCCAAAAATGGTGGGGGTGGGGGACAACCAGTCTGGACCTCTCAACTGTTTGAGGGAGCATGACCTAGCCCCTGACTTGAAAAGGTTAAGAATCTCTGCTCTAGTATCTAGTCCATACCAATAAACCAAAAGCACACCAGCTCTGCCACACTGAAGCTTATACGTAAACATTTACAGAGTATACAAATATTAAGTTTACATTAAAACCCCTACTTACGTAAAAAGTCTGTTCCATAGGCTTTTATGTAAATTGGTTTTTTACTTAACTCGAAGCAAACCCATAGGAAAAATGAATTTTTTACATAACCTGAAGCAAACCCATAGGAAATTGTGTTATGTAAATTGGGACATTTACGTAAATCGGGACATGGTTTTAGTGCAAAAATCATTATGTAAGTCAAATACTCCTCTGTAACATCTGTTATGCTTACCCAATCTATTTTCTCCGGCTCTTCTTGAAGGAGATTGGAATCAATAACAAGCCTTTTCTTTGGGGTTTTAGTGGCTGTAGTCTTACTTTCTACTTTGTTGTCAAATATCATTTTAGTGCGAACAAGACAATGGTCACTTCCCGTGTTAAAGGGGTTAATGACTGGAACATCATGTAGTACATATCTTCTGTTAACTATAATGTAGTCAATTTTGTTTTTTGTTCTTGCATTTGGTGAGACCCAGGTTCATCTCCTTGCTTCCTTCTTCTCAAAAAAGGAGTTACCAATACAAAGGTGATGGACTTCTCAAAAAACCACCAAGCAGTCTACAGCCACATTTCTTTTTCCAACACAATGACAGCCCACATGGAATTTAATTTCCCTACTGTGTCCAATCACTACATTGAAATCCCCATGACAACAGTGTAGCCATTCTTACATCTACGGAGTACCTCTTCAAGTTCTTTATAGAATTCTTCAATATCTTCTTCTGTATAAGATAAGGTAGGGGCATATTCACCTGTATAACATTTAATTTCAGTGACTTTGATAACTTCACTTTTAGGCTAGCAATTTTTGGAGACTTTATGTTGACTTCCTCTATAAACTGCACAAAGTTGTGAGAGATGATAAATCCAACTCTTCCAACATTTTACTGTCGTTATTAGCTCCAAGATGGATCTCATCTCCACTTGTCCAGGTAGCATGAAAGGCTTTTCGTCGTTTTGTTTCCACAATTCCAAGGATGTCACACCTTATTTTCAGTTTTTCGTCCATAAACATGTTGAGGTGTGCTTGATCGCTAATAGTACGTGTGTTATAACGTGTGCAAACATTGATCGTGGTGCGTTTCCAAGATTTTAGCAGCCTCTTGGCATCAGGAGGTCCTACCAATACTGGAGCAGGGTCTGATGGTGCATGGGGGACAGGCCCATTTTTTCGATATTCCTTAAGCCATTTTCATATGACAATACAGCTGACTGGGCTCATGTCAAATTTGGCCATATTAGAGCAATACACTGGCCAGGTGCATTGCCAAGTACAGTAATACCTCGGATAACGCTAAGACTTGGTTCCACAAGTCTTGGTGTTATCCGATTTTTAGTGTTATCCGATGCATGTTAAAATCCTATGGGATGCATCAGATAACGTTAAAGCTCCATAGAGATACACTGTAACCACACAAGGTTTAGCGGTTGTTATCTATCCCATAGGACCTTAATGTTATTCGATCCAATTCCCCTCCCCAGATTACTTAATGTTATGCGATTTTAGCGCTATTCCGAGGTAAACGTTATCCAAGGTATTACTGTACATGATCAATAATTTGAGGAAAGAGTGGTAGGCCTCAAAGCCAAGCCTAGTGTCGTTGCCAAGAGCAACCAGGCCCAGGCGTACGGAGCAAGGAGCAACATTTTGCGATAATGTGCGTGTGTATATTGATTTAGCTACTCTGATAAAAAAAGGTGAATAGCAACAGCGCATGTGCTGCTCTTGTTCTTTCACACTTGTATCACTCTTTCCTCTCACCCCTGCACATGTTTTATGACACTATCAAGTGTCATAAGACAGAACACATCAGACATTATTCTGCTTTATAAAGCACAACACATTAAAAATTATTTAGTTCATAAAAAGAAGACTAATGTAAAATAGGGCATTAAGGTACATATGTAAACAGACTCTATGGGTCATTTCACAGCAATGGAAACTGAACCCACTTTTCTTTCTACAAATACACACTGTTCTACGTGAAAGATAACCTGATACACTTCTCTTTTCTATTAGTACTGAGAAAGGAAGAATGGTAGTATCTGGTATGTAAGCAAGTCACAGCAACAAAAATAAAGTCATGGGGAAAGTTAAGAGGATGAGAACAATGCCCTCTCAATAAGCAGGGAGCATATATGTCTGGGTTTTCAGGAAACCATTTTGTCATGTCTAGACAGCATCTCTGCTAGATCCAAAATGAAGAAGACCCGAAGGCCTCTGGATCTTACAAATACACTAGTACCCCGAATAACGTTATGACTTGGTTCCACAAGTCCCGTCGTTATTCGGTTTTTAACGTTGTGCGATACATTGAACACACAATGTTAAAAAAAGCCCTGTTTCCCTGGAGGCTGCAGGAAGCGAGAACATCGGGATTTGAATCCTGACATTTTGGCTTGCTGCTGCCTCCAGGGAGGTGGGAGAACTTTGGAAACAGCTTGGAGCGGGTTTCCCCACCTCCCTGGACCCGGCGGGGGGGTCAGAGCCCCCAAAATTGGTAAAAAAAACGTCCGTTTTTTTTACCAATTTTGGGGGCTCTGACCCCCCCCCCCCGCCGGGTCCAGGGAGGTGGGCAGACCCGATCCAAGGTGTTTCTGGGCTTCCCCGACGTCCTGAGCCAGTGCAGGAAGCCAGAACATCGGGATTCGAACTCTGACATTCTGGCTTGCTGCACTGGCTCAGGACGTCGGGGAAGCCCAGAAACACCTTGGATCGGGTCCCAACACCTCCCTGGACCCAGCGGGGGGGTCAGAAACCCCAAAATTGGTAAAAAAAACGGACGTTTTTTTTACCAATTTTGGGGGCTCTGACCCCCCCCCCCCGCCGGGTCCAGGGAGGTGTGGGGACCCGATCCAAGGTGTTTCTGGGCTTCCCCGACGTCCTGAGCCAGTGCAGCAAGCCAGAATGTCAGGATTCGAATCCCGACGTTCTCGCTTCCTGCAGCATAAAAGAGGGTGGGGGAAGTTCAAAATTAGCGCACATCAGCTCTAGGGAGGTCGGGAGACCCGATGCGTGCTAATTTTGAACTTCCCCCACCCTCTTTTATGCTGCTGGAAGCCAGAATGTCGGGATTCGAATCCTGACATTCTGGGTCGCTGCACTGGCTCAGGACATCGGGGAAGCCCAGAAAAAGCTTGGATCGTGTCTGCCCACCTCCCTGGACCCGGCGGGGGGTCAGAGACCCCAAAATTGGTAAAAAAAACGTCCGTTTTTTTTTACCAATTTTGGGGTTTCTGACCTCCCCGCTGGGTCCTGGGAGGTGTGGGGACCCGATCCAAGGTGTTTCTGGGCTTCCCCAACGTCCTGAGCCAGTGCAGCAACCCAGAACGTCGGGATTCGAATCCTGACATTCTGGGTCGCTGCACTGGCTCAGGACATCGGGGAAGCCCAGAAAAAGCTTGGATCGTGTCTGCCCACCTCCCTGGACCCGGCGGGGGGGTCAGAGACCCCAAAATTGGTAAAAAAAACGTCCTTTTTTTACCAATTTTGGGGTTTCTGACCCCCCCGCTGGGTCCTGGGAGGTGTGGGGACCCGATCCAAGGTGTTTCTGGGCTTCCCCGACGTCCTGAGCCAGTGCAGCAACCCAGAACGTCGGGATTCGAACTCTGACATCCTGGCTTGCTACACTGGCTCAGGACGTCGGGGAAGCTCAGAAAAAGCTTGGATCGTGTCTGCCCACCTCCCTGGACCCGGCGGGGGGGTCAGAAACCCCCAAATTGGTAAAAAAAAACGTCCTTTTTTTAACCAATTTTGGGGGGTCTGACCCCCCCGCCGGGTCCAGGGAGGTGTGGGGACCCGATCCAAGGTGTTTCTGGGCTTCCCCGACGTCCTGAGCCAGTGCAGGAAGCCAGAACGTCGGGATTCGAACTCTGACATTCTGGCTTGCTGCACCGGCTCTGGACGTCGGGGAAGCCCAGAAACACCTCCAGAGAGATCAGAGGACCCGATCTACAGCTGCAGGGTGGCTGGGGAAGCTGACGGGGACTCCCTGTCGGCTTCCCTAGCCACCCGCCCATGCCTCCGCAGCTGTGGGGTGGCTGGGTAAGCCGATGGGGGAGCCCCCCGTCAGCTTTCCAGCCTCCCCACCCCTGCCTCCGTAGCTGCAGGGTGGCTGGGAAGCTGAACGGAGAACCCCGTTCAGCTTTCCACCCACCCTGCTGCTAAGAACGACTGTATCGTGTAACGTTAAAATCGCGTTACTCAATACAAGATGTTTCCGAAAATCTTGTAACGTTATGCGGTTTTAACGATATACGGTACTCGCGTTATACGGGGTATTACTGTACTACAAATACTACTGAATAACAATTCTAGGTGAAAAAGATAGTCCCCGTTTCACTTCATGTTACTGTGAGTACCACTCCCATATTTTGCACACTGTCTGTTACATGTATGCTAAAAAAAATTGCTGGAACAGAGAGGCAGCTTCCTTCAAGGTCATTATAGAACTGTACCTTGGGACACAAAAACTGCTATACAGTAATACCTCGGATAACGCTAAGACTTGGTTCCACAAGTCTTGGTGTTACCCGATTTTTAGTGTTATCCGATCCATGTTAAAATCCTATGGGATGTATCGGATAACGTTAAAGCTCCATAGAGATACACTGTAACCGCACAGGCTTTAGCGGTTGTTATCCGTTCCATCCCATAGGACCTTAACGTTATTTGATCCAATTCTCCTCCCCAGATTACTTAACGTTATGCGATTTTAGCGTTATCCGAGGTAAACGTTACATATACGTTGTTTTACATGTATCAAATATTTACCATATGCAGAGGTGGTGCTGGACCTGGGGTGAAAGGGACTCTGCCCCACATTTTCATGATGTCTCCAAGGGGCTGGAAGGTCTCATCACATGCTCTTTTCACCAGGAGTGACATTGTGAAATACCCAGCTTGGAACCACTCCGCCATCTCCTGGTTACTAAAGGGACCTGTCAATCAAGAGAAGACAGACAAGAAACTGAAGCCTCTGGAGACAAACCTTCACTGAGCACTGTACCCAACAAGCACAGCCAGTTTTGCAGAACTCTGTGTATGGAATCACTCTTCAGCACATTGACATTTCCCACTGAACAGATGTGCACATTTATTTCATTACACTATTTAAACTAGGGGCGCCCAAACGATGCCACACGGGCCAAATCCAGACCCTGATGCCAATTCATCTGGTCAGCACCGCCCTTGCCTCTCCTGGAAGCAAAACTAAAACGCGTCCTCGCATGTGCAGAACACAGCTGTAAATGCACCCAGGGCTGTTGTAAACGCATTCATGACAGCTGCAGGTGCATTTATGGCAGTGTTCTGCACATCCATGGGTGCATTTACAGCAGCATTCTGCGCATGTGTGGATGCATTTACAGCAGTGTTCTGTGCATGCATGGGTGCATTTTACTCCCACTTTCGGTGGGAGGAACCACGTGACCAGCCCGATCAGCTGTATGGGGGGGCATGGTCAAACAAAGTAAGAGAAATGGGAAAGAATAATGGCATACCCTGAATTTCTCCTTGTGGATCTTTGTAGAACCACTTTTGCATGATATCAGGGTGCAATGGTACTGAAATACCCTTTGCTCTTTGCTCTTGAAGTTTGGCTGCTAGCCTTTCATCATCCAGTGCACTGTCTTGCAAATATGCCACCATTTTTTCTGCTTGCTGCAGGAATGAAAACATAATAAACATTTGTTACTGGCATCAATGCCAAATTAAATAAGTTAGTAGAACAAGGTATCTTGTGAACACTAACTTCTTAAGTGGTGAATTCAAGGGCATAAAGGAAAGAAACAAAAAGTAAAATACTATCAGAGAGTTTTTCCTGAGGCTGTATAAAAGAAATCACAACTTAGCACATGCTGCACACCAGTAATTCAACTGGGAAGGTTAAGTGAGTAGTTACAACACTACTGACATCAATATAAAGAGTTTCTATCTTAAACAGAGCATTTAAAAGCACATCTCCTCTCGTGTTGGTCCAAAGTAGACTGATGTCTATCTCAACAGACAATTATAATTGTATTTTAGAACAGTCAAATTACTTATTTGTTTGCTATACACTCTGCCTTTCCGTGATACCAATACATGTGGTAAAGTATAAAATTATAACTACAGAAAGCAAATCAGCTAAAAACTTGAGTAAAAACGGACAGCATCCATTATTTAAAACTGCTTCACCAAACAGATGAAAAGTTTGTTTGAAAAAGATGGCTTTAATTGATGTAATTAAAAGACAATAGATAGAGAACCAGGATGACCATATGTGGCAAGGAGATCAAGAGCAACTAACAAATAGTAAGCACTCTCTTAGTTTTCCTGCATGAAATTTACATTTGAGATGTTTATTTATTTTTCTTTTTTTATCTCATTAATTAAGTCATGTGAAATGGGGATAGGAGAATAACTTTTGACTTAATTTATTATAACTGTATACCAGATGAAGATACAGTAATACCTCGGATAACGTTTACCTCGGATAACGGTAAAATCGCATAACGTTAAGTAATCTGGGGAGGAGAATTGGATCGAATAACTTGTGGAACCAAGTCTTAGCGTTATCCGAGGTATTACTGTACAGGAAATTCTCTAAACAGAATTAAATAGGTTTGAACAGAAACTGAAAGTTAATGTGGAGAACCAGTAATTTCTCTTCTTGGTTTCATTAACTCAGGTATTAATTTTCCATCTCCCCAACTGGAAGAAAGGCAGTGATTATATGCTTTTAACATCTGTTCCAATTCTAAATAACTCAGGCTCTTCTCTTAGTCTTCCTCTGTTTTTCACCAAGACAGAAACCTCCTTCTAAGCCAGGAGTTCTCAACTTTTTAAAACCAGGAACTGGGCCACACTCCCTCAATCAGCTTTGGGGCCGGAGGGCCATTTTGCCCTTCCTCCACCACATGGCACTTCCTGGTGTGGTGGAGGTGGGGAGGTACATTAAATGGTGCCACGGGCCACATCTGGCCCACAGGTTGAGAATCCCTGTTCTAAGCAATACCTTCTTTGTCCAGCAGTTCCATTTCGCAATATCCTTCAGAACACTTCTCTATCATGTCCACCGTAAGGTAAAACTACTGTTATCTATACAATTATGTTGCCAAGGCAATAATGATATTAATTTTCCACATTTAGAACAAAGACATAAATATTCTTTGAAAAAGAAAAGAAGTATCTTCTTCCAGTACAATAATATATTTAAATATAAATGAATACATAACTGACAGAGATACCCTACCTGTTCTAAATGTTTCAGGCCCTCTTCATCATCAGGGTCAGTAGGAACACTCCCCATTCCTGGTGCAGCTGTGACTGAAGTCTGAACTGGCCTTAAGGCAGAATTTGGATTAGATGCTGAAGGAGGAATAGGAACAGGGGAAGTTGCTTCTGGAAGTATATGCGGTAAAGGCTGGACAAAAGAAGATGGCTCTAGGGGAAATAAAATAATGTATATGAAATTCCTTTACAAGCCCCTGCTCTGGAACTTTTGTCTTTTTTATTATGCATGTACCTGATCTGGCTATATTGACACACCCCTTAGTTACTTCCCATCTCAATTACTGTGATGTGCTTTACATGGGGCTGCCTTAGAAAAATAATGGAAAACTTCAGCTGATTCAAACTGCTCCAGTTAGGTCAATCCTCTGTTACAAATACAGTAAAACACCGGATAACGATTGGATCAGATAATGCTAAAATCACATAACGTTAAGTAATCTGGGGAGGAGAATTGGATCGAATAACGTTAAGGTCCTATGGGATGGATCGGATAACAACTGCTAAAGCCTGTGCGGTTACAATGTATCTCTATGGAGCTTTAACGTTATCCGATCCATCCCATGGGATTTTAACATGGATCGGATAACACTAAACATTGGATAACACCAAGAATTGTGTAACCAAGTTTTTGGGTTATCCGATGTTTTACTGTACTTTTTTCTGACTGCCAATGTGTTTCTGGCCTAAATTTCATGTGCTGGTTAAAACCCATAAAGTCCTATACAGCTTGGGTCTGGGCTATTTGAAGGACTACATCATCAACTCTTATGCTTAATAGGCTTTCAATGTTGCTTGGAAAATTACTTAATGTTCAACTGGCTTGCCTAATTTATATGTCAATAATCTTATGTGAATATAATTTAGATATACATTTTCCCAATGTCAGAAATCTCCCAAACTGTTTTGTTTACCTTCATTTCTGGGCACTATGACTGATGGGGCATCTTCTGCTCGGTTATCATGATAACCATTTTTTTCTGTTACTTCTGAAACACAGTCTTCTCTCCTTTCAAGCAGACTTCCTGGCAATGATTCTTGCAACTGGGGTTTTGGTGGAGTAATTGACCTGGCGGATGGTGAAGATTCTTTCATTGCTTCTTCTGTTACTTCTGAAATGATGGATAATTTTATTTAACTGATCTGAGAGGGGGAATAAATATATAAGAAGAAAACCAGAGAAACTGCTCTTACCTGCAGCTGTTTGCTCTGTTTTAAGTCGTTCCCTAGCATGGATCTTATCTACTTCTTTGGCTTCTTCATTGTGACTTCCTTCTGAATCAGACCGGGCCTCCCCTTCTTCTAGAGGGCGAAAATCCATTTCCTGTTCTTCAGGAATTGGTTCCTTTTGAACCTTCTAAAGAGAAAAATACATACACATTAAACTTTATACTTTTAGTCATATATAATACACAGCACATTTTGTAAAATCAACAGAACATTTCTCACTTTTAAAGACAGGAATGCTCCAGAGGAGTCAAAAGTCCCCATTTCCTCTTCCGCATCTTCTAAGCACCACTCAGGAAGGCTATCTCTATCGTCATCCATACTGCCACTGCCACATCTTACTCTTCGGTAACCTCGTTCGTCATCCCGATCTCGGAAATCAAATTCAAACCTTCGTCGTCGCTCCATCTGTTCTCTCCAGCCTGCAGAACGAGGGCCGTCTAAGGGAGCGGGAAAGTAACTTTACAAAAGAGTTCCAAAGGGCAAGAACTTGTTTGGAAGGAGAAAGGGATAGAGGAAAAGAGGATAGGGAAAAGAGAGGACAAAGTGACAGAACTTCAGAAAGCCACTACAGCTGGTGTTCCACCTTGAAACAGGCATTTGTAAGATACTGTTACAATTGTACTTTGTCAGAATGCATCTGCTTTAAGCCTACTGTGTTCTAGAGCAGTGGTTTCCAATGTGGGGTCCACACCCCACAGGGGGACTTCAATTCCCAGAAGCCTAAGTCAGTACATTGGCTTATCAGCACTTTGGGGAACTGACTTAGGCTTCTGGGACTTGAAGTCCACAAAAAAAAGATGGGAAACACTGTTCTAGAGCCAGATTCTTAATATAAAGAACATCAAACAAATGAACCCACAAGAACTAAAACATTCAGAATTAATCCCATAGCACCACTAAACTTCATAACCTTATCAACCAGTCTTTCTTAGTGAGATTGTACTATGAATCAGTATGAAGTCCAGCAAGTCCAATAATCAATTATCCAAAGCGACTTTAACACAGCTTACCATTTCTGTCTGTCAGGTAATCAGCAATCTTTTTTCTGGGACCTAAAGTGTAGCCTATAGTAATCTATACTCCCTGATTCAATTTGTTGATTCTACTCTTATTTTATATGTACCCATGGTGAAGCAGCTTGCTCCTGTTAATTCTGGGAAAGGTTCTGTAACTGACTACCTTATTTTTAATATTTGTTAATGGTTCTGCAAGTGCAAGTAAACTTGTAGGAAAAAGTGGTAGGTACTGACTGGTAGTGCTGACGAATATCTTTTACAATCTAAACGAAGTAAAGAGTCACCAAGAAGAGAGGTACATTCCACTTTGGAATTTGCATATGGTAAACTTAAAATATGGCTCAGTGTGAGTTGACTGCTATTGTGGTTCTATTAGTTATAATTGTAATTTGTTACATTAATGTAAGTGGCTGCTGGAATCAAACTCGTGAGATGCTGTATATATGTATTACCAGTAACTGAATACAAAACATAATACAGTGGTACCTCACTTAAAGAGCATAAGGTGTTCCATGGGATTGCTCTTTAAGCGAAACACCATTATAAGTGACCAATTGTGACTTCTGGTGGGCGGGTATTGTGAACCCCGATTTAATTGTTAGGCGAGTTTTTGGTTGGTTTTAGTTGTTAAGCGAGGCGACCATTCAGAGAAAGTTCTGCTCTTAAGCGAGTTAGTCTCTAAGCGAGGTGATCTTTATGCGAGGTTTTACTGTATATGGCATCTTTATTTTATCTCATACAAACAAAAATCAGTAAACTGATTAACCAATAAGAGACTGAAGCTATTGTAACTTCCAATCATGCATATTCAGCAGCGAGAGCTGCACTTGGGGACATGAAAGGAGCCTCATTCTGGCATTCCCTAAAAATCCTTTCAACCCAGAGTAATCTCTGACACGAAAACACACAGAAGCATATACAGTAATACCCCGTATAACGTGAGTATCGTATAGCGTGAAAACCGCATAACGTTACAAGATTTTCGGAAAAATCTTGTATCGAATAACGCGGTTTTTAACGTTATACGATACAGTCGTTCTTAGCAGCAGGGCGGCTGGAAAGCTGAACGGGGTTCTCCGTTCAGCTTCCCAGCCACCCTGCAGCTACGGAGGCAGGGGTGGGGAGGCTGGAAAGCTGACGGGGGGCTCCCCCATCGGCTTACCCAGCCACCCCACAGCTGCGGAGGCATGGGCGGGTGGCTAGGGAAGCCGACAGGGAGTCCCCGTCAGCTTCCCCAGCCACCCTGCAGCTGTAGATCAGGTCCTCTGATCTCTCTGGAGGTGTTTCTGGGCTTCCTCGACGTCCTGAGCCAGTGCAGCAAGCCAGAATGTCAGAGTTCGAATCCCGACATTCTGGTTTGCTGCACTGGCTCAGGACGTCGGGGAAGCCCAGAAACACCTTGGATCGGGTCCCCACACCTCCCTGGACCCAGCGGGGGGGTCAGACACCCCAAAATTGGTAAAAAAAAAAAAAGGACGTTTTTTTTACCAATTTTGGGGTTTCTGACCCCCCCGCCGGGTCCAGGGAGGTGGGCAGACACGATCCAAGCTTTTTCTGAGCTTCCCCGACATCCTGAGCCAGTGCAGCAACCCAGAATGTCAGAGTTCGAATCCCGACATTCTGGCTTGCTGCACTGGCTCAGGACGTCGGGGAAGCCCAGAAACACCTTGGATCGGGTCCCCACACCTCCCTGGACCCAGCGGGGGGGTCAGAAACCCCAAAATTGGTAAAAAAAAAAACCGGACATTTTTTTTACCAATTTTGGGGGCTCTGACCCCCCCCCCGCCGGGTCCAGGGAGGTGTGGGGACCCGATCCAAGCTGTTTCCAAAGTTCTCCCACCTCCCTGGAGGCTGCAGCAAGGCAAAATGTCAGGATTCGAATCCCGACATTCTGGTTTGCTGCAGCCTAAAAGAGGGTGGGGGAAGTTCAAAATTAGCGCGCATCAGCTCTAGGGAGGTCGGGAGACCCGATGCGCGCTAATTTTGAACTTCCCCCACCCTCTTTTAGGCTGCAGCAAGCCAGAACGTCGGGATTCGAATCCTGACATTTTGCCTTGCTGCAGCCTCCAGGGAGGTGGGAGAACTTTGGAAACAGCTTGGATCGGGTCCCCACACCTCCCTGGACCCGGCCGGGGGGGGGGGGTCAGAGCCCCCAAAATTGGTAAAAAAAAGTCCGTTTTTTTTACCAATTTTGGGGTGTCTGACCCCCCCCCCGCTGGGTCCAGGGAGGAGTGGGGACCCGATCCAAGGTGTTTCTGGGCTTCCCCGACGTCCTGAGCCAGTGCAGCAAGCCAGAATGTCGGGATTCGAACTCTGACATTCTGGGTTGCTGCACTGGCTCAGGACGTCGGGGAAGCTCAGAAAAAGCTTGGATCGGGTCTGCCCACCTCCCTGGACCCGACCGGGGGGGGTCAGAAACCCCAAAATTGGTAAAAAAAAATGGACTTTTTTTTACCAATTTTGGGGTCTCTGACCCCCCCCCCCCCGGGTCCAGGGAGGTGGGGAAACCCGCTCCAAGCTGTTTCCAAAGTTCCCCCACCTCCCTGGAGGCAGCAGCAAGCCAAAATGTCAGGATTCAAATCCCGACGTTCTCGCTTCCTGCAGCCTCCAGGGAAACAGGGCTTTTTTTAACATTGTGTGTTCAATGTATCGCACAACGTTAAAAACCGGATAACGACGGGACTTGTGGAACCAAGTCATAACGTTATTCGGGGTACTAGTGTACAGTCAAACCTCGCATAAAGAGCATCTCACTTAAAGAGTAACTCACTTAAAGAGCAGAATTTTCTATGAATGTTTGCTTCACTGAACAAATAAAACCAACCAAAAACGTGCTTAACAAATAAATCGGAGTTCACAATCCCCCACAACTGGTCATTTACAATGGTGTTTCGCTTAAAGAGCAAACTCGCTTAAAGAGCAATCCTGTGGAACGCATTATGCTCTTTAAGCGAGGTACAACTGTACTTTTAAACAATTAGGATAGTTTATATGTGTAGTGCTTAAAACAATCAGCTGCAGTGGCTTATTTCTCTACTGCTGGAAATATATCTCCCTTTTATCAGGACTTATGAAGAATCTCATATAGCTCGAACAGACTAAGCTACATATTATATCAGTGTTTCTCAACCTTTGGTTTTTGGACTTCAATTCCCAGAAGCCTAAGTCAATTCCCCAATGCACTGATCAGCCAATGTACTGATTTAGACTTCTGGGAATTGAAGCCCCCCTGTGGGGCGTGTGCCCCACGTTGAGAACCGCTGTATTATGTATCTATTATGCATTACATGCAGAGAAAAATGACATCTCATGCTTGCAAATTTTTAAACATGGTTATTCTTTTATATTTAGTACAGTAAAACCTCATATAACACTAAAACCTGGTTCCACAAGTCTTGGTGTTATATGATTTTTAGTGTTATCTGATGCATGTTAAAATCCTATGGGATCCATAGAGATACATTGTAACCACACAGGCTTTAGCGGTTGTTATCTGAAGCATCCCATAGGATCTTAATGTTATCTGATGCAATTCTTCCCCCCAGATTCCTTAATGTTATGCGATTTTAGTGTTATTCGATACTAATGTTATATGAGGTATTACTGTATAGACATTCTAAGACAAAGTAAAGTAACAAGGCACACCAAAATATAACTTGCTCACTGATCTAGAGAAGCTGGGGCTTTGAGGGAATCCCTATACTTTAAAATGTAAGGCAAAGAATTACTTTTCCCCCAAACTAAGTGAAATATATTGTATTATAAATGTAAAGCCTGTAGCTATCCAAAAGACAGAGTAAGGAAAGAAGCATTATTTGGGTCAGGCCCTTAGAACATTAGCCCAAAACTAGCTCATTATTGCCGCCCTGAGTTGGGTTCCCTGATTGGACAGCATACACGTGTGAAAATCAGCAGGAGTTCTTAACCTTTTTAAGCCAGGGGCTGGGTCACACTCCCTCAGACAGCTTGGGGGGGCGGATGGCCATTTTACCCTTCCTCCACCACATGGCACTTCCTGGTGTGGTGGAGGCAGTGTGTGTGTGTGGGGGGGGGACATGAAATGGTGTCGCAGGCAGCAGGTTGAGAATCCCTGATCTACAGTATGCTGCAGGATTTCAGGCATAAGATTTTCAAGTCCTACCAACAACTGCCAGGGATTGAGCGTGTGGTCTTCTGCACTCAAAGCATTTGCTCTGACATTGAACTATAGACTTTCACGTAGTTACAACTTCCATAATCCCTGCCCATGTGCCATGGTGACTGGAGGAAGGGCTGACAAAGTTGAACAAGATGAAAGGGACTTACAATTGCCAATCCTGATACTGTACATAAATCAGAAATTTCTAGTCTTGTATGAAATCAATGAGAGTCACTCTAATATACAGTAGTTGTTAGGGAAACCCAGGTTTAAGTCCTGAGGGTTGTTGTGAAGATAAAATGGTTAAAAAATAGTTATATAGATCACCGTAGCTTTACTGAAGGAAAGATGAAACAAATATAACTAAACTAAGATGCAAAGGGACTGTGTAGATTGTGAAATTATTTTGCTTATCAGGTGACCTTGAGTCAGTCAACATTTTCCAGAATGAGTAATCTTCATTATACAGTTGATGTGGGTATAAAATAGAAAGGGGAATTCTTATACAGTAAAACCCCAGATAATGCTAAAACTTGGTTCCACAAGTCTTCATGATATCTGATTTTTAATGTTATCCAATCCATGCATTGGATAACGTTAACATCCTATGGGATGAATCACATAATGTTAAAACTCCATAGAGATACATTGTAACCGGCACAGGCTTTAGCAAAAGTTATCCGAAGCATCTCATAGGATTTTAACGTTATGCGATACAATCTCCCCCCCCCCCCGATTGCTCAATGTTATGCGGTTTCAGCGTTATCTGATGCAAACGTTATCCGTGGTATTACTGTACACACCTTGAACTCACCCTTAAGGGAAAGTCAGGATATAAAAATAAGAAAGGTTTCTTTTCTAAACAATAGCTGAAATACAGTAATAAGCTGCAGTTAGATTAGGGCCACTGGACTAATGGAATTTACAAAAGTGTTGACTCACCAAATCCCCACTGATTCAAAAGGCCTACTCTAGTTTTGATTTACTACTGGATATCAGTCACTGATTGATCTGAAATTTACCTTCAATATCCCACAACCTAGACGGGAAACAGCAACTTTAGAATAGAGGGTATAGAAAGCTAATTAATGGAAATAATTAGATCCTTTTTAAAAAAAGAAGACTTTTGCACAATAAATGTATTGTGCTGATTTCACAGATCTCTAGAGTTTGTACAACTAACCATAAATGAGTTGAAAATAAAAGATTAAAGCTGCATGATCAGTATGTCCTAAAACAACTGTATTCAAATCAGAGAATGTACAAGAATGTCTTCAGTACTCTATCTTAAGGGTACCCAAACTTTTCGGGCCGGGGGTCTGACCACACCCCAGAACAGCTGAGGATGCCAGACCACACCCCCAGAACACAGCGTGTTTGCATATGCGTGGCATGGACACTTCTGTGCATGCGTCAAATAAAATTGTTACTTCTGTGCATGCACGAAAGCAGCCATTTTATTTCCTGGGTTGGTGCACACACTTTTGTGCATGTGTGAAAGTGGCCATTTTGTGTCCTGCGCCAAACCAGGACACAAAATGGCCAGTTTTCATGCATGTGTGGAAGCATCCGTATTTACTTCCTGGTTTGGCGAGGGTGTCAGGGGCCAGATGAAATGGCTTCAGGGCCAGGGGCGGCCTACAAGCCATTGTTTGGGCATGCCTGCTCTACATAATGCAATGTTTTATATGACAAAAAAGAAAGTTAAAACAATATTTCAACCTTTATTTATCATAAAGACAGAATTTAGTTCTTTATTAAGATAAATAAAGATCATTCTAAAGGAATTTAAATTACTCATGCCCTAAGTAAACCCCTCACATCTGATGTCAGGAAGACACACAATGCAGCATTTTTAATACAAACATTTCTTTTACCACCATTCTAGTAGAAGAAATCATCTGATAATTTTTCAACTTCAAGATCCAGATTGACTTACACAAGAAATTTGAAAACACAGGTGAGAAAAGAATCAGAGATGGTAAGATGAAAATGTCTATTATCTATTCTGAAAAAATGTTTCCTTTTAAGTGATGATAGATAGCACAGAATAGCCTCAGGCATATTTCAAATAATCTATCTTTCCAGATTTTGTTCACTCACTGTCTTATTTTTAAAAGTCAATGGTTCTCCTTTCTGTATTTCCTCTCACCTGGACTATGAGTACGCCACCTTTCACCATCCCGTCGTGAACCAGCTAGTCGCCAACCTGCATCATCATCTTCACCATTTTGTTCTTCCCTAAAGATACGCCAGTTCTCACTCTCAGAGCGTATGAACTCATGCTTTCTTCCTGCTGTTACAGTTCCAGCATCTTCAAAAGTTGGTCTCACTGCAAACAAAGTGATGAGCATCTTTATCACTAAGAGCATTTGGGATATAATTTAGAATAATGAAATTTAAATACTTGAAGGTGAACATGGAAGACTAAAAGACCAAACAATATTGCTTTCCCTCCAACTAATGGATCCTTTTCTTGAACCTAGTCTCAACATTTTTGTGGAATAATAATCAAATTAGTGATTTTAATCTTTAAGATGGCAGTTTAGTGAAGAAGCTACAACACAGCTGTAATCATTTAGGAATGTCAAAAGTTCATTCTGTAACAAGTGATGGAAAAGCATCTGCAAAGTTTGTTTGCATAAACAGTATGATGCCACCTGATGTTCATGAGATTGCTTTACCATAGTTCAGCGATATCAAGACACTATTCCTGTCCGCACAAAGTTTACAATGGCACAAGTATTCTGTTGTTTTTTGTATGGGAGGTGTTTTTAAGAACTAGATAATCCAGCACAGAAAAAAAACCTCTCTTCTCTATTCAAAGAAATATCTATACTGTAAAGTGTATTTCAACAAAATGTTCTACTGATCTTCAAAAATTGGAAATTAAGCATGCAGTATCTTTAAAATTACTGGATGAACTACAATTATCCAGTAAGAACAAAAACAGATTGCTGTCATTAAAACATCTATTCTTACCTGCAGAATACTGTGTTTTAAACAATATTGCAGAAGATAAGGATTTCAAGGAACTATTAATTCATGATATTGCTTAAAGTAATTATAACAGCCTGAGAACAAAAGAGGAAGATTTTAAAAAAAACCCTCAGGGTCATTATTGTTTTATAGATAGCAGCATGCTGCACAGTGAAAAACAGTATAATCTACAGTTCCAGCATTTTGGTTTCTTTCAAAGCATCAGTTGTAGCAACTAGAGTAGAGATGGCAAAACCTTGGCTCTCCAGCTGTTCTTGGACTTCAATTCCCAGAAGTCTTGATCAGCAGGTGTGCTGACTTGGGCTTCCGGTAATCGAAGTCCAAGAACAGCTGGAGTGCCAAGGTTAGCCACCAAGGTAATAGAGAAAATCTCCAGAGTTTTTCTATTTGATAAGGCTTGGAATAAATTTGGGATGGCAAGCCACATGCTCATATTTAAGAATGCAGTCCTAAACCCATTGGGGGGTGGGGGTGGAGTCCCACTGAACTCAGTTGCACTTGTTTCCTCATAAAGAAACAAACACAACCAGGCTGTGTGGCTCTTGACTGGGGGCAATGCAGATATAGTCACAAAGGGATAGCAACAGATGTAAAAGCTTGGGCTGACCGTAAACTGCAAAAACAAGTGGAGAAATATTACAGTAGAACCCCACATAACAAAAAAAACCTCTGTTCTGCTCTTTGCTATACTTTTTTTGTTATGCGAAGTGAATTGGAGATACCCCGCATAACGAAAAAAGTTTGTTATACAGGGTTTTGTTAAGCGAGGTATACCTCGATTAACAAAAAACCCGCATAATAAACATTGTTTTGTTATGCAGGGTATCGCAAATAGCGCATAAATGCTTCGTTGTATGAATTTTTTGTTATACAAAGTGTTTGTTATATGTGGTTCCACTGTATTCTGAAACAGAACTAAAGAGGTGAAAAAACTTATTCATTGAAGTTACTAACATACAGGAAGCAATCACCGACTTGACCTACACTATTTCATATTATAATACACTCCATATCAAAACACACATTTCCCCAGGCCTAACTTTTGTGTGTGTGTGTGTGTGTGTGTGTGTGTGTGTGTGTGTGTGTGTGTGTGTGTGTGTGTGTGTGTGTGTGTGCGCGCGCGCGCGCGCGTGCGTGCGTGCGTGCGTGTAAAAAGGGGCTGCGGTGGCTCAGTGGTTAAGAAGCTCACCTTGTTAGTTGGAAGGCTGCCAAGTTGGCAGTTCGAGACCCGGGTACTGCATGACAGATTGAGCACCCGTCTGTCCCAGCTCTTGTATATTCATTTTACTGGGTTTAAATTACTTAGCACAGTGGTTGGTGTTTCACCATGGTTTCCCAGGATGAAAAGAAAAAAGAAAAAGATCTGTGACTTTGCCTCAAACTAATTGACTGGACTTCCTGAGGAGAAGGAGCAGTGAAAGGGCACCTGCATTCCATGTCTGACCCAAAGCCAGCAATGGTGTTTATGGAAAAGTTCAGATACAACAAAGACATCCAGCCAACAAAGTCTACAGCTATGTAATTTGAAGTTTTAAAAAGGACTAACTTCAAAGTAGTGAAGTGGTGTTCTGGAATAAAATCTTTGGAAACTTGTTTTTTGAGAGTATTTTTACTAGAATAGCAAATAACAATCTCAACTGCATTACTAGAAGATAGACAAACATCCATACTGTTCTACTGTATAATAAAGAAATCCCCCTCCCCCCAAAAAAACATCTGTCTTATTTAGGGACAATACATGGCAAGAAAGCTTTGGTATGTCTTTTAAGGCTTAAAAATATACGTGACGAAATTCCCTACAGTGAGGGAGCTTTTTCCATGAAAAAAAAAAGTCCTTTATTCACGCATGTGAACAGAATATGCTTAAAGAAAATTGCAGTTCTAATTGCTGCAGGCCAAACTTTGTCATATTTTTGTTGACTCCTATCCCTAAATACATAACAGGTTTCTCACCTAGTGAGTGGCAACTGTTAGTGAAAACAAAATTTCCACCATTATATCTGTGTACCTCAATCTTCATAGCCTAATATTTCCATATAAATATGCCTTGCATTTTATGGTTAATATTTCCCAAATGGGTTAAAGTCCGCTCTGTAATTTTGCAAATCCCATTAAATGTAACAGTTATGGAAAGAAATCTTTCTACATGCATTGTAGCATTACTGTTTACTTCCTCAGTCTAAGATTTAAACTTTTTTTGTGATAGTTCAGTAGTACATGCACAGCCTTTTATAATATGAAAAAGTTTTTGCTTTATGACTGAGATAAAAAAGAAAAGTATAAAGCTGCAGTCAAACCTCGCATAAAGAGTGCCTCGCGTAAAGAGTAACTCACTTAAAGAGCAGAATTTTCTTTGAATGGTCGCTTTGCTTAACAAAGAAAACCAACCAAAAACTCACTTGACAAACAAATCGGGGTTCACAATCCCCTCTCCTACCAGAAGTCACAATTGGTCACTTAAAATGGTGTTTCACTTAAAGAGCAAACTCACTTAAAAGAGCAATCCTGTGAAACACATTATGCTCTTTAAGCGAGGTACAACTTGTATTTGATATATGCTACCCACAACAAACAACAAAGTGCCATACTACAGGGGAACTAAACTGTATCACAGCTTCTTACAATTGTTTCAGTGAGAAATGTCCTCATGGCCATGAAGGTCATAGTCATGTTTCACTTTTACAGTGCTGTGCCTCAACATGTATTAAAACGTTCTTTGCTAATGAAATGAAGAATTAATGTTTTGTATTTTGTGGGGGGTTTTAAAAGGAAAAACATGAGAGAGATTTCAGTTTCTAAGTAGCATTATATTGGTCTACATTAATAATTTTCACAGCAGGTCTTCAGTAGTTTTACTGCAAACAATAACGCTCTTTGTTTCTCAGATCCTCTTAGGTCTGACGTTCGATCAAAGTCCTCACATCACCAGCTACCCATGGAAAAATGTGAAATGCGGAACTGCATCATGAAAGTAGTTTTAGAAGGTGGACATTATGGGTCTTGTTTCAGTTTTTGTCTTCACTAGTCAATTTTTAAACTAAAATAGTAATCCCATACAGCAAAGTTCTGAAAAGTTAACATTTACTCACTGCCCATTTGTGATTCACTTTGGTCATAACCATGCGCTCCATCCAGAGAATTATGCAATATGTGATACCTGTATTATCATCTCCAATTTACATACAACCTTACAAGCAATTCTCAACAGGCTAGGGCAGGCAAAATAAAGATTTCTAGCCTATTAGAGTTAAGTCTTTTAAAGCAGTTTGCAAACTACTTTTCACTATTATGCAAATTTGGCCACTATTATGCAGATATTCCTTGCACATCATGGAATTTCCAAATCCCAAAACATGAGTAATTTTTTAAAAAAGAGGCAGGTGAAATGAACAGATACCTTCACCTTAACATGTCTATCTCTTTAATATTTCCTGATGTGTAAATTCTAAACAGCCACCACAAGAAAAGCTGAACAGAAAACGTTTCTGAGGAATTTCATTCCTTTGAACCACAAAGTAAGACCTTAAGTAAGATTATGCAAACCTAAAACCCCTATCCTGATTAAGAGGAAAATATGCACCCCTTTCTCCAAGCAAGTTCTTGTAGATTTCTTCACAGCTGCTAGGGTAAAGAAAGCTCTAACAAATCAGCATTCTTTTCCACATGACCACAGCTAATTGGCCCCCCTGCAGATGAAATGACCAATCACATCAGCATCATATGAAAACCAACCCCCCACATTATAAACTCTGGAATGAGACCTGTAAGCCCATTTTTAACAAACATCCATCAAAAGTGGATGTCAAAAGGAGGTTTCTTCCTTGCACTGGGATCAGTGTGTACAGATACCTTTGGTGTGATTACTATATCCAAGATTTATCTATATCCACCTTCCCTCTCCCCATCGGAAAGGCTACAAAGGCACTGGTAAGTACATGATGTTAACAGAAGATTACTGTTTACATTATTATTTCCTATTTTGTATTTGAGTTTTTCTAATGTAAAACATATTTTGGAAGATTTTGACAAACTTGCTTTGAAAAATTATCTGTTGGGATACAAATATAAATATTGTGGGTTCTTTTTTCAAATTAGTCGCCCTCCCCCCACAACACACTACCACTGCCCCAAACTAACCTTCACAGAAAAACAACATGAAAAAACCTTATTTTACAGCTGTATAATTTTTCCTTGTTGACATTTATATTAAATGTAAACTGCAATATAGTATGACTGACACATGCTAAGAAAATACCAGTCACATTACTGTTGTGACTTCTCTTATTTTAGACCATCATGATATTTCAAAGGATTCTATTACATTGACTTGGAATATTTTTTGCTCACCACAGAATACCACTTTGCTTTGTGGGATACAAATTAAAACCTGAAACTATTAGGTAAATTAAAACCTGATTGGGTCTGAATTACATTTCATGTACAGCAATAACTTCTGAGGAACATTTTTAACGTTGGGGGTTTTTCCCCCTAAATTTGGATGAAAGCACCTTTGACATGCAAAGCTAACCATCTCAACAGCTGTAGATGCCTACAATGCTGATAGAAGGCTAGTGCAATTTTGGGCAGAACTATCATGCTTTGCAATGCTGCATTTGTGTAGGCATTGGCATTATCTATCATGCACTAGAACAAAGGATCTTAGGATAACTTATTAATAAACTTTCTTGTGCGCAACGTTAGGGTCCACACATATGACAGGAGTGCTTAAGCAAAGTTGACTTTTGCAGATTCTATTCTATTTATCTACTGATAAATTATTATTCTATGCAAAAACAAACTCAGTAGGTATGGAAGGGTGAAGCTAAAGAAAGATTTAGCATTTAGATTTCATTGATGCTATTAAAATGCTGGTCATCTGTATTTTAAAATACAGAATTTAAGCACAAGTGTCATATTATTCAGGAACTGAAAAATTTCCCTAACATACCAGCATATTTCAATTATTTATACCAGGGATCACTGACCTATCCCCACTTTCTTGCTAATTTCATGTTAGTCTACTTCTCATTTCACCACAATACCATCTCAGGCATCATCTCAACTCTGACAACAGACACAGCTCAAAACACAACACTAGACTATGCACTTTACACACACATGCTTTCAATCACACACACTTCTGGTTTTAAAGAAGTTGTAAAGGTAAAGCCATGCAAACTGAGGCATTTCACTGCACTACTGTACTCAATGAATTCATATTGTTGCAATTAATCAAATGTCTTTAGCAAGATAACATGTTCTTAAACCTCTGCAATGAAAGTATGTTTCAAGAATTTTACATTAGTTACTAGAAAAACATTTACATGTAGAATAACTGGGAGGTCCCATAGTAGCCTAAGAATAATTTATTTCAGCTTAATTGATAATAGTTTCTAAGGAAATGAATATTTTAGTTATAACTATACAGCTATTTACTAATATGACATTGTGATATGAGCTAGAGGTCAAAGCTAAAGTAGAACTGTAACAGCTCTGACATGCATAATAAAACAATTGCCATTTATTACAGTAATCACCAACTAGGAAACAAACATATATATAAATTCAGAAGAGCAAAACATAATTTGTTGTGTGTGCGAAAAAACAATATTTTCATGTTGAGAAAAATATGCTTCAACAAACTGTATCATGAAAATAAGTTAATTTTTCTAACAGAACTATCTGAGCTGTCTATTATATTGCCAAATATAATTTTAAACAAAAGTTGATCCCATCCAATCTTTACAGCACAGGCAGAAATCATGCAGGCTTATTATGGGCCTTACAGGCAGACCTCTAGGAAAAGAGGGTGGAATCCCACTTTCTTGTGGAAACTATATTTTAAAAACTTTACAAAATGGGAGAATCGTGTCTTTAGAGGACACAATAACCTCCTAAGACAAGTTGTCCATCCTATATGTTGTTTTAAACTGCAAAAACCAATACTTTAAAAAAAACACTGTAAAGTGTCCTGAAAAAGCAGATATGAGCTGGTATGTCAGGTTCATTTTGAGGGCTGGTGCAGCTGTCATAGGCTCCTGGGACAAGCAAATTGAGGTATACTGGAGGAGGAATGAGAATGGTAGATGATAAGCAACAAAATGTTTAAGTTAAGAGAAAGAGACCAGAGGGCACAATTTAAGCAGAACACAGAACCAGGTCAACCATCTGATGTTGTATAGACACTATATGTATGCTCTGAAATTTACTTTTTATACTTAAATGTTAAATGGAAGCTAAGTATTTGATACCAAGATTTTGTACCAATTCCAGATTTTGCCCCAAATGTAGAAGCATAAGAACAGAGACCCACCCTATTCTTAGGTGGGTTTAGTAAATTCCTAGATCAGCTAGTAAAGAAGTAATATAGTGTTCTACAATAAGTACATCATACACTACTGGCCTATTCAATTGATAACATAATGGTAGATTTTATAAATAATTTTTATTTTAATTGATCGTGTGTTTAAGGTATACTTGTTGGATACAACATTCAACCTGACAAAAGTGGCATATTTGAGAAATTGTTTGAATTCAACAAACGTTCAACAAGATTCGTAGGAAATTGTAGTTCTGAATTATCTCAACTTATTTACAGACTAGTAACAATGGATTGGTGACTCAAAACTCTGCTTTTGGTATCTATTTTTCTCAGACTGGAGTTACATACGCAGTTTCTGAAAATGTTTAGTTTATATTTAAAATTAATTTATCAATCTGCATGTATGCATACACCACAAGGCTGAGAAAATCTTCATGATTTTAATGGTGTTTATTCATTTTTTACATTAAATCAGGCTGATATATGGCAGACTGTTGCTTACAAATTGTATCTTTTATTATATGATTTTACTTGCTAATTTCATTGCTGTAATCCACCCAGCGAGTGCTATACAAGTTGAAGAAATAAATAGATAAATATTATTATGGAAAAGGGGATACCCTGTTATTCTTTATTTTAAGACTACTGAATATTCGTAGCTGCTTACTGGATAACTATTTAAAATACAATGGTTACATTATAGTAATAAATAGTCAGTTTTACAATGGAGGCAACACAGAGCAGCATCTGTACAAAGGACAGTATAATTTATTGTTAAATTACCTGGACTCAGGTGTAAACTGTGAGATAGCTAAGCCTGGGGATGAAATCCAGTTTCTTTGGATAATGAAAGCCCAAACAGACTCCAAATAAGCTTTCCATTGGCAAATGGCATTAAATGTAAAAAGTGTAAACCTACCAGGGGAAAACAATTCCAAATATATATTCCCTGGTGGCTTCCAAAACAATTAATAGTAAAGGAACATTTCCTTGAGAACATGATGTATAATTTAATGAAAATGGCAATGGTGTGGTAAAGACAAAAAAAAAGGTAAAGTCTATCAAAGAACTATTAGGAAAGGCACTGCAAATAGAATGGTCAGCATTACAATGTATGAGCTCAAACATACACTGCAGATGTATCTGAAATACTGTATGAGCTCTGCTCATTCCATGTCAAATAATTGAATTTAAAACAGAGAAGGACAATCAGAATTTTAAAAGGGTTGAGGTAGCTTTCTTGAAGACAGGATAGGCATTTGAGACTTTCACTCAGGTAGTAGAAAGTTTAAAAACGGACAACACAGTCTTGGCATGTTTCTTTTCCATAAGACAGGCAACTGGGAACCATAAGTTTTAAGTCAACTGTTTATCTTGCTTCAGTATTTGTACAGATGTACTCATAGTACAAATGTTAAATCATTTGTTCCAAATCGCCCAGAAATGAATCACGATTGCACTGAAGAAGCTACTGTCCCTGCTCATTTACCTTACTCTCAATACATCACACAATTTATTTATTACATTTTTATATCAGGGCAAGTAGGTTACTCTCAAGAATATGGCTGAATTCCTACTTAAGTGCTGCACTCATCACAAAAGTAGATACAGTAATACCTCAGATAACATTAGTATCGAATAACACTAAAATCGCATAACATTAAGCAATCTGGGGGGAAGAATTGCATCGGATAACATTAAGATCCTATGGGATGCATCAGATAACAACCGCTAAAGCCTGTGTGGTTACAATGTATCTCTATGGATCCCATAGGATTTTAACATGCATCAGATAACACTAAAAATTGGATAACACCAAGACTTGTGGAACCAGGTTTTAGTGTTATCTGAGGTTTTACTGTACTCTTAAACGCATAACATATATTACTACAGGATATTGGTACTTCCCTTTTCTATCCTTGGAAGTTACTTAATTTACTGAAATTAAATTAATTCACTTAATGAAAACCATCCTTCCTGTCCTTCATCCTTCCTGTCCTATCCTCAGGACCTAAAAATAGAAATATGTATAAACACCTTACCAAACTTTTACAGGCAATGGTGTTAATTATTTCCATCTAGTCCCTCCTTCCCATGATTTTAGAGCTTGTATTATGACCAAATGTTATCTACTGGCACTTATGAAATTGATTAGATTGAACCCACAGTGATTCTGTCACTGCATAGGAAAGTAAACACAAAGTATCATTTTAGGATGCTTCACTTCCATTTCAACATAAATTTCTGACCTGTTTTCATTTTCTCATACAGATCAGATTATATTTTAAAAAATACTCTTTATAACTGATTAATTTCAGATGTTACAACTACTTGTACCAGGCAGGAATTCAAAACAAATATTTCAATCAGCTCGTGTGGTGCAACTGAAGAGCCACTCTACAGTAAGCACAACATTGACACTTAAGTGGCATTAATAGGATACTAGTTACATTAGAGCAGGGGTTCCCAACCTTTTCAAGCCGGGGGCTGGGTCATGCTCTCTGTCAGCTTCAAGGGTCAGATGCCATTTTGCCCTGTCTACATATGGGGTGGCCATTTTGTCCCAACAACTTCAAAAGGGCAGTCATTTTTCACAAATTAATTTTATTAATTTTATTTTTTTATTTATATGCCACCCTACTTGGTGCAACCGAATGCCTTTGGAGGGGTGGGCGCCACATGAAATGGCACTGGGGGCCAGATCCGGCCCATGGGCCTTAGGTTGGGAACCTCTGCATTAGAGTGATGTATATGTTTTAGGATGCAATCTTTCCTACATCTTACTTCTGACAAGAAATACAAACATATGCTTAACTAATTCAACAGTTTGCAGACACTTAATTTTTGTAACATGCATTTTATTCTAAGAACTTATTCATATTGTTAGATAAACATTCTCTTTTCCCAAAGTGAAGTAACCTCTCTATAAATAAGTGTCCTCATGTTCTGTTAAAAGGGAAATTGAGCCAATGTTCATTGGCCATTTTTGCACATAGCTTTATTTATTTATATATTAGTTCATATTTATATTGCCCCCCACTCGCCATAGCGACTCTGGGCATCTTACAAACAATACATTATTATAACAAATACTTTCATAGAATAATGGCAAAGAAGCTAAACTGTATACTAGGAAGATACAAATTTCATTCAACATCAACCCTCTATTTGAAATATGGGGATAATAATACTATTGCAAAGACAATGTGTATAAAATACTCTGAATACTTTCAAAGACTACATTACTATTCTTCATTTTATTATCAACTACACAATCTGACCATAGCCTTGTTCTCTATTGTCACCAGCCACAGGATAACCACTTTTGTTGTTACTTGCCTTTCAATCTATGGGCATTCAAGCTAGAATCTGTAAAACAAACAAACAAACAAACAAACAAACAAACAAACAAACACACCACACACACACACACACACACACACACACACACACACACACACACACACACACACACACACACACACACACACACACACACAGGATTACAGGATTGAGATTAGTAACCTACTGTATTTCCAGTTTCCTGTGGAAATTTTTGAAATGCTGAGAAGCTTAAAACTTGATTTTTTTTTCTTTTTCTGAAGAATAAAATGCTTTTAAAGACATCATATAACTGACTTAAGTGTCAAGAACAGTATATTATGAAGATGTCCATGCGAGATAATTTACAAAATTAGAAAATACTAATTCCTACATATGGAATTAGTGGAGCTGGAGGGAAATCTCCAGAAATAGGACGGTTAGAGGACTGCACCTGCTCCAATTACCATAATTCTCTTTTTTTCTTTTAAAAATGGCAAAAACTGGGAGAAAAACAAAAAATTATAATTCCTGTGCACTTTCTAGTACCAATTTTTAAAATTTATTCGTGTCAGAGGCACCACCAGCATAAAATAACATACAAAGCTAAAAATAACACATGTAAAAACAAAATAGAATTCAAAAGAGCTAGATGACATCTGCCCAATATTGGGCCACATCAACAGCATTTCCTATTGCCAACATAAGGTTCTCCTCAGTGTACATTGAGGGGAATTGTGTGCATTGTATCATATGGGATAATTTGTACTTTTCTGCATTCTCACAGGCTGTTAGCTACAGGGAAACCCCACTTTCTCAGATTCGCCCTTGATCTTCCTACCCCTGGGCGCAGTCTATTTAAAGCTTTCCACACAAGCCAGTTTAAATCATTTAAACTTTGCTCTCAAAATATGACAAAAGTGCTCTCCACATCATTCAAGCGCCTAAGAGGACTTTTAATGCACATTATTATTTTAAATTTTAGGTGTATGTGTTGCTTTACAACTCCCAGAGAATCCAGTCCGTGAGCTGCATGTTGCCTATCCATGGTGTAAACATATAAACACTCAATTCCAAAATAAGGCATTTCAGTACCTAGTGGGTGCTACCATTCTTCATGAGAGAAACATACAGTGTGACATTCACTGCCTGAGAATTGAAATTATCTAGGTAAAGCAAATTTTCAGCTTTCAGCTGAATAAACAAAGTGTTACATTTTGCTAAAGCAGTGAAAAAAGGTTAGGCCTGGAAATAACACATACAATTGAGTTTTTAACAAAATTCTAATTTTTAAATTAGAAGGGCTGTTTCCATGGCTCTATAGTTTGCGTTATTTTACATATGCAGTTGCATAAACTATGGAATGGAGCAGATTGACCAGGTGATTCATGATGCAAGACATTAGAATCCAAGCTATTCTGTAGTGAATTATATTCCATACTAGCCTACAGATTCTTAGTGTTTGTTAAGATCCTTTTAACAACATATGCAGTAACAACTAAAATCAACCAAAAACTCGTTTAACAACTAAATCAGCGTTCACAATCCCCCCCACCCCCGCCAAAAGTCACAATTGGTCACTTACAATGCTGTTTCACTTAAAGAGGAAACTTGCTTAAAGAGCAATCTCGTGGAACACATTATGCTCTTTAAGGGAGGTACCACTGTAATCAGATTACATGCGAACTGTACCATTAATATTGTAATAGCTGTAGAATGACACACCAAAATATGAATGCTGTAGGCCAGGATTTAATAGATTACACACGATCCATGCTCATAGCAAAATTATTCCACCTTTGAGGATGAAGGAGGGAAGTACACTCCAACAACTGATTTGTTAGGGCTATGTATTCCTGGATTTGTTGTACTGGAAAAAAGTGAAAACCCTTACAAGATGTGCTAACTCTGAGACAAGTTACTTGAATCTAGTGTCACAATTAACTATTTACATGACTTGCGCAAACATACTGTAATGCAGACAAGCACAGCATACCAAATACACTTTTAATGGTATCAGTAGTTATTCAGTCAAATATGACATTTAATTTACTGTAACAATATAATTTAGCTGCAGTACACTAACTCCACCTATTGTACATTGTTCATTCCAAACCTAGACTTTAGCAATACAGTCAAACTGTCATGGCTGGAGATTTATTTTGGTTATTGCGTGTGCTACTTTTACAGTTTTCTTGTGCTGTAAGACAACAGTTCATTTAAAAAATAGACTTGTTTTTCTTTTTTGTGTATAGAGATGCTGAAAACATGCAGCTTTTTCAGGAACATGAGCTGCTAAAATTTTAGCTGCATTAGTAAAAATAGAGTGTCGCACAGACCTCTCTCAATTCAGTCTTGCCTTGGGCAAATGTGGTTTAGAACTGGACATTTTCTCCTCAGGACTTCCTTGAAGTTTATATTATTTCATAATATTTTCCGTATTATTCTCTATCCCCTTTTTAATGCAGCTTTACATCATCAGTGGCCTGAGTATGTTCAGGAGAAGAGGCTACATCCCAGGTACCACAATTCTAGACAATAAAAATATCATGGTTGGTAGCAGTAAAATATAGGTAGAAAACTCCACAAAAGATCATAATGAGGATAATTTCATGCAATATATATGTAGATGTGACAGTCATAAGATTGTCATCAAATGATTTATTGAACAGCACTTAGAGTATTAGAAATAGCTCTGATAAAAAATTGCTTTAATATTAAACATGTACCTGCTAACGCAGAAAACAAAACAAACCACTGAATTCTAGA
This sequence comes from Furcifer pardalis, assembly GCA_030440675.1. Taxonomy (NCBI): domain Eukaryota; kingdom Metazoa; phylum Chordata; class Lepidosauria; order Squamata; family Chamaeleonidae; genus Furcifer; species Furcifer pardalis. The sequence continues at coordinate 246,667,969 of CP126890.1, forward strand.
AAATGCAGATTAGTAATACTCCTTGAATATTGTGGAACAAAAAACATTAAATCCACAGGGAAACCTGAGCAGTCAAAACGTGAAAGTGTGGCTTACATTTCTAAATCATATAGAGGTCTTAAAAGTCATCTGACATTTAAAGATTTGTTAAGGTAATCATTATTGTACCACGAAAGTAGAGTTAATTTTCTCAGAACTGCATGTCTTAAGTCTCCCTTGGCTAACTGCAGGTGGCATCTGGTCCACTGCCAATGTGTCAGAATCTCTAATCATCATCTGAGCTGCATATAAACAAGCATCCAACCGTCTTTTTCTTTTCATTTTCAGAAGATGAGGACGGAAGTGATAGAAGGCAACAATACCAAACCTAGTGCTCCTCTTCTGGCCCAACGGTACCCAAGAATGGTCACTAAGGATGGGCATACCACACTCCAGATGAATGGTGCCCATGGGAAAGGTCTTGCATACCTAAAAGATGCTTGGGGGATCTTAATGGATATGCGTTGGAGATGGATGATGCTGGTATTTTCTGCTTCTTTTGTACTTCACTGGCTTGTCTTCGCAGTCCTCTGGTATCTACTAGCTGAAATGAATGGAGATCTGGAGATTGACCATGATTCTCCACCTGAAAACCACACGATTTGTGTAAAGTACATCACCAGCTTTACAGCTGCTTTTTCCTTCTCACTGGAAACACAACTTACTATTGGTTATGGCACAATGTTCCCAAGTGGAGACTGTCCAAGTGCAATTGCTCTACTTGCTATACAAATGGTACTGGGACTGATGCTGGAAGCAGTCATCACAGGTAACTAGCTCTTATTTTGTAATGAAGTCCTTGATATGCTATGGCTCAAGTAACAATGTTGTGATGCAACTAGAGTAAAGGAAGGAGGGTAGGGTAATGCCACTGAACAGTCTGAAGAAACAGGCATTTAAAAGAAACAGTTTGCTAAAGGTATACTTCAAGTCTTATATGAGAAGCAAATAAAGACCTGATTCTAAAAATCACACTGAGCAACGCTATGCAGATGGATGCAAATGATCTCTGATTTGTGTTTTAGTTTAAAAACCCTTATATACTTAATTGAAATATACATGAATAGTTGTCATCGTTATCTTTTGTGCAGATAAAAGTGTAAAATTTAAGAGTATAATCCTAACAATTTTACAAGAGCAGTCTGTCCAATTTCCTTTAATTAAACGCTACAGTCTAAGATACTAGAAAATACTGGCAGACCTTTTAACACTGATATGCTTTATTTGTAATACTTTTTAATGGGCTAAAAAATGGGAAAAATTTTATCAGTAAATTTAACAAAATATTTACTATATAAGAAAATTAAATAAATAAATAAAATTAATATTACAGAGTAAACCCTTTCAAAGATATCTCAGAGTAAACAAAACCGAAAAGCAAAATAAAAAAACCAAAAAATATTGTGGCACCTTAAAGACTAACTCCTGTATTTAAATGTGAGCTTTCATGGACCAAGTCCACTATGAAACCTCACATTTAAATACAAGAGTTAGTCTTAAGGTGCCACAACATTTTTTGGCTTTTTTTGCTGTTCTGTTTTGTTTACTCTCAGATATGCTTGCACAGACTAACATGGCTACCACTTCAAATATTGAAAGATGGCATGGGACTGAAAAACTCAATCGAAGAGAAAGTACAGATCTTGTTCTCGCCAATACAAATGCAATTGCAAACACATTTAATTGTTGTTTTTCAAAATGATCATGAATTTTTAAGTAACCAAAAATATTATTGCTGTTTACACAATGACTTAGACATCATGGATAATAAAAGAAAAAGCACAAAATACTTGTACTAACAGTAGCACGATGTGATCTTAATGTGAAACTGTCTTTTTACTCATGTTCAATTTACATTTATAAATAATACTTATATGCATGATCTATATTTAATTTTTTTCCTTTTTATTTAGGTGCATTTGTAGCAAAAATTGCTCGTCCAAAGAATCGAGCTCTCTCCATCCGATTCACTTACTCTGCAGTAGTAACGCACAGAGAAGGAAAACCATACCTAATGTTCCAAGTGGCCAATACTCGTCCAAGCCCACTCACTAGTGTGCGAATTTCTGCAGTTCTTTACGAAGAGCGAGAAAATGGACAGCTTTACCAAACTAGTGTGGATTTCCATCTTGACAGCATCACTTCAGAAGAGTGTCCTTTCTTTATTTTTCCCTTAACCTATTACCATTCTATAACTCCATCAAGCCCTTTAGCAATACTCCTGCAAAGGGAGGCTCATCATCATTTTGAGCTGGTAGTCTTCCTTTCAGCCACACAAGAGGGCACAGGAGAAACATGCCAAAGGAGGACATCCTACCTTCCATCTGAGATTATATTACACCACCACTTTGCCTCTATGTTGGTTCGAGGTGCCAAAGGGGAATATCAGATTAAGATGGAGAATTTTGACAAGACAATCCCAGAACTATCAGCAGTGGACTCCAAAAGTTCAAAGAGGACTGATATGGAGATACGCATTAATGGACAGCACATTGACAACTTCCAGATTTGTGAGACCCGTCTGACTGAATAGACTGACTGAATGAATGTAGTGCCAGATTTTTTATTTTTTAAAAAGAATTAGACTATTATGTCTTCGTTATTCTCCCCGTTTTCTTGTGCTCTTTTTGTTTTCTACCTTGACTTTGGAACAGAGTGCAGAATAAAGAGCAAAGGATCTATGTAACTGGAGCAGATGCTGGCTGAACTGTACAAAACTGAGTCAGGGAGAAGAAACGCTACACAGATTCTGGAAAAATAGATGTGTTACCTGCTGAATTCACTAGACTACGATTAAAACTGCACTGACCCTGAAAAAAGAGATGTTGAGATCCAGACAACTTGTCAACAATCTAATTAAATGACACTAGGGTAAATATTGTGACAAATTGGATATAACTATAGTAAGCGATCTTAACTAAAAGAATCTTATCCTGATAAACCCAAGATCTTTCAAATTCCTTGAATCAGCCCTCTCTTGCTATTTGATTACAAGAGAATATGCTGATGTCTAAACATGTTATGAAGAATGTTGCTAGTATTTTCTGTGGCAGTGAAACTGCAATCCTGCTGTGCTTGTTTATTAAGGAAAATCACAAGCATTTGCTGAAGCTCTTTGTTCCAGCAGCTAAGAACACTTTCAACATCCTCAGGCAGTTTTATGATGAAAGTAAAGGACAAGAATCTTAACATGTATTAAAGACTCTAATATTCTACATTGGGACTATTTTCACAATAAAAGCATACAATAAATTTAGCAAACATGAAGAATCCAACTACATTTGCATTCATGACTCTCCTGTCAAGAATAACCATCATCTTATATATCTTCTAGCACACCAAAGCCTGAATAGTCCTGTCATCAGAAACATGCAGTGCTTCCTCCATATATCTCTATTCTTTTCCAAATGTATGCTCTGTACATATACATCTGACTGTTTTAAAAAAACTGTACAAACAAGCAATATTGTGAGACTTTGAACATAGGGCGCTATACCAACAATGAATCGTAAATATTACCAGAAGTACTGGTGGTAGTTTTTGTTTTCAATTAAACTGACAAGTTTGTAAATGGTCTATCGAAAGGGCTACTTTTATGGTTTCTCAACATTTCTTCAACAAGAGAGAGCTCAATAATTACTCTGAACTTGATATCAAGAAAAAATGCAGAGCATCATGAAAACTGCTCAATATTTTTTACGTTAAAATATAATTAAAAGGCTCTTCCTAGAAAACATTCTACAGGTATCAATATTCTCAATTTCAAATAGCCTTTTAGTTAGTGGCTACTTGTGAAGAGTCTGATCTCTAGTTCTTGAACTCGGATAAACATATTTATATGTATATACTAGTACTGCTGTTGAGATTTGTTATCAAATCATAGAGTATTTTCTAAGAAACCACCTCACTTTTCTAAATCTGTTCAATGGGTTTAAAGCAGACAGAAAAGATTTGGATGATGTGGTCAACTGAGAACACAACAGGGCTCTAGTCAACCAGCTGTCCACAATGAAACCAGCTGCCAATTTATAGCTGCTAAAACAAAGCAACTTAGTATTTTATTTATGTTACTAATGTGTTCTGTGTAAGCAACTACTAGATTAGTCTGAATATACTAAAATGGAAGGAAGCACCTTTTGCAACAAAAGTGAGCAAGGAGTCATGACAACTTGTGTGGTAGAAACAGTTTATATCTAGAACAGTGTTATACTATAGCACTAGGCTTTTATGTTCTCTTACAGGGTTTTGAAATTATTTATTCCCTTGTCTGTGCTGAGGCTTTAATTTTTTTCATTCACAGCATACTGTATGTGGTTTAGCCCAATGCAAAAACTGAATAGCAATCACTACCCTGCATTAATATACATTAAAATGTATTTGTATTCACTTTATTCTTTGTCAGTCATGGTCACTTTAAATATATGACTGCTTTAGTAGTCTCAAAACGTACAAAGTTTAATTTATATGCCCTATTTTCCTAAATTCCAAGCAATCTAGATTTTTTTTTAAATTTTAGTGGAAGATCCCATGTTCTAACGTATTCAATTTATAGAAGAAAACTAATACAATAAAGAATTGAGTACAACAGGCAGGAGATTACATGCATTCAACTTATCCTCCAAGTCTAAAAATATAATTCAGAGCAATCAGATAAACAATACAGCCACATTTTGTCTTTTCAGATCAAGATGTCAATTTAGCAGCATTTAGATATTGTTAAGAATTTTTTAATGACTATACAGATTCAGAAGATCACTTCTCACACTAAGATCAAGTGTGATGATTCAGAAGCAAAAAAAAATCACTTATTTTAAAGGATACTAGATAATGCAGGGACACACAAACAGGGTGAGATAACATTACCACTAAGACTTGTGGTAGAAATATTCCAATAGCAAGAAGTTTTGCAACTAATTTTTATATGAAAATCAATTTTTAACCTTAACATTAACTTTATAATTATCAGCTATATTTGTTTCATTTGTAACGCATGTTCTGCAGAGCACTTCAAATAACACCTTCCCTGGTGGCAAACCTTGGCACACCAGCTGTTCTTGGACTTCAATTACCAGAAGCCCAAGTCAGCACACCTGCTGGTCAGGGCTTCTGGGGATTGAAGTCCAAGAATAGCTGGTGTGTCAAGGTTCGCCATCACTGCCTGGAATGGGACACTGTAAGTCAGAATCAACTTAATGGCACTATAATTATGTAAAGAACAAGAGCTCTTCCTCTCATATGATGTAATCATTAGCTATTTTTGTCTGGATGTGGTAAGTACTGGTTCAAGTCTCAGCTCTGCTTTAAAGCTCCACTGGACATCTGGCTCTGAATATCATGATTTTGCAATATAACCTATCTTTAAAAAATAGAAAGCAAACTTTAAAACATATTTCTGCATTAACATGTATTATTTAAAAGTCACAAATATACTAACTCTGAAGTATGTGGTAAGAGAACACCAATGTGGTTTACCAGACACCTGGATTCAAATCTGGAGGGTGGCAATGCTAAATTAGTCCTTGAGTATCACAGATAACACTAAAGACCTACTAGGATTGCCACAAGTCAGACATAACATATATGAACATTAATAAGCTGAAAGCAATATAGATGAATGCAATCAAACTAGCTTTGTGTTGATGTTGATGAACAAAATAGACGAGCAAATAATTAATTTCCATGCTTTAAAGGGGATACAAGTGGCATTTTAAAAGACATAATTTTCAAGCATTGGTTATTATTGAAATCTAGCAATGCTATAAAGTTCAAGTTTTATATTTGAAAAAAGAACTCCTTTAGATGGTAGTTTAAAGTTATTCACTCAAATTTTATTGATTTTCATTAGAAATGGGTTCTTTGTTGCTACTAGTACCTTTAAAATCCCTCAAATAGTTTAATATCTGAGAAGTTTATTAGAATTCAGCAGGGTCTCTAGAAGCATTTTGATACTGAAGGACTTACAAGAAATCCTTATTGGATGGGTGACATACAAACCCCCATCATTATTTTTAGGAGATACAGTAATACCTCGGATAACATTAGTATCAGATAACACTAAAATCGCATAACATTAAGCAATCTGGGGGGGAGAATTGCATCGGATAACAACCGCTAAAGCCTGTGTGGTTACAATGTATCTCTATGGATCCCATAGGATTTTAACATGAATCGGATAACACTAAAAATCGGATAACACCAAGACTTGTGGAACCAGGTTTTAACGTTATCCGAGGTTTTACTGTAAATGTATTACAAATAGCCCTAGAAGGCAGAAATGTAGGATGTACGCATATGGTGAACACAGCATTCTGTCCAAATACTGTATATGCTATTTTTCTAGTAGGAAAACATAATACTTATTTGGAAGACAGGAATGTTTCCTAGAGGGCTGAGAGACAACTTGATGTCAACTAAACTCTGCTTTGGTCATACAGTGAATCCAATGTACATGTAAGTTATTCCACAATGCAAAACATCTAATGGTTGGCCAGTGCAAATTTCTTCATGAATTTAAAGTAAAATTTAATCTGATTATCTCATTAAAGCCTAAAACCTGGCTGTACTGGCTGTATGGCACTGCAATCCATAGCTTGCTTTGCAGCAAGGCCTAACTTCAATGGGTAAAAGATTCAATATACAGTCAAACCTCGCATAACGAGTGTTTTGCTTAGCGAAAAACTTGCATAACGAGCAAGTTTTTTGCTAAGCGGTCTGACTCGCATAACGAAAATTTTCGTTATTCGAGTTGGACTTTCCCTATGGAAAAACTCGCATAACGAGCGTTTCTATAGGAAAAACTCGCATAGCAAATTTTTCACTATGCGAGTTTTCCCCCTTGAAATGCTCGTTATGCGAGTTTTTCCATAGGAATTTTGTTTGTTTCGCATAGCGAGCAACCTCTCATAGCGAGCAACCTTGGATAACAAATTAAATTCGTTATGTGAGGTATTACTGTACGTACTGGTCATGAACTGGCCATTTGCAATGGCCCTTAAAATAGTCTACTGCTTTCAACAGCATACATAGCATGAAAAAAAAAGTATACCTGCTACATATATACCAGTAGTCAAGCTTAAAAGATCTACTTCCACCTTTGAATAAGCTATGCATGTTGTAATGCCAAAAACTCAGTGAAAGACTTCAGATTGGACAACCTACAATAATTTTACCTCTATTCAATTTCTTTTTCCCATATAATTATTACATCAAATTTCATTAAAGACACCAGAGCTTATATTAAACCTCAATTACAACTTTTGGTATGGTGGTTCATGTAATTACACTCGGATACATGAATTTGGAAGCATCGCTGATAAAACTAAATACAGTAATACCTCATATAACATTAGTATCGAATAACACGAAAATCGCATAACATCAAGGAATCTGGGGGGAAGAATTGCATCAGATAACATTAAGATCCTATGGGATGCTTCAGATAACAACCGCGAAAGCCTGTGTGGTTACAATGTATCTCTATGGATCCCATAGAGGATCAGATAACACGAAAAATCATATAACACGAAGACTTGTGGAACCAGGTTTTAGTGTTATATGAGGTTTTACTGTACAGTAAAACCTCGAATAACGCTAAAAATTGGTTCCACAAGTCTTAGTGTTATCCCATTTATGTTAAAATCCTATGGGATGCATCGGATAACGTTAAAACTCCATAGAGATACATTGTAACCACACAGGCTTTAGCGAATGTTATCCAATGCATCCCATAGGATCTTAACGTTATTCGATGCAATCCCCCCCCCCCCATTGCTTAACGTTATGCAGTTTTAGCATCATCTGATGCAAACATTATCCGAGGTATTACTGTATGAGCTGTTTAAACCCACACAGCTTTTTGAGTGGGGAAAACAACATTAGCCCACATACCTGGTTCTTTTCTGCCTGGCTTTTCAAACCGCCTATCTCCCCTGAAAAGGTAAAAAGCATGTTTCAAAATTCAAAATTTAGAAGAAAGACTGCTTCAATTATATATGGCTTACAAATCAATATAATGTTTTTTTAATATCCTATTTCTTTTACTTTTGATAAAACACATCACAGTAGATTAAATAAACAGTTTAAAATCAACATATACACCTCTAATGTGTTGCTTATGCATCTGTCTTAATAATCTTAATACTATTTTTGTCCATTCTATGGATGATACAGGATTTCACCTTTTATTTTATAATAATGGACAAGGAAGGATATGTTGTGTATAGAAGTATTTATTTTATTTTATTTCTACTCTTTTTCCCTACAGAGACACTCAAGGCACTAACAAGTATGAGTAAAAAATCATGCTGTTAACTAATACTTCCATGATGCAATAAATAGTAATGGAAATCTTCTTGCTTAATATTTGAGGAAACACATAAAATGATAACTTTTACTATTTTTCCTAATATTATCTGGATTACTTTATTTATCCCAATAGGTTGACTGATGCTTAAGCTCATTTAAGAAATCTGGGCTAGTCCAATATAATTTGCCTTTAAAAAAAAATACTTAACCCACATACCGTATCATAAACTATATTTGAAAATTTTCATTAATTTCAAGAGCACTTCCATGATGCAGAAGTACCGTATATGCCGGTGCACAAGGCGACTGGGTAGATAAGACGACCCCCCAACATTTCCACTCAAAATATAGAGTTTGTTATATACTCGCTATATAAGACCACCCCCTCTTCCGCACACCTTCCACACATGCAAAAGAGTAAATACAAGAGTTACCGTAATCTTTAAGGTGCTACAAGTTTTTTGATGTTGTTTTGTTTAGTCTCTGATACACTTTGCTCAGAAAATATTACGGTATATTTTCGCGCAGGAAGACCTGTCCTTTCTCCTGATTGGGCGAAGGGGAGCTTGGGGTGGGATCTTCCCGAAGAGACAGAGGAGCCAATCAGGTTGCCGCGGGCGCGAGTTTAATGCGGGCGAGTTTGAATGCGAGTGAGTTTGAATGTGAGTGAGTTTGGACGCGGGCGAGTTTCAATGCGGGCGAGTTTCAATGTGGTCGTGCGGATGGTTGCCGCGGGCACGAGAAGCAGCCCCAGCCATGTGGGCGGTTGCTCCGCCGCTGCACAAGAACCGCGATAGGGGAAAGGACAGGAACCGCGCAGGAAGACCTGTCCTTTTCCCTGATTGGGCGAAGGGGAGCTTAGGGCAGGATCTTCCAAGAAGGTGGCGGGGTAGGATTCAACGGTCTCCCCGGAGCTGCTGCCCAAGCCCCGGTAAGTATTTGGGAACCCAAATGACATGCACCCGATAGACAAGACGACCCCCCACTTGGAGGCATTTTTTTGGGGGTGAAAAAGTCGCCCTGTATGCCAGCATATACGGTACCTACTTTTTGAAATAATCTAAATCTTCTTGAGTTTACAGAAGCAGTTCTACAATTTTTTGGATACTGATAATAATTTATAATTTGTTTTAATTGTCTAAGCTTTCTTTACCAATACTTCTGCCCACTCACGATTGCACAAATCTTCTCTTTCTTTCAATAATTAGGAATACTGGGATCATTTTACACATTAAGTAGGGCAAAATTAACCCACTACTGGGTGTATCCTTATGTGAAACTGTTGCCAATCTGAACTCCCTAACCAGTGTATTGCATTATGTCTTTTTTAACTTGCAAAGCAATATAACATAAAATAACTTATATTTTGGCCCTCCAAAACTCTCTAGAAAAGGTATACAGTAATACCTCGGATAACGCTAAGACTTGGTTCCACAAGTCTTGGTGTTATCCGATTTTTAGTGTTATCCGATCCATGTTAAAATCCTATGCGATGGATTGGATAACGTTAACGCTCCATACAGATACATTGTAACCGCACAGGCTTTAGCGGTTGTTATCCGATCTATCCCATAGGACCTTAACGTTATTCGATCCAATTCTCCTCCCCAGATTACTTAACGTTATGCGATTTTAGCATTATCCGAGGTAAACGTTATCCGAGGTATTACTGTACATACAAACATGACAACATACGATATAGTTATGCTAAAGACATGCTAAAACACATGTTCACATTTGTTCTTGGAATGTGTGTCAATAACCTCAAGAAAAATGAACTTTATTAGCAGAGCTAAGATCCAAAACATTGCTTAGCTACATGAAAGAAATCATGCTTACATGTTGTTATTTGTCCTATTTTTCTTTTAACATTTGAGCTGCAAAGGTCAACACAAACATTTGTGATTTTTATCAACACACCTAGTTACCTGATCTCTACCACAAATGCACACCATTGCAATACATATGTATTTGAAGTTACCTTTCCTCCCAGCTCTGTGACCTGTGCATTTCTCTGCCCCCTCCTCGTCCAAAGCCACCTTCCACATCATCAAAACTTCTTTGGTAGAAGCCACTTTCTCCTCTGCCTCTCCCTGAAAGACAAAATAAATTTCATCCCATATAATCTTCAAAAATTCCTTGGAACATCAGTATGACCAAAGCTTGTCCTCATACCTCACCAAAACAGATTTCAATTTTTCTTTAAAGCATCTTCAAGAATCAGAAATTTATTGCAGCATTAGCTTTCACAGATTACATTTCCTCAGATTCCTCATTGTAATCCATAAAAACTCAAGCTATAAAATATGCTATTAATCTTAAATGCACCATAAACCTAATTTTTCTTTCTTGTTTCTCTTCATTGTTGTCCTGAAACAGACTTCTTGCAGCAACCTCTTAATCCCACCCACCACCACCACCCGCCTTTATAAAGTGCAAACTCTTCTGTTCTTCATAAAAGCACCGGCTACATGAATGCCAGTTGTTCTACAAGTCCTGGAGTTATAAACAATCTCAGAAAAGTTACTAATGTATTAAAATAATGACAAGCCCTATGAAAGCTGGCAGAGAAGAGACAGAGAGCTCTGATCTGTGTCCAGCAGTCCACTACATTTTTAGGGAGAGTATGGCATGGAGGACAGGGCCTTATCCACAAGCGCAACAAAAACTGCATATTTTCATATTTACAGAGCATTCCATCTACAGTACACTCAAGTCTCCTGAATCGCTTGCATGCATTTCCTTAAGGCAAGCATTTTCAACCTAAGGCTCATGGGCCAAACCTGGCCCCCGAAGCCTTTTCATCCAGCCCCCAACATCCTCCTCGTTGCCACCGCTGCCACCTGGAAGCACTAAAAACCCCCAGCAAAAACACATATTTTTAATGAGGTCTCGCTGAAATCTTGTGAGATCTCACCAGAATCTCGCGTTGCCAACCCACACAGTCATTCTGAGGGTAGTGATCTGGCTCCCACCCTGAAAAGGTTGAGAATGCCTGCCTTAAGGCTTGTGTGAACAGAAAAATGCTTATACACAGAAATAGTATACATAAGAGACAAGCAGTTGATGGGCATTTTTGTGGAATTTTACATAAAGAAGAATGCCCAAAGATCATGCTAATTATTTTTGAAAGAAATACCAGAAAAATTACTAGTTATTCACTTGTTGTTATTGTATTTTTTACAAAAATAAAAAAGATATGCTTGAGAGGGTTCTATGCCTTATGTGTTAAAGAAAATTGGTTGGCTTTGAGTCCTCTGCATCTTAATTTGGGGTGGAGGTTGTGACTGCATGAATGGTTAGGGGAAAGGAATTGGCACTTGGTATTGTGAAAAGCAAAAGAAATCAGTCAGAATGCTGTACAGTGGAACAAATGGCTCGGTTAACATAAAAATCATGTAACAAGAGGAAATCCATAGAAAATAGTGGGTTGGTTTACAGAATTTTTTTTTGAATGGATTAATTGGCTATAATGCATTCCTATGGGAAACTGTGTTTCAGTTATTGTATTTTGTTTCTCAATGCATTCCTATGGGAAATTGCATTCAATGCATTCCTATGGGAAATTCAGTTAAAGTAATTTTCACTGTAAGAAATGTCCCGGAGGACGTATTAATTATGTTAACCAAAGATCCACTGTAACTGATGTTCTGTATATTCTTGATCTGAAACATGAACTTGTTGAGTGCATCATCCCTAAATAATAAGCTGATTCTTTCAGTACACTGAGCTAATGTTCAATAAACCCAGAGAAAGGACACCAGTTTGGAGCTCTGGCACCGTTGCTTTCTTCACAAAGATTCAAAGGTGATCCTCAAGCTACAGAACCAGAACTTTACCATAAGTATCAATGTAACTTTGTGATGTGAACAACACAGCCAGGCGCTAGGCTTCATAACAACCATGGACTGAGAAAAGGAGCATCAAGTTGCTGATTTTAAAACACAGTGACCTCTGTGGGCCACTTAATGTACCATCATTGGGACATAAAAATATATCTATTTGTGGATGATTTTTTGAGGTACAGTAAAACCTCGCATAAAGAGCGCCTCGCTTAGAGACTAACTTGCTTAAAGAGCAGAATTTTCTCTGAATGGTCGCCTCACTTAGAGACTAACTTGCTTAAAGAGCAGAATTTTCTCTGAATGGTCGCCTCATTTAACAACTAAAACCAACCAAAAATTCACTTAACAACTAAATCGGGATTCGCAATCCCGCACCACCACCAGAAGTCACAATTGGTCACTTACAATGGTGTTTCACTTAAAGAGCAAACTCGCTTAAAGAACAATCCCATGGAACACATTATGCTCTTTAAGTGAGGTACCACTGTACTATGTCACCCCCTACAGAAGAGTAAGAATGAAATATATGAGATGCTTAAGAAGTATGTGGCCGTGGTGAGCAACAAATTCAAAAGAAAGTTCTATTAATAGCACCGCACAGGTGCAGAACCCAAAAGTGGGGATTCACAGACTACACGAAGGAGAACTAGCAGGTGTAATAATGAGCAAACTGCACAGTCCATGGGTGCCCCCAAAAGAAGAGAATGGCAATCCACTGCTGTGTATTCTCTAACTAGAAACATCTACAAATGTTATCATAAGTCAGAACTGACTTGATGGTGCACAATTATTATTATTAATCATGACTACAACATATCTCCAGAACAGACTACCAAGGAAAGGCAACACAACAAGATTGTTTGAATTGTAGCATGGCAGAGTGGATGGAATTGGTTTTTGAAACCCTGGCATATGCTACACACCAAAACAGAAAAAGCACAAACTGAACTCTAGAACAGACTACAGTAAAACCCCAGTTTACAATGTAGGTCTGTTCCACCAGCCTCCATCGTAAACAAAACAAAAATTGTAAACAGAAGCACATTTCCCCAGAGGAATGCACTGAAAATTTAAAAAAGTCCCAACTGGACCAAAAATAATCAAGAAAAATACAAAAAACCCACCAAAACATCCAAAACATGCTAGACACAATCATCCCCCACCCACCCCCACACGAAAAGTCCCAACTGGACCAAAAATTCAAAAACCGCCCAAAAAAATGTCAGACGGGATTGTCCCCCACTCTTACAACCTGCCAATATAAATAGAAAGCAGGAAGTCAAAGACATGATGGACGAAAGCAGTACACCAAGCAAAGGCACTAGAGATGGTGATGTCAAGGCTGCTGAACCAGAAGAAATACATATGCCAAAAGATGCTCAAGTTTAGACACTCATCATGACCAAACAAAGGTGTGTCACTTCCTTGCCTCGCCTACTTTGAAAGGTCATCATTAATAAATGAGCCAGTGACCTGGGGAAAAACTGAACAGATGCTAGCAGTTGAAGCTGCCAGATGTAGCAAGTTACGAGAGAGGAAATATGAGCTCTACAAGACATGGACCCTGATCAAGCTACCACCAGGCAGGAAAGCTATTGGGTGCAAATGGGTCTTCAAAATGAACGGGTGTGCTACAAGGCAAGATAACTTATGCAGAGATATGTAGAAGACTGTGATTAACCTTTAATTCCTGTTGTCAAGGACAATACAATAAAAATACTCCTAAGCATAGCAACCTCTAAGCAGATGCAAGTCAGGCACCTAGATGTTAAGACTGCATTTGTACATGGAGAGATTGAAGACAACAAACAAAGAAGAAGAGAGATCAGAAGAGGTTTCATGGTATGCAAATCCTCCAGAAAGCAAACTGTTATTTCAACATTGAGCCTAATATGAAAATAGAGTTTAATTTATAATACCTCTCATTCTAGCACAGTCAGGGGACCAATGAGTCCTGCTGTATTTGAATTGAACTATTATTTCCATGTTTCTTATGGGTTTAGATTTTATGTCTATTTGGAAGTTTGGCTCAGTGTACTCCTACAGGGCCAAATTTTGCATAAATAAGCTTCCACTCACATTGTAACAGCTTCTCTTTTTCTCCTGGGGGAGGAGCACATTCCCGGCTGTAGTGCTGCCCAGGGAGCTAGGAAGAAGGTCGGAACCGAGCGGATAAGGTCCCCAGACTCTCTCAGTGCCGGTAGGGGCAGCATACAGTCCAGAAATAGTGGCAGAAATGCTGACAAAGACAATGGCACCTCTCCAGCGGTAAGTGCTGAACTGCGACTTCCGATGGGGGGCAGTGCCATTTTGAACTAAAAAATGGCACCGGCCACTATTTTAAAGATAAAGGTAGTAAGATTTTTCGGTCATAAACCGAAAAATGGTCGCAAACCGGGGAATTGTTCTTATTAAATTTGCTGTTGGAAAAATGTAACCCAAGGCAATCATAACCCAGGGTTTTACTGTATTTATGAATGTCAATAACACAAAATATAGGATGGATTCATGTGAAGAAATAATCTTAATTACCTTTTAGCACTACAATAATCATATCTAACAGTAGGACCCAACTGTATAACCTTGCTAAGTGCTTTCTACCATTGCTTTTATGGGCTTATATTTGTGTTTTTTTAATTGTTTTACATCTTTTATTCAATTTTTGTGTCCAAAGAAAAAATGCCATGGTGCATTTTATACAGCCAAAATGTCTTAACATGGGGGCTAAGAAGTCTGATTCCTCTAGAACAGTGGTGGTGAACCTGTGGCATGCATTCCAGAAGGGGCATGCATATCCCCTCTCTATTGGCACATGTGCTGTCGCCCCAGCAGTTCATCCCTCTCTTCTAACCAACAGCCCGATGGGAATGCATCCTCCCTCCCCCGAGCACAGTTCACCCCACCCTTGTGCCCAGCAACCCAATGAGATAACTTCTTCCCTCCCCCCAGCACAGAGTTTACCCTGCCACTCTGTTTCTGGGCACTCAGTCTCTAAAAGGTTCGCCAATACTGCTCTATAGCACTACAGTATTTTAATATTTACAAATCTCACCTCGACCTCTAGAGGAACTTCGACCTCGAGGAGCCCCTACCACTGTTCCTCCTCCTCCTCCTCCTCGTCCCATTAATCGTAGGACAGCAGCACTATTTACAGACATGGAGAAATTTCTCTGCCAAAAAGAAGGAACAAATGAAAGAAACATATTTTAATCTTACTATAAAATCAGGCCTATCCTGTTGAGATCTAACATATTTTTCTACAAAAACAATTAATTAAAGGTTAGGTGCCAATATATTAAAAATGCTTTAGCTATGGGTTTCTTACTTAATATGCAGATAGACTATTACACTTGATGACCTATGGGATCCTTTCTATCTCTACAATTCTAGGGCTGAAATCCAGTAGTATGTCACAACTGGAGTATATCCACTGAATCAATGGAACTTATAGAGGAGTCAACCCAGGAAGTCCCCGTTAACTAATTGGGCCCATTTTATTTGCTATTTACTACTAGATTTCAACTCATGATTGTAGCAAGTTCTTTTGAGTGAGAACTGACATCAGGATAAGAGAAATCATAGAAATCTACATTGAAATGTTCTTTATATATGAAACCTGAGACATTTCATTCCATATTCATATTATATCCTGCCTAAATATTATTTCATTTTTCAAAAATGAGTATTTTGCAGTATTTGAATGAGACTTTACAATAGGTTGTAGAGTCTAGTCCAAAACACATTTAATCCCCACAAGTTCCAGTCCACAAAAATAAAAAAAGACCTATTGTGAGTTTGGACAATGCACGATGAGCTAAGACACTGATCTGAAGAAACTTCTCACCATATAGCAATTTATTTGTGAATTAAAATCTATAGATCGTGTTATATCTATAGATCGTGTTATTTTACATAAATATATAGAGAACGACCGATATTTTAGCATTATGAATGAAACATGTAAACTCCAGATGTTCTGGACTGCAATTTCTACAACACCTTAATACTGAACATGTCAGCTATGGCCAAGATAATTTGTAAACCAAAACATGTGGAAGGTTCCAAGCTGTCTAGTTCTGAACAATACAAACAATGCAGCTGCACTCTTTGACTTTAACTACTAATTCTCTCATTTACTCATTTAATGCAGTGGTTCTCAGCCAGTGTTACTCAAGAAAAATAGTATTTTTATGATAGCTAAGAATTCACCTTCTCACAACCCCTATTTCCACTTGTAAATGTATTCCTATGCCTGTAGTTGCATGAATTATTTATCTGTGTATGTTGGCATTCTTACAGTGACTTGTGATGGGTCTAATCCATTTCTTTAGCCCATAACTTAGTGTTGAATAAATAGGTTTATGGAATGCTTGCAAACACAAATGTCCTCCTAGAAACAGAAAGCAGGATTGTCTTTTTATAAGAGTGAGACACAAGTTCCTTGACAGATTTTTAGGATAAAAAATATGAAAGTTTATAAACTGACTTTGACTTGTTTCAACAAACTGTGATTTAAACTATGAGTAGGCAATATGCAGCATTCAGGGTTCCAATGAGCACCTTTGGAACTCTGCCCCACAGGTACCCTCAATGTGATGTTAGCATTTCCTTGTAAAAATAAAAATAACTGACTGAAGCAGATCCACGGTGTCTTCTAGAGACACAGTAACAATTCTCCTGTATTCTGATTCGAATCCTACTGCCGCAGAATCCATTCACACCCTAATTTTTTATAATTAAATTTGACTACCAAAGGAGGCTTGGTTTTAAAAAAAATTACACACTTCATTTTTGTAAGAAAAGTTGGGCTGGAGGATAAAGGGAGTGGATGCATCTCTCTAAGGTGCAGGGATAAGTGCAGGGAAATCACCCTCCCTTTAAGGAGCTGTGACGGCTCTGTGGTTAAGAAGCTCACCTTGTTAGTTGGAAGGCTGGCATATCAGCAGTTCGAGAACCGGATACAGTAAAACCTCATATAACACTAAAACCTGGTTCCACAAGTCTTCGTGTTATATGATTTTTCGTGTTATCTGATCCTCTATGGGATCCATAGAGATACATTGTAACCACACAGGCTTTCGCGGTTGTTATCTGAAGCATCCCATAGGATCTTATTGTTATCTGATGCAATTCTTCCCCCCAGATTCCTTCATGTTATGCGATTTTCGTGTTATTCGATACTAATGTTATATGAGGTATTACTGTACTGCATGATGGTCTCTGTCCCAAATCTTGGGAATATGAAAGGAGCCTCATTTGGACGTTCCCTGAGAAGAGTTTTTTCCACAAAAATTCTTTAAATCCCCAATAATTTCTGACACAAAATTATTATTATTAACCCCTCTTTCTCAAACTAATCATTTTGGTCTGGCTAATGGCAAGAAGAAGCCATGATCGGTTTAAATATGAAAATGGATGTTTCTGATTTCCTTACAGGCAAACTAGGCTAGAAATAATGGACCATTTAAAGCTTAACCACATTCACTCGAGCAGCACAAAACCATGGTTTAGCCATCTATATGTGAGTCTGTTCCAAGCGGTCAGTTCAGAACTCTTGCAAGATCTCTCACTGACAGCTCACTGACAGCTCATTGAACAGTGAGAAACAGAAATAGAGAGGGAGCTGCAGCTGGAGTCTATCTGCAGCTGGAATCTATCCATTTTGGGCTCACACTCCATCTACTAATGACTTTGACCCTACTTACTTCTAGCATGTAGGATTCGAACTTCAACTGAATGCAGCTTCACACAGACAAAGATTTCCCACCCCATTTAACATTACACACAAACTCAGATACTGAGTGGGGAATAATGAGCTGATATAGGAAAACAGCAAAAAGCTGTTATCACAGGCATGGAGATAATTATTACAATCTATTATTCCAATCAAACCACCCCTGCAGTCTTCAACTGCTTCTTGTCTTCCATTCATCAGGCAGTTTTCCTCCTGACAGTTTCTGCTATTTATCCATGTACAATAGAACCCCGAACAACGTGATGACATGGTTCCACAAGTCATGACGTTGTTTGGTTTTTCACGTTGTTCGATACATTGATTGAACAATGCTAAAAAAAAGCCCTGACGTCAGGGACAAACCACGCCGAGGCAAGGCTCGGCATTCCCCCCCCCCGGGTAGGTCCCTCGCATCTTCCCCTCACCGGTGCCGCGCCGCGCAACCCTCCAAGTCGCCCGACGTTGCAAAAGGGTAAAGATCTTTACCCTTTTGCAATGGCGGGCGGCTTGGAGGGTTGCGCGGCGCGGCGGCAGTGACGGGAGGATGCGGTAAGGTCCCTCTCATCTTCCCCTCACCGGCGCCGCGCCGCGCAACCCTCCAAGCCGCCCGACGTTGCAAAAGGGTAAAGATCCTTACACTTTCGCAACTTTGAGCGTGCGCGGGCATGTCATTCGGGGTTAGGGCAGGAGATGGGGGTCTTTCCCGTCTCCTGCCCTAACCCCGAACAACACGCGCGAGCACACTCGAAGTTGCGAAAGTGTAAGGATCTTTACCCTTTCGCAATTCGAAGTTTCGAAAGGGTAAGGATCCCCGTACCCTTTCCAAACATCGTGGGGGCGGGCGCTGGGGGGTGGGTTGGTTTGGGTAGATGTTCTACCCAATCCAACTGCCCCCCCACGCATACGCTTGTATCGAATAACGTGAAAATCGCGTTCTTCGATACAAGATTTTCCCGAAAATCTTGTCGCGTTATTCGGTTTTCACGCTATTGGGTACTCGCGTTATACGGGGTATTACTGTATATAAAATAACTCTACACAGCAATTTAAAAAACTTAATACTAGGAAAGAAACAGCATCTCAACTACCAAAAGAAAGTAATTTTGGGAGGAATTTGGACTGAATGTGGAGAAATCTTGAAAGGACCAGATGAACTCATCCTGGGTGTAAGAATGTGTACTTCAGAGTATGCTTCCCATGGGACATCGACCTACTACATGCTCCTTGCTTCCTTCATGTACTCCTTGAGATCCTTTATCCTTTGGAAGTAATTGATAATGAAATCTGGGGGTGAGAAGATGGCGACTGCCTTGCTTGTAAAAGAAGAGGAATCTCATGGCGAGAAAACGGGGTGGGCTCAAATCTTAGCATCTCTAGATCTATTCTCTGTATCACTCAGATTCTCCAGAAATTGGCATTGTCTAATTTTCTATAGATAACTAATTACTCATACCAGAGGGCATGTCTACTTTTTCTTTTACAAATCATTTCATGAGAAGAACAGCTGCATGTTCTGCTTCTTGTGAACAGTAAAAATGTGCCCAACATCACCTACACTGCAACTGTAGATATATAAGATTAGATATTTTTAAAATTAAAGTATGTATCCTACTTATTTAACCTTCTCCTCTCCTTCCACAGCAAGAATATTTAGTACATTCCAGCAAAATGGATATAAAGCTTTATTCAGGCTAACCACATTTCCATCCCTGATTTAGAATAAAGCAAACTAAATATCTATTTCACTTCAACATCAAAGAATGTTAATCTGGCACATCACTAACATCAGAGCTAGGCAAATATTCTGTGGTTATGTACTTCTCTCTCACCACTTCATAGATGTCCAATCTATGACCTGGTGACTACATATGGCCTCTCTACACACCTGGTACAGCATCCACTCAGTAATTTCTCACAGAACAGCTGATCAGGTAGGCTCTAGGGAAAACATCCTTTTACAGCCAGCTAAGAGACTGCTGCCAAGATCTTCATGAGACTGGGAGGCTTTCAGTTCCTCATACTTCTGCATTTCTGATGAAACTACTGTTTTCCCGCCACTAGCAACAGCAGAGCAACACTTCTCTTGGGGGAATTATTGGGGGGTTGGGGTTTACCGGATATTTCTGTTTCCTCTCCTCATCCACTTAAGCCTAAATCTCTTCTGCACATAAAGATGGAAAAGGGGGAGAGTGTGCACAGCTGCATGTTCCTAGCCAAGACTAGACATGGTCTTTGGAGCTCAAATGGTTGGTATGAATCAATATGCTATCAATTATTAATACACTTGTTCATTACTTTAGAAACCAACCTGTTCTTCTTCTGTAAAAGGTACTAGTGCCAAGGGTGGTAGGGGCTCCTCCTGTAAAATGGGAAGGAACTCCTTATCCAGAAGATCTGAAGGAATCTAAAGTGGAAGGGGAGATTTAAAAAATAAACTGAATGATAAAACACAGAGATTGTTTATTACTATTCCTACTACTACCACCACAATCTCTGATAGGAATGCACCAAAGGACATTTTGAATTTTAGTTAACAAACAACATCTGAAACACCTGTGTCTCCAATAAAACAAACAAACCTGTTTTCTCAGCAAACTGGGGCATACTGCAACATTAGATAGATAGATAGATAGATAGATAGATAGATAGATAGATAGATAGATAGATAGATAGAGATACACAGAGAGAGAGAGAGAGAGACTGGTACAAAGGAGATTTTTTTATCTTATAATGTTTAAAAATTTTCTATAGCCATGTAAGAAGAAAAGATCTGACTATACTGGAAAACCTATTTTTACTTTTATAATAACACCTCTAGAAACATTGAGACCTGTCCCAACACTGAATGAAAGGAATAGAATAGAACCTTAATGTAAGCGAGAACAAGAGTTAATGATCACTTTACTATCTGTGGCGAGACAATTAATTGCTTGCGAATGGAAAAACAAGTTTATAATTGATAAAGGGAAATGGTATAATATGGCATGGCATTTAGCACTTAATGACAAATTAACAAATGAAACAAAGATTAGAAGAGGTTTAAACATTAAGAATGTATTTTGGAAAATCTGGGAACCATTCGTTATATTTGGTATGACTAGTAATGATGGTATTAAACCAAGTCAAGAAATGTTGAAGTTTTGGCAGAACTGAGATTTTAACATGTTTAAGCTATTCAACTTATCTGGGATCATATAAACAACATGAGCTGGAATGATTTATGTGCTTTGTTTGCGAGTTAGTGTGCATGCACATGTATGTGAATGGGGGGGGGTGTAATCGCATATGTCTTTATATGTACAATTTTGGTTTCCGTTCACTGTTTTTTTATTATATTATTGTTCTATATGTTTGTTGTAATATATATGTGATAATAAATAAAAATATAATTGCAAAAATAAAAAATAAAACCTTAATGTATATTCATTATGATAAGTGACAAATATAAGGAAGTATGATTTCTCTTTACCAATACCAAATATGACTCAACAATTTTTAAAAATATCATAAAAGCAGCAACATGACATTTAAAGAAAAATAAAAAAAAGATTTTTAAGTATTCCAGTGTTCTACAGGAATTTCTTAATACTGAGTAAAAAATTCTGAAGCTACTGGAGACTTCAGGGATTAAATATCTTGAATTGTACACAGGTTCCAACAATGAATATTCTCTTAACTCACTTTAGTTACTTGGTTTCAGCTGAAAATAATTGTTATTTTAATTCTCGATTCTTCTTTTAATGCTCTTTTGGCATTTGATATCACAAAATAAATTATATATGATCTTCTATGACCTATTTACCTACACATAAAATTATATATAATTTGCATACTATCAGAGCACTCTTAATTTTTTGCTCATCAGCAAGTTTATAGTGCAATGCTTCTGGAGCCAAAGGACTTATTGGGTCTACACTAATGCTTAGGAGAAGTCTGGGTATACACTTAATGTTCTTCACTCTTCAGGGAGGCTCCACCTATGTCAAAGATAAGACTACCGAAGTTGCCTACTTCTGGTCAAAAACAATCTAATTATTTTAGCATTTTAATTTGTTTTGAATTTTACAAATATAAAATATACTTCTGTAAGTTTAAATTGGACAGGCAGGCAGCGGGGAGGGGAGGAAAAGGAGGTCTTCTGCCTACTTACCTTGTTGTCTTTCAGAAAAAGTGCAAGCATTTCTTCTCTCCCATAACGATAATCTGCTAATTTATACTTTGGCAAAGCTGGAGAAAGAGGGGGAGATGTCACAGTCCCACCACTAGACAGAGCTCGTAGCCTGTGAGATGGGGGAAAAAAGAAATTAAAACAGCTAGGTATTTTATACATATTTTCTCCAGCCATTATACTAGACTTGATTAGAACAGATGGCAAGAAGAAAGTTCTGAGACGTTCAAATGGTTTTAATTTATGTATTTTTATATAAAGATAGATTTAGCTAAGTCACTCTTCCTCCAAAGTGAGTCATATCTGACTATAGGGTTCAGTGATTATCTCCGTTTATAGCTAAAGAGCCAGTGCTGTCTGCATCTGCAGATGTTTCTGTGGATGTGTGGCAAGCATGACTAGACACCAGAGTGCATGGAGTGCTGTTACCTTCCCACAAAATCAGTAACTATTTATCAACCTGCAATTTCTTGCTTTCGAATTGCTAGGTTGGCAGGAACTGGGACAGAGTACTGCTCACTCCATGGTACAGCACTCTGGTCTCAAACTGCTGACCTTCCAGTCATCAAGTTCAGTATCTTAACCACTAAGCCACCACAGTCCTGGCTAGAGACAGGATTTTTATTGTATTGTATTTTTGTACATATTATATGGTGTTTCTATTGTATGATTTTATGATATACAGTAATACCTCAGATAACGTTTACCTCGGATAACGCTAAAATCGCATAACGTTAAGTAATCTGGGGAGGAGAATTGGATCGAATAATGTTAAGGTCCTATGGGATGTATCGGATAACAACCGCTAAAGCCTGTGGGGTTACAATGTATCTCTATGGAGCTTTAACGTTATCCGATACATCCCATAGGATTTTAACATGGATCGGATAACACTAAAAATCGGATAACACCAAGACTTGTGGAACCAAGTCTTAGCGTTATCTGAGGTATTACTGTACTGTGAACCACCCAGAGAGTCCCAATGCTAATGGGGTGGGCATAGAAATAATAATAATAATTTTGTGTCAAGAGATTACTCTGGGTTGAGAGGATTTTGCTGGAGAAACTCCGCTCAGAGGACGCCCGAATGAGGCTCCTTTCATGTCCCCAAGTGCAGCCCTAGGGTATCGAAACCCGACCTTCCAGTCTCCAAACTCAGCGTTTTAACCACTACGCCACTGGGGGGAGCTGCGGGCATAGAAATGAAAATAATAAATAAATAAGAAGCTAATGAAAAATCTTTGGTTGAAAAACATCATTCATATCAGAGGCAAATATATTTCACGCTGACTCGCTTCTGTATGTTATCATCACATTAAAAACAAATAGTTGTGATTTTCATGTTAATTCTACTTTCATGGGTTCTACTTAGGTTGATTTTACTTAGAATTTTAGTATAAATAAAGTGATATCTCTGATCTGGTATTTGATTCCAGCATTGGAAAACTATTGTATTCTGGACTAAACAGGATCTTAAAGAATTATTCAACAGTGGTGAACCTGTCAGAGCATTTACTGTTGAGTAAAGAACTATGCACACGGACTCTGAGTGTCAGAGGTTAAAGTGAAAAGTTTTCAACAACATATTCTGAAAGATAGAAAGACTAACTGAGCATGCAGGAAGCATTCCACAGAGAACAGAAATACTATCTCTTCCTTTCCTTTACTAGGCTGTTTATCCTCACAGCCTGCTCTACAGTGGATTGCAGCATTAAAGCAGCATGTCTCCATCCTGCCTGCTGTTTGTTAGCTCTTGAAGAAAGAAGGGTATGGAAGCCTGCACAAATCCAAAACGTTTAACAATTATCCCATGTATTATCTTGCATTCTTGATTTATTCTGACCAAGGTCCACAAATATACCACCACCCGTATCTGATTTCACAATATAAATAGCTGATTTACAATAATACTTTCCCAAGAATCTTGCCAGGGACAGTTGGTTTATTAGGAAAAATTGGCCAAAAGTTACAATTTAGCTTAGTTTAAATTAAGCAACAGGATTTCAGTTAATCTGTTTCCCAACTCAGGATCTAACATCTTTCCTTTATTTTAATTCTTACAATATAATCTAGTCCATAAATAAGATTATTATTCAAACAATCCTCTGGACACTGTTCTGGGGAACTGTGAATGTACTACAAGCTTCTAAAAATATGGATTTCTTCCTTCATGTTGAAGTTGCTCTAATCACAATTTGCCGTGATTTCTTAATTGGGCCACTATATTACCACATAACACAACAGCTATGACTATAGCAGTGATAGAAAACCTTGACACACTAGCTCTTCTTGAACTTCAATTCCCAGAAGCCCTGATCAGCAGAAGTGCTGACTTGGGTTTCTGGTAACTGAAGTCCAATAACAAGTGGAGTGCCAAGGTTCACCATCACTAGAGTAGAGCATCTCATAGTAAGAAGGGAAGCAGAATAATATTATGACATTGATACATTTCCTTCCTGGCTTTTCTGTTTTATATTTTGACAAGCTCAGGATTATAAACTGAACCACACTTTCAAACAAGAACCTCAGATCTATGGACACCAATGCTATGGTCTATAAATAATAACAGCTGACTGCTAAGATATACAGTTTATTTCCATGGAGATACATACTATAGTTTAACATACGCATTTCTGTATCTCTAATAAAGTACAGTAAAACCTCGAGTTACAAATGCCTCAAGTTATGAAAAACTTGAATTACGAAAGGTTTTTTTGAGTAAATTGGTGCCCGGATTTACACAAAAAAACCTGACTTATAAAAGGGTGGGGGAAAGATTCCTTTAGTCTGTGACTTTCTCCCAAGCTCAGAGGCCTTTGCTGTGACAAAAAAACTGGGGGGGGGGGGAGATTTTCAGCCACAGCGAAAACTCTGTGCTTGGGAGAAAGGCGCGGACTGAAGGAATCTCTCCCCCCCCCCCTTCCTTAGCCTGGAGCACGGGCGGACAGGCCGGGGACAGCAGCAGAAAGAGACACGAGGACATTTTTTACAATGTCCTCGTGGCTTTCTGCCGCTGTCCCTGGCCCGTGCGCAGGCTATGGAAGGAGGGGGAGAGATTCCTTCGGTCACCACCACTCTCCCAAGTCCTGGGGCTTGGCTGCAGCCTAAAATGTCCCCTCCACTTCTTAGGCTACAGCCAAGCCCCAGGACTTGGGATGACAGTGACTGATAGGATCTCCACACACACAGACACACAGATCGCATTGGTCGCTGTCCATCTCCCAAGTCCTGGGGCTTGGCTATAGCCTAAAAAGTGGGGAGACATTTTAGGCTGCAGCCAAGCCCCGAAACTTGGGAGAGTGGGGGTGACTGATGGGATTATTTTCCCAGACCGATGGGAAAAGATCCCATTGGTCGCCATCTGTCTCCCAAGACCTGGGGCTTAGCTGTAGCTTAAAATGTCCCCTCACTTCTTAGGCTACAGCCAAGCCCTAGGACTGCAACTTAAAATGTCACCCCACTTCTTAGGCTACAGCCAAGCCCAGAACTTGGGAGACAGGCAGCGACCGATAGGATTATTTCCCATCAGTCTTCATCAGTCGCCAATGGGAAAAGATCCCATCGGTCACCCACCATCTCCCAAGTCTTGGGGCTTAGCTGTAGCTTAAAATTTCCCCTCCACTTCTTAGACTACAGCCAAGCCCCAGGACTTAGGAGACGGAGAGCACCGGGAAAATGATCCTGTTGGTCGCCGTCCCTCTCCCAAGTCCTGGGGCTTAGCTGTAGCCTAAGAAGTGGAGGGGACATTTTAGGCTACAGCTAAGCCCCAGAACTTGGGAGCCGGAAAGCAACCGATGCAATCTTTTCCCATTGGTTGGGGGAAAAGATCCTATCGGTTGCCATTCCTCTCCCAAGTCCTGGGGCTTGGCTGTAGCTAAAGTAGTAGAAGGGACATTTTAGGCTGCAGCCAAGCCCCAGGACTTGGGAAAATGGCGGTGACTGAAGGAATCTACACACACACTTCCTTAGCCTGCAGCACCAGTGCACGGGCCAGGGACAGCGGCAGAAAGATCCACGAGGACATCGTAAAAATTGTCCTTGTGGCTCTTTCTGCCGTTGTCCCCGGGCCTCTCCACCAGTGCTGAAGACTAAGGAAGGGGGGAGGGGAGATTCCTTCAGTCCACACCTTTCTTCCAAACACAGAGCCTTCGCTGTGGCTGAAAATGTCCCCCTACACACACACTTTTCCTGTCACAGCGAAGTCTCTGAGCTAGGGAGAAAGTTGCGGACCAAAGAAATCTTTTCCCCCACCTTTCCTTAGGCTGCGGCGCCGGCAGATGGGCCAAGGACAGCAGCCACACTGGCTGCCTAAGGCTTCCCTATGGGGATGCCTTGAGTTATGCCAAAAATCGAGTTACGAAAGGTTCCAGAGAATCGACTTTTGGTGTAACTCAGGTTTTTACTGTACTGGCTGAAATCCTGTTGCCTAGCATGATAGACTGGATGACACTAGACCTACTGAATCAGTGTGTATTAGATAAGTTAATTCCTATGTACATTCAGTGACTCAAATGGATGTACTCAAGTTGCAACTTTACTTTAGCACAGTAAATCATAACTAGAACAGGCTCATTTAAATCAATTTACAGAGTAGTTGATTTACCAAATTCCCACTGATTGAATGGAGCTACTCCAGTGTGACTTACTATACTAAGCAACTGGATTTTGTCCACCACGTTTTTAAATATAACTGAAATGAAGTTCACACTCACCTAAACTATATGATGTCATAAGAACTATAGATTGGTTTCAGACTCAGCCAATTTACGTTAGATCCATGAAAAGAACAGGACTTTAAGTCAGCCATTTCTTACTTGCCCACTGATTATCATGAGTCCACTTAAAACATAACTGAATTTGGATAAATTCAAGGTCTTCCTCACTTGAAAGCCGGTTGTGTCTGACCATAGGGGCCATGCTCATCTCTGTTTACAGCCAAAGAGCCAACATTGCCCTATGTCTACAGACGTTTCCATGGTCATGCGGGCAAGACTAGATGCCAGAGTGCATGGAATGTTGTTACCTTTCCCGCCAAACTGGTAACTATTTATCTACTTGAAATTTCTTGCTTTTGAATTGCTTAGGTTGGCAGGAGCTGGGATAGATGATAGGCGCTCACTCCATCACACAGTGCTCAGGTCTTGAACTGCTGTCCTGTCAACCCTCCAATCGTCAAGCTCAACGTCTTAACCACTAAGCAACCACAGCCCCACTGGATCTGGATCAAATGCTAGGATACTTCAAATGAAGAATTATCATCTGACTAAGTAAAGTATCAGCTCAAATAATTATAAAACATGAAAAGCATAACCACAAAGCTTTCTGCATGTAACTGTTTACATTCTTTACTTCTAATGTTATTAATTAGGAAAATCCAAATTAATTTAGCTAACTACCTAGAAATGTCTTGTATTCGTTTGCTGCCACCCTGTGGCTGCTAATTCAGGACATAAAACTATATAATGTGTGATTAACCTTTCACTTTCACCTGAACTAACAATCTGACAAAATACATATTATGGGAAGTATCAAAACAAGAATTTTAGAATGTTTCAAGTAATTCAAGAACCAAAAATGTATGATGCATTCTGAAATTAAAACAGCTATTCTCTGTGTAATAAAGGACTGGCTGCATTACCCAAACCAATGTCTTCCTCAACAATTCCTTACAAAACAGAGAACAGGAATGTTTGTTAAAATATAGCAGCTGCAATCGTATTATAATATGCCACCACATAGCCCTAACCATGTAAACAACACATCTAACAGTTCCCTAGTTTTACAATGGGGCAACTGACCAGTAAGATGTATGACTGGTAGGCAACAAACTGAAAAAACAAACTCTAAAAGCCACACTATTTCAGGCAATACTGTGTTTTCAAAGGTTCATTAAAAGTTCATTTATAATTTGATACTAAAATAATGTGAGCATATTTACTAGAATCTTCAGCTACAATTATGCATTACAAAGAGTTGGGGGGAATCTGCAGTTGTATCTTTTGAATTTGTAGTTTCAAATGGAAGATTTGGTAGTCCCATCTACCTTTACATGTGCAAATGAAAAGATTTCCCTTTCACAGTGGGCAAATGCAGTGAGACAGAAGCAAAGCCAATTTTTGGTGGGAAATGGTATAAACAGAGAGGGTTATTTGTACAATTCTCTTCTTCAGTCTTCAGACATCAATTCTAGTAACTGTATATACAAAATAAAAAGTATCAACTGTACAGATGTTGCCTTGTATCAATTCTGACCCTCTTTTCCAGCTATAGCCAAAGAAACCACAATAAGCAAACAGAAGTTATGCTGTTTGCATTATGCTTGCTTTTTATTGTCTTCCAGTCACTCATGCCCTGTTTGCCTAGCAAAAGCAGTTGAGCCTTGGAAGCTCATTTTTCAGTGGATGCCCAGAAGCCATAGCATCCAACAAGATCCTTGTTAATCTGGGTGATGACCAAACCCTCATGGAATTAGAATGTGTTCTGGCCATATTAAATGGTTGTGGAACAGATATAGTCTGGTTCTTCAGTTATGATCTGCACCTGTTCAGCATACAACTGCTGTTGTTACAATATTTCTATCAGCCTTAAAATACTACCTTATGGTTAAGGCAAATTATTTTAATCAGGAAATGGTCTAGTATATATCTTCCTTAAAGTGGCTTCAATCCCTTTCAACAACAGTGGAGTATAAAGCCCACAGGACCAGTAACTCAGGATTTGTTATATGCCTAAACACTAGGTGACTTACACTTGGATAAGAAGATCCTAGATACCTCCTTGTACAAGTTCCACAGATGTGTTACAGTCAAGCCAATTGACAGAACAGGATCCTGATCATTTAACAGTATATGACTGCAAGACAAGGCAACAAGTATCTTCTGCCCACTATAGCTATCAGAGGAAAAGGAAGAAACAATCTCAAGCTACTACTTGCTTAGTGCCTTGTGTACATTTCTCTGTTTCACTGGCTGATTTATTGCTGTTGAAACAGTAATATTAAAAGGTATAAAGGGGAAAACAAAAACAAAGGGAAAATCTTGTTTATATAACTTCATGCGGTAGAAACTAATGACATCCTCAATTCTCACCACTATATTTCCTTTAAATTAAACACCTCCTATCCCCACATTTTAAATTCTGAGCTTTTGCCATGGGGAAGCCACTGGAAGCTTTGGAACTTAAAACAGAGGGATAGAAAGCATTTAATCCATTTAAAATACATTTTGTTTGTTTGTTCAGATTATATTGCTGCCCACTCGCCGAGGCAACTCAGGGCAGCTTACAGTCAACAGCGACAGTACAGTAAAAATCATAAAATACAACCTCACAAAACAACCAAAGCAGAACACAGACTAACTCCCCTCTGGCCATTGTTGTGGGCTCAGAGGAGGGGGCGATGTTCTCAGCCACCTGCCAAGCCATGGAATCTTCTCCCTCAGACCGTTGTTGTGGGCCCAGAGGAGGGGGCGATGTTCTCAGCCACCTGCCAGGCCATGGAATCTTCTCCCTCAGGCCATTGTTGTGGGCCCAGAGGTACAAACCAGTGATATCATCAGCTTCTGTCACATCAGGTTATTAGAACACGATCTGGGCTAATATACTTATAACAAGCCACATTTCTCCAAAAAGAATAAATCCTGATTGGTATTATTGACAAAATACCAGTCTTTTTTAAAAACTGCTAATGATATTCCATCATACATCAGGAAGCAAAAGCATCTTAAGCTGACTCTTTAAAAGTGATATTGTTGGCAATCAGATATAACATATATATTCTAATAGATATACAGTAGTCTCACAAAATGTAAAATTACTCAGCACAATGACAATCTTTGGCATTTAAATTGGTTGCTGCTCAATTGTGTTGTGACTCTTTTTTAACCTACTTTTTTAAAACATTAAATTTGCTTGTATTTGTGGTTACTACTGTTATATATTTTACCTTGCTTTTAAAATAGTCAGTTACTAACAAAATCTTATTGATAGACACACAAGTCATAGGAAACTCACCATTCAGGCCCAAAGTTAAGCGTCTGAGTTTCTGCTGCCATTTTTTTAAAGTATTAACCTAAAAAGGAGAAAAAATTGAAGTCATGAATCAATAACCTAACCTCAACAAATGAAAAGATAAAGGCAAATGCTTCAATTTAAACATCCATAACTGCATCAGCACTTAGTGTGACACTTTTGACTGTGGAAAAATGAATGAAGTAGTAGGCAGTTACGCTATTGTATCTGCTACTGTGTCAATACAGCATTCAATTTATCATGAAAGCTAGGAGGAGATACCCTACACCTGTGGTTCCCAAAATGGGGCACACACCCCACAGGGGAGGTTGATTTTAAGGGGGAGTGGAATTGAAGAATGTTTAGACCAAGTTAATGGCCTTTTAAGCTTCCTCCACATAAATATGAGTTCACTTTTTGAATAATAAGAATTATAGGCCACAGAGATGGGGGTGGTCAGGATTTTAGAGCTGCTTAGATGGGACATGGCCAAAGAAGGTTGGAAACCACTGATCTACACAAACAGAATTTGTGAGCTGGTTTTTGAAGAAGGACCATACTGGGCAGCCTAGCAGTACACATCATGGACTTCCGCCGTGCTAAATTTGAAGAATGGGAACATTTTTAAAGTACTAATTTGTTTCCCAAAAAGAGTCCTTCATTCACCAAATATGTTTTGCTACAATTTCTTGTTTGTGCATTAACAATCTGTAGAACTTTTCAAATGCTGGGATTTTCTACTGTTTTGGACTACAAATCCACAGTTCTGGGAGTTCTACCTGACAAATAGACACCTAAACTGTGACTCACCTTGGAGAAAGGTCTCAACTGGTAAGCTTTGAGGTTGAGCTAACCCTAGCTCCACCCAAACATCATGTTCTTATTGCAGTGCTAGCTGGGAGCTTTCCTTCTAAACAGGAAGCTAAGTAGATCTGGGCCTGGCACAGCCTCAAAGAACTCCCAGAATGGACAACTGTGAAATGTATAGTCCAGGAAATAAAAAAAATCCCATTCCTAATGCCTACAGGTGGTGTTTTTAAAACACTTTGAATCACTTTTTTATTTGACATTGCTATGTTCTGTCATTAAAAGATACATGAATTTAAAATACTTATTTGACAATGAAATATTTCACAAACATTGGTTCCACATGTCTTCTGCAGTATTTCATACCTTTTGCCCTAGCTTTTTGCCAAAACCCCGGGTTACAACATAGGTTTGTTCAAACAGCCTCCATCGTAAACGGAAATGGTCGTAACCTGAAGCACAATTTCCCATAGGGATGCATTGAAAATAAAAAAGTTGCTGACTCGACCAAAAATAATACAGTAAAAACTCACATAAAAGGTGCCTCGCTTAGAGACTAACTCACTTAAAAAGCAGAATTTTCTCTGAATGGTTGCCTCGATTAACAACTAAAACCAACCAAAAACTCGCTTAACAACTAAATCAAGGTTTGCAATCTCCCCACCAGAAGTCACAATTGGTCACTTACAATGGTGTTTCACTTAAAGAGCAAACTCGCTTAAAGAACAATCCCGTGGAACATATTATGCTCTTTAAGTGAGGTACCACTGTACTTAAAAAATAAAAAAAACACACACAAAAATGTCAGTTACAATTGTCCCCCACCCCCACAAAAGCAATGGAGCAATCTCCTTACCTTTTCTATGCCGTTTAGGGACCTTATCTGATGATTTTTTTTACCCATTTCGGGCTCCCTGACCCCCCTGACGGCTCCAGGGAGGTCGGGGGACCCGATCCAAACTATTTCCAAAGTTCCCCCACCTCCCTGAAGGCTGTAGCAAGCCAAAATGCGGGATTTGAATAGTCTGTTGGTCTTTTTTACCCATTTCGGGCTCTCTGACCTCCCTGCCAGTTCCAGGGAGGTCGGGAGACCCAATCCACAGCTGCAGGGTGGCTGGGGAAGCCGATGGGGAGTCCCCGTCGGCTTCCCTAGCCACCCGCCCATGCCTCCGCAGCAATGGGGTGGCTGGGGAAGACGACAGGGGAGCCCCCCCGTCAGCTTTCCAGCCACCCTGCTGCTAAGAATGACTGCATCGGATAACGCTGTCAGATCGTGTAATACGCCAGTTACGCCCCCTCCTGGACCGGGATGCCTTGCTCATGGTCACACATGCTTTGGTCACCTCCAGACTTGATTACTGTAATGCGCTCTACATGGGGCTGCCCTTGGTGACCATGCGGAGGCTGCAGCTGGTCCAGAATGCGGTGGCTCGGGTAGTGATGGGGTGCGGGCGTTATGCTCGGGCCTCACCACTGCTCCGGGAGCTCCACTGGCTGCCAGTATGCCTCTGGGTGCAATTCAAGGTGCTGGTTATTACCTTTAAAGCCCTATATGGTAGTGGGCCAGGATATCTAAGAGACCACGTCACCCTAAGAACGTCTGCCCGTCCAACCAGGGCGGATCGGAGGGGCTCTCTTGTTACTCCATCAGCCAGGGATGCTCGTCTCACGAGCACTAGGAAGAGAGCCTTCTCTGTGTTCGCCCCGGCCCTTTGGAACCTCCTCCCGACAGAGCTGTGCCTGCAGACGGAGATCCTGCCCTTCCGAAAGGGCGTAAAGACCTGGCTGGCGGGTCAAGTGTGGGGACACAGTAACACAGGTTCCCACCTAGGATGGCTGATTTAAGGGCAGCCATCCCTCCCCCCACCTGGCATCTGTATCTGTATCTGTTTTTAGCTGTTTTATCTGTTTTATTGCTTTAATGTTTTAAATTTTTCTATGAACTTTTAAGGTTTTTATATATTGTTATGACCATTACCTATGGCGGTAATGTATGTTGTAAGCCGCCCAGAGTCGGGTCTTCCCGATTGGGGCGGGATACTAAATGCGAACAATAAATAAATAAATAAATCATCTGAGGTATTACTGTATTCTGTGTTAAATTATTTATAGTGACTGCTGTTAAGATCTCTATAGACAATAATTTAGTATGACTTCTGGTTTCTTCTTTAATACTTAACTACTTAATTAATATTTTAATTCTAGTTTTACAAAATATAGGTTTATAAAAAGTAATTATTATGGGGTTGGGAAGTTGCCACACCATGAAAGTTCAATCAAATATTATGAAATATTTGAAAGCAGCAACTTACTTTACACAAACTACTGTGATCATCAACAGAGCTGATGTTTACTATATAGTACAGTAATTATTAAAAAATCAAACACCCCCCCCCCCCAGTAACACCACCATCTGCTGGATCTTTACAGAACTGTATAGAGGATGTTCTCAGAACCAAAAACTTGAAGTCAGGGATGATCTGAGGCATTGATATTTACCACAAACTACTTGGTAGCTGGTTTCTGTTTAAAACTGTCTGTAGATATAACAAATGGCTAGTCAAAGAACCTTTACTCTGTTGCTGGTTTTGGTCCTTTACAGTAGTGTTCATTTTGACCCTTTATTTGTAAATTTGGCTTTTACTGACAACTGACATGTGTTTTTTTAAAGATCTCTTTATTTTTCTCAGAAACAGGGCAGTATAATTAACAAATATATCAGTTGATTTTGCCCACCAATGGATAGCTGTTTAGGCAGTTAACACCAAGCCTTCCTATGTTGAAAGACACAAAATACACTGACACAGGTGTTACGTTGCTTATTCTCTGCACTTGCAAAGGGCTGTTATTGTAAACCTCAATTTTCTTAGATTCAATTGATTCTGGGTGGGGTGGGAAGGTAGAAGGAAAGGCTTAATGAAATTAGAAGCAAAATGGAATTTTCACAATAACTGATCAACTAATAAGCAGCCAGTTGTTAATACTGACTAGATACGTTTTGGCATGCTTGACAAAAGAACTACACAACTTTAATGTTGACAAGAAAATGGAGACTTCAAGCAAGAGCTCAGAAAAAAAATGAGACTCAAAAAAGCAGCAATGAAAGAATCAGAAAATACTGAGTGTGAGGCTGTGTGGTGACCAAGATGATTCACAATATTCTACTCCCAATCACTATGTATGGGTATAGAAGATGAGCAGTGAAGAAAGCTGTCAGGAAAAAGTTGATGCCTTTGAAATACAGTAATACCCCAGACAACGATTCCATCGGATAACGCTAGAATCGGATAACGATGCAAGTTTTGGGGGGGAAACTTGCATCGGATAACGATTTTGGATAATGATTCTTAGCGTTATCCGAGGCAATGGTCTGCGGGTGTGGGGTGGTTTAGGTAGAACTACCCAATCCACCCCCCACCCGCAGCGGTCTCTGCGATTGCAGTAGGGTCCGGGAAAAGCACCCGCCTTTCCCCCAATCCTACTGCAGTCGCAGAGACTGCTTGTGTCTCTTTCCCTCCCTGTATTTAAACTATAGGGAGGGGGAAAGAGAGAGACGTGATTGGGTCCCTAGAGAACCAATCACGTCTCTCTCTTTCCCCCTCCCTGTAGTTTAAATACAGGGAGGAAAATAGTAAGACGCGATCCTGATCGTGTCTTACTCTTTTCCTCCCTGTATTTAAACTACAGGGAGAGAGAGACTGCTTGTGTCTCTTTCTTTCCCTCCCTGTATTTAAACTACAGGGAGGGGAAAAGAGAGAGACGTGATTGGTCCTGTAGATACCCAATCATGTCTCTCTCTTTCCCCCTCCCTGTAGTTTAAATACAGGGAGGGAAAGAGACACAAGCAGTCTCTGCGACTGCAGTAGGGTCGGGGGAAAGGCGTGCCTTTCCCCAACCCTACTGCAGTCGCAGAGACCGCTGCAGGTGGGGGGTGGCTTTAAAGGCAGTGAGGAAAAGAAAGAGACCTGATCGGGTATCTTTCTTTCCCTGCCTGCCTTTAAAGTGATTTGTCCCTGAAGTCAGGGCTTTTTTTTAGTGTTGTTCGATGCATGCATCGGACAACGCTAAAAATCAGATAACGTCATGACTTGTGGAACCAAGCCATAACGTTATCCGGGGTATTACTGTATGATGCTAAAGGAAAGCTTTGTAGATACCCTGGACTAACAAAAAGAGGAACATGTGGATCCTATATCAAATCATGCCTGAAGTATCTCTGGAGGCAAAAATGATTAAACTAAAGCTGTCTTTCTTTTGACACATCATGAGAAGGCAAGACTCTTTGGAAATGACAGTAATGCTGGGAAAGGTTGAATGCAATAGGGAAAGAAGACCAACTAGGAGATGGACTGACTCCCTGAAACAGGCTTGAGTTTTCAAGAGCTAGACAAGGTTGTTAATGACAAGACATTTTGAAGGTGTCTTATTCATAGAGGTGCCATATGTTGGAGGCAATATAACAGCAGCAGATATTCTAGTGTTTCATATGCAGTCCTACAAAGCTGGCTTCTACCAGGAACAGGGGGGATAGTTAGGAGGAGGTAAGAACTGGATCTCTAGAACATTCATCTATTTATTTATTTAATGGACCTCTATACCGCCCATCTGGGAGGTAGTCTCACTCTAGGCCAGGGATTCTCAACCTGCAGCCCATGGGCCAGATGCAGCCCGCGGCACCATTTCATATGCCCCCACTGCCTCCACCACACCAGGAAGTGCCATGTGGTGGAGGAAGGGCAAAATGGCCATCCAGCCCCCGAAGCTATCTGAAGAACCATGACCCGGGCCCTGGCTTTAAAGAGTTGAAAATTCCTGCTCTAGACAGTGTACATATTATAACATATGTAAATAAGAAAACAACAGCAAAAAGCTCGACCCAGTGGCAACATGTAACTAATCTAACAGGGTTATTCTGATATATTTTTTAAAAAAAAACATTTCCAGGGATGGGGCTTGGTGCAGCTCCACAGGCAAAGAATTTCAGAAGGTGGGTTCCGCCACCGAGAGGTCTTCTTTGGTTATTTTTAGTCTTATTTACCATTCTTGGTGTTGGCATCAGGATCTACATCATTTCTGAGGATCAGGTGACGTGGGCAGACATACTTTGAGAGATAACATCAGATAACAAGGTCTTGAACCATATAGGACTTTATACATTAGTGTTAGTATCTTGCACCTGACATGGAAAGAAACGGGAAGCCAAAGTAGGTGGACCAGAGCAGGGGTGATAATATTTTGTTCAAACCAGTATCAGTCTAGCTGCAGGTTTTCTGGACTCATTGTATTCTCTGTATCAGTCAAGAGAAGCCCCACATAGACAGCATTATAGCAGTCAATCCTTTAGACTATCAGTACGTGGACAAAAGTTGTCAGGAGTCACCTGTCCAAGTATGGATGTCGTTGGGAGATGTGGCAGAGATGGGAAAATGTGGCTTTAGAATATACTCCTAAGTGTTGTAGTTTGGTCTGAGGGAGAAAAGTTTTATGAGCTCTGTTTCAGGTAACAAAATGCCATAGGTTAGAACTGGGAGGAGTTAGGGAGCAACTATCAAAACCAGCTTCAAAATTGTGGCCCCTACAAAAACATGAACTATTTACTAAAAAGTCTTCCTGTTCAAAGACATAAGAGAAAACACTTTTTAAAAAGCCTATCATATACAGCGGTACCTCACATAACGAACGCATTGTATAGCAAAAAAAGTGCACAATGAAGCGTTTGTTATGCAATGGCGATACCCTGCATAACAAATTTTTTTTCATTATGCGGGATTTTGGTAACCGGGGTATACCCACTTCATGGGAACCAAAGTTAACAAACTTTTTTTTTCATTATGCGAGGCATCTCCCATAGGAAACCGCATAATTTAAAAGACCACATAGTGAAGAGCTCTGTGGAACTGAGTTTTTTCACTCTGCGGGGTTCTACTGTACTACTCTATACCATGAATATACAGCCTATCCTGTATAGGCAGATGAAAATCCACTGCATTATATTCTCAGGACAGTATTCATGGCTGATCGCAGTGATGATTGCTTATATTCGGATTCAGATATGGCAGAAAAAGAAGAATCCTGTAACACAAACAACAGGTCAAACTCTTGATAACCAAACTAATTGGAGGAGGCTTTAAAAAAATAGAGCGTGATCCAGTCTTTCTTTGGTTAGAAAAGATAAGGCCACAAGGCACATGTAAGAGCCAACCAAGGTCTCTTGCACAAAACATCATTTCTAAACTCATTTTAATTTGCTTTTAAACCTATACACGGGACAATAACAGAATTTACAGCTTAGTAGATAACATTTTCTGAACGCTAACAGAAAATTCCATGTAATCTTGCAAGACCGTTCACTAACACATGAAAGCATTTTGGTGAAATGAAATAGAGCCACAAAAGTAGAACTTTTAATACACTTATACTTTTATTTACTCACAAAGTCTCAGGCAGCCTTAAGACAATGCCTACTCAGGGCCTGGATGACAAAACATGGTTTCACATGGATTCGGTACTATAATCTGTTTTAACATCTGTACTCTGTAGTTAAGTGAATCACTGCAAGCTTTTTAGAGTATGGTGTCATCAATGTACTGATAAAACTGGTTCTGTCCCAACCAGGCATCTCAAGGCCAAGGAGATTAACAGAGAAGCTGAATCCAGATGAGCTGGTAGGCTAATGCTTCTGCAAAAGTGTCAACAATTATGACTATGGGCTATTTGGAGCTCTATCACAGCAAAAGAAGGGGGCAGCCAAAAATGAGATGGCTAGATGGTATTGTAGGTGCAATGGGTGCAGACCTAGGCAGGCTGAGGAAGATGATGGAGGACAGAGGTGCCTGGTGGGCAATGGTCCATAGGGTCGCAAAGGGTCAAAATCAACTGTGTGACTGAACAACAACAAATCAGGCAATCAGTTAAAAGTTGCTCCTCAATTCAGCTTACCACTATTTTAAAAAAGCAAAAAGAACAGATGGCAGCAGAGAGTGTAGGGCCTAACGTCAGTTAAATTAGATGAAAAGACAAATCAAGCTTTAGCAGATTTTAATTCTGCTTCTATAACAGTGATGGTGAACCTTGGCACTCCAGATGTTCTTGAACTTCAATTCCCAGAAGCCCTAATCAGGAGTGCTGACTTGGACTTCTGGGAAATGAAGTCCAATAATATCTGGAGTGCCAAGTTTCGCCATCACTGTTCTATAACTTTAAGGCTTGACTACTGTAATATCTGCTGTATATGAGCCTCTACTTGAAAACTAAATCCTAGTAAGACAGAGGTGCAGCTGATCAGTCAAAAAGCAGATCAAGGAACTGAGATTTGACCTGTGCTGGATGATGTTATACTCTCCCTGAAAATTTAGATGTGCATCTTGAGTGTTCTCTGGGATTCAGTCTTAGCCTTGATGTCACCCTTCAGTGGCAGCCAGGACTGCCTCCACAGCTAAAGTTTCTGCATCTGATGTGCCCATTACTTGAGATGACTGAATCTAATGACACACACCTTAATCACTCTCATCTGGATTACAGCAACATATTCTCCATGCAGCTACCTTTAAAGACTGTTCAGAAATTTCAACTCGATCAAAGTGCTCGCCTACTACAATGGGTATCTATTCCTTTCTAGGTTCAAGTCAAAGTGCTGAATATAATCTGTAAGGGCCTACGGTATATAGATTGGGACCAAGTGTCTGAAAGAACCTTCTTTCAATATTATCTTCATTATCTGCAACCAGAAGCATTTTCAGTAGCTGCTCCAGGATTATAGCATGCCTTCCCCTGGAAGTCAACTTGGTTCCCTCCCTTCTCCCCTTCAGGTAACAAACACCTCCCTTTTTAGAGTTTTCAGTAATTAACACAAGTGAATTTTATGGTAGGGTGTGATAATTTTTTTGCTTGTCATGTCAGTCTCTATTTTGTTAAGTGTACTTGTTGTTCTTCAGTCGCACAGTCGATTCCAACCTGTTGTGACCCTATGGACCATTGTCCTCTAGGCACTTCTGTCCTCCACCATCCTCCTCAACCTGCCCAGCTCTGTGCCCATTGTGTCTACAATACCATCTAGCCATCTCATCTTTGCCCATTTCCTTCTTCTTTTGCCCTCCACCTTTCCCAGCATCAAGGCTTTCTCAAATGAGTCTTCTCTTCTCATTTGAGGTCCAAAGTATTTTAGCTTCATCTTTACTATTTGACCTTCCAAGGAGCAGTCAGATTTAATTTCTTCTAAGATTGACTTATTTGTTCTCCTCGCTGCTCAGGGTACTCTCAAAACTCTCCTCCAACACCACATTTCAAAGGCATCTATTCTTCTGCGCTCAGCTTTCCTACTGGAAAGCTGTACTTAAACTATCTTTATTTGAAGTTTTAAATAACTTAAATGTTGTAACTTGTTTTTAAAACTGTACTTTTCTATATATTTATGAACCATCTTGTGTCCCTGCACTGGGGGGGGGGGGGGCGCAGCGGCGGCAAAAATAATATATGTAAAATTTGATTTTGCTACAATCCCTCAAGTTCATTAACAAATCATCCACATTTACCCATCTTTGTTTCCCACACAGACATGCTGTAGCTCATGTTATCTAAAATATCTGCTAGGTTAGGCCATTGCTAACCTTGGTTCCAGGTCTTCTGATTTAAATTCTTCATACTGTAAAATCTTGCAAAAATATCTTATACATCTACTTATTATACAGAAATGTATTAATTACTTTGCTATCACTGGTTGGGTTATTTTCTGTCATTAAGACTACAGTTGAAAAATGATGCACCATCTTTTGGTAGGTTTCAGAAAGTCTGGCTTTGGTTTTTCAAATGTCTCACTTTATCTTTTACTTCTTACAGGTGATCAGATTAATTTTTAATCTCAATCCTTTAGAATTTCCATCATAATTTATGCAACTGCATAATAGAGAGAAAGACAACTTCTTTGAAATATCAACTCTCGTATAATATAAACTCTCAAAGAATTAAGTTACTGAATGTTAACCTTATCCTTTTTGTCACTGATCACTAAAAAGAATGATTTTGCAACCTTAATGAAAATTTAAGTTGCATATTTACTGATAACAAACAGTTCTTAATTTCTAGGCATCTGATTATAATGCAGTTGAATTAAATTTCTAAATGGCTTTTAAATAACCAACTAGTTTACATTTAAATATAAAACATATTTATCAGCTTATATGTAAACTATGTTTTTCCACAACAAGCAATAATATGGTATTTACATTAAATATTTTAACAGGAAAATTACATATTGTTTGTTCATGATTGTGTTTCATGTTATATATTTCAGACAAGAACGCCAAGAATTAGTCTCTAAACTTTAACGTACCCTTATAAAGAAAATTTCAAAACAATCAGATATGTGCTGTATACTGTCTCTGGCACCTTCCAGTTTACACCGGGTAGGTCACCATGTTTTACTGTCCAATTAAAAATACTGTACTACAAAATCATGAGAACTGTAGATCTCTTCTTTGTAGAGTACCCAGCCTGTTAGGGCCAAAATGCTAATTAACTTGTGAACCGCCCAAAGAGTGCACTAAGTGTTATGGGGCGGTATATAAATGTAATTACTATTGCTATTGTTATTGTTATTACTTTCCCAGTAGATCAGGTGAAAGGAACTGCAGAATGAACTTGCCAAAAGGTGCCTTCATTTTGACAGTTTCACATTTGGCCTAGACACGGAAGAAACCACCGACTAAAGTTAGACTATCACCAATGTATGCTTAAATGGAGTTTACACACTATACTGTACTTCCTACATACTGGCAGTTGGTAAAAAGTATCTGTCACTGCTAGTGGCCTACAGG
Organism: Furcifer pardalis; assembly: GCA_030440675.1. Lineage (NCBI taxonomy): Eukaryota > Metazoa > Chordata > Lepidosauria > Squamata > Chamaeleonidae > Furcifer > Furcifer pardalis. Next base: position 246,708,685 of record CP126890.1, read on the forward strand.
ACCCTTCTATGTTAACTACCAGAAGTTACCAATCCTTCCAGACCACCTCACTGCTTTCTGCCATTCCTCAAACCTATGTAGTGCCATTCCTAGGCTCAACTAATCAGAGTCCAGTAGTAGTAACAGCTACTGGGGCTGTTCCTCCCTGTTGTGTTGGCGAGTCATGGTTATAGAAGAGCTTTGCTAATGAGTACCGCTTAGTCCCATACCACGAAGAGGAACCAGTCATGGGCGAGGAGGGGTTTTAGAGACACATGGACAGAGAGTAAGCAAAATAAGACCAAAAACTGTCGTGACACTTTAAATGGTAACTGCTGTTATTTCAATGTTAGCTTTCGTGGATCAAGTCCACCTCGTCAGACATTAAGTGTGAGACCTCATGGCATCAATTTATACACATCAGGTACAGAGATACAGAATGGTGGGTTAGCGTAACAGATAAGTATGGACGGAGAGAAGTCATACGCTCCTCCGAGACTTTATAGTCCAGTATTACCCACTCACCCAGACTTAGCAGCTGCAGCCTGGAGAAAAGGCCCACAACTGTCGACTGTCAGGTCGGAACCAAAGCCAACTCAGACCCCTCCAAAACTTCCTTCCATCCCCCCCAGCAGTCCATGCCATAGCTTCAAAACCTTCGACGCCCGGCTCCGGCTCCCTCTCCCTAATCTCCCCGACGCTTTTCGGGCCACATGACATACGCGAGGCCGGTGCTTGAGGAAAGGCCTAGGCGAGTTCTCGCCAAAAGGGCCGCGACAACGGGACCCACATAGGCCAGGAGGGAAGAGCAGAGGCTCAGGGAAGGGTCGCGCCCGAAAGGGAAGGTGTGCACTACCACGGCTCGGTTTACCTGAGGTCGCGGACGGAGAGTCGCTCGGATCCAAAGGCCAATCCTCAGCCCCAACAACACAAGATGGCTGCCGCGCCGCCACGCAAAGTCATGTGACCTCGCCTCCGTAGCCCCGCCCCCTCCCCTCAAGCCAGGAAAGGGCCGGAGAAACGGGCTCGTTGTTGAGGGAGCGGGAGGAGAGGCTTAGGAAACTGGCAGTCCCGCGGCGGGAGGCGGTGGCCGCGGAACTAGAGCCGGGCCAGCCGGCCTCGCCGTGTTAATTACCAAGGCCGAGCCCTACTTTCGTCCCACACTTTCTCGGGGGAAATCCCCACCCCCTCACCAGTCTCTGAAAGGGGGGAGAGAGAGAAACTCCCTGTCTTCTGCACTGTATTTTAATGTTAGCTTTCGTGGACCAAGTCCACTTCGTCAGACATCGTAGTAGTGCGATTTCATGGTATCAAGCATATCAAAAACGCAGTAGCACTTTTAAGACTCACTGTTATACAGTATTTTAAGATGAGTTTTTATGTGCCTCGAGTCCACTCCGTCAGACATCATAGTGAGGTGGTATCAAGCATATCAAAACAAAAACGCAATAGCACTTTTAAGACTAACGGTTATATTTTAATGTTGAGTTTTCGTGGATCAAGTCTACTTCGTCAGACTTAATTCAGGAAAGCTCACATTAAAGTGCTACTGCGTTTTTGTTTTGTGTTGATATGCTTGAAACAGACTTAACATTGCTACTACAATATTCCAAAAAATTAATGGTATCAATTTCACAACTACTCTGAATACCGGTAACAATCAAGAGATCTTCTGTTACCAGTTGTAAAAAATGCACATTGATTTGATTTTCAGAGAGTAAACAAAACAATAATGAAGTTGATTTTGATCCACGAAAGCTAACATTAAAATACAACCATTAGTCTTTAAAGTGCCTGAACCACAGACTAATACAGCAACTATTCCAAAAAATTCAAGTGTTTTTTTTCTCTCTCTTTGTTTTCTTTACCCTTTGATCAGCTTGAACACAGACTGACATGGCTACCATTTCAAAAAAAATCCTCTTCTATTCTTCTCTTACTTGTATGAAGAGATGAGTCAGCAGGGTCAGGAAATCTGCATTAAGTGCACTTTAGGATGCTGTGTATGTTAAAGCCATTATTTTATTTATTATGCTGCCTTCCATTTCCAGGAGCGACAAGGGCTTTGCGGGCCAGATGAATTGGCATTGGGGGTCGCATCTGGCTTCTGGGCCGTAGTTTGGGCACTCCTGAAGTAGACCATACAGCCAGCGACTCAACACCAGTGTTGGGTGGCAATAAATGACCTGACTCGCTAAAGGGAGCAATGGTCCCCCTCAGTGGAGGAAATGCACTGGAAACCATCATACTGGGCCAAACAGCAAAATGAGTGGAGGAGGAACCACTTTACTACTCTGATTCCCAACGGGCATGGAAGCAGAACAGGCTATGCCAGATGGACTAGCTGTGAAGGTGTACCTTGATCATATCCTCAAGGCTGCAGCAGTCCATTGCAGTCCTGGTGTTAAATCCTGCATGTCTCATATGTGCCACAGGAGATAGCTCCGAGATCATAGTGTGTGGGTCACTTCATGACAGTGGCACTTTTCCTACTTGCCTCAGAGGGCAGGCCCAGAACCAGCAGGCCTCCAAGACCAGGCCTTCCAGTGCCCTGAGGCAGGGAAAAACATATACAGTAATACCCTGGATAACGCTAAAATTTGATTTCTCAAGTCTTGTCTTACCCGGTTTTTAACATTGTGTGATACATTAATTGCACAATGTAAAAAAACAACAACCCGGTTCCCTTTCCGAAGCTCAGTTAAAAGAACATTAAAAAAAACACAGTAAGATGTAGTATTTTAAGTAATTCAGCAAATAGCAACATTTAAAGATACCACATAAAAACACTGAAAAACAAATTCTTTTGCTCAGTGGTTAAGAAACTCGCCTTGTTAGCTGGAAGGCTGGCAAGTCAGCTGTTCGAGGCCCAGGTACTGCATGACAGATTGAGCACCTGTCTCTGTTACAGCTCCTGCCAATTTAACAGACTGAAAGCAAGAAATTACAAGTGGATAAATAGGGATCACTTTAGTGGGGAAATATCTTGGTTAACATGAAAGGAGCCTCATTCGGGCAGCCCCTGAGTGGAGTTTCTCCAGCAATAATCATTTCAGCCCAGAATAATTTCTGACATGAAATTATTATTATGGTAAAGATATCTTTTTGTCAAAAGCCAGTCATGTCTGACTCTAGGGAGCTGTACTTATCTCTATTTTCAGCAAAAGAGCCAGCACTGTCTGCATCTGTGGCAGGCATACCTAGACACTGGTCATGTGGCAGGCATACCTAGACACTGGACTGCAAGGAACGCTGTTAACTTTCCAACTGAAGCAGTACCTATTTACCTACTTGCAATTTCTTGCTTTTGAACTGCAAGGTTGGCAGGAGCTGGGACAAAGACAGGAACTCAATCTGTTGTGCAGCACACAGGTCTCAAACTGTTGACCTGCCAACCTTCCGGTCATCAAGTTCAGCATCTTAACCCCTGTCGTCAATTTCTCTTAGCTGTAATTTTAGTTTACTTTTAGTCTTTTAATTCATTTTAGCTAGTTTTACTCTTTTAACTTGATAATTTTAAATTGGTTTTAACTGTTATTGATGGTTTTGTTGTAAATTGCCCTGGGTCACTACGGTGAGGAGGGTGATGAATAAGTCCTATCTAATAAATAAAATAAATAAATCACCACAGTCCCTCAGTATTTGTTGTTGTTGTTCAGTCGCACAGTTGGTTCTGACCCTTCGTAGCCCCTTGGACCACCACACGTCAGGCACCCATCTTCCACCATCCTCCTCAACCCGCCCAGCTTTGTGCCCATTGCGTCAACAATGCCATCTAGTCACCTCATTCTCTGCCACCTCCTTCTTCTTTTGACCTTTCCCAGCATCAAGGCTTTCTCAAGTGAATCCTCTCTTCTCATTTGATGTCCAAAGTACAGTACTTTAACTTCATTTTCAATATTTGACCTTCCAAGGAGCAGTCGGTTTTCTTTTAAGATTGACCTAATTGTTCTCTTTGCTGTCCAGGGCACTCTCAAAATTCTCCAGCACCACATCTCAAAGGCATCTATTCTTCTATTAGCAAACAATTAGCAATTACGTGTATATACCACCCCACATTGCTTGGTGCACTTTGAGCATTTCACAAGTTAATTAGCTTTTATAAATTCTATGTTTATTGATTTTGGAGATTTTAAAATGTTTTAAATTGTTTCTACTTGTGATTTTAACAATAATAAATCCTTAATTATTTTTAGCCTAGCTTTATGACATTTCAAAATATATGGTTATTGCATAGTTTTAATTGTTGAGTGTCATGTGGGTCTCCTATGGGGAGAAAGGCAAGATATCAAAACATAACATCAGTAAAGTCCCTTACTTTTTCATTTAAAAAGTTGCTTCTTTAAAGGCCTCTTCTCTCACACACACACCCTTTTATTAAAACAACAGTGACCAAAGGATATGGCATGTCTGTCTATTTAACAAGCATTCAGGTCTTTAGTACATGCGACATCTGGAGAGAATTCAGTTATGACCAGTGAAATTACTGCGAGCAACCCTGAGGGGTAGATTGTGTGTGACTCATTTTCACAGCTAAACAGAGATTTAAACCTGGTTCTTCCTTATTAGTTTGATTTTTTTAAAAACACCCATGATATGTGCTGACACTTTGTCATGAGCAGTGTTCCAAGGATCCCTCCATGCTAGTAGTACTGAACTATTACTTGTGGTTCTGTAATCATAATCACAGATTCATATTATTTCCAAGAAATAGTGGTAATAGCTTATTGCCACTTCTTCTTCCATGTCTTGGCCAGACGTGAAACTGCCAAAATGAAGGCACTTTTTGGTGAGTTCATTCTGCAGTTCCTTTCACTTTATCAGCTATCACTAACAAAGAGCCTTGGGCCATTGTAGAGACTAACAAATTCTCGTTGGTATAAGCCAGGGATGGCCAAATTGTGGCCTGTGGACCGGACCTGGCCCACTCTGCCAAATCATCTGGCCCACACCACCCTCAGCGCTACCAGTAGACATGCCCTGTGCATGCACAAATGCACATGCATGCACAAAACACTGCCATAAATGCACCCACAGCTGTTGTAAATGTGTTTACAACAACCGCAGATGTGTCTTACAGTGGGAGAAACCACGTGACTGGCCCGCTCAACCACATGACTGGTCCACAGCACGAAAGGTTTGGGAACCCCTGGTATAGGCTATTGTAGAATGAAGCCCAATTCATCAGAAAACATGTTAGTCTGTATAGTACTGTGCCATTATGCTTCTTTGTTGTTAACTGTAGATTGTTTTCCCCAGCTATTTCTCCTAACGTTAAAGTGTGCAAGTCTATAATACCAACCAAATGGCAAGAACATTCAGATAGAAAACAAGCATGGACCCCAGAAATGGGGCAGGGAGGAGAGGACCCAAGCCCTGACAAGACTAGCCTAAACTTCCACCACCACCCTATGATCAAGCAACATTCTTTAAAAATTGCTGTAGTTAAACCCCCATCAGGAATTCTTATACACTAAAAATAATCTAGGGGGAGCGATTAGGTAAAAACTCCTGTTCTAGTTGAGTTTTCCTAATACCTGTACAGTACTGTGTATACATATATACAGTATAAATATTTAGTCTGTACTCTCTTACACTTTAGCTTCAGTGGATGACCTCTTTGGATCCTAATACTGTACTGTATTATGATGGAATAAAAAAAGTTTCTATTCTCCACACATGACATGTTTTAGATTTGTCTTTTTTCAAAGCTGTGCAGCCCAAAATACTGTAACCTTTCCTCATGGAACATTATGCTAGTCCAGGGGTGCCAAAACTTTTTTATGCCAGGGGCCTGACCACACCACCAGAACAGCCGAGCGGGGCTGACACCGTCCCCAGAAGCAGGCATGTTTGCACGTGCACATCTGGAACTAGGGCCAGATGGATTGGCGTTGGGGGCTGCATCTGGCCTGCAGGTCATAGTTTGGGCATCCCTGTGCTAATCTCATGACATTTTGGCTGCCCCTTTCCAACTCTACAACATGCTTTTGAGGTGTGGAGTATTCTAATGTAGTGTATTGCAGTTTTGTATAAGATCAGCATGGCCTCACCAGGCTGGTTTGTTTCTGATTTCTTATATAACCATTAAAAAGATACAAAATAGATGAATTAAGAGGACAAGACTTGGTGGAACAAATGTTTTTAATAATTTTTGGAATGCCAGCAAGGTTGGTGCTGATCTAATTTCTACTGGCAATTCATTCTATAGAAGATGCTCTATATTAGGGGTGAGGAACCTACGGCCCTGAGGGGAGCCTGGGCCTCTGGGAATTAAAAGTCCCAGAACACCTGGAAGACTAGCCTGTTTCCTCTGGGCCAGGGTTTTCCGACCTTGGGCCACCAGGTGTACTTGGACTTCAATTCCCAGAAGCTTGCGGTTACTGCTTTCAACAATGAGTATGTTGTATTCTGCGTATCTCAAATTAGGTTTACATCACTATTTCCTTCCCTCTTCATCTAATACAGCTTTCCAAATGATCTGCATATAGGCCAGTGATAGCAAACTTTTTAGAGACCGAGTGCCCAAACTCACCTTCGCCACCGATTCAACAGGTTGCCATCCACGTTGCACTTACACACCACATGTAAACCGCCTGTCTTAATCCAGACAGGGGAAGGGGGAAGCACTTCCATTGGGCTGCTGGGCAGAGGCAGGGCGAACTCTGTGCTGGGGCGATGGCGCATGTGTCCACAGAGGGCTCTGAATGCCCCCTCTGGCACACGTACCACAGATTTGCCACGACTAATATAGATTCAACTGATAGGGAAATAAACTGCATCTTTGTATTACAACTTTTCCTATGAGATACTGTATGTGCAATGCCAAAGCGTCTTAAATTTGGTGACCGCTAGGGGGCATACAATCACAGCACAAAACCAAAGAAGGGGACGTGTCACTTCTTAAGATCTGGTAGGATGGCGCATGACAGAGAAGCCTGGTATGATAGTCCCTAGGGTTGTGAAGGGTTGACTAGACTGTGTAACTGAATAGCATCAATATCGTTGTTGCTCTTGTTGCTGTTGCTGCACTTATACCCCGCCTCTCTAGGGAGAAGGAAAAAAACCTATACAACAAACATACATTTTAAAAGTATCCTCCATAAAATTATAATAAAAATAAGCTACAGTAAAACTGACAGTAAAAATGCCATAAAATTGGGCCAAAATGCAGCAGACCCATGTCCTAAGCCACTAAACTGGGAAAGTATAAGCTGGGTTCCAGTCTAAAAGCCAGGGATAGGTAAAACATTTACAAAGGCCTCCTCAAAAAGCATAGGTCTTCAATTGCTTTTTAAAAGATGGGAACAAGGAAGCCTGGTGCAGCTAGAGTGGAATAGCATTCCACAACATTGGTGCTAACACCGAGAACTCTTCTCCTCATCCAGTCTTCCTAGCCAGTCTCAGGAATGGCACCTGAAGCTGCACTGATGAAGAGGGGCGAGTGATGCGGGATCAAGTCTGCTCTTCAGTCACAACTACCAAGTTGCAGAGTCCTTAAGAACACTTCGAAATATTGCTTACTAGCATTTTCTTCCTTGTCACAACTGCTCAGCATCATTTGGAATGCAAAGACAGATTCAAATCAATCAGTGTTGTCTCTAAGTTATTTAGGTTTGGCTACTTTTATATGTTAATGTATTAGATTTCTGCAAAGTACAGAAATGAAATAAAACAGCTTTCTGGTGTATGCTATCTTTGCTATAGAACAGTGATTCCCAACGTGGGACATTTCCCCCCCCCCCCCACACACACACAGGGGTCTTCCATTCCCAGAAGCCTAAGTCAGTACATTGGCTGACTTAGGGGAATTGGTTGTGGGAATTGACTTGGGCTTCTGGGAACTTAAGTCCAAAAACCAACAGTTTGGAAACCCTGCTATAGACTAGATTTCAGTGAAGTGCTTTGCAGCACTTCAATCTTAGAAAGGTGCAATTATGATCCCTGGCATCTATTCTTTGTTGAAACCAGGAGTTTTACTGCACATTTCTTGATACATATGTGGCAAAAGTATTCACTGAAAAACATTGATCACCTCTTCACTTGCATGGGAGAGTAACCCATTGATCTTTTAGCTACTGAACTCCTTGGGATAAGTATAAAATGTTTATTGTTTGTAGCCTATTGTTCTGTTGTTCGTATGTGTTGGCATATTCTTGTCAGGATTTTAATAGTTTCTGTCTTGAAATACTTGTCAAAATGTAGCTTTGATAGTTACACCACATGAAACTATAATAATCAAGAGGGAGCCATGAGGAAATGAAGACTCTTAAAGTAAGTAGATATGAAGCTTTCACTTGATTTAAATTAAATACAGTACTCCCATTGTCGGATGATTGTGTCATCCTACTTAGACATCATAAATTACACTGGGGTTCCCAATCTTTTCATGCCGGGGGTCGGGTCATACTCTGTCAGCTTCGAGGGCTGGACGGCCATTTTGCCCTGCCTGCATGATGGGGGTAGCCATTTTATCCCAACAGCTTCAAAGGTGCATCCATTTTGTTTATTGAATGCCCCAGGAGGGATGTAGGGCACATGAAATGGTGCTGAGGGCCAGAGCCAGCCCATGGTCCTTAGGTTGGTAAGAACCCCATGAAGTTTTCAGCCACTCTACGCTGTCGGCATCACACTACATGGAGAGCTTTGGATCTTTGCTCCCGCCAAATAGAAACTAGCAATTTTAAAAGGGGGACAGATGTATACATATGCCATTTCTCCCCCCCCCCCCCCAAACACACACACACCACATGGGTAGCACCAGCTCCAGGGAGAGCCATTTTGGGGAAGGGAGATATATAAATCCTGGTTTCCTGCTTCTAAATTGTAAAAAGATGTAAGCTCCTGTTTATTCTTGCTGTTCTTCCATTTTACATCTAAGAATAAGCCTGGCTGGACTACATTCTCTATCAGCTTGAAGAAATAGTCGAGAACTATGAAAGTTTGCTAAGGCTTGAATTTTTAAAGTGACCTGAAAAAGGTATCATCTCTTTCCTGCATTTGTTTGAAATACATACACACAGTTTCTTTTGTCTGGGGAGTGGAGAATGATATCCAATGAACAGCTACCTAAAATGTACTTTGTAAACCACACCTCCAATGTAGCTTGCTGTTTTTTCTAACTCACCTGTAGAAAACCAGGCCTGGCATGGACATCTGCTGTCATGTTATAGAACTCTCACTGCTAATTTTCCTTCACTATACAGAAGAAATTGGTGCATGCTTGAAGAAGTGATCTTGCATTATTAAATCTCACACAATATTTTTATTTATTTATTTATTTATTTATTTATTTATTTATTTGTGATCCAATAAAGATACTGCCTTGCTCCTGTATTAGTACTACCAGGAGTTCCACAATAACCTGAAGTTTTGACTGTGGTACAAAATGCAGATAGATCCACCCCCCCACCCCCACCCAGTAGAATTCTACTCCTCCTCCTGGAGGTTGAACAAGATGAAATGATTTCATTTTGGCCTCTGTAAAATTAAAAACAATGTTTTATTTGTATAACTAAGCACCAGAAAAGAAAAGTCATTCAAACATTATAATGTATAAAAACATTTATTATAAATATTTTTAGCTAAAATGTGATTTTTATCAAATATAATCTGTGAACTTCCAAATACAGTTTTAATTGTTTAGCAATTTTCCTGCCCATTAATAAACATCCCACTCACAGTTTAGTGTCACAGTGTAAAAAGCTGAGGGGGAGGGGAAGTGAAAATAAACATGAGATTCCTTTTTGTGAAGTTCAGAGGGAAATCCCTTAGTCTATGTATGCAAACCGTATATATAGAACTGTAAATTTGAAACCTAGCACAAGATTATTGAGCAGCATAACATGCCACTTTCTGTATTTAGAACCTACTTCATCTTGCAAACAAAAACTGCTGAACAGGCATTTCAATATCCGTTAAAGCTATAAAAATAGCTGTATCCCCACCAGTGTCTAAAAAGACTAAAAATTCCTAAGACAAAAAGTTAATGTGTCCCCAAATTATATCATCTGCTTCCCTAAAAGATCTACAGTATTGATACATATTTCCTTATTCCTTAAACTCCAACTGCTAAAAGAGAACCGCTATGGACCCATACAGAGAATAGAATGGAATGCGTGTGACCAGAAAGTAGTAAGTGCTATCAGGAATCTTATTTCTTTTCCATTGAATATAGTCACTTACATGTGGGGGAATGACAAAGCTGAACAGTTATTGCTGTATTTAAAGAGAAGGTCTGTGACAATATCAGAATCAGTTGGCTCCAGAAAAATATGAATGAGCCAGGGTTTCCCTGACACTTCTTCCACTGCAATGCTTACATCTCCCTGAAAACCTGCTCTTGAGGGCTACAGAAGAGCTGGTGTGTTAGAAAGGTTGCAGCTGGAGCAAGGAATTGGCGGATACTCTTTTGCACAAAAAGGAAGTGCCTGCCTTGCATGAAGCAGTGAACTGGATCCCAGCCAATATCCCCTTCCTCTCATACTGGCACTGCCCAAGAATCCAGTTCTATAACATAAAGAAAACAAGGATAGAAACTGAAGATAGAAACAATTGCTTGCAGATGAAAGAACTATGATCTGTACCTACAAGAACTCCTGGGTTAGGTTACCTAGGAGCAAGAAACCATTTTACGTAATCCAGACAGAGCCAAACATATGGAGACAGTACCCTAAGAAAAATTACATAACTTCAAGATAAAGGCATTCAGAATGACACAAAGCTATTTCCTGACCATGGTGTTATTAGGGATTTGCTATATGTTCCAATGTTTTCCCCAGACTCTTGGTATTAGGAATTTTCAACTTGTATAAGCAATTCTTGTTAGAGAGAAGACATTTGAAAGAGTCTCTTGGATTATGCAAGGTATTTGCATCATTCTGAATGACTGTCTGTGTGGCATATCGTCCAAAATATAAACAGGAGACTATTTAAAACCAAAAAGAAAAAAATGCAAATCAATTTTGCTTCGTCTTCAAATAGGTGCCAATCAAAAATAAAACTTGACAGAATTTACATCACTCTCAGAAGACAGATAGGCTGTCCCAGTTACTGACTGAACGCCGACTTGAGTTCTCGGAAAGCTGCCCTGCGGTGCTTTCTCTCCTCTTCCTCGCGTTTTCGCTCATCTTGCTCTGCTTTTATTTCTGCTTCAAACTTGCTGGCAGAAGACAAAGCTTGCACCTAAAATACAAAAGTAACATAAGAAAAGGAGCAGGAAGTGGAGATACATTTAATTATAGCCAACTTCTTTGTTTCATTAGTTTAAGCCAGTGGTTCCCAATTAGTGGTACGCGTACCCCCAGGGGTACGCGAGATTGCATCAAGGGGTACGCGCAGCAAACGCTTAACTAAAATATTAAATCCTTAAAAAAACAAAAATGCAATAACAATTGCCAAAAAATTATTCAATTTAATTAAACGATCAGTAGGTAAGTCAATCGTATGCATCAAGTGCTTTCTCCCGCTGCGGCGGTTTTTCCCGTGCCTCCTGCGTCTCGCGTCACCCGATCATGGCCACCCCCGTTCCCGCCTATTTGCTCGTCATTGTCAACGTGCACATTTGTCACATTAATGAAACATGTGTTCTCTGTCATTAGAATGTCTTTTGATGATAATATACACCTGATTTCATTTTTTATTTAACTTTCCTGCAATAAGGGATACGCAATATTTAACGTTCCTGCAATAAGGGGTACGCAAGTTTGAGGTCTTTCTTGAAGTGGTACGTAGAAAAATCTACCGTAATTGGGAACCACTGGTTTAAGCTGTTGGATTTCTACTGTTCAACATGTGTAAGCCTTGGTTACATGGCAGGCTTAGCAGCTGATAGAGGAATCACACCTCATTTTTCCCCACAGTTCTTCTTCTTCCTGATCTAGGACAGACGTGAAGCTGCTCAAATGAAGGCATCCTTTGGTGAGTTCATTCTGCAGCTCCTTTCACCTGACCCAGTGTGAGAAAGATTAGCCGTTATCAGGGTATACCCGATGGTGGCTTAAAAACACCACAATCTTCTTTTTCTTCTTCTGAATCTGAATACAGTCAAACCTCGCATAAAGAGCGTTTCGCTTAAAGAGTAACTCACTTAAAGAGCAGAATTTTCTCTGAATGGTCGCTTCACTTAACAAATAAAACCAATCAAAACCTCGGTTAACAAATTAATCAGGGTTCGCAATCCCCCTCACAATTGGTCATTTACAACGGTGTTTCGCTTAAAGAGCAATCCTGTGGAACACATTATGCTCTTTAAGCAAGGCACAACTGGCAATCCTCATGGCTCTACATGGGGCTGCCCTTGATGACCATTCAGAGGCTTCAGCTGGTCCAGAATGCGACTGCACGAGTAGTGGTGGGTTGTGGGCGTTATGCCCATGCTTCACCACTGCTGAAGGAGCTGCACTGGCCCCCAGTTTGCCTCCGGATGCAATTCAAAGTGCTGGTTATTACCTTTAAAGCCCTACATGGTAGTGGACCAGGATACTTAAGAGACTGCATCATCCCAAGGACATCTACCCATCCCACCAGAGCGGAGCGAAGGGGTTCTCTGGTTGTGCCATCAGCCAGAGAGGCGCACCTTGCTGGCACGAGAAGGAGGGCCTTCTCGGTGTCTGCTCCGGGCCTCTGGAACCTCCTCCCAATAGAAGTACGCCTGCAGACGGAGTTGCTGCCCTTTAGAAAAGGAGTGAAAACTTGGCTGGCAGGTTTGGTCTGGGGAGTGGATGGTTCAATTTACCCAGCCAATTGGTTGGTTTGACCCCAGTATGCCTATGTTACAACTTCTAGCTTTTAATGCTAAGTTTTTTTAAAGTTTTAAAAGTTTTTTTGAATTATTTTAAATGGTTTTATAATTGTTGTAAATCGCCCCGGGTCCCTTTTGGGAGGAGGGCGATAAACAAATTTAAATAAAATAAAATAAATAAATAAGATTGTCCTGAGAATATAATGCAGTGGTCTTTTACCTGCCCTTCTGCATCGCAGCATAAAACCCCTACCATTGCTCCAGTTCCACGAGTCATTTTCTGGTCTTTTGGCACACAAAGTCCCCAGGCCAGTATTGATGAAGCTGCTGCTCTCCATAAAGATAGATTCAAGTGGGATTTAATCCATTTGGGGGACCATCACCCTTCCCTATCACTTCACCACCCAAGGCTGTTAGTTCTTAGGGTTGTCAGGTTAGTTAACTGCTGCCTGTCACTCGGCATTGAGTCACCGGCAGTATGGTCTACTCTTTTACCATAGCAGGTAATAGAGTAGACGATGGCCAGACAGCTTCTTTCTATGCCCCACAGTTTAAAAGGCTTTTCTACATATTCAAAATGAATGGGTGTTTTTTTAAAAAAATTCTTTAGGGAGCTGGGAAGGGGTTTAGGGATGTCAAGAATTTGAGCTGGAATGACACACAGCTGAATTTTACAACACACAGACACTGTACACACAGAATTAATTTTTCCTGAACTTGAGAAAAAATGATGCATTTGAACAAATGCAATTAGTGTCACTGTGTGTATTACAGACATTAAAAGACATTATTTGAATATTTGGGACACAAAGCTATGCATCTCACTCATCTCTTCCCATACCTACTTACCAAATCAGTGCATTTCAAATACAATTGTACTTCACTTAAAGACCATAATGTGTTCCACAGGATTGCTCTTTAAGCAAGTTTGCTCTTTAAGCGAAACACCATTGTAAATGACCAATTTTTGGGGGGTGGGGGGTGGGAATTGCAAACACCGATTTATTTGTTAAGCGAGTTGTGGTTGGTTTTATTTGTTAAGCGAAGCGAACGTTCAGAGAAAATTCTGCTCTTTAAGTGAGTTACTCTTTAAGCGAGTTACTCTTTAAGCGAGGTTTGACTGTAATACGATTATCATCCTAGTATAAACCACAGATTTAAATATAATCAGGGTGACTGTCTCACACTTCTCTTATCTACCAAGTAAAAACTCCTTTTGTCTTGTCACTTGACTATTTTATAACAGTCCCTTAAAATAATCATAAGAACAAAGTGTTTTGTTTAATAATTTTCAGCCAGCACTGTTTCTGTGGTCACATGGCAGGCATGACTAGACACCAGACTGCACAGAATGCCGTTTACCTTCTCACCAAAGTGGTATATATTTATCTACTTTCAATTTCTTGCTTTCAAGCCGCTAGGTTGGCAGGAGCTGGGACAGAGACAGGAGCTCATTCCATCATGCAGCTCTTGAACTGCTAACCTGTCAACCTTCCAGTCATCAAGTTCCAGCTACCTATGAACCTCACATTTCAAATACAACAATTATCATCAAAGTTTAAACCAGCTTTCCCCAAACTACGTCCCACGGATTGTTACTGTCCTGTTGCTGTTTTGACTGTAAGCTGCCCTGCCGCCCTGAGCTGCCTGGGTGGCAATATAAATCTGAACAAATAAATAAATAATAAACACTGGTGGACTTCAATTCCCAGAAGCCTAACATTGGTTGATCAGTGGTTTGGGGAATTGACTTAGGCTTCTGGGAATTGAAATCCAAACATCAAAGATTGGGAAAAGCTGGTATAAACAATACATTTTAATATAATCAGACATCATAGTGACCCTTAAATATGGTTCATCAGAGGTAAGTAACATTGTGTTCGATGATACATATTCAATAAGAAATGTGTTTAGAAATGAAGTCTTTTAACTTGGAGTACATGTTTTCCCTCCTACTACCAGTCAAGAAGCTCTTTTTTATTACCTTTGCTTCAAAGAAGTTCTTGGCTCCTTTTACTCCTTCAAGCGCAACATCTATTTCAGAAAGTTTTGCCAATGCCATCAGGCCACTGTCTTCTTCAAGCTCTCCAGCTGCAGCTTTGTGGAAAATGAGCAGGAACTGGGGGGGGGGGGGAGAAGAGGTCAAGAATAATCATGTAGAATGGATAACAGCAGCAAGTAACCCTATATTTCTGTAACTGGGTGCTACAGCAATGTAGATAGAAAAATGGACAGCAAAGTTCTATACTATTCACAGAGCACAGTTATTTAGAGTCAACACTGATAAAATACGTTAAGATTTCCCAATTTTAATTTTTATCTGAAAGACACTAGAGAAGATTGTCTGCAAATTTGATCAGAATAGAAGCCACATGGAAAGGTGGGTTTAAGCCATTATTCATGCTGTTTCCCTAATCTAATGTATTTTCCCATCGTGACTGGTATCAGAATGTGGCATATTTAAGAAAGAGCACTGCTGATGCTTGATCTTGCCTCCTTCCTTCTTTTTCTTTCCTGGCTACTACCCCATTAAAATCCACAAATAGCTCCATTATTCCAATGCATTGTTCAAAGCTAAAAGGACAGCAAGACACATTAGCCCAATGTGACTTGAAAAGTTGTCCCACCTCTTGGTAAGACTACCAAGATCCATCAAGAGGGGCACAAAGCCCAAGCCACACCCACTCCAACATGCACCTAGTCTCAATTTCCTTCCAATACTGCCAAAATGTAGTCTGGCCAGGTTATCTGCTATGATAATTGAGTAGACCACACTGCCAGACACTCAATGCCAATCGTCAGGTGGCAGTTAACTAACCTGACAACCCTGAGGACTAATGGCCTTGGGTGGTGAAGTCCACAGGGAAGGGTGATAGTCCCCGAGTGGATGAAATCCCATTTGACTCCATCTTGATCGAGGGCAGAAGCTTCATCAATACTGTTCTAGAGCTGATTAGGATTGTGCATGCCAAAAGGGCTCAGGACCGGAAAGTGACTCATGGAACTGGATCATTGGTACAGGTGTCATGTTACAATGCAGAAGGCAAATGGAAAGCCATTGCATTATATTCTCAGGACAATCTTCATGGCTGATCGCCATGAGGATCGCCAATATTCGAAACCAGACATGGCACAACAACAACAATATATCTGGAACTGTGTTTAGACTTGGAAATTAGCATATTTAGAAAGTACTACCAAAATTTCACATCACTTATTATTTCCATTTTTAAATAAATTTTTAAGACAATGACATGGCTATCACCCTTCCTCGTTTATTCATAAGCAATTTGTGTTCTTTGCACAGAGGTGTCCTACCACAGAATGTCATTCTCTTAAAATTCTATTTAAAAATGGAAATAATAAGTGATGTGAAATTTTGGTAGTACTTTCTAAATATGCTAGTTCCCAAGTCTAAACACAGTGTAGCTCTAAGCTTAGAGCCTGGGAACATAAAATTATTCTTTTAACAGGGGGCAATGTGCGTATTAATTCAGTTTCAAATCCAATAGTTAAAAAGCCTGTGAAAAGTATATACTGTACAGTACAGTATAATCATGGTGAGTTTGAAACACAGAGTAAGACTTCACCATAAATCCTTCATGGGAACATTTTATGAATTCTATGCATAAGTAATTCTGCTTTCAACTCTTTCTGTATACAGCTACCACAAATTTCACTGTTTATTTCAGGGGTACCCACACTATGGCCCAAGGGCCCAGCTGTGGACCCTGATACCAATTCATCCGGCCCACAAAGCTCTCATTGCTCCTGCAAGTGGAAGCAAAACACACCCATGCAGGCACGTTTTACTTCCGCTATCAGGAGTAACGAGGGCTTTGCAGGCCAGATGAATTGGCATCGGGAGCCACATCCAGCCCCTGGGCCATAGTGACTGGCTCTCTGAACAACATGGCTGGCCCGTGGCCTGAAAAGTTTTGACATCCCTGGTTTATTTCATGCAAGGCTTGCATTCTTTCGCTAGAGGACAGCAGAGTCTTAAGATGTCAGAAACTTTATCCAATTCGTTTCTTAAGGAAGTGAAGCATCTGGCAGAACTCTTTGCTCCCAAGCCACCCGCCCAGCCGCTTATTAATATAGCATTTGAAATAGAAGTTGAAAAACTCCCAAAGTCCCCTAAGGATGGGTGTGGGAAGATTATGAAACTGCTGGGCTCTTTCTAACAACACACAGTGGATGGGTGTATTCTCTCAAGTGTTTGAAAAATGCTGCTGAAACAATGCTCAACAGCTGCTTATAATGAATCATAACCTTAATCTCAACACATCTCTAAACTCAGAGATTGCTATGACAGAGGCATTATTCACTACAAAGGCTGAAAACTGGAGCAGGGTGGAGTGAAAGTCTCTTTGACATGGCTAACACACCCAAACTCCAGATTCCTCTTTGGGAATATCATTTCATTACTAATACAACCCGTGCTACCAAACTATTTTAGCAGCTGGAAGCAGTAAACAATTACACAGCTGTTGAAGATCACTCTCTCAACGCAAGCTGCTGGCCCTATTTTGGCTCTAGTTTTCTTTTTCAGGCTTGAGAATAATGTCCTGAAGAAGTTTCTTTTTATTCCCCTATCATAATCATATCAGTCCTTAGGTTTAGGTCAGTGCTTTGCAATCTTTGGTCCTTGGACTCCCATTCCAAAAAGCACTAATCAGCAATTGTACTGGCTTAGGCTTCTGCGAACTGAAGTCCAAGAAACAAAGGTTGGGAAACACTGGTTTAGGCTCGTCATGACTTGTTTTGGTTAAAAGTGTGGAGAACCAATGAGAAGGATATCCTTTCATAGGCTCATGGACTCTTTTGGCAGACATTTATGTCACTACCCCAACAACTTTGCTGCACACACTGTATACTATGCTTGGTCCAAAGTGACTTTGGCTCTTGGACTGTGGCTATTCAGCTTCTTGGATGAAAGAGTGGGAAGAATGAAGAAGATGGTGAAACGGCTAAAACTAGTTGGCAAAACGTAAAGTACAGTGGTACCTCATACAAAGATTTTAATCCGTTCCACGGGGCTTGTTGTTGTACGAAACAATTGCTATACGATGCACGCATCGTATAGCGATTTCCCCTATGGGATGCATCGTACGATTTTTTCCCCCTGCTAAGTGGTTTTTCCCATTGAAAAATTGTTGTACGGATGTTTTCCATAGGGAAAATTGTTATGCAGGACACCATTTCTCCCCCAAACCCAATTGTTATGCAATTTTGTTGCTATACAGGGAGATTGTTGTATGAGGTTCCACTGTAATTAGTTTGATACAACTAAACTAAAGTGAAGACTATCCAACAGCATATCTGTGGTAATGATGGTAGCAAAGAGGCAATAGTTCTATACCATTATCATGCTCAAATGGTCTATCAACAGTGGTGGGCATCAGCAGGTTCGCACCAGTCCAACTCATTCATTTCGTCGATTTGTATACCGCCCTACTCGGTGCAACCGACTCAGGGCGGTTTACAGAAACCATATATATAAGACAATCAAAAGTAATATAACATAATCAAAGGTCATACAGTATAATGCAATAAATACAGTACAGCAGTGCAATAAACCAAAACCACACTGCAAAATAAGGTTACAAAGTACAATTCCAGTTACATATACATGACATACTTTCAGTAATACGATACAATATAAAAATACAGTACATGATCCAACAATGTCAGGGCTCTCACCGGAAACGGTTCACCGGAAAAGGTTGGGAAATTCTGCCTGGCCCTGCCCATCCAAGTTTTGAAATAAAGTAGTCATAATTTGGTGCAACACAGGGCTTTCCCCCGGCCACACCCACCATACCACGCCCACGGTGCGGTAGTAAATTTTTTTGGAGCCCATCACTGTTTATCAATCTGATACAGCTTGGTCACCAGTGATGTTATGAAACCCTGGGACACTAGGCCATTTAAGGAAAACATCTACATATAGACACTGTGTCATCTGTATATGATATAGATTTCCTCCTAAATCAAGATTATGGGATCGGTTTCTGTTATTAGTGCCTGAGAGTGGCAAAATATCATTAGAAGAGCACAGAGTACTAGTGTCTTACTCAGCTTTTGCCTATTCTGACTAATTACATTTAGCAGAGGCAGGCTGACTGGAAACTGGAAGTTACAAAATTCTAAAAAAAGCAGTCATGCAACTATTCTCTAGGACAGCGTTTACCAACTATGTTCCATAGAACACCGGTGGACTTCAATTCCCAGAAACCTCGGTCACTACACTGGCTGATCATTGCTTTGGGAAATTGACTTAGGCTTCTGAAAATTGAAGTCCCAAACCCAGAATTTGGGAAACACTGCCCTAGGAGACGAGTGCTAACAACTGTTATACTGAATTTTACTTTCCTGACTAAACAGCAAAGCAAGAAGGCTGCTTCTTCTTCCATGTCTAGGCCAGAGGTGAAACAGTCCAAATGAAGACACCTTTGGAAGAGTTCATTCTGCAGTTCCTTTCACCTGATTTAGTGTGAGAAAGATTAGCTGGCAGCACAAGGTTGCTGTTACCAGGGTACCCCCATGGTGGTTAAAAAATACCAGAATCTTCAAGGAGGCTCTTTCTTTGTACCCCAGAAGGCTGCTGAATGCATGAAAAACAAGTCCCCCACCAACAATGCTAAGAACTTCTACAGCTAATTGGTTTCTTGTAACACTGATGAAGAGCTATCATGGAGCAGGAGCCTGTATTAGTTACATGTTCCTTTCCTGTTCCAACAAATTCTTCACAGAAGACATTTCCTATGTCTACTATCATCAATAAGTTCTTAACATTCAAAAACACTCCATTCCAATGATGGTGAACCTTGGCACTCCAGCTGTTCTTGAACTTCAATTCCCAGAAGCCCTGATAAGCAGGAGTGCTGACTTGGGTTTTTGGTAACTGAAGTCCAAGAACACCTGGAGGACCAAGGAATTCTAAGGAATGTCAGTGGAGGCTGTATTGACATTAATGCTTGCTTGTTAGTGAGTAAAAAATAATCCAGAATTTTCAAAACTGGGCAGTTTTTCTTCATTTGGCTGGGAAATAAGGAAATATGCTGTTATACCAACTGACACAGCCAATAAAAGGCATGTGGGGATTACTCACAAAACAGCTGGGAACAAATCATCAATGCTAGTCGCCAAGTCCAAATCATCTCTATGTACAAAGACAGGAGGGACTTGTGTGTGACAACCAGGTTCACATTATCTGTGTGGCTTTTGTAGAGATTCTTCACAATGTTACAACTTTTCAGGATATAATTCACAACACTTCAGTGTTATCATGAATGTAAACCAAGGTTTTGCAAATTCTACTTACCAATCTAAGTTATCCATAAAGCCACCAAAGAAAATCATACTTTCATTTGTTACAGTAGTTAAACTGCAAACATTATGACAAACAATTTCAACATAACTATTATAATACTTTATAGCAGATTCACAATAAAATTATCATTAGCACCAAAAGTCTTTCCCTAGAATTGTGACATGAAAAGATCTTTCACAAAGTGACCTAGCTATCAACTGCAATCTGTATAATGGGCTGGCAGATACAGCCACTAGTTTGTTCTGAATTAAAATGACAATTTTTAATGAACAAAGCAAAATAAAAGCCTCCTTTAAAGGCAAAATATGAAAGAATAGCAAAAGGTACAAGCAGATATTCTGCACTTATTTTAAATACAGTATTAGGTGTTTGCTTTACTAACAGATGATGCAGAACAAGGACAGATATCCCTGCTGTTGATGTAAAATGCTGAAATGTTATTCACTTTGAGTTCTAGATTGGAATGGTCTAAAGCAGGGGTCAGTAAACTTGACTCTCCAGATGTTTTTGGACTTCAATTCCCAGAAGCCCTGATCAGCAGGAGTGCTGACTTGGGCTTTGGTAATTGAAGTCCAAGAACACCTGGAAAGCCATGTTTGCTGACCCCTGGTCTAGAGGAAATTAGTGATATAGTGACTCAGCGATAAATGTCAAAAGTATAAAATCAACTTTATTAAAACATCCTTTTGTACTTGCAGGTCGAAATACATAACTATTACAACATTTTTCACCTACCAAGGAATAGGAAATGTAGAGTACAACTGGAATCAGCAAAGGGTCATGGAAGCATCTTAGAGCTGTGAGTTATCAAAAGAGTCATGCTCACACTACAAAAGTGATAGAAAGTAAAGCAGGTACAACCTGCTTATGTCTAAAATCAAACCTACTCAAAATCAAAATACAGTATACGACATTCATAAACAGGTGGTTTGTTTTGAAGAATTGAATAAAAACATTAAAATAGTTAAAATGAGAAAGTATGCCATTGTGTATAATCAATACAAGCAAAAAAATAGTCAGCAGTTTCTTTCTTTCTCTCCCACTCCTCCCTTCACATATAAAACCAGTTACTGTAATCATCTCCTAAAAGGAGAATTAAATAGGACACAGAAAATAGGACACAAAGGAGGATACTAAGTGCATCTCTCTTGGGAGACAGTTCCACAATTGGCATACAATCACAGACAGGACCTTCTTTCTTGTATGTACTTGCATAATATCTTCAGGCAAGGGCATCAATAGAAACACATTTGATTATAATCTCTATTTTGTGGGCTATTGATATAGGTGAGTGATGGTGAACCTTGGCACTCCATGTGTTCTGGAACTTCAATTCCCAGAAGCCCCGATCAGCAGGAGCGCTGACTTGGGTTTCTGGTAATTGCAGTCCAAGAACACCTGAAGTGCCAAGGTTCACCATCACTGATATAGAGTAAAACAGTATTTCAGATACCCTGAATCCAAACCATTTTGCAACATTTTAAATATCCTGAATCAAATTTATTTATTATTTATTTATTTAGCATATGACATTTATATACATTGAGTCAACATATAACAAGAATATATATGGGAGGCTACATGAAAAGGTGTCGTGGGCCACATTCAGCCCGCACGCCACAGGCTGAGAATTCCTGCTCTAAGGCTACATTGTGCAACATATTATAGACCATCACATGTTGGTAATGATAGTTTTCCCCATTTATGCAAAAATCCTGATTCCAAACATTTAGCACTTAAAATTCAAAAACTGCACCATGGAAACTGGAAGCTAATGAACCTTTTTGAACACTTAGCTACTAATCAGGTAGCCGGTGTGGTGAGGTGGACAAAGTAATAAAGTATGATTCAATTCTCCAGCTCTATCATAGAAACTTCAGGGGTGGGGAAAGTTGGTAAAACCACTCCTTAAATACTTCATTTAACTTGGAAAATCTATCAGGGCTACTATAGGTCAGTTTTTACTTGACGGTACATAGCAGATACTAGGCAGCCATGTCCAGTTGCTGTATTCTGTAGCAGTTATGGTTCCCACAGATGTGTCAGAGATAGCTCTAAATCTAACGCATAACCTTAATCAAGCCTGAAAAACTAAAGAATATGTATAACCGTGGATTGATTGATTGCTTAATTGTTTGACTCCTTTCTTTCATTCCAATAGGATAACACAGGTATTAAATCTATCAAAACTGGAAAAGGGCACTCCATAATCTTGGTCTGAAAATGTTTTCTGTCACTAAATTTTATGGGAAATACTCCACTCATTGACAAAAGGAAACAAGCAGGAATTTATTACAGTCTGATGCCGTCTATTCCTACTGCTACAGAGAAATAATACCAATTTGGCCTTGCACTCCTTCTTGCAAGAACTGATGCTATAGATCAGTGATGGCAAGCCTTGGCATTCCAGATGTTCTTGAACTTCAATTCCAAGAAGCTATGATCAGCAGGAGTGCTGACTTGGACTTCTGGGAATTGAAGATCAAGAACACCTAGAGTGCCAAGATTCGCCATCACTGCTATAGATACATTCTTGACTCAACCACATCACTACAAAAGTTTCACCATCAGTAAATTGTAAAGGAAGTGGCTTAATATAGTGACACCTGCAACAAGAAAAAATCATTGTAAGTAGCATAGATTTCTCCTGTTTAGATAAAGCAGGACCCCAAAAAATCATACAAACAACAATAGCATGGATGCATTCTCCATCTTCACAGCTGCCATGTTTATACAATTAACATGCATACAAAGCCAAGTGTTTGCATCCTAATTGCTAATTACCAAACAAACAGAAGCCAGCTTACAAAACTGGGAACAATGTTGGAGGATAATCAAGGCCCTCGTTGTTGTTGTTTGCACTGAAACAATCAGTTTTTAGCTATTCTAGACATATACTTTTATTTCTACAGTTGATTTTTTTTCCTACTCAAATATAGAACACTACATTTTTCCTAGTTCAAACATATTTTTTTTGTTTTGGGCCAAGTTCTCAAATCTCTTAAGGTCTTCTTAAATCCTGAGTCTTTCTTCTGAAGTACTAGCTATTATTTTTTTCAATCTGGTATCATCACCAAATGTAATGACATTTGGAGAAGGAGTTCCTTCTACTCCTTCATTCAAATCATTATAAAGATGTTAAGTAGCACCTGACCAAGGACAGAGCCATACATTATCTCACTGGTCAGTTTTCTGCAGGCTAGTAAGGAATCACTAGTGACCACTCTTTGGATATTGCAAGTCAACTAGCTGCAGATCCATTTAGCAGTAATGTTGTCTAGCTATGTTTTACAAGCTTGACCATAGAAGCATCATGGAGGATCTTGTCAAAACCTTGATGAGATCAAGATGAACTACATTCTCAGCATTTCTCTGATCTACTTATCTTTGAGTTCTATCAAAAAGAGATATATGGTTAATCAATCGTGTAATCATCTTAGTAATTATCACATTATTTTCTTAATGTTCACAGACTGACTGTTTTAATGTTCTAGAACCTTTCCCAGAATTGACATTAAGCTCTGTACTTTCCAAGATCCTCTTTCCCCACTCTTTTTGAAGTCAGGGATATTTCTCCACCTCTAATTCAACCTCACCTTGCTGTTTTAGGAATGGAAATATTAGCTAACAGGCAATGTTATTGTCCACAGGATGCATAAATGTGTTCACATTTTCTGAGGAGACTCCTTCTGTGTCCTCCCACTCCTTCTATGTCCCCTATGTTCCTGTACTCCATGCACCACAGAACGTACCATTTGCACTATGGTGGTTCTAGCATGAACAAAAACTTCCAAATTTCAGAGGCTGTATTCATCCTCCAAGAATTCTCAAAGAGTATAAACAGATAAGTTTTTCAATATCTGTCTGCAAGTGTCCTTACTACCCTTGAATGCACTTCATCTAGCTTTGGGAATTTGAATTTATTTAAAGCAATTAGATGTTTCCATACAACCTCTTTTCTATTTTGGGCTGCAGCCCCATCGCTGATTCTGCTTCCATCTGTTGAATGCTATTTTTCTTTTGGGAGTAGATGGAGGTGAATTAAGTTTGGAACAATTCTGTCTTTTTTTTCTGTCTATCATGAGCATTTCTCCACACAGAAGTTAACAATTTTCTTATTTTTCCTTTCAGTCTGTGAATAGATAAATTTCCTATTTATTTTTGGATACTCTCATTTCCCATTTATTTATGAATTATATTTCCTACTGGCACTTACTTCACGGAAACTGAGCTTGCCATCAAAATCTTCATCCACTTCCTTGATCATGTTTTTCAGGCCTAGATGAGTCTGAGGTGCACCAAGTTTCTCCATCATCAGCTTCAGTTCCATAAGGTCAATATAACCATCTTTCCCTGAGTCATACCTAAATGAAACAACGGGGGTGGGAGGTGGAGAGGGGGTGTTAGTTACATAGTTCTGTTGCTTTCACATTAAGGATTGTTCAGTGCTCGCATAGATACATTCAGCACTTTCAAATATGGTACTGCATATGCCATCATAAATTCCCTCTCACAATGAAGCAGCCAAGACTGGGCAGGTTTTCCTGCTATGGTAACAGAGTAGACCATACTGCCAGCGACTCAACACCAAGTGTCAGGCACCACCTTGAGGACTAACAGATTTGGGTGCTGAAGTCCATAGGGAAGGGTGAGAGTCTCCAAGTGGATTAAGTTCCACTTGAATCCATCTTGATGGATGGCAGCTGCTGCTTCATCAACATTGGCCTGGGGCTGATGAAGACTTTGCATGCCAAAACGACTCAGAAACAGTTCTGTCTTGCAGAACTGGATCAGTGGCACAGATGTCACGCTGTGATGCGGAATGCAGATGAAAGGCCACTGATTTATATTCTCAAAACAGTCTTCATGGCTAATCACCATGAGGATCGCTAATATTCAGATTCGGATACAGAAGAAGAATGAGTCTGACTCTACTATACAGAGGGGCAAGACTTGAAGCCAACCACTTTGAAAGCAAGCAAGTTCATTATATTGAAGAGAAAAAGGCAATGTTAAGCAAATAGGTTTAAGATACAGGAGAACCTCACATAACAAACAATTCAGTTGCACGGAGCTCTTCACTGTGCCATTTTTCGTTACACAGTTTTCTATGCTCGTTATGCGGGGTATTGCCTTCATATAACGAATGCTTCATTATGTGAATTTTTCACTATGTGATGCGTTCGTTATGTGCGGTACCACTGTACTTGAAACATAATGCAAAATATATTAAACATATCACATACTACAGAAAAGAAAGTACAGCATACTATTAACTACACAGATAAAAGTGCAGGCATCAACTGCTGGAGAAACTTCAAATATATTAGTAACAAAGATTTGTACAATCTAATTCCTGAAATGCAACTAAGAAATGGATATTCATGTCTTTTTAAAAAAAAATAAAGGTAAAGATTACCCTTGCTCAAAAGCCAGTCATATCCGACTCAAGGGTTCAGTGCTCATCTCTGTTCGTTCTTTCATCAAGCCTTTGGCCATTAAGCTCTTAAAACTGCTATTTATTTGTACTTTAATGTTGTTACTTTTTATTACAGATTTGAGAATGGCTATGTGAAAGACAGTGCTAGTGAAGGTGACAGGCACTGGCTTCTAGATAAAGGTTGCCCTTTCTCAAAAGCCAGTCGTATCCGACTCTAGCGTTCGGTGCTCATCTCAGTTTATAGCCAAAGAGATAGTGCTGTCTGTGTCTACAGACATTTCCGTGGCAAGCCAAAAGGGCAGATAGTCATCCCCCATGTCTAGGCCAGATGTGAAATTGCCAAAATGAAGTCACTTCTGGGGAGTTCATTCTGTGATTCCTTTTTCCTGACTTAGTGTGAGATAGATTAGCCAGCACAAGATGGCCGTTGCCCCAGGTACATCCGGGGTACATCCAACGGTGGTTCAAAAAAACCACAATCTTTAAGGAGACTTTTTCTGTGTACCCCAAGGGCAAATACTGTAATAATATCTCCTACTATTAAGGACCAAAAAAAGGACTGGTTGACTGCTTTGTCTTAAAGTAAGGAGGACATTTTTCTCCAGTATTATGTGATGCACTATGCACTCTGCCTGAAGAGTATTATTTGCTCCATGTGGCACAGTAATCATGGAAGGCAGGTAACAGAAATAAAGTAGGACCTGTACGGTTAGAGGATACATATCAAGCACTTGCACAGGTAATTACTATCAGACCATAAACAGAGGACAAGACCCAAGACTTATAGTACCAACTTAACTCTAATAAATAACTACTAATCCATTCGTCAGGCAACAGATAAGGACATATCCAGCTAAAAAAATCACATTCCCCACCAAATGTTATGTAGGTGGCAGAAATCTCCCACTCTGTTGGAAGCACAACAGAAAGAACCATTTGTTTGGATCTGCATTGTCTTACTGTGACTACTGCTTATCCCAGCCAGAATAGCGTATAATCCTTTCTGTTTCCCTTAAGATAAATGTGCACTCTGGCTCAGCCAACTTCTATGTTTTGGTCTATAAGCCTTATAAGATCACAAGGTTCAGTGCCCAAGTGTCACTTTGTTCCATAAATCTCACACACTCCAAAAGCTCTGTTGCTCATACTCATCACTGATATATGGACTTGTTTTGCATGTAAGTCATTTTGTGTCCTACATGCGTGAGATTTTTCCATTGCTTACAGGCAAATTCGCTACTAGAATTCATACAATTTTATAACTGGATCTCTTTCAAATATGCTATTCCCCAAAGGGCAATCCTGTGTTTATATTTTTGCTTTTGGGACCTTAAATAACCTCACTCCTCTAAGAAACAGAGCTAATCCACTAAGATACACCACTGCCAAAGTTAAATGAATCTTTTTCTTTGTGTGTGTATTATCTAAAATCAGGCATGCGTTTACACGTGTGTCAGTATAGGGCACCCATTAGCCTGTACAATTGGCATAGCACCACCAGTAACCCACAAACAGGAACAGCAGAAGAGAATAAAAAAGTATAAGTATTTTTTTCTTAATAGTGATGCAGGAACTAAAGTAAGGCTGTTCCAAAACTCAAGGGCAGGCTGTATCAGAAAAGTAGGTTATTGTAACCCAAGAAACCCTCATAATTTTCTCTCTTATCAACCTACTTAGCTACTGCAACAAGGTAATGTGTCAAATACTACCATTAAAAAAAAAAAAGAACCGTGAGGCAGCATTTTGTAAAGGAGCAGCAGTTCCAAAGGGTTAACTAACTGTACTTAACATCCACAGTGGAGAAAGTCTCACGTCTTCGTCATTCCAGTACACAAGCAGTACAAAGCCAGGATTGTGAGAAACTGGGTCTTGCCAGCAGTGGGCTGAGATGGCAAGGCAATGCACTATCCATCAGCACAATAGGTGTTCAGTGTGCTGTGCCAGTGCCAGTATTCAAAGCATAGCTTCGCAAAGTTGGGCTGCCTCAAAAACGGAAAGCAGCTACGGAATACTCAATCTGTTCTCAATTCAGCAGAAGCCAGGCAGCAGATGAAAAAGCTCTCACCAACAGACACATAAAACCTAGAGAGGATAATGTTTCTTCTTTTTTGCTCAGTTGTATGCAGCAGCACGAAGGCATTTTTTAAAAAATTATAGTCAATGGGTGTGGTACAAGAGAAACAAACTTGTTTTTCCAGACCAGTAAGAGCTCAGTATAAATTCCTGCAGAGATTCAAAGTTGCATCATGCTACTGGATAGCAGCATTCCCCACAAATTGAGTAATTGTTAAAAAGGCTCATGCTCAGCTGTTTGAGAGGACCACATGTTTTGGTCATATCACAACAACTCCTCATAGTCTTGTTTCCAAGCTCAAGTGCTGTTTTTGACCTTCAAAGCCCTTGATGGCTTGGGATCAGAGTAACTGAAAGAATACTTTTTTTTACATTAGTTTATCTATACACTAGACTAGCTTCTTCCCCCAAAGCCCTTCTATGTATACCCCAGCCTCAATGGCTGGTTCTTGGGAGTATGTTCGTTTCATGTGGCGGCACCCAGTCATTGAACATGTAGCCAAAAGAGGCTAGTGTCTGATGCAACTTAATTTCTTAGCTACCTTTCAAGACTGTGGTATTCCCAAACTGCTTACTAACATAAATTATATTTTGGCACACTACATGCCACCATGAAGAATCTTTTTAATTGTCCCCATGCTATTTAATTTAAGGCAATGTGTTTAACCTGCTATAAACTGTTTTACCTGTTCTAGTGAGGTGCTGCATGTCATGTTATGATTTCAGAATGTGTTTGTTTGCTTGAATTGTTTTTACTGTAATTTTTTCTCACACTTCTTCTCTCATTTGTTTTGATTTGCCAAACTATTTGAATGGTAGAGTAGAAATAATTGTATTAAACACCTTACAATATCCTATGTCAGTGGTGGCAAACCTATGGCACCTGCGCCAGAAAGAGCATGGAGACCCCTCTCTGTCAGCACATAGAGAGTCACACCAGCAGAGTTCACCCTGCCCCTCTGCCCAGCAGCCCAATGGGAGTGCTTCTTCCCTCAGCAGAGAGTTTGCCCCGTCCCTCTGCCCAGCAGTCCAATAGGAATGCTTCCTCCCTCCCTCCCCCCGCCACAGAGTTCATTCTACCCCGTTTGAGCACGTGGTTTCTAAAAGGTTCACCATCACTACCCTATGTCTTGGGCAGACAGTTGCACATATGACTGTCCCCCTACAAAGAGGACCACCCATTTGCATTTCACAGCATAGTCTGCTATGCTCCAATCAACACAACAGATAAAACAAGTAATTATGTATAGGCTCCATCACCGTTTCCTCATAAAACTAATTCTAGTCGATGTATGAAGTTAGATAGGGATGGGTAATGGTCCCCAAGTGGATTAAATCCCACTTGAATCCATCTTGAGGAAGGGCAGTCTGGGGCTGATGAGGACTTTGTGTGCCAAAAGGGCTCTCAGGACCAGAAAGTGACTCGCAGAACTGGAGCAGTGGTATGGGTGTCATGCTGTGATGTGGAAAGCAAATGGAAGGTCACTGTATTATATTCTCTGGACAATCTTCATGGCTGATTACCACAATGATAGCCAATATTTGGAATCGGAAATGGCCAGTGGTGGGCTCAACAAAAAATTATTACTACACCGTGGTATTTCAAAACTTGGATGGGTAGGGCCAGCTGGAATTTCTGCTACCAGTTCTAGTGAACTGGTGCAAACCTGCTGATGGCCACCACTGGATATGGCACTCGAAGAAGTATGAAGTTAACAACAACAAAATTACCATGGGTTGTTGGTTTGCAAACAAGGCACCTGACATTTTTGTGTGTAGAGGAAAACTGAACCAGAATTATTACCCAAAAAGGGTCAATATGAACTAAAGGACATCTTATGTTTCACATTATTTTTAAAAAATATTGCTTCAGTGCTAACACTGTATGCCAGAGCATGAGAGTTATGAGAGTGTAATAATGAACTGTTTGATGTTGTTCTTACAAACTTTACATTGCCTCCAATTCACAGCAATCTTAATACAGTTGCTAAGATATGGGGGATGTTCAAGGAAAGTTTTACCTTTCTCACCATCACCCCCTTTTTCTGGATGAGTTGCCAATGACCATGGAGGGATCTGAATCTAGATCTCCCGAGTTCAGAGGTGCCTGGCAGACGGTGGTCCATGGGGTCGCAATCGACTGTGCGACTGAACAACAACAACTCTATCTACCACATCACAATGGCTCAGGGCACTGGCAAGTATGCTATTAAAAACAATGGGATTCCCTGTGAGCAAGGGAGTAATACTACATGCTTCCTGTGCAAATGCCAGAAAAAAAGGATATGCCATGCACAATGTACCACTGAAGTAAAAAAATGAAATTAATTGTGGCCTAAATTGCTTTTAAAAACCAAGAATAAGAGGTGAACAGATTTTTGGATAGTACATGTTTTCTAACACAGCAGAAGTTCTGTCTTAAGTGAATATGCAAATAATATTTCCAGGAGTAGGTAAAAAGTTTAAGCTGATAGACTGGTTTCCATTAGGACTGCTCTGCCCTTCCTTAGGAAAGGAGGGGCGAACACTGAAAGAAAGCAGCAATTGAAAAGAGGTTTAAATTGAGTAAAACTTATTGAAAGAAAAAAGCATCTCATTTGCTTGATAAATAGGGCCAAAATGCTTCTTCCACAGACTTCTATTTAAAAAGGGCGAGCAATCTCAGGCCCTGGGGGTGATTTCTGACTAAAGGTAACGGTCACGCTTGCTCAAAAGCCAGTCATATCTGATTCTAGGGTACAGTGCTCACTGCCATTATCAGCCAAACATGAATCCTGACGTTTTGGCTTGTTAGAGCCTTCAGGAGGGTGGGGGAACTTTGGAAACAGCTTGGATCGGGTCTTCCCACCTCCCTGGACCCGGCAGGGGGGTCAGGGCCCCCAAAATTGGTTTAAAAAAACTCCGTTTTTTTACCCATTTCAGGCTCTCTGACCCCCCCCCCCGGGCCGGGTCCAGGGAGGTGGGAAGACCCGATTCAAGCTGTTTCCAAAGTTCCCCCACCTCCCTGGAGGCTGCACCAAGCCAAAACGTCAGGATTCAAATCCCGACGTTCTGGCTTGCTGCAGTCTCCAGGGAAACAGGGCTTTTTTTAACGTTGTGTGATCAATGCATCACACAACGTTAAAAATCGGATAACGACGAGACTTGTGGAACCAAGTCTCATCGCTATCCGAAGTACTACTGTATGTGTATTTTTCTTTATGTTTCGAAAATTAAAATTTTTTAAAAGAGGAAATACAGTGAAACCTCGTACAGTAATACCTCGGATAACGCTAAGACTTGGTTCCACAAGTTTTTGTGTTATCCGATTTTTAGTGTTATCCAATGCATGTTAAAATCCTATGGGATGGATCGGATAACGTTAAAGCTCCATAGAGATACATTGTAACTGCACAGGCTTTAGCGGTTGTTATCTGATCCATCCCATAGGACCTTAACATTATTCAATCCAATTCTCCTCCCCAGATTACTTAACGTTATGTGATTTTAGCGTTATCCGAGGTAAACGTTATCCGAGGTATTACTGTATAACGAAGGGCTCTTATAGCGAATAACTTGCATAATGAAAGGAAATAAAAAAGTGGCACCTCACATAATGAAAAATTTCATTATGTGAAAATAGCATCCCTGTGGGGAAAACTCGTATAACAAAAATTCCTGTGGGAAACATTTGCACAGGAAAATTTTTACATTAAGCGAGTTTCCCCATAGAAATTTTTGTTATACAAGTTTTCCCAGAGGAATTTGTTGTATTGTTGTATTTGTTGTATTGTTATTCTTTTGTATTGTTATTTTTTTGTCAGAAAATTATAAATAAAAGTTTTTTAAAAAGGAATTTTTGTTATACGAAAAATTTTCGTACAACGAAAAAATAGCATAGCGAACAATCTTGTGGAAGGGAGTATTTTCATTATATGAGGTTTCACTGTACTCAATACAGCGGGCTACTAGGGAGCAACAAAACAGGTTGCTTCATAGTTGTATGGTACTGTAGAAAAGCTGTCATGTAAGAACAGCTACATCTTGGATGCAAATTTTAGCAGCTATTCAGAAAGATTCATCTCGTACTGGCTAAAGAATTGCCAGTCCAGTGTAGTTAATAGAGCAACAGACATAGATCACTGAGATCTGAGTTCACAATTCTCTTCAGTAATAATGTTCATTTGGGTTACCAGCTAAATGAATGATGAACAAATGAAATGTGGGATGGAAATAGACACTGCCTTGCATTCCTAGGAAGGAGGATAATACAAGCTATAGAAAGAAAGCCACTGCAATCATATTTGTCAAGAACAGAGCCCTTTTATCTTATACAGTACTAGGCTTCCCAGCCTCACTCCTCTTACACTCCCTGCTAAAGAATTCTCCAGCATATGCTTCCTAAGTATCAGCAAATGGCTGTTCTAGAAATAGACATGAGTTTTAGAGATTCCTATTGGATACTGTTGTTGATGTAAGAACAAGAAGAATGCTGTGGATCTAAGCAAGTCACTAATTTTAACCAACGATTAAGGCGGGTTAACATGTATCCTTGCTTATAATTTCCCATCAAATACCAACTGCTCACACTTCACTTAAAACAGCTTATGTCACCCTGTCAACAGAAGCAAGGGCAGGACTATGGATGCAAAATGCCCTACTCTCCCCTTTACCATTCCAACAACTCTTACATTGGTCAGGAAGACAGTGGCTTCAATCCGTCATAAGGTAAAGATAAAGGTTTTCCTTACTCGAAAGCCAGTCGTATCTGACTCTAGGGTTCAGTGCTCATCTCTGTTTCAAAGCCGAAGAGCCAGCACTGTCTGCTTCTGAGGATGTTTCCATGGTCATGTGGCAGGCATGACTAGACACCGGAGCGCATGGAACGCTGTTTACCTTCTCACCGAAGTGGTCCCTATTCAGCTACTTGCAATTTCTTGTTTTTGAATGGCTAGGTTGGCAGGAGCTGGGACAAAGACGGGAGTTCATTCCGTCCTGCAGTACTCAGGAATCGAACTGCTGATCTCCCACCTTCCAGTCAGTGTCTTAGCCACTTGAGCCAATGCACAAATTGATTGAAATGGAAGAGTATTCTGTTCCTATTTTCCCAACTAGACTACAAGTGTCATCCACGTCAAGGCAGTCTCTTCATTTGCCTAGATGTGGCAACACAATTTGGAGCTGTCTTGCCAGCCGCTTTCCCATCACATGGCAAACCTTCCTGTGAAAAGAAAACTGCCTGTCAAGGAAAAGTGAGAGGAAGTGACAGGACAGCAAGGAGAGAGGAGAAAGAGAAGGTTTCTGGCCAATTTATTTAAAAAATTACATTTCTGACCTTCCATTACAGAACAGCACTCAAGGATGCTTACAAATACTAGAGGACAGAATAAAAACAAAATATCAACCATAAAAACCATCACCATCAGATTCTTCTTTTGTGTCCCAATCAAACCCTGGACTGCCAAAATATAGCCATTTCTTGGCTTTGTTGTTGACCAAACTTAAGTCCTCATTGGTGCATGTTACTGGCACTAATCAGCAGACCAGTAAATGAGCCAGATTCTGTATCTCTACACATTCACACAGCATATTGTTGTCCGCCAGCAGCGCCCACTTGAGCATGTTGGTCTTTCATTTAGGGACTCCAACCCTCAGCCTATTCAGGGTCCTCCAAGTGACCATAAGCTAAAACACAAGATTCAACCCACAAAACCATTCAAATCAGCTTAGTCCAAATATTTTGTTAGACTACTTTTTACTGATTTTTTTTAAGCAACCAAGTAAAATGTTTGTAGGGCAGCAACATCTGGGGGTCTAGTAATAATATTTGATTGAGTACTGCCAGTAAGTGGAGAGAGGCAGCTAACATTAGCCCTAATCAGATGCTGTGCCTGACAGAATGTATGAAAGGCTACATGATACATATAATGTACAAGTGAAGAATAATGTAAATACCAGCACTAATATCCTTTACTCCACTCCGAATTCAGCCCAAACTCTGCACACATTTAGTTGTACTACAGAAATTTTGTATCAAAGACACTATGGAATTAGGCTTTTAAACTAGTAACCACAGATTTTAACTAAAGAACTTATCAAATATAATTTAGGAAAAACCTTCAAAACATGGAATATATACTTGCAAATGTTGCATAGAATTAAACCATGTCAATCTGCAAAGGCAATTCTAATTATCTATCTATCCATCTATCCATCCATCTATCTATCTATCTAATATAGATATATTACCTATATCTATATCAACTGACCAATAGATGATACAGTGGTACTTCGCTTAAAGAGCATAATGCGTTCCATGAGATTGCTCTTTAAGCAAGTTTACTCTTTAAACAAAACACCATTGTAAGTAACCAAATGTGACTTCTGGCAGGGGGGATTGCAAACCCCGGTTTATTTGTTAAGCGAGTTTTTGGTTGGTTTTAGTTGTTAAGCGAGGTGACTATTCAGAGAAAATTCTGCTCTTTAAGCAAGTTAGTCTTTAAGCGAGGCACTCTTTATGTGAGGTTTTACTGTACTGTATATCTAATATATATTTTGAGTTCCTGATGCTAAGCCCATTAGCTATTTTTCCCAAAATTTGCAAAACATCTGGAAATGCTCAAAGTCTCAACTACAATTTCACCTCTGTAACAGGGGATGATGACTGATTGAAGAGTCATTCCACTGCTCCTTTCCTGGCATACACTAGTGCTAAAAAGATGTAGACTTTGGGTCTGTAGATCTGGCACATTCTCTATATAATTGAAAAGGGCTGTTCCAACTAAATACAAACATTAGACAACAGAAGCAATAGAAAGACAAGTTATATTATTTTGGATCATGTATACAGAGCACACTTGCTTTCTTCCCTCTTCCACCCATAACTCTTTTTCCCCCTTCCTTCTTCAGTGCACATGTTATCAACAGTTGGGAAATAATACAACAACTTCAGGGAGTGTCGACTGACACTAACAGTAAAGGTAAAGGCTGTCCTTGCTCCATAGCCAGTCATATCTCACTGTATGGTTCAATGCTCATCTCCGTTTATAGCCAAAGAGGCATTGCTGTCTGTGTCTGCAGACATTTCCATGTGGCAGGCATGATTAGACACCGGAGTGCACAGAACACTGTTACCTTCACACCAAAGCGGTACCTATTTATCTACTTGTAATTTCTTGCTATAGAACTACTAGGTTGGCAGGAGCTGGGACAGAGATGTAAGCTCATTCTGTCATGCAGCACTCAGGTCTCAAACTGCTGACCTGCTGACCTTCCAGTTGTCAAGTTCAGCATCTTAACCACTAAGCCACCACAGTCCCCACACTAGCAGTACAGACATATTATTTTCAGGCGCTTCCATAATTAAAACAAATTTCTCATGTCTTCCGTTGCAGAAGCATTCCTACTCAAACAATTCCCTCTGGCCTCTACATTTGCCAGTTTTTTGTAAGCTGTAGGAAGAGAAAAATAACGGATGAGGGTTTAAAGAGAGGCCCTTTTTGCTGAGGGATTTTTGTTCATGTTTTTCTGCTGTAATAACACAGCAAGACATTACACAGACTGAAAAGGCACAAAGGCAGCCCTCTGAAAGGGAGAGCCACAGAAACAAGTTGCAGGACAAGCTGCTGGATGATAGCCAAATACAAAATGGAAAGAATAAGTGTTGGTTCAAAAATACGTACTGAGCAACTGTGGAAAAAGAACCCACTTCAAAGTTCCCATTTAATCCTTCCTTGCCACCAGCTGGGTGTGTTTACTGGCTCCAAGTCAGATAGTGGGAAACAGGTACAGTACTATGCCAGAATACAACACCTGCTACTAACTACTATAAAAATCTTACTATATAAGGCTATATAAAGTCTCATCATATTATTTAGGTTCTGTGCAAATGTCTGTAACTGAGGCTATAATATTGCACTTTGCCTCTGAGAAAACTGAATGTAATTCACAAAAGTTGAAAATGAAATAAATCTGTCAGGCTTTACTGCATTATTTTTGTTTTTGCTTTGTTTTGTTATATATGTTGGAATAGACTAACACAACTATCTCTTTGAAAACTATTATAAAATCCTATAAATGTAATTCAGATTTCCTCACAATTATGTACAGATCCCAAAAGGAAGAGATCACGCCTGCGTTTGCCTGGGACGTCCCGCTATAGACAGTAACTTGCTCCTTTATTTTTCCTGACAATTGAAGACTGGCATTTCAAAGTGAAATCATATAAACCAACTCATTTCCTTTAACAGAAGGCCTGAAGCTAATCAGATCATTCGTGTTGATACCATTATAATTTTTGTAGGAATTTATAGATTAGTCACACCCATGCATAACAACCCAAATCATTTAGACTTTAATGGAATTATGCACATTCAAGATTTCCCAAATTCTGACACTGATGGTTGCAATGTATAAGTTAATACTAACTGTGGGGAAATACAATAAATGTAAAAAAAGATTCATTTATAAGCACCTAGAGAAAAATGAACAGGAAAACATTTTTGTTGTGTATTATTCTTTTTCTAGTGCTATAAAGGTTATTATTATGCATGTGCATCACTTGGGTCTCCTTGCTTGCTCCTTTTGCAAGTAAATTGCAGCTTTAAAGGGCAAATACATATGGGACAAGACTCAGCTGGACAAACTCCTGAGATTTTACTCTACCACTCCATAGCAGGATGGATGTTGTAAGCCTTCTTACAACATCCACCCTGCTACGGAGCGGCATTAGAGACACACCAAGCCAGGTGGAGGCGACAAGGATGGCGGTGGTGGTGGCAGAAGACAAAGATGGCGGTGGTGGTGGCAGAAGATACATGCAGCCACCTGTGTCTTTCCTGAGGGCCATGCTAGCCAAGTGCAGGAAAGGACAGGCAGGGTCCTTCCTTCACTCATGGCAGGCTGGTAAACAGGGAAGCAGTGGTGTGAGATAAAGTGTTAGCTAGCTAAACTGGTGGTGTTGGGGGAATGTTGGCATCCAGCCCACCAACAATCTGAGGGAGCATGATCCAACCCCTGGCTTAAAAAGGTTGAGAGCCCCTGTATTAGAATGACTAACAAACTGAACTATTTAAGCAAAATATTTCGGATTTTGCCTTTTTCAGTTGCTTTGGTTAAAGGATTCTGTTTTGTACAGTACAGTCAAACCACGCATAAAGAGCGCCTCATTTAAAGAGTAACTCACTTAAAGAGCAGAATTTTCTCTGAATGTTTGCTTAACAAATAAAACCAACCAAAAAAACACTTAACAAACAAATCAGGGTTTGCAATCCCCCCACCAGAAGTCACAATTGGTCTCTTACAATAGTGTTTTGCTTAAAGAGAAAACTCACTTAAAGAGCAATCCTGTGGAACGCATTATACTTTTTAAGTGAGTTACAATTAAACAGTATATTGTTTTTCTGATATGGATCTCAGGGGCCCTCAAAACATGGAAAAAATAATATTCAATCCTTAAAATTACTTTTTTAAAAATAAATTTATTTCTTACAAATAAACATCATAAACAAACAAATAACACAGAGCACAAATTGTAAAACAGAGCTGACTACAGCAGGGGATTCATATATTAAAAAATTTCAAACTTATTTGAATGCAATATGCAACCCATAACAATAAAGTAATTTCATATATATTGTTGCATTACTACATTCATCAGATTTCCCCTTCGGACTTACTATAAGAAAAAAAAACAAAGAAAAATGCACACAAAAAGATTTTTAGATAAAACAGACTTCTTCCACATTCCTTGAATTTTAACTTATACTGTTATTTTATTAACTTCTTTTTTATATATACTGTATATTATACACACAATAGTATTTGATTTCTTGATTTGACTTCAAATTTTAGTACTGTATTTTTAAACGAAATCTCATCCAATAGTTATCATATTATCACCACATATATATTTCAAATGTCCTGTGAGGCAATTCCTAAAATTTCTTTTGTGCCATTCTCCTTCCCCCATTTTTTTTTAAAAGGGGGGATGGGATACCCCCAAGCAAATTTGTTACCAACTCCTAAGATAAAAGTATCACCAGACACTTATCTTGATAGTTTTATATTTCTTTCAGGAGCAAAGGAAAGT
Organism: Furcifer pardalis; assembly: GCA_030440675.1. Taxonomy (NCBI): domain Eukaryota; kingdom Metazoa; phylum Chordata; class Lepidosauria; order Squamata; family Chamaeleonidae; genus Furcifer; species Furcifer pardalis. Next base: position 246,746,324 of record CP126890.1, read on the forward strand.
ACCCATATGTTCATATTCCTTCTTCTGAGCTTCCCTTAGCCATCCAGCTGCATACTGTGAGAATAAAATGAATTACACTGATATTTGGTGTGATCCAACATAGCTGACATGCACCCTCTTCATAAATTGGAGCATTTCCAAATTCAAAGGCACAGCTGCTATCACATGTAGTTTGGCTCAATTTGACTAAAGAATGTCCTGGGTCAGCTATAAAACAAAGTGATACCTGCATGGTACAAAGAAAGCACCAATCTGCGATTCATCTCTTTTTCATTCTTGTCGTACTTGAGAACAAGCAGAACAGCCAACAAGCAGCTATTCAGGAACTCCCTAGCATTTGCCAGAGATGGATGCTAAGTCTAGCATGAATTTCTTCTGCAATTATGTATCATTAGCAGATGTCCACAGCATTTATTTACTTTGCCACCATTACTAATTCTGTTCTTCCATACATTAAAAAAGGAGAGGGGAATGAACAGAAAAGAGTAACTTTGAGTTACCCTATAAATACAGCAAAGTTCTATGAACAGAAAAGGAAAGTATGGTTCCAGGAACCAGTCACTGCATGAATTAGTCACATAGAATTACTTAATATAAATATCAAGGCATTATTCTGGTAAAGAGGAAGTGAACCGGAAAGTATGACAGCAGATCAAATGCAGTGAATAAATGACCAACGTGATAATGATCTAAGAGTGAATAGAAACTTGTTTTCCTAGCCACAGGAATGTTTTTTTCTGAAACTAAACAGCCTACTGATCCTTTCTAATACAAAATGCACAAATCTCAGTGGTTGTGTGAATACCAACAGTTTCTGTGACTCATGGAGAAACCATGACTATGCGCATTTTTGCATACACTGGCTGTGACCTATGGTCCAGTCTTCATAATACTGCAACTGCCAGCTGTGGCTGGCAGGCATCTCCTCCTGTCCTCATATGTAAAAGGGCACAGTGGGCTGGGAAACCTTCATGAATTACTGATGGTGACGAACCAGTAGTAACTGTTTCTGTCATTCCTTATCACTGTCACCCTACCTAGGACTGATGAGAATGGAAGCTCAACATCAGGTAGAAATCTTCCCATTCTTGAACCAGAACAAGTCACACACAAAAAGATGCCTCACTGATTGAAGACTGGTTACCATAGAACCAATTTTCAATCGGTTCATAATTCTGAATATACAGAGTTACCCCTTGGAAATACAAAGCAAAGCAATTCAAAGGAGCACTCTAACTCAAAAAGAACATAGACCCTATTTGGCGATTATTATCCTACTAACATTCCACTCTATGACTAAACACCAGGAAGATACATTGAAGAAAGAGCAGAATCAACGACCTACAAGCAACATTTCAACTTAAAGAGTACAAGATAGTATTGATGCAAAGTCTGCAAAGAAATCCTGGTCACAAGGCACAGCTAGTCTTACTACTATGTAGCAAACAGCCAACACATAGAGCTGGGTTCCTAAAAGGTGCAAATTAATTAATAACATTGACACCTAGCAGCCAAGTTGTTTAATGTAGATCAGTGTTTCCCAACCTTTGGTTTTTGAACTTCAATTCTCAGAAGCTTAAGTCAATTCCCCAAAGCACTGATCAGCCAATGTACTGACTTAGGCTTCTGGGAATTGAAGTCCCCTTGTGGAGCATGTGCCCCACATTGAGAACCAGTGGTGTAGTGTATGCATCATTTAGTCTTGCACTGTGGAAGATGGCTGTGAAAAGTCAGCATTTCTAGTCCTGATATCACTACTTAGGATTAGACCAACTCTGTTAATGGGCACTGTATTCTCAATTACTTCTAACATAGACATAGGCAAGTAAGGCCCTACAGAAGCAATATTGGCTAGGACTGATGAGAGTTGTAGGCTCAAAACAAAAAAATTGGAGAAAAAAGATTTAGGGCACACAAAATCTACTTAAATCTATGAAACTAAGCTGATGAGCCATCAGCTAAGATGTCTTTAAAAGGAACCTAGACAAATTCACAGACTATACAGCAGGTTCTTAGCATGACTTCCAGGAGTGGAAACACCTATTTTCTTGTGTCCTGTTTGTATGTTTTCCAGGGGCGTCAGACTACCAACTATGGGAAATGGAATGCTGAATTAAACAGATGTTTAGTCTCAATCGGTACACTTTTCTCACCTTCTTATTGTCCTATCTTAAATGAAACATGTGGAGAAAACTAACCACATTTGTATTAAACAAGCAAAGCTTAAGATATTGACAGGGTCATCCACTCCTTTATGTACATCCTAGTATACCAGTCATTCTTTTAAAAAACTTAGCCCACCTTGGGATAACATTACTATAGACTGAACTCAAATATCTGGAATAGTTGTGGAAGAAGGGAAATAAAGATAAGATGATCCTGGCAGCAGGAACAGCATTTTTGGACATTAATGACTTCCTCTCTCATGTAAAGGCTCTTGAAATATTTTGTAAAGCTGAAAAGGATCCCCAAACATTGTTGGTACCTGAATAGAAAATTTTAATTAAAGATTATTGGCTGAGAACATCATCAGATTTATGCAAACAGAAGCTGTACCAGCAGCATTGCAGCCAGCGTGTATACTTCTTTTGTTTTATAAAACTTCTCCAGCCTTTTGTTGTCTGTCTGGCCAGGTTATCCTGCTATGGTAATAGAGTAGACCATACTGCCAACAACTCAACGACAAGTGTCAGGTGGCAGTTTACCAACCTGACAACCCTGAGGACTAATGCCTTGGGTGCTGAAGTCCGTAGGGAAGGGTGATGGTCCCCAAATGGATTAAATCCCACTTGAATCCATCTTGATGGAGGCCAGCAACTTCACCAATACTGGCCTGGGGTTGAGGAGGTATTTGCATGTCAAAAGGGATCAGGACCAGAAAGTGACTCGCAAAACTGGATCACTGGTACAGGAGTCATGCTCCCATGCCTAAGGCAGATGAAAGGCTACTTACTGCATTATATTCTCATGACAGTTTTCATGGCTGATTGCCATGATGATCGCCTATACAGTATTTGGATTCGGATACAACAGAAGTAGAAGTCTTTGGTTGACATGTTGAAATACAGTTTTGCTGCTGAGTTTACAAAAGTTGTTAGCATATGTTTTAAGGAGCCCACACATATCAATGTAATTTGCAGCATGTTAATAGCCAGGAATGGCAGGAGAGCAAGACTAAACAGACTTTCTGTTTTACAAAAATCTCCCTTCCTGGTTGGCCACAGGCAAAGCTTTCAAACTACAGGAAAATAAACCAGCACACATTGGCCGCCACGAGACCAACGCCGGACGCCGGACGTTCTCCCCTGCCGGTCGGGCGGGGAGAACGAGGAACACCTGGGCTCCGGGCTGGCGGCTACAAAAGGGACTCTTGCCTCGCCGCCGCCGCCGATTAAGGACGCCAGTCCCGCTACCACCGCCTCAGCTGAGCCACGGCCAGCCACTCCTCTAGTTAAATGTTTATTTACTAATTGAAATACTTATAAGGGATGAGGACTTTCCCTATTGCTTTGTACTGTTTATCCATGATTGTTTTTTGTATTTTTTTGATTGTACTGCATTTATATTCTTTATTATTTTTTATGAAGGTCTTGTCGACCACATCCATTGTATTATACTTGTTATATTGTATGTATATTATGTTCTATTTTGTAACATTGTTAGCCGCTCTGGGTTGCTTCGGCAAGGAGAGCGGCATATAAATTTGAATTTAATAATAATAATAAAATAATAATCACTGAACTACAGCTCACTACCACTTTCAATTTAGGAACACAAAAACTTATGTCCTTCCTTCTTCCTGCTCAAAATCCAGTGTCATCTATTTAAATGTGATGTATTCATCCAGCTATCTTTTGCAAGGTAGGGAGAAAAATTTGTTTCAGTTCCCTATCTCTAAGGAAGTGGAATACAAAATAATCTTACTTAGTCTCAAATGTTGCACAATTTCCCCTTCTTTGATTTAGAGTGTGCTTTGTGTGTCCAGATTTCTATTTCAGATGTGTGATCATCTTTTCACTTATTTCCTAATTTTTCTACCACCCTCCTTAAAACTAGGAAAGATAGAGCTGAATCAAAACTGAAAGATCTTTGGCTGCAACACTAAATCATAGTGACATTATGGGAGCTATCAATCCCCATACCATAAAAAATTGGTTTTTCAACAGCTTTATAAATTGCTGCTTAGTGCCACCTGCCCTACCAGGATCCAACAATTCTGAGGCTTATAATGAGCAAATGTAATCATTCTGAAAACAGGAACATGTCATCTTGTTCAGAAATAAAGAGAAATTCCTTCTGCATTTTTACAGTCAGCTAAAGGAATGCCAACTTGATAGATCATTGCAATATCTCTTCCAATAAAGTCTTTTATATATTTACTCAAAAGCAAATCCCACTCAGTTCAATAGGGCATATGATCATTAGATGGGTTTAAACTTCAATCCTAAACAGAGTGGAGCTTATTCTGAATAACCATGACTAGGACTGCAGTTAATATGGTGGTGAAAATTTGTTTCCACTGGTCTTTTGGTAAAACTGGGACAAGTAACAAATAGTCATCTTTTAGAACTTATAAAGAACATACTAAATATAACTGCAGCTAACATAGCAAACAGAGGTCATATTTTCGGTTTTACTGTGATTTTTTGAGCAATACAAGCAAGTATAAAATTGCTCTAAACCAAGACCACAGGGGGAGGGGAATAGACTTCAACATTATGCAAGACTAGGTAAGGTTTAAAATAAAATGTGCCCATTTCTTCATGTTAAAGACTGTAAGTTGTTTATAACATCAAGTGAATATGTATATACATTCTGGACAGGAGAAAAGAGGAAAAAGAGAACAGATTCACAAACACTCCTTGCATGTGCACAGGCTAGTAAAGAACAAAAAGTTCAAACACCTTTATACTACTACAGTACTCTCCATTCTTTTTAAAACTTTAGCTGTTTCAGAATGACCAATACAGAAGCAGTTCTGTAAGGGTAAAACAGTATTACAGAAATAAAGGTAACAATCAGCCTTCTCCAGGGAAAAGCTGCACTTTAAAACCTTATACCGTACATATTAAAGAAGCCAAACATAACCCTCTCTGTGAAGCACCAGTTCTTGATTTTAAATTGCAATTATGTGCCTCTTTATTGAGGACTAAGAACCACTGAGTCTGTCCAGGTAATCCTGCTATGGTAATAGAGTAGACCAAAGGTTCCCAAACTATGGCCTGTGGGCTGACCCCGGCCCGCAGCACCATTTCATGTGGCCCGCCTCCTCTTCTGCACACACCTGGAAGCAGAAGCAGATGTGTTTACATCAGCCATAAAACATGCCCACACGTGTATAAAAACGGTTATGTCAGCCATAAACGCGTCCATGGCAGTTGTAAACAAGGAAGTGGGTAAATTTACTTCTGCTTCCAGTGGGCATGGGCCAGCCCATTCATCTGTCCAGGGGCATGGTCAGGCCCGCAAAGTAAAAAGGTTGGAAACCCCTGGAATAGACCATACTGCCAACGAGTCAATGCCAAGTGACAGTTGGCGGTTAACTAAGGGGTCTTTCAAATACCACGTGATCATTTTAGGGTGGAGGGGGGTTGAACAAAAGTCACAGAAAGTCACAGGGAAGAGGGGGTTTGACGTGAAGTCATGTGACTCCAAAATTTTAACCCCCAGCCAGGTGGAAGTCCAGGGTGGGGCGGCAGGCATCCTCAGGCTCCGGGCGGGACCGTCCTCCATCACTCGAGCTGGCATAGCTTTTAATCCTCTGGCCAGGTGGGAGTCTTGGGGATGGGGCGGCAGACGTCCTCAGGCTTCGGATCTGCCATGCTTCTGCCGTTTTTCGTCAAATCAAGGAAAATGGAGAAATCACATGATTTGGCGAGGCGGTCAGTCAAAGGTCACAGAAAGTCACAGGGGGGGGTCAAAGAGTGGCCCATTTTAGGTCACGTGGTATTTGAAAGCCCCCTAACCTGATAACCCTGAAGACTAACAGGCTTGGGTGACGAAGTCCAATAGAAGGGTGATGGTCTCCAAGTGGATTAATCTATCTTGATGGAGGGCAGCTGCTTCATCAATACTGGCTTGGGGCTGAGGAGGACTTTGTGTGCCAAAAGGGCTCAGGACAGAAAGAGACTTGCAGAACTGAATCAGTGGTACAGGTATCACACTGTGATGCAAAAGGCAGATTAAAGGCCACTGCATTATATTCTCAGGACAGTCTTCATGGCTCATCGCCATGAGGATCGTCAATATTCTGATACGGCAGAAGATCCACTGAAAGCAATACTCTAAGTAACACGTACAGGACTGCTCTACATGAGCACTACAAGACATGGCAAAAGCCAGCTATAAAAGAATTGCAGTATGATGGTTCACATGTCTACTCAAAAGTAGAGTTGATCTCGCTGAGTTCAACAAGATTTATATCCTAATAAGCATGTACACATTAATGTTTTGCAAGCCTGCTTTTGTCTTCCTGCACTTGTCATGCTCTGTACTGAATTAATGAATATTTATTAATTGATTAGTCTTACGACCTTATCAATAACATAAGAGTTTAAAATCTGTGCAATGCAATGAAGTGCAATAAAATACAGTAAAAATACAGTAAAAATACAATAAATACAATATGTACATACCTGAACTACTTTTAAAGAATGTAAACTGGAGAAGGTGCCTAAATACAATTAATACATGCATATCGATAGCCAGGATACCTAAGAGACCGCGTCACCCTAAGAACATCTGCCCGTCCCACCAGGGCGGATCGGAGGGGCTCTCTTGTTGTTCCATCGGCTAGAGAGGCTCACCTCTCTAGCACTAGGAGGAGGGCCTTCTCCGTGTTCGCCCCGGCCCTTTGGAACCTCCTCCCAACTGAGCTGCGCCTTCAGACAGAGCTCCTGCCCTTTCGGAGAGGCTTAAAAACCTGGCTGGCGGGGCAAGTGTGGGGAGCCGGGAATGCGGGATCCTATGTAGGGTGGCTGATCTAGTGGACAGCCACCCTTTCCGGTTTTTATCTCTCCTCAGGTTTATCTCTTGCTCTGTTTTAAGCATTAGTTTTAAGTTTTAAGCATCTGTTTTAGAGTTTTAAACATTAGTTTAAGTATTCTTGTATTATTATATGTGTATCCTAGTGATTTTTAATTAATATTGTAAGCCGCCCAGAGTCGGGCTTGCCCAATTGGGGCAGGATAGCAAATAAGAAGAAATAAATAAAATAATCAATAAGTGAATCTCCCTTGCAGGATACCCCAATTTGATTGACATATTTGATTCTTTTAGCTGATGCCTTAATTATAAACTTGGCAGTTCTACATACAACATGGATGTTAGAGCCCAGAAGAAGATAGGACAGCTTGTTTTTTGAGTCCCAAAAAGTTGTTTTTTCCAATAGGGATGCAAGGTATTTAAATCTAATATCAGTGTACAACTGGCAATCTAATATAATATGAGAGATATTTTCAACATTTGGAGAACCACATATGCACGTTCTTTCGTGATAAGGTAAGTGGTGAAAACGCCCATATCTATTCATGGAGTCGAATAGCTCGAATCTGGCTCTACAATATGCCCTTCATGCTCTGTACTGAACACCCAAGCAAGCCACTCATAGCACTGAACACAGAAGTCAAGCAGTGCCAGGATTCCCACATTATTCTTCTACAATTACAACATCCAGAGGTGACTGATAGGTTCACAGACTACTAGACATAAACACAACGTCAGATGCCGGCCATGTAGGAAGTTGCTCTCCTTCTCCTTTAGTGAAGCTACCCCGCATAGAGGCATAAATTGAGGGCTAAAATTATACTAAACTCAGTGAGGCTTACTTGTAAAAAAGACAAAACTCGGATGGTGAGGTTGCGATTTTTAAATCCCTCGGTAGGGAGCTGTAAACTGCGCTGAATCAATGGGATTGACTCAGGCGAGTAAAAACGCTTAAACCTGTTCTTCGTGGGAAGAATTGTTTTTAAAGCCACGTGCATCCCGACTCTATTCCGAATTATAATACATTTTAAAATACATTTAAATATAGGAGTTGGGTCTTTAAGGTGCCGCAACTTTTTTTTGGGGGGGGGTCTTTTTTTATTGTTTTGTTTACACTCTGACCTGCTTGCACAGACTTAACACGGCGACCACTTTTAAACAATCCGAATTAAAGTTACTCTTAAATCCGAGTGGAGGGAAAGGGAGGGAGGGAGATCCTGTGGATCCCTTTCCACGTTTGCCAATAAATAAACAAATAAATAAAAGAGGGCCAAAAAGTGGCTCAGGGCGCTGCTTACAATCGGAACAGGCGCTCCATATCCTTGATCTGCCGCCGGGTGAACTCCTTAAACTCGGTGTAGGGGTTGAAGACCTGGGCGAAGCGGGGCCGCGCCGCGCCCGCGTTGATGTCTTGCCTGCGGCTCAGTTTGGCGCTCAATTCGGGGTCGGCGGCAGCGCTCACCACCGCGCCCCGGTCCTCATCCGAGGAGTCTACCAGGCTCGATTCCGACCCGGCCACCGCCTCCTCCACCCCTCCTCCGGGGACGAGATCCTCCACGGTTTCCCCCGGAGGAGGAGGAGGAGGCTCCGAGGTGCTCCCATCCCGTAACAAGCGGCGGTGGAGTTTTTCCGCCAGCTCGGCCGACGCCATGGCCGGGGAGGAGGAGGAGGAGGAGGACGGGGGGGTTCCGGCGGGAAAAAACCACCCGGGTCTGGAAACTCAAGGTGGTGGCGGGGCCCGTGTCGTCTCTTGCTTAAGGGAAAGATCGCGCCCGTCCCATCGGCTACAAACTTTATTCTAGGACTTAGGCGAAGTGGCGTGGAAGGAGGAGGGCCCGGGCCAGGGGGCGGGGAGGCGGCGGGAGGAGGCCGGGCTGAGACTTAAGGAAGCGCCCGGGAATGGATGGGCGCGCCGCCGGCTCTGCCCTCTCTGGAGACGTAACCAGTCCAGAACCGGTAGTAACTTTTCCCAGTGTCCCAGAGAACCTGTAGCAGCTTTTGGGGGGAACCACCTTCAGCAGGGCTTACCTTTTCACTGGTTCCCCCACTGCGCATGCATGCCAAGCGCTTGGTGTGCATGCACGCCTAGTGCTTGGGACATATGCATGGCCCTGCCTCCTTGCTGTCCTCCCAAACAGGGAGGAGGAAGAGAAGCTGCTAGCCTGAAGATCCCTATTATTACAGTAATACCTCATATAACATTAGTATCGAATAACACGAAAACCGCATAACATCAAGGAATCTGGGGGGAAGAATTGCATCAGATAACATTAAGATCCTATGGGATGCTTCAGATAACAACCGCGAAAGCCTGTGTGGTTACAATGTATCTCTATGGATCCCATAGAGGATCAGATAACACGAAAAATCATATAACACGAAGACTTGTGGAACCAGGTTTTAGTGTTATATGAGGTTTTACTTGTATTAGTATTATTAAATTAGATTTATATGCCCCTCTACTCACCTCACTGAGGCGACTCAGAGGGGCTCACATAACACAAACATATACAGTATCACAATCTCAAATATAAATACAGCATAATATAAAAATATAACAACAGATGCAGCACAGATAACACAATAAATTTTACATAAAAGAAAAAAAAAACAATACAATAAAATACAGTGTAAAAATACAATACAGTCAAGAGAGACAGCAAGGTCTTTATGGCTGAGCTAGCTGGTCCACACAGTTAGCCCTATAGCCTGAAGCTCCCTATTTTTATTATTTTGTATTTTTTTTCTTTGGTCCCACCCCATGACATGACATCATGATGTTAGCTCCGCCCACACTGTGATGACATCACGGTGGGGTAGTAAAATTTTTGACATCCCACCACTGGACGTAACCCAGGAGGGGAAACAATAGCAATGCAATCAATCAGTTTATTGTGCAGGTTGGTTGGCCATGGCAAAGTCCAAGAAGTCAAAACATAAAAACAAGGACAGAACGTGCACACGGCAATTATTATTTTATTATTATTTCTTCTTATTTGCTATCCCGCCCCAATCGGGCAAGCCCGACTCTGGGCGGCTTACAATGTTGACTAGAAATCAGTAAGATACACATATAATAATACAAAGAATACATAAACTAATACTTAAAACTCTAAAACTAATGCTTAAAATTTAAAACTAATGCTTAAAATAGAGCAAGAGATAAAACTCAGAAGAGATAAAAACCGGAAAGGGTGGCTGTCCACTAGATCAGCCACCCTACATAGGATCCCGCATTCCCGGATCCCCACACTTGCCCTGCCAGCCACAATAAAATTGGTACATATTGAGATTGGATACATAGGTAAAATTTTGCACGATTTAATTTTGGCACAATGAAATTGGTATACATTACAGTGTATTGAGACTGGAGCAATACCAATTACACTAATATACTGCCCCATAGCGCTTAGTGGGGGTACAAAGAAAAAGCGTCCTCGAATATTGTGGCATTTTTGAACCACAATTGGGTAAAGGCGTCCTGGTAACGGCAACCTTGTGTTGCCAGCTAATCTTTCTTACACTAGGTCAGGCGAAAGAAACTGCAGAATGAATTCAAAAGATGACTTCATTTTGGCAGTTTCAAGTCTGGCCTAGACACAGAAGAAGAAGCATTTAGTGCACATTCCCGATGGTTCAAAAGATAATTAGCATTTTGCCCCTAACATTGTTATTGTTCAGTCGCACAGTCGATTCTGACCCTTTGCGACCCCATGGACCACTGTCCACCAGGCACTTCTGTCCTCCCCCATTCTCCTCAACTCGCTCAGTTCTGTGCCCATTGTGCCCCTAACATGCTGGGTGCTAATTTTATCAACCTCAAAAGGATCATGGAAAGCTGATTCAACCTTGATTCCTAGCCCTTGTCAGGATCAAACTCACAATATTTTGGCTGCAGTACATCCTTTTAACTACTGCAATACCAGTGCTCCTACCAAGGCTGCCTGGCGCACAGGTTCCTTTGTTATTAATTCTTCCGCACCTGCCACCTATTTTGGACGTTTATCTTTTCTTTCTCATGGCTCTTTACAAGGCACCTGGCTTGTTTTATAAAAGCACTTCCCTTCCTGTCCAAGTATCCTAACTCTCAAAGATGTACTTCTTTGGTTTCTGAAAGTTACACATTATTAGTTTAAATTTTTTAGAGATAGCCATGTTGGTCTGTGTAAGCATATCAGAGAGTAAACAAAAAGACAAAAACGGTGTGGCATCTTAAAGACTATCTCCCCTTCTACACTCCACATAAGACAAACAGGACAATATCTGTGCAAAAGAGTTAATAGACATAAATAAGACATCAGGAATGGCAATACACAGAAACCTGTTTCAAACTACAGTAATACCTCATATAACATTAGTATTGAATAACACTAAAATCGCATAACATTAAGGAATCTGGGGGGAAGAATTGCATCAGATAACATTAAGATCCTATGGGATGCTTCAGATAACAACCGCTAAAGCCTGTGTGGTTACAATGTATCTCTATGGATCCCATAGAGGATCAGATAACACTAAAAATCATATAACACCAAGACTTGTGGAACCAGGTTTTAGTGTTATATGAGGTTTTACTGTATTTTGATCCACCTGGAGCCTCTGCACAATATTTAAAAGTTGTCATTCAGGAACAGAAATATTACAAGGATCCAGAGAGAGTACATGCATGTGCTGGACACCCGTCTCAAAGATTTGAATATTAGTCAAGGGTTTCTGAGACATTATCAAATTTGATGTGCCATAACTAACAGGTTGTTATATGCTGCAATTTCCCACAGGACTTTTACAGAACAAACTAGAGAAAGATGGTCAGTGAATCACATCCATAGCCTCAGGCCACCTCACAGCACAAAGGAAGAAGTTGGTGGTTTGCCTGGGTCGCTCACACCATTGTCTACTTTCACACAGCATGGTAAATAGATGCTAGGTCTAAAGGGTAAACTCATTAGCAAATGTGTAATAGCACAATGTTTGTTTTGCATCCATCACCATTTGCAATTCAGAACAGGGCCAAACTTCACAGTAAATTTGAATACCAATCAGGGATTTTCTGTTATTATTATTATTTTGTTCAGTCGCACAGTCGATTCCGACCCTTTGCGACCCCATGGACCACTGTCTGCCAGGCACTCCTGTCCTCCACTGATTTGCAAACCTATCTTTTATGCTAGCCAACCATTGTGTGCCTCTGTACCTGATGTCTAGTCATGTCTGCCACATGATGACAGAAATGTCTGCAGATGCAGACAGCGCTGGCTCTTTGACTATAGATGGAGATGAGCATCAAACCCTAGAGTCAGATATGACTTGCTTTCAAGCAAGGGTGACCTTTACCTATATTTCCCCTCCTGCTGTTTTTCTTTGTGATGCCAAAGCCCTGTTCCAAAGGCTCTCCCAGACTTTTAATTAAGTTTTTAAAGTTAATGAATGGGATTAACAGGAGAATCACAGTGGAAGTTCTCCGATCCAGAAGAAACAGATTTTTTAATTCTATATTTAACATTACTGATTACATGAACAAGAACCCTGATCGATACACACATCGAAAAGACAGGAGGTTACATTTGCTGCAGTTTTAACTTGAAAGCGGTTACACAATATAATGGGATAAAGTTAGTAACCTGAACTCCTTTAAACGATCCAAGAAGATTGCATGTTTATTAGTTATTTCTTTAACAGCAGATAGGATAGTTAAAAGAAAGACCTAACTCAGGTTTTCTTTAACACTTCTAGTATGTTTTTGCATAGAGTGTTAGTTCTGTGCTGTGATTATAAAAGTGGTTTGAATTTGCAAAGGAATGGATAGAAGAAGAAATATCTTGCCACAAAATGTGGAGGTTAGGAGAATATTTCATTCGCTTCTTTTCAAGGCAAAGTCTTCCAATTTGTTCAACTCTGGAGAGAGAAGCCTCCTTAAATTTCCAGAGGCAGGCCTGCTCTCACATATCTCCTGGGGTTTAAAATAAACTAGAACAAAGTCCCATGTTCAACACTATGCTTTGGCTCTCTGTCTTCCAGAAGGAATCAATGGCGTTTTTATTTTCTATATGGATGTGCCTGTGTCTCTTATTTATGCTTTTATGCCACCCTTTCCCAAAGGAGATTAGTCTGATTTGAAGCAAATAATGTGCTTCTTTTCTGAACGGGTTTTGTCAAAGCGGAAGCTAGCCAAACTGTATTATCAAAAACCAGTGCCTTTGTCCAAAGTCCAGCTAAAGGCCTGTTTTGTTGTGTAAAAGTGCAGGGTCCTCTTTAAATCCAAGAATGAAGAAATATTTTCTGCTTCAGGGCCAAATTCCAGTGCCAGAAGATTTTTGGTGGGTATATTCAATAAATGAATGGGCAAAGGAGAAAACAAAGAGCGCTTTTAAAAAGCAACAAAACGATAAAGTCTCAATTGAAATAGCCAAGAATATTTAACTAGCACTTTCATTACAGCCTATATTTGTCCATTGGAAAACTAAGTCCCACTGAGTTCATTGCAGCATTTATCCAATTAAGTGAGCATAGGATGGCTATGGTGGGCTCAACAATTTTTTAAGACCACACTGTGGGCATGGTATGGTGGGTGTGGCCAGAGGGAAAGCCCTGCGTTACCCTGAATTAGGACTACAGTGCTTTATTTCAAAACTTAGATGGGCAGGGCCAGCCAGAATTTCTGCTACTGGTTCTGGCGAACTGGTGCGAACCTGCTGATGCCCACCACTGGATAGCGCCCCCAGTTTCTCGATCAGAATCAACTTTCATTCCATGATCTCTTCAGCACCTGCATATAGAAATTACAGTAGAACCCTGCATAACGGAAAAACTGTCCCACGGAGCTCTTCACTATGTGGATTTTTTTGTTATGCAAGGCACTATTGGCGGTGCCCAGCATAACGAGGAAAAAAGTTTGTTAACCGGGGTTCCCATTGAGCGGGTATACCCCAGCTACCGAAAACACCACATAACAAACGTTTTTTCCCGTAATGCAGGGTATTGCCCTTGCATAACGAATGCTTCATTATGCACATTTTTTGTTATGCTTGTTTTGCAAGGTACCATTGTATCTTTTAAATTCTCTCACAATTCCCTACTACAACCAATCAAACAAACAAACAAACAAAAACTTCACTTGTTATCATAGCCAATGGCTCTCCTGGGTAGATCATTCTTACATGTAGTCCAAAAAGTAAAATTTCTAAGATTTACTATCTGCTTCATTCCCTACAGTAATGTGGCATTCTTCTGTGTCTAGGTTAGACATTAAACTGCCAGAATGAAGCCATCTTTGGTTAATTCATTCAGTAGTCAGTGGTGGGATTCATTTTTTTTACTACCTACTCTGTTGATGTGGTATGGTGGGCATGACCAGGGGAAAGCCCAGTGTTGCACCCAAATTAGGGTTGCATCCAAATTAGGACTACAGTACTGTACTGTACTGTATTTCAAAACTTGGGTGAGTGGGGACAGCCAGAATTTCTGCTACCGGTTCTGGTGAACTGGGGCAAACCTGCTGAATCCCACCACTGTCTGTAGTTCCTTTCAATTGTCCTAGTATAAGAAAAATTAGCCGGCACAACAAGGTTGCCATTGTCCAGCATACACCTGGTTGTGGATCAAAAATACCACAATATTCAAGGAGGCTCTTTCTGTGTGCCCCAATAATGTAGCTGACAGCAGTACAACAAAACAGTAACTAATGGTAATTTAGGAAGGGTTTTTACTGAGGAGAAGTGGAAGCAAGTCATATACACACAGCCCAATTTCTGCCGTTTCCCTACAGATTCCTTTGCTCCCCCACCCTGAGCCCTCCATGAGCAAAAGGAAACCAAAAGGCCCTGTGGAGTTGGTTATCAATATGCAGAAAAAAATTATGCAGTAAACTAGAACTTTGTTCTGGAACTATGTACAACAGGCTTGGTGGCCTTCATGCACTCTTTCTCCTTCAACCTTTAGCCTCCAAAGGACCTTTCTGTTTGGGCCAAGTAGTTTATCTTCATCCCCTGTCACTCCAAAGTCTTTTGTGTGGTTTCTGTTACCCCAGGCCTTCTCTGGCCTTTGTTCTTTCTCTCCTTACTCTTTGGCATGAAGTCTGACTCAAGCTGACATATGTCAGTTGTTTTACAGACTGTAACTTCTCTTTATATCTTTTCCTCCACTTGTCCACAGATAATATTTGAAGCCAGTTCAATCTTAAATCTTTATAAATCTCCATTCTAATTTCTTCATCCTCACAAACCCTCAACCAATCTTTTAATATACCTTTTAATAACTCCAATTTTTTAATTGGAAATGTCTTTGTATCTTGCAACTCTATAATTGGTGAGATGTTTGGTGCCAATCTACATTTTAATCTTACCCATAAACTTATCATTAAAAGAAACAATAAGTGTACAGTATTTTAAAAAGACATGCAGTAGAACTGAAGGACAGCAATGTGTGTGGAAATGGATTTTTTTTTTTTTGGGGGGGGAAGATGATGTGTTAGACTTAAACTACTGGTGTTTGCATAAAGTTTGTGTAACTTGCTGCAGCTAAATGAGGTTAGTTAAAGAGATACCAGGATGTATCTTGGTTGCACAATTAGGTACATGACCAAGCATATGACTGAAAGCCTGACTATGTGGGGGTGGCTTGATTTGTATTTTTTCCCTGTTGATCACATGTCATAACAGGAAATGTGAATCAGTTCAGAATTCTATACCCAAATCTGCATTGTCCCTCCCTCCCCTCACCACTAGACACCTTTCTACTTTATAAAAATCATATCCCTTTGCTTTGAACCAATGTGAAAAGGAAAGCCCAATAAGCGCACGCACATACACACGTACACACACAGAGAGAGCAGTGCTTTGGCAAAACACCTTCTGCCTTGCTTCACGAGGGAGAATGAGGAAAACATATGCACATGCATCAGTGATGGGATGTCAAAAATTCTACTACCACGCCATGATGTCATGGACGTCATGGGCGTCATGGGCGTGGCCAATGTCATGACGTCATGACGTCATGGGCGGAGCCAACGTCATGACGTCATGACGTTGTGGGCAAGGCCAAAAATAAAATAATAATAAAAAAAAATAAACATGCACACAGACCCGTAAATAACTTAAAGAAATAAAATAAATAAATAAATAAAATAAAAGTTAAATAAAAGTACAACCACCCACCCAAAACACAAATAAATCACCCACCCACCCTAAATATAAAAGCCTCACTTACCTTCCTTGGCGCCGACGAACCTCCATGTGGCCCGGGGCCACCCGGCAAGGCACGCTGCCCCCGACTGTGGCCGTTTCCTCCTACGAAGGCCGCGGCCGGCCCTGCATCCGCCGGCCACAGCCACCACAGCCGCCTGCAGCCCCTGCCTGGCCACCGAACTCCTACGGGCACGTTGGTGCCTGGCCGCGCCGTCCGCCCGCGCCGCGCCCTCCTAGGGACTTGGGCCCGACAAACCCCTGTGCCCTGGGTAAGCCCGGCGGGGCTCGCCACCGCCGCATTGTCTTCTGCCGGGCCCCTGCTGCTTCCTCGGGCCGTTGTCTTTTCGGCCCCGCCGGGCTTACCCAGGGCATGGGGGTTTGTCGGGCCCAAGTCCCTAGGAGGGCGCGGCGCGGGCGGACGGCGCGGCCAGGCACCAACGTGCCCGTGGGAGCCAGGTGGCTGGCTAGGGGAGGTGCCCTTCTCTTAGGGCTGCCGCCGCTGCTGCTGGAGCCACTCTAAAAAGGGACGGCTCCAGCTTCGGAAGATTTTTTTTTTTAAATTGGAGCCATTTGGCTCCAATTTAGTGCACATGTCCAGAAACTCAATTTGACGCATGCGCAATGCGTCAGATTGAGTTTCTGCACATGCGCAGTCAATTGGAGCCATTTTAGCTCCGATTTTTTTTTTAAAAAAATTCTTTCGGTGAGGCGTCCGGAACCGGACGCCTCAAAAGTGGACTCCCCTCCCGGAGAACTCTCTGGGATTGGTCCTACCGGTTCCAGGGATCCGTCTGGAACCGGGGACATCCCATCACTGACATGCATGCATACATACGCACACACCAGCAGTCACCGCTGTACAAGGCTTCTCCCTCAACACATTTCGTTTATATTTTTGTACAGTTTGTCCAGGGCAAGTAGGATAAATTATTTGTTTATTTTAAAGTTTAACAAGCTCTTCTATTTGGCAAGATAAGAAAAGTAGCTCTTTTGCCTCAGCCAGTTGAGGCAGGGAAGCAGTTCCTTTGAACTGTGCCAGCTGTAGACACTTCAGAACAACTGCAATTAGCAGGCTTTCCCCCTAGTCAGCCTCTCAGCAAGAGAATGTGAGTTAATTCATATTTCCCTTTTTAGTAATTGCACCCATTCACTCTGACACCTCATCAATTAGCCACAATTAACTGTGGCAGGTCATGAAAACATAATGTAAACAGCATATTATTCAAAACAGATTGCTCACATTTGGAGAAGTGGCATATGGTATCAAAGTTAATTCAAAGACAGGTATAAACATGGCAATATACCACTTGTCAACTATAGCGCCTAGATCAGGTGCAAAACAAGCATCAACGTTGATTGAGTCTTTAAGACATCAGTGGGCCGGGCATGTGTGCCACTTCAAAGATGGCAGGTGGACAAAAGCTATTGTACTGGTCAACCCTTGGTCACAGATGAGATCGGACCACAATGTAGGTAAAAACAGCAAAATTTTTATTTCTGCTAGGAGAGGTCTCAGCGGAATCATTTCCAAAGACTGAGCTCCCAATGCACTGTGAATTGGCATTTTATACTCTCTTCAAGTTCAAGGGGGGGAAATACATTTCCATTTATGGTAACAAACAAGCTCATTGGTCTGTTTTGGAGGCAAATCTTTTGTGCCTGCCCCTGAGGCAATGGGAGGCTGCTTTATCTTTTAAATTTTCCCTTCTTTTACTACTTGACATAAAGTGACCACTAGGAAGGGCAGCAACCAGATGGGAAGACCAGTTCACGGTAAAGTTCCCAAGGACCTGGATGAGAGTGGCATGGGATCAGGAACAGTGGGAGATGATGCTTCTATCTACCACATCAACCTGATGTGTGAAACAGGGATCAACCAAGTAACTCCTAGCTGAAGCCACTCAAATGTGATATCAGTGAGGTAATCCTATACATTGGTGCTACTGTTTTCAGTGATGGGCAGCCAACATTTCGACTACCACACTGTGGGCGGAGCTGATGTCATGTGTGGCGCTGACGTCATGGGTGGAACCGATGTCATGGGCAGAGCCAATGATGTGGGTGGAGCCAAAGTAAAAAATAAAATAAAAATACAGTACACATAAAAATACAAATTAAATACACATAAAAACACACATTAAAATACACATTAAAATACACATAAAACACATTAAAATACAGATCAAAATAAACATAAAAACACACATTCCACCTACCCATCCCAAACTCGAGTCACTTACCTGGCTGGGGATCAGGCGACAACAGTGGCGGTGCAGCACAGTCTGGCACGTCAGCATGGCCTAGCCTGGCAGCATGGCCTGGCATGGCCCAGCATCGTGGCCTGGGTCATGGCGGTGTGGCCTGACCCCGCCTGGCACGGCAGCGCAGCCTGGGTCGGCGGTGGTGCAGCCTGGCCTGACCCGGCGGTGCAACCTGGCCTGGCATCGGCGATGACTGTTGGTAGCAGTGAGTTGCAGTGGCGGCCTTCGCTTAAGTCACCCTGAGCTGCCGTGCAACACCGCCTCCTCTCACCGCTGCCGACGGTCGCCTGGTCCAACCTGGTGGTGCGCCGTGGCATGGCCTGGCATCGGCGGTGACTGTTGGCTGCGGTGAGTGGCGGCGCAGCAGTGTGGGGCAACTCAAGCAAGGGCCGCTGCCACCACTCACCGCTGCCAACGGTCGCTGCCGATGCCAGGCCAGGTGACCATCGGCATCGGTGAGTGGAGCCACCGCCCCATGGTAGCGGGGCAGCATAGGACGACTCAAGCGAGGGCCACTGGCGCCACAGCCCCTCCGAGGAGGCCACTGAGGACCTCCCTGGCTGTTCCACTCTCCAGCCCAAAATGGCAGCTGGGGAGTGTGCATGTGTGAAAAAAGCAATTGACGCATGTGCGCTCAGTACTAAAGGTGTGCATGCGTCAATTGCTATTTTCACGCATGCGCACTCAACAGCCACCATTTTGGGCTGGAGAGTGGGGGAGCCGGTGAGGCGACTGAACCGGTCACCTCAGAAAAAGGGCAACCACCCTGGGTGGTCTCACGGAAAGGTTATTCCCCCCCCCCCCGGGAGACCAGCCTATGCCCACCACTGCGTTTCATACATGGTAGACCTGTGCTTGCTCATAGGTAGCCTCCCAGCTCCAAATAGGTACATACAAATGTAAATATACAATACAATACTTGCTAGTAACAAGCAACGTAATTAGCAGGCATAGGCTGGGCCACCGGGACAGGGGGATTCATCCCATTACGCCTTCGCCCCTGGTGCCCTGGAGCACAAATAATAATTTTATTATTTAATAATAATTTTATTATTAGTTTATCTGCCCCATGCACTGCACTTTAGATTAAGCCATTACTCCAAGCTCCTGGTTTATTCTAAAGTGCCAAGTGTCAGGCGAGCAAGCGAGGGGCGGTGACCAAGTGATTCCCGGGGGCAGCCTTCTCCCTCGTCCCTTGGTCACCCATCCACCTATCACTTGGTTCACCGGGTGCACGGCACTTTAGATTAAGGCATTACTCCAAGCTCTCTCCTTCAGTTTGGAGCAATGGTTTATTCTGAAGTGCCACACGCCAGGTAGAGCAAGTGAGGGATGGTGACCAAGCGGTTCCCTGGGGCAGCCTTCTCTCCCGTCCCTTGGTTGCCACCCCTTGGCCCTGTCCAGCACCCTCTCACGGTGCCCAGCACACCCCTGGTAATAAGAAAAACAGGAATTCCAGAACCTTGCAATAAAAAGTTATTTATAAATTTAGATACTGTACTATACTAGCTCTTTCCTGTATCTGTTCTGGCTTCTGGCAACAGAACTATAAGATTTAGTGATCCTCTTCACCTTCCACTGTGTTATTTGCTATCTTCTGTCAGTAATATATTTCTGGATTCTACACAAGGCAGACAGGCCAATCTGATTTTAAAAAAAACACAACCATGTCCAGGTGTGACATTAGTATTCAAGCTAGTACAGTTGTACCGCACTTAAAGAGCATAATGTGTTCCACAGGATTGCTTTTTCAGCGAGTTTGCTCTTTAAGTGAAACACCATTGTAAGTGACCAATTGTGATTTCTAGTGAGGGGGATTACAAACCCCGATTTATTTGTTAAGCAAGTTTTTGGTTGGTTTTATTTGTTAAGCGAGAGAAAATTCTGCTCTTTAAGCGAGTTACTCTCTACGCGAGGCACTCTTTATGCGAGGTTTGACTGTATATAATTAGTGAAAACTACCAGTACTTGTTGCTTTTCATGTCTGAGATTGCTGTCTGCAATAGTTTGGTCCCCAGCTTCTGTCAGCCATGAGTACTGGATGTTTTAGCTAACACATTTGATGAAACTGTCTGTAGTCTATGAAAATATCTCATTATTTTGTTAGTCTGTAAAATACCAAAGGATTCTTTTCTTTCGCTTCAGTACCCTGACACAGCTCTCATAACACATTTATTGCAGCGTAAGCAAGATGGGAGAGAGTACAAGCCCATGAAAAGGAGAGAAAAGGTACTAGTTTAAGTCCGAATTCTGCCAGGCAGCCCACCATCCACCAGTGATTAAAGAATGAGGCCTGCATATCAGAGGATGGGAATTTGAGGTAGCTTCATGGTTTTATTATCTCTCTTTTCACAAATTAACCATTAGGACAGCCTGTGTTTTATTCCTAATGCTAATTTGCATGCCTCATCTTGCCTGGCTTCTCTGCAAGTACCCTTCTGTATAACACCTACAAGATGCAAAAAGTCACCACATTTGTGTAAACTGATCTGTATGTATTATCCTACTCTGGGATAATGGAGAGCTAAATTTTGATGGCTACTCTTATCTCATGATCCGTGAGCATCCAAAGTCTGCAGTGGATACAAAACCTTAGGTAATAGTACAGGCCGCCCTTGCTCAAAAGCCAGTAGTATCTGACTCTAGGGTTCAGTGTTAATCTCTGTTTACAGCCAAAGAGCCAGCACTGTCTGTGTCTGGAGATGTTTCTGTGGAAATGTGTGCAGGGAATGCTGTTTACCTTCCAACTGAAGTGGTAACTGTTAGATATTTGAAAGTCCTAGCGGCGGGAAAATCGCCGCTACCCATTGGTCAGTGGGCTGGGTCAAGCAGGGTATTTAATCCCCTGCTGACCCAGCCGTTGTTGTTGTTGTCTGTGCTAACCACAATAAACAGACGTGTTGTTGGTTCACCCTTAATGGCTTCCGTGTCCTCACTCCCGCGCCCTGATCTCCGGATCTAACACTGGCGACGAGGATGGGATTTTGAGGAACGGACCAGAACCATCACACACATCAGAGCCACCACTTCCGAAGGCACCTCGCCATGGCTACTTATGTCCCACCGACACCCTTCCAGCCGAAAGACGAACGATGGAAGAGCTATATGGACCGGTTTGAATTCTCCCTGCTAGCTGCGGAGCTGGGGGAGATCGCACCGGAGCGGAAGAAGGCGTTCTTCCTTACTCACTGCGGGGCCAAGGTCTACGAAGTGGCCCAGTCCCTGGTAGACCCCACACCAATTCTGGATGTCTCATGGGAAGCCCTACAGTTGGCCCTCAAGAACCACTACGCGCCAGAGCCCTTGAAGTTCGTGTTCCGGATTCAATTCCGGGACCGATATCAGATGCCGGGGGAACCCATCGGCGAGTACGTGGCCGCCCTGAGAGCAGCAGCCATCCCGGCCGTCTTCGGGCCATTTCTAGAGGACTCTCTGACCGAGCAGCTCATCAGAGGAGTCCGCGACAATAAGCTCCGGAAGAGACTATTGGCCCGGAGAGACCTGACCCTGGTCGGGGCCATCGAAGAGGCCCGAGCCTTCGAGCTCTCGACGTCGGCCGCAACCTCCATCAACCGGTCCCCGTCGGTGCATCGCCAAGCCTCCGCTCACCATCAGGACATCGTTCCCGACGAGGACGAAGAAGAAGAAGCAGAGGTGTGTGCGACTGACGGGGGAAACTCGGGCAGGAGCAACCAGCGTTGCGCCAGCTGTGGAGGGCCACACCAGCGGGCGCATTGCAGATTCAGGGAGGCCATCTGCCGCTACTGCGACAAGCGGGGACACATCGGGAAGGTCTGCAGGACAAGACAAGCGGAGAACCAAGCTGACCGGCAGATTCAAAAGTTCCCGCCGGGCAAGATGGCCGCCAACCAGAGGACGAATCAAAGGCGCCAGGGGCGAAACAGCGGCAAATTCGAAGATGCCGAGACACACACGCTCACGATAAGCCACACCGCCACACAGAAGGGGGAGAAATACTACGCCACAGTCACGATCGACGGGGCTGAGTGTCCAATGGAGGTCGACTCTGGGGCCGCCATTTCCATCGTCCCGTGGAGGTGGATGAAGAAGACATTCCCGTCTCTAAAGGAATCAGATCTCCAGGCCCAGCGGATCCGGATCAAGGACTGCCAAGGCAAGTTCCTCCCCGTCGCGGGACAGAAGTGCGTCCGAGTCACGTACGGCCCGAAGGAAGAAAGCCTACCACTGACCATCGTCCACGGGGACATCCCAACGCTACTGGGCACCAACTGGTTCCCCGCCTTGGGGCTGTCCATCGCGGGCATCCACTCCACCGCGACTGACCAACCCGGGGACGCCTCACTGAGGGACGACCTGATGGCCGAATTCCAGGACGTTTTCGGGGAAGGCTTGGGCAGGTATGTGGGGTCCCCTATATCATTTGCGCTCAACCCGGGCGTTGCTCCCATCCGCCTTAAAGCCCGGAGAGTTCCACTAGCGCTCAAGCCCAGGGTCGAGAAGGAACTCGATAAACTGGTCGCCCAGGGAATCCTTGTTCCCGTCGACCACGCTAAGTGGGAGACTCCCATAGTGACCCCCATCAAACCGGACGGGTCAGTGCGCATCTGTGCAGATTACAAATGTACAATCAACAAGGCTTTAGAGCCGAGCGCGTACCCGGTCCCGGTCATAGACCACCTGCTCCATTCTCTGGGCCCTGGCAAAATCTTTGCCAAGCTCGACCTGGCCCAAGCCTACCAACAGCTTCCGGTGGATGATGCCACGGCCGAAGCCCAGACTATTGTCATGCACCGGGGGGCATTCAAGTGCACAAGGCTGCAGTTTGGGGTCAGCATAGCCCCAGGGCTATTTCAGAGCACAATGGAGAGGCTTCTCCAAGGACTCCCGGGGGTGGTGCCCTATTTCGATGATGTCCTGATAATCGCCGGGGATTCCGGCCAACTCAAAGACAGGGTCGCCGCCGTCCTGGCCAAATTCAGGGCCGCGGGGCTCAGGGTGAAGCGGGACAAGTGTCTGTTGGGGGTCCCCTCCGTGGAGTTTTTGGGGTTCCGCATCGATGCCAAGGGCATCCACCCCACGAGGGGCAAGGTGGAAGCGATCCAGAACGCCCCGGCCCCCAAGAACAAGCAGGAGCTACAGGCGTTCCTGGGGCTCCTGAACTTTTACGCAGCCTTCCTAAAAGGGAAGGCCACGGCGGCTGAGCCCCTGCACAGACTGTTAGCGGCCAAGGCAGAGTGGGTGTGGGGGCCCGAGCAAAAGTCGGCTTTCGCGGCTGTAAAAAATCTCCTCTCGCAGGACAGTTTCCTGATACAATACAACGCGACCCTGCCACTGGTCCTCGCCTGCGACGCGTCTCCCTACGGCGTCGGCGCAGTCCTGGCCCACCGACTCCCCAACGGTCTCGAGGCGCCCATCGCCTACTATTCCAGGACCATGTCGTCAACGGAGCGAAACTACGGCCAGATCGACAAGGAGGCGCTGGCGGCAGTGGCAGGGGTAAGAAAATTTCATGACTACTTGTATGGCCGGGACTTCGAACTTGTGACTGATCATAAGCCCCTGTTGGGACTCTTGGCCGGCGACCGGCCCACACCCTCTGCCTTGTCCCCCCGGATGCAAAGGTGGGCCATTTTCCTCTCCGGGTATTCGTATACCTTGGTCTACCGGCCTGGAAAGCACATGGGCAACGCGGACGCGTTGAGCAGGTGCCCCCTCCCGACCCTGGACGGCGCGGAAAAGGGGGAGGCATCAGTTCTTGCCCTGGACATCCTGGACTCTGCCCCCACCACGTCGGCCGAGGTCGCCAGGGTGACGGCGAGGGACGCCGAGCTCCGAACCGTCGCCAGCTGGGTGCAATGGGGCTGGCCGGACAAGGGGGAAGGGGAGTTTAAGGTATTTTGTGATAAAAAAGACGAAATGTGCTGTGTGGGGGGTTGTTTGCTGTGGGGGGACCGGGTAGTGGTCCCCAGAAAACTCCGTCCCAAGGTCCTAGAAACTTTGCATGCCAGCCACCCGGGAATAGTAAAGATGAAGGGGCTAGCCCGAAGTTACGTATGGTGGCCGGGTATTGACAAAGACATAGAGTCGTGGGTGGTCCAATGCACGCCCTGCCAATCATCACGGCCCAATCCACCAGCAGCCCCGGTTAGAGAATGGGAACAGCCCACGGGCCCATGGCAGAGGATCCACATTGACCTCGCCGGCCCCTTCCACGGCCAAACATTCCTGATTGCAGTGGATGCATACTCGAAATGGTTGGAGATCCGACTCCTGAGTAGCACCACAGCCAGAGCAATCATCAAGGAACTCAGACAACTTTTTGCAACGCACGGCATTCCAGACACCCTAGTTTCCGATAACGGGCCCCAGTTCACAGCCACTGAGTTCGAACAGTACCTGGCATCCTTAGGTACCAGGCACGCTCTCACCTCCCCGTTCAGGGCACAAGGGAATGGGCAGGCCGAGAGGTTCGTGCGAAGCGCTAAGGAGGCCCTGGAAAGGCTGGGACCAGGGGACTGGCAGGAGCGCATAGACACGTTCCTGTTAGCCCAACACAATCTGCCCTGTGCTGCCACGGGAAGGGCCCCCGCGGAGTTGCTCATGGGCAGGAGACTCCGCTGTCAGCTGGATCAGTTACACCCCAGGTACTCCCCAGACAAGTTTAAGGGGAACCAGCCACAGGGCCGGACGCTGGCCATCGACTCACCCATCTTCGCCAGAAACTACGCGTCCGGCCCACCGTGGGAAGAGGGAACCGTCAGCGAAATGCTGGGTCCCTACACTTACAAGGTTCGCCTCGCTGATGGTCGAACATGGAAACGCCATGTCGACCAACTCAGGAGGCGAACGAGTCCCGACACGGATAGCTACCTCCCCCGGGGAGTGCAGACCGGCGTTGAGCCAGTCATGCACCCGATGGACGAACCGGTAACCGACCCGATTCGGCCAGAGGACAGCCCCGTTCGAATAGCGCCATCACCAGTCACCTTACCGTGTGGAGCAGGCTCACCCCCGGTCACCGCGGAACCTGACGCTCGTGTTCCGGAGCAGCTCCCGGCCCAGCCAGGGCAGAGCGAGAGCGACAGGTCCACTCTGCTCGATGCCCCAGCGCTGACTGAACTGCGCAGGTCCGATCGGGTACGAACACGCCCCCGTCATCTGGAAGATTATGTATGCAAATAGGGAACTGATGCATTCTGGGGGGAAGGGGTGTTAGATATTTGAAAGTCCTAGCGGCGGGAAAATCGCCGCTACCCATTGGTCAGTGGGCTGGGTCAAGCAGGGTATTTAATCCCCTGCTGACCCAGCCGTTGTTGTTGTTGTCTGTGCTAACCACAATAAACAGACGTGTTGTTGGTTCACCCTTAATGGCTTCCGTGTCCTCACTCCCGCGCCCTGATCTCCGGATCTAACAGTAACTATTTATCTAGTTGCAATTTCTTGCTTTCAAACTGCTGGGTGGGCAGGAGCTGAGACAGAGATGGGAGCTCATTCCATCATGCATTATTCGGATCTCAAACTGCTGACCTGCCGACTTTCCAGTCATCAAGGTCAGTGTCTTAATCACTTGAACCACCACAGTCCCTGGCCTTTGTTTTACCCAGTTAACTAAGTGGAGGATGTTTAATCTTCAATAAAACTATATGAGACATAAGATGCTGACATGGAAGGGGCTTTCCTCTTCTCTCATGGGAACTAATGCTGTGAAAAATGCATAGGTTAAGAAAAAGCACAGAAGTTATGGAGCTTGCTTCAAAAATTATATAAATGATGTGCACATTTTTGAGATCAATTAATTGCTCATATCCTAAATAATTATTTAACTTTTCTTTCACTGAGTGTCACCTTACCTGTATTTCTGATTGCCTTCATAAACTGCCCAGAGGCTATATGTAGTTCATAGCATGAGGCCCATTTTGGATGCCCTGGATTAAAATAGTCACAGTAATAATCAGTAACCTCAGGGCATATTATCTTTTGAGAATGTACAGTATCATGAGTGCTCATACAGCATCGACGAGCATGAATAGTTAGCTTCTTCTCTTCATTAACTGCCCTGTTGCTCTGATAGTTGTGATATTAAAAGTATGGGAAGATGAAGTATACTTTTCACATGGTTCTAAACAGATTTTAAAGTTTTGAATGGCAACAGTAATTGCCAGAACATTGGATCACAGGAATTTGATGGTGCATAAAAAAAGAAGCAAGGCAAGGATGAGTATTGTCATGGTAACTAATTGAAAGAATGGAAATAGCTGAGTGTTTGATCACATTGAATATGCAAACAAAATAATGCTGAGATGTAATTTGCATGTGCATCTTTCAATGGTGACATTTGCTGGATCATATCCTCAGAATCCTCTTTAAGAAGAGATGAAATTTTTATAGTTTAAACGTAACAGCAACCATATATACTGGAGTATAAGTCGGATTTTTAGCCCCCCAGATGAGGTCCAAAAATGGGACTTGACTTATACTTGGGTCAACCTAAACACTCAAAAACATACCCACACAAATGTCTAAATTAAATGATTTTACCGTTTTTCATGTATTTTAATTATTGAAACTCACTAGCAGCTGCTGGATTTTCCACCCCGACTTATACTCGGGTCAATCTAATTTCCTAGTTTTAGAGGCCCAAATTAGGTACCTTGACTTATAATTGGGACAATTTATAGTCTAGTACAGTGGTTCCCAATTAGTTTTTTCTACGTACCACTTCAAGAAAGACCTCAAACTTGCGTACCCCTTATTGCAGGAACGTTAAATAAAAATTGAAATCAGGTGTATCTTATATTTATTATCATCAAAAGACATTCTAATGACAGAGAATACATGTTTCATTAATGTGACAAATGTGCACGTTTTTCTTTGCACAACTCTGAAAAATCTGGTTGCATTTTGATCAGCTTCAATCGCAAGTCGTCTTCAAGTTGAAGTCTGTGACAATGTTTAGTTTTTAAGTTTGTCATTGCAGAAAATCCGCTCTCACAAAGGTACGTCGTGCAAAATGGCAGTAAATGTTTTATTGCTACTTCACTGACGTGATAAATGTCTTTAAGACCAGCCCAAAAATTAACCAGTGATTGCAGTTTATAGTGAAAGTGCAAATTTAAACACAGTTTTAAAACATTATCTTGCCCGTTTACCGAGGTAGGTATATAAGGCTGATCGACGTGACACGGTGCGACGGATATTTATTAATTCACAATTAAAACAACACAACGAGCACAGCGACACGCTCACGCAACATAAACCGAACTGACTGATTGACAATGACGAGCAAATAGGCGGGAATGGGGGCGGCTGCGATCAGGTGACGCGAGGCGCGGGAGGTGCGGGAAAAACCGCAGCCGCGCAAGAAAGCGCTTGATGCATACAATTAAGTTACCTACTGATCGTTTAATTAAATTGAATAATTTTTGGCAATTGTTATTGCATTATTGTTTTTTAAGGATTTAATATTTTAGTTAAGAGATTGCTGTGCGTACCCCTTGATGCAATCTCGCGTACCCCTGGGGGTACGCGTACCACTAATTGGGAACCACTGGTCTAGTATATATGGTACCATTGGTAGCTGCAGCAAGTAAACAGGCTGTAAATTGATAACAAAAATGAAAATGTTATGCCTTATAAAGATAGAGTCAGTAATCACCTCCTTCCTCTAGTTTATAGTGCAGTCTTTTATGTGCTAGGCTTAAATAAATAAATAAATAAATAAATAAATAGAACAATTTATCATGTGTGTTAATGGAAGACTCTGAGCTTATCAAGGGCAAACTATTAATTGTTGTAACCAGCCAGTATACTTACTCATGGTTTTTGTGAATGTGAAAAGTTGAAGGGGAGCCAAATATAAGTTGCAGGAAGAATGTTGAGTTGATATGTAAACATGGAGAAATGGCAATAGGAATTTGAAATTAAATACAGGATGTTACAGATAAGCTTTATGCTGATCATTAACTCAATCACAATGTTTTGCAGCCACAGGAAGTAACTACACCAATGTTAACCACAAGAAAATATTAATTTCTGAGAAATCTTTGCCAGTATTTAAAGAAGGTAGAGTTGCCCTCTACTGGCTGTTATTTATTTATACTATGTACAAAATTATAAGATATACAAGAAGGGTTGGCCAGAACTTATGAATCGCATGTGCCCAAAGGCACCTCTATAAAAAAATTAACATTCAAATGTATTATATTATAAGATACTTGAAAATTATTACCAGTGTGATGAATCATTGAAGACACATTTTGTTGTTGCTATGTATTGTCAAGTTGCCTCCAACTTATGATGATCTCTAAAATAACCTAGCCTTAACAGCCTTGCTTAGCTCTTGAAAACTTTAGCCTTTGGTTTCATTTAGTTAGTCAGTCCATTTCATATTGGAATGTCCTATTTTGATGCTGCCTTCAACCTTCCCCAACATTATTGCCTTTCCCAAAGAATTTTGCTTTTTCATTATATGCCAAAAACATATATACCTGTATTAAAGTATAATTGTTTAACGAAATTGCATGGAAGAAGCATGAAAGGGTAAAATAATATCTAAGAACAGGGGTTTGTGACCTACGGCCCATGGGCCGGCCCTGACCCATGATAGCAAATCATCTGGCCCATGGTGACGACCTGGGAAGTGGAAGTAGACGCATTTACAACAGCCATAAATACTCACATGCATGCACAAGCGTGCCCCCTGCGGTTTACAGCAGCGCTTACAATGAGGAAAAACCACGTGTCTGGCCCACCCAGCTGTCTGAGGGGGAGTGGTCCGGTCCATGGCGTGAAATGGTTGAGAACCCCTGTCTTAGAAGTACTATTCTCTTGAATTAGATGGTGGCTGCTGTGACCTAAGCATGCTTTATTTTGTTTGTTCAGAATTTATTTTGGTTATAGACAAATACATTGAGATCAATGCAGTGGCTGCATCTCAGTGATTAAGCAACAATCCTTCTTTAAGTTGAGTCCCAGCCCTGGTGGCAACTATGTAGAGTTTAGCCAGGATTTTTTCAATCTTGCCTGGAAATACCATAGACTGAATGTGTTGAACCTTCTTCAACACAAAGCATGTTCTTTAGCACTGACTTAATGCCCCTCTGGCTATAACCAGACTTTACAGCAAGGGGTGAACAATTTCCAAAGGTCTGGTTGCACATTCTAATAACTTAACTATGGTCAGCAGTCTTTCTTTTTGTTTCTTGTCCACAGGTACTACTGCAGACCTAAGTGCAGAAGATCATGTGGCTGCATTGGGCCTGGAAGAGCCGTAGTCATAAGGGACTGTGTACTCCCCAATATGTTCATCATTTCCTCCCTTTACATTTCCCCTTCCCAAAATGTGTAGTAGTAACTGTTCATCATACATTCCCATATCACATTTTATTAGGCACAGTGAATAGTAATTGCATCAGATTACCAAGAATGGTTCCCATTGGCTGTGTATATATAGCATCCTGAGGTTTGATTCTGTATCAAGGTTTCAAGTAGACTCCAATTTGTTACCACTTCTATTATTCCCATTGTTATTAATATGGCATGGAATTCATACTTCTTGGATAACGTCACAAGCAATCCAATGGTGCTCCTGGAGTAGAAAGATCAGCTGGCAGGATGCTGTTATTGTCCGAGAAATGTCCAAATATGCTTACAGTTCTTACGTTCTTTGGGGTGGTTCTTCCCATCCCCCAGAATTCAGACTAAGAAAGATACAATGCTGCTCTTTCATGGGGCCAGACGTGGAATATCCTTTATGTCTCTTCTAGTAAAGGTGAATTCAGGAGCAATTCTTTTTGAGATATTTGCAATATTCATAGATTGTTTTTATAGTACTGTAAATCTTCTCCTTTCCATCTTTTAGATATGTTTTAAGTCTACCCTTGAAAGCTGCTGTCAATTGATTACTATTCATTGATTTATTTGTCCCAAATTAATAAATCATATTTAAAAGGTACAGAGTTAGACAACTGGTTTTCTACTTGTAAAGTCATCAAAAATTTAGGCATTTTTCACAATTAGATGTAATCATTAATCTGATTAAACTATGACATGCCCCATTCCATGGGGGTGGTAAAGTATAAAACATATTAAAATAAAACTACACAGAATGCACTACAGTTCATTTTCCAGTTTATGCTTAACATTCAAATGCATCTCCAATGGGTGTTAGAAGTAATTCTCAAACTATTATCAAGATTGCCTCTGCAGATTTCCAGAAAATATTCATTCATTATCGGGCCACCACTAAAAATGCTTGTTCAGCTTTTATTTTTGCACTTTGTACTGTAGAAGGATTTTCTATAAGATACAGTACCGGTAATCTATTTTCAGTCTTAGAACCCATGAAGAACCATAGGGGATGCATAGAATTACCCAAAGGGAGCAGTAACAGCTTATCAATTGTATCAAAGGATACAGAAAGTTCTAAAAGGATCCGTAAATTTCAATTTCCACTATAGTAATTCTAGATTATACCATATCAACATACAATTGTGCAATTATATCACGGACACTCATTTCTATACCAATCACAAAGAAAAAGAGTGATGCGGTAATTATGCATTCAGAAACACCTGAATCTGAAAGTCAATCAGTCTGAAAGAGACAATTCTCAAACTGACCATTTTCCCTCAAGTGTGCTTTTAGCTATCTCCTTTTTTTCTTATTACAGCCTATACATTCTCTCTTGTACAGTTTCAGATCAGATATACTAGAAGCACCAGGGTCTTCACAATCACTGATGCTTAAAATTGCAAAAATATCCACCAATTTATTTATTAGTCATATTTATATGCTGCCCTATTTGCAAAGCGACTCGGGGCGGCTAACATAGTGATAAAAACACAACGATCTAGATTGTGAAGAATAATTTAGGGAGGAAGCCTGTCTCATCAGATCTGAACTGCAACACTGTTAACTTTAATGGCACAGAGTGAATGAAAATAATTTTACTATGAAAGGAAAAATGGAACATACCCAAAAAGAACATTTAGAGGTTTA
Source organism: Furcifer pardalis (assembly GCA_030440675.1). Taxonomy (NCBI): domain Eukaryota; kingdom Metazoa; phylum Chordata; class Lepidosauria; order Squamata; family Chamaeleonidae; genus Furcifer; species Furcifer pardalis. The sequence continues at coordinate 246,777,732 of CP126890.1, forward strand.
GCTTTTTTTAAAGCCTCAGCAGACAATTACAGAGAAAAGAACATTTTTAATCCTCTTTCATGTCTGGTGATATTCCATCATGTAATGACTGAGAGATTAATATGATCAGATACTCAAGTACAGAACAATGAATAAGTCATTCTATTGACCAGAAACAAGCATAGAAGCATCAGCTTAATAAAATCATCAGAGACTAATATAATATTGGATACCAGTGTTTCCGCTTTGGACAACTGCTGTCTGGTATTACAATGGCACACTGTCAAATCCAGAGTCCTATGAGAACAATCCTTGGTTGTCTGATAAGGGACGTGACATGCTCTGGAATGCCCAATGCAAGATCCCATCAAAGGAACTCTAAGGAGAAAGAACAATATTTCTATTTATTTACCTGTGTTTGAATACAGAAAGAAGGGACTCATGGAAGCAGAACAGACAATATAGACAACAGGCATAGAGATGTTCTTTTTTTAAAGGGCTGATTTCATTAACTCTGCGAAAATAGCAGCTAGACACAATTATAATCTGACATCTTTCCCAGAAATGTGTAGGAGGAAAGCAACACTAGATATTTTACTGCTGCTTCTGACACAACAAAACATAATGGCCACCTAAGGCAATTATCCACCCACTCCCACATTCCATTTATAAAAGTTGGTGGGCCAGTTTCTGAATCTTTCTTCAACAATAGTGGTCCATACCATGGACTTGACACCTCTGATGAATTTATGAGCCTGAAAAAACCCAGTTTGTATACAGAGGATTTTTTGAATGTAAAGTCAAACATGGATTTTATGTGCTCTACCTCTAAACTAAAACCTCTTTAATCTTATTATTTTGTGTGAATGCTCAGTAATATTTAGAGGCCTCCAGAGGGCACTCATTTTGCACCATTCTTTTCAGCTAAAGCACAGCTTTGTAAATGAAAAGAAATTGTGATGGTTTATATACTACAGTATTGCAAAAAAATTAAAAAATTAAAATGAGTAACAAAGACATAATGCTCTTTTGTAAACCATGAACCAAACAGAATGATTGCAAATAAAATGAATACATCAACACTTAAAACCGAAGGAATGAAGAAAAAAGCAGCAAAACTGCATCTGCAAGAACTAAAGAGCATAATTGTTTTAATTATGTTTTAATAAGGAGTTTTAATTGTTTTAATAAGGAGTTGTAACCCTTTCAAAAGTGTAAACTTTCAAAAGTTGATGAGACCCAATGACTGCAATTTCATTCATTTCAAAATTGCTGTTTAAAAAAACAGCACTTGACAGTGTGTCTGAAATGTTTTGCCATCCATATATCATGAAAGGTTTCGCCCCCCCAAAGGTTTAAAAACCATATAGCATACCAACAATCCCCTTCCTTTTTTTCCCACAAATAGAAACTCCCCATGCCTAAATGAAGGAAAGAGTACTATTGCTCAGTAATAGACTTTTAGTTCCATTAGAGTCAGTTTTTGTTACAGCACAATGGAATATTACTCAGTGAAAATTATGAATGTAGTTTGTGTTAGTGCCCACAATATTTTAAATGTGGGAAAAGTCCTTAGCTGACAAAAATCTAGATGTCAATACACAGAAATATTTGGAGACCAGGGGTGGGGGGTGGAGGTTCAAAAGCTACTCATACTGTCTACCACAGCTAAAGGCAGCAGACAAGCCTACAAAGTATAGGGCAACCATGTAGCACAGCATGTCATTTCCAAGCATCTCTTGCCTGCAATGACTTCACCCTAGTAGGGTCAGCCCTGTATGGAAGCTTCTGTTATGTTAACAAATGTGATGTGTACATGCTCATGTTACAACCAGAGTGGGAGGTGTTGGAAATTAACAGAAGTGGTCCAGATTCCCAATGGGGACTATGATTTCAAGAATACATACAACAGTTCAGTAATATGTACATCATAGCATTACAAGGAGACTATACATTACCTCCCCTAGCAGAGAATCCAGGTCATCTTTGTTCCGACTAGGTTCAACCCCAGTAGATTCCTGCATCACCTAGAATTTAAAACAGTATCATACAGAACTATCCTATGTATTTTCTCGTCATCATCATCTCTTACTCGTATCCAAGTATACATCCCCCACCAAATCATTTTCACAGTTGATGTTTAAAAGAAGAATGACAAACAGGAAAAATGCCACTGGCGTGAATTTTTTTAAGGTGGACCCCAGCTTGCCATGAAGTGACCCACATATAGTACTATGATCACGGAGTCATCTCCTGTGGCACATATAGAATAAGACACACAGGATTTAACACCGGGACTGCAATGAACTGCCATAGCCTTGAGGATCTTATTTATTTATTTATTTAAATTTGTTTATCGCCCTCCTCCCAAAAGGGACCCAGGGCGATTTACAGCAACCATAAAATCACTTTTAAAAGTTAAAAACTCTAAAAACTTTTGTTAAACTTGGTATTAAAAGCCTAAAATTACATCTTAACAAGGTATGTCTTCACACCCAGTCCATATGGAATGGCCTCTTCCACCTCCATGGCCATTGAGGATCAGAATAGTGAAGTTGTTCCTCCTCCGCTCATTTTGCTGTTGGGCCCAATATGTTGGTTTCCAGTGGCATTTCTTCCACTGAGGGGGCCATCACTCCACCTAAAGGGACTCATCTGCCCTACTCAGTAGTATGCCAAATAATTCAATGGGACTTACTCCCAGCTAAGTAATTATACAGCACAGCCTCAGTAACTGAATTCTTCATAAATCAAAGCAGTGGTGGAGAACTGTGGCCTTCCATGTTTTTCAGTTATACCCAGTGGTGGGCAGTAACAGGTTTGTGCACTCCTGGTGGTGAAATTGGGTGGCCTTCGGGCGGGTGTGTGTGTGTGTGTAGCGAAATTGGGTGGCCATGCCCACCTCCCTGCCCTGCCCAGACCAACACAGCTACCACTTAAAAAGTTTTATTCTGTGCAACCATATCAGAGAGTAAAGAAAACAAAAAGACAAAAATGTTGTGGCACCTTCAAAACTAACTGCTGTATTTTAATGTGAGCTTTTGTGGATCAAGTCCACTGGCTCTTTGGCTATAAACAGAGATGAGCACTGAATCCTAATGTTGGTAACAGCTACACTAGTGCCCAGTTGCACATGGTGTCAGGCACAAGGTTTTAACATTAACATAGGTAAAGGTCGCCCTTGCTTGAAAGCCAGTCGTATCCAACTCTAGGGTTCAGTGCTCATTTTATAGCCAAAGCTGTGTGCGTATGCAGACATTTCCATGGACATGTGGCAGGTGTGCCTAGACACCCGAGTGCATGGAATGCTGTTTACCTTCCCACCAAAGTGATACCTATTTATCTACTTGCAATTTCTTGCTTTCCAACTGACAGGAGCTGGGGCAGAGACAGGAGCTCGTTCCATTATGCAGTACTCAGATTTCGAACTGCTGACCTGCCAACCTTCCAGTTGTCTAGTTTAGCGTCTTAACTACTAAGCCACCGAAGTCCCTACTCTTAACATACAAAGCCCTAAATGGTTTTGGACCTTGCTACTTGATAGAGCATCACTCCCAGAGATCCACTGCCTGTGCTACAAGCGCCTCTCAAAATTTCCAGCTTCAGGTCCCTACACCAAGAATGGTAAGGAAAACTACAACCAGAAAAATAGCTTTCTTGGTGGCAGCACCTACCCTGTAGAATAGCTTGCTGGTGGAGCTGTGACAAGCTTCTTCCTTGGTTGCCTTTAAAAAGGCATTGAAAACATACCTATTTAGGGAGGCATGTAAGGACATCCTTCCACTGACTAATCAACCCTAGTGGACCCAAAGTTTTGAAGTTTGATTTATTTTTATAGTCTTCGCCATGGGGCATGTTATTGTTATATAGTTTTCTTTCTTATTTTTTAATTTAGCAATTGTCGAATCATTTTAATGCTGGACACCATCCAGAATAAGGGAACTCACTTCTCCAGAAAGTGTAGTATATAAATGTATCAAATAAATAAAACATTGTCAGGGTTATGGAGGTGCTCTGTCACAGACATCACTTGTTCGGTCTAACCACAGCTTTCATTTCCAGTGGCTGTGCTTTTTCAGGAGAGGGTTCTGCAATTCTGAAGCAGAAGTCAGCCGATCAGGGTCTGACTAGGTAGCTCCCAGTGATGTCATCACTAAGGACTCATCCTTTTTGCCAGTAGCATTTTTTACAAAAGTTCTCCATTTAAAAATTATATAACATGAATAAACAGGTAGTTAGACAAATGGAAATTCATATTAACATTAATATTGCAAGGGATGAGCAAACGATCATTGGACAGTTATGTTGAACTGCAACTCCCATCTGTCATAGCCAGCCCAACCTATGGTGAGGGACACTCAGGGTTGTACTCCAGCAACATTAGAAAACTATCTTTTGCCCACCCTGATGCAGATATTAGCAGAGATATGGTATGATCTTGCTGTTATATTCAGAGGAGAAATAGCAACATCACATTCAACTCATATATATTTTGCCATATAATTGCTACTGATATTGTTGTTACTGCCTGTCTCTTCAATATGGGCCATGCATAGGGGAAGATCGGGTAATGGAATCAGAAGAAGGGTGGTAAAATTATTAATAACTATGCTTTTAAAATGGGTTTGAACAAGATGTGTTGCATAGGCTTAACGGAACAAAAAATTGGGAGAGGGGAAATACCATGTCTCACCTTCCATTACATAGGGAATTACATTGACACCACAAAGATGTTTCAGTTGTGTTTCCAATTCTTTGCATTCTTCATCAGGAAATTATAAATATCAGTAAATCCCAAATGTGAGATTTCAGAATGTTTTGCACTTTAACTCCCAGAAGCGCTAACCAGCATGACCAATGTTCAGATCTGGCCCAACAATAGCTGGGGACCCACATTTAGTCTTTCACTTTTACACTGTAGCCACAACAACACTGGAAAGATTACAGAAACTTGCTGACCTTTACTGCTCGTAGGGTTGTAGCATTAAATGTTGGTGCTCCTTCCAAGTTCAGAGTTGCAGGGTTGCCAGAGCAGGACTTGCATATCAAGATTCCACTGGAACATAACAAAGATGAAGAGTACTCCATGAAGATATAAGCATATATTTCTCAAGCTACATGGAAGAAGTTAAATCTGGACTGGACCACCTGAGCTGGCGGTAGGGACTCTCCTGGTCAGAGGCGTAGCTACCGCCGTATCTGCCGTATCAATTATACGGGGGGCCCGGGCGATGGGGGCCCCCAACGTGCGTAAGCAAAACAAATATTTACCCTTCCTAAGGGCCCCCAAACAAATTTTTATACGGGGTCCCGCCAAGGCACGCTACTCTTCTGCTCCTGGTGCAATATTTACTATTTGTGAAGAACATTCAATTTATTTTCGCTAGTATATTTTATGTAGAAAGGATTTCCTTTTTTGTCTGGAGAAACCTTAAATCAGGGGTGCCCAAACTTTTCAGGCCACAGGCTGGTCACGTGGTTCAGGGAGCTGGTCACTATGGCCTGGGGGCCGGATGTGGCCCCTGATGTCAATTCATCCGGCCCACAAAACCCTCGTCACTCCTGGAAGTGGAAGTAAAATATTGGCGCATATTGGCGCATTTTACTTCTGCTTTCAGGAGCAACTAGGGCTTCACGGGCTGGATGAATTGGCATTGGGGCCCGCATCTGGCCCCCTGGTCATAGTTTGGGCACTTCTGCCTTAAACCATGTGAGCTCCCACCTGCTGTCTCACATGACATACTCTAGACTAGTGGTTCCAAAGTGGGGGCCCGGCTCCACAGGTGGATTTCAATTCCCAGAAGCCTAAGTCAGTATATTGGCTGATCAGTGCTTTGGGGAACTGACTTAGGCTTCTGGGAATTGAAGTCCAAAAAACCAAAGGTTGGGAAACACCACTCTACAGTAGACATATGCAGCCTTTTAGTTCTTATCCATGAAAAGTAGTGTTAAGAAAGCAAGGAGGCAGTGATATGTGTGCTGCCTGATAAAACTTCATCTATATAAATTATAATTGACTTTTGGCTGCCCAGTTGTATGATGGAGCCATCAGACTTCTGCTTTGCCAGACATCTAGTTTACCACACAACTGGGATCAGCTTCCAGTTTTATGAAGCAGCACTGAAAGCACAAAAGCTATTATAAATGAACACAGGAATATCTGTTCTATAGGTTGTTGGAGGACAGTTTGCTTGAGTGAGCTCCAAGGCACAAATGGGCCTGTTGCAAAGTGCATGGTCCGCTCTGTAAAAGGCTGTGTTTGTCACCTCTGAGATTAAACACTTGTCTTGAATCCATGCCTGGGATTATGCAATGGCTGATAGTTTCAGACAAAGTTTCAATGGAGTAAAGGTATACGTTGCTGTTGATCGAAAGCCAGTCATATCCAACTCTAGGGGGCAGTGCTCATTTCCTATTTCAGTCAAAGAGCCAGCTCTGTCTGCAGATGCAAATATGTCCATGGTCATGTGGCAGACATGACTAAATGCAAGAATACTGTTACCTTTCCCACCAAAGTGGTACCTATTTATCTACTTGCATTTTTTTGCTCTCAAGCTGCTAGGTTGGCAGGAGCTCAGACCAACAATGGGAGCAAACTGTTGTGCAGCACTTGGTTTTCAAACTGCTCACCTGTGGATCAAGCTCAGTGTCTTAACCATGAAGCCACTGTGGCCCCGTTTCAATAGATTAGATAAAACCATAAACATGCCAATTCCTGTGCTTATCTTTCTAGCAAAATTCAAAAAGACAACATTCACACAAACTTTCACTCCATTTATTGCAATGACCTAAATTAAGTGGACCAATCAAGCATTTGAGCATGGCCTCAGGAAGAAGAAGTAGAGATGTAGGACGACCATAATAGTGGCAGCTGATGTCCATTCTGGCTAGCAGGGTGATGGAAGCCAGAGACAAAAGTGGGTACACATACATACATACATACATACATACATACATACATACATACATACATACATACATACATACATACATACATACATACATACATACATACATACATACATACATACTTCTGGTAAGACAGGAGTAGAATGGCTGGAGGGGTCTGAGCCATGTCTCTCTACTTATCCTAATGGTCCAACAACCACTGATTAGTGATTCTGTTGTTATGTACCTTCAAATCAGAACTAACTTATAGCAACCCTGATGTGGTTTTCACTGTAAGTGAGATATTTAAGGAGTGGTTTTACTAGTTCCACACTTTCAAGAAAGTTTCCTTGACTGAGTGAGGATTCACACTCAGGCCTCCTAAGTCCTAGTCCTTTACGCTGTCCAGTACACACCATACTGACTATCCATTAGCAATTAGCTTTTTGGATATAATTGACACCTGATTTGATCCGCATGGGCCGGGAAGTGGCAGAGCCAGTGGAAAGCCCTGAAACATTTATTGCAGTAGATCATGTCTCCTCCTTTCCGGCATACACCACACTTGTCACCATCAGTCAGTTTCTGGGGGGGGGAAAAATCTGGCATTAGTTTTAAGGAAGAAGTGTTCTGTTTTAACCCTCTGGAGTTGCCCTGCATTGCAGGTGTCTCCATTTGTGAATATATGCTTGACTGTTTTATGGTAATGTATTAATTCACGACAGAGAAGGTACCAGAGCACATACCATTTCTCTGCCCTTATACTTATTTGTGAATTACATTTGTTTTCTGCTTCTTTTCCCTTCAGATCAAGCTGGGAGACACAGTGGCTGTTTTCTTCTATAACTTATTTTCAGGTTATGATGGAGTGACCCATTCAGGGTCACATACTGGCTTTCAGGGTTCAGAATCAGTGACCATGGTGCGACTCTGATCCTTCAAGTTGCAGTCCAGCACTCTAGGTGCTACACCACACTGACAACATCTGGAGGCATTTCCTCTGTTTCTCCTGACACTCTCCCCATCCCTGTTCAACACCACTGAAAGCTGCAATGATCAAACAAAAATGGAAAATAGGAATGAACAATCAAAAGCCAGCCTAACAGCTGTTTTGCACATACTGTACTTGTTTTCTTACATAAATAAAATGTCTTCATCCATTACTAAGACCAGGGGTGCCCAAACTACAGCCTGCAGGCCAGATCCAGCCCCCAATGCCAATTCATCCAGCTCATGTCGTCCTCGTCACTCCCGGAAGTAGAAGTAAAACGCGCTCGTACAGATTAAGCAGAGAAAATGGCAGGCTAAAATCTATCTCATCCTGTTACAAAACATATTAGTTGCAAAACAGATTGCAAGGCATGTTTTACTTCTACTTCTGGTGGGAGGAGCCACATGACTGGCCCGTTGAACCACATGACTGGCCAACTGCCCGAAAAGTTTGGGCACCCTAGACTAAGACCATAGTTCCTGCTCTTACATACAGTACATCCATTTAAAGTACACTGTCACATTTGATCTGCAGATGGTTATTTCACGATGTACAAACACTGAAAAAGGTCAGGACTTCTTCATGCATATAACGCAAAATAAATGCATGCATTTTCACCATACAGTTGTACCTCACTTAAAGAGCATAATGCGTTCCACAGGATTGCTCTTTAAGCGACTTTGCTCTTTAAGTGAAACACCATTGTAAATGACCAATTGTGGGGGGGATTGCAAACCCCGATTTATTTGTTAAGCGAGTTTTTGGTTGGTTTTATTTGTTAAGCGAAGCAAACATTCAGAGTAAATTCTGCTCTTTAAGCGAGTTAATCTTTAAGTGAGGTGCTCTTTATGTGAGGTTTGACTGTACAGTATATGTTTATGTATATGCAGGACATACATAAATTTCTTATATGAGTGATAACACGTAAAGATAATTTTCTAGTTACCATAGGTTTTGATTTAGAGTCCTCTTGGAATGTTAACAGGGCTGTAGCCCTAATCTGGTCAAGTTTGTGAGAGGGGAACTGAGGGAAGAAACTTGACTTCTAAATAAAACCTGAGTTAAAAGCATTGTTGTAGATTCTAATATGCGAGAAATGCTAAATATCATAGGAAAACATAAACTGCAATTCTAAAAGTTAGTCACTCTGTAGCTCCCTTTTATCTAAAGCACAAAAACTATTAGTGAATGTCATCAGCATGATCCTTAATCTTTGTTATATCTTAGATTAGGGATGTGTTTGTGGGTCTCCAGATGATTTTGGACTGCAAGATCCATCATTTCTGATCATCAGCCATTTGGAGAAGGCTGATGGGAGGTGAAGTCTAACAGCATCTAGAAGGGCACAGTTTCGGCAACCCTGCTGCAGGTGAATCTAAAGCAATATTTTCCTTCTGGTGATTCTTAACACTGTGATATAAGACCTCTAAACATCTCACCTTCCATGTGTAAGCTCTTGATAGAGAGGACAAAGGAACACCAAGGCAACATCTTCCTTTACACCAGGGGTGCCCAACCTTTTCGGGCTGTGGGCAGATCATGTAGTTCAGGGAGCCAGTCACTATGGCCTAGGGGCCAGATACGGATACGGCCCCTGACGCCAATTCATCCAGTCCATGTAGTCCTCATCACTCCTGGAAGGGGAAGTAAAACATGCCCATATGGGTGCATTTTACGTCCACTTCCAGGATCAACAAGGGTTTCGTGGGCCGGATTAATTGGCATTGGGGGATGGATCTGGTCCCCGGGGCCATAGTTTGGGCACCCCTGCTTTACACTCTCCCACTGATTTAATGCCTACTGAAACATTTGAAAAATACCATAAGAAAGTGGGCTACTGACTTGTTTCTCCATTCCCACACTCTGTATTGTTGATGGCACTGCCACAGGCACTGGAGACAAGGGAAGCAGAGACTGTCTGAAGGAACTACATACAGGTTCTTTGATGAAAACTCTTCTTCCATCTTCAGTTGTCCTCTGAACATAAACAGCACCCTGATCAGGTGTGAAAAACAAGGATCAAAACTGTTCCAGTGAAATTGAAAATAACCCCAAAAGGGCTCTGAAGGACACTGTATGTTTGAACTATTTGATAGGCATGTTCCGATATTAGAAAACTTCCTCAGGGACATTGTTTTTGCTGTTGTTGGGATTATAGATCAAACTTCTTTAAAGACTGAAGAGCTACCAGTGATGGCAAACCTTGGCACTCCAGGTGTTCTTGGACTTCAATTACCAGAAGCCTAAATCAGCACTACTGCTGATCAGGACTTCTGGGAATTGAAGTTCAAGAACATATGGAGTGCTGCTGAGGTTCACCATCACTGAATTAGACCCATCTCTGAGCAAAATTCTGTCCCAGAGTTGGCCAATTTTTGATCCACAAGTAATGTGGGCAAATGTTTTGTGGGAGAGACGCTCCAACAGATAAGGTCCAAAACCATATAGGGATTTATATGTTAATGGCAACAGCCTTCACCTGATACGATAGGGAATGGGGAGCAAGTGCAGGCTTGCCAAGACTGGAGAGATATATTCATATTTCTTTGTTCTCATTATCAGCCTGGCCACTGCATTCTTAGCCCATTGGAATCTCTGTGTCAGGTATAAGGGAAGCTCCATGTAGAGAGCATTACAGTAGTCAATTTGTGAGACTACCAATGAGTGGACCAGGGTTGTCAGGTACTCTTGTCCAAGTAGGGATACAGTTGAGCCATCTGGTAAAGCTGGGGAAAAGGCATTTTTGCCCCCAACATGCTGGGTACTCATTTTACCAACTTTGGAAGGATGGAAGGCTGAGTCCACCTTGAGTCCTGGGCAGGATCAAACTCACGACCTTTTGGTTGCAGTACAGAAGTTTAACCACTGCACCGCAGCTCCCCCAGTGTCTTAGTGGGTAAGGTGCTCAGCTTGGAGACTGGAAGGATAGGGTTCGATATCAGAGAGCTGCACGTTGGGGGACATGAAAGGAGCCTCATTCAGGCATCCCCTGCAAAAATCTTTTCAACCCAGAGTAATCTCTGACATGAAAACAAACAAAGCCACTGTGCCAAGCATATAGACAAAGCCACTTGGCCAACTACAAAATAAAATGACTAATTTGCTGAAAGCTGGTTGAAGCAATTAACAGTCAATCATTTTCCTCCTAGGGTGCACTGCTTTGAGACACAGGGTCAGTGTCTGGTCTAGGCAGGCTTTAAGGTTTTGTTCAACAACTGGAGTTATTTATTTATTTAGATTTATTATCCCGAACCTGACTCTAGGCGGCTTACAGAAAAGGGGGAGAGACTATACACAATGCAAAACAATTAAACAATCCCCCTACAAATTCACAAATTAAAACCTCAAGGTTCAAAATCACTTAAAAATCAATTAAAAAGAATTAAACTATGAATTTACAAAAATCTAAAAGATTTAAATAGTTAAAAAGTTTAAAAAGGTTTTTAAAAGTTTAAAATGTTTAAAAGAGCGAGGAAGGGGTGGCTGTCCCATCAGATCAACCACCCAACATGGGACCCCATATTCCTGGAGCCCCACACCTTCCCTGCCAGCCAGGTTTTTAGGTCCTTCCGAAAGGGCAGGAGCTCTGTCTGTAGACGTAACTCAGTTGGCAGGAGGTTCCAAAGGGCCGGGGCGGCCACGGACAAGGCCCTCCTTCTGGTGCTAGAGAGATGCGCCTCTCTAGCCGATGGAATGATAAGAGAGCCTCTCCGATCCACCCTGGTGGGACGGACAGATGTTCTTGGGGTGACGCGGTCTCTTAAGTATCCTTCCAGGTGGGTTGAGACAGTTTACACTAGCTCCACTAATGTTGGAAAATTGGCCCCTGGCTCCCTGGAGGTTTCCTCTCCAAAACCACCCCTAGTGGCAGGGATGGCCCTTAAAGAAGTTCTGCCTTCTGTCACAAATTAACCCTGGACTAAATGCATGAACAAAATAAGATCCCCTTTGAGCTGTTCTGAACATTAGCTTGCATGAGAGAAAAAGAAAGACATAGACAGTGATTTATTAGGTTCTGAAAGGTCTAAAGTTACATAGATGTACCTGAGTTTGAGAAAGTGTTTCTTTGTTGTTCTGCTCTTCATTGTGCTTTTCTTGTTTCGCCTTTCCTGGTGTGCAAGAATCACACCTCCATGTTCCACTGCTCAGCAACCCAAACAGAATCACAGGAACATAACAACATAGAGGCAAGAGAGGGTGAAACACACTGAGGACTGTAACCCTGTGCTTCTGGAAGTGTGGAAGAACATTTTAATCACAAGAGCAAAGTCAGTGCAAAAGGGCTTTCCCCCTTGGCTTGATCAGTTTTCCTGTAGATTGTTTGGAATTCTTGTAAGAAAATCCAATGAAGTTGATGTTACCCAGACTCTGAAAGATTCACACAGTGCACAATGTTTTACTCTTATGTCTGACAAAGTGGACTTGGTCCACGAAAGCTCAAATTTAAATACAAGTTAGTCTTTAAGGTGCCACAATTTTTTTGTCTTTTTGTTGTTGTTTTGTTTGCTCTCTGATATGTTTGCACAGACTAACATGGCAATACTTCAAAAAATTGGCCTATGAAAAGGGCTCCCAATGTTTGTAGAAGAATGTGTGCTAAACTGAACTAATCAAATGTTTGTAACAAACAGGAAAACTTGAGGCAAATTCTGAGATGAATGCAATTCTGCACTTCCACCACTTCTAAAATTAATTGCATTGTGACTTGCTTACCGTATATACTTGAGTTTAAGCAGATTTTTTTTAGCACCAAAAATGAGTCCCAAAAAGGGGACATGGCTTATACTCAGGTCAACAACCACAGAGGTCCCAAAACCACAATGGATTGAGATGCACCAATAATTTAATTAATTTTACCATATTTTCAGGTACAGTAATACCCCGTATAACGCGAGTACCGTATATCGTTAAAACCGCATAACGTTACAAGATTTTCGGAAACATCTTGTATCGAGTAACGCGATTTTAACGTTACACGATACAGTCGTTCTTAGCAGCAGGGGTTCTCCGTTCAGCTTCCCAGCCACCCTGCAGCTACGGAGGCAGGGGTGGGGAGGCTGGAAAGCTGACGGGGGGCTCCCCCATCGGCTTACCCAGCCACCCCACAGCTGCGGAGGCATGGGCGGGTGGCTAGGGAAGCCGACAGGGAGTCCCCGTCAGCTTCCCCAGCCACCCTGCAGCTGTAGATCGGGTCCTCTGATCTCTCTGGAGGTGTTTCTGGGCTTCCCCGACGTCCAGAGCCGGTGCAGCAAGCCAGAATGTCAGAGTTCAAATCCCGACGTTCTGGCTTCCTGCACTGGCTCAGGACGTCGGGGAAGCCCAGAAACACCTTGGATCGGGTCCCCACACCTCCCTGGACCTGGCGGGGGGGTCAGACCCCCCAAAATTGGTAAAAAAGGACGTTTTTTTTACCAATTTGGGGGTTTCTGACCCCCCCGCCGGGTCCAGGGAGGTGGGCAGACACGATCCAAGCTTTTTCTGAGCTTCCCCGACGTCCTGAGCTAGTGTAGCAAGCCAGGATGTCAGAGTTCGAATCCCGACGTTCTGGGTTGCTGCACTGGCTCAGGACGTCGGGGAAGCCCAGAAACACCTTGGATCGGGTCCCCACACCTCCCAGGACCCAGCGGGGGGGTCAGAAACCCCAAAATTGGTAAAAAAAAGGTCGTTTTTTTTTACCAATTTTGGGGTCTCTGACCCCCCCGCCGAGTCCAGGGAGGTGGGGAAACCCGCTCCAAGCTTTTTCTGGGCTTCCCCGATGTCCTGAGCCAGTGCAGCGACCCAGAATGTCAGGATTCGAATCCCGACATTCTGGCTTCCTGCAGCATAAAAGAGGGTGGGGGAAGTTCAAAATTAGCGCGCATCGGGTCTCCCGACCTCCCTAGAGCTGATGTGTGCTAATTTTGAACTTCCCCCACCCTCTTTTATGCTGCAGGAAGCGAGAACGTCGGGATTCGAATCCTGACATTCTGGCTTGCTGCACTGGCTCAGGACGTCGGGGAAGCCCAGAAACACCTTGGATCGGGTCTGCCCACCTCCCTGGACCCGGCGGGGGGGTCAGAAACCCCAAAATTGGTGGGAAAAAAAACGGACTTTTTTTTTTACCAATTTTGGGGTCTCTGACCCCCCCCCCGCCGGGTCCAGGGAGGTGGGGAAACCCGCTCCAAGCTGTTTCCAAAGTTCTCCCACCTCCCTGGAGGCAGCAGCAAGCCAAAATGTCAGGATTCAAATCCCGATGTTCTCGCTTCCTGCAGCCTCCAGGGAAACAGGGCTTTTTTTAACATTGTGTGTTCAATGTATCGCACAACGTTAAAAACCGAATAACGACGGGACTTGTGGAACCAAGTCATAACGTTATTCGGGGTACTAGTGTATTTTGATTATTGAAACTCACTAGCAGCTGCTGCATTTCCCATCCTCACCTTATACTAGGGTCAATCTATTTTCCTGGGTTTTCAAGTCAAAATTAGGTACCTTGGCTTATATTTGGGTCGGCTTATACTCAAACATATACGGTACTTTGTCGATCCGTACTTCACACATCTAGTTTGATGTGGCAGATCAAAGCATCGTCGCCCATGAGATTTTAGCAGGCTCTCACCATTGGGGGTCCTACCACTACCATAGCGGTGTCTGATGGTGCATGGGGACTGAGGTCCATGTTTTCAATGCTCCTTTAGCAATTTTAAGTACAATAGCACAGCTGGCTGGGCTCATGTTGAAGTTGGCCATGTTAGATCAATGCACTGGCCAGGTGCATTGCCTGAGTACTCAACCCCAATTAACTGACCTGTGGTTTCAGAATCGAAAACCATTCTGGACCTCTGGCTAACACCTTTGTGGCATGGTTGAACCTGCCAGGGGAATACACCCCCCACCACCACAGCTGTCAGATGGCCAGGGTCACCGCTGCACCACTATGAGGCATGAGGTGGGATTTGCAGTGGTTGTGACTATGAAGTGCATTTGCAGTAAAGATGCTGCACAGTCATGTGGATACTACTTACGAATAAGGATTTAAGAGATATGCCTTAGTAGGTGAACAAGAGTGGGTTTTGGCAGTGGTAACCCCCACCTAGTCTAACTTGCATTACTGGGAAAATTAATTTTTTTAAAATAATAATAGAATATTGAGTGTTAAGTATCTTTTATCACACAATTAAAAAGTAACATGCTATCAAACAACAAGTATTGAGTAAAAGTAACAAGCTAATTTTCCAAAACAGCAAGAGCAATAATCAGGTTACTATAAGCAACAAGCAATGGATTACTTTTTAGAAAAATTGTTCCAAGTCTTGTGCAACAAATGCACCTTTGTTACATATTGCTCTACTTTGTATATGTTTAATGGGATTTCTTTAATGGGCATATGTTTAGTGGGATTTCCTGACATCAACTGAGGAAGTAACTTCAATGTGTATAAAGAATCACATCCAATTGGGGGGAAATGTAGTTCTCCCACCTCCCAGATAAATACAGTCAAACCTCGCATAAAGAGCGCTTCGCTTAAAGAGTAACTCGCTTAAAGAGCAGAATTTTCTCTGAATGTTTGCTTCGCTTAACAAATAAAACCAACCAAAAACTCGCTTAACAAATAAATCGGGGTTTCCAATCTCCCCCACAACTGGTCATTTACAATGGTGTTTCACTTAAAGAGCAAATTCGCTTAAAGAGCAAGCCTGTGGAACACATTATGCTCTTTAAGCGAGGTAGAACTGTACTAGATTCCTGGTGGACAGTTACTCATTAACAAAATTGTCATTACCTGGGAATTTCCATCAGAGGAGGGACCAGGCAGGCAAGATGAAAGGCCTTGGGGCATCCATCACAGCAGATCAACTCGCCACCATCTCTGCAGATGGAACATTCATCATCATTCTTCTGGCCAAGTGAATTGTGGAATGGTTAAAGCAAAAATTTAAATCAGTTTTCAGCCAGTTCTGTGCATACAGCTGGAGAGACAAAACATCAACATTGCCTTCCCCCACCGTCAGCTCAGGCCAACCATCCCTGCTGTTATTGTCTCTTACAAAAACATCTCCAGTTCACAATGCACTATAGACAAAATTAAAAAAAAAACCAGACTCCCTAGCCACAAGTTTAGAATTTCATTGATAAAATACAGAACAAAAATGGGAAGAAAGAGCAAAGCAAACAAACCAGCTGTTTCATTCGAACAGTCTCAGGTACAGATAATGGACACAACCCAGCAGCCTTTAGTCCTCTGGTCAATGGCAGAGGCCAACATATGCCTTCTCTCAACTAAAGTGTTGCAGGGCAACGGGTGATTGATTGGACAATAGCAGCAAGGGTTGGGAGAACATCCTCCTGCAAGACTTTAACTGAACTTTGGCTTATCGCAGAATTTAAGGTTAAAGGGACTAATTTTTTAAAAATGAAGTAGAAGTCAACAAACAATTAACGTTTGAGGTGCCCAAGTAGAGGAATCCACTGCAGCTGGTATTTACTGGAGTTCTCATCAGTTTTGATTCTCAGAAGTTCTAAGGGTTGTAGTAGGATCTTCCTAAGACACTTGGCTGAATGGCCTGATGACCTAGCTTCCTTCTTTTATAATGTCCATGCCAAGCCACAGTCTGAGAACAGCAGGTCATGACATAGAGGTTGGGACCCCACAGAATACAAACATCTGAACAAGAAGCACATTGAGAATTGAAGAGCTGATAGGAGGATTAGTTATTCCTATAATGCTGAGAACTTGTGCCTGCCTTTTATATTTTTGATTTTTTCTTTTCCTTATTTGTTTTATTTCTATTGTGCCTTTTTTTGTATTGTAGGCATGAAGTGAGAGCTGTCTTTTAAGATGCTGACTGGAAAGCAGGAGGTCAGCAGTTCGATTCCCAAGTACTGCAGGACGGAATGAGCTCCCATCTTTGTCCCAGCTCCTGCCAACCAAGCAGTTCGAAAGAAAGAAATTGCAAGTAGATAAATAGGGACCACTTCGGTGGGAAGGTAAACAGCATTCCATGTGCTCCAATGTCTAGTCATGCCTGCCACATGACCATAGAAACGTCTGCAGAAGCAGACAGTGCTGGCTCTTTGGCTTTGAAACAGAGATGAGCACTGAACCCTAGAGTCAGATACGACTGGCTTTCGAGCAAGGGGAACCTTTACCTTTACTATATAAACCACTTAGAATTTTTCTTGAATTCTTTTGGGGATTTATGCTGATATAAGTGTAATTGCATAAAACACAGTGGCAAGTTGTAATTAATTAACAAGTTGCCACTTGCATTACTGCTAACTTGGCAAGAGCTGGGACAAAGACGGGAGCTCATTCCGTCCTGCAGTACTCGGGAATCGAACTGCTGACCTTCCGCCTCCCAGTCAGCATCTTAGCCACTTGAGCAGACAACGCTGGCTCTTCGGATTTGAAACAGAGATGAACACTGACACCTAGAGTCGGATATGACTCGCTTTCGAGCAAGGGAAACCTTTACCTTTACACTTGCATTACTGGTCATGTGCTTGTTGTGTGATTTGGCACATACCTAATCAGGATACAAGTGGCATCTCATTAATTTGCAGCAACTCACTGCAAATTCCACTTTTACTTCTTAGATACAGTACTGTACTTAGACTTCAAATACTGTATTGGTTATTCTTACAACAGAGTCTGACACTATATAAATGCTACCCTTTAATAAATAGTCATTTCCTATATGAAAAAGGGCATACTGTATGTTCTTTTCCAATATTTTATTTCTTTGTTCATGAGACAACCTCAACAGGTTGTTTAGGAGCAGGGGTCCCCAACCTATGGTTTTTGGACTTCAACTCCCATAAGCCTAAGTCAATTCCCAAAACCACTGATCAGTCAATGTACTGACTTAGGCTTCTGGGGATTGAAGTTCAAAAACCAAAGGTTGTGGAACATTGGTTTAGAGGGACATACAATGCCACAAAGAGTGACTTTTTCAAAGTCTTGCTAATTTCTATATACAGTATATATAAAAATATGAAAGGGGGAAAAACTATACAAAGGAGATTACGGGGCGTAAATTGGAACAAAGTTGTGAACTGTTATAACTGCTTTAAAATATCTGGGAAATTCCATTTTGCTAGGAATAGAACAAGATCTGTAAAGGAAAAATGTTTTGCCTGATCAAGCCATGCCCCACTGGTGAATCTGGCACCAATTTAAGTAGTTAAGGAAACCTGGGACTTCCCAGGTGAAGAGGAACTTTAAGCAGTGGACCAATGCATTCTTGGCTTGGTGACAAGAAATGCAAAACCACTGAGCTGGAGTAGAAAGTTTCCATAATATGGTTAGGTCTCAACATGCTGCACTCTTGTGCCTATCCTCTTATGACACTTGCAATACACTATGACTATGATCACACTACCAAACTCTGTCTAAAATATCTGTTCGTTTTTCAACAGACTGCCTGGCTACTCTCCTTCCATGTTTTATTCTTGAATCAAGAAGGTGACCAAAGGAGACATATATAAGTGTATGAATAAAGCCCAAGAAACCATATAAATTCTATAAAATGCAGATACAGTAGGTAGAATTCTATGGTCAGAAAATGAGAAATGAAAAGTTCAGTTTATGACAGCAGATCATTCATGGCAAAATAAACGGGGAAATAATTAATTGGCTAAAGAATCTTTTGGACTGGTTTGGATACAGCACAGTATCATTGTTTAGAGTTGCCAAATCTGAGGGCAAGATACCCATGACAACATCCATCCTCAGCACCAACAAGATGATGAGGAAAAGGAAATCTTAATACCAAATATACTTTTCTTCTTACAAATATGTCCCTTTTCCTATTTTTTAAAAATTTCAGTGTAAGTTTCTTCTGAAAATGCACAGCCTTTAAGAGTCAAATTGTCAGACTCATTGAGATGGACCTATTGAAGTTGGTATAGAGAGAATATGCTTCAAAATCCCTTTCAGCCATAAAGCTTACTGGGTAACTTTTAAGCCAGTTAATCTGGCTTGCCTTCCGGGCAGGGGCAATATGTATTCAGTTCAAACTTCTTACAGGAATTGTAGCTCTTGATTATGATTTTGAATAAAATATTATTGTTGAGCACAAAAATGAGCAACTTTTCATGTGTCTCACTAAAAAAAAACAAAAAAAAAACAGAGCTCATTACAGAACATCTCTAAGGGAAGGACAAAAAGCAGGCCAGAGACAAAATAAAGCAAATACTAAGATTTTCTACAAAGAGGATATTATTCTTGCTACCTGTTGGAGAGGTGGGTCCCCATTGTGATGAGATATAATGTGGCTCCCTTCCTGCACGTTTGCTTGTTGCTTCCCATTCTGAAAAAGAAAATACAAACCAAGATGTAAAACTAAACATGCTAATTAAGGCTGTAGTTACAAGCATGTTAAGGTAGAGGTGAGCAATTGTTTTTGGACTACAATTTCCATCAACCTTAGCCTACATAGCCAGTGGTGATGGAATATATGATTTGCAGTCCTACAACATCTGGAGAGCCATAACTGCCTATTCTCTAAACACAGTGGGACTTATGGTACTTCTTAATACACATGTAGAGAATAGCACTTTTGTCTAAGGGCCACAGTGTACTAACCTAGGGAAGAACTATTTGTCTGTCACAAGATTGCCAGCAGCTGGCCCCAGAAAGGCTACATGTAAGCCAGCCTAACATATGATGCTCATCACTACAAAGGGGCCCTAAAAAGAAAGAGGAACTCCTAGTATTGCATACATATTCAGGGACCTGTGATTCCTTGAGTTTTGTGCCAGTCTTCATTTCACAAACTCTGTTCTTCTCTCCAAGCTCTTTCAATTTGCTTGATGCATAAAATTCACCACCAATTTTGATATATTTCTTAACATCATCTGGAAAAAGCAAAATGACATTGGCTTTACATAGCATAAGAACTGGAATTTAACGATGCCCTTTTCCTAATATGCCAGATTTATTTTAGCAATGGCTAGAACATAAAATATATCTCATGGAGTTTTAATGCAGTAGCGTGGAAAATAAAAGCACAGAAATCAAAATATTATAGGTATCACTACAGTACAATTGATAGCATATTGGAGTTAAATGTGGTAAACCTGAGTTTGAATCTAAATGCATCTATAGAAATTGCTTGGTAGCTTTGTCAAATCATATTCTCTCAGAATCACCCAAACCTCAGATTCTTTGGCAAATTAAGATTCTATATAGTGAGCAATTTTATAGACATTCTAAATAACAAAGATTGGATTTTGATAATGTTTGAGAGATGTAACTCAGAGCTCAGGATAATAAAAGTCCTGGGCAGACTTGGTTTGGACTGTTGTTCATGAACTAATTCCATAGAAATGTTAACAAAATGAAATTAAAATACCTGGTGGGCTACACATGTAGAGAAACACATATTTCTTTGTTAAAAAAATAACACTGGTGTTAAAATGGATTTCTCTTTCGTGGGCTTTTGTTTTGTATGTGCTTTGAATGGGATGCCTTTTATTATTTACTATTACCATCTAATTTCCAACATACAGTGCAGTCCAGCTAATAGTTTTGTACCAAAAATGTGAGTCACCTTTTGCTGAAGACTGGGACAGGTGTGTTGATTCTTTCTCTTCTGTTGCTTTCCTTTTTCCTTGAAGCTTGTGTGGATTCAGCATTTTAGGGCTACTTGGGAGTTTCTTTGTCTTGCGATGTCTGCTAAGGTCCATATCTGGAAAAAGGAGAGATACTGAGAGACTAGGTGGGAAGCTTGCTTGGGTCACAAGACAGGTTGTCTAGGAAAATTGAAGACAGTGCTCAGCATCGTAGACCGGTAATATTACACTTAAAAGGGAAGAAATGAATGTCACGTCCACTCAAAAACACAGCAATGCTTTCAAAATACTGTACTGTAAATTGAAAGCCAAGAGGGCTAGAGATATTGCTCTTTATTTTCCTAACACTCACCAGTTGATTCACCTCTATATTTTGGTGCCATCTAAATGCCCCTGCTGTGGGACAAAGCCATGTTCCTGTCATCTTACATACAACCTTGTGGATATCAGATTAAGTTGTGTGAATTTACAACCTGCTTAAATCCCATTGATTAAAAATAATTTCAGCTTGATTTTATCCATAATTCCTGGTTTCTAAAGGCTGAGTGAGTTACATCCCCTATAATTTGCCCTCTAAGGGTTACTTTAGTTTCTTCTACACTATGAGGACCTTTGCTAATACCTTTAGGAAAGCTGTTCCGAATGGACTGGAGCTTGGAGTACCTCTCCATGTTATAATCCTTGAATATAACCTTCCAGAAGTCCTGGATGGAAGGTGATTCCTGGTTCAGCAACCACGTCAACATGGCATGAAAAGCCTTGTGGCAACCTTCTTTTTCTGTCAGAGAGAGGGTAGTCTTCAAGAAGAAAGAAAAGGGAGATAAAGGTAACTCATCAATCTCTGGATAGATAAAAATGATGCCCTAATATAACAAGTGTGCATTTCAAAGAGATTTGCCTTCCTAAAGAGATGAAACTATCCACATGCCAGTGCGCAGTCTTTGTTTTGCAGATTTTATTGCAACAGTGAGATGCAATAACACTGGTGAAGGAAAAATATAATAATATTATCGTGCAAGAACCTCAAAACCATTCATCTCATGAATTAAACATGTTTGAACATCTGCAGTATAAGTTTGTACAAAATCAGACTTAGACTTTTCTTACACTTTGTAAGGAATTTCACGATACTCATTATCTTTTTGTGTGTGGTAGAAACAAAAAACCCAGACCTCACCTTGAGTACAGTACACCACTCAATATTAAGCTATGATGAAAATATTTTGTCCATAATTTGGTTCAAATAAAAGACTGTGCATTGTTACTTTCAGTTGTTTTTTTTTTAATTGAGACTTAAAAATGTATATCTAGGTTTAAACCATAACATGCCTGCTATGTGAATTGGTGCTATTTTTTACAACCAGATATTATGTTGTTTCTACATAATTAAAGACAAAGTACAACAATGCAAAATAAATACCCAAATAAAAACTCCAGAAATGTTTTTTTTGGGGGGAAAGCCATAAAGTTGGACATGACCCATACATGGAGACAGAAAAGGCCATGCCAGATGGACTGGCTATGAAGACGCACCTTGATAATATCCTCGAGGCTGTGGCTATCCATTGCAGTCTCAGTGTTAAATCCTGCATGTCTCATTTCATGTCTGCTGCAGGAGATGGCTCCGTAATCACAGTGCCATGATGGCAAACTTTGGCACTCCAGATGTTATTGGGCTTCAATTCCCAGAAGCCCAAGCCCCTGTGAATCCTGCCCGCGCTGCCCTCGTCGCTCCTAGAAGCGGAAGTAAAATGTGCCAATACGGGTGCGTTTTACTTCCGCTCCCAGGAGCGACGAGGGTGGTGTAGTGTGGGCCGGATGAATCGCAGCAAACCCATTCGTGTGGATTCACAGGGGCTGGGGCTTCTGGGAATTGAAGCCCAATAACATATGGAGTGTCAAGATTCGCCATCACGGTCACAGTGTGTGGGCTATTTCATGGCAAGCTGGTATCCACCTTAAACAAATTCACACCAATGCATTCTTGGATACAAGTCGCGGCCAATGATACATTCTCTGAACTAAATGTGCAGCATATGTAACTTATTACATATTATTAACAAATAGTGGTTGAAGGTTTTATTCTTCACTATGCCTCCTGAGAAAAGATCCAGCCTGCCAGAATAATTTCTACTCACTCCCCTAGAAAACCATGGAAAGGATTGCTGTAAGTCAGAATCAACTTGATAGCACACATTTATTATTAACAAACTACCTGTATATGCATACCATTGAAAGAAACTGGCAATACTGTACTCCAGAACTATCAATCAATGAATTAACTAGCTAAAAATCATTATTCTTTCTCACCTTGAACATTTCTTCAGTGACAATATCATGATCTGCAAGTCCATGAAGTAATGGGAAGACATCATCAACAGCCATAGAAATCTCTGTGCGATAAAGCTTCAGCAACTTCCGCAGGTCTGCTTCTCCCAGTAATTTGTCAGAGCAAATCATCCTGGGACAGGTTGAGATATTCAGCATCTGGAAGCCAAATCATTTAGTATCCATATGTTGAGGGCATTTTTAAATACAGTACCATGGCATTTGTCAACACTTACTAAAGACAGATCCAACTAAATTAAACTTTAATCCCAATGAAACAGCATGCTAAAACCCAATGGGATTTACCTCAGAGATAACTAACAAAGTTCATTCATTCTAATGGCCATACTGTATTCTAATTAAAAGTAACACCAGGTTTAAGTCTTAATATCTACATTACTCTTGATGTATGGATAAAGAGACCCCAATTGTAAAAACTCCCCCCATAGCAAAAAGGTAATAGGATTTGAAACTTCAAAAACTACATTGCCCACCCATCTATCTTTGAAAAGTCAAATTTGAAAGTAGAACTTTGAAAAAGAAAACTCACATTTATTTTTTCAAGAAATGTAATGGACTTGCTTCTCTTCAATAAAACCTAAGTGCTCCGCTTTCACTTATTTTGTTCACTCTTTTTTGACTAATAAAGGAGGGAGGCCGCATGATTCCCCTTACCTGTCATGTGTTAGATACAACAGAGCATCTGTTTTCTTTAGTTCCTTGCGCTCTTTATATTGCTCACCCATGGAAAAAAATGGGGAAATGGGTGGAATGATGTAAAATACTAAATGAGGAAATAGAAAATCAGTGAGGAACCTCTAATCTGAAAAGTTGATGCTACCTCCAATTAACCCATTTGATCTTTATCAGGTTTTTAAACAGTTTCACCCCACACGCTACCATCTGCATATTGCCTTACATGACTGGAAAACTGAAAATACACATATGGGAAGTACTGTACTTTTTCAGATGATGTGTTCCATATACTTAATGCAACAGTGCATCAGTCAGCATTTGAACTATGTACATGCTTCAGAGGAAAAAATACAATGTGCAGAACTAATAGCCACCCACACAATTGTTTTGAAGAATATTGGCTGGGATGCTGCTAATGTTCATGTTAGGTTTGCATTGTGGCTAAGAGTGACTAGTTGCCAAGGTACAAGGACACATTTCAGTTACTCAATTGGGGATGTGAGTAGGTGCTGACTGAGATGTACCCTGTGATCTTTTCAATTAAGTTCAATTAGCCACAGCAAGTCACACAAACTTTATGCAAACACAACACCCAACCCTCCTGGTAGATCTATAGGATAGAGCAAGGATAGACAAAACCTACAGAGCGTTGTGGTGCAGTGGTTAAATTGCTGTACCGCAGCCAAAACTACTGATGTTGTGATTTCGATCCTGATGAGCACCAAGGTTGACTCAGCTTTCCATCCTTCCAAGGTTGGTAAAATGAGTACCCATCGTGTTGGGGACAAAATACTAATTACCTTGTGAACTACCCAGAAAGTGTACTAAGTGTTATGTGGTGCTATAGATGTGTAATTGCTATTCCACCTTTCTCCTTGGTGTTTTTAACTTGAATTTTAATTTTTAATTCTAATTTAACGTTATGCTAATATGGAAAATATCATCAAGGCCTAGACCAGGGATTCTCAACCTGCAACCTGTGGGCCAAATATGGCCCACAGTGCCATTTAATGGGGGGCCACCGCCTGCACCACACCAGGAAGTGCCATTGGGTGGAGCAATGGCAAAATGGCCATCCGGCCCCCAAAGCTATGTGAGGGAGCGTGACCCGACCCTTGGCTTAAAAAGGTTGAGAACTCCAGGCTTAGACTTTCTGAGAGCTGCAAATTGATTCACAGTTCTCAAGGTTGATTACTTGTACAAAAAATAATTAGCTTCTTGAACATACACATCATGATTAAAGACATGATATGAAGCAAGAATTCTCAACCTTTTAAAGCTGGGTGCTGTGACACGCTCCCTCAGACAGCTTCGGGGGCCAGATGGGCATTTTGTCCTTCCTCCACCACATGGCACTTCCTGGTGTGGTGGAAGCCCCAGATGAGATGGTGCCAAGGGCCGCATCTGGCCTGTGGGCCAAAGGTTGAGAATCCCTGATATAAAGTGTGAGCCACACTCCTATCATTGGACTTAAAGAAAACTGTTTAGAGATAAGGCACACCTGCATTATCTTACATTGATAATTATTAGTTGGGGGGGTATACAGAAAGAGCCTCTTCGAAGATTATTTTTGAACCACAATTGGGTGTACCGTGGACAACAGCCATCTTGTGCCAGCTGATCATTCTCACACTAGGCCAGGCGAAAGGAGCTACAGAATGAACTCAACAAAGGTGGCTTCATCTTGGCAGTTGCATATCTGGCTAAGAAACAAAAGTACAGTAATACCTCGGATAACGCTAAGACTTGGTTCCACAAGTCTTGGTGTTATCCGATGCATGTTAAAATCCTATGGGATGGATCGGATAACGTTAAAGCTCCATAGACATCAGAAGCGTAGCGTCCCTTGGCGGGGCCCCGTATAAAAATTTGTTTGGGGGCCCTTAGGAAGGGTAAAGATTTGTTTTGCTTACGCACGTTGGGCCCCCCCATGGCCCAGGGGCCCCGTATAATTGATACGGCAGATACGGCGGTAGCTACGCCCCTGATAGACATACATTGTAACCACACAGGCTTTAGCGGTTGTTATCCCATCCATCCCATAGGACCTTAACGTTATTCGATCCAATTCTCCTCCCCAGATTACTTAAAGTTGTGCGATTTTAGCGTTATCCGAGGTAAACGTTATCCGAGGTATTACTGTAGTAATAGTTGCAGGGGATAACTTGGTACCAGGGATGAACTCTGGAGTATACTTGTTACTCTTGAATTACAGTATGAAAGTTTGGATATTCATCCAGTTGAAAAGGAGAGCTCAAAGTGGCCATGATTTGGGCCCAGTCATTAATACAAAATCAGTTTTGACCAGGACGCAACAGCCGATGATACAAAAACATTTTGGAAAGTTACTAGAAGCTAGTCATTTCTTTTATATCTTGGCTTCAGACAGTATGTTAGCTGTTACCAATTTCTTTTTGCATTGTTCTGATCCGTGTTGCCAGATCAAAACTTTACCATTCCCTGTTACTTCAGAGCAAAAAGTGAGAACCTGGACCAAGACCTTGAGACAAAGTAGAAATGGGCTAGCTAAATGTGGAAATGGGCATGAGACTCCAGGTAAATTGACCCATAATCTGAGTGAAACTCAGCAAAGCAGATAAAATGGCAATCAAGTGGCAGGGGGGAAAGCTCATTTTTGGCAGCTGGACAGGAGGCATAGCACTCCTGGTGCTAACTAGGGGGAAAAACTGGAAATGGGTGCCCAAACTCTAAAACCACTTCACACACAAAAGTCAAACTTTCTTCTCCCCCAGTATTTCCTGTGGTAACATTTGCCTCCCTCACTGAAGAACCACAAAAGCATAGCAGGCACCTTAACTCTAGTTAATGTTTTGGGCCTGCTGCCATCTCTCAAGATGGAAATAATGACACCTATACTTTATAAGGTAGAACATTCCTAGTTAGATCTCGTTCCAGTTACAACTTTCTTTCCTGAAGCATTGAATATGCTTGTCTTCTTATAAGGCAATTCTTCTGAATTCAGCTTTCTTCCCAAGTTCTATGACAAAAGCTTTGTTCTGTTTTCCTGATGTTTCTCAACTTTGACAAAATATTTTTGAAATTAAAAACAAAAGTTTCCCTGAAAAAAACTTCAAAAATGCTCCTAGACTTTTAGGAACTTTTTATTGAGACCAGCTTAAGAACATGCCAGTTAATTAAACTGTACAGGGTGCTCTAGACCAAGCTAGAGTTTAACATTTAATACATTTTGCTTGCAATCTATCGTGATTTGATTATAATACGATTAAATTTCACACTATATATGTGTTTTAGCTTCTATGTTTTAATCACTATTGCAATTACTATATTTTGAATCCAATTTTTGCTTTTTGAGCATACAGTATGTAACTTTTATTTATTTATTTATTTACATTTTTATACCGCCCTTCTCACCTTTTCATCCTTTTGTCTCCTATTTCAATGTTTTAACCTGATTTTTTTTAAATGCAGTTCTGGGTTAATTATCATTTTCCACAAGCTCTAAAGCAAAATAAAATAGCAGCAGCAAAGACTCCCCCTCCCCCCCATGATTCCTAGGAAGCAGCCATGTTAGAATCCAGTAAATCCAGGGCAGTCAGAACATTATTTGTCAGAGTGCATCTGGCTTCTAAAAGAATCTGGTAATGCACGAAACCTGTAAAAATCTAACTGGCTCCTCTATTTTTTCTTATTTATATATCTTTCTCTTGATAAGCTCATGGCTTCCTTCCCATTTTGTCCTCACAAACTTGTAAAGTAGACTAGGTTAAGAAACCACAAGTGATCCAAGGTGAGTCAACTATTTTCATGGTTAGAAATTTGATCCAGTTCTCTTAAAATCCAACACCCCGGACACTCCTCTCATCATATCTAAGAAAACAAATAGCTGTAGCCCCATTATGGAATAGTTTACCATATGAAATACGATCAGCTCCATTTTTGATTGCCTTTCAGACTCAGCTAAAAACATATTTCTTTCATCAATTGAATCCTCTCATTTATAAATATCAAAGATATTTTCAGTTTTTAACCTAAGATATCATGCCCATTTGACATAAATTTTATAAGTTTTTAAGTTATTGGAGTAATTTGAATTTACAGTTGCGATCTGGGTGGGTGTTATCCTGCTAAGGTAATGGAATAGAGACCATACTGCCAGTGACTCAACACTGAGTGTCAGGCAACAGTTAACTAACCTAACAACCCTGAGGACTAATGGCTTTGCATGCCGAAGTCCACAGGGGAGAGTGATGGTCCCCAAGTGGATTAAATTCAACTTGAATCCATTTTGATGGAAGGAAGCAGCTTCATCAATACTGGCCTGGGGCCAATTAGGACTTTGCTTGTCAAAAGGACTCAGGACCAGAAAGTGAATTGTGGAACTGGATCAGTGGTACAGGGGGTCATGCTGCAATGTGGAAGGCAGATAAAAGGCCACTGCATTATATTCTTAGGACAGTCTTCATGGTTGATCGCCATGATGATCACCTATATTCAGATTTGGCCGAAGAAGAATCTGAGTGGGTATGCTTTATTACTTATTTGTATCTGTTATATTTAGGTTTTTATTTGTACGAATTAACTATTATTGTGTTTCTGCATATAGTTGATTTACATAAGACTAACCTGACCAGAGTAGTGTGTTTGTATCACCATAATTGGGGTTGGAAACACATCCATTAAATAAATAAATAAGTAAACATATGTAACAAAGATGAGCCCAAACATTTTGCTGCCTGAAGTAGACTGGTAAATTGTAATTCTGTACATACTAGTAGTGCATAGAATTGAAAGCAAAATATTGTACAGTAATTTATTTTTGCATGTGATACTGAAAATCCCAACTATCACCTCTCTTTCCCTGGTAACAAAATATAAACAACCAACAATTCAGTCTACATGATATCCCACATTTGCTGCTTGGGATGGTCCCCTCACTCTGTATGATAGATATGTGGCTTATCAATTACCATATTTGCTGGCGTATAAGGCCCACTCCCCCTTTTTAAAATACACTGGAAAAATGGAGTGTGTCTTGTACTGTACATAGTGACCTATAATGGGCCATTTTGGTAATAACTGGGTACATCTTATACTCTGATGCATCTTATACACCAGCAAATACAGTAACTAGCAACCCAACCTACATTCAGGTTCTTGTGAAAAGGAATCTGTAATTTCAGAGAGGGAAGAAATGTTCATGCCTACTATTAAGAATAACATTTACGTTTTTACATTAAATCAAGCTGCTCTGGGCAGTTTTTAACAAAATCATCAGGTTGTTTAATCTTTCATAATTTCAGTACTTCCCAGAATTTTTCTAGAAACCCAATCTTGCTTTGCTGTCTAATGTGGTATGGGGTGACGGCTACAGCTAAATAAAGGCTATTGGTGTATCTTCTGTTTACAAATTAATTCTGGGAGAACTACCTCTGACTATTGTATATTACACAAACTGAATCTACTTGCACATACATTAGTGGTTTTGCAGCATCTCAAATTATTACTCAAAACAGCTCTGCACATAAGATTTCCATGGTACACATAAGAGTGATCAAAGGAAGAAATAAATCACATCTTGGTCTGATTCTGGAGTGGTCTGGGGCAACCGATTTCAAGCAATCACACAACACATACATGGGGAATTGCACTCCAGCCCAGCCCTGCTCTGTTCCAAAGCTAGAACTTACTGGTCTAGCTGTAGTTACTGCTTTCGGGGTGCTGGAATTGAGTTATTTCCCAACAGATGGAAGGGGTGCTTTAAGGGAGAATACTCAACAAGCAGACTTCAGCAGCATTTCCCCTTGGGGTATTTGGTGAATGCTTTTAATATCAGATTTAAAAGCGGTCAGGAAACTGCAGTAGCAAAGGATGTGTTAAACATATTTAAAAGAATCAGAGGTAGAAACTGTGTGGCTCAGAAGTCAGGAGAGTAAAAATCATACACCCCAAATATGACAAATGTTTGGGAAATATTTGATCAACCTTTGATTTCAAATGAGCTTGGACATAGCTGTCAGTTTAATAAAATATTGACAGTCATTCATCTCCTAAGGTTCGATGAGGCAATTCCTGACTCTTGAGCCTCTTAATCTTTCTAGCAAAGTTTCACTATAATCTCATAAACCAGATCAAAATCTCCAAAATCCAGACAATAAAGTGCCATGATATTTTATATTTGTGGGTTTTTAAACTTCCCCCCATTTAACTTTGCCAATACACAGACAGATGAACATGGCTATTTTTTTTGAAACTCTTAATCTTTCTGCTGCTTTTATGAATGTGTATCATGAAATATAGTTAAACCTCGCATAAAGAGCGCCACGCTTAAAGGGTAACTCGCTTAAAGAGCAGAATTTTCTCTGAATGTTTGCTTCGCTTAACAAATAAAACCAACCAAAAACTCGCTTAACAAATAAATCGGGGTTCACAATCCCCCCCCCCCATAATCGGTCACTTCCAGTGGTGTTTCGCTTAAAGAGCAAATTCGCTTAAAGAGCAATCCTGTGGAATGCATTATGCTCTTTAAGCGAGGTACAACTGTACTACTGAAAGAGATGTCAGGCACCCAGGAAACAACTTTCAACAAAGCCTACATATTGTTGGCTAGATGAGATTTATACAATTCCCCAGATTATGATGAGTCATTTTCAGGACTTTCCAGGACCAGACACATAAAACCCAGTGCCACCCTTTATTTTCGTCCACCTCTTGTGATTACTGATGCTGATTACTAAGATAACAGCTCAGCCCTAGGGTTCAGTGCTCATCTCTGTTTATAGCCAAAGAGCCAGCTCTGTCTGTGTCTGCAGACATTTCCACCAGAGTGCACAGAACGCTGCTTACCTTCTCACTATTTATCTACTTTACTTTACTTTACTTTACTACTCATATTTGCTATCCCGCCCCAATCACGTAAACCAGACTCTGGGCGGCTTACAGCATAGATTAAAACATATCAATATTTAAAATTTTAAAAATTAATAAAATATTAAAACTGTATAGAGGATATGGTCAGAAAGGGTGGCTTATCTCTAGATTAGCCACCCCACATGAGACCCCACATTCCAGGATCCCCACACTTGTCCTGCCAGCCAGGTTTTTAAGCTCTTCCGGAAGGGCAGGAGCTCTGTCTGCAGGCGCAGCTCAGTTGGGAGGAGGTTCCAAAGGGCCAGGACGAACACCGAGAAGGCCCTCTTGCAACTTCTTGCTTTCAAACTGCTAGGTTGGCAGGAACTGGGACAGAGATGGGTGCTCACTCCGTTGTGCAGTACTTGGGAATCAAAGTCCGAGCTTCCATTAATTGAGTTTAGTGTCTTAACCAATTGAGCCACTGCAGCTCAGCTTCATTAATGTTAATAATTATAATAAACATGTGCCATCAAGTCAATTCTGACTTACTGCACGTTTTCTAGATAAAGAATACTCAGAAGTAGTTTAATGTCCTCTTCAACTAGGGGTGCCTTGGGACTTTCCAGCTTGCCATGGCTACACAGACTGGCTAGAGACCTAAACCACTGAGCTAACCAACTAGCTAATAACTATCATATTGATAAGATATTATAAAATGTAAATAAATTTACTGAAACTGGTTATAACATCAGAAAGTAGCTGAATGCAGCTAACCATTAAAGATTATTGAATCATCTCGTCAACTCAAATTGCCTGACCTCAACTATTCAACTAAGAACCACAATATCATAATCCATATTTGTAAAACCAGTTTGAAGAGTCTCATTACTGCCAAGAGGGCAAATCTGTAGTCTATGGGACACAGTATCCAGAAACATGCTCCTCACTAAATGCTACAGGAGATAGTGACATACAGTAATACCTCGGATAAAGTTTACCTCGGATAACGCTAAAATTGCATAACGTTAAGTAATCTGGGGAGGAGAATTGGATCGAATAACGTTAAGGTCCTATGGGATGGATCAGATAACAACCGCTAAAGCCTGTGCAGTTAGAATGTATCTCTATGGAGCTTTACCATTATCTGATCCATCCCGTAGGATTTTAACATGCATAGGATAACACTAAAAATCGGATAACACCAAGACTTGTGGAACCAAGTCTTAGCATTATTCGAGGTATTACTGTATGTGCACTCCTAGATTCTGGGACCTATCCACACCCATTTCTGAAGCATGAATACAGCCATTACATAAATTTATGTCTGCATACATGCTGTATGATCCAGATGTCAAGTAACATGAAGATACATATACAGATCACCACACATACAATATGGACAGAACTGAAATTTGGGTAAAAACTGACAGTAAATATGACCTTAGATTACACTTAACTACACCTAAAACATGAAATTCTTCTAGAATTCAAAATTTGCTTCCAAAGTAGAGGTTATTGCTAAATCAGTGGTTCCCAACATGTCCCACATGGGAACTTCAATTCCCCAAAGCCTAAGTCAGTATGTTGGCTGGTCAGTAATTTTGGGAATTGACTTAAGACTTCTGGGAATTGAAGTACAAAAAACCAAAGATTTGGAAACACTACCACTACTGCAGGCAAACACCATACCGATACTTGTTGAGAATCCACATGGGAGTAGTTTTTTAAAATACTGCCTTATGGAATGTGACCTCATGTCATGTCCAATGCACTTCATATGTTCAAGTCTCAAATATTTGCAGTTACAAACTTCACTTTTTGACATAATTTACCACCAATGATTTTTAATTGCTAAGAATGCAGAAAATATACAGAGTTGTCACCATCACATTTCAACCTAAAGCCACTGTTTAAATTCTCTGAACCTTTCTTTCCCCCCACATAAATGAAAATCTTTTATCATAGCAAGTTCTCAGTACTGTAGAGGTCTCTTAGCAATTATGTAGCTGCCAGGACAAGCCAAGCAAATTTCCATCTTCTGCAGAGCCATTACAAGTCTCAATGAATTAGTCGACTTCAATATGCTTTGTCTCCTTAAGAACAGATAAAGCTTATTACTGAAGGTGCTCCACACTGCAAAGAAACTGCAGCAGTTTTCAAGTTCTGGCCCAACGACTGTTTACCTAACAAGCAAGTACTTTATATGTGTTTGATGATTAGAGTCAGCAATTGTGAGCCTGAAAAAAACATGCAGTATGACACAGAGCCCCTATAAATAGCTATCTCACTAGCTAAACTTTTTTCTAACTGTACAGAGGCTTCCTTTTTTTTTTTGATAGGGAAATTGAAATGAGTAAAAGATTATACACTGAAATTGGTTTAGCTGAAGACTGCATTTTCTCCTCACATTTTCTGCTATCGCCACAACTACAAATCAGAAAAGTTTTCATAAATTCTCAGCATAGCTTAAAGGCTGTATGTGATGGAGAATGCACAATCTTCCTAAGCTGTTTATTAATGAATAATTTTAGGTAATGTAATCTATTAATATGTATTTTTTTACTTTAACCTCCAAATGCTGGTTATCCTGCCTTCTTTTACTATACTACAGACTTTCAGTACCTACAATCTTACCTTGTGAAGGTAGTGATACAGGCCTTTGAAAACCCTGTACCTTAACTTTTTCCAATAATGTAAAAGCCAGTTACTACCAATACTATTGCTCTGATGTTGTTGCTGTACATTAATGGAGAAAATCATAATTATCTACATCAACATCCAATTAATCAGGGCATTTAAGACCTCTTGAAACTCTGTAAACATCAATAGAAACAACTGCTCTATAAATCTTGATAGTGAGCTAGCAATTTTCATATTTATCAAAAGTCTCATAGAACCCTGGCCTGACTTTTCTAATGCTCATACGTAGATGTTGACATTCAGGGGTAATTGATTCATTATAACTAGTTGAAGTTGCTGTCCCTGTAATCCAGCCAGAAGATAAGCGCTTTCTTTTTGCTTTATGTGAAAAGCCTCCAATTCCCTTGCTGTGATCAAGACTACAATCATCTTTGTTTCTTTCACCAGTATCCTCTATGGGCTGCTCATCTCGTTTGGAATTCATTCCTTTATGTTTTCGTGCCTCTCTCTCTTCTTCAGCAGTCTTCCTGAACTGCTCTAATGACTCAACTTTTCTTCGTCTTTCTATTGTTCCTGTCTGTTTCTTGTCCATGAAATCCTCAAAGTACATTTTCCTTTCACTCCTCTGATCTTCAAGAAATTTCCATTCAATGTCTGTCATCTTCACACCACTGTACTGTTCCAACTTCTCCCTTGTTACAGTGTCTGTACAAAATATATCAAAAAGCTGCTCTGAACTCCTGTTGAAGTCATCTGCTTTCTGTGTAAACAGCTCATTTTTCCTTCGCTTTCTGGACTGATACAACTTTGAGAATTCCTCATACACCTTAAGAATATGCTTCTTTATGTTTTGTGTTGCTACAGTATACAAATTGCAAAACAACCAGTGCTCCTGAAGAAGTTCAGCAAGCAACTGGGCAGCATCTTCTTTGGATCGCTGGGCCTGTCCAGCCCTTTTCGGATGCAGCAGATATAACATATTTTGAATGACATCCTTTTTTGTAGGCAAAATTCCTTGTGCAAATTCTGATGATTCTACATAATCAACAGTTCCCAGAGTCTTCTTTGCTTTTGTTTTTATATCCAAAGCTGCCATTATTCCTTCTCAATGTCACGTTACATCAAACGCTGAAATTAAAAAAAAAGAAAGATGTTAGCTGAAACAAAATAATGCAGTGACAAGAACCGATACAAAAGCAGTAATTCAAATGGTATAAACATGTCATGACTGACACAAAAACTCATGATTGTACACATACTCAGTCCTGTGCCCAAAACAGGATACTTTCAGGAGATTAAGGTACTGAAGATCAGCATATTGGACTATGGTCTTATGAACAAAATAAAGCTATTTCATTTAACAACACATCAAGAAAGCATTTTATTATTGTAAAATTTTTTTTCCAAATTTCACTGACTTCTATGTGAGTAAATATTTCCTACATTGCAAATACAATTAATGCACCATTGCAGTAAATTTGCAAATTATATGTAATAAAACAAATTCTCAAAGAAAATAAAAAATTTCTAACAATGCTCAAGCTATTTCTCCTTACTATGAATGTTCTGCAGATTGCTCTGATAAACAATGCTGTCTATTTTAATCAGATTATTGTGGCCTGTTTTCAGAGACTTAATGTGTTCATCTCTTTTATAGGAAGCTTTTGGCACCAATTAATTGCACTGAAAAAGTACAAAATATATAATTATTTTCTGGCCATGCTATTTCTGAGGTTGACAACTACCAAATGCTTCCCCAAAATGTTAGCTACACTAATCTTGTTCTAATCTAGGTGATCAACGTTTACTTTCCCAGTCTTTATACTCTACAAACATTGGCCGATGACTATAGGCCTCAGTTAAGTATCATTAATTAAAGAGTATACAGTAATATATGCAGCACAACTCTATGCATGTATCCTCAGATTAGAACTCTCACTAAGTACAATGGAATTTAATCCAAAAATATCTGCACACTATACTAAATTTATAAAAAGAAACAGGGAGAGGCGAGAGAAAATCTCAATTCCAAAATAGAAAATAATAAGACAAGTAGTAGTAGTCCGGTTACATGCAACAATGCTTCCAAGTTATTCTTTTCAGTAAAAGAGAGACGTTTTCATAGTGTCAACTAGCTCAGCACTTAGTGGACTTACTTGACCCACGAAATCTAACATTAAAATACAGCAGCTAGTCTTTAAGGTGCCAAAACATTTTTTGTCTTTATTTGTTTATTCTCTGATATGTTTTGCACAGACTAACCACTTCCAAAATTTCAATTATGGAGAGAAATCCCGTCCATTCCCATGTTGTTGGGGGAAAATCAGGCGCTGCGCGGAAGGAAAAGAAAACGGTTCGCCCGCCGTATCTCAGTTTATCCACCATTATTCCCTACTTTGGAAGAAGAAAACGGCCAAAAAAAAAAACCGACCAAGGCACGCGAAACACAGACACAGCCTCCACGGGGAGGAGGGTTTGGTGGGGCCCGTGTCCTCCTCAACCCAGAAAGTACTTTTCCTACCCACAGGTCAGGCTGCCTGAGGCTCAGGCTCCGATTATAACGGGTTGCCTCTAGACCCAGTCGGCTCTAATCTAATCCCGCTTCCCTTTCACACCTCAAACCCTGCCATAGCTTACTCGAAGCAGCAGAAGCGTCCGTTAAAAGCTTCAGAGCCAAAGTGCCGCCGCCATTTTGGTGAGCGAAGCTGAGAGAAGGCTACGCAGCAGGAAAGGGAAAAACGAAGTCGTCTCCGCCATTTTGAAGAAGGGCACGGCTAGCGTCCCATTGCAAGGGAGTCTTTCTTATCTCTATGGTCTGTCCTGTCACTGGCGAGCGGCTTCCAAAAGAAAAGCTTTGAGAGCTTGTCCTCCAGCTTTACAAAAACAAGGCCTACTTCTTTGACAGCAAAAGGGCCGAACGCCGTTAATAACGGCAATCGAGGCCACAAGTACAACAAAATGCAGCTTCCATCTTCCACAGGGAAGAAGAAAGGGATTTGCTTCTCGACGGGTGGGTTGAATCCTGAGCGATGGAAAGGGGGGAAACGTTTTTTCAACGGAACCGATTGGTTGGCTAGCGCAAAGCACGGATTAGTCTTTGTCGGCGGCATGAAGCCATGCCCGTACCCGACTCGACGTCAGCCAATCAGCTTTTTTTTGAGGGGCGGAGTTATGGTACCAAGGGGGACAGTGATCAGTAAAGATAGAGGCCAGTCTTGACGTCCAACTCACGCATTTTTCCGTCGCCGGAACGGCCCTTGTCTTTTGACAGCGTCTTGCATAATAATTAGCAGCAGAAGCCAATAGCGAAAGGTGTGTGTGCGTTGGTGAGCATTGATTGGCTCTTGTGTTAATTCTTAGTCACACCCAGCAGCCAATAGCTGCTCCTGGAAGTTTGCATAAAATTATCTCGAGTTACTTTGATGTGGATTTTATTCCAGCAACGGAGGGGACCGAGTGTGACCTGGGTACCTGCCTGCAGGTGTGACGGCCGTGTTTATTTTTTTCTTTGTTTCTGATTTTTAGTATCAAGAGGCACATTTCTTTACCAACCAAGGTGCTTACCTAGAAAGGTAATAGGCGGTGAACTCATTCTCCCATTAGATGGGGTGGTGATTCCATCCAGCCGTCATTCCAGCGTTAATACTAGTGTATAGCGGTGGTTATACACCGACAGAAGGAATGGGGGCTGTAATAAAGAAAAAGAAAATACAAAGTAATACCTCAGATAACATTAGTATCGAATAACACTAAAATCGCATAACATTAAGCAATCTGGGGGGAAGAATTGCATCGGATAACATTAAGATCCTATGGGATGCATCGGATAACAACCGCTAAAGCCTGTGTGGTTACAATGTATCTCTATGGATCCCATAGGATTTTAACATGCATCGGATAACACTAAAAATCGGATAACACCAAGACTTGTGGAACCAGGTTTTAACGTTATTCGAGGTTTTACTGTAAAGGCATTTTCAGTATGCCTGCTGAATCTTAGGTATTTGGTCTTGGAAGCATGCATGCATTAAAGCAGGGGTTCTCAATCTTTCCAATCTGAGGGCCAGGTCACGCTCTCTCAGACAGCTTCAGGGGCCGGATGGCCATTTTGCCCTGCCTGCCAGACATGGCACTTCCTGGTGTGGCAGGGCAGCGAGGGGCCACATGAAATGGTGTTGTGGGCTGTATCCGGGCCCTGGGCCGTAGGTTGAGGACCTCTGCACTAAAGACTCCAGAAAATAAACATTCGATTGGAAAAAAATGTAACAGATAACTCTCCTGGGAAGAATGGCTACAATAGTAAGGTTCCATATAATGTAGGACTTCTATCCAAGGTACTGAAGCTCTTGAGTATAGATGAAGTTATGCTATCTTTGTTAGACTTGAGAGGATTTCAACTGAACTTTGAACAGGCCTTTGGAGTCCACAGGTTCTGTATCTGACTTTATTTATGTAATCCTTTGTAAAAATGTCTGAGTTCCAAAGTTCATTTAGTTTTTTCTTGGCACCTAGACTCCTAACCATTTTTGTGTAACCCATAACCAGAAGCGTAGCGTGCCTTGGCGGGGCCCCGTATAAAAATTTGTTTGGGGGCCCTTAGGAAGGGTAAAGATTTGTTTTGCTTACGCACGTTGGAGGCCCCCGTGGGCCGGGGCCCCCGTATAATTGATATGGCAGATACGGCGGTAGCTACGCCCCTGCCCATAACATTGCAAGTCTTTATCTGCAAACAGTGTACAGTATATGCTTTGAGCATTGAAGGGAGGAAAATGTGTAGCAGTTGGATCCTGGCAGTAAGCATAAGATGGCTACCTGTCTTTATATTAGTCCAGTGAAGACAAACCAGGAAGTCCCCAACCTGTATCTTTTACAAGTAACTCACTGTTGTTACATGCTGTCAAGTCATCTTGCATTTAGGGTGACCCTGTGAATGAGAGATTTCCACAATGGCCTATCCTCAAAACCTAACTAGATATAACTCACTAGTTGTAACTCTCTAGGTAATTAATTTCTCATGCTCATCTTCTCCCCAGTCTGCAATATGGGTGTTAATAATAATTCTGCTTTACAGTGTTGTAAAGATAATGCATTTTCTAGTTTTAATCCTTACAAAGAACTCTGTGAAGTGTTTTGAGCATCTGAAAGTGGTTTGAATACATTTACCCTAAGAATCCACAATGTTGATAATTATCTAACATCCATGTGGTAGTGTAGTGAGAGTTTGATGTAGTGATATGTTAATTGGAATGCCAATTAACATTTAATATAATTGCATTACATTCTTGTAGGAGGATCTAATGCAGTAGCATATCAATTGGGACGTGATTGATAATTACATTATTGCATTACATTCATATTCATACTCTGTATTGCTGACACTTGTTCAGCGTTTAATCATGATCACCTTTTACCTAGTTAATACTTCTGTTCAGAAGCCGTCACATGCTCAGCTTGCCTATTTCATGACCCAGACTCAATCTCACTGATACCACATGCTTCTATACATGTTCTGGTCTTCATGTAGCCTGTGTTTTTCTGATGTCTGGAAGCCAAGATTATTGTTTACCTTGGCAAAACCATTTTGCTGTAAGATTTATCTATACATGCAGAGTAACAGTAAGACTAGTAGTACAAAGAATGCAGTAGAAGATGATGATGAAATTATCATTCAGTGAAGCATAGGAAGATTAACCCAGAAACTTGTGTCTGTATCTTCATCTCCCACCTACATGGTAGTTCTGCCTAGAGCAGACTACTTAATCAATAGGATTTTACATACGTATTGACTTTAAATAATTCAGTTCTTTTTTTTTCTTTCTTTCTTTCTTTCTTTCTTTCTTTCTTTCATACTCTTGCACAACTTAAAATTATGGGCATATATAAAATATAGATAAAATTCAAAACATTAAAATGTTAAAGTAATAGAACTTTTCACTGATTTATTCAGAAGGAACAGAAGAAAGTTTCCTGCCTTCAGGTTACAGAGTAAGCAAACCATTCAGCAAAGCTATGTGGCTTTTTTTTAGTGAATCTGATAGAGCAGCACACAGCTCTTAGCTACTAATTCACATCAAGCCAGAATGCCAAGCTAGTTGTGTTCTATGGATTTACACAGTACATAAGGTTGGCCGGCCACTGAGGCAGCTTCAAAAAATAGATTGATGCATCCATGGAGAATAAAGTAGTCAACAGCTACCAGTTACAGTGGCCATATGTCCCCTAGAATCAGAGGTAAAATGACTTTGGATACCAGTTTTGGTGGAACAACAGCAGGTGAAAGTTGTTTCTCTTGTATACTTCCCACTACAGTAAAACCTCGGATAAAGAGCGCCTTGCTTAGAGACTAACTCACATAAAGAGCATAATTTTCTCTGAATGATTGCCTTGCTTAACAACTAAAACCAACCAAAAACTTGCTTAACAACTAAATTGGGGTTTACAATCCCCCCCCTCCAGAAGCCACAATTGGTCACTTACAATGGTGTTTTGCTTAAAGAGCAAACTCGCTTAAAGAGCAATCCCGTGGAATGCATTATGGTCTTTAAGCGAGGTACCATTGTACATCTGTTTGGTCCCTATGGCGGGAAACAGGACAATGGACTGGATAGGTCTTTGTCTGCTCTCCACGGTGATTCTTAATAAACTCAGGTGAAAGTATGTATGAGAGGATGGGATAGTTTACTGGAGATGGCTCAGTTTTTTTCTGCTCTGGTGTGGTTGTTGTTCCAGCTATAGATGACTTGCTGTGAGGCTGAAAGTGCATCATAGTGTTATCTAGGTTGAAATCTGTCCACTTCCTCCCACACTTTGAGCTGTTTGAAACATATGGTACATACTGGTTTATTTCATTTTTTCCAAGGAGAAGGTTGCTGTATAATGGAAGATAGTCATACGAAGACAAGACTGATGAATGAAGAAAAAGAGACTAATGGGAAAATTTGCTACAATTGGAAAGAGAACCTCTCATCACCCAGGTTTGTAGCTTGTCTGGACTTTTCAGATGGGCTGTTTTTAAGTGCTGCCTGACTTTGGCATAAGATAGCTAGCTATCTTTGATGTTTTGTCTGTGATTTACTGTGGAAATAAATCCTGATGAATTCAGTGGCACTTGTCTTCAAGTCAAAATGCATAGAATTGGATTGCAAAAATTCATATCACAAGTAGCAAGAACTCTAGGAACAACAAAACTAGTAGAATATCATGACATGGAGCAAAATGCTTTGCAGGTTAGCAAATGTATCCTGGCATAAACCTTTATGGAGTAGAATGTGACTGATAATTATGTTTTGTGGCTTTGAGAAAATAGACAGACAGGTATTTTCATTGCTAATTCCTCTTTGGCAAGTCTGTCTCGGTGATGGCTCTAGAATAGGTTTTATTAGAGCAGTATTTTCCATAAACAAATGATGTACCATATATACTCAACTATAAGTTGTCTTGAATATAAGTTGAAGTACCTAATTTGGACCTCTAAAACTAGGAAAATATATTGGCACGAGCATAAGTTGGGGGTGGAAAATGCAGTAGCTGCTAGTGAGTTTCAATAATTAAAATATATGAAAAGATGGTAAAATTAATTAATTTAGATATTTGTGTGGGTATGTTTTTGAGTTTTTATGGTAGTATTAATGCTTTTTTTAATTGTATGTTCGAATTTGCACCACCACGGTTTTGTGACTCTCGGGGTAGTTGACCCTAGTATAAGTAGAGTCCCCTTTTTGGACCTCATTTTGGGACTAAAAACTAGACTTATACTTGAGTGTATACAGTAACTCTGGCTGAAAAGTGATAGTGTTAGCACTTCTTCTACCTTCTATTGTAACATTCTTTTTGTTTCTTTTAGGAAGATTTACATGGATTTTAATGCAACTACTCCGCTAGCACCAGAAGTGATTCAGACAGTTACAGCAGCTATGAGTGAAGCATGGGGCAACCCTAGCAGTTCCTACACAGAAGGTTAGACCAAAGATACATGGAAATATTCTAGTAAAGCAAAATTTTAGGATGCAAATGTTTCTGTTGTTGAATATGTGAGTGGCTCACTGGCAGTGAGCATCTTTCCATCTGGATAATTTTTATTTATTTTAGTGTTAATTATGCAGTAGGGAAGAAATGGGTTATGCAAAACCAGGGAGATGTCGTAAGAGCTAATGTAGATGTTTCCCCTCTAAGGTCAATAGAGAAAATGGAGAAACTGGAACATGGGAGTGTCCATTAACAAATACTGTTTTCGTGAGAGTAGCCAGCTGATAACACCCACTTCATTGAAAAGCTGACTGGTGAAATTAAAAATTAGGATTCTTGGGAATCTGACTACAAGACAGAGATGGGGGCTAACCAAATAAACAAATCTCTGAGCCTTTAGTGTTGAAAATAACAGTTCCAACCTGTTTCTCTTATCTCCTGAAAATATTAAGATGCAAAAAACCATTTACCTGCTTTCTCCTTTCCCCTTTCTACCTTGCTATCTTCTCTCATATCAGCTCACGATACAGAGATCAACAAAAGGAACTCCAGTGGCTCAGTGCTTAAGAAGCTTGCCTTGTTAGCTGGAAGGTCAGCAAGTTGGCAGTTCAAGTCCGAGTACTGCATGATGGAATGAGCACCCATCTCTGTCCCAGCTCCTGCCAACCTTGCAGTTTGAAAGCAAAAAAATCACAAGTAGATTAATAGGGACTACTTTGGTGGGAAAGGATCGTGGGGACATGAATGGAGCCCCATTTGGGCATCCCCTCAGTGGAGTTCCTTCAGCAAAAATTCTTTCAACCTAGAAAGCACCCTTGTGTGCTTCTGACATGATTTAAGGGGGGGGGGGCTGATATGCCCAATGAAACAATAGGTCAAAAGGAAAAGAAACTGTAGTAGAAAGAAGTAGGAAATATTCATTCCAGTTTTAAATGTTCAACATGTTTTGGACTGTTAAGCCTTCCTCAAAGGATTAGCTATTAGTTCTTACTTTATTCAGTCTGTGACTAGAGTTTTTGGAATTCCTTCCACCTTGCTCTCTTAATTTTAAAGGCATTTCATGTTCTTTTATACCTCAGGTCGAAGGGCAAAAGAGATCATAAATGAAGCTCGTGAAAGTCTGGCTAAAATGATAGGAGGACATCCTCAGGATATCATCTTCACTTCTGGTGGGACAGAGGTGAGATACAGTGTGCCAAGAGGCCCATGCTAACCTCGAGAGAGCAGCTTATGATAGGTGTGATGTATTGTGTATTTCACAGTGCTGGCATCTTATTCCTTATTAATGGTAGTGGAGTTTCAGCAAATGCCTGTCTGTATCTCTTTTTTCAAAAGGGCCCAATTGTTATGTGCTATCAAATTAAATCTGATCTATGATAACCCTTGCCAAATTTCCCAATGTGTAAAGTACAGTATTCAGAAGTAGTTTATCAGTCCCTCAAGTCTGGATTTTCATTGCATTTAAGTAGTTGGTAGATATATTTTATTTATTTAAGTGATACAATTACATACTATTGTCTGGCCAGACATCCCACTATTATTATTATTATTATTATTATTATTATTATTATTATTATTATTATTATTATTATTATTATTATTATTAATTTATTAATTTATTAATTTATTAATTTATTAATTTATTTATTATCCCGCCCCAATCGGGTAAACCAGCCAGCGACTCAACATTGAGTGTTGGATGGCAGTAAATAAC
The DNA here is from genome assembly GCA_030440675.1 of Furcifer pardalis. NCBI lineage: Eukaryota > Metazoa > Chordata > Lepidosauria > Squamata > Chamaeleonidae > Furcifer > Furcifer pardalis. The sequence continues at coordinate 246,820,319 of CP126890.1, forward strand.
CTGACTCCCTAAAGGGGCCAATGGCTGCAGGTGGATGAGCCCCTTTTGGTAGGGTGATGGCCCCCTCATGGAAGAAATGACACTGGAAACCATCATATTGGGCCCAGTGCCAAAATAAACAGAGGAGGAACCGCTTCACTATTCTGATTCCCAATGGTCATGGAGGCGGAAGAGACCATGCCAGATGGAATGGCTGTGAAGTTGCACCTTATCAATAGCCTCAAGGCTGTGGCAGTCCATTGCAGTCAAGGTATTAAATCCTGCATGTCTCATTTCATATGTGCCGCTGGAGATGGCTCTGTGATCACAGTGTGTGGGTCACTTCATGGCAAGCTGGGATCCACCTTAAACAAATTCACGCCAATGGCATTTTCCCTGTTTGTCATTGAAAATGATTTCCAGGGGAAATGTATTCTTGGATACAAGTAGCAGCCACTGCCGACAATTAAATACCTCCCCTGTGGAGAAACAAGTTCTCCACTCTGCGCCGTGAACAGCATTAATACTATACAAGGATGACTTAATTAACAACAAGAATGAAAAATGCATAACAATAATATATTCTTTGGCGATGACTATAAAAATAGATGACAGTGGGATTTGTATTCTCTCTTCTTTTTGTTCTGTAGGCGAATAATTTCGTGATCCATACTGCAGTGAAATATTTTAAGGAGAGCAACAAGCACCGGCCTCTTGGCCCAGAAGATCAAAAGGGGATTTTAGAGACATGTCCGCATTTAATTACATCTTGCATTGAACATGACTCAGTCCGTCTCCCTCTGGAGCACCTGGTGAAAGAACAGGAAGCTGGTGAGCACTGCCCACTCAAAGAGAGAGGCCTGCCTGGCATTCTCACTGGACAACATGAGCTTTTCAGCAATTGTAATCTCTATATAATAAACCTTAGCATTCTTTCTTGGCATACTGGGATACTGTCTCTTGGCTGCTTGTTTCAGAAGCCAGAGGGCTAAATCTGGCTCATTTGTAATTTCACTAAGATGGCCAAGGTCAAAAGCTTTAACTGCTAATCCTTTCTTTGTGTCTTTTTTTTTTTTTCAGCGCTTGAGAAAGTTACAGCATACTCACTAGAAGTTACTGGTCAATAAATTGACTTTGCCATTTTCTTTCTTTTTTCAATAGCAATTACACTTATATGCCGCCCCAGAGCAGTTGGCATTTCTCTGACATCTCCACCATCAATTCTACTGCCACAAATACAGTTAAGTGCTATTGAATGCATTGGCTATTGAAATAACCACGACACCTTCCTTTTCTTCTCTTTCTCTCCCCCCCCCAACCTGATTTACAGAAGCCACTTTTGTCCCTGTGTCCAGAGGAACCGGACAACTGGAAGTAGATGATGTGCTGGCAGCTATCCGTCCAACAACATGTTTGGTTTCCATAATGCTGGCTAATAACGAGACTGGGATTATCATGGTGAGTTACGGCATTAAAGAAACAATGAAGAGTAGTACATGTTCCCTCCCTTCCAAAAAAATCTCCTACCCTATAAGCTTTGAAGGGCAGCTATAGTCATGTTCAGTTATATGGTCCACTAATACTGATCTTCACCAGTCCCCCAAAAAGAGTTTTTCTGGATTTAACTTGATAAACCTGCTTAGTATTAAACCTATACCAATGGCTCTTTAAAACTGGCTGTTTTTTATTTTCTCTCTCTGCTTTATTTTCATGTTGCTACCCTGCCCCCCTCTCACATATTCTACAGGGTGGCTCTCTTTACATCAGTTGTTTTGTGTTTTTTGTAAAATTGGAAGCTTTTTAAGTCTTATAAATTACAAAGTACTGTAGTAAACAACAAGGATAAGTTAATACAGTAAGTTAAATTTCTTATCTGCAGTTATCTTTCATTTTATTATAGCTGGCAAAAATTGCAATAAACTATATGAGTGAGAGGGGGAACAAGGGACAGATGTAGTACGATTACTACTAATGATAATTTATATATACTCTTCCACTAAAAGGACCCAGAGCATTCTTATAGAACTGTATAATACTATTAGTAAAAGTTTCAGATACAGTAACTTTTTACTTTGAAATGTTTGAAGTGGTAGCCATGTTAGTCTGTGTAAGCATATCAGAGAGTAAACAAAACAGCAAAAAAAAAAAAGATTAAAAAATGTTGTGGTGCCTTAAAGACTAACTCCTGTATTTCATCCTGTCTGATGAAGTGGATTTGATCCACGAAAGTTCACATTTAAATACAGGAGTTAGTCTTTAAGGTGCCACAACTTTTTTCATCTTTTTTGCTGTTTTGTGCTGTTTACTCTCTGATACGCTTTTCATTTGAGTTATTTCTCAAAGGTATCCTATGGGGTATATTAGGGGCTGTGGTGGCTCAGTGGTTAAGAAGCTCACCTTGTTAGCTGGAAGGCCGGTAAGTTGGCAATTCGAAACCCAGGTACTGCATGATGGATTGGGTGCCCATCTCTGTCCCAACTCTTGGGGACATGAAAGGAACCTCATTTGGGCGTCCCCTGAGTGGAGTTTCTCCCACAAAAATCCTTTCAACCCAGAATAATTTTTGACACAAAATTATTATTATTATGGGGTATATTATTGCAATATGCAACCTTTCTTCTTCTTTCATGTCTCGATCAAACCCTGGACTGCCAAAATGAAGTCACTTTCTTGGCTTTGTTGTTATCTAAACTTGAGTCCTCATTGGTGCGTGTTTCTGGCAGGAATCAGCAGAAAAGTAAACAAACCACATTCTGTATCTCTCCACATTCACACAGCATGTTGGTGCCTGCCAGCAGCCCCCGCTTGAGCATGTTGGTCTTGGATTTAGGGACTCCAACCCTCTGTCTATTAAGAGTTGTCCCAGTGGGATGGATATGTGTGTGTGTTGAGTTCTTCAGTTATATCCTCCTTTAATGTTGTTCCCTGTCCAGTGAGCTCCTTCCTCTATCTCATCACTTGGTTTTGCACTTGCGTACCCTCAAGAATGTTTGTTCTTGTCCTAAAACTCTTCCTGGATCTGAGCCGGTGGACTTGAGGCTCATATCCATTCAGAGGATGTTGAGGGTTGTTCTCTTGCTTAGTTTTCTTGGCATCCGTGGCTACTTCTTTCCTTATCTTAGGTGGAGCAATACCTCTTGCAGTAAGGCCTTGTGACCTAACAGTGCTCTTTTCTATCAGCCCATCTCAGAACTCAGCCGGCAGATCCAAGCTGTCAATCAGAAGAGAGCGGGATCAGGTCTGCCAAGGATCTTGGTGCACACAGATGCAGCTCAGATGATTGGGAAGGGCCAAGTGGATGTGCAGGATCTGGGGGTGGATTACCTCACCATTGTGGGGCACAAGGTAAGGATGTCCACTTTTTGGTCTAAATGTTCTTCTAGACACCTCCTTGTATCAAGATCACCTGCACTTAAATCCAAATACTATTTGAATAAGAGTCTAAGAAAAAAAGAGGGAAAGGAAAAAGTGATCCTAGTGCAAATTTGAAAGGATACTTACATTAACATCTCAAAAATAGGTGAACTTGTTCAAATCTTGTCCAGTCTTTCTGGCCTGTTTAAGAGATTTTATTAATCTAAAAATGGTATTAACCAGCTTTGGTTTTAATTAGATAAGCTATTTTCAAATTTCAGTTTGTCAAACCTATTAGAGATTGCTGCCAACCAGATTTTGTGATGACTTTTTTTTGAAGAATTATAGAATATAAACCTCCTGAAAAAAAGTATTTTCATACTGTATGAACATAGTTCCATGCTTAGATGTTTTTATTGAGACAAATGTGTGCCTTTTAAAACTCACTTTAAAATGTATAACCTAAAAGTACCAATTTTGAGTTACTGGTCCTCAGGAAACACTGGTCCTACAACCAGTATACAGTTGTACCTTGCTTAAAGAGCATAATGTGTTCCACAGGATTGCTCTTTATGCAAGTTTGCTCTTTAAGCGAAACACCATTGTAAGAGACCATTGTGTCTTCTGGTGGTGGTGGGGATTGCGAACCCCGATTTATTTGTTAAGCGAGTTTTTGGTTGGTTTTATTTGTTAAGTGAAGCGAAGGTTCAGAGAAAATTCTGCTCTTTAAGTGAGTTACTCTTTAAGTGAGGTGCTCTTTGTGCGAGGTTTGACTGTATATAGAAAGAAAGGGTAAAAGTAAAGGTCACCCTTTCTTTAGGGTTCAGTGCTTATCTCTGTTTATAGCCAAAGAGCCAGATGCAGAAGTTTCTGTGGACATGTGGCAGGCATGACTAGACACTGGAGTGCACTGAATGCTGTTTAACTTCCCACCAAAGTGGTGCCTGTGTATCTAATTGCAATTTCTTGCTTTCGAACTGCTAAGTTGGCAGGAGCTGGGACAGAGACAGAAGCTCACTCCATTGTACTTGGGTCTCAAACCTTCCAGTCGTCAAGTTCAGTATCTTAACCGCTAAGCTACTGCAGTCCCTAAAGAAAGGGTAGCAGTTCTTAAATATTGTTGAATGGACAACCTCTGTTTTGGTATGTCTGGTTGTTTTGACAACTCTGGTTCTTGTGGCTTCAAAGTGGCAGGCTGCTGGAAAGTCTTTCCTGTGTTACTTGGTCAATTCTGAAAAATGCTTAAACACATATCTCAGTAACATTGAACACGTACAAATATAGCCATGTGTCTCTATTGCCTAGCAGTGCTTTGACTTTCCCATATCAAGTATGATTTCATTGGTATGAATATTAAAGTTGGATTTTATTTTCATCATGGTGCTCTGAAGTATGTAAATGTGCTCAACGGACACAATTTAAGACTCACTTTTCTGGATTTCATGTAATTGTGATGATAATTTGTCCATCAGGTGGCACTCTGGGAATAGTTGTCAGTAAAATGATCGCTGCTCCACACAACAGTTGATTCTCTGTTTGCAGGATTGATTTCTCAGACATATATTATTATTATTATTATTATTTCAAATTTATACCCCGCCTTGCTCAGGAGAACCTGACTCTAGGCGGCTTACAATTTATATAAAAAAATAGCAACATAACAATCACAAATTACACAAAACCACAGTAACAATCATCACAGTATCAGTATCAGAGAAAGATAAACATATCAATTATGCAGTAACAATAAAAAAATGTCAATATCACATTACAAAAAAGTTTTACAAAAAAGTAAAACAAAAAACAGCAGCAAAAAGCACTGAAAGACTGGTGTGTAGGGAGAGAGATCATGATAAGAGAAGGAAATATGCACATGTCTTTGCTCTACCTAAGGCAGTTTGCTATTCCAGCTGTTGATGTGTGCTCGTCTTGATGTGTTCTCGTCTTTGCGCACAAAGAGGAATGTTTTAACTAATAGCCTTTTTAATTATGGCATTCAGTTTCAGTTTTCTACTGTTCTTTGGTAGTAACCACAAAAGAATTCAAAGTTAAACTCCAGGCAGGATTAGTTTAATGACTGACCTCTGGGAGCACATTTCTTATGTGGTTTTAAATACAGAGAAATCCCCTTTGAAACATTACAAGTGTATGGTCAACATGAAGAAAACAGGCACCTGTCTTCTATTACATGTAAAGTAGCCCCAACAGTGCATAGGGTGGTAATAGCATGGAACTTAAGATTCACCAATGTGTTCTACCTATTGACATCGATGATTTCCCCCCAAAATAATATAGTTGCTTCTCTATTTCTACTGACAGCTATTTTATAATCCATGTCATTTTTACTTCTATGTAGTCAGTGCCTCACAGTTTCGTATCAGACATGTTTCCTTGTCTGCTTCACCAAGTTAAAATTGGAAGGCACCAATTTTGTGACACACCGCGTGGGCTCAGTCATACAAACACAATTATAGCTTCCTTGACTGAGGGTCATCTTACCATCACTTAAATCAGGGGTGGCCAAACTACAGCCCAGGGGCTGGATCTGGCATCCAATGCCAATTCATCTGGCCCACAAAGCCCTCGTCACTCCTGGGAGCGACGAGGGCTTCACGGGCTGGCTGGCTGGTTTGGTGTCGGGGGCCAGATCCGGCCCTGGGCCATAGTGACTGGCCCATGGTCCAAAAAGTTTGGGCACCCCTGACTTAAATAGTATTGTGCAGTTCTAGTGACTGGGAGTCTGCCACTTCCAGAGGCAGCCCTGTTTCCCAGTCATGCAATGCTTACTATTAGGAAGTTTATCCAAAATTATAGGAAAATGTTTTACCCACTGCTTGAAATTTAGCGCTGTGGTTTATTTCTTGGCAGTTTTATGGGCCACGCATTGGAGCGCTGTACGTGAGAGGGCCCGGTGTTGCCACTCCGCTTCATCCCATGCTGTTTGGAGGGGGGCAGGAACGGAATTTCCGACCTGGGTAAGATGGTTGGGAGCCAGTTATTTTGTTCAGAGGCCAGTTAGAAATACAATCATGCAGGTCATACAAGCATAAAAAGTAAAGGTCACCTTTGCTTGAAAGCCAGTTGTATCCAACTCTAGGGTTCGGTGCTCATCTCCATTTATAGCCAAAGAGCCAGCGCTGTCTGTGTCTGAAGATCTTTCTGTGGTCATGTGGCAGGCATGACTAGATGCCAGAGCTGACAGAACACTGTTACCTTGCCACCAAAGTGGTACCTGTTTATCTACTTGCAATTTCTTACTTTCAAACTGCTAGGTAGTCATATTGCCTTTATCGTGGAGCAAACATTTGTGAGAAACAATGTTGAAAAAGGAAGGGTGATATCATTTTGTGGATGATTTTTTGAGATCTTTAGACTTGTACCTCATAGACAGATAAGCAAATTACTGAAAGGCTAGGCTTTGAAAATCTTTGTCCCTTGTTTTACTTTTGTGTCAATGGACAACTTTTACACAGTACTGTACATAAATTTAACTGCTGGGAGATAAAGTGCAGAGTCTACATCAGGTCACATTCATTACACAGTATCACTAATACAATACACATGGCCCAATTTTTTTTGGAGTTGGTGTTAATGCCTGGAGGGAAAGGAGATTGATTCAATCTCATTCTCTCCTGTTTTTCAGGTGACTGTAAACTTTTTTGGTTAAAGCAGTTCAGTTTCCCTGCTTTTAACTCAACAGTAGTAGGTCTCATCATGTGCTATGTCATTTTTAGTGCATGCATCATGCTAGCTACCAAGTGATGCATAAAACAAACAAAATCAGCCGTGTGATCCATATACAAAACAAACGTAGAAGAAGGAGGCAATACCTACCTTGGATCACTAAATAAGTGATTCATAGTTGCTTCGCTTGTGCCATTTTTGTTTGACTCTAGGAATAAACACATAATCCGTACTTTTCTGTTCTAGGACTGAGAATACACCAATGATTGCTGGCCTTGGAAAGGTAAGTCCAAAAGTAATGCAAGAGAAATCAAGTGAGTGTGATTGGAAAATGACATGTGATTCGGTAGCCTTTGTGGTTTCTTGTATTCCTTAAGTACCATCCCACTAAGATTTACTAGCAAAGCTCAAATTCAGACTCAACCAAATAACTGATTAAAGCAAGATGAGGACTCAACAGATTCCTGGTTCTTAATGCCAGGGTTAGAGAACATCTTAAGCTGTGTTATTTCCATATCCAGTCATAGAACAGAAGTTCTGAATTGTGTTATTTTCAGAGCCCATTGTGTGTTTGTTGCTTGAAATAATGATGCTCTCAGATGGGCTGTTACAGGCACGAGAAATTTCCAAGCAGTTATTGAGAACTGCTTGAAACAAATGAGGTTGTGATTCATTGTGCATTACCTTGAAATTCATGGCCGTGCAGGACTTTAAGTAAAGGTTGCCCTTTCTCAGAAGCCAGTCATATCTGTCTTTAGAGTTCAGTGCTCATTTTTGTTTATAGCCAAAGAGCCAGCGCTGTCTGTGTCTGCAGACGTTTCTGTGGAGATGTGGCAGGCATGACTAGATTCTGGAGTGCACAGAACACTGTATTGTTACCTTTCCTCCCCAAGTGTTATCTGTTTATCTCCTTGTAATTTCTTGCTTTTGAACTGTTAAGTTGTCAGTAGCTGGGACAGAGATGGGAACTCACTCTGTCATGTAGTACTTGGGTCTCAAACTGTTGACCTGCCAACCTTCCAGTCAAGTTCAGTGTCTTAAACACTAAAGCCACAACCTTTTCCTTGCCCAGTACTAGATTGTCTGCTACACAGGAGCTGTACCATTTGGGCTCTTTGTAGTTATAGTGACTAATGAGACCATAGAGCAGGAATTCTCAACCTTTTAAAGCCAGGGGCCGGGTCATGCTCCCTCAGACAGCTTTGGGGGCTGGACGACCATTTGCCCTTCCCCACCACATGGCACTTCCTGGTGTGGAGGTGGTTGGGGGCCACATGAAATGGTGCTGTGGGCCTCACTCGGCCCACTGACCACAGGTTGAGAATCCCTGCCAAAGAGTGATAACTTATCTGTACTGTTTGTTTAATATAATTGAACTTCTTACTTGTAAATCGCTAAATATTTTCAATTAGATTTTGTATTTTTTTTAATTGTGTCAGAAGCTCACAAAGGTGCTTCCTGGGTTGAAAGATTTTTGCTGGAGGAACTTCCCTCATGGGATGCCCGAATGAGGCTCCTTTCATGTTCCCAAGATCTTTCCCCACTTATTTATCTACTTACAGTTTCTTGCTTTTGAACTGCTAGGTTGTCAGGAGCTGGGACAGAGTTGGGCATTCATTCCATCATGCAGTATTTGGGTCTTGTACTGCTGACTTACTGATCTTCCAGCTAACAAGACAAGCTTCTTAACCACTGAGCCACCACAACGCATAACAAACATGTATTGATTATATGTATATTGGAGTTAAATGTTCTCCCCATTTTTCCTACCACCTGCAAATAAGGAAAATGCAGTGGAACCTGGTTAACATAATTGATGTGTTCTCTGGAATGTTTCTTACACCAAAAATTACTTTAACTGAATTTTCTATAGGAATGCATTGAATGTAACTTTCCATAGGAATGCATTGAAAACCAATTAATCAATTTTAAAAAATTCTGTAAACCAACCCACTATTTTCTATGGATTTTCTTTTGTAATGCAATTTTAATGTTGTCAGGAAATGGACCTATTTCCTAATGTCTCCCAAGGCTTGAAATTGCCAATTTTCAAATAGGCCTCAGAAAAATCCATTTTTCTCTCTCTGAGCCTCAAGGCTGTGTAACAGCATGTTTTTCAACCATGTTTTCATTATTTCTTATCTTTTGTAAGCTAGCCGAGAGCAATGTTATGGCTAGCCCCAGTGCATCCTGTGTGCACGTGTATAAACAATGTACTGTTGTTTTGAGAAAGTTTTCACTGTTACTTGATTGGCTAAGCTGTCCCACCTGACTGCAAATTCTCCATTTTGGAGAGAAGAAAGAGTTCGTCTCTGTTTCTTCATGGATTAAGACCTGTTTTTGATTAGAGAGCTTTTGTTTCTGGTTCTCTATGGGCTAGCAATCTTTAGCCTAGGAGCTATGCATTTTTGCTCCTTAAAAATGGTTACCTAGATTTGCCTGTGGACTTTATTGGACTGACCTGTGCTACTGACTTTTATGCTTTATGAACCTGATCAATAAATCTTCATCATTTTTTCTGAACAACGTGTCTTCATTGGACTCAAAAGGGTAAGAGCAGCATTGCCTTTCACACACACAAATCTTTGAACACGCTACCCAATTAAAACCCCTTAAGAGCTGATAAGCAGCTGAGAGTTGTCTCTCTGTTCTAATTAGCCGTCCAGCCCGCCTCGGTTGTTTTGATTTTGGTTTCCAGGGGTTTTCCAGATGTGAGGGGGCTGGCTGGATCGTGACAAATGTTAACCAAGCCGTTTGTTAACCGAGGTTCCACTGTATGTGACACAAACTCTGGCAAATCATCTTCAGACCAGAAGAAGCTGCTTTAAAGGCAGGCATGAAGAACAACTATGGCCACTGATTTTGATTAAATTAATGGTGTTTATTATTCATTTCAACACTACATTTAAATTTGTGTTGCATTTTCAACTACTGCATGTGGAATGGAATTGTCTAGGAGGAAATTATTATTTTCCTCACATTTCTTGTCTAGGCTGCCCTTGTATTTAAAACATGGTTTTCTCTGGGTGATTCAGAATTGGAAACAATATAGAGTATTTTCTTGCCGTCTCCTCCTTCAGGCTGCAGAGTTGGTGAACAAGCACTGTGAGGATTATGAAGCTCACATGAGGAAGATTCGTGATTATCTAGAAGAAAGGCTTCAAGTGAGTTAAGTTCCTTGCTTGTTTTCCATAGTATTCTGCATTCTTTCCATGAAGTAACAGAGCATCACCTTGAGGTAATGATGTTGCACTGTGATAAAAATATGCTAGAGATAGGAAGAAGAAAATGAAGCAGTTCTGTTCAAACTGAGCTAGGAAAGTGTAGTTTATAGTGGAGCGCAGAACAAATAAAAGAGACAGTCTGAAGAGAAAAGATATAAGGACATTGGCCTAAGCTTTGAGTCAGTGCCCCCTTGACTATATTAGGTTCTTTCTCGTCAGGATGCACTTGTGGACATTAGAAGACTGCTAGAATAAGCTTGCCTTTTGGGATTTTCCTCCTTTGAGAAAGGTATAACAAATAAGATAGCACACACCTTTTGTCCCTTGCTAATTCTCTGAATGATCTGTTTGTAATTACTGTTGAATTTTAGCTAGAGCAACATGACAATAAAAGAGGAACAGACTCCCACACCTGCCAGCAATTTTTCAGTGAGTAACAAAGACCCAGGCCCAGCCAATGGCCAGAATCCTGTTTGTTACACTGGGAAGTCAGTGTAGCAGCACATTCCTACTCTGAATTCTTAACTCCTGGCAATTTATGTCAGTGGAGTTAATAGTATATTCTGGTTCTTTCATATTTTTCATTAATAAATGAAATGAAAAAAATAATAATTAATTCATCAGTATAACATTTTTAGATAGTTTCTTCATATTGTGAAATTGCTAAGTCCACAATAGAAGAAGAGAGGGGGAATCATGATCTGACATACAGTATTTTGAAAACATTGGTTTCACATTCTAGGCTGTGTTTGAAAAACAAGGAATATGTTTTAATTGTCGACTGAAAGATTCTAAACGCCTGTGCAACACATGCAATTTTTCCATACTGGGCTCAGGACTACAAGGTAACTGTTGTATTTCTAAACTTGTATTGTTCCTATAAAGCAGATTGGAGAATAAAGTACCTTCTAGATAACTATTGAAGACCACTTCTCATTGGCTGTGCCATAGATGAGGTGTCATGTAGTTCAGCAGTTGAACAGCCCCTTTGTTACAATGTGAGAATTTTATTTTTGTTCCCTTCTGGGACCAATACAAAACAGAATATTCTGTGTATAAATTTAGCTATGCTACTCTTTAAATCAGTTGTTCCATCTGCCCTGAAAGATTCAATTCTGTCATTTAAAGAGCCAATAAGTGTAGTTGTGTTTAACAAAAATGCCCCCATAGTTGCGTAAACAAATTGGAAAATATTTAAATGCTTTAAGAACCGTAGATTCCAGAAAGAGACTAAAATGGCTGTCAATTCAAAAATCAATGAATTTTGCATTTGTTTTTGGTAGTTTCAGCATTGTGAATGAGATGGGATATAAATGAAATAAATAAATAAATAAATAAATAAATACTAATCTTAGTAAGTGGGATGGGATGTTTTTCCGGTGTTTTCATTGGTTTCTTATATCTTAGCAGCTATCACAGGAGACAATGATTGCAAATTATGTGGATTTCATCTCCACTTCAGCCTTTCTATAGTTCATAAAATCAAGAGGAAGCCCCTGTGTCTTGTCTTTTCTGCAGGTCGGTTGGTGCTGTCTCGCTGTAGGAATTTGCTTGCCAGTGTTGGAGCTGCTTGCCATTCTGAGAATAGTGATCGGTAAGGAGCCACGTAGGGGAACTGGGTATTTTATGGTGGGAGGGGGATAGTTTTAGCAGTGGTAAAAAAATAAAGTGAAAGGAGAGTATATAGCAGTCTTTGAAAAAAATAGTTACTAATGACATACGTATGACTAAGAAAACCATGCCAGTATCTTTGGCTCCTATGTGCCTCCAAGCTCTAAGAAAAAGATTAGTGTAGGTTTCAAGGATTTCTCAATTTCCCTTCATTTCCAAACTTACATCCCTTCTGCTCTAGGAATAGACTACTAGAGTCATAGTAGTTCCATGTTTCTAGTCCTGCATGGAGAAAGATCCCCACTTAAAGTGTGACAAAAGCAACTATAAAGGGCAGTAGCACTAGTCACTCTTTTCTGGCGTCTTCACAATTTTTACAAGGCTTGTACTATCTGGGGATCCACAATCCATCTTTATTTCCTACTTATGTGACTTCCCATCATGTGAACTGATTACTCTTTCCCCTCAATTTATCAGCTGCCTTCTCTCTCCTTACTTCAAAGACCCACGGATCCTTGAAGACTAGGATGTGAACGAGGGACAGCAGTGCAGCTGTTCTTATGTCTCAGATGAAAAAGGAAGCATAGGATCAAATAGCTAATAGTATTAGCTAATAGCTAATTGATAGATTGCTCCTGTCAGCTACTCAGTTGCCAGCTACTCAGGAACTGCATCCACTGTGGAGGTTGGTCAGTCTGCTTTAATGTACTGAATTGTCAGTTGTATTTGCATCCCAGTGGGGGCATTCCCTTGTATTTCTGTGAAGGTGGTGTTTGGTGCCCACTTGTGTCCTCCTCTTCTGCCATCTCCTCAAGGCCTACTGTCTGGGACCTTACCAGCAATGAAAACTAAGTGATCTGCAAAGTATCTTGGATTAGGATGTCAGAAAGTGGTTTTGCGCTGAATGGTGAGAGCAGTGGAGTGTGACAGATCATATGTCTGAGCTTCAGTTTGCTCTCCTGCTGTTGCTTGCTGTATATTTTTGATACCAGAGAGAGCAGAGGAAACCTAAGTGCCTTGCACTGAACATCTTGCTCTTGACCTTCATTTCCCAAACTATGTTCCACAGAACACTGGTGGACTTCAATTCCCAGAAGCCTAAGTCAGTACATTGGCTCATAAGTGCTTTGGGGAACAGACTTAGGCTTCTGGGATTTGAAGTCCAAAAACCAGAGGTTGGGACCTGAAGTGGTTCATTTTTGGTATGTTACTCAAAGTCATTGTAGTGAATGGGCTTAAATTTTTGCTTTATTTTTTATCCAGGCCATCTGCTATCCTACTGAGCTGTGGAATTCCTTCTCATGTGGCGCAGAACGCCTTGCGCCTCAGCGTAGGCCGTGATACCAGCAAGGAGGATGTGGACCTGATTGTAGAAGATCTGAAGCTGGCTGTGGCTCAGCTGCAGTAGCCCAGAGTCTCACCTTAACCCATGAGGACATTTTTGCTTCCTTGGGTTTAGTGCCACTTAAATTTTGCAGCATTAATATTTTGTATTATCAGTTCACAACCATTGGATTGCTGCTATACCACCATTAATTATTCCATAGCTGCTGAACGGACAAGCCAACCTGACCCATAGCGACAGCCATTCTTGCTTTCAGAAATCAGTGATCACGGAGTGCAGTCATTGTGTTAAGGAAGCTGCACCTGTAACTTTTAGGAAATGATGGAGATTTAGGTCTCTGACTGACACCTTTGGGTGGATTGGATCAATTGGTAACCATTTGCTATAGCAGCTGGAAATGGCTGCCATCTTTTGATTCCACTCTTTCCAGTTACCTCTTGCTAGGAATGAAAAACAAAAGCCCCTCATGTGAGCACATAAGGAACATGCAGATTGATTCCTGCAGCAGCTGCCCCCAGGTTTGCACAGCTGTTATGGTATTGCACTATGTTTAACAGAGATACATGAAGAACGCCTAGACCAGTGGTTCCTAACATGGGGGCCATGCCCCACAGCGGGTCTTGAATTCCCAGAAGCCCAAGTTAGTACAGTGGTACCTCGCTTAAAGAGCATTATTATTATTATTTATTTATTCAATTTAAATACTCCCCTACTTGGTGTGTTCCACAGGATTGCCCTTTAAGCAAGTTTGCTGTTTAAGCAAAACACCATTGTAAGTAACCAATTGTGACTTCTGGCAGGGGGGGGGGATTGCGAACACCAATTTAGTTGTTAAGTGAGTTTTTGGTTGGTTTTAGTTGTTAAGTGAGGCGAGTTAAGTGAGTTAGTTTCAAAGTGAGGTGCTCTTTATGTGAGGCTTTAGTGTACATTGGCTGATCAGTGCTTTGGGGAATTGACTAAGGTTTCTGGGAATTGAAGTCCAAAAACCAGAGGTTGGGAAACGCTGCCCTAGACATTTGTTGGAAAGGAGTAGACTAGAGACAGACAAGAGAATTGAAGCTTAAAAAGCCTCTCTCCCCTTTTGCCTGACCCATCAGATCTTATTTTGGATGTCTGGGGATTCAGCACCTCTTAAACTATATCAAGCAGAAGTTTTGTCAGTACAGTATATTATTTTTATGTAAGGCCAGTGTGTAGTGTTTGTCCATATATAAAATGTATGCACAATGCTGGTGCATTGTGTAGACACAACACTGCACATGCCAAGGCTCAGGGGAAAATGCAAATACATGCTGTTCTCTCATTATGTAGGACAGTGATGGCCAAACTTGGCACTCCAAGTGTTCTTGGACTTCAATTACCAGAACCCCAAGTTAGCACTCTTGCTGATCAGAGGTTCTCGGAATTGAAGTCCAAGAACATCTGGAGCTCCAAGGTTGGCCATCACTGACATAGGACATTCCCTCTCCTAGAGCCTTAGCATTCCCTCTGTTTTATTCTTTAGAAATTGTTCAATTTAATGCCACAGGTGGAGGATCAGCTCTGCAGAATCCAGAAAGAATGAAACCTTCACTGTTCCAAGTGGAAGAGTACTAAGGTGTTTTGATTTGTGTCTAACGAGTTCAGGCATTTCTGAATGGTAAAAGAATCTTGCCTGTCTCTTAATAACAGGCTAAATCCTTCATAGTATAACTGAGATGGAAGGGATCTTAGACTATTGAGTCCAACCCCCCCTTGCTCACTGTAGGAATCCGAATCAAAGCAAATGTGATAGGTGGTTGTCTAATTCCCTCTTGAATGTTTCCAGTGCTGGAGTGCTCACTACCTCTTGAGGCAATTGGTTCCATTGTCATACTGCTCTAACAGTTAAGGAGGAGTTATCACATCTGTAGGAACAAAATTGTAAATGCCTGGCTCTTTTTGTGATCTCATTTTCCCATCATCTGAACTGATTCTGTATTTCTGATGGCCTTTTGGTTTTTTCCATTCTATGGAAGGAAGACCTAAAAGACACTTGTAGACCGTAGGAAAATAACAAACCTACTACTACAGTGAATGACTTGCCATTTATTAACAGGAAACGACTGAAGAGGATTATCAGGCATAAGATATAAATGTCCTGAAGATCTTCCTTTTGAGTATTGGAGCCATGGTGGGAGGAAGTCAAAGTAGACATATGGAGCACTGAAATGGCTGCCCTCCATTTTACCTTCTTGTGCTGCAACCTGATGAGCTTGATGAAGTGAATAAAATAAAGGATCTTGACTAGTTTCTATGTTTGTGAGGAATAGTCCATTGGAACCCACTTCCTGATAATCAGTATTGTATATTTAATATTGTATATTTCAGCTTTTAAAATCTAAAAACTATGGAAAATGTTCTAAATTAAAAATAAATCTTTATCTATGCCAAAGTGAATGTGAAAAGAAGCTTTTTACTGCCACACACTATTAGGCATTTAGAGAAATGTAGATTATAACATGCAAAAGCAGTAGCCATTCAATTTGTCTTCACCCACATTTACCCAACTCAGTGCTAATCTGAGGACTCACTTATGGCTTTGAAGTCCTACTTAACTTACGATACATCTCCAGTTTTGGGGCTGACCTTGCTCATCCCTTCTATTTTGGGCATCTTGAAAAAAGGCAGATAAAATGCTGGCTAAACTGATTTTTTGACACTTTCTGTGAACAGAGAAAGCTTGTCAGATCCTGCATCCCTCAACTGTGTTCCTGGATTAGTATAAAACACTTCAAATTATTGACAATAACCAGTGATTCTTTCTCTGCCATATCTGAATTTGAATATAGGTGATCATCAGGGCGATCAGCCATGAAGACTATCCTGAGAATATAATGCAGTGGCCTTCCATTTGCCTTCAGCATTGCAGCATGACACCGGTATCACCGGTTTTGGATTGCACTTTGGGCACTTGGTATGTAAAAGCTTCACCATCACTGACCTAGGCCAACTAGGCTAAATTATAAATATTAATTCTGTTCAAGTCAAGGCTAGGGGTAGACAGAAACAAGGCAATTACAGACCAGTAGATAAGATGGAGTCCAGGAGGGTTGGAAGTCAGACAACCAAGGAATTCGTACGAATGGGAGCAAGGCGCCTTAGGGTTGGGATGGAAGCACAAGTGGAAATGGGAGCCAGGAACATGAGCACAGAGTCCAAGAATAGGAGCAAGTCCAGAAGGCAAGGTCTACAAGAAGCCAAGCAGGACAAAGGACCACAGCATGTCAAGAGGAGCTTCATTACTGAGGCAGCTTCTGGAAGGGAAAGGCAAGGTCTCCCTTGCTTGAAAGCCAATTGTATCCGACTCTAGGGTTCAGTGTTCATCTCTGTTTCATAGCTGAAGAGCCAGTGCTGTCTGCATTTGCAGACATTTCCGTAGACATGTGGCAGGCATGCCTCGGTAGGTAAAGAGCTGCAAAATAATTTTTTTTCTCTATTCCCCAAAATTTGTCACCATCAGTATTTATTTATCTTGATGATTTCTTATAAAAAGCCACACTAGAAGTATGTACATCACTATAAGAAAAGATAAGAGCATTATGACGTTTCTTATTTATGTCTGTAGAGATTGGTATCTAAAATAAAAACAATTGGGTTGGTTAATTGGAAAACTGTAGGCAAAACATAATTGCATATGCATTGTAGAGGTGTTGCACTTAGAAATCTGCTTAATACAGTGGAACCTCAGTTAATAAATGGCTTGGTTAACAAAAATCGCACAACGCAAGGAAATCCATACAAAATAGTGGCTTGGTTTAAGGATTTTTTTCCGCTGCACCCTCCCGGCCCCCGTCACCGGCCGGGAGGAAGATAAAAGGGGCCTCCCTCGGCCAGGGGAGGCCCGAAGAAACGCCGCCGCGCTAGACGCCGACGCCGCCGCCGCACCCTCCCAGCCCCCGTCACCGGCCGGGAGGAAGATAAAAGGCGCCTCCCTCGGCCACCCAGCCTCGAAGGGAGAGAACTTGGGGGTCTTGGGCGGCTATGGAGGACTCAATGGGGGGGGGGTTTGGTGGGATATTGTTTTGTTTGTATGGAAGCCGCCTAGAGTCAGGTTCGCCTGAGCGAGGCGGGGTATAAATTTGAAGAATAAATAAATAAATAAATAAATTGGTTTTCAATGGATTTCTATGGGAAACCATGTTTTGGTAAACATATTTTTGTTTGCATTCCTATGGGAAATTGCATGCAATGCATTCCTATGGGAAATTTAGTTTAAGTACTTTTTGCTTTAAGAAACATTAATTATGTTAACTGAAGTTTTACTGTATTTTAAAAAAGTACAGCACAAAGCTTATGTTGCATTTGATCTTATAACTTTTATTACTTCAGGACTGAGTTGTATATGAAGATGGAGAGCTAATAACATCCCTAAACTGTTATGTAGCTTTTAGCTGTTTTTCTCAACCAGCCATATGCCAGTTTCTACCACCCCTCCAGAATATATCCTTCCTGCCGTACCTTTCCAAGTAACCAGAGACACACAACATCTGCCTAGTATATAACAAAAGACTTGGAGAAAGTAGGACATACCAGTAAAGATAGCAGCAAGGCTCCTGGAGATGAGCAATCATAGGGCTATTTTAGCTGCTAAGGAAGGAGATTTGACTACCTTGGAAAAGTTATGTATAGATGGTACTCTGGGATGCAACATTACTGACTCCTTGGGAGCAGGCCTGGTCCATCATGCAACTCGAGCAAGGAGGCTAGAATGCCTCAAGTTTTTGGTACTGCAAGCAAAGATTCCCGGGAATCAGAGAGCAAACAATGGGGCAACTCCAGCACATGACGCAGCAGTGATGGGCAATTTGGCAGAATTGCAGTGGCTGATCAAAGAAGGGGGATACAGCAAGCAGGTAAGGTGGATGCATGACAAGAATGAGGGGAAGGCTGCACATAGCTAACCAAAGTGTATGCACATTTTTTGTTTCATTTCTTGTTTTTTGAGAGAACAGTGAATGCCAGCAGCCCCTGCTTACAAGTAGTCCATCAGTTTGGACTGTCAGTAAGCAGTGCTGTAATCTGGTGTCTAGTTTGTCATCACGGGGCTGATGTACTTAGAAGTGTATGTTAGGTTGTTCTGTGCTAAAGCATACACTGCACCTCCCATAGGCTCTCTGCCACTGCATGTTGGGTGCCCAGAGGATAAGGCAGAGTCTGTCATAGCAGCTGCCTCTAATTGTGGGACAGGAGTGTGTGTCAGAGAGCAGGAAGGAAGCGGGCATGCTTTAGACACCACTGGGCTGGGCTATAAACCCGTCACCTGCCTCTACTACCTCAGTTTTTGATAGAGGTAGGAGCAGGACTAAGTGAGCTATTTCAACAATTGATGCAGAAATTCCAACAAGTCCCACGCCAAGCAGTACTAATAACAACAAAGAAAACAGCAGACCATTTGTTGCCTTTTTGTGATATTGAAAGCCTGCTGCTTGACGCAGATGTTCAAGTAAATGTCAAGTAAGAAGAACTCCTTAACTGGGATGTAGTGGGATATTTGGGAAAGCATATAGAGTGGAGATGAGCTTCAGCTGTGCCTGTATCTGTTGGAAATAGATATAAGAAGCTAGATGAATAACAATGCAGAAAGCATAACAATGTTTCCCACTTCCAGATATTGTCAAGTTGGAGTGCTTTATCATTTATTCATCTCAGCCATTTATTAGATCTTCTGTCATGTATGTGGTAGGGCATACGTTGCAGTTCACATAAATGTTGCTGCTGTAAGGTCAATAAAATGATGTTCCAGTTATTTTATGTGTTTCAAAACCATCTTCTATAGGCTGGGTTAGATTCAAGATATGAACCATGCAGCTCCTCCCAGACTAAAGGATCTGTTCTGCAATTAGAAGATATTCAATTTGAGGGGCTAGATGATTTAATTTTCAACCACCTGCAATGAAAGTCCAGACTTTTATGTTTGTTCGTTTTTTACTATTAGTGGAAATCACAAAAGCCACTAAAGTCAATTGACAAGGTGAAGGTCATATGTTGTTCATATGACCAGTCATGTTATCTACAGCTCAGTAATTAACCATAATGCCCTCTGGAATTTCCTTTTCATACACAGTGAAAAACAGTAGAGTTTCTGAACAAACTCTATACACTATTACCGCTATGACTTAATTCCACAAGTCTTAACATTACCCAGTTTTTAAAATTGATCACACAGTGTTAAAAAACAGCCCTGTCCCCTTTCCGAAAAGGAAAGAGAACAGAGGGGGGACGATCCACCTGCCTATTTGGAAAGGGCAGCGGGGATTCCATGTGTGGAATCCCCACTGCCCTTTCCAAAGAGGCAAGCAGATCGAACCAATTGGCTGGGTTGGCAACAGAACGGGTGGGTGCACTGGGTCTCCTCCCAATCCAACTGGCAATCCCATGCTGCGATCACCGCTTGGGTTGAGGGGAAGAATGGGCACGTGCACCAGTTCAACTCCCAACCCAGCCGGCGATCACAGCAGAGATCTCTGCCCCAAAGTTCACAGGGCTGGTCTCCAGTCTTGCAGACCTTTGGGCAGAGATCAACGTTGGGGAATTTGAGGCAAACATTTGGATCACACAACGTTATCTTAACATTGTGCAATGCAAATGTTTGCCTCAAATTCTCCAATGTTATCCAATTTTAGCACTATCCGAGGTAAACGTTATCCAAAGTACCACTGAACTTTATTCTGAGTGAACAATAACAAAAACAAATTTGCAAGCTAGAGAAGGCATGGAAACTCATGTTGTGACAATCAGATATTTTGGATACTCAAGGAATTCTGTCTTTTAACCATGTTTTTCCCTTGGTGCATTCCCTAAATATGTGGAGGTGAATCAGTAAAATTTATTTAAATTTGTTCTGTGTTCCTGGATATATAATAAGCTACTGGAACTCTTTGTCATCACTGAAGTATGAAAATATATAATGTATATACTTGAGTATAAGCCTACCTGAATATAAGCCAAGGTACCTAATTTTGACTTGAAAACCCAGGAAACTATATTGACCTGAATATAAGCCAAGGGTGGGAAATGCAGCAGCTGATAGTGAGTTTCAATATTCAAAATACATGAAAATATGGTAAAATTAATTACATCATTAGCACATCTCAATCCAATGTGGTCTTGGGACCCTCATGGTCATTGACCCAAGTATAAGCTGAGTCCTCTTTTTGGGGCTCATTTTGGGGGCTAAAAACTCAGCTTATACTCAAGTATATATGGTGATGTAAATATATGAATATTAACACATACTGAGGTGGTTCCATGAACAGTTGATGTTTGAGGATGGCCAACAAATTCTTGTTTAAACAGAGGAAGTCTGTGTATATATATTGATATGTACATTGGTTCATGTCACACTTCAACCAAATGTGTTGTTGATAAAGGGTATGGCCAATAGGTGAATTGGCAGTAGGGAAACATGATGCAGATGCAAACCCACTATACTTTCATGTGTTTGATATTGATACATGAACTTGTTAGCGGGAGGCTGTTTCAAGTAGTCTCTCTGTTGACACTGCAAACTGGCCTTTAAAATGGGGAGGTATTGACAATTGGTCCTCACTGTTTACCATTTTCTCCATAGGAACAAGATACATCAGGGGCTTCTCCACTCCATTTAGCTGCTTGGTTTGGTCATCCAGAAGCTGTTGAGTGGCTGGTCCAGGCAGGCTTTGACACTGCAACAGAAACACAGGAAGGAGCAGTACCAGCTCATTATGCAGCAGCAAAGGGACATCTCAAATGCCTGAAAATGCTGATTGCTACAGATCTCAGGTAGGTGAAACCATAGCATGTTACTTTTCAGAGTACATGAACTTGCATGATGTCATTCCCCCAGATGTCCTGCTCTTGCAGATTTGAATTACTATACAGCAACAAAATCAAGTAATGGTGACTAGCCATCCCCAACCTTCACATATCCCATGTGATAGACAATAATTCCCAAAAATACCCATGCCAGTTACAGTCCAATCTGATCAGACCTACCATTAATCATAGTTGTCCACTGCTGGTAACTAAAGTAAGTACTGAATGTGAAGTTCAGTTTTAAAGGAACAGCAGGAGTATTTGGATTCATAACTTTACATCTGATTTTTCATTACGGTCAGTTAGTCTGAACTGTTGAAATCTAAGTGATATTCTAGTAACCTCCCTCCATATGAGCCATCCTTTGTTTAAAAAGCTATGGACTATGTTGCCTTGGAGAAGTTGTTGTACTTCAAGTCTTACTATCCTCGCCATTGATTACGCTGACCACAGTTGACAGGAATGTGCTGGACTACAACACATCCTCCTCATCCTTCCTAAGTTTATCTTCAGAAGAACTCCACTGGGTGACATTTACTGTCACAAACACTGTGTTTGGTGAGTGTCATGAGAGCCTTTTCAGTTCTTGCATTCCAGTTGAGGAATACTGCTGTCCTAAGTAGAAGGTCACTTGGTACTTTGTTTGATGGCATTTCATCACAAGGCAAAGACATCAGAATTTCCTCAGAGGTTCTAACTATGTTTTCCTCCTCTTCTTCTTTTTCCCTTGTTGCTTTCTTTCATTGCTCTTTTAATATGTTGTTGTTATGTGCTGTCAGGTCAGAACAGACGTATAAAAAGAAACCCTTTAGCTTTCATTTCAACATAAGTGACATATTGAAGGAGTGGTTGGGCCAGTCCTACAGTGGCCTGGATAGCTCAGTAGTTTAGGCATCTGGCTATGGAACATGAAAATAGGAGCAAAATTCTTCTCTATGCATCCTGGGAGAAAAGGCATCCTGTGTGGCCTAGGAGAAACTGCACAAGTCCCAGGGTGCCTCCAGATCAGGGGTGGCCAAACTACAGCCCAGGGGCCAGATGTGGCACCCAGTGCCAATTCATCCGGCCCACAAAGCCCTTGTTGCTCCTGGAAGCGGAAATAAAACGTGCCCATATGGGCGTGTTTTACTTTCACTTCCAGGAGCGACGAGGGCTTCACAGGCCAGATGAATTGGCGTTGAGGCTGCATCCGGCCCCCGGGCCTTAGTGACTGGCTCCCTGAACCAGGGGATCGGCTCATGGCCCAAAAAGTTTAGGCACCCCTGCTCCGGAAGAAGGGACTGTTAAATCAATTCTGAAGACTCTCTACCTAGAAAATCCTGGAAAAAGGTTGCCATAAGTCGAAAGTGACTTCACAGCACACAATTATTGTCATTTATCAGTTCCACACCCCAAGTGAGCTTTCATGTTTGAGCAGGGATTCAAACCTAGGCGTTCTGAAACCTCGTCCACCACTGTATCCACTACACCACACTGACTAACCTTTTTTATTATAATCTTCACTACTATTGTATTTTATATTTTATTGAGGCTGCTTTGGGAATTATTTTGAAAGGCAGTGTATAAATATCCCAAGCAAGTAAAAAAAAAATCAAGAAAATTGCTGAATTCCATTCTTATGCCTAAAATCTGGGTTCTTCAACAGTTGGGTGAACAAGCAGACTCGGAGTGGAGCTACCCCATTGTACCTTGCCTGCCAAGAGGGACACCTCCACACTGTCGAATTCCTGGTAAAGGACTGTAAAGCTGATGTGCATTTGAGAACACATGATGGCATGACAGTGCTACATGCAGCTGCCTGCAGCAGTCATTATGCTGTTGTTGTCTGGCTGGTAAATCTGCATTTTTAAACAATTTAAGTAGCAAGTATGGTTCCTTGATAACTGCATGAATGTGCTGTGCTAGATGTCTGAAGAAGTAGATTTGATCCATGAAAACTAACATTAAAATATAATGTTTAGTCTTTAAGGTGTCACAATGTTTTTGTCTTTACTTTTGTTTCGATTAACAACTAGATGCAGGCCCTGCATATACTATAGGTGTTAGGTTTACCTGCAATTTGAGAGTTCCATCAGAGTTCAATATAAATGATGATTAATGTCAAGCATTAAAAATGTTTTTGTCACTGTAGCAAAGTGATATAATGGTATCACACAGGTCTCTCCAAATTTATCTAGGTCACCCATTGTCCAGTTGCCTTGCTCTGAGGAAGAACTGTGGCCAACCATCATTTGAACAAGTCAGAGTCAAAATAACATTAGAGAAATTGTTGTCTTGTGTCCTATCAATCCTTCTATCAAATTTTTAACAAGTTTTTTTTTACTGAAGAAAACCTTGATACAATTAAGTTACCACTTGGAGACATAGGAAGAAGAAGGGCTATCTCTTACAACCCCAGCGAGAACATGATTTTTTATGATACTTTTTAATTCTGGGGAACTTATGGTCTCCAGGGGTACTGGTGACCTACATTAGGCCCTCTAAATAGCATGGTTAGTTGGCTTTGTTGCAACCTGCAGACCTTTAGTTGACCCTTGAGTTATAGTGACTTGGTTGCTGTAGAGCAAAGGAGAAACACTGAGCATCCAAAGTTACTAGGATCCTCAAAGTTCATAACTGGGTAATTTCTGAATATTGGTGATCATCATGGTGATCAGCCATGAAGACTGTCCTGCGAATATAATGCAGTGGCTTTTTGTCTGCTTTTTGCATTGCAGCATAACCCCTGTACCAGTGATCCAGTTCCATGAGTCACTTTCTGGTCCTGAGCCCTTTTGGCAGGCAAAGTCCTCCTCAGCCCCAGGCCAGTCTTGATGAAGCTGCTGCCTTCCATCAAGATGGATTCAAGAGGGATTTAATCCACTTGGGGACCATCACCTTCCCTATGGACTTCGGCACCCAAGGCCGTTAGAAGGACATAGAGGGTTGAAAAAGGGTATTTTTTACTCACTCGTATAAAAACCCTGCACCCCACACAGAGTGTTTCTGCGTCCCACCATTGGTACACATACTGTTGCAAAGATATGTAGTACAGTACAGTATATCTTCTTCTTTTGTGCCAAGGATCTGGTGGGAGAAAGATTAGCTTGCAACACAAGATTGCCCCAAACAGACCCGGTGCGTAATCTGGGAGTCCTCCTGGACTCGTGACTCCTGCTCAAAGAGCAGGTGGCAGTTGTGGCCAGGAGAGCTTTTGTACAACTTCATGTCATACATCAATTACACCCACTCCTAGATAGGGACTCCTTGCTCATGGACACACCAGAAGAAGGGCCTTCTCTGTGTCCGCTCCGGCCCTATGGAACCTCCTGCCAACTGAGCTGTGCCTCAAGACAGCTGCTGCCTTTCAGGAAGGATGTAAAAACATGGCTGGCGGGGCAGGTAGGGGGTATTGGCCACTTTGTGACCCCAGCCTTTGGCTAATCTGAGCACACACACCCTTAATCTTTTAATGTTTAAATTTCTTGATTTGCTAACCTTTTAATTTGTTGTAACATTTAATCTCTGGGGTATAGCATTGATTTTTAAATAATTTACTGTTGAATTGATGTTCTTAATTTTTTATTATGCCATGTCCAGCCGCCCAGAGTCGCTTCTGTGAGTTGGGCGGCATAGAAATGCAAATAAATAAATTGCCATTACCAGGGTGTGCCCAATTGTATCCACAATCATTGAGAAGGCTCTTTCTGTGTATCCCATATGTAGTATATGAGTATGTTGTATATGGAAAACAAATTACTGAAATTGTGGAAATTTCTACTTTATATTTCTGCTTTTTCACCTTATCTCATTGCAGTTAAGTGTCTGAACCAAAGGTTCTGCCATGTGAAGGGAACTATATCTGCTGGAAAAAGGCATGTTGATTCTACGTGACTAGATCTTTTCCTCCTTTTGCTGTTTGCGTAGGGAACATTCACTGATGTCAGCCTCACAGCACAGGATACAGAAGGGGCTACTGCCCTCCACTTTGCTGCCAGGGAAGGTCATGCTGCCATTGCTGACAGACTTTTCCTTATGGGAGCTGAGGTTGTACTGGACCACTGGGGAGGAACCCCTCTTCATGATGCAGCAGAGAATGGACACTTGGAGGTATTCAGTATTACATAAATAATAATATTTACATAGGAGTTGTGGTGGCTCAGTGGTTAAGAATCTCACCTTGTTAGCTGGAAGGCTGGCAAGTCAGCAGTTCGAGGCGCAGGTACTGCACAGCAGTTTGAGTGCCCATCTCTGCCCCAGCTCCTCTCAACCTAGCAGTTTGAAAGTAAGAAATTGCAAGTAGATAAATAGGGACCACTTCAGTGGGGAAAGATCTTGGAGACATGAAAGGAGCCTCATTTAGGCATCTCCTGAGCGGAGTTTCTCCAGCAAAAATCCTTTCAACTCAGAATAATTTCTGACACAAAATTATTATAGTATTACATTATGGGGAACAGGTCAAGTGGGAAATAAAAGCTTGGTCAGAACTCAGTGTTTGGCTATTATCTCCCCTACCATTGCCTCTTCCCTGTGCCCAGTGCCCCAGCTACCTTGCCAGGAAACTAGTAAAAAGGTAAAGATTTCCCTTGTTCGAAAGCCAGTCGTATCCAACTCTAGGGGTCAGTGCTCATCTCTGTTTCTAAGCCGAAGAGCCAGCGCTGTCTGCTTCTGCAGACGTTTCTGTGGTCATGTGGCAGGCATGACTAGACACTGGAGCGCATGGAACGCTGTTACCTTCCCACCGAAGTAGTCCCTATTTATCTACTTGCATTTTCTTGCTTTCGAACTGCTAGGTTGGCAGGAGCTGGGACAGAGACAGGAACTCATTCCGTCCTGCAGTACTCGGGAATCGAACTGCTGACCTTCCACCTCCCAGTCAGCGTCTTAGTGACTTGAGCCACTGCAAAGGAATATTTACCAGGTAACCCTAGAGTCGGATACGACTGGCTTTCGAGCAAGGGAAACCTTTACCTTTTTATAAGGTAAAGGTTGCCTTTGCTCAAAAGCCAGTCATATTTGACTCTAGTGTTCGGTGCTCATTTCCATTTATAGTCAAAGACCCAGTGGTGTCTGCATCTGTGGATGTTTCCATGGTCATGTGGTAGCCATGACTGGACCCCAGAGCACATGGAACACTGTTACCTTTCCTGCCAAAGCGGTACCTGTTTATCTACTTGCAATTTCTTGCTTTTGAACTGCTAGGTTGGCGGGAGCTGGGACAGAGACAGGAACCCACTCCGCCGTGCAGCACTCGGGTCTTGAACTGCTGACCTATCGACCTTCCAGTCATCAAGTTCAGCTTCTTAGCCACTAAGCCACTGTTTACCAAATAGTAAAAGACAGATAACGGTCCAAAGTGAATGCATGACAGATTCCAGTGAGTGAGTGACATCTCTGTGAGATGTCAGCTTGACTTCCTTAAGGTTCATTGGAAGACAAATAGCAGGTTTAGTTGGCTTTGTTGTACATCCAGCCTTTTGTTGCTTCCTGTACTTAGTGCTGATAAGTCATAAAGTTAGTTCCAGCTGTCCCCACAGTTTTAAAGAATTCAAACTAGAGTAGAATACACTGCAAGTAAATTACCTGAATATTCATTGGTCCTCCAACCTGGACATACGAAATGAGTCAGAATAATATATTGAAAATGTGAGAACGATGTATCCACTTCTTCCTACCTTCTGCGCTCAAGACATGTTAAATTTCAGTTCCCAGCCAGTATGGCCCAGGGGTGATATGAGTTCCAACATCACTCATTCATACCATATCCAACCCTATACCAAAAGACCTTCAGGTGAAGTAGAGTTAATAGCACCTTTTTTAAAAGTATCTGGAGGTTAGCAAGTGGAGGACGATGGTTGTATCACAGTCACTGATGCAGGTGGATGATGGAGTATTGCATGGATAATCCATATTGATTGGCAGAATAGTTCTCTCATGCTGTTTCAAACTCATTTTGTCTACCATGTTTCCCAACCTTTGGTTTTTGGACTCCAATTCCCAGAAGCTTAAGTCAACTCCCCAAAGCACTGATCATGAATTGAAGTCCCCCTGTGGGTGTGGGCCCCATGTTTGGAATGACTGGTCTACCCCTTTATAAAGAACGAATGCAACTGAGCTTCAGATTCATTTTTACCTCCATGTCATCATATATTTGGCAAAAACTAGACGGAGCCACTGCACTTGAGTAGGTGGGGAGCCTTAATCTTTCCTTCCCAGTCATTTCCCTTTTAGCTGCCCACCAACACTAATAAAGGTAAAGGTTTCCCTTGCTCAAAAGCCAGTCCTATCCAACTCTAGGGGTCAGTGCTCATCTCTGTTTCAAAGCCAAAGAGCCAGCGTTGTCTGCTTCTGCAGACGTTTCCGTGGTCATGTGGCAGGCATGACTAGACACCGGAGCGCATGGAACGCTGTTACCTTCCCACTGAAGTGGTCCCTGTTTATCTACTTGCAATTTCTTGCTTTCAAACTGCTAGGTTGGCAGGAGCTGGGACAAAGATGGGAGCTCATTGTGTCCTGCAGTACTCGGGAATCGAACTGCTGACCTTCCGCCTCCCAATCAGCGTCTTAGCCACTTGAGCCACTAAAACACTACACAGACATAACACTGAAGGAAAAATAGCTTAGTTTGCAGCATTTGTGGTTTTATTTATTTTAGCTCTTCTGTGCAGAGAGATGAATTTAAGAGGGATAAAATGGCTGTGAGGGGAAAGCTTAAGTTTCTTGTGGTAGTCCTGAACTAGCATAGGCCCACTTTCTTTAGAGTAAAAACAATTTTAGGCTTACCTTCATGCTAGGTATAAAACAGGGCATGTTGTTTATCTATATTAAAATACATAAGTCTAATATGATATTATTTCAGGGTAAATTTATATGACCCCTCACACAATTTAGCCTGATGTTATCACAGATTTCTTGTTCTAGCCATTTTTTAAAAAATTAACATCATAAACCTTAGCAAGATGCAATCAAATGTAGTAAGCTGGATACACCACAAGCTAATGTTGGGTAATTATTATTTCTGTCAATTATTTGTTCTGTCTCTAAGTGGCTGCTGCAATATGATAAATGCTTATCCAGCCATAAGAGGTATTCTGCAAAAAGCTCAAGAGAAAGTCCCTGAAGCATTTCCAAGATTAAATGTAAGTGAGTTGTGTGAATCTGGAAGCCAGTAGGTAACCTCCGTTTTTATCTGCAGTGCTGTCAAACATTGATCTCTCACCAAGTCGATCCAAGGATCCGTGATGTGGATGGCTACACTGCGCGGGACCTTGCAGAATATAATGGACACATGCAGTGCGCCTGTTACCTGCAAGAAGCAGAGAAACTGGTAACTGAAGGGCTATTTTTTAATATGCCAACCCCAGTATCCTTGTCGTTCCCTGTAACAGAAGGGACCTGCCTCTTGAGTAGGCCCCTACGTTCTTCTGGATTGCACTTCTCTGGCTGGACAACCCAGGCCTCAGATATGTGTAGAAAAGGTAGCATTAGGCCAAATAACCCCTCCAAGT
Source organism: Furcifer pardalis (assembly GCA_030440675.1). Taxonomy (NCBI): domain Eukaryota; kingdom Metazoa; phylum Chordata; class Lepidosauria; order Squamata; family Chamaeleonidae; genus Furcifer; species Furcifer pardalis. The sequence continues at coordinate 246,848,818 of CP126890.1, forward strand.
TTCTTCAAGAAATATATTGAAAGCATTGTAACATACAGGATACAGTTCATAAAAAGATCAGCAAGCATTTCAAAGCAGGAACTAACCATTAAAGGTTCCAGGGAAAGCCCTCGGCCCCCCTCCTTCCACAAGTCTCACAATTTTGCAGAATGGCTGCACAGCATTCCATAGAGAGCAAAAGCTGTGTGTGTGTCTGCCTCACTGGGTTACACCTCTGGCCCTCCTCCTTAGGGAATCCAGCCCATGATCTTACAACAAGGGATGTCAATCATATATTCACATTCATTTTTTCAATTCCATGTAGTTCAATTGTTTTGAATTCTTCTTTCTCCCCCAGATACAGAACCACCATTTTAAGTGTACTAAAACTCAATTAAGTGGGTACAAAGCTAACAGAAAAAGCACCTTTTAAAAAAGGTCCTATTCTGTTACAGGAGCTAATGCATTGCATGGTCAAGCCCTTGTGGAAGCCAAGAGGGAAGATGACCATGTTATGAGAAAGGGCAAATACTAGTTTACCAAATGTTATATCTTATGTTAAAAATGGAAATAAATGCTTAAGTATCAATTTAATACATTAATTATCAGTTGAAAGCACCTTTTATAACTAAAAAAATAACTGAATGTTATTAGTAGAGCATACACTTCGTATGCCATATTGTATTAGATCAGGGGTTCCCAAGCTACGGCCCATGACCGGGTCCCAGCCCATGGTGCCATTCCATCTGGCCCGTTGCCGCCTCCACCACACCCAGAAGTGGAAGTGGATGCGTTTATGACAGCCGTAAATGTGCCCGCTTCTGCTTTGGGGTGTGTAGTCCGCTCAGTTGTCTGGGGGCATGGTGAGGCCCGTGGCATAAAAACGTTGGCTACCCCTGTATTAGATGCTACGAGAGGAATTATTAGTACAGTACCAATATAAAGCAGTATATTGCTATTTTAGGATCTTATCTTCAACATTATATTCAAAGATACAATTGTTTACATTATGGACCATATACACAGCATATAGGCAATGTGGGTGAGGGGCTGCGGTGGCTCAGTGGTTAAGAAGCTCGCCTTGTTAGCTGGAAGGCCGGCAAGTCAGCAGTTCGAGATCCGGTTACTGAATGACGGATTGAGCATCCATCTCTGTCCCAGCTCCTGCCAACCTAGCAGATCAAAAGCAAGAAATTACAAATAGATAAATTGTGATCATTTCAGTGGGGAAAGACGTTGGGAACATTCGGGCGTCCCCTGAGCAGAGTTTCTTCAGCAAAAATCCTTTCAACCCAGAATAATTTCTGACATGAAGTTATTATTATAGAAGTTGGCATCAGGTTGGAGGTTGATTAACTTTACTCTGAAGGAGCAGCAAGATTCTCTTGTACAGTATACAGTCAAACCTCTCATAAAGAGCGCCTCGCTTAAAGAGTAACTCGCTTAAAGAGCAGAATTTTCTCTGAATGTTCGGTTCGCTTAACAAATAAAATCAACCAAAAACTCACTTAACAAATAAATCAGGGTTTGCAATCCCCCCCACCAGAAGTCACAATTGGTCACTTACAATGGTGTTTCGCTTAAAGAGCAATCCTGCGGAACACATTATGCTCTTTAAGCAAGGTACAACTGTATTAATGTCCAAACTAAAAGCAAACTTAGATGTGCTTTGCAGCTGAAATGTCTCCATAAAGTATCAAAGTGTTTTTTTCAAAAATCAGTGTAGAAGAGCAACATATCACATGCAGAGAATAGCAGGAACAGACCCCCAAACTAGTCATCGAAGGCTAAGCTTACTGAAGTACTTACAGGACATTGAGTTTCATGGATGGGGGATAAAATGAGGCATCCTGAAAAAAGAACAAGAAATACTCCAACTACAACATTTTCTTCCAAGCCCCCCTTTTTAGCCATGTAGGAATTCAGTTTTGTGCCCCTATTGCCTTTTTTGATTTGCTTTTAAGCAGAGTGGAAAATTTCCACCTCTGGCACAGAATAACAACTGGGAAAGCATATTGCAGAATGCCTGGCAGTTGACCAATATAGGAAGATAAGAAGGACAGGAAGGAGGAGTTATGACTACCCAGTCTTAGAGAAGATCCGTGATTCAAGCGCCTACTTTTCTGTGTTTTCACAGCAGAAGTTTTCTCTCAGCAAGAGGGAAGCATAGCTGGGATCAAATTGGCAGTGTGGTGAACCTGAGAAGCTGGCTCTGAAATCCTAATCAGGTTCTTAGGTTTCACTGAACAAAGCCAAGTAAATCTTTGCCATAGGAATGGGGCCAATATTAGGAATGGGGCCTTCTGAAACTACAGCTCTCTATCATCACTCAGTTTCCCAGTAAAATATTAATGGGGAAAAATATATCTCCAGCACACTCAAGGGCAATGACTAATTAAAACACTGTTGTCCAGTTACGGGCCTCGAAGAGCCACTGGATTTTTCTGTTTGGATCTTATGGGCAGACATTGTTGGAGCAAAGAGATCCCAAAATGATATTATTCCATCACTGAAAAAGACAATTAGATGTATTCATATTGTTGTGATTCAGTCCATATTATAACATTGAACCTTTAAGGTACCAAGCACCTTGGGTAAAAGGTTTGTATCTTATGGTGAGCAAAGATTACAAACCATTCCAGAAGAATGTACTTTGTAAATGAGAATATTTTTAATGAGCATGGCTAAATTGCTTCAAATGAAAATGGCTTGTGACTACTTGAGTTCAGTAACCTGAAGCATACTGATCTTCTTGGAGAGGGTTTTTGCTGTCATATTGCATATTTCATCAATGCTTCATCAAGCAGCATTGACTTAATCCCACTTGATGTAACACAATCTGCCCTGATTGATACATAACAAAATGGGACCCAATCAGAGGCGTAGCTACCGCCGTATCTGCCGTATCAATTATACGGGGGCCCCGGGTCACGGGGCCCCCCAACGTGCGTAAACAAAACAAATCTTTACCCTTCCTAAGGGCCCCCAAAAGATTTTTATACGGGGCCCCGCCAAGGCACGCTACTCTTCTGGACCCAATGTCTATATTAATATCAGATATAGGTTGGTGACCTCGTTGTGTTGCTGAGATTAATGATGAGGTGTTTGTGGGTTTCTTGCTCTGCCTTTTCTGTAATTAGTTCTGTAATTAGTTCCTCTGCACATAGCTACTTACACAGAGCCAGACTTTGAGGCTGTCTAAACTTACTAATATCCAGCATTGTCAGTAGTTTTTCAGTATTTTGGTATCCCCATATGGGAGCTGTTAGTAATGGTAAAGGTTTCCCTTGATCGAAAGCTAGTCGTATTCAACTCTAGGGTTCAGTGCTCATCTCTGTTTCAAAGCCAAAGAGCCAGCGCTGTCTGCATCTACAGACGTTTCCATGGTCATGTGGCAGGCATGACTAGATACTGAAGTGCACGGAACACTATTACCTTCCCACCAAAGTGGTCCCTATTTATCTATTTGCAATTTCTTGCTTTCGAATTGCTAGGTTGGCAGGAGCTGGGACAAAGACGGGAGCTCATTCTGGCCATTTTGGCCTGTGCTTCTTTGAACCCCAATTAAGGGATTCTGTATTTTGCAGAGCTCTACTTTAACTCAATCTCAAGTCAGTGGGAAGAGTTAAAGTAGAGATTTCCATATCATAAGTAGCCTTTCTGTTGCTTCTGGCATAAGCATCCATCTGACAGCCAGTTGGCAATTTATAATGAAATGAAATATTTCTTCTCTGCAATTGTCATTGTGCTGCATCACTTCAGCAAAAGAACAAAGATTCTCATTTCTGTGTGTTGCTGATTGAACTCAATCAGCAAAACACAGAAGCGGGGATATCTGTGCTTCAATCTGTCCTAATTTCAGTCTGACCTTTCAAGGATTCCCTTTTCATCAAAGTGATGCGATGCAATAACAACTGTCTAGAAAAAAATATTTTATTTCCCCTGACCATCCACAGATGATTGAGGGAATTAACAATTTTTGATATCCTGCTCCGGTTTTCAGGTGCGCCAGGATATTGGACATTGGGCCAATAGAGGAGAAAAATCCTGTTGTGGGCCGGGGATTACATCAAACACCATTTTGCTCCTTCCCCCTCCAACCTCAAGCGGCTTTTAATAAGTCATGTTACACTGGCCTGAGAAGGCAAGTGTAGACAGGCCCTTTGTTCTCTAACATCCTTAGATAGAATTACATGTTATTTTTGGTTCTGTTGACACATGTGGTTTTATCTTGTTTCTTCTTTGCACACAGAGTCTTTGTTCCAATATAGATCATTTACCTTTCCCCCTCTTTTTGGGGTGGGTGAGTGGGGATGACTGAATTAAAAAATAGTGGAACTGGAACTCTGTCATGGCTCATCTCTTCAACACCAGTCCATAATGCAGGATACTCTTTATCTAAAGCAGCATTTCCCAAACTATGTTCTGTGGAACACTGGTGAACTTCAATTCCCAGAATCCTAAATCAGTACATTGGCTGATCAGTGCTTTGGGGAATTGACTTAGTCTTCAGGGAACTGAAATCCAAAACCCAAAGATTGGGCCATAGCCAGGCTTCTAGATGTGGGTGGGCGAATATTTTTTCAGGATGGGCACTGCTTTCCCCGCCCAATCTGCAGAGCCGCAGCTGAGCGAGCAAGAGCTCAAGACATTATTTTTATTAATACAGTCAGGACAATTTTTTTTACTCTAAATCCAAGATAATCCTAGTTTTCCGAATTATGTACTAAGTTTTCTGGATAGTGTACTAAGTACTATGGAGTAGTATTATGTCATTACTTTGCTTTCTGACTGTCTTAAGTTCAATATGAACTTTCAAGGTTTGTGCTACCTAAAGTAGTATGTGGATCAGAATGTAGGTAGCTGTCTAAATTTGCATCTCCCTGAATGTTAATATTTCAGAAAATTGCTATTAATCATACCAACATACATATTTTAGAATAAAATACATTCAGAAATATGTGTAATTTCCCCCCTTAGAAATAAAATCCAGAAAGGTGGCATAACTGCTGTGAGGTTTTTGTCTTGAAACAATAATCTGAAATAGTTTTTGATTAGAAGAGGAAAATGCTTGACCAATAAAAGCTTCTGAATGTCATAGGAGGAGATTTTCACAACTATGAGAGTATGCAAATTTGCCTACTTTGATGATTGGTCTTCTGGACAAGGAGTCTGTGAATCATCTTTCTCCAACATTATCATGCTTCTAGTTCTAATTGCAAGTTAATGTTGTCCTTAACAACACACACATTCTGGACTTTCCTTTTCTGTTGTCTGTTCTGGCATGAGAGCCAGCTTTTCTGACTATTAGCAGCAAGCAGACATAATTTTAACGATGAAAGTATGATCTATTCTTGTTGTTTTAATGTAATATTAATGTAATATTAGTTGACTTTCTGGGCACCCCAGGAACTTTGGGTGAGTTTATGCTACCAATGATGTCAAATAAGTAGATAGGACTACCTGCATAGGAAAAGAAATGGAGCCTTCCTCGAGAATAAGCCTTGAAAACCTAATTCTCCCTTCTCTGTTAATTATTCTTAGTTTACTTGTCTCATGGTTCTTTATTTCATTCTAACCCCTTAGTTAAATTACACTTTTGTAATCCATCCTTGCTAATCCATTATATCCATATATAATGTATGGAGACTGCTCAGATGAATGAAGATTAATGTAAGGGCAATGCCACACGTGACATAGACATTTGTTTACATGATCTAAGCCTAAGGTCACTACATGTTTTGTTTAAAGCTACTGCAGGAGTTTCAGTTCCAAACAAAAGCACTATTGTTTAAGCCTTTCTTTCTATCCAGTTTTACTGAAATAATATCTATGAAGCTCTAAATATTAATGTGCATTTCTCACAGTCCATACCTGCTTCATGGTAAGTAATCAGGATCTGGAAAAACATGGAAGAAAAGAAAGACAAAACAACTTGTCCATATATGAAATGGCATAGTGCATTACCACTTAAGCCAGGGATTCTCAAACTGCAGCCCATGGACGGGATACAGCCCATGGTGCCATTTCATGTGGGCATCCCACTGCTTCCACCACCTCCAGAAGTGCCATATGGTGGAGGAAGGGCAAAATGGCCGTCCGGCCCCCAAAGCTGTCTGAGGGAGTGTGACCCGGCTCCCAGCTTTAAAAGGTTGAGAACTCCTGACTTCAGCAGCAGTGGTGATGGTGGTAGTACTAGTTGTTACTTCTCATGCTGCATGGTGCCTGACTCTACCACTACAGCATATTGGGCAACGAGGCTCCTCGTTGTTTCTTCTGCAATAAGGTTTTATGTGGCCAGGATGCTAACCCAATGCCCAACCCTCCTTCTTTCTCATCTGGGCGTGGGACTGGCAAGTTCACACTCAAGTTCACACTTAAGCAATGCAGGGCCAAAATTGGTAGATACTAACAAAATTACAAGTTTGGACTACAAGGTAGTTGATAGCTTGGGGGTCTGGAAATGGAGTTGGTGTTGGGGCTGGCAGTAGCAGTAGCAGTCCACCAGCAGAAATAGGAGTTGGAACAGGAGGCACCAGTTGGGGTTAGGGTTGAGGCTGCTGGACATGAGCAGGTAAGCCTACCATGCTGCCACCAGGGTGCACAATCAGTGATGTTCTTCAAATTTCCCTACCAGCAGCACCTTTAACCCTCACCTATAGTGTACTCGCTTTCCCATCTGCACCTTCCCTCTCATCCTTACACTAACAATTGCACATGCCAAAATGACTCAAAATAATCCGTGACCGGAATGGATTCAAAATAAAAATTTGCTGCCTCTTTCCACTAAAAGTATGCTTAGCTGTACATTGTTTATTTCCTGATCCTGAAATCCATTTCCATCTTTAGAAACTCAACACACACACACAAAAAGATAAGACTTGATAAGACTTCATTTGTACTCAGTATCTTGGCTCTGGGGAGATTCCAACCACCTCTAGCACTGACTCCATCTGGTAGTTTGTTTGATTCTGCTGATTTCTAGCACTGATTATTGGGATGGAGACAAGAATAAAATTGCCCTTAAATTATTATAAAAGAATTATAATAACTCTGTTGTTGAGACTAGCCTTTGTAGACAACCTCTCTTACACTTTATAAGTTACTTTTTATTGCCCAACCTGTTTTTCTGGTTTTGTTATTTTGTTCTGTTTCTTTTGTCCTGACTGAATTATTTGATAATTATTTGATATATATATATATTTGTTTTAACCCATGTTAAGTGGCCAGAGTAGACATTGTGCTAGATGGGAAGCATAGAGTCACCATGGTGAGTGGGTGGCGATATAAGTATAAATAAATAAATAAATAAATAGAAGTCAGTCAGTCAAGCAAGCAACCTTGTATTTCTTCTCAAAACCAATAGGTAAAGTAAACTTAGCCCTTGCTCGAAAGCCAGTCATATCTGACTCTAGGGTTATTTCTGTTTACAGCCAAAGAGCCAGCGCTGTCTGCATTTGCAGACGTTTCTGTGGACATGTGGCAGACATGCCTCAACACCTGAGTGTGTCGAACACTGTTTACCTTCCCACTGAAGTGGTCCCTATTTATCTCCTTGCAATTTCTTGCTTTCGAGCTTCTAGGTTGGCAGGAGCTGGGACATTGATGGGAGCTCATTACATCGTGCAGTACTTGAGTCTTGAACTGCTAACCTGCTGGCCTTTCAGTTGTCAAGTTCAGCATCTTAACCACTTGAGCCACCACAGTTCCCCAAAACTAATATACAGTATTTGAGGAAATGTGTAGAAAAGGATGAAAAGTGAAGGGCAATCTGAGGAGTTCCAGGCAGTCAGCCATGGTTGCCTCAGATAACCAAAGATCCCAACCCTCTTTTGCTTTCCTGCCACCTGACGCCCATACTTCAAATATTAATGGAAAACTAATTGTGACTCCCTGACCTCTAGTCTTTCCTCTGTTGGCATTTACCACATAATACACTTTTCGGGCTGCCTCTAGCCACATTGTGTTCTCCAGCTTTTCCTCCTTGGGAGAATATTCATTGGTTAATTGTGAAATTTAGATTTTTTTTTAAGGATTAGATCCTATGATAGCAATATTTGTTCATCTCCTCTCTTCTATGCCAAATGGATCTCTCCAGGGACTGAAGGTGCATTACTGGTATGTATTTCTTTCACTAATTCCAGAATGTTAGTTTCTTGCTTGTGTGGAATTGGTGAAACTTCCTAACAGTTGAAGTTTGTGCAGGTTTGAGTGTTAGATTTCTAATGTCAGGATAAAATCCTAGCTTGCTGCTTTCAAGAAATGCCAATGTTTGAATGCCCCAAGTCCCAGTTATGCTGGGAACATAAAACAATCATGCACACAGCTTATGAATACAGAGGTCAACTTCAAAAAAGCAACTGTAGATAAATATTCTAAAATAGAATGCCACAAATAACTCTTGTTATGCCTAGACATGGAACAGATCCTCCACACATAAGAGAGTGGATGGCAAATAGATAGCACAAGGTATCCAGGCAAAGAAACATAATATAAATCCTGTGCAAGGATATCAACTAGTTTGTACAGAACTAAGGAGATACGCTGTCTAAAATGGGAATAGCTATATTACTTTCTATTGACATTGTTAACTTCTAATGTTAAATCTTTTAGGATGCTTTAGTCTAAATCCCACTGCTGGTTCCAACCAGAGTAGACCCAGTCAGTTAATTATTGATTGGAAAGTCTATCATTAATATTAATTATGTTCTATCTATTAAGTTAATTTCCACTTATGAAGACCCTCTCAAGGCTCTTTTTAGAAGCGGTTTACCATCCCTCTTTCTGGTGATACAGAAGCAGCTTGCTGTCCATCAGCCATATACTCTCTGGGTAGAAATTCAGAAATAATAATTTCATGTCAGAAATTATTCTGGGTTAAAAGGATGTTTGCGGAAGAAACACCCAAATGAGGCTCCTTTTATGTCCCCAAGAGCTGGGACAGAGATGAGCATTCAATCCGCCATGCAGTACCCTGGTCTTGAACTGCTGACTTGCTAGCCTCCCAGCTAGCAAGGCAAGCTTCTTAACCACTGAGCCACCACAGCCCCTAATTCAGAGATAACAAATGCATACCAGACATTATCAGTTTGACAAGACTTCCTGTAAAAACTAGGTGATGATATCACAAGCATGGACATTGGTTGGGCAATGGCTATACTTCTTCCATTCTCATTAACATGTGGAACTGTCCTGTGGTTTAACTTACAGTTGTACCTTGCTTAAAGAGCATAATGCATTCCACAGGATTGCTCTTTAAGCAAGTTTGCTCTTTAAGTATACACCATTGTAAGTGACCAATTGTGGGGGGGATTGCTAACCCCGATTTATTTGTTAAGCAAATTTTAGGTTGGTTTTATTTGTTAAGTGAAGTAAACATTCAGAGCAAATTCTGCTCTTTAAACGAGTTACTCTTTAAGCAAGGCGCTCTTTATGCAAGGTTTGACTGTATCTACTGTTTAATGGCTAATTGGCTTAACTTGTAGCCTTGCTCCACCTGTGAAGCAAAAGAGAATCACATTAATTTTAATTAAAAATGTAATGATACATGATGCTTGTGGTGCAGTGGGAAGTAAAAATTAGCTGCCTTATGTTTCAGACTAGGTTGTAACTGCTTCAAAGATAGCCATGGTAGTGTTCACGCAAGAAAACCACCATGGTGTTTGCTATTAAATGGAAAAGACAAGAAAATGGTGTTTTTAAAAAACAGGTGAAAAGGAAAATTTGTCTTTCAGGGTGAAACCTCTGAACTGCCTGTATGTATTTTTAGACACAGCAGCCAGCGAGACTTCTTCGGTCAAATATAAGCGGTACCTCAAGCATGGAGAAAGAAGTTAACGGCTATCTTCAGAAACCAGACTGTGAGTAAATTCTGTTAGTTATCTTTTCTGTGTAAACCAAAGTGCCTCAGAAATACTCTTGAAGACCATCCCTAAAATACAACTGTTCCTTTTAATCGTGTCAGAAGCACACAAAGGTGCTTTCTGGGATGAAAGGTTTTTTGCTGGAGGAGTTCCACTTAGGGGACCAGCCAGGGCCGTAGCCAGGATTCTAGGTTTGGGGGTGGGCAAAACATTTTTCAGGAGTGGCAGCAATGTCACACACATACACATATATAACATTGGCATCCCAGGGTGGGTTGGGGCCCCTGTCAGCTCAGGAGGGTTTTTGCCTCCCTGACCACCCACTGGCTACGGCCCTGTAGGGGATGCCCGAATGAGACTCCTTTCATGTCCCCAAGATTTTTTCCCACTAAAGTGGTCCCTATTTATATACCGTACTTGCAATTTCTTGCTTTTGAGCTGCAAGGTTGGCATGAGCTGGGACAGGCATTCAGTCCATCATGCAGTACTCGGGTCTTGAACTTCCAACTTGCCAGCCTTCCAGCTAACAGAGTGAGCTTCTTAACCACTGAGCCACCGCAGTCCCTTCCTTTCTGATGTTAAGTGAACATGTAAGCAGAACATGGTTGAGAACTTGGATCAAATCCACTACCATATTCTTCCCACTCACCTCCAAGCCTTCATCTAAAGTTCAGAATAGGAGCCTCACTAGGAAAGGTGCAAATAAACTAAGAGTGTCCCACAAGCACATTGTTCTTTGAAAATAGGGGCGAGGATTTATTTATTTATTTATTTATTCATATTTCTATACCACCCTCCTCGCCAGGGTGACCCAGAGTGGTTTACATATTACAAAAAAGCTACACAATACAACCCACTGATGGCTCAGTAGTTAAGAAGCTTGCCTTGTTACCTGGAAGGCTGGCAAGTCAGCGGTTCAAGACCTGGGTACTACATGATGGATTGAGCATGTGTCTCTGTCTCAGCTCTTGGGGACATGAAAGGAGCTTCATTTGGGTGTTCCCTGAGTGGAGTTTCTCCTGCAAAAATCCTTTCTACCCAGAATAATTTCTGACATGAAATTATTATTATTATTGTTCGTTGAAAGTCTGATGAAGACTAATTTGGAAAGAATTAGGGAAAGGCAGTCAAATTAAATGAGAGACAAATAATTATATTTCTAGTCTTTGTCAATTTTGTATATTTCATAAACCTGTTTTCTGCAATATTTCATAAGAGAAATATTTACATTTACATTTTTTTTGCATTTCCCTTCCAAATTCTATATTTTGTATGTATTTTCCCTAAAATTTGCATTTTATATGTACAGTACATGGATAGTTATGTTTCTTAAGATGAGAAACTTATCATAAAATTCAGAGAATTTTCCAATTCCTAAGAGAACAGCATTCCAATTCATATATTAGTTGGGAAAATATAAAGTTAGGTTGAACTTAGAGTGGGTTTATGTACTTGTATGTCTGACGTTTCTTTCTGTTGTAAGAACAAATAGTGTAGATACCTAAATTACTGTAGTGTCTCATAATGAAGAACAAAATTAACCTGTTCTCAACCATGTGAAACAGAAGTGCTTAAGAATATTAATAACAGACTTCTTAGGTAACATGTATGAGATATTACTGTATGTTGTTTGTCTTTCAGCTTCAAAGACCTGCAACATTGTGAAACTTGATGAGTCCAATAAATCACTGATAACTGAGCTGAAGATCAATAAATCTCTGCAGAAAGTGAAGATTACAGCATTACTTTCAAATTTAGTACGTTGAACAATGATCTCCAATGTCTGTCTTATCTCTTTTAAATATTTCTCCTATGTCATGTGCTAGGCTTGTCTTCCACCCAAGCCATGTATTGTGTTTTGCTAGTTGCCTCGCATTTGTTGCTTTGGCATTTACTCAAAACCTCAGAACACCCCCTTTTCAAAGGGATTGAATTAACCAACATAAGTAGCCTTCGTTTTCTATTTCAGACCCCACTTTGCTTCAGCTGGATTTTGAACAAACATATCTTAACTTTTTGAGGATTATTCATTGGTATCTTCTGTTGCATCTATTCTTGTTCATACTGTTGAAAAAGCCATTTATAAATCTAGGTGTCTTTTATGCAGGATAAGAAAACACAGCCTCCAGATGCCACAATCCCAGGCAAACTCTTGTCAATGTTGGATGAGCTAGGAACCTCGGACATTGATTCCTTAGTACCTACTCATGATGAGCGAGGCTGTTCTATCCCAGAGTGGAAGCGGCAGGTGATGGTACGGAAATTAGAGGCGCATCTGGCATCTGAAGAAGGGATGGGCATGAAGGTACAGTATTTAACTAACAGAAGAGAAGTGCCACTAGTTCATATACCTACCGTATATGCTGGTGTATAAAACGACTTTTTACCCTTGAAAAACATGCCTCCAAGTTGGGGGGCCGTCTTGTACACCGGGTGCACTTCAGTTGAATAAAATACAGTAATACCTCGGATAACATTTACCTCAGATAACGTTTACCTCAGATAACGCTTAAATCGCGTAACGTTAAGCAATCTGGGGAGGAGAATTGCATCGAATAATGTTAAGGTCCTATGGGATGGATCGGATAACAACTTTTAATATCAGATGACGAACAGGAGTTTGAAGGCTTTTAAAGGGAAACTGTCATGCTAGCAAACTTGCTAGGGACTTGCCTGGCACTTGCTCTCTCCCTCTATTTGTTATCTTCCTTCTATCATTGACAGTTCCAGTTTGGTTAACAGATTAGAAAACAAACAGCATGGCAGCTCCCATAGGTTTATTGTTCCTTTCAGCTTTAGTGAATTGTCTTTGGTGAATTACATTTAATAAACTTGCACTGTTTTATGTTTATTGTACATGTTTGATAACATACAGCCTTGTGACAGTTTTTCTGCATGTCATAAGCATTTGAATATAAATTAACATGTTGAAATCAAATCTGATGTTCTTTTACATTTTATTTGGTGTGTGGAAGGTGTGCGGAAGAGGGGGTAGTCTTATACAACGAGTATATAACAAACTCTATATTTTGAGTGGAAATGTTGGGGGGTCATCTTATACACCCAGTCGTCTTGTACACCGGCATATACGGTAGTTCATATTTTTGACTTCCTTCCTAAATTTCTTCTATTAAAGTTTTAGAATCACGGAGTTACTATACAAACAAGAGGCTAGCAAACTAAATATGCAGTATTTGTTTGTCATGAATGTGTCTTACTAAGTTTCATTCCTAGGAAATGTGGATCTCAAAGCAATTACTAGCTCCCTTGTATGTATGTTACTCATTTGAGTTGTTTATTTCTGTCCAGAAATAAATTCTAAGCTAGGGAATTTGTGTTTCACCACCTCTTGTTGTTGGAGTCAAATTTCTATCACTCCTGTAAGAGACTGAAATAAGACATAAAGTAAAAATAATATGTTGTCAACATCTGCAAAGCCTACTGACCCTTTCCTTTCCTCGGTTTCCCCCAGACAGGTCCCTTGTAGCTATGTTAATTCATAATACTGTACCCACTATCCAAAGTAGGAAGGCCCTACTATCCAGGGGGTGTTGTTGTTGTAGAACATGTCTTTCAAATGGGGAAGGCTGCCTTCTCTTAATGGATCCCTGCTCTGGCTATACTTTTTAGCCTTGTTTGGGAGTTTACTTTAAACCCTTCTATTTATATTGGGAATTATATTTCCAAATTAAGTAAAATTCAGATACGAGAGTCTTTCAAGCCTAGGCTGTTCTTGGGATGTCTTCATCTCCCTGGGAGATGATTGGTGTCAGAATAAATATTCAGTAAAACCTCGCATAAAGAGTGCCTCGCTTAGAGAGTAACTCACTTAAAGAGCAGAATTTTCTCTGAATGCTCACTTCACGTAACAACTAAAACCAGCCAAAAACTCACTTAACAAGTAAATTGGGTTTCACACACACTCCTCCCAGAAGTCACAATTGGTCACTTACAATGGTGTTTTGCTTAAAGAGCAAACTTGCTTAAAAAGCAATTCTGTGGAACACATTATGCTCTTTAAGTGAGGTACAACTGTACTTAGCCTTTTGATTAATTGACCCTAGATCAGTGGTGGCCAACCTATGGCATGCATACTAGATGGGGGCACTCCCAGCCCTCTCTGTTGGCATGTGTCCTGTCACCCAGCACAAAGTTTGCCCCACCCCTTTCCCCAGAGGCCCAATGGAAGCGTTTCCCCCTCCCCAGCACAGAATTCACCCTGCCCCTCTGCCTAGCAGCTCAATGGGAGCGCTTCCTCCATCCTCCCAGCACAGAGTTCACCCCGCCCCTCTGTCCAGCAGCTCAATGGGAGTGCTTCTTCCCTCCCTTCAGCACAGAGTTTGCTCCACCCCTCTGCCCAGCAGCCCAATGGGAGTGCTTCCTCCCTTCCCCAGCATAGAGTTCACCCCATCCCTCTGTTTGGGCACTCGGTCTCTAAAAAGTTGTCCATCACAGCCCTAGATATTTAAACCCAAACTAAAAGGGCACAATAATAAAATACTGTACTACTAAAGCAGTCTAAAATTTGTAATGAGAATAAAAATCACAAACTCCATAAATAATATATTTCAATGGAAACCTCTGAAAGTTTTTGAACACCAATTCATGTCTGCCATTTATTAACTTGATGGAGGAGGATTGTGGTAATAAGGAAGGCTGGGTGCAGAAGAATAGATGCCTTTGAACGGTGGTACTGGAGAAGACTTTGAGAGTCCCTTGGACTGTAAGGAAATGAAACAGTTAGTCCTAAAGAAAATCAACCTTAACTGCTCCTTGGAAGGACAGATACTGAAGCTGAAGCTCAAATACATTGGCCACCAAATGAAAAGAGAGGACTCACTAGAGAAGGCACTGTTGATCAAAAGCAAAAGGAGAAGGAGAAAGCAGAGGATGAGATGGTTAGATAGTATCATTGACATGGTGGGCATGGATCTGGGTGGACTCCATAGTATGGTGGATGACAGAGGAACCTGGTGTGACATGGTCCATGGGGTGGCAAAGAGTCAGACACAACTGTGTAACTCAGGCATTCTCAACCTCTGGTCCGTGGGCCAAACCCAGGCCCCAAAGCAATTTCTTGAGGCTCGTGATGTCCTCGCCAAGCCCAGAAGCGGAAAAAACTGCATGCTGTCCATGCACAGAACACAGCTAAATGTGTTCTGCACATGTGCAGCACACATTTTACTTCTGTTTCCGGGTGGGCAGAACCATGTGGCTAGCCTGATCAGCTGCCCAAGAACTGTGGTCAGGCCCACAACCTGAAAGGGTTGAGAAAGCCAGTTGTAACTTAACAACAACAAAACAACAACAATTATTGCACCTGCATTGGGAATCTCCTAATATGTTGCAATGCAGAGTGGCATTGCATGCTCATTTTCAAGTGGAAGCCATGTGATCAACTATGTACTGTATATAGATTAGGTTTTAGCCCATCTTAGATAATCATTTAGTTGGCATATTCTGGGCAGTTTCAGTCATAGATTTAGCTGAATATGCTCCTTCTCTCAGGCAAAAGGATGCCTTAAAGTAATTCTCCATAGTGTCCAAAATAGAAGTTGAGGGTCAGTCGTCCTATTGTGGTCATTTTAGATGGAATTCTTCCTTAAAATACAATCTGCACTTTGAATTTAAGTTATCATGTGATTCTGTGTGATTTCTGGCTTCTCCCTTCTTATCCAGGGCAAGGAATGTTGTGCCCTAAAGGTGGATGATTGGCAATATTCCCAAGCTCACAATGCCATCCTGGGTCCCTATGGGGAACTACTCACTGGGGATGACCTGCTGTACTTAGAGAAGCAGGTTGAGAAGCTGCAGGTGAAGAGGAAATACCAAGAGTATAAGAGTGAACTGGAATGCCTGACAGATGAGCTCCAGACAGTCTTCCCTAACCCCACTGTCAATATCACAGTCAACCATAAGTTTTTGGAACAGGGCTCTGAAGAGGCGATCCAGGAAGTCTCTGCCTGGTGCAGTCATATGTCTGGTGTCATCAAAGGAACAGCCTTGTTATTATCCAAAATCAATGGCATGAAGAAAGAGGGAGATAAAGAGAAGGTCTTTCCTAAGGGGAGCATAACCAAAAGCTTTTCGGGAGGAATGGCCAAGAGGGAAATCCTAGAATGTGGTGTCTCTGTAAAGGACCTGAGGAGTCATTTTGAAAAAGAAGATCTTGAAGGACTTTGCAACCCTTTTGAGTTCCAAGAACTGAAGACCATGTCCTTACAGCTTGGGGCAGATGGTGAGGCAACGTCTCCATTGTTAGCAGATACCTGCAAAAGCAAGAAGCCGTTGGTCTATGAGGAGTATGAAACTGGAGACGTGAAGAATCCAAGTGACTCTGGCATTAGCTATGAGGAAGTCTCCTCTGAAGCTACTAAGTCTCATGCTTCAACTGGTGAAGCTAGCACCCTCCAAAAAGAACGCATTGTGATGCTTTTTCTCAGTCACTGGAAGAAATCTGCCTATGCTCCTTCTTTGAAACTCATGGTCAAGAAGACTCTTGATGCCCAGCAGTCTGGAAAAGTAGGTTTGGCACAAGTGATGGCAGAGGTAAAGAAGAAGCAGGCTCCTATGCAGAAACCTTGGATGGAAATGAGCAAGCTTGGCCATTTAGTTAGGCAGAGAGACACCACCAAGACCCTGATCAGCCACTGGAAAGACATCATCTCTCTTGTACCATCTTGTCAGATAAGGCATCTCAATCACCAGCACACAATCTATTCTCCAGAACAGTTCCTGCCTTATATCAATGGTGAGCCTGTTGAGTACAATAGCTTAACTCTTGATCTGTTTATGTTAGGTTATTTCCATATCCTTGAGCTAGACCTCTCTCCTGAAGAACGCAAGGCAAGGCATCTCCTTTGCTTTGAGGTTTTTGACCACTTAGGTAGCCATCAGTGGGAGACAGTATGTGCTTTTCACAAAGCTGTGACTGATGAAATTGCTGCAGGCAAAAGGAGCTGGAAAGATAGCTTTGAAGATATTAAGATACAATTCTTTGGTAACAGCAAGTGCCCACCTAATAATATGGAACCGAAAAGATCACCTGTGGAAAAGAATCTGAAACTAGTATCTCAAACAAGAACCCCAAATTTGGCACTTGAACGGCAAGATCACATTTCAGGAAAATACTTTGAACTAGGCACCTTTGACAGTGATGAGATCTGCAGTTACTTTGACAGAAGTTTTGCTTTCTGGAAAGAGCGAGAAGCAGAGATCTTTAGGTTTGATGAGTTAGGCTCTTTACATTAGCATCCTTCTTTGGAAATATGGGTAAAATCCTGAATATGAGAAATTCCTGTTGGCACTAAGCTATATTACTTCATGGATGTTGCATGGAATAACAAGTCACAAATATATTTTTATAGAAATGTTTGCAGGATTTATGAGCGAAAAGGCAAATGAAAAGATATGGAGCGCTCTTGAAGAAGAAAGGTCCCGGTGGATTTTTAATATACAGTGTATATATATATATATATATATTGAATTATTCATTGCTTGAAGATGCATTTAGCTAATGCTGATGAATAAAGACAAGGTGTTAGTACCTACTTCTCTGCTGAAAAGCACCCTTTGGAGATTAGGAGTATTTTCATGAGGAAAGTAATGATTGGTGTCATGGAAATAAGGAGTAGTGTAGTAATCTCTGACACGAAATTATTATTACCCTTTCTCTGCCTGTTCCTTTCCTATCTGTAAGGGCAGGAAACAAACACCCCCTTTTAAACAAGGACTGGAGCTGTGTTTACTTGGAAATATGGTTCCAGAACTGTGTTGTGGTAATGATAACGGCAAAGGAGACTGGCAGATTTAGAGTTAAGCAATCCTGAGTTCATACCTACTGTGGATCCTCAATCAGTTTAAGACAAGAAATTGCCAGGGCTTCATTAACATGGTGCTTGTGATATCATGTACCTTTCCAGATTAGATTTTTTTCATATCTGTTCTTTACTATTATGTTCTGGCAAGACCTGAAAATGCATATTTATTATTCAATTGTATTATTGGAAGGTGCTCCTCTAAAAATGTATCTAGAAATTAAAATAGCTACATATTACCCTGATAAAACTCCCAATTTTAAAAAGTATTTCTTAACATATATCTTACAACAGCGATTCTCAACATTTTCAGGCTGTGGGCCTAACCACACCTCCTGAGCCGGTGATTGGGCTGGTCACATGGTTCTTCCCACACAGAAGTGGAAGTAGAAAGTGTGCTGTGCATGCACATAACCCATTTAGCGGCATCCTGAGCCTGCACGGTGCACAGTTTTCTCTATTCCTGGTTTGGCGAGTGTGTCATGGGCCTGATGAAATGGCTTTGGGGGACAGGTCTGGCCTGCGGGCCATAGGTTGTGAATACCTATCTTACAACAAGATTTCTGGTCTGCAACAATTCTTGTGCCATCATAAATCCATCTGGATCCCCATCAGGATTGAAGTCGGATTGGGAGCACAGGTTTGGCTGCAGTACAGCAGTTTAACCACTGTACCATGAGGACTCTGTCCTCCATTTTGGAGCATGGGAAAGTTATTTGAAGATGCTTGGATTTGTAATCTGAAACAGCAACTTTTTCAAGCTCTGGGGCCCTATGGTCACTAGTGAGTTGATTGATCAGGAGCAAAAGAGGACAGAGCACTGGTACCTTGAATAGCTATGTGGAAATACAGAGAAATTCAACAGGAGCACTTGCATAAATGTTAAAAGTACAGGAGACTAGTAGACATGTTTTGTATTTGACAAAACATGCATTACTGAACCATACTGGTGTAAATATTATGCTAACGCTACTTCATAGGCCTGCTGAACTGCATGTCTGATTAGTCATCTGAATACAGATATTTTAGTTTGCATTTAAAAATCATACCTTTTATTTTATCTTTTAAATTCGATTTATTTAGATTGCAGGTTTAGGTAAAACATTTCACTACCATGAAATAACTGTCAAAGGAAACGATGCTTCCCTTTCTTTTCAGCAAACTAACAAAATACAGTACATCATTTTTTTCTACGATCTTCTGGATAGAGCCACAAAAACAAAACAAAAACTGTGTCACAGAGTTAGTTCAGAAGGGAATATTATGGACTTCCATAGGACCGTTACAGACAACTTTCCTCAATCTTATTGGTGTTTTGTTAACTTTATGAACACTTGGGACTTCAGATTTATCTCTCCAGCATTTCCATATACAGTACCAGACTATAGAACTGCTGTTAAGGTCTAGTTATCCCCCAAGTGCCAAATGAATTCAAGCTGTGAGTTCATTGCTGAAAGAAGGACAAAATAAAAACATGAACAAACAGATATCTTTTGTTTTCCTGATTTTTTTTCTTCAAAGCCCATCAACAAGAAATTCACTATGGCTAGAATCCTGTTGTTTAGTATAGTAAATTGCACTAGAGTAGGACCATTTAATCTATAGGGATTTAATAAATCAATACCTAGGTTGTCGTCGGCTGCTACTCGTGTTCAAGTATACATTTTTCCTAAAAATCATTTTCAGGAAAAATGCCATTGGTGTGAATTTGTTTAATGTGGATCTCAGCTTGCCATGAAGTGACCCACACACTATGATCATGGAGTCATCTGCGGCACATATGAAATGAGACATTCAGGATTTAACACTGGGACTGCAATGGACTGCCACAACTTTGATTTTATTAATAAGGTGCACCTTCACAGCCAGTCCATCTGGCATGGCCTCTTCTGCCTCCATGACTGTTGGAAATCACAATAAAGAAGTTGTTCCTCCTCTACTCGTTTTTGCCGTTGGGCCCAATATGATGGTTTCCAGGAGCATTTCCTCCACTGAGATCATCACCCCACCTAACGGGGCTCATCCGCCTATAGTCATTGCCCCCTTGCCCAGCAAGTTACACCAATTCAAATGGGCCTACTCTAAGTGGAATTTACTGTAGAATAATAAGAATAGGCTCCTTTCAATCAGTAGAACTCATGCAGGAGTTGATTTAACAAATCTCTATTGATTTAATAGTCCTACTCTTGTGTCATTTACTGTGTTAAGCAACATGAATTTGGCTAATATATATTAAGTGGTGTTGTGAACTGTATAGACCAAAAACAAGCCATAAATCGTATAAACAAAGCAACAACTTTTCTTACACTACAAGCATGAAAAGGCAAGGTACAGTATTTGCAACTCTCAACACAGCAAAATCTCCTGAGTTTCATCCATTTAGTCCAGACCACAAACATATCCATTTCAAGTGTATATATCACTTTCATATTTGTATATGTGGATGACTGCTCGTTATTATGGCAAACAATCATATGTATACAGTATATTGAAGCATATTCTCTATAGTCAACACTAAGGCTTTATTTATTTATTTATTTATTTATTCGTACTTGCTACCCCGCTCCAATCGGGCAAGCCCGACTCTGAGCGGCAATTACAGACTAAAATATCGACATCCTAAGACTCGATGTTAAAACTTTAAAAATTCATAAAAGCATAAAAATCACACCACATGAACTGAAGGGTGGCTGTCACTAAATCAGCCACCCTATAAGAGACCCCACGACCCTATTTCCCCACACTTGCTTAGCCAGCCAGGTTTTTAGGCCTTTCCGGAAGGGTAGGAGCTCTGTCTGTAGGCGCAGCTCGATTGGCAGGAGGTTCCAAAGGGCTGGGGCGGACACGGAGAAGGCCCTTCTCCTAGTGCTAGAGAGGTGTGCCTCTCTAGCTGATGGGACAACAAGAGAGCCCCTCCGGTCCGCCCTGGTGGGACGGACAGATGTTCTCAGGGTGACGCGGTCTCTTAGGTATCCTGGCCCACTACCATATAGGGCTTTAAAGGTAATAACCAGCACCTTGAATTGCACCCGGAGACATACTGGCAACCAATGCAACTCCCGAAGCAGCGGCGTAGCATGAGCATAACGCCCGCGCCCCGTCACTACTCGGGCCGCCGCATTTTGGACCAGCTGGAGTCTCCGAATGGTCACCAAGGGCAGCCCCATGTAGAGCGCGTTACAGTAATCAAGCCTGGAGGTGACCAAAGCATGTGTGACCATGAGCAAGGCGTCCCGGTCTAGGAGCGGGCGCAACTGGCGTATTACACGAAGTTGTGCAAAAGCCCTCCTAGCCACGACTGCCACCTGTTCTTCGAACAGTAGTCGTGAGTCCAGGAGGACCCCCAGATTACGCACCGGGTCTGTTTGGGGCAAAACTGCCCCATCCAGAACCAAAGCTGGCAACTCCCGTGATAACACAGGGCCCCTCACCCACAGCCACTCAGTCTTGCCGGGATTCAGTTGTAGCCCGTTTGCCCCCATCCAGACCCTAACAGCCTCCAGACACCTGGAGAGGACTTCCACCGCACCGCCTGGGTCCCCACGGGCCGAGATGTACAGCTGGGTATCATCAGCATATTGATGATACCTTACCCCGTGGGAACGGATGATCTCACCCAGTGGCCTCATATAGATGTTAAATAGGAGAGGAGAGAGCACCGAGCCCTGGGGCACCCCATATTGTAGGGGCCTGGGGCTGGACTCCTCCTTCTCCAACCACACCGACTGGGTTCTGCCCCTCAGGAATGAGGAAAACCAGGACAACACAGTGCCCTGGACTCCCAACCCTTGGAGCCTTCCCAGAAGGATGCGGTGATCGATGGTATCAAAGGCCGCTGAAAGATCGAGAAGAGCAAGGACAGACGGGTCCCCTCCATCCCGCTCTCTCCAGAGATCATCCACCAGTGCGACTAGTGCAGTTTCAGTCCCATGTCCGGGCCTGAATCCTGACTGAAAAGGGTCCAGATAATCCGCTTCATCCAGGGCATCCTGTAGCTGCCGCGCCACTGCCTTTTCCAAAACCTTACCCAAAAAGGGTAGGTTGGACACTGGACGATAGTTAGTAATTTCCATGGGGTCGAGGGATGGTTTTTTTAGGAGGGGGCGCACAATGGCGTGTTTAAGAGATGTTGGAAAAAGGCTTCACTGTGGTTGCTAGGACATACCATGAAGATATGACTTTAGTAAACTGAGATACCACCATGCAAATTGCATATGACTTTTGACCTCTGTGATTCCAGTGTTATATCCAGTAAGCTACTTAAAAAAAGAAAAGAAAAGAAAGGGGGGGGGGGAAGCGATGGTGGTGGTAGTGATTGCTTCCAAACTCCTCTGTGACTGCTGCCTTGGTTTATTTCTGGACATTCCAGAGAAAGAATGAGATGCTACACAGGAGGCCCAGTGCCAAACTCTGTTGAAAGCAGCAAACTGAACTATATTTAGCAAACAGCATTGGAAATTCCAGACAGATTTGAAGGAAGGGAGATGACTTCTAGAATAATCATTACTTGCTTGAATCATTACTTCAGAATAACTGGGATGAGGCAGCTTGCTGTTCCTCCATTTTGTATAGTTCCCAGACAGTCCTGTTCTGAAGCAGTTTCTGGCAGTCTGACTCATAAGCCAACTTTTTATCTGCCTCAGATAACACTCTTTAGATGATCAGTTGATGCACCTCTAAATATAGAGTTGGGGGACTATGCAAGATAATATGTGTTGTACAGTGGTGAGATTCAATTTTTTTTTGCTACCTACACTGTGGGTGTGGCATGGTGGGCATGGCCAGGGGGAAAGCTTTGCGTTATTTCAAAATATGGATGGGTGGGGTCAGCCAGAATTTCTGCTACCTGTTCTGAAAAATTGGGATGAACCTGCTGAATCCCACCACTGGTTGTGTATATTTAGAAGTAATGTTGACTAAAGCAAGGAAACATCTCTGTTGCAACACATAATTCTTTTCTCACCTCCTTATCTTGAATTTAGAATCCTTGTTCTATCAAGGGATCAATTATCAATCTACTTGACTCAGATTACAGGAGGCTGAAGACTACTCAGAAGTGAATTAATGGGGGTGGAACCCTGACAGGTTCAAGGACTCACTAGTATCTGCTCTGTTGCACCACCACCACTGCCACCTTTGAGCAGCAGCAGGTTGCAAGTTTGCTGGTGTTTCTATTTCCCACAAAGGTCAGAATCTTATTTGGGATTTACACTGGTATAAGTATGATTGCATAAACAGCATCAGTAAATTGCCACTAATTAACAAGTTGCTCACATTCCTGGTTCATGATCTACATTGAATTACTAGTGTGTGAGCAGAGAGGAAAGTGGCAACTCATTAATTAGTGGCAACTCACCATCATGGTTTACACTAGCATTTCCCAAACTATGTTCTTCAGAACACTGGTGGACTTCAATTCCCAGAAGGCTCAGTCAGTACATTGGCTGATCAGTGCTTTGGGGAATTGACTTAGACTTCTGGGAATTGAAGTCCAGAAACCAAAGATTGGGAAACACTGGTTTACACAATTTTACCAAAATAAATCACAATAGGATTCTGGTCATTTTCTCAGAACACAACACTGGGGTCATCATGTGAAATTAAAATGGAGGCCAGCCTGTTGGCTAAATTTCTCTGCACAACACCACAAGGAACTGTTAGAGGAGAGATGCACCAGAGGCTTGAAGCATGTTTTAGTCTCCTTAAACAAGTACCTCCTTGGATGGTGAACTGGTCTAGAATTCAAAGGCCTGAGTCCTATTGTAGATTTACATTTAAGGGAAGTCACTTGAGCCTTGGCATGAAATCAGTGCTTATTAATGTGTTCCTGGTCACATACTCAGGAATACAACTAGCAGTTTTTAAGTGTAAAAGTATACATCTCTAATAGGATTCTGGCCAATGGCTGGTTTTAGCGAGAGCAGCTTCCAGCTTCTTGGCACCCCATCACAGCCAAATTGAGATACAGTAAAACCTCATATAACACTAAAACCTGGTTCCACAAGTCTTGGTGTTATATGATTTTTAGTGTTATCTGATGCATGTTAAAATCCTATGGGATCCATAGAGATACATTGTAACCACACAGGCTTTAGCGGTTGTTATCTGAAGCATCCCATAGGATCTTAATGTTATCTGATGCAATTCTTCCCCCCAGATTCCTTAATGTTATGCGATTTTAGTGTTATTCGATACTAATGTTATATGAGGTATTACTGTAGTCTCATATCTGCTTCCAGCAGGCATATACCTTTTTAGATTGTCTTCTTCTTTTTTCACTGGCGTGTTGCTTTAAGGGCAGGTGGCCTGGTATGAATAACTGTCAAAGCACTTCCCAGCCTTTCCCCATGCAGGCTGTGAGCTTGATTCTAAATATAAACATATATCTACAGAGAAACATATTGGTTACAACCAGTAGCCTACAACTCTCTAATAAAACTCTACTCTAGGTAACTGTCTCCTTCCAGAGAAAAAACAATCTGCTTCCCATTCATTCACGCAGATCAAACTTACTAATCAGATGTAAAAGAAGTTAAGGTAAGAGCTTTACTCAGCCTAGTTGGGATTTCTGGCAGGATAAGGGGTAAAGATTGAGACAGAACAGTTAAAATGGGTACGGGGAAGTAAGCTGTTCTCTAAGGATCCATACTTGTTGTTTTTGCATCAGAAATTACTCTGGGGTGAAATTATTTTTAGGGGACACCCAAATGAGGCTCTTTTCATGTCCCCAAGTGCCTCTCTCGGGTATTGAAACCCATCCTTCCAATCTTCAGCTCAGCACCCAAACCACTGACCCACTGGAGGAGCTAGGATCCATGCTGAAACTAATACAGTACAGTATTATGAAGCACAAGCACAACCTGCAATTCTAAGGGCTTCTATAGGAACTGAAATATCAAGCCCTTTTAGCATAGAGTAATGCCAAAAAATTCACCAGTGTAACCCCAATGAGGAAAACATTGGTTTTTTAGGGGAAATGTCCTGGTTTTAATAGGAAAAAGACCATTTACAGTTTAATGATTAAGTACAAACTAATATTTTTTGTTAAAATTGTTAGTATTAGTTATGTTTGTGCTTACCTAACATTGCATAGAACAGATATCTTACTACAGATATCTTACTTCCCATTACCTTTTCAAAGCAGAGCTGGAGAGTTACTAAAAAACCCTCCCTCCAACTTTTCTGCTTTTTTATTAGAAATATAAACAAGACAATTGAAGAAAGATGGATAGCACTTCTTGAACTATGTCTAAATGGCTCCTCAAAATTCTAGGGGATATTTTGGAGCAAAGGAGATAAGGTGTTATATGGCAGTCAACACTGAAAATGGTGTAGAGTATTCTGATGTCCCAACCTGTCTGGGAATAATGGGACCTGTAGTCTAAAACATATGGGGAACTTCCAGTTGGGGCAGGCTTCCATAAGTTAAAGAAAATATATTACAGATTCTAGATGTCTACAGTTCCCCTACCCCAAAAGTCCCATTGAGTTAGAAAGATTCCCCATCTGAAGAAGGATATGTATTTAAAGCAAAACTGTGATTCTGGGTCTTTGCTTTCTGACTAGGATTATGAAAAAAGAGGCAACTAATACCATTTCTCACAACAGGACTAAAGTTTTCTGAAGAACACTGCCATGGTGAGGAACATTGATGATTTTGACTTTTGCCTTCCATCTCATCCTCAGTCTATTCTGGAAGGCCTTTGGACCTTGCGTTCTAATGCAAAATTCTCAGATGTCACACTCGTTGTTGGGGAGCATGAATTTCTCTGCCATCGCAGCATTCTTGCCCTTTGTAGTCACTACTTCAATGCTATGTTTGCTGGTGACTTCATAGAAAGTTTTTCAGCCCGTGTAGAGATTAAAGATGTGGACCCTGTCATTATGGAATCTTTGATTGACTTTGCTTACACTGGGAAGATAACTATCAATCAAGGCAATGTGGAGGCATTAATTCGAACATCCAACCAATTCCATTTCCCCACTATTCACAAGGTCTGTAGTCGGTATTTGAGGCAACAGATGGATGCTACCAACTGTTTGGGCATTTGTGAGTTTGGGGAGATATATGGCTGCCCAGAAGTTTCATCCAAGGCTTGGTCATTTTTGCAGGAGAATTTTGAGCTTGTGTCTCAACAGGAAGAGTTCTCACAGCTATCCAAAGAGAGATTGGTTACATACTTATCTAACAATCTACTCCAAGTTCAAGAAGAGCAGAGTCTAGTTGAAGCTGTGATGAGGTGGGTGAAATATGACAAATCTGCTAGAGCCATGCACCTTCCAGAACTCCTTGACCTTGTGCATCTAGTGTCACTGCCAGATCAGTATCTGCAGAAACTCTTGTCATCAGAACCCCTGATTCAAGAATCAGAAGCTTGTAAGACCATCATCACCAGACATCGCAGCACGGTGAGTTCTTGAAGCCACCACAGTATGGTAATCTGATTCTCATTTCAGTCTTGAGTTAGAAGAGGTTCAGGTTGTGCAACAGATATAGAAAACAGATCTCATGAATTGGGACACAGTTTTTGTTGTTATGAAATAGGTTAAGACATTCAGAGCTTCGAAGTAGTTGCCACCTTTCAGTAGTGTGTTGAATGTTTTACCCCAATATATTGTAGATAAACAAAGGATTATGTTTTGGTTACTCATCCAATGTTCTGACTGAAAAAGCTGCTTAATGTGCTGGTGAAGAATTGGTATTTGGAATTTCATAGGAGGCAGAATTATAGAGACCTTTGGTTACGTTCTGTATCCCGTTACCCAGGAGGCTACATTTGTGGGTAACTAGGAACAGGACCAAGGGAGATTAGCCTGGAACCATTCCTGTTCAGTTTCTGATGAACAATTAAACTGATCGTTCTCAGTGGCCTTCGGTTTCAAGATTTGTTTAATACTGGCTTTTACAGAACATTTGTTTTTGTTTTTCAAGAATGTTTTTCAAATCATTTAAAACATTTTTAATTTGCTTTTAATTATTCTAATCTTTTGTAAATTGGGAAGAAATGTGTGAAAAAGAAATCTATTTATACTAATAATTACTTATTACAATTATTGATCATCTGCAAGGAAACTGTTGATTGTACTGCCGCCGCTGCCGCCGGGGGGGGGGGGGCATTTTAGGACAGCCTGAGCTCCCTGCCTTGATCAAGTTGTATATTGATATATCCCATGGGAATGTAAGTTTTGGTCTACTGCATTCTGTTATATAAGACAAGAAATAGAGAATTACAAAAGAAGAGGAGAACAAAATTATAGCTTTCCAGTGTTGTGACACTGTTTTTGTTTTCTTTTTCTCCTGGAAGGTGGAGAACAGACCGTTTGTCCAGCAGAGATTGAAAGCTCTTCCACAGAAGCTGGAGGAGGTGCTGGTGGTGGTGGGAGGCAGGGCCTTGGAAGAGAATGAAGACGAAGCACAGCCACTTTCAGTTTCTAAAAACTTTGCATTTTATAATCCTAAAACCAGTAAGTGTTTGGCTCCCAATCAATCCCAAAACATTTCCTTCATATTCAGAACAATGTTTTAGTTGAAAAATATATAGGATCATTACGGTGGGCATGACAATGCAATGACACAGTTTTTATGACCAGGCAGGAGATAGATGATCTGAAGATGAGAGATTTTAAGGCTGACATTCTTTCATGGTCAGACATTTTCTGCTTCAATTTGGATTGACTTTAGTGACCTCACTCTGCAGCATTTATATGCATGCAATGTTGTTTTTGTTGTTCAGTCACACAGACAAATCCGTCCGACCCTTCATGACCCCATGGGCCACAGAATGCCAGGCTCCTCTGTCAATGTATGCCCCACTAAAACAAGATCTAGCAAATGGCTAAGATAATGTCAGAACTCTTATGAGAGATGCTCAACAAGTTACTCACAAGAAGTCTTCAAGAGGAGACCTTCTGGAGTGACCCAGAAGCCTAGGTTCTTTGCCAGCTGCCAAAGTTATTTTATCAATGGGTTATACCCCAAGAGGTTCTGTACCTTTACAGTTCAGAAGCAGATTGGGGTACAAAGAAAGATCCTTCGCAAAGATTGCGGTATTTTAAAACCACAGTCGGGTGTACCCTGATAACGAAAACCTTGTGTTGCTGGCTAACCTTTCTCACACTAGGCCAAGTGATAGGAACTGCAGAATGAACTCACCAAAAGTGCCTTAATTTAGGCAGTTTCATGTCTAGCCGAGACACAGAAGAAGAAGTAGCAGGTTAAATAATCTGGGATGTCAATGTTGCAATAATGCAAGACAAAAGCAGCTTGACTAGTCTACAAGCTTTTATTTTTCTAATTGTTTCTAATTACTTAAATGTTGTTGAAAGCATAATAGGCATGTAGTTTAAATCAGTGGTGGGATGTCAAAAATTTTACTACCCCACCGTGACATCATCACAGTGTGGGCGGAGCTAACATCATGATGTCATGGGCGGGGCCAAAGAAAATAATAAAAATAATAATAAAATAAAAATAAGCACACACACACACACACACCTCAACCCACCCACCCACCCACAACACATAAGTGACTGGGTAGCACCATGTTGCAAGATGGATATGGTCATCATACCGGTTCTCTGAGATAATATGCCTTAATGTAAATGTAAAATAGCTGTACCTCCTTAAAGGTTCTCCAATTGGAACAGCAATCGGAACAGCACAGGTGTAGCTTATTGATGAGGTAACTCCAAGACTTTGCTTAAAAACCCCAAGCCAGGCTGACAGGCCTTTTTAGGAACTGTGGTAGTACGTCAATATAGGTAAAGGTATTAAATACACATTAAAATACACACAGACACACCACATCCAAAGGTGAGTCACTTACCCTAGGGAGCAGGCTATAGGGAGCTTCAGGCTAGCAGCTTCTCTTCCTCCTCCCTGCTTGGGAGGGCAGCAAGGAGGCCGTACATACGCACCAAGCACTGTAGGCGTGCATGCACACCAAGTGGTTGGCGCACATGCGCAGTGGGGGAACCAGTGAAAAGGTAAGCCCTGAAGGTTGTTCCCCCAAAAAGCTGCTACCGGTTCTCCGGGACACTAGGAAAAGTTACTGCCGGTTCTGGAGAACTGGTGAGAACCTGTTACATCCCATCACTGGTTTAAATGCCTTATTTTACAGCAGTGGTGCCCAAATTTTTCAGGCTGCAAGTCAGTCATGTAGTTGAGCATGCTGGTCACGTGGTTCCTCCCTCCCACCAGAAGTGGAAGTAAAAAGTGCATGTGCGGGTACATAATGCATCCCACATGCGCAGAACACTACCATAAATGACCCATGGCTGTCATAAATGTATTTGTGACAGCTGTGGGTCATTTACGGCAGCATTCTACGCATGTGCATTTTACTTTATTTGTTTCTGGGAGCGGCGAGGGTGACGCCAACCAGATGAATTGGTGTTTGGGGCTGGATCCAGTCCATGGGTTGTAGTTTGGGCACCCCTGTTTTACAGTCATGAGGAATTGTCAATACAGTAGATACTTAAAATATGAAATTTATATACAGGTTTCCCTTGCTCGAAAGCCAGTCATATCTGACTCTAGGGGTCAGTGCTCATCTCTGTTTCTAAGCCAAAGAGCCAGTGCTGTCTGCTTCTGCAGACGTTTCCATGGTCATGTGGCAGTCATCACTAGACACCGGAGCGCATGGAATGCTGTTACCTTCCCACCGAAGTGGTCCCTATTTATCTACTTGCAATTTCTTGCTTTCGAACTGCTAGGTTGGCAGGAGCTGGGACAGAGGCAGGAGCTCATTCCGTCCTGCAGTACTTGGGAATCGAACTGCTGACCTTCTGCCTCCCAGTCAGTGTCTTAGTGACTTGAACCACTGCAGTCCTAGGAGCACACAATTAAAAATACAAGCATGGTTTTGATAAGGTATTTGATAAAGTATTTCAAAAGTATTGCAGACATGTAACTGAATCCAACTTACAAGCAAATACTTAAAAGTATGAAGCCTGAATCTAGCAGTGCAAACATACTGAGAAGTTGCTCTAAAACAGTGAAAAGCACCTCTTAATACATTAAAAGATATTAAATATAAATAATTAAAAATGAAGTCATTTATTAGCCTTTAAGCATTTTAAAAGGAACACAAATATAAAACTTACATTATATTCTATGGGTCTATGAAGGGAATTCCATGCTGCCATCTCCTTTTGCTTATATGGGATGTCATATTTAAATCATTTTTGTTATTATTATCTGACCTCAGAAACTTTTTTGTTGTCAAATTAACATAGAATAACATACAAACTGTTTCTTAAACCTCTGTTCCTACAGGACTTTTTTGCTTTGCAGCTGGTCACTTGATCTGTGTTTTTCTCTCATGAGACATCTTTTTACCCACCTTCATTCATTCACAACACCTGTATGATTGCTTAGACATAAACAAGTCTGGCTTTCATAGTTAAGGTCGTTTCTTACACTTTTGACTCATACTAACTTCACATTCTCTCTCCCATAGTTGACAATTGAATATATTTTCTCATTTCTCTCATTTCAGGTATCGATTACTCAATAAGGTTTGACCATGATACTATTGAAGTAGCCAGCTTCTGGTCAAAAATAATCTAATTATTTAAAATGTCAATTTGTTTTTTTATTTTATCTGTATTTCATATACAGTATGTCCATAATTTAAAATTGTGCAGTTCTCTGACATGAAGAAATGGGCCATCTCTAATATTGTGTCTGGCTTGTGACATCAAGTCAGATGATAATAAATAATAATAAATAAATGATAAAGGAAGAACATGCCAGTCTAGTCACAAAACTAAACAAGCCAATTTGAAGAAAAAGGGGAGAAAGTTGAGAAAAATCTCTTGTTGTGACAACAATCACAAACAATGAGTAATTAAGAAATCTCCTGTTCCGGTGATGTTATCTGTAATAGAGATTTGAACCCTCAATCCCTAAAAAATGCAGAAAGAATCTCATAAGATTCCATAGTTACAGTTTCACTTCAGAGTTTCCCTTGTTTACTGTTTGCAGCTCTTTGCTTATGAGATTCCTCTGGAATGAAAAATATTATCCCTTTCCCTAATCAGTGTTGGCTAGGAATTATTAACTACTTTGTTATCTGTTCTGATGACCTGGTCCTATGATCTTTTCTTATCTTGTCCCTTTACTGAGTAAGTGAAAGAGAGCAAGACAGTTACATGCCTTTAACGTTTAGCTCTGTGACATGATCCACATGCACTGTATGAAACAAACACAGCACAGGCGGAAGCAACTTGGACTTCAATCTAGAATTATGCTGCTCCTGGCAAATAAGAGATATAGAGATGATCTAATGGTCTGCATTTCTTTGACCTCCGTCACTGCTGAGCAGCTGCATTCATCTCAGGCTGACCATTAGAAGCTGTCTGTCTGGCTTACAAACAGCCTGTATTGGGAGAGGGGGTTAATTTAGAGAAGGAGACAGAAACTTGAGAAAGAAAACTTTTGGATCATTAGTATAATCTGGGCAAGATGATGCCATTTGAGTGCATTTTGACAACACTGTGAACATTAGAAACAGTTAATAACCATAGATAACTAGTTCCAAGGATATGTAGATAAAAATGTGATGATTCTAATAAGACATCTTAGTTTTTAATCCTCAAGGAAGTCTGGCTGATTTTCCATAGTGGTATCTTAAAAACCCACACTTGTACACAAAACATTTGACTTAATATCTTCATTCCTCTCCCCATTTGTATATTTTGGATGTTCCTCGTAACATGCATAACAATGACATTGGATGCTACTAGGCTGAGTTCAGGTGCGGTATGTGCGCACAAAAGGAACATGATGTATTTATCTGCTACTTTGTCTTCTAGATCTTCATGTTGCTCACCATGCAGGATGGATGCTTGCTTTGTACTAAGAATGGTAGTACTGTACTGTTGTTAGTGGGACAATGAATCTGCTCTGGGTTTTATCTGGACTCTGAAGGCTGAACTTTTTTTGGGGGGGGGGGATTGGGTTCATGAGTGTGAATCACTGGGGAAACTTCTGACCTGGACTGGATTCACCATCCCACTGACCTTGGAGCCACCAGACCTTACACATAAACCTTATCTCCTGATTAGTGGTGAGAAAAGAGTGCTCACAGTTAAGGATGGAATACCAAAAACAAATAAATAAAAGTAAAAGTAAAAAATACAGATTGCAGCAAAAACACAATCTATATCATCTACATTGCTCCTAATCTCAAAAGAAAAATCTCTGTGCAGAAGCAAAAGCATTCATGTCACATTTTCCAAGGCAGGAATCCTAGGAAAATTTGAGTACTAATTAGAGTTGTTTGAGGGCTTCCTACACGGCTGTGTTTGGTAATACCTCAACTGTATCTCAGGAATATTACAAGCAAGGTGAACTTTTTTGCCTTTCAGAAGGGAGAGACTAAACTGATGATGTTTTCTTTTATACCAAATCTGCAATTTATCTTGCTTTGCTAGCATCCTTCAAGAATAACAGCATTACTCCAGCAATATTTATTGAAGGGGTGGGGGCTTTTTGCATTTACCTAAGTTCCCCAGTTTTTCTGACAGCTATATCCGAAGAGTTCTAGAAGATGTGGAAACTTGCCTTGTTTGTAACATTTTAGTGATGTAGTAAAAAAAATTCCTAGGGCTGTGCAATTTGGACTTTTGGGACTATAATTTCTGTAATTCCCCTTTCTAGGAGTCCTATTTGAAGGACCCAGACATTACACACACCTAAATTTTGCTCATCGGAAATGAAGGCCCAGCTGACAGGCTTCTTGCGTTGGACAGGGCTAGCTTCTTGATTGAAAAGGAAGCTTCCCATAAAGTTTAGGACAGCTTTTTAAAAAAACTTAAACACTTGTTTTTCCCATTTCAGAAAAATGGATTGCTTTGCCTGATTTTCCAGATTATAATAAATGGGGCTTTTCTGTGATTGCTTTGAATAATGATGTTTATGTCACAGGTAAGGCTCATGTTTTTCTGGAGGAATGTTATTAACAAAGCTGATAATCTAGTTTTGTGAATGTTTTTACCTAGGTTCCTTTTTCTTGTTATTATTAGCTCATTTAAAAGCTTAAAACAGAGAAGGTAAAGTGTAAAGGATATTGAGTTTACCTCTCATGTTAGGTTACATGTTTTGCATACTAATTCTGCTAATTGTATGAACCTTGGGAGAAGTAACAAAATACTTGAGGATGACTGAGCATTGATACTGAAGTACAGTGGTACCTCACACAATTATTTTAATCCGTTCCACAGAGCTCATTGTATGAAACAATTGCTATACGATGCATGCATCGTATAGCGATTTCCCCTATGGGGTGGATCGTACAACAATTTTTTTTGCTAAGTGGTTTTTCCCATTGAAAAATTGTTGTACGATTTTTTCCATAGGGAAAATTGTTGGGCTGGACACCATTTCCCCCAAAAAACTAATTTTTATGCAATGTTGTTGCTATACAGGGCAATTGTTGTATGAGGTTCCACTTGTACTATAATTTTAACTGGTAAATGTGCCCTTTTTCAAACTCCAGTTATGTCCAACTCTAGGGAGCAGTGCTAATCTCTGTTTACAGCCAAAGAACCAACATTGTCTGCATGTGCAGACATTTCTGTGGTCATGTGGCAAGCATGACTGGAGTGCATAGAATGCTGTTAGCTTTCTTGCCAAAGCGGTATCTATTTATCTACAGTATTTGCAATTTTTTTTTTTTGCTTTATAACTGCTAGGTTGGCAGGAGCTGGACAGATGACAAGCGCTCACTCCATCACACAGCAGTTGGGTCTCAAACTGTTCACCTGCTGACCTTCCAGTCATCAAGCTCAGCATTTTAAGCACTATATTCCTTTATTTATTTTAAGCTGATACATACATATAAATGGCTGCTGGACATATATGTCAATGAAGTGGCTATTAGTGAAGGAATAGAGCTTATATTTGCTATGTGAAGGGTCCCACATTTGCTCACTGGTCTCTCTTGGCAAGTATAGAAAAGAGTCTTGCCTGGGCAGACAATGTCAGCCAGTTCAGCCAATACTGAGCTAGGAAGACCTGTGTTTTGATCTGATTGATCTGATTTAAGGCATCTGCCTTTGTTTTGTGTATCTGACTTAAGGTGGCTCTAGAGGATCTCAGAATGACACATGGTCTACAACCCAGTCTTGGTGCTTCTCTCTCAAGAAGGGTGCCTGGAGGTCTATGGCACCAATGATGAAGGCCCGGACAAACCATGCCAGTGCTGTTCTTAATGGAGAAATCTATGCCATTGGTGGTAAGGAACAAAAAGCAGGGAAAGTATGGTAGCCTAAGGGGGGTGGTAGAAGAGAAACATAACAGAATAGTTACTCAATCCCATTCAAAAATGGGCAATCTGAATTTCCAGGGAACTTATTCTTTCACAGGCTAGAAATGACCAGAAGGAAAGGCAAGGCAGAACAGCATTGCTCTGTGTTTGTGAAAAGGAAAGGCTGTCAGCTAATGAAATCTCTTATGCTGTTGGCTGGCCATACTAGGGATAGGAATGACTCTGGTTTTACATCTGAAGAAGTGGCATCCACAGTAGAGGAGCTGGATGTTCATTCATGAGGAAGCTTGCAGGAAAATGTTTAGGGCTCAAAACCTCTTATCTATTCAGAAGGACAAGCCCCATGGAGTTTGAATAATAGAACTGTACCATGTGATGTCAGATCATTGTAGGTTCCCCTGTGCTATACCTCAGAGCTTGAATATGGTACTTTTGGGACTATACTTCCCATAATCCCCTAGAATGCATAGCCAGTGCTAGGAAGGGGCTTGGGAAGTTGTAGTTCAGAAAACTATAGCCAGGTTTCCTGTAATTTGGACAACTGTTTTAAAGCAGGTGTAAACTCAGACTCCAAACACCAGGATCATGGGAAAATGATTGCTTAGGGCAGGGGTTCTCAACTTGTGGCCCACGGCACTATTTCATGTAGCCCCCACCACACCAGGAAGTTCCATGTGGTGGAGGCAGGGCAAAATGGCCACCCAGCCCCTGAAGCTGTCTGAGGGAGCGTGACCCAGTCCCCAGCTTAAAAAAGTTGAGAACTCCTGGCTTAGGGTTTATGTCTGCAGGCCTCAGCTCCATTCAGCCATTTTTTTTAAAAAAATACTCTTCACATGGTCTACATCTACAGGCACAACGGTGGACATTGTGGAAGTGGAGTGCTACGATCCTTACATTGACAGTTGGTGCTTAGTCAGCCCTGCCCTGAAGTATGTCAGCAACTTTGCCGCTGATGGATGTCTTGGAAAGCTGTACCTCATTGGCTCTTGTGCTGTCAAATACAATGCCCTGACTCTACAGTGTTACAACCCTGCTGTTGGTAAGGAGGACGGCTGAAATAAGAGGCATTTCCAATCTAACCAGGCCAAGGACTCAATGAACAGCCCCAGGCTTTTCTGTTTGGTATTCTTTCTGTTTTGCATCAAGTTCTTTGATCTGTTTTTGTGTTTCTTATGTGTTTCCCACCACCAGTATTAAAACTGAAGTCCACTACCACCTCCTACATTTCCTTATAGCCGTGATGGCAAACTTTGACACTCCAGATGTTCTTGGACTTCAATTCCAGAAGCCCAAGACCCCTGTGAATTCACACAAATGGGTTTACTGCAATTCATCCAGCCTGCACTGCCCTCATCGCTCCCGGAAGTGGAAGTAAATCAAAATAAATAAATGAATAAATAAAACAAGACTTGCAAAATGTTGGTTATATGGCAAGTGCTGTGCATGTGGAGGACACATTCCCCTCTCCTTTGTCCTTCTCACAGTATCTGTGGGACCTGTGAGTCAGTGAGAGCTGGGCCTTGTAAGAATGGACAACAGGTTGTGTTCTCACTACAACAGTGTTCCCTACAGGTAATGTCTCCCTGCCACCAAATAGGCATGAATGCCAAGAACCAACCATACTTTCTCTCATTTTAGAAGAAAGTTGTGTACAGTATTTGGAAACACCAATGAAACAGGCTAAATTAGACTGTCTGCTTCCATTCAAAGGTTCAGATATTGGCCAGGTGGAAGAGTTGTAGAATGTTAGGAACTGACATTTAGAGAAAAGTACCGTAGATAAATAAGGAATTGTTGGTTTGCTCTTGTTGCTGGTCCCTTGATGCTTTTGGGATCCAACTGTGTTTGTACAGCTACTTATTAATTGTAATTTTGATTTACAAGGAATGCTAAACAAAGATGCAGGGTGAAAAGAGCAGACATTTATGATGTGTGATTTCCTGCCTTGGTACATGGTCCAGGATATGGTCTAAACCAGGGGTTTCCAAACTTTTCAAGCTGGGTCACGCTCTCTCAGTCAGCTTTGAGGGCCGGATGGCCATTTTGCTCTGCCTGCACAATGGGGGTGGCCATTTTGTCCAAACAGCTTCAAAGGGGTGGCCATTTTGTTTCTCAAATGCCCTTGGGGGGCACATGAAATGGCACCATGGGCTGGATTCAGCCCGCAGGCCTTAGTTTGGAAACCCCAGGTCTATACTAGCACAAGGCACAATTGACCTCTTGGAGGCACAACCTAATACACTCCTTTCAACTTTGCCCACACAGTTGTGAAGTGTGGTCCCTTATTCAGTTCAGAACTGAGAAAAGTTGCTTTTTGGAACTACACCTCTCAGAATAAATTTGCTGGCTGGGGTTTTCTGGGAGATGTAGTCCAAAAAAAGTAACCTTTCTTATCACTGATCCAGTTGACTCATGATGTCACATTGTGTCAATCACACTTTCAAGCTGTTTGTCTATCATAAAAGTGTAAAGAACTCTCAAGTACTTTCAGTTGGGACCTCTTAGCTCAGGGCAATTTGACTCTAGTTTAGTCTGTCTGAGAAGGACCTTTTGAAAGCCATGTGATAAATAACTGCAGTTCTTTCCCTTTCTCTCTGCTGCGACGTTGGCTGTCACTCAACATGCCATGTCTGCTACCTTCATGGCATCTCCAATCAAGATGCATTCTAAACGTGAACCAGCTTTCAAAATCCCTTGAACAGTGCGCCATCTTCTCTTCCTTCTTTTAAAAGTTTCACATATGCAGTGTGTATGAATTTTGAAATAAAACCTGGCTGGAGTAGAAGCTTTAAATGCCCCCCATCCATGTATGATGATTTTGTTTCAGCCTGGGATGGGCACACCTATCTGAGAGTGGGGGAAAAGAATGTGATTTTAAATAGCATGTATTTAGCATTTAATTGCTCCTTAAATCACAATTTTTACTTGCCCCCTTTTAACTTCCTGTCCATATACAGTACTTTCTTTGGTTGACACTGAGTGTCAGTTAGTGATGTATACATTGATTTTCATATTGTTTTTTAACATGGCTAAGGCAACAATGGTGGGAAATCTGTCAATCAAAATTAGCAAGATCTTGTGTCTCATGCTATCACTATTATTTTGCAGCATTTAATTTATTATTTGTTGTGTTTTTAGAGACCAAGTACACAAAAAGAGGAGCGGGGAAAACTCTGTGCTGGGGGGGGGGGGAGGAAGCGCTGCCATTGGGCTGCTGGGCAGAAGGGTGGGGACATGTCCTGCTACAGGACATGTCCACCTCTGCCTTTTTGAACCAATATAGGTGATCAACACATGCTAAAAAGTGAAAATAAGCAATGCAACTAGAATCACTAGAAAAAACCACTAGCTTCTTCTAGTAGAACAAAAAGCTATGGATATCTATTTAAGAAGGCCAGAGTTGCTTATGATTACCTGTATGTATTGAATGAATGATTTTTTTATATAGTCAGCGACCAGCACTGCTGTACATATTGTAGTTGATGCAAAATACATTTACTTTAACTGTGCCAGCACCAGCACAAACCATGGAATAAATTGCAATGGAGTTGTAGCCCCAGCACTGCTTCATTTTGTGTTCATCTTCATTTTAGCTTTCCTCCTAACTTAGTCTGTCATTCTGATAAGAAAATTTTAAAATATATAACAATGTTTTCTTGTTTCAAAGATGATGGGATTTTCATGAAAATATATTTGTGTTTGTTTGTAGATGTCTGGAATGTGATTGCATCCCCTTTCATCCCTAAGTACCTCTCTGCTCCCCAGTGTGCTTCATTGCATGGAGTAATCTACCTTGTTGGAGACAACACAAAGAAAGTCTACATGTATGATCCAGAAGCTAACATATGGCAGAAGGTGAGTCAATTGAGAGTGGTATCTTTTAAAATTAAATGAGATAGAATAAGCCTCTGACTGTGGAGGCCTGGGTTCAAATCTGCATCTGGCTCTGAAGGTCACTGAGTGATAAGAGCCAGTCATCATCTTTAAGATTAGCCTTGCATTCAAGATTGTTTTGAAGAGAA
Organism: Furcifer pardalis; assembly: GCA_030440675.1. Lineage (NCBI taxonomy): Eukaryota > Metazoa > Chordata > Lepidosauria > Squamata > Chamaeleonidae > Furcifer > Furcifer pardalis. The sequence continues at coordinate 246,886,773 of CP126890.1, forward strand.
AAAAAATATGTTTCTTCTATCTTGCAATAGCAACTAAAAACAATTACTTCAGTACTGTATTTTAAAATATACTTACTGAGCTTGTTTTCAAAGACAGGACAACCCTCTCCCATTAATTACCCACCATGCCTCTTGTGCACATGATGATTCCCACTTTAAAAACCTACCTACACTTGCTCAGTTAGGTCCTGGATGCCTCCCTACCAAAGTGCTGAAATTCTCAAATTGCTTGTCTGTTGCATGAGCAATTTGACATCCTAGATGGTTGTAAAAACAATAAAACAAATGAAAATTGAAGATAAAGTGATGGTCAACAGGAGCATGGAAATAACATATGCAGTTTTGTTCCTTGGAGCAGCAGCAGAATACAATAAATATATAACAAATAGACATATTGCATTCTCTTATTAAGACGTAAAGGTAAAGCTGATGCCCTACATTAATTTTTGTAGATGTGAATGGCCCTATCTTTTTGTCATATATTTAACTGGAACACAGGGAACATTGCAAGAAACACAAACACACAAATCTATCTAGCTATCTATCCAGTGGTGGGCATCAGCAGGTTCGCACCAGATCGCCAGAACTGGTAGCAGAAATTCTGGCTGCCCCTATCCTTCCAAGTTATGAAATAAAGTAGTCCTAATTCGGGTGCAACGCAGGGCTTTCCCCCTGCCCATGCCCACCATACCACACCCACAGAGTAGGAAGTAAAAAAAATTTTGAGCCCACTACTCACTCACTCACTCACTCAGTCTGTCTGTCTGTCTGTCTGTCTGTCTGTCTGTCTGTCTGTCTGTCTGTCTGTCTGTCTGTCTGTCTGTCTGTCTGTCTGTCTGTCTGTCTAAATAGATATCATAAAAAGTAATATGTGAAAACACCCTAAAAGAATTATTGCTAGCTCTTTTAGTGATCTTTTGATGGTTATCCTGCTATGATAATAGAGTAGACCATACTGCCAGCAATTCAGTGTCGAGTGTCAGGAGGCAGTTAACTAACCTGACATCCATGAGGACAAATGGTTTGGGTGCCAAAGTCCAGATGGAAGGATGATGGTCCTCAAGTGGATTAAATCCCATTAGAATCCATCTTGATGGAGGGCAGCAGCCTGATCAATGCTGGCTTGGGGCTAGTGAGGACTTTGCGTGCCAAGAGGGCTCAGGACCAGAGAGTGACTCGCAGAACTGGATCAGTGGTATGGGTGTCATGCTGTGATGTGGAAAGCAGATGAAAGGCCACTGCATTATATTCTCAGGACAATCTTCATGGCTGATCGCCATGAGGATCACCTATATTTGGATACCACAAAACAACAGGAAGAAGTGATCTTTGACATACAGCTGTCAACTTATGATCTCTGATCCACAAACTATTGTGTTTTACAACGGGCAAGAAGCCCATTCCTTGAGCTGAGGGGATCCCAGACTGCAATACAGCATGAGTCCTATTTCCCTATCTACTTGGCTTCAGTGAAGATGTGTGTAATGTTGTTGGAAGGCTAGTTTGCGTAGCGTCACTCTGAAATCCTGTTGCAGCTGTTCCGATGGCGTCAGTGCTCAGCTGACAGTGGAAGGCCTGCTCCTGACTTGAAGACAGGTGCAGGGAAGCTCTTGCCAGCTTCTCCATTTCTGTAGACTTATGAATCTTGGTTAGTCCTGTAGGTTTCCAGCCATCCATTGGTTATGCTTTTGCCAAATTTGCCCTCTTTTAACTATCTCACTGTCACACCTCACACCAATTTCTATACAAGCAAATATTTGTCTGGTTGTATCATGTACAGTTTCTTTGGTTTTGCTATTTTCATTATATTCTCCAGGACAGGGAAATAGAAGTTAATACAAGGACATTTAATCTACCCTTGGTTACTGGTGTACAACTATGCTTTCCTAGCAGGGAGAGACAAAAGGAGTCTGCCTTTTACCAGTCAAAGAGCTACACCACAATAACCAAACTTTTTAGCATGTGTGCCATGTCTGAAGTATAGATACTTTCAATTCAGTGTGGTTAAATGTATATCCATCCTGCCTCCATCCAGTTTTGCCATTTATTTACTGAACTGAGATAGAAGAGATGATTGTCCAGGCACCATGAATAAAGGGAACATTTTCTGCTCTAAAGTTCTATGATTTTATCTGGTTTTTATTTTCTGCAACTGAGCGCTGTATTTTATTATGCAGTAATTATTTTCTGTTTTATTTTGTTGTATTAGTTTGTTAGCATGCATAGTTTATTCTCAGTTTGAAAGCAAGAAATTACAAGTAGATAAATAGGGACCACTTCGGTGGAAAGGTAACAGCATTCTGTGCGCTCCGGTGTCTAGTCATGCCTGCCACATGACCATGGAAACATCTGCAGAAGCAGACAGTGCTGGCTCTTTGGCCTTGAAACAGAGATGATCACTGAACCCTAGAGTCAGATATAACTGGCTTTTGAGCAAGGAAAACCTTTACCTTTACCTTACAGTGCCCTAAAACTTTTTTTTAATGAGGGAAAATGAAAGAGCATTATAGATGAATAAGTATGCAAATTAAAATTATATGTGCAACAAAATCTATTTTCAACCTGTTTTAAAAGAATCCCAACAAGGGATCATGTACTGTATTTTGAGATAAGGCCATGGGAATAAGGAGGATCAGGTAGACATTGAACGACTGGCAACTCTTTGTCTAACAAAATTGGGAGAAACGTAATCTACACTTCTGACCTGACTCTGTAGTCCCAACTTTGAAACTTGGTTTTAAAAAAAATAAGTGTGGCTTGCATGTTTGGCCATTATTTTTGAAATCTATGTGTTTCTTCCACATCACCTTGAGATCTGTGGTTCCTGGGCTGATGAAGACCAAAGTAGGGTAGCAAGTTAGCTTATGTTTGTGATTTTAGTGATGTAACAAAGATACCACCACCCTAGCATTACAATTGGGCACAAGGTCCACACCGTTTTTAAAATTTCTCCTCATCCACTTAACTCTGAGGAACATAAGGATTTTAAGAATATTAACTTCCAGCTGTTCTGCTTTATTTACTCTCAGACATAACTTGCAGTCTATCTTTCACCCACTAGATGGCACCAATAGTTCTTCTCCCCTTTACTAACATATGGTGCTCCAGGCCCCAATCAACTAGGTGAGCATGACCAAAGTAATTTCTTATCTGTGGCTATTATTGCAAAATGTCTGAAACCTACTCTAAAACCCCAGGTATATCCTTCAAATTTGAATGATGTCTGTTTTACTTTTCCAGGTGCAACAGCTTCATACTTTGCATGAAAACGGAGGAATGGTTCCTCTTGGAGGGAAACTCTTTGTCACAGGTGGCTATTGGAAGGGTATGGATGGTGACTACCAGGTGGAGATGGAAATATATGACTGTGCAAAAGACATCTGGGCAAGAGAAGGGCCCATGCCCTGCTTATGGCTCTATCACAGCTCTGCTTCTATCTTTATGGATACTTCAAAATGGAAGGAGTCTTTCCGGGCAAATGATTTGTGATGGGACACAATGGAATAATGCTTCACTGCTCATCTGGTTTTGCAATAGCTATGGATAAGGAAATAACTTCTTTCCATTATCATGGTTTTGTATTCCTTTTTACCTTCCTTTTCTCATTTGGCCTTTTAAATAATTTTTTGTTTTTCACCACCTTAGCTTGCCCATGAGGGTTGTGGTGGGTTATTGTTTAAGACACTGATCTTGATGACCAAAAGGTCAGCAGGTCAGTAGTTTGAGACCTGAGTCCTGTGTGACAGAGTAACCTCTTATTGTCAGCTTTTGCCGACCTAGGAGTTCGAAAGCAAGAGATTACAAGTAGATAAACAGGTACAGCTTCTGCTGGAAAGGTAACAGTGTTCTGTGCTGTTTGGCATCAAGCCATTCCTGCAGGATGACCACGTAAACGTCTGCAGACTCAGGCAGCACTAGCTCTTTTCCTGTAAACAGAGATGAGCACCACCTCCTAGAGTCAGACACAACTGGCTTTTGAGTAAGAGATACCTTTACTATCTTGCCCATATCCCACAGGATTTGCTCACAATAATAGGATAAAAGCACCCATAGTTATCAATGGCAGAGGATTGACTTGACATATTCTTGTGCTAAATATAAGGCACTGGAACATACAATGTCAGTGAAGCTGAGGATTAAGCGTTACAGTAAAACCTCATATAACACTAAAACCTGGTTCCACAAGTCTTCGTGTTATATGATTTTTAGTGTTATCTGATCCTCTATGGGATCCATAGAGATACATTGTAACCTCACAGGCTTTAGCGGTTGTTATCTGAAGCATCCCATAGGATCTTAATGTTATCTGATGCAATTCTTCCCCCCAGATTCCTTGATGTTATGCGATTTTCGTGTTATTCGATACTAATGTTATATGAGGTATTACTGTACTTCCAGCTTCTCCCTTTGTAAGATTAATATGTGAACCAGAAACTTTGATGAGAGAAGGACACTCCTCTCTTGCTAGATATTTGAGGTTCATTGAATTTGACGTCATTTAGTGTGCTAGATATTGGCCAATATCTGTATGAAGCCATGCTGCCTCTAATGGTGACTAGAAGATTGCACTGTGCGAATCTGATTCTGAGGTCAAAATGGCTGAAGTTGATGGGTGACTTTAATGACCTAAGTGGGGAAAGTGTTTCTCTGTAGACTTCTTCTTCCATGTCTATGCCAGATGTGAAACTTCCAGAAAGAAACCACCTTTTGGGGAGTTCATTCTGGAGTTCCTTTTGCCCGATCTAGTGTGAGAAAAATTAGCCAGCATAAGGTGGCCATTGCCTGGGGTACACCCAATTGTGGTTAAAAAATACCACAGTCTTTGAGAAAGCTCTTTCTGTGTACCCTTCTCTGTAGACTATGACACAAATCACAGCACCCACATGTGTTTTGACTCAGAGCACTCTGTCCTGCCCCTTTTTATAGATGTCTTCTTGCTTTGTGGCATGGCGCCAGGGCTATAGGTGTTTTTGGTGCACTACTAATTATCTTGTTCTGTAGTCTATGTAGATGGTTAGAGCTTTGGGCAGTATTATATGCGGTGACAAACCTGTGATGCGTGCAGTGATGCATCATCATTTTGCCTTGATGCTGGGAAAGATTGAACGCAAAAGGAGAAGAGGATGGCAGAGGATGAGATGGTTAGGTGGCACTGTAGATGCAATGGACGTAGAGGTGGGCAGACAAAGGATGGTGGAAATAGGGGTGTCTGGCATGCAGTGGTTCATAGGATCACATAGGGTTGGACTCGACTGTGCGACTAAGCAACAAATCACCATTTTGCTATGTTAGCAACAAAAAAGAAAATTTGGCATGGCTCGTAAAATGACAGCAGCTAAAAAAAAAGACAAGGAAGGTTGGCAGGAAGGGGATTGTCAGACATCAAATCGGGGACAATTTGAAGCACTTCAAAGACCAGTATGGACCCTTGTCATGGGAGAATAAGCATAACTAATTGGCAAAGAAAGAGTACTCAAATGAGAGGCAAAATCTATCATAGTACAGATAAGAAGCTTTTCAAGATGAAATTGACTGCTCCACATTCCCCCTGTGTAGACAGATCATACGCTTTTATGTGTATCTTTTTTTGAAATTTGGTATGCATCTAGAATGATTTCTAAATATAATGAAGCACATTCCTACTTAGCTTAATTATTTTGTGTGTTATTTGTGTAGTTCTGAAGTTCTATGGTTCTGAAACAACGCCTGAGACAGTACAGTACATGGATATCAACTTCTTTCTATTGACCACTCGAATTCATACCCCTGGTCAAGAAATGTGGAAATAACTTTATAATCGTCTAATAAATTATGTTGATTTTGGCAATTAATTTTTTAAAAGATTACTTTGTAGCGATATTTATATTACCATGTCTGATGAAGTGGATTTGATCCAAGAAAGCTCACATTTAAATATAGGAGGTAGTCTTTAAGGTACCACAACATTTTTGTATTTTTTTTCCTCTTTTGTTTTCTCTCTGATATGCTCACATATGGCTGCCACTTCAAACATTATAATTATCTTGTTTGCTATTTCTTGCTTTAATTGAACCAATCAAGTTTGCCTTCAGCAAAGTCTATTGGGACTGAGAACCATCATAAAGGGAAAGAAAATGAGTCAATTTCTTTTGCTAATTCTTTAAAGAAATAGCCAGAAGATTAATGGAAGATCATCCCCTTGTTCTGCCATAATGGATTCAATTCTTTCTGGACACTGGAAGCTCTACGGGTAGACTTCTTGAGTCTGTTTAACCTGAGGTGAATCACATTTTTTGGAACTACATGGAAATATTTTCAGGTATATTGTCTTGTTAAGTACTCTGAAAACAACTTCTTTCATCTGCATTTGTGTTATACTGTACCATTAATCTGTGTAATTATTATCCCACAAAGATAAAGATACAGTACAGTATATGGTATATAAACCTCTGGTTTTGCCTGTACAAAGCATCCTTTCCACTTTTAGGAAAGGGTCATGGTTATATGTTCATACATTGGTTTTTCAATAAATTAACTTTGTCACAATTGTTACGCTTTGCCTGATTTCTTGCCATGTATCGGGATTGCTTTGTTAGATTTAATCAATTGGATTCAGGTTTTTAAAGTAATCAATGGTTAGAGAGCATGGGAGTTATAAGGCCTAGACTCAGACTACATAAAGGTAGTTACATTTGAAAAGGGGGATGAATTGTTCCAAAATTGATAGTGAAATTACTTTTATTTTTGGAAGAAGTTGTATTCCTTGGAAGACGTGACGTGACAGACAGGCATCAGCTGGAACTAAGCAACATAATTTGTTGCCTTCAGGAGACTGTAGGAAGCTTATATTTCAGCTACTCATGCTATAATGATATTAAAAGTAGGAAATATCTTCTTAATCATAACTCTATCAGAATGTGTCTGGCCAGGTTATCCTGCTATGATAATAGAGTAGACCATGCTGTCAGTGACTCAATTCCATGTGTCATGTGGCGGTTAATTAACCTGACAACCCTGAGGACTAATGGCCTTGGGTGCCAAAGTCCACAGGGAAGGGTGATGGTCCCCAAGTAGATTAACTTGAATCCATCTTGATGGAGGGCAGCAGCTTCATCAATACTGGTCTGGAGCCGATGAGGACTTTGTGTGCCAAAAGGGCTCAGGACCAGAAAGTGATTCACAGAACTGGATCAGTGGTACGGGCATCATGCTGCAATGTGGAAGGTAGATATTCTCATGACAATCTTCATGGCTGAATGCTGTGAGGATCGCCAATATTTTGATTCAGATACGGCAGAACAACAAGAAGAATCAGAAAGTGACCTGCTGTACTTGTCTACTTACCACACAACAAAGTACTCGTGTAATGTGATTAGATGGGGCTGATAGTCTTTATGCAACAGGCAGTACGTTACCAAGGAAGCTACGTATCCCTACTTCCCTTTTACAGTAGACTGTTTTTGAAAACAGTTGGTGTTTTCATTCCCATGACTTCATCGGCATCAGCCTTTCCTTCAAGGAAAAGAGAATGAGAGAGAGAGAGAGAACAGCTTGGTTGCCTCATTCTTCTGGGAACATTGGGCTAAGGCATGACATGAGAACACAGGAATGAGGCTAAGATTTCACACTAGCACGAAGGGGAGGTGCGCATGATGTGTTTTATTTTTCCGCCTCTCCTACATTGTAATTGAACTTGGTCATCCCACTATAGCATTATATACATAGTCCTAATACCTGATCCAAAAAGCAAGAAGGGCTGATAGCTCAGTTTAAAAAGTCCTGTACACTAGCAATAGCAATTACACTTATATACCACCCCATAGCGCATGGATTCTCAACCCGCAGCACCATTTCATGTGGCCCCCACTGCCTCCACCATACCAGGAAGTGCCATGTGGTAGAGGAAGGGCAAAATGGCCATCTGGTCCCCGAAGCTGTCTGAGGGAGCGTGACCCAGCCCCCGACGTAAAAAGGTTGAGAACTCCTGCAGCGCTTAGTACACTCTTGGGGCAATTCACGAAGTAATTACTGTAGCATTTTGTCCCCAACATGCTGGGTATTCATTTCCCCGACCTTGGAAGGATGGAAAAGCTGAGTCAACCTTGATCCCAGGATTGAACTCACAACATTTTGGCTGTAGTACAGCAGTATAACCACTGCACCACCAGGACCCATTGATTTTCCAATTGAGAACACCTAAATGCTCGGCATAATTATAGGTGAATGGGGTGGGGTGGGCTCAGGAGTAGACATGAGTAACATCACTTGTTTCACACTGCCAATTAATTGTGGGGTTTACTCCTTTTTATTCTAATTTACTGTTTGGAATATTGATGGATACTGCATTGTGAGTTGGTGTGCATGTTACTGTCCCCATTTATTTATTTAAAAATTGAAGTTTATGTGCATATGCACACATTTGATTATTGGTTCCACTTGGCCATGTGCCACTACCATGGAGATGGGGGAGAAAGACTAGGTTATTTTCTTTCAAGCTTGCCATATTTGTATGCCCGTTGTTGTCTAGAAGAGGATAAAATAGCTCCTAAAATTCCAGTGCTGCTGAAAAAACATGAATGCACAGACATAATATATCTAAGAGACCACATCGCCCTAAGAACATCTGTATGTCCCACCAGAGTGGACCGGAGAGGCTCTCTGGTTGTACCATCGACTAGAGAGGTGCACCTCTCCAGCACTAGGAGGAGGGCCTTCTCTGTGTCCACCCCAGCCCTATGGAGCCTCCTGCCAATTGAGCTACGTCTCCAGTCAGAGTTGCTGCCTTTTAGGAAGGGGGTTAAGACCTGGTTGGCGGGACAGGTATGGGGTTTGGGTCAGACAGTTGTATCAGCTTGTTGGCTCATCTGACCCCTCCCTCTCTCAATGTATGAATTTTTTAAATCTTTTAATTTAACTTTGCTTAGTTTTCACCTCTTTAAATATTAATTTTATATTGCGTTTTATGTCTCTTTTGAAGCTTTGTTAGCCGCTCTGGGTCTCTTTGAGGAGGCCAGCATATAAATCTGATAAAATAAAATAAAATAAAATAAAATAAATAAATAAATAGTCTATATTTTGTTTAAGACTACCTTTCTGGCATCAATGTCCACACAACATAAGGCTGAAACTATTTTTTATATAGTCAAAGCAGGACAAGTAATCTTGCTTTCCAGGAAGGGGACAGTTAACACTGGTCTACTTAGATAAGAGGAATTCTTGGGGAACTTGCTTATAATTCTAAGTCTGAAACCTGCACTATTTTTTTGCTGTAAAACCATGAAATTCAACCGGTTATGGTACCCAGACAAACTAAGGCAGATTAAGCAAGTGTTTTGGGGAGATTTGTTTTTTAAAAATGATTATTTTTGCCTTCCTCCTTGGAACAAAATGTGAAGCCATCCAAATGAAAATGACAGAGATTTTAATCTTTGTGCTCAGTATCTATAACTGGTAAGCATGATGACTTCAGTTCAGAGAAAAGAGTTGTGTGACAAACTCTCTGAGTTAACAAACACGAATTTTAGGCAGTGGACTGAGTTGCTGGGGATTGATTTGCAAGCATTAGACATTTGTGATTGCATAGAGGAAGCCAAGCCAGGTTAAAAATAAAATAAAATTAGAAGACCTTGGAATGAAAATGTGGTTTGAGGACCATCAGTCAGTTAAAAATGGTAGGAAAGGGAAGAGAAACATTGAAGAAGGCAGGAAGATAGGCAAAAGGAGGCACCAATCCATTTTGGAAATAAGCCTCTGGGGACAATTCTGGATATGGGTGAACAGATTCTACAACACAGACCAAGTTCATTGTTGTACAGCCAGCAACCAATACTCCCCTTGACTGTAGACTGCAATAGCAGTTTTTAAAAAGTCAGAATGATACAGAACATCCTCTAAATGAATGAATGAATGAAATGAACAATCAGATTGAGATTAGTTAAAAACTTCTAACACCCCATCCTTTTTTCTATTTATAGGCTTCCTTTGTTTAAGCTTATCATATTTCTCATGGATGCCTTGTTTCCATTTGCAGCCAAACAGATACATACGTTAGTTGCTACTATACGTAGGAAATTTCTGGGCAGGTACTAAAGAACTCTGGGTATCCGAGCGCTTGGCATAACATGTCACATAGGGTGATATAAATCTTTCCTTTGCTCAAGATCAAATGAGACAATAAGGGAATGTGGAAGTCCTCTTAAATCTATTTTATTTTCACAAAGCAATTTCCTCAAAGACAAGCGCCTCATGAACTGTATTTGTGAATGAAATCCTTGTTTACTTTCTGATGTCCAGTCATAAAACAGTGTTCTAAATGCAAGGCACTTTGTTGGGGGAAACATGCGATAACACTCAGCCACTCCTCCAGTTAAATGTATATTGTATATTTACTAATTGAAATATTTATAAGGGATGAGGACCTTCCCTATTGCTTTGTACTGTTTATCCTTGATTGTTTTTTGTATTTCTTTGATTGTACTGCATTTATATTTTTTATTATTTTTTATGAAGGTCTTGTCGACCACATCGATTGTATTATACTTGTTATATTGTATGTATATTATGTTCTATTTTGTAACATTGTTAGCCGCTCTGGGTTGCTTCGGCAAGGAGAGCGGCATATAAATTTGAATTTAATAATAATAATAATAATAATAATAATAACAAACCAATATCTTTTACCATGTCAGAGCTCCTCTTCAAAAAAAAATGAACAAAGTACATCACCTAAGCCTCCCAAAACAGCAAGGTCTCCAGATTTCTGTACCTCCACCTACCTACCTACCATCCTTCCTCCCTTCCTCATGAATGACTGAATACAGGGGGGTGATGAACCACACAAAACTGGACGGAGATTAGTGCAGTTTGGGGCAATACTTCCTTCTGCAACAGCCCCATAAACTCCAGAGATAGGACAAGGAAGAAAGAGAAAGAATGTGCCTGTTTGTATGAATACCCTTTATTCCAAGTTCTGTCTACCTTTGGTGACTGTGCCTTCAACCCACTGACAAGAGTCAGCATCTGCTTCCATGGATGCCAATAATTGTCACCTACCCAAAATGAGTCCTAAATGTTAATGACAAAATGTTCTGGCAGGCTTTGTTTCTTAGAGGTGAGTTGGGGGGAGGGGGGGACAGCAGGCTGCATCTGATACATCTCCCATTCCAAAAACAGAGGAAATGAACTTATTTATTTTTTTAGTTAAGATTGTTGCAGTTTGCAGATGATGCCAACAGATGGCTCCTTTAGGTTCCTAAAATAAACGTGGGTGGCAACTGCAGTGAGGCGGGGAATTCAAGCATATTAAAGGAAAGAAAGCCAGCAAAGTTAGGCAGCCAGGAAGAACAGGAGGGCATATTCAGCTGAAACTCTGCTCAGAAGGAGACTCAAGTCCCTAACAGTCTAAACAACAAACGGAAAAAAGAGAGGGAATGGTGCATAGAGAACAGGCCAGGTGTCTCCAGGCTACCAAAACTGAGAAGAAGCAACCAAGGTTCTGAGGAACGTCTATAGTCTCAAGGCCAGAGTTTATGGCACTGACTTTTCCTGAGCCCCTGAGAACACCAGAACCTTGAGCTGATATAGTTTGTATGCTGAGTTAAGTGGGTTTTTTTTTTTTACCATTCTCCCCCTTTTATAAAGTTTTTAAAACAAATATATTCCTCCTCTGCCACCTTTAACAGGTGTGCAGGTGTGCTTTTGTAAGTAAGCAAATCCTGCCATTCTGAGGTTATCTTGCTGTGGGGGGAAAAGTTAAGTGTGGCTGAAGAGATCTTCTTGCAATTTATTTCTGAATTTTATTTTTTGTGGAATTTCCCCAGGAATATCAGCTGAAACAGCTACAGATTAAAGTTTTCTTTTTCTTTTGCTCAAGAAAAGTGGTTGTTGAAGTCTAATTCCATGAATCTGTCTCTACAGAAACTGACTGTGTGTTGGCATACCAGATAATGGTCAGCCCCTTCTTTTCCGGTTGTCCGCTCCGATTATTGACTGTGGGACTGCTAGCAGTAACTTTTTGTGCTGGCTCTATGGAAACCGAGGAAGACGGAAGCAGAAGGAGCCAAGAGAAGAAATCTGGACGGAATGAAACAGGCAGCCTTCCTTTGTCATCATCCAGCCACCCGGTAAGCATGTGGGGTACTCTCTTGGCTTGCTCATTCAGGGCTACTTTCTCTTGATTTCTGTTGCCTGAACATGTCACAGGGCTGAAACTTGGACAGACACAGCAAAGGACATAAGGCAAGCCCTGTAAGATGTGTATTTTGTTTCAGTGTGTTATATGGATGGACATGCCAAAGTCTGCTCCTATGAAATCCTATGAATTGAGAAATATTTTAAATGAAAAATGTGAAGAGTTGCACTATGAATTATAACAGTACAGTAATCTGTTTTACTTTTATAGCCCATATATTACTCTCTCAATGAATGAAGAATGAATGAAAAGAAGTGGTTATAGTGTGCCCCAAGTGGTTATATTTTTATTGAGTGGATAAAAGCAGAGGGGACTGCCATTCAGGCGGAACTATCCACTTATGATGGGCTACGAAGGCAGAAATACTATGAATTTTCTCTAGAACACTTAAGACTATACATGAAGGGACCTGAACTTGAATAGAAAGATATAATTTTGCTTGTGAATCTTGGCACACGTGAGGGTTGCAAACCTCTTCTGAGTGGTTATATGCTGCAAGCTAGGCAGGTGAGGTGTCTGTAAGGAAGCATCATGCTTGACACCTAGATACCATTGACATCGCAAGCCAAGGTAATCCACAGGATGATTCTGGAGTAGACTTGCATTCTGTTGTTTCTATCCTGATGTTTATGTGCTCCATTTATATTGCTATGTAGTTTTTATCGCTATGTTTTTTCTTTTACATGTAATTATTTAAAGAATGCTTCTATAAGAAAGATCCACCACAGTGATTCCCGAGATGCCTGGATGCTTCTTATGAAACAGTCAAGCAATGGAGTAAACAGCAAAAAAGGGAATAAAAACAAATCAAAAAAACTGAAGGTAACAACTATATGAAATGCACTTGTCTCAACACAACCTTTCTTTAGAGTCCATTTGTGTTAGGAGTTCTGAATTATTTTTTCAGGATTCCAAAGCTCTTGTTTAAAACTGTTTAGAGTCTTTCTAAACGCAGCCAATGGGATTTAAAGCATATTGTTTACCTAGCGGGGGATCAGACGGAGTTGCTGCCCTTCAGGAAAGAACTAAAAACCTGGCTGGCAAAGCAGGTGTGGGGCACTGGGGATGTGGTGATCCCCACCTGCTGGCTGGTATAGTAATTTTGCTCCCTTGCTCTTTTTAGTTGTTGGGCTAATTTTTATTGTATTTTTAATTGTTTTTTTTTACTGGTTTTAAGGTTTGTATAGTTCTCTGGTGGGATTTATGTGGTTTATGATGTGATTGTTGTACACTGCCCAGAGTGGGCAGCAATACAAATGTGACCAATAAATAAATAAATAAATCAGACCTGCATTTGCTTCACATCATGCAAATGTAAACATTGCAACAACAACAACAAAAGAGAAGGAGGACAGGGATACTTTTTGTATTAGTGTTTTATAGCTGAAGATATCAAGCTTGCTATAGTAAAGATTGGTAGGAGGAGGCCCTGGCTGTGTGAGTGTTTCTGTCCCTGCCAAAATGAGATAATCAATATCTGAATAGAAAACATCAACCATTCTGGGGAATCTACTTCCTATCCCAGCTAGTGCCAATGAGGAAACTTGTAGGGTCTAATTCCCTTGGGGACACTCAAGGTTTCTTCCCAAATAGGTTCATATTTAAATAAGGACAAATCATATTAACCTTCTTATTTATAGAGAGAGGAGCAAAAACAGACAGCCTGGTTTCTTCTCAGAACTGTAGGTCTAGTAACAGATGCACTCACATTCACCTGTGCTCCTGGAATCCTGTGGTTGGGAGACAAAAGGGTGTGTTACCTGAAGAATAGAAATGGCAGACAAGAAAATGTTTGCTATCTGTTACTTCTTTGTCTTAACTTCCCATATCAAAATGTTTTTACATACACGCATGCAATAGCCCAAACCCTGTTGCATAGCTATATCTGTGTACAGTAATGCAAAGCTATGCATGATAGAAGTCATATCCAACAAGTAGTTTCATTTGTGCAGTTGCACAACTAGTTGCACAGTCAACCAGACAATACAGACTGCCTGGGCATAACTTCCTGCAACTTTCTGCAGGTGAAACATCAACCAATGCCAAGTGAAACAAGATTTTAACAACCACATGATTGGCCATAGTGTGGTTTTTCATATGCTAATTTCATTTAAGATCACTCTGAAGATGCCTGACAACTTAGGTGTCCTGATAAGTTAGATATATTCAGTGGTGGGATGTCAAAAATTTTACTACTCCACCGTGACATCATCAAAGTGTGGGCGGAGCTAATGTCATGACATCATGATGTCATGGGCGGGGCCAAAGAAAAAATAAATAAAAATAAAATAAAAATAAGCACACACACACACCCCTCAACTCACCCACCCACCCACAACACAAACCCATTAAATAAATAAATAAATTAATATTACATTAAAATACACCCATCCACCCACCCACCCCAAACACAAATCTGTCACTTACCTGTGAGTATAAGTGCCTGGGCAGCACCAAGTTGCAAAATAGATATGGTCATCGTACCTGTTCTCTAGGATAATATGCCTTAATGGAAATGTAAAACAGCTGTACCTCCTTAAGGGTTCTCCAATTGGAACAGCAATTGGAACAGCACAGGTGTAGCTTATTGATGAGGTAACTCCAAGACTTTGCTTTAAAACCCCAAGCCAGGCTGCCAGGCATGCTGACTGCCAGGCCTTTTTAGGAACTGCCGAAGGTGGTTCCCACCAAAAGCTGCTCCCGGTTCTGGCGAACTGGTGAGAACCTGTTACATCCCATCACTGGATATATTATATTGCCCATGTCTGGGATTCTCAGTCTACCAGTGGTTAGGATAGAGACTCAGTTTGATATTAAATTGATTTATAACTTATGGATAGTTTCTAGTTTTTGAAATGATCTTATTGAAGAGATTGCAAAACCCCTTCAGCTGATTAATTATTTAAATGCAGAGCTTAGCAAAGTTACTTTTTTAGACCGCAACCCCCAGCCACTAGTGATGTTGATTGTGGGATTTCAAGAGCTATAGTAAAATAATAATAATACTATTGACAATTGCTGCAATTAAATGAGAGACAATTGTGTGTCCCACAAATTGAAGCATCATTTGGAAAAACAGCAGTTGCCCATAACTAGGCAGATAATATTTAATGAAAGGTCGGAACCCTTGTATGTAAAAGAACTTGGAAACGCAGTGTGGTGCCCTGTCATGTAATAAGCACTTCCATGAAGATAGACCAGCCACTTCTTCAGCTTCCATTCTGTGTCCAGTTATCCCAACAGGACTGGGCAATCTATTATTCATAATAGATTGGTAATAGATAACCAATAACAGGTAATAGATTTACTGTCTGAACTAAAAGGACGTCAAACTAAATGCTGCCCTACATTTGGATTCTAGTTTGGCATTCTGGGCCCATCAGGAGCAGCTAGTCCATTGGGACATTCTAGAGATCGGGAGGAGCTGTTGAGGAAATTCCGAGCATTGTTGAAAGGTATGGAATGAATATTTCTTTGTCCCAAGCTGATACTGAAATATGGTGAACCACACAGTGTCCTCCATTATTTCCAAGCCTCTTTTCTGGTGAAATAATGCTATTTGCTTTAAAGAGATTATTGTAGATCAATATCGGAGAGTAAACAAAACAGAACAGCAAACAAGACAAAAAAAATGTTGTGGCACCTTAAAGACTAACTCTTGTATTTAAATGTGAGCTTTCATGGACCAAGCCCACTTCATCAAATTTGGTCCATGAAAGCTCAGATTTAGGAGTTAGTCTTTAAAGTGCCACAACATTTATCGTGGGTCTTTTTTTTTTTTTTTTTGCTGTTCTGTTTTGTTTACTCTCAGACTAACATGGCTACTGCTTGAAACATTTCATTGTAGATCAATGTAGACTTGGGTGGCCAACCTATGGTCCATAGGTTGGATCTGGCCTATGGCACCATTTCATGTGGCCCACTGCCACCCTTGCAGCTACAGGAAGTGGAAGTGGATTTCTGAGATTTATAATCCAAAACAGTAACATTTCCCAACTAGTTTCATTAAAGAATATGTTAGCTTCTCTTTCCCTTGGTTTCGATGAACACAAGTACAGTCAAACCTCGCATAAAGAGCGCCTTGCTTAAAGACCGCCTCGCTTAAAGAGCAGAAAACTTCCTTAACAAATAAATTGGGGTCCGCAATCCCCCCCCATCAGAAGTCACAATTGGTCACTTATAATGGTGTTTCGCTTAAAGAGCAAACTCGCTTAAAGAGCAATCCTGTGGAACATATAGTCAAACCTCGCATAAACAGTAACTTGCTTAAAGAGTAACTCGCTTAAAGAGCAGAATTTTCTCTGAATGTTCGCTTCGCTTAACAAATAAAGCCAACCATAAACTCGTTTAACAAATAAATCGGGGTTTGAAATCCCCCCCACAATTGGTCACTTACAATGGTGTTTCGCTTAAAGAGCAAACTCGCTTAAAGAGCAAACCTGTGGAATGCATTATGCTCTTTAAGCGAGGTACAACTGTATTATGCTCTTTAAGTGAGGTACAACTGTAGGTGAGATTTCCATCTTAATCCAGTGGACTCTGCTCACCCCTGTAATGTAATTCTGTGTTTTCAATTGCTTAGGAGCTGTCAGAGACCAGGTGAGGAACAATATTAAAGCCTGTGAAAACTGTGAGGAAGAAAAGAACAGGGGTGCAGAAGAAAAGAACCTCTTTTCCCAGTTCCGAGGTCCACTGTTAGAAAGCAGAGAGCAAGGAAGAGTGGAGGCGGCATTCTACTGTCGGACTCGGAAGAACATTTCGATTGCCCGGCGCTCTCTGCAAGAGCTTCAACTCTATTATATAGTGAGTAGAAGATTGGAGGGAAATTATCTTTAATTATTTGGATACATTTCTCCTGCATTGGCCAATCCCTACACATGCCTTTGAAAACACAGGTGCTCATCATCATAGTTGTCCTACCCAGCCCACCCAACCCAATACAGGTAAATGGATCTGTATCTAGAAATCAATTAGCACATTTTATGTAAATTAATCCCTCTTAGCTTCTCACTCAAGACTAAACTATCTCCAACCAATGTGCATCACAACAATATAAATGTGACCAATAAAATGAATGAATGAATGAATAAGATTAACTAGCATCAATATGCTGCTTGTGGGGACAACTGTCCCTCTCCCAGGTAAATTGGGGATTTCATCTAAACTCAGAAGGAAGTGGAAGGCTGGAGGAGGGGGTGGTGAATGATGTCTTAGCACCCACACCATACAACAAACATCCTGATTTTAATAAATCTAAGTTTACCTAGGTTTAGGTCAAAGTTACTCTCTCTAGTTGTACGTCATGCTAAGCCAGGAATTTTCAACCTGTGGCTCGCAGCACCATTTCATGTGGCCCCACCACTCCTCCACCACTCCAGGAAGTGCCATGTGGCAGAGGAAGGGCAAAATGGCTGTCTGAGGAAGCATGACCCAGACTCCTGGCTTTAAAAGGTTGAGAACTCCTGCACTAAGCCTATGTTAACAAGTGAACCATATTTGGTCCTCATTTTCTATGATGCCTATAATCTAGTATTGATACTAATTTGAAGGGCCTACTTCCAACTATCACCCTCAAGCAGCACAAAAGGTAAAACTAGAATGATGTTATGCCAAACTTCATCATGATCCCTTTTTGTTTCGTTTTAGCCTAAAAATGGGGCGATGTTCTACCGTGGCCAGGGACTAAACCTTACCAATGGGCAGTACAAAGCACCTCTTGGTGGCTACTACATCTTCAGTGCCACTTTGCATGTTGGTAAGTTTACAGCTGTAGAGTTCTGTTCTTTTTTTTTAATTATTATTTATATTTACTACCCCGCTCCAATCGGGTATACCCGACTCTGGGCGGCTTACAACATGGATTAAAATCACAAGTAAATCCCATATAGTAATGGTCTTTAAACCTTAAAAATACATAAAAATTAAAACAATGTAGCAGCTAAAACCAAAAGTCACAGGGGGTGGCTGTCCTCTTAAATCAGCCAACCTACATGGGATCCCATGTTCCTGGGACCCCACACTTGCTCCGCTAGCCAGGTCTTCAAGCCTTTGCGGAAAGGTAGGAGCTCTGTTTGCAAACGTAGCTCGATTGGGAGAAGGTTCCATAGAGCCGGGGCGAACACAGAGAAGGTTCTGCTCTGTTCTTCAGAGCAGAAATAAAAATCTGCTGAGTTGGGTTCTTCAGAAAAAGAGATGCTCATAATCAGGAGGTGAAAGGCCATTTTCTTTGCTTTACCAAACTAATGCCACGTTTATTTTATTGTTTAAAGGGAAGTAAGCTCTTCCTGCTGTAGAGATATGAATATGGAAGATCAGCCCAGTCTAATATTTTGAACTGTATTCTGATAAAATGTTGTGGGTAACAAAGAACCACAAAATTTACAGGAACATTTTTATAAAGAAGGGTTACATAAAGATGATTTGTCATTTCCTGAAAGACATGCCATTTATCTAGTCAGCACCATCCTGTGTTTGGAACATACCTATCACATTGCTCAAGTAGAACTTCCATTTCTGCTGAGCAGGGTGGGACATGGCATTGAATTAAGGTGGGACATGGCATTGTATTAAGATGCAATGTAATCTATTAACTCAATGAAATGTTTGTCTTTTGTTGATAAGGTCCTTTACTGTTTATTGTTGTTCGGAATTGGACTGTTCCATTATCTCTCTCGCTCCTTCCCTCCATCCCTGTGCGTTAGAATATGAACAAGTTTCAGAATTGGACAGCAATGATGTCAAACACTTTCTAAACATTACTGTGAGCCAGAATAAAATTATTCTCATAAGAGAAGCAAGAAACTGGATCAATTCTTGGTCCCATGACCTAACTTGAATGAATTATTTCAAAACATTGCATTAATAAATTTGCTCATATGTCTGGAATAAACAGAACTTATAAAAATTACTTTTAAAGACTAATTGGGTAGTGTTGTAAGGTTGAGCATCGAATGGATTTTTTGTATCTTAATTGCGATGTACTATGTTAGTTTTAAATGGTACAGTAATACCTCAGATAACATTAGTATCGAATAACACTAAAATCGCATAACATTAAGCAATCTGGGGGGAAGAATTGCATCGGATAACATTAAGATCCTATGGGATGCATCAGGTAACAACCGCTAAAGCCTGTGTGGTTACAATGTATCTCTATGGATCCCATAGGATTTTAACATGCATCGGATAACACTAAAAATCGTATAACACCAAGACTTGTGGAACCAGGTTTTAGTGTTATCTGAGGTTTTACTGTATTTTACTATGTACTGTATACTGTATTTTATGATTTTATTATGTTGATGTATATTATGTGATGATATGGTTCTGAGCCGCCCAGAGTCGCATTTTGCGAGTGGGGTGGCATATAAATTGAACATAATAAATAATAATAATAATAATAATAATAATTAGCCACAGGTGATCACAGAGACTAATTCATGCTATATTGTTTAGCATATCAGCTACAATCCTATAGCTTGAATACCGTATATACTCGAAGTCGTATCCAAATATAAGTCGAGGTACCTAATTTGGACCTCTAAAACTAGGAAAATAGATTGACCCAAGTATAAGTCAGGGGTAGAAAATGCAGCAACTGCTAGTGAGTTTCAATAATTAAAATACATGAAAATATGGTAAAATTAATTAATTTAGACATTTGTGTGGATATGCTTTTAAGTGTTTATGTTGACCCAAGTATAAGTCAAATCTCATATTTGGACCTCATTTTGGGGGCTAAAAAGCCTGACTTATACTCAAGTATATACCGTAATATGCTGCAGCCTCTTGACTATGGACCTGGTCATGCCACTGACTTTACAACCAGGATACACTTTAGCATCTTGTCTATTAGCCACAACATGTTATGCACACAGAAACTAATGTTTGAATGGGGCAAATAAATTGGTTAAAGCAATGAAATCTGACAGCATTCAGATGCTGGAGCCACAACTGCTTCCATTTCAGCAACAGCCATGGTCTGTGCTTCAGCCTTGTTTTGTTCTTGTCTATTGCAGTTCCTCAGAACCTTCCGAAGAAGAACCGACCACATGCTCAAGATCGACTGCGCTTGTTGATCTGTATCCAGTCACTGTGTCGCCAGAACATGTCAGTACTGTATGTGTAGAAAAAGTAATCTGGGCTGAGAGTCAAACAGCCACACATTCCTTAGTTCTATGCAGGTTGATCTATGTGTTCCATTTCGACATGGGGCAATTGGTGATTACCCATGAAAAGATACATCACACTAACTTGAATGGCTCTAAAATGGGTTCAGAGTAATTCATAAAAATAAGGCAATAAAGGGCTACTATTCTTGATGGTTATTTCTCACTTCCAGCAAGAAAAGCAGCATAGATCCAAGTGCCAGTTGTTGGGCAACCTGAGTAAGAAGGTGCTACTATGTTCATGTCCTCCTTGTTTCTTACTAGCCATTAGGAATGCACACTTTTATAATTTTGGAATGCAACTGCCTGAATTCTCCAGGCAGAACTCTGGGCACTGCTGCTTAGAAACATTTCTGTAGACCATCTGTATTTATCTCAAGAGGGTCTTCTTCAGTCTGTTCTCCGTGCTAAAACAAAGAAACTACTGAGGTGCTACCTGGGAATCATAATTCTTTCTGGGAAAGCACCTCTATAGATTCTAACGGGCAACTACCAATGGGGTAACTTCCTTGTTTTATCAAGGAGAGCAGGCTGAAGAAAGCAATGGACACCAAAAAGGCTCCAAAGAAGGTAAATCAGCTGGTCTGTAGACTCAAGGCTGAAATTCTCAAGTTCTGTGTGGGGTAAACTGGAAATTGCAATCCAAAAATATTTAACATCACCCCCTACTGGCCATTGTGGGACTACAATTTTGAACTAGGTCAAAAGCCACTCATATCCAACTCTAGGGTTAGTATGCATATTTGTTTATAGCCAAAGAGGCAGCGCTGTTTGCGTCTGCAGATGTTTTCATAAACGTTTGGCAGGCATGACTAGACACCGGAGTGGACGGAACACTGTTTACTTGCCCACTGAAGTGGTACCTATTTATCTACTTGCAATTTCTTGCTTTTGAACTGCTAGGTTGGCAGGAGCTCTGTTGTGCAGCACTTGGGTCTCAAACTGCTGACCTGCCAACCTTCCAGTCAACTTCAGCTTAGTCTTAACCACTAAACCACAAACCATCTGATTTCATCAGCAAGGTTGTTGTTCATCCTGTACTCTTTTAGTCTTAAGTGATATATGTCACTAGAGCTGTGTCCTTGATTTGGACAAATCACAAATTCCAAACCAAATCAGCCTGATTTGTATGTGGTCGAGATTAAAGTAACATGGCCAAATTGGGTTCCAGAGCAAAAAAAAAAGCATCCTTCCAAATTTGTTTGGCTCCAAATTATACATTGAATTGGAAGAGGCATAAACTGTTTCAGCTTACTCTTTAAAAGCCTCTACAACCTCTAAAAATCTAACAGAAGAACCAATAAAGTTTGCTGATCTGTAGCCAGTCACTCTTTCGGAGGAAAGCGTCCAGAACTTGAAAGGTTTACTTCCCTCTTTAGAGTCTTTCAAGTCTCCATCAGTGAGAGAAAGAAGCAAATGGCTATTTTGGTTTTCCAATGCAGTGACATTACAAAGTTACAAATCAGTTCAGATCTGAAGCACAGATTTAATTGAATTTGGCATAAATCACTCCTGAAGGAATCAAGATATACAGCGGAACCTTGGTTAACATGATCAATGCATTCTCCAGGATGTTTCTTAAAGTGAAAATTACTTTAACCAAATTTCCCACAGGAATGCATTGAATGCAATTTCCCATAGGAATGCATTGAAAACCAAAATACATTAACTGAAACGCAGTTTCCCATAGGAATGAACTAAAAACCAATTAATCTGTTCTGGAAAAAAACCTGTAAACCAAGCCGCTATTTTCTGGATTTCCTTTTGTGATGTGATTTTTATGTTAACCAAGACGTTTGTTAACCAAGATTCCACTCTATTCCAAAAGCCTCAAACTGTCCTACATACCAAATTTGGGGACCCTTACCCAGCCCTGTCTCCCACTTGAACTAACCACATACCTCCTCATTGTGAAAAATGCCTATCTAGCATAACGTGCAGCAAAACAGTTTAAGAAAAAGAAAACAGGAAGTGAGAATTAAGAAAACTATGAGGATAAAAGGCCATAGGTTATTTTACTATGCAAAATAAGGAAATTTTGAATGAATTTTTTTGATGATGATCCTGGTGTCTCTTGCTTTTAGTTCTCTGAAAACAGTGAGAAGTTTGGATAAAAATAACAAGCGTTTCACGATTTCTGTCAATGGGATTCTTTTCTTGCAAGTAAGTATCTGCAAACCAACCAGTATGTAAGGCAATACTATTAAAGGTCATAAACTGAGGTCAAATTTCTGGGAGGGTAGCCGGGATAACATCCTATTTGGTTTTATATAAGACAAATGATTCCACATAGTAAGAGACTATCTTATGACTCAGGTTTAATAAATCTGTTGTTTTCTTTTGAACCTAAACAACAGGTACTAAAGGGAGGGACTGTAGATTGTTAGGCTAAACAAATGGTAAAACAATTTAGTGAAGACTGAATCAGTGTGCGATTACACCATAAAAACCTCAGGATTTGGTTTCTTATATCACTGGTAAATTCAAAAGTATTTTTGCTGCCTGCATCATACAAAGGCTCTTTGTTCTTATAAAATGAACAT
Source organism: Furcifer pardalis (assembly GCA_030440675.1). NCBI lineage: Eukaryota > Metazoa > Chordata > Lepidosauria > Squamata > Chamaeleonidae > Furcifer > Furcifer pardalis. The sequence goes on from CP126890.1 coordinate 246,909,653, forward strand.
TCCTGCAATGTGCTTTGAATGCTGCCATCTTTTCAAAACTCTATGTAACCCTTTCAAAACTAAGGGGAAACACATTTAATTTCCTCTTGATATCTTCTATTACTGACATTAACTGGGGAACAGACAAGGAGATAAATACAGGAAATAGAACAAAGAACTAGTGATAAGGTGATATAGTGTTATAGCACTATTCTTCAACAACACATGGTGTGAATGTGAAGAGATACAGAATCCACCTCATTTATTGGCCTGCCAAATACTGCCAGAAACATACACCAATGAGGACTTAAGTTTGGCTAATGAGAAAGCCAAGAAACTGGCTTCATTTTGGCATCCAGGGTTTGATTGGGACATGAAAGAAACACTATTCTTTTATTTAATTTTTTAAAATCAGGTATCACAGGAAGAAGAGACGGGTAGAGGTAGGATTATAGGAAAGAAGGAGGGTTGCAATTTGGATTGGAAAGTGTAGACACTGAATTTCTGATTCAATCTGCAAGCCCAGTGTCAGTGATTGCTATAATTTCATAGCTGAATCTGCGAATCAAATCAATGTATCAATTTCAAACATAGTCATACACTAAGAAGTCTTTGTTAAAGAATAGATCAAGACTAGGTATGTATAAATGACCCTGAGACTAGCATTAAATTCAATTAAAAAGGTATTTTGCTTGACTTGCTTATTCAACTTGTTTTTTCAGGCAGGCCAATATGCTTCCGTTTTTGTAGACAACGCATCGGGATTCTCCCTCACTGTTCGGCGTGGGTCAGACTTCAGTGCGATCCTCTTGGGCAACTGACTATCCCCATAACCTGTCTTTCCTCAAGTTGAAATCTTGTCTTCAACAACCTTCAGCTAAACAATTCCCCTGAAACAAAGTGTGCGGACTAAGCACCACTATAAGGAAGACACAATTCCTGTTTGCACAACAGAAGCAAATGTGTGCCACTGCTCAGTGGTTAAACATGGCAAGTGAAGAACTGGTTCAGAAAAACTGGCAAAGCTTGTGATAGAATGATCAAAAATATGCTGAACAGAATATGAAAAGGGCAGAAGCAAGTCATGCAAGATTACTGCAGCCTCCTCTATAATTTTCTTTAGCTAAATACCGATTTGATGTTTGAGTTTCAGAAGAATTCTCAAACATAGTTTATTCCCAGAGATAGATAGGTATGCTCTTACCTACTCAGTGTAAAGGTTCAGCAACAATTGTTTTCAAGAAGGCACAACTCTTTTATTAGCTCAGTCATTTTTCTAGTATGCTTGTTTCACTGCCTCTTTCTCATACATACCTCCCACATAAATGAACATTTTGCTTTTGTGTGGGACATTCTGATGAGTTACTTAAGTGCAATTCTCTGAAATGCAATTCGCATCTTGTATTGTACTCTAGATTGACCATCTCCTTTTTTTTTTGCTAACTATGACATTGGGCTGATTACCTACCATATAATATCAACTTTCAAATTTGACTGTTTTTATAGACATGTTGAGTAGCTAGAAAAGTCTACTGGTAGTGCCAAGTCTAGTAAATGGCAGAAAGGTCTTATTTTGTCACACACTTTTCACTAATTACATTTACCAGAAAAAGTGTATATAAGTTAATGTTCAGATATGGAGGAAGGGTATTTCCTTTTTCTTAGTAATTGTCATTTTCTCCACGGCACCTAGAGGTGTAGTGCGATATCCAAGAAATCTAATACAGCATAGCACCACCCTCTGCTCCTACACCACTGCTGGCACGTAGGCAGGCACACAGACTCTTCTGTATGTATTTTGTTAAACATTTTCGAAGAAATTCAGGAGAAGCAGACACTTATCTCTTTTAGCCTGAGAAGATATTAGGCAACAAGTCGCTCCAGCTGCTCTCTTTTAGATTATCAGGCCCTACCAGCCAATAATCAAATAAAGCTCAACCAACTTTCAGCAAAGTACACTGGCACATCTGATACAAGAAAAAAAACTTCAATTGGAATGGCAACACCAACTGGGCAGGAAGATCTGTTTCTAAGGCCTTGGTACACTAGAGAGAGACAAGTTCTCATATTGAGTCACTTCTAGCTTTCAGAAATTTTGTAATACAGCCTTTTGGGACTGAGTCACCATAGAATGTAGACAAGAGAATGGGATAGTTGAGTCTTCTGTTCATGAAAAGTACCCTACATGTTAAAAGCTATGTCAGGAAAATACCTGGACTAACTTTATCTTCTAGCTTTCTCTATGGGAGATTGTTCTATTCCAGTATAGATGGAACGATTCAAGAGTCAAGCCTGCCAAACCCTACGTAACCTTTGATAGTCAAAAAGAACGATTTCTCCAGGAACTAAATTTCAGATGTAAAAATACCACTGGAATGCCACTCCCACTCATTAACAAATTCTGTAACTGAATTTGGCTCTTGATCTGAAAGAAGTTTCTGTCTTTCAATAGCTATTAGGTTTGATGTTGCCAATTAAGCTTGCGGCTTCAAAAATGCTCAATTTTCAGGAAGCTGGCGCCCTGTTCTGGAAATGGTTCTGACCCTGATAAGGGTATACTGGCACCCTGCCCTGCAACACAATCAGCATTAGTCCTCCAGCTGTTTTGAAATAAGGCTTAGCTTGCTACTTACAAGTGTGCATATATATAAATTAAATATATAAAAATACTAATATATATTAGTATTTATGAGCAGCTCTATTTATTATATGAAATATGTTAATGCACTTGCTATTCAATGTGGTACTTACAATATACAAAGTAGACTAGAAAGCAAAATAAAATATAGGGGGAGGGTCACAGTCTAGCACATCTTCAATGGAAATGCAAGTAGTCACGGAATAGTGACTTGGTTTTAGAACTATTGAGTCTTCTTATATTCTGTCTATACTTAATTCTGTGTGGTTTACTATGTTTGTGTTCACAGATATACAAAAATATAAACTGCAGCTCAGAAAGATGTATTTCAATTATAATGAAGTATTATTTTGAAAACCCTTTGTACTAAATGTTGCCATGAAATGTTTAAGACAACAGCAGTCTGCAATCATGGAGACTTCTTCCATGTCTAAGCCAGATGTGAAACTGCCAAAATGAAGGCACCTTTTGGTGAGTTTATTCTGCAGTTCTTTTCGTCTGACCAGGTGTGAGGAATGATTAGCTGGCAACACAAGACTGCTGTTACCAGGGTACACTCGATTGTGGTTCAAAAATACCACAATCTTTGAGGAGGCTCTTTCTGTGCACATCTGTCATGTGCTTGAAAACATTAACACAAGTCTAGCAGCCACCCAATTTCATCAGTTCATCCAAAATGCTTCGGGAGTTCATTTATATTCAGATACCAGTAATTCAGTAATACGATTCCATGTCGTGTGCATGCATGTGAGAATCTTAAGAATTCTCAGAACATAATCTCTTGTAGATTTAATCAATGTGTAATTTGTTGATGATAGTCTACTTTTGCTAAAAAAAAATACAACTAACCTTTAAAATGTTAAATACAAAGGTTAGCACCACACAAATCCATGTACCCCATCCTAACAAGTGTAAAAAAAGTATAAGTCTCAGATGTGCATTCATCAGAAATTGCCAGATTTTATACATATTAACTAATTACAACGTTCACTTTAGTACATATTTGTACACAAGCTAATGTGCATAGTCTTGATTTTTGTATTGACATATACAATATGTCAATACAAGATTATATACTAGCTTTCATTTTGTTTAGGAAGTTACATAAGAGACAGCACAATGAACACTGCAGCTACTGAGGATGTGTTAAGTCATTCTAAGAGGTACACTCATTTAACGATATTAGATGGCTCCATCTCATTCAGTTTGATCCCATGAAATAATGAATTGATTTGAACAGGTAGATCATCATCTGAACGGATATGTGCCTCAAGGCCACTGGCTCAGATCCAGGTAGTTTTATAGCAAGAACAAACCACTGTGAGGGTATGCAGAAGCAAAATCAAATTAGAAGATGGAGGAAGGAACTCACTGGACAAATAACATTAAAGGATGATATAGCTGAGGAATGCAACTTCCCCTATGTCACTTGGAGGACCCCGAATAGGCTGAGGGTTGGAGTCCCTAAATGCAAGATCAACATACTCAAGTGGGGGCTGCTGGCAGACAACGACACGCTGTGTGAATGTGTAGAGATACACAGAATCTGGCTCGTTTACTGGGCTGCCGGTTACTGCCAGAAACATATACCATTGAGAACTTAAGTTAAGCCAACGTCAAAGCAAGAGAGTAGCTTCATTTTGGTAGTCCAAAGTTTGATCTGGACACGAAAGAAGAAGAACAGGTAGAAAAACAAACAAACCCTTTATTTACAAATAAGACCATTCAAGAGGGAGGAAAACACACCAAAACCCGACACACGCACGCGCACACTCACAAACACACTTAGTTGTTTTATTAAATCCAATGCATGCTGCTCAGGATCTCACTGACACATATTCTTCCCATCACTGTTCAATCCTGACAACCATCACTGTGACATTATCTGCAGATCCTCGCTGCACTGCTTTGTTGGCCAACCTGTTGCAAGCTGCTTCATACCGAGCATCAGCGGCTGATTTGGGATCTCTTCCAGGAAGAGTTTTATCCTGTTAAGAAATGCAAAAGATGAGTGATTGCTCTTGTTGTTTTTGTTGTTCAGTCGCACAGTTGATTCCAACCCTTTGCGACCCCATGGACCATTGCCCTCCAGGCACTTCTGTCCTCCACCATCCTCCTCAACCCGCCCAACTTTGTGACCATTATGTCTACAATACCATCTAGCCCTCCACCTTTCCTAGCATCAAGTCTTTCTCAAGTGAATCCTCTATTCTCATCTAATCTCCAAAGTATTTCAGCTTCATCTTTACTATTTGATCTAAGGAGAAGTCAAGGCTGATTTTTCCTAAGATTGACCTATTTGTTTTCCTTGCTGTCCAGGGGACTCTCAAAACTCTCCTCCAACACCACATCTCAAAGCCATCTATTCTTCTGCGCTCAACTTTCCTAATGGTCCAGCTCTCACAACTATAGATTACCACCAGGAATACCATTGCTTTGACTATACGAATTTTTGCTTGCAAGATGATGTCTCTACTTTTAATTATGTTCCCCAGGTTTCTCATAGCTTGTCTCCCACAAATCAGTCACCTTTTTATTTCATGGCCGAAATCTCCATCTCCAGTGATCTTGGATCATAAGAAAGTAAAATCTGTCACTGCTTCTACTTCTTCCCCATCTATTATCCAGGGACTGATAGGGCCTGTTGCCATTATCTTGGTTTTCTTGATGTTGAGTCTCAAGCCAGCTTTTGCACTCTCTTCTTTCAACCTAATCAGGAACTTCTTTAGGTCTTCCTCACTTTCTGCCATTAGGGTAGTATCATCTGCGTATCTCAAATTGTTGATGTTTCTCCCAACAATTTTGATCCCATATTTTGATCCCTCCATCACTGCAATGTGCATTATGTGCTCTGTGTATGTTGAATAAGCAGGGTGACAAAATGCAGCCTTTTCTTACTCCTTTTCATATTCCAAACCACTCCATCATTCCATATTCTACTGCTGGGCTTAATGAGAGTGCCAGAAGGTCCAATTCTTTCCCTCCTCTTCCCTTTTGACTCCTTGTATCCTGATCAAAACCAAATCAACCTATTGTGCAGGCCACAGGATACCGGCCAATGCCACACCCTCACTTCCCATCAAGATGCACAGTATCCAAGGCTAGTCATTTGTTACCAGTACAGAAAATATCACAAACACTTCTCCTTCAATATGGATACAATTAAAGTACTTGCTCTAAGAACATTCTAGTAAGACAGAACCTGATCTTTTACCATTGCTAGAATAAAAATTAATTACTAGCAGTCACATGAGGCTATTTTAAAAAGCCATGCTTCACAAGCAAAATTTCCCCATTTACAATGGGAACAAAGCTACATGCTTCTTTCCAACCTGAAAAAGCAACTGCCTTTCTATATCCAAACAGGAGGCAAAATGCCTCACCATGTTGACGCAACTGCACGGTCATGTGCTGCAACAGATATTCTGCCTTGTTCACACTTCCAGCTCTATAGTGTTCACTGAAACAGAGAGCAATGTTCATCTCCATATTCTGTGAAGACCAAAACAGTTTGCTTTGAGAATGTGGAAGCAATGACTAAAGCTGTGAGTCATGATTTGGAAGCTCCAAGTAAACATTCAGCAAATGCTGCAGTAAGTGGAAGAGACAAGAGATGAATCATTTCCTATAGTGAAGGAATTTAAGTCTGAGACCTGAATAGACAGCTAAAAAAAGCTACCTTGTTGGTGCTAAGAAAGCTGTGAAGTAACAAATCCACAGGAAGCAGATCAAAAAGCACCATGGCCACGTTATCCTGCTGCTGCTCTGAATGCAGATTAAAGGATAGTTCCTACTGCAAATTTCTTTTCAAAATAGTAGTACCATTTTCCTATGCAAGCAAACAGATGGAGCTATCCCTCACCTCCAAACAAGACATGATGAAGTTCACGGCTTCCTCTGGGGAGAAGACCTTGAATAGTCCATCACAAGCCAACAGAATAAACCTAGAAGAATAATTACTCATAGGTTTTATACAAGATACTTAAGGAAAGTAACAACAACAATAATAATTTGAAGATAATAATTTGAAGACTAGTATTTGTTCACTGAAACTGTTAACAATAACAAGGCTTGCATTCTTATGAATGTGGGTTTGATCAGATTTACCTGTCATTATGCGTTAGCTGGCAGCGTTTAACATCTGGTACAGAAATGACCCCAAACCGTTTGTACTGTCCATCCCCAATGGAGCGAGAGACTTCCAGGACACCCAGAACACGCCCTTCCCTGAAAAGGAGAACCAATTGCAAAGGGAAATATGTTATGTAGGTGGTAAGGTTAAACTTCTCAAGTTGTGCGCTGGCTTTGAACATAGGGTTGCAATGTCTACATGCCCACTGCATTAGCTGACAGTCAATGGCTGGGAATGAAGCATTTTGGACTCCAGCACACTGGAATGGGGTCGTAATGGAAATGGCTATCTTGAACCTTCAGAAAGGAGGAAGACCTGGTGACTTGTAATGAGAAAATTCTATTTGGCTTCTCACTAGTCAGACAAAAAGCTTAGTTTAACAAGTAAATTGGCTTGCTTGCATACAAGGCCTGAACTTGGAAATGTTGTTCTCTTGAACTACAACTCCAAGGATTCACCAGCCAGCATGGCCACTATAACTTAATAGTCCAAAAAAGACTTGGCTACATTTTGAAAAACATGAATTCATAGTTTCAATTTTTTTCATAGTCAAAAATGCTAAATTAAAAATCAATCAATGCTCCTTAACTGCATAATGCTATGTCTGAACTTAATGGTGCTGAACAAATTTAATGAAGGGAGAACGACTAGGTAAACATTCACAGTTTATACCACACTTGATGAATAGAGGCATCATGGGTGGGGTGGAAAAATAGTAAAATCTCATTTGCTGTTCAGAAACCCAATGAATGTTGAGCAGCTGGCTGAGTCTTCAGCCCCACCAAATATGTGACCCAAGATTCATCCTGCTCTTGCCTCTTCTGCTAAATTGGTGTATTACCTGACATTTCCTCCAGCCTTCTGAATCCTCATCCGTTCATCGTACTGAGTTGGGTTATGCTCCTTACTCAGACTTAAAGCTGTGTATTTCTGACTCTCTTCATTGTAACGACACAAAAGCGCCTGCACTGGCAAAAAAAAGCCCTTGTGAGCAAAAAGTAAATACTGTATTGTAAATCCTAAGGCAGGGGTTCTCAACCTTTTAAAGCCAGGAGCTGGATCACGTCACCTCAGACTGTTGGCGGATCAGACTGGTGTGTCCCCTGGTGGTGGCAGGACCACCCTGGGCCCCTAACCCCCCCTGCCACTGATGCCTCCAGCCTGCCAACACTGCCCCCGTGCCGCCGCTGCCATTTCCCTGCTTACCGGCCTCCATGGGTGAAGGAGGAGCCCTGCCTGTCCTTGCCTGTGCTCGGCCAGAGCGGCACCCAGGAAAGACATGGACAGCTGCATGCATCTGCCGCTTCTGCCACCGCCGGCGTCCTTGTCCCCTCTGTCTGTCTTAGCATGTCCCTAATGTCACTCCATAGCAGGGTGGATGTTGTAAGAAGGCTTTTAGGGACATCCCAAGCCAAGTGGAGGGGAAAAGGACGACAGCAATGGCGGCAGCGATGGCAGCGGAAGTGAGGGTGTGGAATGGTGACATGGGCTGGATCTGGCCCACAGGCCGTAGGGTGAGAAACCCTGCCCTAAGGTCTCTGCTTGGCATAGACAAGTTACACTTATACTACAAACAAACTTGTAAGTAAATTTGCTGCAACAGCTATTAGTCATTTCCTGATCTGGAAAAAACAACACTGGGCTCACAGTGATACTTAGTGTTCACTAAGAAAACCCAAAAAGACCAGAGTTACTATTAAGGTACATTTTCTCCAACAAAGAGTTTAAGGCTATTTGCTCATAATTGTGGGATATAGTAAAAAGATAATTTTAAGAAGCCAAATATTCCTTTTCTAGCGTCTCACACTAACTATAATCCAGCATTATGCCAGCACTTCAGTGCCAGAATGTTCTTTCCCACAGCGGCACCAGAAAAACAATAAAAGGAAAGTTTGAAAACCCAGCTACCTTGATCAGATTTGGGGTGACTACATGAAGGCTGAAATGCGGATGTGAAATCACATTCTTGAGTCTACTGATGAAAGCAATGTGGTCAGTGGGTGCCGTCCCCAATAGATTTAGTTTAATGGAGGTGGAACCTTTTTTACTCACTCAGTGTATGCTGAACTTACAAGTACCAGTGTTACTTACCCGGCTATCTCCAAGGTTGGCAATATACAAAGTATTGTCAATCACCAGCACACAGGTTGCTGTGGAGCCATCCTTCCAAGCAGGTTTCCTACAAAGAGAAGAAATTGGAAGCAAAATGTTTGAGCCCAATTCTTCCTTGAGGCATAACCCAAACCTGTTTCAAGACTCCAATTGTAAATGAAGGGGCTAGAAAGCAGACCAAGTGCTTAAGAAATCTTCAACACTTGAGAGATTTAAAAAATCTTTACTAGCAATTTGTCTTTTACCACTAGATTTTTAATTCTGTGTTCAGAAATACATCGAACTATTCATGTTTTCAAGCTCCCAATGCCAATTCATCTGGCCCACGTCGCCCTCGTCACTCTGCATGGGTGTGTTTTACTTCCACTTCTGGGAGGGATGAGGGTGGCATGAGCCAGATTAATTGGCGTTGGGGGCAGACAGGAAAAAGCTAGACAGTGAATCAGGTAGAAAGCTTGATTAGAAGCAGAGCTTCCCAATCTATATCTGCCTTACAGATCTAGATCCATATTTAACTCAGTGCAGGCTTGACTATCCAATCCATCATCTGGTCCTATTCTTTGGGATGAGTTTCAGCCAGTGACACTGGATGGGGTCAATAAGGCACTTAAAGCCACTATTCTACTTTTGACTCTATCATATCATAGCTGATAATGTCACCTGAAAATGGGCTGGACAGATAATAAATGCCTTCTTACAGGAGGGCATGGTTCCTCCATGTTTAAAGGAGACTGATGCACACACGTCTTCTCTGGGAAGCGGACGTGAGGCTTTCCTCATTCTTTGTCCTCCTAGATCTCTCGGTGGCTTTTGACACCATCTACTAAAGTATCCTTATGGAGAAGCAGTGAGGCTGAATCCTGACAAGATGGAGGTCCTGATGTTGGGAGAGGCCATGTACTCAACTAGGGGGTCTAGCCCTTCTTTGAATGGGGTAGCCCTTCCTTTGAGGGACCAGATTTGCAGCTTAGATCCAGCCTTTAACTTGAAGCAGTAGACTGCAACAGTGTCAAAAGCTGAATTTCCCAGTTACACCAAATTGCTCATGGACAAGTCTGGTCCATGCATTACTAGCTTCAAGAATTGACTACTGTGATGCTATCTGCATAAGGCTGCCCTTGACTCTGATATGGAGATTACAACAGGTCCAGAGTATGGTGGTCAGATTGATAACTGGGGTGAAGACTTTTGAACAAATCGCTCCATCTCTGGCCAATCTCCACTACCGCCCTGTTCCTTTCCGTATCAGGCACAAGGTGTGAACATTAACTTACACAGCACTGTACAGTTTACGAACTTGTTATCTCTTGGAACATCTCTCCCAAAGAACATCTGCCTGCATTACCCGATCCTCTCAAGCAATGCAGCTCCAGGTTCCAACACAAAGGATAGCTAGGAAGTCTCTGACAAAGTTAAACTTGAAAAGTTTTCTTGAGTTTAAACTTGAAGCCAGGCCTTCACCAACACTATGGAAAACCTTGCTAGTGGAGCTGTGTCAGCCCCCATCCCTTCAACATCATTCTCCCCTCAGCCAATTAAGACAATTGTTTAGTTTCATTGATTAGAATTTAAATTTGTATATTTTGCCCTTTCTGATTTTCTTAATTTAAACAAACACCTTTAGTGTGATGATATCGTTGTCAAAATCATTCAATTTTTGTTTTTTGGTTGTCCTTATTTGTCTAGAGTAGGATAACGTCCTAGAAGAGTGGTATATAAATTTAATTGAATTCATGCACATTTTCAATTAATGTTTCTCTTAATAAATGTGTTTTATTCCAAATGTCAAACTGAAAACCACAGTGAAAATGTGAATAACAGCAGAATTTTAAAAATGTGTTCTGTTCTATATAGTAATTCAGCAAATGCAAGTGAGGTTAACTGTTTTTAAAATGTGAATTAAATGAAAACCTCCAGCATCTAGTTAGAATTCCTCTTGAACTAATAGCCATGTGCAGGAATTGCTTGACATGGGGAAGAATTCAACAATGCTGTCCCCTATCACTCCTTTCTCAAGTGGTACCCATCCAAAAAATTACTGACACTATTGTGACAACTATGTTCTTGTCAATTTTCTACTTACTGGCTGGAAGCCTGCTTGAGAAATTCCTCATCCGTATGTTTGAAAGTATCCAGAAGGCATCGTCTTATCACTTTCTCCACACTGGGCACTTCTCCTGTTATATAACCCCAAAAGAGTGATCAGTCACAATTAAACTTGCCTGACAGCAGACCATGCATATTCTGTCATAAATAAGCCCAATACCTACATGATGTGACCATTTCCCCTCAACCTAAGTCAGTAGTGGTGAACCTTTTAGAGACTGAGTGCCCAAACTCACCTTCGCCACAGACTCAACAGGCTGCTGTCTGCGCCTGTGAGTTGCCCGCCTTACCCCAGACGGGAGGGAGGAAACACTCTCATTGTGCTGCTGGGCAGACAGGTGGGGCGAACTCTGATGGGGCGATGGCACACATGGTCACAGAGAGGGCTCTGAGTGCCCTCCCTGGGACGCGTGCCATAGGTTCGCCATCACTGATCTATGTAGTCAAGTTCTACAAACTCAGAAAGCAGCTCCAACTCAAGCTGTCCTCTGGGTATTCCTTCAACAATTCATTCATTGGGTCTACAACCATCTAGGATACAGCAACAAGCCCTTCCACGTTCTTAAATATATGATTGTTAAGACCATCAACATAAACTACCACATACTATCACTTACCACAGTAAATATCTCGACATTTAAAGTTCACCCCTCATTTCTGTCATTTTATCAACCTCCCATCATCAGTAAGGAAGTGTTCTACTACAAAGCACTGCATTCTCTTCTTATACTTTCCCAAATCTCTTGACTTAAATCCAACTTCCAGCCCCAACTAGCTCCCAAAGAATTGGTTGTTGAACAGCAAGTCACTCTTTCAATAAATGGGAGAATATCTTACATAGGCAAGATATAAATGGGATTAGTTAATACAGTAATACCTCGGATAACGCTAAGACTTGGTTCCACAAGTCTTGGTATTATCTGATTTTTAGTGTTATCCGATGCATGCAGTGATGGGATGTCAAAAATTCTACTACCACACCATGATGTCATGGACGTCATGGGCGTGGTCAACGTCATGACGTCATGGGCGGAGCCAACGTCATGACGTCATGACGTTGTGGGCAAGGCCAAAAATAAAAAATAAAATAAAAAAAAATAAACATGCACACAGACCCGTAAATAACTTAAAGAAATAAAATAAATAAATAAATAAAATAAAAATTAAATAAAAGTACAACCACCCACCCAAAACGCAAATAAATCACCCACCCACCCTAAATATAAAAGCCTCACTTACCTTCCTTGGCGCCGACGAACCTCCATGTGGCCCGGGGCCACCCGGCAAGGCACACTGCCCCCGACTGTGGCCGTTTCCTCCTACGAAGGCCGCGGCCGGCCCTGCATCCGCCGGCCACGGCCGCCACAGCCCCTGCCTGGCCACCGAACTCCCACGGGCACGTTGGTGCCTGGCCGCGCCATCCGCCCGTGCCGCGCCCTCCTAGGGACTTGGGCCCGACAAACCCCCGTGCCCTGGGTAAGCCCGGCGGGGCTCGCCACCGCCGCATCGTCTTCTGCCGGGCGCCTGCTGCTTCCTCGGGCCGTTGCCTTTTCGGCCCCGCCGGGCTTACCCAGGGCATGGGGGTTTGTCGGGTTTGCCCAAGTCCCTAGGAGGGCGCAGTGCGGGCGGACGGCGCGGCCAGGCACCAACGTGCCCGTGGGAGCCAGGTGGCCGGCTAGGGGAGGTGCCCTTCTCTTAGGGCTGCCGCCGCTGCTGCCGGAGCCACTCTAAAATGGGGCGGCTCCAGCTTCGGAAGATTTTTTTAAAAAAAAATTGGAGCTAAAATGGCTCCAATTGACTGCGCATGTCCAGAAACTCAATCTGACGCATGCGCAATGTGTCAGATTGAGTTTCTGCACATGCGCAGTCAATTGGAGCCATTTTAGCTCCGATTTTTTTTTTTAAAAAATCTTTCGGTGAGGCGTCCGGAACCGGACGCCTCAAAAGTGGACTCCCCTGCCGGAGAACTCTCCGGGATTGGTCCTACCGGTTCCACGGATCCGTCTGGAACCGGGGACATCCCATCACTGGATGCATGTTAAAATCCTATGGGATGGATCGGATAACGTTAAAGCTCCATAGAGACACATTGTAACCGCGGAGGCTTTAGCGGTTGTTATCCGATCCATCCCATAGGACTTTAATGTTATTCGATCCAATTCTCCTCCCCAGATTACTTAACATTATGCGATTTTAGCGTTATCCAAGGTAAACGTTATCCGAGGTATTACTGTATATATAATGACACGCATGCAGGCATACAGAGATTTTCTTTAGTGGGCAATGAAGGCCAGGCAATGAGTATCAATTCCCCAATTGGGACTACCAACCCTTACCCTTAGGAAATTTTTTAATCATATTTTGATGGAGATTCTGTGCTGCATAATTTGAAGCTCGAACTCCTCCATGTCCATCAAAGACAGCAAAGTATGAAACACGGGATCTGTACAAGACATAGATGCATCGATGGATTAACCTTTCTCTTCAACTGATCAAAAAACCCAAATTTGTAATTGCACCTGTATTACTAGAAGAGCCACTGAAAGAATTCCCCTTTATCTTTGTCCAGTTTCATGTACAGACTGTTCACTGGACTTTGCAAATATCATCTTTTCTATAATTCACACATTGAGCAACATATTTCCTAAATCAGGAAGAAAAAGGCATACTTCTTGCAACACTCAGTATAAAGTTCTACTGACAGATGAGATATGGAAACACACCAGTGTCTATATAAAGACGGTAAAATTCTACACAGGGACTGCGGTGGTTTAGTAGTTAAGATGCTGAACTTGATGCCTGGAAAGTTGGCAGGTCAGCAGTTCAAGACCCGAGTGCTGTTCAATGGAGTGAGCTCCTATCTCTGTCTCAGCTCCTGCCAACCTAGCAGTTCGAAAGCAAAAAATTCCAAGTAGATAAATAGGGACCACTTTGGTGGGAAGGTAAACAGTGTTCTGCAGTCATGCCGTCCACATGTCCACAGAAATGTCTGTAGACACAGACAGAGCTGGCTCTTTGGCTATAAACAAAGATGAGTATCGAACCCTAGAGTCGAATATGACTGGCTTTTGAGCCAGGGTGACCTTTATCTTACGTTTACGTAAGATAATAAAGCACCATTTCCTGTACAACATGGGAGAGAATAAATGCAGAAAAATTAAGAGTAAGTGTAGATAAATGTAGGACTCACATCTGAGAAGGCAAAGGGCTGCACTCCTCTGTGATATCGTTTAGAATGACATGGGCATCTTGCATCTCTTCTCGCTCTCCTTTCCTCTCTGCCACATACCCTTTCAGACCAAATATCCCTGCAGAATCTAAACAGAAACCAAGCAAAAACACATACCAAATTTAATTTAGACATTCAGCCCTAAATCAAAACAAATGCCTAACAAAGCTAAGGAAGCAGCAATTTAAAAATCTTTTCACTTCAAACTGTTTTGAAGCTTTAAATCAATGGTGGACAACAGTAGCCCTCCAGTAACACACACACACACACACACACACACACACACACACACACACACACACACACACACACACACACACACACACACACACACACACACACACACACACACACACACACACACACACACACACACACACACACACACACACACACACACACACACACACACACACTTTTTAGTCTTGTTTTTGACCACAACTACAGTCATCCCTAAGAACAAAGTACACTGCTTAGGTCTGATGGAAGTTTCAAATCAAAAACATCTGGAGGGGCATAATTGTCCATCCTGGCTTTAAATCCCAATTATGGCACCTGTGGGTGACAAGACCTCCTCTGATTGAAACAAAAGGATCTGGTTCTAAAGAACGACTTAGCAGAAGACTTCAATCAGAATGCTCCAGCAAGGCCAATCAAGTAAGGCAGTAAGTACAGTAATACCTCATATAACATTAGTATCGAATAACACTAAAATCGCATAACATCAAGGAATCTGGGGGGAAGAATTGCATCAGATAACATTAAGATCCTATGGGATGCTTCAGATAACAACCGCGAAAGCCTGTGTGGTTACAATGTATCTCTATGGATCCCATAGAGGATCAGATAACACTAAAAATCATATAACACCAAGACTTGTGGAACCAGGTTTTAGTGTTATATGAGGTTTTACTGTATAGCCCTCAGAGGAAGAAGTGTCTTTAACAGGGAGGGAAAATATTTAAAGCTCGCTATCTCACTGATTTGAAATCCATTAAAAATTCTTAACTTGTGACACAGTACTAGATTAATGACTGCACAACTAGACTGGGCAATTGTATTTTGGTCAAGTATAGTCACAATGGTGCATTTCAGGGACTATTATAAGCTTGGCTGAAATCAGGCAAGAGAGCCTCCCATGAAAAAAAGGAGAAATACAGACAAGCATCAAATTGAAAGAAATGCTAAAATATATCAGAGAGTAAGCAAAACAAAAAGAGAAAACATATTGTGGCACCTTAAAGACTAACTGCTGCATTTTAATGTTAACTTTCATGGATCAAGTCCACTTCATCAACTAACATTAAAATACAGCAGTTAGTCTTTAAGGTGCCACAATGTTTTTTGTCTTTTTGTTTTGTTTACTCTCTGATATACTTGCACAGACTAACATGGCTACCATTTTAAAAAGAATTGACTTGGGCCAGTGTTCAAATCTCCATCCATCTTAACTTGTGGTATCAATTTACCCACATTACCTCTCCTGAATTCTGCTTACTATTTTGCTTTTGCAGGACTTTGGTGATCACGTTAACAGTAACTGAAAGAAAATCTACTTATTTAATTTTTACAAATAAAACAAAATACACTAGTACCCCGGATAACGTTATGACTTGGTTCCACAAGTCTCGTCGTTATCCGGTTTTTAACGTTGTGCGATACATTGATCACACAATGTTAAAAAAAAGCCCTGTTTCTCTGGAGGCTGCAGCAAGCCAGAACGTCGGGATTTGAATCCTGACATTTTGGCTTGCTGCAGCCTCCAGGGATGTGGGGGAACTTTGAAAACAGCTTGGATTGAGTCTCCCCACCTCCTTGGACCCGGCGGAGGGGTCAGAGACCCCAAAATTGGTTTTAAAAAAACATCCATTTTTTTTATCAATTTTGGGGTCTCTGACCCCCTCGCCGGGTTTAGGGAGGTGGGGAGACCCGATCCAAGCTGTTTCTGGGCTTCCCCGACGTCCTCAGCCAGTGCAGCAAGCCAAAATGTCAGGGTTTGAATCCCAACATTCTGGCTTGCTGCAGCCTCAAAGAGGGTGGGGGAACTTCAAAAATAGCGCGCATCGGCTCTAGGGAGGTCGGGAGACCCGATGCGCGCTAATTTTGAAGTTCCCCCACCCTCTTTGAGGCTGCAGCAAGCCAGAATGTCGGGATTCGAACCCTGATGTTTTGGCTTGCTGCACTGGCTGAGGACATCGGGGAAGCCCAGAAACAGCTTGGATCGTGTCCCCTACCTGCTTCAGAGAGATCAGAGGACCCGATTTACAGCTGCAGGATGGCTGGGGAAGCTGACGGGGACTCCCTGTCGGCTTCCCTAGCAACCCGCCCTTGCCTCCGCAGCTGAGGGGTGGCTGGGGAAGCCGACGGGGGAGCCCCCTTTAGCTTTCCAGCCTCCCCAACCCTGCCTCCGTAGCTGCAGGGTGGCTGGGAAGCTGAACGGAGAACCCTGTTCAGCTTTCCAGCCACCCTGCTGCTAAGAACGACTGTATCGGATAACGTTAAAAATCTCGTTATTCAATAGAAGATTTTTCCGAAAATCTTGTAACGTTATGCAGTTTTCACGCTATATGGTACTCGCGTTATCCGGGGTATTACTGTACTACCATTACTAATCAACACCCATGGCAGCTATGTAATAAAAAAGAGGTCTCATATGCACTGTAGGTCTGAGTTCCTTAGCAAGATACACAGAATATAAATACGACACAAATACTATAGTAACCAGCAAGAGAAAAGGAATCTGTAGCAGTATCCACAAGGAAGAAGGAACCCTTTCTTTGCAGAGGTAAGTATCTTGCTCAGTAAGATTTCTACTTCAGGGAAGAACATCCTTATATTTTTGTAAGTAGGATGTACTAAGGCAGTTCTCAACCTTTTAAAACCGGGGCCAGGTCACGCTTCTTCCAACAGCTTTGGGGGCCAGACAGCCATTTTACCCTTCCTCCACCACATGGTACTTCCTGGTGTGGTGGAGGGGCCACATGAAATGGTGTTGCAGGCCGCATTTGGCCCACAGGCTGTGGGTTGAGAATACCCGTACTAAGGAAACAAGTCATCTTTACACTAATTTAAAGTACCACTAGAACAGAAAAATATTTGGTTTCAGATTGTCTGAAAACCTTTACAAACTTTCTTTTCCACAAGTTCTTCACTCCCATTCTTCTCTTCTTCAGTGGATTTCCTCTTTTCACCCTTTCCATAGCTCACTGGAAGAGAAACTTGCTCTGTGAACTGTGACTCTAAAAAAGAAAATCCATTATTATGGAAGCATGCTGCTCTTTAACATTAAAAAAAAAATCTTTTTCAACTCCAGCGCTAGAAAAGTATGCTATAACAGTTCCTGCTATTATAGTATACAGTCCATGTTTTAGAACCCCAACACGTTATTGATTTTGCACTACAGTTCAAGATTTGTTCTTCTATTACCACAATCTGACTCCAATATTTTCCAGTGATCATTTGCTCCAGTTCTAAGGTTAGTTAACATTTGCAGGATTCAAACATGCATTATTTAAGTATGTAAGAATCCAAAGAAGGCAACATAAAACACATGGAGAATGCTGCTTACCTACATTTCCACTGCTAGCAGGTGGGAGATCATCAAAAAGCAAAGAACTCCCTGATCCTGAAAGAGAAGATAACACATATCTAGAGGCCAGATTTCCAAACGAGCTTCACAGACAAGATGACATTTTAAAAATGCCATCCTACCAATTTTTAAAAAAATTCTTAATTGTAACAGTTCAATTTTAATGCTGTCTTGATGTTTTTGTGAGTTGCCCAGAGTCATCTTGGCGAGGGGGCGGTGGTAGAAATGCGAGTAATAAACAATAAAAAAATACCTAAACCTTTGCCTGTTTAGGACTCACCACTGAATCTAAAAGACAAAACTAGGAAGGGACTATTTAGATTACAACCCAACAGCTACTTAACTAAAAGTAAACTCCAGGGGATATGTTTAGTAGGTTGATCTTGAAAGAAATCAACTGCTCCTTGGAAGGTCAAATATTGAAGATGAAGCTAAAGTACTTTGGACATCAAATGAGAAGAGAGGATTCACTTCAGAAAGCCTTGATGCTGGGAAAGGTAGAGGGCAAAAGATGGGGACGGCCAAAAATGAGATGGCTAGATGGTATTGTAGACCCAACGGGCACAAAGCTGGGGGTGGGTTGAGGAGGATGGTGGAGGACAGAAGTGCCTCACATGCAATGGTCCATGGGGTCGCAAAGGTTCAGACTCGACTAAACGACTGAGTAACAACAACAACAAATATATATATATACAGTCAAACCTCGCATAAAGAGCGTTTCACTTAAAGAGCAACATTTTCTCTGAATGTTCGCTTCGCTTAACAAATAAAACCAAGCAAAAACTCACTTAACAAATAAATCAGGGTTTGCAATCCCTCCCACAGTTGGTCATTTAAGGTAAAGGTAAAGGTTTCCCTTGCTCGAAAGCCAGTCATATCCGACTCTAGGGTTCAGTGCTCATCTCTGTTTCTAAGCCGAAGAGCCAGCGCTGCCTGCTTCTGCAGACGTTTCCATGGTCATGTGGCAGGCATGACTAGACACCGGAGCGCATGGAACGCTGTTACCTTCCCACTGAAGTGGTCCCTATTTATCTACTTGCAATTAGTATGGGTTCCCATACTAAGTGGCTTGTTTAAGGAGTGCCATTCTGGGTCTGAACTATGGGAATACTGGCGTGCAGTTTTGTACTGTTTTTAACTTTAGATAACTTTTAAACTTTTACGATTTTATATGTTTTTATCTTTTACCTTATTTTATCGTGATGTAAGCCGCCCAGAGTCGGGTTTTCCCGAGTGGGGCGGGGTAATAAATTCAATAAATAAATAAATAAATTTCTTGCTTTCGAACTGCTAGGTTGGCAGGAGCTGGGTGTAAAAGAGCAAACTCGCTTAAAGAGCAATCCCGTGGGACGCATTATGCTCTTTAAGCGAGGCACCACTGTGTGTGTGGCAAGGATGCCATCTATCGCCATACAGCAAAGAGTCCATTCTCTCTCTCACACACACACCCTCTCTCACACACATTCACACACACACACCCCTCTCTCTCTCTCACACACACACACACAGACACTCACACACACACACACGAGTGAAAGGCAAGATAGAGCCAAAAAAAGTCATACCCAAGTCGGTGCTTCGGCCTGGTAGAAGATCATCGAAAAGCACGGGTCCTTTCTGCCCTTCCTTCTCTAGAAAAAGCACATATGACAACACACACACACACACACCCCTCGGGAGAGAGATCCATGGTCCCCGAGGACTGACTCCTCCGCCCCCCTTGCCTGGTTCGCTGCCCCAGATCCTGTCAGGATGGAAGCAACCGCCGCCTCCATCCTCCTCACGATCACAACACGGGGCAGAAGCCGCCGCCGACACCCCGACACCCCCCCCCCCAAATCCTGGGAAGGCCATTCGGGCCCCTCCGTCAGGAGGCTGTGGCTTGTCCCGTGGGGGCGCCCGACTGTCCATACGTGACGCGTGTCTCGGCCTCCCGGGCGCGCCTCCACACGGGACTCATCCTGGCCCTGGAAGAAGCGGCTGCCCTTTCCCCCGGGCAACTCACCTGCAGGCGCCGGAGGGGTCGGCTCCGGAAGGTCGCCGAAGAGATCCATCCAGCCTGAAGCGGCAACGGCGGCGGCGGCCAGCCCAGGCCCCTCCTGCTTCCTCATCCTCCTCTCCCTCCTCAATGGCCGGCGCCGCTGTCAATCATCCGAGTGAAAGGGCACAGGGCCCGCCTCCTCCTCATTGGCTCCCCTTTTCTCCGCTCCCAAGGCGATCCTGGGGCGCGTTCCCTTAAGGGGCGTGGCCACCGCTGCCTTCCGCCCGAAACAGAGAACTAACCACCGCCACAACCACCATGGCTTCTTCTCATTGGTCAAGGGCTCGGGAAGGCGGGACTGGAACGTTCGTGGGGCTTCTCACGCCCTTCAGTCTTTTTAGACAGGGGTGCCCAAACTACGGCCTGTGGTGGGCTGGATCCGGCCTCCGATGCCAATTCATCAGGCCCACGAAGCCCTTGTTGCTCCCAGAAGCGGAAGTAAAACGTGCCCGTATGCCCCTTGTCACTCCTGGAAGCAGAAGTGAAATGCGCCCGTACAGGCACGTTTTGCTTCTGCTTCCAGAAATGACAAGGGCTTCATGGGCCGGATGAATTGGCATCGGGGACTGGATTCAGGCCCCGGGCCATAGTGACCGGCCCGTGGCCCAAAATGTTTGGACACCCCTGCTCGTTCCCGCCATGTGCCCTCTCAGCATTTGTCTTCACTCAGTATGGTTCTCTGACCATGCCCTCAGTGCGCTTAGTGCAGGAGTTCTCAACCTTTTAAAGCCTGGGGCCTGGTCATGTTCCCTCAGACAGCTTCGGGGGCCGGATCCGGATGGCCATTTTGCCCTTCCTCCACCACATGGCACTTTCTGGTGTGGTGGAGGGGGTGGGTCGTCCCCCCACATGAAATTGTGCCATGATGGCAAACCTTGGCACTAGCTGTTATTGAACTTCAATTCCCTGATCAGCAGGCATCCTAACTTGGGCTTCTGGTAATTGAAGTCCAAGAACACCTGGAGCGCCAAGTTTCACCATCATTGGCTTATATTCATAACTCTGTCTTGGGTTCATCCACTCCAAGATAAGAAGGGTAATGTGGTTGTCTGGCTATAGAAAGAAACCTGGTCATGTAAATGTTACACTGGGTACTCGGAAGTAATTTATTATTCCCTTCTGTGGGCACCCTGAAACTACTACTTGCTTGTACAAGGTTGCTATTGCCAGGGTATGCCCGATTGCAGTTCAGAAATATCACAATCTTCTAGGAGGCTCTTTCTTTGTTCCTCAGTAGAGCATGACAATCGCAGGAGATGTGCAGGAGGAAATGTCTTACTTGTCCCAATCCACTGAGATCAGTTTAAGAAATGATTTCCCAATTGCAGCAGCATATATGCATGTGTGTTGCGGATGACCACCACAGTATATTTGAGCGGTGATGATAGACTATGTTGGCATATGTTCAGTCCATATGCATCTCTTTGTTCATTAAAGGTGAATATAACTGTCAAAATTGAGACTGCTTGTGGCTTCTTCTGTACCCATATCTTGGAACTTTCCTTCCCTTTATTATATTTGCCAGTAAAAAAAAAATAACTTTTCAGACTTTGATTGTAGCCTAACTACAGTCAAACATCACATAATGAGCGTTTCGCTTTGCGAAAAATTCACATAACGAGCGAGTTTTTCGCTAAATGGTCCGACTCACATAACGAGAATTTTCGCTATGCGAGTCGGACTTTCCCTATGGAAAAACTCACATAACGAGTGTTTCTATGGGGAAAATTCGCATAATGAAAATTTTTTGCTATGTGAGTTTTTCCCCTTGAAACGCTTGTTATATGAGTTTCCCCATAGGAATTTTCACTATGCGAGTTTGCTTCACATAGCGAAAAACTCACATAGCGAGGAGCCTCGCAGAACAAATTAAATTCATTATGCAAGGTATGACTACTGATGATTGAATGCAGATGGGTTTACATGGTATAAGACAGCAATGACATTTTCTGTTTTGGTACTTTGTTCTCTAAAAATTAATAAGAACCTAAAAGAATAGAGCTGCATACATTTAAAAAAAAACATTCTTTATCCCTTTTCTATCCATCAGAGCTCCCAATGCAACAGACCATCTTATGATCCTGTATCTGTCTTTATTATATAGCCAACTTCCTGTAACAGTAATGATTTCATGGTTATAGGACACATACAGACTGCTAAAGCCTTGCCATAGAATCCCCAATGTAAAACTCATATGTTGCTATATGTTCAATAGCAATTATGCTTAAATACTGCCCCATAGCGCTTAGCACACTCTCTGGCCAGATGCATCTCTCGTTTCCCAAAAAGGGACTCACTGTCAACATTGACAGCGCTTGTTTGTGCTGACAAAAAAAGTACTTCCCATATTTATTTTGCAATGACTCTCTGCTTCACTTAACATGACAACTAGGGATGGCCACCACCTCGCTTCTTTCTATGTCTTGGGACTGTTTACTAAGATTCTGCTGTGATTACCTCACCTTTTGAAAGTGTAGGAAAGTCTGTAGCATTCACACTGAACATGACCATTTCTTTCATGGTATACAAGGCAAGAATGTCGAGCGGCCAGTCTAACACAGGTGAACAATCTCAAAGGGGCATAGGGTTTTAATAATAATAATAATAATAATGATGATGATGATGATGATGATGATGATGATGATGATGATGATGATGATGATGATGATGATGATGCAGTGGTTATGTACTGTTAAGCTTCGTGCAGTTCGTTTCTTTTAACTAAATACCGAGTAACTTGAAAAAGGATATTTTTAATGGAAGTCCCCAGCTTCTGCCCTCTCTTGACCAATGGAATTAATAATAATAATTTGAAGGCTGTGATGATACTGGAGAGACTCAAAACATAGTGAGATCAGTGCTGGTCATGGGCCCGTTTGCCCTGGTTCGGTAGAACTCATAGTAACAATCCCAGGTGTTCTTCGGGGGGGGGGGGGGGATAATCTTCCTAGGAGATCACCTGGGGTGGTTATCTTTTTTTGAAGTGACCCAAAATGGCTGCTGGTGAGTGCGCATGTGTTAAAATACCAATTTTATTTATTTATTTACTTATATTTACTATCCCGCCCCAATCGGGTAAACCCGACTCTGGGCAGCTTACAGCATGGATCAAAATCACAGGTTAAAACTAGTATAATAATTATGTTTAAAACCATAAAAATTCATAAGAAAATTAAAAGAACACACAGGTAAAAAATCGGAGCAGGAAGAGATGGCAGTCCCCTAAACCAACCAACCTGCATGGGATCCCACGTTACTGGGTCCCCATGCATGTGTGCCTCCAGTGTATGTAGTGTGTATTTTTATGTGTTTTAATGTGTATTTTTACATTTTAAAAATATTTTTATGTGTATTTAATGTGTTTTTACGTGTATTTAATTTGTATTTTTGTGTTTTTATGTGTTTTTTTTAAACTTTGGCTCTGCCCACGACGTTGGCTCTGCCCACGATGTCATGATGTTGGCTCCGATGACGACATCACGACGTCATGATGTTAGCTCCGCCCAAGACGTTGGCTCTGCCCACAGTGCTGTAGTAAAATTTTTGGCTGCCCATCACTGGGCGAGATCGTTTCCTATAGATTAAAAAAATTGAGGGATGGGCTGGAAAGTCCCAGGATGCCTTGGTAGCATACGCTGTTCATTCCTGGTTTAACACATTTGGTTACACCAATAGAAAAAGGCTATCTAGGTTCTAGTTTGCTGTCCCCAATATAAGAAGGATTTTGTTGTTCAGTAGAATTATGTATAATTCTAAAAAAAAAATCTGCATAGGTTAATCAAAAATACGATATTTGCCAGCATATAAAACTCACTGGAGTATAAGATGCACACCATCATTACCAAAATAGCCCACTATATACAGTAGAAGGCACACTCCATTTTTCCAGTGTATTTTAAGGGGGGGAGTGAGTCTTATATGCCAGCAAATAGGGTACTTCCCATGTTTATTTCATTTGAAATGCTTTATTTTATTTAACAAGACATCATTTGATTAAGAGAATAAAGAAAAGGTTCGAATACACACTGTCCCATATTTGCATAAATGCCACATTTATTTCTTTAATTGAACAATGCCTTAAGTGTACACAAACAGTTCAAGACCCTAATTTCCAACACTCATAATTTAAGACATCAAGAAAACTAGACTCAGTACTTCAGTATTGTTATTTATAACGGGTGTGCCCACAGCAATCACATATATACAAAGCAAGAGAAATGGTCTCCCAGCACTTGGAGATGATGTCACAGGAAGAACTCATGTGGACAAACTAGATAATGGAAGCACAGGCAAAATAAGATTAATAAAAAAATAAAAAGTGACCACAATCTCTGTTATACAGTACAATCTTGATATTGAGTCATAGCTCGTGAGTGATTAGAGATCCTTCATACAGAGCATTCAATACACAACAGAGAGACAGTAAAGCATATTAAACAATTAAATGTCTTGTGTTCTTGCATGTTACCTTAGAGGCAAACAATCTCTAAGCCAATTGATCTTCAGTCTCTTATTTCCTTGCTTGCCTGTTGCTTTATAATTGCCAGGATTACTTTACCATGACTGAGATCTGGTCCTTCTTGTGGAAGGTGGTAGAAAAAGCATATGTTCTTTGGGGTGAATTTATTGGAATTGGAAAGAAAATTATATTGGGGGGAAACAGTGCCTCTTGTGGTTCTTAAAACATTCTATGGAAGTGTATAAATCTAACATGAAATGAAACCATAGTTTTCTCACATGACATTACATTATCACACCAGCCTCTCTATAAACACATGTTATGCTGTAGTATCAGTGTGCAAAAGAGATAATTGATAGCTCCCTCATTGGTATTTCATGCTGAAACTAATGAGTTTTCTTTTCTACAGGATTTCCTGAAACAATTTTTAAAAAAACTTCATGAACATTTGTCCCCAACAAAATCCCATGGACAGTTGAGAATAACTGTATCTAAAACTCCTTACATCTCAAACTATGAAGAAAGATTTACAATAAATTAATAGAGACTCTTCTCAAGTAGTTTGAAATCTGATTGGTAAATACATATGTAACTTGATATTTTGGCAATGAATGAAGCAGTAATCTCAGCAGTATAAATGTAAAAAAAAAAGGATAGGCAGGGTAAACCAAAAACACTTATAGTTACCTCTATTCTTCCCAAAATATTGAAATCTTTTGACTTCTACGTATCGTGGGTTGTGACTTTTATACTCAACATAGGTCTGCCATGTTGTCTGTAGGTTTGCTGGCCTCAGCAACATGGAACATTGAGTGCGACTAGGCTTCCTCCCAAAATTCATGTCAATAGGGACATGTATATGAGGTTGGCTTACCTCAGCCATGTCCTATATATCCTACCTCACTATTGTTCGTAATAGTGCTTCTTCTCCATTTTTCAGTATAGGTAATATAATACACGTTCTTGTCTGGGGTTGTTTGATCCAAACAAATAGGAAACAGATGGCATAATTTGTTTCATTCATTGCCATGAACACAGCACAACAGTTCTTTGACTGTGCTTGAAAAATAATTCCCTACCCAAGACCTCCCACAGTTTTAGCTAGGAGATTATGAGAGTTGTGGCCCAAAAAAACTAATTTTTCCAAGTTTTGATCTATGCTCCTGTTATTAAAACCTCATGGTGATAATAGAGGCATGGATGATAAAGTCAAGTCAGCTTGGATAGATTTTCAAAAGGCATGAGGGAACAGTTTATTAAAGCAGGAGTTTCTTTGTTGTTTCAAAACACTTAGGCCGAGTCTAGCAAGAAAACCAAAGGATATACAGTAATACCTCAGATAACGCTAAAACTTGGTTCCACAAGTCTTGGTGCTATCCGATTTTTAGTGTTATCTGATGCATGTTAAAATCCTATGGGATGCATTGGATAACGTTAAAGATCCATAGAGATACATTGCAACCGCACAGGCTTTAGCAGTTGTTATCCGATGCATCCCATAGGGCCTTAACGTTATTTGATGCAATTCTCCACCCCAGATTACTTAACGTTATGCGATTTTAGCGTTATCTGAGGTAAACGTTATCCGAGGTATTACTGTACTGTATAGATGAAAGTCACAAATTGAGGTTTGAGAGGGGTTCTCGAGTTTAACTGTTGTTTAGATTAGATTGCTGCGAATGAGATAGCTCACTTATTTCCTGATAAGGAGCTCTCCCTTTCTAATCTAAACAATTGTCAAACCCTAGAAACCACTCTGGACTCCTAACAGCTCCAAACAATTTTTAAAGTGTTAACTGGATATCTGTACAGTTTTGCTTTCATTTGTACTGTGTTCAGATAAAAATATAGACAAATATTTAAGGGGATAGTTGAAATTGAAAGAACAACTCATTCTGGGAGTTAGTAAATTTAGGAAGAAATGAACTCGGAGGATTCTATTTCCAATGCTCAGAGCCAGAAGCATTCGTTAAACAAAATGTATTCCTATGCATTAAAAAGAAAGAAGGTTGAATGAAACTAAAAGAACTTGTTACAGAACATGATATGTTTCTGGAAGCTCATGGCAAATGATAGAACAGGATGAGGAACCAACAGCCCAGAGTTACACTTCCTTTACTACTGGCCAGGCTGGCTAATGCTGATATGAATTAAGAGTCCACTGGCTCCTCAGCCATATGACAGAGAAAGGAAGGGTATCATCAATATGTCATCTACTATCTCTGGGGACAAGTCTTCATACTCTTCTTCAACTCCACATTTTCCTGTCTGCGCCTACAAAAAGATGACACTGCTACCCCATTCCTTCCTATAAAGTGGGATATTTTCCATGGTATAAAGCAAAGTGGAAGCAGCACTGGGAAAACACAGGGGAATTACACAAAGATAACTATGTTGTGTCAACTCCACTCCTTTTAAAATAAGTGAGTGGGACATCGCAGTTCCACTGTAAACACCTTGTCTGGAAGCAGCCTTAGACTGGAAAGTTGTAATGAATCAAAGTTGCCCAGCAAGACTATTTAGGAAAACAGGAAAAGTAAACCACAGGGATTGAAATAAACATATCCTGCATACTCATCTCAACTGGACTGTAAAAATAAGTGCCTTTTGTGCATATAAAATTGGTCAGTATATTTTGGAAAATCATTATGGGACAGAATGGGTGAGATCTAGCACTCCCACGGTTCTATGGAGGGCAAAGAAGAAATGCTATGCTATGTGAAGGGAGCTAGTAAAAAATGGGGAGCAGCCAAGAATGACATCAAATACCACCCAGTTGCATGATGTCTCCCAATGAGGGCATTCAGTGGGAGTTTGACACTGGACCACATCATTTCTGCTTGTTCTCTAAAGATTATACACTTTGGCTAAACCACTGGATTTATGTAGAGGGATTCAGCTCACCTATTTAATCCGTATCACCTCAAAGCACACACACAAAAGTAGAACTCTACTATCACTGCATAGACCATCTCATCTGGGTGTCATACACAAAACTAAACAGACACAACAGGAGAAGCTAGGAAAGTGAGAAACAATCACACCAGTGTATAGCCATGCTGTGGAAACTAGTCTGATGTCAGTGAGAGACACTGAGACACAAGGAGTGAGGTTTGGACATCTTCATCCATTCTCTTATGGTGGAGTTCATATATGTACCCAAATTTTAAAATGGTAAAAGCAGCGCTCTGAGCTAAAACGGAGCTTTTTTGGCAGGTAAGGTTATCTAAAAACCTGGTACAAGGATTATTTTCAGTTGTTTAGTGCCAGGCACTCAAAATTTTATTGTGTGTCTGACAGTCTATGTAAAATTCTGATACTCCAAAGAAAGAACTGAGTGACATGCAGGCATATTAAATGTTTGGAGATATGTTAGAAAGAATCACCTGATAATGAAAAAGAAGAGTTCATTGTATATCATGCCCTTTCTTTCTTAGGTCTTCCATTCTTTCTATAGCCCCATTTACTGCAAAATGATTTTTCTAATAAAATGATATGACAACAAATCTTTTTTGTATGCAGTAAACATATGTTCTCATTTTGTAGGATATCCATTCGTCTTTCTTTGAGGTTGCACTTATATTGTGCGGATATCACACACATACCAGGCACACACAACTGCTGGGAGCATTTGTTCATTGGAAATGCATTTCCCCCTTCAGATAGGTCAATTTATTACTATTCTAACTACCATATGGAATGTTGTGAAAGAAATAAGCCTACCATCTCCAGTTTCTTTACTCTCAAGCAGAAGTTCCTAAAACTGGTTTTCACTTTTACAGAAAATAAAGTAATTTAGAGAAATGTATATATCTGAACATCCAGTTCACTCTTTAGCTGGGTCAGCAAGTGTTGTGTTTGAAAGAAAATAAAGGTAGCATCAAGAAAAGCCTGATGAGGCCCTTTCCTGTGATCACAATGACTAACTTCTACTTTTTTTCCTTTATCAGAAATGAGATGCAGGATCTTATATGTGCGTAGATGTGGAAAACAACAACACATGATAAAACAATGTACAATGCTCACTGAAGTAAGTAGAAATAAATACTTTATAAATATAATCTCATACTACTCTTTCTTACTCTAGCAAGTAATTTTAAAAATGTCAATAAGTTATGATTTACCAGCACACAATCTTATCACTTTGATCTCCTTTAAGTAACATGATTTATAACTTTCACTCATTTGCAAATTCCTGTCTCTTTTAAACCAAAACAGTTGCCTTAAAAATTAAAATAAAATAGAAAAAGCTCTTGCTTTGTTAGTGGTCATATATTATCACCCAATAGAAAGAGATGGGCAGGAGATCACAGGTGCACAAGAATTTCAGAGTGTACCAGGCTTCTAAAAGTTACAATAGAAATATGTTTGGCCAACGAAGCTGTAACTTGAGATGGACCACTCTGTCGCGCAGGCATCTGGGAGATGAATGACAGAAAAGATCCAAATTTAAGGTGGGGATCCTCAAACAGCACCCATTATTTTTGTTTGATGTGATGGGTGTTTCTTTTGGACTAAATTCTTGTCTGGATTGTTCTCCGTCTAGACAGTTTGGACCTGTTGGGGAAGAAAGAAGAAAAATGAAAGGATGAGAGAAAGGAAATAAGACAGAAGAGACAGAATGCTTCAGATTCTTAGCTTACCTTCAGAAAGACAGACCAGGTAGGCTTCTGAATATAGTGAAGCTAGAATTAGATCTGAGACAAAATTGCATGCTACTACAGTAGTGTCACGTGGATTTCAGCCACCCGGGGCTTAAGGCAAAATTGCTGCCCCCTGGTGGATGCTGGTGCCCACTCCCGCTAGCTCTTCTGGGAATTGTAGTCCAAGAACTCCCATACACCCAAAAAGTGCCGCCCGGGGTGAGTACTCCCCCCCAATGCTACCGTACTGCTGTCACTCTAGATTAATTATGGGCACCTGAGCCTGCCAGATGGTGATATTTTTTAACCTACAATTCCCATCAAGCCTAGCTCACCTATCCCATGGTAAGAGGTTGTGGGAGTTGCAGTCCTGAAGGGGATAATTACAAACTGCTGTTCTAAATGGTTGTATTTTAGACTCTTCATACCTTATTGATCCTGCCAGGAGAGGGTTGAATGCATACAGCCAGTCGTGCATATCCTTGTCATTGCTTGCCTGCAGCAGGATTCCACGATGCTCAGTGCACACTGCAAATGTGTTGGGGGTCTGAAACAGACAAATGCTGCAAGTGAGATTATGCCCTAGAGAAGGAAGTTGAAGAGAGACACACAATATAGTTTCTGCCAATACTGAAGCAAAACTTGATGACCACATAACCCTGTGGTGGTGAACATATGGCACGTATGCCAGAGGGGGCACTCAGAGCCCTTTCAGTGGGCATGCACATTATCGCCACAGCACAGAGTTCGCCTCCCCCCTCTTCCCAGCAGCCCAATGGGAACACTTCCTCCTTCCCCCCAGCATAGAGTTTGTCCTGGCCCTCGGCACAGCAGCTGAATGAGAGCACTTCTTCCCTCTCCCCAGCACAGAGTTCGGTCTGCCCTTCAGTTTGGGCACTTGATCTCTAAAAGGTTTGCCATCAATGCCATAGCCTATGTTTGACAGTATGGAACTGCCTCCTCCTCAATTCCTGATGTTAACTCTCTCTGTCTCCAAATAGGTAAATATCTGCAGAAGAACATTGCACATTCTGTTGCGCAAGCAGGACTGGCCCTTCGGCTTTATCCTGGAGTCTCAGTTTGCAGAGTGGCTACTGCTACTGCTTCTGTATGGGACCTAATTATAGAATCATCCTGGCTATACAGTATTCCCAACCAGTTTCTGTCTTGCTCCTGGGTTTTTAAAAAAAGTCTTGGACACAGATATCCTAAGAACCACAGTTACAACTATAAAGTACAAATCTAGCCGTTATGTGGCATACCAAACTATGGGCTTTGGCATAATAAAACAGTACAATGTGGCACTTCTATGAGGAGAGAGCACAGCTTCCAAGCCTAAAGCAAAGCAATCACACTTACATAACTGCCTCATAGCGCTTAGTGCACTCTCTGGGTGGTTCACAAGTTAATTAGCATTTTGCCCCCAAAATCATTTTAATGACCTCGGAAGGATAGAAGGCTGAGTCAACCTTGATCTCTGGTCAGGATTGAACTCACAACCTTTTGGTTTCAGGACAGCAGTGTAACCAGGGCACCACCAGGGCTATTTAGACACTGGAGTCTACACTAACTAGTTGTGCTGTTATGCACTTAAAACGGTAAACTGCAAAACGACAAGGTGGGAAATGAGTAGAGAAACCAGATATAGCCTGTTCACAAAGAGATCACATCAGTTATATTTGAGTGCCTTGTTTTAATCCCTTTCCTTGAGTTCTGCATTCTTTCTGTAATCTCTTCTCTCTCTTACAGCTCAGGCTACAACATGCAAAGAACTGAGCGTGGCTGTGGCTTTTCTTGCTAAGCCCGACCCATGAGCTTGTTCTTACTTTCAGCATTGCCTGCTGGTCCTCACTGTATTCCACCTGAGCTGATGAGAGATTGAGGACAGCCCTCTCCACCAAGTCCTTGTCGCTGTTGTAGATGTAGACATAGGGGCGTCTCACCACGACATAGCGCTTCACCCAGCCATTGGTGTGGGGCTCCAGGAAGTGTAGGTACCCTTTCCTGGAGACAATGGGGCTGTAGAGAAGACACAATGGCACTGTGTTTAAATAACTATATTGAAACCGCACAGTGTAGATTTTACTGCGGGGATTTCTGAAATTACCACCACTATTTTGTCTTTGTTCAAGGATCATCCATCTCTTCTAACCCTTGCCCCAGATAATTAAACTGCTATAGAATGGTTTATTATGTTTGCATTTGTCTTGTTTCCACCCTAGGTGATGTTCCTAATTGTGTCAAGAAATGCACATAGACTAGTACATCTCCTTCATATGCATGCACAATTTCATATTTTACACCCCATAAAAGTAGCTCTACTGTTTCCTCCCAGTGGTTAGAATGGAGGAAAATTACCAAATCTGGACAAGACAGGTTATTCTCTTTTGCACAGATATCCTTGCAAGATAAATAACATCACAAAGACAATAAATAAATAAAAAATAAAGTCAAACACAGCCTCTCTGGTGATCTAGATCAGGGATTCTAAACCTACAGCCTGTGGGCTGAATGTGGCCCACGGCACCATTTCATGTGCCCCCCCCCAACACCTCCACTGCACCAGGAAGTGCCATGTGGTGGAGGAAGGGCAAAATGGCCATCCGGCCCCTGAAGCTGTCTGAGGGAGCATGACCCGGCCCCCTGGCTTAAAAAGGTTGAGAACTCCTGATCTAGATTTAAAAAACCCTTTTGGGTCAGTGGGCTAGCACTGTGATAAATTTGTCTCCACATCATCTTCTTGTACAATTCTGTAAAAATAAACTTTGACCTCATTCAGATGTACTGCTAACAGATGTACTTCTTTCATGTACTACTTTATCCTGTCACACCCAGTCCCAACCCCATGAGACCTCATAGTTTTAGGCAAAGGTCAAGGTCGCTCTTACTCAAAAGCCAGTTGTCTCTGGTTCTAGGGCATGGTGCTAATCTCCTTTCACAGCCAAAGAGCTAGTGCTGTCTGCATCTGCATAAGTTTCTGTGATCATGTGGCAGGCATGACTATACACCGGAGCTCACGGAATGCTGTTACCTTTCTACCAAAGCAGTACCTATTTATCTATTTGCAATTTCTTGCTTTCGAATTGCTAGGTTGACAGGAGCTGGGATGGAGACAGAAGCTCACTTGGTGACACAGCACTTGAGTCTCGAACTGCCTAACCTGCTGACCTTCCAGTTGTCAAGTTCAGCATCTTAACCACTAAGCCACTGCAGTCCTTTTTGTGCTATTTACATCAGAAATAGTGGATAGGATCTCTTGTGTGGGTCTTTCCTACTAGGAGAAAGAATGAAAACTAGATGGTTGTGAAGAACCACCAGATTACTTGTGGATTTATTTTTGAGGACAGTACGTTTTGCTTATGTGGGGAACGAGAAAAGTGGTAATCTCTAAACTGGTGTTCCGATTAGACGAGATGAGCAGAAGAAATGGGATAGTCATGATGTAGAAATAGAGAGGCTTTATACTCCTTTATTTCCCTCTCCCTCCATGGCCTCTAACTCACCATCACAGCATTTGTCTGAGGTGCTCAAGAAGGACAGGAAGGGAAAGAGCGAAAGAAACCTTCTGTTCTCTCTCCCTGGTACTCTAAGTGGAATGAGGGGTCAGCTGGGAGCTCATAAGGAAGAATATCACAATCCCAAGGGTCGCATTGTAAGTGAAAGGATAGCAAGGTCCATCACGCTGTGTGAATGTGGAGAGACACAGAGCCTGGCTCATTTGCTGGCCTGTCAATTAATGCTGGAAACATGTACTGATGAGGACTAAAGGGTGGCAAGAAGGTGGCTTCATTTTGGAAGTTCCAAATCTGACCTGGACATGAAAGAAGACTGGAACTATTTAGAGCAGGGGTTCAACCTTTGGCCTGTGGGCCAGACTTGGCCCATGGCACCATTTCATGTGGCTCACGCCACCACTGCTACTGGAAGCAAACACATTTATGACAGCGGCTGTCATAAACATGTAAACGCTGCCATAAAACGCATCTGCGGCTGTGGTAAATACATTTACAACAACTGTGGGTATGTTTTACAGCAGTGTTAATGGCAGGGGAACCCTAGTACAGCCCACTCAGATGTCTGAGGAGGCGTGGTCCAGCCCACGGCATGAAAAGGTTGAGAATCCCTGACTTAGAGACATGACCATTTCTCCGTCCATTTATAGAACTCTGTAATCCCTCCAAAACTGCATTGATTCTTGCAAAGGTGTACAGTTCTTCCCCTTTATTAATACAAAATTTATAAATTCTCCTCAGGTATCAGTACAGTACAAATATTCTTATATATCAAGCTTTTCTTTTCTTTAATATTAACTTATCATTAATAGCTATACTGTACCTGTATTCCAAACTTCTTTATACCATTCACTTAACTGAAAATCATGCCTTACTTTTCAATACAGTGGTACCTCACTTAAAGAGCATAATGTGTTCCACAGGATTGCTCTTTAAGTGAGTTTGCTCTTTAAGCAAAACACCATTGTGACCAATTGTGACTTCGGGGGGGGGGGTTGCGAACCCCGATTTATTTGTTAAGCGAGTTTTTGTTTGGTTTTATTTGTTAAGGGAAGCAAATAGAGAAAATTCTGCTCTTTAAACGAGTTACTTTTTAAGCGAGGCGCTCTTTATGCAAGGTTTGACTGTACCTAGTTACCATTAACTTTGCTACTGTCAGTAAGGTATGCTAAATTCTAAAGGTCACTCTACTGTACTCCTGAAGTTTTTGGCCTCCAGATATACTGAAGGAAATAAAGTATACTGTAGGGCCAGACCCTTGGAATAAAGACAGTATAATAATCCTGTTTCTCTACCCAAGTTAAGAATCTACTCCTCCAGGATATGTTTTGTACCTGACTCGAATTTCTTGAATGTCAGGGACCAATAGGCGTTGGGCTTCCTTTTCTTCTTCAGGCCCACATGTAGGGGATTTCTTCTGTTCTCCTTCCAATGTGGGCTCAGATTCAGGACTTTCCACCCGAGAAGAGAGTTGGAGCGTTCTGCAGAGGGAAGCCAAGTAGGAAATTTCAGTTACAATTTGACCTTTTCTCCCCTGATGGAAAACACCTGAAACAAGTTTCTGCCACAAGCCATGAAACTTGTGCATATACCGGTATCTGGAATTTTAAACCAGACCTGCAATATTTAGCTTTGCTGCCTTTTTACCTGGCCTCTGTGCCATTGTACCGTCCTTCAACCAGGGATGGGCAGGTAGAAGAGGGGGTCAGTGTACTTCCACCAAGAGTTGACATGGAAGGGTCTCTCGGCAGGGTCACTGACATTTCAGACAGCTGTAGAAGAAGAATACACCACTTGTATATTTATTAATTAATGCTCTTTCCCATTTTTCCATTGAACAATTGTGTTCAAGGCAGCTAACAAGCAGAGTTCAAAACAGATGAAAACAAGAGTTATTAGATCATAAAACCATTAAAATGACATCAATTAAGCAATTAAAATACAATCACAAAGGTGCTTGTTTTATAACAGTACAGTGGAACCTCGTATAACAAATGCATCATACAATGAAAAATCGTACAACAAAGAGAATTTTGCAACAAATGGGTGCATCGTACAACAAAAATCTCTATGGGAAAAATCATACAATGAACATTTTCTTTGTACAATGGGAAAAATTGTACAACGAAAATCCCTATGGGAAAAATCATACAACAAATTCTCTATGGGAAAAAATGTACAATGAAGATTTTCTTTGTATTATTTTTCCCATAGAGATTTTGTTGTACGATTTTCCCCATAGGGATTTTCGTTGTACAATTTCCCCATAGATATTTTCACTGTACAATGCATCATGCAAAGAAAAAAAATCATATAATGAAGTGCCTTGTGGAACCAATTATTTTCATTATACGAGGTCTTACTGTATAGTAGAAGAGACATGCTGTTGTCTCTTTCTATTTATACTGGTAATTCTAACTCTATTTATAACCATTTGAGCCCACGTGCATCATCATAAAAGGCAGCAATTCAGATGTCCATCTAGAATAAAGATTCAGCTTTGCTGATGAAAGAAAATGCCATCTGCTAGTTATAGTGGGTACAGTTTTACAAAAATATTTCTTAAAAGAAGGACCACTTTTATAACTCTGTATCTAAAGAGAGAGCTGAAAATAGAAGCACCAACTTTCTCTTACCTTGCTCTCACTTGCACTAACACAGACATGGCTATGGCTATATTCTCTGTTGAATGTGTGTGTCAGAAGGCGCAAACACTGTAGAAAAAAGGAGAAGAATTAAAATATCCTGCTTGAATCAACTATGATGCTAAGGCCGCAACTACACTGGGAAAGACGTGGGTAATACTACAGGTATGGCGTAAACTGATTGACATTTTCCCCCACTGATGCTTGTCTATGTATGTAAAGGGAAATGCAAATCAGCTTCCAATCTTCAGGTGCTCAGGCTTTTATTTTTTAAAATAAGGATCCTTTCAGATCAGTTTAGACAAGTGATGATTTGAACTGATGAAGAAAGGGACGACAAGCTCAACAGGCACACACACAAAGTAGTGCTTTGGCAAATCACCTTCCCCCACACCTCTTACCTCATGAGAGAGGATGTCAGAGAGAGAGAGAGAGAGAGAGAGAGAGAGAGAGAGAGAGAGAGAGAGAGAGAGAGAGAGAGAGAGAGAGAGAGAGAGCACTAGTGCACACTCACAGCAATCAAAGCCTCTCCCAAGACTCTTTTTCTTTCTTTACAGCTTTTCATCTCTAGCAGAGCTCCTGTTTTTGGTTTTAGTTTAATGGGCAAGAGTTTTTAAAAAATAATGTGGTGAAATGAATACAGATCTCCCCCTTTATCTGCAGGTTGTGATTCCACAGTTTCAATTTTCTAAAGGCCTAAAAATATTCAATTTTAAAAATCCTTCAAATTTCTATGGTACATTACCAGAACTCAACACTAGAGGACACTGTCTGCAATGCAATATTTAGAAGGAACATATTGTGGGGGTTTTCTGTATTTATTTACTTATTTATTTATTTACTGCAATTATACCCCGCCGTCTGGAATTATAGTTCTGTCAATATCCAAAATAATAATCAAATTATATATGTATTTTGCTAAAATATAATAAAATAGATTATAATGTACTGTACTGTATTTTGTATTCAAATAATATTTAACTTAAATCTTGGGGCTTCCATAAACCCTAAGTCTTACCCTAAGGAAGTTTGTATTGTAGATCTTAGTTTTAATAGTTGTTTTAAGTGATAAAGCAATGAATTAATAAAACAGTTGAAGATATACCAAATACAGTATTTAATCTGGCCATTATCTAATTATTTAGGCAGAAACAAAAGCCTCCAAGTTATGATCTATCAAGCTATTACCCGAAATATAAGTAATAGGCTTGCTATTTCTGCAGGTGTTATTTAACTGGTCACACAACTCATCAACTTTGCCATTATCACATACCTAGCAAATTTTCTTTCCCAATGTTTATAGTTGGCCGTTCTTTTGTCTTCCATTTCATTACAAAAATTACTAACATATATCTAAGTAAGTCTTTATTGTGCTTTTATGGCAGCCTTTTTGTTAGCAGATGTATAGAACAATAAAGGCATTTGCACACCCCTGCTTCAATGAGCAGGTATGTGTGCTTAAACATGGGGGTCACAGTTTCTCATGGTTTTAGGTATCCGTGAAAGATCTTGGAACATATCCCCATTGATATGGAGAGGACTTGTAACTGAGGAAGCAAAACCATCTTAAAGCAGTTTCTTTGAACTCTGCCACCTATTGGCACTTATGTTGAGCTGCAATAACAAGAGTGTCCCCAGCTCCCTGTATGAACATTTAGATCAGGGGTTCTCAACCTTTTCAAGCTGTGGGCTTGAGGCAGACAGCTGAGCGGCCCAGACTGGTGGCTCCACCACTGTAAACGCTACCATAAAATGTGGTGGCGGCTGCACTGATGTGGGCCACATGAAATGGTGCTGTAGGCCAGGTCTGGCCCATGGACCGTAGGTTGAGAATCCCTGATTTAGACTGAATCCCTTGGTGTGACCTCACATCAAGTTAATGTGAGAGAATATGCATATATCTGACTGAGAAGTCACATCCTAAATCAAGTCTGATTTTGTATCCCTGAATGCTTCTGCACAGAGAGAACTCCAATCGTGCTCTCTAGGCTAGAGTCCTTCAATATTCCCCACATATAAGGAAACTTTCTGATCCTTTGTGGTCTAAACGAAAGACATGTTGACCCATGTGACAAAAATTTATTTACTAGTTGTCTTGTTCCTGAGCTTCATGAGGACAACTCTAATCCTATCCCCTGTAATTCAACAGGGTTCAACTTTGTGACTAGGAAAGCAGAATGTGTTATTCCTGTCTTTCTGTCTGACCAAAATTTTCTTCAATGTGCAAGGAAACATTGCCAGAATGTCTGCATCCTCCACCTTCTTTCCCTGTACCATTCATAGTTTGCCTCTTTTCATTGGCATTTAAAATACAACAAGAGAAATCCTCCAATCAGTTTGAGCAGAACCAGGTAATCACAGAACGACTAACAGAAAGATATGAGGTACGGCTAGTATCATTATGTAATTTAAACAACAAGGAATTTTGTGGCAACTTAAAGATTATTTAGCATAAGCTTTCATGGACTGTAGTTCACCTTCTTAAACGTGTCACAGTCCACTAAATCTTGGGAAAGAAAACATGCTAAAGTGTCACAAGAGTACATTTTGAGGATTTAGGCTGCTTCCTCATACTTCTAGAGATCATATAATTTATTTAGTAGCTAGCCCAGGAATTGTTTGTATCTGTGCCAAGATTGAAGGATGTTCTGTTGCTGTTAAGTTCTTTGACAGTAATAACAAAGTCCTTTCCAACACACTAAACTGCTGCACCTTGTAAGCCTTCTATGCAGTGGTGGGCAGCTACCGGCTTGGACCGGTTCGGCTGAACCGATAGTGGAACTCCAGAGGGGTTCGCTGGGGAGGGGGGTAGTAAACCCATGGGCAACTGGTTCGGTTGCCTCTCCAGCCACCCTCCAGATTCCTTTTCCGGGCAGCCCAAAATGGCTGCTCGGAAGTGTGCATGGGTCAAAACACCATTTGACGCATGTGCACTGAAAAATAGAAGTGTGCATGCATCAAATGGTATTTTGATGCATGTGCACTTCTGATCAGACATTTCGGCTGCCCAGAAAGGGCACAGTGGTGTCCTTGGAGCAGTGGCGTTGGCGGCCTTTCCTTCACCGCCGACCGCCAACGCTGCTCCCACAGCGGCACCACCGAGCCTGGCTAGGCCAGGCCAGGCTAGGCCGCGCAGCTGCCACCCACCTGGTGCTCTCTGAGTCCCCGACCCCAGCAAAGGTAAGGAACTAGGGTTTGTTTTCTTTGTGTTTTGGGTGGGGGTGTTTTGTGTAGTGTGTTTTTATTTTATTTTTATGTACACTGATTCTTTATTTTATTTTAATTTTTTTTTACTTTGGCTCCACCCACAACATCATGATATCATGACATTGGCTCCACCCATGACATCACGATGTCATGACATTGGCTCTGCCCACGACATCGGCCCTGTCCACAGTGTGGTAGTAAAATTTTTTGGCTGCCCACCACTGCATCTATGCTATATGATATTCATCTGAAAAGACATGGCAGGTTCACAGTCCTTTGCAAAGCAATCTCATTCAGCTTTTCTCTCAATAACAGCAAGAAGAAGACAGTGCTGGGACTGGCAGCCACTGTTCAGATGCCTTTAGTTTGGTGTTTTCCAACCTTTGGTTTTTGGACTTCAATCCCCAGAAGCCTAAGTCAATTTCCTAAAGCACTGATCAACCAATGTACTGACTTAGGCTTCTGGGAATTGAAGTCTCCCTGTGGGGTGAGTGCCCCACGTTGGGAACCACTCCTTTAGTTTGTTCCCTGTGAGAATGTAGGTATAGCACTGCCCATCTTTACATATGCCTAAGGTAAAGACAAAGATAAGCACAAGCCTCACGGATGTTGACATGCGGTTATCCTGTATCTACTACCTTAACTGCAAGTTCTTTCTGTCTCTCGCTGGGGGTGTCGAGGGGTAAAGCCCTCCCATCTGGGGTACCATCTGCTGAGATAGGAGAGGAGACGCAAGACGTGCTGCGGGAATCGGAGTCTTCGCTGGAGCTTGAGGAAAGGGAGTCGAGACCCAAGCGCTGAGTTGTCTCTAACTTCTCACGCAAGAGCAGGTAATGTCTTGTTTTCTCAACCTATAGTAAGAGAAAAAGAAAGCTTAGCAACTCTAGGTCAGAGACACATGAATGCAGTCATTTCACCTAGAAATTAATCTCTGCAGTGATGGGATGATAAAAATTTTAGTACCCCACCCTGACGTCATCACAGTGGGGGCGGAGCTAACGTCATGACGTCATGGGTGGAGCCAACGTCATGACGTCATGACGTTGTAGGCGGGGCCAAAAATAAAATAAATAAAATAAAAATAAAACACACACACCCCTCAACCCACACACACAAAACCGTTAATAAAATAAAATAAATAAAATAATAATTAAATAAAAATACACCCAAACACCCACCCACTCCAAACACAAACCCCACTTACAATGGGGACCGTTGGGGCTGGCCCCGAGCCTCGGCGCCCAGCGGCGGCGCGCCTAGCCGGGTGGCCGAGGGCCTCCCGGCCGCAACCCTCCATGGGCAGCCCTGAGCCTCGGAGTCGGCACCCATCGGCGGCACGCCTAGCCGGGCGGCCCAGGGCTCCCGGCCACAACTCTCCACGGGCGCCCCAAGCCTTGCTGCCCGGCGGCGCGCCTAGCCCGGTGGCCCAGGGCTCCCGGCCGCAACTCTCCACGGGCTGCCCCGAGCCTCGGCGCCCGGCGGCGCTTCTAGCCGGGCGGCCCAGGGCTCCCGGCCGCAACTCTCCACGGGCTGCCCGTGGAGAGTTGCGGCCAGGAGCCCTGGGCCGCCCGGCTAGGCGCGCCACCGGGCACTGTGGCTCAGGGCTGCCCGTGGAGAGTTGCGGCTGGGAGCCCTGGGCCGCCCGGCTAGGCGCGCCACCGGGCGCTGTGGCTCAGGGCTGCCCGTGGAGAGTTGCGGCTGGGAGCCCTGGGCCGCCCGGCTAGGCGCGCCGCCGGGCAGCGAAGCTTGGGGCGCCCGTGGAGAGTTGCAGCCGCCAAAGTCATCCCCGCTGCAATCTCCGCCGCCGCCATTATCGTTGCTGCCGCTGCTGGTGCCGTCATCGCCGCTCCCGTCATCGTCACCACTGCCTGTGTTGCCGCCGCCGTCAGCGCCGCCACCGCCACTATCTCGTTCTTGAGGACTGCCGGTGTTGCCGTTTTTTTAAAAAATTGGAGCTAAAATGGCTCCGATTTACTGCGCATGTGCAGAAACTCAATCTGCCGCATTGCGCATGTGTCAGATTGAGTTTCTAAGCATGCGCAGTAAAATTGGAGTAAAAATTGCTCCAATTTTATTGCGCATGTGCAGAAACTCAATCTGACGCATGCGCAATGCGGCAGATTGAGTTTCTGCACATGCGCAGTAAATCGGAGCAATTTTAGCTCCGATTTCTTTTTTAAAAAAATTGTTTCGGTGAGGCGTCCGGAACCGGATGCCTCAAAAGTGGACTCCCCTCACGGAGAACCCTCCGGGATTGTTCTTACCGGTTCCAGGGAACCGTATAGAACCGGGGACATCCCATCACTGAATCTCTGTGAAGAAAATACAATGTACTTCACTGAAACAGAAATTGTCACAGTGCTTTTTTTAAGTTAATTTCTCATTAAAGAAATGGTGGCATGAAGTGAGGGGGAGAGAACTCAGAAAAGTCTATCGGGAGGAAAATGTAAGGTTTTACAATTATACATCCTAAATGCTTTCTATTTCTACTCCAGGACTTGGGCAAATTTCTTTTTTGCACCACAATTTTTACTAAATTACCCAATCAATATGCCAAACATTGTGTTATAGTAATAAAAAATAAAGATAACTTTTCCATGATCAACCTTACACAGACCTCAGGACACAATGCCAGTGAAGGAAACAGAGAACATGGGTCATGTTTGCATTCTCATTAAGAGAAAGAAGCATACCGTTTCCTAAAAGGGGTTCAATGGTTACTGGTTACTATGGCTGGAAGCATTTCCAATTCCTACCCTTTCCTACCCTTGAGTTTCCAATCCTAACACTGACATTAAGAGCCCTAGTGGTGCAGTGGTTAAAGTGCTGTTATGCAGCCAAAAAGTTGTGAGTTTGATCCAGTCAGTAATAAGGTTGACTCAGCCTTCCATCTTTCTGAGGTCAGTATAATGAGTACCTGGCATGTTAGGGGAAAAATACTAATTAACTTGTGAACCACCCAGAAAGTGCACCAAGTACTGCAATTCATCTGGCCCGTGCTGCCCTCATCGCTCCTGGAAGCAGAAGTAAAACACGACGCGGGTGACGTGCGCTGGATGAATCACAGTAAACCCATTCATGTGGATTCATGGGAATTGAAGTCCAAGAACATCTGGAGTGCCAAGGTTTGCCATCACGGTTCTAGGTATATAGCAGTCGAATACTGTTGTCCAGGCTTGCAAATTCTCCAAGCTGAAAATTTCTTTATGTCACAGACATACACACCATTCATGGAGAACCAGTTTATCCCAGCTAAGCCTCCACCCCAATTTCCTCCACCCCTCATATCTTTATGCCTTGTCCTACAGACACAGACAACGCATGTGTATGTGGGTGTAAAATGGTGAAAGAGGGAGTCACAAAACTTCACAGTGTGAGTCTTACTTCCTGCAGGAGGCTCAGTTTTTCCAATTCCCACTGATGGTCCAGGATGAGGCTATCACTACGGGGCCGCCAGCCTGCCAGGTTCTCTTCACCTCGCACATATGCCACAGAGGTGTCAAGCACCCGTCTTCGTCTCCTTTGCATGCCTGTAAAGTGAAATGTTTAAAACTTTATTAACAATCCATCTACAGTACTTCTGTATTATTTGACAGAATAAAATTTCCGAGTGCTTACATAACACAGCATTGTTTATGTCCAATCTACAGACTGCCTTTACTGTTTAATTTTAATAAAGGTCACCCTTGCTTGAAAGCCAGTTATATCCAACTCCAGGGTTTGGTGCTCATCTCTGTTTATAGTCAAAGAGCCAGTGCTGTCTGTATCTGCAGCCATCTCTGTGGTCATGTGGCAGGCATGGCTAGACACCGGAGTGCATGGAATGATGTTTACCTTCCCACCGAAGTGGTACCTGTTTATTTAATTGCAATTTCTTGCTTTTGAACTGCTAGGTCAGCAGAAGCTGGGACAGGCAACAGGAGTTTCACTCTGTCATGCAGCACTTGGATCTCAAAATGCATACCTGTCCTCAAGCTCAGTGTCTTTATATATGCACTAATCATGATTTGGCTGAATGGGGCTTAGGATTTTGTTTATGATGGAGCTGTAGGGTTAGCAAAAACACTAGCTCTCATCTGGCCTTCTGCTAATGCAGTCAGTTCAAAGCAGATATGCCAGAGAGATGTACATCTAACCTCTATGTAAAAATCTCAGTGGCAGAGAATCTATAATATCCTGAGGACAACTGTACGTTTTTCATGGTACATTTCGCACCATTTATGTGTCCTGCAGCATGAATAAATTAGATTTGAGCAACTGACATGTTGTGTTAGCACTGTGGACCAATATGTCACTGCCCATGTTTATGGTACAGGAGTGAGGATGTAAAGGGACAGCCATATCCACTCAAGCGAAAACAACAGCAACTCTGGCCCTTTTAATGTTACCGTATTTGCTGGCGTATAAGATGAATTCCCCCCCCTGAAAAACATGCCTCCAAGTGTGTGTGTGGGGGGGTTGTCTTATACGCCAGGTGCACCAGTTGGGATAGACATAGCTGCCCATAGTGGCCTCCTGATGCTCGCCCACCTCATTCTATATACCATCCAGATGAAGAAAGAAGCTCTACATTACAATTGTGTCTCCCTTTCAAACTGGTGGGGAAAAAGAAAGGGTTTCACTTACTGGTACGTTCTGCCCTTATCTCTCTGCTCTGCCCAAGATGGAGGAAAAAGCCATGCTTCCTTTGTGCAGGGGAAGCAAGAGGCTAGGCTAGAGCAACACTTCCTGCCTCAGTGCAATTGACCTGCCCACCCTCTTTACCTGCAGCGCCACCACTGGTGGGTGGTACAAGTACAGTTCTAAAAAAATCAATAAAATAAGTAATATTGCTGTATTTTAATTACTGAAACTCACTAGCAGTTGCTACATTTCCCACTCTTGGCTTATACTTGGGTCAATCTGTTTTCCTGGGTTTCAAGGTCAAAATTAGGTACCTCGGGTTATATTTGGGTTGGCTTATATTCATGTATATATGGTAGATAAATAAGTACCACTTTGCACTTGCACTGTTTTATGTTTACTGTACATGTTTGATAACATACAGCCTTGTGACAGTTTTTCTGCATGTCATAAGCATTTGAATATGAATTAACATGTTGAAATCAAATCTGATGTACTTTTATGTTTTATTTGGTGTGTGGAAGGTTTGCGGAAGAGGGGGTGGTCTTATACGGCGAGGATATAACAAACTCTACATTTTGAGTGGAAATGTTGGGGGGTCGTCTTATACGCCCAGTCGTCTTATATGTCGGCAAATACGGTATATCCTTTCTCTCTGACCCCAAGCTCAATACCTCCTACAGACCTATCATAATAATAACACCAATTAAGTGTTAAGTACAGTGAAACCATAGGTAAATATTAGCTTTTCACCTGGGCTCCCAGCATCAGCCACTCGACAAAGGCTGAGCTCATAAACTCCGGTTACACGGCTGCTGTAAGAGTGAAAATAAAAAGTTAGGGCAAGGGAAAAAACCTACAAAAATGTGCTTCTCTGGAATAGACAAAAGCCCAGTGTGCTGTTCAAAAGCCTATTCCCCACAACTGTTGGCATAATGCTATCTCTATAACTTGCAGCGGTGAATTGCCACAAGTTAAGAAGTTGGTGTAGGCATTTCCTATTGCATACCAGATCTAACTCTTGGTGCATGACAGGAAATACTTATGCTACTAAAAGTAGT
Organism: Furcifer pardalis; assembly: GCA_030440675.1. NCBI lineage: Eukaryota > Metazoa > Chordata > Lepidosauria > Squamata > Chamaeleonidae > Furcifer > Furcifer pardalis. The sequence continues at coordinate 246,953,629 of CP126890.1, forward strand.
GCCAATGACATTACATTGTTGGGTGTAATGGATAGGATTGGCCACAATTTCCCACAATAACCACCTATGGAAAGCCCACTAGCTGGACGTAAGGGCAACAGTCCCTTCTCACCTTTGCTTCCAAGTAACTGGGACATATTGTTTTCCGTGCTGAAAGTAATCCATAGCCACCAGGAGTAATAAGAAACTATTGATTATTCAGTGCAGTTTGTGACATATTCGAATAAGATTTTTTTTATCACTCCTGAAGAGCAAAATACTTTCAACTGAGTCGAGCTGAACACTGCTTTACCTGACATTAATGCTAATTCCAACATTTTAGAAACCAAACAATTCTTTCTTAAGAGTATGAATTTAATAGGTATGTGTTGGTGATTCCTACTGAGAGTTACATGTGCATTCTTTCAATGATTTCAGTAGATCGAAAATACACATACAAACACCTAGTAGTGTTTAGTTTTTCCCTTATGCAGAAGCAACAGTAAACATATCTTTACCTCTCTGAGGCTCGTAGGCTGCCACTTCCAAAAAGACTGCGGATAGATCGAGAAGCAGGCAGCTTGGCGTCTCTGGAGTAGAAGACCATGCAGAAATCCTTGGTGATCACAGCTGGCTGAGTGCAGTTCTCCATCTGAAATGGAAGGTACCTGCTAGTTTCAAAGGTATGCTTCTGCAAACGCTTCCAGTTGTCAGAATGCAATAATTTCTTTTCTGTTTGTGATGTAAGTCTGCTTTCTAAGCAAGCTAATGTTCTGGAATAGGTTTCCCAGTAATGTCATGGGTATATCATCAGTAACTAATGGATATTTCTATTGTTGCTATTTAGATCTGTTCTCTTAAAATGGGATATAATGTAAGGTCAATCCAAGATGCAGAGCAACTACACTAAGCTTGTTCTTTCTCTTTTGTCACTTGTAGTGAGGCTGCCTTTCTTGCCTTATCAAAGGAACACTGGTGGCCCTTGAGACATTCTTTTCTCTGCTTTGTGCAAAAAAGCCCATTAACTTGAGATATGTTGCATGGAAAGCAGCAGAGTTCACAGCTTTAATTTTAATTTATTTTTTGCTGGAAATAGAAAAAGAGGATCATTTCACCTGCTAAATAGCTGCCTATGAAAAGGTAAAGGTCACCTTTACTCAAAAGGCAGTCATATCAGACTCTAAGGTTCAGTGTTCATCTCTGATTACAGTCAAAGAGCCAGTGCTCTTTGCGTCTGCTCTATGTGATCTGGGACCCTGAGTAACCCAGGTTCTTAGCCTCATATATACTCAATGCATGTACAGTATATATGCACCCATGAGAGCCCAGAACAGCTCTTCTCTGCCACTCCTTAATGTACAGATGAAAGAGAAAATGGCTAAGAGTTTACTGCTCACAATATAATTACCTAACCTCAGGTATAAATGCGATGACCCCAGCATACAGTATGCACTGTCACTTAGCAGAGTGAGGCAACTTTTCCAAATCCAAATGTTACATATTGACTGCAGAGTCTGCTAATAAGGTGAACAGTAAAGCATCACAGGAGCTGTCACCCAAAGCAGCTTCTGGGCTCTAAATTAGGTGGCAATGAAGGCTTATTTTTCTGGTGTGTAAGCCCCCTATCATCTTCCAAGTGCCCTAAAGCTCAGTGTTAAAACATAAGTAGATTAAAATGAGCCACAGGGACATTTAAGAGTGGTGGGGTAGAGGAAATCAAGATAACACTCCTCTGAAAATCCCAGCTCCACATGGCACATTTTTAGGGGTACACAGAAAGAGCCTCCTCGAAGATTGTGGTATTTTTTTAACCATGGTCGGGAATACCCTGGGCAACATCAACTTTGTTGTACCGACTAATCTTTCTCACACTAGGTCAGGCGAAAAGAACTATGGAATGATTTCACCAAAAAGTGGCTTCATTTTGATAGTGTCATGTCCGGCCTGGACACGGAAGGTGGGGGAGGAAGAGGTGTTAAGGAGGCATTGATGGATCTTGCCTCAATGTATGCTGAGAGGGTCATGTAGATTTTCTCTCTGTATGGAGTGACGCGGTTCAGCAGCAGAGAGTTGTGCATGGAGCTATCCCACGCTGCCTCAAATTGGTAAAATGTCCTGTAAAAAGAAAAAATATCCCAGAATAAAAACACTTGTTAAAAACCCCACGCCAGCTAACAAAAACAAACCATGTGGAAAGCACTGTATCAGCAGCAATACGCTAACATGCACACACGTGGATACCTTTGTGCTGAATGGATGCAGCTGTGCTGGAGTGCTCTGACTCATAAACACCTCCTCAATTTGAAAAGCAATAGCAAGAGGCATTAGTCTGTCTGGCCAAGTTATCCTGCTATGGTAATAGAGTAGACCCTACTGCCAACAACTCAACACCAAGTGTCAGGCGGCAGTTAACTAACTTGACCACCCTGAGGACTAACGGCCTTGTACGCCTAAGTCCACAGGGAAGGGAGATGGTCCCCAAGTGAGGCTGAAGAGGACATTGCATGCCAAAAGAGCTCAGGACCAGAAAGTGACTTGCAGAACTGGATCAGTGGTACGGGTGTCATGCTGCAATGTGGAAGGCAAATTAAAGGCCATTGCGTTATATTCTCAGGACAGTCTTCATGGCTGATCGCCATGATGATCGCCTATAATCGGATATGGCAGAAGAACAATAGGAAGAGGCATTAGCAAGAATTCTTCCTGAAGGCCTCTGTGTCCTCCATTCTGTTGCTTTTTAATTGCTTACGTACTAACAGAGATTAGTTTTGGATGTACAGTACTTAAGCTAAGACAAAAGATAGGTGCCAGATGTGCATGGAAAGAGAAAGGCATGAGACAGAAAGGGATGTTGTACAGCCAAATTCCATTTTCCAATAAAAAAACTGAACTGTTCTCTGTAAATATTGTAGCCTGGGATAAATGGGGGAGTGCACTGCCTATCCTATTTCTGCCTAAACAGTACTAAGCAGCAGTTATGGAGGCACCAATCTATTCTCCTGTTTTGGGATGTATTTTAAAGATGCTGTCTGGCAGAAAAAGTGGATAATACAAAAGAGAGAGCATGAGTAGAGAAAAGGGACATTAGTAAAGAAATTAAGAGATGGGACAGATCCTCTCTTGATCCAGAAATCATTGGTTGTTCTCCAATTTTCACTATAGCACTCCAGGGCCAAATCTCTTCAGTCAAACGTAGTGTAACAAACAGCTTATCTTCCTTCCATTGAAAGGAGGATCTAATTTTTTGGCAAGCATGTTCAGAAAAGAAAAGAAAAAGCGTGAGGATGCTCAGTGCTCCAGTTAGCTTTGCCTCTGCAGAAGCCTTTTGCATTTCAACACAAACTATTGCCTAATTCTATTTCAGGGACGCCCAACTTTTCAGGTTGTGGGCTAGTCACATGGTTTCTCCCACCAGAAGTAAAACCCACCTTGCAATCAGTTTTAATTTAATTTAATAGATAGATTTATATGCTGCCCTAATCCAATGGACTCTGGGCAGTGTACACAAGTTAAAACCAATATAAAACAATTTAAAACCCTTAAGAACATAGCAGTATTGCCCATCGCTGTGCCATTACTATCTAAAAACAAATATAAAAAATGGCATAACCTAATGTTAAAAATTAATTACAGGAGGGGGAAGCCTCAGACGAGCCAGAAAAGGGAGCTTGTTGACAATCTTGGCCCCTAGAACCATTTTGCCAACCACGTCTTCAGTTCTTTCCTAAATGGCAGCAACTGGGCCTGGAGGTGTAGTTCTACTGGGAGGAAGTTCCATAATGTGGGGGCTATGACCGAGAAGGCCCTTTTCCTCGTGCTGGAGAGGCAGTCCTCCCCAACAGCTGGTACCTAAAGGGTGCCCTCTTGGTTTGCTTTCGTGGGACGGGTCAATGTCCTAGGGATGATGCGGTCCCTGAGCTATCCTGATCCAAGGTGACAACCAGCACCTTGAATTGCACCCGGAGACATATAGGCAGCCACTGCAGCTGCTGCAGCAGCGGCGAGGTGTGGGCAAAATGACTACACCCCACCACTGCACAGGCAGCTGCATTCTGGACCAACTGCAGTCTCTGGATGGTCATCAAGGGCAGCTCCATGTAGAACGCATTACAAAAATCCAAACGGGAGGTGACCAGGGCATGGGTGACTGAGCAAGGCCTCCCAGTCCAGGAGTGGGCACAATTGATTAATAACACGCACTTGCCCGAAAGCCCTCCTGGCCATGGCCGTAACCTGCTCCTGCAACAGATATATTTTGCAACAGATTTTAGGTTGCCATTTTCTCTGCTTAAACCAGGGGTACCCAAACTACTGACCATGGGGTGCCCAAACAACAGCCCCCACGCATTTTACTTCTAATTCCAGGAGTGACAAGGGCAGCACAGGCTGGATGAATTGGCATCAGGGTCTGGATCTGACCCACAGGCCATAGTTGTGGCACCCCTGTTCTATTTGTTACTTTTACATACAGTCAAAATTGTAAACCATACAGAAAGATCAGTATGCCTGTCTTCAATATATGAAATCTGACTCTTCCTCTGATCTCCAATGTACAGTATTTCTCTGATTGGAAGAATTTAGTGTATAATTCCTGCAGACACCTGGAAGGATTGAGGAATATTATTATCCCTCCATCTACTTCCCCTACGATACTTTTATAGTAAGTCACTGATATTTCATCATTGGTTGTTTCAGACACTCACCTTTTTAAAGAATCTGGCTGTACTGTTTGTTTGTTCATATCAGGTCGTGAGACTTCAATTCTTGCATGAAAATTTAAATGCTCCCAGTGGTGAGCGTTAGCAGGTTCGCACCAGTTCACCAGAACCGCTAGCAGAAATTCTGGCTGGCCCTGCCCATCCAAGTTTTGAAATAAAGTCCTAATTCGGGTGCAATGCAGGGCTTTCCCTCTGGCTATGCCCATCATTTATTTTTATTTATTTCATTTGTAACCCGCCCTCCTCCGAAGACTCATACCATGCCCACAGTGTGGTAGTAATTTTTTTTGAGCCTACCAATGTATGCTCCCCCCTTATTTATAAACATTTAAAGGGCTCTTCCATATGTATAGTTTTAACATATTTTCCTTTAGATAAGGTGTGTTGCTTATTTTAAATTATATGCATTTTATCCATTTGTATTTTTAAAATAAACACGTGGTTTGTTTTTGTTTTACTTCTGTGAAATAAAGCCTCAGCAGTCAGTGCATTATTGATGCAACTAGTACCTAGTCCAGGGGTGGCCAAACTGTGGTTTGGGCTTGGTCATGTGGTTGAGTGGGCTTGGTCATGTGGTTCTTCCCACTGGAAGTGGATGCAACTAGTACCTAGTCCAGGGGTGGCCAAACTGTGGTTTGGGCTTGGTCATGTGGTTGAGTGGGCTTGGTCATGTGGTTCTTCCCACTGGAAGTGGATGTAAAATGCACCCGTGCATGTGCAAAACGCTGCCATAAATGCACCCACAGCTGTCATAAATTATTCAACATTATTTATTTTAAGTGAACACCAATAGGATACTTGCCAATAAATAAATTACCGTTTCAGAAGCTATGTTCAGAAGATGATAAAGATATTAAGCATTTTCTAATTTCTATCTGAGCATCCTCATGTTTCAAGAATATTTGCATATGGACCTACCACAACTCACTGCCACACCTTATCAACATAGCCAGAAGCCTCCTGGAATGCAACAATGGGTCTTTTTTGTAGGACATGTGTGCATGGCCACATGACCTGCTCTCAAAAACAGATGCTGGCTTTTGTTCATGAGGATCTGACTAATGGTTGATGCGATTACTGTCCCATTGTATGCATCACATTTGGAGAATCTTGCAAAAAACCAAAACGTAAAGAGCTGGGACTAAGACCACTGAGACACAAGCGAATGGAGGAGGTAAACTCCGACTAGAAGGAAGCAAGGTTAGGAAAGAGGGATTTTACACTGGAGAAAAGGGGGAAGGAAACACGTGAGAAGTGGAAAGAGAGAAAAGCAGGAGGTAACAGATCAAGCATGTGGAAGAAAAGTGAGTTAGAAATACCTAGTGTCATTTCCAAGTGAAATACTATAAGTGGAAGGCAACCCAGGACAAACACATGTACAAACATACACAAAGAAATTAAAATGTCAGAGAGCATTGTTACATGAGGTCCAGTGAAAAGCTGCCCAGAGAGGCAGCTACATGATATGCATGGGGAACTGAACAGTCGAGCCATTGTTAGTTGTGAATCTCGGTGGGTAAATGAAAGAAAGAAAAGAAAAGAGCTCTCCCATCATTCTCTTGCTATAACACCATGGACACCGAGAGAAATTCAGAAAGTATCTTCACATACTGAATGCTTCCCATTTGTTTATTAGTATGGAGCCTTAGATCCATCTCTGTTCACCTTAGGTTTCATGGCCTTCCATTTTCAATAGGGTGAGAAGTAACAGCTTTGTTTTCAATCCTGATGATATTTGTTTCTCAGTGTTAAAAGGGGGCTTCATTGATCTGATCAGGATGATGTTTACACATATAGCAACTTTCTACCAGGTTCCCCCCAAAAATTTCAAATCAAATAGCATCATTGAAGGCATAATGTTAGTTGGATGAATGCCTGTGTTTAGACACATATATACTTTTAATTCACAGGTCCACAAAGTCAAGATCTTCAAGGAAAATGCCACTAAGTACATACCACAAATCTAGAAATGAGAAATATGATGTGTTACTATTGAGAGCTCATGCTTAAATGTACAGTTCATTGTGTGGTAGGTATTTGTATTAAAACCCTTTGATGAGTTAACTTTGTATGTTACATGGATGCAAATCATCCCTTTCATAGAGAAATGTATGGCCTTTAATTACTGGGTTGTCAAATGTTATAAAGTTGAGTCTAACCTATAGGAATTCTTGTAGGGTAGTCGAAGTTACTGAAATTGTTCAAGGAGTGATTTGCCATTGCAACCCTCAGTGACCTTCCATGGTCACTATCTGAACCTAGCCCCCCCTCCATTTCTAATAAATAAATAATAATTGAGTGCCATCAACTCAATTGTGACTTAAAATGACCCTTGCAGGGCTTTATAGGTAGAGCGTGCTCAGACATGGTGTACCTTTCCCTTCTTGTTGTTCAAAGCCACACAGGCTGACACCCTGATGAACTGTGCTCCCAACTTCTGGCTTCACAGCTACATATTGATCTCTCTGACCTATCCAGCTAACTAGTCAAACATTTTATCCACCACACCACACTAACTTTCTCTTCTACATGTGATTAATTCAATCCATTTTCTGAGCAGCTAGTATTATTAATATGGTAATTGAGAATATGGAGAAATATATCATCAAGAAATTCCCAAAGGAGCAGTTGTATGCATTACAACAGGCAATATAAAGGTAAAAGTAAAGGTCACCCTTGCTCAAAAGCCAGTTGTATCTGAGTCTAGGATTCAAGTGCTCATCTCTGTTTCATAGCTGAAGAGCCAGCGCTGTCTGCTTCTGCAGACGTTTCTGTGGTCATGTGGCAGGCATGACTAGACACTGGAGTGCACGGAGCACTGTTTACCTTCCCACCAAAGTGGTCCCTATCTACTTGCAATTTCTTGCTTTCGAACTGCTAGGTTGGCAGGAGCTGGGACAAAGACAGGAGCTCATTTCGTCCTGCAGTATTAGGGTATTGAACTGTTGACCTTTCGCCTTCCAGTCAGCATCTTTGCCACTTGAGCCACTGCAGTCCTACAACAGGCAATATAGCTATTATTTAATGCATGATTTTGCTACTCAGTTGGCAGGAACAAGAATAAAATTAGTCATTTTGGGTGAGACAGAGCAGGGAATGATATGTCCTGCCATGGACCCATCCAGGGCAGTACATTTCAGCTTGCATAGCTGAAAGACTCTACAGTTGGCCACTAACATGCCAGTTTTGCAAGAAGCTATTCAGTCAGATTGTGCTATTTGTTCAACTTTGTTATGGTGGCTCTGACTACCCGGAACATAGACAGATCAGTGTGCTTGAACCTGCACACTCAGTTCTTCCGATGTGCCTCTTCCGTAAAATATTTTGTGTCTCTAGACAAAAGAACTGCAAAATCCATCTGCTTATTGTTAACTCAACTGAGAAGCTTCAGAATGCCAGGCATTTATTAAAGCATGCAGTCTATGGCATGCAACATCCAGACACAAAACATGGAAGAGTTCATCTCTCTTCTGAGCTCAGGGGGACCCAAGTTCCTAGAGAGTATGTTTAGCTAGCGATAATTAGTTAATTTTCCCCCACATGCAATTTTCAAAATTAACATATACAGTTGGAACTGGTTGCTTACTGACTTCGTAACTAATAATTTCTAGTTTCTTTGAAAAGGCTGTCTTAAAATATGTTTTGATAAGGATTGTCCCATTTTTATGCGATTTTCTTATCAACCTTATTGTTAAAAAACATTTAAAAGTAAGGAAAAAACACAAGCAAAGCAAGTTGTTTTTTTAAAAATGTCCAAGGAGATAACCTTGTTAGTCTACTAAAGGAAGAAGAACAGTCTCCTAATAATAACTGTGTGCCATCAAGACAATTCTGACATGGCAATTCTTTCCAGGGGTTTCAAGGAAGAGAATATACAAAAGTGGTTTACTTTTCCCTTCTTCTAGGGGCATCCTGGAAGGGCTCTTCTCTTGGGAGGCACAGTGGGGAATCAAACTCTCAACCTCTGGCTCTGCAGGCAGATATCTAACCCACAAACAATCCAGTCAGTGGTCCAAAGAGTCTCCTAACAACTTTTAAATTACAGTAATACTTTTTTAATTTGGCATATGTTTTCACTGAAACAGCCCACTTCTAGCTATATAGGTTATTTCCCATATCTGTGGGTTCATATAAATGGTTTCAGCTTTCTGCAGGTCTAAAAATATTCAGTTAAAATCTCTGAAATATACAGTAAAACCTCACATAAAGAGTGCCTCACTTAGAGGCTAACTCGCTTAAAGAGCAGAATTTTCTCTGAATGGTAGCTTCGCTTAACAACTAAAACCAACTAAAAACTCATTAACAACTAAATTGGGGTTCGCAATCCCCCCCCCCCCAGAAGTCACAATGGATCACTTACAATGGTGTTTTGCTTAAGGAGCAAACTCACTTATAATGTGGAACACATTATGCTCTTTAAGCGAGGTACCACTGTACAGTACAGTATATGTATTTCTATGGTGCATTACCAGAGTTAATCACTAAAGGTCAATGTCTGCAATGTAATGTTTACAAGGAACAGAGGCAGATTTTGGGTAGTTCTCATGTTGTTGTGACCTGGGGTCCTGGGTGTGAGGAGGAGGAGGATTTTCAGCCAGCCCAGCTGTCTGCTGCCAGCTCCGACTTGGAATCTGAGCCTGAAGAGGACCCTTTGCCAGTCCCCCAGGCCACGGCTGGCTCAGATCAGAGGGCTGAGTCAGAAGACATGGACATAGCACTGGCCTCGCAGCCAGCTGTCACTCTGAAACCTGCCGAGCAGGGCCAAGCCGGGGCGGAGGATCAGAGTTTGACAGCTAAGCTAGGTGCCAGCAGGCAGGCTACTCAGGAGCAGGGTTTCACTGAGGCATCAGATGAAGCTGAGGAGGAGGAGGTCCCGGGCACGGCTCTTGAACAGACCCTCAGCTGCGGGGTCTGACTCCCCTTAAAGGAGAGGCATGCAGGCAGGCCCTTGTTGGGCCAATTCGTCAGTTTGGTGAACCCGACACTGGGCTCCTGGCTTCCTGGTCTTGATTCCCTGGATTCTGAACATTGGACTGTGACCTTGACCACTGTCTTGGACAACCCCTGCAATCACGTCTTTTTCCTCCCTGTATTTAAACTATAGGGGGAGAGAGGCTTGTGTTTTAAATACAGGGAGGGGAAGAAAAAAACCCTCTCTCTTCCTATAGTTTAAATACAGGGAGGAAAAAAGAACTGCTTCCATCTTTCTCTCCCTCCCTTTCCCTCCCTGTATTTAAACTACAGGGAGGGGGAAAGAGAGAGATGTGATTGGTTCTCTAAAGAACCAATCACGTCTCTCTCTTTCCCCCTTCCCTGTAGTTTAAATACAGGGAGGGAAAGAGACAAGGAGGCTTTGCGACTGCAGTAGGGTCGGGGAAAGGCGGGTGCTTTCCCCCGACCCTACTGCAGCGGCAGAGACCGCTGCAGTAGTTCTACCCAAACCACCCCACACCCGCAGACCATTGCATCAGACAACGCTAAAAGAATCGTTACCCGATGCAAGTTTTTTCCAAAAAACTTGCATCGTTATCCGATTCTAGCATTATCCGATGCAATCGTTATCCGGGGTATTACTGTACCTTGTTTTTGGATAATCACTTGCAAATAACCCAACTAACAAATGGTAGAGAAACCACATGATGTTCCACACAAGCACAGATTACATCAACATATTAATTCATGACATAAAGCTAATTTTAAAAATACTGTATATACATATCCTAAAAATGTGTATTAAGTTTGAAACATTTTCTAATTTGAATGGGTATCAGTGATAAAATCCATTATCCCTTCTCTCTGAGTCCTAATGCCTAACTAGATGATATGATGTGTCCTGTGACACCCTGTGACCATGTCTCTTTAAATGTCAGAAAATAACATCTATGGAAATAGGTTGGGTTCTTAAACAGGTCTGAGGTGCTCTGGCATAAATGTGCTATTTTCCCTCCCTATACCATTTCCTCTCAGCACCTTTTTCTCCCATAGGTGGCCAAAGATAACAGGAGCTGTACTACAATGAGAGTGGAAGAGAGAGAGAACAGCCTGTTCTCCTCAATGATACGAGTCAACAACATCTACTCAGTAGCTGCACTCCAAAATGCAGTTGTTTGGATTATCTATAGTCCACATGCAAAAATTTCCTGGAACTGTCTTATTTGAAAGTGATCCTAATAGTTAATTGTTCTCACTATTCAATGCCTGCAATCTATTAGATTAGTGTTTCTCAACCTTTGGGTTTTGGACTTCAATTCCCAGAAGCCTAAGTCAATGCCCCAAAGCACTGATCAGCCAATGTACTGACTTAGGCTTCTGAGAATTGAAGTCCAAATCCCAAAAGTTGGGGAACCCTGTATTAGATACTTGGTTTTGTGAAACTGCCTCTGATTAGATCATGATAACCAGAGATACATAGTCCAAGCAAAGCCATGTTGGGGTGAAGCAATTTCTCAACTGTGCTTGACTGTGGTCACTGCTAGCAAGTTCAAAGAAGCTGTTATCAGAAAAAGGACACCTTCCTATAAAGCCTCGAAAACTGGGTCTTTCCATGCTTATTTTTGGCATCACTGTGTGCCAAAATCACACAGTGCAAATCACATCCAGCCCATGTCATGCAGCTAGCATAAGCCCACAGCTTTCCAAACCGCCTTTTTGCCAGTGCCAGGCGCAGGGGATGGGGTTTCAGCGCGGGCAAGAAAAAATGGCCAGCATCTTTTGGGCGGATGACAGAAAACAAAATTCAACAGCATCGAAACAAGGGGGGAACCCCAGCCAAATAAAATAAAACAAAACAGAAGGAAGAAAAGAAAAACACTACGATTATGAAAGAGAACCCTGGGAAAGGAAAGAAATAAAAGAGAAAATAGCTGTTTGGAAACCAAGCAGAAAAAAATCCCAAGGAACAAAATGGGAGCTCAACAAAGCGGAAGAGAAAGAAGAAGAAGTTAGTGTATTTGGGCAGGTGGGGTGGGTGGGTGTAGTTCCTTCTGTAGCATTGGTAACCGCAATGCTGACTGGGATGGTGTGTGTGAGGGTACACCAAGGAGGAAGTAAAAGAAAATAAACAGGGAGGGGAACAAATAATACCTAGGCATATCCGAATCAAGAAACTGCCTGCAAAAACACAAACAATCACATGGTTAGTGTGGGTCCAAATGGGTGGTAACAGCAGCGGCGGCGGCGGCAGTTTCATAGCGCAGCTTTTCAAAAGCCTAAGCTGGAGAAAGACCTCCTCTCTGGCCACTGACCAGCCACACCAAGCTGTAGCAAAAGGCTCTCTGTGCTTCCACATCACTCAGGGAAGGGCACAACCATGTTAGCGAGAAAATGGATGGTCCAACAGTGGAAACCAGTGTGGTGCTGGAGATGGAGTAAATTGGTGTGGATTGGGGAGAATTATATTCAAACTCTTGCCCAGCCAATTACAAGCATTAAATAAGCATATCACCATTTTAAAAGCAAGCCTAACCTGCCTCTCAGAAATCTTGTGACGATAAAATAAGCCAAGCCCACATATATCACTCTGATGACACAACTGACATATAAAGTCATGTTCTCATACTACGATCAGAAGCATGAGATGCCAGCTTGGCTTATTTTAACTCTGGTGTTTGGAATAGACCAAAAGATTTCACAACACCTTAGCCAGTGGGGTCATTGTGTCCCATTTGAGTTATCCTTCACTCTTGGGTAAAGCCTTCTTAGTAGCCTAAGCTATTGTTCTTTTTTGTACAAGATTGAAACAGAGTGAGCTTCCATTGTGCTTAAGATCTGAGGTGATGGGTTTCCTAGTCTTGGAGGGGAATTAGCAGCAGCAAAGCTTGAAGCCAAAGCAGCAGATTTGCATAGTAGGTTACGCAGGTTCCCACATATAAGCTCTTCTCACTCCAGAAATATCAATATCTTAAGCAAGCCCATAAAGCCTATGCGAAATGGAAGAATGGGGAATTAGAAACATCCCGTGATCTTTCTCAGTTGCTCTAGCAGATCCCCTACCCCTTCCTCCTCCTTCCGATTTCAAAGCTGACGCGTCCGCCATCACCTCAGTTTTTTATCTACACAGGCAGCTGAAAATAACATCATATTCTAGGGCAGTCATGAAGACAAATAAAAGCCCAAATATAAACCTTCTTGTACATGTTGTTCTTACTGCTCTTTCACTTTTAGGCAGATAGCTTAACAGATTGTTCTCAACCTTTTAAAGCAGGGGGCCGGGTAATGCTCCCTCAGACAGCTTCTGGGGACAGACGACCATTTTGCCCTTCCTCCACCACATGGCACTTCCTGGTGTGGTGGTGGAGTTGGTGGGCTACATGAAATGGTGCCTTGGGCCGCAGGTTGAGAATCCCTGATTTAAAATGTGGGTTGTAATTACAAATGTTTATCAGAGCACCAAATAAGGCAAAGAACAGAACTGTGGGTTTATTTATTTCTTTTCTTTTAATTAATTAATACACAAATAACTCTCTAATGAACCAGACTTGAAAGGCTGTGCTTATTGGCTTGAAAAGAATTGGGAGAATCTTTTGGAAAATATAGAAGCAAGACCACTCCCAGGATATGTAACTAGAGAAGCCTCCTCAACTTGGGATCTCTTCATATTACAAACCCCATTAATCCAGCCTGTACAATAGCCTTACTGTCTGTAATGAGGCAAATTGCAGTTCAACTCCTCTGAAGGGTGCAAGGTTATGAAAGAAGGTTGTGAGAGTGAGCAGTCTTTAATAGGACTGTGTGCTCATAAGGGCTTACTTTTCACTTCACAGGGCAAAAGGCATCACACTATAGGGTACTTGTAAATATCATCTTTATTGAATGATTACAGAGTTTTTGCAGACAAATGGCAAGCTAGAACACCTGCAAACCAGATTCTTGCTGTGTGTATTCCTGTTAGTAATACACTAGCAAGGTTAGCATAAGAGAAATGGCAAGACCTAAGAAGAACTAGGAAGTTAGCTTGAAACAACTGTGACTGCAGCAGAGAACTTTCTTTATGATGTTGTTCCTGTTTTACTTCTAGGTTTGCTGCAGTTGATGTTGATTAAGCTGTTAGCTAAAGGCACATTTATATAAATCACATCTGCTCCACTGTAACCAACCACATAAATGTTTGGTTGATGTTGGTAAATTGAGTGGCACTGCTATCTGGTGGTATTTTCATGGAGACTTTCTTTCATTGCTTACTAATCTGCAACAGAAACATCTCTTTTGAGCTCAATGCCAGTAACAGTCATTGCTCTATGATGACTCACCTTAGGCAATTCATCTTCTAGTGTTTCTTCATCTGTGTCTGCTTTTTGCACAATGGATACTAATACTCTGCCTCAGGGGTTGCCAATCTTTATAAGTCATGGGCTGGGTCATGCTCCCTCAGACAGTTGAGCAGGCCAGACTGGTGGTTCCCATGCCGTAAACACTGCTGTAAAATGTGTCTGTGGTTGTCATAAACACATTTACGACAGCCACTGGCTCATTTAAGGCTGTTGTAAATGCACCTGCTTCCGGCGGTGATAGCATGGGCCAGATGATTTGGTGCCACGGGCTGGGTATGGCCCACAGGCCATAGGCTCTGCCCCATCCAGTTTCTTTCCTCCCGGTTTCAATACTGTTTCTCAGTTTACTACATTATCTTTGTGAAATGTTAGATTTGCTAGAGATCTGGATAAATGATGTTTGTTAGATTTCTGAATGGAAGTGGATACTGAAGGAGGCTCCTGGGGTGATTCAGTAATAATAAAACAGCAAGGGACAAGGAAGGGAAAATTGCAACATAAAAAGAGAAGGCTAGCCTGGATTGGAACCCTGTCTGCTGCTCTTCTAACACAGATGCATTATCATCCCACCCATAATACCAATCTCAGTCCTATGCATAGTCAATTACAATGTCAAAATGCATTAACTTCTCCTGAATTCAACCTCCCAGTGATTTTATATTTCATACTTGCATGGCCACTCAAGTCCAAGAGCATCTAGAAAGATCCCCCAGCAGCTGGTGCCAATTCCTAGAAGGCCTGCTTTATTGTGATCTCATGCCCTCCCCCAAAAACTGCAACCTCTACTGCACAAAAAGGAGCAACAATCGATCTCTTAGATATCCCCTTGAAGCTACAATTGAGTTAGCAGAAGGGCAGGTCAGGGGTTGTTCATTCATTTATATTGCAGTGCCAAATCTGGGGACTATGACATTTCTTATCATGCAAGGCAAGCAACCTGCTCAAAGAAGAAGGCCACGCTGGAACATAAAGTTCAAACCACTCAGCGAGCTATGCAAAAGGACAGCACTCTTTTACACCAGGGCAGGTTACTGACATTTCTAAGACTGAGGCTTGAAATTGCCCTTATATTATATGGCAGAGCACTGTTGGAACAGTACTGCAATGTGACCATATTGCTATAGTACAAGAAGAGATGTAGAACCCTGAAGCATGGACTACTGGCAATTCGGGGTGGAGAGATTCTCACCCTGAAATGTCTGGGTGGGGCACCTCTCCCCTGCTGCTTAGATCACAACCCACCAAAACTTCAAAGACAAACCCTATAATCCAATAAAAGTGGGTGGAGTCTATCCCTCAGAGATCAGAAGCTTCTTTTCCAAGCAGAAGTTCTGAGTTCAGCTTCTGCCATCTCTTATTAAAATAACTGGAAGGGTATATGGTTTGGAAGGTCTGAGCCTCAGATTCTGGGAAGGCACTGCTACTGTGATCTGACAATACTGGGCTAAATGGACAAACCGTCTGAGCTAATAATATAAACTGCTCTGAATATGATCCAGAGCTCCTGAGTAGTCTGTGACACATGGTTGATGTTGAAGGCAAAGCCTGAAGGCAACTTAGGCTTGGAGTCCAAAATGTCGACTGCCAAATTGGTAAAATTCTTGCTAGGCACAGAGAGATTTGTGATGCACTAATTTTCTCTCTCTGCTGCCTGGGTACTTTTCTCCCGACAACTGGATAGCTTCATCGTGTGCTTAGCCTCTCAGCTACTCTTGCGGTAAGGGAGCAAGACTGTAGAAGTACCTCCCCTTACATACAGGCATACGGACTCCCAAAAGACCTACAGGGAGACCATGTGTTCCCCATGTTAGAAGTACAAGGCATGCTGGTAAAATGTGACCCACCGATCATCCTGGGAAGGGCAAATATATCCTGATGACAGAATGTTCAGAGAGAGGATGTTGGGGTCAATGAGAGAGTCATCTCCTTCAGGGGTGTTCCGGATCCGACCTGTAAGTGGAAGTTAACACAGACCATTTTTTTTGCCTTTGTTTGGGGGGAATCAAAGCATACCTAGTCTCTAAAGAAAGAGTGGATATATTTTTGGGTCTTGGAGGGCTAGGCTGTGGCAATGGTATAGTGGTAACATCCAGTGGTGGACATCAACCGGTTCTCACTAGTTTGCCAGAACCGGTAGCAGAAATTCTGGCTGGCTGCGCCCATCCAAGTTTTGAAATAAAGTAGGCCTAATTCGGGTGCAATGTGCAGGGCTTTCCCCCTGGCCATGCTCACCATACCACGCCCACAGTGTGTTAGTAAAAAAAAAATTTGAGCCCACCACTGGTAATATCCAACAACACTCTGATTTGATCACTTCTCAGAGATAATCCCTTTGACACAGACTACATCCAGAAGTTTTACAGGTACAGCAGCCATTTGTGACAGAGGAGGTGTGGTCCAGCCCGGCTTTCATTGTACTGCATGTCATAAGCCAGTGATGGTGAACCTGGGCACTCCAGATGTTCTTGGACTTCAGTTCCCAGAAGCCCAAGTCTCTGTGAATCCACACACATGGGTTTACGCACAGTAAACCCATGCGTGTGAATTCACAGAGATTTGGGCTTCTGGGAATTGAAGTCTAAGAACATCTGGAGTGCCAGGGTTTGCCATCATGGCCATAGGCTCATTTGCTTGAACTGGCAATGAACACAATAGTCACAAAACCAGACAAAAGTCTTTTACATCTTCCTGAACCCTCTTCCCCCGTTTTTGACTCTCGGTGCATATAATTTGTATCTTCCGCTCTCTCTGACATTGATGGCATAATTTAGGAATACAAAACTGCTCAGTTCAGACCACAGCTTGGCTTCACTATCAGCCAGGAGATGGAAAAATTTAAAAAACCCAGAGACAACCAATGCTTACCCACAACTAATTCCCGTACTTCCTTCCAGCGAATATGGCTGCCTGTCTCATGCACCAAGGTGACCGTAATCCTCCTCTGGATACCCTGTCAGCCATCATACCCCAAAGAAAAAGGATGCAGCAGTTACAAAGTTTGTGACTGAACTATAGGCAGCACTGAGCAAACAGATCTTTGGATGAAGGATACAGAAACAAACAGTAGGGGAAAAGCAGCCAAGAGAGAGGAAAGGAAGTGGAACATGCAGATTGCGTCTTCCAAATGGCTTCCTAAAAGGGCTGAACTGCAGTGTAATCAACATGACATACATGGCCTAAGCAACAATTTTACCAACATGGAAAGAGGAGAAATGCAGTTGGTTGGTAAGACTGGATGCCTTTAAAAGGGTTATTTTAAAACAGCACTGCAGGATTCCCCTCCTCTTTCCCCAGTAATACATGGCATATTGCTCAGCATGAAAGGCAATGCCATGCAATGTCCTCTTATGGGAATATCACTCTCTATTCCCTAGGTCAGGGGTGCCCAACTATGGCCTGGGGCTCAGATCTGGCCCCTGACACCAATTCATCCAGCCCACAAAGTCCTCGTCGCTCCTGGAAACGGAAGTAAAACACATCCATATGGGCGTGTTTTACTTCCACTTCCAGGAGCGATGAGGGCTTTATGGGCCAGATGAATTGGTGTTGGGGCCCAAATCTGGCCCCTGGGCCATAGTGACCGGCTCTCTGAACCACATGACTGGCCCGCAGCCCAAAATGTTTGGACACCCCTGCCCTAGGTACATTTTGGGGGGAACCCTGACTCTTCCCAAAAGTGACCAGAGCATTACCAATGAACCAATAGGGATGACTGGTATTAGAGGGCAGAAAGTACCTGGTGCAGCAAGAACGTTCCATGGCAGGGCATTCCTCCTCGGTGATCCACCACAGCAGGGATGTAGCTGGGAAAGACAACTTCAGTAAGACAAGATGCAGAATGCCCACTATGAAATCCTTCTTGCAACCTCCAGGTGTGTTGCTGACATGGACGATTCCCAACTTTCTGTATCTGTTGTCCCACCAATGATTCTCTCAAAACACCTGAGTCTCATCATGATAGAAACAAAAAATCCCAAAGCCATTTTTACAAGAAGGGCATTTCGACATTTTTAGAAATTCTGCTATGACATTTGTCATGTACTGTGCTTGAAATCCTGCTGCTTTTTCACTGCCACTCATTGTACACCAGGGTGTCAGCAAACTTGGCTCTCCAGATGTTGTTGGACTTTAATTCCCAGAAGCCCTGTTCAGCAGATGTACTGACTTGGGATTCTGGTAACTGAAGTCCAAGAACACCTTGAGTGCCAAGTATGCTGATCCCTGCTGTAGACAATACTAGCCTGAGCCAGTACCACATCACCTGCTGACAGGCAATAGGGTGTTGACAGGCAGTGGATGGCTTAGAAATGTACTGTAAGGTCTTATCCGTCCCAAAG
Organism: Furcifer pardalis; assembly: GCA_030440675.1. Taxonomy (NCBI): domain Eukaryota; kingdom Metazoa; phylum Chordata; class Lepidosauria; order Squamata; family Chamaeleonidae; genus Furcifer; species Furcifer pardalis. The sequence continues at coordinate 246,971,932 of CP126890.1, forward strand.
GACTTAGAATGCTTTCCTTCAACAAGATGTGTTAAGGTACAGTGAAAACTGTGGCTCCTAGAACAGAAAGACCAGTCCATCCACCCATAAGCAAAAAAGAACCACTTACTCGCCATTGGCCTCCAGTTCACATATCTCAAAGAAGACCATCAGATCATATTTGCACTGGCAAGGGCCAGCAGTGGGCCTTGTCATGGCACTCAGTTTTGTTGCAGGCACTACAAAGAAGAGAAACTCTAATTACAGGCCAAAGAAAAAGACAGACATGCTTGATTCCCAGTTTAGATTTCAATTTCACTGCATCACACAGAAAAGGGCAGAACAATCACATTCATCAAAAATACTCTCTTTCTGGATCCAATTACACAGCATATTAGCATAACTGAAATCTCTCTTTTTTTACTTGGTCTTAAAAATGCAGGGGATCAATTAAGATTACATCTATCTTGCACAACTAGGGTTGAAAATTCCCACTCATACAAAGGGGCAACCAATGCAAGCTAGCTAAAACAGGGGTGATACGGTAAAAACAACCAATGCCAGTAACCAGACTAGCCGCTGCATTTTGTATCTGTTGAAGCCTCCATATCAGCCTCAAGGGCAGTTCCATGTAGAGATGATTACAGTAATTGATCTTAGACATTACCAATGTGTAAGAAAGCATAGCCAGGGATATCCTATCCAGAAGTGGATGAAGCTGAGCAATGTACCGCAGATGATATAATAATAATTTCGTGTCAGAGATTACTCTGAGTTGAAATGATTTTTGCTGGCAAAACTCTGCTCAGAGGATGCCCAAAAGAGGCTCCTTTCATGTCCCCAAGTGCAGCCCTCTGTTATCGAAACCTGATCTCCCAGTCTCCAAGCTCAGCGTTTTAACCACTAAACCACTGGGGGATGGAGTGGGTAATTTGCGTGTCTTCTGCCTTTCTTGGATGTGGTAGCCATTTCTCAGGCTCCCTCTTCAGAATCAAACCCTGATTTCCCATTAGCCGTGGTCACCGCAGATGATGAAAAGTAGATATGAGTTTATAATGCTTATATTATAATTTTAGTTGTGATTTTTAAAACACAGTGGCTGAAATCCTGTTTACTTTGCATACTAAGCTGCAAGTAGAGTAGGCCCATTGAAACTGTGGAACTTACAAAGGAGATGAGTCACCAAATCTAGACTCAATGGGCCTACTCTAGTTGTGACTTACTATGCTGAACAAGAGGATTTCAGCCACTGTGTGCAAACTGTGATTTCATTTCCTCTCAAAACAAATAAAAACCACTTGTGTGGAGACAGACATCTCCTAAACGCCTGCTCTCCTACATTTCAACTAACAAAATATGCAAAATGAAGAGCCCTCTTTCACCTACCTGGCTTAGATAATGGCATGACCCGGGGGAAATGACGCCGGGATGGTCTTAAGGGGCTGTAGAGACAAACAATAATCATAGAAAGATGACACAGTGAAAATAAACAAAAGCCAATCTCTAGACACCCAAGAGTCAAGTTTCTGTAAATGATAAGTAGGGAAGATATTTTTTAAGAGAGAAAAAATGAACTCCCAGTCTCGTGATTCAGTGGGGACCCCACAGGTCCAGTTTATGGAACTGGGGGTCATCAAAATGGCAGGAGTAGAGTAATACTCATAACTCCATGCCATTTCTATGCTGCTTTTCATGCCCTCTGAAAAAATCCCCATGCCCTCTGAAAAAATCCCCTTTGTAAGTTGTGAAGACTACGGTATCTGTAATTCAGAAGAGTGCCTGGGAAAACGAGCTCTACTGGAAGCTGCTTCCATACACTCTACTTTACCTCCTGCTATAATAAGTTTGTGTCAGAAATTATTCTGGATTGAAAGGATTTTTGCTGGGAAAACTCTGCTGAGGGGATGCCCGAATGAAGCTCCTTTCATGTCCCCAAGATCTTTTCCCATAGAAGTGGTCCCAATTTTTATCTACTTGTAATTTCTTGCTTTTGAACTGCTAGGTTGGCAGGAGTTGGGACACAGATGGGCGCTCAAACTGTCATGCAGTACCCGGGTCTCGAATTGCTGATTTGCCAGCCTTCCAGCTAACAAGGTGAGTTTCTTAACCACTGAGCCACCACAGCCCCAGACCTCCTACTGTCTTGATGGTTCACAGTCCCATAATTTGGCCTGGGGGGATTCCCATAGAATTATGAGCTGGGGAGTTTGTTTTTCTGAAAATCCCATCCCTTGTGACAAGAGATCATACATAGTCAAAGAGTGTCCTCCAAGCAAATTTTATACCAGTGATAGTTGTCATAAAGGTGGCTCTTACCTGAGGACATCCTTGCAGAGAGGGGGGAAAGGATGCTGTTGATAGTGTCCAAATACTTCAAAGACAATTGGCTGGCTTTTAATATATTCAATGAAAGATTTGGTGACCTCCACAGCAATCTGAGACATGGGACAGAAAGGAAGAAGAACATTAATCTTACATAGGACATATAACTTGAAATGGTAGGTAGTGGAGGGTAAAGGTCACCCTTGCTCAAAACCCAGTCATATCCGACTCTAGGGTTCAGTGCTCATTTCTGTTTATAGTCGAAGAGCCAGCGCTGTCTGCATTTGCAGATGTCTCTGTGGAAATTTGGCAGGCATGACTACACACTGGAACACTGTTTACCTTCCCACTATAGTGGTACCTCTTTATCTCCTTGCAATTTTTTGCTTTCAAACTCTAGGTTGGCAGGTCACATACAGCACTCAGGTCGCATACTGTTGACCTGCTGACCTAGTCATCAATCTCAGCATCTTATCCACTAAGCCACTGCAGTCCCCTGTTCCAAGTAGTGGAACAGAACAGTTAAAACTTGAGGTATTATCTTAAGCTAAAAACCAACTAATTTCACATTTAATTTGAACACATTGCTTTTAATGGGATTATAAAATTCCCCCCAATCTAGGCAACATAATGATTTGACTGTCGAAATCATTATGGGCCCTGGATGGTGGTTGTTTCTGTTGTCAATTAAAGGCTTACCTGTTCACCCAGTTATTCCTGGGTTTCAATAAATAGTTCATAATGCATTTTATTGTTCTTACTGTTCTTAGCCATTTCTTTTATTGTATACGACTTTGAATATTTATAAAATATTAAGTATTCTAAAAATGTTATAAATGAAAATTTTAAAATGTTAATAAATCACACTGATAAAAGCAATTTCTTCTCCCAGTCAGGGATATGTTTACGCAAACAAGCTAAATTCTACCTTTCTGTTTATTCTACCCAACATCATTAGACATTATAGCAGGGATGCCCAAACTACGGCCCACGGGCTGGATCTGGCCCATGGCAAAAATTAATCCAGTCTGCACCACTCACCATTCCCAAAAGTGGAAATAAAACACACATGCGCAGCCACAGAACGTGCCCACTTTTACTCAGAATGGTGCTATAAATGACCCATGGCTGTCATAAAGATGTTTACGACAGTGTGGATCATTTATGGCAGCATTGTGCACGTGCATGGGCACGTTCTGCACCTATACATAAACATTTTACTTCCACTTCTGGCCTGAAAAGTTTGGGCACCCATGCATTAAAGGAATGTGTTGTCAGAATCACTGGATTTAAATTCAACTACCTTCTCTTTCAAACTTTCAAAGCAAAAAACAAACAAACTGAGAATAATTCTACCCTATTATAATACAATAAAAATGACAAAACCTACTGCAAATTATGAGCACTATACTAATGATAATCAATTGAAGAATCAAATCCTGCAGAAAACAAACTCTGCCTGTATCTGTATTGTCAAAAAGTATGATTGGGCTTTCCCTGTCCTGGAGAGGAAATGTTTTCCACTCCTGTATTAGCCTGACACAATGTTTGTTCATCAACTGGAAGAAGGTAGGTCATGTTGCTGCAGTAATTTTGCCGCACACAAAATATTTACTTGTTGTTGTAGTACATAGAACAATGGTGGCAACATCCAATTTCCAGGGACACTAAAAGGCGCCAGGAGCCTTTCTCAATTTTAAAAAAAAAAACCCAACATTGTGAGAGGAAAAAATTAGAGTGGAGTTGCAAAAGGGTATTCTAAGGTCCACAACTCCAGACCTCTAAAAGTTGTCTAACATGACATAAAAAATAAAACAATGGAGAATAATATGATACAAATTATATTAGATAACCTGTAAATATGCATGAACTCTATCATATTGTCTTTTCTTTGAGAAGTGACCATTGGTAACCACAATGGCAATTATTTCATGCAGAGGGAAGTTACCTGTAGTTCTTTATAATGAAATAAGCACTAACCCCTTGGTATGAGAAAAGCACCATGAATTCAGAGCAATAATCTCTTTACTATTTGGACAGTTGCAAATACAAGTACAGTGGTACCTCAGTTTACGAATTTAATGCATTATCTGGGACATTTCTTATTGCAAAAAATTCGTAAACCGTAAAGCCATAAGCCTCCAGGCACAATGCATCCTACAGAAACTTGCTTTGTATTGCAAAAAAATTTGTAAACCGAGGCATTATTTTCAATAGATTTTCATTTGTAAACCGAAAATTACGTTAACTGAGGTGTTCGTAAACTGAGGTACCACTGTATACAAAATAAAACATGCTGACCTTAATATCATCATTATGGCAATCACATACCTGCCCGGTGTCAGAATGTCTGTCTTTTTTTGGTGAAGTCATGCATGTGAGGATGTCAAAAGAAAGCAGCCCTGGAAGTTATACTTACGTTTTGAACATGATAGAAGCCAAGAGGTGGACCCCGTCCAGTGTTCTTCAAAGGCTCTGTAGAGAAGGCTTCATCATGGCGATGGATAAAGCTGTGAACAAATTCATTTTTGATTGTCAATCAGATATTCATATATTCAATATATTTGTCTTAGAAGGATCTATTTACATTTTATGTATGATATTATTTAATAAGGTAGAGTATGTGCATATAAGGAGGGTGGATAACTCAGTGGCTTAGATATATGTCTGCAGAGTCACAGGTTGGCAGTCCAATTCTCCATTGTATTTTCCAGGATAAGAGCCAGCCTGTGTAGTCATAAACTAGTTGTACAGTGCCAGAGCACCCCCAGATGAAAGGGTGAACTACTTCTGAGAAATTTATATCTAAGAAACCCTGGTAAGGGCTGCCATAAGTCAAAATTCACTTGCTAGCACATAAGTTATTATATATGCATATGCACGTTTAATTGGGATTTGTTGGTCAACCAGACTTTCTCTATCTTTCCACTTTCATACTTTTTAACATTAAAAGTACTTTTGACAAAAAAAAAAACCCACCCCTACTTCTTTTTGACTGCTTCTGTCAGCCCAGAGCTAACATCTGGAAAGGGTAGAATAGCTAATGAACTGTAAAGAGTGACTGCATCTTCTCAGTTTATTTCAAATGGATAAATGACAAAGAAGAGAAGGAAATCTTACTTAAATTGACAGAAGATATCTGCATATTCTGCTGAGATGCTGGAGGCCTGCAGAACAGTCACTCTGAAAGTAAAGATGCTGCCCAGTTTCAAGTGTTCCAGGGCTGTCTCTAAAGGCCCATCCATGGCAGACTTCTCTGAAGTGTCCAGGAGAAGATCTTCTGGAGTGGCTGTGGGGAGGGGGGGGGAAGCTCTATAAGTAACATGTTATAACTGGTATGAAGACCATAAGGTATTCCTTTTAAATTGTATATGACACATACAATATTCTACTTTCTTGGCAGCCAGCTATACTATATGTCAGTGATAGCAAAACTTTTAGAGACCAAGTGCCTAAGTTGCTGGCTGTATCACACCCTCATGCCGCATGTGAGATGCCTGCCTTACCCCAGACAGAGAAGGGAGGAAACACTCCCATTGGGCTGCTGGGCAGAGCGGCAGGGCAAACTCTGTGCTGTGGGAGGGAGGAAGCACTCCCATTATTTATTTATTTATTTTCTAATTTGTATTGCCGCCCAACTCCGAAGACTCTGGGCAGCTCACAGAAAATAAAACCAAATAAAACCATTGGGCTACTGGGCAGAAAGACGGGGCTCTAAGTGCCCCCTCTAGCACATGTGCCATAGGTTTGCCACCACTGCTATATGGAATTCCTCTGATTCTAGTTTTTTTCCTCCTCTTCCAACTAAAACTCAACATATTGGTCTATTCACCATACACACACCTTGATGAACTATCTGATATCTTTCCCTCAGTCTCTTAGACATTTCTTCTCTCCCCCCCCTCCCCCGGTCTCCTTTTGGTATTCAATATAAAAGCTTGTTTTTAGAGCATGGGTTCAATGATCCTTAGGGTCTATTCCAGCTCTGCAGTTCTAAGGTGATTATTAAAAATCTACTGGTAGATTCACAGTTGAAGATTGGTGTAAAATTAATAGTTGAAGACCTAATCAAGGACCTAAGAACTGTTAAGGTAGTGTCTTAAGTATATAGGTAGTCCTAGTAAAGCTGTTTTTGTAGTTATATTTTTTTAAAAAATTGTGTCAGAATCACACAAAGGTGCTTTCTGGGTTGAAAAGATTTTTGCTGGAGGAACTCTGCTCAGGGGACACCCAAATGAGGCTCCTTTCCAAGATATTTTCCCACCGCAGTGGTGGCAAGAGCAAGGGTAACAGGCCACATGAAATGGGGCCATGGGCCAGATCTGGCCTGTGGGCTGTAGGTTGAGAACCCTTGCTATAGCTCTTTCTATGCTCCATATGGGGAAATCTAGCAAAAGGTTTGTATCTTTCTTTTTTCACTTCTGTGCTCAAAATCCCCCTACTTACTTATCTAAAAAAAGGCCCTTCACCTGCACAAGTGTTGTTGTTGACTTCATCTGCTGACGGTCCTATATCAGTTGCTTGTCCCTGTCCCTCTACAATGCGCAGCTCCTCTTGTGAAGTTCCAGAGCGGGACATTCCTACTACAGGACATGATTCAGACTGGAACTACAAGGCAACAAAGGAAAGAAACAGAAAGATAAGAAAAATGTATGGCTATGAATAGTACTATTCATTTCCTTTTTAATCTCTCCTTTTTAACCATTAGGTCAGGGAAATTCATAGCTACATTCTAGCAGTTTATCCAGGAAGAAGAAAACACTGAGTTAATAAAGTTTCTGATGCATTACTTTGCTGTTCAACAGGATGAAAGAAATAACTCTGGAGATGCAGGTAAAATTTCCCTATGTTTTCATTTCAAAGGATTAGACACAGAAGGAGGACTAGATTTTTCAAAACCAGAATCAAAGACAGTTGGGGGGGTGGGGCTGGCATTAGGAAAGTCAAAATATGACAAAAGTAACCACAGTAACTTCTGGAAAATACTAAGGTTCCCAGGATAAGGTCCCCTGATTGGGTAAATTCAGTCTATGGTCTACATTTTGCCAACCTCTATTCTAAGTAACCTCTCTGCTCTTCCCGTTACTTGTTACATGATAGTGATCTCCAAATCTGCATAACAAACTGGGCAATTAATAACTCATAAGAGCCCTGATGGTTACATTGCTGTGCTGCAGCCAAAACATTGTGAGTTCGATCCTGATGGGAAGATCAAGGTTGACTTAGCCTTCTATCCTTTCAAGGTCAGTGAAATGAGTACCCAGCAAGGGGGGGGAATGCTAATTACCTGTAAATCACCTAGAGAGCACACTAAGAACTATGGGGTGATATATAAAATACCGTAAGTATAATTGCTTATTGCTAATAAGATGTGAGTTAGTGTGCAGTCAGCTCCCTAGGGAGATGTTCAGACAGTGTGGGTTTTCCATAGCATACCTTTTCAAAGTGCTGGTCATCAAAAGAAATTTTGGCTGTGCCTGACTGCCGCACTCCTGAGCCGTAATCTGGTGCTTCTTCATCCGCTAGAAATAGGAATTCAGCAAAAGGTCACAGTATGGAGAGAAAATCTCATGTCTGTCAATAGATAGAGGCCTTTCTGTTTTCATGTGCAGCAATGTCTACAAGAAAGGCAACTGGTTCGTGGTACAGGGCAATTCAGACAGGGGTTGCTAAGCAGAGGCATTCAGAGTGGCATGAATCAAAGATTATTTTTGCTTTTGTGTATGGCAACCATCTATTCAGACCTATTATGTCGAAGGGAAAAGTAGGATAGTTTGCTTATCTGTCTTGAATCATCAAAATAATTGGGAATCATGAAGGTATCACTGGTAAAAATCACATCTGGGCGGGGGGGGGGGGCTTTAGGCAAGACAAATGCTTCTGCTTAAATTTAGTGTGATCCTGAAATGTGAGGAAAACAAAAGTCATAAATTATTCTCATTAGCTGTTGTCATGGTTGCCATCTTTGGCAAAATTAGTCTGTCTTTTCCACCCCTCAACTATTTGGATTTGTATAAAATTTGAGGGCACCTGAAGGGAACAATTCTGATTATTGGGAATAGTAGCCGTGTTAGTCTGTGGTTCAGGCATATCAGAAAACAAAACAAAATAAACAAAATAAAAATATAGCAGTTAGTCTTTAAAGTGCTACAGTGTTTTTTATTTTACATTCTGATTATGTGGGTTTTTACTTAGCTGTTTGTTTGACAAATTGTTCATTTTAAATTCCATTGCATGAATGTACATGTACTATTGCTCTGTTCTGATAGAGAGTTGTACACTTCCTATCATACATAAAAAAATATGAAGGTAAACATTTAAAAGTGGATTAAATCCCACTTGAATTCATCTTGATGGAGGGCAGCAGCTTCATCAATCCTGGCTGGGGCTGAGGAGGACTTTGTGTACCAAAAGGGCTCAGGACCAGAAAATGACTCACGGAACTGAACTGTATGGGAGTCATGCTGCGATGTGGAAGGCAGATGAAAGGCCACTGCATTATATTCTCAGGACAGTCTTCATGGCTGATCGCCATGAGGATTGCCAATATTCAGATTTGGATATGGCAAAAGAAGAAGAAGAAACATTTAATTTAAAACATTTTCAAGGAAAATCTAAAATTACCAATCTACAATGACAGGAAGCAGTCCCTGAAAAATCCAGGAACAACTGTTTGCATCCAGAGCAATTGTTTAAAGATAGGCTTACTTACAATATACATTAGTTCCAGAAGCAAAAATGGTCATATATAAATTGAATAAAAGCAGTGTGAATAATTTTACACAAATATGGGTTTTGCTAAGAGGTATCACAGGCAAACACCAGTAATCTTTTACACATGGACAATGTGTTGGAATCAGCTTCTATCTGATCAGAAATTGTAAACAATAGCAGGCTGCAGCTCAATTCACTTCATGCCTTGAACAAACCCCTGAAGTTGAAAAGTGAACCATTTAGAAACTAACAAATTGGCAATGGCCAAAATCATATTTCTTAGCACATCACAGCTCTAGATTAGGCCAACTGAAATAATGGGGACTTAGTCAACTCCTCCTTAGGTTTTATTGATTTAAATGATGGGGCTATTCTAATGGCAACATATGTTAACAAAGCAAGTTGCAGTTAGAGTAGACCCTTTTGAATCAGTGGAACTTAGGAAGTTTTCTCACCAAATACCCATTTATTCAATGGAGCTGCTCCAGTGCAATTTACTACACTAAGCAGTATGATTTTGGAGAATACTTTTAAACTGGCTTGGAGTATGGATCCAATAAAGTGAAAATTGAAGAAATAATAATAATTTCGTGTCAGAAATTGTTCTGGGTTGAAAGGATTTTTGCTGGAGAAACTCCACTCAGGGGATGCCCAAATGAAGCATCTTTCATGTCCCCAAGATCTTTCCCCCACCAAAGTGGCCCCTTTTTATCTACTTGCAATTTCTTGCTTTCAAACTGCTAGGTTGGCAGGAGCTGGGACAGGGATGGGCACTCAAACCATAATGCAATACCTGGGCCTCGAACTGCTGACTTGTCGGCCTTCCAGCTAACAAGGCAAGTTTCTTAACCACTGAGCCACTATAGCCCCATATTGAAGAAATGAAGCTTCCATATTAGTGTTCTTGAAGAAGAGTATATATATCAAAATGAACTGAGTATCCTTTGTATGCAATGATCGTTATCACAAAACCATACTATCATGTGGCTGAAAATTCAGTGGGGTTGCACTTTATGTTACCTACGGTCCCTATCACACAGAAAATACTTATACAGTAATACCTCAGATAACGATTGCATCGGATAACACTAGAATCGGATAACGATGCAAGTTTATTTATTTATTTATTTAGATTTATATCACCGCCCACTCGCCATGGCGACTCAGTTTTTTGGAAAAAGCTTGCATTGGATAACGATTCTGGATAACAATTCTTCAGCGTTATCCAAGGCAATCGTCAGAGGTGTGTGGATTGGGTAGAACATCTACCCCAGTGATCCATCGCTGCGGGGGGTGGGGGTGAATTGGGTCCAATCCACACACCCCCCACAGCAATCCATCGCTGCGGTTGGGGGGTGGATTGGATAGCCCAATCCAACCCCTAACTGTAGCGATCGCTAAGAGTGCAGTAGGGTCGGGGGAAAGGCGCGTGAGTGAATGCCTTTCCCGCCGACCCTATTGCTCTCTTAGCGATCGCTAAGAGTGCAGTAGGGTCGGGGGGAGGCGCTTGCTCATGTGCGGAAAGGCACGCAAGCGAGTGCCTTTTCTCCCGACCCTACTGCACTCTTAGCGATCGCTATGGTTGGGGGTTGGATTGGGCTACCCAATCCAACCCCCAACTGCAGCGATGACTTCAGGGACAAACCACCCGGTTTGTCCCTGAAGACAGGGCTTTTTTTTTAGCGTTGTTCGATGCATGCATTGGACAACGCTAAAAATTGGATAACATCATGACTTGTGGAACCAAGTCATAATGTTATCCGAAGTTTGACTGTACCATACATCTGGATGGTGAATGTTATTCCATTCTTACCTCCACATGAAGACCTACCACACAGAAGCAGTTTTTGCTGATAACCATGCTGGCTGCTTGCATTATGCATGGTACAGCCCACTGAGTATTAACATGGGATCATTATCTGTATCTTAGAATACTAACTAAAATGATAACACATGGAAGGGTCAGGCTATAAGCAGCCCAAGCCTCATGCTAGCTCCATGAGCTTTCCAACTGACCCTAGTGGTGCACATTCCTATGCATCTCTGATGCTTTCTCCCATTTGAGGAGAAAAAGAGGCAAGGGTCACACATGTGCCTCATTATCAGCAAGCAAAATACCTGTACTTGTGAACAAGATATCATGGACCAAGTACCATAGATCAAATATACACATGATCCCAAACGAAATGCTTTTAAAAGACATCACTTCTCATCTTTTGCTGTGACATGTTGGGTGGTGATTTATTAAAAGATGCAAATGAAACATATAGGAGGAACAGAAATAGATACTTTGGCAAATGGCCTCTCCCCACTCAAGGCACATTGTGTCCTAGACCTGCCAGGTTATTTTGATGGCTGAGGAAGGAAATCTTGTAAGGCCTCTCCTCCCTCCTGACTGTAAAATCACAATTCTAATTAATTGGATGACTAACCCTTTTGTGATGGCCAAAATCTGCTTCTTTAAGCATTCATATCACTTTTGCCTAACAAGAGGGTCACCCCGACTCTCCCCTTATGATGCACCATAATTGTTCATTGGGTTATATAAGTGAGTAGCTCTTTTACTCCCTCCTTGATAAAATGAGTTGTTTTTCCAATGAGAATGCCTATAACCAAATTATCTTCACTGCTTTACCACCTCTTACCCGAAATGGCCTGAACCGCCACACGGAGGAATCCTTTCACTTCTCCCTTCTCACTTACAATGGCAACACGGTGGACTAGAGGAACCGGATATAGCAAGTTGCTGAGATAGACAAAGGCTCTGGAAGAAAAAGCAACATAGGAGAGTGGTCACTGCGCTTCACGTATGGGCAACTCCAAACATACTCCATAGCTGATGGCAGCTGGGACCACAGTTCACCGCTCACATCACAACATGGCGCTGCAAAGCAAAACTAAAGAAAGGCAGCCATGGCCAGCCAGACAGAGAGGGGGGAAATTCAGCGTGCTTAGAACAGAGTTCCTGTACTGAGCAGTGAAGTGAAAGTGTAGAGAGTTAGTGAGCGCTAGCATAGCGTACCTCTCGTTCTGTCATCTCCCATGGCCGAAGCGAGGGGAGGGGGGCTGTGCTGGTGCGAGAAGGAAACTAGAGAAAGGACCTGTGGCAGAAGAGACTAGACGACCAGTACCCTTGGTGCTGTAATTCGTCCAAGGTCCTGCTGCTGAGTAACAGTAGGGCAAAAGGACAGAAAAGAGGAGGAAAGGATTGGGGCCAGGAAACCAAGCCAGAAGGATTTAGGCAGGAAGAACAAAGGGGGTCAAAAGCAAAAGGACAGTCAGATGAAAAATGCACTTAAGTGCAATACTCTTTAGAATTTGTGAGTATAAAATTGAGCTGAATTTCAAGCCTGTTTCAAGTGAGCTCTTACGTCATCAAACAATCCCCATAGGAAGAAAACCAGTCCATGAAGAGTATAATATGCTGCAGTCCAGTAAACAGAGAAAATTGATGGTTCTGCAACTGCTTAGGTTCCCAGGGGTAGGACAGGGGAATGTCCCAAAATAGTATTGCTCTTGTGGGCAATGAAGAAGAATAGTATGCATTAGACAAGATATTCAATAAATTTATTGCTTCTCTTAAACCAGAATAGAACTGCAACAGGAACCTCCTGTATAACCCAGATACATGAAAGTCCAGTCCCACTGCTACTGTCACTTAATGACAAAACAATATAATAACGTATAATGATAGAATGCATTATCCATACAATAGCTGAAATTGTGTAGCTTAGTGTCATAAATCACACTAGAGTAGGACCATTGAATCAGCAAGGATTTGGTATGGCAACTGTTCCATAAGCTTAGTAAGTCAAACCTAGAGTAGGCTTATTTGAATCAACAGAACACTTGACTCACCAAATTCCCACTGATTCAATGGCCATATTCTAGTGTAATTTACTACACTAAACTACACAATTTCAGTCAATATACTTAATTTTCATTAGTTTACTTGTGTCCAGGAGCAAATATTTATCATCCTCATTTTAACTTTGTTCCAACTAATTATTCTATAACACTGTGTTATGCCTATATAGTGTGATTTGATGCCTCTGTAATTCATGATAGAATAGAGTGCTGATATGTGTTGTCAAATTGCTTTTGAGGTACAGTATAATGATTTTATGAGTTATTGACCATCAAAATTTTCCTATCCTATTGACATCTCTGCTCAGTTCTTGCAAAGTCAAGATTGTAGTTCTTTTATAGACTCAGTCCATCTCACATTCAAGCTCCACCTTTTCCTGCTGCATACAATTCTTCCCAGTATTGTCTTTTCCATGAGTCTTGTCTCCTCACAAAGTGCCTAAATATGACACCTTGAGCTTATTCATTTTTACATTTAGACACAGTTCTTCATTTGATCTTTTGTTGTTGTTCAGTTGCAAAGTTGATTCTGACCCTTTGCGACCTTATGGACCATTGCTCACCAGGCACCTCGGTCTTCCACCATCCTCCTCAGCCCACCCAGCTTTGTGCCCATTGCATCTACAATACCATCTAGCCATCTCATTTTTGGCTGCCCCCTTCTTCTTTTGCCCTCCACCTTTCCCAGCATCAAGGCTTTCTCAAGTGAATCTTCTCTTCTCATTTGATGTCCAAAGTACTTTAGCTTCGTCTTTACTATTTGATCTTCTAATGAACAGTCAGGGTTGATTTCTTCTAGGGTCAACCTATTTGTTCTCCTCGCTGTCCAGGGTACTCTCAAAACATTTGATCTAGCACCCACTTATTGTCTTTCTGGTCCAGGATATTCATAAAGCTTTCCTTCAGCATCACAACTCAAATGAACTGATTTTTTTCACTGTCAGCTTTTACATCTATACATAGCAATCAAGAATATCATGATATGGATGATCTTGGCCTGGATTCCTTGAGACATATCTTTGTCATTCCCCGCCCCCCAGTTCCTTCATGACTGCCATACGCTAAATAAATAAAATAAATGCCTTTCCAAGTTCTGGTCAGATTCCAACTTCTTGCTTCCAGTCTCCATTTGGACTGATGATTGAACTAAGGCATACAAAATCTTCAACTATTTCCATTTCTTCATTCTCTACATTAAAGTCATTCTTCTCTTGCCATGATTTTGTCTCCTTAAAGTTCAGCAACAATCCTGCATTTGCAGTTTCTTTCTTGGCCCTCTTTACTAGTTATTTTGAGTCACTGCTACTCTCTGCCAATAGTAGGATAGACATTGTTTTTTATAGATCAAACTTCAGCTAAGTTTCTTCTTCCATCCATTTGCACACCAAACAAACATGAGCCATTACAGTTCCATGGGAAAGAAACCATAATAAAATGTATGGATGCTACAAGGGACAAGCCACAGCCCTTTGATTCTACACAATGAGATCCACAAAATTAAGAGATAATTTAAGAAATAAGGAGAAATGTCCATGTGGATTATAAGTAACCAATGCCCATGTGAAATCCATGTGGATTTGTATAGGCTCACACTTGAGGCTTTATTATTATTATTATTATTATTATTATTATTATTATTATTATTATTATTATTATTATTATTATTATTATTATTATTATTATTATTATTATTATTATTATTATTATTATTATTATTATTTCAAATTTATATTGCTGCCCACTCACCGTAAGCGACTCAGGGCGGCTTACAAACAATACATTACATTACAATATGTTGGTGGGGGCTCAGGGGGAGGGGCAGTGAAGTCCTCAACCTGCCCTGGCTTCTTCTTCCCCGGCTGTTGGTGTGGGCTCAGGGAGAGGGATGGCGAAGTCCTCTACCTGCCCTGGCTTCTTCTTCCCTGGCTGTTGGTGTGGGCTCAGGGATAGGGGTGGTGAAGTCCTCAACCTGCCCTGGCTTCTTCTTCCCCGGCTGTTGGTGTGGGCTCAGGGAGAGGGATGGCGAAGTCCTCTACCTGCCCTGGCTTCTTCTTCCCCGGCTGTTGGTGTGGGCTCAGGGAGAGGGATGGCGAAGTCCTCTACCTGCCCTGGCTTCTTCTTCCCCGGCTGTTGGTGTGGGCTCAGGGGGAGAGGTGGCGAAGTCCTCATTGCATGTGCCATCTGTGAATGTTGTTATTAACCTGGATGCTAGTAACTAACAGGATTAAATATGCTTACTAAGCCTGGGAGCTTCTGTCTAGCCTGTGTGCTCTCTTTGACTTCTCTCAACTGTTGAAAATATTTTTTTTCTCTGACAGACTCTTGCCCTAATGGACTATTAGTACATTGATTTTGTTTTTAAATTGAGTCCTTAAAAGTACAATAATACCTCGGATTACGTTTACCTCAGATAATGCTAAAATCGCATAACGTTAAGTAATCTGGGGAGGAGAATTGAATCGAATAACATTAAGGTCCTATGGGATGGATTGGATAACCACTGCTAAAGCCTGTGGGGTTACAATGTATCTCTATGGAGCTTTAACGTTATTCGATCCATCCCATAGGATTTTAACATGCATCGGATAGCACTAAAAATCGGATAACACCAAGACTTGTGGAACCAAGTCTTAGCGTTATCCAAGGTATTACTGTACTTTTAAAAAGGAGACGAGTGAGAAGGGGGGGGGAATGAGGTAGCAGTTCCATGTTTTGCTTTAAGATAAAGGTAAAGATAAAGGTCACATTTGCTTGAAAGCCAGTCATATCTGATTCTAGGGTTCAGTGCTCATCTCTATTTCATAGCCAAAGATCCAGCTCTGTTTGCGTCTGCAGATGTTTCCATGGACATGTGGCAGGCATGGCTAGACACCAGAGTGCACAGAACACTGCTTACCTTCCCACCAAAGTGGTCCCTATTTATCTGCTTGCAATTTCTTACTTTTGAACTGTCAGGTTGGCAGGAGCTGGGACAGAGATGGGAGCTCATTCTCTTGTGCAGTACTCAGGTATCGAATTGCTGACCTGCTGCCTAAGTCAGCATCTTAGCCACTTGAGCCACAGCAGTCCTTTACCCACTGAAAAAATACAAGGGTTAATTTCCAATATCGATTTGTCTTCACTATATAAGCAGAAATCAACCGTACACCAAAATGTTCTATCCTTTGCCATCATTTCAGGGTCTGCCTAGAGGTCTTTTGTGATCTCTTGCTATCCAGTTTGTTAGTCAACAGGTCCATCTACATCCTCTTGGTGGGTGATATGGCCTACCCATCGTCTTTTTGCCACATACAGTTCATCGACCACATTGCACAGTCCAGTTCTTTGGCATAATTCCTTATTGCTAACCTTAGCCCTGATTGTTACTCCGCACATCCATCATTCCATTGCGCTTTGGGTTACTGCCAGTTTTTCTTCTTCTAATTTTGTTATTGTCCATGTTTCAGATGTATACAACATTGCTGGTAACACTATCATATTGAATACGTTTGCCCTGATATTCATCAGCAGACTGTCATCTGTTAGTATTGTTTGGTTTATATTGAAAGCAATCCAAGTTCATTTGCATCTTTTTATCCACTCACCACACAGTATGTTATCTGGTTGAATTTTCTGACCAAGGTAGACATAATCAGCTACTTCTTCAATATCGGTTCCATTTATAGTGATGGAACCTTGAGCACATTGGCCGTTTCTCATAAATTTTGTTTTTGTTAAATTCATCTCCAACACCACCTGTTTAGAAAAGTTCACTAGCTGCTGGAGGTTAGATTGTAGATCATTGAGGCTGTTTACAAAAAGGAAGCAGTCATCAGCAAACAGGAGATGGGTCAGTCTTTTTCCATCAACCTTAATACCACCTTTAAATTTGATTTTACGAAAGAGGTTTTCCAAGGTTACTGCAAAAAGCTTCAGCAATATTGTTTCTCCTTGACAAACACTTTTATTAATTCTAATATGACATATTTCAGATAGCAGTTTTATATTAGTAGTGCATCCCACATTTATACTTCTCATGACATTAACATATGCTGGATTTATCCTGGCTTCATGCAGCATTTGTCTCTTACTTAGTCAAATGACTTTCGGTAGTCAACAAATGCAAGGCATACTGTACCCTATATTCTCTGCTTTTCTCTAGTAATTGTCTGACTGTATGGATGTAGTTGAAAGTGGAACAGCCTCTTCTGAAGCCTTCTTGTTCTTTGCTAAATTCTACGTCTTTAAATATTCTTTGCAGACGAATTCTAGTAAACAGTTTATAAAGATGGGAAAGGAGGGTGATGGGAGGATAGTTTCCTAGGTCTTCCGTATCTCCTTTCTTCATAAGTAGCACAGCTTCAGATGTCATCCAAGGTGAATTTATCTAAGGACAACTGAAACTTGAATCTTGATTTAAATCTGCTGAGACAAGGAGTGGCACCTCCACAAAATGTTATGTTCTTCTTTGTTTGTTTGTCACCAGATACAACTTCAGAAATATGACTCTGTGACAAACACATCTAACCAAAGCTTACCCAAAACAAAACATATTTAGAGAATATATAAATCATGGTACAATTCCATTAAGTTCTCAGGACTGTGAATCATTCTAGCTCTTTTCATAGTGTTCAGAAATGAGTTAATCTGTATATATGATCAAGGAGAGCTCAAACTGTTACTCCATTTCCTGGTTTTTTCTCCTTCATGCAGGGGTTGGCAACCTACTGCCCACAGGCTGGGCCTGGCCCTCAGCACCATTTCATGTGGCCCATGTCATCACCACTGCCACTGGAAGCAGATGCATTTATGTAATTTACACAATTTGCATAATTTACAGCAGCTTAAATGCGCCCACAGCTATCGTAAATACGTTTGCAACAGCTACAGATGCATTGTAAGGCATTGTTTATGGTTGGGGGAATCACCAGTCCGGCCCGCTCAGCTGTCTGAAGGGGCGTGGTCCACCCTGCAGTGTGAAAAGGTTGGGAACCCCTGCCTTTGTGAGATGGACTATTTAAAAAAGAAAGCCTTTGCAACACATAAAGTCTATGTAAGGGAGACAATTGAAAAATTTGAGTTCTTAGTCACATGGAGAAAGTCCATGTGTAGAAGAGGGCCTGTTCTTCAGACCATCCTTCTTAGCATGAAAGAAAGGAGAGATGAGTGGTTGAGCCAGTATTCTCTCCCTGCTCAGATATTTTCTCCCTGCTTAGATAATTCTAAGTACCTCACTTAAAGAGCATAATATGTCCCACATGATTGCTCTTTAAGTGAGTTTGCTCTTTAAGCGAAACACCATTGTAAGTGACCAATTGTGTCTTATGGTGGGGGGCATTCCAAACTCTGATTTATTTGTTAAGTGAGTTTTTGGTTGGTTTTATTTGTAAAGCGAAGTGAACATTCAGAGAAAATTCTGCTCTTTAAGCGAGTTACTCTCTAAGCGAGGCACTCTTTATGCGAGGTTTGACTGTATTTACTTATTGGATTTGTATCCTGCTCTATGCGCTACTGTTTGGAAAGCTTCAGTAGGCCTCAATGTTCCCAGGACTGTGAAATCGCATTTGGAGATATTCTAAACAAATTCAGATAATTTCATATTAGATTTGTTTCTTCTTTTTATTCCAGCAATTTTTTCACCATCTATTTTGTTCATGGATGGGTAAAAGAAAACACGAGAACGATACATTGGTTGGAGTGTCACTATGAGACACCAATTTCACATTATGAAACAGGCCTGAAATCCAGCAGATTGAAGAAGCAAGACATTAGGAAGTTGGAAAGACTAAGAGACAGAACCAGTAAAAAGAAAAGAAGAAGAGAGGAAGTCAAGGAAGCAAGAGCAGAAAATGAGGTAGAGGGTTGGATCAAGGAAGGCAGAAGGAGGCGATGTGTCATTCAAGGAACGGAGTAGGATAGAGGCGCTAACCACAAGATTGGTGAGGTGCAAAGATGGCATGCTCAGACCAAAGAAAAGCCTTTCAAAAGGAAGACAAAAGTGAAAATAACCCCCCAATTTTGCTAAAGCTTTGGAGAAAGAGCCAGCAGCTAAAAAAATAAAATAATAATAATAATAAAAATCAAAGACAAGGATCCAATCAAAGCACACTTCACGAGAAATGTGAACGGCACAGCTGCTGCATGGAGGGGAGTCAATTTTTTCTGACTCAAAATATCCCCCAAGAACAGTTCACAGGATTGGGGGAGAGGGTATTCCCTCATTGAACTATGCAGTAGCTTGGCCTGTTTGTTGATTTAAAATCTCAAATCCCCCAAGAGGAGAAGAAGAAAAAAAAGGAAGAAGAAGCCAGCTCTTTCGGTCTGAGACTGCAGGACTCTTGCCCCATATCCCTTTCTGCCTTTGCTAAGCTTTTTTCCTCCCTCAGTTGTCCCCGTTTTCCTAACTCCTCTGTTTCAAATAAGAAAACTAGAGAGTAAGACTAGTTCCTGAAGTAAAATCACTAGGCAGCAAAAAGGAATAAGGCTCTTCCTTCCTTGACTGTGTGCAGAAGAGGGAATTTCAGCAGGAGTGACTGCGTGACATGCCACACTTGTAGAAATGTCTTTTTCTACCACACAATTCTATATGCAGGAGCCTGGTCCTATTTAAAGGAACTGCATCTGGACACTGTAGTCCATGGGTGCCCATATTTTTTGAGCCACAGGCCGGTCATGTGGTTCAGGAGGCCGGCCACTATGGCCCATGTGCTGGATCTGGCTCCTGATGTCAATTCATCAGGCCTACGAAGTCCTCATTGCTCCTGGAAGTGGAAGTAAAAAGCGCCCATATGGGCAGAAGCAAGTGTTTTTACTACTTCCTCCTGCTTCTGCGAAGCAACGAGGGCTTCGCAGGCTGGATGAATTGGCATCGGGGGCTAGATCCAGCTCATGGGCCGTAGTTTGGGCACCCCTTCTGTAGCCTGAACACCTTCTAAGCCTCAGGCATGTGATTTTAATCCCATGAAGGGCAGAGATTGGGGGAATACAAAGAATGAAATATTTGCTTCTGCCCAAGCAAAATCAACAAGGATACAGCAAAGTTCCCACCCAGCAGGATCAGCCCGTTATTAGTATGGGGCAGTGATAGTGAAACTTTTAGAGACCAAGTGCCCAAACAGAAGGGCAGGGTGTACATTGTGCTGGGGAGAGGGAGGAAGTGCTCCCATTGGGTTGCTGGGCAGAGGGGCGCAGTGAATTCTGTGCTGGAGGAGGGAGAAAGTGCTCCCACTGGGCTGCTGGGGAGAGGAGTGAGGTGAACTCTGTGCTTGGGGAGGAAGGAAGCACTCCTATTGGGCTGCTGGGTAGAGGCAGGGTGAACTCTGTGCTGGGGCGATGGCACACGTGCCCACAGAGAGGGCTCAGAGTGTCCCCACTGGGATGTGAGCCATAGGTTTGCCACCACTGGTATAAGGCATGTAGTAAGTGCAGGACTGGTGATATTCTTACTGCTATAAGCAAAGGTAATGAAAGAGTGGGAATGCCACATTTATTATCAACAAATTCCCAGAGCAATAAGGATGAAGCTTGGCTCTAATGGAAATGGGAATGCCTAGGTTGGTTTCCCAGGGAACATCTCTTTCCAGAGTTTGCCTCTGTTAAGCTGCAATGTGGATAGAAATACTGTACCTCCATCCTTTTAGCAGGTGGGACAGGTAGATCAAGTGGAACTGGCCATAGGAAAAGAGAATTAAACTAGATGACCATATACATTTCCTGAGGTTCAGAAATGAAGCCCCTCCTCACTTCTGCTATTTTCAAAGATTCCTATTGTCCACGATTAAAGCGTGATACCAACCCCTCATCCCCAATACTATTACTGAGGGTAGGCATAAGAGAAACTAGTATCTGTGCTATTTAAGTTCATATCAGGTAAATTCCCTGATATCATTTCAACAGCACACCAAAACCTTCTTTCTTAGGCAGGCCATTGGTTACTAAACTGGTTGCTAAAGATAGGGGCATTTGAGGAGATAATGCATGTTTAATGGATATTTGTAGTTATTTTTAGTGGGGTTTTTTAAAAAAATTTTAAACCTTATTTTTTTAAAACTGGAAAGTAATCTAATTATGTTTTAATATTTGGAATTTTTTTTAGAAAAGTACCTGTTATCCTGCAAACCATTTTAGGTCTCAATTTCTGGAAGAATGGCAGGATGTAAATCAAATTAATTAACGCAATATCTGAATGTTGGTTGTTTCACCAACAACCTTTTCCACTTGAATGACTTACCAGTGCTCTTTTATTTCAGAGGCACATCTGAACATCCTTTCTCCCTTGTGAACCAAAATTGGTGGGGAATCATATTACATTTGTGAGCCTAATAATTCATGAGGATTTTCAAAGCAACCATCAGCTTTGGTGGTTGAGCAGGA
Source organism: Furcifer pardalis (assembly GCA_030440675.1). NCBI lineage: Eukaryota > Metazoa > Chordata > Lepidosauria > Squamata > Chamaeleonidae > Furcifer > Furcifer pardalis. The sequence goes on from CP126890.1 coordinate 246,993,166, forward strand.
TCTGAATCTACTGACTTTCTAGCAAACATTCTTATCTGCTTTTCTTATTAATAGTTGTCTCCCTTGGGGTTGATTCTTCATTTCATAGTCTTCTGGACTTGTGGGATTTATTGGTCGCCTTCCCTCTGGAACCCCATACAGCTCACCTGTCCCTGAGCGCCTTAACATGGGAAAGCAGGTCTCTTATGCGAAAGAGCTAGTTCCTTCCCAGCATGCTCTCCTAAGACCTCACCAACCTTCCTACTAAACTGAACAGGGGGGAGCGGTCGTAAAATGGATCCTGGCCATCATACAGCGGGTACTCCGGAAAGATGTCTTCCTCCAGGTCCTCCTCCTCCTCCTCCTCCTCCTTCCCCACGTGCTGCTCGTCAGCAGGCTCGGTGATGTCGGAGTCAGGGTTCGAGAAGGTGGGGGAGGGGGTGAGATCAGCCATGCGCTCGCTCATGCATGTGTTGAAAATAGGAGAGCTGTTGCAGCCAGAGATATCTGAACTAAGGTTAGTACAACAAGATAGGAGACAGGTTAACACCAGCTAATTCCAAACACACACATATACTATGCTAACTTTTCCATTTTTTCCAACCAAGCAGCAGTGTTAATAAGAAAGAGAAGGGATGAACATCTCTCAAACCAAACACAATTAACAGAGGAGCCAAACAACACCATCAGCTGACAATTGTGAAGACCCGATGCCATAATGGATGGGAAGTCCAACCATCCTCAACAGTCCTCACTCAAACAAACTTGTAACTCTGTAATATAGTGTTCTTTTGACCAATTGGTAATGGGAATAATCCTACTAGAAAACCTGAAAGTGAAATGGATATTTCAGAAGCAACTACATTTGTTAGAATTCAATGGCAAACCTTTCCCATCTGGCCTCTCATGTAGAACAACAACTCCCAGCTGATGGCATCACATTCTTTTCTAATAGTGGCATGAGAAGCACACGAGAACACATATTATATACTAGGCAGAATATAAGGAGATAATCACATGACAGACACAGACACACACAGTAGCAGGATTTCTTGGCTGTGTCATATCCAGCAAGCTTTCCCCCCTGCAACTCAAGAACACAGTATTCACTTCCAACGATGCAGCAGTATTCTCTTTATGGTGTAGATGGATGGCCAACATTTCATGACATCTGTTTATGATGGTTCCTACTAATCCAGAAGCTACAATTTACCTTTGTGCCTGAAGGTTTATACCTTAGTTTAAGCAAGCCTAAATAATGTGGAACTGAGAGATCATCCTGAATTTTAGAGAATGCAGGCCATACAATCTTTTTAGAAATTTCTGCCACCAGTGGTCCTGCTGAGAAAGGAAGCCTTCTATGGACACCACCAAGCACTTGGACATCAGGTATAGCTTTGTGGAAAGCATATGTCAGTGTCTGAGGGCATGAGCAATATACTTTTTTTTAAAAAAGCCTCTGTACTGGGTAAAATGGAAGACAACCAATTGAGGTGAATGTACAAAGTGGACAGAGAAGAACCACTACAAAAGGTAAAGTGATGTTCATATGATCTGAAATAAAGATTTGGAGAGTACACTAATGAAGCCTCTTCATTGAGTGCTTCCATCACTGTCCCTGAGTGCAAAGAAGAACCTCCTTTACACCTGGAGACTCACCATAAGATCTAGAACACCAGTCTTCTAGTGTTCTGGATCTCACAGTGAACCATCAAGCACAGAGGAGGGTTCTCTTCACAAAACCTCTTTCTACATGAGAAGAATGACAGAAATACATGAAAATAGTGGTGCTAGTAAGTTTCTCCTCCTTACATGTGTACACTATCCAGTTCTGTAATGCCTGAATAGGACTTTGGAGGCTATGTGTTTATCTTCATGTGCAATCTATTCTACAAACACTTAGCAATCTCTGCTCCGTTGTGGGAGCAATGGTAATGATCCACGATAGTCCTTATCTTTGTCTCATCCACAAACCAATTATTTTCCTTTAGCCTCTTTGGTTTTCTTGACATTTCAGCAAAGCCCAGATCAAAGCTCTCACCTGCCAACCAGCCTGAACCAAGGGAAGCGATCGTAAAAGGGGTCTCCACCAGTCACTACGTTGTCACAGTCTTCTATAACACTAGAGGGCAATTCGGCTGCCCGGTCATACATCTCCCGCATCAGGTCCAATCTCTGCCTACAATGACAGAAAAAACAGATTAGTTCTCACTATGGTGACTCAGTAATCTCTTAATGGTATACCCGCATCCATACCACTATCTTAGTTCATACTCTCAAAAGCTAGTTCTAGTTCCTGCTCCTCTCACTAGAGACACACAATTAAAGAGAAGGGAGGTGGAACTTTTCATCCCTCTTTGGGACAGGTGAATATAAACATATCACAGAGATCGCTTAATGGTGCAGTTTACAATAAGGACTTCTTCATGCAGCACTAGTGGCAGTCATTCAACCTGTTTAGAATTAGTGACATGTAGAAATCTCATTTCAATCAATAGATAAAACTAACCAAAATGTTGACTGGTTGTTGACATGATAACCTCAACCTAGCTCTGACATGGCCAAAATTATTTAAGAGATCTCTCCACGGGATTAAAGAGCAAATGTGAATTAGGATAGCCATTTGTTTATTTTTGCATTAGAGAGATAACAAAAGAGATATCTTCTGACCTTGGTACTGAAATTGTCAAAAATACTGAGAAAGTGTAAGCACTTGACACATGCTTGCTAATATCTGCAAAACTTAATCCTCATTTCTAAATTAAACCCACAATCAGTAGTGTAGCGTGGGGGGGGCAGGGGGCAGCTAGCCCCCGGCAGCACTTTACAAGGGGAGGCAAAATGTTCCAATGTGTCCAGGGAAGACACTGCCTCCCCGAGGGAGGAGGAGGCCAGTCAATTGTTATGTGTCACCAAGATCTCTTCCCCTCCAAAGTGGTCCCTCCCTATTTATGACTTGCCATTTCTTGGTTTCGAACTGCTCAGTTGGCAGGAGCTGCTGAGACAGAGTTGGGTGCTCATTCCATCATGCAGTAATCGGGTCTTGAACTGCCAGGGAAGCTGGAAGTAGCCTCATTCGGCTCTCCTTGGCCACTCATATGCCGGAGCTTACTGCCTTACTTTGAGGCCGATCTTCCTCCTCTTCCTCTTTCCCGGGGCCGCAGCCAATGGCTCAGGGCTCCCGTGGCTGATGCCCTTGGAGCCAGGTGAGAAAGGGATCCCATGGGCTTGTTCCTGTGTCCATCCCCCCAGCCCCCTCCCCTGACTTTCCTTCCTCTCCCCTCACCCTCCTGTCTCCTCCTCCTTTTTGGGATCCAACGGAGCATATTTTCAAAAAATCTCTCACTTTGGAGTCAGACGGGGGTCGCAGCGCGCTGGGGGGGGGGACCCAGAGATGTCAAGGATGAGTCCTCCAGTGGTGGTGGGGGTATGGGGGCCCTTTTTTAGGGCAGCAAAATTTCATATCAGGAGGCAGCGAATTTGGCCTCCGCCCCAGGCAGCTGAAAACCACAAGACACCACTGCCCGCAATGCCAAATTGTGATACACTAAAGGGGTGGGGTACACTAAAAGAATTGAGTGAGAACTTGTAGCCCCCAAATAACCTGGCTAGGTAAAACTAACACATGCTCATTTGAAGAATCTCCTTTGTCTGATCCATGGCTAGACTAATTAAACCTAAAAGAGTTTTCTATCGTGTCTGATGGTAAGTCATGCTCTGCCTTACATTTCTTCCAAATGATCAATGCTTTTCTGGCTGCTGCCTCCATCTACCTGAGTTTCTCCAATGTCCAGTAATGGGTTGCTCCATTCTTTTGGTCTTGCACCTCTACTGCCACAATGGTCCTTGGGAAAGGACGTTTCTCACGATCTTTGGCAGCATCCGGAGGAAGTAGATCCGGAGGGAGAGGAGAATACAGAGTGTCTGTGAGGAGTACAAACTGAAATTGGACCTGTAAGTAAAGGACCAGTATTTCTAGTTAGTGTTGCTTCAAGACTTGTTGTGATTTATGCAAATAACAATGTAATTAGGTAGGAAATATACTATGGAGATGCTTTGGTAAAATGTTGGTTTTGCCCTAAGTCTCCTCCCTCTTCTTTTCCTCCCACCATTAAACAAGGAGCCATACACTAATAAAAAAGATAATACTGTATTTATCTTTAATTTCAATAAGGCCCTATGAATCTCCCCTCTTTAATATACCATCTGAGCATTTAATGTTATCTCATCTCATAACAATGTAACAATTCCCTTGAAAGAATTTTTTAAAATCCACTTAACTAGCGTTTAATTTTGCAATTACAGCTTCTGCATGTTCTAGAATCTAGCATGAAGACATTTGTCTTCTGCTGCTGCTCCTTGTGAACATTTGTTAATTAAAAATGTTTGGGCTTTATGCACTGGGGGCCTGTGGCTAATGACCTCTGATAAATTAATCCTCAGTGAATCCATCAAATCCATTAAAAAAACCTACATAATCTTGTAGCTATTGGCACACATTATGCAGTAGTTCACTCTGTAACATACATTTGTCTTGGGGGAAAGTACTTCCTTTTGGCAGAAGTGTCTACTTTAAATATATGGCAAACCAAGATTTTTGATTGACACAGAGGCTCTCCATATGGGCATATATCCTGCTCTTTCTTTCATTGTTCCTACTAAAACACACGACCCTTTCCATATTTAATCTTACTTTCCCTGCCTTTTGTCTTGCAGCTTGTTGTGTACTGTCCCAATGTTTTTCACTCTCACATGGGCATGTTAAAGTGAAGTCACATGGGCATGTTAAAGTGAAGTCACACTCAAAGTGACCAAGCTTTCTTGCCCCTGGGTGCTGTATGACACCTTCCTTCCTTTATGCTAACACTCAACAAGTCAGGGCATGAGGGGTTTACTATAATCTGTGATAACACCATGCTCCCTTCCTTCATGTCATGATAACACCATGGAACACACATAGTGAACCAAACCAGAATTTGCCATTGGGGTCTTGAGCTATGTGTCAGGTTTCATTATCTGCAGTTTTGGCCTGATCACATCCATTTCTAAAAAGCCAAGAGACTGGCCGTAAAATAAAGTTTAATTGTTTAAAATGGAGCCTGTTCTAAACTGGTGGAAAGGAACACCAGGTGGAAATTGCCTTTTACATTCCAACAAGACGTTTATTTTTAATTGTTGATTAATTTCACTTCAGACAAAGGTGTGCATAAAGTTTTTCATAAAGCAAAAAGGAGGGGGAATTCTGACATCACCCCCTTCAGCCTATAAATACTGAATGCTTTCCAGGATTAGTCATGAGCTTTTAGCGTTTTTACCAATATGTTGTTGTGATGGCATGCATAATCAATGTCCAAGAGAGAAAATAACTCATATTGAAGATATTTTCTTATAAACCAGTGATGGGTAACCTTGGCACTTCTGCTAATCAGGGCTTCTGAGAATTGAAGTTCAAGAACACCTGGAGTGCCAAGGTTCACCATCACTGATATAAACCATGAAATAGGAAGATTTAGCTACAGTACGATGAAGGCAAATTCCAATAGGGAAGGGGGAAAGCATCTGGGTAGACCAGAAATACAATACAGGCAGTGGTGGGCATCAGCAGGTTCGTACCAGTTCACCAGAACTGGTAGCAGAAATTCTGGCTGGCCCTGCCCATCCAAGTTTTGAAATAAAGTAGTCCTAATTCGGGTGCAACGCAGGCAGTGATGGGCTCAATTTTTTTTTTTACTATCACACTGTGGGTGTGGTATAGTGGGCATGGCCAGGAGGAAAGCCCAGCATTGCACTCGAATTAGCATTGCACTTTATTTCAAAACTTGGATGGGTGGGGCCAGCCAGAATTTCTGCTACTGGTTCTGGCAAACTGGTGCGAACCTGCTGATGCCCACCACTGAACACAGGGCTTTTCCCCTGTCCACGCCCACCATACCATGCCCACATTGTGGTAGTAAATTTTTTTGGAGCCCACCACTGAATACAGGTATGATCAAGAAGAGGCTGTCCCTTACACAGGTGACTTGGAATAGAACCCAACACATCCAAAAACAAAACACACCCAACAGAATACAGAGGCATTCACCAACACCCAAAATTGCTCACCTTTTTCTTTAGTTCCACACTGATGGCATTGGCTTCCTTTAAGAAAATAGCATTGCCCCACAGCTGGTCTCGGAGAGATGTGAACTGGTACCATTTCCATTTCCTGAAGGCCCAGAGTGCCAGCTCAAACTCTCGCTCTGTCCATTGAACTGTTGAGATAAAGGACCACACAAGATCAGTTTCTTGAAAAAGCAAGTCCTTGTTCATGTTCTCTAACACCTAAAAAAACCCATAATCTAGATCTAATATTTTGGACTTTGTTAAAAACATAACAAGAGTCCAAATGCATTAGATCACAGCCCTACCTACAGTAGTACAATATTCTGTTTCCACAGCACAGTAATACCTCGGATAACGTTTACCTCGGATAACGCTAAAATCACATAACTTTAAGTAATCTGGGGAGGAGAATTGGATCGAATAACGTTAAGGTCCTATGGGATGGATCGGATAACAGCCGCTAAAGCCTATGTGGTTACAATGTATCTCTATGGAGCTTTAACGTTATCTGATCCATCCCATAGGATTTTAACATACATCGGATAACACTGAAAATCGGATAACACCAAGACTTGTGGAACCAAGTCTTAGTGTTATCCGAGGTATTACTGTAGTGAACTACAAGCAAGGCACAAGTATTTTTCTGTTAATACTGACAAACACACTCCAAAATTTGCTTCTGGTAAACCACATTTTCCAACCAGCTACTTTTCAAATAGTCATTCAGTAAAAGCTCCAAGGGAAACACTGATGTAATATATTTGGTCAATTTATTTGTAAGAGTATTGATGGAATGCAGTCTTTTGCCCTTGTACATGCCCAAGTCTTTACTTTATATTTAATATTGTAATGTAATGTATTGTCTGTAAACCACCCTGAGTCGCCACGGCGAGTGGGCGGCAATATAAATTTGAACTAATAATAATAATAATAATAATATCTTGGCTCTTAAACTTGCTTCTAAACAATTCCACTTAACACATAATTCATGCTCAAACGAGCACCCATGCTTCAGAAAGGGGAAAAGTTCAACATTTTGGACAACTTATAGCACAGTCTAGTGTGAGGAATTTCCTGTACACCTGTGGTGTAAATCATATGTACTTCTATATAAAATAACTGGACAGAAGCATCCTGTACACTGATGTGTCAAACATATGAAGCAAAAGTTTCAACATTTCCTATTGTCTATTTCCACATATTTTAAGTGTTCACTTTGTAGATGCCATGATTTGTGTATACTATGTATTTCTACATTTATAACTGAATAAGAATCTCTGCATGGCAAGGTATCTGTCGATGCACTTTTATTCTGCTAAATTCTTACCTTCATCTTCAGGTTCTTCCTCCTCCTCATTAGCCTCAGGATAGTATCTAGAGTCCATCTGCTTCTGTAAAGCTTCCAGTTTACTCTCATAATCCTAAACAGAATTCAAGATAATTTTTGTGGGTGTCTACTAACTGAGAAAGTATTCCATACCATGTAATTAATTAGTTCTTCCCTTCCCTTAGAAATCAACACTTCTGTTTAGCAAACTGCATTGTTCCATAAGATACAGAATTATGAGAAGCCCTATATAACCTCTGAGGACACTTCTAGTCTTAAATGGTGTGGAGCATTAGTTGGGGACTGACAAGTAACACTGGAGGGGCCATAATAGTGTGGCCATTGTGGCCACATCTTGGCAACAACTGTTTCATTCATCAAGCACAATGCTCACTGGTTAGGCTGCAGAAAGCAGTGAGTTTATCACTTACAAGTCTTTGCTGCTCCAAAAGGTAATTAGCCTCTTCTCTTTCTTTCCGGTATTGTTCTTCCAGTTCCTGAAGCCTGTGTAGAAACATAGGTAAAGGTAAAGGTCTCCCTTGCTTGAAAGCCAGTTGTGTCTGACCCTGCAGATGTTTCCATGATCATGTGGCAGATATGACTAGACGCCAAAGCGCATGGAACACTGTTACCTTTCCTGCCTCTATTTATCTACTTGTAATTTTTTGCTTTCGAACAGTAGGGTTGGCAGGAGCTGGGACAGGTGAGAGAGCTTACTTTTTCGCACAGTACTTGGGTCTCGAACTGCTGACTCACTGACCTTCTGGTAGTCAAGCTTAGCATCTTAATCACTAAGCCACCACAATCCTTATAGAAACATAAGACAGTTACAAAGAACCACCACTGTTACTATTTACTGCCAGATCATTTTTTCCATAGCCAAACAACATCTGAAAAGTTGGACCTTCCATCAGACAATCATTTAATCTAGGCTTGCCTTCCCGAACAAGGAGCAGCTCTCCAGAATTCTTTGGAACAACTAGGAGTGGTAGGAACAAAATCTGGAACCACCACCATGTGCTCTTACTATGGACTACAAGCTTTTGAATTCTCCACCCCTGCCACTAAACTCTTCCATACCTCTGTTCCATCTCCTGCTTCATGTCAATGCCTTGCTTCTCCAAAAGTTCTCTTTGAGCAAAAGCCCAGTCCACTGGTTCAACAGGGGTCTCTGCACAAGGGGTTCGCTCTCGCTCTTGCCGCGCTTGCTCAGGATGGTTAAACCGAAACACATGGCTCTTCCCCATTATTATGCGATTTCCTGTGGGAAGATGGGCAGAAATGGAGTGGTATCTGTCGTCAAGCCTCTCTGTTGTTAACCTTACTTAGTTTTCTTTTTAATAATTACTTCAAAATGAAGGAGCTGAAATATAAATACAATAGGCCTGGAAACATAATAATGATATCGAACAAGAATCAAAAGAAAACAAAAGCAAACACCAAGAACAGACAAAAAATGTTGTGGCACCTTAAAGACTAACTGCTATATTTAATGGGAGTTTCCATGGATCAAGCCTGCTTCCTTGAATTGGCATCAGGGTCAGGATCCCCCAGGGCCATAGTTTGGGGGGCCTTGAGCCCATGTGATTGGCCCATGGCATGAAAAGTTTGGGCACCCCTGTACTGGGGTATCTGTTGCTAATCTAATCTGTGTGCAGCTCTTAGCTAAAATGTCCATGCTCATAGAAACAAACAAGTTAGCTGAACCTGAATGATTTCATTGTGGCCACGCTCAGGATAATGACAATTTCTACAGTGACAATTTATAGGAATCTATCCATATATGGCAACAGCAGCTCATATCTGGAACAGGGAAGATATTTGACTAGCCAGTGTTGAAATGCTGAGGCAACGTGCTCCTTGGCCCATGAGCAATCTTCCAACTTGCCATAGTTTGGGAGCCCAGAGGATAGATCAAGATCTATAAGAAAAGCCTCCTTAAACTCTGCTACTGAAATGAGACTGTGGGGTAGCCAAGAATCGAGTGTTTTGCAGAAGGGGTTACAAGGAGGCCAATATTCAGCAGATTATTAAACTCATGATTTTTAAAATTATGAATCTTATGATACTGGCTGGTGGTTTTCTGAGCTCTTTAATAAAACACAAGTCAGTTCTATAAACATGAAATCTACCCTCCCAAGTGTTACAGCAGCTTCTTCTTATCCCATGGCCCAATCCTTTCTCTTTGACTGGAGACCTACCTGATCTTAAGATGCTGGGTTCTGAGACTTTCTTGCCATTGACATAAGTGTCTGCACCCTCACAAGGTTCCAGGGTCACTACTGCTGCAGAAAGGTCATACATGAAAGTGTGAAAGGGTGAGAAATAAACAGCATTTAATAGCTATTTTGGAAACATAAAGAAAAGCAGTCATACTGTAGGACTATTGGACCATGACTTTAGGATTACAGAATCGCAGAATCATAGAATAATGGAGTTGCAAGATGCCCATTGAATCTAATCTCCTCCTTAATGAGAAACTGAAAGTAAAGTATATTTGACAGATGGCTGCCTAAGTTTCTCTTGAATGCCTCCAGTGTTGGAGCACTCAACCACTTTTGAGGTAATTGGTCCCATTGTTGTTCTGCTCTACTAATTCAGAAGCTTTTCCTGATATCCAACCAAAATCTGGTTACCTGTGACTGAGACCATTATTATGTATCCTGAGCTCTGAAATGACAAAGAACAGATCCTGCTCATCTTCTGCCGGACAACCTTTCAAGTCTTTGACCAATGCTATCATATCTCTCCCCCCTGCTTTCGTTTCTCAAGGCTTTTTCAGTCTTTCCTCACAGGGTTTGCCTTTCATTTCCTCAATCAGCCTTGTTGCCCTTTGCTGACTGTGTTCCAATTTGTTTCTATCCTTCTTAAACTGAGGTGTCAAGAAATGGACACAATACCTAAGATAAGACCTATTCTGTGCTGGACAGAGAACAACTACTATTCCACATAATTTGGAGACTGTACCTCTGTTACGGCAGAAGCTGCTAAAATAGCTGTATTGCACTGTTGGCTTATATTCAGCTTGTTGTCTACAACAATTCCAAGACCCTCCTAGTATGCTGAGCCAACTATCCCCCATCTTAAGCCTGTGCATTTAGTTTCTTCTTCCTAGGTGTAGGAATTTGCATTTATCCCTGTTCACTTCTAGCCAGACAGAGAAGGAAGCTGTCTGAATAGGGGTACCTTCAATGCCAGCCCTAGAGTCACTTCGAAATATGCAGTGCTCCTCTTTGATGAAGTGACCACTCAAGACAATGTCCTGCCTCCTTTCAGCATCTTCTCGACCAACCCTGTTAGGAACAAAGCACAGTCAATCAAGGACTGGAGGCCAAATTGCAGAACATCCTGGGTGGGTGCTCTTCTGAACAATTATTCAATAATCAAGTTTTTTAAATTGCTCTATGGCACAAAATTGGAAGGTAAATGCCCAGAAAAAGGTATCTAACTCTGAAGAGGACCTGTCACTAGCTAGTGCAGACAATATTGTACTAAATCCTGTTCAAAGCATTATTATTATTATTATTATTATTATTATTATTATTATTATTATTATTATTATTATTATTATTATTATTATTATTATTATTATTATTGCAAGTAGATAAATTGCAAGTAGATAATTAGGGATAATAATAACAACAACAACAACAACAACAACAACAACAACAACAACTATTATTATTATTATTATTATTATTATTATTATTATTATTATTATTATTATTATTATTATTATTATTATTGCAAGTAGATAAATTGCAAGTAGATAATTAGGGATAACAACAACAACAACAACAACAACAACTATTATTATTATTATTATTATTATTATTATTATTATTATTATTATTATTATTATTATTATTATTATTATTATTATTATTATTATTATTATTATTTAGTGTCAGAAATTATTCTGGATTGAAATGATTTTTGCTGGAGAAACTCCACTCTGGGGGTGCCTGAATGAGGCCTCTTTTATGTCCCAAATATCTTTTCCCACTGAAGTGGTCCCTAATTATCTACTTGCAATTTCTTGCTTTCAAACTGCTAGGTTGGCAAGAGATGGGACAGAGATGGGCGTTGAAACTGTCATGCAGTCTCAAACTGCCGACTTGCCAGACTGCCAGCTAACAAGGTGAGGTTCTTAAACACTGAGCAACCATAGCCCCTTAATTTTTAGGAAGCAGTGACTGCTATGAAGAGCACAGTGGGAGGCATTTGAATATAAGACACCTGGTGTTAAACCATACCAATACCAATCCTCTTAGTTTATCCTTGCTCTCATCATGTTCATTACCTGGTTATTCCATCTTTAATATAGTACAGAAGGCACTCAGACATCAGTGGGTCCTCATTCAGGTTGACCAGATGTGGTGTCTAAGAGAAGAAAAAGGGGGGAAAGAAAGAAACTGAACTGCTATTCTCTTCCTAGGTAGAGGTTACCCATTCCCTTCTGCTCTCAGTTGAGAATAATCAATTTTGATAAATCATAACATCTATACAACATTTGGATATTCTTACCTGGAGGCATCAATGCATGTGTCCCAACACTGACCTGACTTCCTCTGTTTATAACTCAAGAGGGAAGGTGTTTAGGCAAGGAACTCATGTCTACATTTTGCATCAGCCTTTTACTCTTGGATATGGTTGCTTAGGGTACAAAAACAAAATGGATTCCCTGATGAACAGAAAAGAAACAAAATGTTTGAACCAGTGTGGTTCAAACACAGGAAGGGGTCCTTGTGGTATCCTAAAGATTAACTGATCTATTGGAGTCATTAGATCCCTGTATTAGATTAATTTCATCAGGGTATTTCACTGATTATCAAGACCACATTAAAAATAAAAGGTCTTACGGTAGATAGCTTTCTCCTCCTTTCAATTTATTTCTATTTAAAAAAAAAAGACCTCCAATACTCAAGCATTTTTTGCACTCAACGCAAACCCATGCATAAAGTATTAAAAGGTTTTACAAATACAGTAATTCATCTGGGTAAATCGAATTCTTTTGATAAAACGCCACACACACACTAGGACCGTGATGGAGAACCTTGGCACTCCAGATGTTCTTGGACTTCAATTCCCAGAAGCCCAAACCCTCATGAATCCCCACAAATGGGTTTGCTGTGATTCATCCAGACCGCACTGCCCTTGTTGCTCCCGGAAGCAGAAGTAAAATGCACCTGTACAGGCGCGTTTTACTTCTGCTTCCTGGAGCGACAAGGGCAGTACGGGCTAGATGAATCGCAGCAAACCCATTCATGCAGATTCACGGGGGCTTGGGCTTCTGGTAATTGAAGTCCAAGAACATCTGGAGTGCCAGGCTTTGCCATCATGGCACTAGGGCCTGTATACCACTGGAAGTGAGCACAGTCCTCAGTCAATTCCCTTCTTCTGAGGGCATCTGGGGACTGTGCAACTTGCTGAATGTTACACAGGCTGGTTCTTCTCCAAAGATGCACCATAGGGAATTGCCTTACCTCTGGCTCCACAGCCAGATACCTACATCACCAAACTATCTAGCCAGTTAACTAATCGGTTAGGGGCTAAATGTAAACAGAAAATAACACTTCAGGATATGGATTCTAAAATCTTACATGACTTAAAAATTATAACTCTTGAATTACTGTTATTAATTTTATTTTTATTCTCAATTTCTTTCTTTTTTTATTTTCAGTATATCCTACCATATTGTGACAGCTGTTCTCAAAGTGGCAAGAAGTATCCTGTGCTTTAGTTATATACTTTAATTAATCACTAAGTCAGAAGCAAGGTCATCAATGGATTAAAATCACCTGACAGTCCTGGTTATAATTCAGTGAGGAGAAACATGAACAAACATTTAGTAGCAACTATTATGGCTATGTTCCATCATCCTGACTGAGCAATCAGTACCTAGAGGCTCCCTACAGTCAAAAGACAGCTCTGTCCACTACCTGAAGAAGGACCCTTTGCTTTTGTATGTTGGGTGGCATATACAGTCACATGTGGCTGAATAATCAAGCTCATTACATTACCTTCTGAAAGGATTATATAATTCAGCTAATGCATGCTGTTCCTTGCTGTGCCTTATTTTTTATGTACTATTTATTTCAAAATAGCTTGTAAAACAGTTCTTTTAGCCAGCAGTATAGAATTAAGTGTTTGTAGCACAGGGAAAAACAAGCGTGCTTTATGCCATAGGATAAAACATATGTTTTTAAAAAACATAAAAAAGAATCACACACATCACTACAACACAACCTTCCAGAACAACCTTTGTAGGAGAGTACACCCCTATTCATTCTAGGAAAACACCCTGAAAGTTAACTGGTAATGTCTATAAAGAAAAAGGTGGAGAGAGGAAAGAACAAAAAACAACCTAAATGTGCAATAATCATTATGACAATCTTCATGAATGTAAGAGCTAATTTAAGGAAATAACATCCAGTCTTCCTGCTAGGGGACTATAGTTAGAACGCTAGCTTCCCTCCACTCCCACTCAAAATTATATTGTGCTACAAGACCAGATACTAGCAACTAGATCAGGGGTTCCCAACATATGGCTTGCAGGCCAGGCTTGGCCCACAGCACCATTTATTGTGGTCCGCCCCTGAAAGTGAAAGTGGGCACATTTACGATAGCTGTAAAATGTGCCTGCGCATGCATAAACGTAGTTCCGTCAGCCGTGAATGCACCTGTGGCTGTCGTAAATGCAGAATCGGGCACATTTACTTCCATTTCGGGGGGGGCGCCGCCGGCGTGTCAAGCCCACTCAGCTGTCTGGGTGGGCGTGGTCAGACCCATGGCGTAAAAAGCTTGGGAACACCTGAGCTAGATTATAGGGTTGTACAATCAATACAAACAGTTTCTCAGCCTGTCCTACTGTGTTGTTGTTGTTGTTGTTGTTGGAACTGTATCAAATATCTTCTTATACTTTGTTGAAGACAACATATACATTCCTAGAGTAACTTGTTTGCCTGTAATGAGAGCAGACTTTTGAAAATCAGACACGTTGATGGAACAGGTCTGCTACTATTTACAACTACTGGATAATAACTGGAAAGATTATGGCCTTCAGCTCTCTTTGTGAGCAACCCAGAGACATCTGGAACAGAAAGAGTGGTAGCCTAGACCCGTGATGGGGAAATTTGGCACTCCAGGTGTTCTTGGACTTCAATTCGCAGAAGCCACACAAATGGGTTTACTGGGAGACTTAGACTTCTGGGAATTGAAGTCCAAGAACACCTGGAGTACCAAAGTTCGCCATCATTGGGCTAGACAGACCCTTCATCTGAGTGGGTCAGACTAATAGTCTGACTCAGCAAAATTCTTTTTACAGTAATACACCGGATAACGTTATGACTTGGTTCCACAAGTCATGACGTTATCCGATTTTTAGCATTGTCCGAACAACGCTAAAAAAAAAAGCCCTGACTTCAGGGACAAACCACTTTAAAGGCAGGCAGGGAAAGAAACAGACCTCCCTGCCATTAAAGCCACCCCCCACGAGCAGCAGTCTCTGACACTGCAGTAGGGTCGGGGGAAAAGCACCCACCTTTCCCCGACATACTGCAGGCACAAAGCCTCCTTTTCTCTTTCTTTCCCTCCCTGTATTTAAACTACAGGGAAGAGGGAAAGAGAGAGGTGATTGGTTCTCTCTTTCCCCCCTCCCTGTAGTTTACATACAGGGAGGGAAAGAAAGACGGAACCAGTTCTCTCTCTCCCTGTAGTTAAATACAGGGAGGGAAAAAACCCGTGTCGTGTCTTTTTCGCTGGATCTTGCAAAGTTAATTGAATACTATTCTAACACAGAGTGTATATAAACTATACAGTTGGAAAACACCTATAACTAGTTCTAGCAGCAACAAAGAAACAGTTCAATTGCATTCCAAGTTTCCAGAGTAGGAGGGAAGGGTATTCATTTATTTAAAAAACCAGTAATAAATTATATGTATCAAGAGATTGTTATGTATCAAGAGAAAGAATTGATGCATAAAGTCAGTTATGTTATGCATGCCTTTCCTTCTATGACAGGTTGATTATTTAAATTAATACATGCTCTGCACAGATTGCATATTTCAAGACACATCTGAGCACTGTGAAATAATCGGGGGGGAAAAGAACCCTTACCTTTTTAGGAGAGAATACCCCCAGGGTACCACCATCCTCTCTCATAGCCACTCCCATTTCTGCAAGCAAAGCTTCTCTGGAAAATATCAAAATAAACACTTTGAAAACTCCACTGAGGCCTGTTCCTTACCTTTGAAATTCTTCTTCTTCTGTGTCTAGGCCAGGCATGAAACTGCAAACATGAAGCCACCTTTTGGTGAGTCCATTCTGCAGTTCCTTTGGCCTGACCTAGTGTGAGAGAGATTAGCCAGCAACACAAGGTTCCTGTTACTAGAGTACGCCCAATCGTGGTTCAAAAATAACACAATCTTCGAGGAGACTCTTTCTGTGTAACCGGACCATGAAGACTGTCCTGAGAATATAATGCTTTCCATTTGCCTTCCACATCACAACATGACCCCCATATCACTGATCCAGTTCCGTCATCACTTTCTGGTCCTGAGCCCTTTTGGCACGCGAAGTCCTCATCAGCCTCAGGCTAGTATTGATGAAGCTGCTGCCCTCCATCAAGATGGATTCAAGTGGGATTTAATCCACTTGGGGACAATAACCCTTCCCTGTGGACTTCGGGACCCAAGGCAGTTGCTCCTCAGGGTTGTCAGGTTAGTTAGCCTGACACTCGGTGTTGAGTTGCTGGCAGTATAGTCTACTCTATTACTATAGCAGGATAACCTGGCCAGACTTCCTGCATCTTGGAGATGCAGAGATACTTAGGAGGAGAAACTACCACTCTGTCTGACTGGAACTGCATGCTGTGAATATACATCACAAAAATGAAAGCATTTGGGGAGAGTTTAATCAGCATTTCCAGGATGAAGAATTAATAAGAAAAAAAAACAATGTCTCAAATAGCTCTTATTGGTCCAACAATGCCTAGCTTTACAGCTCTCAGACTATGCAATGAGTCATCACAAGTAACTGGTATAAGAGACTGAGGAAAAACCATTGAGAGACGACTGTGCATGGTGGTTTTAACACATTAATCCATGTGGCTCACCAATGGACAGAGTATTTTCCTAACATTCTAACAGCAAAGTTTGAAAGTGGATCACGGATGGTGATCTTTCTTCTTCTTCTTCTTCTTCTTCTTCTTCTTCTTCTTCTTCTTCTTCTTCTTCTTCTTCTTCTTCTTCTTCTTCTTCTTCTTCTTCTTCTGCTTCTTCTGCTTCTTCTTCTGCTTCTGCTTCTTCTGCTTCTGTGTCTAGGCCAGATGTGAAATTGCCAAAATGAACACATTTTGGTGAGTTCATTCTGCGGCTTCCTTTTCGCATGACCTAGTGTTAGAAAGAGTAGCTGGCAACACAAGGTTGCCATTATCAGGGTACGACCGATTGTGGTTCAAAAATACCACAATCTTTGAGGAGGCTTTGGCGTTAAGTCACATGGTGAAACATTGCATGTGGTTGACATGAAGGCTGTTTCATGTAGTTTGAGGCATATAAGGCATGTACTTGGCAGATAAACCCCAGAGTAAGCACTCTCTGCCAAATTAATGAAGATGCTGCACAGATGCAAAACACCAAACTACCCTAGATTCAAAGGTGAATTTTATTACGAACACACCCAATCCAGACTCACAGCTCAAATTTTACCTCTCCATCCGAATTGCTTCTGTCCTACGCAGTTTTTCTTCCCAGGTTTCATTCAGCTCAGCGATGATCTTCTCTGTTTCCTGCAGGGTGTAAGTGAAACATTTCATGACCATCAACACATTAGAATGGATATATTTTGGGCTGCAATCCTTTATTCAGAGTGTTTTCTTTGGGCCAGAGGTGGAGAACATGTGGCCTTCTAGACAACAATCAACTACAATTCGCAGAAGCCCTAACCACTAGGTGAGGCTTAACTTCGACTTCAGAGAGGGCCCCCCCCCCAGCATTGTGCTAGGAGATAGCAATAAAAGAAACTTACTCAAACAACTCATTCCTAGCACTTGTCTAATCCACAGCATGTCTTTGAATAATAAATCATGAGTCCTTGTGGCACGTTGGTTAAGCTGGTGTACTGTAGTCCAAACTGCTGACATTGTGAGTTTGATCCAGATGGGGATCAAGGTTGACTCAGCCTTCCATCCTTCCAAGGTTGATAAAATGAGTACCCAGCAAGCTGGGGGCCAAATGCTAATTACCTTATGAACTTCCCAGAGCGTGCACAAGCAATATGGGGCAGTACCGTGTTTCCCCGAAAATAAGAAAGACCCATAAAATAAACCATAGCAGGATTTCTAAGCATTTGCGTAATGTAAGCCATACCCCGAAAATAAGATACAGTAAAACACCAGATAATGCTAAAACTTGGTTCCACAAGTCTTGGTGTTATCCGATTTTTAGCGTTATCCGATCCATGTTAAAATCCTATGGGATGGATCGGATAACGTTAAAGTTCCATAGAGATACATTGTAACCGCACAGGCTTTAGCGGTTGTTATCCGAGCCATCCCATAGGACCTTAGCGTTATTCGATCCAATTCTCCTCCCCAGATTATTTAACGTTATGCGATTTTAGCGTTATCTGATCCAATCGTTATCCGGTGTTTTACTGTATAGTGATAGTCATGGCTATGCAGCATACCAGCGCGGAGTGGTAAAGAAGACAGGCAGCCAGTGGCGTAATAAAAATAAGACATCCCCTGAAAATAAGCTATAGTGTGTCTTCTTGAGGAAAAATAAATATAAGACAGTGTCTTATTTTCGGGGAAACAAGGTATATAAGTGTAATTGCTATAATCCATATATGCTAAGTATAGCCCTCCCCTTAGAAGATACAAGCTATTAAGAAATGGGTAACATCTCAGGAATGCAAGCTGTATTGGCTACTTGCCTGGAGTCCATTGGCTGTCACACTGCCATTTATTCTGCTGCCAGGACTATGGTAACTCAGTAGCAGACATTGGTCAAAATCCTGTTACTCAGTACAGTAAATCACATTAGAATAGGCCCATTGAATCAATGACAATTTAGTGAGTCAATTCCTCCGTATGTTTCATTGATTCAAATGAGCCTATACTAACTGTGACCTACTATGCTAAAGTACAGTAATACCTCGGATAATGCTAAGACTTGGTTCCACAAGTCTTGGTGTTATCCGATTTTTAGTGTTATCCAATGCATGTTAAAATCCTATGGGATGGATCGGATAACGTTAAACCTCCATAGAGATACATTGTAACTGCACAGGCTTTAGCGGTTGTTATCCAGTCCATCCCATAGGACCTTAGCATTATTCAATCCAATTCTTCTCCCCAGATTGCTTAACACTATGCGATTTTAGCGTTATTCGAGGTAAACGTTATCCGAGGTATTACTTGTAACTTGCATTTAGCAGGTGGCTTGAGATTTTTTTTTCTAAAGTACTCTTTTTAGTATTGTAATACTTCAGTGGAATCATATTGAAAATATATTCATGCTTGAGATTAGCTATGCAGAATCCTGAGTCCTACCTTCAGTCTCTCAATGGCCTCTTCACTACCTGGAGCAAACATCATGCGTTCATGGAGACTGGTGACCGAAGCAGCTCGGCTGGACAAGGCAGAGAGTGAAGAGGAGGGGCTCATGCCTACCAAGGCATTGGTCACTGTGGAGAGATTGTCATGGCGTTGACTCATATCTGCCACTCTACGGTTATCATTATTGTTCTCAAAGTCGGACATGTCTATGGGGTTCAGGAGGGGAGAAAGAAAAGGGAAAGACACAAGACAGGAAGGAAGGAAGGAAGGAAAAGATAGAGAAAAGAATTGCATTTGGGAAACAGCAACATGATGCAATGAGGAGAAAGGTAGAAATTCAACAGAGAGATAATGCAGACAATAATGTAGCTAGAGATTGCAGGGCAGGAATCCTCACATCAGCTGAAACATTCACTCTACGCCTTGTGTAGCTTCTCTTATGTGCTAACGCGACAACTTTCATTCATTTCTGTACCTCAGGGAAAACAGAAGGCATGCTCAGGATTTAGGCTATAATCACTTTGTCCCAGTTTCTCCCCTAGCTTTCTGAAGAAGTGACAGAGAAATTATTTCTGACTGTGTCCTCTAATGACCTGCACAAGGCAAGTTATCATTCATTTTCAGGGCTGGCTTTTGAAATGTTGGAAATGTTTTTCAATTGTGGGAAATCTGCAAATCTTATGAAAGGGTCATTGCTAAAACCTAAAAATACCAAAAAGGTAATAATGTACTGGGGTCTGAAACACAGCTTAACTTGTCAATATATACCAGGGATTCTCAACTTTTCCAAGCAGAGGGCCAGATCACGCTCCCTCAGACAGCTTTGGGGGCCAGACGGCCATTTTGCCCTGCCTGCCACACATGGCACTTTTGGGTTTGGTGGAGGCGGTGGAGGCCCCCATGAAATAGTGTTGTGGGCCACTTCCAGGCCCTGGGCAATAGTTTGAGAACCCCTGCTATATATAGTATTTATGGTCTCTTGGCATGTCTATAGACATAGAGGCTAGTTAAAGGAATCACAGCTGAGAAAGAATGCTGAAACAGCTAAAACAGTCTAGCTTCCTGTACTTCAATATAAAAAAACCTAGGAGAAAAACATTATCTAGTTTCTAGGGAGGCTTACCAGGGAAGAACTAACCACAAAATCCTCTCTGCAACCCTGTGATTACACATCTATGGACTATATAGATAATAGATCTAGTCCTTAAAATGCTCTTATCAGTGAAGTCAACACAGCTGTCAATTCAATGCCATGATAAAGCCCATTTATTTCCTCAGGCATTTAAAAGTGTTTAAGTTTCTCTAATTTGCTTTGATATTCTTATGTTTTTATTTTACAATTGTTGTTGTTGTTCAGTCGCACAGTCGATTCCGACCCTTTGCAACCCCATGGACCACTGTCCGCCAGGCACTTCTGTCCTCCACCATCCTCCTCAACTGGCTCAGTTCTGTACCCATTGTCTCTACAATACCATTTAGCCATCTCATCTTGGGCCGCCCCCTTCTTCTTTTGCCCTCCACCCTTCCCAGCATCAAGGCTTTCTCAAATGAATCTTCTCTTCTCATTTGATGTCCAAAGTACTTTAGCTTCATCTTCCCTATTTGACCTTCTAAGGAGCAGTCAGGGTTGATTTCTTCTAAGATTGACCTATTTGTTCTCCTTGCTGTCCAGGGGACTATCAAAATTCTCCTCCAACACCATATTTCAAAGACATCTATTCTTCTGAGCTCAGCTTTCCTTATGGTCCAGCTCTCACAACCATACATTGCAACCGGGAATACCATTGCTTTGACTATACAAATTTTTGTTTGCAAGGTGATGTCCAGGGGCGTAGCTACCGCCGTATCAGCCGTATCAATTATACGGGGCCCCCGGGCCACGGAGGCCCCCAACGTGCGTAAGCAAAACAAATGCAGAGCGGGAGGGAGGCGACGGCCAGGGAGCCTTGGGAGAGGGCGCCGGAAGCGGGCTGGGGGCGGGTGCCTTTCTGGGAGGCCTTGGGCTGCCCCCTCCCACCTGCCCAGGACAAAGAAGGGAGGGCAGGGCTCTCCTTTCTCCGCTGCTTCTGTCGCCTCCACTCACGCAAGAGAGCGGGGGTGCGCGCGCGGCCCCTGATGAACCAGGGACACTCGGACCGCGGGACGCTCTGGGACCTTCACTGGGGAGGGGGCGGCACGGGGAGAGGCCGCCGAGCGCTGGCGACGCCTCCGGCGGGACCGCAGCAACAGCAGCGGAGGGCACTCTGGCCCGGGAAGAGGCTGGGAGGGCTTTGACGGTCTCTCCCACTTCCCCGGCCGTGGACCCGCCCTGCCAATGGTGGCAAAGGCCACGGGCAGCAGCCAGCAGCGCGGGTTGCAGCGGTTCCCACCTCTCCTGTTTCTGCCGAAGCCAACGTCATTGTGGGAAGGCCTGAGAAGGGACGGTCTCCTTTGGTGCCCCCCCCAACCCCCAATTCCTCCTGCCCGTTACCCGCAAAAGGGTGGCGCTGCTCTTCAGCGCCTGCCTGCCCGCCCTGGACAGGTTTTCTAACGGGAAGCAAAGAGATAACGCAAAGGGGAGGAAAGTTGGACCAAAGGTGGGAGGAGGGCCACGGGGCCCCCAACGTGCGTAAGCAAAACAAATGTTGTTGTTGTTCAGTCGCACAGTCGATTCCGACCCTCTGCGACCCCATGGACCACTGTCCTCCAGGCATTCCTGTCCTCCACCATCCCCCTCAACTCACTCAGCTCTGTGCCCATTATCTCCACAATACCATCTAGCCATCCCATCTTGGGCCGTCCCCTTCTTCTTTTGCCCTCGACCCTTCCAAGCATCAAGGCTTTCTCAAGTGAATCCTCTCATCTCATTTGATGTCCAAAGTACTTTAGCTTCATCTTTATTATTTGACCTTCTAAGGAGCAGTCAGGCTTGATTTCTTCTAAGATTGACCCATTTGTTCTCCTCGCTGTCCAGGGTACTCTCAAAACTCTCCTCCAACACCACATCTCAAAGGCGTCTATTTTTCTGCGCTCCGCTTTCCTAATGGTCCAGCTCTCACAACCATACATTGCCACAGGGAATACCATTGCCCTGACTATGCGAATCTTTGTTTGCAATTTAATGTCTCTACTTTTCACTATGTTCCCCAGGTTTCTCATTGCTTGCCTCCCGAGAATCAGTCGCCTTTTTATTTCATGGCTGCAATCCCCATCTGCAGTGAGCTTTGATCCTAGGAAAGTAAAATCTGTAACTGCCTCTACTTCTTCCCCATCTATTTTCCAGGGACTGAGAGGGCCTGTGGCCATGATCTTGGTTTTCTTGATATTTAGTCTCAAGCCAGCTTTGTAAAGCGTGCGTTCAAAGGTTGGCAACACCCTACATCGGTTATCGCAGGCTGCGAGATTTCCCCGTTTAAGTAATTTTATGCATTTTTTCTTTTGTGAGAAATCTTTACCCTTCCTAAGGGCCCCCAAACAATTTTTTATACGGGGCCTCGCCAAGGCACGCTACGCTTCTGGTGATGTCTCTACTTTTCGCTATGTTCCCCAGGTTTCTCATAGCTTGCCTCCCAAGAATCACTATATTACATCATATCATCTCCCCCTTGTATAGCTGATATGCTTACCAAATACATACATAATACAAAACCATGGTGATGCAGCTGGTAAAGGTGGAGACTGACTTATAAGAGTTGAGAAAGGAATATTCAGATTAGAGAAATGCTTCTCTGTATAAATAATGTGTTTACATTCAATGTCCCGACTGAATCAATGTCGCTGCAAACTGCAAAGCTAGAGGATACAGCTATCTCAAGACATTTTGCCATTTGAGGCAAAGGACAAACTGTTCTCACCTTTGTTCTAAGTACAGAATTCAACTGGACCAGCAGCTAACTCTCGTTTCAATACTGGAGACTGGCAATGGCATCCCTATTGCACTTGAGATAAGAAACAAATGTGGAAACATAATACAGCTCTTTCCTATCCTGGGTCCAACTTGACCCTGACAAAATATGTTCTCCAACAGAATGTATTAATCACTGGTAACAAGCCATCAATCCATTCATGAAGGTAGTATAGCTTTAAAAAAAATAAACTTACTGTGGTTCTACAAAATTGGAAGTAGAGAGAGCACTGAGGTACAATTGAAACAAAGGTCAGTAGTAGGAGGTACTAATTAGAAAGAAGCCCTGATATCCTGTTTAGTCATCATCATCGATGACAACTGCAACTCGTATCCGAGAATGCATTTTCCCCCCTGAAGCAGGGAAAATGTCATTGGTGTGAATTTGTTTAAGGTAAATCCCAGCTTGCCATGAAGTGACCCACACACTATGATCACAGAACCATCTCCTGCAGCACATATGAAATGACATGTGCAGGATTTAACACTGGGACTGCAATGGACTGCTGCAGCCATGAGAATATTATCAAGGCGTGCCTTCACAGCCAGTCGATCTGGCATGGCCTCTTCTGCCTCCATGACCATTGGGAATAAGAGTTTCTCCTCCGCTCATTTTGCTGTTGGGCCCAATATGATGGTTTCCAGTGGCATTTCCTCCACTGAGGGGGGAACATCACCCCACCTAAAGGGGCTGATCTACCTGTAGCCATTGGCCTCTTTAGGGAGTCAGGCTAGTTAACTGCCGCCTGGCAGTTGGCATTGAGTTGCTAGCTGTATGGTCTACTCCATTACCATAGCGGGATGTCTGGCCAGACCTGTTTAATGCACCAAATTTAAATGCTTCCACTGGGGTTCTCCCCATGAAGCGAATTGTCCTTACACAATCCTTACCATTAATTCTATCCTTTTCAGTCCTTATTGTGCTTACTCACAACTACTGATTTCAACTGGAAATATTTTTATAGTGAAATATTATACATTTTTCTATATAGTCTATATTCCCTAGCTCCCATGCCTGACTCATGACAAAATTCTTTCATATTTCTCTTTTACTAGCATTACATTATAAAGACACATGGAAGTATTTTGCCAGTTTCTCACTGATTGCTTATAACTTTTTGATATGTAACATAGAAATCAGCCATCAGATAATTGGGAACAAATAAACTGTCTATGATAAATCATATTGTGCTCCTATCATTAAGAATAAAAAGACTGAATAGTGTTAAGTTTCCTACAGATTCTTGCCATACTGGACCTTCCAAATTATTGTTACTGGCTAATATATTTTAAAATGGATTAGTTAACAGACAGTCTTCTTCACAGCCTATAACAAACAATATTTGAGACCCTAACAGGAGAATTCACACACAGTGTCAGTGTCATGATTTCCTCAGATTCATTAATGCTTCATGTTAATAACACATTGGCTTTATGAGATTCACATACAGAGTAAGAACTGTTCTAGGGGGTAAAACCCTTTATGGATTAAAATTAAGTTTTATGTTACCAAATGTTAGTAGAGGATTAATTATTTATAAGAATTTGAAGCTGGTAACTTTGTCTAATTTTTTACTTCTGGTAAAGGTCCTTTTGACATTTTTATCTGAAAAAAACACACCAGTTTTTCCTTTTGGGTACTTCTAGTCTAGACAATTTTTTACCTGGCACTGCCCAGCCATTTTCATGAAATTTTATATACAGCTTGGTTGGGGCCAAATTATATTTCTTTCAATTTGTAACGCTGCCTTCTGTGCCTGTGGTTTATTCCACCTCTACAGAAAATCTACTTTTAAAAGACGGGTGCTAGCAGTGCAGAGGATTTTGAATGGTACTATAAAGAGCTATCTGCCCAGAAGCACATATTGATGTAGATTAGATTATTGCTGTCATAGTCTGTTTGGTGGTATAATAGCCTGAAGATGCTCAGTTCTAAGATTATGGCAAACACATTCAGTTCCTGAAAACAAAACTCTATATTGACTTTCTCTCTTGAAGTCACTTTTACCTGCTTCCATTGTTTTAATGGAAAAACAGATGCTACTCCATGACATGTATCCTTACATCATTAAGCTCAGCACATCCGAGGGAAAAGACCCTGAAAGCTTAAAATGTGTTTTCTGGCAGCTGCTCTATGCATATTTTAAAGTACTAAAAGAAAAGAAAAGCATCCACCAGACTCTCATTTATGCAGCAAAGAATAAACCTGGGCCTTCCAAATACAGCCACAGGACACGACATGAAGTATGGATGCGATTCTTTCCTCTGCAGCTAAATTATTCAGCTTCTTTTCTCAGTTTTGGCTCTAGTCCAGAAGTTCTCAACCTTTTTAAGCCAGGGGGTGGGTCACGCTCCCTCAGACAGCTAATTTGGAGGGTGAGTCTGTGAAGTGTGGAGAGGCAAGGCAGGATTAGTTAGTGGGTTGTTGTTGGGTTTTTTTTTTTGGGGGGGGGGTGGACACACAGAGGATGTTCGACTTCTGAGAACTGGATCCATTAGAGTAGCCTTCCCCAAAAATAATGTTTTCTAAATGTGTTGGACTGCAATAACGACAGCGATGCTGACTATGGGCTGCTGTAGTCCAATGTGTCTATAGAGAACGTCTTACCGGGGCAGGCTATGTTAAGCACAACATCCAACTCTTGGGGAAATCTTTTTGCTTTAAATTAGTGCTTCCATCAAAGCGTAGGCTGAACATTTCACAAACAAAGCAGAGGCTGCAGAGCCCCCCAGCATGCCTGCAAAAGCCAGCCACATTTTGTCAAGCCCCAACTCCTAATAGTACAACTGACAGAAGGTCAAGAAAGAGTTACTAGTAACATTTGTGCCTTTTGTGGCCTGAAGGGCTCTGGGGAGGCGGTTCCCCCCCCTCTTCCATTTGAACATATTGATTGGTCCCACCCACAGCAGAAGCAGCAACAGCGGCAGCACCAAGCAGAAGGAAACACAGTTACAGCATAGAGAAAGGAAATGTCAAGATCGAAAGCAGGGGTGCCCAAACTTTTCAGGGCACAGGCTGGTCATGTGGTTCAGCGGGCCAGTCACGTGGTCCCGCCCACCGGAAGCAGAAGTAAAATACTCCTTGCAATCTGTCTTTTGGAACAGGGTGAGATAGATTTTAGGCTGTCATTTTCTCTGCTTAAACAAGGGGTGCCCAAACTATGACCTGGGGCTGGATCTGGCCCCCAACACCAATTCATCCAGCCTGCACCACCCTCATCTTTCCTGGAAGCAGAAGTAAAACGTGCCTGTACAGAAGCGACAGGGGCAGTGTGGGGCCAGATGAATTGGTGTTGGGGGCTGGATCCGGCCCATGGGCTGTAGTTTGGCCACCCCTGAATTCTAAAGCTCGCCAGTGTTTCAGATGGAAATATGACACTGTCAAGCTAGCAGGAAGAACTGCAGGCTGCCAACACAAGGCAGAATGAACTAGAATATATCTGGATTATTTGGTTTATTTAATTCATGGATGAATTTGTCAATCATGGCCAAAGAAAAAAAAAGTGACTTGACATCAAAGATGGGCAATTTGTGGCCCTCCAATTGTTGCAGGATTACAATACCTGTCATCCCATACCATTAGCTATGATAGAAGTTGCAAGCCAGCAATATATGGAGGAAACATATTTTACCCACCTTGCAGCTTAAAGCATCTTCAGGCAAGACTAATGGGGTTGGGATAGATTATTTCCATTTGAAAAACATGAAAAAAACAGAAGTAGGTAGGCTCATATCTTGGCTTCTTCATGGGGAGAAAAGGCCTTTGCTATGGCTAAGATTCAAGAACATTGCTGCTCTAATCACCTTGGAAAGCAACAGCTACACATGCTATCCACATTTAGCACTACCGTTGGATTTTGTCTCCTATCTGTCTATATTTTTGTGGCAATATTGTATAACTGATTGGCTCAATAGCTGCCTTTGTAGCTATGAAGGCAAGCATGCTTCCGGTTGCTTTGCTGAACTGTATGTGGGTTAATGAGTCCATTTCTCATGCTGTTCATGTGTTCCTTTGCTATGCCTGAGTCTGTGAGAAGCAATGAAGCACACAGAATACCAACAATGGGGAATACACACATTTAGGTCCTCCTGGAACAGGATTAGCTAAGAGAGATGAGAAAAAGTTGGGGGAGGGGGGAAGACAGAGAAAACAGGAGTAGGTTCATCTTATAGGATAAATGAAACAACACCTGAGGGCTTCTCCACGCATCAGAATCCCTGGAATTTATTCTTAGGGCTTCACTAATATACCCATGTTCACATAATGTAGAATGAGAGTTAGCTTCATTGGAGGCTGGGGACTTTCCTTCATTTTAGCTTAAATGGAAAGATCTGTGCTCCAATCATAGATTCCTTTAGCAAATAAAATAATGGGTGTGCCAAGAAACAAAACAACTCCCACCCAAAACAAAAAAGAGGACCAATAAATAAAAAGAAGTGAGGCAAAGAGAAGCCCAGCCAGCTTCCAGTGACAATAACACTATCTTTCCATGACAGCAACCGTTCAGCAGGTGGACTGTGTTTTAGTCAGGTGAGTTGAGAAAGACAATGAAGGCAAACATCCTCCTTCAGTCTGATGTAGTGTATGGAAAGTCAACATACTGTCAATGATGTCTCCCAGGCCCTGGGCATAGAGTAGGTCTCTCAGACGAGCCACTTCATCCTTCAGTTCTCTGATCAGCTTGTTGTTAGGATCCTCATTAATGACAGCATTGCACCTGATCTGCTTAGCACGGTCAGCATATCTGTACAAACAAGATGCAGTCTAAGTAAAGCACAGCCCATAGAAAACGTAATACAGTCTGGCATTTAAAAGTAGCAATGAGGTAAGCCACCATCACGTCCCAGCCAGACTTGGAAACTCAAACTACATTCTGCCTTTACCTGAACAAATTATAGGTCAGTTTGGGGACAAATTAGACCCACTGGCACACTTACCTAATTATATCCTTGTACAATCAAATTTAGTCCTTCTTTCAACATCTTCGAGGATCTATGAACCCCTTCCCTTCCCACTTCCCTCCCTGGCTCCATTCAAAATCTGAGGTGAAAAACAACACCTTTGGGACTATCATATGTGCCTCGTATCTGAGATGGAAATTAAAATTTATCAAAGTTTGTACTTTCAAGACAAGAGACACAAGATTTTAAAAGGTTTTGCAGTTTATTGAATATGGAACTTGCTGGTTCAGTGGTCTCTCAACTAGCTCTGCCTTCTTTCTCAGAAATATCAGAGAAGCCTCTGAATGCATTAACTTGAATTAGGGCTTGCATGTAACAGTTTTCATCCTTAAATGTCTATACTTTTACGCAAAGTAACCAAACTACAAAGAAACCACAAGGACAATCTACATACATACAGGGAAGTTGTGGGACTTCACATATTCTTGTGACCATACTGAAAGTTCATAGCAGGAAATATTTAATGTCATCTGAAGGGAGGTACAGTACTTAGTCACTATAACTGTAGGGCTATAAAGTTGCTGAGGGAAGAGTATAGAAATCTGGCTTAGTTTACTGCTGCAAAAAATAAAGATAATATTGATCCAATGAAACCTTTTTCTAATTAAGTGATGTGTTGAATTTGTATAAGCCTACTTTTCTAAATTGCAAAAAAGGAGAAAGGATCTACTTGTAATTGATCGATATCTGTTCAGAGCTTTGTGTGGAAATGTTTGAAATAGTTTCTGTATGAACATTCAGTGGAATCTACATTTTAAAAATTTCAGCTAATAATTCCTTGGTAGCTTCCATGATTAGAAGAGTTTATATGGCATCCAAATATGTTTTCTCCCAGAACATTCGGATAGACAAAGTAAAATATTGTTTAATTTCATAAAGTTTATTTCCTTATCCCCGAGTGTACATACAACGTGTAAGTTCAGAGTATGAGAATTGTACATAATTCCTACCGTAAGGTGCTGAGGGTCTCATCATAGTTGATATCAGCAGGGCTGAGTGCAGCAACCATAGCAGTTCGAGAGTTACCACCTATATAGAAAACACAGAATGACATAGAAATATAATGGACAGACCACATCAGTCTGTGTTTGTCTTCTTTTTAACACACATGACAAGACTGTTTGTTACACAAAACAAGATGAGAGACTCTTGGCTCAGGCAGCAGAATGGGCAGGGTGGCTGAGAACACCTATTCACTGGCTGGAATGTTGATCCCCACTGTTGCAACTGGCTGAATTGACTTGGTTGGCTGTTGCAAATGGAAGTGTCCAGAAAGGCTCTCAAATCCAAACCCTTCCTATGGCAAGAACACCTTAAAGCAAGATACTAAGACTGCCATTATGGCACACGAAAATTCCTAGTGTGGCTCTTCAAAGAAACCATCATGGCTGATTGCCTGCTATAAGGCAGGAGAACTCCAAGAACAATGTTGTTTAAAGAAACTGCCAACCTAATGGAGTGCAATTCCCTCATCCATCCAACACCTCATATACACATGGAAGGGAGAGAAGCAGTTTGTCTTGTACAAGTCTTGGCTCTGTCTATTACTTTAGTGCCCATAAAATGCCAATAGGTTGTGAGGAGAAAAGCTACCTCATATGATAATCCCATTTCTCAAATCCTATTTGACCTGATGAAAGCATCAGTACTATCAGTTACTGCAACTACATTTCAGACAAGACTGCTGTTTACAGGAGTACTACCCATCTCTCTAGCAGATAGCAGGGCTGTATATTGAAAGCCATAAATTACAGGAAAACAGGAGCATTTTGAGGCCCATTGTCTAGAAATCTGGTGAGTATCAGGATAGGTGGGGGGTAATATAATGAAAATGGAGTACCTAGATTTTCTCGGAGGAGCCAGGTAAGTACAGAGTCTCTGTAGGGGATAAAATCATTCTTTTTTTTCTTCTTATTCTGCAAGAAGAACATATGATGACTATTAAACAGAGAGATACAATCTTGGAAGTATTAAGTAAAATCTTGGAGGAAGAATCTTTCTAGGAAACACAGATCATAAGTTTGTGCAGTCCTCTGTGGGAACTCTGGTGTGGAGTGGTGAAAGACATAGTACACATACACAATTGAAAATATGTGCTCAAAGGGGTAGTGAATATTCACTCTATGAGTGATGGGGAAAGAATAACCATATGTGCATTGGAGTTCTGCAGTCATGGTAAAACCAAAAGGGATTTTGCCTATGAACAAAAACATATGAAGCTAAGATATTTCCCCTTTGTGTACAGCATTTTATACCCCATACAACAAGCACACTACAGGTAGCCTCTTTAATTATGAGTTCTTCCTTCCAACATTTTGTAGTGTTGTAAGCAGTTGGATATTGGTAAGGACTATTCAGTTGTTAAGCCAGTTGTTAAGATATTTTAAAGCTAAGGAAAAATTTACCTTCATCACAACTCCAATATAATTTTAAAAATATTTTGATAAAAAGAAAATCTTCCAGGATTGAACAACTTCATTCAGCAGTGGAGAGGTAGCTGAGTTCTAGGATTTTTTTCACACAATGTACTGCAGAAATATCCCATTAAGGAGCAAATATTAATAATAACCCCATACAGCTTTACTGGTTGCTCCCAAACAAAAGTATTTACCTTGTTTGGTCCTGAATCCTGGGAGGGGAAGAGAGAGAAAATGATTAAACTTTAAAATCATGTGTGATCAAATCAGACTGAAGGACAAGAAAAATCAGATCTGATGAGTGAGAAAAGAAAAAGGGATACCTTCACAGCTAGAGGCTAAAGCAGGTGTGGGAAACCTGTGGCCTTAGGGTTACATGTGGCCTTCTAGGTCCTTAAGGGTGGCCCCTTTGCCTTCATTTTACAGAGAAAGTCCTTTTATTTTTATTAATATATTTTTGTTAGTCTTTTATACTTTTATTTTATTTTAGTAACTTTAAAACTAAGGTTTTTTTTTAAGTTCTTTCCAACAGGAAAAGGTCCCTCATCCCTTGGCTGGAGGATAGGATGGAAAGCTGGACTAGCAGCACAGGCCCACTGCT
Source organism: Furcifer pardalis (assembly GCA_030440675.1). Lineage (NCBI taxonomy): Eukaryota > Metazoa > Chordata > Lepidosauria > Squamata > Chamaeleonidae > Furcifer > Furcifer pardalis. Next base: position 247,024,000 of record CP126890.1, read on the forward strand.
GTGTAATAATATGAAGCCTCTTCATAGTGGTAAAACCTGGAGGAGATTACATAACTGGAAGAAACTGAGCATTATATCTGAATGTCTAAAATCTGTCCATACAGTAGCTATGGAACTAATGGACCATTCCCTATTCTGAATTTAGATCAAATCCTAAAGTATTCAGACAATTAAGAGCTCAAGCTGTCTACATGTATGTAATTTGATAAAGAGCGGTCACAAATTTTCAAAAATTGTGCTGAAATCCAAAAATAAAATACTGTATAATTATTTGGCATTTTTATCCTGAACAACTCTGTGTGTGTGTGTGTGTGTGTGTGTGTGTGTGTGTGTGTGTGTGTGTGTGTGTGTGTGTGTGTGTGTGTGTGTGTGCGCGCGCGCACGTATGCATGCATGCGTGTGTGCATGTGTGTGCATGAGAATGAGCTATTGGAGGAGACCCTTATGGAGATCAGAGACTGCTGAAAAATGGGTTCTAGATTAAATCAGCTTGAATTCCCAGAAGCTAAAATGGATTTGGATATATCATGAAAGGACAAAACAATTATGCTTGGGAAAATGAAACGCACTAGGAAAAAAGCAAGACTTATCATGAAATAGACTGAATAAATAAAAGGAGTCTTCACTTTGCAAGGCACAAACATTATCAGAAATCATTAATTCAGAGGACTGACATAAGGTTATAATAATAATAATTCCGTGTCAAAAATTGTTCTGGGTTGAAAGGATTTTTGTGGAGGAACTCCACTCAGGGGACACCCGAATGAGGCTCCTTTTATGTCCCCAAGATCTTTTCCCACTCAAGTGATTCCTATTTATCTCCTTGCAATTTCTTGCTTTCAAACTGCTAGGTTGGCAGTGGCTGGGACAGATGACGAGCACTCATTCTGTCATGCAGCACTCAGGTCTCAAACTGCCAACTTGCCGGTCTTCCAGCTAACAAGGCTAGGTTCTTAACTGCTGAGCCACCACATAGGATTGAAGTGACTTGACAGTACCTCAATAATCCTATATTGGGTTTGCCTTCAAAAATCAGTGTTGTGCACTAGACCTAATCTTCTGATTTCACAACCATATGGGGAAATTTCAATTTCAAATTGTAATTCAAATGTATTCTCCCCAATATAATATTCCTTGCCAACAGATTCTGTACTACTTCGTCCTATCTGATCAACACAAGAGTCTGTTGAGATTTTTTTTTCTAAATTGCAAACCAGATATTTTCTCTTTCACTCACTGAAATATATGGGCATTCACTGCATTCCATATCTGATTCATAGCTGCTCTGTGACCCTTGGAGTTGGAATGAAAGCAAATGCTTACCTGACACCTTTTCCAGAGGCCACTTGGCTAAGAGTCATGGTAGTGAAGAACTTCCAAGGGTGTATTGAGAGAGAAAACTCCCCACAGAGCACCTCTAGGCAAATTTCCCACCCACTCATTCCAGTTGAAGACTTACCATTTCAGCCAGAGCAGAAATCACCTTTCCTAGCGTAGTTAGTGATTTGTTTATGTTTGCTCCCTCCTGTGAGAATGAGACAATTGCAGTCTGAAGCAACCAGTTCTCAAGACAGTATTTAGCAACCTATAGACATGCTATTTTTGCACAAATAAGTGTTTCAAAAGCTGTATACCTTCTACATAACCCAATCAGTACCCAGAACTACCCTTTCCATCAGTTACTTTTATGGGGTAAAGAGTCTCCTCAACGATTGTGGTATTTTTGAACCACAATCGAGATACCCTGGTAATGGCAACCTTGTGTTGCCGGATAATCTTTCTCACACTAGGTCAGGCGAAAGGAACTGCAAAATTAACTCACCAAAAGGTACCTTCATTTTGACAATTTCGCATCTGGCCTAGACATGGAAGAAGTTGCTTTTACCTTAACATTGCTGGCATATATGCCACATTCTGACAAACAGTTCTGACACAATGCATGATGGATGCCAATACAGGTTGTCAGGTCCCTTTAGAGGGGTGTTCTAAAGATTCTCCCAAAGACTAGCAAATGCTGCAAATCTATAGAAAATTTTTTTTAGAAACCCAGGTCTTTAAAACTGACATTTTTTTCTCAACATTCACTGTATACCCCAAGGAGTACTGCATCTTTTGATTCAGTATCAGTTCATTTTCTTAGGAAACCTTTTCAGTTTTGTAAATGTATGTATTTAACAGAATAAATTGAATGCCAAAAAGATCCCTTCCTTTTTTTGTTCTTTTATTTGCAAGCTAGCATATGTAAAACTATAAAAATTTGTTTAAAACGAACATCAAAATCAGAAATTAGTGAAATGGCATAAAGGTTGATTAATTTTATACTTTTCAAGAGTAAAACTGAATAACATACCTTAAAACTACTGTAACAATTTAAAAGAACAAAAAACAACATGCATATACTCCTGATGTGAATGCTCCAGTGAAGATGTCATGACAGGATGTGACAGCAATCAGCAATAAAGTGAATAAAACAAAAATGAGTATACTAGCCACAAATATGGCTAGCAGAACACTGATACACAACTAGTATCATGATGGTATATTTATCTACACATTTGTTGGCTGGCATAATGCATTTTCCAAGATGCATTCTCATGCTGTGGCATCAAGGCTCTGAAAGCCCACTCTTATAAGCAACAAAGACACAAGAACTGATGCCCAAGTTAATTTAGTTTCCCCTCTTACCTTAAGTCGTGTGCCTTTTGCTCCTGTAGAGTCAGCCCTTTCACTCCCTGCAAGATCTACCAAGCTGATTTTGCTGACCTGAAATCAGGATGCAAATTAGAAACACATTATCTATGTTAATGGCCATTTCATCTATCTGTGGTTTTTAAAAAAGAGTGCTGTCCAGACATTATGAGATACACAGTCTCTCAAACATTATCTCCCAAAGGGAAAATTAAGATGTGAATTGACTATCTCAGCATCTGGTTCACTCAGTGAAATGTACACCTTTGGGATAATCCCAAAGTATAGTCTGAAGATACAGGATGCATTCACCTTATTGAAGTTAAATGGGCCTGGTTTGATGAGTGCCTAATAAGAGGCAATCTGTGTGTCCATATATGCAACATGAAGTTCCAATGAAGAAAGATTGTGGTAACAATCGGTAGGTTTTGCTTATTATTACATACAATGGTCAAACTGCCTTTCACCAGTTTATGGGTTTGATGACTTCTATCTCTTTATTCATTTGCTTTAATACTTCATAAATAGCAATAATACAAATATAGTGCACTGGCCAACAGTTTGGCTTTAGATGCTTTATTCAAATGAAGGTGGTAAATCAATCCCAATTCTTGCTTGACCCGACATTTGAAGGGTCAGATAGAGTAATGTTGGGCTTGCCCAGACTGAAATCCTTGGTGTGTACTAATGAGAGAAGACCAACACTCATTAAACAGAACCGGTATGAATGTAGAGAAACATAGAGTCTGGCTCATTTACTGGTCTGTCGATGCACCAATGAGGACTTGGGTTTGGCCAACGACAAAGTGAAGAAAATGGCTTCATTTTGGCAGTCCAGGATCTGATCAGGTCATGAAAGAAGAAGCTTAAACAGAATACATAAAAAACAAGTGGGGTAGGAGTACAAGATAGTCTCCTTCCTCAATAAAAAAAAAACTAAGGCAAGGTAAAATAATAAAAACTAAGCAGCAGTGAGACTCAGGGTATTTGTTGAGCTGGTGCCAACTTTGTCCAGAAGATTGTATCTCCAAAAGATCTCAGACCCGTCACAAAAGATAGACAGGTGGTTATTAGTCATGATGGCTCAAAATTTTAAACACTCCATTTTCTTGAATGGTCTGTGGCTAATGGCAATGAAAACTGGGAAATTCTGGAAACTGAAGCCCTGAAACTTAACTCAGGACATACTCCATATGTATGCACTAGGTAGGCAACAAGAAGAGAGGAGTTTTTTGAAATGGTAGCCATGTTCGTCTGTGTTTCAATACTAGTCTGTATTTTAATAAAAGAGGAGACTATGGCTCCAAGCCTTTCCTACTGGCTTACAAGAGGACCAGCTTGGCTGAGCTCAGAAAAGTTACTTTTTGAACTACAAATTCCAGATTCCACCTGCCTCCATTCCAATTGGTTGTGTTAGTGTGAGGAATCTGTAATTTGGAGTCCAAAATGTATTTCCAAGTTCTGCTGGTAAATCTCTGCAGCAAACAAAGCTAGATTAAACTGATCTTCAGTACAACCTAGCTTGCCTCTACATGTGTTCAGTGGACAATCCTAGTAACATCTGTAATAGTTAATATTTCTGGTGAAATTAGTAACCTGTGTAGACTGCAGAAAGTTCTTGCTTCCTGTTAGTCTTGAAGATATTACTCCTTTTTGCACCCAATTCTTCTCAGTGCATGTCAAAGCCAAAAAATAGAATGTGTAAATAGTAGACTATACATCTGGGAGGAAGATGAAAGAATAGCAGATTCATTTTCAAAGCAATGCTTTGTTACCTTCTTCACATTTTCTACAAAATGGTGTCTTTTGTCCTTAACTCTAATGAATCAGACTATTCAGCTAACCAGCCAGCTGAGGTCAGAGGCTTAGTTACGGCTGGGTAGTCATAAAAAATGAGATGGTACCAGCCTGACTTCTTTCCCTGCATACTGAAACTGCTGGCAAAAAACCATGATGTCAGCCTTCCCTACCCACCTTCTCTGTGGTGATGTCAGTCTCGGCATCATGTCGTTTCTGGGTGAAAATAATATTGAAGACTGCATGCGAACGGCTACTAGTTTCATTCATATTGGTGGCAGCCACTGTCCTGTTGAAGAAAAACAATGGCAAAATATAAAATTCTACTAGGAAAAAAACAAACAGTGATCATTTTCTTAGCCCAAAGATTTTCAACCTGGAGCCCAGGGGACAGAGGTGGCCCACGGTACCATTTCATGTGGCCCACTGCCACCTCCACCACACCAGGAAGTGTCATGTGTTGGAGGAAGGGCAAAATGGCTGTCCAACCCCCGAAGCTTTCTGAGGGAGTGTGACCCAGCCCCCATCTTTAAAAGGTTGAGACTCTTGCCTTAGCCTAATGAGAAACAATTTGCCCAGTGAAAGGTGCTTTAAACAATTCACCCTCTTGTAATTTGTTTTCACCTGGCTTTGTTCCCAGAGTCCATTAGATCTTGGATGTCATTATAGGATGTGACAGCTAGTTTCGAGAGATCTTCCACATATGGCCCAAGGAGTGGGTGCTCTCTCACTCTTAAATTCCCTTTATTCTTGGGATTGAGGAGGTCACGCACGCGTTCACAATATATTTCCATGTAGCTCACCTGCAGAATCAAAAGTATGTACAGTGAGAATTGCATAGTTCATTTGCATGAAAAGAAGCACACATTAAAAATGCCTATGGGCTGTAAAAAGTATTTGGGCAGCAGCCCAAGACAAAGTCCTGACATTCTGCAGGCATTGCCTGAAATACACACACTCCAAACCACCCCTGCAGAACAAAGCAAACCATCAGTAGAAATACCTACACTGTAATATAACTGAATAGTAAGTTATTGCGGGGGAAATGTTTGGGAATACTCCAAAAAAGAAAGTCTGCAATAAACCAAATGGATTTTACTACACAAATCAGTCCTTCCAGCTATAATCGTATACATACACAGCTAGTAATAACTGAATACACACTAAGGTTTATTCTCTGAAAACACAGTGCAATTTACTTTCAAGTACAGATAAGGTGGCTCTATCAGTCTTCCACTAACCTGACTATTTCTTCTCCTACATTGCATGTTTCTACAACCTAGAATTCCAGAAAGCATTAACACAGTAGTGCATGTGTGTAAAAATAAAATGCCTTGTAGATGGCTCTGATGAAAAAGATTAAGTGAGGTGTTCTGTGGAAGATGGACATGTTATTTCTTAGCTTTCCAACACACTTGACCAGTAAGACCTCTACAGGGTTAACACTCAAAGCTGAGTAGGATAGCTGCTGCTCACCTGTAGAGCAAATCTGAGGCCAGCCCAACCCAAACTTTAGTAGCATATTAATGTGGAGTATTTGGGGAGCTATGCATTGTCCAACGGTTTTTTGTTTTCACAGTTACATAGTTCTTTCCATAAATGTTCAATGACTTCATCACAAATTCCCTCTTACCCCTATGTAACTACATAGACAATGGCCAAGTGTCAATTTGTACCTCCACTGAGTATGACATGTTGTCATTCGTTGTGTCATTGATTCGGGAGAAGAGATCTTCACATAGCTGTGTAACATGGGAAAGAGAAAAAGTTACAGTTATTTATGACAATAACAACATTTAGATTGAAACCTGCCCCAGCCACCTGGCAAACATACTCTGGCAACAGTTGTCATCAAGCTAGCACAGCACAGCTCTCAATACATTTCCATCCTTCCAGTGAATAAAAGAATATTCTGGCAGCTTGAGGAGTTTTTTTTAGAAAGGTAAACCTCCTTTAATAGTATAAATTGCTACATAGAAAAGACTTGTGGGCCCAGCTAATGGGCCTTAGTTCACTCTCATTTTTTCCTTTCTCACAACTCCCCTTTCTTTTCTCTAGACTGAGTCAAGTTCACATTCCTGTTCCATGAAGCCTCCCCTTCTTAACCTATCAATGCTGTATTTTTCATGTCTGATGTCACCCACACTGATGTTATGTGATTTATGAGGCAAATGACTAGGTACCTGTCTGATCTTGGTTTTTTAATAATGTTGTTGCTGACATCTGTAAAATATGCTTTTTAAAATTTGATAAAAAGTTTTATTTATTGTGCTTCTGTGATTTAATGTTTGTAAGATGCCCAGAATGGTATTTTAATAGTTGAGTGGGATATAAATAAGTCAATAAGTCTGGAATATTACTGGGGCTTCTTCATTGGGAAGCAAACAGATGTGTTTCCCTCCAAAAATAAAAATAAAGGCACTTGGGGCTTCCAAAGTCCATGTCTTATTTCCTTTATCCTTTCCCAGTTGGTTTCCTAGTCTCCCTCATTTAGTAGCACACTATTGTGGAATATTTTGGAAAGAGCTTTTTGTTTCCACAGTTACACAGTAATCACATGCTGCTTTCTTGATCTCCCTTACAGAACAAAAGACCCAGTGATGGGCATCAGCAGGTTCGTACCAGTTCACCAGAACTGGTAGCAGAAATTCTGGCTGGCCTCACCCATCCAAGTTTTGAAATAAAGTAGTCCTAATTTGGGTGCAACGGAAGGCTTCCCCCCTGGCCACACCCACCATACCACACCCACAGTGGGGTAGTAATTTTTTTTGAGCCCACCACTGAAAAGACCTGTATTTCTTCTCACTCGCCTGTAACCTCCACCCCCTGTAGTCTTCGCCAACCAGTGCCACCTCCAGCAGCAGCTTAGCTCACAGCTCTCCTCCCATTGAAGTAATTTGTGGATGATGGCAAACAAAGTCTGTCTACGTCCATGGCCCTTGACGTAGACAGACTTCATGGCTGAAGAACCTGAGAGACTGGTGTGGCATGTCCTTGAAAGGACTGTTCTGAGGAGTTAAGAACAGGAAGACTATCGTCGTGATGATAGCCAATATCTGAAATGGATACAGCACCTGAAGGAGGAGGCAACCAAAGCTAAGCTACTGCTTTATCACAACAGTAGGAGGTGGCAACTTAGCACCACAACTGCTCTGTACTTATTTTTGTCCGTTGCACGATGAATTGGCCTGGAAGCTTGCCTTAGACATTGGAACTTCTTCACTAATCACTGCCCCTTAGCATGTTATTTTTCTAAGTTACTGAATAGCTTCACACCCATGATCACAAGCAATGAGGGTGGAGTTGGGATGTCCCATAGGAGGTATATGCTGAAACTGCCCTCCTTCACGAAGAAAGAAGATCTACATATTTGTTGCTCAGTTTTACTGTTCATCTGGACAGGCAACATCACATCTTCTTCTCTTCATTCACTGGGTTGTTCATCTTTAAATCAAATGCCTTGAAATAAAGAAATGTGTTCTAACTACCCTTCATTTAAAGGACTGTTGTTTGTGAAGCAGAACACTCAAGTTATCCTGCAAGCCTCCCACAAAATTGAAATGGCAGATTTCAGTTCTCATATACTGATAAGGAGGCAGTTTTTAGGATACTGTATTTTAGTTTTCTGTTCACTAGAACACTCTTTGTTCCACTCTTCTTTTGTGTGTATATTTTGAACATTCTGAATAAATTGTTCTTGCCTTTCCATCAACTGCTTTTCAAGGTAAGACTTGAACTTTTCAGGCTTTCATTGGAGGTGCCCTATCATACCTTTCTACTTCTTCTTCCATGTCTAGGCCAGATGTGAAACTGCCAAAATGAAGACACCTTTTGGTGAGTTCATTTTGCAGTTCATCTGGCCCGATCTAGTGTGAGAAAAATTAGTTGGCACAAGGTGGCTGTTTCCTGGGGTACACCTAATTGTGGGTCCAAAATACCACAATCTTCAAGGATGATATTTCATGTCCTTTGTTGTTACTCATTAATTTTTCACATTCACAAATGTCACCCTCTCTTCCATCTAAGACAGGAATTCTCAACCTGCGGCCCATGTTACTATTTCATGTGCGCCTCCACTACCCAACACGCCAGGAAGTGCCGTGTGGTGAGGAAGGGTGAAATGGCCGTCCAGCCCCCAAATCTGTCTGAGAAAACGTGACCCAGTCACCGGCTTTAAAAGATTGAGAACTCCTGATCTAAGATATGCATTAATTGGACCAGCTTGTTTGCTTCCGTCTGTAAACTTTTGATATAATTACCAGGGGGATGATGCCTTGTTGGTCCTTCTCCTGTCTGCCCATCATCGTATACGACTTGCCAGCCCCAGTCTGGCCATAGGCAAAAATGCAAACATTATAACCTTCAAAAGCATGCTGCAGCATTTCCTCGCCAATGTCCCGGTACACCTGCTTTTGAGAGGCATAGTTGATGTCTTCAGGCTATGCAAATAAAGAAAACAGGGATCAGGAAGAGGAAGAGTGGGAACAAGTTCGAAGGAAAGAAGAGTGAAGAAGAAAACCTTCTCTTAATTCCTTAGACATGTGCTTTAACAATAGCTATGCTAAAAGCTTGGGAGAATCACTAGTGGTGGCTGATGACTCCAATACTGTGGGGGTGGTGAGCAATCAAAATTGCTGAATCTATTTTGTAGACAAGGCCCTCAACCTCCAAACAGCTCATTTAAAGTTTGGACTAAAACCTGGAGTTGATTAACAGCTCCCCCAGTGGCTTAGTAGTTAAGACGCTGAGCTGGAAACTGGAAGGTTGGGTTTCAATACCCGAGAACTGCGCTTAGGGACATGAAAGGAGCCTCATTCAGGCGTCCCCTGAGTGGAGTTGCTCCAGCAAAAATCCTTTCAACCCAGAGTAATCTCTGACACAAAATTATTATTATTATTATTATTATTATTATTATTATTATTATTATTATTATTATTATTATTATTATTATTGTTGTTATTATTATTATTATTATTATTATTATTATTATTATTATTATTATTATTATTATTATTATTATTATTATTATTATTATTAAACTGCCCCTGCAAAACTGAAGTCATCAGCCTCCACTGAGAACTCTCACAATTTCACATCATAACAACAAAAACTGTGCACAGCAGTTGAGGTCACTGTATACAATGGCTAGTCTGGTGTATAACTTTCCTCTCTGCTACGACTTTTGAAGAACTCCCACAGAGAAGTATGAGCTGAATACAGTGTCAGTATTTATATTTCCACAACTCTGGAACAATTTTGCACTGCTGACATGAAACTTCTGCTTCCCGGACTGTGCCAGACTTGATAAAGGGAGAGATGTTATGACTACTTTTCAGATATAATGTTCAAGGCCCTAATGTTCAAGACCCAACAGCATGATTACCTAATGTTAAAGCATCTTTTAACTGACTTCCAGGATCCTCCCAGATTTATTTATTTTTTTGTGGGGGGGGGGGGGAGTGAAAAGAATTTTATTGAAAAGCTGCAGATGTTCTAAAGATCCATCTAACTCTACTGTTCTGGTCAAGGAACTCATATTTGCAAACCCCAGCACATGGTATGACACGGGTTACCACAAGGCCCCAACTATTTTCATTTCATGCTATGAAAAGGATACGTGTTTGCAGTGACTGTGAATATAGCTGGGAGCCACCCGTTGTACCAGTATGATAATTGAAAGAAATAACCAACACTCTCTTACTCAATACATGTACAGTAAAACCTCACATAAAAAACACCTCGATTAGAGAGTAACTTGCTTAAAGAGCAGAATTTTCTCTGAATGGTCGCTTTGCTTAACAACAAAAACCTACCAAAAACTCGCTTAACAAATAAATCAGGGCTCGCAATCCCCCCCGCCAGAAGTCACAGTTGGTCACTTACAATGGTGTTTTGCTTAAATAGCAAACTCGCTTAAAGAGCAATCCTGTGGAATGCATTATGCTCTTTAAGTGAGGTACAGCTGTAATTCTGTTTTCTCGTGTGTACATGGATACTACATGAGCCAACAAACTCCTCTGGACAAATCTAGTGAGCAGCCATGTCATAATTTCCCTGTTGATTCTCCACAAAGTTCTCATTATTATTCCACACAATTGTTTCCTGTTTAGAAATAGTTGCCATGAATTGTTTTTCAACAAAATGGTCATTTAGAAACATCATCCTATAGATTCAGAAATCTGGGTTAGTCAGTTAAACAGACCCCAAAAGTGAGAACATTTCCCTATTTGTGCCTACTTACTGTTGTGTGAGACCAATAGGAATAGTCAAAGTTGAAACTTTTGGGGGTCTCCTTGGGCTGCTTTGGGTTAATGATAGCTGGAAGAAAAGAGGAAAAGCCATGAAGTGGTATCAATACCCAGCACTCAACATTCCCATGTGGTAGTAAATAGGCTATCACCTTGAACTACAGTATCTAGATAAGTAATATAATTGTCTGAAGCATACATTTTGCCTCACATGCCATCTATTCCTCAGATGCATTGCTAGGGTTGACCAGGAAGCAACACAGAAAGCCCTTTTAAATAGCTATTGCAATAGCATCTGGGAATATATATCTGATGATAATAACAGAGAAGCTGTGCAGAAATGGGCAGAAACTTTATTATTCTACTACAGTATTTCAATAGCAAAAGAGAGCAACAAGATTATAGCTTGGACCTGACATTTATTGGTGAGCTTATAACCCAATAGTGTGTCATGCTTCACCTGCCAATGACCCATAATGTGTCAAGTCACAATAGCAGCCTGACCATCAAAAGTATCACATTGCAAGAAATATAATTAAAAACAACTGGCAGAAGTTCAGCAGAGCAATGGATGAATCTATACTGAATATTTTTCCAGCCACAGAAGTCTATGAAAAGTTCACTGAGGCAATAGAAAAACTATCCTGATTATCCATACCATGAGGAGGCAGAATCAACTACTGTACTTCCAAATCCTACTGGAAATACAGTAGTAATCTAACAAATAAGCATTTTTCAAAATTTGAACAAGATTCTTTGAGCAAACAAACCATTTTAGCTGGAGAGTGATTAATTTTTTTTCTGGTCTCAGAAACTAAGAGTGATAATTGGATGAAACTTAGGAAAGAAATGAATATGTCAAAATGCCTGGAAATTAATAAAGCAACTTAACAGCCTAATTAAAAGACATATTTATGGAAACATTTCAACAAATCAAATAGCCCATCAACTCCTCATTAATTGCAGATCTGAATACCATCATAAGAAACCAGAATTTCGAGCTACTGGAGACCAATGATCTTTACAGACTATTCAGTCTAGGGAACTGGGAAAAGTTTGGGAAAATGGCAAAGTAGTATGCCTAGAGCAGGAGTTCTCAACCTTTTAAAGCCAGGGGCCAGGTCATGCTCTCTCAGACAGCTTCGGGGGCTGGTGAGCCATTTTGCCCTTTCTCCACTGCATCACACTTCCAGCTGTGGTGGTGGTGAGGCACATGAAATGGGGCCATGGGCCACAGGTTGAGAATCCCTGGCCTAGAGGACATCCATATAGAACAAAGAACATCTTAGTATGGTAACAAAAAAATTGCTTCTTAATTTGTGTAAGAACTGTCTTGACTCTGTCATAATCCAAACAATTTGGAGAAAGTTATTAGCGATTACAATCTTAAAAAAATCTGTAAAACCAAAGGAAAAGACTGGGACAATGTCACTACTTCGTCAGTTTTACAATGCCTTTGAAAGAATCATTCCTGACCATCTAATAGAGGTGGTAGAACCACTCCCACATCTTGCAACAGACTGATTTTAGACCTGGAAAGATTTGTGTAATACAAAATCTAGATTTAATGCAACATATTGAGGACAGTTTCAAAACTAGGAAGACCATAGGGGTTAACTTCTGTAGTCCTCGCTGCTGCCTATGACAACATTTATCATAAAGTATTACTGCAAGTACTACGGCAATAATTTTGTAATGTAAACAACAATTATAAGTTAAACAAAATAATAGCAACCTGGTGGGCTTTTTTTTACTTTCAAGGACAATTCAATCAATGGTAGTTTCAAAAGAATGCTCTCAACCTGTGGCCCACAGGCCAGATGCGTACCATGGAGCCATTTCATGTGGCCCTCCACCACCTCCACCACATCAGGAAGTGCCATGTGCTAGAGGAAGGGCAAAATGGCCATCTGGCCCCCGAAGCTGTCTGAGGGAGCGTGACCCAGCCCTCAGCTTTAAAAGGTTGAAAACTCCAGATCTACTTCAAGGCAGCATAGCGGTAAGCAATTTCCTTTAATAAATCTGTTTTTACATTTTTTTTAAACTAGTATAGGCATTTTTTCATATTCCCCCCCCCCCAAACTACCCAGTTTTGCAGAGAGATTTTCACTTGAGAATTGGACTGCAGAATTCATAGAAATGTAAATATGTTTCAAGAAGTGAGAATGTAGTAAAATCACACTGAAATATGAATCAAACAAAGTTGTTCCTCCATATCCCGCTACTCCTTCAGTGCATCTAAAAAAGGAAAACTGGTTCAGCTTCAGGGCAATGCAGTCTGGCAGATACAAATATGAGTGAACTCTTGATACACACTAACAAGAATAGAAGAAAACAGCTTCCCTTTAATTAGGCAGTTGAGCAGAAAGAATTGTGAACATACAAAATCTGTTCATATGGGAATTGGAGAATTGCTGGAGTAAGGAAAATGGGAAAGAATTGTCTTGTAGAGAAGAGAACATATTTAATTGGGCTGTAATTTGCTTCCTGCAGTACTTAGTGCTTAACTTTAAAAACAGGGGTTTTAAATTGAGTGGGAGGTACATGCGTCACTCTAAATGTGCACACAGAGTAGGAATCTATAATTGTTCAATGAGAGAAAAGCACCTAATATACATTCAAAGATACTCTTTCTTTAGTGTATTTTTGCTTGCACTGGTGAACTAATGAATTCTAAATTTTATCATGTGTATGCATGTGTATAGTCTACAGTGATGGCCAACCTTGGCACTCCAGGTATTCTTGGACTTCAGTTCCCAGAAGCCCTGATCAGCAGGAGTGCTGACTTGGGCTTCTCGTAATTAATAATAATTTTGTGTCAGAAATTGTTCTGAGTTGAAAGGATTTTTGCTGGAGAAACTCCGCTCAGGGGACGCCTGAATGAGGCTCCTTTCATGTCCCCAAGAACTGGGACAGATACAGGTGCTCAAACAGTCATGCAGTACCCAGGTCTCAAACTGCTGGCTTGCTGGCCTTCCAGCCAACAATGTGAGCTTCTAAATCATTGAGCCACCACAGCTCCCTGGTAATTGGGATCCAAGACACATGGAGTGCCAAGATTGACCATCACTGGGCCCTATGACTTCAATATTTATATTCACTACTTATTTATGTTATTTATGTCTTACTTTTCTTCTAAAATTGGGAATCCAGATGGCTCACTATCACATTAAAAGTTACAAATACCTTTACAAAATAAATTGAATGTAAGATTTATTAAAATTATAGCACAGACCGGAAATCTATTGGTGCTTATAGAAGATTTATATACCTTACTACAACAAACTGTGGATAATTGACAAAGTGCTGGAGCATGCCTTGACTACATGGACCCAACGACACAATCAGGATGCATTCTGACACAATTGGACCCATGACCAGGCATGTGACCATAGAGTACACTAGACCCTTGTCAATTAGCCACAATTAGAGTAACAAACACCAATAGGATTCTGACCACAGTTTAAAATAGGCCAATAGAAAGTACTGTACCAGAAAATACCCAACCCAGTTGAAGTCAACACTGGCAAGTAAAGTCAGTTCCCAAAGACCTGTTAAGGTATTTGCCATTGGGAAGTCAACAGGGAGGAAATTAGCCTAGTATGTCTTGTAAGCAGTTTCAAGAGCTTCTATTGGGAAAGTTCTCAGTCAATTGTTTTAAATAACTAGCAAAAAAACACATTTTGTGAAATGCTGCACTACCAGAAAGCAGCAGGGCAATTGCATGCCAGAGTTGCTCATTCCAGCAGAAAATCCTAGCCTTTCTTGAAAATGATGTTCCTCCAAATACTTTAGAACAGGTGTTCTCAACATTTTTAAGCAGAGGGCTGAGTGATGCTCCCTCAAACAGATTTGGGGGCTGGGCAGCTATTTCCCCCTTATTCCACCACATGGCACTTCCTAGTGTGGTGGAGGTGGGCCACATGAAATAGTGCTGTGGGCTGCATTCGGCCCGCAGGCCGCAGGTTGAGAACCCCTGCTTTAGAACATCGTAGTCAGAGCATACATTTTTCATGGAAGTTATTTTCTCAGTTGATGGATGTGTCTCTGATGACTCAATAAACCAATCCTGGCATGAAACATGCAATCACACACATGACACTGAACAGATGTTGGAGGGCGTAGTTGAGTTCAATGAAGCTGCCATGATTGTCACTTAGTCTTTTCATGTCTGCAGTGTTTTCCTTCAAAATGATCGGTAGCAGCAGAGATGATAGGGCATCAAAGTGGACGATCTATGGCCACTTCCTCCCAGGTTTGTGGTGTACCTGATACCTTCATGGTATGTTTCAACTGGTCCTTATAATGTTTCAAAGGAGCTCCCCAAAGTCTTGTACCAGAGCTAAGTTCCCCATAAAAATTTTGACGAGGAAGCCTGGAACCATCCATATGGTGGATGGTTCCATTAAGTCAGACCCTTTAGAGATAATTGCTACATATAAGTGACACCAAATGCAGGGAGGGCTGTGACTATGCATGCATCAATTACCTAATTTAGCCATGGATACATTTATGACGAATGTCTCACATACATCAGAAACAGAAAATGGCAATGCCCTTAATGTCAGCTAGTCACCCATAATTTTCTACTGAAATCCTACAATCATGTAAAGGGCAACTGATTAATTGCCCATCCAAGACTACCTTATGGGAGATCTTTGACTAAGAAAAGGTATGAAGATGCTGCTGTTCCATATGCAGATTATTCCTTTTTTTTCTTTGTATTTTTGAGTTGTGATACTTCTTAATTCCCTTGACTTCCTTTGTTGTTTCAGAACAACATTATATTCATTTCTTTTCTAACATTTTCAGTATTGCTATCTTTTTCCCATCACCAATGGGTGCCCAATAACAACTAGAAAGGTTTTTGCAACACATGTGTAATGCCCTATAACTAGGGTCCCCAAACTTTTCGGGCCATGGGCCAGTCACATGGTCAAGTGTGCCAGTCACATGGTTGCTCCCACTTGGAAGTGGAACTAAAACGTGCATGCGTGAGCACTGAACATGACTGTGCATGTGCAGAATGCCGCCATAAATGACCTGTGGCCATCACAAACACATTTACGACAGCTGCAAGTCATTTATGGCAGCATTCTGAGTGTGTGTGGGCATGTTCAGTGCTCACACATGCACGTTTTACTTTTGCTTTCGGGAGCGGCAAGGGTGGCGAGGGATGGATTAATTGGCACCATGGCCGTTGTTTGGGCACCCCTGCCCTATAAGGAATTGTGTTTGTTTACTAGATAAGTAGTGTATTGTACAGTGGTAACAGAAAAAGTTCAGTGAAGCAGGATTCTTAAATTGTTTACAAGTCAAGATAGTAATATAAAATAAAGTCAGAACTAGCAAACTACACACACACATTTCCCCTCCTATTACTTCCCCTCAATGTT
Source organism: Furcifer pardalis (assembly GCA_030440675.1). Lineage (NCBI taxonomy): Eukaryota > Metazoa > Chordata > Lepidosauria > Squamata > Chamaeleonidae > Furcifer > Furcifer pardalis. Next base: position 247,040,129 of record CP126890.1, read on the forward strand.
ATACTTCTACCAATTTTTGTGTGTGTGTGTGCATGTGCTTGCGTGCATGCGTGTGTATGAGTGAGTGAGTGAGTGAGTGAGTGAGTGAGTGAGTGAAAGAGAGAGACTTCTAAGATAATGAAGCTTTGAAATCTACACTGGAGGGGCTAGGTACACAACATTGATAGTGGATTTATTGAGAATTGTGAGTCAAGAAATGTTCTGGTGAAACCCTGTTATTGTAGGCATCCCAATCTACTTACCTTAATTTGCATAATCCCTCCTGTTCTTGAATTCTAGAGGCAACAAACCAACAATATGGGCAGTAACATCTATTGTAAAGGTCAAGGTCTCGCTTGCTTGAAAGCCAGTTGTATCCCACTCTGGGGTACGGTGCTCATCTCCGTTTACAACCAAAGAACCAGCAATGTCTGCATCTGCAGACATTTCTGTGGTCAGGTGGTAGGCATGAAGACACCGAAGTGCACTGAATACTTTTACCTTCCTGCTGAAGTGGTACCTGTTCATCTACTTGCGATTTCTTGCTTTTGAACTGCTAGCTTGGGAAGAGCTAGGACGGAGCACTCAGGTTTCTAACTACTGACCTGCCGACTTTCCAGTCGTCAAGTTGAGCGTCTTAACCACTAAGCCACTGCAGTCCCCTAACATCTACTGTAGCCAGATATAATTTAAGTACTGAACTTGAAATTTGCCTCAAAATGCTACATATATGCTTCAGGATTTTTTACCATGTTTTTCCTGATTTTAGAATGTTGCCATGGCAATCCATGAACAGAGACTGGCTTGCCTTATGCTTCTTTATCATTTGTTTCATTTTAAAATGAGAGGCACAGAAACAGAGGCACACACAGGAAATAATGACAAGTCTAAAAATAACAATTTCATAATTTTAGCACCATTCAAATGACCTTCCAAACTAAGAGTTGGTGTTAAGTGAGGAATTATATTCTTAACAAGCACCTAAATTGGCACTGAAATCAGAAAATTTTTAATCATGCAAGCTTGGCTATGCAAAGAGGTTAGGGAAGAGAAGCAAAGAGCTCGTGTACACGAGGCAGAGGGAAACATGGATTGATGATAAGAAGCAAGAGACGGTTCTATTATTGTCACCTTCAGGGCTCTGAGAGGATAAATAACATGCAACAGCCACAAACAGCAATGCTCATTATGGATAGGCTAGCTAGCATCACAAAACATTGGAAGTACTCTAACTACCGTAGTTATAAGTATTATAGCACTTACTGCCTGGTTGATCAGTAATATAACTAGGGGCTGCAAAGTTATTTTTAGGTATGAAATGTAGTATGTGTTACTTAGGCATGGTCTAACTAAGTGGTGGGCTCAAAATAAATTTACTACCACACTGTTGGTGTGGTATGGTGGGTATGGCCAGGGGAAAGCCCTGCATTGCATCCGAATTACGACTTTATTTCAAAACTTGGATGGGTGGGGCCAGCCAGAATTTCTGCTACCCATTCTGGTGAATTGGTATGAGCCTACTGATGCCCACCACTGTCTAACTACTTTCAAAAGTTGCTTCTGAAAGGCATTTGAAAGCAATGAAGCGGCATTTGACAGGATTTTTTTCAAGTTTTCTTCCATTCACACAAAGGTGCTTTCTGGGTTGAAAGGATTTTTGCTGGAGGAACTCCACTCAGGGCATGCCCGAATGAGGCTCCTTTCATGTCCCCAAGATCTTTTTCCACAGAAGTGGTCCCTATTTATCTACTTGCAATTTCTTGCTTTCAAGCTGCTAGGTTAGCAGAAGCTGGGACAGAAATGGGTTTTCATTCCGTCATGCAGTGCTCAGATCTTGAACTGCCAACTTGCTGATCTTCCAACTAAGAAGGTGAGCTTCTTAACCACTTAGCCACCACAGTCCTGCAAAGCAAATATTGCTTAATTTTTGTTTTTTAACTTGCAGTATCTTACTGTATAGATAAGGGCACAGGAAATATGATTGGATTCCTGACTGCGAAAGCACAACAAATTCCTTTTAAAATGCAACATTCTAAGCACTGCCATTTCTCCGCACACATCTCCAACCCTTGGAGTAAACAGCAGCTCTTCTCTGACATGAGTTGCCCACTTCTAGTAGGTAGGATGTTTCTCTACCATGCAGAGAAATCAATGCCAGAAGACACTAATATACTTTACCTTGACACTCTTGCCTCAATAGTCAGCACCGACAGAACAGGGATAGATAAGCCCTTAATAATTGTCTTCTATCTTGCATTACAGAAGTCACAACAAGCTTTTCTGAGTTGATAAATTAATATTAGATGGATTCCAGACCTTGGGGTCTTCCAGATGGCCATATCTTTCCCAAGATGCCAGGACTTCATGGCATTTTCATGAGCAATTTCCCTCATTTCAGAACAAGGGTCAGCAAACTTAGCTCTCCAGATGTTCTTGGACTTCAATTCCCAGAAGCCCTGATCAGTAGTTGTACTGACTTGGGTGTCTGGTCATTGAAGTCCAAGAACACCTGGATAGGCAAGTTTGCTGACCCCTGTTCTAGAAGACTAAAATTGCTCTCCTAAACATTTTTACTAGCACTAAGAGCTTTAAGATAAAACATATCAGTATTGTTGGCCCCACTCTTTTGCCTTTGGCTCTGTTGCTCATCTTGGCTTAATAGTGCACACACAGGTATAATAGCCATACAGCTGGAGCAGGCAATGCGTATCATCACAGCCTGTATTCAACCAACAAACACCTAATGGCTCCCTGTCTCGAGCCATATTCCATCAACAAAACTAAGAAGATCACTGGCATTATTAAACCTATGGATTTTTGTTGTTCAGTCACACAGTCGATTCCGACCCTTTGTGACCCTATGGACCATTGTCCTCCAGGCACCTCTGTCCTCCACCATCCTCCTCAGCCCACCCAGCTCTGTGCCCACTCCATCCACAATACCATCTAGCCATCTCATTTTTGGCTGCCTCTCCTCCCAATCCATGCTGATATAACTGCCCCCCTCAGCCCAATGACTGGTGCACTGCAATCAACCTACAGAATAACCATTTTAATATCTCAGATGCCTGGATGGAACTCTGGCAACATCTCTTTCCAATTCCCCATCATCACATAATCAAGAATCTCTGCGAATGGCCAGCTGGATTTTCCCTTCCAAGACGGCAGTGGAAGATGCTGAACAGAGTGAGGACTGGCTATGGTAGATACTGCTCTGTTCAATGTGACTGTGTATTAGAAGACCAAACCATGGACCACATTATATTTAGGTGACCTTTACACATGTCAGGAGACACATTGGAGGACTTGCATAGTGCTCTTCAGTGGCTTTCAAACCTGGACGTGAAACACTAGCTATGAATTTGAAATGGACAATTTGTGCTTACTGTATATATCAACATTAATGTAGACAACTGATGTTCATCATATAATAAATAAATAAACCAATAGAATGTAGCTCCTGGAACTTGTAAATTTTAATTCAGTCCCCAAAGTGACAGATATTCCCCACCCCTGATACATCTGAGGAAACTGAGAGGCTGTCCACACAAGCAGATAGCTCACTATTCGGACTGCTTTTGGTTCAGACTTAATTACGATGTTCACATGTGTTTAGACTTAGAATGTTGCATCCCAGCCCTTTAAAGCTGTCCTGTTCCTTTCTGGCACATCTGTAGGATTACAGTTTTTTGGGTGTGATTCTGAGCACTCCTAATTATCCCATTCTGTAGCACACGAAGATGGTAAATTTCCACCAAGATAGAGCTGAGGGTGGTGTTATCTGATATATTTGGTGGGTTGCATTGAAAGGGGTGAGGGAGCGGTGAGAATTTCTCCTCCCACATAACTAAATGTTTTTCTCCTTTTTAAGATGATTGAACGACCAGAACCCCATGATTCATTAGGAAAGGTAATGGTGTCTGTGCTGGGATGAACGCCCAAACCACACAACGATGCATGAAGATTGCTAGTTGATCTTTGAGCAGCAGACATTCTTAATAGAACAATAAAATGGAGAGTCACTTCAGACTCTAAGGGTACAGTGATTCATAAAATCAAATGATGATTATGCAAAAATACATCAAGACTCACAGTTTGTAATCAGTCTGTACCAGCCTGGGTAGGACAAGATGGATGATGTAGAATACACCCACCCTCCATATTCGTCTATTCTACTGTTTTAATTTTTTTTTTAATTTCCTAGCGATACAGCGCATTTCTAGATAAATGAGATACATTGGTGGTGGTGTGTGCACAGATTAGGTAGATATATTGCTGTTTCGCTATGTCACTTATTATTTCACACACACAAAAGAGAAAGTCACCATGACCCTACTGAATGATAGCTGTGGGAGAAAAGCAAGGAAAGGGGCAGGAAGCAGAGTACAGTATCAGTAACTGAATCGGGGACAAATTGGAGTGATCCAAAGACCACTGAGGACCTTTTCATAAGCTAAAAACCTTGGGTCAGTGTGGACAGAATGAGAGGTAAAATAGATTGCACTAAAGCAGAAATTCTCAACTTTTTAAAGCTGGGGGCTGGGTCATGCTCCCTCAGGCAACTTTGGGGGCCAGACAGCCATTTTGCCGTTCCTCCACCACATTGTACTTCCCGGTGTGCTGGAGGTGGTGGGAGCCCACATGAAATGGCTCTGTGGACCACATCTGGCCCACAGGTTGAGAATCCCTGTGCTAAAGATACGTCTTTTAAGCTGAACCTGATTGCTCCAACTTCCCCTGTGTGGACAGGCCCTGTGTTGTTCACCAGGAAGAAGAATATACTCTGAGATGTTAATGAAGGAGACAGTTCCATTCTTAGTCAACCTGAGAATTCCTACATTTCCATGTGAAATTACACACAAGTCTTTCAGACGTTTTGTAGCGGTTTGAGGTGAAATATGAGAAAATGAATTAAGGATTGGAATGATCAGTTTTGAACTATTGTTGGAGACAAACTATGGTGTATGTAGCTACTGTTTCAAATTCAGTCTCATAATGCATGTTCATAGATCAATGATGGCATCAACCATCCATAAGTATGTACAACCAACTGGTTGCTTTGGTTCTTATTAATTTCAGAGGCTTTCGGTACACAGTTCTGTAAATACACTAATACCTTGGATAATATTATGACTTGGTTCCACAAATCATATGTTATCCGGTTTTTAACGTTGTGCGATGCATTGATCATACAACGTTAAAAAAATGCCCTGTTCCCTTTCTGCCCAACCCCAGGGCTGATCCCAAGCTGGCTTCGGCACTGGGGTTGGGGGAAAGAACAGGCTTAGTTATCCAGGCAGGGGGAGCATTCTGAAGAGGGTCTGGGGACCCTTCCCCCAGCCTCTCTTCAGAAGCCCCCCTCCCCCACGGATGGCTAAGCCACTTAGTAATCCAGGTGGTGGTGAGGAGGGTTCTGAAGAAAGGCTAGGGAAAAAAATTAGTTTACTTTTTTATAGTTTAATTATTTTTTCATTATTATTTTTTTAAGTTGATTTGGTTTCTGGGTTTGTGGGGGTGTGGTAGGATTGTTTGGATTGCACTCATTTGTGAAACATTTCTTCTTTTTGTAAGCTGCCTAGGGTCGGGTTCACCTGATTGGGGCGGGATAATAAATCTAAATAAATAAATAAATAAATAAATAAATAAATAAATAGCCTCTCTTCAGAAACCCCTGTCTGGATTGCTAAGGGACTTAGTGACTGGGGGGGGGGGAGGCATTCATGTTAAATAGATGATACCTGTACTTCTTTTTGAACTCCAGTCACATTAATGGGTGCATGGTGAGAAAGAAAAACTATGACTTCTTTATTACAACCAATTTGCCACTGAATTTTATGGTGTTTCACTTTTGCCAGCATACCAAATCAATAGGACTCCAGTCACTTAGAAATATTGTCTTACTAAGCCTCTACCCATTACATCGTAGGATGAGTGGACATCATATGATGAGGTCACAGAGCAGAAATGCAGTGTGGAAATTGGACATGAACTAGATACCTAACCCTCATATTTACCTCCCAATAAAGTCCAGCATGGACTTCCTCTAAATATTTTATCTGATTTCCTGACCTATTAAATTTCATGTTTGTAAATAGTAATAGCAGCATGCATGCATATGAATATGAGCACAAACACAGAAAAAGACAAAAAGAGGACATTAGCAGTAAGAAATCAAGGCAAAATCAGCAGGGAGACAGAGTTAGAAACATCCTGTGATTGATTACAATCCCAAAAATATCGTTAAGGGGCTCAGCTGTTTTCACAAAGTGGTAACCAGCTTTTTTTAACTCAAGCTGTGGGAAATAGTACATTCATACAACAAACCAGCTAATTATCAAAATGTCAGCAATTGTGTGCTTAATGTAGATGGGCTCCAGCTGAGCTTCTTGGAGAGCCATTTCAAGATCTCCACTAATTCTAGGATGACATAAAAGGGAATATTAAATATATGCACGTATTACAAACCATTCTGAAAAGCACACTGTTGAAGCACACTACTCTCTCCCCCTTTAACAGGAAACACAAGTGATGGTTGTGAACAGGTTTGGAACCTCAAATGAGCTTCTGAGAACATTCTGTCAGTATTTATAGCATTTAGTTTCCTTCTGACTTTATTATCTATACCTGGGGGCAGAAAATCTGGCTCTCCTGGTGTTTTTGGACTTCAATTCCAGAAACCCAAGGTACTACATCTGCTGATCAAGGCTTCTGGGAATTTAAATCCAAGAACATTTGGAGAGTCAAGTTTGCTGAACTCTGGTCTAAACTCTAGAGCAGTGTTTACAAACCTTTAGTTTTTGGACTTCAATTCCCAGAAGCCTAAGTCAATCCCCCAAAGCATTGATCAGTCAATGTACTGACTTAGGCTTCTGGGAATTGAAGTCCCCCTGTGGTGTGTGTGCCCCATGTTGGGAACCACTGCTCTAGAGTCTCAGCCCTGACCATGCCTGAAATTCTGGGAAATACTTTATGCATCTGAAGAAATGGGCTAGACATGAAAGCTCATGCTATAAGAAATGTACAGTATTAAGCATTTCTGGTTCCACAAGATTCTGTTGTTATTGTGGAACATGAAAATGAGTTATCAGTGCATTGAAGAAAAACTAGTCTCTTATAGACATTTCTTAACAAACAGCTCCCATAGCATTGTAACAAGGATTGCCAGCATACCTTTCAAAAGCATAAAGAAGAAGAGGTACACTTGTCTGACACCTTTGCCTACAGGAAACCATTCTCTCTCCATATTCTGTCCTAATGATTGTTTCTTGTCCACAAAACAAGTTACCCATCAGGATAATCAAGTGCTGAGACATACCAATTTCTTTCAGAACAACAAACGGTTTCTTATGATCCACACAGAAAAGGCTTTCTTTAGTCTATAAAGGATAGGCTGATCTTCTCCTGAAATTATTTGGTGCATTCCAGTACCCAGTGGATATTTGCAATATGATTCCAAGTGCCTCTTCCCTTTCAAGATCCAGCTTGAACATCAGATGTTTATTGTTCCATAAGGTAAAAAGCCTTTTTCTAATACCTTGACCATCACTTTGTTTACATGGAAAATTGCTGTACTCCTGGGCATCCCCTTTCTTGGATATTGGAATATGTATTGAATGATGCCAGTCTATGTTTTGTTTTATGTATTTGTTGGCATATTCTTATAAAAACTTCAACAGATTCGGTCCCTTTGGTTTGAAATAGTTCTATTTATATCCCATCTACCCCTGGTGATTTATTTTATTCCCAGTGCTTTCAGATAAGCTTTTACTTCACTGTCCCTTGATCTGTTCAATCTGTATATAGAACATATCATGCAGAAAGCCATACTAGATTCAGATGAAGAAAAAGTGAAAAATGGAGAAAAGAAATACCAATAATTTAAGATATGCAGATGATGCTATCTTACTGGCAGAAAACAGCATGACTTGAAATAACTTTTAGTCAAAATAAATAAAGAAAATGCAAAAACAAGACAACAGTTGAACAAAAACAACAACAAAAATCATAACAAACAATTTACATAACTACAGAGTGCTGAGACTCAGAACAGAGGCAATGAAGGAATTTTAAAATACCATTAAATGTAAAGATGCATCACTGGAAACCCAATAACAAGATAATCCACACTCTTGTATACCTGAATGCTATATATGGGTGTGAAAACTGGACAGTAAAGAAAAGCTGAAAGAGAAAAATGATTTGTTTGAAACATGATGCTGGCGGAGAGCTCTGCAGATTCCTTACGCTGTCAGAAAGACATTCAAGTGGTTCCTAGACAAAAAATCAAGCCTGGACTATTTCTGGAGGCAAAAAATTATTAAACTGAAACTGTCCTATATTGGGCACATCATGGGGAGGCAAAACTATTTGGAAAAAACAATAGTGCTGGGGAAGGTTGAACATAGTAGGAAAAGAGAAAGACCAAACATGAGAAGGAAATCATAGAGTTGAGTTTACAGAGCTGAGCAAGGCTACTGAAAATGGGACATTTTGGCAATTGCTCATTCCTAGGGTTGCCATATGTTGGAGGCAGCTTGACATCACATAACAACAACAATAGCAAGCAGGGCTTTCTACTGTAATATTTACAGTAAAACCTTGGATAAAGAGTGCCTTGCTTAGAGAGTAACTCACTTAAAGAGCAAAATTTTCTCTGAAGGGTCACCTCGCTTAACAACTAAAACCAACCAAAAACTTGCTTAACAACTATATCGGGGTTCGCAATCCCCCCCCACCACCAGAAGTCCAAATTGGTCACTTACAATGGTGTCTCACTTAAAAAGCAAACTTGCTTAAAGAGCAATCCTATGGAACACATTATGCTCTTTAAGTGAGGTATCACTGTACATGTGGTATCTGAAGCAGAAATATGCCTTTTCTATACGCTAAGAAGGACCATGTCTTTCACATCTCAACTTACTTATCCATATAGTGAAACCTCATATAACAATCGCCCTACATAGCAACGAAATCGCATAACAATTAGGTTGGGGGTGGGGAATGGTGTCCCGCATAACAATTTTCCCTATGGAAAAAATCGTACAACAATTTTTCAATGGGAAAAACCACTTAGCAAAAAAAATATATATTGTTGTATGATGCATCCCATAGGGAAAATCGCTATACGATGCATGTATCGTATAGCAATTGTTTCATGCAACAACGACCCCTATGGAATGGATTAAAATCGTTGTATGAGGTACCACTGTACATCCTTTAGATAAGAGACAGATAAGTATGCCCTCCAGGTATCTAATGATAATCTTCATCATCCTTGCCATCATAGTAAGTGGTAAAGAATGATGGAGAGTCATTCTTTGTCCATCTTTGATTGAGATGTGTTTCAAAGCAGGCTGCTTTTCGGCCACAGTCCTAATACAAACCTTTTTCAAGCTTTGATGCAAACCAAGCAAATATAGGCCTCATCAGCAGTCAGAAGCTGATTCACTATTGTATTGTTGATGTAAATGGCACTCACAGGCTCCTACTAAAGTAAAGTGGCCTCAAGCACATCATTAAAGCTAAATCATTAAACCATAGGGGGTATCAGCATGTTTAACTTTTAAGCACATTGAAGGACTTTGCTGAATCATAACCTAAATTAACTCAGATTAATCCAAGCATAACTAAGCAGAAATAGATAAGACATTATTTTTTCTGTTTTAAATATTTTTTTACCTGTCTGTTTCTGAATCTTTAAATATTCCAACTGGATATCCAGTAAGTATTTCTGGTATGTTCTTATCATCACATTTTTTAATTAAGAAAAATACTACATATACAGAAAAATATAATTAAATAAACATGGAAAGTATACTGGATAAGGAACAGTGAAAATGAGATTTTACATCAGGGTTGGGGACTCTTTGGCCCTTCAGATGTTGATATTGATGAATTGTTATTCTCCTCATGCATCAATAATGCCCACTTAACCAGAACCAATGTTAACTGGCATTCTATAACAATTTAGGGTGGCTAAGACACTGACTGGAAGGCAGGAGATCAGCAGTTCAATTCCTGAGTACTGCAGGATGGAATGAGCTCCCATCTTTATCCCAGCTCCTGCCAACCTAGCAGTTCAAAAGCAAGAAATTGCAAGTAAATAAATAGGGGCCACTTCGGTGGGAAGGTAAACAGCGTTCCGGTGTCTAGTCATGCCTGTCATATGACCATGGGATCGTCTGCAGAAGCAGACAGCACTGGCTCTTCGGCTTTGAAACAGAGATGAGCACTGAACCCTAGAGAAGGATACGATTGGCTTTTGAGCAAGGGAAACCTTTAACCATGTTTTACAGCAAGGAGATTCCAGAAAGCATTAAGAAGCTGTACCTCTTGCAGGTCTGATGGTTCCTACTAACAGTGGCCAACCAGAAGTTTGAGGGATGAGAGCTCATAAGTAAGGCATGTGTATAAGAGCAGTTTCTCATTTGTATACATTGGCAACTAGTTTTTAGAAGTAGTACTGAGATAATACATAGAAGCCATTAATAGTTTTATTCACCATACATTTTTCTAATCCCTTGTTAAGACTGTCCTTGAAGAAGTAAATTTCACAGTTTAAGCATACAGTGTTTGAAAAAGTACTTCATGTTGTCCTGCTGTAATATAGCCTCATTTGGATTCATTGGATGGATTCTGGTTCTACAATGGTTTCTAACAAAATTCTTGAGGTATCTTCTTTTGCAAGCAAGTCTGTAACTCAGATTAATAAATCAACTTTAAAAAGGCAAGAAAGTGAGTATGTTTGCACAATTACGTATAATGGGAAACTGTATTCCCCAGTATCAATAAATAAGGCAGTGGCAGCAGCTACTCGTATCTGAGTATACATTTTTTTCCTGGAAATCATTTTCATGAAAGAAGAATGACATACAGAGGAAATGCCATTGGCATGAATTTGTTTGAGGTGGAACCCAGCTTGCCATGAAGTAACCCACATACTGTGATTAAAGAACCATCTCCTCCGGCATGTAAGAAATGAGACGTGCAGGATTTAACACCAGGACTGCAATGGACTGCTGCAGCCTTGAAGATATTAACAAGATGTGCCTTCACACACACTCCATCTGGCATGGCCTCTTTCACCTTCATGACCATTGGGAATCAGAGTGAAGTGGTTCCACGTCTGCTCATTTTGCCGTTCGGCCCAACATGATGGTTTCCAGTAGTATTTCTTCCACTGAGGGGGCCATCACCCCACCTAAAGGGACTCATCTGCCAGTAGCTGTTGGCCCCTTTATTTACCACCACCCAACACTCGACATTGAGTCACTGGCTGTATGGTCTATTCCATTACCATAGCAGGATGCCCGCCAGACAATATACATACTTACTCATTAAAGTAAGAGCTCAGAATAGAAGCTCAACTACCTCATGAAACTTAGAGTAGAAGGCTGAAGTGGGGCTTTTATGACATTATCTTTCATTAAATCAACGTAATAGCCTAACATTAAAGTATTACCAGCTGTATGGATGTTCTCTTCATTTTTAATGGCCAGAAACAATTATATACTCACATTTCTTCTAATTTGAGCAATTTATGATGTTGCAGAGGTGGGAAAAAAAAATGAAGAACAAAATGGCCTGCTCAACAAGTGCAACATTATCTCACTGCTCACAAGTAACACTTTTTAATTAGTCACAGTCTACCACTATCAGTGATGTCTGTCCTGTTCTGCCAAAAGAATTATGGAACAAAATATTGGCCAGTTTATCTCATAGAAATCCTCATAACTGGCTTAGTTCTGTACATCCTATTAGTATGCTTGCTGTCTAATGATGATAAATGTGTCAACCTAGGCAATTTCTGTTTGCCTATTTATTTATTTTTGTTATGTCTATACGTCAACTTTCCTACAATGACCTCAAGGTAGGCATGGCTCTCCTCTTAACCACTTTAGCCTCACAACTATCCTGTGAGAAAGGTAATGATGATGTGGTTTCAGTTTTACATGGCTCCAAAAATATTCAATGAAAAAACCCTGAAATACATAATACAGTACAGTATATGGCAATGAATTTCCAAGGCACATTACCAGAGCTGTCCACTAGGGGGCACTATCTACAAAATAAATGTTGAGAAGGAACAAATTGGATTCCTAGGGGGATTATTTCATGAACAGATGTGAAAGCTCAACGGAGCCATTTGTAACACATACCCACCACTTGTATGACTCATGTATGTGTGCTGTAGTATGCAGTTTACTGTTTTCTGCAATTTCAGGTATCCTTGGAAAATCTTGAAACACATCCCTGCAGATACTGGATGGGTGAACTGTACATACATAGAACCTCACATATACCTCACATATTCTTTGCCCAGATATAGCTGTCTCGTAGTGCTTATAAAATGGAGCAGTGGTGAAATATATTGCTTTTAATAACTGAAAGAAACAGCAACATATAAATTTAAATGAATAAGGAGTACAAGAAGTGTAGGGAAGGGGTATCAAGTCTTTCACTCTTGCCTGAAGCTTTCAACCACTTCTGTGGATTCGTGGCTCACTTCCACCACCAAAGCCAGAAGAGGAAATAGTGCTCCTCCCTCCAGGGGCCAGGGATGAAAGCCGCGGGCTTTGCCAGGCGGCTCGACATCGCCACCCAGCTGACTCCAGGTTCCACCCTCCCGGGGCCAGGAAGAAAAGCTGTGGGTGGTGCGGTGGGATTTTCGCCACAGCTACCCCTGAACTAATTGGCTGGTGTAGAGAGGCTGTGGAATTAGCATTGTTAAATTATTATAATGATATGGTATTATTATTATTTTGTATCGAGGATTATATTTGTTCTTTTGAATGTGATGTAATTATTGTGTTATTTGTATTATTACTTGTTTTTATACCTTTGATTGTAAGCCGCCCTGAGTCGGGTTCCCCTGATTGGACGGGGTAGAAATAGAAAAATTAATTTAAATTAAATGATCTCCCTCCAAACTGACTGAGCACCTAGGATTGGAGTCCAGTAATAGAGCAGGAAAGATCAGACCACCAGCTTTTTCACAGCAGCACAGTGTGCTTTCAGGGGTCAGGTGTGGCTCCTGCAATAGCACATGGGACTGACCATCTTATTGGTCAATCAGAAAGGAGCTGGCTCAGCTACAGGGTGAGTTCCAACCTAAACCCATACTTTTTGGTGTATCCACCTGATTTTATTTTTGTCTACAACATAGGTACAGCTAGTAGGAGGGAACATGGCAAAGCTAGAAAAATACTGGATTACCACTGAAAGCCAAAGGCTGAAATAGCAAGACCAGTTAGTACTAGAAGGCCCTTCCACTAAACATGTAGGCAATTCCAGCCCAAGCAACCAGGGTTGCTAGAACAGAGCAATCAGATATGGTAACTCTAGTGATAATAACTATCCTGAGTCTATCTTAGGCTCTTGAATACTTTGTGGACTAGAAATACAGTAATGCAATTTTAGGGTGTTGCAGGCTATTTCTAGGCATTTCTGTGGGCGGTGATATAAATCTAAATAATAAATAAATAAATAAATAAATAAAATAAATTTCTAGTCTGCATATAAGGTGGTTTCCCCAGGCAGGCCCCCACTACAGCAGGGATGTCTACATCCACGCACTTACGACAAGGGACAAGAGGAAGAACTGTGATTAAAAAGGGTATCTGCAAAACACTTAAGATGCAGAAGAAAAGAAAGTTTAGCACCCTTCTTCTGCATTATCCTTTCACAACTAAAGTTCAGCCCATCTATCATCACTTTGTTTTACATCAGCGATTCTCAACATTTTCAGGCTGTGGGCCTGACCACACCTCCTGGACCTGATCAGCTTGGTCACGTGGTTCCTCCCACCTGGAAGTGGAAATAAAATGCATGGTTCGTACGTGCAGAACACATTTTTGGTGGCATTCTGTGCCTGTGGAGTGTGCAGTTTTTTCCACTTCCTGGTTTGGCAAGGGCATCGTGGGCCTGATGAAATGGCTCCAGGGCCTGGGTCTGACCCATTGGCCATAGGTTGAGAATGCCTGTTTTACATGATGTTTATCATATTAAGTTCTGTAAAAACTAGGTGGAAAAATATCCGGATCTTTTGGAGAACTGCACAATACTTGGATATAATCTGATTAAATGGAAAGGCTTTCTAGATAGCTAGGAGCCAGTTGAAAAATTCACAAGTCCCAGATTCAGGATATCCAGAGCAAGGGGAAGGAAGAGAGGAAATGTTTCTATGGAACCCACATAACATTCCATTCAGCAATGTGCTTGCCCTGGTGAAGACCTCCCTCTGAGGAGAGAATACTAATGTCCCTCTGAAAACAATACACAGTGCTCCTTTCTTTTCTCTCAGAAAATGCCTAACATCTACCACAGAGAAGGAGAAACTGCCCACTTCCCCCATTTGATGATTAAATACAGTAACAAAAGTAGGACTAGATGATGGCAGAAATTAGGGTTTATTCTAGAAGCTGATCAGAATGACTGAATTTTAGCAGTCTGATATAGCCTATAGTTGTTCACTGAGAAATAGAGATAGCAATCAGTAGAGAATTTGAAGAAATTGTAGGTGGAGACCTTGCCTATATGCATTATGACCCCTATATTGCAGCCTGCATGGGCACTCATAGAATGACGTCAAAAATGTTATATTTCCATGTTTTGCTCAAAAAAGCACTAAATCAGAACACCGACCAGTAAGATACTGGGAAAACTACTTATTATTCTGCAGGGTGGTTGCAAAGATTATAAAGCAGGGGTTTCTAACCCATGGCCCATGGGCCAGCCCCAGTCCGTGGGACCATTTTATGTGGCCTGCCTCCACTGCACCTGGAAATGGACACATTTATGACAGCTGTAAAATGCCCCTGTGCATGTGTAAACACAGTTATGTCAGCCGTAAATGAGCCTGTGGGTGTCATAAATGTGGAAACGGGCACATGGGGCATGGTCTGGCCTGCTCAGCTGTCCAGGGTGTGTGGTTCAGGCCTGCAGTGTAAAAAGGTTGGGAACCCCCTCTATAAAAACTGCAGCTAGGGGCTGAAGTTCAGACCTTCCCAATCCTGGTCGGTGGGACATTGTTGGGAGAATTATGGTTTATTATTGGCTATACAGTGATAGCCAAATTTATAAATTTCAACCACTTAATCAAAGATGAAGCAGAATTAGCCTCCTTGCCTATCTTATAGACCTGTACCTTTCACTATGTCTATAAAAGTCTCCTTCGTGACTACCGTGTTTCCCAGAAAACAAGACACTGTCTTATATTTTTTTAAACTCTAAAATATGCACAAGATCTTATTTTCAGGGGATGTCTTATTTTTCCATGACGAAGAATACAGTACACATTTATTGCTGATACAGCCAGGGCAAGATTTAGGTGAGTGTCTTATTTTCGGGGGGGGGGGGGGGGCTTATATTTCCGAGGTAGGGAAAATAGGGGGTGCCTTACTATAGGAGGAGATCCTATTTTCAGGGAAACAGGGTAGGTTAGGGCAGTGATTAATTGAGTCTCTTCCATCCAAAAACAGTTGCCATCCACTGATATCCCATTTTGCATATATATTGCCTTCCTCTACAAAAGACCTGATCAGACAGAACTGTTGAACTATTAGGTGCCATGTAGCCCAGTGATACTCTAAAAAGAAACTGCTTTTGTGTCCAGCTGTAGGGATTAGCTACTCATTTTGCAGCCTATTTTCACTGCTTTTGTCCTATAGGCGATGAAAAGCTCAATGTCAGCAGGTCTCTGTGGGGTCACTGGCTGCTATTAACATACAGACTCCAATAGCAGCAACACGGGTCAGAGAAGAGGGTGTACCCTTAAGAGGCACCCTGACATGACACGAGCCTCACTCCTCTTCAGTCCCCAGCTACTTACACTGGATATTTTAACGTCCTGGAATGAGAGGTAACGTACAAAAAAAACCAAGATTTCCATCTCTCTGCTTTGCTTAGAAGGCAAGGGCAAAGGGGCACATCTTGGGACGAACCAGTAGCTAAGGAATGAGTGCTGAACCATTTCCAGGCTTGCCTTCTGACCTTCACTTATGACTCCTCTTGCAAGCAAGTGTGTGCATATGGGTGTGGTGGCTTAGTGGTTAAGACACTGAGCTTGACAACCAGAAGGTTGGCAGGTAAGCAGTTCAAGATCCAAGTGCTTTATGACAGAATAAGTGCCCGTCATTTGCCCCATCTCCTGCCAACCAGTTTGAAAACAAGAAATTGCAAGTAGATAAATAGGTACTGCTTTGGCGGGAAATGTAACAGTTTCCCGGTGTCTAGTCATACCTGCCACATGTCCACAGAAATGTCTGCAGATGCAGGCAATGCTGACTCTTGGGCTGTAAATGGAGATGAGCACCGACCCCTAAGAGTCGGATGTGACTGGCTTTCGAGCAAGGGAAACCTTTACTATTACAGTGTCTTGATGATGTTCCAGAAATTATGTTTGGAAGATAAATATGGATTCAGAATAATATTAGAGCTTCTGGGGAGTAAGGAAAATTTCTTTTCAACCCTCCTTACACCCTCTAATCCATCAAGTCCTCTGCTCCCTCACCCGTCAGTCCCATTTACTGTATATGCCAGCATATAAGACACACCCTGTTTTCTTATACACATTTTTAAGGTGGGAAATAATTTTCTACATTTTTTCATGAATTTCCAGGATTATATTTTTCTCTTCTCCTCCCCTGGCATGCCACAGCCTTTATCCAAATCCTCGGAGGATAGAGAGCACTCAGATCATATCTTGATTGTCCCTTAGTTGAGCAATACAATGACTTGCAGAAGCTCTTGCAGATTCTGAACTTGGGCTTAATACTATTCAAATGCAATTAAATATACATATGAACACAAGAACGGTTTGCTTATATCTATAAAGAATATTAACAGAGAACAGGCAGTTTCAGAGAAGCTAAACTAGTTCCAATTCTTCATATGTCACTAGACAACAATTCAGATGCTTACAATGCATTATTAGATGTTACGTGAAGAGGGACA
The DNA here is from genome assembly GCA_030440675.1 of Furcifer pardalis. Taxonomy (NCBI): domain Eukaryota; kingdom Metazoa; phylum Chordata; class Lepidosauria; order Squamata; family Chamaeleonidae; genus Furcifer; species Furcifer pardalis. The sequence goes on from CP126890.1 coordinate 247,057,061, forward strand.
CTGTCCAATACTCTCACTGGAAAATGTCTCTATTTCTTTAAATGACACTTCTGGGAAAGAGTATTTTTTTAGGGCATGGGGAAATCAGACATGAAAATCAGAGCATAGCAGCATCTGCCAATTAGGATCAGCTGACAAACAAATGGATTGAGGTAGTGCTTCAAGCCAAGTTACTCACTGTAGATTCTTAATGGCAGAGGTAGACAAAATCAAGAATTGATGTATCATCTACCAGGATGTTGATCTTCATTCGATGCCAATTACCAGATGTTTAATCCATAGTCTTGGTAAAGAAGTAAAGGCAAGCAACAAGGGTATATGATATAGAAGCCCTATTCTATATTATTTCTTTGTATTGTCCAAATATGTGAAAAATGAGGATTCCATCAGTTAACTCCAGGCTCTGACTACAGAATGTTTACTGGTTCCACCATCTCATCCCAACTCCCATGCATTTGGCCAAAAGGAAAGGACAGACTCCGTGAGATTGTAATTGTATGTACATAGGGCCTGTTCTTAGAATAAAAAATGATGGTATTCCAACTTTATGACTACATTTACAAGCCTACTCATGTATCAAGTATGCATATGGCCAATTCTTACCTTTGCCTGAATGCATGGACATCATGACAATACTTAGAATTGTCCTGCCTCCACGCCTTCCTATGTAGTTGTCAATGTATAGACGACTATATAAGAACAAGAACATGCTTGTCTCTTTTCTAAACTATGAGTACATTAGCCTGTTCTCATGGAGATAATAGGGTCAGTCTGTGCTTTAGAAACAGCTATAGGTAGGATGGCTTTCCCATTAAAGGGAATAAATCCCCCATCTTCCAGCTCTTTCCAAAAAGACACAGCAGAAAGCCTTTTCCCCCTATTGAGCTACTGTCAGTCTTTCTGCTATTAGTGAGAAATGGTACAACAAAAAGAAATAAGTGTCATAGTACACTGATATATCTTTTCCCACCCCCCCTTATCAGCATCTCCTAATAGTTACTTAGAAAGCAACCACATGTCCCTAGTTTCTGCAATGCAAATGTGAAAACTTATTTTGCAGAAAGTACAATTACACGACCTCTTCCTCATTCTCTCCTGGACTGATAAAAACCATGAGACAAGAGAAACTCAGATCCATGGGCAAGTCTATGTTACATAAGAAGATGCAGCAACTACTTACTTGTGGTGTTTCCCGTCATCTGTATGATACATTTGGATTCCTTGCTCATTTCACGGGAATTGAAGGGGCGGACCCGCACTGCCACCTTCACAGAAGCTCCTGCCATCTTGAGGATTTGGACGTTTTTCTTCACTTGTAAGGATTATACAGTACTCCTGAAAATGCCCTGCAAGAAATATGGAGAAACATTAGAAAGGCCTTTTTACAGGACACTGCCTCTACCTACAATTGATTTTTATGGGCTGTAATTGTGGGACAGCTTCTAGAAGGTTATGCACACTCAATATAACTACATGCTACACTAAATGGACTATTGTCAATTTATTTTATAAATATTATTTTATGTCCTGATTTTGTCACCGTTCTTGGTTATGTACAGTATTTGCCGGCGTATAAGATGCATCAGAGTATAAGACACACCCCATTATTACCAAAATAGCCCACTCTAGGCCACTATATAGAGTACAAGATGCACTCCATTTTCCAGTGTATTTTAAGGTGGAGAAGTGGGTCTTATACACCAGCAAATACGGTATTTGCTATTGGTTGTTCATCTTAGTTTGTTGGGTTCTTGATTGTTTTATTTTACTTTGGCGGATGTGGGATGGGTGGAAAAATTTATCTAACAATGTGTTTGTCACTAGATGGGTGGTATAGAAATGTAGTGTTTGTCAATAGATGGGCTGTATAAGAATGGAATGGAATGAATGAATGAATAGGAGCATGGAGCCTAATCTATGCCTGGTGGACTTGGTCCATGAAAGCTCACATTTAAATAGAGGAGTTAGTCTTTAAGATACCACAACATTCTACTCCTCAAGCAGAAAGCCATGATCAATTAGTAACTTTCCTTTTGGAATGTTATCTTGCCTCCATTCCAAGATGATGCCGGACCAACAACATCCCAGATCTCACTCCAGAAACACAAGCCTAGTATTTAGATTATATTCCACACTTCAAAGAAAAACTTTTTAGTGGACATATCATAAATGCTAGGAGAAATTTGATCAGAACTCTTGCAGAAACAAAAGAAACTCTAACAGAGCTTGACATGGTAATAAGCAGCCAGAAAGCTTGAAATCTAGAATGACTGAACAACAATCCAAATAAAAGGGCACTGTATGACTGGCCACTAGGTTTCTAGATTCCTGCTTTAACTACTTAGCTATTCTACCCTAATATCCTGGAGTGGGTGAACCTAGTAGAGTTAAAGGTGGTGATGGCTAGATAATAAACCTATCCTAGTATCCTCCTCACACTCTAGTCTGACCCAATTAAGAAGGGTTTCCAGGAAGTTCCAAAAAAACTCACAAGGTCAAGTTATTTTGAGTCTCATGTCAATCCTGCAAGGTAGAATTGTCACATAACTTACTTTTACATGGAGAAAAGCCCGAATTTCTAAAAAAAGTTTCCCTATTCCATGTTCCCCCAGTTTCATTACACTATATGCAAATATAACCCAAACTAAAAAACACCACAATGAGTTTAATGTGCTAATGAGTTTAACACAAAGGTTAAACTCATTAACAAATGTTCAATGCCAGGTGCTTGTTTTGTATCTTCACAATATTTGCAATTGAAATAGTATCTTCTCACATTTGCAATTGAAATAGTATCTTCACACTCTTCTCACTATTTGCAATTGAAAAATGGGGATTTACAGCTAATCTGAATAACAACCAGAGAGCATCTGCCATTACCAACTGTATGAAGCCACATTGATTTGTATGTTTATCTGTTATGCTAACCAATCACTCTGTACCTCTGTACTGATGTGTATAAATTGATACCATGAAGCTGTACAGGTGTGTTTTACTTCAGCTTCCAGGGGTGACTAGAGCGACGTGGGCCAGATGAATCACAGTAAACCCATTCATGTGGATTCATGGGGGGCTTTGGCTTCCGGGAACTGAAGTCCAAGAACATCTGGAGTGCCAAGGTTTGCCATCACGGGTATAGGTCAACCCAGAATGTACCAGAATTCTGGTGGATCAAGTTAATTTTACAAGAATTACTTAACAAGATTTCCCTTAAATCTGTGGCATGATCTCTTCTGCCAAGGTCTTTTAAGTCTCCCCCAAGAGTTTTTTTTCTCTCAGGCTACTTGGCTAAAATTTGCAAATATTATTTGCAAAAATCTCTAGAGGATCCACAGCTTTTGCTCTAACTATTCCCAGCAATCACCCAAATTTTGAAAGATGTCTCTTACCCTAGGGGAGTGATGGCCGACCTTGGCACTCCATGTGTTCTTGGACTTTAATTACCAGAAGCCCAAGTCAGCACTCCTGCTGATCAGGGCTTCTGGGGATTGATGTCCAGGAATACCTGGAGTGCCAAGGTTGGCCATCACTGCCCTAGGCAATGAACTATCCAGAGTTCCTGACATATATTTGCTTTTACAGAAAACCTTCAGAATTGTGGTGGGAATATCTATCACAATAGAAGAAATGAGAACAACCATTTCCTACTAGGCAATTCCTACATGAAAAATGTATGAACAGGTAAAAATCCTTAACCTGAATTCCCCTCAATATTGCCTAGCCCTAGACTGAAAATGAAAGGAAAAGCCCCCCCCCCTCTTATTTCTTTTCTCTGCCAGGTCCTCTACCCAAACCTGGGATAAAATCACATCAGTCTGGCTTCTCTGCATAAGTAACAGAACGAAGCTTCCAGGGCTCACCTCCCAGATTTGTTTTCAGTATAAATAATTAAGAGAGCTAAGTGCAGCACTCTTGTAATCCACAACCCTCTGCTATATCCAAGATTCTCTGTTTACTGGGTAAAGTGGGAAGAGAAGCCATGAGAAGATCAAGAGGGAATGGGAAATGAAGCATAATTTTCTTTATATTTCTTTAGGGTAAAAAAGCAACTGGGTTCTGCTGCTACAAAGATTATTCTATTGCTGCAAAGGAGTGAATCATTCTGAACTTAGCTGGAACCATTAAGATGCACTGTTCATCCCATAACAACACTAAGAATTTCTTCTTAAAGACAGAAGTCACAGGGGACATTTATTTCCTTGCAAGAATTCCTTGGGTAGTTCTTTCCATCAAGAAAGTTGCAACTGGCTTGAGGAACTCTTATTCCAAAAATATGGCCAGTCCAAGTGATGTGCTTTCTTCACCTGTCTTTCTAGGAGTCACTTGGTTCAGCAGTTTCAGATTTGCTACAACCTCCTCTTGAGTCACGGAATCACAAATTTATAATAATGGAATGGAATTGTGGAATTCAGTCTGTTGTTTAAGGCAAGACATCCAGAACCAAAGGATCCCCCTTGGCTACCTAGTGTCTTCTGAAGATCTCCAGTGAGGGAAAGACCACTAGACTTGTAAGCAATTGGTTCCAATGCTAAACATTTCTTGCCATCAGGAAGTTTCTCCTAATATGGATCTAAAATTTCCATCCTACATAGGCAACAATGGTGGTGGTGGTGTGCCATCAAGTTACCTCTAACTTATGTCAACCTTATGACTAAAGGATCTCCAGAATGTTCTATGTTCAACAGCCTGCTCAACTGTTGTAAACTAAAAGATGCGGTTTCCTTAGGGAGTCAATTTATTTCATATTTGGTCTGTTTCTTTCCACTGGCCTTCAACTTTCCCAGCTTTAATGTCTTTTCCAGAGAATCTTGCCTTCTTATACTGTATCTGAAAGTGCTGTTTCACTTTGAAGAGGATAATATTGTTTTTTGACATCTATTTGGTTGTTCTTATGCATGTGACTAGTGTGCTTGGCATTAAGGGATTTTTGATTGTTTTGTTTTCTAATTGCTAGTTTTCAGTGGTCAGATTCTTGCAGGCCCATGCCTGCTCCTAATGTGTGGAATACTTCTACCAGATTACAAATGTACCATTACCTTCTTGTTTGTAGCACACTTACCATTCTCCTATAAAATTCTGGTCACAATCACAGTCTAGACTGGAGACAGGAATGTGTGCTCCCCTCCCTGCAGGTTTCACTGGACTCTGACAATCCTAGTTAGCATAACCAATGATTAAGACTAGTGGAAACTGTAATACAATGACATCTAGAGGTTCCCTACTCCTAGCTTAGGCTGTACAGTGGTGCCTCGCTTAAACAGCATAATGCGTTCCACGGGATTGCTCTTTAAGCGAGTTTGCTCTTTAACCGAAACACCATTGTAAATGACCAATTGTGGGGGGGATTGTGAACCCCGATTTATTTGTTAAGTGAGTTTTTGGTTGGTTTTATTTGTTAAGTGAAGCGAACATTCAGAGAAAATGCTGCTCTTTATGCGAGTTACTCTTTAAGCGAAACACTCTTTATGCGAGGTTTGACTGTATTTGAAAATGAGTGCTAGAATGTCACAAAAGGATATAGCTATACTTCAACCTAAGCAGTGCTGCCCTATCAAAATATCATACAATATTAAAAAGATTGCAAAGTGCTGATGTTTGATTCAATCATAACTGATCGGAAATTAGTTTCTGCAGGCACAAGCCTCCATGTAGATATTAATAACAGAAATAATCATAGCCAGCTTCCTAGATACCTTCTCCTTTCTGCTTACATCATAGAACTGTCCAGTAATTACCAGCTTTGAAAACAATCTCAGCAGTAAATACATGTACAGTATTTGGGAAGCATGTTTTGCCTTCCTAATTTATTTATTTATTTAGATTTATTATCCCGCCCCAATCAGGCGAACCTGACTCTAGTAGTTCTATTCATTATGTGTGCCAAAAGAGCCAGCCCATATGGTCTTGGATAAGCTGCTCTAAAAGAAGGGACAGGTAACCAATTTTGGTTACTCTCTGAAGTCAGAATACCATATATACTCGACTATAAGTCATCCCAAATATAAGTCAAGGTACCTAATTTGGACTGCTAAAACTAGGAAAATAGATTGGCACAAGTATAAGTTGGGGTGGAAAAATGCAGCAGCTGCTAGTGAGTTTCAATAATTAAAATACATGAAAATACAGTAAAATTAATTAATTTAGATATTTGTGTGGGTATGTTTTTGAGTTTTTATGGTAGTGTTAGTGCTTTTTTTTTAACCGTATGTTCAAATTTGCACCACCAGAATTTTGGGACCCTCGGGGTAGTTGGACCTCAATTTGGGGGCTAAAAGACTAGACTTATACTCGAGTATATACAGTAACTATATTAATGCTGGAAGCCAGGGAGATTTGTAGGTTATCAGGAAGAAAATATGTTTCATTTTTAATTCTTCTGCTTCCTGATTCTTCCCTTGCATTATAATAATATTAATCATCAAACTGCAAGGGATCCTATGGATCATCAAGATCAGTCTCTATCAGGGAAGTACAGTGGGGAAACAAACTCCCAACCTCTTGCTCCACAGCCTGATACTAAAACCACTGAGTTATCCAGCAGATATTTTAGCTAATCTCCTCCCAACTTGACCTTGTATGCAACTGAGCGAGAGAAATATCCTTAGCTCAAGCAAAGGAGAAGTTAAGTAAGCATCTCATCTATGTAGTATACGTTCTGTGCATTCCTTCTAAACATGGATTGTTTTATCAATGCAGATTTTCAAATGCTTATTTTTTGAAATAATATGTAGATATTATTCCCCCCCCTCCCCCTTACTGTTGTTACTGCTATCCTAATTTTATTTATCTACAATTAGGTGGGGGGGAACTCCCGCTGAACACTGGACTACCTTTTGGATAAACAGACATAACATTGTATCATTTGCTGTTTTATTGTTTTAATGGTTTATATTATTATTGTACTGATATTCTGTTTTGTAAATTGCCATGGAAGGGCAGACACTCTAAATCAGGGGTTGTCAACCTTTTTAAGTCGGTGGCTGGGTCATGTTCCCTCAGACAGTTGAGGGGGCCAGACTGGTGGTCCCCTCACTGTAAACGCTGCCATAAAATGCATCCATGACTGTCATAAACACGTTTATGACAGTCGCAGATGCGTTTTGCGGCTGTTTAGACCGATTCAAATCTTAAATCTCCTGATTGTTGTTATCAGAATTGTCTTCAGCTTGCTTTCTTGTTTTGTGAAAAATATACAGACTGAATGTAACAATTCTGTAGAGACACAACCAGTGCTGAGTAGCCTCGTGTTGTGCAGGTAATCTAGTTGTCAATGCAAATCAAAAGAACATCTGTTTTTCTTCTGCAACCATTTCATGCTGTTGACTCATTCTGATTGTGATTCATTTGTCCCCACAGTATACAGCTTGCATCCTGCATTCTTTGGTGATTTGGTTGTGGACAGCATGTTAGGGGCAAAATGCTAATTAACTAGTGAACCACCCAGAGAGTGCACTAAGCACTGTGGGCCGGTATATAAATCTAATTGCTATTGCTTTGGTTTAGTGGCATAGCACATTCTTTGCCTATACAATATCAAGAGTTTCGATCCATGACATCTCCATGTACACTTTTTTCAAGCATGGCAGAGATCTTTGTTACTTTTAAAATAATATTATCTTTTATGGACCAGAGGCCTGATACAATGTAAAATGTCCCCACTTACATCCTCATTACTCTTAGCCACATGCCTGCTTTTTATTTCTAATCTGACCTTTTGATTTTATTGTTTGTATATTAAGTCTGTTCAGTGACTGCCTTGAGACACACAGCTCTGTGAGCATTTCAGCTGAAGTGCTTAAAGTTGTGTATAGTAAAGGTAAAGGTTTCCCTTTCTCGAAAGCCAGTCGTATCCGACTCTAGGGGTCAGTGCTCATCTCTGTTTCTAAGCCGAAGAGCCAGCGCTGTCTGCTTCTGCAGACATTTCCATGGTCATGTGGCAGGCATGACTAAACACCGGAGCGCATGGAACACTGTTACCTTCCCACCGAAGTGGTCCCTATTTATCTACTTGCAATGTCTTGCTTTCGAACTGCTAGGTTGGCATAGTAAAAGTGAAAAAACATGATTTGTAAATCAACAAATGCCCATAAGAAAAAAGGAAAATATATCATGACAACAGTTGTAGAAATTAATTCTGGACATTAGATCTTGTCAGAATGACTGAAGAATCCATAGTTTATAATCAAGAGTGCACCAGGGTTCTGTGAAAGAGCTTGACCCAAAATGGGAGCTGTGATGAACATGCAACATAGACCATAAACCACTGGGGCAGACAGTATCTACTCTGTACTCCTTTCCCCCACCATTTTGGCAGTAGATTTATTCCCTTGCCCCACACCAGTCTTATGAAATTAGCTTTGTACAACATGCCCAACTTACAGTGTGAAGAGACACATTAAAGCAGGGGTGCCCCAATCTTTTTGGACTGTGGGCTGGTCGTGTGGTACAGGGGGCTGGCTGCTATGGCTCGGGCCCCAGATCTGGCACTGACACCAGTTCATCCAGCCCACAAAGCCCTCGTCACTCCCGAAAATGGGTTCATTTTACTTCCACTTCCAGGAGCAATGAGAGCTTCACAGGCCAGGCCACATGAATTGGTGTTGGGGGCTGGATCTGGGCATCGGGCCATAGTTTGGACACCCATGCATTAAAGGAAACCTAAGATTTATAATAGCAATTGTCCTTATATATTGCCCCATAGAACTTAGTACACTCTCTGTGTGGTTTACAAGGCAATTAGCATTTTGCCCCCAACATGCTGGGTATTCATGTAGAAAATGGAGTCAACCTTGAACCCTGTCAAGATCAAACTTAGATCATGAGCACAGTTGTGGCTGCAGTAAAGCAGTGTAATAAGAGCAAATCACAAGAATCACCACTACAAATTGGAAAGCTGAGGCTTGGCTCAGAAATCCTTTTGCAATCTGGTTCACAAATGAAGTCTTAAGTGTATGGAACTTCTGATCCTTAGAATCGCTTTGCAACTCTTCTTTACCCTTGTAAGGGGCAGATGTGTAAGGTATTCACCTACTGTGACAATCAAATACAAATCAGTACAGCTAGATAACCTTGCTAAAAGACATCTGGGAGTGAATATCCACTTGCTTCATCCAAAAGTATTCAAACACCACTCAGAATATTTGAACATTTCAGGGAACCTTTAAAAAGGTGGGGAGATGAATATTAAATCCACAATACCTATTTGCCTCAGAGTATGACATTTATAAGATTGCACTGTCAATGGTGATTACTCATTTCACACAAGAGTTCCCTTTCCTCATCATAGGTCTTGTTATACAAGGTTTATATCTCTGAGGCAATCAGCCCCTCTCTAGACAGGGACAAAACTCACAGTTGCTATGCTTTCTTATGAGTAGACATTGCAGCAAATCTATCTTTTTTTTCTTTCCAGTGCCCTGCCCAGAAACAGCATGACAAGCCCAAGGTTAACACATGAAAATAATAGTATTTCTTTCCACTTACACTTCCAAATAAGGCTTCATACTCCTACTCTTCCCAGCATGCTTTAGCAATAACATGTTTCTTGGTGGGGAGTGGGGAAAGAGGTCTGCTAGCTCAAGGCACATGTTATTCTATTCAGCCATATTGCTGGCAGTCATGCTGTTTCTAAGATGGCCTTGAGTGACTTCTAAGCAGGCCACAGAACCATCTGCACTCTCCTCTTCCTTTCCAGAAGCATAACCTCTTGACATGCCATTTTATGTCCACAGGCCCTTTTGTCTTTGCTCAGTTTTTTTTAAAAAAGAAAATGGCTCGTTTCTTGCTGACAGCAAGAAGCTGTCACATTGTGTTTTACAATTACACAGTGCCTGGGATTTTCAAACAACTGGTAAAAGACCTTGTGATGCTCATGCAGAGTACTAGATTTAACCATAGTTTGTTTTGAATGATGTACACAATCCCCTTTAGCCCCTATAAACTCACACACTTCCAACCAGCTTGTGACTCTTGTTAAAAGCTTCCCCACCCCTAAAATTTTAAATTAAGATCCTCAAACATATTTCTTTTCTTGATAAAAAGAAAACTAGCCTGGATCTCATATAATATAAATAAACATTGCCAACCAGGATGTAGTACAAACCTGGGATACTGCTGTGCTAGCAATCCAATGCTGTTGTTACTACAGCAGTGCAGGGCTCTAAACCCTGTAAAATGGCTGACAAGGTCCTCCACCCACATCTAGGCAGATTTTTTTTCCTTAAAGGATCTGCAGGCTTTTGCCTACCTAACAACTTCTTCCCCTTCAAACATGTTAAATGATAGAAAACTCACCTTTGTGTGACGACACAATACCAACAGCGTTGTTCCACCTTCATCATATAAAACAGAATTTAAAAATAAAAGGATATAGACCATGCCACAGGTCTCTTTTAAGATGCTTTGGAAGATTTTGCCAGGACCCCTGACACACCCATAAAGAAGATGAAGCCACGAGATGTGCAGGGATGTCCTATCATAAAGGCAGACATTGTGAATGTACTTCCTCCCCCATCCCACAACTTCTTTTTCAAATCCCATTCCATTAAAGATTTGGGTTCAAATCTCAGAACTGTGACTTACGGGATGCTACAGCAGTTCAGAAGACAAAGGTGACTAACTAATTGGCAGGCCCTTGCCCAGTCCCCATGACTCTGCATTCTCTCCATGGCCTTGTGTCACAGCCATTGGTGCAGGGACATATGGGGTGGGGTGGGGTGGTGTTTATAAGGAACACATTCCTTTTTCCTGTTTGGATACCTTTCAGGAGCCCACAGAACAAATTAATCTGCCACTGACAATAAGAAAGTCCTTTTCGTGTCTCATCAAACAACAGATAAATAGCATCCTGGCTGCTCAAATGGAAAGGATGCCTCAGTCTCTGTCACAGAGCAAGAAAATTACGCAAATGACGAATGCACAGGAGGCAAGGCACATAACACAAGAAAGGCCTTGACAGTGGCTGTTTTGTCTCTGCGACAGCAGAAAACCCCAAGAGAAAGCATTTAGCTTTAGAATCCAAACAGCACATAACGAGCAAAAATATTTTCTTTTTTCTAAAGACAGCTCATCATCTTCTTTCCACTACCCCCACCCCTGACTGTTCTCCTCCCTTCATACTACCAGTGTTGACCATGACATCACATACAAGTGAATGCACACACAGACACACAGTACCCTATACTGTGCATTCCACTCAATAGAAAAAACACAGCACCTTCCGGTTCTTTTCTCACATCCCAAAGGCAGAAATGTGGGCAAACTGCCCCACGCGATGGACACACCGGATTATTTCCCCCCCCCCCCCCAGCGTATTCAAGACAGAATTGTCTAGAAACAGCTCATTGTCCTTGCCTGAAAGCCAGCCAGCCAGCCGCAAGGGAGGGGAAAAGATAACGCCATCGCCATCTGCATTGGATGCAGAAACCACAGAATCCCAAAGAACCTGCGAGTCTCGGGGCCTCTCAGGCAGATACGGGACCCTCAAGGGAGGGAAGGATGCAACCAAAAAAAAAAAAAACCCGGGGCGGGCGAGGCCAGGAAGGGCAAGCGATGGGGAGCCTGGGTGGGAGGGTGGAGGGGCGCCACAGGACAATGGGAGGGCTGCGGCTTACCTTGCGGCGGCTCACACGCTCCCCAAGGAAGGTCCGGCCGCCCTGCGACGGGGCTGGCCGTGGCATGGGCGGCGGTCGCAGCCCGGCAGGGGAGAGGAGAGGAGACGCGTCCAGCCGCCGGCCGGGGCTTGTGGTGCTGATGCTGCGCGCTCTGGGGATGCTCGAGTCCTGCAGGTTCACTGCGCGCCCCGCCCCGCCCCCCGATTGGATGAGGGACCCGAGGGGGCGGGGCTGTTGACGCGGCCTCTGGACAGGGAGGGGCCGCTGGGCTCCCGAGGGAGGCGCGGCGCCCCCTGACTGCGGAACTGCGTTGCGTTACCCCGGGCGGGGGGGGAGGAGGTGACGGTATAACCCATATCTCTGCGCCCACCCCGGTGTATGAATCCTCAGAGCCCAAAAGGGAGACGGAGGGCAGGAGCTACGCAGATGCTCTGTGTCTCCCAGGACCAGGAGGAGGAGGAGGTCTGAGTCATCTCAGACTTCTCCATCCTTCTCACCCTGGCTGCCCGCAAACACCTTTTTTTTGTGGAGATTGGTGGATGACACCTTTGCGGTGGAAGGCTTTCCCTTCTAGAAACGAAGCTGGGAAAGAAGATCCCTACCTAAATGGTAGAGAGGTGCCTTTCGTACCATAGGCCAAGGTGGGCAGCATGCCATCTTCTGGTTGATGGATAGCAATTAGCAAAAGCAATTACACTTAAATTTCGTAAAACATATTAGCATTAAAAGTAAAGGTCGCCCTTGCTCGATAGCCAGTCGTATCCAACTCTAGGGTACGGTGCTCATCTCCATTTACAGACAAAAAAAGCCAGTGCTGTCTTCATCTGCAGATGTTTCTGTGGTCATGTGGCGGGCATCACTAGACACCAGAGTGGACAAAACCTTCCTACCTAGTATTTATCTACTTGCAATGTTGTGTGTGCATGTGTGTGCATGCAAAATACTGCTTTCTACTTGCTCTTGATTTTGACACCTAATAACATTCTAAGCAAGTGATGGTAAACCTTGGTAATCCAGGTGTTCTTGGGCTTCAGTTCCCAGAAGACCAAGTTAGCACTCCTGCTGATCCGGGCTTCTGGGAATTGAAGTTCAAGAACACCTGGAGTGCCAGGTTCACCATCATTGTTAAGCCCAACCACTGTGGGCGTGGTATGGTGGGCGTGGCCAGGGGGAAAGCCCTGCATTAGGACTACTTGGATGGGTGGGACCAGCCAGAATTTCTGCTACCTCTTCTGGCAAACTGGTGCAAACCTGTTGATGCCCACCACTGAGCCCATCCAAACATCTGTTATGGACATCAATAATACCTGGTACTTCATTCCCTAAAACATTTTGCTCTATCAAATCAAGGGTGCACACTAGTCCTTTACAGCCAGAAATGAAGAAAATAAAATAATAGCAAAAAGGTTAGAGAGATTTATTACATGTAAAGGAAAGAAATTAAGATTTACGTACAGTACTAAGTATGCCAAAGTACAAAAGGAGGATTAGCTATACCACAATTATTAAAGTATAATGAAGCTTTCCAAATAAATCTGAGTCTTCAGTTTATACAGACAGAAGCTATTTCTGATTGGACTAATATGGAAAGAGAGAAGGTGGTATGATTAATACATTCTTATATAAAACAAAGTGTTAAAAGAAGATAACAAATTCAAAATCCTATTACTATTGAGACATTAAAAATATGGTGAAAAATATATGATAATATCCAATATCTCCATTATGTCCTATCTTGGAAAATCCAAAAATTAAATCTCAAGAGAAGTTTGCATAGCCTAGACATTGGAGAAGTATTGGAATTATAGAATTAGAGATATATTTGAATTAGGACAACCAGGTACAATTGGACAACTAGAGAAAAAGACCAGTCAAATAAAAACCCTATTAGCTGCAATTGAAGCAGGTAAGGAATTTTGCAAACCAGCAATATCAGAGCCCCAGCCTCGTGAGAACATTAACAGAATTAGACCAATATTGTATAGAAAATGATAAAAATGAAAGAATGTGAATAATCTCATTTATATATAAATATATTGTTGAGAAAGAATATAATAAGAATTTGAGATCTAAAATAGTATAGAAAACAAATTAAAATATTAATATTTTAGAGAAAACGGGCAAAATTTTGGACTTCACACCCATATAAGTCAATATCAGCTCACTGTTGTTGGCTGCAACTCATATCCAAGAATGCATTTTTTCCTGAAGTGGGAAAAATGTCATTGGCATGGATTTGTTTAAGGTGGATCCCAGCTTACCATGAAGTGACCCACACACTATGATCATGGAGCCATCTCCTGTGGCACATAGGAAATGAGACATGCAGGATTTAACACCTAAACACCTAAAGAGGCTCAGCTGCCCATAGCTATTGGCTCCTTTAGGGAGTCAGGTTATTTACCGCTGCCCAACACTCGTCATTGAGTGGCTGGCTGTACGGTCTAGTCCATTACCATAGCAGGATGTCCGACCAGACATGTTTGGGATTTAGGCTTCTGGGATTTGAAGTCCAAAAAACCAAAGGTTTGGAAACACTTCTTTAGTTCTATCCAAGTTCATCAGACTTTTCACACTGAGCCGGAATATTTTGAGGGGGGGAAATGAAATATTTGCTGCTAAAATAAAAGATAAGGACATGCCTTAATTTAGGACAAAATTGTTCCCTCTTGAAACATGATTCTCACAGTTTAGGTGTGTGCCTAGTATCCATCAAGAATGGGGAAAATAGAATACAGTATTCTCATTCTTGCTGGAAAAAAAACTTGGAATAGTTACCCTTCTCCAATACTACATTCACAACTCCTTTCCAGTTTGTGAGTTGAAATAATTAAATGCTTTCAAGATTCTCACTAAAATAGTCCATCACAAGACAAAAGCCTCAGAAACACGCTTGTCCTGGAAAAATAAGACCTGTCAATACAAAGATTTCTCAATAGAGTCAGACTAAGGGGAAATAAAACATGACCAGTTTATGAAAACTTGGCAACCCATAGTAAATCATGGCACTGAGCTAAGGAGGAAATATGTAAAAGGAAATAATTTGGACTGTTGATCTGTAATGTTTTAAGACATACTGTATAATTATAATGTATGAAATGGTTTACTATGTATTATGTGAGGATTGTCAGTAAAAAATATAAAGTACAGACTAAATTTTATCCCAAATTCTCTGATATGAGTTCTCTCTTGTTTCTGTGTGTCTCTGTTCCTAGCCAAAAAGAAATTGTACGTATTGTGTTTGTGTGTATCTAGTTTGTTTGTGATTTTAGTGGTAATATCAAGGCTTTCTAACTGCTGCTTTTTGCTCCAAAATTTGCTAAAAGTTTGACCTTTCCCATCATTATAGGCCTGATGCAACTACTGTATTTGCACTAGGTAAAATGCCATTGAATAGAACCAGAATGGCAAGACTTACAGCCAGGGCAAATAAGGTGAAACTCAGTATCATTGTAGCTTTACCTCCAGTTTTCTTCTGGCTGAAATTGAAATTTGCTAGTCAGAATGTTGACATTCCTGCCAGATGGAAATATTCATCTACCAATAAGAAAAGAAGCTTACATCCAAATTTCCAAGCTAGCAGATGATGTAAGCAGCATGTGGGTCATTACTTGGTCATGTTCTACTCAAAAGTTCTTTTCTAATAACCTTCTTAATTTCTTTTGAAAGTAGACTATGATGGAAAATACTTGATGTCTACTGTTTATAAATAGCATATCTTATTTAAATCATGCCTGTGCAACTTTCTGTTTATAAGAAAGGAAAAAGCAAGCAGTAAACAGGATAGAATCTTGGTTCCCAAGAAGTTGATGTTAATAATCATTCCAAGGTTATCATGTATAGTTCAGGCTTGAGATTTAATTGAACTCCACAACAGCGTAAACAAACAGGGTGCAGGACACATTTATAAAGTACTCTGCATTTATATTGGGGGCCTTGAATTATCATTACTTTATGATTGCTTCCTGAATTGCCAGCCATTGGGATACAGAGTACTGTATTAGATTCTGTATACACAGGTTATATGAATTAGCTATGAATGTTTTGCAACCTCAGAAGATCATTGGATTTAAACTACAAAAATCTGTTTCAAAACAGATATCAGATGAATTATCCCCCCCCCCCAAAAAAAAAACCTTGTTGCTTTGAATTTTAGGCATAAATGAAAGGTCATTACAGAAGAGCATCCATTGAATAATGCCTACAAGGCTTCCTCGGTTCACCTTTCTGTTGCAGCTATTCAGATTGAAATCATTCATTGCATCATCACTTTCACATCTAAGAAGGAAGATATTTCCCTGCACTTGACTAATCCCAGCTGGAGCACTTCCTGTTTGCCTCAAGCCGTGCTAGTATTACACTATTGTTATCTAATGCCTTCGTAGAAGAAGTGCTGCGCTGCTGTTATGAATAAATTTGAAATGTGTGTGTTTTTAAAAAATTATTATCCTGGTTTGAGGGAAGAGATTTGTCGCCTGAGAGTTTTGTTAGACCCTTCTCTTTCAATTCCTGCCAACCTAGCAGTTTGAAAGCAAGAAATCGCAAGTAAATAAATAGATACCACTTCAGTGAGAAGGTAAACAGTGTTCCGTGCACCATGTATAGTCATGCCTTCCATATGTCCATGGAAACGTATGCAGATGCAGACAACGCTGGCTCTTTGGCTATAAACAGAGATGAACGCCAAACCCTAGAGTTGGATACGACTGATTTTCAAACAAGAGCGACCTTTACCTCTACCTCTCTTTCAATGGAATATAAAATATCACCAATGGGCAGGTTATTGCCAATTTAGACAGATTGCACCCATTCCCAGACAAGGGATCAATCATAACATAGGTTCATGCTTTGATAATCTTTAAAATTGATTATTGTGATGCTCTCTACATGCAGTAGCCTTAGAATTCAGTATGAAAACTGCAACAGGTTCAGACAGAAGGGAATGGCCAGAATAATCATGGGGATTGACAAATTTGACTATCTATCCCCTCTTTTAGGTGGTTTTGAAATTTGCCGGGTTCCTTTCCTCCAGGCTTTCAGAGAGGAATTTTAAAAAATTGAACATTTTAAAGAAGCCTTCAAAAATGTCCTCCCCACTGATAGGGCTATGTAAAATGAGTTTTTAATACAAATATTACACGTTTTTATGAGATTATTAACTGCCAGTTGCTTATTTACTTATTTTCCTGTTTGATTTATATTACTTCCTTATTTTTCTGTTTGATTGATACTAATGAGTTGTTGATGGGAGGGATTTGGTTTATATGGGATGAGTGGTTATTGGAAATATTAGTTTGTGTTTCACTGCCCTGAGTAGAGCTAGTCACTAATTCAGTTGGTCTATAAAAGTACACTATTACAAACAAACAAACAAATGGGTTGTTTGCAAGGGGTAAGCAGCCATTTTTCCACCTTCTATTGCTCCATGATTTGTTCTATTTAATGGTGCACCATTGAACCATTATATAGAATAATATATTACAGAAAAACACTTAGTTACAATAGGAAAACAAAAAAATCCATTAACAATCTTCACATTGGTAAGCAAAAGATTGTCTTTCTAATTGGTGTCTATGGAGTTCAGTTAATTGAGCTCTTGCCTGCAGAACCATACGGGAGCATTTTACTTCTGCTTCCAGGAGCGATGAGGGCTTCGTGGGCCAGATGAACTGGCGTCGGGGGCCGCACCCGGCACCCGGACCTTAGTTTGGGCACCACTGGCTTATAGGATAAGGCAGCAATGTTGCAAATGCACAATATCCTGCTTGGAAAATTACTTTTAAAACAATTATAGTTATAGTTTTATGCAAAGCTATTCCAAAATAGCTTGGCATCATTATTTCTTAATTTGTTTTGCATTTCTCAAAATTAACTAGACTAATTACTTTTCAATTTAAAAAAATTTGAACGGTACAAACCATTGGCTTATGGCACAAAGCACAGTCTCTTGTTGTCTCCCCACCACCCACAACAAAGCACAAAGCAACAGCAAGATGTACAACACATTTGAACAATCCAATATTCATCCTGCATATCATTTACTGAGGCCACAGTCCCACAATTGTAAAAGTAACTAAAAAGTTGTAACATAAAGGAGATGAAGTTATTCTTCATTAAGTTACAATAGTGATGTAAATAAGAATTATTTCCCAACAACTAGTTACTTCCATACCTTAATAAGAACTGTATAGAACACAGAACAATTAAAGTTGTGACTCCAGCATTTTCTGGATGCTGTTTGGGAACTGGGGCTGTCTTGACACCATTTCAGCAAGAAAAGTACAAAAGACATCCCACCCACCTCCATTTCCCATAGTAAAATTTATTTGTGTAAAATTGTTGTTGTTGTTCAGTCGCACAGTCGATTCCGACCCTCTGCGACCCCATGGACCATTGTCTGCCAGGCACTTCTGTCCTCCACCATCCTCCTCAACTCGCTCAGTTCTGTGCCCATTGTCTCCACAATACCATCTAACCATCTTATTTTTGGACGCCCCCTTCTTCTTTTGCCCTCCATCTTTCCCAGCATCAAGGCCTTCTCAAGCAAATCCTCTCTTCTCATTTGATGTCCAAAGTACCTTAGCTTCATCTTTACAATTTGACTTTCCAAAGAGCATTCTGGGTTGATTTCTTCTAAGATTGACCTATTTGTTCTCCTTGCTGTCCAGGGGACTCTCAAAACTCTCCGCCAACACCACATCTCAAAGGCGACTATTCTTCTGCGCTCAGCTTTCCTTATGGTCCAGCTCTCACAACCATACATTGCCACCGGGAATACCATTGCTTTGACTAGACGAATCTTTGTTTGTAATTTGATGTCTCTGCTTTTCACTATGCTCCCCAGGTTTCTCATAGCTTGCCTCCCAAGAATCAGTCGCCTTTTTATTTCATGGCTGCAATCACCATCTGTAGTGAGCTTTGATCCTAGGAAAGTAAAATCTGTCACTGCTTCTACTTCTTCCCCATCTATTTTCCAGGGACTGATAGGGCCTGTTGCCATTATCTTGGTTTTCTTGATATTGAGTCTCAAGCCAGCTTTTTCACTCTCTTCTTTCAACCTAATCAGGAGCTTCTTTAGGTTCTCCTCACTTTCTGCCATTAGGGTGGTATCACCCTAATGTAAAATTAGCAGCATTCTACTGAGTGACAATTTTGCTTATCACTGCCCATGTGTGCTTCTTGGGAGAAGTGGGTGGGCTTCTTTTGAATACAATATTTGTATAATATTTTCTTTTAGTAGCTCTCTAGTAGATATTTTGGACTATGTATATGATAAAACAATTGGTGACTGATTGGGGGATGTTTGCAAAGGAAGGGTTCCTGTCTTTTTTTTCCCTCGAAAAGGTCAAACAATTAATGATTAACGCCACCAGTACAATCCCTACCCTCCAAGGTCTCAAAGTTGGATGTGTAGATTTGTTTGTTTTATTCACATGATTTTTATCAGCTTTTTGGACAAGACAAGACCCATAGCAATGTACTGTTCAGTATCTTGTTCTGTAAAGTGGAAAGCAGAAAGCAAGAGGGAATTGCCAAGGAGGGAATTGCCAAGGAGGGAATTGCCAGTGTTAGCCAAGATTTTTGATCCTCACCAACAGTCGAACATGTCTAGAAAAACTAGTACCACTCAGGCAGGTAAGTAAAGGGCTGTTGGACATAGAGAATTTAACATACAGTACCTGTAATCTGTTAAAGAGGCTCTGGTGAAAGCCTGTGTTTTAATGATGGAGTGATATCGAGGAAATGTGAATCTGTCAGACTATGTGCTGTATTATTGGAACAGAGCATGTTCAAAGTCAACAGTACAGCTTTGAATGATACTTTAAAAAATAATGGCTATGTAGCTCATCAGAGGGACTGTGGTGGCTTAGTGGTTAAGACACTGTACTTGATGACTGGAAGGTCAGCAGGTCAGCAATTGGAGACTCGAGGGCTGTAGGATGGAGTGAGCGTCCATCTCTCTCCCAGCTCCTGCCAACCTAGCAGTTCAAAAGCCAGACATTGCAAGTAGATAAATAAGTACCACTTTGGTGAGAAGGTAATCAGTGTTCCATGCACTCCCGTGTTTAGTCATGCCTGCCACTGGCTCTTTGACTATAAACAAGAGATGTGCACTGAACCCTAGAGTCGGATAAGACTTCCTTTTGAGGAAGGGCGACCTTTACCTTTGCTAGCTCATCAGAAGGAAAAATAGTTACTTATTACAAATGCCATTAACAAAAAGGAATTAAATTATTGAAAATTGTTACATTATTTTGTTGCATTAGTCATTGCTTTTTTGTTCCTTTTGGGGGGGGTTGTTTGGTCCTTTAAAAATTCATTTAAAATAGTGAGGAAATGATGTAAAAGTGATGATGGTGGAAGATCCTTAAGATGACCAGAAAAAAATAGTGTAGAAAATGAAGGGAAAAAAAAGAACATTACTTGCCACACCAGTTAGGGGTCAAGGAGGGGATTTTATCACTAATTGTCATGATCATTTACAAAGGGGGTGTTGTTATTCCTGTTGTTAACCCCAAAAAGTAACATTGTACAGGAGTCATCAATGCTTATAATGTGTGATTTTAAAGTTCTGCTAGTGAGATTCCTTTTCTATGTGGTGTTTAAAGTCTTGTTATTTTAGTAACATCAATGTATGTGAAGCAAACAAAAATAACCCTCAAACAGTCTTAAATCAGATTAACAAGGGAAGAGACAAGGAAAAGGGAAGATTATGAGGGACAGATGGCTCATCATTTTTTATGGTACAAGAGATAGGCAAAACTCTTTCCCCACTCTTTCACTGTCAAGTTATCCAGTATACTGGGTATACTGGATAACTAGGGGGCTTCAGTGGCTCAGTGGTTAAGAAGCTTGCCTATTAGCTGGAAGACTGGCAAGTCAGCAGTTTGAGACCTGGGTACTGCATGACGAATTGAGCGCCCATCTCTGTCCCAGGTCTTGGGGACATGAAAGGAACCTCATTTGGGCTTTCCCTGAGCAGAGTTTCTTCCACAAAAATTCTTTCAACCCAAAATAATTTCTGACACAAAATTACTATTAATATCCAGTATATATATATTTTGCAGTGGTATCTGTTTTAATTCATTCCTCTATATATTTTAGCTTTATTTTGATGTATTTTTCTTATTTTGGATTATCATTAGCAAATGAGTTGTTGTATTCCCATTCCTGGTGACATCTCATTCCATAGATATGACTAATATCTCAGTCTCTGGCCGTATTAAGCTTTCGACAGCTTCTTGATATGTATGTACAGTATATCACATAGTTATATCTGTTTGACAGCACCCGAAATATCTTAGAAACTTAGGATTTATACTTTAGCAAGGTACTGTATTTAGAATTCTTTACTAGGAAGGTCTGCAGCAGATAATTCTAAGTATCTCTCCAAACATGCACCAGTGAGGACTTACATTTGGCCAATGAAAAAGGCAAGAAAGTGGCTTTATTTTGGCAGTCCAGGGTTTTGATCAGGACATGAAAGAAGAAAAACCAAACTGTGGATTTCCAGGATTCCATATGATATATTCATAAAGATTGTATCAAATTAATATGAGTACTGTATATTTTTGCATATATTTATTCTTCAAATTTATACATTTATATTTATTCTTGAAATTTATGTAACATTAATTACATAATTACTGTACATATAATTACATAATTATATAGCCAGGTTATCTTACTATGGTAATAGAGTAGACTAGTGGGTACAACAAGGGGTACACAGCCCACTAGTGGACTTTAATTTCCAGAAGCCTAAGTCAGTACATTGGCTGATGAGTGCTTTGGGGAAATGTCTTAGGCTTCTGGGAATTGAAGTCCAAAAACCAGCATTTGGGAAACACTGGAGTAGACCATACTATCAGCAACTCAACGTTGAGTGTAAGGTGATGGTTAACTAACCTGACAACCCTGAGGAATAACAGCCTTGAGTGTCCACAGGGAAGGATGACGGTCCCCAAATGGATTAAATTCCACTTAAATCTATCTTGATGGAAGTCACCAACTTCATCAATACTGGCCTGGGGCTGAGGAGGACTTTGCATGCCAAAAGGGCTCAGGACCAGAAAGTAACTTATGGAACTGGATCAGTGGTATGGGTGTCACGCTGCAATGTGGAAGGCAAATGAACAGCCACTGTATTATATTCTCAGGACAGTCTTCATGACTGATCATCATGATAATCAGTGTCACCTATATTCAGATGATGATGAAGAAGAAGAAATAAAAACAGTGCATTTGCAAATCATGTATAAATATGTTTGTTTTTAAACTGAATTCTCCTTCTCTACTAATTTTAATTCAGGAGCAGCCAAAGTGGAAGTAGGTTCAGATGTTATGTATCTAAGAAGTAACAGGGTGGTACTGGATGATACTGTCGGCCCAGCAGAGATTGTCATCGCCAACGGCAAAATAGTTGATATTCTTCCAAAGAGAAACTGGACCAGACCAAGTGGAGAGAAGGTATGAACTAATATGTTTTATGTCCATATTTTTGTTACAATTTTGTTCCAGGATGATTTAGAAATAAAACAGCAAAACAATGCAATCGTCAAAAAGTCCTAGTGTGTTTTTACATTGCTGTGACACCAATGGCACAAAACAACATCAAACTGCTATGAGTTAAGAATTCAGTATAGTTGTACCTCACTTAAAGAGCATAATGCGTTCCACAGGAATGCTCTTTAAGCGAGTTTGCTCTTTAAGCGAAACACCATTGTAAGTGACCAATTCTGGGGGGGATTGTGAACCCCGATTTATTTGTTAAGCGAGTTTTTGGTTGGTTTTATTTGTTAAGCGAAGCGAACATTCAGAGAAAATTCTGCTCTTTAAGCGAGTTACTCTTTAAGCGAGGCAGTCTTTATGCGAGGTTTGACTGTATAGGCAAATGCTTATGTTGGCTTAATGCTTATGTTGGCTTCTTCATTTGCAGCAATTCACTACCAAGATTTATACCAATTAAATTGTACACCTAAGAAAATGAGGATTCTTGCCAACCTATGTTAAAAGCAGCATAAAAAATCTGTACAAAGCAGAAAATTATGTTAAAGCATGCGAAAATAGATTCTCCATCCAGTCTAAGTCTATCCAGTGTCGGCAATACATGAGTTATAACATGACATTTCAAAAGCAAGTAAAGAATGGAACAAATGTTTCCTACTTACTTTCTAATGTTACCTTTTTATGACATTCTTGGAGCATTTTACACGAATTTTTCAAGTTTTGTACCATTTTCTTGTTTTTATGTGCCGTCAAGTCGCTTTTGATCTATGACTCTACAAATGAAACATCTCCAAAATGTCCTGTCCTCAACAACCCTCAGCTCTTACAAACTCATCACAGTAGTTTCCCTTATAGAACCAATCCATTTTACTTTTGGTCTTCTCCATGGCTGTGCAGGGCACCATGGGAAGGCGCTGGACAAGGACTGGAAGGTTGGGGGAAATCCCATGCATTGCTATTGGCGCCCCAGGGCAACAGAGGTGAGGGCGGGGTGGGACAAAGCCTGATATACCAGCATGTGCCTGGTCTTCTCTTTTACTGCTGCCTTCCACCTTTCTCAGGTGTCTCTTTAAAAGAGTCTTGCCTTCTCACGATGTGCATAAAGTAGGACAGCCTCAGTTTCATTGTTTTTGCCTCCAGAGATAGTTCAGGCTTGATTTACTCTAAGAATCAATTTTTCAACTTTCTGGTATCCAGGTTATTCATCAAATTTCAAATGAATCCATTTTTTTACCTGTCAGCTTTCCTTACCATAATAACAATAACTCTCTTTGACTCTGTCACCTTTTATTTTTGTTTCTCTCCTTTCCTTTGCAATTTAAACCGTTCCTCCATTATCCATCTAGACTTTTCTTTACTTTTTAGCATAGGAATTGTCTCTTTGCATTCTTCTGTATTCATGTCTCTGTTTCAACCAGTGGTGGGCAGCGACAATTTTTGCTACCACACCATGGGCGGAGCATACATCGTGGACGATCTAGTCCTGCTTGCCATATGCCCACGTATACATCTGCAAACACAGGCAGCACTGGCTCTTTGGCTGTAAATGGAGATGAGCACTGCACCCTACAGTCAGATATGACTGGCTTTTGAGCAAGGGAGACCTTGAACCACTTGCAGGAACAAAACCTGATGTCAAATTTGAATACCAATCAGGGATCTTCTGTTATTAGGTAAAGGTTGCCCTTGCTCAAAAGCCAGTCATTACCAACTCTAGGGTTCAGTGCTCATCTCTGTTTATAGCCAAAGAGCCAGTGGACTTGATCCACAAAAGCTCACATTAAAAAACAGCAGTTAGTATTTAAGGTGCCACAACGTTTTTGTCTTTTTGTTTTGTTTACTCTCTGATATGCTTGCACAGAATAAAACTTTTTAAATGGTATCTATGTTAGTCTGGGCAGGGCAGGGAGGTGAGCCACCCAATTTCGCTAACCCCCTGCCCAAAGGCCACCTAATTTTGCTGCCGCCGCCGCCGCCCCCCCCCCCCCCGGGAGTGTGCAAACCTGTTACTGCCCACCACTGTTTTGAACCCACTCTTCCTCTGGTTCCCAGTTATAGTTTAGCACTGTGAGTCTATTCCTTATAAGGAATTTAAATTCCTTAGGAATGTTGTTTAAATTACATTTTGGCACTACAATTCTGTTAGAAGTTTCTAATCAAGATTTATTGTTATCAAGTTTTTTTAAATAAAAGTTTTTAAAGTACAAAATCTTTTTAAAGCATCATAAGGAACAATGGGAATTAATTAATCACTACAGTGAGTAAAAGAAAAACCCAAAAACTAAAAATACTTTTCCTGGCTTATAAAATGGAGCCAGCATAAGTACTGTATAACAATTTGTTATTCAGCCGAACAGTCGATTCTGACCCTTTGTGACCCCATGGACCATCGCACGCCAGGCACCTCTATCCTCCACCATCCCTCTCAACCCACCCAACTCCATGCCCATTGCATCAACAACAACATCTAGCCATCTTATTTTCTGCCACCCTTCTTCTTAATACAGGAAAGCAAAAACTCTTCTTACAATTTTATTTCTTCACAAAGTAAACAATATATTGACCACTGGGTGTCCAAATAAATATGCAAACTGTTACATATTAATTAATTAATTAGATTTATACTCTGTTCTTCCCCAAAAAGGCAGGACCCAAGGAAGTTAACAATAAAATAATGTTAAAAATGCTATGTAAATACCAAAATGGTACCAAGCTTGGTGTTAATCAAGTCTTTTTGAGGTGAGGCCGTTTTTATATGTGTTTGCACCGTCATATGACACCAAAGCTTGATGGAATTAATGAGTTGTTGTGTGATAGGACACATGCTCTCATATAGTGAAATCTAATTTTTGTTGTAAGAGAAAATAAATATATATACTGGCTTATCCTATGTCTCAAAAGCATACACAAGCCAGCTTGTGGAAGGAAGCCATTCTAGTGCCAAACATTACATCCCTGGGGACTGATTCTCCACTTGGTTGCACAGTTTTTATGCAGCCGTGATTCTATTGACTTCACTGTAACTGAGTGGAGAATAAGAGTGGAAACTCTACCTATGGCCATCACGTGAGTGAGGAGCAGTCAATCCAACTCGCAGCTAGTGTCCACAGCTAGGGAACAGAATAAGATATTCTATTTTTAAAAAGTATTTTCCAGGTAGAACTTTTGTTTGTGTGGCCACTGAACTGCTGCTGATCATGGCCTCAACCCCATTTCTTGGCTAATAATTGACACACTTTTTTGTTTGCACATTGTCCTTATAAAAAACCCTCAAGTTCCATTATTGCTTAGTTCATAGGACAAGTTTGGATAGAACAGCTATCTGCCATTCAGTGCAGTCATTGATATTAAACATGAGAATACAGCTCTGCAGAGTCACTGAGTAACTTTCTCCCATTTGGTCCCTGATGATTAAAAAGAAGCATAAGGTTTACTTAGTAAAACTAAACTTTAAAATGTGTGTGTATGTGTCTAGGACTGCTCTGGAAATGGGGTGGTTTTGCTCCCAAGACAACATTTGATTGCCCTCTTTAGGAGGAAACCTAAATCCTGTAGCAGACAAAACAGCAGGCTAAACACCCATGTAGTCACTATCAGAGACATTTCCATCAATTAGGTTACTAGTTTAGCTCTCTATCTGATATGCTGATTTTGCTGGCTGAAATCCAGTTGCTTTGCTTAACATAAAGCATTACATTCAATCTGTTCATAACCATAAATTAGAGTCCCTGCTGGGATCCCCAAACATACAACCAGCCAGTGTGTTCATGTTCCCTAAGTAATTATATATGCCACTCTTTATTTGCTAGATAAGGATAGACTGTATGTTACTCCTTTTATTACACAAAGCAATGCAGCTTCAGCCACTGTGTTTGGAGATTTGTTTTATTATGAGGAAACATCATTCATATGAATTCCCGTTTTCAGTGAATACAATACAACCCAATACACAAGGGTCCTATCTCTGTAAGACTTGAGCTAGTAGTAACGTCTAATTATTTGTAAGAATTTTCATGCCCAAAATTCCTTGGAGAGAGAGAGAGAGAGAAGTATTATTAATTTACATTGAGGAAGCAAG
Organism: Furcifer pardalis; assembly: GCA_030440675.1. Classification (NCBI taxonomy): domain Eukaryota; kingdom Metazoa; phylum Chordata; class Lepidosauria; order Squamata; family Chamaeleonidae; genus Furcifer; species Furcifer pardalis. The sequence goes on from CP126890.1 coordinate 247,083,260, forward strand.
AAACAGTTTTTAAAAACCTGTTGGTTTCAGAAATCAGAGCATGATATTAGGCAATATGGTGGCTCTTTATCTAGACTAGCACTGAAGTCATAAGAGGAAAAGACATGCCATTTATTATAACATGAGCTTGTCTCAGTCCACAAATTGAAGAGGTTCTTCAGAATCTTTTAACTATTTTTTAAAAAAACTTAAAAGTTTATTTAGGAAGCACAGTCCCTGTTTGATTTTGTAATCAATCTGACTATCTTAAAACAAAGTTTTTGAAGTACAGTAATATCCCGGTTAGTGTTTGTACTGCAACGCTAAAACAGGATAATGAAGGGGAATTTGAGGAAAACTTTTGCACTGCACAATATTAAGATAACATTGTGCGATGCAAAAGTTTGCCTCAAATTTCCCAACGTTGAACTCTGCCCCAACGTCTGCAGGGCTGGAGTGGTCTGGTTGGGGGAACGGGACGTGTCCCCATTCTCCCCCCCAACCAAACTGCCAGTCTGAGTGTCCGATCACCAGTTTGGTTGGGGGGAGAACAGGCACATGCGCCCTCCTCCCCAACCAAACCGGTGGTCCCAGTGTGTGATTGCCAGTTTGGTTGAGGAGAAAAAGGGCATGCCCACCTTCCTCCCCAACCAAACTGGCGGTCCCAGCATGTGATCACCATTTTGGTTGGGGCGAGAATGGGTGCACACACCCTCCTCCCCAACTAAACCGCCGCTCCGATGCTCGCAGTGCCAGTTTGGTTGGACGGAGGGCACACACACCCATTACCCCTCTAACCAAACTGGCACTCTGACACTCACAGCACTGGTTTGGTTGTGGGTGAGACCAGGGGGTTGCCCTTGCCCCAACCAAACCAGCACTCGGCTCAATCTGTCTGCCTCTTTGGAAAGGGCAGTTGGGATTCCACACATGGAATCCCTGCTGTCCTTTCCAAAGAGTCAGGCAAATCGCCCCCCTGTTCCCTTTCGGAAAGGGAACAGGGCTTTTTAAAAACGTTTTGCAATCAATGCATTGCACAACATTAAAAACCGGATAACACTAAGACTTGTGGAACCAAATTCTATCATTATCTGGGGTATTAGTGTACATGCCTCAGTGAAGTGATAATGAATTACCTTAGAAAACACTGGAGGGGGAAATTGTTTTTTTTTTTTTTAACACTGGAATAAATAAATACTAGTTGAAAATTTTGAGATAATAGTTGTGTTAGTCTGTGTTTCAAGCATATCAGAGAGTAAACAAAACAAAACATAAAGACAAAATTGTTGTGGCACTTTAAATACTAATACTGTAGCTGTATTTTAATTTTAGCTTTCATGGATCAGGTCTACTTATGTTTATTCTCTGATATGCTTAAATGCTAGTTATGGTTTGTTTTCCTTAAATTACTGAAATCAGACCAATCTGATTGTTTAATCTGAACCTTAGCCATACTAAATGCTTCTTTGAGGGGAGGCAGTGACTGTCTACATCTATAATAAGACAGCAGTTAAACATGCTGGGGGGAAGGGTAGTAGTTTGGATCATATTATCCTAGATAATTAGCTCCTATTATTCAGGGTGTGATCAGATGGTGGGAAAGACACTCACCCAGTTATTCCAAAAAAAGGTTGCTTTGTGGGGACTAATCTCTCTTATAGCAACCTTTCTATCTGTTCAAGAATCACACCAGTCTGGTCCAGTTGTGGGCTTCAAGAAATTTTACTACCACACTGTCAGTGATGGGATGTAACAGGTTTGCACCAGTTCACCAGAACCGGTAGTAACTTTTCCCAGTGTCCTGGAGAACCGGTAGCAGCTTTTGGGAGGAACCACCTTTGGGGCTTACCTTTTCACTGGTTCCCCCACTGCGCATGCGCACCAAGCACTTGGTGTGCATGCACGCCTACAGTGCTTGGCGCATATGCACGGTCTCAGTGGTAGGATGTCAAAATTTTTACTACCCCACCATGATTTCATCACAGTATGGGCGGAGCTAACATCATGATGTCATGGGTGGAGCCAACATCATGATGTCATGACATCATGACATTGTGGCTGGGGCCAAAGGAAAAAATAAATACATAAAAAATAAAATAAAATAAAAATAAGCACACACACACACACCTCAGCCCACAACACAAACCCGTAAATAAATTAAATACATTAAATAAAAAATACATAAAAATACACCCACCCAAACACCCACCCACCCTACCTCAAACACAAATCAACCAGAGCTTTTAAACCAGAGCTTCAAGCTTATTCTGGCTAATCTTTCTCACACTAGGTCAGATGGAAGGAACTACAGAATGAACTCACCACAAGATGGCTTCATTTTGGCACTTTTCAACTTTTCAACAGTTAAAGAAGTTAGGTACTAAGTCTTTGCCTAACCAGTTCTCTAGGATAATATGCCTTAATGTAAATGTAAAACAGCTGTACCTCCTTAAGGGTTCTCCAATTGGAACAGCAATTGGAACAGCACAGGTGTAGCTTATTGATGAGGTAACTCCAAGACTTTACTTAAAAACCCCAAACCAGGCTGCCAGGCTTGCCGGGCGCCAGCCCTTTATAGGAACCGTGGTAGTACATCAATATAGGTAAAGGTATTAAATACACATTAAAATACACACAGACATACCACATCCAAAGGTGAGTCACTTACCCTGGGGAGAAGGCAATAGGAAGCTTCAGGCTAGCAGCTGCTCTTCCTCCTCCCCACTTGAGAGGACAGCAAGGAGGACGTGCATAAACACCAAGCACTGTAGGCGTGCATGCACACCAAGTGCTTGGCGCACATGCGCAGTGGGGGAACCAGTGAAAAGGTAAGCCCCGAAGGTGGTTCCCCCCAAAAGCTGTTACCCATTCTCCAGGACACTGGGAAAAGTTATTACCGGTTCTGGAGAACTGGTGCGAACCTGTTACATACCATCACTGCACGGTCTCCTTGCTGTCCTCCCAAGCAGGGAGGAGGAAGAGAAGCTGCTAGCCTGAAGCTCCCTATAGCCTGCTGTCCAGTGTAAGTGACTCACCTTTGGATGTGGTGTGTCTGTGTGTATTTTAATGTGTATTTAATACTTTTACCTATATTGATGTACTACCACAGTTCCTAAAAAGACCTGGCAGTTTGGCTTGGGGTTTTTAAGCAAAGTCTTGGAGTTACCTCATCAATAAGCTACACCTGTGCTGTTCCAATTGCTGTTCCAATTGGAGAACCCTTAAGGAGGTACAGCTGTTTTACATTTACATTAAGGAATATTATCCTAGAATAAGATGAACATATCCATCTTGCAACATGGTGCTGCCTAGGCACTTATACTAACAGGTAAGTGACGGGTTTGTGTTTTGGGTGGGTGGGTGGGTTGATTTATCTTTGGGGTGGGTGTGTGTTTGGGTGGATGGGTGTATTTTAATGTAATTTTTATTTTTTTTATTTACAGATTTGTGTTGTGGGTGGGTGGGTGGGTTCAGAGGTGTGTGTGTGTGCGCGCGCTTATTTTTATTTTATTTTATTTTAAAAAATATTTTTCTTTGGCCCCGCCCACATCATGACATCATGATATTAGCTCCGCCTACACTGTGATGACATCACGGTGGGGTAGTAAAATTTTTGACATCCCACCACTGCACACTGTGGTATGGTAGGCATGGCCAGGGAGGAAGCCCTGCATTGCACCCGAAATAGGACTACTTTATTTCAAAACTTGGATGGGCAGGGCCAGCCAGAATTTCTGCTGGTGTGAACCAGCTGATGCCCACCACTGGTCTGGTCCCAAAAAGTAGAAAGCTGTGAAACTCAGCCAAAAAGATCCAGTTTATGTACAGTTTGAGATTGAGCTGGAGGGTAATGCCCAGTATGTTGTGTCATTACCAGGAAATACATTATACCGGACCACTCCACCAGTAGTCCAAAATGCAATCTGTTTTCCCATTCACAGTCTACCATTTTAAGCATGATGGCATGACAGTCTAGGACTCTAGTGCTGGGTTCAATTTTATGTTCAGTCATGGAAGGTCATTGGAGGTGTGGAACAACTTCTAAAATATTTCATATATCTTGAAAGCCTTATTAGGATTGTCAACAATGACTAAATCAGTGGTGGGATGTCAAAAATTTTACTACCCCACTGTGATGTTATCACAGTGTGGGCGGAGCTAATGGCATGATGTCATGAAGTCATGGGCGGAGCCAACATCATGATGTCATGACATGGCTGGGCCAAAGAAAAAATAATAAAAAATAACAAATAATAATAATAATAAATAAAAATAACAAAAATTAATAATAAATAACAAAATAATAATAATAAATTAAAAATAATAAAAAATAAAATAAAAATAAGCATACACACACCTCAATCCAACCACCCACCCACAACACAAACCTGTAAATAAATTTAAAAAATAAATAAATGAAATAAAAAATACATTATAATACACCCACTCACGCACCCCAAACACAAATCAAACAGAGCTTTTAAACCAGAGCTGAAAGCTTATTCTGGCTAATCTTTCTCACACTAGGTCAGATGGAAGGAACTACAGAATGAGCTCTTCACAAGATGGCTTCATTTTGGCACTTTTCAACTTTTCAACAATTAAAGAAGTTAGGTACTAAGTCTTTCCCTAACCAGGTCTCTAGGATAATATACCTTAACGTAAATGTAAAACAGCTGTACCTCTTTAAGGGTTCTCCAATTGGAACAGCAATTGGAACAGCACAGGTGTAGCTTATTGATGAGGTAACTCCAAGACTTTGCTTAAAAACCCCAACCCAGGCCTTTTTAGGAATTGTGGTAGTACGTCAATATAGGTAAAGGTATTAAATACACATTAAAATACACCACAGACACACCACATCCAAAGGTGAGTCACTTACCCTGGGGAGCTTCAGGCTATAGGGAGCTTCAAGCTAGCAACTTCTCTTCCTCCTCCCCGCTTGGGAGGACAGCAAAGAGGCTGTGCATACATGCCAAGCACTGTAGGCGTGTATGCACACCAAGTGCTTGGCGCACATGTGCGGTGGGGGAACCAGTGAAAAGGTAAGCCCTGAAGGTGGTTCCCCCCAAAAGCTGCTGCCAGTTCTCCAGGACACTGGGAAAAGTTACTACCGGTTCTAGAGAACTGGTGAGAACCTGTTACATCCCATCACTGCATCTTTTCAGGAGAAAAAGATCGAGAAGGTGAGGTTGAAGAATACCTGTTTCATCTCATGGTTCTGGAGTTTCCTAGAGGGTCCATTGTATCTTTGAAGCTTTTTAGCATTTAACAGCAATCATTGAGGGAAAGCATACAGAGATTTGGGGAAACTAAAGTTTAATCAGAGTGAAAATGATGTACATTTATCATTTTGTTTTCATCTGTTAGGCTACAGAAAATCCTGAAAAAACAGCTGGTGGTGGCCAAAGACCTTTGTACAGTACTGTATAATTTTCCAGTTATCTGTATAAACCAATGGTTCACAATGTGGGTCCCACACCCTACAGGGGGACTTCGATTACCAGAAGCCTAAGTCAGTACATTGGCTGATCAGTGATTTGGGGAATTGACTTAGGCTTCTGGAAATTGAAATCCAAAGACCAAAGGTATAAAATAATGTGGAGGGGCTTTGCACTAAAAGACTACCTAAAAAATCAAAATAAGCTGGTAAACAAACAATGTACAAACAGTAGTGATTCTCTCTTCCTTGAAAACCCAGAGAATGACAGTTCTGGGAGGGAAATGGGACTAAGAAGCTCCAGTTTCCAAGGTTCTTAGAAGATCCACGACCATTAACATGGTAAATCTAACATAAATTTGTGCTGTAAAATATGCTCTTTAGCATTTCACTTTCCTCCTATCTAAGACATAAGCACATGCAATTGGTCTGCTATGAACATTAGCATACTGCAGACAATGGGAATGTCCCAAGGGAATGCACAATGTCTGGAGATTAAAGGAGAGCTGCCTGAATTAATCAGAAATGACATAAAATGCAGCTCAGCCTCTGAACGTCAAAGAATTTCCAGAAATAAGGAGGATATATCGTAGTTGTTATGCTTGAATTTATCTATTTAGACAAAAGGTTCATTTACTGAAAATATTAGAGACCTGTTCTATCCCATCTTTTGATATTCCCATTTTTCAACAGCAGATTGGAAAAAGAAAAAACGTTCTAACATTTAAAGATTTTATTCATAGTGAGCTTTTGTGGATACAAGAAGGAAGTCTGAGGAAGCAGATTTTGATCCATGAATGTTGACGCTGAAATAAAACTTGAATTTTTTTTTTTAATAGTAGCTGTGTTAGTCTGTGGTTCGGGCTGATCAGAAAATAAAATAAACAAAATAAAAAACACTGTAGCACTTTAAGGACTAACTGCTATTTTTTTTGATCCACGAAAGCTAACAATAAAAATATAGCAGTTAGTCTTTAAAGTGCTACAGTGTTTTTTTTGTTTTTTGTTTTTTTTGTTTTGTTTTCTGATATGCCTGAAATAAAGCTGTTACTCTTTAAAGCAGAAGTTCTCAACCTTTTTCAGCCGGGGCCCAGGTCATGTTCCCTCAGACAGCTTCGGGGGCCAGACAGCCATTTTGCCCTTCCTCCACCACATGGCACTTCATGGTGTGATGGAGGCGGGGGGGGCATGAAATGGTGCAATTGGCTGCATCCGGCCCTGGGCCACAGGTTGAGAATCCCTGCTTTAAAGTGGTGCAATATCAAACCCACCCACCCCCATTCTGCCAACAAACTATGACAGTTTAACACAACTGTGTTTTGCGAATTTGCAACAGCAAACTGCACACTGGTAGCTGAATGTTTGTAAATATATTATACATTTAAAATTTATATTGTCAGGGATTCCCCTAGCGATATGTGTGGCTCGATAGCAGAGTAGCACTTTTAAGCTCTTACGCAGCAAAAGCCTTAGTGCAATAACACACACACACATATGCCTTCAGTGGAAAGGTGCGCTTTACTTACAGTGAGGGGAAGACAGACATACACAGGACTATATACAACAGTCTCTCTCTCTCTCCAAGCCCTACAGTAGGTAGACAGCTTGGAGTCCTCTGTTGGGTCCAACTCCAGGAGCACTCAAAAAGAGTCCTGGTGATCCTTTAGCAGTTCTTTCTTCTCAGTTGAAGAAAAGCTCTCAACAGCATCACCTCCTTCAGTGTCTCAGTCCTTCTCAGTATATAGACTCCTTCAGAATAACAACCTCCTCACAGATAATCTCCTCCAGAATGAATACCTCCTCCATAGACCCTTCCCAGAGGGCCACAGTTATACCCTTGTGTTGCTGGGCAGATTCTCTAATCAGCCACAGCTGGGCTGTTTCATGAGCACATGGACCAGGCATGGACAGCCTAGCAATCAGTTTGAGGCTCTATTATGGACACCTGTGTTCAAAACACATGGAGGGCCTTAAAGTTATACTATTCCACTGGGCAGCAATCTTGTACAATACCTCCAAATGAAAAATGTCCTAACATATATAAATCAAAATTTGGTTTTTCATTCACTGAAAAGTCAAGCATGGGAACAAAGCTGAAGGCCCAGCAATAATGCAGCATTAAATTCTACTGTGAGGGGAATTTCAGCAGGAAGAAGGTTGCATTGTCAATTTGCATATTATATTTATACTCTTGTAGGAGATAGCCATGATGATTGCACAAGAAGGAGATTGTTTACATGCATTCTATGTGTGCTTGAAGTAATGATGATACCTGACATATAACATTGCTAGATATATCACAGCATTAGGGGACTTTCAAATCCACGTGACCATTTTAGGGGCGGAGGGGGTCGACCAAAAGTCACAGAAAGTCATGGGGAAGGGTTTTTTAAAAAAAACCTGGCCAGGTGGAAGTCCGGGGGTGGGGCAGCAGGCGTCCTCAGGCTCTGAGTCGGCCATGCTTCTACTGATTCTCTTCAAATCAGGGAAAACAGAAAAACCACGTGATTTAGGGGGATCAGGGGGTCGGTCAAAGGTCATGGAAAGTGACGGGGGGGGGGGTAAAAAGTGGCCTATTTTTGGTCATGTGGTATTTGAAAGGCCCCTTATTATAATAAAGTTATTTCTGGTCTAAAATGGAAGCAAAAACTTTAAAGATGTTTAGTTGAACTTTCCTATCATGCACAGGCAGGCAGATTTTGCATTGCCTTAGAAAACAAATTCTGAAAATTGGAGATGTGATATATATCTCGCTTATATTATTTGGAGGGGACCAGAAGTCTTGTACAGTATTGCTAATTGCAAGCAGTAGACTTCAGACTCTGAAATTAACAGTCTTATGCAGTAGGGGGGGGGGGAACCTCTTTAGAAGGCAGTATGTGTTATTGCATTTATTTCAAATTGCCTTAGGGGCTCACAAGAATGATTCTAGCTATTTGTTCAAATGGCTTCATTTAGCCCTAGTCCCACAGTACTTCAGGGTTTATTAAAAATCTACAGAAAGATTCATATCCATTTTTATATCAGTTCCCTTAAATTTATATATTTGCAAATACAGTAAAACCCCAGATTACAACAGAGGTCTGTTCCAGCAGCCTCTGTTGTAACCTGAAAAAATTGTAAACCGAAACATCTATAGGGATGCATTGAAAAATAAAAAAATGGTCCTGAATTGCTCGTTGTAAACCGGAAAAAAATACATTAAAAATTTGTAAACTGGGATGGCATTTCCATACGATTTGCTGTTGTAAACTTCAGCAAACTTAAACCGAGGCAGTTGTAACCCAGGGTTTTACTGTACTTTTGCATAGAAAAAGCAATTTTTTTGCATATACTTTTTTCTGATACTGTATATACATTTTGTTTGCATTTTCCATTGATCTTAAAATGCAGAGGAGTATGGAAATAGATGGATAATTCTATTCAGATTAATTCACTAGTTTGGGGGAAAATGAATTACCGGTAGATAGGTTTGCATTGTTGTATACTGTAACTGAAATTCAATTCTCTGCATCCCTACCTATGGGGGAGGACTCTTTGGATAACAATGTGTATTACTTTAATTATTTCCATTCCAAATGTAGATAACAGTTTTGCTATCTTAAGACAACCTTCTGTGTCTTAAGAAGACACAGGAAGAATGAGCTTCTGAATTTGGATCGAAAGGCTTTGCCTGAACACTCAAATGTTTAAAAATAATAAAATAAAGTATGAAGTATTATTATAAATCTTAACTACTACTTTTGAATATTGGTGATCATAATGGCAATCAGCCATGAAGACTGTCCTGAAAATATAATGCAGTGGCCTTTCATCTGCCTTCCACATTGCAGAGTGACACCCGGAACACTGATTCCAACTCTGCAAGTCAGTTTCTAGTTTTGAGCCCTTTTGACACACAAAGTTCTCCTCAGCCCCAGGCCAATATTGATGAAGCTGCTGCCTTCCATCAAGATGGATTCAAGTGAGATTTAATCCACTTGAATACCATCACCTTTCCCTGTGGACTTCAGCACATAAGGCCATTAGTCCTCATGGTTGTCTACTGGGCCTGGAATCTTTTTAATTCTATGCCATGATTTTTCTCTTACAGCACCCTGAAAAATTAAATACTTAAACTGTCTTTAACTAATAATCAAATATTTTAGAAAGAGCCTGGCCCCAAGACTTATTTTTTTAGGATCCATAACCATGTCACCAATCTTAGAAGCTTCTTCAATGGTAAACATCTCATAACATCTTCTGTTTGCAGATGTTTGACGCTGGAGACCTTGTGGTTATGCCTGGGATAATAGATCCCAATGTACACATCTGTGAGCCTGGACATCCATCTTGTGAGGGATTTGCATCTGTAACTAAGGCTGCTGCTGCTGGAGGTGTCACCACCATTGTTGACATGCCATTGTACGTTACCAGAAGACTGGATAGAGGCAAAGCACATTTCCCTGTTTTAATTCCAAATGCACAAGGAAGTTCCCCAGATCAATTTACTTACATTGGTTGCCGGGAGTGGGGTGGGGTGGGGGTTAAATGTAACCATGGATATATAGGTATGTTAACTCTGTTCTTTGCCTGATTCCCCTCAATTCCCTAGTAGCATTCTGTCCACACCTCAGGTTTTCCCCCAAGGGTTCTCTAATCCAAACGAGACATTTACCAAAAAGGGCTTTAGAAGTGAAGAAAGGCCAGGGAATTCCTCTGCCTGAACCAGGACAGTAGCCAATGGGGGTCGGGGGCGGCGGCTCCTGAACTAACAGCCCCCCCAACCCACCCGTGATGCCAATGGTAAATATGTGAGTGTGACATTCTCATCCATTCTGAAAATGTTTTGCCCCTCCTGAAAAAATTTCACACACACACACACACACACACACAAACTAGAGTCCTGGTTACGGCCCTGGCCTGAACATTCTTGTTGCTGTTCTGCATCATTTGTTAATTAAATAACTGTTGTGATAGATACAACTACTGTTGTTTTTTTTTTTAAAAAAATCACAATATGAACTTGCATTGCTAAGCATTGTGCCCTTTGCATATATGTTTATGCCATTTGAAGCCTGAGAACACTTGGAGCAGAACGCTTCTCTTCTGGCAGTATAAACAATTTTGTTGAATTCTTGAAGTGAGAGACATGTTCCTGCACTGCCAGCTACTGGCTGTATTGAAATGGTGTAGAGCAAGTGTCTGCCAGAAAACAAAGTTATATACAGTATGTATATTTAATTGTTTGCAGAAAGACTTCAATTTAGACTACTGTATTTCTATCAGTATATTTAAACCTTTTGAATGGGAAAATAGTTAAGACCACTCAAGAACAGGTCTTGTATGGCAAAAATGGCATGAAAACCATGTTATAAAGTCTACCATAGCAGAATAAGAACAGTGGCCAAGAGTACAGTGGTATCTTGCTTAAAGAGCATAATGCGTTCCACAGGATTGCTCTTTTACATGAGTTTGCTCTTTAAGCAAAACACCATTGTAAGTGACAAATTGTGACTTGGGTGTGTGTGTGATTGAGAGCCCCGATTTAGTTGTTAAGCAAGTTTTAGTTGGTTTTAGTTGTTAAGTGAGGCAACCATTCAGAGAAAATTCTGCTCTTTAAGCGAGTTAGTCTGTAAGTGAGGCGCTCTTTATGTGAGGTTTTAGTGTACTGTACTTTGAATTATGTTCTATGATAAACTGGAAAGGTCATTGTAAAATTAACTACTTCTTGTGGAAACTGGGAAAATTATCCTTTTATTGCTTCACACTTTATGTAACATAAGGTACATAATATCCAATTTACATATTTTCCATATTCCTACCCATTGAGAAAATGGTTAGGCTTCGTTGGGCTATTTTTGTTGTTTTTCTTCCATCAGATTTTCTCCTAACATTTTTGTACTTTCACAAACACTAGGATTCCTCTCTAAGCTTTTGAAACCTCTGTACTGGTGTGGGTGGTACCATTTTGGTTACAGACAGTTCTACACACTAAAAATGAATTTGCTCTTAATGTATATAATGTGATAATATACAATATAAATTGTGCTTCAAAGAACCCCTGGCAGCCAGACTGGCTGAGAAAAGAGCATGGGACACTGTTTAGTTGCTTTCCAGAGAACATCACCTTCATTTGCTTTCTCATCATTCAGATTTTGCTGTCCTCCAACCACAAGCTTGTCTGCTCTTGATTCCAAACTTCAGTCTGCCAAGGGACAGTGTCATATTGACGTTGCCTTTTGGGGTGGCATAGTTCCTGAAAATCAGGTTTGTATCCAGTGAGGCAAATGATTAGCTGTCCTGTGATGTCTTTTTTGTGTTGGAGGGAGAGATGTAAAGCAGGGATTCTCAACCTGCAACCCATGGCACCATTTCATGTGACCCACCACCACCTCCACTACACCAGAAAGTGCCATGTGGTGGATGAGGGGCAAAATGGCTGTCCAGTCCCCAAAGCTGTCTGAGGGAGCGTGACCTGACCCCTAGCTTTAAAAGGTTGAGAACTCCTGATGTAAAGGCACAAGAAACAGAGAAAATGCAGAAAGAGAAAAGTGTTGCAGAACAATGTATCCAGTATATGGGGTTATAAATTGATGATGCATTCCACTTGGTAATTATTATTCCCCTTTGGCTCTACCTCCTAAGATGTGGATTGTATGAACTACAACCCAAAACTCTATCGGCTTCATTCAGCCTTCAGTTGCAGGGTGTACTGGTCTACTCATTAGACTTCACAACAAAACTTTATACAGGAATATAGAAAGCACTCTGGCCTGGCACTGACTTTCTTTGAGTAAAGAGGGGGAAGCCTGTACTTTCTAAGCTTTTAAGCCTCTTCTCACTTTGCAGCTTATACTCATAGAGATATAGTGTGAAGATGTGTTGTTTTGTAATGGGACAATAGTTTCATTCGCTACTTATGGTCCCAGGGGTATTGTTTGATGGGCTTGAAAGATATTTACCATTCTTACATACAAAAAAGGAAGTGGCTCTGAGTTTCTTAAACATTACTTTGTAAATAGAAGCTGAAATTCTGCCTTTTGGAGGGAAAAAACCCATTCACATCCTTCCAGCTACTGAGATATGTACTAAATGCCTCATAGAGTGCAGCTGTCAGATCAATGATGTCTTAATCCATTTGCAACTGAGGTTTGGATTGTTGAATGGCTACCTTGGGAACCACTTTTGAGTTGAGAAAGGGGATAGGTCTGCAACCAGGAAAGCCACTCCATGCATTCAAACCACTTACTGTATTTGAAAGGTAGATTTTTTTAATGCTACACTGCGGTTGCCCCAGCTCATTTGAACAAAGTACTGTATTGGGTTTATGTTATTCCAGAAGGCCTTTTCATTCCAGCATAGTTTAGACTGGCTTGGTATTTTGCTGCTCCCCAGGAATACTAAGTTATCATTTAGGACAGGGGTGCCCACACCTTTTGGGCCGTGGGCCAATCATGTGGTTCAGGGAGCTGGTTACTAAAGCCTGGGGGCCGGGTGTGGCCCCTGACACCAATTCATCCGTCCCACAAAGCCCTCATCGCTCCTGGAAGCAAAAGTAAAACGTGCCCGTACAGGCGCATTTTACTTCCGCTTCCAGGAGTGATGAGGGCTTCACGGGCCGGATGAATTGGCGTCAGGGGCCACACCCAGCACCCGGCCCTTAATTTGGGCACCACTAATTTAGGATTTGCTCACTCACACTTGGTTTTGCTCTGGTTGTGGTTGGATTCAGGACAGAAACTGGAAGAGAACAGAAAATAACTGATATAACTCAGCCATTCTTCTCCCATCTGTTCATTGTGTTTTCTGTTTTGCTATCCACACTTTATGCTCCATGGTATTTTCAGTGTATATTCTTGTGCTGCTTGTGTTAGGGTGAGCTGATGCCAATGCTGAAGGCTGGTGTTCCTGGATTCCAGTGCTTTCTGATGGCTCCTGGCGTGGATGATTTTTCCTACTTAGGTCTGCATGATTTACATACAGCAATGAAGGCACTACAGGATACAGACTGTGTGCTTCTGGTAAGAATCTGAACCAGTGGTTCTCAATGTGGGGCACACACCCCACAGGGGAACTTCAATTCCCAGAAGCATACATCAGTACATTGGCTGATCAGCACTCTGGGAGATTGACTTAGGCTTCTGGGAATTAAAATCCAAAAACCAAAGGTTGGGAAATACTGATCTTAACACTGACTCTACTACAAAGAACAGTTAATCTTAAGTACTCTATATGCATTTGTGGTTTCTTCTGAAAAGTTTCATCTAAGTGTATTGTTCTTCTGCCTCCACAGAAAGTTTTTATTGTGCAATAGTCTTTCCTCGTTTATAAAACTGGAACAACCCTATTTCCCAAAACAGGCCTATTATGGTTTATATCTCATAATCAGAAGAGTATTTTGACTTTTTTTCTTTTAGTATATGACAATATTTGTCTTCTTGAAATTAAACACATGAGGTGGTAATGTACCTGAGTCCTGTTTTTTAAAGGAGAAAGCAAAAAAAAAGAAAGATATTTTTTAATGTTCATATAGCAACTTTCTAAAAATTTGTTGTTAAGCATGCTTTTCATTTGGGACTTTCTATCCAGTTCCATGCAGAACAGGAGCCAAGCCAGCCAACGTCTATCTCAGAGGGTATGTATGCCTGACATTAACTCTATAACCCGTACAGTGATGGGATGACAAAAATTCTACTACCACGCCATGACGTCACGGATGTCATGGGCGTGGCCAATGTCATGACATCATGACGTCATGGGCTGAGTCAAGGTCATGATGTCATGATGTTGTGGGCGGGGCCAAAATAAAAATAAATAAAATAAAAATAAACACACACACACACACCTCAGCCCACCCACCCAGCCAGACAGCTACACACACAAAGCCGTAAATAACTTAAATAAATAAATAAAAATTAAATGAAAATACAACCAACCACCCAAAACACAAATAAATTACCCACCCACCCCAAATAAAAAACCCTCTGCCGGGCGCCTGTCGCCTCCTCCTCCTCCTTGGGCCGGTGCCTTGCACCCAAGGGGTGGGGGTGGGGGCGTCCGCTCAACTCAGGCAGCAAAACAAGCCAGGCAGGGCAGGGCTGGTGATGGAGGGCAGGAGAAGCCCAGGTGCCCCCCCCCTTTGAGAGGGTGGGTGTCGAGCAAGCAAGATGGGCCTGGGAAAGGTGACCCCCCTCCTCCTGGGGCAGCTTGAGCCGCAAAGAGAGCAGGGGCGGTTGGGGGGGTTGCCGGCAGGCCGAGGCATCCCAGGGCATCCTCCTGCCCAAGGGACTCCAAATCCCCACGACGGGTGTCCGGTTGGGGGGGGTTGGTGCCACCCCCACTACCTGCCTGCCTCCTTTACCCCACCCCCACCCCCCGGGGCGAGGCGAGGTGAGTGAGGCTCACCTGGACGGAGGCATCGAGGGCGGCGAAGAGGACCTTGCAGGTCGGGCAGCTCAGGTTCCTCCAGCCGAAGCGGACACCGGACACGGACAGCAGGTGCTCCGGCCCCTCCGTCGCCTCAGACCTGACCCCGACCCGCGACGGCGGCAGGAGTAGGAGCAGCGGCAGCAATAGGAGGAGCAGAGGCAGGAGGAGCCGCCCGCGCCCAGCCTGGGCCCCATGGGTCCCCCGCTCCGTCTCTCTCTGCTTCCTCCCGACAGGCTGACAGGCCGCCACCGCCAACGGAGAAGGGCCGGTGCCGCCGCCGCCGCCGCCCTGAAAGGTGCGCGGCTCCAACTCTAAAAGAAAAAAATATTTAAAATCGGAGCCAAAATGGCTCCAATTGACTGCGCATGCGCTGAAACTCAATCTGACGCATGCGCAATGCATCAGATTGAGTTTCTGCGCATGCGCAGTCAATTGGAGCCATTTTGGCTCTGATTTAAAAAAAAATTCTTTCGGTGAGGCGTCCGGAACCGGACGCCTCAAAAGTGGACTCCCCTCCCGGAGAACCCTCCGAAATTGGTCCTACCGGTTCCAGGGAACCGTCTGGAACCGGGGACATCCCATCACTGAACCCGTACCTTCCCTTTTATTTTGTGAGATGCATTCCCCAGGAGATACATTCCCCCTCTTTCATCACATATGCTTAGCCATCCCTTTGTCTTCCAGTATTCTTCTAAACTGAATTGTTTGCTCAGCTTAGAGCATATTTGGCACAGACAAAGAGATGAATCACTGGACAGACACTGGAGAGATAGTAAGGAGGCAGCAGTCCTAAACTGGGGAGGATTTGTGGCAGCAATTGATAGATAGATACCTATGACAGTGATAATCTATGACATGGCTAATCTTTCAGGGGTTATATGGCAATGTTGTGAATGGCACAGAAGCAAGATGTTGGAAGAAACAAAGTATGTATACATCTAAAGAAAAAGCATGCATTTGCGCATGCAAATACATCACCCACACAAATCTATCTATACATGCAAATTTGATTCATACATTGCAATCCTATTCTCTCATCTTGTTACAGCCCACTTCCCTTCCACAAAACAGTTGTTAGCCACGCAGAGTAGGAAAATCTCCTAGATGGGTAGGAAATAATAATCATCATCATCATAATCACCATCATCTTTCTCAGCTTCATCCTCCCTAGCTCTCACTGAGAGCTGCTCAAACCTCTCTTGTAACTAAGACTTCAGATAGTTCCTGCTTTTAAAAAAACCCTCTTCCCCTTTTGAGTAAAGGTAGGTTGACACAGACAAGTCCCTTTTCTCCTGCCCTGCTGGAATATTTTTTCCTTCCCCTACCCTTAGCAGATGGCATTGCAAAAGAGAGGGACTTTTACCTTTATGGGGCAAAGGGAAACAGTGTTGAAGCCAGCTGAGGAATGCCGAGGCAACTGAGCATAGAAATGCAGGTAGAGAAGACTTGGATGGCAGTCAAACCAAGAAAGCAGAGATAGAATATTCTGCTTATCCAACCTCGTCTGTTTATAGACCATATTATTCCTTTGCCACCACAATGAGCTTCTGCACTGGAAGCAAGTTCCCTCCTTCCACAACCAACATGGAGGCAGGTTGGGTCACAGTAAGGGATAGATAAACTATTCTTCCCCATCAGCCCATTGGCTAATGCTCAACACCCTGGTTCACTTGCCTGACTCAAGGACACCCAAGGAAAGCATGGAGAAGGGCAGGTGTGGAATGTAGCCAATGGAAAGGGTGCATAGGCTGGGCTTAGTCCAGCTGACCAGAATCTATTGAATTAAAAAAAGTTCCTTTTCTTTTTCTCCTCTGTTCAAGCAGACACCACAGAATACAGCGTTTTCTTGAGCTCACACCCTGATATAATGGAAGTGGAGGCGGTCCTTACCATTACTGAGCTTTGTCTACAATACAAGTGAGATAATTATCTTGTATTCAGATTTCAGTTTTAATTTTTGCTAGAGCAGCTTTTAGGCTGCGACTGGGGATACATTAGATAAAACATTTTAAATTGCTTTTAAAAATAAACTACAAATGTGGGAAACCCAGTTTGTATTAAGAGATGCTCATTTGAAAACTGAGACGGCTTCTAAATCTAGCTCATTGTTTGTCCATGTGTTATATGAATTGGCAGGAAAATTTCCATTTGGAATGAAGAGGGACATATCCCTCAATGCAAACTGCAGGCTTAGGAAAGCTAAGTTTAAAGGTTAATGCCCACAAACCTGATGGGGAGGGGCAACCATACTAGCTTGAGGATTTATGGGAGCTGTAAACTAAAATACACAACTTTCCAGACTCTTTTAAAGGTCTATAAACAGCCGGTGGTAAAAATCTAAGCAGATGTATGGATGAGACCATTAGTTCTGCCTTCTTTCAAACTGAAGAAGAGTAAAAGAAAGCACATAATCAATTTTGGGATCAAAAGTATCATCCAAAATCAATGCTTGTATCATGATGAATCTAGAAGTTCTTGACCACATCATCAGAGTCTGGGAAGTAGGCAGAATATAATAATGGCTGCAATCCAGTCTGCCATTGTTAAGGAGCTGCCTAGACATCTATAAACATACCCCTTTTGCAGGAAAGATGACTGATGTCTTTCATGTTGACTCTCAGAACGCATGCCAACAGAGAGGTCTCTGAGTCCCCTCTCTGGCACACATGCCATAGGTTCGCCTACACTGTCCTAAGCATTCTTGACCAGATCCAATCATTCATAAGCACAGTCTCCCACACCAAAACCCTCCTTCATCCCCAGAAACCACAGAGTTCAGCAGTCAACTGATCTGAGAGTAAAAGGAATACTGTGTGGTTTTTTTTCATTTTATGATTTTAATCTTACAGGATACCATGCCACATCATGAATCTCTCTTCTGCTCAAGCCCTACCCATCATCAAGGATGCTCGTCAGAAGGGAGCACCCATCACTGTAGAAACCACCCATCACTACCTCAGTTTGACAGTGGAATGCATTCCTCCAGGAGGCACCTACTACAAATGTTTCCCTCCAATCAGGGAGAAAAGCAACCAGGTAACAGAATAGGAAGTACGGTACATGGGGAATAAATGAAATGCAATTATATGGGAAAGAGAAAGCATATGTAGACAAATTAAATTGGCCAAAAAAGTGCTCAAAACCTTCATGCACACACATGTACACTGCAAAAGCCCAAATATGAAAATATACAAGTGATGAACCAAGAAAGGACACGTGCAGGAAGAGGTGAAATCTCTAAACATGTAAAAAGAATACTGGAAATGGAAGTAAAAATAAAGGATAAGGTAGGAACTGGGAACATAACTACCAGTCTTTGTTCACATACTACAGTTTTAGATTGTTCTGGGTACATTTGGCTTGGCAAAAAAGTTTATACATTCAGGATTATCATATGGAATTGTTTAAACCAACAAACAAACATGCAGACAAAATAAAAGAAAAGATCAGTCTCAACCTTTTTACTAGCAATTGCCTGGTGATACAGTATCATAGCATTTGACTATTTTAATGCATTAAACCTATTTATCCAGTTCAGTTTCTTGTGTTTGATGTGCTTGAAATATGAAGCAAACCTCCCTAAGGAAACAATGGTTTAAACTTTTCCACAATCTAGGTCCGTCTTTTGTTCAATCCCTGAATGAGCCAAGAAGCAAAAGGCAAACCTGTCTTTACATTTTATCCCCCTTTGCAAGATTTTCAAAGAGGTGCAATGCAATAGTAATAAAAGTAGAAAGGGAGAGAGCAAAACTGCATATTTAGATTGATAAACAGATAATCAAGGAATACCTTCTTACTTTGAATGAGTTCAAATCCCCAGTACCAGATGAACTACATCTAAGAAGTAGATATAGAAGTAACTGGCTGAAGAGATCTTAGAGTCACTATCTGTCATTTTCTTGAAATAATGGAGGATGGGTGAAGTGCCAAAAGATTGGAAGAAAGCTAATGTCCCTATCTTCAAAAAGGGCAAAAAAGAGGAACCAGGGAACTACAGACCAGTCAACCTGACATTAATCCCAGGGGAAATTCTGGTGTGGATTATAAAACATTGGACTAAAAATAACAAAATGAAATATAACTGGAATAAGTGTAGAGGGAAAATGAAACACATAGTTCCACGATGCGGGATACTTGGCTCAGTAATATTATGAGTGAGAAGTATCTGGGATTTATAGAACACAATCTGAATATGAACTAACAGTGCAATCTGGCTGCAAAAAAAAGGCAAATACTATTTTAGGCTGCATTTGCCAGGTTGACATTGCCAAGATCTTCAAATCACATGTGTTCAGGACTGGTTAGGACTCATTTTGAGTATTGGTTCCAGTTTTGGACACCACACTTTAAGAAGGATGCCAACAAACTGGAACAATTTCAGAGGAGGACAACAGGGATGATCAGGAGACTGAAAACCAAGCCCTATGAAGAAAGACTGGAAGAACTGAATATGAGAAAAGAAGACTAAACGGAGATAATATAGCAATTTTTGAATACTTGAAAGAAAAGGCCAGGATCTTTTCTCAGTCATCCCAGAATGCAGGGCATAAAACAGGAAGCCAGATTTCTGTTGAAGAACATGAAAAACATCCTAAATGTAAGAGCAGTACATCCATGGAACCAATTACCTCAAGAGGTAAGAGGGGCTATGCTTTGTCACTGGCAAACAACATACAATTGTACCTCGCTTAAAGAGCATACCTCGCTTAAAGAGCATAATGCGTTCTACAGGATTGCTCTTTAAGCGAGTTTGCTCTTTAAGCGAAACACCATTGTAAATGACCAAGCGGGGGGAGGATTGTGAATCCTGATTTATTTGTTAAGCAAGTTTTTGGTTGGTTTTATTTGTTAAGTGAAGCGAACATTCAGAGAATAATCTGCTCTTTAAGCGAGTTACTCTTTAAGCGAGGCTCTCAGTGATGGGATGTCAAAAATTCTACTACCACGCCATGACGTCACGGACGTCATGGGCGTGGCCAATGTCATGACGTCATGATGTCATGGGCGGAGCCAACGTCATGACATCATGACGTTGTGGGCAAGGCCAAAAAAAATAAAAAAAATAATAAACACGCACACAGACCCGTAATTAACTTAAAGAAATAAAATAAAGAAATAAATAAAATAAAAATTAAATAAAAGTACAACCACCCACCCAAAACACAATTAAATCACCCACCCACCCACCCAAAATATAAAAGCCTCACTTACCTTCCGTGGCCGCAGCCAGAGCCGGGCCGAAAAGGCAACGGCCCGAGGAAGCTCCAGGCGCCCGACAGAAGAGGATGCGGCGGTGGCGAGCCCCGCCGGGTTTACCCAGGGCATGGGGGTTTGTTGGGCCCAAGACCCTAGGACGGCGCGGCGCGGGCGGACGGCGCGGCCAGGCACCAACGTGCCTGTGGGAGCCAGGTAGCCGGCTAGGGGAGGTGCCCTTCTCTTAGGGCTGCCGCCGCTGCTGCCGGAGCCAGTTTGCTTGTGTTTCCGCAGCGAGAGGGAGGACGAGGTGAGAGCCGGGGTATGTGTGGGGGGCAGCTCGGCCGTCTGGAAGCCTTCCCGGTCGGTGTCGAATTGGGGGGGGGGGAGACCCTCCTCTTGTCTGCCACTCCCGCCATTCAGCCTCCGGCAGAGCGACGAGGTCGTCTCGCCCGCCCTGCCACCCGTTTGTCCTCCCTGTTTCTGCGGGGCAGGGTGGCCTTGTCTCCCCCTTGCGAGGCTGGTGGTTCCCACCCTGACCCTTCCCTTCTCCGAGGGCTGCATTTTTGCTGAAATGTGAAATTCAGTTTCTTCTGTAAAGTCGGCCCTAGTGGGCTGTAGAGCTGGAGGCTGGGAGGGGGGAGATAAATGAATGGACGGGGAACCTCCCATCCAGCTTCAGAAGATTTTTTTTTTTAAAATTGGAGCCATTTGGCTCCAATTTAGTGCGCATGTCCAGAAACTCAATTTGACGCATGTGCAATGCGTCAAATTGAGTTTCTGCGCATGCGCAGTCAATTGGAGCCATTTTAGCTCAGATTTTTTAAAAAAAAAATTCTTTCGGTGAGGCGTCCGGAACCGGACGCCTCAAAAGTGGACTCCCCTCCCGGAGAACTCTCCGGGATTAGTCTTACCGGTTCCAGAGATCCGTCTGGAACCGGGGACATCCCATCACTGGAGGCTCTCTTTATGCAAGGTTTGACTGTATTTACAGCCCACCTTCCATATACTGAGACTACCAGAGAGGTATGGAAGATAATAGCCATATGATCTTGCCTAGAATTTTTTTGCTATCTAAGTCAGCATGTTATGAACTTGACAAAATAATCTACTCCTAGAGCAACAGATTGGTAAATTCAAACTCCTACATGGTTTGTTTCTATGTTCATGGCTCCTATTGATATGACATGATATTTATGAATTAGTATATAAATATGTTTCTATAGCAAAAAATTTCCATCCAAGGCATACTACCAATATCAGAATTTGGACCACACCACCCAGAACTCGCAACCAGCATGGCCGCTACTTGTGCTGATAAGAAAATTCAGAGACCTGTGGTATAATAAAGCAAATCCCCATATTCTGACTCATGTTCACATGATCTACCAATTCAGTCTGCTTTCCCTATGCATGCCATTTTGCCTTGTCACACCAATTAGAGTTAACTGTCAGATGTAAGCTTTTCTTTGAGGGTTTATCTTGGAGCTAGAGATTCTTGTTGAAATTGTACGTTTTAATTTGAGGTAAACATAACTAATAATTTTTGCTTGCAGAAATATCACTGGCTAAGTTAACCATGGGCTTTGACATCTGGAGAACTGTTAAAATGTCTTCTTGACAGAACCTGTTTCTGTCTTCTGTTCATGTGTCCAGGAAATGCTGTGGGCAGCTTTGCGTGTAAGAGAGATAGACATGGTTGTCTCAGCTCATACAACTTGTCTCCAAAACGTGAGAGATTCAACCAGTGAAGATTTCTTCAAGGCTAAAGCAGGCATTGCCTCACTACAATTTGGTGAGAATTTTATGCATTACATTCTTATGATAATGTGTCAATATGCTTTTTTTGTTATCTTCAAACCTTGCAAAGAATAGAAACAATTATTTTTGTAATCCAAGAATACTGGAAGTTGTTCTATATAAAATCAATCTATCTGTCCATATGACCAAAATTGTATGATAAGCACATTTGTGAAAGTCTACATCCATGAGCGTCCAATCTTTGTCATCTCCATGCTGTTTCATCTTTTTTTAAGGGTTAGCAATTTTTTTTAACAAATCCCTTTTCAAATATAACATGTTGGTGCACATTTTAAATTGCACACATTGTTTCAATCAGTCATTGACTAAATCATGTTTAAGGACTGTTTTGGATACAAATGAAATGTGGATATTTTCTATACACATTTTTCAATTGTGCATATATTGTTGGGGCATATCCAGAGCCAACCCATTTATATGGGTGGTCTAAAGCACAAATTTCAGTTAATTAGCCAGGTTGTGTGGGACATATGAATGAAGACAAAGATGTAGAATGTTGAACTAAAATCACATTCCTCCACAGGGCTCCTTCTGGCTTTCTGATTTCATTACTTAAACAACTGTTTCATTTTCCAAGTTACAGTTGCTTGAAAATAATTAATGCCAAATCCTAATTACCAAAAAGAAAATCCAAGAAAACTTCACTAAATTTTATTGCTATCAGCAGTGTGGATCTTGGGATAAGCTATCACTTTTTGCTAGTTTGATGAAATACAGCTGAACAGCTTCTCAGGCAGAAGTCTTCCAATCTCACTGTTCTAACTGGAGATGTCAAGGTTGAATTTTATACCTTTAGTACGTGAAGCAATGGAGAACAGGTGAGCTCAGATCTTTCCTCCAGTTAGACCATGGCAGTGGTGGGCTCCAAAAAATTTACTACCACACTGTGGGCATGGTATGGTGGGTGTGGCCTGGGGAAAAGCCCTGTGTTGCACCTGAATTAGGACTACTTTATTTCAAAACTTGGATGGGTGTATCATGTAAGGAATCCTCCTTCTGGGGACCTTAACATGCCTTCCTGTTACCCCTCACCATTTTACCTTCTTACCAGCAGCGTCTGCCCTTCCTGTTTGAGTCCCAATTCAAAAGACACAAAGGGATCTGGTTAATTACATTTATTAAGAAATTAAAGGAAATGAGTATAGCATAAGGAATCAAGGTTGCAATAATAGTAATTCAAACTAATACAAAAAATAAAGAAAGCTTAACTGGTTGCTCAGGCCCCTAGGCCTTTATCTGACTCACAGTCACATTGTGTGAGGCCCTCCCACAGCTGGTCCATGGTGAAAGAGAGCAATTGTTTCCTGGACAGTGATTTTATTATCCTGGTATCATTTTTCCCACATGGGAACATCTAGCCAATAGTAATTTATTTACATTTTTCTGAGCCAGATTGGAATGTATGTACCGAACTCCTAAACGTACATATTCTCCATCTTGAGGGGATAAGCACATGGTGAAACAGAGATCAGAGAAAAGCACATTTTAAATGGGACTTTCTATGACATGGGGCCAACCAAAATTTCTGCTACCTGTTCTGGCAAACTGGTGTGACCCTGCTGATGCCCACCACTGGATCAGGGGTCAGCAAACTTTGCTGCCCAGGTGTTCTTGGACTTCAATTACCAGAAACCCAAGTCAGTATACCTGCTGATCAGGGTTTCTGGGAATTGAAGTCCAAGAACATCTGGAGAACCAGGTTTGCTGACCTCTGAGTTAGACGAATAGGCATCCTGCTGCTCAATGTGCTATTGAGCAACAACCCATTTGATGCCTCTTTCCCCATTTAAATTAAAAAGTACATCATATATCATTTTTTCATTAGGTAAGCTAAGTCAATCATCTGAGTTGGAACAAAGGTTTTGGTAGCCAAATCCCATACACTGGTTGATTGTCTAGGTAAAGCAGGAGAGGGGCAAGGTTTTATTTTCCTTCCTTTTGTTCAGCTTCCATTACCATATAATATGTGTGAGGGAAGACTGAGGAACCATTCACTGTGGTGTGTAAGGTGGCAACATGCCTGGCTGGACATCCTGCTATGTTAATGGAGTAGACCATACAGCCAGCGACTCAACACTGAGTGTTGGGCAGTAGTAGATAACCTGACTTCCTAAAGGTGCCAACAGATACGGGCAGATGAGTCCCTCTAGTTGGGGTGATGGTCTCCCTCAGGGGAGAAGATGCCACTGGAAACTATTATATAGGGCCCAACAGCAAAATGAACAGAGGAGGAACCATTTTCTGATTCCCAATGGTCATGGAGACAGAAGAAGCCATGCCAGAAGAAGCCATTCCAGGCACACCTTGTCAATATCCTCAAGGCTGCGGCAGTTCATTGCAGTCCCAGTGTTAAATCCTGCATGTCTCATTTCATATGTGCAGCAGGAGATGGCTCCATGATCATAGTGTGTGGGCCACTTCATGGCAAGCTGGGATCTACCTTAAACAAATTCACACCAATGACATTTTTCCTGCTTCAGGAAAAAACACATTCTCAGATACGAATTGCAGCTGCCACCAGTAAAGTGGCAATGGAGATAACAGAAGAAGGAGATGGTGAAAATGGCCACTCCACTCACTTCATCCAGAAAAGCTCCACATTCTGATTACCAAGAGAAGGATCAATGTTGGATCCAACACACTGTATTTGAATCCTTTGTATTTGAGTGTTCAGCAATGCCAAGATTGGAGTCTCTAGCACAGTTGTTACAAATTAGTCCCACTAATTCAGTGGTTCCCAACGTGAGGCCCACGCCTCACAGCAGGACTTCAATTCCCAGAAGCCTAATTCCCAGAATTGGCTGATCACTGCTTTGGGGAATTGACTTAGATTTCTGGCAACTAAAGTCCAAAAACCAAAGGCAGGAAAACACTGCACTAAATGCTTATGAATGTGTAAGTAAATTATGGCTTGTATTCAATTTTAAAAAAACCTTAATTGTGATTGGAAATTATACAGGTCTTCCTCTCTTCTGGACATCTGCCAAATCCAGAGGGTTCTCTTTGCATGACTTAGTGCAGGTGATGTGCAAAAATCCTGCCATTCTGAGCAGACTGGACGGTCGCAAAGGGTCACTTAGACCAGGGATGGATGCAGATTTGGTGATCTGGAATCCAGAAGCAGAGTTTGAGGTAAAGATGGGAAATTATATATTTGGAGGGAGGGATTCCTAAATAAATATGCTAGCTTTTTAAGATGCCACCAGTCTTTTGTTTTTATTTTTTATTCAATATCAAATGCAAAAGTAAAAGTAAAAGAGCTAGACTCATGATAGAAGAGTCCAAAGTGTCATTTGCTCTTGGTGATTACTAGTATAAAAATCATGGCAGAAATGTTATTTCATCCAAGCACTTCTGAATTTTATATATGCTTCTTAGCAAGTGAGTAACCCTGACAAACTTAGTTTTCGGTCTGAGGAATCCACTATTATACAGCCAACAGTGTGGGCATTATTCTTATCTCACAACCTGCTTTAGGAGATCTATAAAAATATTCATTTATAAATTCCAGTCCTGTTAGGGATATGACACTCGGACAAGAATGTCAGGTTGGTGAGAAGACCCCAAGGACACCAACATACACAGGACTAGTGTGTATAACAAATACTTTCTCTCCACCTTTCTCTCCCAGGTGAACAGAGATGTAATTCACCATAAAAATAAGGTATGGGAAGTCTTATATTTACTGTACTCTCATCGCATTACTATTTTATCCCAATCTCCAGACTGCTGAAGTTCACTGTATTTTTCACCAAATTCTTTGTCCTCTATTTAAGATATATTTTACACAAATGAGACATTCCAGGTATCAGTTAATATGGTGATAAATAATGGAATGAATTAGATGTTTAGTTGTCTTATCTCCATCTATTAGTCTATCTTGAGAGAGCAAAAAATAGAGGAGAAAAGAAAGGCAGCTAACAAATAAAATACCAGGAAGGATCTGTCTCAAATACAGTACAGTACTCTGAGATGTACAAGAAAAACACTTTGAATTTAGCAGGGCTGTAGACAGAGGGGGGCCGTGTGTGTGTGAAAACTATCCTGAGCTAACAGTCTCCCCAACCCAACCCAACCCATGACGGCAATACTGTATATGTGAGTGTGACATTGTAGACCCTCCTGAAAATTTTTTGGTCAATGTTGTAGACCTCTGTTGGAGTTCTGAATCAGAGTAGGATAGTGGCTAGTGATCAAGAGTTTGTTGAAGCTAAGCCAAGAACTTTGTTGACACTTCCCCCTGAGCCTAATGTGCCTGAAAAGTAAAATATTTCCTGTTCCTCCTCTGCAGCAAACCAGTGGTGCAGAGACCATAGCATATGGAAGAAAACTAGAATGAAATGAAGGTGTTCAGTATTTGACTAGCAGGTTGCCCATCAGGAGGGGGCTTAAAAGTAGAGTGGATGGGAAATCTTAGAGGCCACTGTGTTGAAGCAAATTGCTCAAGTTGGAGGTTTCCATGATGTTGCAATCTCCTACCTTCCTCTTGTGAAAGTACATGCTTATTCCTCTTCCTCTTCTTCTCCTCCCTCCATGCTTAGGCCAGATGTGAAACTGCGAAAATGAAGGCACCTTTTGATGAGTTCATTCTGCAGTTCCTTTCACCTGACCTAGTGTGAGAGAGATCACCAGGGTATGCCCGGTTGTGTTTCAAAGATACATGCTATGGATGGATTGCAACACTCTCATATACTGCACAGTACTGCATTTTGGATTCTTGTTATTTTTACTAATCTCTCTCTCTCTCTCTCTCTCCCCCCCCCCCCCCCCCATCTCAGCTCTCTCCATACTTAGGTTTTCAGCTTTGTGGCAAGGTCTTTGCTACTCTTGTGCGTGGGAAGCTTGTTTATTTGAATGGAAAATTTGCAGCCAAAACACAAGGAGACTTGCTTGAAACTGAGAGAAAGATATCAACAAAAGTTTCCAAACCATACTATTAGTGGGGAGGCCATTCTGGCCAAATAAAAGTGCCATAGGAAATCTGAATGAAAAAAAAAACATGTGGAGAGTGACTAGAGAGAAGAATAAATAACAAAGAAACAACTGTCATCATACGATAAGAGCAACAATAGTGTCTTCAGACTCTCCCTGACAATGGAACAGGAAAACACAACAAACTCTAGTATTCTTGGTTTGTTATGTATTCACTTCCTTTCTAGTTGTATAAATGAGTCTAATAAAAATTCAGAACAAAATTAATATTGCTATTGTTATTTACCCTGCTTCATGAATCCTTTGCAATTGTTGATATGAAAATGTGATACATGAAAATAAGGAACTCCATTTTTATTGTTATTAATAAAGATTTTCCCTGATGGTTGTCCCTGCCCCCCTCACACGTTTGCACAAGCAGCACACTTACACATGTACATTCACACAGGCACGTTAGCTAACACGCATCACCATGAACGCAAGCAAAGCAGTGGAAGATCCGGCAAACGTTAAATCTCCTGCTTTCTCCACAGAAATGCATAGAACAGTGGCAACCAATGTAAGCACCATTGTAACCTGCTAACACGTGGGAAGGTTTTCATTATACCAATTCAGGTCAAATATGCCTGCTATATTACAGGATTCAATGTATTCATAAATCAAGAAATTGAATAAATTATTCTGACATACAGTATTTG
Source organism: Furcifer pardalis (assembly GCA_030440675.1). Lineage (NCBI taxonomy): Eukaryota > Metazoa > Chordata > Lepidosauria > Squamata > Chamaeleonidae > Furcifer > Furcifer pardalis. The sequence goes on from CP126890.1 coordinate 247,110,734, forward strand.
CTGGCGTATAAGACTACTTTCCCCCCCTGAAAAACATGCCTCCAAGTGGGGGGGTCGTCTTGTACACCGGGTGCACTTCAGTTGGGATAGACATAGCTGCCCATAGTGGCCTCCCGATGCTCACCCGGTGCCCATAGTGGCCTCCCGATGCCCACCAACCTCATTCTACATACCATCCAGTATCGCGCGATATCCAGCGTGGCTCCGGCAAGCATCAGCAGTGAGACAGGGGTGCCTGCCTTTTCGGCATGACCGGCCTGTTCTGCTCGGTGGGAAGCAGCAGCGCTCTGCCCCACCCCTTGTCTACGCAGAGCTCGCACATGCACACTTGCGCACTAGTGCCGGCCACAGGGAGATGTTGAAATCAAATCTGATGTTCTTTTATGTTTTATTTGGTGTGTGGAAGTTGTGCAGAAGAGGGGGTAGTCTTATACGGCAAATATATAACAAACTCTATATTTTGAGTGGAAATGTTGGGGGGTCGTCTTATACGCCCAGTCGTCTTATATGCCGGCAAATACGGGTATTTACATTATTTAAAATGTTCAGAGGGGGGAAAGGCCATAGTCTAAATCAGCCTCTAAACATCAAATAGCAAGAGAGACAACTGCATTCAAAGTCAGAATTGTGCAGCTAAGGATAAAGATAGTTTTGTCCTAATATTCTGCAGATAGCATTGAAAGAACTAACCATTGCTAATATGCATGGGCATTGGAGATGCTTGAAAAGAATGTATAATAACAGAGATTACTGTTTCTTTAGGAATGTCTAGGACAGGGGTTCTCAACGGTTTCATGCCCAGACAGCTGAGTGGGCCAAACTGATGGTTCCCCCTCCCCATAAATGCTGCTGTAAAACACATCCACAGCTGTCGCAGGTGCATGTAGAGTGCATTTAAGACAGCCGTGGGTGCATTTACAGCTGTTGCAAAAGTGTCTGCTTCCGGTAGCGGTGGCTGCAGGCCACATGAAGTGGTGCCGTGAGCCAAGTCCACCCCATGGGCCATTGGTTACAAACCCCTGGTCTGCGATTTCTTCCTACAGTAGACCCCAGAGCAGGGGTATCCAGTGGGAAACCCTCCAGATATTGTTGGAGTTCAGTTCCCATCTGCATAGGCAGTGGTATGCCACAACTTCTTGTTCAGCAAGTTATAGAGAATTGCTCTTTGCCCTATTCACTGTCAGGAGAATGGCCACCTCAGATGGTTGCCTCAGGCAAATGATTTTGAATACAGTCAAACCTCGCATAAAGAGCACCTCACTTAAAGAATAACTCGCTTAAAGAGCAGAATTTTCTCTGAATATTTGCTTCGCTTAACAAATAAAACCAACCAAAAACTCGCTTAACAAATAAATTGGGGTTCGCAATTCCCCCCACAATTGATCACTTACAATGGTGTTTCACTTAAAGAGCAAACTCGCTTAAAGAGCAATCCTGTGGAACGCATTATGCTCTTTAAGCAAGATACAACTGTACTGTAAAAGAGAAATGTGTCCAGACATTTGATTTATTGTTGCCATGAAGAACCACTTGTCTGATTTTCTATGGTTAGCACTAAAATAACTACCTTTGTATACTATACAGTTGAGTTTCGGGGGGGGAGTGCCACTTGCTTCACTGCTTCAGACAGCAAAATGTCTTGTCCTGCTGAGGCAGGGAAAGTAAACAGACACAGTTATTTGTTAACTCTTTTATTAAAATAGAAGCTGCAGCTTTTCACAAACTATTAACAGAAGATTGCTTTGAAGATTGCTTCATAGTTGTTCCTGAACCACTATTCGGCAAATATATATATATTGTTTTGTGTAATGAATTTTGAATTTGGAAAGCAAATTCCAAAGGAGACAAAAAGATTAATTTGTTTTGTATTATTTTTAGTACAAATTTTAGTTTGGATTTATTGATTTGAGACATAAATCAGCCTCAAGTGGAAGAGTCCAAGTTTGGCTCCTCTCTGAAGCAACTTCTCAGGCAAGCAATTTTTATGTGGATTACAGGAACTTTGGGGTCCTTCCTGGGGAGAAAACTTTGTTCACCTGATATTTAATTTTAAAGCTGTTAGAAAGTGTAGCACTTCTAGGCAAGGAAGGCTGAAAACTTTCAAAAGCAGAATCCTTTGGAAAAAACCAGAAAGGTAAGTCAATTGGAAGTCACAGGTTTTTTAAGTTAAGCTCCTCTTACCTGGATCCTAAAGGCCTGTGATAGAATAAAGGAAGATGTATAGCCTTTGAGTAATTGGAAGATATTTTTTCCCAGAATGGCAGATAACCAAGAGAAAACTGCAGCACTTATCATACCTAAGATCTGTTTGTTTGGTTTGACCCCTTCCATTTTTTCCTCTTGATCCCTCTATTTAAGGTCAGCGATGAGCCCTTTGCTCCTAGTGCTGCAGGCAGCAGGCTGGACTCGTGTTCGGTTGCTCTCAGTTTCAACTCAGTGTTGCCGCAGCATGTCTTCTCAAAAACTTTGGGTGTCACCTCCTCCACCTTTGCTACAGCCCCTGTTTGTGCCAGACAGGCTGCTGCTGGGCCCGGGGCCCTCCAACTCCCCTCCTCGGATCCTGTCTGCAGGGGGTCGACAGATGATAGGACACATGCATAAAGAAATGATCCAGGTAAACACTACAGTCATAACTTCTCTTGAGATTCATCTAGGATTCCTAAATCATCTTCTATTTATAGCTTTCCCAGATTGGAAGCATCACTCCAATATAATTTTTCTTTAAAGGAATGTGGTTTTCTTAATTTTTTTAAGTGTAAATTTTAAATAGTGTCTGCAGTGGATTAGTGGTTAAGATGTTGAGCTTAACGACCAGAAGTTCAGCAGGTCAGCAGTTCAAGACCCAAGTACTATGCAATGGAGTGTCCCAGCTCCTGCCAACCTAGCCATTTGAAAGCAAGAAATTGCAAGGAGATAGATAGATACCACTTTGGTGTGAAAGGTAACAGTGTTCCGTGTGCTCCAGCATCTAGTCATGCCTGCCACGTGACCTTAGAAACATCTGCAGATGCAGACAGTGCTGGCTCTTTGGTTGTAAATGGAGATGAACACTGCACCCTAGTCAGACACAACTGACTTTCAAGCAAGGGAGAGCTAAATTTTAAATAACCTTATTGACTAAAGAATACAGCTACATTCCATAACTATACTTCTTTATACACAAGTATTTATCAGTTATCACTAAGTCAGTTCAGTAATGGGAATGTCCTAGACAGGAACATTTCTTGAGATTGCTTCATTACCTGAGCCCAGACACACTTCAGGTTTCCTTGTGGTTTTGATCTACTAAGCCTATATGGATCTCTTTGGGAGTGGGGGCGGGGGGGGGGAGAAATCCTATTTTAAAACAATATTTGGAGAAAGACCCTTTTTTAAACTTATGCAATCCATTGCTGTTAAGGTAGTTGTAATATCTAATAGATTTAATTCTTCTGCAACTCAGTTTGGAAATTTGTTCTGGCTCTATTCTCTGGGAAAGACTGTTCTCAATCCTAGTAATAGAAAACAATTTTTAAGCCATTATGAACTCTGGAAGCTCTGTGTTGATATGTATCCAGAAGCCCCATGTGGCATTAAGGACTTGTACAACATGTGCTTTCAGAAGAGGGGCTTTTACTACCAATTAGACTGTCACAATCAATCTGCTATCTATCAAATTAGATGCTGTTGATCAAACCATGATGCAGACATTCTGCTTTTCCTTTCTTAAGCAAGAAATAAAAATAATCAACAAGACCTTTTCTACAATGTAAAAAATAAATTAATACAGAATCAAATGCATGATCTCAAACCTAACATGTTAAGTGGTACTTTGTAATATAGCTTCAAAACAATAGGTTAACTTTTTCAGTCTATTTTAAAAATGTACATAGAACTTTTGTGGCATCACACAGTTAACTTTCCCCCCTGTGAATGAGGATTCAGGGGTCACAAGTGTAAAAGCCTTCATACCAGTAGCTTTTGGGGAAACTGTTTTAATGCTGCCTATCTTCTTTGTTGCCTTCAGATAATGGATGAGATCAAGCTGGGAATTCAGTACGCTTTCCAGACCAAAAACCCCCTCACATTGGCCATCAGTGGCACTGGTCATTGTGCCATGGAAGCTGCTCTTATGAATATGGTGGAGCCGGGAGACAAGGTCTTGATTGCTGTAAATGGCTTCTGGGGTGAACGAGCAATGGACATTTCCAAGAGGCTTGGTATGCACGCCATATTTTGCTCTATATTTAAGTTAATCATGTTTGAAATAGCTCTTGCTAGAAGCTAAGTCATTCTCCAATTTCCTAAAGAAAATGTGTTGCCAGTTCAGCACCTTAGAACTAAGGTAGTAATATTAGCATATCAACAAAAGTGGTGCTCCCTAAAAAGTCTGTTTACCATATTTGCTGGCGCATAGGATCCATTTCCCCCTTTAAAATACACTAGGAAAATGGAATGTGTCTTGTACTGTATATAGTGGCATATAGTGGGCTATTTTGGTAATACCGGGGTGCATCTTATACCTCCACTGGAGGTACAAAATAAGAACACATTCAATAGTCTTATTAATGTCAGAGTATTGTCATATAAACAATAAATACTCTTTTTAAAAAATATATATTTTATTATTTCCTTATTTACCAACACTATTTACAAAAAACATACAATCAAATAGTACATGTAAAAACATAGAACATATAAAAACATAACATCCGTTCTCCCCCCCAGTGCTGTACATTAGGAATTTGTCTCCCCTAATATTCCATCTTTACTCTTCCCAAAATTTCTGCATATCCGGACTTGGCACCATCCCCTCCTCGTTTGATAAACCATGTGTTACATAGGGTTTCCATATTACCAAAAATCATTATGTTTTGATACTCTTGTGGCACATTAAAGGTTAGTGATTTTTCTTAGGCTACAGCATATTTCATCAAAATAATAAAATATAAGAAAGTGACCAATTCAGAAATTAGTAACTGTTGTAGAAACTAATTTGTTTTGCTATAATTTGCAAACAAAAACAAAAACCCACACACTCCACTATGGAATTACTCTTTGTCTTTCATAATTTTGGGCTCTAAAGATATCTAGGTCAACTGAACAAGTTGAGGTGTGTGAGCTGCTCCATAAGTCTTGACTTTTGACTAATGGGAGATGGAACCAAACAATATTGGAAGGCTGTTTTATATAATAAGTTCGGGAGAGCTGCAGGTTCACCACTCTTCCTTTTTAACTTATAGTCACTTGCTATGATCCCAACTGACATCAGTGAACCTGTGCCTATTCACATGGAAGAAAAGTTTCTGTTACTGTGAACAGGACTATTTCTTTTCATGCAAGCAGCAGGTACAGATAACTCAACATGGGAATAATTAAAGCCCTTATTCCTCCCATGCCAAGGTCTTTAGCAGACCCTCCCAGTGCCTGTGTACCTTTAAAAACCTTCAATGCAATAGCACAACACAATCTTTCTCTTTTATTTCTATGTAACAACTAAGAGGAGCACATCATGCATTTGACAAATTGGGGATACAAATTAGTTTTTAGAGTGACACTAGACTCCTAATTTTTTTTTGCAAGATAATATAATACAGTACAGTACTTCTGAAACATGACTGCTGCTTCTTCTTAAAGGGAAGGTCTGCCATTTTAGTTACTACTCAGTCTCTTAATACTGAAATGCCTAATTCTTTCTTATTATTTAACTAGACTGTACATTGGCAGTTCTCATGGAATCTGACTGGACTTTGATAAGCTACTACTCTGTGCTCAAGTTAATGTATGACTATTGTCCAGCAGAAAAGTTAGTCAGTCACTCATATAACCGGAACTGGTGGTTATTATTTTCTGTCCAATAAGAAATAAGACTGCATTTTTCAATTCCACCAACTGAAACACTAATCCATTTTTATCCTTACTGTTCTTACTGTTGAAGACCTAGAGCCGTGATGGCAAACCTTGGCACCCCAGGTGTTCTTGGACTTCAATTACCAAAAGCCTAGGTCAGCACTCCTGCTGATCAGAGCTTCTGGAAATTGAAGTCCAGAAGTCCAGAAATTGAAGAACATCTGAAGTGCCAGGGTTGGCCATCACTGACCTAGAGTCACTCCATGTTCACTTTACTTCAAGGTCCCTTGAAGCCACAGGGAAAAAGTTCCCAATTTTGCAAAGGACAGCTCTGCTGCATGCAACAGTTTATCTAACATAAAACAAAGCTCTTTTGATGCCTTTTTTATGCAATGGCTTCCTGTTTTTTTTAAAAAATACTTCTTTTAAAAATCTGTTATTGCTCATCACTGGTTGAAAATAATGATGCAAGAAACCTATCCTTCTCCTGCCTGTATACAAATTATTCTCATTCCTCATCTAAAGTCTTCAAGCTGTGTATGTATTATAATCTGTTGATGTTTAAACTTGAGCTCAAAATATGTTCAGATCGCATTGCGACACATTCAGTTCCTTCTGAATCAAAATACACAAAAATGTTAGCTTTTGCAGGTAAAATTGAATATGCACTGTTTTCTAGTCAGGAAAATACAGCCTAGTCAACTATAATCTCTACTATCTCCCTTGATAATTTTTCCTATTCCTCGCCCATTCAGAAACTGAAGCTCAGTGAAAGGCAGCTGGAGCTGGGAAGGATATTTGTCCAAAATTTGTAGTCTGGAATGAAATCCATGGTTCCTGTCCATACATAATTTGATCATAAGGAATGTAGAAGGCAGCCATATACTGAATTTTCTGCAGCCTCAACACTGATTTCTTCCATTGCTTTGCATTTAATTTCTCATGACATTGAAGTAAAGGAATGTCTAATTTATTACCTTGTAGGAGCTGAAGTACGTCAGCTGGTAAAGAATCCTGGAGAGTATTTTACTCTAGAAGATATTGAGAAGGTGAGTTGTGGACAAAGTATGCTCAAAGTATAAACAGACTATGTGGATTGAATAAATGTAATCTTTTCTCTTCCTGATGGAAATGACTGCGACAACCCAGTCAGGAATTTAGTAACCCTGTCTAGTGAGGTCATGTTGCCACTCTTTCTCCCCATCCCAATTTGTTAAATTCAGACTTTCTCTCTCTCCCCCCCCCCCCCCCCATCACTTGTCACAGGGTTTGATGCAACATACTCCACTTTTGTTCTTCATTGCGCACGGAGAATCTTCCACTGGAGTGGTTCAACCACTAGATGGCCTTGGAGATCTTTGTCACAGGTCAGTGGGGCGGGGGGGGGGGGGGGGACGACAACATCATTTCTCTCAAGGATAAAGCCACAATGGATGTCCTCTACAGTGATAGTTTGGCAAAGTTGTTTCAGGTTAATTTCTTTTAAAAAACAACCCAAAATATTTTATTTTAAATTTTATATTTATTCAATGTGTATTTAAAGACAACAAAACCATGTGTGATTTTGCCCTTAACCCATACATTCCTTTCCATGATTTCCTTTCCTGGTAACCTGTCTGTCTTTAATACTTACAACCATACAAGAACATTCAGGCCAGAATAAATTACTGTTGAAGACAGGGAAGGAGGAGGGAAGTAAGTAAAGGGTGACCTTGGAAAGTGATGTCATTTTAGCAGCTTTCACGGTCCCATCTCTTTCTAAGTCAGTCACCAAATAATTCTAGGAAAACAGAACATGTATATTTTAATATAGTTCCCTCCTCCCTCCCATTGGAGTCTATTTTTTCCCATTCCCAGCCTCATGCATGAGGTCTTCTGTCCAGAATTCAGTTAAAACCAAACAAGAAAATTTGTGTGTGTGTGTGGGGGGGTGTTGCGCATGTGCACATGTGCACTTGATAAAGTGACATGGGTTCTGGTCTGGTATGTGAGCAAAAGACAATAAGATAATACCAGAAGATTACACTCCATTTAGATTCGACCCACTCTATGGCCACTGAAGATTAAGTGTACTAATACTATTACACGGGCCAGTGTTTCAGGCCATGGTGTCCACAAGACTCTCCTTTTCAATCAAGGGACTCCATATAACATATAATTTGGGCCAGCATTCCCTGTCTCATCCAAATACACATGATATTATTCTAATTTTGACTGTATTATGCTTGCTTTAGGTATAATTGCTTGCTACTGGTGGATGCTGTGGCATCACTAGGGGGCTGTCCAATTCTGATGGACCAGCAAGGTGAGAAAGATAAGAGCGTCTACTAATGTAACGAGCACTGTTGGGTTTTTTACTGTGAGATTTTACAGAAAGTGCGCTTTCTAAAGCAATGGGTCCTTTGATGTTTCTAACAAGAATGGCTAGACCTGTGATGGTGAACCTTGGCACTCCAGATGTTCTTGGACTTCAATTCCCAGAAGCCCAAACATCTGTGAATCCACATAAATGGATTTGCTGAGATTCATCTGGCCCATTTGACCTTCCAAGGAGCAGTTGGGGTTGTTTTCTTTTAAGATCAACCTACTCATACTCCAACTTGTGATTCATCCAGGCATGCACTGCGCATTATGTGCTCCGTGTATAAGTTGAATAGACAGGGTGACAAAATGCGGCCTTGTCTTACTCCTTTTCCTATTCCAAACCACTCCGTCATTCCATATCCTGTCCTCACTGTTGCTTCTTGACTCTTGTACAGATTTCTCATGAGACCTGTAAGGTGTTCTGGCATTCCTCTCTTTAATTACTTGCACATTTTGTTGTGATCCACACAATCAAAGGCCTTGGTGTAGTCAATGAAACAGAAATAGACTTGTCTCTGGCATTCCTTTGTTTTCTCCATGATCCAACGTATGTTGGCAATTTGGTCTCTAGTTCCCCTACCTCTTGGGAACACAGCTTGCACTTGTGGTAATTCTCTATCCATGTGCTGTTGAAGCTTATCATGTATTATCTTGAGCTTGTCCTTGCTAGCATGTGGGATGAGCACAATTATTCGATAATTTGAACATTCTTTGGCATTGCCCTTTTTTGGGATTGGTATTAAAAGGAATTCCTAGGCTGAGGTATTCCTATACTCTGTGCACTTATGTTGGCTTTGTGCCACTTAAACCTTCCCTGTATTCCTCCTCAGAATCTGAGAACTGTGGTTTTCTAAATGCTGCCAGAAATTCACTGTTAAATAACTTAATCGCTGCCAGAAAATCACTGTTAAATAACTTAAAGAGGCTAACAGGAATGTGTCCTTTAAATTTAAAAAAATTATCATTCCTCCTAATTTTGCAGTATTTTCTGGAACAAACTACTACTGCATTAACTGTTTATTCAGAGCCAGCTGCACTGCAGAGTTGGACGGATAAGGAAAACCATGTCCAAAGTACTCCTCCAGGTTAAATCTTCTTTCCTGTGTGACATCTGTCAATTGATGGAATGCTTAACAAGTGTTGTTTTTCCCCCTTTACCAAACACACAGAAATTGACGTTCTATACAGTGGCTCCCAGAAAGTCTTAAGTGCACCACCCGGGGCGTCTCCCATTTCTTTTAGCAATAGAGCAAGGTAAGTGTAAATTTCCTTTTGAAATATATTGCCGGCAACAGTGGAGAGGAAGACTGTTCTATGCTTCGCACTGAATCATTTGGGAGAACAATGAAACCAAATCCACAAATGCTTTGCACCTTCTGCCAACAGTTTTGCCCAACCTCTTTTGCTATTTTCCTTATTTCAGCACTACATTAACTATCACATAAAGATTTACATAAGCATTTCTAGTATTTTTGTCTCATTTGGGATCTTGCAATCCAATCACCAAGAAACAACTAGCTAAGTACGTACCTACACTTTCCAGCCAACATTTGCATTCCATCTGTAAGCAACTCATGTTAGAAAAGGTCTACACTTCCCTGATTATTTCTGACAAAGGGCCTAAGTTCATGATAGTAAACCATGGCACTCCAGGTGTTCTCAGACTTCAATTCCCAGAAACCCAAATCTCTGAATGGGTTTACTACATGTATGCAGAATTGAAGTTAAAGAACACCTGGAGTGCCAAGGTTTGCCATCACTGACCTACGTGATGGATTTGAAAATCTTGAGAAACTTGGCAAGAGTGTTCTGCTACCCTACTGATTCATCCTCTGAAGCTAAAAAAAAAATGCTTATATATATGAGATTATCACCTTATTACTGGATCATTCTTATTAATAAAAGGATTGGCAGAGGTGAGACCAGAGGAAGGAAAATCAGCAGAGGCAGGATCAAAAGAAAGAAGAAGAGCTATGGGCTGGAAAGTGACTTTGATCATGTCTAATACGAACCTAACACCAAATGGGAATCCCACCCTTAATCTAGTCTGCCCCTGTTAATCAGCACAATTTTTTAGCACTGAAAGGCAGGTCTGTAATTTCTCACTGCGGGAACACCTCCCTATTCTATGTTTGCTTTGTCAGATAAATGAAAAAGCAAAGAACAGCATTGGGACTCTGAAATGACATTTAATTTTAAATTTAACAACCAATAAAGACCACGTTTCCCCCCAATGCCACTATTATTTCTTCATGTTTATGGCATATTTCTTATTCAGATTCTGTTTTCTGAGAATCTGCACCCAAAAATATTTTTATACCTGCTATACAACTTGTTGGGGTTTTAAAAAATGTTTTTAATGTGTAAGGTTTATAGCACATACTAGGAATAGTGAATATATAGTGCTTGTGGTTTCCAACATCAAAGCTGAAGTGCCTAATTTCTGCCTTTCCATTTTGCCAGTAAGAAGATTTATAATAGGAAGACAAAACCACCCTCCTTCTATCTAGACATGAACGAGCTGGCTACATACTGGGGATTTGATGATAACCCAAGGAAGTGAGTTTTATTATATAGCATTTTTAATGCCCATCTGAAAAATGGTATCCTAGTTTCCTCAAAATGAAATGGACAAGCACTCAGTTCTGATGACTAAACACTGGACTGTTCAGCTGCATGGCCTACAATAAATGACACAATCCCTGTCTCATGTATAGGATGGCATTTGTTGGCAAGGGGAAGGGAAGAGACCTTGAATGGAAGATGAAAGCAAGGTGAAAGGTATTATCCTGCCAATCTCCATTGCAGCCTCCAAGGCTCCTTTCCATTAAAACATTACACTGGATTGGTGGAAACTATAAATTGAGCATAATGTGGTTCTTGGGGACATGAAAGGAGCTTAATTCGGGTATCCCCTGAGTGGAGTTTCTTCTGCAAAAATCCTTTCAATAATAATAATAATAATAATAATAATAATAATAATAATAATAATAATAATAATAATAATAATAATAATAATAATAATAATAATAATAATAATAATCATCATCATCATCATCATCATCATCATCATCATCATCATCATCTGAAGCACAAAGCAACATTACAGTATTTAGTCAAATATTGCTGAGTTGAAAATAGTGTTATGGTATGCAGTTACACAATGGAGAGTGAGGCAATTATTAAAGTATGAATTGTTTGCAAGTTGAAGCTCTGCTCGACACACTACTGAGCCAATTGATTACTCAGACTAATTACTTGAGGTAAAAAGATTCATTATAACAGGATGGTTATTTAGCTTAGTTACAAGAAAATATACAGAAGGTTTTCCTCTATTACAGCTAGGTACTTGGGAAAATAGTAGTACTGTAGCACAAAGAGTGCTCAAAATGACAGTACACTGTACCTTCATCAACAAACCAACAAACACAGCAAACAGAAGCAAGGGATTATGGTCAGGCAATCAAATTTTAGGCAAGCAAACAGGCTTTTCTGATTAGCTAGGAAAACAAACATGCAGACATGTTAGGCTTGGTAACTAAGAGAAATTCCCTCCTTCTCAGGATTATTTGTTAACTTATTGCATGCTGAATTTGCCATATTCCCAACAAAGAGTAAACATTTCCTTACTTCATTATTTCACTCCTCCGTCCTTAACTTACTTTGGGTTGGAAGCAAGACAGCAGATTGCAACATGGTTTCTGATTGGTTCTGCCTATGTGAGCTGGGTGTGTCCCTGATAAGTATAACATATGTTTTTACAGATACCATCATACTGCTCCTATCAACACATTTTTCTGTCTACGAGAAGGTTTGGCACTTCTTGCAGAAAAGGTTAGTCACGCAGGAGATGGTAAGGCAGTTGGACTGAAGAAGGTGGGAGGAATGAGGAGGGAAGACAAATACTGTGATACTATTATTTTCTCCTTCTTGAACTCAATTAGAAATGGGAGTACCGTATATGCCGGTGTACAAGATGACTGGGCGTATAGGACGACCCCCCAACATTTCCACTCAAAATATAGAGTTTGTTATATACTCGCTGTATAAGACTACCCCCTCTTCCGCACACCTTCCACACACCAAATAAAACGTAAAAGAACATCAGATTTGATTTCGACATGTTAATTTATATTCAAATGCTTATGACATGCAGAAAAACTGTCACAAGGCTGTATGTTATCAGACATGTACAGTAAACATAAAACAGTGCAAGTTTATTAAACGTAATTCATCAAAGACAATTCACTAAAGCTGAAAGGAACAATAAAGGAGCTGCCATGCTGTTTGTTTTCTAATCTGTTAACCAAACTGGAACTGTCAATGATAGAAGGAAGATAACAAATAGAGGGAGAGAGCAAGTGCCAGGCAAGTCCCTAGCAAGTTTGCTGGCATGACAGTTTCCCTTTAAAAGCCTTCAAACTCCTGTTTGTCATCTGATATTAAGTTGTTATCTGATCCATCCCATAGGACCTTAACATTATTTGATGCAATTCTCCTCCCCAGATTGCTTAACGTTATGCGATTTAAGCGTTATCTGAGGTAAACGTTATCCGAGATAAATGTTATCTGAGGTATTACTGTATTTTATTCAACTGAAGTGCACAAGACGGGGCCCCCATTCGGAGGCATGATTTTCAGGGGTAAAAAGTCATCTTATACACCAGCATATACGGTAACTGGAAACAAAATGAGAAATCTTGGAGGGTGACACCTAGCTCACTTACTAAATTTGCCCTTTGTTTGTCTGATGCTGGTGTGGAATGTGGCAGAAATAAAATGGAAATAGTGCTGTACCAACTTGGGGCCACATGCCATTTCAGTAACAAACCTGCCATTTTCAGATATTAAATCTGCTATTTATACTACTATATGATAGTATCATATACAAACATGTGTGTTTTCTCTCTCTCTCTACATAGGGGCTAAAAGATTCTTGGCAAATTCATAAGGAGAACAGCCTGTATTTGTGTGCAGGGCTGCAGAAGTTAGGCCTCAAACTCTACGTGAAAGAACCGGTATGACCAAAACAACAACCAGGGCTGTATAATGTGGGTCAATTAATAATTACTACAATGGGCAAGAAAGATTGTGCATGTTATAGTACAGATATGTAGTGATCCAGGAATATTCTCTGCAGCCATGAAATAAAAAGGTGACTTATTCTTGGGAGGCAACAGATGAGAAACCTGGGGAACATAGTGAAAAGTAGAGACATCACATTGCAAAAAATAAAAAATAAATTCGTATAGTCAAAGCAATGGTATTTCCTGTGGCAATGTATGGTTGTGAGAGCTGGACTATTAGGAAAGCTGAGCATAGAAGAATAGATGCCTTTGAGATGTGGTGTTGGAAGAGAGTTTTGAGAGTACCCTGGACAGCAAGGAGAACAAATAGGTCAGTCTTAGAAGAAATCAACCCTGATTGCTCCTTAGGTCAAATAGTAAAGATGAAGCTAAAAAGATGAAGGTTTTTTTTTCAAGATCTGCTGTTTGAGCAGAAATCAGAGTATGCCACAAATGTGGACACAGGATTTTTGGAATCAGAATTTAACTCTCAGGAATTATTGTGGCTGTGGCCTCCTAAAATATCAAGTTCTTCTTCCATGTCTAGGCCAGACGTGAAACTGCCAAAATGAAGGCACCCTTTGGTGAATTCATTCTGCAGCTCCTTTGGCCTGATCTAGTGTGAGGAAGATTAGTCGGCAACACAAAGTTGTCATTACCAGGATACGCCCAGTTGTGGTTCAAAAATACCACAATCTTCGAGGAGGCTCTTTCTGCATAACCCAATATCAAACAGAGAGTTGCTCAGTATTCTGATTTAAACTAATAACAGTCTCCCAGTTCTTGAATGCATGTTGCTGCTGCTGCTGCGTTGGGATTGTTGGTGTACCGTCCACTTCACTGCACAAGTTTCCCTGAAGGATCTCTGGCATGGTCTTGGACTATGCAGTCAGTTTGTATCTCTTTTCAGGTTTTGTAACAGTAGGTTATCTGTTGCCAGCTTGCTGGACCTATCACAACTTCACCAGAGCCCCTCCATGCTGGCAGAGGCTGCTAGAAGTGCCAGCAGAGGCGTAGCTACCGCTGTATCAGCCGTATCAATTATACGGGGGCCCCGGGCTACGGGGGCCCCCAACGGCAAAAAATAAATAAATAAAATTTTGGAGCAAAAATTTACTGCGCATGCGCAGAAACTCAATCTGACGCATTGCGCATGCGTCAGATTGAGTTTCTGCGCATGCGCACTTTATTGGAGCCATTTTTGGCTCCAATTTTAAAAAATAAAAATTCAGAGTCGGAGTCGCAGCTTTTTGGAGCGGCTCCGATGGTGGCCCTCAGAGGAGGGCACCTCCCCTGGGGCCGCCCAGCTCCCACGGGCAGGTTGAGGCCTTGCCGGGCTGTCCGCTGCTGCCGAACCCCCATGGCCTGGGGACGCCTGGCAGAGTGCGCCACGGTCCAGCAGCGTAGGAAGGTGGGGTCCACGGGGGCCGGTTGCCCCCAGCGGCGCTTTCCAAAAGGGGCGGCAAAGCTTTGGCTCCTTTCCCTTCCCCGCACCTTGCTCCACCACCCGGGTCCGGCGGTGGTGGCGGCAACAGCAGCAGCGGCAAGCGGCTCCGGAAGAGGAGGAGGAGGCTGCAGTTGGGGGCAGCGCGCCTTGCCATGCGGCCCCAGGAGGGTAAGCGAGGGTTTTGTGTTTCGGGTGGGTGGGTGGTTTATGTGTGTGTTGGGTGGGTGGGTGGATTTTTATTAAATTTTTATTTTATTTATTTATTTTAATTATTTAAGTTATTTACGGGTTTGTGTTGTGGTTGTTTGGGTGGGTGGGTGGGTTGAGGTGTGTGTTTGTTTGTTTATTTTAATTCTATTCTATTCTATTTATTTATTTATTTTTATTTTTGGCCCCACCCACGACGTCATGCCGTCATGCCGTTGACTCCCCCCACGACGTCATGATGTCATGACGTTAGCTCCGCCCCGCATATAAAGGGCCCCCAAACAATTTTTATACGGGGCCCCGCCAAGGTAAGCTACGCTTCTGAGTGCCAGTGCAAAATAAGGAGAGAAATATTGGAGTGGTGCTCTTTAATCTCCCCAAGGTTATCTGTCCGTCCCACCAGACCGGACCGGAGGGGATCCTTAGTTGTGCCATCAGCCAGAGAGGCTCGACTCTCTGGCACTAGAAAGAGAGCCTTCTCCGTGTCCAATCCCGCTTTGTGGAACCGCCTGCCTTTGAAGTTGCACCTCCAGACGGAGCTGTTGGCTTTTAGGAAGGGTGTGAAAACTTGGCTGGTGGGAATGGTGTGGGGTAGTGACTGCTCATTGATCCCTCCCCACTCCTTTACTCAAAGGAACGAGACATTGTTTTAAATTGTTTTTAGAGTTTTTAACTCTGTTTTGTATGTTTGTTGATTGGTTGTAATCGCCCTGAGTCACTTATGCAAGTAGGGCAGAATATAAATTTAAGTAAAATTTGCTACAAATCTTGGCTGACAGCTCAAGATTTTACTCAAAGCAAGCGTGCACGTTATCTTCTGTTTTGTAGGAAGCAAGGCTTCCAACAGTTACTACTGTTTTGGTGCCTGAGGGATATGACTGGAAAGAAATAACTGAATATATTATGAAAAACCATGGGATTGAAGTTTCAGGAGGCCTCGGTGCTTCAGCAGGCAAGGTAGGTACAGGCTTCTGGCAACAAACAAATATACTGTACTGAGATAATTTTCACTTTCGTAGACTTGGCTGTTTGATTTCTCGTACAACAGCAGAACTATTAAGTCTTACAGGACTATTACAGAACCCATTAGTGTGCATCCCCAAACAACACGAAGGAGAATTAGCATTTTGCCACTAACATACTGGGTACTCATTTTACCAACAATCTTATGTAGTTCAACTGTAAGTCCAAGTCCACATGGCAGGCTTTCTGTAAACGTTGTTTTCAAAAATGTTTTTTCATCACCAGGTTCTTCGGATAGGACTGATGGGTTACAACTCCACTAAATTCAATGTGGACAGAGTGCTCCGTGCCCTGGAAGATGCACTCCAGCATTGTCTCAAGAATAAGCTATGAGATCTTAAACCATTTGTTCAGAGAAAATGGTTCCTCTCTTCCTTTGCCCTCTTTCAATTTGTTCTGGAGAAGTATGGCCCAGAGATCATAACCAATTGCTTCACTGTTGCTCTTTCACAGCATGCTTGGAAAGGGAAGTCCAGAAGAACTCTCCAGATGTTTTGGCATGGACAGAATTACATGAAATATCTGCAAATTCTCCCGAAAGGCTGACTCTGACTAGTTGCTGACATTCTTTGTTTTTCCTCACAATGATTCATTGTGTAAGCTGGTATCTCTCTGCAAACTTGCATTTGCTTTGGGTGCTATATAGATATGAGTGACTTATGTTCTACAAACAAAACATCACATCTTTTAGGGTACATCTTCTGGTGCTCATTATGGTGTTGGAATCTTGCTTTAATCCCTTCTGGCTCTAGGAGGGTTGAGAGTATTGGAGGAAACATATTCAATTGGGCACCCTTGCTAAATGGCTGCAGATTTTACCAATTTTTGAAAGTTCAATATTGTTTTGCTTTTAATTACAACCGTGCTTTTTGGACGAACTTCACTATTTTACTGCTGATGATGGTTGGGGGGTGGGGGAGTGTTGATCTTTCCGCTCTTATGCAGAGCAAAAAATCTTGCAATAGTTGGTTTGTTCAGTGGGTTGTCTTGATACAGTTTCATTAAGAATGGAAAAAACTGTAATTAATTGTAACGGCTTCCCCTCTTTGCAATCATTGCTGCAACTATTAAAACGAGTCATAAGTTACTTCTTTCACTTCATATTTTCAAACTTCATTCAATAGAAATAACAAAAATAAGAAAGCATCTAACTTTAACCATTGATGTTATTATGCTGACGAGACTGATAATTTTACTCAGAGGGACTATGTAAAAGGATGGCACCTATGTAGCAGCTACTGTTTTGCATGCTTTAAGTTTCCACTCTAATTAAGTACAGCTTAGTTCAACACTTCTAACATGATATTGAAGAACAAATACTATGCCTCCAACATCAGCCCACTTTGGACTATATCCAGCCACAAAATATTAACCTACATACAGTAAAACATAGGTATCCAAGTTGAACTTTTCAAAGCCCTACAAGATGATGGAATCAAATTATTGCATTTTATATGCCAGCAGATTTGGAAAACACAACAATGGCCACAGGATTGGAAAAGATCTGTATACGTTCCACTCCCCAAAAAGGGTAATGCCAAAGAATGTTCAAATTATCGAACAATTGCGCTCATCCCTCACGCTAGCAAGGTGATGCTCAAGATAATACAGGATAGACTGCAACAGTATGTGGAGAGAGAATTACCAGAAGTGCAGGCAGGTTTCAGAAGAGGCAGGGGGACTAGAGACCACATTGCCAACATAAGATGGATCATGGAAAAAACAAAGGAATATCAGAAACAAGTCTACTTCTGTTTCATTGATTTCACTAAGGCTTTTGACTGTGTCGACCACAACAAAATGTGGCAAGTAATTAAAGAGATGGGAATACCGGAACACCTTATAGGCCTCATGAGAAATTTGTACATGAACCAAGAGGCAACAGTTAGGACAGAAAATGGAATGACGGAGTGGTTTGGAATAGGAAAAGGAGTAAGACAAGGCTGCATTTTGTCACCCTGCTTATTCAACTTATACACAGAACACATAATGCGCAATGCAGGGATGCAGGAATCACAATTTGGGATCAAAATTGCTGGAAGAAACATCAACAATTTGAGATATGCAGATGATACCACCCTAATGGCAGAAAGTGAGGAGGACCTAAAGAAGCTCCTGATTAGGTTGAAAGAAGAAAGTGAAAAAGCTGGCTTGAGACTTAATATCAAGAAAACAAAGATAATGGCAACAGGCCCTATCAGTCCCTGGAAAATAGATGGGGAAGTAGATGCAGTGACAGATTTTACTTTCCTAGGATCAAAGCTCACTGCAGATGGTGATTGCAGCCATGAAATAAAAAGGCGACTGATTCTTGGGAGGCAAGCGATGAGAGACCTGGGGAGCATAGTGAAAAGTAGAGACATCACATTGCAAACAAAGATTCGCATAGTCAAAGCAATGGTATTCCCTGTGGCAATGTATGGTTGTGAGAGCTGGACCATTAGGAAAGCTGAGCGCAGAAGAATAGACGCCTTTATGATGTGGTGTTGGAGAAGGGTTTTGAGAGTCCCCTGGACAACAAGAACAAATAGGTCAATCTTAGAAGAAATCAACCCTGACTGCTCCTTAGAAGGTCAAATAATAAAGATGAAGCTAAAGTACTTTGGACATCAAATAAGAAGAGAGGATTCACTTGAGAAAGCCTTGATGCTTGGAAGGGTCGAGGGCAAAAGAGGAAGGAGACGACCCAAGATGAGATGGCTAGATGGCATTGTAGAGACAATGGGCACAGAGCTCAGCGAGTTGAGGGGGATGGTGGAGGACAGGAATGCCTGGCGGACAGTGGTCCATGGGGTCGCAGAGGGTCGGAATAGACTGTGCGACTGAACAACAACAAGAAGACTTGGTTCCACAAGTCTTGGTGTTATCCGATTTTTAGTGTTATCCAATGCATGTTAAAATCCTATGGGATGGATCGGATGACGTTAAAGCTTCATAGAGATAAATTGTAACCGCACAGGCTTCAGCGGTTGTTATCCGATCCATCCCATAGGACCTTAACATTATTCGATCCAATTCTCTTCCCCAGTTTACTTAACGTTATGTGATTTTAGCGTTATCCGATCCAATCGTTATCCGGTGTTTTACTGTAATTCGATTTTGTAACTCTTATGTGGCTCTTGTTTCTATCCTGTTCCACACTTTAATCTTTTGTGGCAGGCTTGAATCACCACCAATAAAATGGACACTGCTGGCTCAGATCAAGGATTCAACCAGCACAGCAACTTGACAACTTAATAAACTCTTCTTCCAACTGGGCATCAACCAGTAATACTGGCAAAGCCACCTTCTTCACTTTTGTTCTCTGCTTGTTAAAATTCTATAGTCTGAAATACACAAGTTCAGTTCAGCAGCGATGTAAAAAGAATAAGCTACACCAGAACGTAGTGAACCAGAACATTTTTGGTCACTTCTAAAACACTGAAAGTTCTAAACTAAGGTTTTTGGATTTATCCATCAAGTATAAAGTATTCACTTGATTTAGTCATCGTTATTTCCAAAAAGAGGTAGAAAAACAACCAGGCTCTGAGCATATGCACTTCAGTTATATAACTCCAAGTAAAAAGTGTATGAAGAATTATATGTGTCTGTTGGCTTGGCCAAGTCAGTGGCTTTTCAGCACTTTTCAGGTATCCTGCTAGGTCAGAGATGGTGAACCTTGGCACTCCAGGTGTTCTTGGGTTTCATTACCAGAAATCCAAGTCAGCACTCCTGCTGACCAGGGCTTTTGAGAATTGAAGTTCAAGAACACCTGGAGTGCCAATGTTTGCCATCACAGATCTAGGCTGTCTCCTTGGTACAATACTTGGAGGCACTGCCTTGGAACAGCTCTGGCCCCCAGGCTTTAGTGGCCACCCGAAGTGCATTTGAACAGCTAAAGATAGTGTGCCAACTGCAGCCATTCCTAGAGATGTCCGATGTGGCTGTTATGCACATTCCTTTTTTTACATATTTTATGCATGGCTACGTTTGGAAATGGCTTGGAATGTTCAGCTGTTTCCAAATGCTCCAGTTCAGTTAAGAGATCATGTAACTAACCCCCCATTTCAACAGCTCCACTGGCAACAGTCCATTTCACAGCCTTGTTAGAAATGATAGTTACGATCTATAGAGCCCTATGATGGGTCACATCTAGGTTACTCATATGAGCCTCACTGCCATTTAAGATAATCAAAGAGGCCTTTACTTCTGTCTCACCATCATCAGAGACTCATATTATAAGGTTGTAAGAGAGTTTTTTGGCAATGATCTAAGGACTCCCTTGCATGTGACTTTAGGCTGGCCCTTCCCTGTTATCCTTTTACTGGCAAGCAAAATCTTCTCTTTAGGCAAGCCCTTGAGAACTGCTTGAAGAGAACAGCTCTATAGGGAAAATAGCTTTTAATGGGGGATTTTGCCCTCTTTTAAAATGTCCTTTTAAAAATGTTTCTGAATTATTTTAAGATGGGATCTTAAAATGGCCCTGAGTCCCTGCATGGGGAGAAAGGTAAGAAAGATATGAATTACATGAATAAATGGGAAGAGGGGATGCAATAGGGGCCAAGCCTATTAACTAAACACCCCCATTGAATTAGACATAAATATCCAGATTCTTGAATAGATTTACACTATAGGTATCTTATAGAGCCAGTACTGTATAGTGGATATAGTGAGAGTAGTATTCAGAAAACCTGGGTTCAAATTCCTGCTTGGACACAGAAACTCACTGAGTGGATAGAACTGGTGTAACTACTCCTTAACTATCTCACTTACCTTGAAAACCCTATTAGACTGGCTCCAACTTGATGGCACATTAAACTTACACACCCCAGCACACGTACACACAAGTGACTTGTAGCTTTTTCAACAATCATAAGAATTCAACAAAGTATTTAAAATGGGAAGCCAGAGCTCTCACTCAGTTCTGATAGTTCAAGGTAATTTTAAAACATCATGGCACCTGGACAAAATCAGAGAAAGTAAAGGCAGCCATCTTTAAAATGAACTGTTGTCAGTCATAGACTATAATTAGTTGTCTGCAGACCTGGAATTTAATGCCTTCACACTATATTTAAGAATACTTACATGGTAATCCTTCCATCAAGAAAAAAACAAATATCAATGGGGCAGAGCCATTTCAAATATGTTATCCAGTAAAAGGTCATTTTTTATTTACAGTGTTTTTCTATTTGTACATATTTATAGCAATATTTTAAAAAAAGTATTCACAAACCTTCACTGAGTGCAAAATATCACTTCATTATCACCTACCATCTTAATATTTCATTATCCTTTCTCCAAATATTACCCAGATTGTCTTAGCATAGTTTATATCATTCTTCTATATAGGGCCCTTCCATTAAGAGCTGACCTCCAAATGTGAAAATGAAACTTTGCACATCTCAGCTGTTTTTGACATTATTTATGAAATGAATGGATATGCATGTGGGTGATCGATGCATGACAACAATTTTGGAAGTGCATGTGATGTTAACAATCCAGTGTGCAAATGCAGCAGCTTGGCTGGCAAAGACCTCCCCTTTACCCACCTTTCCCCCTAGGGTGAATTTGACCACATCTGACAAGGAAGTGATTCTTCTCAGTATTATGAAGGCTACAATCACTTCAATGACTTAACTAAGGCTTTATTTCTGAGGTACTAAGTGAGCAGGTGGGCACAATGCACAGATATGCAGAAGCCCAACCCCACCACTCTTCTAGCAATGACACTGAGAAATGACATCACTTACTACTATCCCTGAATCAATTATTATTTGCCTTTCAGATACATTACATTATCACATCTTAGACCGGGGTGCCCAAACTACGGCCCGTGGGCCAGATCCAATCCCGGACGCCAATTCATCTGGCCTGCACTGCCCTCGTCGGCACGTTTTATTTCCACTTCTAGGAACGACAAGGGCTGCCCTGTACAGGCTCGTTTTACTTCTGCTTCCAGAAACTATGAGGGCAGCGCAGGGCAGATGAATTGGTGTCGGCAGCTGGATCTGGCCCGTGGGCCGTAGTTTGGGCACCCTTGGTTTAAGCAGAGAGAATGGCAGCTTAAAATCTATCTCAACCTGTTGCAAAACAGATTGCAAGGCGCGTTTCACTTCTGTTTCCAGTGGGAGGAACCACATGACCGGCCCACTAAACCATGTGACCAGCCCACTGTTCCACATGACTGGCCCACTGCCCAAAAAGTTTGGGCACCCGTCTTAGACAAAAACTCTGGTTTTATCTTGCCACTAACCTCAAATTCACAAACAGTTCCAGCCAGAGAATCAAGCTCTAATCACTGCTTTGATATAGGCAAGGTGATGTGCTTAGCCACATAAATATTTATTTATTACAAACAAAAGTTTGGGATGACCAAAGCTGGTGAGTGAGATGAGAGATTCAGCCTCTGATGGGCACTCCTTTTGGCATCCACGGTGGGCTCCATCCACAGAACATGCAATGGATGAACTATGAACCATGAGACAGATGGCAAACCATTTTGCAGAAGCAAAGCCTCATTCTGATCTCGTTCTCTTCTATTCAAGAACATGTTTAATCCCACCACCATGCACTTCTGGAATAACGATAAAATGGGTTGGGGGTGTCATTTGGACTCAGATATTTAATGGGCCTCTCCATTCACCTTTACTTTTACTCCTGTGTGGTTCCAAACAAAAACAGCCATTTTAAAAAAATCAAACAATTCATCACCACAGGTTCAAGTCATGTTAAGAACAATGCAGTTTTATAACATGCAGTTTTTCTGAGGCAGCAGTGGCACTGGCATGGGGAAATATACTCTTTTTGCTAAGTGACCCGGCCAGTAAGATTTCCAAAAGTTCAAGTCTGGTATCACCTAACAAATATATCTTAAAAGGTTCCATTTTGATTTCTTTCGATTTTGCCATTCCTAGTCCAGAGACCTGGCACCAATAACACCTGGCAGTGGGATGCCAGCTAGAGTCACATTATATGTGCTACCAGCCATTTAAATGTCATTGTGTTTCAACAAGAGAAGTACAGGTACATGAAGCTGAGATTTAACAAATGCATATATTTTACTTAAAAACATTCATCTGATCAAAATAAACTCCATGGGACAAAACCGTTTTTTTAAATAACATTTCAATTCAAATTGTATATAATTCTTTAAAGTTTTCATACAGCGAAGAATGGTTAATCCTTGAAAATCTGTAGAAAAAACACAAAAAGGAAACAAAAGCTCTGAGGTATCACACCTACCCAGGCACAGCCTTACATGGGCTGTGGTAGAAGCAGAAAAATTGTAGGCCCAAAGGAAAAAGATGATTGTTCTAGTAAAGTTCAGGTAGCTCAGCAAAACACTCCCAGAATATTGTTCCAAGGAAGGAGCTACCACAGTCAAGTCCTCAAGTGCATTGGTGACCTGATCTTTTAAACTGCTTCTGCCCAGCAGTTCCCTGCACCTGAGAGAAAATGCAGCCCAAGGTGCCTTTGTGCAAAAGGTAAGGAATCAGGTGCGGCTATTTCCTGTTATTCCTTAGTACATAGCTTTGAGAGTTGTACGAAAGTCCAACTTGTCTTTCATCACGCAAGATACTGCTGGAGTGCCGTCTTTGCCCTGGAAGTGAAATACATTGAGTCAGCCACCAAGAAATTGAAATACAAGCATGGTACTGTATCTCTAACAACACCAGCATGTAGACCACAGAATGATGTAGTGGAAAGTGGGATAACTTGAGTTTTCTTTACTAAGTTAGACAATAGTTCTCCTGAAGATCCCTTGAGGATAGTCTAAAAAATATCTGCTGCTGAAATATAAACTAAGCATAATGCTATACATTCCCTTTCAGGATTTCCCAAAATGCTGACCAACAATATTTCAGACAAGTGTCTTAGGAAGTCTGTGTAAGGACACAAGCAGAGGTGGGTGATATGCAGTCCATGTGCCACATGAAGACTCGCAGGAACTTAAATGCAGATCCCCAGTTCTGAAATGACTAGCATTTGCAAACCACATGGGCAAAGATTATATATTATGTTCACACTGCAAATCCCACCTCATGCCTTAACATGGCGCAGCAGTGACCATGGCTGTACGACCAGTGGCGTCGCGCGGTGTTCAGCCGCCTGGGGCGAAGAAGAAAATCGCCGCCGCCCCCCAGCTCCCCGCTGCTGCCGCCCGCCCCCCCGGGACCCAGGCAGAAGGCGCCCCCCTGCTGAACAGCGCCGCGCGCGCGCCGCACACCTCCGCCCGCTCGCCCTCCAGGGGCACTCCGTCACCCACCCCCAACGAGCGCACCTCCACCTCCTCGCTCGCCCGGCTGGCCGTCGCTTCTTGCCTCGTCCCGGCAGGGAGGGGTGTGTGTGTCTGTGGCGACCTTCGGGACCGCCGTGTCCCCCCACCACCACCACCACCGCAAACGTCTGGCCGGCAGGAGGCAGCCCCTTCGGCTTCCGGAGCCAAGCCGGGGGGCACGCTACCCGGGGCGCAAGAGCACAGCTGCCGAAGGGAGGGAGGAAAGTACGGAGGCGGCGGGCGCTACCCACCCCTGGAGGAGGGCCGCGCGGGAGCGAGGGCCGGGGCCTGAGCCGGCTGGCCGCCAGGGCGCCGCCGCCGCCAGGGCGCCACTCGGGGGCTCTCCTGGCGGGCGGCCCGCGTGCGCGCGCACGCTACCCACCTCCTCCTGCCCACCCAGCCGCCAGGGGCTCCCCGCCACGGCGCCACCCACCCCCGACGAGCGCCCCGTCTGACGGCAAGCTGGGTGGGTGGCTGGGCGGGCGGAGGCGAGCAGCGTGTGCGCGCACGCGGGCCGCCCTCCAGGAGAGCCCCCGACGGCTAGCCGGGCGGGCGGGCCCCCTCCTTGAATTGTCCGCCTTAAAAAAAACCCTTTTTCTCCTCCTCGCCCCCGACGGCCAGCCAGGTGGACGGAGGCGAGCAGCGCTCGCCAGCAAAACGGCCGCCCTCTGCCTGGGAAGTCCTGCTTCCTAAGCCCGGCCCCAGGCAGAGGGAGGCCAAACTGGTGGGGACATTTTGCCGCCCCCTGAAATCCGCTGCCTGGGGCATCCGCCGCCCCCCCCGCCCCCCCGCCCCCCGCGACGCCACTGTGTACGACAGCTATGGTGGTGGAGATGTATTTCCCTGGCAGGTTCAACCATGCCACAAAGGTGTCAGCTAGCAGTTGGGAATGGTTCTCCCGATTGGGGCGGGGTATCAAATTTTAATAAATAAATAAATAAATAAATAAATTCTGGAACCACAGGCCAGCTAAGTGGAGTTGGGTACTCAGGCAATCCACCTGGCCAGTGCATTGCTCTAACATGGCCAACTTTCACATGAGCCCAGCTAGCTGTGTTGTCATATTTAAAATGGCTAAAGGAGCATCGAAAACACAGGCCTCAGTTCCCCGTGTGCCATCGGATCCTGCTACGATAGTGGCCAGACCTCCCGATGGGGAGAGGCTGCTAAAATCTTATGGGAGACAATACTTCAATCAGCCAAGTCAAACTAGACATGTGAAGTACAGCTCAACCAAGTAACCAAGTAAGTCAAAATCAGAACTGGTTAGTTAACTAAAGCAGGGTGTATGCCCCTTTAAAATTTGTCCTGTCCACTTGCAGTGAAGGATGTGGAAATCTGACAGTGGGGGAAATCAGAACTTGTAGGTCTGTATAGTATTTTCCCTCTACATGTCATATTAAAAATCAATCTGTGGACTCCATGCAATACATAGGCAACATGATTCTTGTATCAGCTGTATAATGTGAAAAAAGGGCATTTTCATAATTTCAGTTAAGTTAAACCACCCTTGGAAGACTTTGTGTAACAAAAAAAAATCTTATGCCATTTTAAAGAATAACAGATCTACTATAGCATGAGCATCAGTGAATTAAAATCAATTTATCCAGAAAAATGGACTACAATACTTAAACTGTATACACAGGTTAAGTATTGGGAATGGGAACTAAGTGAAATGAGACACAGATAATTATATTTTCCTGAACACTGGTAATAAATCTTCAAAGTGTTAAGTACCAGATGACTGTGGCAATAATCTAATTAGTGAATGCAAATAGGCAGTCAGATGATGCACAATAGTTGTCTTTATCTTAGAACTGTTGAAATAAGAGATTTTGCCCTAAGGAAAGAAATGATTATTTTGAAGACAGAGCTTTTGTTAGAAACAACTCTTTGGCCATGAACAAGATTGTTGTAAAAATCAGCTTATTCATAATATGGCCAGCCACCTAAGATATGTACTCTAACACATAATAATTCAGATTTGGTTTTGGAGTTGTTTTATACTTACTTATCACAAAGGTTTGGATCTGAGGACTGACTCAATTTATGTAGAATATCTACTATTCCCATATCTCTGAGTTTATCCTGACGATCTTGGGAACCTATAGGAAAACTTCATATTATTAACAATATGTTCTATATAATTTGCCAAGAGTGTTTCAAGACTTGTAAGGCACATATACAATGCAATGCAGACAATTCTAGTTAGCCTTAGCTGTTATGCATACATACCTGACAGTACATTCCAGCAAGTAAAACCACACCCAATGGAACACAGCCTTTCCCTTTTATTTTCCCCTCCAGCTAGAACAGTGGAACCTTGGTTAACAAACGGCTTGGTTAACGTAAAAATTGTATAACGAAAGAAAATCCATAGAAAATAGTGGCTCGGAATGGATGAATTGGTTTTCAATGCATTCCTATGGGAAACCACGTTTCAGTTAACCTATTTTGGCTTTCAATGCATTCCTATGGGAAACTGCATTCAATGCATTCCTATGGGAAATTTGGTTTAAGTAATTTTCATTGTACGAAATGACCCGGAGAACGCATTACTTCCATTAACTGAGGTTCCACTGTATGGCTTTCTGCATAGTCTGCTTTGTAAGCCAAAGGAACCATAACTAGGTCTTTTGATCTCATGCTTCTCTTAATTTACTAGTACCTATTACAGGGACTGCAGAGGCTTGTGCAGGAGTGCCCAAGCTATGGCCTGCAGGCTGGATCCGGCCCATGACACCAATTAATCTGGCCCTCGTCGCTCCTGGAAGTGCAAGTAAAACGCACATACGCATAACACTGCCGTAAATGACCCACGGCTGTTATAAACGCGTTTATGACAGCCACGGGTAATTTATGGTAGTGTTATGTGCATGCACGTTATGCGCACATACACTTATGTTTTGCTTCCGGTGGGAGGAACCACATGACTGGGATGCTCAACCACATGACTGACCCACAGCCTGAAATCTTTGGGCACCCCTGGCTTAGTGGTTAAAGATGCTGAACTTGACGGCCGTAAGGTTGACAGGTCAGCAGTTTGAGACCCGAGTACTGCATGACAGAGTGAGCTCCTGTCTCTGTCCCAGCTCCTGCCAACATAGCAGTTCAAAAGCAAGAAAATGCAAGTAGATAAACAGGTACCACTTCTGTGGAAAAGGTAACAGCATTCTGTGCGCTCAGGCATCTAGTCATGTCTGCCACTTGACCACAGAAACTTCTACGGACACAGACAGCGCTGCCTCTTTGGCTGTAAACGGAGATGAGGACTGCATCCAAGAGTCGGATATGACTGGCTATCGAGCAAAGGAGAACTTTACCTATATACAAGATGAAAATGCATTCCACACATTGAGCAACTTCATTTCATTTCATATAGAGGTATTCAGAGTGTTCCTCCTGCCCCATACTTAAAGAGTTTCAGAAGAGGTGCCTCTAAAAGAATATTTTTAAACAATGCACTCCAGTATCTTATCTTCTTACCTTCTTCTTCATTCCATATAAGATTAGATACACAAAACATGGCAGCCAGCTGAAGTTTAGCATTTGAATGGCTCTGCGCGTCAGAAAAAACAACAATCAATTCTGATCCAAAAGGAAGATGGACAACACAGAGGACAGAAAAATAGCTATACAGTATGTGAATAATCCAAATACAAGGAAGGGTGATATCTTTATTAAGCAACTAAAAAATCTCAAACAGAAGCTGCATAGGTCTTCACCAGGTGAACACTACAGAGCCTGGGGTGATTCAAAAGCAGCCTGATGAAAACTCATGGCAGGTTGAAGGCTATCTCATTTTTGTGATTTTAATGGTCTAGTAAAGGTATTATCCACTCATGTGTTCAGACCCTATACAGGGACCACATAGTCATTTTTTTAATGTGAACAGAAACCCATTTAGACACCTACTTTAAAACACTCAATTCTTATCTACTACACCCTTCCTCGAGCAATCAGAAACAACCATTTTTGCAAAACAGGAAACATCCAGTTCTCTCAGTGGGAGGGAAGATGGGTACAATAATTAGGAAAATGGTCACATCTCGCAAATATTATGTGACAACTATAAATAAAACAATATGCCAAAAGGAACTACAGTAATACCCCGGATAACGCGAGTACCCAATAGCGTGAAAACCTCATAACGCGACAAGATATTCGGGAAAATCTTGTATCGAATAACGCGATTTTCACATTATTCGGAACAAGCGTATGTGGGGGGGGGCAGTTGGATTGGGTAGAACATCTACCCAATCCAAACCCCCCCCCAGCGCCCGCCCCCACGATGTTTGGAAAGGGTATGGGGATCCTTACCCTTTCGAAACTTCGAGTTGCGAAAGGGTAAAGATCCTTACACTTTCGCAACTTCGAGCGTGCGCGGGCGTGTCGTTCGGGATTAGGGCAGGAGATGGGAAAGACCCCTGTCTCCTGCCCTAACCCCGAACGAAACGTGCACGCACACTCGAAGTTGCGAAAGTGTAAGGATCTTTACCCTTTCGCAACTTTGGGTGACTTGGAGGCTTGCGCGGCAGCGGTCAGGCGAGGATGCGAGGGACCTTCCCGCATCCTCGTCTGACTGCCGCCACACCATGCGTGCACGCCCACGGTTCCGAAGGGGTACCCTTTCGCCACCTCGGGCGGCTTGGAGGCTTGCGCGGCACGGCGGTGGTCAGGCGAGGATGCGGGAAGGTCCCTCGCATCCTCACCTGACCGCCGCCGCGCAAGCCTCCAAGCCGCCCGAGGTTGCGAAAGGGTACCCCTTCGGAACCGCGGGCATGCACGTGCGGCGCCGGTCACGCGAGGATGCGGGAAAGTCCCCCACATCCTCGCCTGACCGCCGCTGTGCCGCGCAAGCCTCCAAGCTGCCCGAAGTTGCGAAAGGGTAAAGATCCTTACACTTTCGCAACTTCGAGCGTGCACGCGTGTCGTTCGGGGTTAGGGCAGGAAACAGGGGTCTTTCCTGTACCTTGCCCTAACCCCGAACAACACGCGATCGCGTGCCTACCCGGGGGGATGCCGAGCCTTGCCTCAGCGTGGTTTGTCCCTGACGTCAGGGCTTTTTTTTTTAGCATTCTTTGATCAATGTATCGAACAACGTGAAAACCGGACAACGTCATGACTTGTGGAACCATGTCATCACGATGTCTGGGGTTCTATTGTACTTAGCTTTTTTCCCAAAGAAGAAAATCTTTATTTTCAGTCACCAAATGAAACTACCTCACACTGTGTTAGACCAATGGCCAATCTATTTTGAACTGTTTACTATTTTGAACTAGCCAACAGCTCTTTGATCTAAGTTAGAATTCCTGCCAAAGATCCTTTTAGCAAAAACACTGAACTTGTAACCTCCTGTATGCAATACAAATGCCAACACCCTGCTATGGAATTATAACGCCTTTCCCAAAGATTATTTATATGAAATATTCACAGATACCTAGAACAGTAAGTTACATACCATGTAATATTTTACTTTTTGCAAAATGTCATCATTTGTCATAATGAGTTCTTTTGCTGTTGTCCCATCTGCGATGTTGGCAAGTATACACAACGTCTGGGGATAAAAACAACAGAAGGATAGCAATATATAGAACAGCAAAGAAAAACAAACTGCCTTGGAATCTTTATCTTCGGCTAGCAGAGAGATTTGCCTTAGGCATAGGGAACGACCATGGCTTGCCTCATTCACCCCACATGTCCAAGATGCCACAGCAACTGGACAAATCCAGATGTGGGGGGGGGGACTCCACAACTGTCTCTTCAATTTACATGTATACTTTCAACCCTGAAACGATGGCATGGGCCTTTCTTAAGCTGAAGAGAAACAAGCAGCATATTCCTTTCACAAATACCCAGTTGAAGGCTTGCACCTGTTCATGCTCTCTGTTGCCTGAGATTTTACACAAGCATTCTTACACAAGTCACTACATTCAAGTGCTTACTAGGACAAATTCTAAACAAAGTTTTCGGATTTGGTTGGCACTCTATTTAGATATTTATTTAACAGACCTGTTTCCCCCTATACTCCTACTTCTGTATGTCTCAGTCTCTGTCTCTATTTATATCTGAATATAATACCTGTTCTTTGACTTCTATGTTGTGTTCTCCTTCCAAAATTAGGGTTACCGCTTGCATGATTTGTTTCCCATGAGTACTTATTATCTGATCTATATGCTGCCAAAGGTAAAAAAATATATATTAACAAATAACCCATTTTAGAATTTGGAAGATTTATACATTTATGCAACAAATCCTTATTGTCCAAAGCACCACAAATACTATTAACATGAAAATGCTGATGAACATTTCTGTATCTAGCCCTTTGGAGCGTAACATCTAAGGTTAAAAACAGGTTAAAATCTATAATTATCAGTGGGAAATAAAAACTTCCAATAAAACCACAAGATTTACCATGGATGAGTTTTAAAAAGTCTCTTTAGCTGAGAAAGCAGCATGATAATAATAATCATCATAATTTTATGTCAGAAATTATTCTGGGTTGAAAGGATTTTTGCTGAAGAAACTCTGCTCAGGGGATGCCCGAACGAGGTTCCTTTCATGTCCCCAAGAACTGTGATAGTGACGGGTGCTCAATCCGTCATGCAGTACCCAGGTCTAGAACTGCTGACTTGCTAGCCTTCCAGCTAACAAGGCGAGCTTCTTAACTACTGAGCTACTGCAGCCCCTAGCAGCAGGGTAAGAAACAGAAACACTAATTAAGAGAAAGATCTATTTACATGGTGGCAAATTGTTACCAATGAGTCCCTTTTTGAATTCCTTGTTACATGTCAAGCTACCCGACAGATGCACAATGAGGAACCCCAAATAGGGACTCATTAAATAGCAGCAATTTTTCACTGCAATTTTGCAGAAAATTCCGTTTCACTTATTTAAATAGATTAATCTCATGGAAATACTGGATGAATAAAAACTCATTTTAATAGTAAGGAGAAATGTTATAAAAGGTGACTAAGAGTAGAAGAGACTAACAAACATCTATCAGTCAAATATATAAAAATATTTATTTATCATATTACTTACAGGACGTGTTGACAAAAGGTTTCTAAGTAATCCCAAAGTTTTCATTAATACATTTACATCAGAGTCAGAAAGTAACTGGAATAACTGTTCTGTACTCAAGCCTCGTAAAATGTCTGCTTTGATCTTCTGTTCTGCTTGAAATGCCATATTCTAAAAAGACAGACATAGCTAACTTTAATTTTAGTCACCAACTTTTCACAAGAAGAGAGAATGCTATTACACAATCTGTTACTATTTGCTGTATGCAAACTACACACATCATTAAAAAGTATAAGGAACATTTATTAGCAGAAAGCAAAAAAAATATATAATATATTTGAAAGCAAAAATAAATTTGCTCAATAAATTTTCAGTTTTAAAAATGCCTACTGATCCTCATATTTTCAATGTTAACACAATGCTATCACGGGAAAAGTAAACAAAACTGCATTATTAACATTAATTCTTACCATTAAAGCCCAAACTCCATTCACCCGCAAGGCAAGATTGTCACTTTGGGTTAAACTACAGAGAAGTTCTATGGCTCCTGATTCTAAAATAGGCTACATAGGAGGAAAGCAAGATCATTTCAGAAATTTAAAGTTACAAACTGTTCAAACATACTTACATACAAGATACTGTACATTAATATAGCAATTTAGGTGCTCTGACAATCAAACATGTATACTGCATGGTTAGGCTTAATATAGCTGAATTTTAACATCTAGGAGCCCCAGCGTTGTAGGTTAAACTGCTGTACTGCAGTCAAAACTGCTGACATTCTGACGGAGCTCAAGGCTGACTCAGCCTTCCATCCTGGTGGGACAGTAGGGAATGTTTTGTGGTGCTTTTTAATGGGGTTTTAATTGTGATTTTAGGATTGTGATGGTTTTAATATCTGTAAACTGCCCAGAGTCTTTGGAATTGGGCGGCAATACAAATCTTAAAAATAAATAAATCCTTCCGAGATCAGAAGAGTACCCAGCAAATTGGGGACAAAATACTAATTATCTGGGTACTGATCTCGGAAGGATTTATTTATTTTTAGGATTTGTATTGCCATCCACCTATGAAATAAGTTTATTTCAAATGTTAGTTAGATACTGATGTATATCTAAAACATCCCAAAACAAATGGCAGCCAAATGAATACATATTTGGAGGGGGGGGGAATACTAATTTAAAAAAATACTCTGAGCTGGATCCACCTGATTTATGGTCACAATCTCTATAATGTGTCTTTTCCTCAGGGATGATACTAAGCTCCAACAACGAATGCTTTTAGAAGCCAAAATAAGTGCTGAATTTTCTAAGGAAGACTTTGAGCTGACTGATGGCTTGGTTTGTCCCCCCCCCCCCTTTTCTACTTAATTATTTATTTGTTCATATTTATCCACTGCCTTTCACTGAAGTGACTCAGGGCGGTTTACAAGTAATAAAAGACATCACAATAAAAACACAAACACTACCTAAAAACCTCAAATATAAAACTGTTAAAATTAAAAATTAAAATCTAAAAAGATTAAAAGCACACCAAATTGCTACATTTTACTAATCTTACTGATTAAAAAGTAGAGGGAGGGGCTTCTGCGCTAGGTTTAATCCTACTTTGTGATCTGCTGTTATGAATTTACAATATACTTGCATATTTTTGCTTACTTTTTTATAATTACTGTACTTACAATGTTATCAATGTAATTTTCAATCATTTTATTTAGTTTGGATTTTTTAAAAATAAGAATTAGATAGAATAAAAAAACCAAGTAACTGCAGTAAAAAAGACGGCTTTGAGAACGCTCCAATGCAGATTAAAAATATTATTTCATCCTTAACACATTCAATAACTCCACAAGACACAATTATTTCACCAAACTTCGGGTTTTCAATGTTTGCCATCAATCTATTCCTGAACAAGAGAGTCTGATTCTCTACAGCTTTCTCAGAGAAACATCTATTAATTCACTAATTGTTTTTACTAATAGCTCACTCAACAAAACAACAGCAGATCATTCTTGGATATTGATACATTAACTTTTAAAGCAACTGCACAACCAGTGCAAACAAGGATATCTATGGACTACACAGAGTATGAATGTAGTTAAATCCGGAGTGTAGAAACTGAATCATAACATTCAGTAAAAATCATACCATCTGCTGAAAATTGTCTTGCAGAATTATTCAGATGGTGATTGGTTAAGTAAGTCTGGACTACCTTTATATGAAGGAAGATTTTGGCAGAGAATGAGCTGCTAGCTTATGGGGTTGAGATTTTGCAGTTATGAAACTAAAGAGCTAGAATGGAATAGAAGCAAAACATTGTTTTTAGAGGCTTTTGATCTAGTTGAATGTGCTGGGGAAATTTTCAGCTAGCTCTCAAGCGTGCTACTCCTGCAGCGGAAACGAGAAAACGGGAAGAAAGACATAATGGCAAAAAGTACAGGTGGACACAGTGGGTGGTCCTAATGATTTGATTTATCCAATCAGCTTAAAAAGCTCTGAGAATGGCTCTGCACATGTGAACTTATCAGGATGTATTTGCAAAGACTACAAAGAAGAACTATGTTTCTATTTTAAAAAGTTAATCAACCTCTTTGCTTGGAGAAAACTCTAGGAGAAGATTGCATAGAGTGGAAGATGCTACTACTAAGATTTCATCTGGAGCATTCTGTAAGACCTAAGGAGAAAAAGACAAATTAATATCAGCATTTGGAGAAAGTCAGAGAATCCTGTTTATACATGTTGCCTCCAGACTTCCCTTACTGCTATCCCAGCTATCATACTGGGAACTATAAGATCATAATTTGAAAATGTGGAAGTAGTATTTCTATGATTACAGACAAATTCAAAGACAATGTATTTCTCCACCACAAGAAGGGAGTTCCAAATAATAATCCAATGTGATCGTAAGGTAAAGGTCACCCTTGCTGGAAAGCCAGTCATATCCGACTCTAGGGTCCAGTGCTCATCTCTGTTTATGGCCAAAGAACCAGCTCTGTCTGCATTTGCAGATGTTTCCATGGACATGTGGCAGGCACGACTAGTGCACAAAATGCTGCTTACCTTCCCACCGAAGTGGTATCTATCTATCTACTTACAATTTCTTGCTTTCAAGCTGCTAGGTTGGCAGGAGCTGGGACAAGACAGGAGTTCACTCCATCATGCAGCACTCGGGTCTTGAACTGCTGACCTGCCAACCTTCCAGTCATCAAGTTCAGTGTCTTAACCACTAAGCCACCGCTGTCCCTCATGTGATGGTACAGTACTTAACATTCTAAAAAAATCCACCCTATTACATCAGCACTTTCCAACTTTACAGCCACAAATCAGAAAAACATGTGCCAATGTGGCATGGAAAACACTCAATCAAAAAGTAGTGTCAGTTCTAAGATCTTGTCCGATGGCAGGAGCATCAAAAAGGCCCCTCCACCTCCATGTTGGCATAGCTGAGCAGGGAATGACAGCTGCAGCCAATATAAAAATGTGACTTTGCTGGCACAAGATTTTAGACACTGCCACACATCAGCACTAAGAATTTCAAATTGCTTGCAGCACAACCTTTTGAGCAAGATGTTTGTCTCTCCAGAGGATGGCCTTTATTCTTACACAAATAACCACTAAAACTCAGTTTTCAGTAATAACTGAAATATAAATAATTTTAGAGTAAGAAGTCCAAACATTTATTTCATCGCATCATATGCAATGTTCTATCCAATGTGTATTGTTTAATGATTCCTAGAACTGAGCAAGAACTCGCTTGAAGAGTTCAGGTGAACAGCTGAGATCAATATGGGCCCAATATCTCACTTCAGGCATACAGACTTTAGTTATGGCTGTAATATAACCCAGCCAAATGCTCAGTTGACAGTTTACCACTTCTTGGCAGATCCCACAGTAAACTTTGTGATGATGCTTGCTTATTTTTACAATATTTGTATCATATTTATCACAAGTGTATGAAGCCAACTGGCTGTGCCAAAAATGATTCATTTTTGAACTTGTGAATCTGTCAAGGATGTGACAAATATACACTGGAGTATAACATTCTCTGTGAAGTTAGATAAACTGTGGGGAGGAGTTCTGCAGAGTCATTGTTTTTAATGAAGGTTTTTTTAATTTAAGGATATGTGATATGTTTCAGGAAATCACTGAATGTTCTAAAGGAGTAGTTGTGTTACTCTGTGTAAACGTATCAGACAAAAACCAAAACAAAAAATAAACAATAATACAGTACTATAGCACCTTAAAGACTAACTGCTATATTTTAATATAAGTTTTTGTGGCTCATATTAACTTCCTCAGACATGAGAGTGAGGGTATATGACTACTATATTTACATATGCCCCCATATGTACAGGAGATATAGATAATGGTCAAAGTGATAATGGTTTGATACTTTCAGAACATTTCAATCTACTTGGCCATTATTTGAATGACTAGAAAGTCAGTATTCTGGGACCAACACTACAAAAGAAGACATGAAAGAGAATCAGCTAAAATAATGTATGTAAGGATGCCAGAGACCCACTCAAAAGCACTAAATATCAATCTAGGCTTCTTAAATCATTACCAAGTGTGAAATCCTACAACGATTCATACAGTTTGACACTTTGTCAAAAATGCTATTGATACCTTAGTGCTGTGATGGCAAACATTGGCACTCCAGCTGTTCTTGAACTTCAATTCCCAGAAGCCTTGATCAGCAGGAATTCTGACTTGGGCTTCTGGTAATTGAAGTCCAAGAATACCTGGTGTACCAAGGTTCACTATCACAGCCTTAGCAACTGATAACTTATGTTATTCACAGCCCGAGAGCCTATTCCCGTGATGGTGAACCTTGGCACTTGATGTTCTTGGACTTTAATTCATAGAAACCCAAGCCCCCATGAATCCACAAGAATGGGTTTACTGCGATTCATCCGGCCCATGCCACCCTCGTCGCTCCTGGAGGCGGAAGTAAAATGCACCCATACTAGCACGTTTTACTTCTGCTTTCAGGAGCAACAAGGGTGGCACGTGGCAGATGAATCACAGTAAACCCATTCGTGTGGATGCATGGGGGTTTGGGCTTCTAGGAATTGGATGTCCAAGAACATCTGGGGTGCCTATTTCATTACGAATGAATCACTGTTCCTTTGTCCATTATCTGTATCACCAGCGGGTTAAGGGGCCATGTACTGTATTAATATTACAGCCATATAGTCTTAATCTTATGTCTGAGGAAATAGATATGATCCACAAAACTCGCAATAAAATAAAGCAGTTAAGCATTAAGGTGCCACAATAGTTTTGTCTCCTTTTTAATGTTTTCTTTTTTTTAATCTGATATGCTTTCAGGACATATTACTCTCATAAGGTGATTTACAGGAAACATATGATTACAATTTCAACATGGTTTTAACAGTTTATATTGGTCTTCTTTCAAATGGCACACACACACACACACACACAATTTAACTTCTCAACCAATCAGTAATATTCTTTAGATCAGAAATTTGACAGAATTCCTAATTTTCTAGAAAACATTTTGGTCTGGGTAAAAAGGAGAAAGTCCATCATTATATCAGAATAGTAAGAGATACCAAAAACAAGCAAAAAAACCAAAGCATCATAATAAGTACCTTTTTGTGATTTCATCATATAATAAGAATACCAATCTGACTATGATTCATGTAGTAACATATTTAAATAAGAATTATACAGCATTTTGAGGATTTTTTTAAAAAAAAATCTAATTACAATCTACACCACAATTTATCTTCAAGTTTATACATGAAAACTGATTTACTTTCATTAAGGGTTTCCATACAGCATGGTCTTGGAAACTTGTTCGGAGTTGTTGCACAGATCTTGACAAACTGTGCAAACATCTACAAAATAAAATCAAACATGAGCCACAAGGTACTTCCATGGTTTGAAAAAAATAAAGAAAAATATTTTTATTTAAAAATCTTTATTAAATAACAATAGTGATACAAAATGATAATGATACAAACTAGATCATTTTTTCTAATATATAAGTGCTAAATTTAAAACAGCAAAAACAGAGACAAGAATAATCATGAAATTTAATATGACTTTTCAATAAATTTGTTTTCACATATTTTATTTTCTGTTGCTTTTGTGTGGTGTTAATTTCCTCATAATAGGGACATGCCAATTTAAGGAGGAAAAAAAGCAATCTGAAGGTAGAAGGGGTAAATCCATCAAAACTGAGAAATATTAATTGCTCTCAATGAATTCAACATATTCTTTAGAGCAGACATTAATATTTTCAAAAAATTAAATTCCATTATAATCTCAAAACAATCCAAAATCAAGATTGAAATTGCCCTGCCATATCCACGGGGGATACATTCCAAGACTTACAATGGAGACATGAAACTGCAGACAACAATGAACCCTATCAGGAATCAACAGTGAGACCTCAGTGAACAAATGGCTCAGTTAACATACAAATCACACAACAAAAGGGAATCCATAGAAAATAGTAGCTCGGATTATGGATTTTTTCCAGAATGGATTAATTGGTTTTCAATGCATTCCTATGGGAAACCAAATCTCAGTTAATGTATTTTGGTTTTCAATTTATTCCTATGGGAAATTGCATTCAATGCATTCCTATGGGAAATTAGGTTAAAGTAAGAAATATCCTGGAGAATGCATTAATTATGTTAACTGAGGTTCCACTGCATCCTCTTAGAATCACATAAGGTAGACAGTTCCAGAATCTCTGGGCCTAATTCTCAGCTCCGAGTATCTGCCAGGAGCTACAACAACCTCAAAAATGAGCAGGAATTGTGAAAACATACAGATCAAAAGTTGATGGAAATATATTCCAATTTCATTTTTATGACTCTGGAGCTGGGGTGAAAAGGGAGACTCAATATCTTATTTTATCTGTCCCAGCTCCTGCCAACAAATGGGAGAAATGGGCATCCAGAGGCTTGGGCAGCCACACATAGTTTCAGATACATTTTGCCCAACTGTTTTACCTCTGATATAGGTGGTTTAAATATATTTTCTTTTACATTCACTGGATATGATTCTTTCCTGCATTTTGTGTATCCAAAAACAGATCTCAAGTGCCAGTATAACCTGTAAATTTTCTGGAAAACTAATACAGAACGATCTGACAATTTAGGCTTTAATTTATCTCACTTCAAATCATGATTATCAGTGAAGGTCATTTACAACTTTCTGATATTTTGAGATCACTGTGCATCCTGGCTGATAAAATGCAAAATAGTCAAGCTAATTATGCTGAATGTAATGCTAAGCATGCTGTTCATAATCATACCTGACTGCCGCTAAGCGCACCTTGATGCTAGACTCAGACAACCCATTCACAATCCGATCCATCATATTTTCAGTTTCAATTATCTGAGGGAACAAAAGACATTAAAACTAGGTAAGCTGCCATAAGATTTGGCTTTGACAAATCGTTCATTTGCCAAATGGAACATGGCACTTAGTGCCTCTTTCTCCTATATTCTGAATGTATTATCTTAAATTACTAACTGCCTTCCCAACAGCAAAACGTTTCAAATACATGTCTATGTAGTGACCCAACACTGAATCATATTTACATTTTTAAATACAGTAATACCCCGGATAACGATTGCACCGGATAACGCTAAAACCGCATAACGACGACAAATTTGGGGGGAAGATTTGCACCGGAGAACGTTCTTTTTAGCGTTATCCGATACAGTCGTTCTTAGCAGCAGGGTGGCTGGAAAGCTGAACGGGGTTCTCCGTTCAGCTTCCCAGCCACCCTACAGCTACGGAGGGTGGGGTGGGGTGGCTGGAAAGCTGACAGGGGGCTCCCCCGTCGGCTTCCCCAGCCACCCCACCGCTGCGGAGGTAAGGGCGGGTGGCTAGGGAAGCCAACAGGGAGTCCCCGTCAGCTTCCCCAGCCACCCTGCAGCTGTAGATCGGGTCCTCTGATCTCTCTGGAGCAGGCAGGGGACCCGATCTACAGCTGTTACTGGGCTTCCCCGATGTCCCCAGCCAGTAGAGCAAGCCAAAACGTCAGGGTTTGAACCTTGACGTTTTGGCTTGCTGCACTTGCTGAGGATGTCGGGGAAGCCCAGAAACAGCTTGGATCGGGTCTTCCCACCTCCCTGGACCTGGCAGGGGGGTCAGGGAGCTCAAAATTGGTTTAAAAAATTCCATTTTTTTTACCAATTTTGGGCTCCCTGACCCCCCTGCCGGGTCCAGGGAGGTGGGAGACCCAATCCAAGCTGTTTCCAAAGTTCCCCCACCCTCCTGGAGGCTGTAACAAAACAAAACGAAATCCTGTTACAGCCTCCAGGAGGGTGGGGGAACTTTGGAAACAGCTTGGATCGGGTCTTCCTACCTCCCTGGACCCGGCAGGAGGGTCAGGGAGCCCAAAATTGGTAAAAAAAAAAGAAAAGAAAGTTTTTTAAACCAATTTTGGGCTTCCTGACCCGCCTGCTGGGTCCAGGGAGGTGGGAAGACCCGATCCAAGCTGTTTCTGGGCTTCCCCGACGTCCTCAGCAAGTGCAGCAAGCCAAAACGCCAGGATTCAAATCCCAGGGAAACAGGGCTTTTTTAACGTTGTACGATCAATGCATCACACAACGTTAAAAACTGGATAACGACGAGACTTGTGGAACCAAGTCTCATCGTTATCCAAGGTACTACTGTATATAAAATGTTTTAACACTGTCGGAAAATAAACCATGATTTTTTTCAAATCTGAAAACTGTCATCTGTTTAAAAAATATATACAAAATTTCTCTGTAGCAAAAATGAGTCTCCCCTAATATACATTTTCAAGGTCAAATATTTGTCTGTATAACTGATGTTTCCTCCAAGGACTCATGCTGAAAGATTTTTATACCTAGTAAAATATAATATTTTCTCCATACAGCTCATTTAAGGAAATTTAAATTTTGCATCTATGTTCCATGTCTCAGAAGTTGCACAGTGTTCTATAGTCATCATTTTCCTGAAACTAGGGGCATGCAAGACACAACCCAAAGACCAGGCCATTCTTTTAGTTTTTAAAGCTTTTCCTCTGCACCTTTATTGGATTGCAATGTGATTCCCTTTATACTATGTGAAAAGTATTGCTGTTAACAGAATAATTCCTTTCAAACTGAATGTCAGAATGTAGATACTTGCAGAACATTGTAAAAGGACAAATATGTCTATGCCATGTTTTCAGTGCCCATACAGACATATCTGGAATATAATTTGGGAATGTTTTCTTATAATTCCCAATTAACTACTGAAAATATATCTAACAAAAACCGCTAACTATCGGAAAGTTCTCCTCTTCATGCATTAGTAACAACTAGCCTAAAACGCTTTCTTGCTAATGTTTCTAACATTTATAACTCACCAAAATTTTCAAAGGCCAAGAAAATAAACACCTGTCCTTTAGAGTCCTAAGGCACTTGACAATAACATATCAAGGACCAGGAAGGAGAGTTTTGTTACAGTACATTCCAAGAAGTCTACTTCCAGACTACGACTGCATTACTCAGGGGTGGCCAAATTTCTCGCACCATGGGCCAGTCACATGATTGAGTGGGCCGGTCACGTGGTTCCTCCTGCTGTAAAACTTGTCTGCTGTAAATGTGTTTATGACAGCAGTGGGAGCATTTACGGCAGCATTATGTGCATGTATAGGCACATTATATGCATGTGTGTGTGTGTTTTACTTCCACTTCTGGGAGCGGCGTGGGCCAGATGATTTGGCAGCACAGGCAGGATCTGGTCCAGGGGCTGTAGCATGGCCACCCCTGGCATAACTGAAAACCACATTCTGAAATATTACCTTCTGTAACTCACCTTTTTTCGTATATCTTCATCATTTGCTCCAAGTGCAGCATAGAGCTTGAACGCAGCCTGGCGCAGTTCATGAGCATGCTTTAAATCATGGTCAAGCTATTTAAAAACACACAGCCAAAGATTATTCTTAAACTATAAAAATGTCTCAACTGTTGACAGAATTAACACCCACCATGAAACACCAAAGAGTGCAACAAACAGAAAAACAGACTACACTACTTGCATGCATCTCTCTGTTAAGGAACTTTACCATTCTCAAGTATCTGTTATAGAAACATTTGTGCCAGCTATTTTTTACAATGCTGGTTCTAATTCTCTTCCATGTCTAGGCCAGATGTGAAACTGCCAAAATGAAGGCACCTTTCGGTGAGTTCATTCTGCAGTTCCTTTCACTTGACTCAGTGTGAGAAAGATTAGTCGGCAATACAAGGTTGCCGTTACCAGTGTATGCTCAACTGTAGTTCAAAAATCAACAATCTTCGAGGAGGCTCCTCCTGTTTACCCTGTTGGTTCTAATGAATACTGTTAACAGTTAGTTTATGCAACTAGCATTTTTTCCAGGTCTTGTCAGATACCAAGGCATCTTGCTTGCATAACTCCAGTATGTGTGTTATAATACAGGGTTCACTGCTTTCCGCGGTTTTGGGCTTCCACAGAAGATCTTGGAACTTATCCCTCACTTATATGGGGTGGGGGCAAACTGTACTCAGCCCAATCTGTGCAAGACACATTGTTGCCATGGGTAATATTTTTTGCTTGTTCTAAAGCCATTTCTGTTTAGATAAGGGAAACTACAGGCAGCTGAATAATTAAAGTACAGTAGCTGTTTGTCTAATGAAAGGCTCGTTCATATCTTGATCACTGCTGAAAGTTACTAAACCTTGCCTTCACATCAAGAGATATTTAATGGATCTAGAATTATCTAAGTGCACACAAACTATGTATTAAACTGTGTACTCATACCACATGTATATACTCTAATAACTTTTTCCATGGCTTCTGGGAGACTATATTTACAAAGAATACCTACCCTTTTAATGTCAGTGATTGCACTCACTGAACTGGGGTATTTGAAGTAGTCTGCAAGCATTGCAATGAGGTGGTCCGTAATGCTGGCAATTCTCTGTAGCTCAATATCTGCTTCAATCAAATAGGCAAGAGTTTCTGCTCCATCAACTCTCTCTTCTAGTAGCCTTTCTTTACTACACATCCTTGCCAAACATGGCAATGTCTGGAAAGCAAAAAAAAATTGCAGCAAGTTTGTCAAATAATATATACAGTCAAACCTCATATAACACTAAAACCTGGTTCCACAAGTCTTGATGTTATATGATTTTTAGTGTTATTTGATGCATGTTAAAATCCTATGGGAGCCATAGAGATACATTGTAACCACACAGGCTTTAGCGGTTGTTATCTGAAGCATCCCATAGGATCTTAATGTTATCCGATGCAATTCTTCCCCCCAGATTCCTTAATGTTATGCGATTTTCGTGTTATTCGATACTAATGTTATATGAGGTATTACTGTATCTTTATTTTTAAAACTTCTAGGAAAGACACCTAGATTTTCTTTTTAAACATTTCCTGATCAAATATATTTCCAAAATCTATGTACAAATCTATTACTGCTGCTGATATTTGTGTGCCATCATAAACGTTAATTATGATATGGAACAAAAACCCTCTGTGGAACTTGTGCAGCCCAGCTTGCCCAAGTTTACTCAAACTGATCTAGAAAATGTGAAAAACACAGACTGATATAGTACTATAATAGAACAAAGCACTGTCCATCACACCTCAAGTTTAAGCACCTGCTCTAAAGGAAGATACAGCAGTGTCCTGGCCTATCCTTCACCACAGAGCACCATCTACATTTTAGGGTCATCCTCATTTCCTTCATTACTCATTTCCAGGAAAGACACCACCTCAGATATAATGTACTGCACAAAGTGATCTTTTTCACCTCTTCTCACTGAGCTAAAGACATTTCTAATCAACAAAGTGTCATACTAACAACAACCTTTAATTCATTTCAAAGTACTCTTTACATACTACACAGCGATGTAGCCTTTGCATTGAGCAAAGAAAGCCAAAAGAGTGCATCTTTCACAAACATACAACTGAAATCAGCATGTTCTCATCAGCTGTCTTGGCTGTTTTCTAGATCCATTATCAGAAGCACTGGTTTTGATGGCAAAGGTCATGACTGTTTGTGATCGTTCATGACCGACTCACCTTTAATACAATGCAGACATCGTCAGTGCGAATTGCTCCAGCTCTGCACATGTAAGTAAGGCTACAATGAAATATTAAAAAACTAATTTATTCCCAAGTATAATACATTATGCAATAACACAAATGAAGAATTTAAATGGTCTATTCTAGTCTCTAGCCAAAAGACAGTACTCTTTCATAAATATTTTGAATCTAAAGTGTATTTTAATTCTTTCTCAACGTTTTAGCCTAGGTAATCTATTAAGAATTTGAAGAATGGTTTTTAATAACAACTCGAAAATAATGAAA
Organism: Furcifer pardalis; assembly: GCA_030440675.1. Taxonomy (NCBI): domain Eukaryota; kingdom Metazoa; phylum Chordata; class Lepidosauria; order Squamata; family Chamaeleonidae; genus Furcifer; species Furcifer pardalis. Next base: position 247,154,297 of record CP126890.1, read on the forward strand.
TATCTGCAAAACAGCTTAACTTTTAAAAATATGAACATTTATAAATCTGGGGTAATGCACCTCATGATATTTAGTAGATTTTCCTGATGGAGATAGTTGGACTTCTCTAATTTGATGTCTTCTCCAGAAAGGCATTATAGCTCCTTATCAACCTCTACCAATCATGACAATAAATTAGGAAAAAGATGGCATAATCTGTTGACACAGAGGACAGCTACACTAAGTCAACAGGTGAAGTTCCAAAGGCCAACACTGTCTACACCAGGGGTTCTCAATCTATGGCCCATGGGCTGGATCCGGCACGTGGCACCACACAATCCAGTCCCCTCCCTTGTTCCAGCCGCTGCCACCAGAATCAGCCGCAGACTTGTTTACGGCGGCGGGACCACCAGTCTGGCCCCCTCAACTATCTGAAGGAGGATGTTCCAGCCCCCTACTTGAAAAGGTTGAGAACCCCTGGTCTACACTGACTAGTTCTTCAGACATTCAGGGAAAGTGGAAATTTCCCATCAACTGACCACTCATCCTTCTCCCTGGAGATGCTGGCAAAGAACTGAGTCTACTGATTCCTGTTTGCAGTGACATAATAATATTACGTTTACACAAGTACATAAATTGATTCCTTTTAATAATCTAAGAAACTATGCATCTTCCAATCATCCAAATGTAGAGTTCATTAATAATGTTAGTATCTGTAGAAGCAGAGTGGACTAAAGTGCACAGCAAATGGTTTAATAAGCTATCTTAAACAATCATGGAGAATCTGTATATTCAGAATTACATGTGAGCTAACATGAACTAGTAACCACATTAAAGTGTTGTTTAGATTCTGGACAAAATTACCATTTGGCTGATGTGAGCTGCATTTCAATAGGTTTGTCTCTCTGTAACATCTTTACAAAAATCTGTGGTAATAATTCTCCATCGACTAACACTGAAAAAAGAAAAAAATCAGGATCAGTATATAATTCAACTGTGATTGCTGTATGAATCTGTATATTGGACACTAAAACGTTTAGCTTACCATTTACAAGGGTCATTGATACCTGGGGATTTTCGAAGGCTAAAACTGCAAAGCATTTCAGTGCTTGCATTCGGACCTGTACAAACACACGGCAGTTACATTTATGTTTTACATAAATTCAATTACAGCTGTTGCCTGATTTAAGATATGTTGGCAATGTCCCTATTTTCAAATTTGAAAAATCATTTAAATAAACCCATAAAGACCTTAAAGACGGTAGGACTAGGTGACTATATACACTATTCTTAAAGCATGAGGCAGATTTCCCAAAAAGGGGCCCATGAAATCAGTGTTCAAGAGGAATGTTTCCAATTCTTTGGAACTTATTTTTCTGAACCTCAGTTTGGGCAGAAAACGAATATAATTCTCTGCTTCCCTACTAGTCAGTATAATCCAAATTCACTATGCCCCCTTTTTCACTGAGAGTTTTACAGTCAAGTTGATCTTCTATATTCCCTTAAAAATTCAGGGCCTTGCCAATCAACTTCTTCCCTTTCTTTCTACCTTTTCTAACACTGTGAATGATGGGCTATTACTCTCTCATATATTAGAGTTGGGATAATGCACTTCATGCCATCTGGTAGATTTTCTTGACGGAGATAGTCTTCTCCACTCTGTTTGGTGAACATGACTTTTGACAACTGATAATGATCATACAAGGGTTCCTGCTACTAACTAACAAGACTAACCATATCTTCCACTTTCCGCAGTCAACAGAAATCCCTCTATTACATGAATTATAATCAAGGAGCCAAAGAATAATAAATGGAACAATTTACATTAAAATAACACTGTAAGAATTTGAGTTATCTAAGAATGCAATATACTGTATACAACATTTGGAACATGGTTTACAAAATTATCCACTGAGGATTCATCTCAAAATCTGTAATAATAAACTGTGAAGGATGTTTTCTTATTATTAAATGTACAGGTAAAATCTGAGTTTTTGTCAATCAACTAGTATGTATAATAGAGTTTTGTCATTTTAAAAAATGTAATATGAAGCTGCCCTAACACAAGTATGTCACCATGGAGAAATAAGAGTCTCATATGCATATATAGTTATTGTCTAATTCTCTGCACCTCAGTTTCTTCTTTTGCTAAGGACTTCTAGTGGCGTTTTTTAAGAAAATGTTTTTCTGCATTGTCCTGAAGATATTACGGCAATATAAATTTGAAATAATAATAATAATAATAATAATAATAATAATAATAATAATAATAATAATAATAATAATAATAATAATAATAATAATAATAATAATAATAATAATAATAATAATAATAATAATCCTCATTATTATCCCACCTCTCACTCATTTCACAGGCTGGACTGTAAAGTCTGTTTCCCTCCTTTTCCCAATGTATTACTGGCTGCTGTGGATTCAAAAACACCCTCTTTTATTTTGCTTAAAGCAGTCATAAACAGCAGCACCAATCTAGCCCCCTCAACTGTCTGAGGGAGTGTGACCTGGGCCCCAGCGGATAAAGGCTGGCAGCCCCTGGTTTACGATAGCTGTAAATAAGTCTGCGGCAGATTCCGGTGGCTGGAACAGGAGTGGGGGGAAAGGTTATTTGGCACCACGGGCCATACCTGGTCCATGGGCTGTAGGTTCCCTACCCCTGGCTTAAAGCATATTTTTATTCCACCCAGAACCCTTGGCTCTGCCTATGGTGACCCTATCCTCTACTCTGCTAGCCCCAGGCGATACTTCTTCTACCTATCAGACTTTTAGTTGATCAAACCTAGTGCTGTCTACTTTGAATGACAATAGCTTGTCCGTGCCTCAGGCAGATAATTCACGTCTTAACATATATCAAAGACACACAGGTCTACCTAGAGATCTCTAGGTCACCCTTGCTTGAAAGCCAGTTGTATGCGACTCTAGGTTTCAGTGCTCATCTCCATTTTTACCCAAATGGAAAGCATGACTAGACTCTGGAGTGGATGGAATGCCATTTACCTTCCCACCAAAGTGGTACCTATTCACCTACTTGCAATTTCTCGCTTCCCAACTGCTAGGTTGGCAGGATCTGGGACAAAGACAGGAACTCACTCTGTCATGAAGTACTGTGATCTCAAATTGTTGAGATGCCAATCTTCCAGTCGTCAAGTTCAGCATCTTAACCACTAAGCCACTGCAGTCTATCTACATATCTAATAATATTAGATATGTGTCATGGGTAAAACTTTCCAATTCAGACATCTGTTCTGGAATTATTTCAGGCAATATAGATTCCTAAATATTTACTGGATATCTAGGTAATTAATCCTGTTTTGTGGGTTAGTATTACATATAACTAACTACAAGGATTTTCCAACACCCCAAATAAAATAATATAGGGCCTATTTATTCTCCACAGCTCACTAGTTGACAAAAGAACAGTAATAGCAATATCAGTAATATATCAGACTACTGTACATTGTTTAATATGCATTATTTTAACACAGAATACTAAAAATAGGAGTTATGAAGTGGCTGAATATGTAAAGTATTTTGTAATACCAAACTGTCTTATGCTGTTATATAAATCTCTTGGAGACATATGGTACTAAAATAGTGCAACACGAGAGTCATACATTAATATGTAGAACAGGTGAACCACCTTGATATTTAATCATAGCTGTACGTGTTTATTTACAACCCAGTTATTTAGAACCCAGAATAATTTCTGCCACAGAAGTATTATTATTTATGTTCTGTCTTTCCAACAACCAAAGTTGTACTTGGAGAGGATATTTGTATTCAAAATTATTAACAATTAAACAAGTAAAGCAAAAGCCCAATGCCCCTCCCACTAAAACAGCAAAGCAGGCAAGACTCAGTTCAACATATTCCCATGGCAGCAAACATCTTAAAATTATAAAACATAATAATTCATAATAAGCAGCACAAATCTACACTTTGACTCATCAACATACCCAAACTGACACTGAAACAGTCACAGCAAGAATGCATCCTCCCTATTGATTGTATAAAAGTCTATCTAAAACTGATCACAGTCCACAGATGATCTCATTCTTTCTTAGGAATATATCCTCAACTCTAGAATATGAACAGCAGGCTGGCCCTACATTTCAACTCCCCTTTTGTTACAATTAATACTAGTAATTGTAAAAGACCCCAAGACTCACAGAACCCCCAGGAAAAACCTGAAACCTTATAGCCACAATTTATTGCTTCTTTTGTTGTGAGAATACAGACAAACCTGCTGAGATTCACTAACATATGTAGTTCACTAAAATATGTAATCTGATAAATGCCTCTCACCCTGTTCAAGCCAAGGGAGGTTAAAGTTCCTCAGAATTGTAGAATATTAGAGCTAGAAGAGAACTAAGGGTTATGAAAGCCAATCTCCTGCCAAAGTAGAATATCTACAGCTAAAGTATCCCTGACAGACAGCTATCCAATCTTTTTTAAAACATGCAAGAAATGAGATTTCACTACTGTCCCAAGCAGCCCATTTTACTGAACATTTCTTACTCCGTCTTGTTCCTAATATTTAGGCAAAATCTCTCTCTCTCTTATTTTTTTGCATTCTGAGTCCATTACTCTGCACCCTAGCTTCTGAACCTACAGAAAACAAACTTCATCTTCCATGTGACCACTCTCCAAATATTTGAAGATGGCTATCTTTTGTAAAATCTGAAAGACACTCATACATCCTTCATATTCTCATGTAAGAGTGTTCTGGAACTACAACAAGGCATTTCTTCATGACATATTAGCAGAGAATGCATTTATCCTCTGCAGTCTTTATATATATTACATAATGACTTAACTTGCTTTCTGTCTTTTTTGTAAACATGAACACAAATATTAAAGTTCAGTAAATGCAATCTAATGTGCAGGTTTTATAGAGCTAAAGTCAAGCTTCTTTGCCCATGTTACAACGTAAACAGAGATAATTCTGCTGGTTAGAGTTAATTATATTATGTTTAACATCTACTTAGTCCTGAACTATTTAATTGTTTTACTTCCATCTTAATAGCTGCCAGGTAATTAGTTTGTTTTATTCTGAAGTGCAATATACTCATTGCACTTGCTGATGATGTTACATCTGGAGGAGGGCAATGTTGCCATGGACAACATTGTCACTATCTGAAACGGTGCTTTCCCTTCCACATTTCCCCCTTCTCTTCCCTGATGTTATTCTTTACCTATTGAACTGCAGACCAAAAACAGCAAGGCTTGGGAGTCTGTATTCATACTTTGTATAAAATAGTCTTTGCAATGTTTCTGTTACATTTGTGTAATTATATCACATACAAAGAGAGAAAAAATATCTGCAGCCTCTTCCCTATTACAATGGAAGCAGCTGCCTTTACATCTTTATTCCAAGCTTTCAAAACAGTGACTTCCTTTATAGAAAAGAAATCATATAAATGCCTTACCTTATAAGACGTAGATGTTAACAGATGAGCAATATTCTGCACTGCTCCATGGTTGAACAGGACTGTTTGGTGGTCTGGGCCCTATATTAAAAAATTGTTCTTTAAACACTCTGTAAACTAGGGAGAGATCTTCTTTCTAATTTACTTTGTAACATTTAAGTTTAGGCTTATTCATCTTCAAGGCTGCATTTCATTCAGTTGAAGTTGAGACTAGAATTGGAATTGATTGGAATTGATTGTATTCGACTTAGTTTCTGCAGTAGCTTTCAAAAGGAAACTGGCATTTCAAGAAGGAGGTCCATACCATGTCTTACATTAAATGTATAATCTACCCTTGTGTGTTGTATTACAGCCTTCTAAAATAGCACTGTGTGGAGGGGCATGGATTGTGACCAGGATGACAAGAAAGGTTAACCATTTCCAGCATCTCAGTTTTGAAAAAGTCTACCTCCTTCAAGCTATAGCTTGCTTTTGAAGGGAAAGTGCACAGCTATGGTTTAACAAAAAATAACCAGTTAAAACCAGAGCAGAGTCAGTTTCTAAACAGCAGGAACAATAAAAATTATTAACAAAAGCAAAACATCCAGGGGAGCTAGTGCTTTGCAACAAAGGCCCTAATGGACTACTCTCAGGAGCATGCTGGTATATCGGGCTTTGTCCCACCCGGCCGTCACCTCTAGTGCCCTGGGGCACCAATAGCAATTTATGGGATTTTTCCCCGACCCCCCCCCCCCCAGGCAACCCAACCACTCCCTGTCCAGCGTCCTCCCATGGTGCCCTACACACCCATGAGTACTGTACTCTATTTAGTGTAAAGAAAGATTATTGCACCTAGCCTGCTCCACTGTCAAACAACCAGTGAAGTATTCTTATTTAGTATACACACCACAATATGTTCCATTCATTACTCAAAAGTATTAATAATTAATTAAACCTCTTAATGCTGATGGCTCCAAATCAGAGCAATAGAAAACTTCTCTTATTTCACCAATGACTGATTTGCTAAATAATAATAATAATCACCCACACATACCCTGACTGAAGTGAAATTTTGTTGTGCTAAAAGTAACCAACTTAACAATGTCTAAGCAGAATTTGGTGTTTTAAGAGACTTCAGCTACTATCACTGACAACAATTACATTTTAAAATGCAATTAATGTATCACTTTGTAGGAAAAAAACTTACATTGGCACATAGAAGTGGCTGAGGCGAGGATTTAAACCCGCAGCTATGCCAGTGTCGAAGCTGAAGGACAGATATTAAAAAATGTGAAATTAAAGTCAAGTATAATTTTGACAGCCTTCTTCTTTATCCTGTATCTTTATGTGGGTACTGTGCCATCTTAAGAATGTTTTAGATAACTTTTTAAATTATATTGCTGTACTTCCAGTTTTCTGACTTCTTTCATACAGTATCCCATCTGACCTACATTAAGATACAGTTTACAATAGCAAGTTTAATTTTAATAATTCTTTAGTCACAAAAGATTGAAAATGCTTTACATTTTTCATCAATCCCTCTAACTTTCTAATATTTTTGGTAATATGTATGCAAACATTTTATGTCCATGAATAACATGATTACAGGTTATATTTTGACAACAGACATTTATGGAAATGGCCTTCATTGAACTTTTGAATACAGTAATACATGAAAACTGTGACCTTCTTGGGGCTAATAACTCAAATGGAATATTTCCAAAATGACACACAGTGTTTGATAAAATTGTCATTTTCTGACAGTTCTGGTCAAACACCAGCTGTTACAGTTTATTTCTGCTCTGTAATGTTTGTGTGTGCTTCAGCTTATTATTGCACAAGAGTCTGATTAATCAGAACATTTTATATTTGTAACCAAATGAACTGATAAATGCACACAAAAATAGTATGTGGTAGTTATGATCTCCTTCAGTGATATGACTTCAGACTGCAGCTATGAGATAACATGTTTTAAATCCTTTTCTTTGCTTGCTATCAGAACCTTCAATTGAAGACCATTTCTTCCAAGTTATTCTGGTTCTTTCTTTGCATAAAAAGTAACATTGTTGTCATTTATAGAATTTCGGGTCACTAAATCATCTCAAATATGAATTAACTTTTGGCATTTTACTGCCAAACATGGATATTTTTTAAGGTTTGTAAGCATATACAGTAATACCCCGTATAACGCGAGTACCGTATATCGTTAAAACCGCATAACGTTACAAGATTTTCGGAAACATCTTGTATCGAGTAACGCGATTTTAACGTTACACGATACAGTCGTTCTTAGCAGCAGGGTGGGTGGAAAGCTGAACGGGGTTCTCCGTTCAGCTTCCCAGCCACCCTGCAGCTACGGAGGCAGGGGTGGGGAGGCTGGAAAGCTGACGGGGGGCTCCCCCATCGGCTTACCCAGCCACCCCACAGCTGCGGAGGCATGGGCGGGTGGCTAGGGAAGCCGACAGGGAGTCCCCGTCAGCTTCCCCAGCCACCCTGCAGCTGTAGATCGGGTCCTCTGATCTCTCTGGAGGTGTTTCTGGGCTTCCCCGACGTCCAGAGCCGGTGCAGCAAGCCAGAATGTCAGAGTTCGAATCCCGACGTTCTGGCTTGCTGCACTGGCTCAGGACGTCGGGGAAGCCCAGAAACACCTTGGATCGGGTCTGCCCACCTCCCTGGACCCGGCGGGGGGGTCAGAAACCCCAAAATTGGTAAAAAAAAGGACTTTTTTTTTTACCAATTTTGGGGTCTCTGACCCCCCCGCCGGGTCCAGGGAGGTGGGGAAACCCGCTCCAAGCTGTTTCCAAAGTTCTCCCACCTCCCTGGAGGCAGCAGCAAGCCAAAATGTCAGGATTCAAATCCCGATGTTCTGGCTTCCTGCAGCCTCCAGGGAAACAGGGCTTTTTTTAACATTGTGTGTTCAATGTATCGCACAACGTTAAAAACCGAATAACGACGGGACTTGTGGAACCAAGTCATAACGTTATTCGGGGTACTAGTGTACAAGATACCCAATCCTAACAATACCAACCCATAATCTTCTAAAGACTTCAGGGAGTGAAAGGAAATGAGAGGGTATACTCATGGACAATGTAAATTACACAGAAGTACCATGCTAGTTCTGTAACACCTTACACAGGTGCTCAGACTTACAAGCTTCATGCTAAAGACAGTAAAATTTTGGTATGAAAAGCTCTTACATTGGTACATCCCAAGAGAAAGTATTTTATGTTAGTTACACGTAGAAAATATAGGAAATTTTTACTTTCGAGACATCAGCATAAATTCAAGGGAAGATCAGCAAAATTTCTGTATGGACACTCACTTTATACAATCATTTTGGGAGCAAGACTAAAATATCTCAAATACAATACCTTGAATATACAGATAAAATAACATTCTACAGTTGAAAAGTAGGAATAAGTTCAAATAACCATCCATTACTTGGATTCTGGATTGAAGGGTTGGAGTATGGCGTGAATATATCACACAGTCCCTCTGCTTATTTATCAACCAAATTACTTAAGATAAATTTAAAAACAACTACAATAACACCTAGAATATATAAGCTTCAGAGTAGGTGTAGCATATGCTATACTGCATATCTGTGTCTCTGTGTTTTATAAAGTTCTAATGTAGTGACCATTCTATCCACTTATCTGGAATTGTATTAAGCAGAACAAATTGGTTGTTTTGCAGTAAAAAAACTATGGTTCATGTTGCTCTGATCTGAGAGCTTGTGAGAAACTAAAACTTTACATGAAGTCAGTAAAGATTCTTTTTTCTAGTTAAACATAGCTCTATTTTTTTCCTTTTATTTTAAGACCAAGATTCCAGAACTCCTGTAAGGAAACAAAAGAAGAGACTCCACTGCATCTAACCCATAATTTTACTCAAAGACAACACCTTAATGAGTCAGTGTTATAAAAGCCAAAATAAAAAAAGAAAGGAAAGAAAGACTTGGTTTTACAGATCCCTCTAGAGAATATTCATGCTCCATTCTTACTTTGCAGCAATGAGAGAAGATCTGACATATGTATTCTTGAGTGTATCGAGACCTACTGAGCAGAGTCATGAGGTGGGGAATAACGGTAGCATCCTAGAAAATCAGGAAAGAAAACTGAATATTAAAACTAAAAAATTATACACCAGAAAGCTGTTACTATATATTTCCTTGCAGCCCTAAAACATTTTATATTGATACAGAACTGAAAAACTAACCAGTGACACTATTTAGAACAAGATCTATTTGGTAGCAATAGGTACTGTGACAAGACTGAAAATTTCAACTTTGCTTATAAAAATTATTCATATAGCCTTTAGCACTGCTAAGAACTACTGTACTTGGAAAAAGATGGGCAGTATTTGTCTAAGGCTTCGAATTAGCAGAAGGTTCATAAGATTTCCAGCCTTCCTTAAAATAAAATTATACAGTGGTACCTCAAGTTACAAACGGTTTGAGTTATGAAAATTTTGAGTTACAAATGAATATTGGTTAGAAATAATGCCTCGACTTATGAAGTTAAATCATGAAAAATGCGTAAGTCGAAATGTGGTTTCCCATAGGAATATATTAAAAACCAATTAGTCTGTTTTGGAGGTAAGCAAAAAAAATTCAATGCATTCCTATGGGAAACCATGTGTCGACATACAAATTTTTCATAATACAAAAAATCCTGAGAAACAAATTGAATTCATAAGTTGAGGTACCATTGTACAGTATCTATTTAATACAGCTCAGAAATACTGGTACTTCTTGCATTCTTTACATTCTCCATTTAGTATAACAATTGTCATCTACTAATAGAAACGGTGCAATGTATGAAATGCTTTACAGATTAAACAAAAGCAAAAGACAGACTCCTACTATGAAGAAAGTAATCTCACAGAGGAATTTCTACACTTCACTTGACTGCTGCCCATCATTGCCAAAAAACTCAAAGGTTTGCAAAATCTCAATTCCAAAAGCAAAACTGAACATTCGAAGATTGGAAATTGATTTATTACCAGATCCTAGCTGGCTGAAAGCAGCCCATCAGTTACCTATGGCAGCCTACAAGGGCTCAAGAGTCCTCTGGTGGTTGCTGTTTCCCTGAGAATGCATGATCATGGAGACAACTGAGCATCTGACAGGCTGCATCACAGGATTAGCAGGCAACATTCAAGCTTACTGGATAACAAAATACGATGTTTTGTATCAATTATTTTAAATATAACCATTGATTTCTGGAATCATGTGGAAAACTGGGCTTCCCTCTCAGCAAATAGTAGAAATTGGAGTGACACCAACCTCTCACCATAGAAAGCAGAAATGACTGAAAATTCAAGCTTCCTTTGTTATTACTATGGAAGTCCTGCCCATTCCTAATTCTGAAGACATAGAAAAGATGGAAGACTATGGAAATACTAGGTTAAATCCAACAGTCATTCTATCTAGATTAAGTCTACTGAAATTAACAGAAATATTAGTTGTGAGCAACATGTGTCTTCATTTAAATGGGTCTCCTCTAGCTAGGACTAATATTGGATTTACACCTGCATTATTACCGATAACTGAACAAACGGGTGTTTGTTAGCTTGTCCCTTGTGAGCTTCAAAGAGACAAATAATTAGGAGATATAATGATATAACTCTCCTTTCAACAGAAGAAAAGAACAAGCAGGAGACCAAAGAAAAGCCCATGCAATTCCAACCAAGCAAGCTATACCACTAGGAAACACAACTGCCATGTTTTCATTGAGCTGCCATGACATATTCTGTCAGTCTTACAAATAAGCTTGCTTTTCTCAATTTAAGGCATTTTTCTCAACAACAGAATACAACTTTCCACATAAATTCCTAGTCTCCAGTTGGCCACAACTCAGCTTTCTTTTCTCTTTAGTTTTTTTGCAGCTTAAGTCCAGTAATATATTGAAGTGGGGTGGGGAGGGAGCTTTTATTTAGGGTTTGTCAGAAATATGCTCCAAAATACAGACTCCAAACTTTAAATACTTATTAAAAACACACACATACGAAATAAATAAATTTATTATATTAATTAATAACATCATCATCATATAAACATCATCATCATCTCAGAACTGCAGAACTGGAAGGGACCCTATAGATCAGAGGTGCCCAAACTACAGCCCACAGGCTGGATCCAGCCTACGGCACCAATTAATTCGGCCCTCTCTTCCTTCACCACTTCAAGTGGGAGGAACCACGTGCCAGGACTACAGCCCAAAAACTTTGAGCACCCCTACTATACATCATCAAGTCCAGCCACTGTCAAGGAAGCACAGTGGGGAATTGAGCTCCCAACATCTGGCTCCTAAATCAATGAGCGATCCAGCAGGAGACAAAGATAAGAAAAACAAATTAATTGAAAATAACAATACAAACGTTGCTGATATACAATAATTATATAAAAGAAAATACAACATGTAAGGGATACTTTCAAAACACAGTTGAATTTTTTGGAATAGTAGCCATGTTAGTCTGTGGTTCAGGCATATCAGAAAATAAAACAAAATAAATAAAATAAAAATAAAATAAAAAACACTGTAGCACTTTAAACACTAACTGCTTTATTTTTATTGTTAGCTTTCGTGTGAAGAAGTGGACTTGATCCATGAAAGCTAACAATAAAAATAAAGCAGTTAGTCTTTAAAGTGCTACAGTGTTTTTTATTTTATTTTATTTATTTTGTTTTCTGATATTTCAAAACACAGGACACTTGGATGGCCAGAGGAATAGCAAGATGAACTGAACATAGGGACATCAAACCTTTTTTTGTCATGGTTTGTTGTTGGAATAATGGGTAATCAGTGAACTGATTCACTAGACACAAAAGTTGCACATGAACAGAAGAATTAGTGTAGGTCTTGTTGGACCGGGGGCATACTCAATTCATGACTTTTAACTACCATCTAAAGCATTATATAAGTGGGGCAATCATAAAGTTAAAGAAACCTTGTGGATAATAAAAACAAAAAGGCTTCTGATAAGTTTAAAACTAACAAATCCAGTTCACCTTAAAGCTTCCATGGATTACCATCCACTTCCTTAGACATGCATTAAAATACTGAGGCTAGAGGTTGATAGACAAACAGTGCATAATTGTTGGTGAGGGGACTGAATGAAAAGTGATACAGACTCTCACAACTGCATTATGGACATAGATAAAAGACTTCTAGAATGTTGATTACATGAACATCTTGCCAACAGCAGCATATCTGTAGGCCAAACTATACCAAGTGAAACAGACTGGCATGACTGCTTCATTGAAGAAATGTTTGTTGAATAAACAAATACAGTAATACCCCGGATAACGATTGCATCGGATAACGCTAGAATCGGATAACGATGCAAGTTTTTTGGAAAAAATTTGCATCGGATAATGATTCTGGATAATGATTCTTAGCGTTATCCGAGACAATGGTCTGAGGGTGTGGGGTGGTTTGGGTAAAACTACCCAATCCACCACCACCCACAGCGGTCTCTGAGACTGCAGTAGGGTCAGGGAAAAGCACGTGCCTTTCCCCTGACCCTATTGCAGTGCAGAGACTGTTTGTGTCTCTTTCCCTCCCTGTATTTAAATTACAGGGAGGGGGGGAAAGAGAGAGACGTGATTGGATCTCTCTCTCTCTCTCTTCCCTCCCTCCCTGTATTTAAACTACATGCAGGGAGGGAAGAGAGACAGAACCAATCTCTTCCCCCCCCCCCCTGTAGTTTAAATACAGGGAGGGAAAGAGTGAGCCGTGATCGCGTCTCACTCTTTTCCTCCCTGTATTTAAACTACAGTGAGAGGGGAAGAGAGAGACAAGGTTGGTTCTCTCTCTCTTCCCTTCCTGAATTTGAACTACAGGGAGGGTAGTCCCTGAAGTCAGGGCTTTTTTTTAGCATTGTTCGATGCATGCATCAGACAACGCTAAAAATCGGATAACGTCATGACTTGTGGAACCAAGTCATAACGTTATCCGTGGTATTACTGTATTTTAATCAAGTATCTCCACATAAACTTACATATGAGTAAAAACTAATATCACTAAAAATAAAAATATTCTGTCCCCAGGGGAAACAAATGATAACAGCTACCATTCTGCATCTTCTCTTGTCTCAGAAGAAAGTCTATAAATGATTTTCTAATTTATTTATTTATTTATTTTATTTTATTTACTCCAATTTCTATACCGCCCTACTCGGCTGGGCCGACTCAGGGCGGTTCACAAGCAAAGAGTAAACAGTAAATTCATAGACACATCACATAAATATACAATATATAACTCAACATCGTTCCATCACAAAAGTTCAGTAAGCATCAATCTCAACAACAATAAAACTACAAAATTCATCAAATATGCACAAAAAATTTAACAATTGTCGAAAGTCCTGGCACCACCGCAGCCCTTGAACATAGCCTCCGGAAGAGGTGGAGGGAGTCCCGGCTGGGCACGGCGGTAGTCTCTTCCCCCGGCCGCAGGTGTGTTCCGTGGCGGCGGGGCGAGAAATGCTCTGCCGGGGGAAGTCCTGCCGCTACCGCGGCCAGGGAGGCTCCTTTTTCCTTCCTTCCTCCCGGCCGGTGACGAGGGCCGGGAGGGCGCGGCAGCAGCAGCGGCGGCGTTTTCGGGCTTCCCTCACCTAGGGAAGCCCCTTTTATCTTCCTCCCGGCCGGTGACGAGGGCCGGGAGGGCGCGGCAGCAGCAGCAGCGGCGGCGGCGTTTTCGGGCTTCCCTCGCCTAGGGAAGCCCCTTTTATCTTCCTCCCGGCCGGTGACGAGGGCCGGGAGGGCGCGGCAGCAGCAGCAGCAGCAGCAGCGTTTACTGCAAACACACTTGCTATCATTAATATATGACCTATCAATATCAGGTTATTCCTCCAAATCCTTCCAAAACCCTTAGGGAGGTGAATGCTGCTGTTGTTAGTAGTGGTAGTTCCAAAACATCAACACGAGGGAATCCAGAGTAAAATATTTATTAATCCATTCCAAATTATTAGGAAAAAACAGAGATTCCCTTCAATTAGACAGGCAGCTACAGCCATCTTTTGTATTAGAGTTAGCTGAGAAAAGGTGAAGGAAAATTGTTCTATTTTGAATCCTGATGTGATGATTTCTCCATTTGAAGCAGAATGGATTGCTAATTAATGTACAAGTACAGTGGTGCCTCGCATAAAGAGTGTTTCGCTTAAAGAGCAGAATTTTCTCTGAATGTTCGCTTCGCTTAACAAATAAAACCAACCAAAAACTCGCTTAACAAATAAATCAGGGTTTGCAATCCCCCCCACAATTGGTCATTTACAATGGTGTTTCGCTTAAAGAGCAATTCTGTGGAACGCATTATGCTCTTTAAGCGAGGCACCACTGTATATTACATTATGGGATTTTATCCTTTAAAATAAACTATATAAATAATAAGGCCTCAAAGCGCCAACCAACATTATCCTGGTTCATGATTATACTTGTTCTCCAAATATACTGTACTTTATCAATGCAATTCAACTAATTTAATATAAAGTAATTATGTGAATGTATGACCTAATAATAACCATCTTTGAAAACATTGAACAAAATTGCAAACAGTTCAGTCAAACCATTTTAACATATATTTTATCTCATACAAATCTGTCTAACATTAGTTTCTGTTTTATTACACTTTATCAGATTGCTCACATGATTGATATTATGGATATTACTGACAAAACTTCAAGCAAAAAATAAATAAATACTTCTGTCCCAATAGATGGCAGTAGTGGCACACTTCTTACTGGGACAGAGAACTCTCTCCGATTGAATGCTTTAGAAATCTTGGATGGAAATTGAACTCTTCCAAAGTACATACTGTGAGTGACTCAAGAGGACCAGATCTTCTGAAACTGCTGTCTTGTCTCGAATTACCATATCAGTGCAAGATCAGCATGTCAACCAATGCAAGCTATCACGTGTATTTCTTTCACAATTAGGAGTTTATTACTACCTTTACTAGAATATAGCAGTTCACACTACAACCACGCAAAATGATTTTAGCATTTAACTGTAAATAAATGCTACAATGCATTAACTAATATTGCAGAATAAAAAAAGATGTGCACCTGCTGCCTATAACTTACCGTGTACAATAGTTCTTCTGGAGTTACAGGGCTGGTGAAAATGGTGCGAAGACACCTGAGGCAAGCTTCAATAAATTTAAGATCTGGTGACAGTAATCCTGTGAATACAAGTTGAGATACTTTTTCCAGTTCTCACAGGCTATGCAAATAAAAAATTACCATGGTAATGAAAGAGAAGGTACCTTGTAGTAAGGCTGGTATAATATGGCAGTCCAGTAGAGATTTAACATTGTTTTCTGTACCCATTGCAAGGCTTCCTAGCACTACCGCACATTCAGTTTTCAGCTCAGTGCTGGAGGTTTCTTGCTGAAGCAAGTACAGCAACCTATATATGGAAACACAAAAGAATGGTTTGAATTGAGAGAGCATAATCTAAACACCGCATTCTTCTACATAAAAGGAAGTGGGTTTTCTCTAGAGGAAAAAATGATAATTTGTTTCATGTTATTTTAGCACAAGGCATACATCAGGTACCACAGTAAACACAGAAAAGGCATAAGCATTCCATGGAGACCGCACAAGATTCTTTCTTTATTCCTGTCAGATGCACCACCAGCATATAATAAGACACAAAGCTAAAATTAACACATCTAAAAACAAAATGGAATTTAAAAGAGCTAGATGACATCTGCCCAATATCAGGCCACTTCAACAGCATTTCCTCTTGCCAACATAAGATCCTTCTCAGTACACATTGGAGGGGCATTGTGTGCTTTGCATCATATGGGAGAGTTTGGGAGTTTGCATCATATGGGAGACTTCTTCGCAGTCACACAGGCTGCCATCTACATGGAAACCCCACTTTCTCAGATTAGCCCTTGATCTTTCTACCCCTCCACGCAGTATATTAAAGGCTTTCCACACATGCCATGGTTGTTCTTGGCCAGACAGTAGAGTCGTGTGGTTCTGCCCAGTTATCTGGTAGCTCCTTGCTCACCTTCCATAGCTTTAAGGTGGTCTGTGAGGATTGGTTGTTCATAGGACCAGACATTGTGAGGAAGCTATGCCTTGATTCTGGCCTCTGGTTTGGTGGTCGGAGATTAAGAAGTAGAAATGACTGCACAATATGGATGAACCAAAGGGAGTGACACTATCAGAAATCAACACTGATAAATAGGGTTGTGGAGCCATAAGACCAACAATGCTAAGGAAAGGTATGGGACAAGCTTGAAACAGCCAAAGACACTACTTTTCAGTGGGGGGAGGAGGAAGCCCCAAACAAATGTCTATTCTAGGGGGAAGGGATAACATATCAAACATCAGAAGTGATTGATAGGAGACAAAGAAAAATTAAGAAGGAGATGGGGTTTAGACAGATATAGTCATGAAGAAGGGGGGAAAGTATGTCAGAAAAGGATAACCAACTCACCGTCTTCTTAAAGTATTACTGGCATTTCAATAATGATAAATTAAGGGAACATAATTTTAAAAACTGCTGTCATTTTAAAGTTATTTGTTCACTCATTCATTCTCAATTTTTGTCCCATCCATCTAACTATACAGTCAAGCCTCGAATAACTAGCATTTTGCTTAGCGAAAAGCTCGCATAACGAGCAAGTTTTTCTCTAAGCGGTCTGACTCGCATAACGAATTTTTCGCTATGTGATTCAGTCTTTTCCCTATGGAAAAACTCGCATAACGAGCGTTTCTATGGGGAAAACTCGCATAACGAATTTTTTCGCTATGCGAGTTTTCCCCATAGAAACGCTCATTATGCGCATTTTTCCATAGGGAAAAGTCTGACTCGCATAGCGAAAAATTCGTTATGCGAGTCAGACTCGCATAGCAAATTTTTCGCATAGCGAGCAACCTCTCAGAATGCATTAAATTCGTTCTGTGAGGTATGACTGTACAGTTACTCAAGCAGCTAACAAATACAGACATTAGAAATGAGAAGCAAAATAAATCCAAAATAAAAAATAACATAAAAAGACAGACAACAATGAACATTAGACAACTGGACATGAATCAACACAGCAACAGGAGCAAAAAAACAATTTTTGCAGAGAACAAAATCAGTCCAGAGGCAACAAATTCTTAAATGTCTTCTTGTAAAGTTCAGCTTTTGCTAACTTCTGGAATGTTTACAAGGATGAGGCCCAACAAACATGAGATGGTAGAACTTTCTATAAAGTTGGGACCACCACACAAAAAGACCAGCGTCTTGTGCGTATCTTTCACAGTCCTCTGAAGGTGGGTACTCTGAGCCAAACAATCTGGTGAAAACGTGTTGTCTAAGCATGATTTATCAAGGAGAGGCACTCCAACAGGTATTGAGGTGTAAACCACTCTGTATGATAACACCAAGATATTAAAACAGGGATGGAAGCCTACAGGCAAACCAGGGTCAGAGAGACATGGTCAAATTTTTGCAACACCAACACCAGTCTCACAGTACCACACAGAGTCTATTACAAAATTGGTATGCTGAAAAGCTACAAGTCATAAGAAGCATTTAATCTGAGAAAACCTGCTCTTTGTCGATGAAGACCTGAGATGATGAGAATATTCTATTTCCTAATTTACCACGATATAACAAACATTACTTGTTAAGAAAATATAATTAAAAACTAAACAGTCAAGGATGTCCTGATAACAATAAAATTGAAAGTCATGAGACACACTGTGAATATTAAAAAAGCAAAGTATAATCTAGTAGTAGAGAAGGCAGATCAGAGAGATGGTTACTACCCTCAAGTCTATCAAAAGAATTAGGACATACAGCCATGGCTTTGTAATGGATGCATTTATAAACTATGTGTTGAACAGAATTCCCATATCAAAGGGAATTACAATTCTTCCAAAGAATTGTAATTTCATATTTCTATGTGTAAAGTAGAAGTGTAGTTAATTTTTTTCAGAATAGGAATGAGCAACTGAGACCTGCCAGGAGTTCTTGAATTGCAAATACTATAATATTTCAACATTAGCTTTGTTGGTTAAAGCTGATGGGAGTTCTACACCTAAAATATCTAAACGTCTACATCTGAACTGGAAGGTGGTGAACTTATATAAAATTTTTACCCATCCAATCACAGAACCAGAAGATGAAGAAAGTAAGGGTGATAGTCAGCTAGTCTGTTACACAAAGCATTTATCAAGCCAAATCTATAATCAAGTTTGTGTAATCTTGTAGGTTTCTAAATTTTAGGGCTGTTGGCAAGGTCAGGTTATACCGTTATACAGAGCAAATATTATTTCAGTCACTACATTACTTATATTCATTGTATTCTTTCAAATATATGTAGATTAAATTCACAGGAAAGGTCACAACAACTTGCTCTACTTTCGACTAATTAATTCCAGGTCATTGACATTACAGAAACCGGCAAAGAGGTTTCTCTTTTCAGACAATAGAATGCATATCCTGCATTTAGTAATTTAACACAAGTTAAATGCAGTTACACACTGTTTTTACTCACATCTGTTTTATCTAGAAATCAGACTTCCACAGGGATGTTAGCAATTCCATATCTCAACCAACAGATTTATTAGCACCCAGGATATTAAGGAGAAAATAATCACCTGTATTCAACATGTCTGAATATCAGCATTCCATTTAATAAAAATAATTTTCCAGAGCAGAAAATTCAGCACAAATCTGATAAGGCAACCTTGACAGACACAAACCTTTTCCAAACATGATAATTTCTAAATGTTTGTTTTACTAGCTTTGGAATATTTCTGGGGACCTTATGATTAATGTTAAATTTTGTTACCATTTCTGTTTCTTAAACTGAAATTGTAGTAATCTTATATTCTTCCTAAATTGTCACAAAATTCATTTCCCCCCTACTTAATCATTGAAAATGTGTAGGACCATGAACTCCATTCTACTTTGTAGCCATACTATCTTCTCTACAAACTATAATGCTCCTCCTTAAATACCAGATCCATAAAACTACAAGAGATGTTTCAATAGCAGTTTACCTCAACTACAACAATAATTTAGTTTAGGTACTGTGTTCCCATGCAAACGTGTGCTGGTATATCGGGCAATTGGGCTTTGTCCCACCCCACCCTCACCTCTGGTGCCCCGGGGCGCCAATAGCAACGTATGGGATTCCCCCAATCGGCACCCTCACCACTCCCTGTCCGGTGCCTTCCTATGGTGCCCTGCACAGCTCAGTTCCCATGTACAAATCTGGTAAATGGTGCCAAATCTGTTATCTTTACTCAGCAAGGAACTAAACTCCTCTGCATCATTTTAAAGCTACAATCCTACTTATCTAAGCATCAGTGAAATCAATGGGGTTTCTAAATAATAAACAGAATTCTTCTAAACATTATAACCTGATCTTTAATTGTGGTTTCATCTGAAAGATTTGCATTTATTTACTGCTATTTACATTCAACATGCATCAAGGATGCCTTTTATCCAACGTGATTTCTAGTGTAACTTAAATTAATGCTATGAATTCTTTAACTGAGGTACTGTAATTATTTCTCATGTCTTTCTACACTTCTTCTTTCTCGTCTTCATCTTCTTCTGTATCCAAATCTGAATATTGGTGATCCTCATGGCGATCAACCATGAAGACTGTCCTGAAAATATAATGCAGTGGCCTTTCATCTGCCTTCCACACCGCAGCATGGCACTTGTACCACTGATTGTTGTTGTTCAGTCACACAGTCGAGTCCGACCCTTTGTGACCCCATGGACCACTCCACACCAGGCTCCTCTGACATCTGCCACCCTCCATAGTCTGCCCAGGTCTACATCTACTGTGTCAACAATGCCATCTAGCCATCTCATCTTCTGCCACCCCTTCTCCTTTTGCCTTCGATCTTTTCCAGAATCAAGGCCTTCTCCAGTGTGTCCTCTTTTCTCATTTGGTGGCCAAAGTACTTGAGCTTCAGCTTTAGTATTTGTCCTTCCAAGGAGCAGTCAGGATTATTATTATTATTATTATTATTATTATTATTATTATTATTATTATTATTATTATTATTATTATTATTATTATTATTATTATCTGCCCTACTCACCTATGGCGACTCTGTAGGATTGACTGATTTTATCTCTTTGCAGTCCTGAGCCCTTTTGGCACACAAAGTCCTCATCAGCCCCAGGCCAGTATTGATAAAGCTTTGGAAATGTTAATTATTCAGGAGGTACTTGGTCAGACAATTAACTTGTCAAGTAATGGTCAAGTACCTTTAAAAGATGAACTAGAAAAATCCTTTAGTTATCACCAGGCTTGAAACCTATCCTAGCCATTGCTGGGTGTCCTATCTGCAACAGGTTCTTCACAGACAAAACAGCCAAATCACAAAGAAAAGGCATTTAGTAATCACACTGCCCACTCTCCTGTTTTACAGAGGCTTTCAGTTCCCAGGACCTACAGAAGCTTTGATAGACTTGATCTCAATTGCTTTTTTAGATCCAAGAGATATTTAAATAACCACAAAAGTGCTGGAACATCTACAGTGTCGTTTCTGACTGGATGGAGCATTTTACCATTGTTAACTGACAATGCTTGATGAGTCAACTGACTGATGGGCCAACCTACTTTATATTCCAGGTGTTCTTACTTCCTTCTCAACCTCCACATGCTATATTAATAAGGTTTAGTACTTAATTTCTTTGATACTTATGCTAATTACACAAACAACCCTCTTATTTTATATCCTGTATAGACCAAAGAAGAGAATTTTTCTTAATAGGATCACAGGATTATATTAATTAATCCTCTTTCCCGATGTCTTCCACATGTTTGCTTTAATACTTTATGTACAGATGACAACTAAACACAAAGACTCCTCAACAAAACACAAAACAAAATCTCTTAATGAAGAGAACAAGTATAAGCATTCTTAATAACAAAAACTCTTTTTCCTTTCTAAAGTAAATTAAATGTCAGGTAGAAAATTTATAATACAATGGCTGAAAAAACAGGAGGGGTTGTTGCAGATGTAAAATGGATGAATTAGCTTTTTTTTATTGATCACACAATGTAAAGATCAATCCAAAGATCAATTCACTGACATGGAGTTTTTACTCTGTTGCTAGAGGCTTCTACTTTTTCAAGCTAGAAGAACTGAACATGCTTTTACCCATGCAACTAGTTGTTGTGATCATAAAGAATATGCTTTAGATGTGCCTGAAGAAATAGAGTTGACCCATGAAAGCTCATATTAAAATACAGCAAGCAGTCTTTAAAGTTTTTGTTTTATTTTTGTCTGATAAGCATTACTTCAGGTATTTTCCATTTTAATAGTTTTGCTCTGTGCATGCAAGCAGCCTTAACTACCTCACAGCCTACTGTACAAATGATTAGCAACCCAGCTTCCTCTTTTTCTTCCTGTATGTGCCCCTGCCCTGGCTTCTGCTAACTCTGTAGTCCCCCTCACCCAGATTTCTTTCCACAATCTGTCACTGTATGAAGTATGAAATGGCATTCTCTATGGTAGGAATCAGCAAATTTGTCTCTCCAGATGTTATTGGACTTCAATTCCCAGAAGTCCTGATCAGCAGGTGTACTGACTTGGGCTTCTGGTAACTGAAATACAAGAACACCTGGATAACCAAGTTTGCTGTCCACCACCACCCGCTCTATGGCAATACTCCAGGAGATTCATTTGGCTTTCTTTCCTTCAACACTTTTCGAAGAGGTTTTTATTCCAAAGGATTGCTAGACGACCAAAGTTAGATTATAGTTGGCTATTTTATTGTTAGTACTTTAATCGAGTGCTGCTATCTCTTTTAACATGATCAAAATAGCTTGATCATTTCTAATCAAGAAATGGTTGTTTGTAATCTGAAATTTATGTCATTTTCTTTTAAATCAGACCATGTTTTGATTTTACTTTTTGTAACTGCCTTATAAACTGTCTTGAATCCCAGCCATGGGAGAAAGGTGGTATACAAATAACTAAAACAAGATAATTATTCAAAATGAACTGAACACAGAATAACATTAGTTGATAAATGTATAAAGTGTACTCAATGAGGAAACATTATTTCAAAGGTTATTTTTAATGTGCTGTCCACATTTTACAGTTCTCAATACTGTGAATTTGTCTAGAGATCACATGCCTCTTCTTCATAGAAAAAAGTTATGAAATAAACAGGGTTGAGAAAAAAAACTTAATCCCACTGTTCCTTTGCAGCTCTATGTAAACATAGAGTTATTACTTATTACATGCTAAGTTTCTAAAAATTCAGTGATTAGAACAGGGTTTCCAACCTTGATATATAAATTATATATCATTAATAGTCAATACATTATATACCATTAGAATATAGTAAATATTTTATATCTCTATCTACATTTAATCTTTTACAGATTAACTATACACCTTTGCTCAACCCTTTCTGCAATTTATAATTAAAATAAAACAGTACAATAACTTAAATATTTACTACTTCATAATTTATTTGGAAACTAAACTTCCTATTTTTGGTATGACATCCAACATTCTGTATGGTGTGCTGAAGTCTACCTAGTTCTCCACTTCACAGAAAATAATGATATTTCTGCCACTTTTTTGCCATGAATAAACAAGAAAAAATAATACATAAAACAGAATTACAGTAATACCTCGGATAACGCTAAGACTTGGTTCCACAAGTCTTGGTGTTATCCGATGCATGTTAAAATCCTATGGGATGGATTGGATAATGTTAAAGCTCCATAGAGATACATTGTAACCACACAGGCTTTAGCGGTTGTTATCCGATCCATCCCATAGGACCTTAACGTTATGCGATTTTAGCGTTATCTGAGGTAAACGTTATCCGAGGTATTACTGCATGTGAGATAAAGCAAAGTAATCATACTTATATATTGTCCCATAGCACTTTGTGCACTCTCTGGGTGGTTCAAAAGTTAATTAACTAGAAAACAGATGTATTACTTTTCTGTTACATCTGTACATCTGTTCACATGCAGAAATATGTGATTATTTTTCTCAAAAACCAAATTATCAGGTCTCGTATCAGGCATACAGGACAAACTATCTTTCTTTAACCCACTTTGTGCATTCTCTATGATTCTGTGTCGAAGCACATGGCTCCTGTTTCACCGTATGCAAGCAAACAAGAGCAATACAAGTCGGCAATTCATCTTGCACTGCCTGACACATGAAGTTGTCATAACAGGCTGGACTCTTCATCCTGGGACATGACTTCATAGAGATCCTAACAATGTAACACCTAGTTATCACAATTCTTCATACTTTTGTTTTCCCCCCTCATGGATTTCTACAACACCCAATGTGAAGAAAGAACTCTTTAGACTTGAATGTTCACCTGTTTATTATCCAGCCTTGTTTTGGGATGTTGTACAACACCCATATGGATTTTTATATAACTAATTCAGTTAATTTTGCTCATCTTTCAGTAAGCAAAGTGAGAGAATATTTAATTCTCAATAAATTGCAAAGAACAGGCATCAAAAGCCTTATAATTATTTATTAAAATCTTGATATTTAACAATACCTACATAAGGTATTGAAATAAACAGTCCAAAACAGAAAATAGAACAAGACAAAGAACAATGTATTTTTGTTCTACCTCACTTTCCCTCTGCCTTCCCCACATTTCTGCATGCAATCTAAATCTATGTGAATAAAACAATACCACTGCATACAATGTTAGACCTTTCTTTTCTAACTGTGTTTTAGGCAAGTATTTTCTTAAGTGTGAAAGAGATATCAATCCAATCTCAGTAGTCTAGTCATCTCTTCATAATTAAGTTATAAACAAGACTTATATAGACTTATATAAACTAATCTCAGTAGTAAATACACAATAGGTGCTGACAGTCAAAGACCCAGAATCTTAATAACTTAACTTGAGACCTGCTGTAAAATCAGTCAAAATGAGAGAAGCAGAGGACATACCTTGGAACTGCTCCCAAAACAATCAAGTTGGCTTTTTGTTTGTTGTTTCCAATTACAGCATTTTTCATATCTCTGTAAATCCAGAAAGAGAAAAACCCTAGTGAATTATGCTGAGGTACTAAGGGCTCAATTTTGCAGAATTTAGTCTTATTGAGATCAAATAGTTGCAACATCTGTGCGCTGGACAGAACACAACAGTCCCCATGGCTACTGAAAGTTTAAGTCTCTGGGTTTTTATCACTCCAAGCCATTTAAAGAGACATTCACTTGCTCATTCATGGGACAGCTATTTACAATGTGTGTCAGAAATCAGGATCACATTGCCAAATACTGGTAAATAAAATAAGTACTTTTAAGGTACAGGAGTGTAAGAGCACGGAAAAGAAATATGTAACAAATAATAGAATACAAAATTTTCTTGTATTCCTTGTCATAGCTTGTCCCAAGCAGAGCGCCCATGCGGTGCAGTGGACAGTGTTGGACCAGGACTCAAGAGACCTAGGTTGAACTCCCTGCTCAGGCAGGGAAACTTACTGGCAGATGACAATGGTTAAACCATAAATATCTCACATATTTTTGAAATTCTTATCAACATCACCCTAAAGTGCATGCCACTTGATGGCACATAACAAAGCAATCCCAACTGGAGCAAACCCATTGAATCAATGGGATATATAGAAGTGTTGGCTTGCCATTTAGCAACTGATCTAATGGGTCCTCTAATGGAGACTAGCAATTGGACACAGGATGTAGTATCTTCTATACTTACAATATTTTGCTCCACAGAAAATATAAACCTACCAATGTTCTCTACTTGCAATATTTAAGCTGAATCCATTTTCTGCACAAAGCTACTCTATAATATAACATAGTACAGTACTGCTGTATGTTGCAATCTCATGCAACCCCTTCAATTTCACTGTAGTTTAAAGGAGCCAATAAGCACTTAAGTTTTTTAAAACAGCATCTTTCTAGGCTGCACTGGATGCTGATTTCAATAAACTCAGAGCAGACCCTTTGAGATCAATCAATTGGGTAGAAGTCAGTTATACTGTAAGTGAATTCTCATTGACTTCAGTAGATCTTCTCCAAGTATAATTTAATCAGGATCCAATAACCTATTCTAAAATGCAGAGAAAGTATTTTATGAAATGTTTTATATTGGAAAAAACTGAATATGGTGTGGTGTTATTCTAGGACTTCCAACAGTCAAAAGTGACTGCTAATGCAAAATATATTTTTGCAGACTACACACAATTGATCAATACAATTAGTAGATTGCTTTGCACACTATGCCAAACTACTAGAGTACAGTATATCCAAGTGAAACAAACTCTTCACATATCCCAAGTTCAAAGTGTGATTGAACAACAACAACATGAAGTGTTACTAATATATTTATGGTATGTATATGCCTTCTGAGCAGTTTTGGAGATAACCCAGAGTATGAAAACACAGGTCACTTTCTCATCTCTTGAACATTTCCATGTAAATGGCAAAATTGTTACAAACCACAATGAAATATAATGAAATAATATGCTTCCTTCCTTCCAGTCCTTATATCATTACTAGTAAGTCATAAACAAACTATTTACTGCAGGGGTGCCCAAACTTTTTCTTGCCAGGGGCCTGACCATGCCCCCTTCATCAGCTAAGGGGCTGGTCACATCACGTGATTCTTCCCGCTGGCAGCACACACATTTGCACCATGTTTCTGGGCATTTCCCCACCTCCACCAGCTCCCTGGAGAAGAGAGCGAGGGAGGAACATTTATGAATTTTTTGCCATGTTTTTGCAGCATTTCGGGGCAAAAACGTGACAATTTTGGCACTTCCAGTGATGTTGGGGCATTTCCAGCATTGGCAGCAATTTGGCCCAAGGGCCAGATGTGACCTGTAGGTTGGGAACCCCTGATTTAACGTGTGAGCCAGTAAAGTTCCATTGAATTTAATGAGACTAAACACCCTGGTTGTGTGTAAGCTGCAGCTTTCAGGGCCTACCTAAAAGAGCAGCTTTACCTTCAGACCAGGTGATCACACTGACAGAAAGGAGACATAAACAAAGTCAAACTGATCAGAAGAAATTTAAATCACCTAGGTGGCTAAACAAAAAGATGACGCCCCACTCAAAAAAAGGCAATTCTATAATGGCTTTCCATACATTGAGCTACATGTCAGGTAGTCATTGGGCTTTAATTCAAACTCATCTGTCCAATTCCGATATAAACAGCCAAGATAGTTGCCCTCTTAGTGAGCAATGCATATACAGGTACACTAGTACCCCGAATAACGTTATGACTTGGTTCCACAAGTCCCGTCGTTATTCGGGTTTTAACGTTGTGCGATACATTGAACACACAATGTTAAAAAAAGCCCTGTTTCCCTGGAGGCTGCAGGAAGCGAGAACATCGGGATTTGAATCCTGACATTTTGGCTTGCTGCTGCCTCCAGGGAGGTGGGAGAACTTTGGAAACAGCTTGGAGCGGGTTTCCCCACCTCCCTGGACCCGGCGGGGGGGGGGGGTCAGAGCCCCCAAAATTGGTAAAAAAAAGTCCGTTTTTTTTACCAATTTTGGGGTTTCTGACCCCCCCGCTGGGTCCTGGGAGGTGTGGGGACCCGATCCAAGGTGTTTCTGGGCTTCCCCGACGTCCTGAGCCAGTGCAGGAAGCCAGAACATCGGGATTCGAAATCTGACATTCTGGCTTGCTGCACTGGCTCAGGACGTCGGGGAAGCGCAGAAACACCTTGGATCGGGTCCCCACACCTCCCTGGACCCAGCGGGGGGGTCAGAAACCCCAAAATTGGTAAAAAAAACGGACGTTTTTTTTTACCAATTTTGGGGGCTCTGACCCCCCCGCCGGGTCCAGGGAGGTGTGGGGACCCGATCCAAGGTGTTTCTGCGCTTCCCCGACGTCCTGAGCCGGTGCAGGAAGCCAGAACATCGGGATTCGAAATCTGACATTCTGGCTTCCTGCACTGGCTCAGGACGTCGGGGAAGCCCAGAAACACCTTGGATCAGGTCTGCCCACCTCCCTGGACCCGGCGGGGGGGGGGGGGTCAGAGCCCCCAAAATTGGTAAAAAAAACGGACGTTTTTTTTACCAATTTTGGGGGCTCTGACCCCCCCGCCGGGTCCAGGGAGGTGTGGGGACCCGATCCAAGGTGTTTCTGGGCTTCCCCGACGTCCTGAGCCAGTGCAGGAAGCCAGAACATCGGGATTCGAAATCTGACATTCTGGCTTGCTGCACTGGCTCAGGACGTCGGGGAAGCCCAGAAACACCTCCAGAGAGATCAGAGGACCCGATCTACAGCTGCAGGGTGGCTGGGGAAGCTGACGGGGACTCCCTGTCGGCTTCCCTAGCCACCCGCCCATGCCTCCGCAGCTGTGGGGTGGCTGGGTAAGCCGATGGGGGAGCCCCCCGTCAGCTTTCCAGCCACCCCACCCCTGCCTCCGTAGCTGCAGGGTGGCTGGGAAGCTGAACGGAGAACCCCGTTCAGCTTTCCACCCACCCTGCTGCTAAGAACGACTGTTTCGTGTAACGTTAAAATCGCGTTACTCGATACAAGATGTTTCCGAAAATCTTGTAACGTTACGCGGATTTAACGATATACGGTACTCGCGTTATACGGGGTATTACTGTATAGTATACTACTGGCACATTTATTAAATGCTAAGATATAAAAGTGAGCGACTTGGTTCGTGAAAAACTCGCATAATGAGCAGGTTTTTCAAAAAGTGATCCAACTCACATAACGAAAATTTTCGCTATGCAAGTCAGACTTCCCCTATAGAAACGCTTGCACAGCGAATATTTCTATGGTGGGAAACTCGCATAACGAAAAAATATTTGCTATGCAAGTCTGACTCGCATAGCAAAAATATTCGCTATGTGAGTCGGACTTTCCCTATGGAAAACTCGCATAACGAGCGTTTCTATGGGGAAAACTCGCATAACGAAAAAAATTTGTAATGCAAGTTTTTCCCCTAAAAAAACTCATTATGCGAGTTTTTCATAGGAATTTTCGCTATGAGAGTCCAACTCGCATAGTGAAAAACTCGCATAGCGAGCAGCCTCGCAGAACGAATTAAATTCGTTATGCGAGGTATGACTGTAATTCTCCTTTATCATTAGCAAGCCGTGATGGCCACAGGATGGAGAAAAGTCTCTACTTAATGAAAATCACTGCTGCCAATAAAGTTACCCCACTGCTGGTGACTTTCAATAATTAAACACTTCCCATTTCCACCCCATTGCTTTTGAAGAATGAAAGAAATTACACTAGAGCCTGAGGGACTTTGAAAGAAACCAGAGATTTTTAATTTCTGAAAAATCATTGCTGTTGATAACACCATCAGCCTTATGCAGAGTAATTACTGCTCTCTAATTCTATAGGCTTCAATGTTACACAGTTCCTGGTCCTTTGACCGAATAAAATCTTGGCTTTAAATGTACTCACTCATCTTAAAGAAGAAAACATTTCACAGAACAGTCCAAGATCTCCACTAGATAAAATAGTTTTCCTTAGGAAAAGAAGTCAGAAAGAATGTAAATATTGCATCACACAGAAAGAGCCTCCTCAAAGATTGTGGTATTTTTGAACCACAAATTTGGGTCAGAAATTATTCTGGATTGAAGGGATTTTTGTGGAAGAAACTCTGCTCAGGGAATGTCCAAATGAGGTTTCTCTCATGTCCCCAGGATCTGGGACAGAGACAGAAAACCGACATGCCCCACCCTGGTAGTGGCAACCTTGTATTATCGGCTAATCTTTCTCACACTAGGTCAGGTGAAAGGAAGTGCAGAATAAACTCACTGAAAGCTGCTTTCATTTTGGCAGCTTCATGTCTGGCCTAGACACGGGAGAATAAACCCCAGATATTCATATTTCCATATTCATATTCTGTTTCCAAGTACAGTAATACCCCGGATAACATTATGACTTGGTTCCACAAGTCATGACGTTATCCGATTTTTAGCGCTGTCCGATGCATGCATCGAACAACGCTAAAAAAAAAGCCCTGATTTCAGGGACAAACCACTTTAAAGGCAGGCAGGGAAAGAAAGAGACCCAGTTGGGTCTCTTTCTTTTCTTCCCTGCCTTTAAAGCCAATCCCCCCACCACCACCTGCAGCTGTCTCTGCGACTGCAGAAGGGTCGGGGAAAGGCGTGCCTTTCCCCTGACCCTACTGCAGTCGCAGAGACTGCTTGTCTCTTTCTCTCCCTGTATTTAAACTACAGGGAGGGGGAAAGAGAGAGACGTGATTGGGTCTCTAGAGAACCAATCACGTCTCTCTCTTTCCTCCTCCCTGCAGTTTAAATACAGGGAGGGAAAGAGACACAAGCAGTCTCTCTCTCCCTGTAGTTTAAATACAGGGAAGAAAAGAGTAAGACGCGATTGCGTCTTACTCTTTTCCTCCCTGTATTTAAACTACAGGGAGGAGGAAAGAGACGTGATTGGGTCTCTAGAGTTTAAATACAGGGAGGGAAAGAGGGTCAGGAAAAAGGGGCGTGCTTTTTCCCGACCCTACTGCAGTCGCAGAGACCACTGCGGGTGGGGGGTGGATTGGGTAGTTCTACCCAAACCACCCCACACCCGCAGACCATTGCCTCAGATAACGCTAAGAATCATTATCCAGAATCGTTATCCGATGCAAGTTTTTTCGTTATCCGATTCTAGTGTTATTCGATGCAATCGTTATCCGGGGTATTATTATACAGTACTCTTTTATACAGGGGTACTGTACTTCCAAAATCATAGCCATTTTGATTTAATCTTAGTTCAATTTCAGACTGAGACAAATATGATTCAGAACTATTTGAAACACATTATTTCACTAAAAGATTCTCTTTCTATAGGCAAAGGAAACATACCACCTCTCATTATACAGTAGAACCCCGCATAACGAAAAAACTCCATTCCACGGAGCTCTTTGCTATGAGGATTTTTTCGTTGTGTGAAGCACTACTGGGAGTACCCCGCATAACAGGGGGGAAATGTTTGTTAGCCGGGGTTCCCATTGAGCGGGTATACTCTGGCTACTGAAAACCCCACATAATGAGTAGGGTTTTTTTGTTTTTTGTTATGTGGGGTAGCGCCTTTGCATAACGAACACTTCATTAGGCGAATTTTTTGTTATGTGATGCGTTTTTCATGCGAGGTACCACTGTATATGTTTAGTACATGGACTTAGTGAAACAACAACTGAAATCCTGTTCCTTAGTGTAGTAAGTCATAAACAAAGCAGGCCGTTAAACCAGTATGAATCTGATAAGTTACCTCCTCCATATGCTCCACTGAATTCAATTGAATGGAAAGAACAGTAGATGGATGTAAGACTCAAGTGTCTGCTTTCCACCTTCAAAACTGAGAGGCATGGGTTGAGTTGAACGTTCAGTGGAAAGAGAACCGATTACAACATTGCCCAACACCAAAACACCTTGGTGTGACACTTGACAGGACACTCTCTTTTAAACTGCACTGCCTGAATACCAAAGCCAAAGTTAGTACAGTACAAGGAACAACATCATCAGGAAATTCACAAACTAAAAATGGGAATCTCAATCATTCACACTGTATACATCAGCTTTGGCACTCTTGATGGTACCACTCCACCTAAAATAAGGAGAGGAGTAGCAGTGGACAGCAAGAGAACTAAGCAATGGAATGACCCTTGACATCCTCTGAATTGATATGAGCCTCAAGTCCACTGGCTCAGATGCAGAAAGAGCTCTATAGCAAGAACAAACATTGTTGAGGGTATGAAAGAGCAAAACCAAATTAGAAGATAGAGGACGGAGCTCACTGGTCAGAGAATAATATTAAAGGGTTGAGGAGCTCAACCTCACCTTGTCACTTGGAAGATCCTGAATAGGCTGAGGGTTGGAGTCCCTAAATGCAAAACAAGCATGCTCAAATGGCAGATAACAACATGCTGTGAGAATGTGGAGAAATACAGTATCGGGCTCATTTACTGGTCTGCCAATTACTACCAGAAACATGTACTGCCAAAGATTTAATTATGGCCAATGACAAAGCCAAGAAGGTGGCTTCATTTGACAAGCTAAAGCAGGGGCTCTCAACATTTTTACGCCGGGGGCCGGGTCATGCCCCCTCAGACAGCTAAACGGGCTGGAGGTGTTGTTCCTCCTACCACGTCTTTGACTATTTGTGCTGCTTCTGCCACTCCCCGTGGCAGAGGAAGTGAGGGTGGTGTATTGTTGCCTGTTTTGGGGTTTTCTGGTGTGTTTGGGGGGATTCCGGCAGCAGCTGTGGGGTCCTCTCCATGGACTGGATCCGGCCCATGGGCTGTAGATTGCAAACCCCTGATCTAAACTTTGAGATGGACATGAAAGAAGACTGATTCAATGGACCTGCTCCAGTTGTGATTTAATATGCTAAACAACAAAATTTCAGCCAATGGAGTTTTTTTAAAAAAACAAATGGTTTTTCCTATATAAAAATTAAGTACCGGTATGTACTAGAAGACATTCCACCTCACATAAATGTATTTGATGCAAAATGACACAAAGTAAGACGCTCCAGCCCTATAGAATGTGGACCAGTTGTCAACTGTACTCACAAATCCTTTCAAAAACTGTACATTGATAACATCTGAATTGCAACTAAATTGACACACAGGTGAAAAATTAAAACAAGAATTCCAGGAGAGAAAAATCAACAATAGTTAAAATGTTACTCTCTCAAATATATGGTGAATGTAGACAGTCAAATGTCCAAAATATGACAAATCCTAAATAGGACAACCATAGTCACAAAGCTATACTAATCAGAATTAAAACAGAAATATTTTATTATAATGGTATGTCCAACACAGAAAGGCGAGGCAAATCAACATATTCCACCTAACAAGAAAAATGAAATAGTTTCTTGTTCTGTCATGCTAGTATCCGGCTGAAATATACATGAAAACAAGGAAATTAAGTCAATTTATGACTCCTGAAGTAGTTGCCTGTTCTTATCATGGGAATCTTTCCTTTTTTAAAAAAAATCTGCTATTGTATACCATTTTCTCCTTCAGCTTCAGAAGGTTTTCTTCAGAAAATAAATTCCAAACTGTTATTCTCATTTGAAATTAGAATAATAAGACATCATATATTATTAAAACATACCTAAATCAACATACAGTAAAACCTCATATAACACTAAAACCTGGTTCCACAAGTCTTGGTGTTATATGATTTTTAGTGTTATCTGATCCTCTATGGGATCCATAGAGATACATTATAACCACACAGGCTTTAGCGGTTGTTATCTGAAGCATCCCATAGGATCTTAATGTTATCTGATGCAATTCTTCCCCCCAGATTCCTTAATGTTATGCGATTTTAGTGTTATTCGATATTAATGTTATATGAGGTATTACTGTATACTCCTTTCACAAAAATTTAATGCTACAAAGTTAGAAAAAGAAACACCGTATGCCCTTCTTATTCAGGTGCATGTCGAAGTAGTTTTAAGGTTATTAACTGTCAAATTTATTATGATCAAAGAGAGAAACATATAGGTGTTAAGCAATAGTATATTTATGTACGAATTCTTTACAAATTTATAGGAATCATCTTGTTCTACACGTATACTCCACTGTACTGTACCTTAGACCCGACAGACCAGTTAGTACTATGGTTTCTAGAATCAGAAATTATGTTTTACTATTTCACTATGCTTGTTAAATAAGTTTCCACAACAATACCCAAGATATGTGATCTTCCTTTTTTTTTTAGTATACCTACCATAATAATTTTCATTGGCCACTTACCACAACTAACTATCTAAAATCCAGCAGTAAGTAACAAATAGAGTGAGTGAGTGAGCATGTATGCATGCAGGTAGGTATACCCCACCCTCCTGGTGCAGGTACTACTCAGGGCGGTTTACAAATTTATAAAACATCACAATAACAAATAAAACTATGAAATAAAGCATAACCAGTAACACAGAAGTAAACATATTAAAGATCCTAGTGATCTATACAACAAATCATAAATCCACGGTGTTAGTGGTTCAAAACCATCAATAAACACAATCTCCATCTAAACATTAAAAAAAAACACAATTGGGAAACTAAAGCAGCAGCTTGCCCTGGTTCAAGGCAAATCATATTACACCCCAAGAGATATTAATACCAGGGAAAGCCTGCTGAAATAAATCTTCAGAGACTTATAAAATATTAGCAAAGATGAAACTGGTCTTATCTTCACTACGAAATCATTCTA
Organism: Furcifer pardalis; assembly: GCA_030440675.1. Classification (NCBI taxonomy): domain Eukaryota; kingdom Metazoa; phylum Chordata; class Lepidosauria; order Squamata; family Chamaeleonidae; genus Furcifer; species Furcifer pardalis. The sequence goes on from CP126890.1 coordinate 247,187,866, forward strand.
CAGGGTGGGGGATATGGAGTAGAATAGCCCCACTGAACAAGTGGGTCTACTCAATCTACAGAACTTTTAGAGGAGCTGATTCAACAAATCCCCACTCATTCAATGAACAACTTAAAACTGAATTTCAACCACTGTTTCGATGTAGCAATTTCTTAATTAACTCTGCAATATCTCTTATATCATCAGTCTCTCATTGACATTATTGTTAAGATATTATGATCTCAACCAAAGTCTAGCACAAGGCATAGGAGAAAAAAAAACCAAGTTTGGAATCATGTTAAAAACAAGGAGAACTAGAGAACTTAAAGAGCATTACTGTATCTCCATTTAAAGGTATGTTAACTTATTTGGAGGATATGGTTTATTTTATCAAAGATACTACTAGATCTCCAATTTCAGAGTGATGTTCTTAGCATCCGTCCTCAAGATGTAGAATCAGATTGTTGGAAAATCTCTAATCATTTTTCCTCAGTTGAGAAAAAAATGTAGGTGAAGAATGTAGATAAAAAGTCATGTACAGAAAGGTTAAAGAACACAACAAATAAATGACTCACAGATTCCCGACCACAGGCTCTTCTGGATTAACCACGAATAAGTCTGTATTCTTCAAACAGAATGAAATCATGCTCCACTAATTCTGCCTTCAGCAATACTTACTAAAACTAACCACAATCTCGTTGATGTAGTAGGGCATTAAATTACATTGGTGTCTGTGTAGTTTTTGTATACTTATTTCTTAAATCAGGGGTTCTCAAGGTTTTTGTGCCATGGGCTGGACAACTCCATCTCAGACAGCTGAGTGGGCCAGACGCAATGGCGGCAGGTATGTCCGCACATGTGTGGGCACGTGGGCTGGATGGAACAGCGTTGGGGGATAGAGCGGCCCATGGGTCATAGGTTGCGTACCCGTCTTAAACCCTATTAACAAATTGCTATAAACACTTTCAAGTATTGATATTCAAGCAAGAATCACCTTTTCAAATTTAGAAAATCATTCAAAACCCTGAGTCAAATTTGTATTTGTATCCCTCTTATCTGGTACATATATACGGTTAGTAAACAATATAAATGTCTAAAACTTATCTCCCAAGCCTTTCCAGAAGCAAAAGCTGGTATTCTTGCATAAAACAGATTTTTTAAACCATGGAATGAAAAGTAACTGTTCATGATATTTGTCCACAGGGCCATATATACAGAATTTTCAGATCTGTGGGTATTGCAGAAATCAGAAGAGCTTAAGAACGTAAATGTCTTATTCAGGGATTTCATGCATACCTGTACTCTGAAACCATACAGAATACCATCTCTTGAATCTATATCCTGTGGTGACTTGCTAGAAGCTAAGTCAAATAATCAATCAATAAAAAACAGCCACCTGGAGAATAACTGTTTCTTGCTACATCAGCTTAGCCATGTATTCCCCCTTCCCTTTTTCATGCTCATGAGAAGATCGAGCAGTAAAAATGTTCACTGTTGATGTTAGATAATCTACAGTTTCTAATGACATCAAAACAAACTGTGCAAATGAATTGTGGTGACAGAGAACAAACCATGGCAAGTCATGGATTCAGGTCCCAGTATGTTCTCATTTACCATAAATTAAACAAACCACAACTTCCTAAATTTGGATGTCATGATAAAATTGTTTATTTAAGATAGAAATAAAGGTTTCCAACCTACTGTGGCAAATGGGGAAAAGAGGATGTTGTTATGTTTTGATCTTTAATCTAAAATCACAAGAATGAACCAATGCAAGCCATGAATTTCTGAGTACCCAGTTTTGGTATGACTATGAGGTGTATTTTATAGTACTTTGTTTCTATTTTAAATGAACCTGTGATGTAACATACTATGGTTAGACTTAAATTTAGGCTTGCTGAAACAAACTTCCAACTAGATGGTTTAATTAATTAATTAAACAGTACCTGGCTACAACTACTCAACCTACCATTATTAGGCTTTAGCTAGCATGCTAGATTCTAGTTAATCTAAAATTGAAATAGAAGCTTACAACCTCCTTCCTATAGACCAGTGTTTCCCAATCTTTGGTTTGGGCACTTCAATTCTCCTAAGCCTAAGTCAATTCCCCAAAGCACTGATCAGCTTCAGAATTGAAGTCTACTGGTGTTCCCTGGAGCACAGTTTGGGAAACCCAGGCAGTGATATAAGTCTAAACAAACAAACAAACAAACAAACAAACAAACAAACAAACAAACATGACTCTATTATTTTTAAGCCACTGAAAATCAACAATGCAATCAACTGTGAAAATTGTCAACATGGACTTTCAGGCACTTTTCCAGCTTCACAATGGCACCTTACTCTTAGATTTCTTCTCAATTTATGCAGTTAAGGATTGATTGCCACTAAGTTCTTTTTTAAAAATTGCAGTTAAAAGTTTTTATTGACATGCTCACTTGGTATAATTACTTTTTGCATTATAACTTTCTTCTGCATGCTCTCGAGACTGTTTGTGATTTCCTTTTATACGCACCAATAATTAGGAACTGTTTAGGCATTCGAGTACCACAAAGCTGATAGTTTCTGATGCCTAAATAGTGTGCAATCACCAACACATGTAAAAGGAAATAAAAATAGTCTCCAATGAAAATTGACGGCAGTCATATACAAGTAAGCCAACTAAGGCAGAGAATGGAAATGTTAAACAACAAATTACAAAATGAGATAAGTTAAGCAATAAAATGCTGCTTCTAAGTTGTGAAAGCTGGTTGGGAAGCTCTGCATGCCACTTTTTTGGTGGTGAACTACACTGTTAACTTTCATGGGTTTTTGGATTATAATGTACTGCATATCAATTTTGGAAATTAGGTAAAGGTTGCCCTTGCTTGAAAACCAGTCATATCCAACTCTAGGGTTCAGTGCTCATCTCAATTTTTAGCCAAAGTGGCAGCACTGTCTGTGTCAACGGATGTTTCCATAGACATGAGGCAGGCATTACTAGACACCAAAGTGTATAGAACACTGTTTACCTTTCCCACCAAAGTGGTCCCTATTTATCTACTTTCTATTTCTTGCTTTCAAACTGCTAGGTTGGCAGGAGCTGGGACAGAGCCAGGAGCTCACTCCATCATGCAGCACTCAGGTCTTGAACTGCTGACCTGCCAACTTTCTAGTCATCAGGTTCACCGCAGTCCCATTTTAGAAATTAGATCCACTTAAAAAAAGATTAACAAAATCATTATTCGTCTATTTTTGGAAAAAAAACCCAAAGAATTATTCAATTTTGGCATGCACACCCAGTGTCCTTAATTCCTTGAGAGTGTGGCTCCCCCCCCCCCAAAAAAAAAGCCATCCAATATGAAATCTGGAAACCACGGGTTATCATTATATCCAATAGCTATTAGCAATAGCAATTACACTTCCATACCACCCCATAGTGCTCAGTGCACTCTTTAGGCAGTTCACAAGTTAATTAGCATTTTGCCCCCAACATGCTGGGTACTCATTTACCAATATTGGAAGGATAGAACTGAGTCAACCTTGGTCCTATCAAAATCAAACTCATAATGTTTTGGTTGCAGTACAGCAATTTAAATTCTGCACCACCAGGGCTCTTCAAATGTAGTCGGTTTCTCTGATATATATGCAAGTTTAGACCTTTTTCAGCTAAAATTCATATTTGCTTATTAGCCAACTCACTATTAAAGATACTGTATCAGTTTACTGTAAATTTACTAAAATCTACTTTAAAAATGAAAATTTCAACAACAAAAAACCCACCAGTTGTTTACCATCTAGGATGTTTTTTAATCATACTGTACAAGGTTTTTTGTGTCACACAGACAGGTAATATGAGCACAAGTAGGCAGAAAAAATATTTCTACCTGGTATGGTAAATACAGTTGTAATTTAGGAAGAAATCCAGAGACTTTCAAATTGCAAACAGTTAAGTAATTCAAAAACTTTACATTTAAAATTAATTCATACAGGAAGATACAAATAATCAACAACTGGTAATATCCCAAAACAAGGCATATGTAGTCATGTGTGTGTGCGCACATGCGCAGTGCAAAAATCAAGCTACGGAAAAGAGAAAAATATTAGTGAGCCAGCAGCATGATTAACAAACAGAAAAGTTTGTATTTCTGTACTTACATGACACCCTGCAGGACTTTCTGGGGATCAGGATCAAATAATCTGTCAACATAGTGGCGGCTACTGGCTGTGACCTCCTGCAAACAAACACATTTGTGATCTGTCAGTCTGACATAAAATACTAAAGAAAACAAAAGTTCATAATGAGGAAACATGGTGATTTCGTATTCATACACAAATTTCTGACTACAAGTACAAAATTTCTATCACAAAGTAATTTTGGTTCAGTCAGAGGAACCTTGCTGCTCAAAGTACAGTAATACCTCGGATAACATTTACCTTGATTAACGTTTACCTTGGATAACACTAAAATCGCATAACGTTAAGTAATCTGGGGAGGAGAATTGCATCGAATAACATTAAGGTCCTATGGGATGAATCGGATAACAACTGCTAAAGCCTGTGCGGTTACAATGTATCTCTATGGAGGTTTAACGTTATCCGATCCATCCCATAGGATTTTAACATGCATCGGATAACACTAAAAATCGGATAACACCAAGACTTGTGGAACCAAGTCTTAGCGTTATCCGAGGTTTTACTGTACCTACACCTGACCAGTGACTGGAGAAGGTGCTTGACTTCATGCCTTTGTTTTCCATTTGCTTCCTTTTTGAAAGTTAAGCATTATGATTTGCCTCATCTCTTAACATTTCAACTTAGTAAAGGTAACTTCTATGTAAAAGCTTGACTCCTAATAGATGCCCATTCTCATGGGCCCCACCCAGAGTAACAGGGCCACCCAAACCTCTGTGCAGCCTTTTCAGAATGCCAGAGAAAATGCAATGTGGAAATGGGAGCAAAGAACACATTTTATGCTCATGCAGGCTACAGAACTATGGACCACCTTACCTGCTGTATATCTTATTACATACCCTTAAGGCCGGCAATTCGGAAGTTCGAAACCCAGGTACTGCGTGACAGATTGAGCACCCAGCTGTCCCAGCTTTTGGAGACATGAAAGGAGCCTCATCTGGGCATTCCCTGAGCAGAGTTTCTCCCGCAAAAATGCTTTCAACTCAGAATAATTTATGACACAAAATTATTATCCTATTAGCATGCACAGGATATGCATATGACCAAAATGTTAGGTAGTAAGGAAATCTCACCAGCTCTTGAATTTCCTATTTTCAAAGAATTCTGTTTGCATGGACTATTACTGAGGTACAGAACTTTGAATGATATTCTAGTATACAAACTCTACTCACGTAAGACAACGGCCAAGCATGGCCAAGCTCTACTGCTGGAACACATGTACATAGAAGCTCACTCTCACACAGCAAGCATATTGCATGGGAACATCAAAAGAAGCCACCCATCTATTTAAGAGAAGTTTGCCCTTTATAATATATTTATTTATTTACATTTATACCCTGCTTTTTTTGTGCAAGCACCACTCAATAACCTAGAAGTTATTTCTAACCGAGAAACCTAGGCAGCTATTGATGGTTCCCTAGAACAAAATGTAAAATCACTACCTACTTCACACATGTCCTGATGTGTAACCAACGCTGTGGACTACTGTTAGGACAGAATAAAGAGAAACTGAATAGGTTCCTATAGGACAGTGGTGATGAACCTATGGCATGTGTGCCAGAGGGGGCACTCAGAGCCATCTTTGTGGGCATGTGCACCATTGTCCCAGCACAGAGTTCACCTCACCCCTCTAGCCACCAGCCCAATGGTAGCAGTTCCTCCCTCCCCCAGCGCAGAGTTCACCCCACCCCTCTGTTTGGGCACTTGGTTTCTGAAAGGTTCGCCATCATTGCTATAGGAAATGAGTATCAGGAATTTTATCCCCTTATCCATTCAATCTGTATGCAGAACATATCATATGGAAAGCCAAACTTAATTCAGTTACAGAAGGGAAATTGGTGGAAGAAACTTCAGTAATTTAAGATGTGCAGATGATACCATCTTACTGGTAGAAAACACTAATGGGTGGAAAAAACTTTTAAGAAAAGTGAAAGAAAAAAGTGCCAAAGCAGGGCTGCAGTTAAACATTAAGACAAAAATCATGACTACAAAAGAACTACATAACTTTACATGTGACAATGAAAAAATTGAGATAGTGAAAGATTTTCTACACAGTAATACCCCAGTTAACGTGTGCACTACACAATGTTAAAACTGGATATGTTAAATATCCACACAATGTTAAAACGGGAAATTTGAGTGAAACTTTTGCACCGCACAACATTAAGTTAACGTTGTGCGATGCAAGAATTTTCCTCCGTTGATCTCCGGATCACTATCCAGGCAGTGGGGGTTCTGAAGAGACTGGGAGAAGCATACCCAGCTTCTCTTCAGAAACACACACACCCCGGATTGCTAAGCCCCTTAGAGAGCCAGGTGGGGGTTTCTGAAGAGATTTCCTCTTCAGAAAGGGAAACAGGCTTTTTTTAACATTGTACGATAAATGTATCACACAACATTAAAAACCGCATAATGTTAAGACTTGTGGAACCAAGTTTTAACATTATCCAGGAAATTACTGTATCTAGGCTCAATCATCAATCCAAATGGGGACTGCAGTCAATAAATCAGAAGAAGACAAAGTCTGAGAAGAGCCTCAATAAAAAAAATTAAAAATATCATCAAGGATAAGGACATATACTGTATATGCCGGCGTATAAGACTACTTTCCCCCCCTGAAAAACGTGCCTCCAAGTGAGTGGGTCGTCTTATACGCCGGGTGCACTTCAGTTGGGATAGACATAGCTGCCAATAGTGGCCTCCCGATGCTCACCCGGTGCCCATGGTGGCCTCCCGATGCCCGCCTGGTGCCCATAGTAGCCTCCCGATGCCCATCCACCTCATTCTACATACCATCCAGTATCGCGCGGTATCCAGCGTGGCTGCTGCGAGCATCAGCAGCGAGACAGGGGTGCCAGCCTTTTCGACATGACCAACCCATTCTGCTCGGCAGGAAGCAGCGGTGCTCCGCCCCGCCCCTTGTCTATGCAGAGCTCGCACATGCGCACTAGTGCTGGCCACAGGGAGATGTTGAAATCAAATCTCATGTTCTTTTATGTTTTATTTGGTGTGTGGAAGGTGTGCGGAAGAGGAGGCAGTCTTATACGGCGAGTATATAACAAACTATATTTTGAGTAAAAATGTTGGGGGGTCGTCTTATACGCCCAATCGTCTTATACACCGGCAAATACGGTAACTGCAAACTAAGATCATCCGCACTACTGTATTCCCAAATGCCATGTACAGCTGTTGGACAGTAAAGAAAGAGGATGGGGGGAATGACTTGTTTACAATGTAGTGCTGGAAGAGAGCTTTGTAGATACCCTGGATTGCCAATAAAAGACCAACAACTTGGTAAAGAAAGAAAGAGAGAGAGAGAGAGATTGAGGACTTTTATGAAAAATACTGCAATTTATCTCCAAATATGTCCTCTTATACCACACCTGTTTTCCCCAGTCATTTAAAGCAGGCTTAAGAATACAAAATATACTAGTACCTCAGATAACGATGAGACTTGGTTCCACAAGGCTCGTTACCCGGTTTTTAACGTTGTCCAATGCATACATTGCACAATGTTAAAAACAACCCCGTTCCCTTTGGAAAGGGCAGCGGGAAAGGGCAGTGCTGCATTTTGGAAAGGGCAGCACTACCCTTTCCAAAGAGGCAGGCAGACTGAGCCAAGCACTGGCTGGGTTGGGGAGAAAAAGGTTCTCCCCCCCAACCCAGCCGGCGATTGCACACTGCGATCGGGGCTTGGGTTGTAGGGAGGAGCGGGCAGGCACACCAATCTCCCCCAATCCAAGCACTGATCACAGCGCACGATCAGTGCTTGGGTTGGGGGGGGGGGAGGACCGGCTCACATGCCCGTTCCTGCCCACAACACAAGCACCAATGGCAGGCAGGGGCAGGGTGGCTGGGCAGCTGACCAGGGACTCGGTATTCAGCTGCCTAGCCACCCTGCCCCTGAGCCCGCAGCGGCAGTGTGGGTCGGCAGCCGAACGAGGAGTCCCCAGTTGGCTTCCCAGCCACCCCACCCCTGCACCTCGGTCTTCAGAGGCAGCGTGGGTGGGCAGCCAAACGGTGAGTCCCCATTCGGTTTCCCAGCTACGACGCCGCTACAATTACCTCGGATAATGCTAACATATTGTTATCTGATGCAAAATTTTAGTCAAAATTTTGCATCGTTATCCAATTTTAGTGTTATCTGATGTAATCGTTATCCGAGGTATTAACTGTATTGCAACTGCTACCAGATCATGCTGAGTTGACCAGAGAATAATGTTGTTAGGTGCTCTATATATAAACAATAGATACAGTCATACCTTGCATAACAAATTTAATTCGTTCTGCAAGGTTGCTCGCTATGTGAAAAATTCGCTATGAGAGTCTGACTCGCATAACGAATTTTTCGCTATGCGAGTAGGACTTTTCCCTATGGAAAAACTCTCATAATGAGCGTTTCTATGGGGAAAACTCACATAGCGAAAAAATTCGTTATGCAAGTTTTTCGCTAAGCGAAACGCTCGTTATGCGAGGTTTGACTGTACATTTAAAAAACGGTTGCCAAACAACCTTGTGAACTCTAATGCTGACATACAAATTATAAATATTTTTCAGCCCTCAAAACTTGTTTAGTACACCTACTACTTCCTGCTGTTGCCTGGAGTCTTGCATAAGGATATTGCCCATATGAGCCAATTAACTCCTAGAAATATTGTCTTCTGGGACAGCAGGAAATATTATTCTATATGGGAAAAGAGTAGTAAAAGAAAAACAACCACTGTTTTCTTAGACCTCAAATTAGCTGCTAAGGAGTAGACAAGAAAGATTCAGGTTTCCTCCAGAATACTGATGCAGAACCACTCAGACAATTTTAAAAACAGCTTCAGTACTAGAGGTGGAAAGGATGCACCCATCTGCAGATTTTTAATCATTAACTGTTACTACTGTTTTTAATCATTAACTGTTACTATACTATTGAAAACTAGCATCTTACCCACAAAAAGTGTAATTGATACAGAAGGTTTACAAATATTGTCTATGTACTGCAATTTTATTTTTTGTATATACGCAGGGCCTGATTGGCTTTTAACCAATAAAAAAATAAATATACTGTAGTCTATAATTCAAGCTATTAAGAGACAGTGCCATGTAGTGATAGAACATCCAATCAGGACTCAGGAGACATGGTTTAAATCTCTGTTTGGCCATGGAAATTAACTGGGAGATCTGGCATTGGTAAATCATTTCTTGAAACTTTTGTGTTTGAAAACATTACTAGTTGAAAGTGACTTGATGGCATATAGCAGGTGTGCCAAACTACGCCCAGGGGGCCAGATCCAACCCCCGACACCAATTCATCTGGCCTGTGAAGCCCTCATTTTACTTCCACTTCCGGGAGCAACGAGGGCTTCATGGGCCAGATCAATTGGCGACGGGGCTGGATGCGGCCCCCAGGCCATAGTGACCAGCCCCCTGAACCACATGGCATATAGCAACAAATTAAGGTTATGCCTTTCTTCCTCTCTCTGCAACAAATACTTTCTTATGATGAAAGAATATTTAGAAGTGTGGATAAGATTAATCTCCCATTTCTTTTTGGCAATTCCATCTGACCATTCAAGATAGCAATTTTCAAAATGATGACTCAAGGTTACAGTAGCAATATTGCCAGAACAAGGTGTGCAATGAGAGTGATTGGTTCAGCATGCAAAGCACTATGAAGATTACTCCACCTTGAGCTTGACTACAGAATGAGAAGCTATTTAAGATGCTTTTATGTTAAGATATTAAGGTAAAGGTCACCCTTGCTCAAAAGCCAGTCGTATCTAACTCTAGGGTTCAGTGCTCATCTCTGTTTATAGCCAAAGAGCCAGCGCTGTCTGTGTTTGCGGACGTTTCCATGGACAAGTGGCAGACATGACTAGACACTGGTGTAAATGGAATGCTGTTTACCTTCCCACCAAAGTGGTACCTATTTATCTACTTGCAATTTCTTGCTTTCAAACTGCTAGGTTGGCTGGAGGGGACAGAGACGGGAACTCACTCCATCATGCAGCACTCGGGTCTCGAACTGCTGACCTACCAGCCATCAAGTTCAGTGTCCTAACCAATAAGCCACTGCAGTCCCCCTATTCTTACATGCTCTCATATACTGTTTCTCGAGAGATCTACCATTTTTCTCACCACATACAAACCAACATACAGATTGCCCAAAACTTGTTTTTGTTTCCAACACTGATTTAAGAATAACCTAAGCCTTAGCATTACAATTACACAAGCCAACATCTAGCCAAACTGAAAGATCAAATATGAGGGACAAATAAAATGTAAACTTTCCATCCACCCCTCTACATAAGGAAAAGATATAGACAGCTTGCTTATATTACAGACTCAAACCCAGACTTGATTGCATCTATATTATTTTTATGAGTTTTAACAACTTTCACTTCCTGTGAATAAGTCAATATTGATTAACACACGATTGACCAATATGTGACTGAACATGTGTAGAATTAACAGGCAACAGAGGCAGGAATGATCTACTGCAAAGAATGTCTGGACACTGCAGAAACAACTAACAATTAATGAAGAATATTAAGAGGACAAATCCTCCCAAAGACTGAGAGTACCTATCCAACATTAGGAGGGTGTGACCTTCATTTATTCACATCAAAGTGTTGCACAATTTAAAATTAGGGATATTTATAAATTAGAGATAACATTCACTACAAATTAAAATATTAAAACAATGTGACAATTTTTTACCAGAAGCAGATACTTCAATAAATGTCCTAGCAGTGTTTGGAATCTAATGGTTCTTTGCCTGGCTTTAGTATAGTGGTTATTTTCATCTTCCACCACATTTTTAGAAACTGGTTGCTTGTCCAGCAGTTATTGGGAAAGTGAAGAATCCATTCTTTTGTGTTTTGCCAAATAAATTTCATTTGCTCAATCTGGAGGAAGGGATGATAATTTTTTAAAGAAAGTGAAACAGAATCCCTTTGGATTTCTCCCAAAAGCTCGTATCTTAATGATTCTAAATCTGATAAGTGAAATGGCCAACCTGACCTGACAATATAAAAAATCCTGGTGATCTGCAACATGACTGTCATGAACTTGGCAAAAATATAGCTGACCAGAAAGACAAAAAACTATGATCACACCCACAATACAGGTACTGTATAGGCAATAATAGACACTGGTATCCTAAAACTCTTCACAGCAATTTTAGAATTAACAGACCTACAGTATTTCAATAAATATTTAACAGAGGCATCTAACAACCAATATACTTCCCACAATCCTGGTTTGATGTTTGGTTCCTGATTATCTTTATATAAGCTTTCTGAGAGCAGCATGTTCTGCTTCAATGGCCAATTGATCAAGATCACAGAATAAAGATCTCTTAAGCTACAATCATAGCTTAGTTTGATGGTAGTCAGGCACATAGAAAACAATGTCACCCGTTTCTACACAAACATACTTAAGACAGCTCTCTTAGGATGATAAGAAAGTTCACCCAATGCTTGCCCTACAGCAGTAAAAGTTGTTGTTCTTCCATTGCAGAGTTGAGTCCAGCCCTTTGCAACCCCATGGACCACAATACGCCAGGCTCCTCTGTCATCCATGATCCTCAAGAGTCTGCCCAGGTTTATGCCCACTGAGCCAACAATGCTGTCTAACTATTTCATCTTCTGCCACCCCCTTCTCCTTTTATCTTCAACCTTTCCCAGTATCAAGGCCTTCTCCAGTGAGTCCTCTCTTCTCATTTGGTAGCCAAAGTACTTGAGCTTCAGCTTTAGTGTATTTCCTTCCGAGGAGCAGTCAGGGTTCATTTCCTTCAGGATTGACTGGTTTGATCTCCTTGCAATCAAAGGGACTCTCAAAAGTCTTTTCTATGACCACAGTTCAAAGAGAGGTCCAGCTCTCACAGCCATACGTAACCCTCCCCATAAGGCAATCACTTTAACTATGTGGACTTCTGTTGGCAGGGTGATGTCTCTACTTTTTATTATGCTGCAAGGCAATGATCCTTGGAGGGGAAGTCAAAGTAGCTAAACAAAAAAACAGGAGAGGACTCCTGCAATTCTAATTGTCCGATGAAGAGAGAACTGCAGCAAGTGGTTCTTGCATCTACTTCTCCCACAGTTACTGAAAGTGCAGGAGCCCTGCTCTCTTTTGCATTTGTTCACCCTAACTATGCTGCAGACTTTTAACTTCCTAATGATTTGTCCTTTTAATAGTGATTTGAATTACTGTGCACAATTCTGATCTATTCAGAAAATATATTTCTCTTAGGTAAAAGTCTCCCTTGCTCTAAAGCAGTGGTTTCCCTCAAAGAAGGACTTCAGTTCCCAGAAATCTATGTCAGTACATTGGCTCATCAGTGCTTTGGGGAACTGACTGAAGATTCTGGGAATTGAAGTCCAAAAAACCAAAGGTTGGGAAACACTGCTCTAAAACCAATTGTGTTGGACTCATCTCTGTTTACAGCCAAAGAACCAGCACTGTCTGCATCTGCAGACCTTTCCATAGTCATGTGGCTGGCATAACTAGATGCCAGAGTGCACGGAATGCTGTTTCCTTCCCACCGAAGTGCTACCTATTTATATACTGGCAATTTGTTCCTTTTGAGCTGGGACAGATGACGGAAGCTCACACCATCATGCAACACTCGGGTCTCGAACTGCTAACCTGCCGACTTTCCGGTCATCAAGCTCAGCATCTTAACCATCAAGCCACCACATCCACTTATATTCCTCTTAGTATTAGCATATTTTTTTGCGTAATGAGAAAAAAAGGAAAAGAACCAAACATTATACAAGAAAAAGTTGTGACATTTTAAAACAAACTGCAGCTGGGAGAATTGTGCATCCTCACAAGACCACGAGACAAGGATTCCTGCCACTGTGACCTCTGATATCTTGGAGAGGATTAATTCCCGTTCTGCCAGCCAAAAAGAAGGGGAGTCCCTCTCGCCCCATAGGTAAAGGTCGCCCTTGCTCAAAAGCCAGTCGTATCTGACTCTAGGGTTTGGTGCTCTTCTTCGTTTATAGCCAAAGAGCCAGTGCTGTCTGCATCTGCAGACGTTTTCCGTGGTCGTGTGGCAGGCATGACTAAGAAGCCAAAGCGCACTGGACACTGTTACCTTTCCCGCCGAAGCGGTACCTAAGTATCTACTTGCAATTCCTTGCTTTCGAACTGCTAGGTTGGCAGGAGCTGGGACAGACAACGGGAGCTCATTCCGTCGCGCAACACTCGGGTCTCGAACTGTTGTCCTGCCGGCCTTCCTGGTTGTCATAGAAATCTCTTGTTATAAAAACATAAAAAAGGAGGGTACGGTAACCCCTTCTCGCAGGGGGCCTGGTGGTTGTCACCCCATGTGCCGTCGCAGGGGGCGGCGACGGTGGAAGGAGAAAACGGGACGGACGCCCAGCGAGGGCGGGACATGCCGGGCACGGCAGGCAGGAAAGCGCCTCCGGCGGGCGCCCTGCTTGATTTCTCCCACCCGGACCCGCAGGGCTCGCCCCACCGCCGCCCCGGGGCCTCCACACTCACCGACAGGACACTCATGCGGAGCGGCGTCTCCAGCACACACGCCATCTTGGCGCGCCCCACCGGTGCCAGCCAGCCCCGCTCCTCAACCCCACGCAGGAGGCCCAGCCACGGCTCCCGCTGCTCCTGCCGCCGCCAAGCGCGGCCACATCGCCGGCAGGGGGGAAAGGAAATAAAAAGGGGAGTCCGCCCGCTCGGAGGCGCGAATCAGCCAACGAAAAAACACGAACTGCTTCTCCGTGTGGCGGGCGCACTACGCATGCGCCAACGGAGTTCTTGGAAGAGGGCGGGAGTATTGCCGGAAGGAGGTGGATTGACTCCCACCTATTTATGGAACGTTAGGGCGGTGCTGCCCGGTGGCGCAGTGGTTAAAGTAGCTTACTGCAGCCAGAGAGTGTTGCGAGTTCGATCCCGGGGTCCTCCTTTTCCGTGGTCGGTCAAATGAGGACCCAGCATGTTGGGGGAAAAAGATGCTGATTGACTTGTGAACCGCCCAGAGAGTGCACGAAACACTATGGGGCGGTATAGAAGCGTAATTGCTATTGCTGAGGGGGGACACAAGGGTGAGGCTAGTAGGGCGTCTTGCTTAGACGCATGCGCTCATCTCACAAAGTCATCTGTCAAAATTTGTTGAGGGAAGAAGAACATGCATGTGTGTGGCTACTTTTAGTCCTGGCACGCCATCTGCTGGGTATTTATTCCTTTGGGTACATTGGAGAAATTGTTTTAACGCGATGTGACCCGATTAAATTCACACGCACAAAAAAAATGAACCTCACGCGCGCGCGGTATTCTGCATTTCTGTGAGAATTCAACGGCTGATACGTGCATCCTCAAGTTAGATGCCATTAGCTTTCATTTCGGAAGCCGCTTTAAAAAAGTTTATTTTTTGTTGTTGTTCAGTCGCACAGTCGATTCCGACCCTCTGCGACCCCATGGACCACTGTCCTCCAGGCATTCCTGTCCTCCACCATCCCCCTCAACTCGCTCAGCTCTGTGCCCATTGTCTCCACAATACCATCCAGCCATCTCATCTTGGGCCGTCCCCTTCTTCTTTTGCCCTCGACCCTTCCAAGCATCAAAGCTTTCTCAAGTGAATCCTCTCTTCTCATTTGATGTCCAAAGTACTTTAGCCTCATCTTTATTATTTGACCTTCTAAGGAACAGTCAGGGATGATTTCTTCTAAGATTGACCTATTTGTTCTCCTCGCTGTCCAGGGGACTCTCAAAACTCTCCTCCAACGCCACATCTCAAAGGCGTCTATTCTTCTGCGCTCCGCTTTCCTAATGGTCCAGCTATCACAACCATACATTGCCACAGGGAATACCATTGCCCTGACTATGCGAATCTTTGTTTGCAATTTAATGTCTCTACTTTTCACTATGTTCCCCAAGTTTCTCATTGCTTGCCTCCCGAGAATCAGTCGCCTTTTTATTTCATGGCTGCAATCACCATCTGCAGTGAGCTTTGATCCTAGGAAAGTAAAGTCTGTAACTGCCTCTACTACTTCCCCATCTATTTTCCAGGGACTGATAGGGCCTGTTGCCATGATCTTGGTTTTCTTGATATTGAGTCTCAAGCCAGCTTTTTCACTCTCTTCTTTTAACCTAATCAGGAGCTTCTTTAGGTCCTCCTCACTTTCCGCCATTAGGGTGGTATCATCTGCATATCTCAAGTTGTTGATGTTTCTCCCAGCAATTTTGATCCCAAACTCTGATTCCTCCATTCCTGCATTGCGCATTATGTGCTCTGTGTATAAGTTGAATAAGCAGGGTGACAAAATGCAGCCTTGTCTTACTCCTTTTCCTATTCCAAACCACTCCATCATTCCATTTTCTGTCCTAACTGTTGCCTGTTGATTCATGTACAGATTTCTCATGAGGCCTATAAGGTGTTCCGGAATTCCCATCTCTTTAATTACTTGCCACATTTTGTTGTGGTCGACACAGTCAAAAGCCTTAGTGTAATCAATGAAACAGAAGTAGACTTGTTTCTGATATTCCTTTGTTTTTTCCATGATCCATTTATACTCCTACTCAAAATTAGAATGGGACTGTGGTAGCTTAGTGGTTAAGACGCTGAACTTGACGACTGGAAGGTCAGCGGGTCAGCAGTTCGAGACCCAAGTGCTGCACGACGGAGTGATCTCCTGTCTCTGTCCCAGCCTCTGCTAATCTAGCACTTCAATACCAATTAATTGCAAGTACAATAGATAAATAGGGACCTCTTGTGTGGGAAGGTAAACAGCATTCCGTGCACTCCTGTGTCTACTCATGCCTGCCACAAGACCACAGAAACGTATTCTGAGACAGAAAGCCCTGGTTCTTTGGCCATAAACCCTAGAGTCAGATACAACTGGATATCAATTGAGGGTGACCATGACTGTCAAAAGAATATAAATTTGAACTAATAATAAATAAATATGGTTTTCAATCTTTTTTGGTTTTGAAATCAAGTTAGGGTCATGTGGTGTTTGTGTCAGTTTGCACACACTTTGTGAAACTTTGAGCAAACAGTTTTTTTTAACATGGCAGCCACCTCTAAGCAGCCTCACAATTTTCTTCTTGCCCTCCAGTCCCTGAAGAGTTTTTTCCCCCTTTCTTTTCTGCTTATCCCTGCCACTGCCAATAGGTCAGCTGTTAGGCAACCAGCCTCCATTTCAAAAGGGAGAGGATCTGCTACCACTGGAGTTATCACCTCTACCTTTGCCACAGAGACATTTGTCACTGCAGCACCTTGCTGCAGCTTTGCGCCTACCAGCTGGTACTACTGTAATTATTATTATTAAAATTGTGTTTAACTGTTATAGCGCTGCAACAGTACTTTGCCATGACAGTAAACAAACTGCTGACCTGTCATAGTGCTATAACGGTAAGGAATAGGGTCCTGCAAACTTTACAGGGTAAAGCAAGAGTCTTAATATGCACCAGCTCATGGACAGAGAAGAATGCAGCAGTTCAGGAATCAGTGAAAATAAATTACCTCTGACTGGTGGTGTAAAATTACCCACATTTTGGCATGTTAACTGGCATCTCAGCTGTGTGTCATGTACAGTATTTTGCTTTTTAAATCAATTTGAACCTGACTTCTTGTTGTTGAGTCGCACAATCAATTCTGAGTCTGACCCTTTGCGACCCCATGGACCATAGCCCTCCAAGCACCCCTGTCCTCCACCATCCTCCTCAACCCACCCAGCTCTGTGCCTGTTGTATCTGCAATACTATCTACCCATCTCATTTTTGACCACCCCCTTCTTTTGCCCTCCACCTTTCCCAGCATCAAGGCTTTCTCAAGTGAATCCTCTCTTTTCATTTGATGGCCAAAGTACTTTAGCTTCCTCTATACTATTTGACCTTCTAAGGAGCAGTCAGGGTTGATTTCTTCTAAGATTGACCTCTTTGTTCTCCTCACTTTCCAGGGGACTCTCAAAACTCT
This sequence comes from Furcifer pardalis, assembly GCA_030440675.1. Taxonomy (NCBI): domain Eukaryota; kingdom Metazoa; phylum Chordata; class Lepidosauria; order Squamata; family Chamaeleonidae; genus Furcifer; species Furcifer pardalis. The sequence continues at coordinate 247,204,952 of CP126890.1, forward strand.
CCTCCAACACCACATTTTAAAGGCATCTATTCTTCTGCGCTCAGCTTTCCTTATGGTCCAGCTCTCACAACCTTATATTACCACGGAGAATACCATTGCCTTGATAATGCGAATTTTTGTTTGCAAGGTGATGTCTCTACTTTTCACTCTATTCCCCAGGTTTCTCATAGCTTGCCTCCCAAGAATCAGTCGCCTTTTTATTTCATGGCTGTAATCTCCAACTGCAGTGATTTTAGATCCTAAGAAAGTAAAATCAGCCACTGCTTCTACTTCTTCCCCATCTATTTTCTAGGGAATGATAGGGGCTGTTGCCATTATCTTGGTTTTCTTGATATTAAGTCTTAAGCCAGCTTTTGCACTCTCCTCCTTCAACCTAAACAAGAACTTCTTTTGGTCTTCTTCACTTTCTGCCTTGAGGGTAGTATCATCTGCATATCTCAAATTGTTGGTGTTTCTCCCAGCAATTTTAATTCCAACTTTTGATTTATCTGGCCCTACGTTGTACATTATGTGCTCTGTGTATAAGTTAAATAGGCAGAGTGACAAAATGCACCCTTGTCTTACTCCTTTTCCTATTCCAAACCACTCCATCATTCCATATTCTGTCCTAACTGTTGCTTCTTGACTCATGTATAGATTTCTCATGAGACATATAAGGTGTTCTGGTATTCCCATCTCTTTAATTACTTGCTACATTTTATTGTGGTCTACACAGTCAAATGCCTTTGTATAGTCAATGAAACAGAAGTAGACTTGTTTCTGATATTTCTTTGTTTTCTCCATGATCCAACATATGTTGACAATTTGGTCTCTAGAGTCCCCCTGCCTCTTCTCAACCCAGCCTGTACTTCTGGTAGTTTCTCTCCATGTGCTGCTGAAGCCTATCCTGTATTATCTTGAGCATGACCTTGCTAGCATGTGGGATGAGCGTAATTGTTCAATAATTTAAGCATTCTTTGGCATTGCCCTTTTTTAGGATTGGAACCTATATTGATTTTTCCCAATTCTGTGGCCATTGTTGTGTTTTCCAAATCTGCTGGCAGATAGAATGCAATGCTTTAATTCCATCATCTTTTAGGGCTTTGAATAATTCAGCTGGAATACCATCATCTGACTAAACCAATGCATATGTGCTATGTTCATGTGTTTCAATGGGCACAGGTCAAAAAAGCATAGGTGAAGGGTGGAGATAACTCATCTTTCTTTCCCCTGCTACACTGTTGTTTGTTTGTTTGTTTGTTTGTTTGTTTGTTTGTTTGTTTAGATTTATATTGTCGCCCACTCGTCGAGGCGACTCAGGGCGGCTTACAGTCAAAACAACAACAGTACAATAAAAATTATAAAATGCAACCACATAAAACAACCAAACCAGAACACAAAGTAACTCCTGTCAGGCCGTTGTTATGGGCCCAGAAGAGAGGGCAAGGTCCCCAGCCACTGCTAGGCCTTGGCATCTTCTTCCTCAGGCCGTTGTTGTGGGCCCAGAGGGGGCGATGTTCTCAGCCACTGCCAGGCGTTCGCATCTTCTTCCTCAGGCTGTTGTTGTGGGCCCAGAGGAGGGGGCGATGTTCTCAGCCACTGCTAGGCCTTTGCATCTTCTTCCTCAGGCCATTGTTGTGGGCCCAGAGGAGGGGGCGATGTTCTCAGCCACTGCCAGGCGTTCGCATCTTCTTCCTCAGGCTGTTGTTGTGGGCCCAGAGGAGGGGGCGATGTTCTCAGCCACTGCCAGGCCTTTGCATCTTCTTCCTCAGGCCATTGTTGTGGGCCCAGAGGAGGGGGCGATGTTCTCAGCCACTGCTAGGTCTTGGCATCTTCTTCCTCGGGCCGTTGTTGTGGGCCCAGAGGAGGGGGCGATGTTCTCAGCCACTGCTGAACCTCATTTTCCCACTCAAATACAGTACATTCATTTGGATGTCTATGGACAAAATAACCCCTCCCCCTGTGCCTACACCAACTGCCAGGGGAAGAAGCCAGGGCAGGATGAGGACCTTGCCGCCCCTCCCCCTGTGCCTGTGCCAACTGCCAGGGGAAGAAGAAGCCAGGGCAGGATGAGGACCTTGCCACCCCTCCCCCTGTGCCTATACCAACTGCCAGGGGAAGAAGCCAGGGCAGGATGAGGACCTTGCCGCTCCTCCCCCTGTGCCCACCCCAACATATTGTAATATAATGTAATGTATTGTCTGTAAGCCGCCCTGAGTCGCCACGGCGAGTGGGCGGCAATATAAATTTGAACTAATAAATAATAATAATAAATAATAATAAGGAACCTAAGATGGGTGCAGATGGGGATTGTTATGGCACACTACTTCATTACAGCTTTTCTCCCTTTTCCCTCCACCTAGTTCCTACTTAATGAGATTACTTGTCATGTCTGGGTCCAAACATGACTTTCTGTTGCTACCTTCTGTTAGTCACTACCAGCACTTACCCACTTACAGATAAGCATCATTCCCTATCTACAGTGCATTATCACAGTACCCTAAGTGAGCAAAAGCAAAGCAAAGCAATCACACGTATATACATCCCTATAGCGCTTAGTGCATTCTCTGGATGGTTCACAGGTTAATTAGCATTAAATGGGCAATTTTTTTTTAAAGTTGCAGGAATGTAGTGTTTAAATGGCATAGTACTAAATAGCGATACTGTATTGCCAAAAATTAGAAATCTGCAGATTTGTGGTTTTGGGCTACAAGTCCCTGAAGCAACAATACTGCTAGTTGTAGTATAGATACACAATCTATACACCTCTATCAAAAACAAATGTAGTCAAAGATCATGCAGGAAGAAAGCAAGAGCAAAGGCTACACTATCTGGAGATGTTATTCCCTTTTCCCTTTCCTAGCTAAACGTGGCATGACTGTAGCGCCTCAGATAGCATTGAAGCAGTGGTGGGATCCAAAAAAAATTACTACCACACTGTGGGTGTTGCCTCCTTTGTGAATGTGGCCATGTGGTGGGTGGGCGATCTAGTCATGCCTGCCACATGACCATGAAAACATCTGCAAACACAGACAGCACTGGATCATTGGCTGTAAATGGAGATGAGCACTATACCCAGTGGTGGGGTACAAAAAATTATACTACCTACTCTGTGGGCGTGGTATGGTGGGCGTGGCAAGGGAAAAAGCCCTGCATTGCACCTGAATTAGGACTACTGTACTTTATTTCAAAACTTGGATGGATGGGCAGGGCCAGCTGGAATTTCTGCTACTAGTTCTGGTGAACTGGTTTGAACCTGCTGAAGCCCACCACTGCATTGAAGTTACACAGTATTTTTGAAAATACAGTAAAACACTTACTTATGTAAAAAGTCTGTTCCGTAGGCTTTTATGTAAATCAGTTTTTTACTTAACTCAAAGGAAACCCATAGGAAAAATGAATTTTTTGCATGACTCGAAACAAACCCATAGGAAATTGTGTAAACTGAGACATTTATGTAAATCGGAACATAGTTTTAATACAAAAATTATTATGTAAGTCAAATTTTATGTAACTCGAGGCACATGTAAGTCAGGGCTTTATTGTAATGACAGAATTTTACTACTAAAGTGTTTTAGTTCTAAACTATAATATTTTTGAAAACCCTACAGAATGGAGGACATCGCATCAGGAAAAGTACAGTAATGTATAAGAAATGGCTATCATAGTTGTGCAAAGGTTTCTTTACACAGGCTTGGGCAGGGGTTTTAGTTGTTTTATTATTTAAATCCTACTATTCATCAAATGAATTCAAGGCAGTCCAGCCTCGCAACCCCTCCTGTAACAAAACACCATATTAGCAGAAAGCTAGAGGAGCAGCGGAAAATGGATCGATCACTGGGGAGATAGAACAGAATGGGTAACTAGATGTTAAAATGAAAGCATTAATGGGGCAAAAGGGCAGTTTATGCAAGGAGAGATTACTTCCACAGTACACAGTACTATATAGGTCAGAGAGGAAAGGAACATTGACATGTTACACAGGTACCTTCAAAAGGAGCATGAGGAATTCCCCTTTTTAGAGAAGTACTGTTTAAAGCATTAGACCAGTGATGCACAAACTAAGACCCGGGGGCTGGGTGCGGCCCCCAATGCCAATTCATCTGGCCCATGAAGGCCTCGTCGCTCCTGGAAGCAGAAGTAAAACGCACCCATACGGGAACGTTTTACTTCCGCTTCCAGGAGCGATGAGGACTTCGTGGGCTGGATGAATTGGCGTCAGGGGCTGCACCCGGCCCCTGGGCCTTAGTGACTGGCTCCTTGAACCACATGATCGGCCCACGGCCCAAAAGGTTTGGGCACCCCTGCATTAGACTATCATTGCAATGCACAAAGACAAAAATTGGACACAAACCACCACCAGCTACTTCAAAAACATATGTACGGGGGAGGGAAATAAGATCTCAGGAAGAGCCCTGGTTTGCAGAAGTCTGTGCCAGAACTGGTGTTGGCCCTGGATTTTTAAAAATTGTTATTACCGTCTCTTTCTGCTGCTGATAGTGTTTACTAAGAATATTTGTATGGTTTTAAGATTATCTGATCCTATCTGGTTTTGTCTCTTTAGGTTATTTTTGTATTATTATTATTATTTAGGGTTTTTATTTGGGATCAAAATTGCTGGGAGAAACATCACCAACTTGAGATATGCAGATGATACCACCGTAATGGCAGAAAGTGTAGAGGACTTAAAGAAATTCCTGATTAGGTTGAAAGATGAAAGTGCAAAAGCTGGCTTGAGACTTAATATCAAGAAAACCAAGATAATGGCAACAGGCCCTATCAGTCCCTGGAAAATAGATGGGGAAGAAGTAGAAGCAGTGACAGATTTTACTTTCCTAGGATCAAAGCTCACTGCAGATGGTGATTGAGGCCATGAAATAAAAAGGCGACTAATTCTTGGAAGGCAAGCGATGAGAAACCTGGGGAACATAGTGAAAAGTAGAGACATCACCTTGCAAACAAAAATTCGTATAGTCAAAGCAATGGTATTCCCGGTGGCAATATATGGTTGCGAGAGCTGGACCATTAGGAAAGCTGAATGCAGAATAATAGATCCCTTTGAGATGTGGTGTTGGAGGAGAATTTTGAGAGTCCCCTGGACAGCGAGGAGAACAAATAGGTCAATCTTAGAAGAAATCAACCGTGACTGCTCCTTAGAAGGTCAAATAGTAAATATGAAGCTAAAGTACTTTGGACATCAAATGAGAAGAGAGGATTCACTTGATAAAGCCTTAATGCTGGGAAAGGTGCAGGGCAAAAGAAAAAGAGGGCAGCCAAAAATGAGATGGCTAGATGGTATTGTAGAGACAATGGGTACAGAACTGAGCGAGTTGAGGAGGATGGTGGAGGACAGAGGTGCCTGGCGGACTGTAGTCCATAGGGTCGCAAAGGGTCGGAATCGACTCTGCGACTGAACAACAACAAAAAAGGTTTTTATAAATATTTTATGATATTAATGTTTTATATATTGTAACCCAACCAGAGTGGTGCTTGCATCAAAATGGCAGGGAATAAATAAATAAATAAATCTTAAAAGGTAGCAGGTTGATTAATCTTTGCAAAAATAATCTGTAGTATTATGGATTATCCAGATACTGTATTTGGTGGTGAGCAGAAACCTGAGGGCATACTGATGTGAATAGTTTTTAAAAATGTATTTATTTTCCTGAAAACCTTGGGTTATCCATCTTACTTTCCGATATCCCTTATTTCTCTGTAGTCCTATTTTACCTTAGTTTTTCATTATTTAACTCCGCAACAGAGGTACTATTCATTTTAATGTTATAGAAAACACACCACTATATTTTCTGTCCTTGAGTGACATATACGGCTCATGTTTGTGGTAGCAAACCTGTGTAACATGTCAATGTTCCTTTCCTCTCTGACCTATTTTCACTCAGAAGCAGTTCCGTGAAGTTTTTTCCCTCAAAGCCAGAAGGGAAGGAGTGAAACCCTTCAGATAAAGTTTGTTTTCCCACAATGAAGTCCACGTTGTTGGTTACATGTGCTGTTTTGGTATTTGAAGATCTGGAGGTGTTGCAAATTGCCTCATTTTGTTTGAAATACCAGCTCAAGGGTGGAAGAGCTCCAACGTCAGACTCCTCCACGTGTCCAAGGAAGAAAGTTTTGCTAGAGTATGTGGGTCAGACCTGCAACTCTGAAACGTGTTATCTACAGGCTGTTACACTGAGCTGTTTTGGTCAGCTAGTGAGAAGTGGGAGCTGCATGCCAGATGCAGTGTTTCCCGAAGAATTACTGCCCTTCGAAGGCCAAGGCGGGAGTGCCAGTGCTGAGTCGTTGGGAATAATGGTGGTAGCTGTGGGGAAAAGTCCCGACCAGTGGTGTCAGCAATACAGAAGGCAGATGCCATATCCAGTTCCTGACATACAAGGACAGAGATTGCATTGCTGTGCTTTCTTGCGCTGAAAAGCTGGTGAAGCTATCAGAATTATGTTGCCTGTTTTGTTTCCAAACCTCACAGGGGTGAGGGTGATGTGGTTGTTTACCCTGGACTTTTGATTAATACCTTAAAGTTTGTTTGCTTAGTTTGTCTTCACTAGGAGAAGGAGATGCACATGTTCCTGTCATCTGAAAGAAGAGGTGATAACGGGACTCTGAGTGAACTTTTGTTCAACTGGCTGTTTAGCTGTTTGCAGGTGCAACAACGAAGAAAGAAGAAGGGGGGAATTGTCATTGTTTCTTGTTAAACATCTGTTTGTTTTCAAGGAGCTCGTAAAAGAAGCTTCTGTGATATGTGTGGTGTTAGTGAACTGTTTTCTGAATTGAAAGTTGTTCTGTTTGGGCAAAATGTGTTTTGGAAGAGAGGGGGGAATCCCTTGGTACCCAAAAATGCCCAACTCTTTTGTTTCAGCTCCAACTGTTCTAGCTAAGAAGAAAGATGCATTTGGTAACATCTTACCTGAAATAAGATTTTGTGTTGATTACAGGAAGCTGAATTCTGTAACTGTTCCTGATCTGTACCCAATGCCTAGAATGGATGATTTGGTTCATAAGATTGCTAATTCTAAATATGTTTCTGTTCTAGATTTGACTAAAGGATTCTGGCAGATACCTTTAACAGAAAGTGCTAAACAGAAAACTGCTTTTTCCTTAGCAGATGGAAGACAGTTTGCCTTCACCCAAATGCCTTTTGGGTTAAGGAATTCACCTGCTACATTTCAAAGAATGATTGACAAGGTTTTGAATGGTTTGTCATTTGCAAGTGCTTATATTGATGATGTTGCAATTTTCAGTGATTCACTTTATGATCATCTTAAACACCTTGAAACTGTCCTGCAACGTATTCAGGATGCTCCATCAGTTTTGATTTCCCCACTGCAAACTGATGTACCTGTTACATGATTTGTTTCTAGCCAGAGTGTAAAGGTGTGTGCGTAAACACCTGAGCTAGTATGCTTGCAATGCAGAATGTAACTGTATTTAACGTGTACCTCCAGTAACTAAAACTGGAAGATGCTTTAAAGTTGATTCCTACATATACAAAGGATAGCTTATTTGCTCAATCATTTGCTCAACATTAGAAAATAGTGTGTTTTGGTAAAACCAAAGGCAATTTGCCTTTCAAAAGGGTGTGTGTGTGTGTGTGTGTCAGGAAAAGACCTGTTTCCTAATGCTTCCCAAGGCTTGAAATTGCTATTTTTCAGCTAGGCCTCATAAAAATCCATTTTTCCCCCTCATAGACTCATGTCACAAGATTGCCTGTTTTCCAGTATTTCTTATCTTTCTAGCTAGCTGAGATCCATGTTTTGTCTACATGTCAGAACACTGATTACACACGTGTAAAAACAATTCAGTGTTTTGAGAAAGTTTTCTCTGTTACCTGATTGGCTAAAGCTAAATCACCTGACCGCAAATTCCCCATTTTGCAGAACAGTGAGTTATTTCGTCTCTGTTTCTCAATGGACTAAGACCTCAGTTTGGCTTATGGGATTTTCTCTCCTTTTCACTATGATTACCTAAAAGATCCTGGACTGTTTACTGGACTGATCTTATGTTTATTACCTTTTAATCTATGGTTTTTCCATGGACTTTACTATCAATGACCCTGAAGAATAAAACAGCTGTTTCTCTTTGAAGATTGTTGTTCTTTGATTGGCACACACACACCTACGCTATGCTACCTGAAGAAGAAGCCTCCCTTGTTCTGCTCTACTGCAGGAGCTCAGTAAGTTCTTTTTAAAAGCGGCTCAGATCTCTCAAAGGTGATGGTAAGGGTTAAATATGTTCCAGAAATGAGCATATGCTCAGGAGCACGAGTGGGAGGGCCCTTACAGAGACGCCTGGTCTGACAACTGCCCTATTCGCGGACGACTCAGGGCACTTTCACAACAATAAGAAAACACAAAAAAACCACCACATTAAAATTCATCAATTTTCTTGTGAACCACATTCTGTTCCAGGATTCAAATTCCAACTGCACAGAAATTTTGTCAGTCCACAAAATTGCCATAAATATACTGTACAGTAAAACCTCACATAAAGAGAGCTTCGCTTAGAGACTAACTCGCTTAAAGAGCAGAATTTTCTCTGAATGGTCGCCTCGTTTAACAACTAAAACCAACCAAAAACTCGCTTAACAACTAAATCGGGGTTTGCAAACCACCACCACCCCAAGTAACAATTGGTCACTAATTCGCCTAAAGAGCGTTTAAAGAGCAATCCCATGGAACGCATTATGCTCTTTAAGCGAGGTACCACTGTATTGTTTTACTATGTTTGTTTGGTCAACATTACCAATGTCTGGGAACTTGCAGCAACACCTCAAATACAGGTTTCAAGACAGCTCAAATCTTATTTTATTCTAAAGTGTTAGTCAACTTGCAGACCTATGTGCCAAGGTGAGTAATCAAATTCTTGGAAGCACTATGCTTGAGCACTTTGCAACAAAACAAGTTTTAGCCTGGCATGTTACACATAACAGACTCTTGGTAACATAAATGTTACTACTCGATCTGTCAAATGTTTATTTTGGGATATAGATAGAGCTTAACCAAATCCAAGTTTCTTAGTCTAATTGCATATATATTGCTCCTTGGAACAAACTAGGAGCCAACTAGCCAGTGGGAATACAGCTGATGAGTGCAATACATGGGTGCGGTTTGAACAAACTAAATAATGTGGGGTGGACCGTGGATGTACTTTTTCCTAGGCAGAAATCCCAGTGAAAAAGTAACAGCTAGCGTTGACGTAAAAGCTCCACTTCTAACATTGGACAATAAAATGTCTAGTTGTTTTAAAAGGAAAGACACTTTCCTTTTTTAGTGTCCAGTTTTTCAGAGCGTCAACACAACAAAAAGACAAAAACGTTGTGGCACCTCGGAGGCTAACTCCTGTATTTTAATGTTCGCTTTCGTGGATCAAGTGGAGCAACTCTCTTTCCATTTCTGGGTTGCGAAGAGAGAAAGGCGGACTTGATCCACGAACGCTAGTAACACTAAAATACAGCAGTCAGTCTTTAAGGTGCCACAACGTGTTTAGTCTTTCAGTTTTCCAACGACTGTCTTGTTTTGTTTTGTTTTTCCGGGCTTCCCTGGCGCGCTCCGAGCTGAACTTCGCATTTTTCTGCGAGCGAGGGCGTTGGCCTTTTGTTTCAAACGCCCACCTCGGAGCCTCAACTCCACAAGACCTGCCGGCCTGTTCTGGAGAAAAGAAAGGCGGCTCTTTTGGGAGCCTCCCTTCCTTGGCCCGGGCGGGCGAAGAGAGACGGGTGCTTGGGGAGCCCCTGGGCAAAGACAGGCTGGTGCCGTCCCGCCGCCTGGGTCTTAGGAGAGACGGGACGGGACACACACGGAGGGCGAGTTGCAGGCGGGAGCGGAGTGAGAGAGGGGGGCTGGCCCTGAAATGAAAAGCTCCCGCCTTGCAGCCCAACGGAGCTCTGTTATGCTGTACCCGCGGCCCGGCCCTCTCTTGGCAGAGAAGGGCCGCCACCGCCGCCTCCCCTCTCCGTCCCCTCTCCAGTGCGCCCTTCGCGGCGCGGAGGGAACAGGAAAAGAGTCCGCCTCCCCTGCAGCTGGAGGGTGGAGGACGGAGGCGGAGTGTCGCCTCGGGAGAGCGCCCCACGATGGGAGCGGGTAGGTGGCACGCTACTGCCCCCCGGCCGCTGCTGTTTATTCCCTATGCGCCCAGGTGGCGGGGGGAGCGGCAGCCCTTTCTTTCCCCTTCCCTCTCAGCCTGCCCGCGGTGGAAAAGGAACTGGCCGGGGTGCGTCTGTCTCCCTTCGGGCAGGGGGTGGCGGAGAGGACGAGGGGGGAAAGGGAGCGGCCAGGCGCCTCGTGAATGTGAGGCGCTTGGAGTGGCGCGCACGGGAGCGGCTGAGGACAGCTGAGGCGCCTCTGCCCACACGGGGAGGAGGGTGACAGCCAGCCGGAGCTCAGGAAGGGAACAACCGGAGTGGCTTTTCGCGCCTCATGCCACGGGGGTGGGTTTCCCCTCCTCGTTCTGTTTATTATTTCTGCGCCCAAGAAGTGCCCAAGCGGAGCGCCGCCTGCGACGTCGCCTCACTTCTCCTTGCTCTTTGTGGACGGTCACTGGAATTAAGACACACTAGCCAATAAATCACGCCGTTCCTCTTTCGGAAAGTCGGGCATGAGCAGAGTGCCACCCGACCTGGGGGAAAGGGGCATAATCGCCTGGGACTCTCGTGCCATGTAGCGTTGGGTGCGACTAAATTAACGCACGGAAAGCAATGCCTTGGTGTTGTGGTTTGGGTGGGGGAAGGGGAAGGAAAGGTTGCAAGCCCTGTTTTAGAGCAGAATCTGCGCCTTTAAGTGTTTCGGATAATAAGCAGGCCACGGGCTTTTCTCCGTTTCCAGGCCTTGTGTGCAAGTAGTAGAGGGTGTGCTGTTCAGGACATAGAAACCTGGAGGGAGAGGGCGGTGATTAATCAGAAACAGTGGAAAATATTACTTGCCATCTGAGGAGAGTTGATGCATCAAGAAAAAGCAAGCAGCTGCTCTTTGGAAAAGACAGCCACTTTTTCTTACTGGGAAGTCTGGTGTGAAGAATTGGGCCCTTGTTGCTTTGAGAGAAAGGGCAACCAGCTGCCTCTGCCTACCAACTCTCTTCCCATATCTGGGTGGCCAAGAGAGAAAGATGGTCACAGAGGGAGCTGCTGGTGTATTATCCTCTTAGTTACTCACCTGCAGTTTTAAATTTGGAGGGGCCCATAAGCCATGCCTCCCAATAATGCTTCCTAGTGAGAGAAAGAGTTAAGCAAGTGATTCTCTTTGCAGAAAGAACTCCGTCTTCCATGTCTAGGCCAGACATGAGACGCCTTGACCTAGTGTGAGAAAGATTAGCCAGTACAAAGTGGCTGTTGCTTGGGGTACACCCGATTGTAGTTCAAAAATACCACATTATTTGAGGAGGCTCTTTCTGTGTGCCCCTCAGAAAGAACTGATACCTTCATAGTGTTCATTAGTCTTTTTTATCCTTGCTAGCAAAGGTAGACTGAATGATGACTGCCATCATCCTGGAAAATTCACCTACCGTCTCCTTTTAGAAGGTTCCATCTGCTCACAAGCGTTCTTTTTGTTGTTCCCTTGGGAAGATTGTATCTGCTCCTGTAGTCTCTTCTTTTGGTGGGGCAGCATAAATGATTAGGCCCAGCAGTGTCACGTAGAGGGAGCAGCCATCCCCCCCCTTCCTCAGGGTGATGTGGAGAAGTGATTAGTCTCACTGGTCACAAGCCACATTTTCACTACTCACAGAATGGATGAAGGCAGGAAAGTGAAGGCAGTAAAGGGGTGACGAGCTGCATCTGATGAGAGACCATCTTTGTGTGCTTTACTACCCAGAAAAAGAGTGAGAGAGTGGGAAGGGGAGCCTGCTTGTATTTCCTTTCTAGGCAGCAGTATGGAGAGTCCTTTCCACCATCATGCTAAGAGAGGATAAGAAACAGAAAAGTTACTTTTCTGTTACAATTACTTGTTGGTCTTTGGCTCTCCTTAACCACCACTGCAGGACGGCTTCTTCACTGTAGGACTAGTAATGCTAAAGATGCTTAAAACATGCTTAGCATAATGTTTATGTTGTGTTATTGGGCTAGCTAGGTAATCAAGCAACAAACAAAGCAAGCAAAAGGTTTTTTTTTTAATGAGAATATTGTGGTACCTTAAAAGATTAACTGCTATACTGTATTTTAATGTAAGCTTTCATTTATCAACACCACAACTAACAGGTTGCTATATGCTACTACATATGTTGCATGTAATGTGTTGATATATTATATCACCTTTACAGAAACTACTTCAGTAGAATTGTCATCCACAGCCTCAGGCTACCTCTCAGAACAAAGGAAGAAATTGTTGCTTTGCCTGGGCCATTCAATCAATAGATGTTAGGCCTGAAGGGTAAACTCATTAGGAGATGTGTAATGCTAACCATTTGCAATTCAACAAGGGTGAAGCTTCATAACTAACTTGAATAACAGGTATTACCAGTTGTAAAAACCCACATTGATTTCTATACTTATCTGTTATGCTAACTATTTTGTACATCTCTACCTGATGTCTATAAATTGATGAAGTCTCACTCATATGTCTGACAAAGTGGACTTGATCCACGAAAGCTAACATTAAAATACAGCAGATAATCTTTAAAGTGCCACAATGTTGTCTTTTTGTTTTGTTTACTCTCTGATATGCATTGATCAGGTGTCCTTCCTCAGAGAAGAGTGGAGCTCACTGTAAGAGATGGGTTAGAGGAAGGTCATGTGCACGTGTTTGACATATCCCATGGTTGTGGTGGTGATGATGATACTTTTGAAAAGGGGTGGTCTGTTGGCACAAAAACCAGATACAAATGGCTCGGTTAACATAAAAATCACATAAAAGGAAATCCATAGAAAATAGTGGCTTGGTTTATGGAATTTTTTCCAGAACAGATTACTTGGTTTCACTGCATTCCTAAGAAAACCACATTTCAGTTAAAGTATTTTGGTTTTCAACGCATTCCTATGGGAGATTGCATTCAATTCATTCCTGTGGGGAAATTAGTTAAAGTAATTTTCTCTGTAAGAAACATCCCGGAGAACACATTAATTACGTTAACCAAAGTTCCACCGTACAAGCAAGTAGTGAAGAGAACTAGACCTGGGAGTCAAGATTCAAATTGTTTCTCTTCCAGAAACTAATTTAAAGACTTTGGATAATTATTTTCTCAGTTCTACTTTTCTGTTTGTAAAGTATAAATAAAGACAACCTTCCTAATCACTTTGTCTACAGTAAGTAAAACCACAGATTAAAGATTGCTAATGAAAAGTGCTATGTCATTGAAAGCATTATTGGGAACTGCCCTGGAATCATTGTTGGTGAATGGTTCAGTGGTTGTAAGAAACTTTGGGGCAAAGTACCATAATGAAAGAGATTGGAAGATGGTTGTGAAAAAATACACATTCTATGTTGCTAATGTTCTGAAAAGTTCTAGGGTTGAGTTAAAAGAGCACTTGTTTTGATAATAAAGTTAAAGTTGCATCACATCTAAAGTGTGGAAGACATAATGGGCCAGATTAAGGTACAATAATACCTCGGATAGCGACTGCATCGGATAACGCTGCAGCAAGCCAAAATGTCAGGATTCAAATCCCGACGTTCTGGCTTGCTTCAGCCTCCAGGGGAACAGGGCTTTTTTAACATTGTGCAATCAATGCATCGCACAACATTAAAAACCAGATAGCGATGAGACTTGTGGAATCAAGTCTTATCGTTATCCAAGGTACTAGTGTACTAATTTTCATCACAGTTAAAAAGTAAAAATGATATCTTTTGTCTATATTTTCTACTGAATCAGAGATGTATTTATTTATTTATTTATTTCAATTTATCTCGCCACCCCACTCCGAAGACTCTGGGAGGCTCACAATAAAACAACCACAGTGGACAAACATACCTTGCTGATGATATCATCATTTTTCCTACTGCTGTTGTATTTTATCAAAATTTCCTTGTTGGAAGTAGAGTTGATTCTCAAGATGTATATTTTTTTAGGCAGAGTGGTTTATTTTATGTTGTTCAGTTAAATCAGCACAACCATTTAGAGGAAGAGAAATGTGATTTTATTCTAAACTCATTCTATGAAGATGTGATGTCTAGCTAGAGGGTATATACTAAGTGATATGCTATTCAGCACTTGTAAAAGTACATGTAGGATAGAAAATAATTCAATTATGAATTATTTGTTTTATATTTTGTTACAGTATAAGTATATTGCTACACACCAAGGGGGATGTGAATGTATTCACATTTATTCACATTCACTTGCTGTGAAATCTCACTGGGGAATTTGTGTTTTTTTACATCAACTGGAGAAAAGCTTGTTCCCAACTGTGTTGAAATGGTATATGAAGCACACTTATAAGGGAACTACAGTACAGTACTTAATAACCTGTAAACAGGGGTTTCCTCTCTTGTTTCTTGGCCTCATCAGCTTTTAGGGGTGTCTAGATGTTACTGTTGTTGTTTCTTTAAAGCAGAGGTGCCCATACTTTTTGGCCCATGGGCCTGACCCCTGGGCAGCTGATCAGGGTGGTCACGTTTCTCTCACTAGAAGCAGAAGTAAAACGGGTGACCACACATTAGCACATTTTACTTCCACTTCTGGGAGCAGCGAGGGCATTGGGGGCCAGATCTGGCCTGAGGGCCGTAGTTTGGGCACCCCTACTTTAAAGTCTTGCCCTCCAATAATTATTTCAATAGTTTTTAGAGAAGCATCCTTTTAAATTCTGGAGATGACAATATCTTTTGGAGATCAACTAAAAGTAGCCCTTTGAATTTTGCTGCTCTCAAAGGAGGGACAGGGAGAGAAAGGAAAGAAGGTAACTACATCTTTAAGTCCACTTTTACTGATAAGTGAAGTTTTTGACCTTTGTCAACTGAGAAAAGTTTGCCATCCCTAAGTTGTTAAAAACAGAGAGAGGCTTTGCTCTCCTTAGTTGTTTAAAAAAAGTCTTGTTAATGGGCTTTGCTCATTGTTCTGTGGGCAAGTGCTGATGTAGTGGCTTTTCTGCATTGCTTCAGGCAATCTGAGATCTGAACCCAAGTGAATGGATCTGTTATTTAAAAAATAAAATAGAATCCTCTTTAGTGGAGGGGAAAAAACTAAAGATTTGGAGGGTGAAACTATAAACTGGTCCACACTTTCCTTTGTGTCATGTGGTCAGTGGAAAACATATGAACCAGCCCACCCCAAAGCTGTAATATTTCCCATGTTCTTTTTCGCATAGTTGCATCTTAAGTAGGAAGTGTACAGTGTGGCATTTCCTAATGTATACAAACTCCATACATTAAAGTACAATCAAACCTGGCTTAAAGAGTAACTCACTTAAAGAGCAGAATTTTCCCTGAATGGTCGCTTCACTTAACAAATAAAACCAACCAAAAACTCGCTTCACAAATAAATTGGGGTTTGCAATCCCACCCACCAGAAGTCACAATTGGTCATTTACAATGGTGTTTTGCTTAAAGAGCAATCCTGTGGAACGCATTATGCTCTTTAAGCGAGGTACCACTGTAACTGATTCAATAATGAGACAACAATGCTTAGTCAATAGTTTGTCTAATCCTGTGATTTTCAACCCTTGACCCTCCAGATGTTTTTCACTTCAACTTCCAGAATCTGGCCATTGATCAGGCTGTTTGAGGCTTCTGGTAGTTGAACTGTAAAACATCTGGAAGACCAAAGGTTGAGAGTCACTGGTTTAAACATTAGAGTATAGAGTTTTTGTGCTTCTTTATTCTGTTACCTAGTGTTATTCACATAATTATTTATTTTTATTTAAACTTCCTGTGATAACTTCTTTTAGTAAAAGTAAAAAAAAAACTGGATATGAAACCAAATGATCATTGAGCTTCATCAGAAACATTTATATTAATTCCTGTCAAACCCCTTACATTAGAATTGGCTGTCGTGACTTTGCTCACATCTAGAGTGTTCCCTTTCATCTTTGTGGTGAGTTGCCAAAAAAGTATCCTTGTTCCAATATTTCTGAACCTGACTGTATCTAATAGGAGGCACAGTAGAACCTGAGAGGAAAGCAGAATTAAAACTGTTCCTGCAACTCTCATTCTGGTCTCTCATCCTAGTTATGCTAGTTCCTCTTTTTTAATCCTGGAAATTGGTTAATTCAACTGTAGCAGAGAAACAATTGTATTAAAGAATGCATGGAGGCTTGGGGCTGAATTTAGCTATTCTTTTTGGAGCGTGCTTTGTATGTTAAGAGAAATGGGGAAATATCAAGTGAATTGGCTGAGGGATATAGGAAGTGAGTGAATGGCATTTTGCTCTGAGTCAGGAAGAATAGGCTATTTGTTCTGACCATGGAAAAAAATACTTGAGTTGGGCTAGGGAAGACAAGAGTTGGTGTCATGGCAGAGAAGAAGTATTGGGGCCCTACCCAGTACATTGGTTTTCATACTGTTTTTCTTGAAGCTGTGGTATTCCTTGGAAGCTTACTGAGGGGTGTGTGTGTTCCATCAGTCATGCTGAAGAAGTCAACCAGTTTGCCCTTACCAATCTTTCTTTACAATATGCTCAGTAGTGAGATGTATATCCTCAAGGAAAGTATCATTCTTCTATCCTAAGAAGCATGCCTGCCTTCTTGCCTACTGTCTTAGAATAGAATGTTGAACCAGGTGTTTTAAAAGGAAATTTCAGACTACTTATTTGCATGGAACTTCTTGCTTATAGACATTACTAGAATGTTTAAAAGCTAGTGGTCAATACTTCAAAATGAATTGGGAAAGTTTTCTGTGTAGGCATGAAAATGAATTTCCTGTCAGAAATTATTCTGGGTTGAAAGGATTTTTGTGGGAGAAACTCTGCTCAAGGAATGCCCAAATGCGGCTCCTTTCATGTCCCCAAGACCTGGGACAGAGTCAGGCACTCAACCCGTCATGCAGTACCCTGGTTTCAAACTGCCAACTTGCCATCCTGACAGCTAACAAGGCAAGCTTCTTAACCACTGCAGCTGCGGTACCTCAGTGGTTAAGAAACTCACCTTGTTAGCTGTCAGGCTGGCAAGTTGGCAGTTAAAGACCTGGGTATTGCACGATGGATTGAGTGCCCATCTCTGTCCCAGCTCCAGCCAACCTAGCAGTTCGAAAGCAAGAAATCGCAAGTAGATAAATAGAGACCACTTTGGTGGGAAAAGATCTTGGGGATATGAAAGGAGCCTCATTTGGGCATCCCCTGAGTGGAGTTCCTCCAGCAAAAATCCTTTCAACCCAGAATAATTTCTGACATGAAATTACTATTATGAAAAAGAAGGTCAGCATTTACCTCCATAACTTCATTTTTGTATCTCCATTTCTGGACCAGGATAGCATCCCTGCCTCTTGCAGTCTGTATTTTATTAATGTGAAGGCCTGGAGAAAAAGGAAACATTCACAGGATGGGGGGGGGAGCTTTATATTTCCCTCCTTTTCCCCAAGGATAAGTTTTTAATTTTTTTCCAATGGAAGAACTGGATATCTTGAGAAGTGTAGAATAACACTTAAATAAAATAGTTTATTGTTTAGGAATGGGTGGAAAGGTTTTGAAGACAATATTTTATTCAAACAGAATGTCAAGAACTGTATGTATGAAGGTTTATATATTTAGCAATCTACAGAGCTGGGAATAATAATTTCTATGGATATAAATAACACTCATATTCAGAATGCATGTATTGGGCCTGCCAGCTTCATGAGAGGATAGGAAGATGCAGAGATGGGGAGGCTTCATGCTTATAGATTGAAATGTGCAGGGTGCCTCATTAACAGCTGTGTATTTAATGTAGGCTATATTTATTTATTTATTTATTCCAATTTTGATCTACAAAGCATATTTTCATATAGATATATTTAGATTTCATAAATATATCCAATAGTATAAGCTCATATCCCATGTTGTGAATTAAGCAAAAGGAGTAAAATATGTGTAGATTTGTTATAAAAATAATAATTACCTGTCGCCATTCTAAATAAAATGTCCATTTCTCTCCTCCACACACAAAAACACTCTTAGAAAAGAATCCTCCATAATTTTCACTTTTCTAGAAGTTTTATAGTCTATTATTATTATTATTTGTCAAAAAAAAAGACACACACCCTGCATACAGTATGTTTGAGACTGCCTTGTGTTTACATTTAATAGTGAGGGTTGGAGATGTCCCATCTATGCAGCCCTAAGTATTATATACACAAATATTTCAAATATATACACACATAACTTTATAACGCTGACTGTATTACAGACTGAGAAGCAACATACAAAGTGCCTTGCACTAAATCGTACTCTTGCAACATTTGTCTGAGAATTGTCGACACTGACTGGCAATGGCTTTCCAAGATTTCAGGCAAGGATCTCCCTTAACCTTACTTGGATATGTTGGGATTTGAGCCCAGGATATTTATTTTTAAGTACTAGCCTGAAAGCCAAGTGGTTCCCAATTTGGGTCCCCAGATATGCTTGAACTTAAACTACCAGAAGCCTTCACATTGCTGTCCAAGATTTCTGGGAGCTGTAGTCCAAGAACATATGGGGACCCAAGGTTGGAACCACTGCCATAAAGCATCAAGAATTCTGTGCAAGTGCATGTATAGATTTCTTTCCAGGTTTATGAGTTGGCTTGCAAAGAAAAGATAATTTTTAAAAATTATTTCTCCAGCAGTTGGTTTGGTTTCTTTGCTAGCTGTAGAGGACAGAGTAGTCACTCTCAACTCTGACTCTCTGTCAGTCTGCTTGGTAGAAGGCAGCTTTAAGAAAATAGTTTGCTAAAATATTAGTACTGTACTTTGCATTTGTGTGCTGGCCTTAAGAGATAAGAATTTACACTTTCAGTTGAAGTTTAAAAAAAAATCCAGGCTGGTAAATTATTAGACTTCTACTTAAGGCTGACATAATTTCTTGCCAGGGGAATCACTGAATATGAGTTATTTGTTCCAATATGTACATCAGGGATACACTATTACCTATAATTCTTGCAGTCTTAAGGTGATTAAAAAACAAATTTACAGACCTGTTGAGTTCGCTGTGCACAGTACAAAAGTCTAAAATAATAGAACAAAAGCAGTGGTCTGTGAGGAAGCTGTTGTGCACATTTAATTGAAAGGTCAGCCTATTTCATTGGTTTTGAATCTTCAAAATTCTTACAGAAATACAACTCTATAATTCTGTGCTAGCAAGTAGTATGATGATTTTCTGCTTCCACTTGTTATCGCAATAACTTTGTCATATTTCCTTCTGTTAAAAAATGTGCCATATTGCACACCATGATAGAGACTCTACTGCTCTGGGGGTAGACGGCTGACTTAAATTGTAACTGCCATCAACTATTCTTGTACTGCAGTAGATAATATAAAAATTTGGAGAGAAATACCAAAGGGTCATTGTTGTATAATGGGTACAGTGCCAGATTAGAATTTGAGAGATATAGGTTCAAATTCCAGTTCAACCACGGAAACTAATTGGCAGATGGCAAGCATAAAACCACTCCTTGAATATCACATTGGAATATCTAACCTTGGAACTAGGTTCTCCATAAGTTGGAATCCTTTTGCAAGTATGTAACACATGCACTTAGATCTTAAGGTATGCTTTACATTTATTTGATGTACAAAAAATGAAAGAAATAATGCATGATGTGCTCTAGGACAGAGATTTGCATTATTGTCTACTGATTACTTCATGTACAAGTCAGTGTGAATCAGACTAGAATTTCCTCCCCCAGTTTACTTTTCCCTCCTGCTGCTGTAAGAGCTTCTCCTTTTTTGTGTTGATTCAGACAATGAAATGTCTTGAGTCAATGTAAAAGGGTCTGTAGATGTTATATTTGAAGCCATTCCTCCCAGGTACTGCAACAGGGAGAGAGGCAAGATTTGCTGCTTGAATCCTATCCACTCTGAATCTGGTGCCTGGTTCTACTTGTTTTCATCTTCCTTCCCTGATCAGTTTCTTTATTACTATTTTTGGAGGTTGGTACACTAGTCCTAAAGGGCCACAGTGGTTTAGTGGTTAAGATGGTGGGCTTGGCGACTGGAGGGTCAGCAGGTCAGCAGTTTGAGACCCGTGTGATGCATGATGGAATGGGTTCCCGTCATCTGTCCTAGTTCCTGCCAACCTTGCAGTTTGAAAGCAAGAAATTGTAAGTGGATAAATACTGCTTTGGCAGGAAAAGTAACAGTGTTCCATGCACTTCGGTGTCTAGTCATGCCTGCCACATGACTATGGGAATGTCTGCAGACACAGACAGTGCTAGCTCTTTGGCTGTAAACAGATGAGCACCATACCCTAGAGTTGGATACCATTGGCTTTTGAGCAAGGGAGACTTTTACCTTACTCTAGCTCTTGGGACACCTCGGGATGGAAAACAAGAGCATGGAGTCAACAGAGAAAGAAGAGAAAATTACCAATCAGCCTTGTTTGCAGTATTTATTTATTTTGTTCAACTTTTATTGCTGCCCCCTTGGTGAACCTCTCTAGCGGTTGGTACCACTAGGGAGCCCCTCTGATCTACTCTGGTGGAACGGGCAAATATCCTTGGAGTGATGCGGTCTCTTAAGTAACCTGGTTGACTACTTTAAAGGTAATAACCAGCACCTTGAATTGCACCCGGAGGCACACCAGCAGCCAGTGCAGCTCCCACAACAAGGATGAGGCATGGGTATAACACCCACACCCCATCACCACGCAGGCCACCACATTTTGAATCAGTTTCGGCCTTCCTAATGGGGCACATTACAATAATCTAGTCTGGAGGTGACCAGTACGTGAGCGACCGTAAACAAGGAGTTCAGGAATGGGTGTAATTGGCAAATCACTCAAAGTTGAGCAAAAGCCCCCCTGGCCATGACTGCCACCTGCTCTTTGAGGAGGAGTTGTGAGTCCAGGAGGACCCCCAGATTATGCACCAAGTCTGTCTGGGGCAAAAGAGCCCCATCCAGTACCAAAGGTGGTAACTCCCAGGATAATGCAGGAACCCTGACCCACAGCCACTCAGTCTTGCCGGGATTCAGCTGTAGTCCATTGTCCCCCCCATTCAAACCCTCACAGCCTCCAGGCACCTGGATAGGACCTTGACTGCAACGCTTGGATCACCACGGGCTGAGATGTACAACTGAGTATCATCAGCATACTGATGGTACTTCACCCCATGGGAACGGATGATCTCCCCCAGAGGCTTCATGTAAATATTAAATAAGAGAAGTGAGAGCCCTTAGCCCTGTACCTCTCGTATCCCAACAACACCGGCTGGATCTGGCCCCTAAGAAATGAGGAAAACCAGGACCACACCATGCCCTGGATCCCCAGCCCTCGGAGCCATTCCAGAAGGATACTGTGGTCAACGGTATCGAATGCTGCTGAGAGGTCAAGAAGAGCAAGGGCAGACAGATTACCTCCGTCCCATCACACTAGAGATCATCCATCAGCCAACCAACACAGTCTTGGTGCCATTCCAGCCTCCTTCCACTAGCAAGCTTGCCCTCCCTGGCTAAGTGCAGTCATCTGCTGTGAGCTTGGTGGGTGATGCTTCACCCACCAAGCTCACAGCAGCTGATGGCCTATAGCCAGTGTGTGTGTGTGTGTCGCTGGACAACCTTTCCAGCCTTCTTCCACCAGCAAGCCTGCCCTCCCTGGTTATGCGCAGTCAGCCATGTGAGCTCGTTGGGTGAAGTGGGCACCGTTGCCAGCCTGCTTCCCCAACCGAGCTGCTAGAAGCTGCCTTTCTCCCAGCTCCTAGCGGTCATTGATGGCTGCCGAACAACACCATCCGGGGTGTGTGTGTGTGTGTTACCAGTATGTACGACATACTCCATTTTTCCAATATATTTTAACGGGAGGGAAGCGTATCTTATATGCCAGCAAACATGGTATTTTACAGACATTCATGCAGGGTTTTTTGAAACAATCTTCTTCCTTTGGAAATAATTAATGTATCCTGAAAAAGAAAAGAGAACACTATTCATTTGTACATTTTGAAAACAATTCATTGCCTCAAGGTTAGGTTTTGTTGCATGGCAGTACAGCATGGCAGTACAGTAGTTAAAATAAAGCCTGTATAAAGCACATTTATAATAGCTATGCTACCAAAAGCTCAGCTGGAAAAGAGCTACAAACATAAAGAAAGAAAGGAAGTCTTATTCTAAGTAATTTAATTCCTATTCACAATTGTGGGAGCTGCATACATCTGTTTACAGGAAAAGCTTGTTAGTTAGTCTGAACAAGATGACCCGGTTTTTAAAAGGGAGGTACAGTATGTGCCATTGAAACAAAGCTTTTATAATTATTTTAGAAGAATTTTCTTTGTATGTGTGCGTGTGCATGTGTGTTTTCATCATCAATATCACAGGTCCTGCACATAGGAGTTTTGAAGTGGTTAATAAATGCACTGCTCATAATATCTGAAGTATAAAAAATATCAGTGTTATTTAAATAACTTGTTCCCAAGCGAATTAAATTAGAATTTAAAAAGGGGCGGGGGGACAGAAGTCCATTTGGGAAAAGATTTCTTCTGCTCATGACTGCCTTATGAGTCCTTTGCTGCTCAGCTTGTGAAAATGCTAAATGAATATTGCTTGTTCTAAACATTATGCTGATGATGATCAACTCATACTTTATTTGTTTAGAACATGGGGGCTGAGGTGGCTTAGTGGTTAAGAAGCTTGCTTTATTAGCTGGAAGGTCTGTCGGCAGTTATTAGCAGTAAGTCGGCAGTTCAAGACCCAAGTACTGCATGACAGATTGAACGGCTGTCTCTGTCCTGAACTGGCTGCTGATGTGCCCCTGGGTGCAATTCAAGGTGCTGGTTATTACCTTTAAAGCCCTACATGGTAGTGGACCAGGTTACTTAAGAAACCGCATCACTCCAAGGACATGAAAGGAGCCTCATTCGGGTGTTCCCTGAGTGGAGTTTCTCCCACAAAAATCCTTTCAGAATAATTTCTGGCATGAAATTATTATTATGTTTAGAACATGTATTCCTTGGTTTTCTCCGCTCTTGCTGCTTTCCTGCGTGTAAGTTCCACTACTTAGTAGGATTTGTTTTTGAGTAAAGATGCACAGCATTTTGCTGTAAGTTAACAAATTTGTAGTAAGTAGGAATTAATAAACATACACACCTAAGGGCCAATGTATACATGACACTAAGAATGCACATAGTTAATGTACTGTACATGTATTTTAAAAATTCAGGTGGCTATTAAAATAAGGGACACAAGACATCATTTTTTTACATCTCAGCATATAAAATGGGAGGAATTTAACCCTTTTCTGAAGAAATCAGTCCTTTGAATCTGCTGTTTGCTTTGGGAGGAAATCACATCCTTTAGCTTTACTTATCATTGCATTGGTTCATTACTACTTGAGGAAGTGGCATCTGATTCTATGATTCAGTGGGATCATACATTGTTCTGTGGCCTCTACAGTCCGTCCCTAGCCAGCCCAATTCTTAGATATTTTCCCCCTAAAATCTATTACAGTATTTGACTGCTGAAGCCCTTCTGCAAACACCCATGCTCTGTTCTCTATGCCAGGTAAAAAATGCGGCATACAAAGGTGTATGAAAGAAGAGTCAAGTTTGCATTGTTCATTCACATTGCTAGATTCTGAAAACATAAATATTAAAATTAGAACATGGACTAAATCCATAGTAGTAATGATATTTCAAGTATGGTAAAGAATGACAGAAGGAAAAGATGCTAACAGTCCATTATATATTTTATATCTATCACAGTCTTGTTTTAGTTTCTTACTTAAACTGCATAAGCATTTAATTGTCTGTTCATATTGTGTAAATGTTTAATTGAGATAACATTGGAAGGCATTGGACTTCTCTTAGACAGTTCCTAGTACCGAACTCAGATAAGAGTGTGTTGTGCTTCTTACTTTTATGGTAGCACAATTGTTCTTCTGTTGGCACAACCCAGATCAAAGATCTGCCAGCAAAATTTGGATCAGGTAGCAGAAGTGCTATGCTAACTAGAATCTGCCAACAAAAGAACCAAAAGAAGAGTACTGTACAGAAATGGGGAACCTCAGTTTTGTTAGATACAAACCCATCTCAGCTGTGACTCACAGCAGCTATACCAAGAAAATGTTAGGGTGAGTCAGGGTAATAGTCCTAAGTAATTTCCTGTATCCGTAGGCTGGGAGCTATTTGGATTCAGCACAACCTCAGCTAGCCTAGTATGGTTAGTTAAGACTGTACCCCAAATTAATTCATTTTGTCAGATATTTAGCTGCAACAGAACAAGATGTACAATATATGTTTAGATTTTCCAGTTTCAGTCAAAGGCTGCAGCAATTGTGTGTGGAGTTTTAAAAAAATATTTTATAGGGGGTAAGTCCCAATTAAGACCATGTAATTTACAAATGAGCCAACCTAGCAGTTTGGAAGCAATAAATTGCAAGTAAATAAATAGGTACTACTTCAGTGTGAAGGTAAACAGCATTCCATGGACTCCATTGTCTAAATCACGGAAATTTCTGCAGATGCATACAGCACTGTCTTTTTGGCTATAAATAGAGATGAGCACAGAAAGTGGATACAACTGACTTTCGAGCAAGGTCAACCTTTACCTTTACCTAAACATTGTGATAATGCAGTATCTGTATAGGAGACAAATTAGAGATGAATTTAGGCCTGAAGTTTTACTTCATATTTACTAACAGCATGTTTAATTGCAGGTACCTTATTCACGGATAGAAGATTTGGCTCAGTTTTGCTTCTGCACACTTTATGAAACTCAAGACAACAAATTTGCACAAAGATTTCAAGAGAAAATTATTTCTTCGGATTTTTTGGATTGAAGTTCTACAGTTCTATGTCTAATACTCATTGACTGGGAAAAGGGGGCTCTCAGTATTCTTATTTTTTCCCCTCAGTACTCTTAATGTGAGATACAATATTTCAGTATCCCAGTAAATGAATTAAATGTAAAAAGTGTATTTTAAATAAGCCTTGCACATTATATTGGTCATGCTGAATTTTTCAGATATCCATTCTACATCGACTGTAAAAGCCTTTTGATGTAGAATCCCAAGAATGGATTGCTTCTACAGCCCTGTACAATTTTCTTAGTTAAAAAATTATCACTGGTAATTAATTCTCTCTGTGTACGCATATGCATGTGTGTATATATTTGTGTGAATTGAAAGCAGATAATGTGATTGTTGTCTCAATTCTGTCCAAAGTGTAGTTAGTTAAAACTCACATTATGGCAGCAACCTACAGACGTGTAGTAACAAAGGTGAATTGTTACAGTAGTGTTGTGATAGATTGTCGACTTCAACATGTTGTGCATTACTGCACTGGGGCATGCTGGGTATTCAAGCAAGGTGTTAAGTGCATAGTAGCTCACCACAGTGTTTGTGCAGAGCTAATTCAAGTCCCCACCCACCATCAGAGAAATTCAGATCTGACCCATAGGCTTTCAATGCCTGAAAATTCCCTTGCCTTGACTGAGGATGAAATCATTCCTAGTAATCCAAAAGTCAAAAAAGGATGTTCAGTTCAAATCACGGGAAGTCTGAAGGATATCACTGGAGAAGCTATAAATCTTGCTAGTGGGAAAATAAAAGAATTTTCATTTGAAAAACTCAGAAACCCTTCCAATCAAGTAAACTATAGAAAGGGAAGAAAAGTTAAGTCAGATTCATTCAGTAGAAGATCACTTGATTTTGACTTGATCTATGGACATTTCAGCAGTGATGAAACTTGCCCCCTTCCATTTGGCCTGCCACATAATTCTTCACCTGAAAAATGGCACCTGAGAAGCATTTCAGTAGAGGAAAACTCTATGGTTCCATCACATGTGCCAACTTTCTTTGAGGACAATTTAATTACACAGATTTTGGAAAAACACAAGCTGGATGGCTCTTCCAGTGATGATATTAAGATGTGCTTGGACATCTTGCTGAAATGCTCAGAGGACTTGAAGAAGTGTACTGATATAATAAAAAACTGCATCAGGACGAAATCTTCAGGTGGTGGTAGTGGAGGAAATGAAAACGATTCCTTGGCCAGTTCTGAAATTATCTACAAGAATTTAATGGCAAGATTTTCTTCTTATCTTAAAAAACTTCCTTTTGGATTTAGACAACCTGGACTAACGGAGCCTGCTGACCTCGTAGAACTGATTAACAATTTATCTCCTTTTCAGCAATCCCATTTCTCTTTAATACTTAGCAATGAACAGCCACCTAGATATGAAGATGTTGTATCTTCCCCCTCTTCTATGATAAAACAGCTTTATTCTACAGACTTACAAGGTAACTTGAATAGCACTGATGCAAATCCATTGGCAAAACCTATCCAAATCCAGTCCTCCAATGCTTTGCATATGAACAGCCAGAAGGACAATTTGAGATCAAAAAATGATGCTTTTGCACTACCTCAGTTATCTATAAACCCACTAGACTGCATTTCTTCCAGAGAAGCCCTACACATTGTAGAAGAGTCAGATAGAGAAAAGGTATCAAACAGTGTTTCAAGAAGTAAGAGTAAAGAAATACAGGTGAATTCTGAGAGCTTTCAACAAAGTACTGAAAGGACAGTTTCTGCTGTATATCCTTCTGAAACATCACCTACCTTAGCACAGCCTGCTAAAATAGCCCAAGCCACCCCCCAAACAAGCTCCCCACATCAGGGCTTGGATTGTACTGTCCAGATTTCAAAAGTACAAGCTAGGAAAAACAATCAAGAAGAAATAGACAAACTTCTGAAGGATTTGGAGCATTTTTCTCAGAAAATGGAGGCTACTCTGAGTGAGACTAGTGTTAAACAGAGTGAACCTTCATGTTTAAAGGCTGTTAGTCCAGCTGTTGACAATAAAGGCCAATTCTGTTCACCTGCAAACAAAAGCGCTTCTTCCTCATTATCAAAACTTATAGAAAGCAATGGTCATAAAATGGAGGAAGAAGACAAAACTCTTTTGTTGCGTATCCTGGAGAGTATTGAAGATTTTGCCCAGGAACTAGTAGAATTTCAAATGGGCAAAGGAAGTTTATCTAAAGAGAAAGAAGTGATGCACATTCTTCAGGAAACATTGACCACTCCCTCCATCGCAGCTATCCAGCAGAGCAATACAGGCCCAGCTACCAAAGAACCCATCCCAGCATTAATTCAACAGATGCCAGAGGTTATCAAGGTAAGATTGCAGATCTTTACACTTAACTATTAAGGACAGTTTGCACAATTTGAACTAAGTGGATGCTGTTCCTACATAGAAGTTGATATCCAATGTTTGCACCAGTGGTTTTAAATTCCATACCATATGCAGTTTACTGTGGAAATTTGCCAACAGTTCAGATTTTCCATTGTGTGTTGATGCGGAAAAATAGCTGTGCAGTTGGCATATTGGAAAGTGACTAGAGAGGCTATCTATGTACAGTGGTACCTCATACAATGACTTTAATCCGTTCCACGGGGTTCGTTGTACAAAACAATTGCTATATGATGCATGCATTGTATAGTGATTTCCCCTATGGGATGCATCGTACAATGATTTTTTTCGCTAAATGTTTTTCACATTGAAAAATTGTTGTACAATTGTTTCCATAGGGAAAATTGTTATGTGGGACACCAATCCCCCCTCCAAAAAACCCCCTAATTGTTATGCAATTTTGTTGCTACACTGGGTGATTATTGTATGAGGTTCCACTGTATGTTTTTAACATCTTTGGAAATGTTGTCTTTGTCCATTAATACGTGCTCACATATTATATCATGTTAGGCCCTAATAAACCAAATTTTGCAGGGCTTTATTGTGCTTTGTGGCTTAGAAAACATGAAAAAAATCCCAGACATGTGGTCTCAAGTGTAATGTGTTCAGTTTGGGGTGAGCACTATAGACTTTGACTATGTAACATTGATTATGTGCTAGTGTTCCTTAGTGCTTGGACTTGGATGGAAATTGTTTTTGGGGTTATTTTAAATTACTGATTGCATAGCCACCTGCAATTACAAACTTTTAAAAAGAAAAAAACTAGATACTTTTATAGTGGAAAATTCTAACTGGGCATTGCTCATTTGTTTTTGGTATAGTCCGTTTCATAAGTTTAAATAGTAAGAGACTAGAAGAAATGGTAGACTGGGGGTTAAATATGTATTTCCATGGAACAAATTCACATGCATATCCTCTATTCATCTTTATGATTATATAGAGTCATCAAGTTTCATTAGAATTAATGCCTCAAAGTCTGATGGAGACGGTTCTGTATTAAAAAGTTTCTCACCACATGCTGGAGAAGTTCTTTTCATAGTATAAGATTAATAATAGTCTACTCAGCCATACATTTGTATATGAAAGTGGTGTCAGATTTTGGAAATAAGTCACACAAAATATTATTGGTACAGTATGTGCTACAACTGAGGAAAATTTAAACTGAATTTTCAAAATAGTTTTAACATACTGTAATACCTGATATCCTGTTGCTGTAATTTATACCTCTTAAGGTTCATGATAACTTCAGCAATAACAATAAATTCATCCTGACAACAGCAGTTTCTAGTAAAGATTTCTCCCTCCTATTCTATGAATTCCCAAGAATGAAAAGTATTACACATGCATTTCAGAACTTTTGGGGAGAGGTTTAAAATGTTACATTTCTGAAAACTCACCATTGCTGAAGAAATTATCAGGCTGATGTGAACTAAGTTAATACAACAGGAATTCAGCCATATTTGAACTTTACATATTTGAATTCAAATTATTTGTGTCTTATATTCATCTCCTTTAAAAAAAAAGATTAAATCCTGGCAGAGTATAAGTTATTTTTTTCAGCCTTTCTAATAGGTATTCTTTCAAGCAGGAAAGGAAACAATTTCCAGGATGTACCATAATACACACTTTGCAAGACTTATACAAAACTAAATGTTTTGCTTAAATTTTAACATTTCTACTTGTGGTGTTTCCATTCTTGATCTGGCTGGGGAATTGCATGCCTTTATTAAACTGTTCACCTTCACACTATTTTTGGAGTAAGGTGACTTGCCTCTAGCTACAACCCTTTCTAGAACAGTGATATAAAAACATATAAAAACTAAATTTTAAAAACTTCTCCCAGATCAGGGTGTCAGTATGGTAGGTGCTAAGGAGATGTTCTTTCATCTGAAGTCCAGAGCAAATTATAATTATGGGCAGTCAGATTCCTTCTGAGTAGTTGAAAAAGGCTTTAATATGTACAGTAGCAAAACATCTCTTAATTACTTGGGTCATGAAAGATTTATTGTACCATCAGTGCTCAGTTTGTAAGAATACTCAGAAATAAGTTTTTCCAAACTGTTTCTCCTTGTGCAGATTCTTGCTTCTTGTGTTTGTTGGTGCTATGTACAGGGTGGCCCTTAAGTCCCTACCTGGCCCTTAAGTCCCTGCTCATCCTCTCCATGGGCATACAGCCCAGCAGTCCAATGGGAGCCCTCCCTCTCTCCCCCAGCAGAGCCCTATTCTCTTCGTGGCCGGGTAGGGACTTACAGGCCACCTTGTATGTATGTGCTAGGTTTTTCTCTGTTAAGAATGTCATTAGTGCAGGTTTCAACATTTGGAAAATGTTAGTCCAAGAAAAACAAGCACAAATTATAAATCTGTCAAATTTGTTAAAACGTTGTTTAAAAAAATTCCATCATCATGAATTTAATATCCAAGGCTCTGACTAAGGCTAATTAAAATAGTCTTGTGTAACACAATCTTAAAAACTTAAATTAAAAAGCAAATATGGTTCAATACAGTATAAATTGCATATGAATAAGCAAACATAGGAATGCACTGGAAGTACTTCTGAAGTTGGAAGGAAAATATTTGATACCTATCGCAGTATTTTCTCCAGTACAATTTTAAAAGGGCAAATAATCCAAATGTTCTTAACTGTTTTATTTCTTTCTTAGCTCAGACTAGAAAAATATATGTTCCTATGAAAGCCATTTCCTAGCATAATTTTTCACCCTGTTCTGAATTATAGCTTACATTTTTACTTCCAGCTGAAGCTAATGATTTTACGTTTGCACCTCAGATTTCCCCTCTGAAGCTCATAAAATGAGAACTATCTTTGAAGGTGATATATTTAGCGACTTCTGTAGTATGTCTAACTTTAGCACTACTAGTTGTGGTGGTGGGTGCTTCACTTCCCACAATACCTCTGCTCTATTACAAGCCAAGGACAGATTATCTGTCTGTCATGTAGCCAGCAGGAACATTGATTCTAGTATAGATCATGCCTCTTGATAAAGAATTGTAAGGAAGCATCCAGAGATACTCATGCCTAGGGATTGTATGAATGTGAGGAAAAAAGTTCCCCTGGCCTTAGGATGAGGTACAGTGGCTGAACAGTTCTTATTGTGAATAAGAAGAAGTCAAGATATGTTTCAGTTAGAACTTTTTGACCATAAAACAAATCAAACCAAGAAAAATATCTCATTGTGGCTGAAGTTTCCCCCAAAGGACGTTATACCTCTGTTGAGAAGATACAAATTTGCTTAGGAACTAACAAAAATGATGATCAAGGAAACATCTCTGCGAAGGGACCCAGATTTACGAGGAGAGTTAGCTTTTCTTGCAAAAGGCTGTGATTTTGTTCTTCCATCCCGATTCAAGAAGAGGTTGAAGTCATTCCAGCAGGCCCAGGTTTGATTGTGCTTTTCTTTTTCTTCTTCTTTGTAACTTTTTATTGGACCAGGGTTTAAAACTGTGTCTCATTAGGCTTTTCTATTTTCAGAAGGTTATTTGCACCAGATACTCCTAGGTTTAAAAATAGGTCTTCTGAGCTTAGCACAGAAATGTCCTATTGGTAAACAAGAGGAAAGAGCCCGAAGGTATTTTCCTTTTGAGTGCAGGACTATTAACATTAATACAGATTATTAACTAGCTGTGATTTGAATGCTATTTATTGAAGAATTGTATTACATCTATATCATGCTATATTCCTTACTCAGGGCTGTTGTGGCTCAGTGGTTAAGCAGCTCGCCTTATTAGCTGGAAAGTCGGCAGTTCAAGACCCCGGTAGCACATGACGGATTGAGCACCCATCTTTGTCCCAGCTCCTGCCAACCTAGTAGATCAAAAACAAGAAATTGCAAGTAGATAAATTAAATAGGGACAACTTTGGTGGGAAAAAATCTTGGAAACATGAAAGGAGACTCATTTGCAGGTCCCCTGAACACATAGTTTCTCCAGCAAAAATCCTCTCAACCCAGAATAATTTCTGACACAAAATTATTATTATTATTATTCCTTACTTTGTAAATTTCAATTGTGTGAGAAAAGCTTTATTCTGTTCTACTGCTAAAAAATATGTCTTAAAGGTAAAAGCAGAAAGGCAGCAACAGAGGGCAGTGTGTGTTTGTACTTCACCACTGTACAGTATTACACTTTTCCATCTGTTGTTATTACTAACGTGGTTTATCAGTAAGTACATTTTTGTTAAAGGTTGATATCCAATTGTGGAACTAAAGTACGAATTAATCAGCTTTTAGAATGTATACAGGCCAGCAGGAGTTTTCCCTCTCACTATTACCCCATCCACATTGAGCATTTGTCAATTTTCCTCACACTGAAGATCTCAGTGCCTACACAAAGCAGGACTGAAACTAGTATCAACAGAGTCAAAGTGTAACAAAAACAAAACAAAACACACACACACAACACAACCCTTGCTTTCCAGTTTCTAAAAAACTCATTCCCTCTTTACATGCTTATAACTTTTGGATCAGAATCAAAAGTGAAAAGTAAAAATAAAAAATATTCCCTCTGATTGCTTAGGTAAGAACAGAGATTATCAACCTGTGGCACATGGGCCGGATGCGGCCCATGGCACCATTTCATATGGCCCCCACTGCCTCCACCACACCAGGAAGTGCCATGTGGTGGAGAAAGGGCAAAATGGCCGTCTGGCCCCCAAATCTGTATGAGGGAGTGTGACCTGGCCCCCAGCTTTAAAAGGTTGAAAACTTCTGGTTAGAATATACAAATGTGGAACAACGTAGCAGCAAAACAATACGTAATAAATAATTTTGTGTCAGAAATTATTAAAAATATTTTTGCAGAAGAAGCTCTGCTCAGGGAATGCCCAAATGCGGCTCCTTTCATGTCCACAAGAGCTGGGACAGAGATGGGCACTCAATCCATCATGCAGTACCCGGGTCTCAAACTGCCAATTTGCCAGCCTTTCAGCTAACAAGGCAAGTTTCTTAATCAAACAGATGATCACATTTAAGTGTCAGACTAAGCTAATAAAACCTATTAAAGCTAAATTGGGACACATTCTTGGTGTCTGGAGAAGATGAAAATGTCAGTGTAGTGCAATGCCTTGTCCTATTGCAGTATAATTCCTCTTAGGCGGCTATTGTGGTATCCTCAGCAGTACCTTTATTCGTGTGAGCTTTCCTAACCTGTGAAATCTCACAGTAAAACTTGTTAATCATAAAGATATCACAAGACTTTGTTTTTTGTTCATTTTCAGATGAAACGCAGCTGCTTCTTTGAAAACGAATTAAATAAATACCTTTTTTAGCTTTGACGAGTCCTCGTTTCCAGGAAACCTGCCATTCTTTAGGAAAGTTTCAGATGGGTGCTGTTTTTGGATCTTTAAAAAATGCAATTAGTACAAAGAGGCGCTGTCTTAGCAAAAAGTTACAGGCAAATTTATTTATTTTATTAATTAATTATTTATTTTTCAAATTTATATTGCCACCCAACTTGGCAATGATTCTATACATAGAGAATGAAACTATACATAGAAAATGAAACATCATCTCAACCCTTCTTTTATTCAGCTAATATTTTCAGTTACAGCATTCAGATTTTCTAAAGGTTTGAATCAGCCTTATGACATTTGTATATATATTGGTGCTTCATAGTTTTTTGTCGATTGACAGTTGCTGATTATGTTCTGTTCATTTGATGGACTAGTTTTTTCTTATAATTCTTTTTCGCATTCTGCTGTCATGCACTATCGTTCTAGGTACAGAATAAACAAGAGAAGAAATCTGTGAGTCCGTCCCCTGCTCCTGCAAGTTCAACAGTCAGGTCACAGTCACTTTTGCCTATAAGTAAAGTAACAACTTGTGCCCCTTTGTCAGTAAACATTCCACGATTCTACTTCCCCAGTGGACTTCCTAATATCTGCAGCAGCCATGAGGAGACCATTGCCAAGGTTGAGTCAGCCTTTGCAGAGTTTGAAGATGAGAGAGTTCCCCTGAGTGAAATGGGGAAAATTGCAAAGGTAAGCATCAGTTTTGCCTGGTTTCCAGAACTGATTAAAGATAAATCAACAAGGAATGTTGTAGGAAATTACAGACCAATATATTTAATATAGTGTCTTAAGTTTTTCTTGACAATGGACTGTATAAATGAAAACTAATTTCATAATAAATTTATTTGTCTACAAGACACTATAAGACAAGAGTTCTCAATGATTTTCAGCCACGGGCCAGACCACGCCCCCTCATACAGCTGAGTGGACCAGACTGGTGGTTCACCTGCCATAAACGCTACCATAAAATATGTTCACGGCTCTCATAAACACATTTACATGGCCATAAATGAGTCAGCGGCCTATTCTGGCGGCAGCTGGAGTGAGGTCGGGGGCTGGATTATTTGGCACTGTGGGCTCGATCCAGCCAATGGGCCATAGGTTGCAAACCCCTGCTATAAGACTTTGTTGCTTTTCTGCAACAGACTAAGGCTGTGGCTGCATTGACAAACAGTTCAGGATTTGTTTCACAATTGGCATGGATAAATTGAAAGTGCTTTTCAATGACCACACAACACAAGAGCCAGTGCAAGTCAGCAAACCTGTGTTTGTTAGAGCAATACACAGGATAGGAAAAGTGGCAGAAGTCCTAGCTCTAGCCAAGTTGGAGATGTCAGAAGCCAAGGCTACCCTTCACCTCTAGAAAAGGCAATTTATTTCTTCTTTGGGGAGAGGTGTGAGAAGGAAGGAGATGCCATCAGCAACCCTGAGAATAACAATCTATAATCAGAGGAAGGTGAACAAAGGTGAGAGCATATACAGGAGAATCTAGAAAAGAGGCTTTTTCTTCATCATGCAAAGATAACACATATTCTCAAGTATAAGCTGAATTGCATCCAGTCATGCCCAATTATCACTCAGAAACACAGAGGATAAGGGTTGAACAGAATTTCAGTAGGAATATATAATCATAATCAATTCCTACAAGATGGAAAAGTGGGAGAAATCTAAAGAAACTGGGGTAACTACATGCAAAGCTTTTAGATGAGCTAAGATTTTAAAAGGGCTGACACAAGAAAAGGAAAGGACAAATTATGAAGGAAGAGTACAGATGACCAGCTGTTTTTGTAGGAAGAAATTCTGGGTGGCT
This sequence comes from Furcifer pardalis, assembly GCA_030440675.1. Taxonomy (NCBI): domain Eukaryota; kingdom Metazoa; phylum Chordata; class Lepidosauria; order Squamata; family Chamaeleonidae; genus Furcifer; species Furcifer pardalis. Next base: position 247,239,261 of record CP126890.1, read on the forward strand.
AAAGATTAGAAAGAGCTCAGACTTGCTAAAGATAGAGAAGAAAAGGGTTTTTTTCTTCAGGTATCCTAGAAATTATAATAAAGCGGTAGGACCACTGTGCGAAAAGAATGGATAAATGTTAATGTGTGATAGAGAGAAAGGCAGAACTGTACAGCATCTACTTTGCCTCTGTGTTCTACCAAAAGGAAAACAGAGCTCAACTTAGTACAGATAGGATAAGAGAGACGGGTGTCTGCTGAGCAAGAGAAATAAATAACTGATATGGGAACACCTGGCTATTTAAAATGAATTCATCTTTGAAGAGCCAGGTGAGATATATGAAAGGACAGTAAAGGACTTTGTAGATGTAATCTAAGAGCCCCTGGCTATAATTGTTTGAGTATACTTGGAGAAGAAATGAGTTAATTAAAAACAAGTGTGGCAGGTAGAGTCTAAGGACAATACCGTCAGGGATTTAGTTTGTGAATTTGATTGTGTAGTTTTGACGAGTTACCACAATGAAACTACAGCACTGACAAAAATAAGGATTGTGACGTTATCTTAACGTCGTGCGATGCACATGTTTGCCTCAAATTCCCCGACATTATCTGATTTTAGTGTTATCTGAGGCAATTGTTATCTGAGATATTACTGTACATGATTTTCGTTACATCGCAAAAGCTGCCAGACCATCCAACCGAAACAGAAGATATTCATCGAATTCACGTCAAAATGAAGCATGCTAATATTGTTTCCTAAATGGAAGGGTCATTAGAAAGAAAGGGGATTTGTGAAGCTGTTGGCCACTGAATTTAACACTAATACCAAGAAAGTATTAAAGTTCCTCCCTATCTTTTAAAAAACTAAGAAAATTCTCTTCAAATAGACTTTTAAGGACATATTACCAATTGCTGAGCAGTAACACTAACCTATACTGTTATCAGTGTGTGGTTTTTTAATGGGGGAAAACATCATTATTGGTTTTTGTAGTTATATATAATTTCATTCTGTTTATTCTTTATGTTTAATCTCTTACTGTTATTGTAAAGATTTTTAATGTGTTGTACACTGCCCAGAGTGGGAGAATGAATATCCCAGATGGATGAGATATAAATGCAAATAATAAAATAAATAAGTAAAGTGTCTAGAAAGATAATCAAATGGTTGATTTGTGAGCATTCAGGAAAAAATACAGTGATTACTGAGATCCAGCATGGGTTTATTAAAAGCAAGTCCTATCAAACTAATCATCATCATCATCTTCTACTAAATGGGATTACAAGTTTGGTAAATAAGTGGAATACTATGCAGGTAGCATGTTTGATTTTAATAAGGTTCTCAACATGGGTGTTTGTGATATTCTTTTGTCCAAAGTGGTAAAATATGGGCTATGCAATGCTAGCTGTTAGGTGAATTTGTAGCTGGTTGATTGGCCATTGCCAGCTTCCCAATAATTTCTTGTTACCATGGAGAAAATTGATAGGCAGAGTGCTGCAGGGTTCTGTCCTAGTTTAGAATAAACAAGCCTAGCTTTTAGGCTGCAAATACCTGTATACTAAATTCAATTCAGAACTTTGAAACTTCAGTTTGGAACGTTATAAATAAATACAAATCTAAATCCAATTATTAGTCCTAACCAGAGTAAATGTGCTGAATCTGTTTCCATTGATTTATGGATCTTTTCTGTTTGAGATGAAATATTAGATTTAAACCAAAGCTTGCTTGTGATTTTTAAAAGCCATTATTTATTTTCTATTAAAATTTAAAAGTCCTAAAATTATTTGCTTTTTGTGGTATATTAACTTGCTAGATTAGATCTTGTTTTGCTTTTTATAGATATGCTGCTGTCCCCTATATTGGAAAGCTCCAATGTTCAGTGCATCAGGAGGAGAACGGACAGGATTTGTCTCTGTACATTTGTTTGTGGCCATGTGGAGGAAGTGAGTAGGCTATGTAAAAATATTCTTCCAGAAAAAGCTGCATAATATCAATGTCCTTTCAGTGTTGAAATGTTTGAAGTGATAGCCGTGTTAGTCTGTACAAGTGATCAGAGAGTAACCAAAACAAAACAACAACAAAAAAGTCAAAAAATGTTGTGGCACCTTAAAGACTAACTGCTGTACAGTAATACCTCGGATAACGTTTACCTCGGATAACGCTAAAATCGCATAACATTAAGTAATATGGGGAGGAGAATTGGATCGAATAATGTTAAGGTCCTATGGGATGTATCGGATGACAACCGCTAAAGCCTGTGTGGTTACAATGTATCTCTACGGAGCTTTAACGTTATCCGATCCATCCCATAGGATTTTAACATGCATCGGATAACACTAAAAATCGGATAACACCAAGACTTGTGGAACCAAGTCTTAGCGTTATCCGAGGTATTAATGTATTTAAATATGAGCTTTCATGGACCAACTCGACTTCAGTGGATTTGATCCATGAAAGCTCATATTTAAATATAGCAGTTAGTCTTTAAGATGCCACAACATTTTTTCTTATTTTGCTGTTGTGTTTACTCTCTGATGTCCTTTCAGTGTTTATTTTCTTCTCTGTGCTTCACATGTGTCCTTTCAAACTTGCTTATTGAAATACTTCCTCAGGGATTTCCCCCCTCATTTAGTGCATTTTACATTTATTTGTTAAAATCTGTTTATTTATTTATTTGATAAGTCTTGTACATATTTGATATATGATTTAATACTTAGGCCTGCCTAAAGGCTCACTATGGCATTTCTAGATGTTTATTAAAGTGATCATTTTTTCTCAATTATTCCTGCATTTAGCTTTGAATTTTCTGTTTTTGATGTTGATTTAAGACTCTATAAAGTTGGAGTTCTTGTGAACAAAACAGTGCTTAGCTATTTTTTATATTTAAAATATTGGCTCTCAGGGGAAGCCATTGAAATGAATGAAGGCATTGCCACTGACTTAATAAGTCATGCTTTGTTTATCGAATAAATAGTCTAAATTTGTTTCATGTTAATTTCCAGTCAAGATGGTATATCTCAGTCCATCAAACAATAATATTTGTTACAGAGTGCTCCTATATTTTAATTGATATGTGTGGTAATAATTGAGGATGTATTCTCATTGTTGTGTACATGATTTTTGTTTCAATTTATATTTGCCCTATAGTGCATAGCATGCTCTAGGCCAGGGGTACCCAAACTGACCCATGTCTGACCCATGTCACCCTTGTCTCTCCCAGAAACATAATTAAAAAGCACCCACGCATGCGCAAAACACTGCCACGGGTGCACTTACGGCAATGTTTTGCACATTCGCGGGTGTGTTTTACTTCCACTTCCGGTGGGAGGAACCATGTGACCAGCCTGCTCAACCAAGTGACTGGCCTGAGGCCCAAAAAGTTTGGCCATCCCTGCTCTAGGCAATTTATAGCAATAAGTTCAGTCAAATAAGTAATAGAAATAATGCATGACATTATTTTAAAGTATTTAAACGAAGTGTAAAAATGACCAAAAACCATATATATTGGTCCTAGTACTAAACGTTAATCTGCACAACTTTCTTACACTACCTTATATGCTTTCTTGGACACAAGTCTGAACCTTATATGTTCAATCCATATTTTTAAACAGTTGTGAAGAGTAGTCAAACGGTCTAAATGTGTCAATAAAAGTTTTCTTTCTTTCCCATCCTTTGAATTTCTGCCACTTTAGAGTGAGGGTTCTGAATTAGGGCTCTTTCAAATACCACGTGACCTAAAATAGGCCACTTGTTGACTCTATGACTTTATGTGACCTTTGACCTTAAAAATTTAGAAGTTGTTTTTATTGGGGCTGCAACAGAGGAAAGCATTAAACCCTCCCTACTGACAATGCTGTAGAAATATGTATTGTGTTACATCTAGTTGGGTTTTGTGCACTACTACTTTCTGGGGTTTCATCCTATTCATGGTATGAATCAGTGTTCTTTGTGCCTGGAGGGAGCAGACTGTAGTCCACAAAAGCTAAAGGGGGGGGGGGAGAGAACCTTCTGGTTATTAAGATGCTACAACTCTTTTGTTGCATCCACTGAAAGAAACTAATTAGGCTACTTGTTCAAAAATCAGTTCTATTATGAGTCAAAATCATTTTAACTATCAGTGTGGAATGATCAATGCAAATTATACAGTTGTACCTCACTTAAAGAGCATAACGTGTTTTACAGGACTGCTCTTTAAGTGAGTTTGCTCTCTAAGCAAAACACCATTGTAAGTGGCCAATTGTGACTTCTGGTGGTGGAGATTGCGAACCCTGATTTATTTGTTAAGCGAAGCAAACATTCAGAGTAAATTCCGCTCTTTAAGCGAGGTGCTCTTTAAGCGAGGTGCTCTTTATGCGAGGTTTGACTGTACTTCGTGAAGTTTCATACATGGTTCTCTCCAGCCCTCAAACATTTATCAGTACAAAACAGACCATGGGGAAGACAATAAGATTTTGCAGAAAAAGAATTAAGAGAAAACAATATAATATGATGTACGAAATATAACTAAGCATTATATTTTACGTTTATCATATAATTTTGCCATCAAGTGCAGATTCTTTTTTCTCCAATAACCAGTGGCAAAGGGACAGATCTGTCTTGAGACCTTAGCATGTGATAAAGCAGCTTTACATCATTGCACTATGATATATTCTGAGTTCAAGTTGGGATTTGCTCCATGTCGGCATGGGCCAAGAGGGATCATGCCCTCATGCAAATAGATTTCGTAAGGGATCCATATTAGATCTGCAATGACGAAGAAGCCTCCTGATTCCTAAGCCAGAGTTCCAGTATGCATCAGGCTTGGGACATCAGATGTTTGGTTATTTGTGAAAGAAAACGCAACACTGCACTTTAAGGGCAAAATGATTAATGTGATGTGAACTTATTTTAATAGTCATTTATCTCTCTTTTTTTAGGATACTACAGAACTGCCATGATGATGCATCAAAATTCATTTCCCTTTTAGCAAAACCCAACTTTAACTATTTGGAACAAGAAGATTTCATCCCTTTACTGCAGGTATGTATTAGTACCTCACACAACCTTCAGCTATCCCAGCCTGGAGATAGTTTATAGAAAAAGTGGGGACAAGGATCATTGCAACCTGTATCTTGCCCTGGCTTGTACAAGTTTACAGGACTTGGGATAAGATTGACTATTTATTTATTTATTTATTTACATTTATACTCCACCCTTTTGATGCAAGCACAACTCAGGGCGGATTTGCCAATTCCCTTCTCCCTAGGCCCCCCCCCCTTCTAATTGCTCTACTTGGTATGTACAGCAACATGGCTTTTGTAATACTGTATAATATCATTTTATTAATACCTTGATTATCCTGAGTGAAATAATTTGGTTGTCTTTCAGGACATAGTGGAAACTCATCCTGGACTGACATTTCTAAAAGATGCTCCAGAATTCCATTCCCGCTACATTACCACGGTAGGTTGGCTTCATATACAATATGTCAGCATTTCTGTAAGCAAAAATAATTATGGATTTGAGCTCTGGCTAGTGTTACAAGGAGAACAAATCATTGTTGGTATTATAAGATATTAACTCATAGAGGCAGTGACAGATTTTACTTTCCAGGGATCAAAGCTCACTGCAGATGGTGATTACAGCCATGAAATAAAAAGGCGACTGATTCTTGGGAGGCAAGCGATGAGAAACCTGGGGAACATAGTGAAAAGTAGAGACATCACATTGCAAACAAAGATTTGTCTAGTCAAAGCAATGGTATTCCCGGTGGCAATGTATGGTTGTGAGAGCTGGACCATTAGGAAAGCTGAGTGCAGAAGAATAGACGCCTTTGAGATGTGGTGTTGGAGGAGAGTTTTGAGAATCCCCTGGACAGCGAGGAGAACAAATAGGTCAATCTTAGAAGAAATCAAACCTGACTGCTCCTTAGAAGGTCAAATAATAAAGATGAAGCTAAGGTACTTTGGACATCAAATGAGAAGAGAGGATTAATTTGAGAAGGCCTTGATGCTTGGAAGGGTCGAGGGCAAAAGAAGAAGGGGGCGGCCCAAGATGAGATGGCTGGATGGTATTGTAGAGACAATGGGCGCAGAGCTGAGCGAGTTGAGGGGGATGGTGGAGGACAGGAGTGCCTGGCGGACAGTGGTCCATGGGGTCGCAGAGGGTCGGAATCGACTGTGCGACTGAACAACAACAACAAAAATTTACCCTTCATTTTATTTTATGTCCTGCTTGCTTCTCTACAGTCTTTACAAGGTTGACCCCAATTATGATCAAGGAAAGCAAAGTAATTCAGTGCAGTACTATTAAATCTGACAGTTTAACTCTGCACTCTCCTTGTACTCCAGATGGCTGTATCAACAAAAAGTGCTTTTGAACACTTCCATTTAGTGCACCAGCTAAAACCTCTTCTGGCTCAATCAACAAATGGGGCAATATCCAAGATGCCTTATGGAAGCATTTTCAGACTCATTGTCCTCCAAAGGTGTTGAACTAAAACTTTTAATAGCTTTTGGTATCGGAATGACCACAGCCTGTGGATGAAGAAGTTTTAATAGAATATCTCTGAAACGCACTGGATTTTGGAAGGCTGCTATAATGACTGTTTTCTTTAAATTCCTAACATACATTCAGATCTTTTCACATTCCAGCACCAGTATAAAGTGTAGTTATTTAGGCCATGGAAATGAGTATACATATTGTCTTAACTAGATCACCCCCAGTTAAATCAATGGGACAAATTAGTTGTGACTAACAAGCATAATTTATTTTAGGGTATGTCCAGGACTGGATTGCCCTGAAGTACATTAGGAACAATCAAAGGAAGGAGAAATTTATTTATTTATTTATTTATTTATTTGCATTTAATATCCCGCCCCAATCGGGCGGACCCGACTCTGGGCGGCTTACAGCATAGCTCATAATATATATGGCCTTAAAATTCATAAAATTCATAAGAATTCATAAAAAATTTAAAACGTTAAACAGTAAAAACGGATAGAAACCCATAATAACAGCTACCAGATGGGGGCGGATGGCTGCTCTTAAATTAGCCATCCCGTATGGGAACCTGCATTGCTATGTCCCCACACTTGACCCGCCAGCCATGTCTTCAGGCCCTTTCGAAAGGGCAGAAGCTCCGTCTGCAGGCGCAGCTCTGTCGGAAGGAGGTTCCAAAGGGCCGGGGCGAACACAGAGAAGGCTCTCTTCCTGGTGCTCGTGAGGCGAGCCTCCCTGGCCGATGGAGTAACAAGAGAGCCCCTCCGGTCCGCCCTGGTGGGACGGGCAGACATTCTTAGGGTGACGCGGTCTCTTAGGTATCCTGGCCCACTACCATGTAGGGCTTTAAAGGTAATGACCAGCACCTTGAATTGCACCCGGAGGCAAACTGGCAACCAGTGCAGCTCCCGGAGCAGTGGTGAGGCCCGAGCATAACGCCCGCACCCCATCACTACCCGGGCTGCCGCATTCTGGACCAGCTGAAGCCTCCGAATGGTCGCCAAGGGCAGCCCCATGTAGAGCGCATTACAGTAATCAAGTCTGGAGGTGACCAAAGCATGCGTGACCATGAGCAAGGCATCCCGGCCTAGGAGGGGGCGTAACTGGCGTATTACACGAAGTTGTGCAAAAGCCCTCCTGGCCACGGCTGCCACCTGCTCATTGAACAGTAGCCGTGAGTCCAGGAGGACCCCCAGATTACGCACCGGGTCTGTTTGGGGCAAAACTGCCCCATCCAGAACCAAAGCTGGTAACTCCCGTGTTAGCGCAGGGCCCCTTACCCATAGCCACTCAGTCTTGCCGGGATTCAGCTGTAGCCCGTTTTCCCCCATCCAGACCTTAACAGCCTCCAGGCACCTGGAAAGGACTTCCACTGCACCGCCTGGGTCCCCACGGGCTGAGATGTACAACTGGGTATCATCAGCATACTGATGATACCTTACCCCGTGGGAACGGATGATCTCACCCAGCGGCTTCATATAGATGTTAAATAGGAGAGGAGAAAGTACCGAGCCCTGAGGCACCCCATACTGCAGGGGCCTAGGGCTGGACATCTCCTTCTCCAGGCACACCGACTGGGTCCTGTCCCTCAGGAATGAGGAAAACCAGGACAGCACTGTGCCCTGGATCCCCAAGCCCCGGAGCCTTCCCAGAAGGATGCCATGATCGACAGTGTCAAAAGCCGCTGAGAGGTCGAGGAGAGCAAGGACAGACGGTTCCCCTCCGTCCCGCTCTCTCCAGAGATCATCTACCAATGCGACTAGTGCAGTTTCGGTACCATATCCGGGCCTGAATCCTGACTGAAACGGGTCCAGATAATCCGCTTCATCCAGGACATCCCGTAACTGCTGCGCCACAGCTTTCTCCAGGACCTTACCTAAAAAAGGTAGGTTAGACACTGGACGGTAGTTGGAAATTACCATAGGGTCGAGGGACGGCTTTTTTAAGAGGGGGAGCACCAAAGCATGTTTAAATGGTGCTGGGAAATGCCCCTCTTTTAATGAAGCATTAATAATCGCCTCGACCCAGCCACCTGCCACAGTCTTGGCAGTTTTAACTAACCAGGCAGGGCATGGGTCCAGTGCACAGGTCGTGGCGCGAACAGATACAAGAAGCCTGTCCACTTCCTCAGGGCCAACTGGCTCGAACTGATCCCAGATAACATGGCTAGACTGTGCCCTGGTCAACCCCAGTTCGGTACCTTCCACGCCGGGATTAAACTTCGAGCGGATCTGAGCGACTTTCTCCGCTAGATAATCCGCAAAAGCATCAGCAGATCCCTGCCAGCCAGGGCCCGGCCCCTCTTTGCCAAGGAGGGACCTGGTCACCCGGAACAGGGCCGCTGGGCGGTTATCTGCAGAGGCAATGAGGGCGGTGAAATATTGGCGTTTCACCGCCCCCATCGCCACTAGGTAGTCTTTAATAGCAGCTCTAACCAGTGTTCGATCGGACTCGCTCCGCGTCTTCACCCAGCGGCGCTCTCGGCGTCTCTTAGCTCGTTTCAGCTCCCTTAGCTCTTCTGTAAACCAAGGGGCAGATCGACCCCCACGAGCGTAGAGAGGCCGTAGTGGCGCGATTACATCCAAAGCTGCAGTCGCTCTCCTGTTCCAGGAAGCAACAAGGGCTTCGGACGAATCACTTTGCAGGTCAAGAGGACAACACCCCAGTTCCCGTTGGAATCCTTCTGGATCCATTAGTCGCCGGGGGCGGGCCCACTTAATCGGCCCTGCCTCCCTACGGTGAAGTCTTGCCCCCAGGAAGTCCAGAGTCACCAGATAGTGATCTGACCATGGCACAGGAGTGATGTCTAATTTCTGTACATTCAGATCACTCTGCCACAGCTCCGACAAAAAGATCAGGTCCGGGGTGTAGCCACTGCTCCTGGTAGGACCCTGAATTACCTGGGTCAGGCCCACGGTTGCCATGGAAACCATGAACTCCCGAGCTACCTCCGAGCCGGTCCCCAATGATGGCAAATTGAAATCCCCCAGAACCATCAGCCTGGGGGTCTCCAATGCCAGCATGGAGACCGCCTCAAGGAGCTCAGGCAGGGAGTCTGCTACTCTGCAGGGAGGCAGGTACACGAGCAAGACTCCCAACTGACCTTTAGGGCCCACACGCAAGAACAGGGCTTCACAACCCGGAATATGTGGAGCCGTGGCCCTGGCCACTCCCAAGGACCTCCTGGCTACTATGGCGACTCCACCGCCCCTTCCCCTCTCCCTAGGCTGGTGCCAAACACCGAACCCGGCTGGGCAGAGTTCAGACAGGGGTACCCCATCCTCAGGCACCAGCCAGGTCTCGGAGATGCATGCCAGATCAGCCCGCTCCCCCAAGATCGTATCAGCGAGCAGAGGAGCCTTGTTGCAGACTGATCTGGCATTCACCAGCAGCAGCCTAAAGGAGGGGTCACTCTTGACCGGCTGCACAGGACCTAGAGGTGTAACCGAGGGGCTAGAACACGGGACAGCAACCAACCATCTGTCCCGCGTTCTCCGTGTGCGGCCCGCCCCTTGGTTCCCGACGTAGCACCCCATGCCCATAACCACACCAATTTGGGCCCCATGGAGCCTCCCAGGCCCAGCTGGCGGAGCCTGATCCCCCTTCTCTGGCTGGCAGGTCCTTCCTTGCTTCCCCCATCCATTCTTCCAGCCCCGATCCCGATGCTGCCTGTCCACGGCTGTCCCTGGTGGCACCAACAGTAGTGGGACCAGGCAATCCTGCCGTTCCCAAGTTCTTAAATCCCTCGCCAAAGCGGGGTTTGGGGGAGTTGGGAGTTGGTGCCAGTAGTCCGGGTAAAGGCTATAGCGGGGGCATCTCCCCCCAGCCACAGGTCTCCCGGGCTGTGTTGGTGGTGGAGAAGCCAGGCAGCCCTGCCGCACCGGAGTTTTTAAAGTTCCCGCGGGGGCGGGGCGTGGGGGCAGGTGCCGGTCCTCTGGCTGGAGGCTGTGTCGGCGCCAGCGTCGGCGTCTCCCTCCATCCGCCGGTCTCCCGGGCTGTGTTGGTGGTGGAGGAGCCAGGCAGCCCTGCCGCACCGGAGTTTTTAAAGTTCCCGCGGGGGCGGGGCGTGGGGGCAGGTGCCGGTCCTCTGGCTGGAGGCTGTGTCGGCGCCGGCGTCGGCGTCTCCCTCCATCCGCCGGTCTCCCGGGCTGTGTTGGTGGTGGAGGAGCCAGGCAGCCCTGCCGCACCGGAGTTTTTAAAGTTCCCGCGGGGGCGGGGCGTGAGGGCAGGTGCCGGTCCTCTGGCTGGAGGCTGTGTCGGCGCCAGCGTCGGCGTCTCCCTCCATCCGCCGGTCTCCCGGGCTGTGTTGGTGGTGGAGGAGCCAGGCAGCCCTGCCGCACCGGAGTTTTTAAAGTTCCCGCGGGGGCGGGGCGTGGGGGCAGGTGCCGGTCCTCTGGCTGGAGGCTGTGTCGGCGCCGGCGCCGGCGTCTCCCTCCATCCGCCGGTCTCCCGGGCTGTGTTGGTGGTGGAGGAGCCAGGCAGCCCTGCCGCACCGGAGTTTTTAAAGTTCCCGCGGGGGCGGGGCGTGAGGGCAGGTGCCGGTCCTCTGGCTGGAGGCTGTGTCGGCGCCGGCGTCGGCGTCTCCCTCCATCCGCTGGTCTCCCGGGCTGTGTTGGTGGTGGAGGAGCCAGGCAGCCCTGCCGCACCGGAGTTTTTAAAGTTCCCGCGGGGGCGGGGCGTGAGGGCAGGTGCCGGTCCTCTGGCTGGAGGCTGTGTCGGCGCCAGCGTCGGCGTCTCCCTCCATCCGCCGGTCTCCCGGGCTGTGTTGGTGGTGGAGGAGCCAGGCAGCCCTGCCGCACCGGAGTTTTTAAAGTTCCCGCGGGGGCCATTAGGCATGCTCCTCCTTCTGAATCAGAGTGTTTCCTTGAATGTCTCTGGACAGTCAGGGGAAGTGCAATTTTTAAAATGTTTTATATGAATTATCGTGCACCTCATAGAAATAGAAAAATATTCATTTCCCCTGACTATCCAGAGATGTGAAAGGGAAATATTCACTTTACTGAATCCAGAAATGCCACATCAAGCACTTGACATTACTGGCAAATTTTCTGGATGGAGGAACTTCTTCAGGAAATTCCAATGTAAGTTATTCCCCTTATTTTTTAAAATATCTGCCCTCCCATGTTAGCAAATGTGCAATTTCGGCTACCACTGCACAGCCAAACGCTGTGGGATTTGCTGTGGGTGGACAATAGATGAATTTGCTTTGTTTTAACAGATCACATTATACAAAAGCCAATTTGAAGCAGCCTGACCATTTCTCCTCCTGGTGTTTTCCCCCCTCAGCTGGGGGGGGGGGGCTTTTACTTTTTCAAGTCAAAATAATTCAAATGAACCTTTCTCCATGTCATCAGTCACCTTATTCTCCAAAAGGATGGATACATTACTATAGATGTTTTTTAGTGGCACAGTAAGCTGGGAGTAATGTTTTGAACACCAGGAATGTCCACTCTGCATTCTTTCTCCCTATTTATTTATTTATTTATTTATCACACTTGCTATCCCGCCCCAATCAAGCAAGCCTGACTCTGGGCGGCTAACAGCATAGATTTAAAAACATATCCATATTAAAAATTTAAAATTCAACTAAAACAGTATCTGGGGTGTCGTCAGAAGGGTGGTTATCCCTAGACTAACCACCCCATATGGGATCCCCCATCCCTGGAACCCCACACTTGTCCTGCCAGCCAGGTCTTTAAGCTCTTCCGGAAGGGCAGGAGCTCTGTTCGTAGGCGCAGTTCAGTCGGGAGGAGGTTCCAAAGGGCCGGGGCGAACACGGAGAAGGCCCTCTTCCTGGTGCTAGCGAGGCGAGCCTCCCTAGCCAATGGAACAACAAGAGAGCCCCTCCGATCCGCCCTGGTGGGACGGACCGATGTTCTTAGGGTGACGCGGTCTCTTAGGTATCCTGGCCCACTACCATATAGGGCTTTAAAGGTAATGACCAGCACCTTGAATTGCACCCGGAGACATACTGGCAACCAGTGCAGCTCCCGAAGCAGTGGTGAGGCCCGAGCATAACGCCCGCGTCCTATCACTACCCGGGCTGCCGCATTTTGGACCAGCTGCAGTTTCCGAATGGTCACCATGGGCAGCCCCATGTAGAGCGCATTACAGTAATCAAGTCTGGAGGTGACCAAAGCGTGCGTGACCATGAGCAAGGCGTCCCGGTCTAGGAGCGGGCGTAACTGGCGTATTACACGAAGTTGTGCAAAAGCCCTCCTGGCCACGGCTGCCACCTGCTCTTCGAACAGTAGCCGTGAGTCCAGGAGGACCCCCAGATTACGCGCCGGGTCTGTTTGGGGCAAAACTGCCCCATCCAGAACCAAAGCTGGTAACTCCCGGGATAACACAGGGCCCCTCACCCATAGCCACTCAGTCTTGCCGGGATTCAGCTGTAGCCCGTTTTCCCCCATCCAGACCTTAACAGCCTCCAGGCACCTGGAGAGGACCTCCACTGCGCCGCCTGGGTCCCCACGGGCTGAGATGTACAACTGGGTATCATCGGCATACTGATGATACCTTACCCCGTGGGAACGGATGATCTCACCCAGCGGCTTCATATAGATGTTAAATAGGAGAGGAGAAAGTACCGAGCCCTGAGGCACCCCATACTGCAGGGGCCTAGGGCTGGACTTCTCCTTCTCCAGGCACACCGACTGGGTCCTGTCCCTCAGGAATGAGGAAAACCAGGACAACACTGTGCCCTGGATCCCCAGGTCCCGGAGCCTTCCCAGAAGGATGCCATGATCGACCGTGTCAAAAGCCGCTGAGAGGTCGAGAAGAGCAAGGACAGACGGTTCCCCTCTGTCCCGCTCTCTCCAGAGATCATCGACCAATGCGACTAGTGCAGTCTCAGTACCATATCCGGGCCTGAATCCTGACTGAAACGGGTCCAGATAATCCGCTTCATCCAGGCCCTCCTGCAACTGCTGCGCCACAGCTTTTTCCAGAACCTTACCTAAAAAAGGTAGGTTGGACACTGGCCGGTAGTTGGAAATTACCGTGGGGTCGAGGGATGGCTTCTTTAGGAGGGGGAGCACTAAAGCATGTTTGAAAGGTGCTGGAAAATGCCCCTCTTTTAATGAAGCATTAATAATTGCCTCGACCCAACCCCCTGCCACAGTCTTGGCAGCTTTAATTAACCAGGCAGGGCATGGGTCCAGTGCACAGGTCGTGGCGCGAACAGATGCAAGAAGCCTGTCCACTTCCTCAGGGCCAACAGGATCGAACTGATCCCAGATAACGTGGCTAGACTGTGCTTCAGTCAACCCCAGTTCAATACCTTCCACGCCGGGATTAAACTTTGAGCGAATCTGAGCGACTTTCCCTGCTAGATAATCAGCAAAAGCATCAGCAGATCCCTGCCAACCAGGGCCCAGCCCTCCTTTGCCAAGGAGGGACCTGGTCACCCGGAACAGGGCTGCTGAGCGGTTATCTGCAGAGGCAATGAGGGCGGTGAAATACTGGCGTTTCACCGACCTCATAGCCACCAGGTAGTCCTTAATAGCAGCTCTAACCAGTGTTTGATCGGACTCGCTCCGAGTCTTCACCCAGCGGCGGTCTCGGCGTCTCTTAGCTCGTTTCAGCTCCCTTAGCTCTTCTGTAAACCAAGGGGCAGATCGATCCCCACGGGCTTGGAGAGGCCGTAGTGGCGCGATTACATCCAAGACTGCCGTCGCTTTTTTGTCCCAAGCGTCGACAAGGGCCTCAGATGAACCGTTTTGCAGGTCAAGAGGACAACACCCCAGTTCCCTCTGGAATCCATCTGGATCCATTAGTCGCCGGGGGTGGGCCCATTTAATCGGCCCTGCCTCCCTGCGGTGGAGTCTTGCCCCCAGGAAGTCTAGAGTTACCAGATAGTGATCTGACCATGGCACAGGCGTGATGTCTAAATCCTGTATTTTCAGATCACTCTGCCACAGTTCCGACAAAAAGATCAAGTCCGGGGTGTAGCCACTGCTCCTGGTAGGACCCTGAATTACCTGAGTCAGGCCCATGGCTGCCATGGAAGCCATGAACTCCCGAGCCACCTCTGAGCCGGTCCCCAATGATGGCAGATTGAAGTCCCCCAGGACCATCAGCCTGGGGGTCTCCACCGCCAGCATGGAGACCGCCTCAAGGAGCTCAGGCAGGGAATCTGCTACCCTGCAGGGAGGCAGGTACATGAGCAGGATTCCCGACTGACCCTTCGGGCCCACACGCAAGAGCAGGGCCTCACAACCCGGGATTTGTGGTGCCGTGGCCCTGGCGACTCCCAGCGACTCCCTGGCCTTCCCAAAGTATTTTTAAAAACAAACTACAAAGTTTGGCACCAGATCATCTTATCACTACTTTGTTATTCAGTCACACAGTCGATTCCAACCTTTCACGACCCTATGAACCACAGCACGCCAGGCACCCCTATCCTCCACCATCCTCCTTAGCCCGCCCAGCTTTGTGCCCCTTGAGTCAACAATGCCATCTAGCCATCTCATTCTCTGCTGCCCCCTTCTTCTTTTGCCCGCAACATTTCCCAGCATCAAGGCTTTCTCAAGTGTATCCTCCCTTCTTATCTGATGTCCAAAATACTTTAATTTCATCTTCAATATATGACCTTCCAAGGAACAGTCAAGGTTTTTTTTAAAGATCACTACATTGATATACTAATTTAATACTAGATCACTTCTGTATGGACCCAAAAAAGATTGAAATTGATATGAAATAGAAATAATTCTAACAGATAAGTATACAAATCAATGTGGTTTTTATACCTGTTATTCAGATTAGTTGTGAAGCTTCACCCTTTTGAATTGCAAATGGTTAGTAGATGGTTAGTAGACATCTACTAACCATTTGCAATTCAAAAGAGCAATGTTTCACAACTAATCTGAATAACAGGTATTGACAGTTATTAAAAACACATTAATTTGTATACTTATTTGTTATGCTAACCGTTCTGTACCTCTGTATCTAATGTGTATAAATTGGTGCCATGAAGCCTCCACTCTTATGTCTGACAAAGTGGACTTGATCCACAAAAGCTAACATTAAAATACAGCAGTTAGTCTTTAAAGTACCACAATGTTTTTTGGTTTTGTTTTGTTTTGTTTACTCTCTGATATGCTTGAAATACAGACTAACATGGCGACCATTTCAGAAATAATTCTGATGATCTACAGAAGACTACAATTATTCTATGATATCTGTGCATGTGTTTGTACATTACGGAGAACTTTGGCAAACTGTCCCTTTTCCCTATGACCGACTGTAACACTTTGAACAGCCTGCTGGCTTTACAGTGAACCTGAGAAGGAGAGGGTGAGATCAAGGGAAGGAGGACTGTGTTCTGTGGCACAGATAAAGCCCTATCAGGTTGAGGGGCATGGGTGAACACTTGCATTGAAGCAATCTACAGTCTACATGTCACCTATTCTGAACAGAAACGTAAAATAGGTGCACATCAACCCACAGCAAAGCTGAATCACTTTGATTCAGCCTGCCCTTGTAATCACAGCCTAATTGATAATTTCATTGATTGTAATATTTTAGTACCCATCTGATTATTTTATTTTAATCCATAATTGCAATAGCTCCAATTCTGAGCCATGAATGAATTTCATATTTCTATTTTATCTTTCAAGGTCATTCAAAGAATCTTTTACACAGTCAATAGATCTTGGTCTGGGAAAATATCTCTAACAGAACTAAGGAAAAGTAATTTTCTACAGGTATGTTAATTTTCTGGATTTGTATGGACAGTGCATATTGCTAATACTTTTTTTGTTTTTGTTAGGCTGTTGAAGACAAGACATTTTGGGAATTGTTCGTTCACAAGGTTGCCATACATCAGAGAGTACTTGATGGCACATAACAACAACATATCCTCACATCTCAAACCTACACTGCAGATATGATTATTGAGTATTTATCTCCCTTCCACGTGGCCCCAACCTTCCCCAAATATCCTCAGTAATACGTAGATGTCTTCAGTCCAAGGGTAGACAGGAAGAGCTCTGCTCTGGTAAAAAAAAACCTTACATCTCATAAGCAAAGAAATTTCACATTCAAAACCAAGGTATAACTAAGTTGGGTAGGAATGGCCCAGGAGAATCTCATACATGCATGTATTCACAAGCCAGTAAGGTGAAGCAAGTACTTGAACCAATATGTAGGCTCCTATATGTACTTGACATTTGATCTCCCACTCTGAGCGGTGTACAACAGTTAAAGTTTTTACAAGGATTAGAAAGTACAGCTGTAGAACGTTCTTTTTTCAGTTTTAATTACTGTAAGCACTGATTTGCCTGAAGAGGTATCCAGCTTTTTTTAATAACAAAATTCCTATACAAAGTATGTATATAACACAGTTGATTAGAATGTGGTTGTTATATAAAGCTCTCAAATTATGATACATAGATAATAATTACTATTTGCAGGACTGTTAAAAGCTCAAAGTGAACTTTTATAGTTAAATATAGGCTTGGGTTGTTCTTAGAGAAAGTACACAAAGATTGACACACATGATTCCACTCAGAGTTTTTGGTACTTGCTTAATGTCTGACCTATTGAATGAATCTCTTACTATTTTCCAGACTCTAGCCCTCTTGGAGGAGGAGGAAGACATAAATCAAATAACTGATTATTTCTCCTATGAACATTTTTATGTTATTTATTGTAAATTTTGGGAATTGGACTCTGACCATGATCTCTACATCAGCCAGAAAGATCTGGCTAGATACAATGATCAAGGTAAGCAGACTCAAAATAAACACTGTCTGTTAATTACTAATGTAAATTAGATGTTCTTTGATATATGCCCAATGTGCATCCCAGATTACCAAACATGACGTATCTCCTGATTCAAGTACTTCCTCTAAGAAAAACTAAAACTGGTGACAAAGAAGAACATTTAACAAAATATTATTCTCAACAAAAGTCATATTGTCATCCATTTCAGTTAATATGCTTCTGAATGCCCAGGCATTTGATGAGATCAGACTGGTTGGTTTTCAGATATCAGTGTTATACCAGTTGATTATCCCCATTTGTTTTAAGGGTAAAGTATGATAGATATGCTATTCTATATTATAGTTGTGCTATGTTTTATTTTAAAATATTCCTTCTGACTTTTGTTATATTCTAATTCTTATATGTCCTGCCAACCTAGCAGTTCGAAAGCAAGAAATTGCAAGTAGATAAATAGGGACCACTTTGGTGGGAAGGTAACAGCGTTCCATGGGCTCTGGTGTCTAGTCATGTCTGCCACATGACCATGGAAACATCTGCAGAAGCAGACAGCACTGGCTCTTCGGCTTAGAAACAGAGATGAGCACTGACCCCTAGAGTCGGATACGACTGGCTTTTGAGCAATGGAAACCTTTACTTTTACTAATTCTTATATGACAGTTAAAAGATTTTTTTAGATAGTCATATAAATAATTTAATTAACTAATCTTTCTTTATATTTTACCACACAAAATACAGAAAACTGATACTTAATTCTTTGTTGCTTCAATCACTTCAGTATTATGCAAAAGATATGCAATAAAGCAACTTGTGTTGCAGTTCAAGTTTGAATAGAAAAATTCCTTCCCTTTTTACACTGCAACCACTGAAAAAACTAAATAGCTCCATGCAATCTCTCTTTTACAGTTTACTTTGCAGAAGAAGATGATGTTAAAATATTAAACCAGATTTGCACAATTTTCCCACCACTGTCAAATTCTTCCATTAATAGTTTAAGGGTGGCTTGTGGAATGAGCAGGGAGGTACATCACACCAGGTTTTTTGAAGGGCCCCTCTCTCCCTGGTCACAAGCCACCTAGGAACCTTGGGTTAATTCTACAACTGTGTGCAGCATGAAGGTTTTACTTGTTTAATATTTAACCAAAGAAGCAGAGATTTTGCTGGTACATATACCTCTAGGGCAGTGGTGGGATGTCAAAAATTTTACTACCCCACCATGATGTCATTACAGCATGGGCGGAGCTAATGTCATGATGTCATGACACCATGGGCAGAGCCAAAGAAAAATAAAATGAAATAAGCACACACACACACCATAACCCACCCACCCACCCACAACACAAGGACAGCAAGTAGGCATGCATGCACACCAAGTGCTTGGCGTGCATGCACAGTGGGGGAACCAGTGAAAAGGTAAGCCCAGAAGGTGGTTCCCCCCAAAAGCTCCTACCGGTTCTCCAGGACACTGGGAAAAGTTACTACTGGTTCTGGCGAACTGGTGAGAACCTGTTACATCCCATCACTGCTCTAGGGCAAGGATTCTCAACCTGTGGTCCATGGGCTGGATGCGGCCCACAGCACCATTTCATGTGACCCCCCCCCCCATTTCCTCCACCACATCAGGAAGTGCCATGTGGTGGAGGAAGGGCAAAATGGCCATCCAGCCCCTCGAAGCTGTCTGAGAGAGAGTGAACCGGCCCCCGGCTTTAAAAATTTGAGAACTTCTTTTCTAGGCCTATCCACATAATCAGAGTGAAGGAGAAGGAATAAAATTACTGGATGAAAAACATTCAGTATCATGCTAGTGAATGGTAAAAGTTTAACTTTGGATATAACTTGATCTATGATTTTAAAAAAGTGTGTGCAATGAGGACAATCGTTTTCATATCGTGTTTTTGCTCAAAACACGTGATCACTTGTCTGCACAGGTGTCATTTCTGTTTAGTTAAAAAAAGCACTTGTTAGTAGATATACAGTAAATAAACCCAACCATTTAAACTATTTGTGATGCTTATTTCTTTATCCATAGCCCTTTCAAGCAGGATTATAGAGAGAATATTCAGTGGAGCTGTCCTAAGGTAAGAAGGTAAAAAACATGATTGGTGAAAGAAATGTAGGTTTGGTGGAAGGAAATACTCATGTTAGCTGCAGCATAGATTCACTTTCTTTTCTGTGTATCTTTTCTCTGAAGAGGGGTTTCAAAATAAGACTGAACATTCAAACGTGCTTTTTATATTTTCATGACTTGTGTACATCCTGTGTATTCTGTTGTTATTTGTATCTGTTTATACACCACCCAGAGTGGGATACAACCCAAAAGGGCAGTATAGAAATGGAATAAATAAATAAAATAATAATGACACATTAGGTAGTGATTTCTGCCTTCAAGTGCATAATAATTTGTTTTGGTTGTTTTTAAGCTTGAGATATCATGGATTGGATTTATAATTTGTGTGTGCATAACATTTGTGCTGTTACTGAGCAATAATCCTCTCTTTGTATGTTCTAATTCGTTCACAAGAAGGCTTTATCATGGGAAATCTTACAAGGATAATCATTATGAGGGGATATTTGGTCATCATATATAAAAAGTTGTCAAGATCTTGATACTGAGTGATAAAGACTGGTTTTATTTAAAAAACAGTATTGCTGGTGTTATTAGGATGGGATTCTTGAGTTGCAGTACTCTGTGGAGTATTCTCTGAAGGTAAAGAACATTGATCAACAGAGTAGGGTAATAATGAGGACTTGAAATGTACCGGTAATCTTTGTGATATATTTACTGTACAGTATATCACATGAATTTTAATGAGTTTTTAAAATCTATCTTTAAATGTATTTATTTGTTCAATTATTTAGGATTAACTACATATTATTTATATGTTTCAGAGGAATTCAAGAACACAAAGAGAACCAGATGAGCTATGCAGATTTTGTGTGGCTTCTGATCTCTGAAGAAGACAAAAGAACCCCTACAAGGTAAAATAAAACATCTAGAATGTTTAGATAGATAGAATAAAAGAACACGTATCAAACTACTAACAACTAATTAAACCAATATAATTACAATAGTACCTCGGATAACGTTATGACTTGGTTCCACAAGTCATAACGTTATCCAATTTTTAACGTTGTGCGATGCATTGTGCGAACCCCGTTCAGCTTTCCAGCCACCCTGCTGCTACGAACGTCTGCATCGGATAATGCTAGCAGGTCGTTATCCGATGCAAAATTTCTTTAGAAATTTTAGCGTTATCCGATGCAGTCGTTATCCGAGGTATTCCTGTATTGTGTTAAATAGCAGTTTGCTGGGATTTTCTCCATTTGCTCATGCTCTGAATGTTTAGATACCCTGTTCTAATGCAATATGTCATATAAGGAGTCTGGACAAAGTTTCACTATGCATATGAAACTTATCTCAATAAAAGTTCATTATTAGAAAGCATTGCTTGCTTCCACATTGCAGGCAAATCTAATCCATTTCTCTCTTCCCACAGTATTGAATACTGGTTCCGATGCATGGATTTAGATGGGGATGGCATGCTGTCCATGTATGAACTGGAATATTTTTATGAGGAACAATGTGAGAGGATGGAATCTATGGGCATTGAACCACTGCCATTCCATGACTTACTCTGTCAAATGCTTGATCTGGTAAAGCCAGAAATTGAGGGTAAGGGTTAATCATATAATAATACCCTTCTGGGCTGCTGACCAGTTTGATTAGAGTCACTGTATATGAATATGCATTTGAACACTGTGGTGATATTAAATCTGTGCATGTTGTTTTTTCTATTAGTTCTGTCTGTTTCTATTAGTTCTATTAGTTCTTTGTGTTTATGGAAGTTTCAGGACCAGTTTATCATAAGCATAGTTCATACAAGTAGCTAGAATAAAAAAGAAAGAAAGTTGGGTGTGTATTTCAGACACAGGGCCATATAGTAGGCTTTACCAATCCCCAAGTTTTTGCACTTTCAGTTCATTCCCTAAATAATTTTGCAGTGCTTCTGTAAGCTTTTGAAGAAGAATCATATGATGAAGGACCTTTAATTCTAGAAGGTGAAGTGAAAGCTGCTCTGAAAGTGCTAAGAAGAAATAAATCACCAGTAGTGGATGAGATGCCAATAGAATTATTACATGCCATAGAGAATGAATCTGATAAAATCTTAACAAGAATATGCCAACAAATCTGGAAAACAAATAATGGGCCACATACTGGGAATGTTCAACATACATTCCAATCCCCAAGAAAGGATATGTAATTATAGAACCATAGTTCTATAATGATCCTCTGAGGGCTGTAACAAAGACTTTTACCTTATATAGAGCAATAAATGCCTGAGGCTCAAGCTGGATTCTGAAAAGGAGGAGGCCTTGGAGATCATATTGCAAACATTTGATGAATACTGGAACATTCCAAAGAAATTGAGAAGAAGAATTTCAAAAGCGTCTGCTTTATAGACTACAGCAAAGTATGTGACGGTGTGGATCATGAAAAATACTAGGTGATTCTGAAATAAATGGAAGTGTCTCCACAGTTGATTGTCCTGATGAGTAACCAGTATTGTAGACAAGAAGCCAGCAGAAATATACAACTTTAAGGTTGACAATGAAGAAATTGAGATAGTGAAAGATTTTCTATACCTAGACCCAGTCATCAATCCAATATGGGACTGCAGTCAAGAAATCAGAGGAAGACTGGCACTCAAAAGAGCATAAAGGAAGGAATTAGAAAAAATAATTAAGCGTAAGGCTGTGTTACTGGAGACCAACAGCAAGATCATCCATACTGTTGTGTTTTCATTCACCATGTAGGGACGTAAAAGGTGGACAGTAAAAAAAAGCTGATAAGAAAACATTTGTTTCTTTTGAAATGTGATGCTGGAAAAGAGCTCTGTGGATACCTTGGACTTCCAAAAAGACAAACAAGTCAGTACTAGAGCAAGTCAAGCCCAAACTGTCTCTGGATGGGAAAATGAAGAAATTGAAACTGCCCTAATTTGGGCACATCATGAAGGCAAGACTCTCTTGAAAAGACAATAGTGCTAGGAAAAATTGAAGGCAGCAGGATACAAGGAAGGCCCAAAGCAAGATGGATTGATTTCTCAAATGGAGGCCACAGACTATAACTTGCAGGAGTTGAACAGGGAAGTTGAGGACAAAACATTTTGGAATCTCACATTCATAAGATGGAGACAACTTGAGGACATGCAACAACAACAACTGCAAATAGGTGAGGATATTAAGTGGAACTGATTGCTACATCACAGCTGGTTTCTCAACAGAAAATGATGTAAGGTTTCAGTTCCTACAAGCACCTTATGTTATAATTCCTGATTTCTAATAATGGCTGCTTTTTAATCCCTAGGTATTTGGAGTATGAACATTGTGTTAATAACAACTGTAGATCACCTGACTTTCTTGGCATATACAGAGTATAGAATTTAATATAACTCATGATGATCAATGGCATGCACAAATGGTTTATGTTACACATTGAAAACAATGTATGGTTTACACTTATCTGGCCTGATCTGCATGCACTGGCTGAAATCTAGTACTAGAATAGGCCTGTTAAATCAATAGAACTCACAGAGGGTTGACTTACAAATTCCCATTGATTCAATGGGTCTTCTCTAATTGTGTCTTATTGTTAGATTTCAGCCATTGGTTTATATTTCATTGATGTAATATATTAGAAGTAAATTCTCTCAGGTTATGTCAGTCTACTCTGAAGGACATTCTTTTTTAAAAAATAATTCTTGTCATGTGATTTGTGATATTCCATGCTGTGAACTGTTGCTATGCTGCTAGTAAAGTTAAATAAAATAACTAAGAACTATTTCATTGCAGTAAAACCATGTGTCTTGGTTTTGCAGGAAAAGTAACTCTTCGAGACTTGAAGAGATGCAAAATGGCTCATGTATTTTATAATACATTTTTTAATCTGGAAAAATATCTGGATAATGAGCAACGGGATCCCTTTGCTGTGCAAAAGGTACAAGGCAGCTGTGTTTCCCCTCCTCCAAAAAAGGGATTGCTTGAGGTAAGGTAGAGAGAGGCTAACAGTACAGAGGAACAAAAGGTGAAAGCTTTTACAGGATTTCTAAGATGGTAGTGATGGCCGTACTACAAAATCTAGGTAAAAATGAGTTTTTACCTTAAGCATATACCTACTGGTCAGGTTATCTTGCTATGGTAATAGAGTAGGCCCTACTGCCAGTGACTCAATGATGATCATCATGCGGCAGTTAACTAACCTAACAACCCTGAGGACTAATGGCCTTGGGTGGTGAAGTCCATAGGGAAGGGTGATGGTCCCAAGTAAATTCCACTTGAATCCATCTTGATGGAGGTCAGCAGCTTCATCAATACTGGCCTGGGGCTGAGGAACCCTTGCATGGCAAAAGAGCTCAGGACCAGAAAGTGACTTTCACAACTGGATCAGTGGTACTGGTGTCATGCTTCGCTATGGAAGGTGAATGGAAGACTACTGTATTATATTGTTCCCATGGCTGATTGCCATGATGACAGCCAATACAGTATTCAGAAGAAGTATACCTAATAGTGTGCATTGGCTTGTAGCTACAGATCTAGGCCTTCAGTTGAAAAGGAAATTCTTGTGTCAGCAAAATGTATCTGGATTTGAGTTACTGTACAGGTAAACATTTACACATATATGGCCTATTAAGAATTATATGTTTGCCTTTTTCTGTAGTCTTCCATGATTCATTATTTGAGTTAATTTACCACATTTTTGAAGGATGTTGCAGATAATTGATAATTTATTATAATTGCTTTGAGACTGTTTAACATTTAAATATTATGGCACCATAAGTATTCCAAATGTGTATGTGTCATAAATATTAATAATAAAAATCATAGTTTGATATAGACTTGGCTATTATAGATTAGTTTTATTTATCTACTTCTCCTACATTTCATATCTGGGTGTTTTTTGTTTTTTAGGATGTTGAAAATGATGGCCCTGAACCCTCTGACTGGGACAGATATGCTGCTGAAGAGTATGAAATTCTGGTTGCTGAAGAGTCTGGCAATGAACAATTGCAAGAAGGGTGGGTGTCGATACCTGAAAACCTATAACTGCTTTTCCTAGAAGCATCAACTCTCATTTTCTTGAAACAAAGACAAGCTTTATAAGCAGAGGACTAATACTTCATTAACAACACAAACCATTACCTGTCTAACAATATCAATGAAAATATGTCAGTGCAAAGCCTATTCTGTAAATTCTAATCTGTCCCGTATATTTTTGAGGCATAAGTGAAAAATCCACATGCGCATTTGTCTATAGTACTATCCTTGGCAACACACAAAAGCACATACAGTGGAACCTTGTATAACGAATGTCCCCTATAGCAAGAAAAATCTCACAACAAAAAAGGTTTGGGGGGAAATAGCGCTTCGCATAACAAAAAAAATTTCTATGCAAAAATTGTGCACCCTATGGGGAAAACCATATAACAAGAAAATTTGCTATGCGATACAGCGTCCCTATGGGGACAAAACATATAATGAAGATTTCAATGAAAAAAAATTGGTTAGCAAAAAAAAAATTCATTATATAATTTTTTTCCCATAGGGGTTTTCATTATACAATTTTTTCCATAGGGATTTCCGTTATATGGAGAAAAAAATCATATAACAAAAAAAAATCTCACATAGCAAAAAGCCTTGTAGAATGAATTATTTTCATTATATGAGGTTTTACTGTAATCTTGAACAGGGACAGAATGAGATTTTGCTGTTTGCTTAACAAATGTAAGTCAAAACAATTCAATCCAGAGACAGCATAAGCCAGTGATGGCGAACCTTTGAGCTCCAGCTGTTCTTGAACTTCAGTTCCCAGAAGCCCAAGTCTCTGTGACTCCACACTAATGTGTTTACTGAGCATAAATAAGCCCATTAGTGTGGATTCACAGATACTTGGGCTTCTGGGAATTGAAGTTCAAGGATAGCTGGAGTGCCAAAGTTCACCATCATGGGCATAGTTTATCACTTTACAATAGTTGGTTCAGGGACAAAAGAAGATTGGACCTTCCCTTCTAAAGTCTAAAGTAACTTGGGGGAGCAAAAACTTGGCTGAGAAATAATTATGGATACAAATAGACAATAACAAAGTCTGGACTGCTGTGAATCAGGATGGTTGCATGGTGAAGACTAGAATCTTGTTAATGTCCACACACAGTTTGTGTAAGTTGTGGTTAATATGGTGCTGAGACACATCACAGTTGTAGTCAGGTACATAACCAAACACACAACCAAGACATGTCCTAGCAGCTCATCAATTAGCTGCAATTTACCATGATTTATGGCAAGAAGCTTTCTCCATAAACATCCTTTTCCTTTCCCAAAATCACTGTTTACTTTTCTTTTCATCCCCAAAGTAACTGCTGGAGAATAAGGCTTTCTTGTGAATTCTGAAAAATAGAAAGAAATATTATTCAGCTGAAGGATATATAAATATGTATGTGGCACATTACAGAAATGCATTATATATACAAAGAGCTTTTAATGGAGAGATGAAATTATACAGATTGGGGACAAATTGTCATGAAAGCTTTGATAATTCATATATGTTGTCAGTGACTCCTTGACACATGCCAACGTTACTTTAATGTTACCTGGCACTAAACTCCCTCCGCTTCAGTCCTCTCCTTGTCTCCTCCTGGATCTCCCAGACACAGGCAGCTCCAATTTGGGACTACTGAGACTCCAAGCCATTTTCCATGGAGGACTGGTCCAGCAAAATATTACTTTTTTTGCTGCAACCTGGAAGATCCACTCTAAAAGTGATCCTCAGAAAATGTCAAAAGGAGAGAAGTGTGGCCTCTCCTGGCTTAAGATGGCTTTACTCTGTCCCCCTCCCTTATCAAAGGAATTGTAGTTTATTTTCCATAAGGGATGCTAAAGTTACATTGTTTACACAATACAGATAATTATACAATATATACATCACTACTCAAAAAGATTCAGGAAAATCGACGCCTTGGTTTCCCCCATGAACTTAAATTAATCTAACTCACTAACTGATAGCTTAGAAGAGAAAAGGATTTCCTTCCTCTCATTCTTCTCTGGCTTGTTCTCTTCAGATTCTCCTCAGAATCTCTTCAGATTCACCTCTGAATCTCTTCAGATTCTTCTCAGAAAGTTTCCCTCTCTGAAAGTTTACCTCAGACTCTCTCGAGTTCTTATACCTCAAGTTCTCTTTCTTTCCTGTTCTCCTAAGTTATTTTTTCCTCTTAAGTTCTCCTCAAACCCTCTCTTTCCTTTTTATACCTCACCATCCCCCTCTTGCCTTATCTCATTTACATGAGCCAATCAGGTACATCCCTGTATCCTTAATATCTTCTGCCCGGCAACAGGGTATTAGAGTCCACTTCCTTCCCTCTCTGTTATATTTAGAGAGATAACTAAGCCCAACGAACATATGGACTTTTAACTACATTTGGTATAACTTGTGAGCCCATAGTAGGCTCTACGATGACACACTCCCCTTAGGAGAAAAGTCACAGGACCCTGTCTTTGTCTTTCGAACCCTCACAAGTTAGACCTACTTTAATGTTCAGGTAACAATTTAACATTTCTCTTAAATCTTATCTTTGGGATACATCCTGCTTAAAGCATTTGCAATTGTCACACTGATCAGTTTCCTTTAATCAATGCAGAACCTCACTTCATAAAATCCCCAAAATGTTACCATTTTGCAATTTCATAAATCCTCCCTCATAAGTGAGTGCTCTTTTGTCTTAGTTTCAGTTACACTGAGAAAAACATTTTACCTAAATTTAAGCTAGTACATATCTACAGTTAATAACCCATTGTAAATAGCAAGAACTTTGTAAATGCAGAATAAATAACAGTTACAACATTACTGTACTACATTTTTGAAACAGAATCAACCATAACATTTAAATCTAGCACTGTGCCATTGTACATGTTTCTTTAAGCGGTTACTGTATCTGGATACACCCAAGGCTTTTTATTTCTTCCAGGCCTCTGCACTCATAACATGCCTGGAGCCAGTTTTCTGCTTTTCCATTGCAGCTACATGAGCTATGTAAGACAAATTACTGCCAATCAGGAATTCAGAGTGTCCCTTGGCAGAATGAACTAAACAAAGCACTGGCCTCTCAAATTCTTGGTACTGTACATGTACCTGTGCTACTAGACAAGTCTGAGTTATTGTCCCCACAGGACTCTAGGTTTCTATGCTGACCCTTACAACAGGCAAAAGCTGGTCTGGTGTAATACAGTTCTCTGGGATGGAACAAAGATCAGCACCAGAATCCAATGACACTCTGGTTTCTCTCCTGACCCTAGTATGTGGATTAATCAGGGCCACAACTTTGGTTCTCTGGCACTGCACCCATTCCGCCTCTGCTTCTGAGGTCAGGTCAGCAGGATTCAAAAGGGTATACTCCTTGGTCTTCTCCTTTCCACACTTTAGACCATACAGCACCACTTGTTCTCTTTCCTGGTCTATCTGCTGCTTTCCACCAACAAGTCTGCTAGCCACTTCTGAGAGGAGATCTACAGCAGGTTTGGCCAGAAGGCTCACTTCTGGTTCTCTACTCTCTGCTATTTCTGGCATGTGGAACTCCAATGATCCCTCCTCAGCAGAATATCACTTTACTTGAATAATGTTAGTCTGGATCTATTAAATGTTTGTTTGATTATACTATAGAATTTGTCTTTACAGTTGTACCTCACTTAAAGAGCATAATGCGTTCCACAGGATTGCTCTTTAAGCGAGTTTGCTCTTTAAGCAGAAGAGTAGCGTGCCTTGGCGGGGGCTCCGTATAAAAATTTGTTTGGGGGCCCTTAGGAAGGGTAAAGATTTGTTTTGCTTACGCACGTTGGGGGCCCCCGTGGTCCGGGGCCCCCGTATAATTGATACGGCAGATACGGCGGTAGCTACGCCTCTGTCTTTAAGTGAACACCATTGTAAGTGACCAATTGTGGGGGGGGGGGATTGCGAACCCCAATTTATTTGTTAACCAAGTTTTTGGTTGGTTTTATTTGTTAAGCGAAGTGAACATTCAGAGAAAATTCTGCTCTTTAAGCGAGGCGCTCTTTATGCGAGGTTTGACTGTATATTGAATATCTGCCTCAAAAGATAGTAATCCAGACATGGTACCATATATTTCTTGTCCTTAAGAGACCAAAGACTCATGTAGCTTTTGTTATATATTTGTCTTTATCTATTGGAACATTAATCTAATTGAAAAGGATAACTTTTTAAAATATTGAGTAGACTACATGACGTAGAATATTTACATACTGTACTTAAATTTCTTTTTTCTTTTTTTGCAGTTCATTTGATGATGACTATGAAACAGATGAACTGTTATCCCTACCTGAAATTGGAGAAAAGTCAGACAAATTAGTTATGTCAGATTGTTCACCGTGAAATATATTGGATGTACTTCATTAAGACCTGTATCTGTATTAAATGGAAGAATCTTCAGCTCTTAATTTCAATAATTAATTTTATCCTTGAAGACACAATCAGCTTTTGAAACAGCAGAACAGATTTTATAAACATGAATTATTTGTTTCTTCTGCTTTATGATAACTTCCAAAACTTTGGCAGTGAGTGTAACTATGTTTCTGCAAACATATGCAGAAACTAGCTGGGTAAGGCGGGCGTTGTGATCCAGCACATCTAAAAGACACCAGGTTATGGGAAGGAAGAATCTCTGCAGCCAATAAGAAAGCAGAAAAATGGTCAAAACACTCAAGGAACATAAAACAAATTAAGCTAATTCTTTGTATCCTTTATCATGGATTATTTGCCTTCCTTTTTATATTCAGAAATTGTATCTTCAGTTTCCTCGTCGTCCATCTACATAATTGTGGCAAGCCTTTCATAACTTTTTGATGAATTCACAAACTACTGTCCTCTTTCCATAAGCTTTTTCTAATTTTTCAGCACCCTACAATTTAAATACCATAGAATAAGAACTAGCAGGAGGATTATTAACTATTATTAACTATCTAGTGTTTCCTTAGATGTACCATGAAGTTCTTTGTTGTTTTAGATTTATTCTTTTAAAAAAAAATGGCAGTCTGTGAGATTTCCATTCCTATTCAAAGAAATTTAGCTTATAATTAGGACTTTTCCACACAAAGCATGTGACTCCTGAGTACATATTTTGCTTTAACAAGGATTGGAGAACAAGCAAATGATACTGCTTCTTAACACCACATAGTCAAATAGATGTCAAGTGGAAGTAACCAAAGATACTCCACTAAGAGAAAGCATAGCTCTTACCGTACTGTTCATCTATCTTTTAAGTGTTTCCGAAAGATCCTTCCTCTACTATAGGTATATATCAAGGGTTCCCAAACTTTTTGTGCCATGGGCCCGACCATGCCCCTGGACAGCTGACCAGGGTGGTCACGTGGTTCCTCCCACTGTAAAATGCTGCCAAAGAACACATCTGTGACTGTTGTAAATGCATTTACGATTCCCGCAGGGGCGTTTACTACACCTGCAGGCACGTTTATGACACCTGCGGGTGTCTTTTGTTTCCATTTCCAGTAGTGATCAGGATGGTGGTAGGCCACATGAAGTGGTGCCATAGGCCAGGGCTGGACACCCCTGATATATATGGTAAGTTTCATATGTTGGTAGACTGTGTCTCCTGTGATCCCTTATCACTGAAACAGGTTGCTTCAGGCTGATGGACATGACAATCCAGTAACATCCATAAGCTATAAATTCTTCCCTCCCTTTAGTAGCTGGTGGGTAGGATATATTCTCTTCCAAAAATTAAACAAAAAATCCTCTACAGTAGCAACATTATACATTATTCTGCATACAAAATCTACATGGAAACTAACTGGATTCTTCCCTATCTTGGAGCTACTACACCAAATCTTGCTCGTAATTCTCACTTTTTAAAGGGGAGAAAAAACAAGCATGAATTAGGCCACACAGATGGATGAAACATAATGGTATGTTTTCTTAATGTTAATGTCAAAGAATGGCCCAGGTATTGAAAAGGGGGAGACATCACTCAACACAATTTACCAATAGGCAAGATTTGTGTGGTAGATTTTCCACATGAGTATAAAAAGATCAACTCAAGTTGTTAATCATGCACATTTTCTTGGCACTGAAATGCCAATCTTTGAGAGTTAGGGAAATGTGACACTTAAATAACAACAACTCAGAAAAAGTGTGAGAGCTTTAAATTACAAGTGAGATATAAATTGTATGTTATACCAAACCAACCTCCAAAACCACAAATGATCATGCAGCCAATCCCTTCAAACTGCTACTATTTGATGTACAAGAGTTACAATGGCCCAACACTCCAGTACAACAGCAGCAGCAACAACAACAATAATAATTTTGTGTCAGAAATTATTCTGGGTTGAAAGGATTTTTGCTGGAGAAACTCTGCTCAGGACACCCAAATGAGGTTCCTTTCATGTCCCCAAGATTGTTTCCCACCCAAGTGGTCCCTGTTTAACTACTTGCAGTACTAAAACTTTGTAAGAGTATTAACTTTCACATATGATGTTGTATTGCCTTCAAGTGCCAGGACACACAGTTTTTGTAATTGGATGTTCCTGCTGGGTGCAGGCAAAGCAGATTTTAGGATTAAATACCAATTTTTTTACAAGAAAAAACTAATTGTGACTTCCATCCCAGGCCAGAAACTGACATCAGAGAATTTCAGTCATGTGAAGGAAGACAGACTTTTTGTATACTGTATGTGAAATAAAGTCCTAAAGACCAATTACTGAACAAAGCAAGCTAGTTATGATCCCTAAGGTGAAAGAAATGTACGCTAGGAGATGCATTGATTGGTTAAAGATTTTCCATGGGCAATTTTCTAACCAGAATTTAACAAATTCTGTTAAAATGAAGTTTTTGAAGTGGTAGCTATGTTAGTTATTGCAAGCATATCAGACAAGAAACAAAACAAAGACAAAAATTGTGACACCTTAAAGACTGCTATATTTTAATGTGGATCAAATCCACTTCTTCAGACATATAAGGGACTTTAAAGCATAGGTAAATAAAACTGCTGTAAAGTCTCACTCTTATATCTGAGGAAGTGGATTTGATCCACAAGAACTCACATAATAATATAGCAATCTTTAAGGTGCCACAACTTTTTTGTCTCTTTTTGTTGTTTCTTGTCTGATATGCTAAAATAAGGTTGATTATCTTGCAGTTACCTGTGGAAAATGTATTATAACAAAGTCATAGTTCCATTTTTGAATTTAAGAAAAACCAGTATAACCACTTTATCTTGTTGCAGGGGTAAATTTTAGTAGAGAAGATGATTCTAGAACCTATTCTCAGAGCCTCACCAGACAAGATAGTGATTCTATATCTAGAAATAACACACCCATAATAGGAAAAGAATTGGTTACTTACTTGCAGCTGTAGTCCTTCAAGTGGTCGTCTATGAATTCACATACACTGGCTTAGCATCTGTGCAGAAAATGACACAGAAATAGAGCTAAATAGCCCATAGAGAGAAATGTCCTATCTCTACCCTAGCACGCAAGGTACTACGATTGCTAATGGTTCACTTAAGTCCTCTTCTAACTCAAGAAACAAACAAGGATGCTCTCTAGAGCTTTATTCTTTCTCCTTTCTAAAAACCAATAAGGTGCATATCTTCTTCATAAGTCATTTTTTCCCTTCTTCTTCTTCACCCTGAAAAAAAAACCTATTTCCCCCATGTTTTACCTTCTGTTGGCCTATTTAAAAGTTATACAGTCTGCAGTGTCAAAATAGCTGTATAGACAGAAACTTGCAGTGGCTTTTTTTTTAAAGGGGGGGGGGAGCTGTCAGCCGTAAAGGTATTCTATTCCCATGAGGTTTTTAAAAGGGGGAAGAAAAGCCAGATGTGAATCAAGTTTGGTAACAGTTGCTGAAGGCAGTGGATTCTCTGGAGCAACAGAGAATGAGTGCCCTGCTTCCTGAATGGGCCAAACTGCTTTGACTGAAGTTCAGTGCACTGAGGTGAAACAAATTGGTCACTTCACGTCTGAGGCCAACACAGCATTCAGTTTCAGAAAGACAGAATTACTACTCTACAGCTGTACAATCTAGCACCTCATTCTGGTTGGAGACACCAAAATTGACAATCGCACTGTTTCAGTTCTGATGAAATTATGTGCCTTGGTTTTGTTTCCAATCAGGGCCAGTCATCCTAAGATTCAACATTGGTGTCAAGTGGTGTTCTGTGCAGGCAGAAAACCCATGTGTGTGAATCACGGGGACTATGAAAAAGATGGCTTTTATCACAAATTTGCCTCAATCTGCATTTGACAAATTAGACTGAGGTTTTGTTTCTGATTGGCCAGTTAGGAAATAGAATAGCTTTGCTTGCATGTCTGATGGCTCTGCAATACTTGCATGTCTGGAGGGACAGTACATATTTGCATTCATGTGTGTTCAGTCTTGGTGCAAACTAGAGTACAGTATATCTAAAGATTTGCTTTCTCTAGAATTTGATTCTTAATATGATTCAAGAAGTCCTTAAATTATTTTTTTGATTATGATCATTCCTGAGGGAGTCCCTGCTGAGTTAGAAAACTGGCTGTACCATTTCTAATGTAACTAATCTGTCCATCTCCCATTTGCGGAAGAGCTGTAGCAACCGTGGTACAGTATAAGACATTCTGAATGCAAAAGTCTGGAGTTGAATTTCTGTTAAAGTCTTCTTTCTGAAACCCTGGGGAAAAGGCGACCAGCTAGTAAATAATACTGAGCTAGATAGGCCACTGATCTGACCCGGTAGAAGGCTGCATATTCAAACATAGTGCCTTTTTCATACTGCTTAGTAACTTTAGCAAAATCCTAGTTACTGTACTGTATGTACTTGGATTTTTTGGAATAGATACTTGGAATTAGCAAGACAACTTCCAGTAAGCACCTGTGCCTTTCTAGCAACTTGCTTTGCAACATTTGCTCCAACTTTACAACCACTACCCCATTGTGATGTCCTCTATAATAATCTTTAAACGTGCATTTTCAATATTGGTAATGCATATTCTCTCTCAAAGCATTACTGTATATGACAACCTGATAGTAGAGACAATTAAAAAAACCTTGCAATTTAAAAAGAAGCTTCAGAAAACCCCAATTATAAATCAAGTATTATTTTATTCACTTACAATATTTTAACATCCAAAAATAGTTTCTGTTTGGATCATCCTTAAAGAAAGGTACATAAATTTATATTTGACATCTCTTAAACTCAATCCTGTCCTTCAAGGGAAAAATGTTCTGCTAATTTCCCCATATCGCAGCATTTAAACCAACTCTGCAGTTGAGTATTAAAAATCTGGCAGATTTTATCAGTACCTTTGATTACACAAATGTTTTCAATGTTATAGCAGTTGAGTTGATTCATGTTACAGTACTAACATTGCTAAGGGAGTGGTAGATTACAGCTGCTTTTTAAATAAAGGTGACATGAATATGCCATATTTTTTTCACCCAACATATTTCGTTTTAAACAGATTGTTCCATGCTGGGTTACTGATGTGTTCCACATGTATGCAGTGAGTTCGGCTTGGGCTTATATGTCCAGCTCATGCAAGGCTCTAGATGGGGTCTACTCTTTGAAAAATTTCTCTTCTGTTACTGTTACCTGTCCAAACTTGTCTGTTTTCCATTACCATCTTTACAAACCCATCACATAGTCTGGATAAAGACATTTGTTCTATGAAGAATAAAAAATATTTTTATAATACAGGTTTTGCTTAAAAGGTTCCAAGGAGCTTTCTATATCACTGTGAATCCAATAAAGAATTATTCTTATTAC
The DNA here is from genome assembly GCA_030440675.1 of Furcifer pardalis. Classification (NCBI taxonomy): domain Eukaryota; kingdom Metazoa; phylum Chordata; class Lepidosauria; order Squamata; family Chamaeleonidae; genus Furcifer; species Furcifer pardalis. The sequence goes on from CP126890.1 coordinate 247,273,268, forward strand.
ACTGGTTCTCAAGAGGCATATCATTCAAACAGCATGTTCCTAAATACATTCAAACCTCCCATAATGAGTGTTTCGCTTAGCGAAAAATGCGCATAACGAGCAAGTTTTTTGCTAAGCGGTCTGACTCGAGTTTTACCCATAGAAACGCTAGTTATGCGAGTTTTTCCATAGGGAAAAGACCGACTCGCATAGCAAAAAATTCGTTATGCGAGTTAGACTCACATAGCAAATTTTTCGCAGTGAGCAACCTTGCAGAACGAATTAAATTCGTTATGCGAGGTATGACTGTACATGTACAGTATATTTTGTCTGAACTCTGAATCAATCATTGTTAACCAAGCTACTCTATTATACTTAGCATCACATAAAAAACAGAGACCATTATAAGCATCTCTTACTCTTGAACAAAGTGATAAAGATATGAAGATAATTTTAATTAATAATGGTATAACTCATAATTCATTACAGGAAATTTCTTCTGTTGCAAAGAGCAAGACTCCTTACATTTTATTTCCAGTTCTGCTATACACTGCTAGTGCAACCGGCTTGAATTTCTGTGTGTGCCAAATATTTTAATTTTGGGTGACAATCTGTAGATATGTTTTTAAGACTCATTCTGAAGTATTTTTATCTGCTCTTAATGCTGAATATACATTTTCTTGTCTGGAGTGTGGCAATAACACCACCTACCTCATATGAAAGTGGCTGAGATAATTCAGTTTTGCTAATAATAGAAGTTCATTTGAATAAGGCTTGAACTTCATTCCCCTTTAAGGCCAAAGGGGCAAAATCTGTCTTCTACTGGTTGAGGTGGGGATAAAAGAGTTAATAAGTACAAAAACAATTTACTGGAATTCGTGTCATTTTTTTTACCCAGGATTCACATTTTCAAAGTGTAGTTTGCCTGCTTAACATAATTTCGTATGAGATGCCAGTAAGGGGCAATATTGTACAGATGACACACAGCTGAGCTGAATTCCAACAGTATCAGGTTTATTGCTAGGAATTATTATTTTGTAGAATCAAACATGACTACAGTAATACCTCATATAACATTAGTATCGAATAACACTAAAATCGCATAACATTAAGGAATCTGGGGGGAAGAATTGCATCAAATAACATTAAGATCCTATGGGATGCTTCAGATAACAACCGCAAAAGCCTGTGTGGTTACAATGTATCTGTATGGATCCCATAGAGGATCAGATAACACTAAAAATCATATAACACCAAGACTTGTGGAACCAGGTTTTAGTGTTATATGAGGTTTTACTGTATCTGGATTTAACAGAAGCTATTCCAAGACCATCTTTTGCTTAGCTTAAACTATGTAGCCTCGAAAGACCAAAAATACTATCTACGGCGCCAAAATAGTTGGGTTTAAGAATATTGTTAAAAGCCAGTGTTAGGTTGCCCTTGGTCGAAAGCCAGACATATCTGACCCTAGGGGTCAATGCTCTTCTCTTTTTGCAGCCAAACTGTCTGTGTCTGCAGATGTTTCTGTGGACATGTAGCAAGCATGTCTAGACACCAGAGTGCATGGAACGCTGTTTACCTTCCCACCAAAGTGGTACCTATCTATCTACTTGCAATTTCTTGCTTTGAAACTGCTAGGTTGGCAGGAACTGGGACAGAGACAGGAGCTCATTCCGTCATGCAGTACTCAAACTTCTGACCTGTCACCTTCCAGTCACTGTCTTAACCACAGTCTGTTAAGTCTATGCAAAATACTATTTTTGAAAAGCACAAAAATGATGAAAATGAAAGTTTGGAGCAATCTTTGTAACTAATGTCTATTCACGTATCTTAACATGCCTTATAATGTGTTATGGTTTGCTGGAATTCAAAGATGTATGAAAAATTTATGAAACTTGATTTAATCAGTTTTCAAACATCATTTGTGCAGGACAAAGTTTCACTGTAGCTATTTACTTTGTATATTTCTTTTTGCAATTAAAATATTTTTAAACATAATGAATCTCATTAATATCCCCAAGGCAAGAATTCATGTACAGTATCTCCAAACAACCAGCTTTATGAGTCACAGAAACTACTACCTCTTTTAATGTTTTTGAATAAAAATTACGCTGCAGAATTTGATAATTGAAAATGAAAGCTGGAATGATGTTTGGTTCTGTTTCCCAAACTCCCTGTGGGTTATACAGGTTTCCAATTGTGTTGTTTTTGATTACCATATATATTTGAGTATAAGCCGACCCGAATATAAGCTAAGGTACCTAATTTTGGCCAGAAAAACCAGGAAGAGAGATTGACCCAAGTATAAACCGAAGGTGGGAAATGCAGCAGCTGTTAGTTTCAATAAAAAGTTAAGTTGTACTTGCCAGAAATAACTTTCATTCTTCAAGTATATAGTCTGTGTATTCACACTTTTGGGTTCTGCGCCTGCGCGGAGCCATGACCAGAGCTTTCAAGCTGATTGGCTAAAAGTTTGAATGTAATGGCCGCCCACCATACTGCCCACCCTTAGGTGCCATTTTGTGCTCTTTTCTCAGTTAATACTTAAGCTGTACACAGGATAAAATAAACTATCTCATCCGTGCAGCTCAAGTGGGGAAGTGTGAATTCACAGACTATATACTTGAAGAGTGAAAGTTATTACTGGTAAGTACAACTTAACTTTCTCCTTTGTATAGTCTGTGAATCCCCACTTTTGGGAGATTAGCAAGCTCACGCTTACTTAATAGGCGGATAGCTGGATGAGATGAATCCAGGGATGAACACGTCAGGTAGGCAGGATGGACCCTCATGGGCGTGGAACCTGGAGCCTTCTGGCAAGGACGACATGACCAAGTCTGGCGTCCGCAGTGGCTCTGGTGTCCATCCGACAATGCTTGACAAATGTGGAAGGTCTGGACCATGTGGCCACCTTACATATGTCTTCATTTGGAGTGCCTTCCAAAAAGACAGTAGAGATGGCAACAGCCCTCGTTGAATGTGCTCTGATGTGAAGCAGAGAGGGCAGAGATGCAGCCTCATAGGCAAGGTAGATGACTGAGGAGATCCACTTGGATAACCTCTGGGATGTGATAGGTTCACTTTTGGACTTTCCCCCATAAGCCACGAAGAGGTGTTGTGTTTTCCTGAACTCCCTTGTCCTGCTGATGTAAAACAATAAAGTATGTTTCACATCCAACAAGTGCCATGCCTTTTCTTGATCAGTGGTCAGGTTGGGTAAGAAAGTTGGCAATGATATCGACTGTCCCATATGAAAAGGGGAGATGACTTTAGGGAGGAATGTGATGTCAGGGTGAAGGACCACTCGATCATTGTAGAAGTGCTGTGAGTTCGCTGGCCCTTCTGGCAGACGTGATAGCCACGAGAAAGGCCGCTTGCCATGTCAAGAGACGAATGTCGGTAGTGGCTAGCGATTCAAGCGGAGCTTTGGTGAGTGCAGTCAGGACGGTGGATAAGGATCACTATGAAGCAGCCAGGACTGGAGAGAGCAAAGCTTCAGTTTCACGTGAGGAACCATGGCCATGGTTGATACCATGAGCCTAAGAAGCCGCTGAGACTTCTTTGCCCAGACACAAGTCTTGCATCGAAAGACGGTGACCACCACAGCAATGCCTGCTAGGCGTTTCGGAGGGGCATAAGCCCTGAGGGAGAGGGAGTTGAGTATTGCTCCAATGTACTTGATGCACTGAGACAGAATCAGCTTTGATTTGGAGAAGTTGATCCATATACCGAGACTCTGCATAAGCCGTACTGTGTATCTGACATCCCTCGATCTGGTGGAGGAAGATATCAACCAGTCATCGATATAAGGGAAGACCCAGATTCCCTTCTGACAAAGAAAAGCTGCCACTGGCGCCATGCATTTCGTGAAGACACGGGGTGCTGTGGACAGGCCAGAAGACATTGGTATTGGTAGACTTGGTCCCCTATCTGCAGCTCCCATCTGAAAGGCGCACCCGCGACTGTGGGAGATGCCAAAACGGGGGCTTTTTAAAAAGCCGACCCATGTTTAGGCGAGCGAAACGGGGATCCCACGTTAAGGTAAGGGATCAAAGTGAAGGGTGGCACCCCCGCTTTGATACCTTGCCTTGACGCGCGCGATGCCCGTTTAGGCGCTTTGGGAGACTTTTTGCTGCCCTGCGGTGGGGGGGCGGAGTTCGAAATCCCCCATGTCGGCTTCTCACATGGGCGTGTGCACGTGTGAGAGGGGGGCTGCAGAGGCTACGGCGCTCTTCCCCATAGCCTCTGCAGCCCCCATCCGACAGGCGCGCCCGTGCCCGTGGGAGATGCCAACACGGGGGCTTTTTAAAAAGCCGACCCATGTTTAGGCGAGCGAAACGGGGATTCCACGTTAAGGTAAGGGATCAAAGTGGGGGGTGGCACCCTCCGCTTTGATACCTTGCCTTGACGCGCGCGATGCCCGTTTAGGGGCTTTGGGAGACTTTTTGCTGCCTTGCGGTGGAGGGGGGGGCAGAGTTCGAAATCCCCCATGTCAGCTTCTCGCACGGGCGCGTGCACGTGTGAGACGGGGGCTGCAGAGGCTACGGAGCTCTTCCCCGTAGCCTCTGCAGCCCCCATCTGACAGGCGCGCCTGCGCCCGTGGGAGATGCCAACACGGGGGCTTTTTAAAAAGCCGACCCATGTTTAGGCGAGCGAAACGGGGATCCCACGTCAAGGCAATTGCCTTGACGTGCGATCCGTGTTGCTATAGCGTTCCCGGGAAAGAGGCGGCTTGGTCGAAATCCTCACCCCCACGCAGGGGGAGGGAATTTCGGCCAAGCTGCCTCTTTCCCAAGCCGGGGAGACGATGTTCTCCTCTCCCGAAGTTTCGAAAGCGTAAGGATCCCCGTACCCTTTCCAAACATCATGGGGGCAGGTGCTGGGGTGGTGGTGGATTGGGTAGATGTTCTACCCAATCCACACACACCCCACGCATACGTTTGTTCCGAATAACGTGAAAATCGTGTTATTTGATACAAGATTTTTCCGAAAATCTTGTCACGTTGTGCGGTTTTCACACTATATGATACTCGCGTTATTCGAGGTACTAGTGTATATGGTATTTTCTTTTCAATTTTTTTTGTTACAGGTTGAGACAGCCAAACAAACAACCTCTTACTTCTGTATAGAGGTGCTCATTGACTTGTAATTATAAATAAACTTATATGGGTGGGCTTGATTCAGACTCAGTCAATACTTGAGCTGTTCTTGTTCTTACGTTCCATTAATCCACCTCTGATTTATGGAAAGTCTATGAATAAGAGCTCTCCAAAATGTCCTGTCCAGTCCTGAACAGCCTTGCTCAGCTCTTGCAAACTTAAGCCTGTAGCTACCTTTAGGACAGTAGTTCTCAACCTTTTAGATCAGGAGTGCCCAAACTATGGCCTGTGGGCTGAATGAATTCGGCCCACAGGCCAGATTTCCACCACTGCTGGAAGTCACAAAATCATGCTTAAAAACACACCAAAATGCTGCACCTGTTTTAGATGTTTTTGGATTCAAAAGTCTAGAAGCTTTCACTATTGGATATGCTGGCCAAGATTTCTGGGAACTGTAATCCAGGAATATGTGAGGACCCAAGGTTGGGAACCATCGCTTTAGGAAGTCAATCCATTTTGTATTTAGTTTTCTTGCTGCCTTCAACCTTACCCAGCGTTGTCTTTTCCAAGTAATTTTGCCTCCTCTACTCCAGTTTTCCGTATATGTTCTACATAAATTTGAACAGATAAGGGGATAAAATACATTTTGGTCTGACACCTTTGCTCATAGCAAGCCATTCTCTCCCTATTCTATCCCAATGGTAGCTTCTTGTACACAATACAAGTTACACATCAGGACACTCTAATAACAATAACAATTATACTTACATACTGCCTCATACTGCTTAGAGCACTCTCTGGGCCAGGGGTTCTCAACCTTTCCACGCCACAGGCCAGACTATGCCCGCTCAGACAGCTGAGTGGGCCAGACATGTGGGTTCCCCTTGTGTAAATGCTGCCATAAACCACAGTGGGCATGTTTGTGCATGCATGGACATGTTTACAGCTGTTGTAAATGTGTCTGCTTCTGCCTCTGGGGTCGCCACCGCGGACTGGATGATTTGCCACCATGGGCCAGGTCTGGCCCACAGGCCATAGGTTGTGAACCCCAACCTATGCAATAAAATGTATTCATTTTATTGACCTTGGAAAAATGATAAATCAACTTGGAGCCCATCATGACTGAACTCCTGTAAGCAGTTTGAGCTGCAGTACTACAAGACAGACTAGCCACAGCAGAGAACTCAGACTAAACACAATCCACTGGTGAAGGAACTGACAATCCATGCCAGTACCACTGCCAAGAGAACCCCATGGACAGTATCGAAACGCTACACAATATGACACTGGGAGATGAGCACCTCAGGTTGGAAGGTGTCCAATATGCTACTGGAGAATTGCAGAGGACTAGTAAAAGTAGACCTAGAAAGAGTGAAGCGGCTGGGCCAAAGCTGAAAGGACGCTCAGGTGTGGATGGATCTGACAGGAAAGGAAAGTCCAATGCTGTAAATAACAATATTGCATAGGAACCTGGAATGCAAGATCAATGGATCAAGGTAAGCTGGACATGGTCAAAAATGAATTGGAAAAAATGAGCATTGATATACAGTATTGGGAATCAGTGAACTGAAGTGGACACTGATATGTGAATTTAACTCAGGGGACCATTATATCTACTACTGTGGGCAAAAATCCCTTAGAAGAAATGTGAGTGGCCCATATTGTCAATAAAAGAGTAAGGAAAGCAGTAATGGGATACAATCTTAAAAATGACAATGATCTCAGTCTGAATTCAAGGCAAACCATTCAACATCACAGTAATCCGTCTATACCCAACCACTGATGCAGAAGAGGCCGTAGTTAACCACTTTTATGAAGATCTACAACACCTTCGAGAACTGACACCAAAAAATGATGTCTTTATCATCATAGGACACTGGAATGCCAAAGCAGGAAGCCAAAAAAGGAACTGGAATAACAGGCAAGTTTAGCCTTCAAGAACAAAATGAAGCAGGGCAAAGGCTAATAGACTTTTGCCAAAAGAATGCACTGGTAATAGCAAACATCCTCTTTCAACAACCAAAGAGGCGACTCTACCAGTGGTGGGATGTCAAAAATTTTACTACCCCACTGTGATGTCATCACAGTGTGGGCGGAGCTAACATCATGACATCATCATGTCATGGGTGGGGCCAAAGAAAAAAATACAAAATAATAAAAAGATAAAATAAAAAAAGCACACACACACATCCCTCAACACACTCACCCAGCCACAACACAAACCCGTATATAAAAATAAATAAATGAATGAATAAAATAAAACATACATTAAAATACACCCACCCAAACACCCACCCACCCCAAACACAAATCAGCCAGAGCTTTTAAACCAGAACTTAAAGCTTATTCTGGCTAATTTTTCTCACACTAGGTCAAATGAAAGGAGCTACAGAATGAACTCACCACAAGATGGCTTCATTTTGGCACTTTTTAACTTTTCAACAGTTAAAGAAGTTAGGTACTAAGTCTTTGCCTAACCAGTTCTCTAGGATAATATGCCTTAATGTAAATGTAAAACAGCTGTACCTCCTTAAGGGTTCTCCAATTGGAACAGCACTTGGAACAGCACAGGTGTAGCTTATTGATGAGGTAACTCCAAGACTTTGCTTTAAAACCCCAAGCCAGGCCACCAGGCCTTTTTAGGAACTGTGGTAGTACGTCAATATAGATAAAGGTATTAAATACACATTAAAATAAACACAGACACACCACATCCAAAGGTGAGTCACTTACCTTGGGGAGCAGGCTATAGGGAGCTTCAGACTAGCAGCTTCTCTTCTTCCTCCCCACTTGGGAGGATAGCAAGGAGGCCGAGCATGTGCGCCAAGCACTGTAGGCGTGCATGCACACCAAGTTCTTGGCACACATGTGCAGTGGGGGAACCAGTGAAAAGGTAAGCCCCAAAGGTGGTTCTCCCCCCCAAAAAAGGCTGCTACCAGTTCTCCGGGACACTGGGGAAAGTTACTACCGGTTCTGGCGAACTGGTGAGAACCTGTTACATCCCATCACTGGACTCTACACATGGACATCATCAGATGGCCAACACTGAAATCATATTGATTACGTACTCTGCAGTCAAAGATGAAGAAGCTCCATACAGTCAGCAAAAACAAGACCTGGAGTGGACTGTGGCTCAGACCATGAATTTCTGATTGCCAAATTTAGTCTTAGAATGAAGAAAATATGAAAAACAATTAGGTCACTCAGGTATGATCTAGATAACATCCCTCATGAATATACAGTGGAGGTGAAGAATAGATTTAAGGGATTAGACTTGACAAACAGAGTGCCTGAAGAATTATGGACTGAAATTCATAACATTGTACAGGAGGCAGCAATTAGAACCATCGCAAAGAAAAAGAAATGCAAGAAAGTAAAGTGGTTGTCTGATGAGGCTCTACAAATAGCTGAAGAAAGAAGGGAAAAAGCAAGGTGAAAGAGAAAGATTCACTCAACTGAATGCAGAATTACAGAGAACAGAAAAGATAAGGAGGCCTTCTTAAATGAACAGTGCAAAGTAATAGAGGAAAACAACAGAAGGGGAAGGACTAGTGCTCTCTTCAAGAAAATTGGGGAATTTAAGGGAACATATCAAGCAAAAATGGCCATGATAAATAAACAAGAACGGTAGGGACCTAACAGATGCAAAAGAGATTAGGAAAAGATGGCAAGAATACACAGAAGAACTCTACAAAAAGGACGTTAATGTTCCTGACAATCACAATGGTGTGATCATTGACCTCCAGAGCCAGACATTCTGGAGAGTGAAGTCAAGTGGGCCCTCAAAAGTATTACTAACAACAAAGCTAGTGGAGATGATGGCATTCCAGTTGAGCTATTTAAATCCCTAGAAGATGCCATTACAGTTGCACTCTGTATGCCAGCAGATTTGGAAAATGCAACAGTGGCCACAGGATTGGAAAAGGACAGTCTACGTACAATTCCAAAGAAGGTCAATGCCAAAGAATGTTCAGATTATTGTAAAATTATGCTCATTTCACACAGTAGCAAGGTCATGCTCAAGATCTTACAAGCTAGGCATCAGCAGTACATGGATTGAGAACTTCCAAAAGTACAAGCTGGATTCTGAAGAGGCAGGGGAACTAGAGACCAAATTGTCAACTTTCGCTGGATCATGGCGAAAGCAAGGGAGTATCAGAAAAATGTCTACTTCTGCTGCACTTATACCAAAGTCTTGATTGTGTGGACCACAATAAACTTTTATTTTGGCAGCAGTGGCAGCATGGGGGGAAGTATTGGGGGGCCGGGCCGGTATTTCCCCCGCTTGCAGCTGCTGCCTCCAAATGTGGCGGTGATGGGGGGGGGGACACTCACCAGTTTAGCTCACCAACAGTATGAGGGGGCGTGATCCAGCCCCAAGCTTGAAAAGGTTGAGAACCCCTGTTCTAATGTAAAAGCTTTCATTGCAACACCTTGAGAATCACTATGCTCATTCACCAACTAAAATCAATGGCCAAGAGGCTTATTAGCAACGTTCCCATTAATTTTTATGGTTATACTCCCAACTATGGACCAGGGAACGTGGGTTCCCATACTAAGTGGCTTATTTAAAGGAGTGCCACTCTGGGTCTGAATTATGGGAATACTGGTGCGCAGTTTCGGTACAGTTTTAACTTCTGACAACTTTTTAAACTTTTACGATTTTTCTATGTTTTTATCTTTTATTTTTTATTTTTATCGTGATGTAAGCCGCCCAGAGTCGGGTTTCCCAATTGGGGCGGTGTAATAAATTTAATAAATAATAATAATAATAATAATAATAATAATAATAATAATAATAATAATAATAATAATAATAATAATAATAATAATAATAATAATAATAATAATAATAAAGCTGCTGATGCTTGTTTGCAAAGAAGTATGCATAAAGTTCAACATACATCGCTTCCATCTGAATGTCACTTTCACTGATTTTGGCCTAGTATTTTTATTTGTAAAGCATATTTTAGAAGAGAATTACTATAAGAAACACCTTTTCTACAGGAGACATAAAGATTGCATGCTTCTCACTGGGTAACATTATCCACAAATCTCAGCAATATCTAGCGTATAAAGATGATCAAACACATTCTCAATCAGATATTGCATGTATTGCACAGAATTTAAGTCATTGAAAGTATGCATTTAATAAATAAAAGTTGTCTCAGTCATATGAGATCAGATAAAAGATATGTTAAGAAATGTGTGCTATACTTTGTTTAGACAAGTAATTTTTTGTTTATTCAAAATGTTCCACTTTAAAATAGGCGTTTCCTCTGAACAGTCTGCTCTGCTATTAGTAATCTTCAAGTAGTGTCTAAGTCAGGGATTCTCAACCTGTGGCCCAAGGGCCAGACGCAGTGGTGGGCAGCAACAGATTCACACACCCCGGGAGGGTTGGTTTTGTTTTTTTTCAAAATTGGGTGGCCTCTGGGCAGGGGGTGGGGAAATTAGGTGGCCTTCAGGCAGGGGGAGTAGCAAAATTGGGTGGCCATGCCCACCTTCCTGCCCTGCCTCATCAGGTTTTGTCCCTGCACGTGGTTCAAAGTCTCCCTTGCTCAAAATCCAGTCATATCCGACTAGGGTGCAGTGCTCATCTCCATTTACAGCCAGAACCAGTGCTGCCTGTGTTTGCAGATGTATACATGGCCATATGACAGGCATGACTAATCGCTCACAACATAGGATCTGCGCATGACATAGGCTCCACTCATTATGTAGGCTCCGCCCATGACAAAGACTCCACCCACAGTGGTAGCAAAACTTTTGCTGCCCCCCACTGGCTAGATGTGGCCCCCCACTGCCTCTACCACACACAGAAGTGCCTTGTGGTGGAGGAAGGGCAAAATTGCCATCTGGCCCCTGAGGCTGTTTGAGGGAGCATGATCTTACCCCGGCTTTAAAAGTTTGAGAACTCCTTAAGCGCTGCCCACAATATATAATGCATTTATTTAAACGATGGGCTAGAGAACAGTGAAAATATGTAATGTTCAATATGTTGTAGCTGATAGATGGGCTCCTTCTTGGGTTCTGAGTGTTAGCATAAAGGTTGTGTTAACATTCAAAAGACGTGGCCCAGGAGTGGCCAACCTTTGTGCCCCTGGTGTTCTTGGACTTCAATTCCCAGAAGCCCTGATCAACAGGTGTGCTTACATGAGTTTCTGGAAATTGAAGTCCAAGAACCAAGATTGGCCACCCCTGAGTCCATTCAAGTTGTCAGAGCCTTGGCCTAGCAGAAAGGATAGTTTCATACGGTCTTAAGAGAAGGACAGGTTTCACTTACCAGTAACTGTCGTTCTCCGAGTATGTTGTTTGGGGATTCACACTGATGGGTTCTGCGCCTGCGCTGAATCCGGAGCGGAGCTGGAAAGCTGATTGGATAAAGAGTTTTGAATGTGGGACCGCCCACCATGCCCAACCCCTTTAGGCGCCATTTCGCGCTCTCCCCTCAGTTTGATATTAAAGCTGCCCGCTAAGCCTAAGGCCATCTCAGGCCGGCAGCCCTGAGGGGAGGCAGGGTTGGGTTGTGTGAATCCCCAAACAACATACTCGGAGAACGACAGTTACTGGTAAGTGAAACCTGTCCTTCTCCTTCGTGTTGTTTGGGGATGCACACTGATGGGTGACTAACAAGCTCACTTACTTGGATGGTGGGCAGCCGGCGTCCTGAGATGTAGGAGAGCGCGATGGCATCATGGATGGGCGGTCATCAGCGAAGAGGATCGGAGACCAGCCGTCAGGATGGACCTGCCCCGTCTGACATCAGGGGCGGACCTTGTATCAACCCGGTAGTGGGTGATGAAGGTGGAGGACCTGGACCAAGTGGCAGCCTTGCAGATATCCTCCATCGGGATGCCCTCTAGGAATGCAGTGGAGGAAGCCAGTGTCCTGGTGGAGTGAGCCCGGACATGAGGCGGAGGTGGCAGGGATGACATCTGATAGGCCAGGTAAATGGTACCTGAGATCCATTTAGATAGTCTCTGGGCAGACAGAGGCTGTCCCTTAGTCTTGCCACCATAAGCCACAAACAGTTGTTTTGCTCTCCTGAAGGACGCAGTCCTCTGGGTGTAAAACAGCAAAGCCCTCCTGACATCCAACGAGTGCCACACTCTCTCTTGTGGAGACGAGGGATTCAGGAAGAATGCTGGAAGCGTGATGGCTTGGGCCAGGTGAAATTCAGTCAGGACCTTGGGCAGGAATGTCAGATCTGGGTGCAACACTGCCCTGTCGGGGTAGAACTTGAGAAAAGGAGGGTCAGACCGAAGGGCTGCCAGCTCCCCTGCCCGTCGGGCAGAAGTGATAGCTACAAGGAAAGCAGTCTTGTAGGAGACAAACTTAATGTCCACCGAAGCCATGGGTTCAAAGGGTGCCTTCGTGAGTGCGGTGAGCACTGTAGTGAGGGACCACTGAGGGGGTGGTATCTTCACTGGAGGATAGGCGTTGCGTAGCCCTTGAAGGAACCTTTTAACAGTTTTGTCTCTGAAGGCGGAGGACAATACTGAAGAAGGTGGGGCCTTGGCGACCACAGCAGCTAGGTGGACCTTCAATGATGAATGTGCGGATCCCAACTCGGCTAGGTGCAGGAGGTAGGACATGACATCCTGCAGGGATGCGGAGTCCACGGTGCGGTCGCTGGATGCTAGGAAGTCAGTGAAGCGACGGTACTTGGCATCGTAGGACTTCCGTGTGGAAGGTTTCCTGGACAGATCAAGGATCCGTGTTATGTTGGGCGGATAAGCCAGGCCGTCAGGTGTAGGCTCGGCAGATCCGAGTGAAGGATCCGACCGTCTTCCATGCGGAGGAGATTCGGATCGGTGGGTAGGCGGAGACGATCGCAAGCCAGGGTTTGGAGTAGTGGGAACCACGGCTGGCGCGGCCAGGACGGGGCAACCAGGATCGTCCAGGCGTTCTCCGCACGGATCCGTATCAGGACCCGTTGGATGAGAGGGATCGGTGGAAACATGTACAGCAGTTCCTGGTGCCACGGCACCATGAAGGCATCGCCCTCCGATCCGTGGCCGATCCCTGCTCGGGAGCAGTAACGGCGGCACTTGGAGTTGGTCTGTGACGCGAAGACGTCTAGGGTCGGTGTGCCCCACCGTCGGCACAGGCGGTCGAACACCGATTCGTCCAGTTCCCACTCGTGCATTGCCGTCCCTTTGCGGCTCAGGGAGTCTGCATCGGAGTTCAGGGTGCCCTGGATGTGGACACCTATGGGGAACACGTGTACCTTCAGGCACCACTCCCACATCTGGACGGTCAGGTAGAGGAGGGAGAGAGACTTGGTCCCTCCTTGCCGGTTGAGATAGGCTAGTGTCGTGGTGTTGTCCGAGGCGATCTGCACCACACTGCCCGCGATCGACGGTCTGAAGGACCTCATCGCCTTCCACACCGCTAGCAGCTCGAGGAAGTTGATATGGTGGTCGGCTTCCTCGGGCGTCCATATGCCGTGAATCCGTAGTCCGCGGCAGCACGCACCCCATCCGTGGGTGCTCGCGTCGGTGGTGACTTGGATGGACGGTGCGGGAAGGATGAAGAGTCTCCCCGCGGTCACATTCTGGTCCATTGTCCACCAGTTTAACTGGTCTCGGAGTTCGGGAGTCGGTGTGAGCCACTTCCCGAGGTTGTCGTGGGTGCCGTTGAAGGAGGAGAGGAACCACGACTGGAGGGAGCGCATCTTGAGTTTGGCGTGCGAGACCACCGCCGTGGTCGACGCCATGAGTCCTAGCAAACGGAAGGCGTCCCTCGCACGGACCCGACGTCTGCCCTGGATCCGTGCCACCACTGTGCGGATGTCGAGCAGACGTTTGGTTGGGGCGTAGGCTCTTAGAGCCAGAGAGTCTAGAACGGCTCCGATGTATTCTATTCGTTGAGTGGGGGTCAACTGGGATTTCTTGAAGTTGACCCGCAGACCGAGGCTCTGCATAAGGGCGAGGCAATGTGCAACGTCGTCCTTGGCTTTTTGTTGGGTCGGGGAGCAGATCAACCAATCGTCTATGTACGGGAACACTTGGACGCCTTGCAGTCGCAGATGAGCAGCCACCGGTGCCATGCACTTCGTGAATACCCTCGGAGCGGTGGAGAGGCCGAAGGGTAGGCATGTGTACTGGTAGATGTTGCCGCCCACCTGGAATCGGAGGAAACGACGATGTTCCCTCCTGATGGACACGTGAAAGTAGGCGTCCTTCAGGTCGATGACGGTGAACCAGTCCCCGTGGTTGATCAGCGGGAGGATGGAGTGAAGGGTTACCATCCGGAACTTCCTCGCGTCGATATGCTTGTTGAGAAGACGGAGGTCCAGGATGGGACGTGCCCCCCCGTCTTTTTTGTCCACAAGGAAGTATCGGGAGAAGAACCCTTCGTGAGACTCCGACGCTGCGACCGGCTCTATGGCGCCCTTCTCTAGGAGAGCTGTTAGTTCCTCCTGGAGCGGTGGGGATGGATCGGTGATGCGGATCCGTCCGACAGTAGGGCATCTCTCGAACTCGATCGCGTAGCCAGAGTCTAAGATGGTTAAAACCCATCGGTCTGTGGTGATGGCAGACCACGCCGATAGGTAGTCGGAAAGGGGGCGGTAGGGTAGAGTCTCGGTCACGGAAGAGTCAAACACGTTGTTTGCCCTTCCGTTCCGTACGCTTGCCAGTCTGAGGCCGTTGCTGGTAGCGTGGACGGTTGGGTTGTTGGCGCTGCCGGTAGGGCTGGTACCGGGAGTAGTCCCCTTGTCTCTGTGGCGGGCGAGGTTGATAGGATGGGCCCGCCTGAGACGTCGACGGCTGGTCCTGATGGTAACGGCCGGACCCACGGTGTGGAGGGCGGAGCTGTTTTATCGTGGCGTAGTCCCCTTTCAGCGCTCCCAAGGAGGTGTCGGTCTCCTTGGCGAAGAGGCCCTCGCCATCGAAGGGAAGCTCCTCCACGAGCCGCTTGACATCGTCCTGCAGGTTAGCCGAACGGAGCCAGGCGTGGCGACGGAGCTGGATGGCGGAGGCCAAGTTTTTTGCCTCCGACTCGGTGACGTGGCGGCCGGTGCGGATTTGCTGGAGGGCGAGGTGGTTGCCCTCCATGCAGAGTTTTTCAAAGTCCGCTTGTCGATCAGGTGGCAGCAGGGACTTGAACGACTCCGCTTGCTCCCAGAGTCGACACTGGTAGCCTCCCATGGCCGTCGCGTAGTTGGACGCACGGAAGGACAAGGAGGCATTGGCGTAGAACCTCCTGCCCAGTGCGTCCAGCTTCTTCCCTTCCTGGGTCGACGGGATGGGAGTGCTGCTGATCGGCGTCCGGTGTTGGGAGCCCTTGACCACTCGGGAGTTCGGTGCCGGGTGAATGTGCAGAAAGTTGGAATCGTCCAGCAGTCTGTACATAGAGTCCACTCTGTTGGATACGGAGTGCGAAGAAACCGGCTTCTTCCACACCTCCTTGGCCGCTTTAGCAATCTTAGGGAGCAGTCCGAGGCGGACGGGGACCAACTCCTTGCGGTCGGCCAAGCCGCAGACGACATCCTCACAGTCGTCCAGGGGAGCCTCCGCCCGAATCCCAAGGGTGGATCCGAGGCGAGTGATCAGTCCGGTGTAGGTCTTCAAATCCTCCGGCTGGGACCCGTGGACGGCGCCGATGTTGTCGTCCGGGGACTTGTCGACCGCAACCGGCGGTGGCTGATGCTGCTCCTCCTCCTGATCCGACGAGTCGGAGTCTCCTGACCGCTCCGAGACGCTGGGCGGTGGCAGGTAGACCTCGGGGTCCGAGTCCGACCAGTACGGCCTGGCGGATCTCGGATCGCTCCCCGGCAAAGGCAGCTGGTACGGAGGGAGGCCTCCGACCGCGCCTGTTCCACCCTCTGCCGCTTCGGTGCGGGGCCCTCCTCACGGAGCGGTGGTGCCTCCGTGGCTGGTGGTGAGGGCAGAGGGCGCTCCCACGGTGTCGTCTGCGGGCCCTGGAGCTCGGCGTGCAGTTTCCGCACCATCGCCTCGATGTACGGGGCGATGAGGCTCAACTGGGGCGGCGGTTCGGTAGCCGGACCAGGAACCACGGAAGGACTGCGGAGGGAGGAAGACCTGTGCGGTGGTACAGGTGGAGGAGTCTCCGGCGGCGGTGGAGGGCTGTGGGCCCTCTCCGGCGTGGCGTCCCGGGCCTCGGTCGACATCCTACCCGGCGTAGGTGGAGCTGCGACCGGGGCGGATGCTAGGGAGCGTGGCGGCGAAAGGTGAGCCGGTGCCGGGGTCGGGGGAAGAGAAGACGAAGAGCTACGGCGCTTCTTTTTCTCTTTTTTGTCCTTCTTCTTCTTCTCCTGCTCCTTCTTCCGCCTGAACAGTTCAGAGGCCGAGGGCCTGGAAGAAGAAGCGGAGGTTGAAGGAGCAGACGTGGAAGCGGCCTGCTCTGGAGCTGGGGGAGCCGGTGGTGCCAGTGCGGCCTCCATGAGGTAGGCTTGAAGGCGGTACTGGCGGTTCTTGATGGCGGCCTTCGAGAAGCCGCGACAGACTTCGCAGGTCTGGACCTGGTGACTCTCCCCGAGGCAGCGAAGACAACGCACGTGCCCGTCCGAGCTAGGGAACTTTCTCTTGCAGGACGGACACTGCTTGAACGCTGCCGCTGAGGCCATCCACCGAAGTAGATGGCCGAAGAGAAAAAATTATCCCGGCCGGGAGGCCCCGACACGAGATGTTGGTCTTTTTTTTTTTTTTTAAACGGCGGCTGAGGGCGAGCCCCAGCCACACGAGGACCAAGGGAACAAGTCCCCTAGTCCGAGAAAAATTGTAAGGTAGGAAAAATTGGAAGATTCTGAGACAATCTCAGCAAAGTACTCACAGCTTTTTTTCCAGGCTCCTGCTTGCGCAGCGGAAAAAAGCAAAACTGAGGGGAGAGCGCGAAATGGCGCCTAAAGGGGTTGGGCATGGTGGGCGGTCCCACATTCAAAACTCTTTATCCAATCAGCTTTCCAGCTCCGCTCCGGATTCAGCGCAGGCGCAGAACCCATCAGTGTGCATCCCCAAACAACACGAAGGAGAAATGAGTCCTACAGGCTGAAGTAACTTCCTGGCCTGGCAATTTCTGGTTCTGCTTTCTGAAGTTTAGCCGTATCAGAGGCCGGATTTGATTTTTAGCAAATTATGGTTGAAATTGGGTTGCACAGCTACAATTTTGTAACTCAAGCACCAGTGTATTACACAATAATGAAAATCACACCGAGGAAGTTATTATTTAAATACTAATTGTGGATTGTGCAATTGACTATGCAATGCAGACTACCTACATGCAACATTCTGTAAATGTCCTTAAGTTTAAAGCTAAACTATGCCATGCAGTAACAATGCATCCCACACACACAAAATTGTCTGCTACTTGGTCTAATCCACGTGTCCTATACTAAATCAAGTGCACTGAATCCAAATCTGAAGTCTGATTCTGCCTAGGACAACAGGATCTTAAGTTAGCAAATCTCACCTTCTTGGTTAGGTTCTTGCATTGATCAGGTGGGGTATATTTGCCACAAATGTAACAAAAATTGTCCAATTTATTAACACAGCTGCGCCTACTCATCTTTAGCTCAAAACAGACTCACTACGGCCTAGCTGTACTATCCAATAAGATGGTTTCCCACTAGAGACATGTCCTTGGTCCATCTTGGCTTATATACTTATTTCTGACGTCAGCTCACTGACCTGTCGACATGCCCAGCCACTGTTGGAACATGCATGCCACCAGGGGATGTGATTCAGCCGAGGCAGCAGCAGGCATAGTCGTAGCTACAACTGTTATAATGTTCCCATGTAAAAATACATTACCCAATACCATTTGAACAGCTATAGCATGCCTATAACTTAAGATCTATTCGTGATAGGCAAATTCTGAGTTCAGATTTGGAAACAGCACACTTGATATCATGTAAACCACATGTGTTATTCTCAGTAGCAAAACTGTTGTTGTGCAGTGTAATCAATCTGTTAGTCATCTTCATAAACTGAAAAACTAGTCATCATTTATCTTGCCCTTGTATTCTCATCCCTCTGTAATGGTTTTATAAGGATCTTTTTTTAAAAAGGCACAATGCTCTTTCAACCAGATCTAAGACTTGTGACTTTTCATTTAAGTACAAATAAAATCACCTGAAAGGGATTGGGTCCTCTTCATAAATAAAAATAGACTTAAGGATCGTTTAGGTTTCTGTGTTTCATTTGAAAAAGCACAAAGATGATGTGTCTCCATGCACCCTATTGATAGGCATAATTTTTTATAAAAATTATATTACATATATATGTAGTTACTTGCTTCTAGCTAGACATCCTTCTTGGCATTTGTCCATATTAGAGATGTAGGATGCACTGGCTTTGTTCATTAGAAAGAAGAACTCAATATAAAGGTTACACCAGTACTTTTAAAATATGATAAAACTGGAGTTTGCAAAAACCTCCTGCATTGCCGTGTGTGAAAAATGTTATTTCTAAAACTAGATTAAGATAAATTAGAAGCCTGGAAAGATATAGCAAATCTACTCTAACGGGGAAATATGTTCAGTTGCAATGAAATATCCTCCTGTCCCTCAGACTATTCAAACTTACATTTGATTACTAAGTGATCTTGAAAAATGCTGCACTTTCCCTGTTTTAAAAATGCTATCACTGTACTTACTTTTACCAAGTACTTTGTTCTTCTGAATCTGTATGAACATTTAAGCTGACCATGAGATATACACAATCTTATAAATAAATATATGTTAAGGGCAGAATATTCAAATGAAATTTTAAAATGTTACACATTCTAGACATTGTCATAAATTCAAATTCCAGTGTTTTTCTAGACTAGTGAATGTGTAGAGGGAGGAGCTACTCTTTGAAAAGTATAAAAAAAGATGGAAAAAGAACAAGCTTAATAATGTGGATGTACTGTTTAAAACAAGGGTGCCCAAACTATGGCCCAGGGGCCAAATCTGGCCCCCAATGCCAATTCATCCAGCCCCTGAAGCCCTCGTTCCCGGAAGCAAAACATGTACATTTTACTTCCACTTCCGGGAGTGACAAGGGCTTTGGGGGCTGGATGAATTGGGAGCAGGGGGCGCATCTGGCCCCCGGGCCGTAGTGACCAGCCTCCTGAACTACGTGACCGGCCTTCAGCCCAAAAAGTTTGGGCACCCCTGGTTTAAAAAATGGTTGCATAGGAAACAAGAGAACCTGTTACAAATTGTGCAGTTACAACTTTCTCAGTTACATTCTCAGTCTCCCTATGCAACCTCTTTCTTACAAGCCTGCAAAAATACCTGAACCTGGAATTAATCATGTGTTCAAGCAGTTGGGACCATCATGTTCATGTCTGCTCCAAGATGCCTTTCTGTTCTTACTCATTTGACTCCATGCAGAATACTTACTCTTAGGCTGCTTTGTTTGACGTGGTAGCCGTGTGGTCTGATGAAGTGGACTCAATCCATGAAAGCTAAGTTAAACCAGAAGTTAGTGTTTAAAGTGCCACAACATTTGTTTTGTTTTTTGCTGTTCTATTTTATTTACTCTCAAATTCAGCTGCTTTGTGGTAATTTTCTTAAATGGCTGTACATTTTCTACTTTTTTTTATTCTGCAAGTGTCTCCATGAGTAAGCAGCAGGTGAGAAACAGTTCTATGTACTGTATATATCCAAAACAGGGTGGCCCATAAGTCCCTACCTGTCCATATGCTATATTCAATTATTTTTGTTGTTCAGTTGCACAGTCGATTACGACCCTCTGCGACCCCATGGACCACTGTCCGCCAGGCACTCCTGTCCTCCACCATCCTCCGCAACTCGCTCAGTTCTGTACCCATTGTTTCTACAATACCATCTAGCCATCTCATTTTTGGCCGCCCCATTTTTCTTTTGCCCTCCACCTTTCCCAGCATTAAGGCTTTCTCAAGTGAATCCTCTCTTCTCATTTGATGTCCAAAGTACTTTAGCTTCATCTTTACTATTTGACCTTCTAAGAAGCAGTCAGGGTTAATTTCTTCTAAGATTGACCTATTTGTTCTCCTCGCTGTCCAGGGTACTCTCAAAACTCTCCTCCAGCACCACATCTCAAAGGCATCTATTCTTCTGCGCTCAGCTTTCCTAATGGTCCAGCTCTCACAACCATACATTGCCACCGGGAATACCATTGCTTTCATTATACGAATGTTTGTTTGCAAGGTGATGTCTCTACTTTTCACTATGTTCCCCAGGTTTCTCTTCGCTTGCCTCCCAAGAATCAGTCGCCTTTTTTATTTCATGGCTGCAATCACCATCTGCAGTGAGCTTTGATCCTAGGAAAGTAAAGTCTGTTCACTGCTTCTACTTCTTCCCCATCTATTCTCCAGGGACTGATAGGGCCTGTTGCCATTATCTTGGTTTTCTTTATACTGAGTCTCAAGCCAGCTTTTTCACTCTCTTCTTTCAACCTAATCAGGAGCTTCTTTAGGTCCTCCTCACTTTCTGCCATTAGGATGGTATCATCTGCATATCTCAAATTGATGTTTCTCCCAGTAATTTTCATCCCAAATTGTGATTCCTCCATCCCTGCATTGCGCATTATGTGCTCTGTGTATAAGTTGAATAAGCGGGGTGACAAAATGCAGCCTTGTCTTACTCCTTTTCCTATTCCAAACCACTCCGTCATTCCATGCATGTATTATAAAAAAGTTCTGTTACCGTGGCATTTGGAACAATAACCGCTGCTATGTTGAGGGTAGTGTCTCACAGAACATGGTGTCACATAATATTATGCAATGAGAATGAGGAACAGCACACAGATACTGTGTTCCCCTGAAAATAAGACATACCCATAAAATAAGCCATAGCTTCTCAGTAGTTGTGCAATAAAAGCCATACTTTGAAAATAAGACATAGTGATAGGCGTGGCTATGTAGCGTCCTGGAGCAGTAAAGACAGGCAGCCAGTGGCATAATAAAAATAAGACATCCCCTGAAAATAAGCCAGTGTGTCTTGAGAAAAAAATAAATAAAAGACAGTGTTTTATTTTCGGGGAAACGCGGTACACAGGATATATAAGATATATGGATGGGTAGGGGCTTACAGGCCACCCTGCATGTCTGTTAAAAACTCTCTTCTGAAATAAAATTATGACCATGTAAAGTTGCCAAAGTAAAAGCTGATAGATTTTGAGTAGCTAAGATTCTTCAGGCCTTTTGCCAGCATCTCTTTGGTGAGCCAGGCTAGAAAATCAGAGGGAGGTACTAAAAAGCATTCATATTATTTCCCTTTCTTCTAAATTATATGATTATTACAATCAAAGCAATAAAGAAAAAATGATGCCAGAGTACAGGGTCATGAGAGTGCTAATTTCAGACAATCATCCTAGTATTACCAACATAACAAGTACTGTATTCTCATTAAATTTTTCTTTCTTTCAAGTTTTGAATATGCAACTCCAGAAAATAATGTAGCCTTTAGAAACCAAATATTCAGAGCATTACATAAAACTATAACTAGTTTCCTGGATTGTTTAACAAATAAAAATTTAAAAACTGACGTTTATTAATCACCTCAATTTTTAATACACAGTTTAAGAATGTGGCAGCATAGAAGGAAACTAGTTTTTGAAACAAACCTGAATTTACCACCAGTAATACATGAAAGATCTGGAATCTCTGATAAACAGTTCTAAAGAACATTTGATCTATAAACCACTGGAGTGCTATTTAGTGCAGCTCTAAATTATTCCCACAATTTGGCAGCAAGGCATATTCATGACATATTGGAACTCCATAACTGTATTAGCAACATGTTGTTGTTGATTTGAGTGGGGTGGGGGTTGGGGAGAACAGTTCTACAGACTTTTCCAGATAGCACCCAACTTGTGAGAACAGCACTCCAGGCTTTCTTGTTTTTGATTAGTCTTCATACAGACAGTGAAATAATCATCAGATTTACACTAGCAAGTTAAGGTTAGAACACTGAAGTAGATAATGGCAGATCCCATTTGGTCCAGACAAAAACCACATACATATTTAACTAATTATGTTTTAATAGGACATAGTAAACCTCAAAATTAAACAGATAATTCAGGAGTTTGGACTGGAGGGGGGGCAGAGAAAGAGACAAGAATACTAAAGAGCATTTTCCACCATTTACTCTCATTATCAAAAATATGTTCAACTCTTCTTGCAAAACAGAAACAAACAAACAAAAAGACCCCATACAGAACACTTACGTCACATTCTTCTTCCTATGGCTTTAACCCCCACCCACCCTGCCCTACCCACAGAAAAGACAGGGAGGGGGGAAACAAACTTTAAAGCCAACAAAAATGCTATCTGACCACATTCACAGATAATGACACCATGGTAAGCTACAAAACAAAAAGGAGACATCATCCAATTGGTGTCCAAAACCTTTCACTTGCTTTTCTGGCCCAGTTAACCACTGTACATGCTTTGTGCCAAATCCAAACTATTGAATGTCATAATTTATTGGCAATGTTACTTCATGAACAATTGGATGGCAAAGACAATAGAGATTTAGAAACTGTGGCATTACTTCTCTTTTTACATTTTGAAATATTGATTTAAATTAGAATATGGAGGACAACAGGCAAAATCCAGGATTGTGTGATCAAATGCCTATTTATACAACAGGACTTTCCCTTCTCTCTCTCCTCTATTAACCTCCCAAGATATGTTTCAGGTGAACTCTGAACCCTCTGGTACAGTATGAGGTGAAAAGCAAACGGAAAATCGCTCTTCCCTAGTTTCACTGATACAAACTATTTTATTGGTGAGAGGGGCTAACCGGAAACAATTCAAACCTTTCTATTCTGTCAAAAATGAGAAAATTATATATTAGATCAGGCCATAGAGACCAGCTCACTGAACTATATGAACGGCCTGAAAAGTCTGGGCACTTCTGTATTAGATACATATCACAACAGTAGTAGGATTAATATATTTTCACGGCATAATTTGTTGTCTTAAGCTGAATGAAAATGAAAATAAACTGTTGATAAACTTGCAGAACAAATGGAATGTGCAGCAATTCCTGTAGGTTCCAGTTTTACCTGCAGCATTAACCACAACAATTCCATGTATGACACATTACTGTTGGTCCAGTCATGACTGCACTGCAGCAGCTTACTTTCAACCCAGACCCTGCTGTTCCTCATTTAATGTACACTCATACCTCCTCCCAAGCGATATAACTGTGTATGTGTATGCACACACGCGTGCACACATGCACGTTTGGGAAACCAAGTACTAGAAGTATGGAACAACCACAGTTGAAAGTCAATGACCTGTTGGTGCTATATATCTGAAACAACTGCAGCAGGCTAGATCAGGGCTATATTCCTGCAATACTGAAACCTAATGCATAGAATAGACAAATGTCTCTGTACCTTTGGCATGAGAATCACATTGCTTCTGATTGAAGGCAACTAACATAACATTACTCAAAATATTCAGTATCCACTTCATAACCAACTCAACAGTAACATGAATGAAAACAGTGTGACATATCATGAAATAGACTACTGACCTCAACCTGCAATCCCTCCCCTCCCCCCCCCCAAAAAAAAAACTGAAAATAAGAAAAACATTGGGAGGGTGGTTCATGACAAATGAGCTCCAAATATTTTCAAATTAAAAAAACACCACTTTCTTTCAGAGGAGAAAAAGAAGAACTTTGGGTAATATGACTAGAAGACAGAGGGGTGTTTAATCCTTTTCTTTTGAGTAGAATATATTTGTTGTAAAATAATTTTTACTTTTTGAACAAATTTTAAGGTGGTAAGTTACTAACTTCTGAAGACCAATAAGCTGGTATTGCGAGACTTATTTTTTTTAAAATTAGATTAATCAGATGAGAATGGTGCTGATATATTTATTTCTGCAAAACTGGCACTAAAAATGGCTGTATCATAACTTAGTTGAACTATGATGGACGAAACAGAAATTCTTTTCTGAATGGCTAATCAATCTCTGATTAAGCACAAAGCATGAATTGGTACAACAAGGTCAGTATTTACCAAGAAGTCATATTGTATTGTTTTAAAAATCATTTACATTAGCATTTGAGCTGAAACTATGAGGTGCTGTAAGAACTAAAGACAGTTTCAGGGTAACTCCGCAATTACCGTCAAAACTATTTCCCAGACACTAACACACAACATCGCAATGAAAAACACTTGATACAAGTGATCTATATGTAGGAGCTCCGGCAAGTTAAACAGAACCATAGCTGCCTTCAGAATTGTAGCAGTCCCCCTGCCAAAGGGAGAAAGTCAAAAAGAAAAGGAAAGATTCAGCAGTCATATCTCATTTCTATCGCTTCATCCAAGTTCTTATCATCGTTTGTACTGGCAGCTAAAAACGCTGTTACTGGTGACCCTGTCACATTAATTACACTGGTACTTGTGGTAGCATTGCGAACAGCAATGCTTGTCACATTAATGCCCAAAGTAAGCCTAGTCTGCTCCAATGCCTTTTCTGGCACAGCAAATGCCTCCAGTTTCTTCTCACCATTAGCCATATAAGAATTTTGGCAGCCACGGCATATGCAGTCCAAACAGGCTTTACGGTTCGAGTAGCAAGGACAGCGCTGACCACGACAGGTAAGAACACTTGGATTTTGCGTGGCCCGACCACATTTACACCCTTTCTTTTCTTGTGTCTTTTTGTACACCGTTTTTGTTGGACTTCCTGGCATAACATGAGCACTAGGATTTTTTTCTTTTGATTTTTTCAGTATTCCCGATTTGGATTTAGGGTGAGATTTCTTGGTAGAATGGTCCAGATTCTTTTTCATGCTTTTATTTGATAACAGTACACTTTTCCCTATTTTAGGGGCAGTGCCTCCATTGGGTACATTTGCTATAGGTTGTAAAGACATTTTAGCTTCCTGTTTCACTGTTACAGGAGCTGAGGCTCCCAACGTTGGGCCACAAAGAATGCTGGAAATAGGGAGAGGCTGGACCTTTTCACTGTCACTTTCTGATCGTGATCGTTTTCTGTTCAATTTTGCTACCTTAGGTGTTGCTGCTGTACAGGAAATCCCATGAGGTGAAGCATCCACTGACATGAACATGTTATGGCTAAGAGGTGGGGGAGAAAACTGCAAAAAAGGGCCATTGGATAAATTGGTTTCTAAACTGTGTTGCAGATTAGGACTGCAGACCTGTGGGTTAGAGTCCAAACTCCGTAGGACTTCTTCAACACTGAGTAAAAGAGAATCACCAGGCTTGATGTCTTCACTGAAACTATGAATATCAATACTTGCTGCACACAAGTCACTAGGGGAAACCATATCACAAACAGGCTGGAGGCTGCTAGAAATATCTTCTGTTTTTATGTACTGTCCAGGACTACACACACTGACTGTATCTGTATGTTGAGGAGAAGGAATATTTGCTCCAAGTGCATCTGACAGTCCATTACAATTGGGCAACCCATTAATAGCTGATCCTTTCACATCAGAATCATATGTGCTTTCAGGTACAGAAGAACTACTTGATGGAGGTTCATTAGCAAGCTCTGAGGTTGAAGGTGATGGGGAATGTGTCAAACACAATGCCAAAGCTTCTTCACTTTCTTTTTCTGCATCTTCCTGGAGTGGGAAACCATCTTTAAGCAAAGTCAAAAGATCTGGAGAACTGTCAACAGCTTGTTTAATATCTCGAGCTAGTGGTGTTTGTGTTATGTACTCGCATAGTTTTTTATAGCAGTTAACTAGAATGCTTAACTGTTTATTTTCTTCAAACTGCTCATAGTCCTTGCACCAACTACACGATGGCTTCATCATCATCTTCTTTCCTTTACAACTTTTGCAGACATAATGCTGACACGTGGAGTTGGTGGGTGCAATTGGATCCTGAAGTAGATTTCCTAAAGAGAAAAAAGGGAATTATTATAAAAGTTCTAAAGGAAACCAAGATTCTAACATACCAATCCAAATATCATTTAATACTGTAGCTGCAATTTTATATAAGGGTAGCCACAAAACTATAATATGTATAATTGATACATGTAGTCACAACATAAAGTAATATGATGATGATCAGGCTACTCCACTGTTGTTCATTCCCCTTAGTCCAATTAAATTCATTTTGCACTAATACATTTAGAGCACATCCATGAGATTCTGTAATTCTGCAAATAGTACAAAATAATAAAGTTACAGAATTCTTACAGCGATCACAAATTGTCTGAGCTAATGTTCTTCCAATTTTTCCAGGATATATGAGCCCTGCTGGGGACTTCACAGCCAGAAATTCCTAAAGCTACCTAGCTTGTTAGGAAACTGCCTGACTGACAGGGTTCAGAAGTTCACTTTCAATATATAAAAGTTTTGCTAGTATGAAAGATGCAGGAGAGCCTTTCTGATCCATTGAAAGGGAAAGGCTTTACCCTTTTTTGCCAGAAAGAGGCAATTGCGAGAATAGTCTTGAGAGACCATATACAGGGAGCCACAGGGCCATACTATGCTTGTCTCTGCCTTATATATTTAATGTAATTGTTCTCTAATTGATCACTGTATCTTCCCAATAGGGCTCTCAAAGATATTTTTTATCATGTCAGAAGCACACAAAGTTGCTTTCTGAGTTGAAAACTCAGTTGAACTCATCATCGCTGCCGCCACCTCCGGACCTTGGCCGTGGCTGGGGCGGGGAGGCCCATTAGCCTTCGGTGCCCGGACTTCACCAGCTGCTGGTGCTCTCAGGCCCTGCCCCCTCCAGACTTTAAAAGCCACCCACAGTGGTGGGCAGCAGGACTCACCATCATTGCCTCTGCCTCCGGACCTTGGCTGTGGCTGGGACAGGGAGGCCCATTAGCCTTGGACACCCGGACTTCACTAGCTGCCGGCGCTTTCGGGCCATGCCCCTTCCAGACTTTAAAAGCTGGCCACTGTGGTGGGTGGCAGGACTCACCATCTCTGCCGCCTCTGGACCTTGGCCATGGCTGGGAGGCTCATGGCCAGTCCGGCCAGGAGAAGAACCAGCTGAGCGAGGAGCTGGCGGCTTTAAACCGCACCACTGCCACCACCATTACTCCAGACTCTCGCCTGTGCTTACCCAGCCTTTTTGTGACATTTTTCCTATGTAATATTGTGTGTAATGTTCCTATGTTTTTATGATATTTTTGTAACTTTATGATGTATATTGGGGCTTTATTTTATTGTACTGTATTTTATGATATATCGTTTTGAATTATTGATGTATGATACTTGATAATACTGCAACATTGTATTGTTCTATTGAATTGTTACATTGTATTCGATTGTATGTTGTGAGCTGCCCTGAGTCGGTTTTCACCAAGTAGGGGAGCATATAAATCGAATAAATGGAATGAATTGAAAAGATTTTTGCTGGAGGAACTCTGCTCAGAGGATGCCTGAATGAGGCTCCTTTCGTGTCCCCAAGATCTTTTCCCACCAAAATGGTCCTTATTTATCTACTTGCAATGTCTTGCTTTTGGACTGCTAGTTGGCAGGAGCTCGGACAGAGACGGGCACTCATTCCATCATGCAGTATTCAGGTCTTGAACTGCTAACTTGCCTACCTTCCAGCTAACAAGACGAGCTTCTTAACCACGAGCCACCAGAAGAGATGTATAAGAACAAATTTAAAGCATATTTTAAAAGCAGATGTAGACTTTCTATATAAACTAGATTAAAAAAAACTTTCCTAGAAGGGAACAATTTTTTGAACTTTAAAATTAAGCTTTTTATAGGTAGCTAATCAACTTACCCTGAAAGGAAATTCTACTATTAAAATGTTACTGCTGAGAAAGATATGTCTCATGCCTACCAATCTAGCTTCTCATGGTAGATAACCATTAATGGCAACTTAATAACGATTAACTTTAACAAATACATGCATGCACATCTATTTACTTAACTATTTGGAAAATAATAACTTCAGATAAGACAGATTTTAGAAAATTTACTATACAGTACTTGTTTTTTATATGGAGACAAAAATTAAGTATAGTTAAACACAGACCATGCATACAGGTTCTATCATTTTTATCTCAAATAGCAGACATGTCTAGCAAACACAGACACACATACATATATAGTTACAAACGTCCCTCTGCCCCCCCCCGCCAAAAAAAGGGGGAGGGGAAACCTTTAGGTTATAATAAAATGTACTATTTGAGACCTTCACAGTGATTTGTATTTAAATTTGATAGCTTAGTTCCTAATATTCCTTACAGAATAGTTATGAAACCTGCAAGTATTCAAATGCCATATTTGCCAGTGTATAAGATGCATTGGAGTACAAGACACACCCTGTTATTACCAAAATAGCCCACTATAGCCCACTATATACAGTACAAGACGCACTCAGTTTTTACAGTGTATTTTAATGAGGGGAAACTGGGGCTTATACGACAGCAAATACGGTACCTACTAAGAAAAAAAGCTGTTAGGATAGATTTTGTGGAACTATCAGCAGTACAGAAGAGTTTGTTTAATATTAGGCAGTGTTATACATGATCTATAAAGTGGTAAAGAGCAGAAATGGAGACCAAGTGTAGTTGTTCCACACAAAAATTGCATTCAACATGGTTTTCTCATGTTATTGAAATATTTGACAAAGAAAATAAAAATGTGTCAATTTCAATGTTTATGGTCAGAAGATTCCCAATGAATTTCAGGGTCAACATTCTTCTCACACAGTTTAGGCCAGTATTTCCCAACCTTTGGTTTTTGGACTTCAATTTCCAGAAGTCCAAGTCAATTCCCCGAAGCATTGATCAGCCAATTTACTGATTTAGGCTCCTGGGAATTCAAGAACCGCTATGGAGCATGTGCCCCACACTGGGAACCACAGGTTTAGGCCAATTAGGAAAAAACATAGGACATTGTGTGACACCTTCAATCGACTGTCAGATACAGGTACAGGAATAAGTGTAACATATATGAAAGTGACTGCTTTTATCAGTGAGTATTTAAGGTGAAATTTATTTAATTATTTTTTAATACTCTTAGGATCCGAGATCACTGCAGATGGAGATTGCAGCCATGAAATAAAAAGGCGACTAATTCTTGGGAGGCAAGCAATGAGAAACCTGGGGAACATAGTCAAAAGTAGAGACATCACCTTGCAAACAAAAATTCGCACAGTAAAGACAATGGTATTCCCGGTGGTAATGTATGGTTGTGAGAGCTGGACCATAAGGAAAGTTGAGTGCAGAAGAATAGATGCCTTTGAAATGTGGTGTTGGAGGAAAGTTTTGAGAGTACCCTGGACAGCGAGGAGAACAAATAGGTCGATCTTAGAAGAAATCAACCCTGACTGCTCCTTAGAAAGTCAAATAGTAAAGATGATGCTAAAGTACTTTGGCCATCAAATGAAAAGAGAGGATTCACTTGAGAAAGCCTTGATGTTGGGAAAAGTGGGAGGCAAAAGAAGAAGGGGGCAGCCAAAAATGAGATGGCTAGATGGTATTGTAGATGCAATAGGCACAGAGCTGGGCGGGTTGAGGAGGATGGTGAAGGACAGAGGTGCCTGAAGGGCAATGGTCCATAGGGTCGCAAAGGGTCGGA
This sequence comes from Furcifer pardalis, assembly GCA_030440675.1. Lineage (NCBI taxonomy): Eukaryota > Metazoa > Chordata > Lepidosauria > Squamata > Chamaeleonidae > Furcifer > Furcifer pardalis. The sequence continues at coordinate 247,302,842 of CP126890.1, forward strand.
ATTGACTGTGTGACTGAACAACAAATAATTTATTTCTTCTAGAGTGTTCATTTTTAAAACTGTAAACTGCCTTTGATCCTTTTAAAGAGAAAGGCAGAATAAAATTATTGTAATTAGTTAAATTAAAAATTCACTTACCGGTAAATTCATTAATTAAATGAAAACACAGGTGTAAAATCATACAGGCTACAGAAGCCTTTCTCTACAGTTACCCTTCACAATCACATTTTGGTCAGCAGACATATTTATTTTCACAAAACTATTAAGTTCTCCACATGCTGGTGATATGATTATGATGAACAATTCTGTGCATGTTCCAACAACATACTGTAATGTCATTAAGATTTCACATTCTGTGTTGCTATTACAAAAGCAGGCATTATTTAACCTCAGAAGAGAAGGTTGAAGATTTCGCCGACCCTCCCTCTGTGCCCACACCAATGGCCAGGGAAGCAGCCAGGGCAGATTGAGGACTTCTCCGCCCCTCACCCTGCACCCACACCAACGGCGAGGGAAGAAGAAGCCAGGGCAGGTTGAGGACTTCTCCGCCCCTCCCCCTGCGCCCACACTAACGGCCAGGGAAGAAGCCAGGGCAGGTTGAGGACTTCGCCACCCCTCCCCCTGAGCCCCCATCAACATATTGTATTGTAATATAATGTACTGTTTGTAAGGCGCCCTGAGTCGCTACAGCGAGTGGGCGGCAATATAAATTTGAACTGATAAATGAATGAATGAATGAATGAATGAATGAATGAATGAAGAAATTGCTGGATTAGTGGCAATCCAAACCAGCCCAAGGATACAACTGGTACTATGCGACAGAGAAAAAGGTGTCAAAACTATATACCGTATTCTATCAGCAGCAAAGATACCAATTTCCTATTGCTTCACCCTAGAAGTGTCAACTAGATTAGTCTTTCAGTATAAAACCAGGAGTATAGTAGCTGTGTGACCCTGTATACCAGCAGGGGAACACAGCTCACTGATTCAGTTCATGTTCTGCTTTCCCACCAAATATAGTTACTAAAGCAGCCAACAATTACATTCAGGTAACAAGAGTTATAATTAAAACAATAAAGAATCCAGAGGAGGCATGTGAAAACACTTGAGAGAAATGACAAAATAGACCAGATAGCAACTTAGAGTCTGTGCATACAGGCATATAGCTCACTATCTGGATTATTTTTGGTGCAGTTTGTGTTGACACAAATTATGGAATCTACATGCATCTTGATTTCAAGTGCTCCAACCCACCCTTTTTATAGTGACTCATTACTTGAGTATCCTCCTAAATATCCTGTTGGATAGTGCAGTGGTTTAGGTTTAGACCATGGAGCCAGAGATTTGGTGTTGGGCTCCCCATTATGACTCCCTCACAAAGGCTAGACTCAGTCTACAGGATCCCAGCTCTGCAGTTCTAAGATCCCATGCTGTAGCCTGTAGAGAAAGTTAGCTCACATCCAAAGAGAGCTGTGACTGATGTTATTTGAGCTGGTAACCCTGTGATGTATGCAGAGGGTAGTGATATTAAAAGGTATGATGGAGTAAGCCCTTCATCTATTTTCATGTTTTCATTGCAGTCCAGGCATCAAGAGCACCTTGAGATGCTCAGGAACATAAAGGAATCAGCAGTATGGTGGCAAAAGTGGCAGCAGCATCAATGAGCACCTGGCAATGCTCAAGAGCAATGACACCAAGGCATGAGAAGTCATGGCCTTTAAAAGAGTTACTAAGGCAGTCGTGGCAAATCTTGGCACTCCAGATGTTCTTGAACTTCAATTCTCAGAAGTCCTGATCAGCAGGAGTGCTAATTGGGGCTTCTGAGAATTGAAGTTCAAGAACACCTGGAGAGCCAAGGTTCACCATTACTGTACTAAGGTGACCATTTAAATAAGAGAAGTTGCTGCAGCCGGTTTTCCTACACAAAAATATTCTTGCCAGCACACACATATCCCTCTCATACACAAACTAGATAGAGAAAATTCTGAAAGCAAGAAGGCATTAAATTGATGCCGGTAAACAAAACTTTAACTTACGTTTCCTCTTCTTCCCCTCAGAAAGAAACACAAGCACGTTAACAGGTTTCCCAAGAAGAATTCCACCAGAGGAGCAGAGGTGGGTGGAAGGGGAAATCTCCAAATAAATTTTCTACAGCAATGTTTCCCAAACTTTATTTTTTGAACTTCAATTCCCAGAAGCCTAAGTCTATTCCCTAATGCACTGATCAGTCAATGTATTGATTTAGGCTTCTGTGAATTGAAGTCCATTAGTGTTCCACAAAACATAGTTTGGGAAACGCTACTCTACAGAAAGGCTGGGAGGACAGGAAAGGGGTGTCAGTAATTGAAAGAGAAACAAATTGAAGCCATTCAAAAATCAGTGTGGATACTTTTCACAGGAGAAAAAACTTGGATCAGTGTGGACAGAAGGATCCTTCAAATGAAAAATCAAATGGATTGCAGTAAAGATAAGAAGTTTTCAGATCAAACAAGACCTCTCTAAAATCTAAAACAATATACAGTCAAACCTCGCATAAAGAGCGTTTCGCTTAAAGAGTAACTCGCTTAAAGAGCAGAATTTTCTCTGAATGTTCACTTTGCTTAACAAATAAAACCAATCAAAAACTTGCTTAACAAATAAATCGGGGTTCGCAATCCCCCCCACAATTGGTCACTTACAATGGTGTTTCGCTTAAAGAGCGTATGGGAAGAGCTAGAGAAATAAGAAGACAGCAGAGGTTTCATTTAGGAAGAACATTCTCTAAAAACCAACATCTATTTGAATATTGAACCTAATGGAGATACAGGGATCAAGTTATAATAGCTTGTTTTCCAAATCCTGTACTTGTGAAACATCTACAGCAATGTTCCACAGATGAGTCACAATAATAATAAATACACAACTTGAGGAATCTGTCTTTTTGAGCACTGAAAAATAAATTCCTATAGTTCAGAAAGATAATTTTGAAAAAACACGGTTGAGTGAAACAAATGAGAAAAGGAAACACATCTATTGCATTAAAAAGGGCCAGACTGTGTTCTTTCTCCACTTCCATTGCTGTTTATGTTTACCATGTTTAGTCAAAGTGCATTTTTTAAAACAGTGACAGCTTTTGAAACTCAATTTGACCATGTCACAAATATATGCCATTCATGCTTCTCTAAATTGAATTCCAGCTGAATCCAAATCTTCATGTGATACCATGCATTTAAGTCTAAGACTTAAGACAGATGCCAAGGGATTAGCACTTCCTGTTTGATTTGATGATTTCCTGCATAAGAGGCACTGGCCAGGGAGGTGAGGGAACTCCGGAAACAGCATGGATTAGGTCCCCCGACCTCCTCGGAGGTGGCAGGGGCAGCAGGGAGCCCGAAATGAGCGAGAAAAACTTCCAAATTTTTTTCACCCATTTCGGGCTCTCTGACACCCCTGCTGGCTCCAGGGAAGTCGGGAGACCCAATCCACACTGTTCACAGCATGCAATCAGCACTTTGGTTGGGGGATTGAACGGGCGTGTGCCTGGTTCAACCCCCAACCCAAGCAGCTGATCCCACGCTGTGATCTGCCTGCCTCTTCCCTTTCCTCTTCCGAAAGGGAACAGGGTTTTTTTTAACATTGTGCAATCAATGCATCGCACAATGTTAATAACGACGAGACTTGTGGAACCAACTTGTGGTTGGCTTATATTAGAGTATATATGGTAGGTGAATAACTCACAGAATTCTGTAAGGCTAACAATCTGTTTATTACAGGTACAAATGCTCCTGATCTTGTTTTCACAAAGAGAATATAGCTTCTCCATCTGCTGCTTCTAATTATGTGGTAGTCTCTTTCCCCATTCACAGAGCAATTTAATATTAACACAATCCTCCTCCTTTTGAACTGAGCAAAACAAAACTCTGCGTAGTTACTTTTTTTAAAATTATTTCTGCAAGTTCAGAAACTTGCCCCACTTACATAATTGTCTGAGTCCAACACCTGATGAATGTAAATATACAAATTTTCATCATTTGCACCTAAGCAGCATTAAAATCTGCAATAATAAATATTGTCCATAATTATCAATAGTAACCCAGGCATTATTGATAGTTGTAGTCTTATAAGAAGCTATATAAACATTAACTACCATCAGAGAAATTTCAGGAACCAATATGACAGGCAACTGAATAGAAGTCATGCTTCCACTAGTTCTCCCACTGTTTGTTGAGGTGGTTTCTACCAAGGAGTGACATTTGAAACTGTTGAACTGGAAAGGTTCCACAAGCCATGTTTCTTGTAAATCTATCATATCAAAGTCACTTAAAAGATCCAAAATATGGTTGCTGTTCTATTTCACAGACCATCCTGCTATACTCCACAGGAGTGCCCAAACTATGGCCCAAGGCGCGTTTTACTTCCACTTCCAGGAGCGACGAGGGCTTTGCGGGCTGGATGAATTGGCATCGGGGGCCGCATCTGGCCCCCAGGTCATAGTGACCAACTCCCTGAAACAGCGAGTGGCCCATGGCATGAAAAGTTTGGGCACCCCTGCTCCATAGTAATATTTTCAATTCTAACGCCCTTATGATTCTTATTTCAATATCTGTACAGTACTTTGTTTAGAAGCCTACACTGATCTACAAAAAAACATTATCTGTCTGTTTTACTTAGCTTCCTAATTCTGATGGTATTAGAACTTGGTAGCTCAACCAATTATTTGTTGCCTTCTTAGTTACACTAGGTTTTGCTGAGCCATATTCCAGAGGAGGTGAAATTTGCAAATCTGCATATTAAATCACCCAGCACATTTTTCTTTAATCATACATTTAGGGGAAATAATCTTGTGTGAACATACTCTACTGCATGGGTCCTCAACCTTTTTAAGCTGGGAGCTGGATCACGCCTCCTCAGACTGTTGGTGGGCCAGACAGGTGCCGCTGCCACTGTCAGTGGGGGAGTGGTGGTTTCCTTTCCAGTCAAGATGATCACTAGACAAGTTACTGATTTAAATGGGTGTCCATATCCTTTAAACTTGATGTTTCCTCTGCTTTCTCTATTTGAGAGAGAGGCCTTTTTACTATATTTTCAAAATACTAAAGTGTGACCACCCCTTTTTTGCTTGAAGTGTCTTTTCATTTTCATAATCAAGGCTGGGAAATTTAGCATGTTAAGAATTAAAAGGGTTCTCAGATATTATGGATTCTTAGAAATTCTCTTCACTGATTTTAGGTCACTGTTACACGATAAAGGGCCCCCAAATGATTTCAGTGATGGGTGACCTAAATATAGCTCTGCAATTGGGAATCAGTAATCACTCAGCTAGTTCATGACATTTCTTGCCAAAGTTTAGAAGAGAGCTTACAAAGCTTTACTCAGACAGAAATGCAAACAGTGGTATGAAGAGGTAAACATATACACATCCATGCAAACAACTGATGAGCCCTCTGACCTCAACCCATAGGTTGAGGGAGGCAAAGGGGAAGGGGACTCCTAAGTCCCAAGCCATCAAGGATGCAATGAGACAGCTGGAGAAGAAGAGGCTGCCTAATTGGAAACAGCTGGAGGAGGCTGGATTAACAGGAATAAGAGGAGGGGGAAGGCCTGGAGAGTATGTTCATCACTGTCTCTGAAGAGGGGGATTGTGGGAAGACACAGGTGAAGGTTGGGACCCTGTTCTTTGCTCAGTGACAGTAGTAAAGGAAGAAGGAATGGTGAGGTTCCTCTTCTCATGCATTTTATTTGCTTTACAGCAGATGACAGAAGCTGAGAACTGTAACTTGACATTAGGTCAGGGTTTCTCAACCTTTTAAAGATGGGGGCCACTTTGACGGCAGCAGGATCACCCTGAGCCCACCACACTTCAAAAAGCCCCCCCTCCTGTGCTTACTGGCCTGGAGTAGTGTGTGAAGGAAATAATCCCACAGCTGCTGGGAACGGAAATGGCAGCTGGAGCGAGGGTGCGGGCTAGATGATTTTGTGCTGTGTGCCAAATCTGGCCTACAGACCATACACTGAGAATCCCTGCATTAGGTCATGGTAGGACCCACCCCTACACAGTCACAGCACTAGAGAGGTAAGTAATAAGAAGTGCACCAGGGGAGAGGTTGGAAAGGGAGGTGTTGCTGAGCCTGGCTCCTTCCACCTATCTGCAGGAGTCCTCATGACAAGGGCTGTGCCCCAGCTTGAAGTATTCTCCCCTTCCCATCTACCTCCCAGGACTTGTTGCTCCAGGGAACTCCAGTGATGTTAACTGGTACAGTCAAACCTCGCATAACGAGCATTTCGCTTAGCGAAAAACTCGCATAATGAGCAAGTTTTTTGCTAAGCGGTCCAACTCGCATAATGAATTTTTCGCATAGCGAGCAGCCTCGCAGAACACATTAAATTCGTTATGCGAGGTATGACTGTACTCCAAACTAACAGAAGGCACCCAAGAAGACTATAACTCTGCTGTCTAAGATTGCAGGAGAAAGGGCTGTGGCAGGAGGTCAACTGTGCCTTTTATCAAAAGATGTTTCAAACAAGGAAAGTGACCCAAAGCCCACAGAGTTAGTCTCGAGGAACCCCGACACTGCCAGAACCCCAGGTGAGGGGGCTGGCAGGGGGCAGAAAGAGTAATAAGTAGGGGAATAATTGCTTATAGTTTTAAAGCTTTACTTTAATACCAAACCTACTACAAATCTTTACATAAGGCAAGAGAAACTCCGATTTAATACTTAAAATAAATTTACAAACATCAGCAACAGTAGCAAGATAAGAATAGATGCAGAGTTGTTAGTGTTTTCCTTACCTAACTGTTCAGATCTTTGTGTAAAAAGCAATTTTAATAAAATCTCACCTCCCAAGAGATTTCAGTTCTAAATCAGTGATGACCGCATAACTGCATCAAAACAAGCATTTTATTTTTTCCATTTAATGTAGTTACTGTGCTAGATGTTGTGAAAATCGTTTGTTATACCCACATTTTCAAAGGGATGAAATATTTTCAGCATACAGTAATACCTCATATAACATTAGTATCGAATAACACGAAAATCGCATAACATCAAGGAATCTGGGGGGAAGAATTGCATCAGATAACATTAAGATCCTATGGGATGCTTCAGATAACAACCGCGAAAGCCTGTGTGGTTACAATGTATCTCTATGGATCCCATAGAGGATCAGATAACACGAAAAATCATATAACACGAAGACTTGTGGAACCAGGTTTTAGCGTTATATGAGGTTTTACTGTATAAGCAAATATCTAAATCTTCATCCAACACATCACCACAAAGAAGGGGAGATATAAAAATTAAAAATAATTGACGGATTGTGGGAAGAAAAGGGAAGGAATCATGCAGACTAGAAAGGAAGCCTGCTTCCTTTAAGAATACTACTGCTACTGCCAGCTGTGGAGGAATAATGATAACACAATGTAGGAATATTGTGGTAACTCTTTCTGATGGTGGAAGAAAGAGAGAGAATGTAAACACCTCAAAGTATATGACAACGTGACTTCAAAGGCTCCCCTCACTATCCAAACAGTGAAGTGCTTTTCAACTGAAATAACTTATGTTTAAGAACTATGGTGACCAAGTCTGCTTCATTTAAAGTAAGGGCACAACAACCTCAACAGCTGCAATAATTGTAAATACAGAAGAAAAGAGGGCATCAAACCAAAATCAGTATCATTTAGCAGTTTGCACGTGGCTTCATTTTGGCAATTCAAAGTCTGACCTAGAAACGAAACAAGCAGCTGCAGTTTATATAGTGATGATTCTGGCTTATTATGATAATGAACACCCTACTTGGCTATCTTCTGTTAGTGGGAGGGGCTAAACAGATCAGGAGACATCTGCCTGTGATCTGTTCGGCACTGTGCTCAAAATGGGATCCTTGGTTTATCATTCTGCCAATAAGCCAGAATCATAGGCTAAAGTTTGCCTTATAAAGTTTGGCTTGATAAGAAAAGAGAAACCAGAGGTTCTCATCTCATTAAACTATAACAGTAAAGAAACCATGGAAAGAGGTCGTCTGGTTTGTTTAGACACCTCCACCAGCATAAGGAACCACATTTAGGTGATAAAGTAGCAGCATGTTTCCTTATCCCCACTATGTCAAATCTGAAGAACTTTTACTTTCTATTACATCTGAAGCATCTTTGAAATGTTAGCATCCATTTGGTCTGAACAGATACAAATACAGTAGTTTTAAAAAGACACTAATTGCAGTCCTATACAGTACAGTACTTGAAAGCAAGTCAGTTTTCATGCTCAATACGGTAGCTTCCTCCTTAGGAAACATGATTGGAACTACAGTAATACCTCGGATAACGTTTACCTCGGCTAACGCTAAAATCGCATAACGTTAAGTAATCTGGGGAGGAGAATTGGATCGAATAACGTTAAGGTCCTATGGGATGGATCGGATAACAACCGCTAAAGCCTGTGCAGTTACAATGTATCTCTATGGAGCTTTAACGTTATCTGATACATCCCATAGGATTTTAACATGCATCGGATAACACTAAAAATCGGATAACACCAAGACTTGTGGGACCAAGTATTAGTGTTATTCGAGGTATTACTGTACTGTATATGTTAAATAGCAAGAACCAAGCTGTCTATGACAATCAATGAAACATGTTATAATTGTGTAAAAGTGAAATGAAGTGATAAAACATAAGGAAGTTACAATCTGAACATAATGCATATTCTGAAATTACATGGTAAAATGACACAACTCTTCAAATTCAACTTTTTAAAGTATGAGTGACCAACCTCCTGAGGTCCAGGGGCCACACAATCCATCCCAAAATACTGAATGAGGCACTAACGCCCATGACGCCTCCTCCTAAAATATTTTCTTACGACCAGAGGGACATTATTACTGGAAAAACTCTTACATCCTTTATTGACAATTTTTCCCTAATTAAAAAATAGACTGCTGAGGTAAGGGGCGGGACTTTTGTATTTTGATGACTTCCAGCCCCACAAATAGAGCAGCCACCTTGGTGCTGTTCTTGCACAAAGATGCAGGGGAAGACAAGTTCTGACAGACAGCCTTTCCATGCGCATCTGTGAGTGGCAGTTAATCCTTGCAACTCCCACACTGTAGTGTGGCACTTTTCTTCCTGTTTAGCATGTGAATGACAGGGAGTTGAGAAAGCTGCTCTACTTCATGCCAATTTGAGTGCTTTCACTTCCATAATTTGGCAACTAATGGCAGCAAAAGTCCTTAAAATATGAAAGTCCCATTACCAGTGGGTGTGATAGTATGCCTCTAGAAAGCACAGAAGAATTTCCTAGGTTCCCAGCACTTCAATTTTCTTATTTTTTAAAAAAATCTTACAAGTATTTAGGCCCTGGGGACCACATCTAGTCCATGGTTTACATGTTGCCCACCCATTTTATAATTGCCAAGCAATACAATTTAAGATACAGTACAAGCCTACAGTTCAAACTATTATCCACACAAAACATGATCTACTTAAATCAGGGGTGGCCAAACTATGACTTGTGGGCCAGGTCCAGCCTGCAGCATCAAATAACCCAGCCTGTGCCACCCTTGAAAGTGGAAGTAAAATGCGCCCACACATGCACAAAACACTGCCATATTTGCAAGCATTTACAACAGCCACAGGTGCATTTATGGCAGCATTTTGTGGAAGCTTGGGTGTTTTACTTTCACTTTGGTGGGAGGAACCACGTGACCAGTCCGCACAAAAAGTTTGGTGACTCCTGACTTAAATCAAAGCACTGAAATCTGCTCATTTCTGTGGGATACAGATCAAGTAGCAATAGTACACCCTTGTTTTCTTCCACTCTATCTTAAAGAATTCTCCAAGAACTCTCAAGGGAGAATTCTCAAAGTTCCTGCCTTTCCACACCAATACATTTCATTCCCCTGAACAATATTTCCAGTTATCCTGGGGCAACTCTTTCTGTACAAAAAAGAAAGAATCCAAGTGCTTCCTGGGAGGTCCATTTTTGTGAGAGGTTTTCTGTGGGCAGAAACTCTGAGAATTTTAGGAGTTGAAGTCAAAAGAAATGACACATCCCTAGTAGTAAAACCACCAGTTCCCGGGAAATGGATGAACAGAATCTCAATACATCAATGCACACTATAAATAAGTAAGGAGGGCAGTATACAAATACAAATAAATAAATAAACAAATAACTAAATAAATAAATACCAGAACTAATGTTAATTTCTTAACCCATAGGCTAATTTCATGCAATATTGGTAGATTTTTCAAATTTTCGAGGCAAATATTATTTACAAACAGAATGAAATAGCCACCTATCTGCTATATATACCCCCCTGTTGTTATTCAGTTTAAATAGATATCTGATGTGTATGACATTGGATTTTGCAAAACATACTTATAATGTAAGATCAGGAATAGTAAACTGATGGGAATGTGGGAGAAGGAATAGAAGATAATCTAATTACTTTCTTATTGGACACACATACAGTGACAGCTGTACAGTGCAGAGAAAGGGACAATATCCAAATTCTCTGCTTGAGGTCTCAAAATGTCTGAAGCCAACTCTTTGCATTTATTTGTTGGTCATGAGCTCCAGAAACTTTTTTTAGAATTTAAACTGATCCCTCAGTTTTACTGATGACTCCCTCCATAAACAAGTACAAGAGAGTGAAAAGTATAAGGCCTCATAAAGGCAGTCTTAAACACATCCCTTCTCTTTTCCTTTTGATGAATCTTAATATTTCACAAACTTTTCTGTAAATTTTAGTTGTTAAAAAGTATTTAATTCAGCATTGCTAATTTTAAAATGCAGTGTTGTTGCTGTCCAGTCACACATTCGATTCCGACTACAAGGTAATAGAATTATCAGCAAATACAGAAAGTTTTATAACTCTTTTCAATGCAATTTGGCTCTGTTTACAATTTGGAGTCAACACAGCCGTAACATAGGAGGATATGTCAGTCACTCAGTACTCTGGGTAATGACTGCTAACTGACTACCAAAACAAAACGGAATGACCTTACTTCTCCCTTCAACTATGCAACACTTCTTCCTACCCTGTTATTCTGTTTGCACAAGTCAGTAATCATGCTTTAGAATATAACTAACAAAAACTGTTACACAAAACAAATGCACATTAAGTATTTTTCTCTCCATCTGAATTACTGAGCAAAATGTATTAATCTCACAGGTTTAGAAATCTGCAGAAACAAGTGGCTTAAGGGACCTGAACAAATATATTACAACATAAGGGTTTTTAAAGTTAGTCTGCTTTGTAAGATGTGAAGATTCTGTTAAACTGCTTACATGTGGTTGTGGTGTAGTAGCAGCAGGGTGGGAAGAGTAGTTAAACAGTGCAATCAGAAAAATGAAAAACAAAAAGTTGAAAGAGTGACAATGATAAAATGGTGTTGATATTCCTTTAAAAATCCTGGCACTGGGTAACGAAGACGTTTCTAAATAAAAAGTCAATTATCCTGATTCAAAATATAACTGAACTTCTTGGATAAACTAACTCAGCAGTTACGTATTTAATGCTTGTCACCATGTGTTGAAGTTTGTTTGAAAACAGCAACCTTAAAGTTTGTGGCATAGTGTTCTGGGAGGGTGAAATCTTCCTCTGCTGTTCTCTGGAATGTCTTTTTTTTTCTGATGCCAGATCCAAATCCATTTGTTCTGCTGCAGATACTGGCCAATTTTGTCCCATGTAAAATTCAATATATGTACTCATCTAACACACCTTTTTACCATAAGTGTATTTGACGGTTAGATACATTCTTACCAGGAAACATCTAACATTACCTTTAGGACTACTCTGTCAGCCTTGGACAGGTCACTTTTTTCTGTGAGGTTACTGTAACAGGCTATGTTACTTTTCTGTTAGGCTGACCAACCATTATGTACCTCTGTACCTGATGTGCATAAAATGATGCCATGAAGTCTCACTCTTATGTCTGACGAAGTGGACTTATCCACAAAAGCTAGCATCAAAACACAGCAGTTAGTCTTTTAAGGTGCCACCACGTTTTTTGTCTTTTTGTTTTGTTTACTTTCTGATAGGCTAACGTAGGCGATTCCTTGAGACTGAAAGGACTATGAGTCAAAAGTACAACCCTCTTGTGAAAAGTTCATGGAGGAAAAAGTGGCTTGTGGGAACTTTCAATTTTGTTCTGAGATGTTTACAAGGTGATCAAAGTGCATTTGAGTGAGCGGCCTTTTACTACTTGGCGTGAGCTTCCCCTCTTCTTGGGCTGTCCGGCCTTTTACAGGATTTACTCCCTTCCAGAGCAGCTTTCAAAAGCAAGGCAAACGAAGAGGAAAGTTTCAGAAAATATTCCCTTGAGGAAAGAGTGAGCCCTACAGGGCATGCGTCTCTCCGGCTGGCGAGGTCTACCCCAAAGGAAGGCGGCTTGGCTCCCGGCCCATTCCAGTGGGTGTAACGAGTGAGGCGAGACCAGAGCAGGCGGACGGACGGACGGACGGAGAGGAGGAGGAGGAGGAAAGGAGGAGGAGGAGGAAGAGGGAGGAAGGAAGGAGGGAGGGAGGGAAAAGGAGGGCGCCAACTCGCCAACGGCCCAGAACAATAGAAAGCGCCTCACTCACCGCACACGCAGCAGGAGAGCGACTGCCGGAAGTAGGGCAGCAGCTTGCCGATCTCGGCCAGACACTGCGGATCCTCCCCGGGGCCGTAGCTGAGCACCAGGCGACTGGCGGAGATGTACAAAGCAGTGGCATTCACCGGGTTCATCGCAGACGCTGAGGCCGACGGCTCCGGACTGAGAAGAAAGCGCGGCTCCGCGCCCGGGCAGGCCAGGCCGAGGGGCGGCGGCTGCACTCTTAGCCCCGCATCTAGGCGCCGTCACAGCCAGGGCCGCAGCCTGCTCCGGGGGGGCCCCCCCCTGCCTGACCGCCCGTCCCGCCTCGCCTCACTCCGGCCGGCGCCGGCAGCCTCCCCAGCGACTACTCTCGGCGGGCGGCCATCGCGGCCTGGCTCCTCCGCCCTCCTGAGGGGCGCCTCAGGCGGAAGGGAGGCCCCACATGGGGGGCGGGCGGAGGCCGGAGCCGCGAGCCCAGCGGAAGGCGACGGCCCGGGCCCGGCTCTGTGAGGGGCGGTTGCGGGGAGGGAGGGAGGGGAGAGGGAGGCGCCTCTCTCCGTACTTTCAGTGGAGCCGCATTACCACGGGGGGGCTTGCCGGGGCCTCTTCTTCCGCGGAGCCCCCGCGGCCTCGTCGGCGTCCAGCCGCTCCTGGCGAAAGAGCCCTCCGCCGCTCGCTCCAGCCCCAATGTCAATAGTAACCGTTAGGTCCAACCGTCACTGCGCAGCCATCACCGTGGCCGCCGGAGCGCCCGACTGCGCATGCGCGGCCATTCCCTCCCTCATCACACCCACCCCCACCTCCTCCGTGTCTCGCTGAGCACCCGGGCCGCTTCTTCTCCCGAGAGAGCCGAGAGGGGCGGGGCCTGGGGCGCCCCTCTCTAGGCCCGAAGCCTGGCCAGAAGCCCTCAGCGTTTACGCGCAGGGAGGGGGCGGGGCCTAATTGCCACAACGCTCCGCAAAACAAATACATCAAGCCGCTTGCGGCCTGGTCGTTCCTTGGCCAGGAACGCCAGCTCTAGTCTGTGAGAGACATTCAACTCCAGACGCTGACCTGATAATGTAACACGCACTGATAGTTCCATAAAATCTTTCTCAGATTATTACATTCTTGGCCTTTATTGTATTTTCTTGAACAAATATGTCGTGAAGTATCTAACCCTTGATATGATTGGTTAAAAAAATACCTATTTTGTTGGGAAATGGTGTTGAAATTTAAAACATCACTTTGCTTATCCCTTATGTTGTGTAAGAGGGGCCGGAGCGGTCCGGATGGGCTCCCTAATGATACCAATGGCTCTAGAGAGCCTCTCTAGCTAGAGTTGCCATAGCTCTCCCACAAAACTGGGACAGAAGTATATTTTGACAAAAAATGGCAGGTTATCTACAAAATAGCCTTTTTTTAAAAACAAACATAATGACAGCTATAAAACACTTTCACATTGTATCAATACATAAACGAATTTATTTACAACAGTTAATTCTTACTGTGAAATAATCTGTTGCACTTTTGAGATGTCGTGTCGTGGTCAACTCTTAATGTCCTCAGTTCCAGGAAACACTGGTGGTCATGTTTATCAGGCAGTGGTGTGAGGTGAAGACATTATGATTTGTCTCCAGGTGTACTCCCAACTCCAATGTGGCAGGAGATCGCTTGTTTGATGCGAGAATTTGAATTTATTTTAATGGTGTGTTATAATACACAACCAGTAAGTTTTAAAAATCCGGGCGTGATTTTTATTGAACTGGGCAGGACAATTTTTCTGACCTTGAGTCCGGTACAATCCCAGTTTTCCAGGACATATGGCAACCCTATCTCTAGCACTAGAAGGAGGGCCTTTTCCGTATCCACTCTCCGGCGCTTTGGAATCTCCTGCTGACTGAACTATGCCTCCAGTCAGAGTTATTAGCCTTTAGAAAAGCCCTCAAAACTTGTCTGGCCTAGCAAGTGTGGGGTGCTGCCTGTGGAGCAGCCCCCACCCCTGCTGGTTCATATGAATGGCCATCTGGGTTTTAGTTTTTAACTGTTGTGAATGTGGAGGGGTATGTTAATGATTTTTTATGATTTTAATTGTTATTGTGGGGATGCTTTTATTTTAGTACAGTAATACCTCATATAACATTAGTATCGAATAACACGAAAATCGCATAACATTAAGGAATCTGGGGGGAAGAATTGCATCAGATAACATTAAGATCCTATGGGATGCTTCAGATAACAACCGCTAAAGTCTGTGTGGTTACAATGTATCTCTATGGATCCCATAGAGGATCAGATAACACTAAAAATCATATAACACCAAGACTTGTGGAACCAGGTTTTAGTGTTATATGAGGTTTTACTGTATTCTTATTGGTTAGACTGTAAGCCGCCCAGAGTCGCCTCAGTGAGGGGGGCAGGCAATAAAAGTCAAATAAAATGTCTAATCTATTAATAAAGCATATCTGAGATTAAATAGAACAGAAAAAAGACAAAAAATGTTGTGACAATGCAAAAACCAACTCCTGTATTTAAATGTAAGCTTTTGTGGACTAAGTCCACTTCATTAGACTTGGTCCGCCAAAGCTCACATTTTAATACAGAAGTTAGTCTTTAAGACAGGCATTTGCAACCTACTGCCTGTGGGCCGGATGCGGCCCATGGAACCATTTCATGTGGCTCTCCACCCTTGTTCCTGCTACTGCTGCAAGTAGCAGAAACACCAAAAACACCGAAAATGTGGCAAAAACACGTTTTCACAAGATAACTCCAAAAAACGCATGAGAACTCACAAAAAATGCACAAAAATGTGCAAGAATGCACACGAGAACTTTCGCAGGATCACGTGACCGTCTGGGGGAGTGATCCGGCCCATAACCCGAAAATGTTGAGAAAGCTTGCTTTAAGGTGCCACAACATTTTTTGTCTTTTTTTTTGCTGTTTTGTTTTATCACAGATAGCTTGCACAGACTAACATGGGTACCACTTCAAGAAAAGGTAAAGGTTGCCCTTGCTCAAAAGCCAGCCGTATCTGACTCTAGGGTTCAGTGCTCATCTCTGATTATAGCCAATTAGCCAACGTCTGCATCTGCAGACATTTTTGAGGATATGTGGCAGACACAAGAATGCATGGAATGCTGTTTACCTTCCCACTGAAGTGGTTCCAACTCTTCATGACCCCATGGACCACTGTCCTCCAGGCACATCTGTCCTCCACCATCCTCCTCAACCCGCCCAGCTTTGTAGCTACTGCATCTACAATACCAACTTCTTGCAATTTCTTGCTTTCGAACTGCTAGATTGGCAGGAGCTGGGACAGAGATGGGAACTCACTCCATTACGCAGTGCCTGGAAATTGAACTCCAACCTTCCATTCAGCAAGTTCAGCGTCTTAACCGCTTGAGTCACTACAGTCCCACTTCACCACTTCAAACTTTTCAGTTAATAAAGGATGATGATGACTAATCACTCTGTACCTAATGTGTATAAATTGGTACCTGATGTGTATAAATTGGTACCATGAGGACCCACTCTTATGTCTGACAAAGTGGACTTTATCCATGAAAACTCATGTTTGAATACAGAGTTAGTCTTTAAGGTGTCACAACTTTTTAGTTTTGTTTATTCTGATATGCTTGCAAAAGACTAGCACAGTGACCACTTCAAAAATTTCAACTATAGTCGCTGAATGTCTCAAATGTAAATTGTGACATATGAATGTTCATGTCTCTCAGCATACGTTGAGTGCATGCCCTTTACCACTGAGGGAAATGTTGCCTCCTTGAAGATTGTGGTATTTTTGAACCGCAATCAGGCGTACCATGGCCAAAGCGACGTTATGCTGGCTAATTTTTTCACACTAGGTCAGGCAAAAAGAATGCATAAACACAATTATGACAGCCATGGTTGCTTTACAGCAGTGTTTTGTGCAAGTGTGGGTGCATTTAACTTCCAGGAGCAGTATGAGCCAGATTATTAGGTGCTGTAGGCCAGATCCGGCCCAGGGGCCATAGTTTGGGCACCCCTGAACTCGAGTGTGCACGTGTTTCAAAGGTTTTTTATTTCCAATAAGACAACATTCAAAATTATTAATGTTGCAAAAATGAAGGAGAAGAAGGTAATGTTACCTAAAAATCACTATCCCTTTATAATGTGGAGAATGCGTTTTAAAATTTAAAAGTTCGTCTGCTGGCAGAGCCCCCCAAGAACCACAGATTTAAATTTCAGACAAAAACAGCTTTGGTTTATTGATAAAAATAGCATTCAAGCAACAGAGGGGCCACTGCTGATCAAAACCTATAAATATCTCACCCGTTTTTATCTGCTAGAAAAATCTACGTGATGAACTTCCCTAAGAAAATTTGATGGGAGAGCTGCCTTGTCTCCCAAACGCAGGATCTATTATACTTTTCTGCTAATCTTTACGTACGTCTATCCGATTACCTATTGCTACATTAAAGTTTATACAATAAAACAAAAGGCCAGCAGTGGGGTTTTCTTTCATAAGTAAATAATTCAAACTTTAGTTACAATGATTTGTTAGCACCTCAGATTCAAGATACAATGGCAAGCACTTAAGCAAATAATGACATTGGGAGAAGGAAAATACTAAGCGGGGAAGGAGTGGGGTGACATTTCAATACAGTAATTTAATGGCAGTGACATGGCTGGTGGCTTCTCCTGTCTGGCAGGCATAGCTGTTATCACAGTGTACATCTGTTAAATATGGATTCCAGGGACAAAAGATGGGGGGGGGGGCGAGAACAATCCTTAGGTGATTTTCACTTGTGACACTCTTTTTTTTTTTTTTTTTATGTCCCAGGAAGCCTGGCTTTAGGTGAGAGGTCAGTTTAATTGTTTTCTGGGTGGGAGTGTCCAGGTGGCCTTTGTTAAAGTAAAATATTTTTAGAGTTTTTCTGCTTTAGAAGTACAAGCAACATACTAAGAATCACGTATGAATCAAAATATTACAAAACAAGGGAAATATCAAAAAGAACCTTTTATTAACGTATATATAAAGGGGAATTTAAGAGCCCCATTCATGATTTGCAGGACATCAGGAATTTCAGTAGAGTTCCCCACCCAGCTTTGTTACTAGCTAATCTACCACTGACTCCTAAGGCAATGTACATCTTTGCCTCAAGGTAAACACTCCCAGGACAGTCTGAAACATTTTATGGTATGAAGAGGAAATGAGATTCTGGTTTGAATTGAACAGTTTAAAGTACATTCTTTATTAATGTATTTGACATCCTAGGTATCACTGCTGATGAACTAGAGTGAAAGGGTTAAGTCTGTTGTGTCTATTAAAAACCAACCCTTGCAGTTATCTTATCTGCAAGTAATCATGGTATAGTGTGGTGTTTGTGGACATGTAAACTAATGAGAGAAGCATATTTTATTGAAAATAAAAGTATATATTATAATAATGTTAATTTCAAAAATAGGGTTACAGTAAGAACAGTAATAAAAACAGTTAGAATTCATACAGTATACAGATGAAGTCTTTTAAAAGCCTTACCTGATCTTGAGTGAAGATGCATATGGTAGGTCTTTAAGGCCAAGTTGAAATCCTGTAAAGATGGATCATTGCAGGCATTTCTTTTAGTGGTCTCCAACCTTCTGGATATGGGGGCCACATTATATGTCCAATGCCCAAAGAGAGCCTCATTTTAAATCAAAATGTAACAAAATTAGTAACCACCAATTTAAATTAAAAGTAAACATTCAGAGATCAGTGAAGAAATGTTAATCTGAATGCAGTTCAATTTGGAACAATATTTTACTATGGAATCCTTTTATCTAGCTATATGTGCTTACCAAGTCTGGCTGTTTTCTGTTAGTTCAGGCAGTAATGGCTAATTAAAGGTTTGTGACAGACACCCTTAAAATTTCATGTAAATGTTAATCTGTAAGTCTTAACCTACTATTAGGTCATTAGTTTAGATTGATGTTTGGTAGATCAAAGTCAGTACCTTTTCTTCATAGATGTCTCTGAGATGATTAATGGCTTGCAAACCTATTAGTTTCATTTGGGAAAAAATACTTGCACCTTCTGGCACTACTTCAAATGGATTCTGAAACATTTCCTTTCCATGCTTATTGCAATCAGTGACTCTGTTTTGAAATTCCACTTGCCTTGATGGGTGCATGTTCAGTATACATAACACTTTCAATCTTTTTTTGACAAAATATCAAGCCTTTTATTATCCTTTTCCTACCTTTCCCCAAAAGCAGACATCTCCTGTACCCATCTATGCAGCTACATTGTGTTACTTACCTATATAGGCATCAACATGGTAACACATGGAGAGGATGTGTGAAAAAGCTGAGGGATACAGATGTCTGCTGGCTGTTAAAAGCATCCAGAATGGCCAAATGTAAGAATGTAAGAAAGAGACAGGATAAGAGCAGTAGATACTACTTGAGACAGGAGGAACAGTGTGGGCCAGGGGGAAATGATTTGAGGAAGATAACAATATACAAGTACTGTAGGTTGGAAGGCAGGACAGAAAGCATTTGAGGGACGCATGTGGCTCATTGGTCTCAGATTGGGGACCACTGATTTATTGTCAGAGTTTACATGCAGAGACTAGGCCACTGCTGAGAAAGACCTGTCTGGACTCTGCAACCTAGTTGTTTTGGCAAGCATACAAACAAAGCCTCCCTTGTTTATATCAGATTGTGGGCAGGTTGGATGTGTGGTGGTCTTTCCATGTGAGCTGGACCCAAACTCTAGGGCTTTAATATAAATTTTAATATAAATTGCTGGGTAACTTACAGTTACCCAGCATTTTCTAGGTCAGTGGTGGTGAACCTATGGCATCAGTGATGGGATGTAACAGGTTCTCACCAGTTCGCCAGAACCGGTAGTAACTTTTCCCAGTGTCCCGGAGAACCGGCAGCAGCTTTTGGGGGGAACCACCTTCGGGGCTTACCTTTTCACTGGTTCCCCCACTGCGCATGCCCGCCAAGCACTTGGTGTGCATGCACGCCTACAGTGCTTGGCGCGTATGCACAACCTCCTTGCTGTCCTCCCAAGTGGAGAGGAGGAAGAGAGGCTGGGTTGAGGGGTATGTGCGTGTGTGTGTGTGTGCTTATTTTTATTTTATTATTTTATTTTATTTTCATTTTTTCTTTGGCCCCGTCCATGACATCATGATGTCATGACATTAGCTCCACCCACACTGTGATGATGTCACAGTGGGGTAGTAAAATTTTTGACATCCCACCACTGTATGGCATGTATGCCAGAGGTGGCACCCAGAGCCCTCTCTGTGGGCACCCATGCGGACGCCCCAGCGCAGAGTTCACCCCACCCCTCGCCCAGCAGCCAATGGGATCGTTTCCTCCCTCTCCTGCTGCTGTGTTGGCACTTTGCGTTAAATAAGTGGGTTTTTGGTTGCAGTTTGGGCACTCAGTCTCTAAAAGGTTCACCATCACTGTTCTAGGTGATAGTACAGTACTAAAAAGTGGTCCTTTCTTCTGGTGGAGCTTTGAAACTTCAGCTTGCTCAAGGCTGCACAGACAACAGACCATAATCCCTTCACCTATGTATGCTTCAAGTAATCTACAGTACTTCCATCTTAGAATGGATTCAATTTGTTTGCCTAAGAAATCCAATGTTTTTTTAACTCAATTTTTTAAATCATCATCATCAACAACAACTGCTTGGAGTTTAAAATGCAATGCAGAAATTGTATTTTAAAAGCTAATCATGTGGTTCCAAGTTGCAGTTTTACAGAGATATCTTCTTGGTACAACTGGCAGCAGCCTAGGTAGCCAGTTGCTCCCATTTGTTGTGGGGTAGATAGTGTGTTGTAATAGGACTCAAGAGTTCTGGGTTCAGATCCCTGCTTGGCTATGGAGACTTGGTGGCAGCAGTGATAAAGCCACCTCTTTAAGCAGAGGGTGCCAAAATTTACAAACATTTTAAGAGATGTTATCTATGTCTTACTTTTCAAACTTGAATTGTATTACCATAGCAGTGTGTAGTATGATGTTCACTCAAAAGAATTAATGCTAATTAATCATGAGGCAAGCAGGACAGTCAGAGAAATGGTGGAAGCATCGTTGTTGTTCAAGGAGTATAAGACCATTTTGAAGTGGTATTTGAAATTGATTACTACCTTTAGGGGACCTTAAAGGATGTGGTGTACCATAGAAAATCGGCTACACTGGCGGTACTTTGGGAAGGAATTAAAATGGCATGTGCAGTGATACAACATTGCTCAAGCAGTAGATCACCATGATCCGAAGTGTCTGGAATTAAAAAAAACTGACAGTAACTACCTTGAGCACCTCTTGTAATTACAGAAGTCAATTTTGACTCCTATTCATCTTCTTTTGTTATTGGTATATATTGAGTATGTATTACAATTTTAATATAGTTTTCTCCTTTCTTAAAATGTGTATACATTTTTGGGGGAGGGGTTTTTTGTATTTTACACACCTCAGCAACCCTAGTAGGGTTACTATAAATCGAAACTGACCTGACAATATATCACAGGCACAGTTCAACACATTTAGAGGGCTCCAGGTTGTGGAAGGCTGATTTATCATATTACTGTTCAGATTGTGCTGTTATTTCACTATTTAAATTTAAGTCTATTATTATTTCACTTATGTTTTTGAGAACAGTATATTGTAGATTGTGATCTGACAGTTTTGGATGAATATTTTTAAAAACTATAATAGTACTTTATCCTAAAAAATTTTTACCAGTAGGGTTCATAAAATATTATTGTAACACAGAGAAGCATACTATTGTAAACTATTCTTTTAGGCTATACAGTCCCTGTTGTGCATACTGAGAAATGGTCCACTGTTCTTAAATCATTATATAACCTTATAATTTTGGGTTAACATTAGTTTGTTCCTGAGTGATACCAAACATCCATCAGATAAATCAAGAACCAGCAAAGATTTATGCATGCTTAAAACCATTGAATGTATAAGTTTGTTTTTATTTCTGATTGGAATGTAGGCCTTTTAAAAACACTTTTGTGAAAAATATATAAACTGATGTGTTTCTTTGTTTCTTTTTTTAAATGGTTCTAAATACCTTTTTCCTATACACAGAAATATTGCTAGATATACTTCCATACACATTTTTCAAAATGTATCAATTGGTGGCTTCATTTTCACATTGATTAGAACATGTTTGTGCACATTTTTCAAATGTATTTATTTTTACATGCACATTTAAAAGTATACACATTTTCCAAACATTAGAACACCACACCGTGCTTACTGCCACTTACTGCCTGAGATGGAGACAGGGGAAAAGCACACTCAGGCTTATGCTAACAACTGTGAGTTGAGCATAACTGGGAGACTGCAGCTTTTCCTGCCAAAAAGAACATTTAAGGCAAGAAAAAAGACAACCTTTCCCCCTTCAGTGTAGAAGGACAGCTGCTATAGAGGATATGGTTCCCCACCTGCTATATGAAGAGTTGGCTTTAATTGCTAGTTTTTCTATGAGTGCAGAATGAAAAAGTGTAGCTGTCCAGAACTGAGCAATCAACCAGAGATTAAGGATTGCTGGGTTGTCTATGGAGGTGTGATATTTTTAATGGTTGTTGTATAATATATGTTATCAAGCAGCTATATTAGGAATCGTTTGATTAAAAATATAATATAAATTGACTGCATAAATATATACAGTACCTGGTTAACATATAGATAGCAGGGTATCAACTACTCAGTCAGTACAGTATCAATATATTCTACTTGCTGCAAATACTGAGCATTAGGGTTTCTCCCAATTATCAAAATAAATATGCAGTAATGCAAATATGTTCTGAATCAATCATTTGAAACTTGGAACTGGTTTATTCAAACTACTTTCAGAAATTTTTATTTAATTTTGGCTTGTTCTCACTAACTATCACTCAATCAACAATTCCCTGAACAGAGATTTGTTTAAAATAAGAACTGAGATATTCTGTTTTCTTCCTCACAGACATTATGAGGAAGAAAATAATGGAGTGTCAGGGAAGAGAGTCTGATGCCTTATCATTGCCCTAGAGCAGGGGTTCCAAACCTACAGCCTGTGGGTCTGCCCTGGCCCCCAATGCCATTCCATCTGGCCCATCACTGCCTCTGCCGCACCCGGAAATGGAAAAAGGTGCATTTATGTCAGCCATAAAATGTGCAAACGTGCCCATGGTTGTTGCAAATGTGGAAGTGGGCAATTTCACAACAGCCGTAAATGTGTCCGCCTCTGGGGGACATGGTTTGGCCCATTCAGCTCTCTGGGGGCATAGTCAGGCCTGCAGTGTAAAAAGGTTGGCCACCCATGCTCTAGAGCCCTACAGAATTTAAGAAACTTCTAGGGGAAAAGTGAGAAGCCTATGTTTGTCAAAGCTGGCATTAATCCTAATAAAGGGAAAATTGCAGATAAAACCAGACAATAATTTGCTAGCATATCAAAATTCAACTGGGTATTAAATTGTAAGTCCTTTAATTATTGCAATAATTCCAGGCAATATCAGCTTGTTTTAATTCTACAAGCTTTACTTACCTATATTCCTTCTATCTTTAATGTGCACAAAATACAGTACTTGAAAATTGTAAAACCATCCAAAAGACTTAAAACTATGAAGCCCTTAAGCTTAAATGCTTAAAATATATACAAATTGTATAATTTTCCTGCTAGTTTGACTATAATATTTTTTTATTCTATTGTATTTTTATGTAAGATTTATTAACTACATTGACCATTAATTTTATATTTATTCATGTTGTTATATGCTGTTTCCAATTGTATTTTGTATATTGTATGATGTTATGCTGTTACTTTTTGCTCATGGTGTATTTTGGTTATTGTATATCATTGATTTGCTGTTTATATTGTATCGGTTGTGTTTTATTTTTTATGATTTGTAAGCCGCCTAGAGTCGGGTTTTCCTGAGTAGGGCGGGATATAAATTTGAAATAAATAAATAAATAAATAAATAAATAAATAAATAAATAAATAAATAAATAATAATAATAATAATAATAATAATAATAATAATAATAATAATAATAATAATAATAATAATAATAATAATAATAATAATAATAATGATAATAAAAACTAAACTTAAGTTGTAGGCCTATATGTCAGAAGTCAATCCAAAATGGAGCAGCATAAAAGTACTGTACAATAAAATATCAAAAAGAATGTTCTAATTAAAATTTAAAATTGCAAGAGTTTTCTAGCCTATAAAAGTAAAACATTGAAAAGTGGTTACCTGTAATTCATCTCTTAAATACATATTTTAAAAGTGAAAAGTATAACAAATTTGGTTAAGGTTTTTGAAGTGGTAGCTGTGATAAGTCTATGCAAGCATATCAGAAAGTAAACAAAAAAATTGTGACACTTTAAAGACTAACTGCTGTATTTAAATCAGGGGCTCTCGACATTTTCCAGCCATGGCCTGGACCACACCCCCTCAGATAACTGAGCAGACCGGACTGATGCTGTAAAACACATCCACGGCTGTTGTAGGTGCATTTACGATGACCCCAGATTAATTTATGGCTGTAGTAAATGTGTTTACAATGGCCACAGACACATTTACGGCTGCTTAAATGCATTTATGCAGCCGTAAATGAGACTGCCGCCAATTCTGGCATTGGTGGGAGCAGCTAGAATGAGATTGGGGGTCAGATTATTTGGCGCTGTGGGCCAAATACAGCCTGCATGCCATAGGTTGTGAACCCTTGATTTAAATGTTAGCTTTCATGGATAAAGTGGACTTGATCCATGAAACATTAAAAAATAGGAGTTAGTCTTTAAGGGGCTATAATGTTTGTCTTTTTTTGTTTTGTTTACTCTATGATTTGGTTAAAGCGTATCCTTTAAGCATATGAAAAGAAACAGAATATTATTCTAATTTCTAACCCAACCAAACCAGTCTGAACCTGCAGAGGAAAATGCAGCAGCAGCAGTAGCTGCTGCTACTACATGGCTCCAGCGTATGTGGCATAGCATCATGGAGAGTTTTGTTGATCCTTATTTCCCTTATCATGGCTATCTTTTCTGGCTATTTTTATAGTCTTCTCTGCTTCACCAAGTATCAACAATCATTTCTGCAGGGCATGGAGATCTAGGGGCCTGTTGCACCAAATAAATTGTTAGATAGGAATTTCTATTTCTCTTGCACATTCTGTAACTCCAGAGGCCAGTAACTCAGAA
The DNA here is from genome assembly GCA_030440675.1 of Furcifer pardalis. Classification (NCBI taxonomy): domain Eukaryota; kingdom Metazoa; phylum Chordata; class Lepidosauria; order Squamata; family Chamaeleonidae; genus Furcifer; species Furcifer pardalis. The sequence goes on from CP126890.1 coordinate 247,327,558, forward strand.
TCTGGCAGACTGCCACAATGATATTAAACAAAATGTCTTGCAACATAAAGCATCTGGTCCAAAAAGTTTCTGGAAAACCAACATACTGGTGAATCACACCTGGAAAACCAGAATAATACAGCTACGGAGATTGCACGTTATCAGACCCGTATCCTTTGTTTATACTTTGTTATCATTTGTAAAACATGTTCAACTGTCAGGAATATTATAGCATATAATTTATTCAGATGGAGAACTAGCTAATTGTTTTGTAAAGTATTTGTCAATGTTGTTGCAACCTTAGAAATGGTAGTAGCAAATAGCACTCAGCATGCAATAACTTTTGCTTCCACTACTCAGCTGAACATTATACCTCAGCACAGTGATGGGCAGCAACAGGTTCACACTCCCACGGGAAGGGGGGAGTAGCAAAATTGGGTGGTCTCTGGGCAGGGGAGGGTAGTGAAATTGGGTGGACACGCCCACCTCCCTGCCCTGCCCCATCAGGTTTTGTCCCTGCAAGTGGTTCAAGGTCTCCCTTGCTCAAAAGCCAGTCATATCCAACTCTAGGGTGCAGTGCTCATCTCCATTTACAGTAAAAAAGCCAGTGCTGCCTGTTTGCAAATGTATACATGGCCAAATGGCAGGCATGACTAGATTGCCCATGATGTAGGCTCCACCCATGACATAAGCTCCACCCACTGTGTGGAAGCGAAAATTTTTGCTGCCCACCACTGCCTCAGCTGAACAAAATAGAGAAATCAAAATCCCCAGTTAGGGTCTTCATATATAACAAAGTCAATACAGCTTTGAAAAAAACTTTGATTCCCATCCAGGTTACAATGCTAAAGAAAAATAAAGTCAAAACAGCATTAAAGTTTGCATCTGTAAAGAAAAACACATGGGATATTTCAACAGTTATGAGAGTAAGCTGAGATGTAAAGGTAAAGGTCACCCTTGCTTGAAAGCCAGTCATATTCGACTCTAGGGTTCGGTGTTCATCTCTGTCTACAGCCAAAGAGCCAGCACTGTCTGCATCTGCAGACATTTACATGGTCATGTGGCAGACATGACTAGACACCACTGTTTACCTTCCCACCAAAGTGGTACCTATTTATCTACTTGCAATTTCTTGCTTTTTGAACTATTATGATGGCAGGAGTTGGGACAGAGATGGGAACTCACACCGTTGTGCAGCACTCTGGTCCTGAACTGCTGACCTGCCAACCTTCCAGTCATCAAGTTCAGCGTCTTAACTACTAAGCCACTAAAGTCATTCAACCAATAGGATGATAAACGGTACAAAGTTTAGAAGAAGAATAAAAGTACAGTAAAACCTTGCATAAAGAGCACCTCGCTTAGAAAGTAACTCGCTTAAAGAGCAGAATTTTCTCTGAATGGTCGCCTCACTTAACAAATAAAACCAACCAAAAACTCGCTTAACAACTAAATCACAGTTCGCAGTCCCCTCCCAGCCAGAAGTCACAATTAATCACTTACAATGGTGTTTCGCTTAAAGAGCAAACTCATTTAAAGAGCAATCCTGTCGAACGCATTATGCTCTTTAAGTGAGGTACCACTGTAAAGTGTCTATAAACTGGAATGACCAGCAAGCTCCAGAAGCAGCGGAGAAGCAGAGAAAGAAAGTAGCAACTGGCTGTCTCTAAAAAATTGGGGCCGAAATAAAGAAAAATAACCCAGATCAAGTGGTCTTGATCATTCAATGCCAGAAAGCACTTGAATAGTTAACACAGCTGTTATATCTAAAGAAAGACCCTATGATTAATTGAAAGATGACTGTATGAATTCTAGCAGCAGTGGTGGTGGCAGCAACAACAAGTCAAGAGCATACAAAAGAATGAAAAAGATAAGAGTATGTCTGAGGCTGTGTAAAGCTCTCCTCCAGCATCAGGTTTGAAAGAAATCATTTTCCCTGTCAGCTTTATTTACTGTCTGTCTTTCACACCTATACATAGTGACTGGGAATACAAGAGTGTGAATGATTGTTCTGACTGTCCTCTCATTCATAGGATCACCATAAATTGGAGACAACTTAACAGCATATAACATCATTTGTATTTACAGTTTATTTTAATTTGTAATATTTTTATTAGCACCTAGAACGAAACTACTGTACCTTAATCCTGCCTTGCCAATACTGAAATAATTAACTGTTAGTTTGTTTCCATCCACAATACAATAAGCTAGTTTCAGGCAATAAAGTTGCAAACAATTCAAGATAAGAGTTGCATGAAGGACTATCCTCTGTGATCAGATTGATCTTAGTTACTGAGGCAATATGGGTGACAGTGAAGAACAATCTTTTTCTGACTTCAGTTGAGGAATTCTCTCTCTTCTTAGCTCTGAATTGCTGCCTAAAAATCTTTTCCTAGGCATGTAATCAGCATTAGTTTCGTTGTATGCTGCTGTTTGATTTTTTTCTGCTGTTTTAATTCAATCAATTTTTATAATGGTTCTAGACCAGCATAGTACTATAAAATGATACAACACTGCTCCAATTAAAGTAAATCATTATACAGTCAAACCTCGCATAAAGAGTGCTTCGCTTAAAGAGCAGAATTTTCTCTGAATGTTTGCTTCGCTTAACAAATAAAAGCAACCAAAAACTTGCTTAACAAATAAATCGGTGTTTGCAATCCCTCCCACAATTGGTCATTTACAATGGTGTTTCGCTTAAAGAGTAAACTCGTTTAAAGAGCAATCCTGTGGAATGCATTATGCTCTTTAAGCAAGGTACAACTCAATGGTGTTTCACTTAAAGAGCAAACTCGCTTAAAGAACAATCCTGTGGAACACATTATGCTCTTTAAGTGAGGTACACTTGTAATCCTAACTATAAGAAAGACTGCTGGAGATGCAATGAATATCCTGGGGGATACTTTCATTTATGGTGGGAGTAGAAAAAGGTGAACAAAACTTGGATATATGTTTTTGAAGAAGCAACTAAAATAATATCACTTTGCATCTCTGCATGTCCCAGGATAGCTTTGATTAACGAGTTGGGTAGACTTAAGGTGGAAAAGCATAAGAAAGAGATGGTGATGATGGTGGTGGTGGTGATGACAGCAGCAGCAAGAATAATAATTGCTAAAAATTGGAAAGTGTATTGATACTTAGGATTGGAGGAATGGTACAAAGAATTGTGGAATATGGTGATTTTGTTCTGGAAAAATCTAAAGGAATCAAACCTGGATATGAATATATGACATTTTGGGAATAGGGGGAAAGATTTACCGTATGTAACTTATATAGTTAAACAATAGTTTCAGATAGGAAGTATGCCCTCCAAGTGATGGGTTCACATTGTATAGTATGTGTGTAAATGTTTTATTTTTATTGTATTTTTAAATGAAAATTTAAATACAACTGTTTAAAAATTAAAAGGAGGGTACAGTAAAACCTCATATAACACTAAAACCTGGTTCCACAAGTCTTGGTGTTATATGATTTTTAGTGTTATCTGATCCTCTATGGGATCCATAGAGATACATTGTAACCACACAGGCTTTTGCGGTTGTTATCTGAAGCATCCCATAGGATCTTAATGTTATTTGATGCAATTCTTCCCCCCAGATTCCTTAATGTTATGCGATTTTAGTGTTATTCGATACTAATGTTATATGAGGTATTACTGTATTTAAAATATATAAAGATACTTAACGAGTAATAAAATTACTATTCAAGATTAATAATGTTACAACTACAGTATTACTAAGCCTATGAAATAGTGCTAGTAGTTTATTAAGCTGAAGGACCTGTTAGGATTGTTCTTTTGATCTTACATGCTGTGGCACAGAACCTGGCAGTGTTGTGGGCGAAGGTGGGCCTTTCATCAGATAGCACCCAGTGGGTGTATGTGCTGTCTACTGTTTTAACTGAATTTAAACTAATTTTAATTAGATTTATTAGACTCTCTGGCTCATGGTTCGAAGACTCAAACTTTTAAATTAATGTCAGTTACTGCTGCAAATACAATGTGTGTATGAACTATGAGTAAACTCATACTGTGTAAGGGATAGTGCTCATTATGCATACCAATGTATTATATTTAAAATATCTCAGTAAGCATTGTGATCTGGATCAGAGCTCTGGCCAGTCCACCTTATAGTGAATGAGAATGACAATAGCAATGAAGCATATTCTGGAGGGCCAGTTTCCTATAATCTGAAAACAAACATTCTGGTTCTTAATGACTCACACAGACAGAGCTTGACTGGACTGTGTTATTCTTAAGCCTTCCTCATTTTTATGGCATATTCATGTTGTTGAAATTCTTAAAATGAAAAGATTTATTTTTGTTACACTGCTCTTTTTGCTATTTAATTTTTCAGATCCAAGTTTAGATTTTATTGGCATGCCCTTGATTTCAATGTTTATAAATTACTATTTTAAATGAATAGTGGTTACTTTGAATTTTATGCAGTCTTGTGGAGAATGCATCTTGAAGAGTACATACAACTATGTGTTAAAATAATAAATTAAAATTTGGAATATTAGGTGCCCCAGCATAGGAACTAACAACAACTCTACTATGCCTTTCAAGGTGAAATATTAAGAAGTGGCTTTAGTTGGCCTAGTGAGGACTCAACCCCAGGTCTTCTGCAATCCTACTGTGTCACTCTGTCCATTACACCATCTGAAAAGCAAAACTTTCCCGCAATTTGAAATAAGGTTAGGAAGAAACTCTTCTAAGTTGTATAAAATTGGACTGCTTCTAAATATCTGCAGTGGTAACAATGTTAGTCTGGAAACATACCAGAGGGTAAATAAAACAAGACAAAATACATTGTTGCACCTTAAAGACTAACTGCTGTACAGTACAGTATTTTAATATTAGTTTTCATGGATCAAGTCTACTTCATCAGATACAAGAGTGAGACTTCATGGCATCCAAAAGGAAGGACTTGGTGCTATGCCTGAGTCACTCACACCATTGTAAACTTTCAAACAGCATTGTCAATAGATGCTAGGTCTAAAAGGTAAACTCATTAGCAAATGTGTAATGTCACAATGTTTGTTTTGCATTCATCTGCCACATGACCACGGAAACATCTGCAAACGCAGACAGCTCTGGCTCTTCGGCTACGAAACAGGTGAGCACTGAACCCTAGAGTCAGATTTTTGTTGTTCAGTCGCACAGTCGATTCCGACCCTCTGCGACCCCATGGACCGCTGTCCGCCAGGCACTCCTGTCCTCCACCATCCCCCTCAACTCGCCCAGCTCTGCGCCCATTGCCTCTACAACACCATCCAGCCATCTCATCTTGGGCCGTCCCCTTCTTCTTCTGCCCTCGACCCTTCCAAGCATCAAGGCTTTCTCAAGTGAATCCTCTCTTCTCATTTGATGTCCAAAGTACCTTAGCTTCATCTTTACTATTTGACCCTCCAATGAGCAGTCAGGTTTGATTTCCTCTAAGATTGACCTATTTGTTCTCCTTGCTGTCCAGGGGACTCTCAAAACTCTCCTCCAACACCACATCTCAAAGGCGTCTATTCTTCTGCGGTCAGCTTTCCTAATGGTCCAGCTCTCACAACCATACATTGCCACAGGGAATACCATTGCTTTGACCACGCGAATTTTTGTTTTCAATGTGATGTCTCTACTTTTCACTATGTTCCCCAGGTTTCTCATTGCTTGCCTCCCAAGAATCAGATATGACTGGCTTTTTTGAGCAAGAGTGACCTTCTCCTTACTAACCATTTGCAACTTAACAGGGCCAAACTCCACAGCAAATCTGTATACCAACCAGGAATTTTCTATTATTACCAGTTGTAAAAGCCACATTAATTGGTAAACTTATCTGTTATGTTAACCAGCCATTGTGCACCTCTGTACCTGACGTGTATAAATTGATACGATGAAGTCTTACTCTTTACGTCTGACGAAGTGGACTTGATCCACAAAAACTAACATTAAAATACAGCAGTTAGTTTTTAAGGTGCCACAACGTTTTTTGTCTTTTTGTTTTCTCTTTGATAGGCTTGTAAATAGCAGTTCTCTACCTAGACTCTATATGTGTTCCTATAATAACGACAACAAAACTCTTGCTTTTAATCTTTATTTCTCACGCCCGCTTGCCTTTTTAACTTTATCGAAGAGTAAACAAGGCGCCACAGCGCTTTAAAGAAACCTATTAGCACAGCAAGCTTCGAGCGCCCCCTGCTGATCAGTTTAATGAGTTAACTACCGCGCCCATCCTCAAAACAGAGACTATTAAGGGCAAAAACGTCATGACGCAGGCCTAGTGACTACTACCCCGCAGGAAAATGGTGAAGGAAACGCCCAAACACCCCCCCTCCCCTTAACTAAAAGCGGAAGTATCACGTCGTCCACTACTTCCGCCTGGGAGTCCTGCGCGCGCGCAGCGGGCCAACGGCGGGTGCGCGAGGCCAGGAAAGTACAGCGCGCTTGCGTCACGCGTTATTTTTTTTTTGGGTGCCCGGGGGGCGGGGCTCGTTGTTGCCTGCGCAGTGCGCGCCCGCGGTCGGCAGGAGGCGCGCTGGGTCTGGTTGGCGGCGGCGGCAGCGGCTGCGCCATTGGCGGGTAGGAAATGCCGCCAGATGGCGGTTTAGGATTGCGACTCTACTGAGGTGCGGCCCCCCCCCCCGGCGCCCGCCCGCCCGGCACCTCCGCCGCCGCCTCTTCGCTCCGGCCCGCCTTGGCCCCGGCCCGCCTGGACCCCCTTTTCCCGTGGCACCGTCGGATCCCCGGGGGGCGTTGGATTCCCGTTGAGGTGAGAGAAGCCAGGCGGGAGGGAGGGGAGCTGTGAGAGCCTGAGATCCAAGATGGAGGCACGACGAGGGGCGGAGGCAACGGCGGCGGCAACGGGGCCCTCTCACACTGACTCGCTTCCCTCACGCACACTCACTCTCTCCCCTCACACACACACACACTCGCCGCTCCGCCGTTTACACTCTCGGGCCGGCGGGCGGGAAATGGAGCCAGGCTTTGAGGGAGGTGGTGTGTTTGCTCTTGGGCCGAGGCGGTGTGTGTGTGGCTCCTCCCGGTTGGCGGCCCTCTTGTCTCCCCCCTCCCTGCAGGGCCGCCGGGGTGACAATGGAAGGGCGGCGGCGGCGGCCCCACAGGGCGGCCTCGCCTTTCTTTCCCGGCCCCGCCGCCACTCGCGCCAATGGGCCCGCCGCCGTGTGTGTGCCCGCCCCCGCACGACGGAGGGGGCCCGCCTGCCGCCGCCTCCTGCCCGAGCGCGCCTGCCTTCTTCTTCCCTTGTTCTCCTGCGGCCGAGCGGCGGGAATAAAATGCCGCCCTCGTCTCCCTCCCCCCCCCTCCTCACAAAACCTCCCTGCCGGGGTTGTGTGGCGTTACCGGTGGAAAGCTGCGGGGGGGGGGAGGGAGAAGAAGAAGAGGACGGGAGGCGGCGAGAAGGAGGGGTGTCGGGGATCTCTAGGCACGGCGTTGGTGTCCATTCACTCTCTGGGTTGGTTTTTTTTTAAACCCACTCGTTGGGCCAAAGGATGGCGGAAGGGGAGAGGCCGGTTTGGGGGGGGGTAGCGGTGAGGGGGCTGACTTTTCCGGATTTAGAAGAGCAGAGAGTAAACAAAACAAAAAAAAAAGGACACAAAACGTTGTGGCACCTTAAAAGAGTAACTACTGTAACTACGATGAGAAACCTGGGGAGCATAGTGAAAAGTAGAGACATTAAATTGCAAACAAAGATTCGCATAGTCAAAGCAGTGGTATTCCCTGTGGCAATGTATGGTTGTGAGAGCTGGACCATTAGGAAAGCGGAGCGCAGAAAAATAGACGCCTTTGAGGTGTGGTGTTGGAGGAGAGTTTTGAGAGTCCCCTGGACAGCGAGGAGAACAAATAGGTCAATCTTAGAAGAAATCAACCCTGACTGCTCCTTAGAAGGTCAAATAGTAAAGATGCTAAGGTACTTTGGACATCAAATGAGAAGAGAGGACTCGCTTGAGAAAGCCTTGATGCTGGGAAGGGTGGAGGGCAAAAGAAGAAGGGGGCGGCCCAAGATGAGATGGCTGGATGGTATTGTGGAGATAATGGGCACGGAGCTGGGCGAGTTGAGGGGGATGGTGGAGGACAGGAGTGCCTGGAGGACAGTGGTACATGGGGTCACAAAGGGTCGGAGTCGACTGTGCGACTGAACAACAAACTGTACTATATTTTATATTTATTGATGCACTCAGGTCTCAATCTTATGTCTGACGAAGTGGACTAGATCCATGAAAGCTCATATTTAAATACAGGAGTCTTTAAAGTGCCACAGTGGTTTTTATTATCTTTTTGTTTATTCTCTGATATGCTTGCACAGGCTAACATAGTGACCACATCAAAAATTTCTACGATGTTTTCTGTATTTATGTACTGTATTCTATGTCTGGTGAAGACTTGATCCATGAAAGTTCACATTTAACTAGAGGAGTTAGTCTTTAAGGCCCCACAACTTTTTGGGTCTTTTTGTTGTTGCTTTGTTTAATCTCTGATGTGCATGCACAGACTAACACTGCGCCCACTTCAAAAATTTCTACTTTTGTTTTCTGTATTTATGTACTGTATTTTATGTCTAGCGAAGTGGACTTGATCCATGAAAACTCACATTTAAATAGAGGAGTTAGTCTTTAAGGTGCCACAACTTTTTATGTTTTTTTTTTGTTATTTTGTTTAATCTCTGATGTGCTTGCACAGACTAGCACAATGACCACTTCAAACATTTCTACTGTATTTTAATGTTACCTTTTAGCTTTAGTGGATTTCACAGCCTTACAGTGGCTTTTGCTGAGTTGGCAAGAGATGGAGAGGGCTGAGCCCCCTAGTTGGGAAGTGGGTTTACAGAGTGTGGAAGGAAGAGCTGAGCATAATTAGGCAGAAGGTCCTTTATATAGGCAGGTTATGTGGTTAGGAGTGGTGGGGGTAGAGCAAGGGTGATGGCTTCAAGTTGTTGAGTTTGGAGTTGGTGGAAAGTGGCACTTTACATGTTGTGCTCTGAAAAAAAGTGACTGATAGGTGGCCGCATCAATAGACTACTGAGGACCAAGATTACTTTGGATCTTTAAACATTTGCCTTGTTATTCCTTGGTACAATATAGAGTCTATCCAGGAAATTGTATTAATTTGAATTTCAGTGTTCTTGTAGTGATCAGATGTCTTGGTAAAGGTACCTATGAACTGAAGACCTTGGGAGGGATAGTTGACATTTGTCAGTGTTATTTAAAGTTTTGAGTAGCCACTGTCTTCTTGAAGAGATGGGTCTGAGGCAGGTTGACTCGCAACATCCATTTACGGTATTTCTTTTAAACAATATTTCAACCAAATACCAAAGGAGCATCCATCTCTTTAATGTTATAAATATTAATGATTCTCTGTTGTTATTTTTTTAACAATCAGCTTTGGATGGTTTGTTTTTATTATAACTTACTGGTTGAGTGAAGGGTTTTTTTTTGCAAACTTTCTTTAGTCTCTTTTATTGCAAGTATTGGTGAAAAGGACCTTGGATAGATTGATACGTTATACTTTTTTACTTCTCTCTGAGAAATAGATAGTATACTTTCTGTTATTTTGCTAGTAGCCTGTTAAAGCAAATGAAAGTGATATGCCAAATGAATTACAAGAAATGCTCTTGATCTAGAATGCTTTCACCTAGCCAATCAGGACTGTTGACTTCACTCTGGAATTCTGTAGTAAATATGTGCAACTACTTAATAAAAAAATAAACTCTTTTGTGCTGTGTTGTTATAGTCTTTTAGATTGTTTGGGATAAATAAATACTATTACAGGATAATTTACATATGTTTGCTTTGAAGTATGTCCCACAGAATTAAATGGAATACTGTATACAGTATTCTCACAGCTGTATTTAAAAAATTGGTACTCACTTTCTGAAGAGTAAGCCCTCTTAAATTCACTGAAGCAAACTGATCATTGTGTTGTCATATACTCAAAGAACTGACAATCATTCAAGATGTAGCAAGTGCTTTTCATAGTTTCTCAAATGCCATCCTGATTGAAACTGGAGGCCTCAGATTAAGGATATTGAGAGTACTGTATTGTACATACTTCATTTTTGAGTCTCTAGAGGGTGGGGGAAGGGCTACATTACACTTAGTCTGCTCCACTTCTTCCGAACACATGAAGCGATCTATTTGCCCGTATAGTGAAGTGTCTGATGAGGTCACTTCACCATGTGTGCAAACAATACACTTTTTGTTTACAGAGGGAAGGAAAGTTTATGTCTCCCCCACCCTTTTGCTAACCTGTTGCACCACTGTATCAGCAAGGAGGGAAAATATTTCTCTTTGATCACTTATCAAAGCCACAGCTGACAGTGAAAGGCTGCAACTTCAATTAGCGCTCAAAGGGGAAAGTGAAATTTATATTTTCCCACCTCTTTGCCAATCCAGAGCAACAGTGGTCTGCAAGAAGGAGAAATTACACTTTTTTTTCCTCTGTAAAGAAGAAGGGAAACTGTAAATGTTTGGTATGCTTACAGGCTTGTTAGCGCTGTCAACAGACTGGATGTACACAGAGTAACAGTAGTGGCTTTATGCTGTTCGATTTGGAGTTGGCCCAGAGGCACTGGAGATGTTGTGTCTCCCAAATCCAGTGGCCTTAAAAAGTAGGCCCCACCCCCTTTGTGAGGGTTCTAAAAAATGCTAAGGGGATGTTGGGCACTCCAGTGTTTGGAAAATGTGAATGCAGCACATCTGGGAGGACCCCTGGGATCATGAAAAACACTGTAAGTGCTTGTTTAGATTTGCTGTGAGCCTTCTGTCCATAGTGGCGGCAGCTGCAACTTGATCCAAGCATATATTTTTCCTGCCCCAGGGTGCTGGGAGGCCTGGTCTTGGAGGCTGGCTGGGCTTGGGCTGTGAATTTGTTTAAGGTGGTTCCCAGCTTGCCATGAAGTGACCCACAACATTATGATCTCGGAGCCCTCTCCTGCTGCACATATGAAATGAGACATGCAGAATTTAACATCAGGACTGCAATGGGCTGCTGCAGCCTTGAGGATATTATCAAGGTGTGTCTTCACAGCCAGTCCATCTGACATGGCCTCTTCTCCTCTATGGCTGTTGGGAATCAGAAAGTTGTTCCTCCTCCGCTCATTTTGCCATTGGCTCAATATGATGGTTTTCAGTGGCATTTCCTTTACTGAGGGGACCGTCGCCCCACCTAAAGGGGCTCATCTGCCTTAGCCATTGGCCCCTTTGGGGTGTCAGGTTATTTACTGTCGCCCAACACTTGGCGTTGAGTAGTTGACTGTACAGTCTACTCTACTACCATAGTGGGATGTCTAGCCAGACTAGCCCCAGGTACCTATTGTACTGATAACAATAGCTCAGAAAATGAGTTAAATTTCATGCCTATTAATTGAATCTTGCTCTCTTCCACACATCCCCCCCATACCTTTAATGGAAGTGGGTGTTTTATGTTTATGTTTGATACTGTAGGGAAGAAAAATAAATTTCTTTGTTACTATTGTTGATGGTTTCTTTCTTTTTAAAAACCTTTTTACCTGCTCCACATAAACTCGCAAAACCAAAGAGCTTCTGTCCATATAGTTCAGGAGATTATTGCTCTATTTGTTGCAATTACAAATAAAAATTATGATAATTTTATGCCAAATCAAATTTTATGACAAATTGTCCATAGTCATGTTTTATGTTCCTAAAGTAACAGTGATTCTCAATCTGTTTTTTAAAAGGGCTAATGTTGCATTTTTTTCCATCCCCCCCCCCCCAAAAAAAAAGTTCCTCCTGGAAAAAATGGTTTCTCCCCATAGCTTCAAAATTTCTGGAAATTTAACATCTCTAGTAACATCCTTCTTTATATATTTTGTGACTGCTTATTAACTTGAGAGGGTTTTTTAATTGCCTTGCCGTCTAGCTGGGTTTCAAAAAGTTTAGGATATAGTAAAATGGCTAGATGTATTTTTAAGGTCAGTGTATTTAAATTCTATAACAAATTTTGCATTACTTATTATAGTATTAATATCAACACAGTAATCCAGGAATTGGAAAAATCATCAAGTATAAGAGACCAAGGCCATTCATGCTGTTGTATCCCAGATTACCATGTAGGAGTGTGAAAGCTGGACAGTAAAGAAGCCTAACAGGAGATAAATTGATTTGTTTGAAAATGGTGCTAGATATTTGTGGATATTCCCGACTGTCAGAAACATAAACAAATGGGTCCTAGATCAAATGAGGCCTGAACTTTGGAGGCAAAAATGAGGAAGCTGCACATATGAGAAAGCAGGATTCTCAGTCAAAGATATTAGCAGTAGGAAAGGTTAAAGGCAGCAGAAGAAGGCAACCAAGATGTGAGGTGGATACTCCCTAAAGGATGTCACAGCCCTGATTTCACAGGAGCTGAACAGGATACTTAAGAGACCGCATCACCCTAAGGACATCTGTCCGTCCCACCAGAGCGGACTGGAGAGGCTCTCTGGTTGTACCATCGGCTAGAGAGACGCACCTCTCTAGCACTAGAAGGAGGGCCTTCTCTGTGTCTGCTGCAGCCCTATGGAAACCTCCTGCCAAGTGAGTTGTGCCTCCAGACGGAACTGCTGACCTTTAGGAAGGGTGTTAAGACCTGGCTGGCAGGGCATGTGTGGGGTATGGGCCAGAGGCTTGCCTCAGTTTGTTGGCTCATCTAACCCCTCCATCTCTATGTGACTTGTTTAATCTCTTTTAATTTTTGTAATTTTTAAATCCTGTTTAATACCATTTTTATACCATGTGTTTACTGTTTTTAAGTGTTTTAAAAGTTTGTTAGCCACCCTGGGTCTTTGTGAGGAGGGCAGCATAAAAGTTTGATTGCTGCTTAAAGGTCCCTAAAGAGTCAGTCACACACAGCTCCCCAGGTAGAACGTTCCATGTAGCCAGAGCAGTCACTGAGAAAGCCCCCCGACAGGTAACAAACCTTCTAGCAAACCTGGGAGTTGGCATGTGGAGTTGAGTTGTAAGAGAAGAGCAGGTGAACTGGGCCTGATTTCTGAGGGGTAGATGCTCCGCCAAGTAGGAAGGTCCCAAACCGTTTTGGGCAGGGGTGGGTGCCCAAACTACGGTCATCGGGCCAGATACAGCTCCTGAAGACATTCCATCAGGCCTGTGATGCCCTTGCCAAACCAGGAAGTGAATACGGATGCTTCTGAGCATGTGCGGATGCATCTGTATTTACTTCCTGGTTTAGCATGGATGTGCTCACACATGTGCAGAAACATCCACGCCGAACCAGGAAGTAAATATGGCTACTATCGTGCATGCACAGAAGCATTTGCGCCGAACCAGGAAGTGAATATGGTTGTGTATGCCCAAACATGCCCTGTTCCGTGAGCATTTTGTGGCCCACTTAGCTGTTCTAGGGGCGTGGTCAGCCCCCTGGCCCAAAAAGTTTGGGCACTGCTGGTTTAGGGCTTTAAAGGTTAGCACCACCACCTTGAACCTGACACAGAACACAACGGGAAACCAATGCAATTTTGGCAGGACTGGGGAGATATGTACAAATTTTCTCGCCCCAGTAACCAGCTTGGCAGAAATAACTACAATTCAGTTTAAAAGTTCCTAAATAGGAAGCTGTGCTAGTGTGATCAGCAAGAGCAACATAGTCCAACAACATGGAAGGGAAGTAGGGAGGAGAAGGTTGTGGGAAAGACTGAAGTTAAAAGAAACAAAATTACAGTTGAGCTTTACAGATGTTTTAAATTAATCATCAAGGTTTGTCTTACTGTAGGCAAAATTGAAAATCATGCTTGTAAGCATTTTGACAAATATGCCCCATGTGAAGTCAAAAATGTGGTGTGTTGCCATCTAAAACAAAGAATAGATTTGCAACTCTCCTCATTCACCCAAATGCCTTGTTATAATTTCATCTGTTCTACTCAAAACATCAATTAGAAGGAGCATGTGGAAGTACAGTCTGATCCTGATAAAAGAGTTCTGCAGACCCACCGCTTCAGTCCACATGTGTCACAAGTTCCATCTGCCTTACTACATGTAATGCATGTCTCTGATTCTTTTTTCATGTCAAGATCAAACTTTGAACTGCCAAAATGAAGCCACTTTTTTGGCTTTGTTGTTGGCCAAACTTAAGTCCTTGTCAGTGCATGTTTCTGGCAGTAATTGGCAGATCAGTAAATGAGCTGGATTTTGTATCTCTCCACATTCACAGAGCCTATTGTTGTCTCTTAGCAGCCCTCACTTGAGCATATTGGTCTTACATTTAGGCACTTCAACCTTCAACATATTCAAAGTCCTCCAAGTGACGTAGAGGAGGTTGAGTTCCTCAGCTATATCCTCCTTTAATGATGTTCTTCACAACGAGCTTTTCCCTCCATCTTCTAATTTGTTTTTGCTCTTGTGTATCATCAAGAATGTTTGTTCTTGCCATATAGCGATTCCTGGATCTGAGCCAGTGGACTTGAGGCTCATATCCGTTCAGAGGATGTTGAGAAAGGTCCCTGATTAAAGACATGGAAACATAGCTGGCAGTCCCCTACTGTAAACATTTATTGTGCATATATTTCATCTTTGTGAAGGATGACCGAGTTTTCTTATTCAATCCTCATAGCTATTATGTGAGGCAATTTAGGCAGTGAGGTAGCTGTTGGATTATAATTACCCAGTGAGTGATAGTTTAGAGAGCCTTTGAACTTCACTCACTCAATTCTAAATTAGGTGCTCTCTATAATTATAAATTAGTACAGAAATAACAAAGCACATATCTTAAAGGGATAATAAAACAATCTTATGAAAGTATTGATGGCTTAATTCAGTGATTAACTGAACAATCAGCAGTAATTACAAGTAGTTATGTTACTTCAGAGTAAGATTAAGCAGGTATGTTCAAAAGAAATTACTTGCATGCTTAAATTTATAAGCTTTGGTAAACAGATACAATTCTAACAGAATAATTTAATACATTTACCGTATGTAATTAAATATAGCTGATATGAATGAATATTTCACTTACACATAACTTGAATGCATAGGTTTACAAATGGACTTATAATATTGAGGCATATATGACCTTTAATAACAAAGATGACATCAGTTAACCTGTGTTGCCTGAATAAAGGGCAAGGAAACAGAAGAAATATAACAGAATAAAAAGTATAATGTTTAGCCCGTTAGACATTACCGCTGCTACATTACACATGCATTTTGAAAGTCTGTTGGACAATGTTAAATATTATAGCAATGTAGATGGTTACTGTTTAAGGGGAAGTGGCTATTAAATACAAGCAGGTAGCTGTAATTAATAAATAACCTACCTTATGTACTGATCCTTTTATTACATTTAGTTTTTAGTGTATCATTCTTTAAAATGATAAAAGTATGTGCTTAGTAGAAAAATGTAAATGGCAATCTCTAAAGTTGAAAGGGTACAAAAACTGCTGACTGAAGTCTAGTATTGTAGAGTTAGGCTGAATAAATCTGATTATGCCAGTTGTCGGTAGCCACATTTTGGTGATACTGTACAAAGCTTTCTCCCCCCCCCCCATTGCAAATCTTTTAGAGACTGAGTGCTCAAACAGAGGAGTCGGTTGAACTCTATGATGGGGACAGGGAGGAAGTGCTCCTATTGGGCTGCTAGGCAGAGGGGCAGGCCGAACTCTGTGCTGGGGGAGAGAGGAAGTGCTCCCATTGGGCTACTGGGCAAAGCAAACTCTGTGCTGGGCCAGTGATGTGTATGCCAACAGAGAGGAGTCTGAGTGCCCCTTCTGGCACGTGTGCCATAGATTTACCACCTTGTTCTAGGCTCTCTTTGATCCTGAAATTTCAGGAAATTGCTGGTTGTGGTCCTGACAGCTGTAGTGGAACCAGTGACAATGATTTTCAGATGTTTAAGACTCCCTGTCCCCATCTTGCTGTCCCCATCTAGTGTATTCTTGAATACTAGAAGAGGATTGTAGTTTCTTTATCAAGATTGATTTTGATGTACAAAAATATGGCTTCCCCAGGACATAAAATAAGGCTTCCCCAGGACATAACTCTAAATTACTAGTAAAGGTAAATGTTTCCCTTGCTCGAAAGCCAGTCGTATCTGACTCTAGGGGTCAGTGCTCATCCCTGTTTCAAAGCCGAAGAGCCAGCGCTGTCTGCTTCTGCAGACATTTCCATGGTCATGTGGCAGGCATGACTAGACACCGGACGGAGCACATGGAACACTGTTACCTTCTCACCGAAGTGGTCCCTATTTATCTACTTGCAATTTCTATTTCAGCTAATTTGTCCTATTTATCTTAATAAATAAAAATCTAAAAGTCTCGCTAGGTTATCCTGATATGGCAATAAAAGTAGACCATACTGCTGGCAACTCAATGCTGGTTGTCAGATGGTGGTTAACTCACTAGACAATCCCAAAGACTAACGCTTTGGATGGTGAAGTCCAGAAAGAAGGGTGATGGTCCCTGAGTGGATTAAATTGCACTTGAATCCATTGTGAGGGCAGCAGCTTTATCAATACTGGCCTGGGGCTGAAGAGGACTTTGCATGCCAAAAGGGCTCAAGAGCAGAAAGTGGCTCATGGAGCTGGATCAGTGGTACGGGTGTCTGGCTGCGATGCAGAAAGCAAATGGAAGGCCATTACATTATAATCTCAGGACAGTCTTCATGGCTGATCGCCATGATGATCACCAATATTCAGAATTAAATACAGCACAAGAAGAAGAAAATAAAAATATACCAAACAGCCATAAACCACGTGTATAGTTTCTCTTATTTGAACTTTGCATGCATATTTCTCCAGTAGAACTGCAGACTGTCCTCTTCCAGTCAGAATGTCCCAGCATTTGGCTATTTTCATATTTACCTAAGAGTAAAGCAATTAAATCTTTGTGAAGTAAGATTTCAATTTTGCTGACGAGTACACATACCAACAGCATACTGTTACTGTATATCCACAACATTTTATTTGATAGAGAATGCCAAGTATATCTTCTCAAAATCTGACAAAAACATTCTAGCTATGTGTATATAAATACCCTGCTGCCTGTTTCTGCTCCAACATAATGAAAACATTAAATGACACCAGTGGTGTATCTTCAGATTGCTGTCAAAGGTTTACATGGATTTTGATTTAAAGAGATGAGGCAAGCATAACTTGTTTCCTTTTGGTTGTCAGGGTAATTTTTGGCTTTCTGCCACATCATTTTGAAACAGCAACCCTTCTATAGCAGTTGTCAACAAAGCAATTAAAATATTGCCATTTGACCTTTGGTGATGTTAATGAGGGTGACACAGCTGTTTATGTAAGTAAATTTTTGAAAGCATTTTTGACAAACCTTTGCATCTAAGAGTTAGCCCAGTATAGGTGGGTTATGCAGGGTTGTGTTGGTGATTCTCACTATCCCATCGTGGTTGAAGAGGTTTTCCAGTTACATTTGAATTTAATAGATTTACTCACTGTGGGTTGAGCGGGGACCAATTGGAAAAAGGGATATTAGGAACAATAAATATTGTAAGACTGGTCAGTATGTCTAATATGCCTAGTATTGAGGGTGAGGGTGTGAGCAGTGCTTTTAACTCGCTTTTAAAAATATGAGTGTTGTAGTTTCTAATAGTGTAGCTAACATTGGTTTTGATAATTATTTGTACTGAGTATCTGAAACTAGTGTATTCTAGGCTAATACTAGAAGAGGATTGTAGTTTCTTTATCAAGATTGATTTTGATGTACAAAAATATGGCTCAAGTTATAGGTTTGTGGTGGGATTGAAAAAAATAAATCTAGGACATATATCATTTTGATTGAATATGAGAGGGAAAGGAAAATATTATTAGGTAAAAGCTTTACTAATTGATGCTTGTTATTGATTGTGATAATACTGATTTAAATCTCATTAAGTTTGCAAGTACCTCTCTGATTGTGACACAAATAAGACAGGATTGGAAAACCCTGCTTAATTCCTATTTATAGATGGGTGGCAAGAGGATCAGTTTTATTGGTGTAAATAAGTGCTTTGGATCCCTTATACATACTGATTTTAAGGATTACAAACTACCTTCATTAGCACAGCTTTTGAGGTTGAAATCATTGGTGGTGGCTGCAACTTGTGTCCGAGTATACATTTTTTCCTGATAATGTTGTCAGGAAAAATGCCATTAGTTTGAATTTGTTTCAGGTGGATCCCAGCTTGCCATGAAGTAACCCACATAGTATGATCATGAAGCCATCTCCAGCAGCACATGTAATGAGACATGCAGGATTTGACACTGAGACTGCAATGGACTGCCGCAGCCTTGAAGATCTTGACAAGGTGTACCTTCACAGCCAGTCCATCTGGTTTGGCTTCTTCCACCTCCATGACTGTTGAGAATCTGAATAGTGAAGTGGTTCCTCCACCTCTCATTTTGCTGTTGGGACTCATATAATGGTTTCCAGTGGCAGTCCTCCACTGAGGGGGCCATCACCCCACCTAAAGGGGCTCATCTGCCTGTAGCCATTGGCCACTTTAGGGAGTCAGATTATTTACCATCGCCCAACACTCGGCATTGAGTCTCTGGCTGTGTGGTCTACTCCATTACCATAGCGGGATATCCAGCCAGATTTGGTGAGGAAATAAGAATAGCCATTCACTAAGATTGCTGCAGTAGAGATCTAACTTGCACTACAAAGATCCAAATAGTGAGATGATACGTATTCTCAGTGTTACTATATGGAATTGAAACTTGGACATTAATGCATTCTGGGGAATCAGATTATGTAACCTGAGGCAAACACATAGGTGAAATGGCGTTTTTTTTTTTGCATCACTGGAGGCAACACAGAGGAAAAAGAATTAATTTGTAAATCGGGGCATGTTTGTAACTCGAGGCATGGATTGTAGTGCAGAACCAATTTTTAAGTTGAATTATTCGTAAGTAGGGGCATTTGTAAATCGAGGTTTTACTGTACAGTAAAACCTCATATAACACTAAAACCTGGTTCCACAAGTCTTCGTGTTATATGATTTTTAGTGTTATCTGATCCTCTATGGGATCCATAGAGATATATTGTAACCACACAGGCTTTCGCGGTTGTTATCTGAAGCATCCCATAGGATCTTAATGTTATCTGATGCAATTCTTCCCCCCAGATTCCTTGATGTTATGCGATTTTCGTGTTATTCGATACTAATGTTATATGAGGTATTACTGTATATCAAAGTTGACTGGACCAGTTCACTTTCCTGGAGATGAATATCTCTGTGTGAGAAAAAAATTAGTTTAGTTTACCAGAGGATTATGTTACTTGGCTGAATTGTACATTTACAATATCTCTCTCTTTGTGGAACAGATACACAGCTAGTTCAGATACACAGTCAATTCAGTGTTTTTTATTTAGAGTGCATCTGTGTTCTTGAGGGTGTGTAATGCTTTATGATATTGCACATTTGCATGAAACATGAGGTTGTTATTTGGTAAAATCCAGAACATCTGTGCTTACTGTATACATATGTTAGAAAAATTATTTAGGGAAACTGGAAATTGCTTTTAACTAGCCAGCTGTAGTAGATTGTAACACTTTGCTGTAGCCCAAAAGGAAGTAATAGAAACAGACTGACTTTTTAGCTGTGATTAAATTGAAATGCCACTGCTTCACAATTGCTGTGTTTCATAGACTCCTTATGACTTTTTATGAATATATATGGTAGAAAGGGAACTGAGGAACACTACAAATGAAAAGAGATTGCCCTTGACAAATTTACAACAATAACATGCACTGGTGGTACAGCAGGTAAACTGCTATCCTGAACCAAAAGGTTGTGAGTTTAATCTTGATCAGGGCTCAAGGATGACTCTGCCTTCCATCCTTCTGAGGCCGGTAAAATGAGTATCTGGAGCCCAGAAGGACTTTCTGGCGGCCACACAGGGTTTTTCTAGAGCCCAGGAGGCATTTCCAGCAGCCGCGGGGCTGGGCGGGGCTTGTCAGGGGTGGCGGCAGGGGCTTGCCGGGGTGGCGGCACAAAGCTTGGTGGTGTGTGTGTGGGATGCACACACACAGCTTGAAGCATGCCGGTGACATCACAAGTGCCCACATGATTCCTGCTGCCCATCTCCTCCACTTCCATTGGCACTCGGTCTTTAAAAGATACACAGAAGTAGAAGGTGATACCTTTGCGAGCTTTTGTGATTCATGATCACTTCTTCAGGCATGCAGTTAAATGTTCATGGCATGATTGGTCTGTCAGGCTCTGTTCTTAAAAGCAGCAGTTTATTTGAGGCTCCACCCTCATTTTTCAAACACAGGAAGCCAGGCCTCTGCTCCTTGCTCTCCCCAAATGGCTCCACTGCTGTAGGCCCCTTCTTTGGCCAGGTTAAAGCAATGCAAGTTCCGATTTGGTATACACACTAGGTGTTCAGTTTTAACCAATTCATAGTCGATTAAAAATAGTACCTAGTGGTTCAATTTGTATTGCTGCTGCTGTTCTGGTGTTAAGAAGTCCATGCAGTTCAGGCAGCTGTTTCTTCGTATCCTCAGTAGTTTCATATACAAAGTCAGTCGTGTGATCCATGTATAAAATATATACAGAAGTAGAAAGTGATACCTTTTCTTTTTTATTTAGTGATCCAGAAAAGGTATCACCTTCTACTTCTGCATATGTTTTATACATGGATTACATGGCTGACTGTTTATGGGTCTTTAAAAGGTTTTCCATCACTTATATAAGGAGTTAAATTTTATATTCTCAAATATACCATACTTTTATAACTAAATTTAATGCTGTGCTATAGCTGATATCTGAAAAACTTGCTTTTTCTCCATTGGCTGCCTTTCCACATCTTTTGACAGGAATAGTGTTTCACAGATTTTCCTATAGTTCAATTGTTGACACTATAAAAGTGCTGCATTTATTATGTGTTACCAGTTTCAAAGGATAACTCCAATGACGGCATGCCCCAGCTGCAACAAGGCATTTTATATATGGCTTCAGCAGTTTTTCTTTAATGTCTTTAATGTCTAGATTCTAGAAGATCAGTATTTTTGCTTCAATGTATTTCAGAGCTTCAAAGTATCTTAGCTACTTCAAGATTTGCATTTTAGCATGGTAGCTTTATTCATTTATATTATTTAATCATCATATTTCTATGCCGCCCTCCTCATGAATGACTCAGGGCGGCTAACAACAATAAAAAATAATAATCAGTAAAACCCACAATAAAATACCCACCCATCTAAGAAGAGTTAAAAGTTAAAAGTTAAAATTTAAGGATTAAAATATTAAAAAAAGAAAAAATATTTAAAAAATCACAAATTAATTACTATACAGTATCTATATAGTACAGTAATACCTCGGATAACGTTTACCTCGGATAACGCTATAATCGCATAACGTTAAGTAATCTGGGGAGGAGAATTGGATCAAATAACGTTAAGGTCCTATGGGGTAGATCGGATAACAACCGCTAAAGCCTGTGCGGTTACAATGTATCTCTATGGAGCTTTAACGTTATCCGATCCATCCCATAGGATTTTAACATGGATTGGATAACACTAAAAATCGGATAACACCAAGACTTGTGGAACCAAGTTTTAGTGTTATCCGAGGTATTACTGTACTATATATCTGTATAGTACTATATATATTACTATATCTAATGCCAATCCCTGTTTTTGCAGGTTTGGACTCAACAATTTGTGATCTTGTTCATTATCATTATCTATCAGATTCAGGTCTAAGTCATTACTGTTATAAGTCAATCAGGTTATTTTTGTCACAATGCCAGTTTTACTTTCTTCCTATAGAAAGCTTGGAGACATAGATTTTGACATTTCCCTCTGTTTTCCAAATATTCAAACTTGTTTTGTATTCTTGTTGTCATAGTTAAGAGTTGTATTCATTTTCCTGTATAATGCTTAGTTCTATTACCTCATCTGTTCTTTTCTATGCTAATAAGCCTTTCTCTTAGGATTAGCTTGCTATCTATTGGGGTCAAAGCTTTACTCCAGGGGTTCCCAACCTACAGTCTGTGGGCCAGTCCTGGCCCCTGATGCCATCTCATCCGGCTTATTGTTGCCTGTGCCACATCCAGAAGTGAAAGCAGGTGCATTTACGTCATCCGTAAAACTTGCCCGCCCATGTACAGATGCACTCACAACTGTTGTAAATGTGAAAGTTGGTGCATTTATGTCAGCTGTAAGTGAGGCTGCTTCTGGGGTATGTGGTCTGGCCCACTCAGCTGTCCAGGGGCCATGGTTGTTCTTGGCCAGGAGGTAGAGTCATGTGGTTCTGCCCAGTTATCTGGCAGCTCCTTGCTCACCTTCCATAGTTCTAAGGTGGTCTGTGAGGGCTGGTTGTTCGGAGGGGCAGAAGTTGTGAGGAAGATGTGCTTTGATTTCAGTTTCTGCTTTGGTAGTTGGTGATCAAATAGCAGGTGTGTTTCTGAGGAACTTGCTTTGACCCCCTCTTTTTGAGCAGCACTTTCTTGGCAGAGTTTTGATGGAGGGATGCTAGCTAAGCAATGCACTTTTTGTATTGGGGTTGGTTTTAGGCATCCTGTGACCAATCTTGCTGTTTCATTTAGGACCACATCCACCTGCCCTGCATGCTTTGATCTACACCACACTGGACTAGCATACTCTCCTGCAGACTAACATAAAGCTAGCACAGAAGTTCTTAATGTGTGTGGTTGGGCACCCCAACTTGTGCCTGTTATTTTCCTCAGAATATTGTTCCTGGCACAAACCTTTTGTTTGGTATTAAGGCAGTGGGTTTTGAAAGTGAGAGTTTGATCCAGTGATGCAACCACAGCAATGGCAGCAGTGGAGATTGCAGGTAGTGTGACCTCCAACAGCAACAGAAGCAAGAACCAGACATGGTTTGCCTGCCGTCTGGCTGTGGGGGAAATGCCTGCAGAGGCAACTAGTACCGGTGTCTTTTAATTTGGCTTCTCTTTTAAGCTGTAAAATAAGTTGACCCAGAACAAAATGGATGTTCAGCTGTGCAGAGGTTTGGTGCCCCTGACCTTGCATTGTATAAGAGTTGACTATAAATGCTCTTACAGTGTCCCCCAGTACTTTTCACTGTTTGGTGTTTGTATCCCAATTTGGACATTTTATATTAGGCATTCCATATACTGTAGTAGTTTTTTCTGTTTATTGGTCAGGTTTTAGTTTCTTTTTCATCGAATGAAAATAACATTTTAAAGCCTGAAGAGAAGAATATTTTTATTCATTAGATTCACTGCTTGATGACTAATTTGTCCCATTGATTCTATCAGCATAAATCCAACATCAGAATGAAAATTGCCACTCGCACAGTTGCACTGGATTACATTATTGTGCAGATGATTCTGCAGCTAGTTATATAACTCTACACATGTTGTATAGGATTCCAGCCTTGTGTTAAAACTGAAAATACACTAGCAGAATGACATTAGATTCAGGCCCTGAATGTGATATAAACATGTTTTAATCCTGGATCTGACTCAATGAAGTTTACCTTAAGGAGCAGACATATTAAAGAATAAACAAAACAAAAATGCTGTAGCACTTTGAAGACTACTGGTAACTGTTATATTTAAGGAGCAGAGACACTTCGACGTAACAGAACCAAAAATAAAGATTGTTGGGAAATTGGTATCCTTAAAGAATAAGACTGCAGTCCATTCAAGGCTTCTCATAATTGTTGAGAAACTCCAGCAATATAAATTTGACACCATAAAAATATTTGTGCAGTGGACTTTATGGAAGCTATTTAGAGTATTGTAGTTTTACATATGATGTTTTTATTAGCAGTAATTGATCTTTTCATAAGATAGCATTTTGGATGATTTTGTGTGTGAGATACACTCTATCTAGGAAGAGTTTGAGATTTTCATTGAAAGGATGTCTTCTCTATTAGTTGGTATGGATTTGTACAAAATTAGTTGTAAGAAAACAGTGGTAACACTGGTAATATTTGGAAGTACAGTGGTACCTCGCTTAAAGAGCATAATGGGTTCCACAGGATTGCTCTTTAAGCGAGTTTGCTCTTTAAGCAAAACACCTTTGTATTTATTTTATTCATTTTTGTTGCATGTTACTCTCCTCTTCCATTACTGGAAAAGAACTGGTTTTTATGATTTAGATAGATATACAGTGGTACCTCGCTTAAAGAGCATAATGTGTTCCACAGGATTGCTCTTTAAGTGAGTTTGCTCTTTAAGTGAAACACCATTGTAACCAGTGCTGTGGAGTCGGAGGAAATTTCAGGTACCTGGAGTCGGAGTCGGAGGTGGGCAAAACTGAGGAGTCGGAGTTGGAACATTTATCTACCGACTCCACAGCCCTGCCAGTGCTGTGGAGTCAGAGTCGAGGAGTCAGAGGAAATTTCGGGTACCTGGAATCGGAGTCAAAAGTACACAAAACTGAGGAGTCAGAGTCGCAACATTTATCTACTGATTCCACAGCCCTGATTGTAACTGACCAATTGTGACTTCTGGCGGGGGGGGGGGCATTGTGAGCTGTGATTTAGTTGTTAAGCGAGTTTTTGGTTGGTTTTAGTTGTTAAGCGAGGCGACAATTCAGAGAAAATTCTGCTCTTTAAGCGAGTTAGTCTCTAAGTGAGGCACTCTTTATGCGAGATTTTACTGTACTTCAAATCCTTGGATCCATATAGTATACGTCTGTGAATTGAAGGCAAAAAATAGCCTTTTCTGACAGATGCACAAAAGTTTGTTTTTTGTTGCTAAAGGTCACATAATACTGCTATGCTCCATTTGCCATGGCTTTACAAAACTGAATAAAAAAGGAGAGTATGAGCTAAAATTGTATTAATGGGGAAATAGCTATATGTAGCTAAATTATTCAATACAATGAAGCAGTCTTCATCATTGGAACAGATAAATTACCAACTCACAATCTAAAAACATCCTTATGTCAGCTCTTAGCCCCTCTCTTAAAGTCATCTTCAGTGTTGAACTAGAAAGATTTGGAAAGCATTTTCCTCTGGCTTTGGTGCTGGAAAGGCAGACAGTGCTGAAGTTGACTTCAAAAGATGCTTGGAAAACCAAAAACAAAAGAATGTTCTAAGGAACCACAGACCACTCAGCTTGATATCATTCCTGGGAGAAATCCTGGAACAGTCACTCTGCAAGCACTTTGAATACAATGCAGTAATAACTAGAAGCCAACATAGATTTGTCAAGAACAAATCCTGCCAGACTAATCTTATCTTATTATTCAATCAGTTAACTTCCTTAGTAGATCCTGTAAATGTAATAAATCTTGACTTTAGCTTTGACAAGGTGCCCCATGATATTTTGATTAGCAGGCGTAGGTTGGATTGTACAAGTGTCAGATGGATACACAGTTGGTTACAAAATCATACTTGGAGAGTGCTGATTACTGGCTCTTTATCAAACTAGGAGGGGGTAACAAGTGGGATGCCAGAAGGCTCAGTCCTAGGCCCAGTGCTCTTTAATGTTTTCATTGATGATTTAGATGAGGGAGTGCAAGGAATACTTATCACATTTACAGAGGACACAAAAACCCAAGAACAGGTTTTCTCAACTTTGGGTCTCCAGGTGTTCTTGGACGTCAGTTACCAGATGCCTAAGTCTGTATACATGCTGATCAGGGCTTCTGGGAATTGAAGTCCAAGAATCTCTGGGGGCCCAGGTTTGAGAAACACTGCCCTATAAAATATAAAATTAAAAAAGGTCTTGATGGGATCAAGAATTTAACTGAAAACAGAAATAATTCCTCCAACACTAATATCTTCATTTCAATTTTTGCTGGTTATTAGGAAATCCAATCATGTGTCTGAGGATGTTGTAGCTTCATATAACATCTCAAAACTGGTCCACGCCGTCTGAGAGCTCAAATAAATACCGGGAACATCATTGTGAGCACCATGAACAATGTCCTAATTTAAGATGCATAGTGAGACTTTTATACTGGTATAGAGCTACTGAAAATCTCATTCCAGGGACTTTGGTTACATTCAAAGTCAGTCTATATACCATCTGCTCAATGTCACAAACATCACTGCCATTGATCTTCTGTCACAAAAATCCAGGTTCTAATTAAGGCAACTCAAGATAAAGTTCTGTGAATCACACTTTACACCAGCAAACAGAAAGAAATTAGATTGTTTAAGTCACCGCTTCTATTTCACAGTACACTAGGAATACATTTAGCCAACTATCATTAAGTTATGATGGCATGGATGGCATGTCAACAATCCCTCTGGGAAAAACTAGAACTTTACTTGAATCACTTACCAATGGTTAGGATGTTTGCTTGCTTTTTCTAATAGGAAGCACACGCCTAGTGTTTCACTGGATCCATTCTGACTCCTATAGATGACCTGCCAAAGGTACATCATCTGCAATAGCAATTTGAAGGACAGAATATGGAATTACAGAGTGGTTTGGAATAGGAAAAGGAGTAAGACAAGGCTGCATTTTGTCACCCTGCTTATTCAACTTAAACATAGAGCACATAATGCGCAATGCAGGGATGGAGGAATCACAATTTGGGATCAAAATTGCTGGGAGAAACATCAACAACTTGATATATGCAGATGATACCACCCTAATGGCAGAAAGTGAGGAGGATTTTAAAAAGCTCCTGATTAGGTTGAAAGAAGAAAGTGCAAAAACTGGCTTGAGACTCAATATAAAGAAAACCAAGATAATGGCAACAGGCCCTATCAGTCCCTGGAAAATAGATGGGGAAGAAATAGAAGCAGTGACAGATTTTACTTTCTTAGGATCAAAGCTCACTGCAGATGGAGATTGCAGACATGAAATAAAAAGGCGACTAATTCTTGGGAGGCAAGCTATGAGAAACCTGGGGAACATAGTGAAAAGTAGAGACATCACATTGCAAACAAAAATTTGTATAATCAAAGCAATGATATTTCCGGTGGCAGTGTATGGTTGTGAGAGCTGGACCATTAGGAAAGCTGAGTGCAGAAGAATAGATGCCTTTGAGATGTGGTGTTAGAAGAGAGTTTTGAGAGTCCCCTGGACAGCGAGGAGAACAAATAGGTCAATCTTAGAAGAAATTAACCCTGACTGCTTCTTAGAAGGTCAAATAGTAAAGATGAAGCTAAAGTACTTTGGACATCAAATGAGAAGAGAGGATTCGCTTGAGAAAGCCTTGATGCTGGGAAGGGTGGAGGGCAAAAGAAGAAGGGGGCGGCCCAAAATGAGATGGTTAGATGGTATTGTAGACACAATGGGCACAAAGCTGAGTGAGTTGAGGAGGATGGTGGAGGACAGAAGTGCCTGGCGGACAGTGGTCCATGGGGTTGCAAAGGGTCGGAATCGACTCTGCGAATGAACAACAAAATGAATTAAGTCAGCAGGAGTAACTAATGACACATGCTTACCATTTGATCATGAGTGACTCTTTTAAGAACAGAACTGATAATGGGCTTCTCTGAAAAGAAACACAGCAAAGAAAATAGACATTGATGTATCTCATCAGTAACACTAGCCAAGACAGTACAAATCAGGGTGCAAATGTCATTACTCTTTCCAGAAACAAAAATCTCTGTCAAGCCAACCTGATTCACCTAATTGAATGGCATATCAATGCAATAAGCAAAAACCATTACTCAACATATTGTGCTACATGTTCCTCATCAAAAAATGCAATAAAGGGCCTTAAACAATCTCTTTGATTTTCCCCTTCATGAAGACCAAAAGTTCACACACAGGAGTAAGCATTTACCATTTCAAACTGTCTCTTCAGTCTTAGCAACATATCTGACTCAAGAGCCTTGGTGGCACAGTGGTTAAATTGCTGTACTGAAGCCAAAATGTTGTGAGTTCAGTCTTGAGAGGACCTATAATATTAATTTATTTCAGTTTTGATACTGTCTTTGCTTTACTCATCTGTATTAGTGGCCTAAGTCCAGTAGGTGACATCTGCTAGTTAAACTGTTCTTGTCCACAACATTTGGAAGCATGCAATATTGTTTCTCCACTATACACATTCATGCACCCAAAAGCCTGCCTCAGAGAATTGAAAATGCTTTGAATTCAGTTTTAAGGAGGCAACAAGGATTGTAGTAAAGAAGGGAGAGGAAAAGCCAACATTATGTTGGCTCTAGGCTAGAAGCTTTTAAAAAATGAAATATAAATGAAGTTTTAATTTATTTCCATACTAGAATGCTTTTTTTTGTGATATTTTCCACAGTATTCTAAGTGATTTTTTGTAGAGCTCAGGTATTGTTTCCAGCAATCGTGTGCACATTCCTAAGCCTGAAAATATTGTTTCTGCTTTGGAGTAGGAAGGCTGCCCAGCAATTCCTTCATGTCCCTCACAGTCATCTGTAGCCCTGGTCCTGGTCCTTTTTCACATGAAGAGCTCAAATGGTCTAGTCATCAGTGGACCCATAACCACCTCTGGGTACTCTGCTATTCATACAGATGTAAATAGTTGACCTTAAGTTACCGAGGAGCCCACACTGTTATTGGTGATGGGAGCAACAGAGAGTATAAAACTACCTACATAAGTAGAAGATAATGATTGCACAATAGCAGACAAACAAACCTCAGTCTCCTATTTACATATTAGATTTATTGGTCCCTAATTGATTTGCAGCCTGTGTGAAATATAATTTTTTGAACATACAATGACAGAGTTTCATTTAATGTTATACTTTGTTTAAATTGTTTTGCACAATTTTATTCAATTTTGTCATTGTATCAAAATCATGAGTAAAATTTTACATTTCCCTTCTGACTAATTTATAAATACAGTAATACCCCGGATAACGTTATGACTTGGTTCCACAAGTCATTACGTTATCCGATTTTTAGCATTGTCCGATGTATGTATCGAACAATGCTAAAAAAAAAAAAGCCCTGACTTCAGGGACAAACCGCTTTAAAGGCAGGCAGGGAAAGAAAGAGACCCGACCAGGTCTCTTTCTTTTCCTCCCTGCCTTTAATGCCACCCCCCGGAGCGGTCTCTGCGACTGCAGTAGGGTTGGGGAAAGGCCTTTCCCCTAACCCTACTGCAGTCGCAGAAACTGCTTGTGTCTCTTTCCCTCGTATTTAAACTACAGGGAGGGGGAAAGAGAGAGACGTGATAGGGTCTCTAGAGACCCTATCACGTCTCTTTCTTTTCCCCTCCCTGTAGTTTAAATACAGGGAGGGAAAGAGACACAAGCAGTCTCTGCGACTGCAATAGGGTCGGTGAAAAGACGTGTGCTTTTCCCTGACCCTACTGCAGTCGCAGAGACCGCTGCGAGGGTGGTGGTGGATTGGGTAGTTCTACCCAAACGACCCCACACCCACAGACCATTGCCTCGGATAACGCTAAGAATCATTATCCAGAATCGTTATCCGATGCAAGTTTTTTCCAAAAAACTTGCATCGTTATCCGATTCTAGCGTTATCCAATGCAATCATTATCTGGGGTATTACTGTAAAACTAAATCTCATCATTATATTAAAATATTTTTTAAAAAATAAGGCCCACTAAGAAAAAACAGGTGGCAATTGAATCACATTTAAATTTGAAACCAGCACAAAAGTGTTAAAACCTATCTTTACTGTGTCTTAAGATTCAGTCTGTGAACTACCATCACAAAGAGCTGAAGGCTAGTTTTCTCTAGTTAAGTGCTAAAGAACCAAACCATAAATGCCAAACTTTCCCAAGAAATCAAACAGTGTACATACAGTCAAACCTCGCATAAAGAGCGCCTCGCTTAAAGAGCAGAATTTTCTCTGAATGTTCACTTCGCTTAACAAATAAAACCAACCAAAAACTTGCTTAACAAATAAATTGGGGTTCACAATCCCCCTCACAATTGGTCACTTACAATGGTGTTTTGCTTAAAGAGCAAACTCGCTTAAAGAGCAATCTTGTGGAACACATTATGCTCTTTAAGCGAGGTACAACTGTATGTAAAAATAGATGGGGAAGAAGTAGAAGCAGTGACAGACTTTACTTTCTTAGGATCAAAGATCACTGCAGATGGTGATTGCAGCCATGAAATAAAAAGGCGACTAATTCTTAGGAGACAAGCTATGAGAAACCTGGGGAACATAATTAAAAGTAGAAACATCATCTTGCAAACAAAAGTCCACATAGGCAAACCAATGGTATTCCTGGTAGTAATGTATGGTTGTGAGAACTGGACCATAAGGAAAGCTGAGTACAGAAGAATAGATACCTTTGAAATATGGTGTTGGAGGAGAATTTTGAGAGTACCCTGGACAGCGAAGAGAACAAATAGGTCAATCTTAAAAGAAATCAACCCTGATTGCTCCTTCAAATATTGAAGATGAAGTACTTTGGACATCAAATGAGAAAAGCGGGCTCACTTGAGAAAGCCTTGATACTGGGAAAGGTTGAGGGCAAAAGAGGAAGGGGGCGAGAATGAGATGGCTAGATGGTATTGTTGACGCAATGGAAACAGCTGGGTGGATTGAGAAGGCTGGTGGAGGATGGGGTGCCTGGCGTGCAATGGTCCATGGGGTCGCAAAGGGTCGGACTTGACTATGCGCCTGAACAACAAATATTGCATGAGAAAATGTATACTGTGTTATTGGCCTAATGCAGGGGTCCTCAACCATTTCAGGCTGTAGGCTGGACCCTGCCCCTTCAAACAATGGAGCAGGCCAGACTGGTGATTCCCCACACTGTAAATGTTGCCATAAAACTTGTCTGTGACTGTTGTAAATATGTTTACGACAGCCGTGGGCACATTTACGGCTGTTGTAAATGATTCCACTACTGCTTCTGGTGGCGGTGGTGGTGGCGGCAGCATGGGCCACATGAAATGGTGCTGTGGGTCGGGGCCAGCCCATGAGCTATAGGTTGAAAACCCCTGACCTAACACGTCAAGAGTGTCATGGCTTCACAGTCATTAACACAAAATGTATTTTTCTGATTCTCATTCACATGTGAAGTTACTGAACCCATGTGAATATTATTTTATATAACTGCATTTCTGTTCTATATTTTATAGATAAAGTATTATTTCAGTTCTGAAAATGCAGTACTCCCTTCACTTACAATGGAGTTTCACTTAAAGAGCAAACTTGCCTAAAAAGCAGTTCTGTGGAACACATTATGCCTGTCACATGACCATGGAAACATCTGCAGATGTAGACAGCGCTGGCTTTTTGGCTATAAACACATATGAGCACTGAACCCTAGAGTTGGCTATGACTGGCTTTTGAGTAAGGGAAACCTATATAAAAAAATTGGGAAAGGACTTTGAACCTGCCTTCCTAAAGATGATGAAATGTTGGCAGCATAATATTTGTGTGATCTAGATGTCTGTAGATTATGTGATCAACATTAATAATTTTTCTAATGTTAGAATAACACATGAGTATTTATCCCCTGTCGTAGTATACAAACCAGGACAGAATCTGGATCTGAAATTAGAGGTTCTTTGTTGAGCCTGTGCAGAGCCATCTTTTTTTGGAACATTGTAAACAGCTTTGACTATAGTGCTGCCCTCCTCACCTGTGGTTATACACTTTAGCATGTCTTTCTCTTCATTCCATTTATCCACCAAGGTGATAACATCTTAATAGAACTGCCGAGAATGTAATGTAGCAGAAGTTCTCAACCTTTTAAACCTGGGGGCTAGGTCATGCTCCCTCAGACAGCTTTGGGGGCCGGACGGCCGTTTTGTCCTTCCTCCACCACATGGCACTTGTGGTAGAGGCAGTGGGGGCCACATGAAATGGCGCTGTGGGCCACATCTGCCCTGCGAGCCCACAGGTTGAGAATCCCTGACTTAGACACTACTTGAAGATTACTAATAGCAGAGCAGACTGTTCAGAGGAAACACCTATTATAAAGAAGTGGAACCTTTTGAATAAACAAAAAATTACTTATCTAAACAAAGTACAGTAATACCTCATATAACATTAGTATCGAATAACACGAAAATCGCATAACATCAAGGAATCTGGGGGGAAGAATTGCATCAGATAACATTAAGATCCTATGGGATGCTTCAGATAACAACCGCGAAAGCCTGTGTGGTTACAATGTATCTCTATGGATCCCATAGAGGATCAGATAACACTAAAAATCATATAACACGAAGACTTGTGGAACCAGGTTTTAGTGTTATATGAGGTTTTACTTGTACAGCACACATTTCTTAACATATTTTTGATCTGATCTCTTATGACTGAGACAATTTTTATTTATTAAATGGTTTGCTTCCTGTAAAAACATTTTTAAAAATCAAATTTTGATTATTTTTCTATTATGGCTCAGGGGCATTATATAAATATGATGAATGGGGGGATTCCTCTTACAAGCCTTTATTGAAAGTGATCGGCATGTATTTTCCTATCCAAACAAGGAGGAATCAAAGCATTAGGCTAAAGTCCTGCCTAATTAAGAAAGTGATATTGATACAAATGCCACCTGAGAGCAGATAAAGCCAATTTATGAATGATTTAAAACAGGGATTCTCAACCTGTAGCCTGTGGGCCAGATAAAGCCCACAGCATCATTTCATGTGGCCCCACACCGCCTCCACCACACCAGAAAGTGCCATATGGTGGAGGGAGGGCAAAATGGCTGTCCCCTGAAGCTGTCTGAGGGAGTGTGACCAGCCCCTGGATTTAAAAGGTTGAGAACTCCTGGCTTAGAGTTCTGAATTGCTTAAAGTCCTGCAAGTTTCAGTGATACCCGTTCCATTTGTCATGAATGCCATCCCTACATCATTGTCAGATGTGCTAACCTAGCAGGCCTTGTCCTCATTTCTGATGTCCCTGCCATTAAGCGTCAGTTCTTTTTGCTCTTGCTACAGGATACAGTAATACCTCAGTTAACAATTACATCGGGTAACACTAAAATCAGAACGATGCAAAATTTGTAAATTTTTTTGCATCAGATAGCATCTGTTAGCGTTATCTGAGGTAATCGTTTGTAGTGGCAGGCTTCCGAGCCACTCCACCACTGCTCCCACAGCTGCAGGGTGGCCGAGAAGCCGACGGGGGACTCCCCGCAGCTGCGGGCGAAGGGATTCCCTTCGCAAGCAAAGGGCTATCCCAGTGTTGGATAGCCCTTTGCTTGCAAAGGGAGACGTCCGCAGACCTACCCGGGCGGTGCTGCAAGGCAAACGCCGGGGTTCTTTCCCCGGCGTTTTGTCTTACAGCACTTCCCGGATAGGTGTGTGGATGTCGGGAACAGCACAGATCGGGTCCCCTGACCTCCCTAGAGGTGGCAGGGGCACTGGAGAGCCCAAAATGGGCGAAGAAAAAAAACTCCAATTTTTTCACTCGTTTCTGGCTCTCTGCCGCCCCTGCTGCCTCTGGCAAAGTTGTGGGACCTGATCCGCACTGTTTTGGTGGTCCCCTGACCTTGCCAGAGGCAGCAGGGAGCCTGAAATGAGCAGAAAAAAACTCTTGTCAAAATGGAGGTTTTTCCGCTCATTTCAGGCTCTCCGTTGCCCCGTTTTTTCCCAAACCCAGCTGACGAGCGCAGCATGTGATCGCCTGCTGGGTTTGTGAAAGAACTGCGGCAAAGGGCAATTGCTCTCTGGATTTGCCCTGCACTCATCAGCTGGGTTTGGGAAAGAATGGGGATCAACATACAGATTATCAACATACAGGAAACACAGCTCCTTTCACAAGCAAAGGGCTAATTCAGTGTCGGATCGCCCTTTGCTTGTGGGAGCACAGCACCCTTTGCAAGCAAAGGGTGATCGCTGGGACCGCTGGTTTGCTTGGGAAGGGAGGGCGCTTTCCCTCCCCAAGCAAACTGGAAATAAAAACCACATCCTGGCAAGCTTACTATTATGATAGCACATAGTCCTATGAGGCAAGGCAGC
Source organism: Furcifer pardalis (assembly GCA_030440675.1). Taxonomy (NCBI): domain Eukaryota; kingdom Metazoa; phylum Chordata; class Lepidosauria; order Squamata; family Chamaeleonidae; genus Furcifer; species Furcifer pardalis. The sequence continues at coordinate 247,361,272 of CP126890.1, forward strand.
AACACTTATAGATCACCTGCTACAAAGCATGAAACAAGTTATAGCAGTTTTATAAAGAAGGCTGGCTGGACATCCTGCTATGGTAATGGATCATACAGCCAGCAACACAATGCCAAGTGTCAGGCAGTAGTTAATTAACCTGACTCCCTAAAGGGGCCAACAGCTATGGGCAGATGAGCCCCTTTAGGTGGGGTAATGGTCCCCTCAGTGGAGGAAATACCTCTGGAAACCATAATATATATATATATGTTGGGCCCAACGGCAAAATGAACGGAGGAGGAACTCTGATTCCCAATGGTCGTGGAGGTAGAAGAGGCCATGCCAGATGGACTGGTTGTGAAGGCGCATCTTGTCCCTGCCTCTGCCTGGAACACCTGCGGTGAGAGAAAGAGAGGGACGCTGACAACACCAAGCCCCACTCTTGCTCCTGCCGGGCGGGAAATTTAAAAGCCTCGCACCGGCCAGGTTGTCTTCTCCCTGCCTCTGCCTGGAACACCTGCGGTGAGAGAAAGAGAGGGACGCTGACAACACCAAGCCCCGCTCTTGCTCCTGCCGGGCGGGAACTTTAAAAGCCTCGCACCGGCCAGGTTGTCTTCTCCCTGCCTCTGCCTGGAACACCTGCGGTGAGAGAAAGAGAGGGACGCTGACAACACCAAGCCCCGCTCTTGCTCCTGCCGGGCAGGAACTTTAAAAGCCTCGCACCGGCCAGGTTGTCTTCTCCCTGCCTCCGCTTGGAACACCTGCGGCGAGAGAAAGAGAGGGACGCCCACAACACCAAGCTCTGCTGTTGGGACCAGCTTCTCCTGCCGGGCGGGGAATATAAACCAGCCATGTGGACGCGGCACTCACCCCTGGAGGCAAAACAACATCCCAGGGGACTGGGGAAAGGGCGCCACTCGACCCCAAGGATTTTTTTGTGCCCCTAGGAAGTCTTTTGGTGGGGGGTGGGGTAATGAGGGTAAGTGTAGGAATAGTGATGTCTGCCAGCCAGGAAATAGGAAAGGAGCTCTGCCCAACACGGCCGGGAGGTTTCCGGGGACACAAATTGGTGTGGTAACGGGCATGGGGTGTTACAGCGGGAGTCGAGGGGCGGGCCGCACACGGGGAACGCGGGACAGATGTCTAGTTGCTGTCCCCTGTTCCAGCCCCCCGGCTACACCTCGGGCTCCTGAGCAGCCGGTCAAGAGTGACCCTTCCCTTAGGCTGCTGCTGGTGAATGCCAGGTCCGTCTGCAATAAAGCCCCCCTACTCTCAGACTCCATTCTGGGGGAGCGGGCGGACCTGGCATGCATCACTGAAACCTGGCTGGCACCAGAGGACGGAGCCCCCCTATCTGAATTGTGTCCGGCCGGGTTCGGTATTTGGCACCAGCCTAGAGAGAAGGGGAGGGGCGGTGGAGTCGCCGTGGTGGCCAGGGAGTCACTGGGAGTCGCCAGGGCCACGGCTCCGCATATTCCGGGTTGTGAGACCCTGCTCTTGTGTGTGGGCCCAAAAGGGCAGTTGGGAATCTTGCTCCTATACCTGCCTCCCTGTAGGGTAGCGGATTCCCTGCCTGAGCTCCTGGAGGCGGTCTCGATGCTGGTGCTGGGGTCCCCCAGGCTTATGGTGCTGGGGGACTTCAATTTGCCATCGTTGGGGCCTGGCTCGGAGGTGGCTCGGGAGTTCATGGCTTCCATGGCAGCCATGGGCCTGACCCAAGTAATCCAGGGCCCTACCAGGAGCAGTGGTCATACCCCGGACGTAATTTTTATATCGGAGACGTGGCAGAGTGATCTGAAATTACAGAATTTAGTCATCTCTCCTGTGTCATGGTCAGATCACTATCTGGTGACCCTAGACTTTCTGGGGGCGAATCTTCACCGTAGGGAGGCAGGGCCAATTAAATGGGCCCACCCCCGGCGACTAATGGATCCAGAGGGATTCCAGAGGGAACTGGGGTGTTTTCCTCTTGACCTGCAAAGCGATTCGACAGAGGCTCTCGTCAACTCATGGAATGAGAGAGTGACGGCAGCCTTGGACAGGATCGCTCCACTACGGCCTCTCCGCCCCCGTTTGCACCAATCTGCCCCTTGGTTCACTGAAGAGCTGAGGGAGCTTAAACGGGCAAAGAGACGCCGAGAGCGCCGCTGGGTGAAGACCCGGAGTGAGCCTGACCAAACACTAGTTAGAGCAGCTATTAAAGACTATCTAGTGGCAATAAGGGCGGTGAAACGTCAATATTTCACCGCCCTTATCGCCTCTGCGGATAATCGTCCAGCTGCCCTGTTCCGGGTGACCAGATCCCTCCTTGGAAGAGGGGGGTCAGGCCCTGGTTGGCAGGGCTCGGCTGAGGCATTTGCTGATTATCTAGCGGAGAAAATCGCTCAGATTCGCTCGAAGTTTAATCCCGGCGTGGAACGTATGGAACTGGGGTTGACCTGTGCACAGTCTGGCCATGTTATCTGGGATCGGTTCGATCCCGTGGACCCTGAGGAAGTGGACAGACTTCTTGGATCTGTTCGTGCCACAGCCTGTGATCTGGACCCATGCCCTGCCTGGCTAGTTAAAGCATCAAAGGCGGTGGCAGGTGGTTGGGTTGGGAATATTATAAATTCATCATTGAAGGAGGGGTCTTTTCCAGCGCCATTAAAACATGCCTTGGTGCGCCCCCTCCTAAAAAAACCATCTCTCGACCCTACGGTAATTTCGAACTTCCGACCAGTATCAAACCTACCCTTTCTGGGCAAGGTGTTGGAAAAGGCTGTGGCACAGCAGTTGCAGGAAGTTCTGGATGAAGCGGATTATCTGGACCCTTTTCAGTCAGGATTCAGGCCCAGACATGGTACTGAAACTGCACTGGTCGCTTTGGTGGATGATCTCTGGAGAGAGCGGGATGGAGGTCATCCTTCCATCCTTGCTCTTCTCGATCTCTTAGCGGCTTTCGATACCGTCGATCATGACATTCTTTTGGGTAGGCTCCAAGGATTGGGGATCCAGGGCACTGTGTTGGCCTGGTTTTCCTCATTTCTGAGGGGCAGGACCCAGACGGTATGTCTGGAGAATGAGAGGTCCAGCCCTAGGCTCCTCCAATACGGGGTGCCTCAGGGCTCGGTACTCTCACCTCTCCTGTTCAACATCTATATGAAGTCGCTGGGTGAGATCATCCGTTCCCACGGGGTAAGGTACCATCAATATGCTGATGATACCCAACTGTACATCTCAGCCCGTGGGGACCCAAGCGGTGCAGTAGAAGTCCTGACCAGGTGCCTGGAGGCTGTTAGGGTCTGGATGGGGGAAAACGGGCTACAACTGAATCCCGGCAAGACTGAGTGGCTATAGGTGAGGAGCCCTGTGTTATCCCGGGAGCTTCCAGCTTTGGTTCTGGACGGGGCTGTTTTGCCCCAGACAGATCCGGTGCGTAATCTGGGGGTCCTCCTGGACTCACGACTACTGTTCGAAGAACAGGTGGCAGGCGTGGCCAGGAGGGTTTTTGCACAACTTCGTGTAATATACCAGTTACGCCCACTCCGGGATCGGGACTCCTTGCTCAGGGTCACACATGCACTGGTCACCTCCAGACTTGATTACTGTAATGCGCTCTACATGGGGCTGCCCTTGGTGACCATTCGGAAACTCCAGCTGGCCCAGAATGCAGCTGCTAGGGTAGTGATGGGGTGTGGGCGCTATGCTCGTGCCTCACCACTGCTTCGGCAGCTGCATTGGCTGCCAGTATGTCTCCGGGTGCAATTCAAGGTGCTGGTCATTACCTTTAAAGCCCTATATGGTAGTGGGCCAGGATACCTCAGAGACCGTGTCACCCCAAGAACGTCTGTCCGTCCCACCAAGGCAGATCGGAGAGGCTCTCTTGTAACGCCATCAGCTAGAGAGGCTTGCCTCTCTAGCACCAGAAGGAGGGCCTTCTCCGTGACCGCCCCGGCCCTGTGGAACCTCCTGCCTATTGATTTACGTCAACAGACAGAGCTCCTGCCCTTCCGGAAAGGCCTTAAAACCTGGCTGGCAGGACAAGTTTGGGGATCCAAAAACACCGGATCTCATGTTGGTTGGCTTATCAGATGAGTCAGCCACCCTTGTTCTTACCTCCTCACCCGGTCCTTGTTTTTAATAACCTTTGTCATTTTAATAACCTTGGTAATTTTATATATTGGAAATAACTGGGAATTGTTTAATCTTTTTAGCTTAATCTGTGAACATTGTATTAATTTATATTTTTTTAATCTATTAAGAGGATACTGTATACTGAGTTGTATTCTTTAACTATGTATTTCTTAAATTTGTTTATGTAAACCGCCCAGAGTTGGGTTTCGACCCGATTGGGGCGGGATAACAAGTTGGAAATAAATAAAATAAATAAATAAATCCTCAAGGCTGTGGCATTCCATTGCAGTCCTGGTGTTAAATCCTGCATGTCGTTTTTCATATGTGCTGGAGGAGATGGCTCCGAGATCATAGTATGTAGGTCACTTCATGGCAAGCTGGGATCCACCTTAAACATTCACACAAGTGACATTTTTCCTGCTTCAGGAAAAAAATGCATTCTTGAATACGAGTTGCAGTCCACGACGAAAGGAGGCTACAGATGCCTTAGCACCAGGTAAATACAGCACATTATGCAGCTGATTTTTCTGCAGAGGCTTGACAGGAGAAACTATCATGTGAAGTCGTACCTGATTCAGATCCACCAATCTCTCTCCCTGGCGTTTTGTCTTACAGCACAAGGTAGCTGAGATACTGTTTCATTGCCATTGCCTTGTTTCATCTAAAACTGATAAAAAGTTAGAAGCAGAACACATTAGTTGCAGAGACCAGACAAATGGGAGTCCTTCCAGCCATTTCCCCCTACAAACATTAAGCATGGAGTAAAGGCCAGGCTTGGCATCATTACCATCCTGAACTCCACCACTCCCCAGTAGCCATCCACAGAGCATCCTTCAAGTAGTATCTCAACTCAAGCAGTCTTTTTTCTCAAATTCCTTGAGGAAGTATTCTTGTGCCATATTTTAAAAAAAATTGGCGTGAAAATAACTGAAAATGGAAGTTCAGGTGACATTAAAAATGTGCCTAGTCTTTTTAAAAATGGCACAAAAATGCTCCCCCAAGGCTCCCCCATGCAAGGGAAGCCTTGGAGGAGCCAAAAACAACATAACAAACAACAGAAGTGAATCAGAGAAACCAGAGGTGCCAAAATCGGCACAGTTTTGGCCTGTTTTGATGTGGAAAAGCCCCAATTTTTTTTAAAAAAGGTAGCAAAAATGCTCCCCCATCCCATTGCTGCCATGGAGGCTGCAAATGTAGCCAAAAAAAGTGTGTGATTCCACCACCACCACCACCACCACCAATATAAACACTGGGGCCAACCTTGTGCCATGGGAACACTGCGAAAATGTTCCCCTGCCCTACCACTGCCATGGAGGCTGCAAATGCAGCCGAAAAAACAGCATGATTGCACCCCGCTCCCACCACATTTCAGCACTCCACATTTTGGTGGAAAGGTAGGCAGGTGATCTTTATCTTTTGCAATCCCTTTAATGTGTGTTCTAGTAGTTTGGGGATCCCCCCTTTTTTAGAGGTCCAGAACAGAATTTTTGTTTTTTAGTGCATTCCTATGGGAAATTGCATTTTGGATAATGAAAATTTTGCTGTACAAAAAGACTGAGAAACCATTGTTTTCGTTATCTGAGGTACCACTGTACATTCCAATTCCCAAGAAAGGAGATGCCAAGGAATGCAGTAACTATACGACTATTACTATTTCCCTTACAAACAAGATGGTCAAATTGTTGCAATAAAAGATTTTATCTTACGTGAAGCAAGAAGTGCCTGATGTTGAAGCTTGATTCTGAAAAGGAAGAGGTGTTTGAGATCACATTGCAATTATTCAGTGGATACTGGAGCACACCATGGAATTTCAGAAGATGATAAATTTGTGCTTTATAGACTACAACAAAGCTTTTGACCATGTGTATCATGAGAAACCATAAGTTGTTCTAAAATAAGTGGGTGTGCCTCATCATTTGAGTGTCCTGTAAGCTGTATTATAGCAACCTGTTGATCAGGATATATAGAGGTACAGTAATACCCCGGGTAACGCGAGTACCGTATAGCGTGAAAACCGCATAACGTGACAAGATTTTCGGAAAAATCTTGTATCGAATAACGTGATTTTCACGTTATTCGGAACAAGCGTATGCGTGGGGGGGAGTTGGATTGGGTAGAACATCTACCCAATCCACACACCCCAGCGCCCGCCCCCACGATGTTTGGAAAGGGTACGGGGATCCTTACCCTTTTGAAACTTCGGGCGAGCGGCGCGCGTTGGTGGGGGTTAGTGCAGGATATGGGGGGACCTCGGTGTCCTGAGCTAACCCCCACCGACGCACGCACGCCTGCAAGCCACCCAATGTTCCGAAAAGATAAGGATCTTTACCCTTTCGGAACATCGGGAGAGGAGAGGCGCCTTTCCACGGGGTCTCTCCAGCTTGGAAAAGAGGCGGTTTGGCCGAAATTCCCTCCCCCTGCGCGGGGGTGAGGATTTCGACCAAGCTGCCTCTTTCCCGGGCAAGCTATAGCAACACGGATCGCACGTCAAGGCAATTGCCTTGACGTGGGATTCCTGTTTCGCTCGCCTAAACAAGGGTCGGCTTTTCTGAATTTCCCCCTCCCCGGGGGAGGGGGAAATTCGGAAATGCCGATCCTTGTTTAGGCGCTTTGCGATGGGAATTTGGGCACCCAAACTCCCATCGCAAAGCGTCTAAACGGGCATCGCACGTCAAGGCAAGGTATCAAAGCGGGGGGTACCCGGGGGAGGGGGGAATTCGGAAAAGCCGACCCTTGCCCAGGCGCGCGAAACGGGCATCACACGTTAAGGTAAGGGATCAAAGTGGGTTGTGGCACCCCCTGTTTTGATACCTTGCCTTGACGTGCGATGCCCGTTGCTATACCCGTTTGGTAGAAGAGGCTCCCGCTGGCGCGCCTTTTTGCGCACGTGTGAGCGCCTCTTCTCAGGTTTTTTTTTAGCGTTGTTCGATCAATGTATCGAACAACGTTAAAAACCGGACAACTTCATGACTGGGGAACCATGTCATAACGTCGTCCGGGGTTCTAGTGTATTCACAACTGATAGCTTAGTTTAGTTCTTTTGACTGTTGGTTTGGCCTCACATCAATGCAATGACTTGCAGAACCAAACAGAATCTACCTCTATATTACAGGAACGTGGGGCATTCCAAAGTTTCCTAGGAGACACCCGCTTGCAATTTTGGGGTAGGAAGAGACTGTTCCCATATTTCCCATTACTAGTTCAGTTGCACAGTCTGATTTGAACCCTGACGTTTTGGCTTGTTGCACTGGCTGAGGACATCGGGGAAGCCCAGAAACAGCTTGGATCGGGTCTCCCCACCTCCCTGGACCCAGCGGGGGGGGGGGTCAGAGACTCCAAAATTGGTAAAAAAAGTCCATTTTTTTTACCAATTTTGGGGTCTCTGACCCCCCCCCCGGGTTCAGGGAGGTGGGGAGACTCGATCCAAGCTGTTTCTGGGCTTCCCTGACGTCATCAACCAGTGCAGCAAGCCAGAATGTCGGGATTCGACTCCTGACGTTTTGGCTTGCTGCACTGGCTGAGGACGTCGGGGAAGCCCAGAAACAGCTTGGATTGGGTCTCCCTGCCTCCCTGGACCCGGCGGGGGGGGGGTCATAGACCCCAAAATTGGTAAAAAAAAGTCCCCTGCCTGCTCCAGAGAGATCAGAGAACCCGATCTACAGCTGCAGGGTGGCTGGGGAAGCTGACGGGGACTCCCTGTCGGCTTCCCTAGCCACCTGCCCTTGCCTCCGCAGCTGTGGGGTGGCTGGGGAAGCCGACGGGGAAGCCCCCCGTCAGCTTTCCAGCCTCCCCACCCCTGCCTCCGTAGCTTCAGGGTGGCTGGGAAGCTGAACGGAGAACCCCGTTCAGCTTTCCAGCCACCCTGCTGCTAAGAACGACTGTATCGGATAACGCTAAAAATCGCGTTATTCGATACAAGATTTTTCCGAAAATCTTGTAACGTTATGCGGTTTTAGCGCTATCGAGTACTAGCGTTATCTGTATTACTGTATACTAATATTTGGTGTACCTTACTACTCTGTATGTTAATCTCTTCATCCATTTTGCCATCTTCAGTAATGTTCCTGGGTATTTGTACTCTGCCGCTTGTTTTATACTTGTTCCCTCTATTATGATAATTAAGTATGCCTTTTCCTTCCAGTTGCCTGAGTCTTCTCTTTACTAAGTCTTGTATATTTAAATTATCTTGCATTCTTGGTTCATGAACTTAGGGTGTTGCTGTAATTGTTTAACTGTACAGTACTTGCTATCAATGCCTGATAATTGCAAAAAGTAATTCATTGATATTGTTTTCATTCATGGGCTTAACTACCAGTGCTGGTAAGAGGACAAAGTTATATTTAGATTGGCCATTATCTTTTTATGTAAAGCTCTTTTTGACTTCCTGTGATACAATACATTGCACACTTTTTTCCAGGCAGTTTCCACAGCTTTTCTTTCCATTTTCTGTTTGTTAGAAGCAGTAGATTATTGAAACTGAAATAGCTAAGTGGGTCATGAAGACAATGAAATGGTAAAATATAGCAGAGTGCAGGAAGGTGGCTGGCTTTTGCCACACCCTGAGATTTGAGAGTGTTTGTTGAGATACAGGAGACAAAACAAACTCCGGCTTGGGTTGCAGGAAATATGTATTTACACTATTTACAAAGGTTGTGCACAAAGTGCAAGTTAACACTTGTCTTGAAGTCAGACCAAGTGGTGCAGCAAGTCCTTATAGTCTATGTGAGCTAATTAAGCTCTTATCTTCGATAAAGCAATGCAAGCAGTCCAAACCTTTATCTGTTGCTTCAAGGTCGGCTTCGAAGATATTCACCAGTTCATTCTAGCTACGGAGTAGCTCGGTTCCAAAACAGTCCTTGGTTAGGTCACCACAATGTGGCTGAGGTATGTGTTCCAATATCTTGCAGTAAATGGCAAGTAGACATACCAGACAATCCTCAAGAACGACGAAGGTCCGATGGACGTGAGCACAGCAACAAAGCAGTCAGAGAACAACAGGCTGGCTGGCTGGCAAAGACTGTTGCCTCAATTTATGCTAGACACAAACACTCAATGCTTGCACCTGGCTGTGGTAGCTGCACAGTCTTAAAGATACAGTCATTGGTTTGCTCTCGTTGCAAACCTACTCATATATCCTAACAGACAATTCCTTTGGTTTGCAAATTGGTCAAGGTATTTCTCCCAAACATCCCAGAAATGATTCTACCAGGCATGTAGGTACCGTATTTGTTGATGTATAAGACCCACTTTATCTCCCTTAAAATACACTGGAAAAAATGGAGTGTGTCTTGTATTGTATATAGTGGGCTATTTTAGTAATAACACGGTGTGTCTTATACTCCAATGCATCTTATACGCCAGCAAATATAGTACTTACTTTGTTTTATTTTTACCCGCCCTTTGTTCTGATAATTAGTTGTCCTTCTGGTGGACATTGCAGCATGGAAGTTGAATTTATGGAAATAAGTAACACACTTTATTCTGCAAGTGCATATTATATTTTTTTTCTTTCACACCCATCTGCTTGAGTTGCATCATTCTCAAACAGGGCAGGTAAGTAGGATCCTTAACTAAAATGTTACTATTCGAAACATTTTAATATTATATTTCATTTAAAATACTAGTTCCAAAGCAGGGTAAATTTGATTTAAATAAAATTTATTTGAATGATTCCCCCTTGTAAAAGTGTGCTTGTTGCTTCATAAACCCTAAATACATATTTTTCACACTCTCCTTTCCAGATTGACTTTACTTGTAGTAAGCCTTTGTTCATTAACATTTCCAGGGGCTGCAAGAGTGCCTGTTGGGAGGGGGGAAACCATAGGAATAACTTCAGAGCTGGAAATATATAGCAGATCGGGTCTGTTATTTCTCCTTGCAATACTGTTAGCAAGTTGTGTCTCTGGAGACACAAAGCTAGTTTAAGAGCAGTAGAATATTCTGATGGTATTTTCTAAGTCAAGTATGTAGGGAAGATGGAAAGAATAACCTGAATAATCTGTACTGAAGCTACTCATGCCTTTAAAATGCACTGGGTTAATATAATCTAAATACAAATCTGTTTAAACAAAGTAAACACTTATCTAATTTATTGAATCACTGACCTATCAAATAACATTTCACAGCTTTTTATTTCAAGTATAATAACAGTCTGCTTTATGTTATGGAAGCAAAGTGTGCATTCTTGTGCTCTTTCATGACCCTGCATGCTTCATTCAGTTAATTAAGCATAAAGATACATATGCTGACCTTTTGGAAAAAAGTCTCCTTGTAGTATATGGGACAAAAGTTAATAGTAATGCAGCAACAAAATACAAATAAACTAAAATACAAGTGTAGATGGTGAAAGCCAACATCAGGAATTTAAAACTCTTATTGAAAACAATAAGGAAAATAAAAACATTTTGACAATGCTACAAAATGATGAGCAAGCAGGCATTAGGCTGTCACTTCAGGGAAGAAAATATCACAACATGGTCATCCCCAGAGTGAATGACTGGTGCTTGGGTGCCCCTCACTCTGCCTCCACTGGTAGTGGCATCTGAAGAACAGACAAATATCCACATTGGGTTTTAATTTTTTAAAATCAATTTGCAATCTCCTGTGTAGGTTGTACGTTACTGATAGTGTAGGCTTAACGTCTGCATACGTAACTAGATCAGGCTTCATTCCTAAATAACCTGATAGTGCCTGTGTTTATAGGTTCTTTCTCTTTTAGTTGTTATGCGTTCCTTTTGGAAAATATGTCTTTGGCTGTTGTTATCAATGCCCCAAGATCCTCATATGTTCAGTGTTATTCATTGTTCCTCATAAAATCTCTCTGGAAGGTACAGTTGGCTAAAAATGCTGTTTGTAAAGTTCTGAACAAATGAGTGCATAGTGCTATCACTGCATTTGCTTTGATATTCTTTCTCTTTCTATTGACTTGGAGTATAAAGCATAGGAAAGCACAAAGAGTATAGCACATACCATATATGCTCGAGTATAAGCCGACCCGAATATAAGCTGAGGTACCTAATTTTGACCTGAGAAACCAGGAACATAGATTGACCTGAGTATAAGCCGAGGGTGGAAAATGCAGCAACTGCTAGTGAGTTTCAATAATTACTTCTACATGAAAGCCTGTTGTTTGCAGGGGGAAAAAGATCATGGCTGCAGTCATGATCCAAATCTAACCACTTCCTGACCAGGACAGGAAGTAATTCCTGACTCGGACAGGAAGTGCAGATCTCCCACGCAGCCGGGTAAATAGAGCAGATTACTCAAGTTTAAGCCCAGTCTGCTTTTTTCAGCACATTTTTGGTGCTGAAAAATAGGCTTATACTCAGTTATATATGGTACTAAAAATTGTGTTGTTTTGTCTCTGTTTTTGGCATTACCTCTTCACTTTACTTTCTTATGATAGTAAGTGAGATTGTTGTCTATCTTTTTTCCTTTGTTTGTTTGGTGATTGTTTGAGTGTTTTCAACATTCAAAGTCAAATTTCTATTGAGCGGTCTTTTCTGTGCAGTATATATAATCTGATCATAGTTCTTGGTTTTAAAAATTAAAGAGTTTTTTCCTCCTCTCTTCTGCCTCCCATATATTAACAAATCATTGATTTTGTATGAATACCAGAGAGTAACAAAACAAAACAGCAAAAAAGAAAAAGAAAAGAAAATGTTGTGGCACCTTAAAGACTAACTCATGTATTTAAATGTGAGTGACCAAGGCAAAATTGCAACATATACCAACATGTTAGTTGTGGTGCGGTGCATCAGATTTTATAATGTCCCAGAAACCCTTGATATTCAAACCCCTGAGATGTGTGTCCAGCTTATGCATATGCTTAATCTCTGGTGTCTCTCTCTGTATTCTAGTAATGTAATTCCTCTGTTCTAGACTAGCAACTTTCTAGTCCATGGCTAAGTGTCCACGTAGGTTAAAGGACTTGAAACTGTGCATAGTCATTCTTGATGTCTGATTTATGTCCATTAATTCTTTTGTGCAGAGATTATCCTGTTTGTCTTATGTAGAGCACAGAGGGGATTTTTTTTCCCCCGCAAAAGATGGCATAAATCACATTAACAGAGGAACAAGTAAAATTGCCCTTAATGTTGTGTGTGCCGTTGTTGGGTCCAGTAATGCTGTTCCCAAAGGACATGTGGGGGCATAGTTGATTTTGTATGTGTTAATGAGAACACTAGATAGGCTTCCAGGAGGTAATGCAAAATGTCAGACCAGCTCAGTATAATTTATCGCCTTTCCCATCAGTGCTTCAGCTGTATTTAAATATTTAAAAATAATAATCAATCACTTTATTCCATGTTTTAAGTATTGTTTGGACACCTCTTGATCTTCGTGTGGCATAAAGCTATGCCTTCGTAAGTGTGTTGGGTGCAAAGCCCAGGAACAGAGATTGTGCAGTTCAGTCATGCAATCTCTTGTGGCTTCAGTTGTAAGCATTGTTGCAGTAGACATTTAGAGGTGCTTTGTGAATAACATTTGTGCCTTGCTGAAAATTTCCAATTCTGTTCTGCACCTTTGTGTTGAACAGATAGAGCGGTGCAGCAGGATTTCAGCATGTATGTCTTGGTGAACACATTTTTGCATATAGCCATTCCTGGTGTCAGGTTAACTGTGCAAAAGTCTTAGGCCAACACCAGGTGGTTTGGGGAAAATTCAATGAGTGATGGGGGGAAGGGTCCATAACTCATATTTCCTAACTCCAGACTTCACACAACTTTGAGAGGGCTGAGAGCAGTGTCAATAGGAGATTCTCTCCAATGTGTCTAAGTTGCTCGGAGGCTGAGTTATAATGCCTCCAAATCTCTCATTGAATTATTCCAAACCAGCTGGTGGTGGCCTAAGACTTTCACACAGCACTGTATATCCATTAATTCTTTTATACAGAGTTTGTCTTATTTGTCCTAAGTAGAGTACAGAAGAGCATTACAGTATTGGCAAAAATGACAGAGATAACATTAGTGGAGGAACAAATAAATGTGCCCCTGATGTTGTGTGTGACCTGTAATTATATTGCTATAGAAAATGTGGGGACAGAGCTTGCACTTGGGTTTCTACTAAGGTTGAGTCCCCATCTCTGTGTCAGAGTATTGTGTAGTCTGTTGTGTTTGCTTGAGATTTAGGCCCCACCCACTGCCCAGCCCTGCCCACCTCCTCCTCCTCCTCTCATCCCACTCCAGACGCAACTCCAACATCCTTGCTGGGTCCGGGCGCCCGAAGTGGAGTGAGGCTGAGCCAGCAGTTACTTTGTTGAAGTTGCTCTTTAAAGGAAAGTTAGAGCATTGAAGTGTAATTGCTAACTTATGGTCTGACGAAGTGGACTGGATCCACAAAAGCTCACATTAAAATACAGAAAAATAACTGAAATAAGGTGTATATATAGATGTATGTTGTATTTAGAAGAGTGCTGGCTCTTCAAGTTTGAAACAGAGATCAGCACTGAACCCTAGAGTCAAATATGACTGGCTTTCAAGCAAGGGAAACCTTTACTATAGATGTCAGAGACCCATTAAAAGGATTTACAGAATATGTCACTTAATAAAACTACATAGCTTGATAAAACTTTTACTGCAGTCAATGTTTAGGTATGGTTGTACCTCGCTTAAAGCATAATGCATTCCACAGGATTGCTCTTGAAGCGAAACACCATTGTAAATGACCGATTGTGGTGGTGGTGGGGATTTCGAACCCTGATTTATTTGTTAAGCGAGTTTTTGATTAGTTTTATTTGTTAAGCGAAGCGACTATTCAGAGAAAATTCTGCTCTTTAAGCGAAACACTCTTTATGCGAGGTTTGACTGTAGTTTGACTGTAATAAAGATTTGATTTGATATACAGTACTAAACTAAAGGGCCAGTGGTGGCAAATATGAATATTCTTTCTTTTTATGAACTTATTTTTCCTTTGAGGAAAAGTAGTTTTGAGACATTAACAATCTTTTATTTTCTACAGATGATAGTGGTAGAGGAAAACAGTTTGTTTAGGGAGATGTAACAGAAATCTGGATAAGCATATGCATTTGAAATAGACCAATATATGCTAGGAAGTCTGGCCAGGTTATCCTGCTATGGTAATAGAGTAGACCCTACTGCCAGCGACTCAATGCTGAGTGTCATACAGTTAAACTGACACCCCTGAGGACTAATGGTCTTAGGTGGCGAAGCTCACAGGAAAAGGTGAATGGTCTCCAAGTGGATTAAATCCCACTTGAATCCATCTTGATGGAGAGGAGTAGCTTCATCAATACTGGCCTGGGTCTGAGGAGGACTTTGTGTGCCAAAAGGGCTGAGGACCAGAAAATGACTTACAGAACTGGATCAGTGGTATGGGGGTCATGCTGCGATGCAGAAGGCAAACGGAAGGTCACTGCATTATATTCTCAGGACAATCTTCATGACCTTGATGATCACCAATAATCAGAATCTGATATGGCACAAAAAGAAGTAGTATGTGCTAGTGTAGGTGATACTAACATTAAAGTTATAACATTAAAGTTATTTAGAGCAGGATCACTCATGCTTTTAAAAGTTTTTAACTAGATTTTTAATTGGTGCAGGTGAGAGGTAGTTTTTCAGGGTTTTTAGGAATTTTAAGGGTTTCTATAGTTTAGATGTTGGGGATTTTTTGTACGCTGCCCAGAGTTACATGTCGATTGGGGTGGCTATACAAATTGAATAAATGAATGAATGAATAAATAAATAACCTGGCAGTGGTTACTGTGACAGCCATTCAATTAAATAGTGTTGTAATGTCAAAATGGATGAAGGATTGGCATTAGTTTTCTTTGAGCACTGAATACATGCTGCCTTAAAAAGAATGGTTAGCCCAATTTTTGAACAATCTATGTTAAGAAATGAATTTACTGGGCTTTAATACAGTGATACAAAAGTTGATTTCAAAGGAAATATTCAGCTAAGGCTAGAAACACTCCAAATAGCACTAACTTCCATATTCAGGGGGATTGTGCTTGTGGTAAAGATATTGTGAAGAAATGTAGAATAATCTTCCATTAACAGCTCTATAAGAAAGTCATAAAATGATTAAATTATGTTTCAGTTATAAATTAGATTGCTTTCCTCTTAGTTCAGAGAAACTAAATTTTGTTATACAACTATTGTCTCTGTTTCTAGACATAAGAAAAATGAAGCAAATCGGGTGTAACAGTTTCTTTTGGAAAAAGAGAATATGATTATTTATGAGGTCAAGAGTCATCTTGGATAATCCTGTGCCTTCTGCAGATTCCAACTTTGTGACTTAATTACCAGAAGGGCAAGAAATCAGATCAGCTCAAAAATTCCCTTTAACTTGTGCACACTTTCTGTTGATTATGTTTGCGTGTCAGAATAAACCATAATTTATTGTTAGGTATGTGGATGGAAGGGTGTCCCTGTGAAATGCCATGACCAAACTTGCCATGCTCCTCTTCTTTTTTTCCCTTGCAACCAGGGTGGGGAAGGAATAAAGCAACCTATATTTAAACATTAAGAGATTCCAGATTATTGTTAACTATACAATAGAGACTACAGTGTAGAATAAACTTTTATTATTAGTAGTAATAACATTGTTTCAGGATATTTGTTTAACAAATTGGTTTGTTGCAGACTACAATTCTTGGGTGTTCACATTTTTAAAACCCAGGAATTTGCTAGTATAGACCAGAAGCATAGGGTTTTTTTTTTTTTGCTCTTGGTAGTGGTATGCGGTAACCTGGATACTTGTGCAGATTATGAACTTGAACACTGGGTTATGGTTTAAAATCACACATGGACATAATCAAATCCTCTCCACTGTTCAGCCTGTGAGCAGGAATGGCTATCTTCCAAATGTGATGTGGAAGGTTATAGCTATCTGCAATCACTAACCTACTAGGTTGAATCTTTTCCTAGAACCTCTCCTATTGAAACATGTTTCTCTCCCTCCTAATGTAGATACATAGATTTTTAATGTATTTGGAGTAATTTCAATTTATCTTTCCTATTATATTAGAATTTAATCCTAGAATTTATGTCAAATACCACATTTAGGACGAGTTCCACATAACAGATATTTTCTTGATGAATCTTACATTTTGAGTTATTATGAGCTGTGCTTGCTAATGACAGGCATGTTATACTCACTGTGATGGTACTTAAAATGCATAACATGTATTGCAGAAAGCAGTGGTTGCTATAGCAACCTGCTAGTAGGTCACAGGCAATGTTGTGTATATATGATCTGGCTGTTAATGCAAGCTAATATGTCTGATGAAGAAAGGGGAAAAACTGAAACTATGAACAAACAGCCTCTTGAAATGTATGATGTAAATAATTGTAATTTCAACAATAGTAAATTTATCTCTGGAATGTTGTGTGTTAGCAAAAATATTTTATGATCCAATATAGAATAAAGTATTTACAAGGATCCCCCTGTCCTAACTATATTGGAATAGGAAAGAACGGATAATAATTAATTGTTTTCCTAGTGATTTAATTTATGTTGTGCCTTAATTTGGTCAGCTGTATGATGTTTACCTGATTTCTGTCTACCTGTTTACCTGATTTCATAAGGATATCATGTTTGTATCCTAAATGGAGGTAGGAACAAAGTGAAAGATAGTTGTGCTGATGTGTTCTGGGACGGTAAATCTACCTCTTATTGTGTTGCACTGTTTTTCTGTGCCACCTTAATCAGCCCAGGGGGAATTAATTATGCCAACTTCAGTCTGGTATAGAAGAAATATATAAGTTTGCAGTCTCTTCAGGTGCATGAAGGGGACTTTAGGGTCCCACACCTGCCTTGCTGCCAGAATACAGTGGAACCTCGCTTAACAAAAAGCTCGCTTAACCCAAAAATTGCATTAAAAAGGAAATCCATAGAAAATAGTGCCTCAATTCACAGAACACTCTGAAAAAAAATGTGGGAGTCTGATTTAAAATTAAAGATTAAAGAAGAAAATTGGAGGAAGAAATGGAAAAGTAGAATTATGAGAAATTTATCTATCAAAGTCAAAGAACATAACTTTAAAATTTTGTGGAGATGGTATTTGGCGCCAGTTTGTTGAACCAATTCGATAGTAATAAATCAAAAAAATGCTGGAGATGTCAACAGGAATTAGGAAAATATAAACATATGTGACGGGAGTGTGAAGTTATTTCGGAGTACTGGAAAAAATAGAAATAGAAATTGGGAAAATAATGGGTGATATGATAAAACTGGATGCAAAATTTGTATTATTAACTGATTTAGAGCATTTAAAATGGGATTGGAAGAAGAAAGACCTGTTATTCATTTTTTAAAACCAGTGGCAAGGCAACATATTGCCAAAAAAAAAAAAAACACTGGAAAAGTAGCATGAAGTTAGGAATGGGTGGGTATTTTATTGTGGGTTTTATTAATGGTTGCGTTTTTGTCTGTTGTTAGCCACCCTGAGTCATTCGTGAGGAGGGCGGCATAGAAATATGATTTTTAAGAAATGGATACCTGGTATAAAGATTTGTGAGAAATGGCTCTTAATGATAATTTGACATGGGAATTAAATATTAAAAGAGGTATATTAAAGGAGAACAAATTCAGGGACATTTGGAAGGCTTTTTTGGAATATACTTTAAGGAATAATAAGAGCACAAAACCAGCAACTGATTTAATGAGTTTTTGGAACTAATAAAGAAAAACAAGTGATGAAGGTTTGCTGAATTTTTTGGATAATTTATTTATTCATTTATTTATTTAATCAAACTTTTATGCGGCCCTCCTCACAAAGGCCCAGGGTAGCTAACAAACTTTGAAAACACTTAAAACACAGTAAAAACATGGTCTAAAAACAGAATTAAACAGGATTAAAAAGTTACAAAAATTAAAAGAGATTAAACAAGTCACATAGAGATGGAGGGGTTAGATGAGCCAACAAACTGAGGCAACCGTCTGGCCCATACCCCACACATGCCCCACCAGCCAGGTTTTAACCCCCTTCCTAAAGGGCAGCAGCTCCGTCTGGAGACACAACTCACTTGGGAGGAGGTTCCATAGGGCTGGAGCAGGCATGGAGAACGCCCTCCTTCTAGTACTAGAGAGGTGCAATGTATATATCACAGGGTGATTTTTTTTTTCTTTTATGCAATTTTATTATTACTAAGAAAAAGGGAATGTTGAATATACTTACAGTGCAAGCTAGGTGATGAGGAACATAGAAAGATGTAAGAGATAGCAGAAGGTTTTGGATTAGGTATGATATTGAGAAATGATTTACTGTATATAAAAATTGCTGTATGTAAGCAACAAGTTGGAAATTCTGTAGGAAAAAACATTCTTCTTTTCTTAAGATTATTTCCATGTAAGCACATTTATTTTTGTTTTTGTCTTTTTCTTTTTGTTCATCGTTTATATTAAAATTTAATAAAAAATTTAAAAAGAAAAAAAATGCCTCAGTTAGCAATTTTTTCAGAATGGAGTAATTGATTTTCAGTGCATTTCCTATGGGAGACCGCGTTTCAGTTAACAAATTTTGGTTTTCAGTGGATTCCTATGGGAAAGTGCATTCAATGGATTCCTATGGGAAATTCGCTTTACAAATTTTTCGTAGTACAAAAGATTCTGGAGAATGCATTGAATTTGTTAAGCGAGGTTCCACTGTACAGTACTGTGTTTTGTGCCTGCAACTCTTCCACCAGCAGAAACAGAGCTGATATCAGATTCATGACTGCAGAGTTTTCAATGGGTATTGCTGGCATCTCCAGAGCTGATGCTTTTTTGGCAATGAAACTCCTTGCCACACTTTATCTAGCCACTCCTAGACACCTAATTAAGTAAGATAGAATTGCTTTTTGGGTCTTCTGTTTCAGCATTTTGGAGGCATCTGAATGATGCTAGATTATTGCACAGTTGTCTATTCTTTCTGAGCAACAAATGCAAAACCATGGACAATTGAGTTCTTCAAGTGACAGTGCTTTAGAATTTATATCACCTATTTTTTAAAAATATCCGAGATACTTATGGTAGCATTGGCATATGCATAGGCAGCTGTGCGTTCTTCTCAGAATTGTATTTTTAGTGTACAGGGTACTTTTAAAGGCATGGCATATGTTGTCTTCCCTTTTTCTCTAGAACTCTTGAGTCAATGTTCACAAGTAAATCTTGTGATGAAATATTGTCTATTGTATAGTAAAGTCTATTGTACAGTGAAGTAGCATCCAGAACCAGCAGATATTAGTTATTTATAATTCTCTGATCGGCTTAGAA
Organism: Furcifer pardalis; assembly: GCA_030440675.1. NCBI lineage: Eukaryota > Metazoa > Chordata > Lepidosauria > Squamata > Chamaeleonidae > Furcifer > Furcifer pardalis. The sequence goes on from CP126890.1 coordinate 247,380,586, forward strand.
ACAGAGATGAGCACTGACCCCTAGAGTCGGATACGACTGGCTTTCGAGCAAGGGAAACCTTTACCTTTACCTGATCAGTGAATTGTTTATAAGTCACCTTTTATCTCAGACCCAAGCAATGGAGCTCACCCATTTCAGGAAGGTCTCCTCACATAGCATTTTGCAGGAAATCTGTTGACTGCTGGGATCAAGATGTTAGCTTCAAGGAGCTCCTTTCTACCATTTGGGAAATTAGAGGTTATTGTTAATATTTGCAGAAATCTAGCAACCCTGTAAGGCTGATTATTCCAACAGTCATAGCAAGTTTTATTTTTTAGAAACTAAAATTTTCTAGTCCTTCCTCAAAGGTTACAAGGCTCCTGTGGGTCCCTTTTGATTATGAGGAAGCAGAGTTTACTGTGATTTGTAGTTATACTGAACACCAGGGGTGCCAAAACATTTTGGGCCGCAGGCCTGACCATGCCCCCCAGACAGCTGAACGGGCCAGTCATGTGGTTCCACCGGAGACGGAAGTAAAACATGCATGCGTGGGATGCATTACGCACATGTGCAGAATTCTGCCGTAAATTACTCATGGCTGTTGTAAACGTGTTTACGATAGCCGTGGGTAATTTACAGCAGTATTCTGTGCATGTGTGAGTGCATAATGCACCCACACACATGCATTTTGCTTCTACTTATGGGAGCAATGAGGTAATTGGGAACCAGATGAAATGGCTTTGGGCCAGATCCGGCCCATGGCCCACAGTTTGTACACTGTCATTTACATGGCCACATTTTTGTCTTCATGGAATATATGAATGCTCAGTTGATTGTACCATTCTATTTTAAGTCCAACATGAAAGTGCCAGAACTAGAATTATTCCTCCACATTATTTAGTTGCAGTTGTGTTTCTTCTCCTCCAACTCTGTCTGTAGGTATTCTTTTATTCTCTTTTTAGTCTGCATTTTTCCTAAATATTTTTTATGAAATATCATAAAAGCAATAAATACCTGGGCAGTACTAGTGATAAGATATAGTGCTGGTATTACAGATTGGATGGTGACTAATGCTTTGGATTGGTGAACAAAGAAGTTGATGACTATAAATCGTGCTCTGTGAAGTTTAATGGATAAATTATATCTACTGTGGGAGGGTGGAAAACAAGGATTGCTGCAAGTGAAACATAGTGAAAGAGAAAAAAAAAACCTTGGTGAATACATTCATAGCAGTAATGAGGGGATGTTGAAGGAGGTTTCCAGGGAAGTTATCAAGACTACTGAATTGAAAGATGCATAAGGGGAATAGATGTTAAAGAATAGAATAAATGCTTGGAATTATAAACCAATGCATACTCTATATCAGGGATTCTTAACCAGTGGGCTGGATGTGGCCCTCGGCACCATTTCATGTGTCCCCCAGCACCTCCACCACACCATGAAGTGCCATGTAGTGGAGGAAGGGCAAAATGGTCATCCGGCCCCCGAAGTTGTCTCAGGGAGTAGTGTGACCAGGCCCCTGGCTTTAAAAGGTTGAGAACTTATTTTATCGAATGATAATTAGGCCCACTGTTTATCTTTACAAAGCCAACACTTATTATCCATTCCAGGTTTTTCCATTTTTGCTTTAATTATGTTGGTTCATAGTGCTTGTTCTTGGGCAGCAAATATCAATCCTTCTGTCTCCTTTGTTAGGATACCAGCTTTTAGCCACCACCCAATTCTTAGTCCTATTCCCTTTACCATTGGAATTTTTCATATATAGAACAGTAGTTCTTCTTCATGGTCCCTGTGCAATCATACTAATGGGTTATTTGCGCACATGCACGTTAGGCTGGGTCTCCCAAGCTAGGTTTTTTCAAGGAAAAAACCTCAATCCCATCGTGTCTAGCACTAGCATCCCACCCACCATCCCTTCACTTCCATTTTTCTGCTGCGTGACTCAGTTGCTTTCTTCCAGGCTCCTGCGTGTTGTAACTATTGGAAATTTTATATCTTATTTCTTTTTTAGTTAATTATCTAGAACTGTTTAAACTATACTTGTATTGTTGTTAGTTTTTGAAGCGCTAGAGTCCTTTTATGGATGAATTTCTTCAAGGATTATGGACTACTTTCAAAACTGAACTATACGTTAACTTCACTATTGTGTTTTATACATTCTTGCGCGACTTTTGTGGCTTGGACTATGTATGGCATTGGATACTGCACCGTTTAAACATTGTTCTCTTTGCAAGAACAAGATTCCAGTGATAGATGGTCACGATACTTGTCTTTTTTGTTTGGGGAAGCAACATCAACCTAGTGCTTATGCTCACTGTAAAATAATTGTTGGATTTTCTGTGGCGCAATTTGTTAAAACTGTCAGAAAAGTTTGCGCCCAAAATGCAGTCTGCCATTTTGGCCCCACCTCCACAATTTAAGTCTTCGAAAATGGAGGCTTCAAACAGCCTAAGAAACCTAAACAAGGCAAATCTAAGAACAAGTCTGTTATTATTTCACCTTTTACCCCTGTTGCTCTGGCTAAATAATTCTTTGTTCCAAAGCATTATATGATTTTTCTATCCCACAGAGACCTATGGAGTCACTGCAGCAATTGCCTATAGATTTGGACTCGGATGCACCTTTACCGTGTACCCAACCCACATCAGTGAATTTGTCTGACTTGCCAGCTCAGGGCCCCCCTGAAAGTTCCCCCCAGACTAGGGATAAGAGTTCATTTTCTTCTTCTCTCCCTAGGTCACAGGTCCTGACTCAGTATGATGTAAAATCAAAGTCTACTCATGTGGCTTTCCACCGCTCACACTCCAACCCTCTCTCCGAAGCTTTGGAGCATTATTTTGCCCAGGAGGGCCAAGGCAAGACCGGCTGCCATTATAGAGTGGATCGGGAATCTAATGCTCATGGGGATTCCCCCTCTGCACAGGAACCGCACCCTCCAGCACATGGTTGGGACAGATCACACATCCCGCAACCAATGAGACCTTTGGCTCCAACGCATGGCACACCTGCCGATTCTGGATTTCTTCGCCCCATTGAGGGGTATTATGAGCCGATCTTGAAGCACCAGTGCACTTGTTTCACTAATATGGCTCCTCTGGTGCAGCCCGCATCACGTTGTGGTGCTTGATGCCATGATCAGCTGCTTTGGTTCAAACATCCATCATAGTGCTTTGACTCTGATGACTGCAGGCACCCCTCAGTGGCAAGCAGTACTCCAATTTTGGCTCCGAGTCAATATGACTCCAAACAGCATAGACCTGCTCTGGCAGTTGATCACTTTCAGCCCCTGGCTCCCACTTGGTACAACTACAGCAAGTACAGACAGGTTCAGCATCAAGCCATATTCAGGCTCTAGCACTGACTTGCCCTCAGACTTTGGCTCCGAAAACATGCCATGGCTATTGCTGCTTGGCACAGGCCCAGTTCCATGCCAAACAACCCATGGAGCAGATCAGATTATCTTGATCTCCCCATTCGGAATCAAGTTTTTAATCCCAGCGTCAGGTGATTCTTGGCATCAAGGCCACAACCAAGCACCTCTGCTGCCAGTCCCTGCCAAACGCAGGCGAGAACAAAGTCCCGATAACCAGCCCTGGGAGAATGTTCGATGCATCTCAGAAGATTTGGTTTCCCTTTCTTATGTTCCTATTTCTGAGAATGAGCCATTACAACCTCCAATGTCACAGACTGCAGCCATGGAGCATGCTCTGTACTTTGATTTAGTTAAAAGGATGTCGGCTACTCTTGAATCAGAAGTAGCAAAAACTGAATCTCAAAACTTGGATAGATGGGATAGAGTTTTAGGAGATGATTCTGTTCCACTCCTACAAATCACTATGATCCCGCTATATTGAGGAAAGTGCTAGGTGTCTGGGAAAACCCAATTAATAATCAGGGTATCCCAAGGAAGATTAATAACATGTATAGAGTACAGGAACCCTCTACTCCATTTCTCTCCACCCAACCTCAGCTAAACTCAGTTGTTGTGGGAATGAACCAGCCTAAATTTAAATTATCTTCTCTCACTACTCCCTTAGGCAAAGATCAGGAAAAGTCTGAAACTTTGGATAAGAAGATCTGTGGCAGCTCTTCTCTGGTCATCAGAATAGCAAACTATTAAGGTGCCCTAGGAATGTATCAGGGATACCTTTGGGACAAGTTAACTTTGTTGCTCTCTAACCTTTCAGAGGACATGAAGTCAGAGGCTCTTAAAATACATCAGGAAGTGATGCTCACAGCAAAATACCAAATGCTTGCAGCACGCCATGGCACAGAGATATTTTCTCGCAACCTAGCCGCTGTGGTAACTTTCCGTAGACAAGCATGGCTTCAGGCTGCTAATTTGGGAGATGATACTAAGAACAAACTGGAACAAATGCCCTTTGATGAAACAGGCTTGTTCCACACCTTGGCTGGTGACTCCATAGACGATTTAACCAAAAAGCGTATAACGGCCAAGAGAGTAGACCAGGGGCCTAAACAGCCCCAGACTTTCTAGCCCCAACAAACGTTCCATATGCAAACCTGGAAAAGATGATTTGTCAGCCAGGTTATCAGCCTTATCAGTCTTATAATTATTTTCAGACGTCACAGAGACAGTCTGGACGCACTAATCAGTGTATCTCTTCCCAGAGACCTAAGGCACGGGAGCCTTCCTTTCAGCAAGACTGGCAGTCTGGTAAGCGTTTCTGAACCTCACTCCCCAGGGGTCCACCAAGTGGAGCCACATCCTGTCAGTCCCTTAGCCCGTACTACTACATGTAGCGAAGGATCACCACTGACTCCTGGGTCCTAAAGATTATCCTACAGGGCTATGCCATCAAGTTTGTTCAACTTCCTTCTCTAGGTATCATAAAGATCATGCTGCCAATCCCTGTTTTAGTCTGAGAGATCAACACTCTCCTTGCAAAACGGGCAACTTGGGAGGTCCCCCCTTAAAACACTCACAAGGGCTTTTACTCCCACTACTTTGTTGTTCCCAAAAAGGATGGAGGGTTCTGTCCTATCATGTATCTGCAAGATCTCAACAGCTTCATTGCTGTTCAAGAGTTTCGAATTATCACCCTACAGGCCATTCTTCCTTTCTATTTCAAGGAACTTGATTTACAACCATTGACTTGTTGGATACGTATTTCCATATGGTGATCAGAGAAGACCACAGGAAATACCTCCGATTCGTTCTGTCTGACCAGACGTAAGACTACAACAGGCTTCCTTTCAGACTATCCTCAGTTCCGTGAGTGTTCACCAGTTGTGTAGCTCCGGTAGTCACCCACCTGAGGACTCTGGGACTCCATGTGTACTCATACCTAGACAACTGGCTCATTGTGCCAAGGTCGAGGACGGCAGCATAGAACGACACCTTGTTCATTTTCACCCTATTAGCGGACCTTGGGCTCAAGGTCAATTTGGAGAAGTCCTCTCTCACTCCAAGCTGCTCTGTCCACTTTATAGGGACAGTTCTGGACTCCCATGTCCCCAAAGTCTTTCTTCCCTCAAAAAGGAAGCACAACATTCAACCGGTGATGAGGACAGTGACATCTATCGCCAGACTCACAGCCATGCATGTCCAAACTCTGTTGGGCTTAATGGCCTCCACCACTCTGGTTCTCTGCTATATGAAACTTCACTTGCAACCCCTCCAACGGTCGTTCCTCTTGGCCTACGACGGCCTAATGGAGCAACAATCCAAAAGATTATTCCTCTCTCCACACCTAGCATCTCAACTCCAGTGGTGGCTAGATAACCACAACTTATCTCAAGGTTGCCCCTTCAGAGACCTCCATCCTCAAGCTTAGCTGATGACAGACACCAGCAACCTGGGGTCGTGTGCCCATTCCAGCAACCTCCGCATCAACAGGACGTGGATCCCAAAGGAGGGGGGGGCTTCACATCAACCAATTAGAGCTTCTGCAGGTCTTCAAAGCTTTGAAGGCTTTCCAAACATCCCTGAAAGGTCATGTAGTACAAGTCATCTGGGACAATTCTACAATTGTCCATTATATAAACAAGCAGGGTGGAATGCGCTCTCACACCTTCTAGACTTTGCGATTCAACTATGGGATTGGTGCATCCCAAGGGCAATCTTCCTGATTGTGATTCACTTGGCAGGCAACTGCAACACTGGCGGATGCCTTGAGTCAGACGCACTCACAGTCCCATGAATGGGAACTGAATCATTAGGTATACCCAGATCTGACTCACTGCTGGGGGGACCCCAGCAATTGACCTCTTTGCAACACAGCTGAATGCAAAGTTCCCTCTGTTCTGCTCCAGAGCAGGACACAACAGCACCTCCCTGGGAGACATATTTCTGATGGATTGGTCTCTCGGCATGACTTATGCCTTCCCACCACTGCCTTTGCTCCACAGGGTAGTGTCCCTTCTGGTGTCCCAACCAGTCAACGCTATACTGTTTGCCCCATGGTGCCCCAGGCATACTTGGTTTCAACCTTTCCGAGACATATTGAGGGAGTTTCTGCTGCTACCCAAGCATCAGGATCTCCTGTCTCTAGGCCCTCCTTCTTCCAGATCTTGAAGCCCTTCAGTTGACAGCGTGGAGGATTCTCCGACTCTCATGAGAATCCTCCACAACTCTACCAAACCTTCCACATGGAAGGTTTATGCCTACAAATGGGCAAAGTTTCAACAGTATGCCCTGTTGCTTGAAAAGGCTGCCATTTCTCCATGTCTCTCCACTGTCCTAAATTTATTTTATAATTAAAGCAATCGGGTCTTTCTGTATCATCTCTCAGAGTCTACCTGTGAGCTTTTGTTCCCTACCAACCTTCTAATTCACCAGCTAGGCATTCTTTTTAGGAGGCCAGGGTTAAAAGGTTTCTTAAAAGGTTAGGAAACACCTACCCAGATGTACGTAGACATCCCCTCAGTGGTCTCTCCCACTTGTATTATTAGACCAACTAACCAAATAGCCATTTGAGCCTATGTCTACCCCAGGCTTGCATCTCCTTATCTTTAAAACTGCCCTTTTATTAGCTATCACTTTAGGCCATAGGGTTAGCGAATTCACTGCCCTCAGATCGGACTAGCTGTATCTGAAGTTTTTGTGGACAAAGTGGTACTTCATCTGGACATTTCCTTTTTGCCCATGGTGTTTTTGGCTTTTCACCTTCAGCAGCCTATCATTTTACCAACCATTTTTCCATCCCCCACATCAGAATTGGAAAGAACTCCACACACACTGGATGTTAAAAGAGCCTTGTCTTTTTATTCGGACAGGACAAAAAGTTTCAGAAAGACTCAACTCCTTCTTGTTTGCTATGCTGGATGTAAGGGTTTGCCTGTTTGTCTTAATGCCTTTCAAAATGGATCACAGAGACTATCACTCTTTCTTACAAGCTGGCACACCTGGATCCCTCTGAGGGTCCACGTGCCCACTCTACAAGAGCTGCCTCTTGTAGAACTTTCGTGCGGCATTACTGGTTGGACATGAGGCAATCCCGGCAGGCGACCTTCGGTAGAGGGGTCTTCTCCGCGGTTCTTCAATGACATGCCCTCCTTCCAGTAAGTAAGCTTGTTAATCACCACTTAGTATGATTGCATAGGGACCACGAAGAAGAAGGGTAGGTTACCTACCTGTAAACATAGTTCTTTGAGTGGTCCACTGTGCATTCATACGTTCTGCCCAGCCTCCCCTCTCATGTCATTGTACAGCTGTCCTAGCCTTGGTGGTGATACCAATGGAACTGAAGGGATAGTGGGCAGGACACTAGCGCTAGGCATGATGGGATTGAGGTATTTTCTAGAGGAAAAAACAGCTTGGAAGAACCAGCCTATCACGCATGCGCGCGAATAACCCATAGTTTGAACGCACACTTAATACAAAGGATGCCATAGCTGTGTCGTAGCAATATTACATTGGAATCTGCAGAATGTATGGAATATCATCTTTAAAATACTGGTGGGAACACAAACCTGAAAAGGTGGTTGAAACCCCCTGGGCCTTATATCTTAAGTTTGAACAGCCAGGTAAGGACCTACCACAAGAGAGCCACCTTTCCTCTGTATGGAAAAGCAGGGTAGAATGAAAATTCATCATGTCCTCACACAGTGCTTTGAATTCAAATCTTTAAGTTTGTAGACTTTGACCAGCTTCATAAATAATAACCTGTAATTTACCAGGGAGGTGCTTAGATGCTGGGTTTTGCCTGTGGATGCAATAGTCAGGCAGTGCTGGTGAACCTTGGCACTCCAGGTGTTCTTGGACTCCAGTTACCAGAAGCCCAAGTTTGTACTCCTCCTGATCAGGGCTTCTGGGAATTGAACTTCCAGAACACCTAGAGTGCCAAGGTTTGCCATCACTGTGTGACTTCTGGTTTTATTGGGGACTACCTTCATGACATGACCACAAAGATAGGAGTAAAAACCTGAGAGAACTTTGCCAAAACGCTGAGCTTGAAGACTGGAAGGTTGGGTTTCGATACCTGAGGGCTGCACTTGGGGACATGAAAGGCCTCATTCGAGTGTCCCTGGAGTGGAGTTTCTCCAGCAAAAATCCTTTAAATCCAGAGTAATCTCTGACATGAAATTATTACCAGGGTGGATAATGGTTTTTGAAAAACCAGATTTTTAATTTTTAAATTGTATATTTTAATTAAATGTTTTTGAAGAAAATTATCAAAATACAGTTTTCTATTTAAAATACATTATTGTCCAATGGTTATTCATCATGAAATAAGGATTAGTTTGTAATTATGTTGCCTGAAGCTATATATTTATTCAGTGTTCAATCTTTATTGTAAATGAATTTCATTAATCCATTCACAATGTCATGCTTTTCCAGAGATTTCTGTAAGATTCTAGGACAGTTTTTCTATCTAGAAGATAATTTTCACAGATGCTTGATTTTACAGTTCTCACAACTGTGAATTTGCATCTCCTGAGATGCCAATTCTTCACAGCAAAAATGTTATGAATTAAACATAAAGAGTTGAGAAAAGATCACAATCCAATTGTTTCATCACAAAATCTAGCTACACAGAATCACCCCTTTACTTCTTAAGTGCTAAGACATTCAATGACTAGAACAGGGATTCCCAACCTTTTCAAACCAAGGGCTGGGTCACGCTCCCTCAGACAGCTTTGGGGGGTGGACGGCCATTTTGTCTTGCCTGCCACATAAGGCACTTCCTGGTGTGGTGGAGGTGGGGGGCACATGAAATGGTGTCATGGTTGAGAACCCCTGGAATAGAAGATTGTTGGGTGGAATAAATCTGCAGAAGAAGCTAAGTGTGAGGAAGAATTGGCAAACAGTGAAAGTGAGCAAGAATATTCCACAAATTTTTGGATCTTTTTGTATATAACCTGAGATTTCTCCTGGAGGAGAAAACCTCTACTGGCAGCAAGCCATAAAAAAAACCCACCCAATTTGAGAATATTTTAATGAAGTTTCTCTGTCCCTGAGTAAGGCACCCATGCAAGCAAAATGCAAACATTACAATAAATTTAAGGCATGGGATCTCAAATGAAACAAGAACACTGATGAAGATGACCAAAGTAAAATATTTGTACAGGCAGGATCTTCAGGCTGGTAAATGTCATGTTTGACCAAAATTATATTTATTATTATTATTGCATGTGACTCATTTTGTTACAGCTGTTATGAAGAAATAAAGAGTTGAAACAAACAAATATTCCTTTTTTGGGCTGTTCTGACTGACAGTGAATACGATAAATAAATAAGCAGAAATGGTACAATGAAATAACAGCAAGCATTGCCTATTTTTGTTTAGGGGAATCTATCATCAATGTAAAGGATTCTAAAAACTATCAACCATAAAGATCACCATCCTCATGTTCTACAGTTTCAGAGTTATTTGTCCACATTATATACACCACATATTCATATTTTATCACCTAAAATAGTGATGGCAAACCTTGGCACTCCAGGTGTTCTTGGACTTCAAATACCAGAAGCCCAAGTCAGCACTCCTGCTGATCCCAGGCTTCTGGAATTGAAGTTCCAGAGCACCTGGAGTGCTAGGATTCACCATCACTGACCTAAAAGAAAGAAAGAAAGGAAACACAATAGAATTAATTCATGAATAATGCTCTGGTTGTTCATGTGGCAATCTCCTCTTTGAATCTGATTGAAAATCCACACTTTATTAATATGCTTCAGTCACTTAGACCAGGATATGGTCCACACATCAGAGCAGACTTTACTTATTTATATTTATTTATTTATAATTCACATTTATTTATAATTCACAATGGGGCAAGGCGTCCTTTGCTGCCCGCACGCTGGGGCAGTGTCTTTGGCCAAGGCTCCTACCAGCGGCCCTTTTCTATCCCCCCAGACAGGTGGTGTGAGTCCGGGGGAGGGCAGAGACGTCCGTGGCTACCCGCACACCCAGGGCGGCAGAAGTAGCCACCCGCATGGCCAGGGCATTATCTTCAGCCGAGGCTCCTGCCATGACTTTGCTGGGAAACTGCTGGATAAAGTGTATGACAGAGAAATGGAGCAGTGTGCAACAGCTCTAGAGGGTAAAATTATTAACCTAAGTCTTGATGGGTGGAGTAATGCCCACAATGATCCTACTGTATGTATGTGCTTACATTAAAACAAGAAGGGACTGTCTTCCTTGGATTAGGAAATGCACACACAGCAGAATGCTTGTAAATAGTGGCAGCAAAAGCTATAAGGTCATGTGAACAAATAATCAAATATCTAGTATGCAGATTGTCACAGACAATGCTGCAAATGTGTCTAAGATGAGAAGAAATTTAAATGTTGAGGAAGGGAATACTAAGCTAATAACATTTGGTCACAGTTCTTGTTTGCTGCTGCCCCTAGCAAAACTCCAGCATTCCAGAAATAAAGATGAATTTTGTTGAAATTGCTAATTATGCCCGTAATGATAATTTTGCAGCATTAGCTGTGAAATGAATGAGTGGAACCAAATTAACTCTCTCACAAAATATAAAATGGAACTCTGTAGTGGACTGTTTTCAGCTGCATATCAAGAACTGGCCTAATCTGATGACAGTTTGTGAACAAAATCAAGAGAAAATAGATGTCACTGTAAGTGAAAATCTTCAAAATTAGTCTTAAGAGAAATGTTGAATATAAACTAAGCATCCTGATATTCCAAAGCTTAAAACAAACATACAGAAAAATAGCTGTTTTGTTGCTGATATTATTGACATTTGGAAGAAACTGAGTGAGCACTTAAAAAGAAAACCATATACAGTCAAACCTCGCATAAAGAGCGACTCGCTTAAAGAGCAGAATTTTCTCTGAAAGTTCGCTTCGCTAAACAAATAAAACCAACCAAAAACTAGCTTAACAAATAAATCCGGGTTCGCAATTCCCCCCTACAATTGGTCATTTACAATGGTATTTCGCTTAAAGAGCGAACTCGCTTAAAGAGCAATCCTGTGGAACCCATTGTGCTCTTTAAGTGAGGTACCACTGTATCAGTAAAACATCAGTGACACTGAGTTTTTCTGAGTTGCAACCTAGGTATCTTAAAACAGTTCATTTTAAATCTAGTCTCCCTGACCTGTGTCTTTTTTCCCCTTCATGTTTGTAGACCAACCTCTCTGGTTATTTTCTGAGAACTTTCATCTTCCAAGTTCTGTTTCTTCTGTCCTCTTTTTTTATTGTTCTTTTCTTTTTTTAACATCTTAGCAAATTGCTGCTAAGGAATTAACCAGCTGCACCCCAAAAGAAGCCTTGAATAATATGAAATTCACCCAATAACATTTTAAACAGTACTTTGTCCTTAGTTATACAAAATTATAAACAATTAACCTTTGTTTCTTCATTTCAAATTTTAGCAGTTTTGTGATCACATACTGTAAGTAAAAGCCTTCTTGTTCAGCATTTTGTGAAACAACTTTTCTTAAAATCAAAATACAAAAAATTAGTATGCCATCATATATACTGTAGGGTGCCCAAACCTTTCCCGCCAGGGCTCTGACTGTGCCCCCTCAGTCAGCTGTGTGGGCCAGTCACATGGTTCCTTCTGCTGGCGGTGGCACAATAAATTATGCAGCATTTCTGGCTATTTTTCACTCCTCCAACACTTCACTTGGTGGATGGAGAATTGGGGGAGCATTTTCACACCGTTTTTATTTTTGGGCATGTTTTCACTGCATTTAGATGTGAAAATGTGCCAATTTTGGCACTTCCAGTGGTAGCACGCAACTTCCAGTGTTTGCGGCAATGTGGCCTGTGGGCCGGATTGTGACATCACGCGGGCCCCACCCAGCCCATGGGCTGTAGTTTGGGCACCCATGCTGTAGATTATATTGCATCTTGTAAAATACTTTAGCATTGTATCATTATCAGTATGAAGGCACTTGCATTCTCTGTATATAATATGTATCAGTTCTATGAAGGTGACTCTTAATGATTTTAGTTTGGTTGCAGCCTCTCTCTCTCTCTCTCTCTCTCTCTCTCTCTCTCTCTCTCTCCATGGATACAGTGAATATTGACCCACAATATAGGTTTATCATCTTTAACACCTTAAAGTATTTGGAGTTTTTTTTAAAGTGCTTTCAAATTGTGGAATATCTAGATTATGCATATGAGCTGAAATGTGTATTTTCCTTATGAATATATGGTTATCATGTGTTGTTTTTGTACTATATAAAAAGCATAGGAAAAACAGAAGAGATTTTAACTGAGACCACACTTGACTATTATTGATAGTTTTTTGTTATGTTGAATGAACTTACATTTTAAGATTATGATTTTAACTAGCTTTTGTTTTATTTGTAGGCTGGATTTGGAGATCACTTTGAAAATATTTACGACAGCATTGGCTTATAAAGACACAGCTACAAGATATTCCTTTTGGTCTGTTAACGGTGCATAGTGGGCTACAGAATGATTACTTCAGAGTTACCTGTGTTACAGTGAGTAATAATATGTATTTTAAAACATTACAGTGAAAAAACTTAACATGACAGATTATTTGGGAGACACCAATACAGTGGGCTAAATCCAGTATTATTTCTGCCTAGAGAAACCTAACTATTGATTTATAACCTTTGTGATACTAAAAGTGCCACAACTGTATATACATAGCCATCCATTGAATTTCCTTTTTTCCCTATCATTGGGAATAATGTATTGTGTGAAGGCAGGAAAGGGATTTTCTCTTAATGACATTCCAATTGTGCTATATTGTCCCTTTGATGCACTAGTTGCCACTGACATTTGTTTAATTTTTGCAACAAATTAAATCTTCATGCAAACTTTTGGGATCCATAGCTTGGCTGTATTCTGTTGATCTGGGCTTTGTCCTGTTATTTGTTTAGTTTGTTGAATTTTTCTGAATTATTTTATAATTCTCGTAAACTGTTTCTCTAACCTGCATCCTATCCTGAAGTCTTCTGATATCAGGCTAGAAAGAAACAAAGTGCTGTGGGTCCACTTGAGGCAGCATTGACATTGGATTTAGCCCATTAGCCCATAGAATGTGTAATTCTTAGCTTTGAGTTTCTAGTTTACATATTGCTTACATTCAGTTCTTGAAAGACAACAGGAAAGGAAAATGATATTAAAATAACTGAGGATCCTTTTCTTGTTGGTAAAAGACTCTAGATTTTCTCTTTTTGTAATTTTAGACATGGGACCTATGAAAGTATGATTTTCATTCTCTTTGTTGTGAAAGTGTATCTTGAGGGCATGTGTGAATTCTAGAATTGAGAAACTACACTAAATTGAAATCTAATCCAAATTAATCAAGTCTCTGAACATAAAATCAATCATAGAGGGATGATGGGTACAAAATGTTGGTGCTGCTGAAAGTATTTTGAGTCATAAACTGATTATGTTTCTGGATTTTCACTAAAATGAGCATAGCTTAGAAGATTTTTCAATTCTAAGCTTTACATTTTTTAAAAATTAAAGTTAAAAGTCATAGGAAGTGACACAGAAAAGGGTATTATTTATTTTTGTTAGGTTTAAAGCAACTTTTATTAGGTTTAAGAATTTTGATATTAATATGCTACAGGAATGGCAATGCATCTAGTAAGCAGTCTGTTGGCAACCTTCAGATTTCTACCCATAGTTCTTACTTCCAAGGCATTTTTCAGGCAATTAAGAAATACCAGTCATCCTTTTTTTTAGCTGCAGAGCATTTTCACTGTTTCTCATTCTTCTCTATATCACAGAAATAAGAAAAGACTCTCACAATGATGACAGCTATAAAAAAACAGCTGGTTAGTAGTCATCTTTATGAGACTGCTAAGGACAGTGACAAGTGGTGATACCTGTTTCTTAACCCTTTAATGTAGAGGGAAACAATCAAAGCATTAAAAGCAGTAGTGGTAGAGTTTTGGATAGATGAATAGAGTTTTCAGCTTTCCTCCTGGAAGACTTCTCCTTCTCTTTATCCAAAATAAATTCTCTAAGCAAGTTTGAAGGGGGTAGCAAGACATTTTAAAGGCCTGTGTTATTAAAGGTAGGGGAACACCTGATTAAATAAACCACAATACTTTACCTGCTGTATGCTCATGCTACATGTTTGTCTAGCAGGCTGATCTCGATGCTGCAAGTTCATCTGTAGGCTGAATCGATGTGTTTTTTGAATTAAGTAGAAACATGTCTCATTGTAAAATGTTCATGCTAAATCTTCCATCTCCACTTTCAGTTAAAGAGATAAAACACTCTTAAGATATATAGCATGAAAAAATTGAACAGCAGTTAAATCTGTGACCTAAATGCAACATAAGGCTTGCAAAATGACACCCCATGCTTAGTACAGTGACTCTTTAGTTTTCTAAGCACTTGTGCAACCACTTGATGGTTGCCTCTGATGTACACACATTAAGATTCACCAGTCGAGGGGGGGGGGGGATAATTGTAGTCAGTGTGACCATACTTGCTTGTTTCTTAATGTGGAGTTGCTATGGAACTCCATCTCACCTTTATGTTGCTCTCTGTGTCCATATAAATCAGACCTTTGAGCTCCCGGCTCATGGGGCACCTCTAGACCTTCCTCATCCCCAGAAGTTTGAACACATCACATACCATGGTGGTGGCAGCAATCACGCCATTTTTCTGGCATAGCCTCCGCCATTCCCCATGGCAGCGGGTGGCTTTTTGGAGCATATCAGCTCCATTTTAGGCTTTTCTTCACCGCATACCCACTGTGTTTCAGCTGCTGGAATGCGCTGCTGAGTGACTTCTGGTGCTGGGTGGAATTTGCATCAGTGGCTGGTTTCCCAGCATGGAACCAGGAAGTCACCTAGCAGCATGTTCCAGCAGCCAAAATACAATGGGTATGCATTAAAAAAAAGCTGAAAACTGAGAGAATATGCTCCAAAAAGCCTCCCACTGTCATGGGGAGTTGAGGAGGCTGTGCAAGAAACTGGAAAGAAAGTGTGATTGTTGCCACCGCCACCAATGATGACAAAAACATAAGTCCAGGGATCAACCATGCCTCTGGCCCCTGGCAGGGAGTGTTGGGGATAGGTCCGGTCCCTGGCCGGAAGACGTGAACCCCTGATATAAATAATCCTAGGATGATTATTTGGGCAGAAGAAGCAATAGCTGGAATGTAGTGTTAGATGTGCCTTAAAGGGAATGTCTATCTGTCTTGTTACCTTCACTGGTGCATAGTGGAAACTTAGCTGTTCATGATTATCCAGTTAATGCATATTTTCCAAATGGGGCATGGATATAGGAGACATATCTGTTCTTCATTGATTTCCTTTACCTTGTTTTCATACATTGAGTACTCAGTAATCAGAGTGCCTGGGGCACTCACACTTAAATACAGGCTGCTCCTCTGGTTGCTTAGTGGTTAAGATGCTGAGCTGGTGAGTGGAAGGTCAGGTTCCAATACCTGAGAGCTGCATTTGGGAACATGAAAGGAGCCTCATTCGGGCATCCCCTGAGCAGAGTTTCTCCAGCAAAAAATTCTTTCAACCCAGAGTAATCTCTGACATGAAATTATTATATTAGATCTAGAAATATTGGAACAAATATAATTTTTTGAATGTAATTAAACCACAGGGAAAATGAAAGGAAATACTCTAGAAGTGAACAAAGTGAGGACTGTCAGCTATGATGCAAGGGGTTTGACAAAAGTGGAGAAGGACAACCATTGGCAGACAAAAACGTCCATTTTGATTGCACATAAGTAATGGAACAAACTACCACCAGCATGTGGATTGCCTTCAATACTTTGTTGAAAATCAATGATTGCCTGAAGCCTAGATCCCATGGACATGAACAAAAGCTGAGTTTCCTCCCTTGAGATGCTTTGCCAGGCCTTTACTGCAGCTGCTGCTTGTTGATGGGTCACTCTGCCTTCAGTCTTAGCATCAGTAAGTGAAAACCATGCTCTGTTGGGTTGAGATCTGGTGACTGATGTGGCCATTAAAGAATATCCCACTTCTTTGCTTTCCAACGGTCTCTCCTATTGGAAAATTGGTGAGGAGGTACTTCTTAGAGATAGGGTATGGTGCAGGCACCAGAAGGGCAGGGTTTGTATAAATAAATAAAGTGCCAGGACTATTCCTACCCTGAATTAGAAGAAAGAATAAATGTTTGTTATGTTTGCTAGCAGATGGTGGCATAGTTGCATGGCATATATAGTGCCTGAAAATGTTGAATCTTCTATAGCTCTGAACACTATTATTTTCTAATGTGTCTAGTTTTGCAACAATGTAACTGGCTGCAATAATATAATTTCATAACATCAGTTTAAATTCATTTTAATTAAAGGGGTCTTAGAAATATACCAAAAATGAACCAAAAATGAGATGGCTAGATGGTATTGTAGAGACAATGGGTACAGAACTGAGTGAGTTGAGGAGGATGGTGGAGGACAGAGGTGCCTGGCAGAGGAGGTGCCTGGCAGAGGAGGATGGTGGAGGACAGTGGTCCATAGGGTCGCAAAGGGTCGGAATCGACTGTGCGACTGAACAACAACAAAAATATATACAGTAGTTAGCTCTATTGCAGAGTGTATTTTTGTGTCTGCAGACATAAGATAGCAAATAAAACAAAATAAGCAAAAAAGATAACAATGTGACAACCTAAAGATTAGCTACTATTTTTATACTATATACACAGCTATCACTTTTGTGTGCAGAGAGTGCCTTGCTGAATTCCAACATCTTTACATGGAGTTGGGAGATAATCTTGCCTGAAAGTGTGTTGAACCTTTGCCAGAACTGCAGTCAGTAAAGTACTGAGCTTGAATGAACAAATGTTTAACTTCGTGTAAAGCAGCTTCCTATTTTTTTTTAAAATGCTGTTTATAACTTATAATCACTGTCCTCTTTGCATTTTTCTTTCAATTTTTCACCCTCCCTTTAGATTTATTTTTCTCAGCTTTAATCAGGCTCTTACCCCTGTCTTAGGAATCAGTGTCCACTTTGAAGGGACAATATAGCAGTGAATACAGAAATAAGCTATATAAATCTTTAATGAAAGGCTTTTGACTCCTCAAGAACCATGCACTAGTTATGTTTGCATAAGTAGGTCAAAACCTTCAGTGTTACAATACCTCAGAAAAAGCAAAGCTAGTGGAATTAATTATTCTGACACGCTGAGCATTTTAAATGTGATAAAGCTAGTGTGGACAATTTGGCTTTTCTCTTTTATAGAATTCATATTGTAAGGATAGATAGAAGTGCTGCCTTACAGAGTCCTGTGGATTTGTGTATGATGCTTACATCATTTTCTTTGAACAACAGAATTACATCATAAATGGCCAGGAAAGTTTGTTTAGTTTAAAGAGTGAAAACTGGAATTGCTGTTAATAGGACTGTCCAAATCTCCATCCCCAACAGCTAAGCATAAGTGTAGTTGTTTTAGTTCAGTTTATACAACTGTTTTAAAATACAGTATGAGACAAATAACCATAAGGAACAGATTCACCACATTATTTTTCATAGGATAGCAAGATTACAAATGTTCAACATAGCACTTAATTCTCATATTTACCTGAAGATTATGTGTTGAATTGGAAGCTTCTTCTGTTTTAAAATTTCATTATAAGTGTGTAGTGTTTATATCTAGAGTTGCTGTTTGGTTTTTTCAATTATGGTTAAGCCATTTTTCCTATTTTTAATTTTTAAAAAAGTGAGTTATACTTGTGCATAAAGTATATAGTGATAAGCACAGAAATAACGTCCTCGAAGATTGTGGTATTTTTGAACCACAATCGGGTGTACCCTGGTAATGGCAACCTTGTTTTGTCGGCTAATCTTTCTCACACCAGGTCAGGCAAAAGGAACTTACCAAAAATGCCTTCAGTTTGACAGTTTCATGTCTGGCTTTCATACAGAAGAAGAAACAGTGATTAACTAGTATTGAAAGTTTATCACATGTATATTTATTCTTAAGAGCTGAAATATTTATCCAGTACAGGTTCTGGAGTTCGTCTACCTTAAGGACTGTCACTTTAAAATTGTTATACTTTTATTCATTTAAATATTAATATAAACAAAAATGTACAAATAAACTATTAAAGAACAGCACAATTATAGGACAAATGGGTCTGCTACTTGCTTGTTTTGATGCCCCAGGCAAATAATTTGAAAGGTTATAGTAAAGTAGGGGTACCCAAACTATAGCCCATGGGCCAGATCCAGCCCATGGTACCAAATCATCTGGCCCTCACCTCTCCTGGAAGTGGAAGTAAAATGTGCATGCGCAAAACACTGTCACATTTACAGCAGTGTTTTGTGCATTTTACTTCCACTTCCAGTGGGAGGAACCACGTGACTGGCCATGGCTCAAAAGGTTTGAACACCCTTGTAGTAGAGATCCTACCATTAAATGCATGCATCTGTCCTGTTCCTAGGGTAGTATTAAGTCTGCTTGCTATTTATAATTATATAGCCAGTTTAAACTTACTTTCTAGTGGGATTGGTTTTGACATAGTAATCAGAATCCTACTGGGTATTTATACCATTGTTAGCATAATTTCATAAACAGCTAATTGTTGCCACTTAAATCACAAGTTGCCACTTAAATTGCTTGTGTGCCAGTAATGCAATAAGGAATTGATTGACCACTTGTAAAGCAGCAGGAATTTTCCACTGTGATTCATGCAGTTATGCTTAATGCCCTGCTTCTTCATTATCCACTTCCATCAGTTGGAATTATGGTTATAAACTTGAGAAAAATCCCTTTAGGTAGCAGATCAGATCTCCCAGAACTGACTGTTACACACAGTTTCTGTCTCCATCTGTAAGATATCTTAGGGGTTCTCAACCTATGGTCTGGGGGCCGGATGTGGCCTACCTCCACCATACCCGGAAGTGCCATGTGTGGCAGGCAGTGCAAAATGGCCATCTGGCCCCTGAAGCTGTCTGAGGTAGCGTGACCCGGCCCTTGGCTTGAAAAGGTTGAGAACCCCTGCCTTAGATCAGTGGTTCCCAACGTGGGGCCCATGCCCCACAGAGGGACTTCAATTGCCAGGAGCCTAAGTCAGTACATTAGCTGATCAGTGCTTTGGGGAATTGACTTAGGCTTCTGGGATTTGAAGTCCAAAAGCCAAAGGTTGGGAAACACTACCTTAGATATTTCTAAGCCTTTCAAACTGTCATTCTGCCAGCCTCCAGTACTTGCTTCAACCTTGACCTCAACTTTTCTTGTAGCATCCACCTCATCTTCAGTTTTTCCCGTCTTAATATTGGTACTGCATACCACATCTGGTGTTTGATACCATTGTACAGTATCTTCATTATTGGCAGTGCTGGAGTTGCATAAACTGCTCCTTATTGTATCTCCTTGTGGTTACACTTTTTGGCAGTGCTATTGTCAGAATGCTCCTTTGAGTGTATTTGCCAACACTGAAATTTGGAGCACCATGTGCATACATTTATGTGTAAGGTGGCAAACCTATGGCATGTGTGCCAGATGTGGCACTCCCAGCCCTCTCTGTTGGCACACAAACTGTCAACCCAGCACAGAGTTCGGTCTGTCCAGCAGCCCAATGGGAATGCTTCCTCCTTCCCCCCTAGCATAGACTTCAGCCTGCCCCTCAGTTTGGACACTCAGTCTCTAAAAGGTTCGCCATCACTGCCCTACTACATGCACTAGTAAATAACTGAGGAACATTATTGAGGTAGCTCATGTCTGGTCAAAAATAGTTAAAATATTTTAACATTTCAATGTATTTTAGATTTTACCTATATTTCATATACATTCATAATTTTAAATCGTGGAATGCTCTGATATAAAGAAAGAAAAGCTGGTGACCAGCCCTTTTGATCTTCTTGTCTCCTGTAACCTACATCACCTCAGTCTGAGAGCTGTTACTTTGCCCAAGTGGGCTGATGATCAGCTCTGAGATCAGTCTTTCTTTACTTTAACTTCCACTATCTAGATGGATGTTTCCTTTCTACCTGGCAGGTTTTTGCTTCCACCTAATGTAGGACTTCACTTCATTTGGGTTCTTTCTCTTCATCAAAATTGACTGCAAGAGATTTCTTAACACCCTAGGTGTGTTACAGGCTCTGACTTTTTTCCTTTAGTTGACGGTTTTCCTTATTTTTTTCTCTGCTACTTATGATACCAAAGAATGACTCCCTGTTTCTTCACTGTACCTTGATAATTTTATGGTTGAAATAATTGCTGTTACTTATCTGATGTAAGAACTTCCCACATCGGAAGATGTCAAGGACTACTCCACCATAGCACTTGTTGCCTCCATAGCATTATTTCATGGCATTTCCAATCCTAGGTCTCAGCAGATTTTCCATTTGATCTCAGTTGCAAGTGTTTATCAACCACTACCACCTCAAAATCAGAGACTAGGACTCATGTAGGTTTTCTTTCAATAAAATGATTTTGCTATGCACCCATATGTGTGATTAACAGAGAGTACATAGGAGGAGGACAATTTGCCTACTTGTAATTGTGTGTTTTCTGGACTATTTCATCATACGGTTTCATAGTAAGAGTTTACCACCTGTTTTGCAAATACTAACAAAAGATAGTTTGAGTGTCACTTCTGTTGTTTTTTATGCCAGAGTCACCTTCAGCTACTGCTGCTGGCCAGTAGCTGTCATCAGCATTAATATCCTTTTGCTGTTCCTTATTACCGTATTTGCCAGCATACAAGACGACTGGGCGTATAAGACGACCCCCCAACATTTCCACTCAAAATATAGAGTTTGTTATATACTCGCTGTATAAGACTACCCCCTCTTCTGCACACCTTCCACACACCAAATAAAACGTAAAACAACATCAGATTTGATTTCAACATGTTAATTTATATTCAAATGCTTATGACATGCAGAAAAACTCACAAGGCTGTATGTTATCAGACATGTACAGTAAACATAAAACAGTGCAAGTTTATTAAACATTATTCACCAAAGACAATTCACTAAAGCTGAATGGAACAATAAACCTATGGGAGCTGCCATGCTGTTTGTTTTCTAATCTGTTAACCAAACTGGAACTGTCAATGATAGAAGGAAGATAACAAATAGAGGGAGAGAGCAAGTGCCAGGCAAGTCCCTAGCAAGTTTGATGGCGTGTCAGTTTCCCTTTAAAAGCCTTCTAACTCCTGTTCGTCATCTGATATTAAAAGTTGTTATCCAATCCACCTCATAGGACCTTAACGATATTCGATGCAATTCTCCTCCCCGGATTGCTTAACATTATGCGAGGTAAATGTTATCCGATGTAAACGTTATCCAAGGTAAACGTTATCCAAGGTATTACTGTATTTTATTCAACTGTAGTGTACCCGGCTTACAAGACGGCCCCCCACTTGGAGGCATGTTTTTCAGGGGTAAAAAGTCGTCTTATACGCCAGCAAATATGGTAGATACTGCTGTATCTGCTTTTCCTTACATGTATTTTACTGCCTTGAACTTTCTTTCTGCCCTGAACAATTCTGTTAGTTCCTCCTTGATTCTGCCTTTACACTGTGTCACATAAACCATATCCCTGCATGAGCAGAATGCCTACTTATCATTGATGTTGTGATGATTGTAGTTAGGGTTGCAGATAGTTTTCTGAACACCTATTCAGTGTATCTTTTCATTGTTTGAGCTTCATCTTGTTCACAAAAGTGTTGCCACCTGCATGATGTTATTGTCATAGACAGTCACAGTAAGAAACCTAAAATCAAAGTGTGTATCAAAGTGTGCTTGCATTTCCAAGAAATCCAGTTTTAGGAAAGCAGACATTGTGTAATAGGTGTTAACTAGGCTGGTTTAAATCATCACAAGCTCTTTAAGTACACATATTTACATATTCTAAGTTCTAGATTTTACACTTACAGATAAATACTTTTCCTGTGTTTAGTTTTGGTGGAATTCAAATTCTAATAAGTTGTACTACTTATTCTGGAATCCACAATTTTTCATTAGCCTTAGTAGGCAGAAAATGTAGCTGCTGAGAACTTGACTTTTCCCTTGTTAACATCTTGATCTGGTCAAAGATGATTATCTGTGCTGTTTCCAGTTTCAGAGCTGGAAGGGAATGGCAATTTATTAACTGCACCTGCGATGCTTCAGGAATTTCTGCAACATGGTCTCTAAACCATGTTGTGCCCCTCCTGAAGAAGCCATTGCTTGACCCGACAATATTGGCCAACTTTCAGCCTGTCTTCAACCTTCCCTTTTTAGGGAAGGTATTGGAGAAGGCAGTGGTGCAGCAGGTACAGGGGGTTCTGGATTAATTGGATTATCTGGGCCTTTTTCAGTCAGGATTCAAACCTGGATATAGTACTGAGACTGCATTGGTCGTGCTATTGGATGAACTCTGGTATGAGTGGGATGGAGGTAATTTCTCCATCCTTGCTCCTCTTGACCTCTTAGCGGCTTTTGATACCGTCGACCACGGTATTCTTCTGAAACAACTCCGAGGATTGGGAATCCACGGGACTGTGTGGTCCTGCTTTTCCTCATTTCTGAGGGGCCAGACCCAGTTGGTGTTGTTGGAGGGCTAGAGGTCCAGCCCTAGGCTTCTCCAATATGGGGTGCCGCAGGGCTCTGTGCTTTTCACTCTTTTATTCAACATTTACATGAAATCTCTGGCAGAGATAATCCATTTCCATGGGGTGAAGTATCATTAATATGCAGATGATACACAGTTGTACATCTCAGCCCGTGGTGAGCCAAGCAATGCAGTGGATCATATCCAGGTGTCTGGAATCTGTAAGGGTCTGGATGGGGGACAATGGGCTACAACTGAATCCTGGCAAGACTGAGTGGCTGTGGGTCAGGGCTCCTGTGTTATCCCGGGAGTTACCACCTTTGGTACTGGACGAGGCTCTTTTGCCTTAGACAGAACCGGTGCATAATTTGTAGGTCCTCCTGGACTCATGACTTCTGCTCAATGAGCAGGTGGCAGTTGTGGCCAGGAAGGCTTTCACACAACTTTGTGTTATTTGTGAATTATGCCTGCTCCTGGACCGGGACTCCTTGCTTATGGTCACACATGCTCTGGTCACCTCCAGACTAGATGTGCTCTACATGGGGCTGCCCTTGATGACCATTCGGTGGCTGCAGCTGGTTCAAAATGCAGCTGCTCACATGGTGATGGGGTGTGGGTGTTATGCCCACACCTCACCCCTGTTGCAGGAGCTGTGTTGGCTGCCAGTGTGCCTCCGGGTGCAATTCAAGGTGCTGGTGCTGACCTTTAAAGCCCTACATGGCAGTGGACCAGGGTACTTAAGAGACCACATCACCCCAAGGACATCCACCCATCCCACCAGAGCAGACTGAAGAGGCTCCCTAATGATGCCATCAACTAGACAGGTTCGCCTCTCTAGAACTAGAAGGAGGGCCTTCTCTGTCTCTGCTCCAGGCCCTCCAGGCAGAGCTGCTGACCTTCAGAAAAGATCTGAAAATGTGGCTTGCACAGCAGGTGTGGGGTGCTGCTGGTGCAGTAGCTCCTCCCCCCCCCCCCCCCCGGCTAGCTTATATAATGAGGGCCATCCAGATTTTTAGCTCAGTTTTAATTTGTGGTTGTTGGGAGGGTTTTAAATGTTTTAAAAAGCTTTTTAAAGTTTGAGGTTCCTGTTTTATTGTTATGTGATGTTTATATTTGTGAGCCGCCTGGAGTCACCTTGGCAAGGGGGTGGCAATATAAATTCCAATAAACAAACACCCATATTAACTTTCTTCTCAAGCTTGAAGTTGAAATTAAAGATTTATGTTAATCTATCAAGTCCATCCTCACCAACTCTGTAAGGATGAAATGTGAAATTGGTCAGAAGGCAGCAACACACTCAACACAAATGAATGTGTGCAAATACACTTACAATTAAATTGCCACTGACATCTTTCATACATTAAAGTTGTATGTTAGCTATGTTTCTCCTCCCCCCCCCCCCACACACACAACTTAGCCTAGTATAGCTGTAGATAAGTTGTGACCAGACTTATCTTTAATCCTCCAGTACCGGGATTTATTTTTATATAGCTATTCAAGAGATATGTATTTGCTGAACCCATTGAGAGTTCAGTGTCCCTTTTGATGGACCTAGTTTGCTGGCAAGTATAGCATGTTATTTTTGTTTTTGGCATCTCTAGAAAAAATTATAATGTAGGCCATTTTAAGTTCCTCAGTGGCAAAATACAGTAGATGAAAAGAAAGATTTACTGGTGAGTTGTAAAAAGCATCAGAGGAAGCTCTTCTCCAATTCTTTAAAAGCCATTGTAACAGCTCAATAATTTCCTGGCAGATGTAAATTAGCAAGACATGTCAGTGATCACTAAAGCTGAAGGGGATGTCAGCAGACTGGCCAGGTACAGAACCACTTTAAAAAAACCAAACAACCAAAAATCACTGAATCATGATTTTAAATTACAGTACAGTACTCTGAATTATCTTGTCCTGGTGCATTAATGACTTTATTGCCTAACAGATTCCAAAGGACCAAACAGGATTTTGCTCAACTGACCAATGCCAGATGCAACTAGAAAACCTTTCATCATTGCACTGTAAAATATAATAGCTCCTTGTGTTCTTGTTTTTAGATGTCCTGCAGCTACTTGATCTTAGTGAATGGCTATACAGTACTTATTTCCTCACTAAGTCTGGCTGGATATCCCACAACAGTAATGGAGTAGACCATACAGCCAGTGACTCAACACTGAGTGGTGGGCAATGGCGAATAACTTGACTCACTACAGGGGACAATGGCTACAGGTGGATGAGCCCCTTTAGGTGGGGTGATGGCCCCCTCAGTGGAGGAAATGCCACTGGAAACCATCCTGTTGGGCCCAACAGCAAAATGAAAGGAAGAGGAACGACTTCACTATTCTGATTCCCAACGGTTATGGAGGCAGAAGAAGTCATGCAGATGGACTGGCTGTGAAGGTGCACCTTGTTAATATCTTCAAGGTTGCTGCAGTCCATAGCAGTCCCGGTGTTAAATCCTGCATGTCTTGTTTCACATGCCGCAGGAGATGGCTCCATGATCATAGTGTGTGGGTCACTTCATGGCAAGCTGGGATCCACCTTAAACAAATTCACACCAGTGGCATTTTTCCTGGACGCATCCATCAACTGTGAAAATGATTTCTAGGAAAAAATGTATACTCAGATACAAGTAGCAGCCACTGCTGACAAAGGACAAATCAACAGGTTTAACTTAATTTTAGCTATTTCCTCTATTTTTTAATTGGTATTTTCCCAATATTTTTAAGTTATGTTGAATTTTCTGTACATGGTGATAATTTTTTTTCTTGGATTATCTCTTAATAGCAGCCCTCCTTACGTATGTTAGGAACTTAATGGTATTTTAAAGGTGTCAAAAAATAAAGGTATTGAAAACTGGGGGAAATCATGTCGCTTGTTTTTGAAAATCAGATTAATTTTAAATTCCTGAAATAAAATCACTGAAACTTCACTTGTTTCTTTTCCTGCAAACCTTTGCCCTCATTTTAATAAAAAAAAGCACCTGACAAAGCACATTTGAGTAGCAGGTATTTTCTTATCCTTTGTAATAATGATTACATATCAGCATTGCGCTAGCAGGTATTTTCTTATCCTTTGTAATAATGATTACATATCAGCATTGCGCTCTGGTGCTTAGTCATGCCTGCCACATGGCCACGGAAATGTCTGCAGAAGCAGATAGCGCTGGCTCTTTGGCTTTGAAACAGAGATAAACACTGAACCCTAGAGTCGGATACGACTGGCTTTTGAGCAAGGGCAGCCTTTATCAGCACTGCAGTGGCTTAGTGGTTAAGACGCTGAGCTTGGAGCCTGGAAGGTTGGGTTTCGATACTATTTATTATAATAATTACATGCCTGCAACTCAGTAATTTCCAAATTATTGTAATAATAATAAATTCGTGTCAGAAATTATTCCGGGTTGAAAGGATTTTTGCGGAAGAAACTCCACTCAGGGAACGCCCAAATAAGGCTCCTTTTGTGTCCCCAAGAGCTGGGACAGAGACGGGCGCTCAAACCGTCATGCAGTATCCGGGTCTCGAACTTACAACTTGCAAGCCTTTCAGCTAAAAAGACAAGCTTCTTAACCAATGAGCCACCGCAGCCCCTTCCAAATTATGATAACTCTTCCATAGTTTTTATGTACAGAACACTCAGAAGTAGTTTATAGCTTACTTCTTCTACACATTCTCTCTAGGGCTATGTACCAAGACAATGCAGGCTGTTTTTTTCTCTCAGAAGGCAGAGTGGGAAATTGAACTCCCAACCTCTGCTTTTGCAGGAGTCCAATTCACAAAGCTATTTAGCCAACTTTCTTATCGCTAGCATGAATGTTAAAAAGTGTAGTTATATTGGGTTCAAGAATTTTCTTCCCTGAACTTTTAATGTTGAGACTTTGGTCAATGCAGTATAGATTTATACTCATGTCCAAATAGCATATTTTTCTCTTGGTACTTGTAATATGTTTCATTACTGTAATTGGCTTCCCTGTGCAGTGGTACCTCGGTTAACGTAATTAATGCATTCTGCAGGACGTTTCTTACAGCGAAAATTACTTTAACCGAATTTCCCATAGGAATGCATTGAATGCAATTTCCCATAGGAATGCGTTGAAAACCAAAATACTGTATATTAACTGAAACATGGTTTCCCATGGGAATGCATTGAAAACCAATTAATCCATTCTGGGAAAAAATTATGTTGACCAAGCTACTATTTTCTATGGATTTCCTTTTGTTATGCAATTTTTATGTTAACCGAGCCATTTGTTAACCGAGATTCCACTGTAGTTTGCTATCTGGCTTCCTGAAGTCACTGGCCTAGTCTTGCTTTTGCTTTTTGGTGCTCTATTCTGTCTTGATAAAGGAACACAATGTTGAGCCTGTTAGTACCATGATACTCAACAATTTCAAAAATATGAAGTGAAAGGAGGTTATAAATCCATTGGAAAGTTCGTCTGTACTGTCATATGTGGTGCATCCAAGCAATCAACAAATGATTTTAGAGCGTAACCTGTCATTTAATGCAGATAATATAAGGTCTCTCTGGACCACACTGAAAATGTCTATCTGTGGCAATAAGCAACCCCTATCTGAATATTATTGTTGCTGTTTTGCCTCAGGAAAAGCCAGCAGTCTAATTTTTGCAGGAAGTTTGAAAATCTTGCTTATTAGAAAGTCTTGCCATTGCAAAACTTTGGAAAATCATCCTGGTAAAGAGTTTAAAAGCTTTACAGAAAGTCAGATTTGTCTAGCCTAGAACAGTAACTGTCTCCTTTTTTACCTGTTTACCATTACTTTGTTACTTTATTTATTTAATAGTTTGTTGTAACAAATACAGTTGCATATCAGTATGACTTTTTATACTTTGTAATGACTGAAGAGCCCTGATTGATATTCAGATTTATTTCTACAAAGCCTGGTTCTGTGAAGTGGTAAATGGTTAGTAAATGGATGCAGAATAATCATTATGACATTACACATTTGATAACAAGTTTACCTTTCAGACTTAGCATTTAAAATTGACTTTTGTTGTTCATTTGAGTCCAACTCTTTGCAACCCCATGGATCACAGCATACTGGCTCTTCTGTCATCCGCCATCCTCTGGAACCTGCCCAGATTCACACCCACTGTGTCAACAATGCTGTCTAACCATCTTGTTCTCTGTTACCCGCTTCTCCAATATGTCCTCTCTCCTCATTTGCTGGCTGCCCTGAATGGTGCTCGCATCAAAAGGGCAGAGTATAAATGTGAATAAATAATAAAAATAAATAAACAAAATATTTGAGCAGGGGTTCCCAAACTTTTCATGCTGCAGGCCTGACCACGCCCCTGGACATCTGAGTGGGCCGATCACATGGTTCCTCCTGCCATAAATGCTGACTTAAAACACATTTGTAGCTGTTGTAAATGCATTTATGACAGCCGTGGGTGCATTTACAGCAGTGTTTATGACAGACATGGGCACGTTTGCGCTTCCGGTAGTGGCAAGGGTGGCTGCAGGCCACATGAAATGGTGCTGTGGGCCTGGGCGCCCCGCGGGCTGTAGTTTGGCCACCCCTGTATTTGAGCTTTAGCTTCAGTATCTGTCCTTCCAAGGAGCTGTCAGAGTTGATTTCCTTTAGGATTGACTGGTGTGATCTTCTTATAATCCAGAGGACTCTCAAAAATCTTCTCCAGCACCATAGTTCAAAGGCATCTATTCTTCTGTGCTCAGACTTCTTTATGGTCCAGCTCTCAAAGCCATACATCACTACTGGGAAGACCATTGCTTTAACTGTGTGGGCTTCTGTCAGTTGGAGAGTCATGTCTCTCCTTTTTATTATGCTGCCTAGGTTTGCCATAGTTTGCCATTTTGTGACTGTAGTCACCGTCTGCAGTGATCTTAGATCCCAAGAAAGTAATGTCCGTTACTGCTTCCATTGCTTCCCCTTTTATTTGCTAGGAAGTGATGTGGCCAGATGTCATGATCTTGGGTTTTTTGATGTTGAGATTCAACCCAGCTTTTGCACTCTCCTCTTCCATCCTCATCACTTTCTGCCATTAGGGTGGTGTTATCTGTATATCTGAGGTTGTTGGAAGAGGATGTTTCCTATGACCAGTGCATTCTCTAGTCAAAACTTTATTAGCCTTTGACCTGCTTCATTTTGTACTCCAAGGCCAAACTTGGCTATTATTCCAGTTACCTTCTGATTTACCTCTTGCGTTCCAGTCTCCTATGATGATAAGGGCATCTATTTTTGGTGTCAGTTCTAGAAGGTGTAGGTCTTCATAGAATCAGTTGACATTGACCTCTTCTGCATCAGTGGTTGGGGTATAGATTTGGATTACTGTGATGTTGAATGGTTTGCCTTGGATTCGAGCTGTGATCGTTTTGTTGTTTTTGAGATTATATCTCTTTACTGCTTTCCTTACTCTCTTATTGACTATAAGGACCATTCCATTTCTTCTAAGGGATTCTTGGCCACAGTAGTAGATATAATGGTCACCTGAGTTAAATTTGTCTATTCCTGTCCACTTTAGTTCACTGATTTCCAAGATATCAATTAGTTCAATTAGTTAGTTTTTACTCAGTGCTAGAGAAGCAACAGGAGAAAAGGTGGGTGAAAGGAGAAGGAGATACAGTTCTCTGCTCCTTCACCCCCACTGATGGCAGACTTGATTTTTTTCCAGTATGGAGTGAAAAAAAGAAACTGATAAATCTAGTGAGGGAAATCTCAGATGAAATATTTTCTTCTTTAAATCAAGTGATTTTTTTTATAGGAAGAGATATTTATTCACTCATAATGTCAGGAACTGCAAAATATGCAGAATTATATGTAAATAAGTACACAAAATTATAAAACAACATTTCCTTTCTATTATATTAAAATCTAAGATTAAATTTATTGCATCTACTGTGTGCTACCATCTTCATGAAAGGAGCATACAGGAAGACTTTATTCCTTTTAGATCACTGATTGCCATCTTCTGGTGAGCTTTGCTCTAGTTAAATACAATCACATTAAAAGCAAGAATGTTACTTACCAAATGATATACAGTGGTACCTTGCCTAAAGAGCATAATGCGTTCCACGCGATTGCTCTTTAAGCAAGTTTGCTCTTTAAGTGAAACACCATTGTAAGTGACCAGTTGTAACTTCTGGTGGGGGGTGGGTGGGTTTGTGAACCCTGAATTAGTTGTTAAGTGAGTTTTTGGTTGGTTTTAGTTGTAAAGCAAAACGACCATTCAGAGAAAATTCTGCTCTTTAAGCGAGTTAGTCTCTAAGCGAGGCACTTTTTATGTGAGGTTTTGCTGTATTGCATTTTGCAAACCTTTTGGTTTTTATTTTCCGTTTACCTATGTAACATAAGATGTGGTAGTTTGTAATTCTTTTTTGTTGTACTGTATTCCTTATTATACAATACAGCCAAACCTCGCTTAACGAGTGTTTCGCTTTGTGAAAAACTCACATAACAAGCAGGTTTTTCAAAAAGCGATCCAACTAGCATAGCGAAAATTTTCGCGATGTGAGTTAGACTTTGCCTATGGTAACACTTTCATAGTGAGCATTTCTGTGGGGGGAAACTCGCATAACGAACAAATTTTCTTGCATAGCAAAAATATTCACTATGCGAGTTGGACTTTCCCTATAGAAAACTCACATTACGAGCGTTTCTATGAGGAAAACTCACATTAAAATTTTTTGCTATTTATTTATTTATTTATTTATTTATTTATTTCTCATACTTGCTATCCCGCCCCAATCAGGCAAGCCCGACTCTGGGCGGCTAACAGCATAGATTTAAAAACATATCAGTATTAAAATTTAAAAAATTCATAAACTAAAACAGTATCTGGGTATTTCAGAAGGATGGTTATCCCTAGACTAACCACCCCACATGGGATCCCCCATCCCTGGAACCCCACACTTGTCCTGCCAGCCAGGTCTTTAAGCTCTTCCGGAAGGACAGGAGATCTGTCCGCAGGCGCAGCTCAGTTGGGAGGAGGTTCCAGAGGGCCGGGGCGAACACGGAGAAGGCCCTCTTCCTGGTGCTAACGAGGCGAGCCTCCCTAGCTGATGGAACAACAAGAGAGCCCCTCCGATCCGCCCTGGTGGGACGGACCGATGTTCTTAGGGTGACGCGGTCTCTTAGGTATCCTGGCCCACTACCATATAGGGCTTTAAAGGTAATGACCAGCACCTTGAATTGCACCCGGAGACATACTGGCAACCAGTGCAGCTCCCGAAGCAGTGGTGAGGCCCGAGCATAACGTCCGCGTCCCATCACTACCTGGGCTGCCGCGTTTTGGACCAGCTGCAGTCTCCGAATGGTCACCAAGGGCAGCCCCATGTAGAGCGCATTACAGTAATCAAGTCTGGAGGTGACCAAAGCGTGCGTGACCATGAGCAAGGCGTCCCGGTCTAGGAGCGGGCGTAACTGGCGTATTACACGAAGTTGTGCAAAAGCCCTCCTGGCCACGGCTGCCACCTGCTCTTCGAACAGTAGCCGTGAGTCCAGGAGGACCCCCAGATTACTCACCGGGTCTGTCTGGGGCAAAGCTGCCCCATCCAGAACCAAAGCTGGCAACTCCCGTGACAACGCAGGGCCCCTCACCCATAGCCACTCAGTCTTGCCGGGATTCAGCTGTAGCCCGTTTTCCCCCATTCAGACCTTAACAGCTTCCAGGCACCTGGAGAGGACCTCCACTGCACCGCCTGGGTCCCCACGGGCTGAGATGTACAACTGGGTATCATCAGCTATGCGAGTTTCTCCCCTAAAAAATCTCATTATGCAAGTTTCCCCATAGGAATTTTCGCTGTGCGAGTCTGACTTGCATAGCGAAAAACTCGCATAGTGAGCAGCCTCGCAGAACGAATTAAATTTGTTATGCGAGGTATTACTGTATGCTAATAATATGCTTAAGGTTGTACAAAACTAAGGTGTTTGTATTTTTAAATGCCATAAATGTTAGGGATGGTATTTTCTTGTTCTTGCCCCAGTACTGTGTGAAAGCTTTCTTTCTGAACTAGAAGCTATTCAGGAGCTTTCTGTTCAAAAATGTTTAGCTTGATCTCAGAACTTTTCAGATTGGTTCTTTCTTATAGGTCAGTGGTCTGCAAATGTGGCTCTCCAGATGTTCTTGGACTTGAATTACCAGGAGCCCAAGTCAGTACTCCTGCTGATTGGGGCTTCTGGGAATTGAAGTCCAAGAACATCTGGAGAGCCACATTTGCAGACCAAGGTTATAGGTGATTAACTTTTAGGTGTCTGTATGATATCTGTAGGTAAGGTAGAATTCTAAGCATTATGGGCTTTGTACTTCAAATATCCCATTTCTTAATAAATATGTTACACCAGGGATTCTCAACCTACAGCCTGCAGGCCAAACCCGGCCCTCAACGCCAATTCATCTGGCCCCCAATGCTCTCTCTGATCCCAGAAGTGAAATTAAAATGCATTCTGCGCATCTGCGGCGTGCTTCTTACTTCCGCTTCCTGGTGGGAGGAACCACATGAACGGCCTGATCAGCAGTCCAGGAAGCGCAGTCAGTCTTACAACCCTAAAACCTTGAGAAAGCCTGTGTTACATAGTACAATTCTGTATGCAAATCAACTTATGGATGAAACATTTTACATTACTAGGCTAGGAAAAGTGAACTAGTATGATGTTGTGAACAGAGTGATGGACTAGGACCCAATAAACTTGTGTTCAGATCTGCTATCGGCCATAAAAACTTATTAGGTTAACCGCTACTTTACTGTCTCAAGTAACTTGAAAGCCTTGTTAAAGATCACCATAACTTCAAAGGAACTTGATAGTTCATAACAAGAAAACAAAGCAGTAAAATAAATCTAGGTTTAATTTTTAAGTAAGCATTGAGGATGTTTTCAACCCTCACCCCAGATTTTCAGGAAGGGTTTCTTCTGAGAAAACCCTCCCCTAAGGAGAAATCCTTCACTCATCCACCCATGACTTCAAATTTTTCAGAAAATGTTCATCTCTTTCCTGGGATTAAATGAATTTTGTCTGAGGTTGGAACTCAGCATGATATTGTTATATGTTAAAATGGAGTGCACATGGAAAAAAATAGCAGAGTTGTGTACACTAGCACACAGTGATTATTTGTGGAATTTGTTTTGGCTGTAGTTCTTTTCACCATTTGCACTTTCTTTGTTATGAGGCTGTTGATTGTTGCCATTTGAAGTGCTGTACCAGTTGAATAGAACCAGTTCTTGCTCTGGGCAAGGTCTAAATGCTATATATACCTCTTTAGAATGGTAACATTTTTTATGGTATGTAAATGAAGTAAATATTAATATTGCTATATATGCTATGTGTAAATGTTTTACTTTGAAGAAAGAGGGGAGAGTACAGAGAGAGTTATACTGCAGGCTTAAAGAGTGGCATGGTGAAAGATGGGAAGTCATGGTAGAAAATGGGAAGGTGAGAAATGGAGAAAGCTAATCAAAACAATAAGAACATGTTGATTCAAATTAGAACTTAACATTACCTTACACTACTTTCTGGCCATTTCCCACCATATGAATGCTTTAAAAAGGATGCACTCGTGATAGACATATTATGTTCCTTTACAGCTATTAATAAGATTTACTGAGTTCAGGCATTCTCTCATTTTAAATAAGATAGTAATGTGGTGAAAGTTTATCTTACGTTTCTTTAAAAATTCTAATAAAATTTCCAGTGGAAAATCTAACATGAGATGGTCACCATATTGTCTGCCTTGTTTTCCTCATTCCTTTGTAAATATGTTGAAGGAGTTCCTTATTGCTCATCCTCTTTTTCATTAGTCTCCACATGAGAGAGCTGCATTTGCTTGACAGCTTGCATGAAAGAACAACTGCGGAAATGCCTTAGTTATTGTATATATTTGAGTATAAGCCGACCTGAATATAAGCCAAGGTACCCAATTTTGACCTGAAAACCCAGGAAAATAGATTGACCTGAATATAAGCCGAGGGTGGGAAATGCAGTAGCTGCTAGTGACTTTCTATAACCAAAATTCATGAAAATATGGTAAAATTAATTAAATTGTTGGCACATCTCAATCCGGCATGGTTCTGGGACCCTCGTGGTCATTGACCTGAGTATAAGACGAGTCTCATTGGGGGGGGGGGGGCTAAAAAACTCTGCTTATACTCAAGTATATATGGTAATTTAAAACAAATATTTATTCATATTTTTTGTTGATTCAATTTTGTTTACTAATTTATTTTTAACTGGCATTTTCCTTCAGGGACTCTACAAATGAAACTACTGCACATTCAGATGCTGGTAGTGAACTGGAAGAAACTGAACTGAAGGGGAAAAGAAAACGTGGTCGTCCTGGCAGGCCTCCAGTATGCCACTTATTTTTTTTCTTTGAATACTTGTTTAAGACTGTTGCATCTCATTGACTTAATTTTTATAGCAAGTATTATACAGAATACTAACTTGTATGAAGATGTGCAGCATGTAAATTACTATTTGTATGCATAACAGTACAGTATCTGAATATGTGGTGTGAAGTTAACTTTTAAGAGGAATTAACCTTTCATATTTCCTTTCTTAAGAGCATCACATGTTGCATAAGAAATGTGATTGTTCTCAGCATTTGAGTAACTTCACTGTTACATAAATGTAAAATATCTGTAAAATGCAATATTAAAATGAAAATGTGGTCTGAAAAGTGAAACAACTTTTGGTTAGCAAATTGCTTTTGGTTAGCAAATTGGTGGTACATAAGATATATGTTTTAAAAATACTGAGTTTTGATAAATTATTGTAATAAACCTGTTACAGTTGCCTAGATGTACTAGAAAACAGTTAAAAGGTTTATATTGCGCTATTAGAACTAGAACTGTGACTGTAATCTTATAAAATACAGCTTGCCCTTATTACTTTCAGGCAAGTATCCTATTACATAAATGTGGAGCAGAAGGGCGATTGTAGCAGTGTCATTCCACTCCAGCAGTCTTTCTAGTGCATATCCATTCTTGCACTGGTTGCAAGATCAGCCATATGCTAGGAAGCCTATTGGGGTGGAGAGATAGCTATATGACTGCTCTTTCACTCCACATTTGAGCAATAGGATTCTGGCCTTAGCCTCACTACTCTGTTATTTGTTCCTGTTCCCTCACCTGTTGCCACCTCTAGATTTCTTTACTCCTTTTTCTTACACTACTTTCTGGCATTTTTCTCTCATATGATTATGGATTCTGAGTATCATAGTCACATATTGTATTCAAAAGGTCAAATGCACCCAACTGGATTCTTTTCTAAGAGTGTTAGGAAGCATACTGTGATGTGAGCACACTTGTATGATTGTGAAAATTAAGCTCTCCAAAAATTAAGACTTATTTTGATGTATTTTAAGCATTATTTTAAACTGAGCACATGAGACATTAAAATCATATAGGCCAAACAGATAACTATATATTTATTTCTGTTTATTAAATGACTAGTAATATATAATTTTTTTAAAAAAAATTGCATACTTTATTGTGTAGTTCAGGTATCCACAAACCCTTTGTCTGCAGAAAGTCATATACTGTGGACCCCCACTTTAAAGAATTAATATGTTCCATAAGGTTTTCCTTCTAGCGTCCCCTCCCTTAAAGCGGTTTCCCATAGGAATGCTTTGAATGCATTGAAAACCATGGGGGAAACCTATTCTATAAAGCGATTTTATTGTGATTTCCCCCCCTTGAAGTGGACCATCATTTCCTATGGATTTCTTTCCTTGAAGCAAATTTTCCTGTAGATGGGCCTTCTTTAAAGCAGGGGTCCACTGCATGGGGTTGTTTTGAGTGGGGGAGGGTCTGTCAGGTATGCTATTAAAGCCATGTTAGAGGTTAGATTAGCCATGTAGTTGTTTTAGATAGGATCCGTACAAGATGTGTTTTGTGTCTGTCAATTTTAACCACTGAGATTTGTCAAGTATTATTTTTATGGAACTAGCAAAAGGCTATTTTTTGTCCTTTAATTTTATGTGCAGTATTTATTTCTTATAATTGGTAATATAACCATGGACATTCTCTGCTAGTTTATGATCTTCTGAGAGGGTTGTTGTTGTTTTTTTGCACTTCAGAAAATGCTGAGATAAGCTACATAGGATAACATAAAATCAGGTGTCCTTGAATTGTTATTTTTCTTCTGTTTTCTGGGTTTTTATTGGTTGCATCATTTTGTATGGGCAATAGTGTAATCTTGTAGTGTACTTTCAGTCTCTGGATACTACTTTGTTAATAAAAAAGGGCCAACATTTATCTTCACATACATTGGATTTTGTTTGAAAGTGAATTCTCTTTGTATAATGCGAGTTCTTTTTCAAACAATGGTTAACAATTAACCTTAGTTTGGGCCATTTGGCAGCTACCATTGTTTGCAGAAATTTAGCCTTATTTTTAACATTTGCACAGCAAAATTAAGGATGAAGTCTTCTGCATATTGGTTTCACTAATGTTGACGTTTGACTAAAACACCAGCAGAATGAAATAGCAAGACAATTTCCCTTTCTTTTTAATTTTAATTGGTGTAGTATCTTGCTTTCAGTAGTTCAGAGTTTGAACATGAGTGT
Source organism: Furcifer pardalis (assembly GCA_030440675.1). Taxonomy (NCBI): domain Eukaryota; kingdom Metazoa; phylum Chordata; class Lepidosauria; order Squamata; family Chamaeleonidae; genus Furcifer; species Furcifer pardalis. Next base: position 247,416,992 of record CP126890.1, read on the forward strand.
TTGGATTTGACTTCTTTTTGAATATGGCATTTTTCTAAAATGTCATTAAAATTCCTTTAGCAGGAATTGACATACTTCCTTAGTGTGTCCCTGGTAGAGTTAAGCAATTGTATTCTTCATTATTGAAGACTATATGTTATTTTTTATCTCTTCTTAATTCAGTGAAAGTGAAGCATTTGTAAATCACATAGGTTTTCAACGGGAGATCATTATGCACTGAACTCAAATTCTGTTTTCTTGAAGAAGTTCAGCAATGCAGCAAGGATTATAAGAGTATAACTCATAATTCTTGTAAGAAAAGGAACAGAGTTTAAGGGAGACAGACTCATCTTAAAAGATGTTTAATTTAGTAATTGATTCAGGATATCCAGTTTGGTGCAGTGGATAGAGTGAGTGACTAAGACATAGGAGGCCTGAGTTTGAATCCCTGTGGGGTGGAAACTAGTAGATCTGCTCCTTAAATATCTCACTTATCTTGAAAACCCTTTTAGGGTAGCTATTAGTCGGTTCTGATGTGATGGCACATAACAAGAACAAGAATTGTCAGGGTGCAGAGTTGAACAGTTTGGTTATGTGTTTGAATGTATTAAGGCACTAACTCAGACTTACATTTTTCAAAGCATCTCTTGCAAATGACTCCCTTTCCCATTGAACGACACTATGATATTACTTTTACTTGGAAGGGGAAACTGAATTTGTATGCAAAAAATGGAAGATAGCTAATTTATTGAGGTAACAATGTGTGGTCAGATTCTTAATATATGACATACCATACTGGAAAAATTCACTGTACAAATTAAAACATCACATGTAAAATAATTTTCAAAGTGTTTCTATTCATTGTTTGTAGTTATTGGTTAGTCCATTTGTCTTGATATATTTTGATAGTGATTAGTGTTATTTTAACAGATGCTGCAGGCTGAATTTTGAGTGCAGTTTATGCAGAAAATAAAAGTCATTTAAAGTCTTGTGTATGTGCTGAAGTCCCATTTGACTTACAAGATTGCTTTCAGGTTTAGGTAATATAATTTGGAGATGAAAAATACAAAATATTGCCATATAACATAAAGCAATACTGACCAGCACAAAGAAACACCTCATACAAAGCATATTCACTCCCACCTTATGTTACCAGTGCCAAACATGGACACGTAGAACAAAAGATAAAAGAAAGTTGGTCACCATGGAAATGAGATGTCTAAGGAAGGCTGCTGGAATGATGAGAAGGGATGAATCAAGAATGAGATTATAAGGGGAAGAATTGGCATAGAACCAATTTTAAGCTATATACAGATACAACAAATAAAGTGGTTTGCCTATTTAGAGAGAATGTCTTGGAATGCCATATCATACAAGGCATATGTGAAAAGAGAAGGACAAAGCGCATGAGCCAGACCCAGAGGAAGTTGGAGAGATAACATCAAAGAAATATTGCAAGATCACCAAATAACTCCAGTGGAGACTGCTAGAAGTGCTAGAGCAAGAACTTTGTATCTCCCTCAACACCCAAAGAGGTAAAAGAGGAAGTGAAGAAGATGATGATGTTGAAAAATACAATCTGCATATGTCAGTCACTTAGCAGTCAAGTCCTATAGGTTTTAAGCAAACATTTAAAAATATAATTCAAAGGAGCAACGTTTGCCTCTCATGCATAGTATAATAGTGAGTGTAGTTTGTATTTATTAAATAAGATATATTTTGGTTATTTGGAAATTGCTTATGGGAGTTGCCCACTTTTAGACTTGAGTCCCAGACTGACACCACAAATATTCTCCAACATGAATCCATGTTAACTGCCCTTAGATACTTAATGCTTAGCGATAGAAGCAGGATTGTGATCCCTGACTCCTGTGAATTCAACAAAAGGTGCTTCTTTATATAATATTTTTGGATATTTATAAGACTTCATAAGTTTGATCATTATGTGAAAGATCATCTGATAACAACTGTGTGTCTGTAGCATTCTCTTTTAGACTTTTGGTGGCAAATATTTTGTGTGACCTCCCTTAATACTTGAGCAACAGTAGGTACCTGGCTTCCGAAAAACTAAATGGAACGGAACCTTGATTATTGTCGTTGCTAACATGTATATAATCCTACTATGGTATGGTAGAAAGATTGCTGTGAACAAGGTCTTTTACACCAGGTTTGTGCAAGACGCGTTTGAGCATTTCATATAGTACATTTACATGGTGATTTAGTGTAATTAATCACAGCTTTCTAATAAGACCCAACTTTCAATCACATCATTCAAGTAAAAATGCCAAGGATAACAGAAATTGGAAGACATAAAATCGGCAAGGCCACTCTCAAAGGGAAATCAACAAACTGGATACTCAAGATGTGGTATTCAAGCTATTATAAAGAAATCTGAGGAATCAGGAGAGGTCAAGGAGAAAAAAGGACTGGAAGGCCAAGAAAACTTTCAAATCTGGTGAGAAGATCCTCAGAGTTTCTTCTATGAGAGATCAGAGGATGTCCAGCAAGGACCTGGCTCAATATTTGACAGCTTCATTGGGATGCCAGGTTGACCCTTCTACAGTCCAAAGAAGCTTGATTAGGAATGGTCTTTGTGGAACTATAGCCAAATTGTGTATTCTACTTCTGTACTAGATTTCCTATGTAGCCTGGAAAAACAGGTCCGCCCCGCCCCCCATCTGCAATTGATACATTCCAAGATCTTCTGAAGATACTTGAAACTGCAGAAAACAGTAAACCCCATATTTAAGTACATACAGTTTTCATAGAAGTGGAGTGCTTGTGCAACTGTCTCCATCATTCTACCTGTGTGCTAATAAAATAGCTGCCATGAAAACACGATCCATTCATTCTAAATATTACAGTGAATGCAGTACCCTCTAGTGGGAAACTTTGGTAATGTTCCATAGAAATACATATATATTTAAGGAACTTTTTTGAATATTTTTAGTCACACAGCAAACCGAAACTGTGGAAACAAAACCCATGGATGGGGGCAGGGAACTTTTACCTTATCTAGTTTGGAATAGACTTCTTGCTTCCTGATTTGAGAAATACACTCTGAAATGTTTGTTCTCTTTTACAAATAATGAACGTTGCAGTCAATGTATGCAAGATTTCATGTCCTGTTTTAGTGTAGAAATTTACAGTGCAGTGCTCTGGATGAACTTCTACTCTAACATCTAACTCTGTGGCTCTAAATATAATACCAGAAGAGGCTAAACTAAGAGCAAAAACAACAAACCTTTCAAATGATTGTATGCTTGATAGTATCTCCCATTAGTGGAAGATTCTGGCTAGACCATATGGAAATCACTTAATAGATTTCAAAGCAAAGTAGATAGATCAAACAATAATTAAGTACCACAGAGCCACTTGGATACAGGACAGATTTTCTGTGAATATGGGGGAAATCAATCAATGCAGCATGTATGTGCATTTAATTTATATTCCATCACGTGCAACAGAAGATTTGGCAAATGACCAAGATAATGCTATTGAAGTAGCCACTTCTGGTAAAAATAGTCCAATTATTTTAATATTTTAATTTGTTTAGAATTTTACCTATATTGCATATCCATCTAAATAGTGGAACCTCAGTTAACAAACAGCTCGGTTAACATAAACATTGCATAACAAAAGGAAATTTTATAGAAAATAGTGGTTCATTTTACTGATTCTCCCCCCCCCAACAGATTAATTGGTTTTCAATGCATTCCTATGGAAAACTGCATTTCAGTTAAAGTATTTTGGTTTTCAATGCATTCCTATGTGAAATTGCATTAAATGCATTCCTGTGGGAAATTCGGTTAAAGTAATTTTCACTGTAAGAAACGTCCTGGAGAACACAATAATTATGTTAACAGAGGTTCCACTATAATTTTAAATTGTGCAACACACTTATTACTATAAAGAAAAAGTATAGAAGTCATTTAAATTGTTTTAGGATTCATGGTCTTCATTTTTTGAGAGCAAATGTATTCAGATATTTTATTCTAGTTATCACTGTCTTAGATTAAATATCAAAGTCAGTTTATATACCTCAAGGCTATGTGGATGCATTTTAATACATGAAATTAATGCATCTTTACATATAGAATAATATAATAAGCTGCAGCTTTACTAAGATATGAAACTGCTTTGTTGTCTTTGAGTGCAATATTATGAAAATAACTTTCCTTCAGTGCTGTTTTGATGTGCTTCGTGTCTATTGTTTTGTTCACAGCTGTAATGGTAAGTAGATGGAGTTTTTCAGGGGTTCCAGAGACTAAGAACAGATAGTTGTGTGAGATAAACAGCAGGTACCCTTTGGGAGAACCCACCATAGTAAGTCTGTAGTAGTTTTGAATAATAGTGGTGATTATTTGTTACGGCCTTTGTAGTTATGGTTTAATTATTGGAGGTATACGGTGAGCCATGAAGGCACTAGTAGATGGAGTTGAGGAATGAAGAGGACTGGTGTTCTAGAATTTGAACTGGGTATCATTGTAGGCCAGTTGTTCTAAACCTTGGGCTCCTATATGTTCTTGGACTACATCTCCCATAAATATTGGCCAGCACAGCCAGTGGTGAAGTCTTTTCAGAGTTTAGTCCAAGAGCCTCAAGGTTCGGAACCACTGCTGAAGCCAGTAGTGATGTTTCACTCCGTGTATATGCCTGGTCCAGATTTTTAAAAGTCAAACTAATAATAATCAAATTTGCAAAGGAGTAGAGACAAGATGGAAATGTTGCTGTTGGAAGGATCTTCTGACAGGTTGAAAGCTAATTGACCCTGTCTTGATAAGGTCACACTCCCCGTAAAGGAACAGGTTCAGTATCTGAATATTATTCTGAAGCTGGCGCTCTCTATATAGCAGGGGTGCCCAAACTATGGCCTGTGGGCCAAGTCTGGCCCATGGAATGTCATCATCCGGCCCACGGGCCAGATTGCTGCTGCCACAAGAAGTGCCTCGCCACCACCAAAAGTGCGGAAATCACAGCAAAAATTTCAAAAAATGACATGGAAATGTTCCGACCTCACTCTCTCCTCCAATTGAAGCAGCAGGGGCAGAAAAAAGCCCAAAAACGTGAATTGAATGCACGTGCCACCACCAACAGGAGGAACCATGTCACTGGCCTGCTCAGCTGTTTGAGGGGGCATGGTCAGGCCCCTGGTAGCAAACGTTTGGGCACCCCTGCTCAATAGAGAAGCAAATATCTGCCATAGCCAAGTTTGCCTTTTTCCATTTTAGGCAGATTGTTCTGCTGCACCCATTCTTGGACATGAAATCTGTGACAAAACTTATCTATGCCTTGGTAAACTCTAGAATTGATTATTGTAATGCTCTTTATGTAGGGCTACCCTTGAAAATGGTTTAGAAGCTGCAGCAGGTGGGAGAAGGTGGTGGCTTGGCTAGTGATAGGGAGTTGGAAATTTGATCATCTCTCCCCAGTCTTGGCCCACCTGGATTGGCTTCCTGTAGACGTCCCTGCTCAATTGAAGGTATTGGTAAAAACAGATAAGGACGTTCATGGTTTTGGACTTTGTTATCTGATGGAACATCTTTCCCAGTTAAGCAAGGTCCAGGCCACCCCATTGTCCTAGGCATTAGAGCTTGAGGTTTCCAGCCCAAGGGAGGTCTGGAAGGCTGAAACAAGGAGTTAGGCTAGGCCTTGTCAGTGGTGGCTTGCTCATTATGAAATACCCTACCACACTATGTACATCAACTCCCTCCATATTTTTAGCTCGCAACATATTTCAAAAATTGGTGAACACCAAAATAAATAGGAAGGCATTCAGCAATATCTTACCTCTCTCTTAATCTGATTCTTTTGATTATTTGTTTTTCTGGTTTTAGTATGATTTTATGACACATTAGAGGGATTTGTTCTGAATTTAGACTCGTTTATTTTAGGACTCACCATTTTATTGTTGTATTTATTTAATATGTTTTAGTTCTGTGTGTTAACTGCTCAGAATGACTTCAGAGTCCAGACAATGGGGCAGTATATAAGTACTATATAGCAAACTTACAAACAAAGTGTTAGTGAACCTAGTAGGTCTGCACAATTTATTTTCAAACTGATCAGGTTACAGAGCAGAGTTTGAGTTTTGACAACTACTCTGAATGGGGCAGCAAACTACTTAGAGCAGACAAAAAAACAACAACCAAACAGCCCAAGTAGGATTACCTTTCAGGAAACGGGGATGATAAGATATAAATCAGCTCCCTATGTTATTACCACAAGTTAAGAGTAGCTGAAAATAATGAATTATAATGGAAAATCCTCAGTAACTTCTATGAGGCATCTAATCCTGTCTTTATTAAATAAATGTGTCCTAAACCACAGTTCAGACAAATGTGTTTTTCTTCATAAGGGAGAACAATTATATGTTGAAAATAGTTTTTAAATTATCTTGGCTCATTTTGTTATGTTCAGATACACATTAAATGACACAGACTTTGCATACTTCCATGTATGTCCTTGTTGTTGTAAATTGTATCTGATACACAGACCAAATACCTCTGCTGCCACCACTCTGTGAGAGGTTTTCATCAGATAAATAAAATCTAAAGAGAACATCCTCCTCCTTCCCTCCTGTTTTGCTTTAGTAACAGAAATTTGGTTAAATAGAAAGGCAAAGAGAGTATAGACAATAAAAAATACTTTAAATTGAAGCATCATAAAGTGATGCTCCAACCAACCCACTCCCACAATATTTGGGGAAGAAAACACTTTTAAAAGAGCATTCCTGTGGTAAGATTAGTAATTGCTCATTGACAAAAAAAATCAGATTTGAATAACATTTTTAATATGTGTGTCTACTGTAAATATAAAAATAATAACCATTATCTAAATAGTAGTACAGTACATCTCAATTAATGATCTGACATCTCAATTGATAGAGAAGACTCACATTTGATTCTTTTGACCATATTCATGTTTGGAGGGGCTGTGGTGGCTCAGTGGTTAAGAAGCTTGCCTCGTTACCTGGAAGGCCAGGAAGTCAGTAGTTTGAGACCCGGGTACTACATGACAGTTTAAGTGCCCATCTCTGTCCCAGCTCATGCCAACCTAGCATTTCGAAAGCAAGAAATTGCAAGTAGATAAATAGGGACCACTTTAGTGAGAAAAGATCTTGGGGACAATAAAGGAGGCTCGTTCAGATGTCCCCTGAGCAGAGTTTCTCCAGCAAAAATCCTTTCAACCCAGAATAATTTCTGACACAAAATTATTATTATCCATGTTTTAGAAGTTAATAAAGAGTTAATACAGTTCTTCTTCTTTAACTGGATATCTGATAGAATAGGTATGCATAAGTGAGGGGTGCTGAGACCAAATTTTCATCAGATACCTGTTATAGTCCATAACCCATCCCAAAATGCCATTTCCCCCTTCATTTGTTCAAATCAGGAAGCCCATTTATTTTCTCCTCACCAACATAAACTAAAGTTAAATCCTATGCCTTGCTTTAGAGGAGAAATGCCATTTCCAGAAGTGTTTATGACGGGAACAATTTTTTCTCCCAACTGCCAGAGAGGCATAAGAACAGTCATGGAGATCTCATGCAGCCTATTGGTCGTAAGATTCTAACCCTTGAATTAGAGCAGGAATTCTCCACCTTTTAAAGCCAGGGGCCAGGTCACACTCCCTCAGACAGCTTGGGGAGCGGCAGATGGCCATTTTGCCCTCCTTCCGTGGTGGAGGGCACTTCCTAGTGTGGTGCAGGCAGTGGGGGGCCACATGAAATGGTGCTACAGGTCACATCCGGCCCACGGGTCACAGGTTGAGAATCCCTGAATTAGAGGATAACTTCAAATAGAGCACTGTCTTTTATAAAGCAGGACACATTGCAACCCTTTTGTGTGGTTGGGGTACAACATCATACAACCAGAGGAGGAAGAAGCCAGGGCAGGTTGAGGACTTTGCTGCCCCTCCCCCTGTGCCTATACCAACTGCCAGGGGAAGAAGAAGCCAGGGCAGGTTGAGGACTTTGCTGCCCCTCCTCCTGTGCCCACAGCAACATATTATATTATAATGTAATGTATTATTTGTAAGCCGCCCTGAGTTGCCACGGCGAGTGGGCGGCAATATAAATTTGAACTAATAATAATAATAATAATACTGAAGGGGCAAGCCAGTTCTAGGACCAATGGCTACATTGTTGATCAAAGCCTGACTTGGTAGAGAAATAAAGCATTAGATAAAGGGAACCTTTTTTGCTGCTTTTGTAAATATCAAATCAGCGCTTGTTAATATTCTTGTGACAGACTTTATGCCAAACTCCAAGCCTCCTTCCTAGATCAGACTTCTTACTCTCATTAGTATATTACATTAATTACTTAATTACTTTTACATCAGTTTCACGGCCCAAATGTTATCTAATCCTAAATTCTGTTATCAAACCGCACTGAAAAGTCAGCCCCTGCCTTATCTTATGCAGATGATACAGCTATCCATATCAGAGAGCCATTTTGGTATTTTCAGCATATTGCTCGAGAAGTGACTAGTATAATAAACTATCAGTAAGCTAAAAGTCTTGTAGCAGACAGAGAGGATTGATATCAAACAAGTTGAGTTCTATAAATATCTGAGCATAGTCTTCTACAACTCTTCCTGATTCTTCAAGGGAAGTTAGCCAAAGTAGTAAAATCCTGTGAAGAGCATTTACAATAAGATAGCAACTGATAAACCATTCTTTAAACCGTATTGGGTGCTGCATTATTATAATTAAGGTCTAAATCTCCCCCTGCATATATATTTTTCGTTTGAGATTAATGTCATTTATCTTCTTGATTGTTGTATTGTTTTAGATATTTTTTGGAATAGTAGCCGTGTTAGTCTGACCTATGGCTGTCATAATAAATTAACTGATTATAATGGTCATTATGCTCTGTTTGGTTCAGCATTGCTTTGTTGTACTTTTGAATTAGTTAAATTATGTAACTCAGAGAAGTGTTACTGTATTAGTCTTTTTTTAAAAAAGTTACTCTTATATTTTTAGACAAACAAAATTGCATGTGTAAATAAGAGTAAAATACATCCAGAATTGGCTGAAATATTATGTATATTATGAAAACCTTGGTGTGTTGTTTTAAGATATGTATTTAAAATGTGCTAGCTATTATTTTAGGGAAGAATCTCAACATTATAGGCTCCTTAGACAAAATCTAGCTGTTAGTACCAGTTAAAATAGACCGGTGTAGGCGAACCTAGGGCACACATGCCAGAGCTGACACACACAGGTCTTTCTGTGTGTGTGCGTGTCAGCGTGTGCAAACCCCATGCACACCAGCACCAATGGCAACACCGCTTCCCTACCCACCCCTCTGCCAATGGGGAGGCAAGAGGGAAGGTTGAATTCTCACCTGGAAGGCATTGGCGGGGACAAAGTGAAATGACCAGGCACATCCCCACCCACCCCTCCTAGGAGGGGGAGGCAGAGGCGCACCCATCGGAGCTTGTGCACGTGTCCACGTGACATTGCCAGAGGTTTACTGGGTCTATCACTGGAATAGACCCAATAAAGCAGTAGGGCTTAATTAAATGTTAATTTATTAAATTTTATTCATTCAGTTTATCTGTTCTAGTTGGATGTAAAAGTGTATATATAGCCACTCATTTTTCTTTATTTAAAGTACAGTAAAACTTCGCATAAAGAGCGCCTTGCTTAGAAACTAACTCACTTAAAGAGCAGAATTTTCTCTGAATGGTCGCCTCGCTTAACAACTAAAACCAACCAAAAACTCGCTTAACAACTAAATCAGGTTCACAATCCCCCCCACCCCGAAGTCACAATCGGTCACTTACAATGGTATTTCGCTTAAAGAGCAATCCTATGGAACGCATTATGCTCTTTAAGCGAGGTACCACTTTACTGGTTTTCATCTTTATGCCAGGATCTTGTTGCTTTTTACTATAAGTGGAAGATAATATGCAGAAGATGTTGCACCTAATTGACAAGATGCTAATTGTATATCAGTTGTCGGCATTGTTATGAATCTAGGTTGGTATTTAGCTCTTTGTTAACCAGTTAGCTGAGGCAGCTTCGGTGGTGCATGTCTGAGCCCACTAAAAAGCAGTAGAATTCTGATCTAAAAGCTGAATTTCCTACATATAAGGCAAAATTTCTCCATGTGATACAAAAGCATCAATATTCCCTCCTCCTCTTTTCTTTCCTAGTCTGCCAATAAGAAGCCTCGAAAAACTCCAGTGGAAAAGTTTCGGTCTGAAACTGGAATTAGAGGAGGAGGTCGTGGAAGAGCTAATGGCCACCCACAACAGAATGGAGAAGGGGGCCCTTTCACTTTATTTGAGGTGGTTAAAATGGGCAAAAGTGCTATGCAGGTAAATATATGCATGCTTACTGCAGATTGTCTTAAATTAACTCAGTTGTACATTCTAGTGCTTCAATATATAATTGCACAAATGAGATTTGTCTGTTGATAATTAGGTAAGTAATCTAATTATTATTGAAGGTGCATATTTAGATATAGTTAGCAAAGTAAATTAGACACAACAATAGTGAGATGAGAGCCAGTCACAGGAGGTTAAATATACAGTTGGCTGTCCCAGCAACCTATGGCTATCTCCAGTAAAGCACACAAAGGGGTTGCTTAACTTGAACACAACTAGTGGTTTACTGCATAACTTGGTGGTCACATACTGCAAGGTTTCATGTGCCCTCAAACAAGACCAGTACTGGAATTAAGTGATCCAGCTAGAGTTTATAACAGAACAGTGGGATACATGCAAACTCTTTGTCAGTATATCTTGAGAACTAAAAGAACCCTCACTGAACAGGACTTGTAACAACCCATGCTTAAGAAACAGGAGAGAAAAGCAACCAATGCCCTGATTGGTTATTTTAAAATCTTTATTTGGTGCCCTTGACTTAATTTAATTTAATTTGGCAGTTTGGTTTGTACCACATTGCTCAACATTTGCTATACAGTAATACCCCGGATAATGTTATGACTTGGTTCCACAAGTCATGACGTTATCCAATTTTTAGTGTTGTCCGATGCATGCATCGAACAATGCTAAAAAAAAAAGCCCTGACTTCAGGGACAAACCACTTTAAAGGCAGGCAGGGAAAGAACTTTTCCTCCCTGTCTTTAAAGCCACCTCCCACCCGCAGCGGTTAAATTTAAACTACCGGAAGAGAGAGGGTTGTGTTTTTTTCTTCCCCTCCCTGTATTTAAAACACAAGCCTCTCTCTTCCTGTAGTTTAAATACAGGCAGGAAAAAAGACGCAATCGCATCTTTTTTTCTTCCCTGTATTTAAACTACAGGGAGAGAGAGTCTTGTGTTTTAACTACAGGGTGGGGAAGAAAAAAACACAACCCTCTCTCTTCCTGTAGTTTAAATACAGGGAGGAAAAAAGAACTGCTTCCGTCTTTCTCTCCCTCCCTTTATCTCCCTGTATTTAAACTACAGGGAGGGGGAAAGAGAGAGACAACCAATCACGTCTCTCTCTTTCCCCCTTCCCTGTAGTTTAAATATAGGGAGGGAAAGAGACAAGGAGGCTTTGCGACTGCAGTAGGGTTGGGGAAAGGCGGGTGCTTTTTCCCCAACCCTACTGCAGTGGCAGAGACCGCTGCGGGTGGGGGTGGATTGGGTAGTTCTACCCAAACCACCCTACACCCGCAGACCATTGTATCGGCTAATGCTAAGAATCATTATCCAGAATCGTTATCCGATGCAAGTTTTTTCCAAAAAACTTGCATCGTTATCCGATTCTAGCTTTATCCGATGCAATCGTTATCCGGGGTATTACTGTATCTGAATGAGATAAAGCAGAATATAATTAGAAACTTATAGAAAAAACTATAATCAGTTAAGATGGGGAGCAATTAAGTGATTTGTAATAAGCCAATTAACCAATATTCTTTGTGACATCATTATTTATTACATCTTGCTTAACTTTACTGAGAACTTAGATAAGTCATAGTATTAATTTCCAGTAAAAAATAGTTGTAAATTGCTACCTCTTAGGTAGTATTTGAATTTACCATTTTAAAAAATCGGTTTGCTTATATGAAATGGCATTTCCCAAACAATTAAAGATGTCCTCTGGACTAAATAACCACAATGGCTAGTTTCTACAAGCTAATTTAATAACTTGGTATCTAAAGTTGGCATAGCTAGTGTTACTCCTATTGTTGTTCCAGATATGAAATAGAATTGGGTTGATGAAAAACAAAAGCTTCTGAACTCCTAATAAATACATCATTATCTTAAACCTGCAAAACCAGAATGGACCCTATGGACCATCAAGTCCAGCATCTGCCAAACAGGAATAGTGGAGAATTGAACGCCCAGCATCTGGCTTTGTAGCCAGGTATCTAAACCAGTGAGCTGTCCAGCAGTTCTAAGCATGTCAGCCCAAGACTCTTTGCACCTCTTTCTTGCTCATGTTTATCATGTAATCCATAGTTTGGCATGGTACTCCAAGCAGTCAGATCTTGTATGAGGCTTGTAAACAGTTCTTCCTACAAAGTTTTGAATATTTTAAGCAGAAATTTTAATTCATGTGCATCTTAAAAGCCCACTCCTTTGTATAAATTTTAAAGTGACTGTTTTAATATCCTTTTCCCTCTAACAGTCTGTGGTGGATGATTGGATTGAATCATATAAACAAGACAGAGACATGGCACTTCTGGATTTAATAAACTTCTTCATCCAGTGTTCAGGATGCCGAGGTACAGATGAATGATAAGAGAATTGCTTTAAATCTGTGTAACTCATCAGTGAATTTATGAGAGTTGCATGCATAGTATGTAGGACTGTACAATTTTAAGAACGATCTGTAGGATTGTAGTATGTCGGAGCATTATATATGGTTTATTTAAGCAGTATTTTACAAGTGCTTGTTATCAGTGAGAATAGCAGTAATCTTCAACAAGAAACTTGATAGAATTAATATTCAGCTTAAATATACAAGCAAATATGTTGGTCAGTATTAGGCTTCCATTTGTCTAGAAGATGTTATTTGCCATCATATTTCTTCATTTCTAAAAAGGAATCATGCGGTCCCTTAATAGAACCAAAATCTGATGTTGAATAATTATTTTTATGAACTCATTGGCTGAAACCAATACTTTGTTGCAACTGTAGTAAATCCGTTGAATGAACAGGGATCTGGTAAATTGACACCTATGTAAATTCCATAGATTCAGTGACCCTACTCTAGTTGCAACTTACTACAGAATTTCAGCCACTGAAACAATAAAACAAATTTAGGATTTTTCAGAACTCTTTATCAGATAAACAGAGTGTAAAACTTGGGGGATGAAGACTGATAGTTTTTTTAAAAAATAGAGCCAGATGAGCTGCTCAGTACTTCGTGAAGCAACAAAGCAAAATGGAGTTTAGATTCCATAAGTCAGAAGTCACAAATTTATCATTTTGCAGTCTTTCTCCTTTTGCCCATTGCCTTTGTGTGAGTGACAGCTCTCATTTGTAGACTTGAGTTGGCTGCTTCGAGAAGTTGTGCTATTGTGAGAAGATAGGTTTTTTTAATGACTGAACCTCATTGAAAGTTCCATCTCATGTTTGGCTAGAATTGACTTTTCAAGTAGAATGAATCTTGTACTGTTTTGTTAATGTAAATTCAGAGACTTTGCATCATATTTTTTGCTACAAGCCTGTGAAGAAAGTTGTCTGGGCAGGCTAGACTTTTATGTGCCTGGGGGCAAGGGGAGAATGCAAAATAACATCTTGCTCTATGGAATCTAAATTCCATTTTACTTTGTTAGCACTCTGGCTTAATGAGTCATAGGCAGAACATCTGCCTCTGTTTTTTTTTAAATTACTTGCTTTAACTCTAAGTTTTACGTTATATTTGCCTAATAAAATGTTCTGGGAAACTTGAAAGCTCATCTTATTTGTAATTGTTTAATGATCCAATAAAATTGTTATCCAAATTCAGACTACATTTCTTCTCATCTTCTTCTGCATAGCAGGAAATTTTCTCTTCCAAATAAAAGAAGTAATTATTTTTCAGGACCTATACTTTACCTGTTAAATTACTGATTGCTTCTTGAGAATGCTAAGTTTCACTATGACATCTCTAAACTGCAAGAAACTGTTTGTCTATGTCAGAAGTCTCTACATACAACTGAGTTCTCCTTTCCAAATCATAAACAGCACCTGGCAAATTACAGTGTAGTTTAAAATGGGCAGCTGATTGCTTGTATAAGCAAAAATCTCCCATGTAACTTTTGGCTGCCTCAGTGCTGATATGTTTAAATATAGCTTCAGATATGGACTGACTTATGGGTACTAATTCATGTCTTGAAACTACAAGTGAGATTTACAGGAGTAATGCTGTATTCATTGTTGTGGTAAAACTGTCACTAGTATTTTGTCTTCACATTTGTCCTATATACCTCTAGATGCAGTAAAATAGATTTTCTAAATGTTTATGAATAAAGATTTTGATTCTCAGCCTTCTGTGTTGCCCTGGATATAGAATTCCTGGCATTTTGCCAGGCTATAAATAGTAATTGCATAGTCCAAGGATAATTTGGTAATGAAGGACTAGGCAGACCTTAAATGCCAAGAATGTGCCTGATGGAAGAAGCCTAAATGTTAAGAGAAGTAAACAGGTTGTAATAGGATATGTTCCAGATTTCTTTGGTAGGTGGAATGCTTGTGGTTTTAAACAGAAGAGCCTATGCCTGCAGTGTTGACTATCACATTGCTAGTGGAAGAAAAGGGAATCAGAAAAATTGCTTCAGGTCTTTGTAATTAATCTTCCTAAGCATTCATAAAGATGACTTCATATTAAGGAGGCTTTGTGTAAACATGAATAGTTGGTTTTTTTCTCCATTTGTGTGCCTCTTAGTGCTGAAGCCATATTCTCAGGTCCATTATTCTCATGTCTTGCTAATTGGTTAATGCACTTCATATAATGCACTGTATGCCAGCACACTGAGGGAGATTGGGATTGCTTGTGCTAATAAATTACATAATGTACGAATATTTTATTACCTGGGTCATGAGTGTAGTAAATGAGAATGTTAAATAAGTCTGTTTGATTTGCCTAATGAGTTCAAACTGTTGATTGTAACTGAAGGTCTCAACAGTATTCCATAGGTTTTGGTGAAAAGAGCAAAAGAAAATGAAGGAAATGTACATTCAGTACATTACTGCAACTTTTATATGGAAATTTTGAAATTATTTTCTGAAAATAGAAGTCAGTGTTTTCCAAAATGACTGACTGACTTGACTTTTTTTTGTGGGGGTTCTGCTGGAATATTCAAGTGTATTTTCTTACACAATAATATGGTTGTGCATCTAACATGTCACAAACTTTAAAGTGAAAAATTATCTCTTCATAAGCATCATCCACCATCTATACATTCTTCCTTGAATTAAAAAGCCAAGGGGAAACCACCAGATGTTTTCCTTTCTGATGGTTTAATGTGGTGCTGATATACACTGTTGAATCCTAAAGTTATTTTACCTAATAACTTTGTTTCTATGTGTATATGTGCATTTGTTTAAGCATTTTTATACTGCCTGACTTAGTGCAGGCACTGCTTGAGGTGAACTACATATAAACAGAGACACAACAAGAACATAAGCATTAAACAAAACAAAAGAATAAAAACTATTATCTTGGTGAGGTTTTCATCTTTGGATTGGCTTTCTACATATCAAAAGTCATGCATTTCCTTTACAACTAAAGAAAACTGTAACATCAATTTTATACATTATTCATAAACTAAAGCTTCTTTCTTATTAGGATATTTTGCTTTCTTAAACCACAGCCACTCAAGGAAAAATAATCTCTGCAAAAGAAAAGCAAAATACTGTATCACTTTGAAGACTGCCAGTTTTATTTCAGCATGAGTTTTCACTTCCTCAGACACTCAGTATTATTTTTTTCCAGTGAGTTTGCCTATGTAAAAGGCATAAATGATGGGTTCTACCCTAGTTCAGTAGATGTTCAAATCTCTGGATGATATTTCCTAAAGACATACATAATTTTTTTCTTAAATGTTCCATTGGTAGGAGGCTCCCATCTGCTCTGAAATGCGATTGGTAATGCCAGGTTTTATTGTTGGCTGCTGGATGTAAGTAAAGGCATAGAATCTGGTGCATGCCTTGATTTGCTTCATTTTAGCTATTGTAGACCTATTTTTAAAAGAAAATGTTTACAATCAAAGATATGTAATGTAAATAACATCTTCAAATGCAGTAAAACATAATTATGCTTACTTTATTATAGGTACTGTACGGATTGAAATGTTTAGAAATATGCAAAATGCGGAAATTATCAGAAAAATGACTGAAGAATTTGATGAGGTACTTTATTAAAGATACAGAAATATTGAATTTTATATAAGATTGTGCAAAATTTTCAGAACAGAGAGGTTTATTCTAATTATGAATGTTGTACTGCTACTAATAACAATAATAATAATATTGTACTAATAGAAGGAGTTATATTGCTTGTATAAATTAATCACACCTATATTTGGCTGCAGAGACAGAGGTTAGGTGTTCAATTCCCTTCTCTGCTTCTGAAAGAAAAGGTGGTCTTTGTGGCCCTGGGCTGAAGAAGAGAATAGTAAACCACTTCTATTTATTCTGTTCCTTAAAAATCTTGGGAAAGGTTGCCATAAGTCAGAATTGACTTGATAGTATGCAAATAGATGAGAGAGGAATAACTGCTTGGATCAATGGTGAGCTAAAAATTTTTTACTACCACACTATGGGTGTGGTATGGTGGGCGTGGCCAGGGGTAAAGCCCTCGATTGCACCAGAATTAGGACTACAGTAAAACCTCATATAACACTAAAACCTGGTTCCACAAGTCTTCGTGTTATATGATTTTTCGTGTTATCTGATCCTCTATGGGATCCATGGAGATACATTGTAACCACACAGGCTTTCGCGGTTGTTATCTGAAGCATCCCATAGGATCTTAATGTTATCTGATGCAATTCTTCCCCCCAGATTCCTTGATGTTATGCGATTTTAGTGTTATTCGATACTAATGTTATATGAGGTATTACTGTACTTTATTTCAAAACATGGCTTGGATGTATGAGTAGCATTTACCTCCAGAGGGAGAACACTGGCACAGTTTAACCGCAACAGAGCATTCTGGAGTCCCAATGATTTCAGTGCCACACTTTAAGTGTGCTTTTAAACTCTCCTCTGAAATTATGCTTCAGCAATAGAAGACTGCATGCAACACATTAGAAGGAAATTAAATTGGTATGTTCAACCACTGTTTTGACAGAAGAACTGCTAACAGTTAAATGACACAGAAGTGCATCTAATTCTGAAATGTGTTTTATGAAGGCAAACTTGGAACAGCACACAAGTTATCTATGGGGATTTCTTTTATGCAGGGCCTGTCTGGTTAAGAGAGATTTGTAATTGGCAACTTTGTCTTCTTTGTAAATGGATGTGATTACCTTAGAGAACCAGCTAGAACAGATTGGAAGAATTTGGTCAGTTCTTTATAGGGAGTTAGAGGTAGTGTGTTATGGTTTACTCTTTTTATTTATGCAGTCGTTTAAAATGTTTCCTCTTCCTTGCTGAAATTATTCGATAAGAACAGGTTTCTTTTCCTTGCTTTGATGCCTCTGTATTCCTAAATTTCAAAAAGCAAAGATTTTCCCTATAAAGGAACATATCTTCAGTTTAAAGCAAAAGTGAGAAAACATAGATCACCCCTTCTGACTCAAAATATGAACACTTTGATAAACTGTTCTTACACCATAATTTCCGCTTTAATTTAAACATAAGAGACAGGTGCTACTCTTTGATTCCCTAAAAGAAAAAAAGTCATTGTGTTTACTTAGGACTGTTTGTTAAAGATAGTTCCTTCCTCTAAATACAGATTACTGTAGTTGAATGAGACTTTTAAAGATTTTATAGTTGTTGATAAGAAATGGTCTGCTGATTTGCTGCCACTTGTAGTTTTTGACTCTATCAAAGCTTGTTTCATTTCGCCAGTACAGTAATACCTCGGATAACATTTACCTCGGATAACGCTAAAATCGCATAACATTAAGTAATCTGGGGAGGAGAATTGAATCGAATAACGTTAAGGTCCTATGGGATGTATCGGATAACAACCGCTAAAGCCTGTGCGGTTACAGTGTATCTCTATGGAGCTTTAACGTTATCCGATCCATCCCATAGGATTTTAACATGCATTGGATAACTCTAAAAATCGGATAACACCAAGAGTTGTGGAACCAAGTCTTAGCGTTATCTGAGGTATTACTGTACTTTCTTTATTAAAATAGACTGCAATTTGCTGAGCACAAAGGCAATATAAACAATATCAATTAAATATAATCAGTATTATATTTTAAAAACTTTCAAAGATTCAGTGTGTAATATTTGTACACATTGAGTGTTTGCATACTTTTTGACAGCCTACACTTTGCATTTGTAAACAGGAATGGCTAACTATAGATCTTTTGTGTTTTGTTTGTCTATACCTTTGGCTTCCACCAATGGTGGTGCACTATGATTTCCTCCTCTTGTTTTCATCACCCAGCATTTATTTTATTGAGACTCATAGCTTCCATCACAGCAGTGACATATTTCTCCAGACTCAACCACTGCGGCACACAGCCTTTGAAACAGCAATTGAATCCCAATATCCTATTGTAACTAAGCCAAAGTAATGTGAAAATTATAACTAGTCAGCAGATTAATAGATTATGTAAACTGATAGTGTCAGAAGACACTTCCAAGTGCAACTTCAAAATGAAGAATGTAGTGAAGATCTTTCAAATGTACTGTACTTTAACTGAATTTGTTTTGCAATTTTTTCCATCCTGGGTCATAATTAAAAACAGTAAAAAAAAAAAAAACCAGATTGTCTCTACCATGCATATTAAATGTTTTGCTAAAGTCAAAACTAAGACACAATGCTAGATGAAGAGAGAGTGTCCTTTAGACATTTACTCTTCTGACTTACAGAAAATCTGGCAGGAATTCTCATGTTGGTGAGATCAGTAAGTATGCATTGTCTCCAGAGCCTCCCAAGCCTTTAAAGGGCTTGGGAGTACTACATTGCCCCAGTTGACTCTTTATTTCCTTGGATTGTCTTAACTCTGGCTAGAAGTAGGTAGTGACACATTCAAATTTCAATCTCGGGGCTCTTTGCACTATCGCTGAAACTTGTTTGTTGAGCTGAATCCATTTATGCTGTTAACACACACACACAAAAAGGAAAGCAAGTGTAGGCAATGTATAAAATATGTCCATATAAGATTTGTATATACCCTATTTGCTGGTATATAAGACCCACTTTTCTCCCCTTAAAATACACTGAAAAAATGGAGTGTGTCGTGTACTGTATATAGTGGCCTATAGTGGGCTATTTTGGTAATAACAAGGTGTGTCTTATACTCTAATGCATCTTATATGCTGGCAAATATGTTACTTCATTAGTATTTTGTTGTAGTTCTCATCAAACAGATCATTGTGAGTCTTCATAAACAGAAAAAAGTAATCTAGTAGATTCCATGTCGCAATGTTAACTAAATAGTATTTTCTTCAAAAAAGCAGTCCATTTTGTCCTCTTAATATCATAGTGTAAAGAATAGAAATTCCTACCCAATGCCAATCACAGCACAATTATGGAAGTTTTAAAATGAAATTATCTGAGTTCATAGAAATAATAAAACTCTGTGATACAAAATATTAGGACAAAAAGTTAAAACTTGAGATCAAGGAGTCATCTGAGTCATCTTTTTGTTTTCGACCTTAATTAAATAGAAAACAAACAGCTAGCTTGAAGATGGATGACAAACAAGCTTTCTATTATCATTGGATCCCCCAGGGCAGGGAAACTGCCTGGTTAATTTTAAACCTTAACCTTGTCTTTCTTCTCAAGTGGACTAGTCCATTGCTTTGAGCAACACTTTTTCTGCCCGCCATTTGTTAGAAAACAGCTTCTTTCTTCAATTCCTTGTGGGAGATGTAATAGAGAGCAAAGGAGGCCAGGTTGCTGGGAGAATTGAGATGAAAGATGTGAAACCAAGTGTTTCTCAAGGCTACAAATCAAATGGGAACTGCTCTTCCATCTCCTCTGTCTTCTGTACAGACAGGACACCAGGAGGGACTTCATGGATATGATGAGAATGCAAAGTTGGTCAGATTCAAATAAAATTCTAAATAATTCCAATGGAATGTCATGCAACATATTTTAGATGAAAGACAACTTGATAGAATGCTGAACATGTATTAATTAAAAATATGTACGTTTTGTTTTTTCTTCAGGACAGTGGTGATTACCCACTTACAATGCCTGGGCCACAGTGGAAAAAATTCCGATCAAATTTTTGTGAATTCATAGGAGTTCTAATACGACAGTGTCAATACAGCATCATTTACGATGAGTATATGATGGACACAGTGATCTCACTGCTGACGGGTTTGTCAGATTCACAGGTCCGAGCCTTCAGGCATACTAGTACCCTTGCTGGTAAGTGCAACTTAAATGCAATTTAATTTAATTTAATTTAATTTAATTTTTCGATTTCTACCCCACCCAATCAGGGGGACTCTACTCAGAGCGGCTTACAGTCAAAAGTATAAACACAAGTAATAATACAAAGAACACAATACAACATCACATTCAAAAGAACAAATACAATTATTATTATATTAGATTTCTATGCCGCCCTACTTGGTAAAAACCAACTCAGGGCGGCTTACAGAATCCACCAATATCAAAGTTACAATACAACAAAAATACACTAGGATAAAATATAACAGAGCAATAAATACAGTAATCAGCATATAATAGATCAATACACACAATAAATCAATACACGATAAGTCAATACACAATAGATCAACCCCTCCTAACTGTTAATACACACAAACTCAAACAAACCAATCCACAGTGTCCCCAACAGAGCCCAAGCTCAATGTCCATAGCAGAGCTCAGGCTCAACGTCCTTGATATAAAAAATACCAATTACAATAATAATTTAACAATGCTAATTCCACAGCCTTTCTACCCCCAGCCAATTAGTTCAGAGGTGGCTGCGGCAAAAAATCCCACCACCCCACCCATGATTTTTCCCCCTGGTCCCGGGAGGGTGGAGCCCAGAGACAGCTGGATGGTGGTGTTGGGCCTCCCAGCGAAGTCTGTGGTTTTTCTCCCTAGCCCCAGGAGGGAGGAGCCTGGAGATAGCTGAGTGGCAGTGTCGGGGCCGCCTGGGGAAGTCTGCGGCTTTTCTCTGTGGTCCCCGGAGGGAGTAGCCCAGAGACAGCTGGACGGCGGTGTCGGGGCTGCCCGGCGAAGTCCATGGTTTTTCTTCTCGGCCCTGGGAGGGAGGAGCCCGGAGACAGCTGTTTTCCAAAGTAATTACAGTATAGTCAAGTTTGTATTCTAAGAATATTTATATATACTGGCCTATGATCTTCAGACCCTTTCACTGCTTTAGGGGGGAAATTAAGGAATGCATTTATGGTTACTGCTAGAGGGGTTACTAAAATTTGTAAGAGCCCCTGTGGTCCAGTGGTTAAACTGCTGTACTGCAGCTAAAATTGCTGGTAGTGTGAGTTCGATCTTGATAAGACTCAAGTTGACTCAGCCTTCTGTCCTTCCAAGGTCTATAAAATGAGTGCTTAGAATGTTGGGGGCAAAAATGCTAATTATCTTGTGAACTGCACAAACAGTGCACTAAGCACTATGGGGTGGTATGTAAGTGTACTTGCTATTGCTAAGTTTTCTATTGAAAATAAGGAGCATGTTTTACCTCTTATATACCCTATTCCTGATTTTAATCTGTTTGCTTTTTGGTATAAGACTAAATCGTATCCCTAAAATTGATCCAGTACATATCTTTATAGCTTTGACCTAGATTTCAATTCTTGGTTTGATGCTGTTATGCAAATGAACAGTTGCTAATGTCTAGGTCATAACGTGGCAATGCTTTTATTATGTTGACTTTGTGCTTGTTAGTAAAAGTTCTTGCAAAATTCAGGTTGAATTAAAATTTAACAAACTATTTTTAATTGGCAGAATTATTGAGCTAAGATACACATTATTTTGTGGGTTTTTTAAAAAATAGTAGCCATATTAGTCTGTGTTTCAAGCATATCATAGAATAAACAAAAAATATACGTTTTAGCACCTTGAAGACTGTTAAATTTTAATGTGAGCTTTTGTGGATCAAGTCCACATTGTATATTTCGTGTTGCATTTTATGGTCTACTTTATGCTATACACCACCCAGAGTAGGTAGACCCCCAGATGGTGATATATAAATATAATGAAATAAATAAATAAATACATTCATAAGAAAAGATACATCAAGTACTGGATTGACATGTCTTCTGCTGCTTGCTATTATATTGAAGGCAGTCTTTGAGCTGAAGTGGGAAAGGCTTACTATTCTCTTCTTTATTTTTAAATATATGTTATTCTCTCATGGAAATCAAATACTTGGCTGAAATTCTCCTGTGTTCAGGCACTGAAATATATGAACTTTTTATTGTACATATTCTCTAGCTATGAAGCTTATGACTGCTCTCGTGAATGTTGCCTTAAACCTGAGTATTCATCAGGATAATACACAGAGGCAGTATGAAGCTGAGAGGAACAAAATGATTGGTAAAAGAGCCAATGAAAGGCTGGAGCTGCTCCTTCAGAAGCGTAAAGAGGTAAATTAGTAGGCCTGAACTGTATAGTACTATATAGTAAATTTTCTGGGAAATAGATGATGACTTTGTGTCCGCTCCTGCCCTATAGAACCTCCTGCCAACGGAGCTATGTCTCCAGACGGAGCTGCTGCCCTTTAGGAAGAATCTAAAAACATAGCTGGAGGGGCAGGTATGGGGTGCAGGAGGTATAATGACCCCAGCTCACTGGTTAATCTAAGCCCCTCTCTCCCTCTATTTTTTAATTAGTAAGGTGTAGCATTTGGTGTGCTTTTAATCTTTTTAGATTTAAATTTTAATTTTAACAGTTTTAAGGTTTTTAGGTAGTGTTTGTGTTTTATTGTCATCTGTTTTTTTAATTACTTTTAAACCGCCCTGAGACACTTCGGTGAGAAGGGCGGTGGAGAAATACGAATAAATAAATAAAATAACTATCTATCTTTACAAGTTCTTCTCAGAAAAGGATTCCATTGCAAATAAAGATACAAAGTATCAGCTATTTAAGATGTTGATTGCTATGTGTTATTGTGGCAGTACATAATAGCAGTACTCAACAATTCTAACACTGGAAATCTAGGGGCTGTGGTGGCTCAGTGGTTAAGAAGCTCGCCTTGTTAGCTGGAAGGCTGGCAATTTGTGACCCGGGTACTGCATGACAGATTGAGCGCTCATCTCTGTCCCAGCTCTTAGGGACATGAAGGAAGCCTCATTTGGGTGTTCCCTGAGTGCAGTTTCTTCAGCAAAAATCCTTTCAACCCAGAATAATTTCTGATACAAAATTATTATTAGTAGTGGAAATCTAAATGAATTTTGTATATATTCATTTATTATATTTTGCTTATTTGGTTTTATTTATACATGGTTATTTTTGATGTTACTTGTATTTTATGTTGATTCATGTAATGTCTGTGAGCTGCCCAGAGTGTGCTTCTTACTCACTACTTTAAAGAATGGATTGTTGCTGTTAATTATTAACTTGTGAGAGACAGTTGCTGAAATCCTGTTGGTTAGCCATAGTAAGTTACAACTAGATACAGTATGTCCATTGAATCAGCGGTGAATCAACTTCTCCCTACATTGCATTGATTCAGTAGACTTTCTCTAGTTGTGAATTAGTATGCTAAGCAACAGGATTTCATTTACTGATTCAGTAAACACTAAAGTTCAATATAGAGCATAGAAATTAATCATTCACGCCCAAGTCATCTTAGAACAAAGCCTGGTGGGCTGCTTTCCAAATTAAAGCTGTGGTCTGTTTTCAAAGGCATAATCACTTAGAGCAAAGCATGTTAGAATGTGCATCAAGTCAAATAATTTTTAATACAGTCCTGAGCAACAATATCACCTTGACATTCAGGTTCAAATTTGTGAACATTTTGCATTAGAGGGAGTGTATAGTTATCTTGAACAATTGAACATGTAATCAAGAACCTGAACATTGCCTCCTTCCCCCAATCACAGTATCTCTCATATCTCTATTGTTTTACATTGCTCATCTTCATCCAATCCAAAGCTAAATAAAATGACTGGGAGCAATTGTGTCAGTAGTCTGTAGTCAAGGCCATAGCTGAATCCTAAATTACATTATACAAACTGCCCCATCATGATATTCAGGAATGTAATACCTCAGAAATAAATATTAAGAATAGTTGGAAGGATATCCTGCTTTTACTCTGGAATATTAGTAACCTTAACTGAGCAGACCTGGTCTAGAGCAGTAATGGCAAACCTTTTAGAGATCAAGTGCCCAAACTGCCATCCATGCAACACCCTGCCCGCCTTACCCCAGACAGGAGGGAGCAAGCGTTCCCATTGGGGTATTAGACAGAGGGGCAGGTCAAACTCTGTGCTGGGGGAGGGAGGCAGCACTCCCATTGGGCTGTTGGGCAAAGGGGTGGGGCAAACTGTGCTGGGGGAAAGAGGAAGCGCTCCCATTGGGCTGTTGGGCAGAGGGGCGGGGTGAACTCTGTGCTGGGGAGATGGCATGTATGCCCATATAGAGGGCTCTTGAGTCCCCCCTATTGCACACGTGCCATAGGTTCGCCACCACTGGTCTAGAGAGTTGGTTTAAATAAATAAAAATCAATTTATATTTCAGCTACAAGAAAATCAGGATGAAATTGAAAATATGATGAATTCCATTTTCAAGGGTATTTTTGTCCATAGATACCGGTAAGTGCAATGAGGAGGATGTTCAGAGGAGGAGGAAGAAAGTCAGTGGTCAAAGTGGATAATTGATCATGCGTGTAAAAAAAATCATTTATACCTGGAATAAAAGTGCTGAAAATTGGTATACTATAGAAGCAAGCAATGTGGTGCCTTCCAGATGTTTTGGTCTACAACTCCCATAAGTCCTTGTCTGCATGGCCACTGGGGATTTTCTCCAAACACATCTAGAGGGAATAGGTTATTTATCCTTGATGCTCCTTCTTCTTGTAATTTTGCCTTCAGCAGTAAATATTCCCACCACATGTAATGGCATATAAATTTTCATCTCTCTCTTTTTTATGGTTGGCGAATATTGCAAGGCCATGGTGGACTTTCCAAGAAATAATGAAGTGCTTTCTGAAAAATAGATGAAGCTCATTATTTTATAAATTCAAAAACCTAAATTCTATTCACTTACATGATCAGAATTGGCAGTCATGCGAGTGTCCCCCTCCCCCCTTTTTTTGCAGAATCTTCCTCACATAGTTGGTTGTCCATTAATTATGAAATTGAGCATATGACAAATTACATGAAAGATACACCACAAGCTAAGATAAACAACTGCACAGTTGCTGCTGCATGCAGACTACAGCAGCACGTGGAGAGAGAATTACCAGAAGCGCAGGCAGGGTTCAGAAGAGGCAGGGGGACTAGAGACCACATTGCCAACATACGTTGGATCATGGAAAAAACAAAGGAATATCAGAAACAAGTCTACTTCTGTTTCATTGACTATACTAAGGCCTTTGACTGTGTGGACCACAACAAAATGTGGCAAGTAATTAAAGAGATGGAAATACCAGAACACCTTATATGCCTCATGAGAAACCTGTACATGAATCAAGAAGCAACAGTTAGGACAGAATATGGAAGAACAGAGTGGTTTGGAATAGGAAAAGGAGTAAGACAAGGCTGCATTTTGTCACCCTGCTTATTCAACTTATACACAGAGCACATAATCCGCAATGCAGGGATAGAGGAATCATAATTTGGGATAAAAATTGCTGGGAGAAACATCAACAATTTGAGATATGCAGATGATACCACCCTAATGGCAGAAAGTGAGGAATACTTTAAAAAGCTCCTGATTAGGTTGAAAGAAGAAAGTGCAAAAACTGGCTTGAGACTCAATATAAAGAAAACCAAGATAATGGCAACAGGCCCTGTCAGTCCCTGGAAAATAGATGGGGAAGAAATAGAAGCAGTGACAGATTTTACTCTCTTAGGATCAAAGCTCATTGCAGATGGTGACTGCAGCCATGAAATAAAAAGGCGACTGATTCTTGGGAGGCAAGCGATGAGAAACCTGGGGAGCTTAGTGAAAAGTAGAGACATCACATTGCAAACAAAAATTCGTATAGTCAAAGCAATGGTATTTCCGGTGGCAATGTATGGTTGTGAGAGCTGGACCATTAGGAAAGCTGAGCGCAGAAGAATAGATGCCTTTGAGATGTGGTGCTGGAGGAGAGTTTTGAGAGTCCCCTGGACAGCGAGGAGAACAAATAGGTCAATCTTAGAAGAAATTAACCCTGACTGCTCCCTAGAAGGTCAAATAGTAAAGATGAAGCTAAAGTACTTTGGACATCAAATGAGAAGAGAGGATTCGCTTGAGAAAGCCTTGATGCTGGGAAGGGTGGAGGGCAAAAGAAGAAGGGGGCGGCCAAAAATGAGATGGGTAGATGGTATTGTAGACACAATTGGCACCAAGCTTAGCGAGTTGAGAGGACAGAAGTGCCTGGCGGACAGTGGTCCATGGGGTCCATGTGCGACTGAACAAGAACAAAAAAAATGATTAATGACAAAGTGTAAAACAGTCCCTCCCTGCTGGAATTTAGACTCCAATAGTTGACATGAGGAAAACAGTGGAGGGGGAGCCAAGTGCAGCAGAAGGGAAGAATGTCCATTTATGCTCTTTGTACAGTACATCCTAAGGCAGGAGTTCTCAACGTTTTCCAGCTGCGGGCCGGACCACGCCCCCTGAGACAGCTGAGCGGGCCCAACTAGTGCCATAAAATGTGTCCATGGCTGTCGTAAACATGTTTATGACAGTCACAGACACATTTATGGCTCTAGTAAATGTATTTATGATGGCCGTGGACTCATTTATGGTGGCGTAAACGTGTAACGCTGTAAATGAGTCCATGGCTGATTCTGGAAGCAGGGGCAGCTGGAGTGAGGTTAGGGCCCGGATTATTTGATGCCATGGGCCGGATCCAGCCCGCAGGCCATAGGTTGCGAACCCCTGTTCTCAGCAAACCCCTGTCCTATGGTTTAGGTAGGTGGGATGTAGCTTTATCAAAGGGTGACTACAGAAGGAAATTCGAGAAATGGCCTTGTATGTGTTATATAGGAGACATTTCTAGGAATAAGGCAGAAGGAGAGAACAGGAGAAGTCATTCTTAAGGAGAAATATACATAAAAAGATGGGATTGTGCAGGATGTTAGGAATGTATTTGTATCCATATAGATTAAAGCAAATCCAAATGTTTTTGTTCCTGTTTCACAGTGATGCTATTGCTGAGATTAGAGCTGTTTGTATTGAAGAAATCGGAGTGTGGATGAAAATGTACAGTGATGCCTTCCTGAATGATAGTTATTTAAAATATGTTGGTTGGACACTTCATGACCGAGTAAGTGTGCCATTCTATGGGACAGATTGTCTTAGGAAGCATGGTCTATTCCTTTGTTTTGTTATTGCTTTAATTCGAAGGACAACTTGGTTTTCATGTTTCTTTCAAACTGTGTTAACCTTGATAGTTCAGTTTTATTTAATGAAATTATTTATTATACTATTTGTTTTATATTTCTTTTCCTTCATCTCTTAAATTGGAAATGGTGCCTTACAGGAAGGCAGAGTTTTATTTTAACAATTAGAAAGCGAAACATGCTATAATAGTGAAGAATTTGGAGTTGGGCGGTAATATAAATCAGATAAATAAATAAATTTCACTTTCTAGTTGCTTCTATACTTTCTCTCTGATAAAAAGCTGCTAATTTTTACAGAACAGTTTTCACAATTGTGAAATATGCCAACTTAGTACATTCAACCTGTTAAACAAATACAGTACAGTATCAGCACTACTAGACTGAAGTTGGTTGTCTTGATCTTTTTTATATTCAGCAACAATTAGCACTCTCCTTTGTAATGTTTGCACACAAACACAAAATGACATTACTATAGAAATTTTTTTTATAGTTCTTATATTAAAAAACTGTAAATATGGATAGTTCCTCTACAATCTTTTAGCTATACAGTACAGTGGTACCTCACTTAAAGAGCATAATGTGTTCCATAGGGTTGCTCTTTACAGTGGTGGGCTCCCAAAAAATTACTACCACACTGTGGGTGTGGCTAATTTTGTGGGTGATCCTAATTTTGTGGGTGGGGCTAAAAAGCAATTTCTTGCTTTCGAACTGCTAGGTTGGCAGGAGCTGGGCCTGAGATGGGAGTACTCGGGTCTCACGCTGCTGACCTGCTGATCTTCCAGGCATCAAGTTCAGTGGCTTAACCACTTGAGCAACTGCATTTATCAATGGTTGTAAAAAGCCACACTGATTTGTACACTTACCTGTTATGCTAGCCAACCATTGTGTGCCCAGTGGACTCAATCCACAGAAGCTTACATTAAAATACAGCAGTTAGTCTTTAAGGTACCACAACATTTTTGTCTTTTTGTTTTGTTTACTTCCTGATATGGTTGAAACACAGATTAACATGGCTACTTTTGAAATGGTAGCCGTGTTAGTCTGTGTTTTAACCATATCAGAAAGTAAACAAAACAAAAAGACAAAAATGTTGTGATACCTTAAAGACTATACACACACACATGTGCACACATTCACACACAACACACACAGATGACACACAGTACACCCCAACACATAACCCGCACCCACACAACACCCCACCACTCATACAACACACACACACACAGAGGCAAAAAATAGAGATTTAACCAGAAGGGGTAAGAGTCGTGGACGTGGTCTGGCCTGCCGCTCCTCTGTGACGATGTCCAGTCCAAGGCCAAGCAGTGAGCAAAGTGCGCAGGAAAAGCAGCAGTGGAAGGAAACTCCGGTGGAGCCTACCACAGAGACAGCCAAGCCAGGAGGGCCACCAAGGCAGTGGTGGCTGGGGTGGAAGCCTTGTGGTTCCCACTTCAGGTGGGCGGCAGCAGAAGGCTGTGTCCCCCGGCTCTCCGGCCACTCTTGAGCCAAGAGGCAGAGGAGAAACAGACGGAGGCTCAACCGCAGCTGGTTTGGGCAGCCCCTGAGGGAGGCGGGGAGAGAGTAGAGTGCAGCACGCCACACGCGGGCTGCCCAGATTATGCCGCACGCCGTTTCTAGCAGCAGCAGCGTCTGAGCGGCTCAGCCCTTGACCATCTGTGCCCGCCCGGCACAAACTACAGGCGCTGCTGCTGCTGCTGCTAGAAGTGGCTGGTGGGTGCCAAAGCCTCACTGTGCCTAGCTAGGCCTGGAGGTGACGGCTTTGGCAGCGGCAACACCAGTGGAGGTAGCAGAGGCCTAGGTAGGCACAGTGAGGCTTTAGCACCCGCCAGCTACTTCTAACAGCAGGAGCAGGAGCACCTGTAGTTTGCTCTGGGTGGGCAGGCAGAGGGTCATGGGCTGAACCGCTCAGGTGCTGCTCTGCCTCCACTGGTATTGCCGTCGCCTTCAGGCTTCCCATGCTCCGCTTTGCCTGCCTGGGAGCACAGGCATCACCTCCGCCTCCATTGCCACTGCTTCAGCTGTGGAGCAATGGAGCATGTACGCTGAGCAATTGAGTTGGCAAGTGGCCGTGGCCTAGAGGAATTTCCGCTACCAGTACGCCCGGACCAGAACACACTGGGAGCAGCACACCACTGGCTCTTTAAGCGAGTTTGCTCTTTAAATGAAACACCATTGTAAGTGACCAATTGTGATGTCTGGCGGGAGGGGTTGGTTTTAGTTGTTAAGCGAAGCGACTATTCAGATAAAATTCTGCTGTTTAAGCGAGTTACTCTCTAAGCGAGGCACTCTTTATGCGAGGTTTTACTGTAGCTCCTTAGGCTAATCTTGGGCTATTGTTCTTTGCTTAGAATTAGGTTAGCTGCAGATACAGTAATTATTTAACCTTTGTCAAGTGAAGTTGCGAACCCCCATTGGCATTTAGATTGCCCAGTAAACTAGTCTTGTCATGCAAACCAGTTCAGTCACCCCATATCTTGAATTAATCAAGAAGGAAGGATAACATTGCTTCTGTAGGTAATCTTGTCAGCAATTTAAAGTAGAAAGTTACTTGTGAATTTTGCAAGGATCCTGCAATGGCACCTTTTAATCTAGAAGCAATACAGGATCTTTTGATTATTTAGGAGCCATAAAATAATTGTATTTCGTTAAATAAGCTGTTTCTTGGCTGACCAGAGCTGAATGGTTATGCTGTTAGAGCAGTTTGACAATGGACTCAGTTACCGCAGGAAGTGAAGAGCTCTCCAGAGCTGGATTCCTGCATTGAGGAAGGTGTTAGACTTGATGGCCTTATAAGCATTTCCAGCTTCATTATTCAGTGATTTAATACTTTTACACTTTAGTATTTTATTTATTTATTTATTTATTATATTTCTAAACTGCTCATCTAGGATATTTGCCACTCTAGTACTAGAGTTGTAATGCACTCCCTGATTAGTATAGATGGCAGACATCTACAAATTATACTGTAATCAGACACCTGCAACTTGAGTATGCTGCATTAAAATCTTGTTACTTTCTCCTAAAGGTATAGAAGACAATGCAGGTGTAAAAAGAGCAATCTTTACATTCCTGTCAATTCAAAAGTGAAATAATGTTTGAGAAAAGTATTATTGTAATATTTAGAATTAACATTTAATAACAAGTTGCCAGTGGAATAAAGGCATGTGACTACTACATGCCACGTGCCAAGATCCCACCATTTTATTTATTTTTTAAAAATTGCTCAAAAATTCCCATTCCATGGAGTCATGGGAAGAAATTGTTTGGATGTGTGCCCCTCAAATTCATAATTATAAAAACATTTTGGGTATGAGAGAACTTTTCAACTTGAATAAAAGGCTTGTTTTTTTTAAAAAAAATGCCTACTCTTAATTTAGAGAATCTGCCATTTCAAGAAGTAATCTATATCAGAAGTGTTGATTTGTTATCCCTGGAAAGGTGGGTTGTGTGTCTGTTTTTTCTTAAACAGAAAGCACCTGTCCCTGACTGTATATTTTTTTTAGCCTAACAAAAAAAGGGGGGATTAGCCTTTGGAATCTCAGCACTCTTGCATATAAAAACGATGGTTCCTATCTGGAAACCCCTCCTTCCAGTTTACTTGGAAGCAAATAACATCTCAGAAGAAAAATTTCTTAAGCATTTATTTAGCACTGCATAGAATGTGTTGCAGAGCAAAAAGTCTGGTATGACTGATTTTGAAAACAGGATAGCTTTAAACACATATATGATCTAATGTAGATAGAGTTTATTGTGTAAAAACAGTAAAACATTAACATAAAATGAAAATATCAATTCAAATTTCCACATCAGAAATGATTACAGAATCAATTTGAAGCACATCCTTCTCTTTTCCAGTTACAGGCTTTTAAAAGGCAAGGAAAGAGTTAAAGTACATCTTTGGAGAAAGGAAAAAATACGGGTAGTCAACTTCAAAAGGGTGAAAAGATGAAAGGAAGCCAGGTTGAACCTCGACTTTCACTTTTTCAAAATACAGGCAGTTAAGAAACAAAATATGATGTTAAAAGCAAATCGTAAAACACAGCCATGTCTGTTCTCAGCAACTTCATTTTATCTATAAGATTAATAGAGCAAAGCAAAAGCAATAACATGTTTTACCTGATCCAGTAACACGACATGATGACAACTGTTGAGCTTTCTGTGTGCCACGTTATGGCTACAAAATGAGCCTATTTGTACATAATTATTTTTTCACATTTTCTCTGACGTATAGCAGAGACTTCGCTACTAAAGTGACAGCTTTGGGAAGAACATTTGGCCCACAGGCTGAGTTTTAGTTTAAAGAATTTACTTTTTCTCTCTTCTCTCTCAATTTCTACGCCCCCCCCACCCCCAAATTCTCTTTTACTTTTAACCAGGAAATGACACTTTGTGACACTTTGGGCAAGTTTCAAGTAAGAGACTTGCAGTTTCTTTTCCCATGACATTGTTGGTACAGTAAAACCTCGGATAACGCTAAAACGTGGTTCCACAAGTCTTGGTGTTATCCGATTTTTAGTGTTATCCGATGCATGTTAAAATCCTATGGGATGGATCGGATAACGTTAAAGCTCCATAGAGATACATTGTTAACCGCACAGGCTTTAGCGGTTGTTATCCGATCCATCCCATAGGACCTTAACGTTATTCAATGCAATTCTCCTCCCCAGATTACCTAACGTTATGCGATTTTAGCGTTATCCGAGGTAAACGTTATCCAAGGTATTAACTGTATCTTTTTTTAATATATTTACCATTAAATAGCATTTTAGAGCAGTGAGGTCAGTTAGTTGAAATTTTGTATACTCCACTTTGCACCTCAAGAGGACCCAGCATATCTTACAGTATTACAATTAATAATACTAAATGAGAGAGAGAGACACACGCACACGTGTGTGTGTGTGTGTGTGTGTGTGTGTGTGATATCAAGATATATGGATATCAAATTAAAGTCTAGTAAAAGAAAGCAGTTTAAAAAATGTCACCACAGTGTTATAAGATACTTCTGGCATTTGATAGGAAGGCAATGACTAAATGTGAAAAATACAGTAATATTGTATCATTAAAATATTATATGAAGAGATTTGTCAGCATATCTGTACTTGATTTCCCTGTGTGTTTTATTATACTTAGTAAATTCTGGTGTGTTTTTATTAAGCAAGGTGAAGTGAGATTGAAGTGTCTGAAAGCTTTGCAGAGTTTGTATACCAACAGAGAGTTGTTCCCCAAATTGGAGCTATTTACGAATAGATTTAAGGTAAGTGTAACATATTTAATTTTATGGAAAAGCTAGAGGCGTTAAGTTCATGTTTCTTAAGTTCGTATTTCTTAAGTTCATGTGAAGTTTAGATTATTGGACAAATCTAATTACAAAAACCATGTCTTAAGTACTTTAATATGATAAACCTTTAAAGTTCAAAAATCTTTTATCACTAGGAGCCCTTGTGACACCGTGGCTAAATTGCAGTACTGCAGCCAAAATGCTAATTAATGTTGTGAACTGCTCAGAGAAAGCTCTTAAGTCCTATGGGGTGGTATATAAGTTTAATTAATATTGCTATTGCTTTATTTGAAGCATACATGAAATATGGTACTTAGTTTTCTAAAATTTGTGAAGGCCATCTTTTATTATAAACTGTAAAAAATGGTTTTGCTATGCATTGTGTGCACATGTGTCTGATAAGTAAATTGTTCTAGTAGCAGAAGGTTGTACATTTTCAGTGTAATTTCAAGGTATTGTTATATTTCCTCATGTCCACAGACTGCTTTTTTTATTTAGTAATTATAAGTAGGTCTTACTTACCTCTTATTAGTTACTTGTATAAATTAATAAAGAACATCAGACAATGCTAAATAAAGCTACTTTTCTCACAATATCACCCATATTTTTATGCTTCTATAGTATTATCTCAGTTCGCACTCACAAATTACAGTGACCATCAAACATACAAAAAAGAGTACAGTTGTACCTCGCTTAAAGAGCATAATGCATTCCACAGGGTTGCTCTTTAAGCGAAACACCACTGGAAGTGACCAATGGTGACTTCTGATGGGGAGGGAATTGCAAACCCTGATTTAGTTGTTAAGTGAGTTTTTGGTTGGTTTTATTTGTTAAGCGAAGCGAACATTCAGAGAAAATTCTGCTCTTTAAGCGAGGCGCTCTTTATGCGAGGTTTGACTGTATATACTTTTCAAGCCAGATATTATTATTTCTGAATTATATGTTCCTTACTTCAAATCTACTAATACAACCTTGTATGTAAGTATTTCTTAAGTATCTGTGTTTTAAGTCTGTTATTGTTTATAGAGTTGTACCTTGCTTAAAGAGCATAATGCGTTCCACAGGATTGCTCTTTAAGTGAGTTTGTTCTTTAAGCAAAACACTATTGTAAATGACCAATTTTGACTTCTGGCAGGCGGGATTGCGAACCCTGATTTATTTGTTAAGTGAGTTTTTGGTTGGTTTTAGTTGTTAAGCGAAGCAACCATTCAGAGAAAATTCTGCTCTTTAAGCGAGTTATTCTCTAAGCGAAGCGCTCTTTATGCAAGGTTTTACTTTATCTTATGCAGAATCTATTGCCTATTAATTGACCAGTTAAATAGCACTTTACCATCCAAACACTTCTCATAATATTTACTTTTATAGGTTTTAATACCTCTTTATTCTTGAGATAATCCTGTCTCTGAAGAATGAACATTAATTAGACATTCTTTTTTCGATATCATCCGGATTGCCTACTACTTAGTTCTCAAGATCAGTTACTCAGAGTTCACTGTGGTCCTTGAGTCTTTTTGTGACATTTCTTTTACTGCTATTATTGTTTTATTTATTTACCATGTCAGATTCTTAATTATGTACAGTATGCATTTCCTCTTGCCTTTCATATGATATTTCTATTAAATCTTGTAGTTGCTTAAAAGAAATAAGCTAACAATTTCTCTCATAAGCCTTTTGGACATCTCTAGTTACAAAAAAAAAATGTTATACAGTACTTAAAAGTGAGACAGCTTTGAAATGTTCTCCTCCTGGTGGAAAAGGGAACTGTTATTCATTAAGAGTGTGTGAGCATGTAACGGAGAGAGAATTGATGCAAAACACAGATGTAGTCTAACAGTGTTCACCTTCAGTCATTTGAATGCATGCAGTAGCAGCTTAGTTTCTATTTCGTAAGATGGGCAACTATTTTTCCCTGCTGAAGACAGCTTTCTTTCAGGGACAGTGTTCAGGAAGTGTGCTGGTGATGGTTGGCATGAATCCATGTGTAGATGGGGGCAATGCATTCTTCTCATATCTTTCTCAGATCTCGACATCTCACCTTTTTTCTCTCACCCTTTCCTCTAATGGGTCTAAATAGAACCGTTTTACTGTGTTTTTGAAATTAAATGGAAGGTCATGTGACATTTGTCTAAGTCCACATTGTCAGAGTTCTATGCACTTTTGTACAGAAGGAGCTATTTGAATGTGTTTTACATTTATTCCTATGGAGTTGGGAAAAACAGTTTGTTACATGCAGAGGAAAGCCTTGCTTGTTAAACTATATTACCTCACTTGTTTTAGCTGGAAACGCATATATTCTGTCTCTTCAGGATCGCATTGTATCAATGACGCTTGATAAGGAATATGATGTTGCTGTAGAAGCTATTCGATTAGTCACACTAATACTTCAGTGAGTATATTTTAAGGTAGTACAATTTTAATTTGCCAGCATATATTTTATACTACCATTACCAGTCTTTGTGTAATATACCCAACTGACATGCTGATGCTGCAGATATATGTGCAAATTGTAGTGGAGTGTATCGTCGCAAAAATACTCAAGGGACTAGGTAACATTAAAATATAAAGAGGGTTTATTATGTAGTGACTGAGATCTTGTTAAGTAACTTAAGCTTGTAGAAAGGTAATATCACCAGCAGGCAGTCATTTTTAATAATTAAAAACTTCCTACTTATGGTTGTATGACTTTTGTGGCTCATATATAACCAGTTCCATATGTGGGAGCCATGAAACAAAAGGAAAATATTTTTAATTACTGAAAAATTTTCCTTGCCAGTAATACTGTAATAGTAGCAATTTCTGGTAATTAAAGATTTCCTTCTTCTATACTGTGGTTTTCACAGCTTCCATGCAATGAAAGGGATTGTGCAGGAGTTGGAAAAAGAGAGGGACAGAAGTTTTTAATTACTGAAAATTGCTCTTTAACAGTGAGTTTGTCGCCCTTCTATAGGCAAAAGTTACGCAACAGTATTTCAGCCAGTATGTTTTGCAACACTATTACAACTGTTTTTTTCTTTCTTGTGTATTTCTGCAGTCCTTCCTGTGATCTGTTTAACAATGTTTGTCTGATTGTGCTCGCAGACAGAATATGAAAGCCATGTTGATTTGGTCATGAATCTGGTCCTATTTAGTTTTAAATGTGGCTTACTCCATTATGAATTGTTTTGTCTGGAGAGGTTGCCTGGCATATGTTTCACTGATATGGTTGCCCCCGGCAGTCATTTTGATTGATATTATTGTCTCTGATGTTGTTCTATTAGTTTCATTGTTGTTATTGTTGCTTGAATCTTTTTATGACATTTGTTTGTATTTTATTCTTGTCTTGGTTTTAGTATGTTAGGTAAAGGTAAAGGTTGCCCTTGCTCTAAAGCCAGTCATATCCGTGCTCTAAAGCCAGTTGTATTGTTCAGTACTCTTCTCTGTTTATAACCAAAGAGCCAGCGCTGGCAGGCATGCCTCAACAACAGAGTGCACGGAAACACTGTTTATCTTCCCACTGGCCTGCATGCCTGGTCTGGCCTGTGAAGACTCCCAACTGAGTCCCACCACACGGAGGCTACCAGGCTACATTTACTCTGAAGGTTGTAGCATTAAAGCCACATTCTTGAATTCAGATGGAGTTGTGTTTTTTTTTACTTTTTCAGTGGAAGTGAAGAAGCTTTGTCCAATGAAGACTGTGAGAATGTTTATCATTTGGTATATTCTGCACATCGGCCTGTTGCAGTAGCGGCAGGGGAGTTCCTTCATAAAAAGTAAGCATATCTTTGCTTTCTGAGGGGCACAAAAACTAAAGTAGTGAAGAAGACCTAGAGAATGATATAAGATAGTTGGTCCTTGATAGTCCAGCAGCTAAACTAAATTTTTGTGTCAAAGCTGCTTATTTTTCAGATTGCTTTTAAATCTGCTTTGTCAGCCACTGTTTTCCTATAAAAGTGCATTAAAATGTTTCAAGAATAATGTTCCTTAGCTGCACTTGTCTTATAACGACACTAGCTAGTCAATGAATTTCACATTTACATAATATATTTTGAGGGAGACTTTGTACTATTGTCTTATAGTTTTATGCCATCAAGTTGTTTCTGATTTATGGCGAGCCTTTTCAAAGTTTTCTAAGCAAAAAGTGTTCAAAAGTAGTTTACCATTCCCTTTTTCTGGAAGTACTCTGGGTTCATCTATCTTGTCTATAACATACAGGCTAGTAGATGCATGTTTGCTGGATATTTAGACTTGCAGTTTCAAATGTGATCTCATGCTCAAATGTTTGTGTGAGAGAGATTGTATTTTTAAAAAATTTAACTGTGTTTTAATATCTGAATTGGTTTTATGTTTTCATCATTAATTTTTATTTATCAGATTTCTATACCACCCATCTGGGATATTTTCCCACTCTTGGCAGTTTACAATAGTTAAAACTTCTTCTTTGATGTCCTGATCAAACTCCAGACTGCCAAAATGAAGCCACTTTCTTTGTTTTGCCAATGCCCAAACAAAGTCATCATCGGTACATGTTAATAGTTAAAATCAAATATATATACTACAACAATGAATGGAATCCAGAGGTGACATAGTCCAATTATACACCTACAGTGGAACCTCAATTAACGTAATTAATGTGTTCTGTGGGACATTTCTTACAGCAAAAATTACTTTAACCAAATTTCCCATAGGCATTGAAAACCAAAATACATTAACCAAAATGTGGTTTCCCATAGGAATGCATTGAAAACCAATTAATCTGTTCTGGGGGAAAATCCATAAACCAATCCATTATTTTCTATGGATTTCCTTTTGTTATGCGATTTTTATGTTAACTGAGCTGATTGTTAACCGAGGTTCCACTGTATTCATATCTTTTATTCAGTTTGCTCTGGTGTTAGAAAGATTAGCCGGTAAGGTTGCCACCCGGGGTATTCGCAGTTGTATTCACAATCTTCAAGAAGGCTCTTAACACACTTATTCAATCTTTTTACAATCTACCTTGACCCACATGGGAGGAAAATAAGTATATATAGGGGGCAGGGACAACCAGACATCTGCATTCTCAAGAATTATGGCCCTAATCAGCAAAACATCTACCGTAATAAAATAATACAGATTTTATCATAATGCAAGTAACATCATTGGGTAAATCCAACAATAATCATACTCAGAGAAAATGAAATGGGTAGGATTTATGACTAAATGCTAAATGTAATTAGAAAGTTCCTTTAATGTCACTGTTATGATGAAGTCCTAGCAATTTTGAGGACTGTATTCTAAGTAGAACTAGCACTGGCTTTAGATCTGTGGCTTTTGCCAGAAGGTTCGTTTTAAACCAGTCATCAGAACATTTCATTACCTTTATGTTTTTGGCTTATAAATAAAAATGTATGGTTAGGGTATTTGACTAGAGTTGGAATATTAATATTAAGAAGTAGAGTTTGAAAGTAAAGATTAGGAGTTTGTGAAAGAAATTTATAATCATCTTACTGCTTAGTCATATGAAATTCTCTTGTTGCTGCAGATTTATGAAATTATATTACATGTAGTTCTGCAGAAGATTTTATAATACTTCTATAAAGTGTGGATTGTGTCATACTTACTAGATTAAAAGGCTCATGGTTATTATTTATATGTTTTCATTAATTATGTACATACCTATGTTTCTCCCAGTTGAGAGACTCGAGGCAGTAAACAGAAAAAATGTATATCTTTAAAATCACAGTAAATTAATATATTAATATTAAAATATAATTAAACCTAAATAATGTGGAAATTCCCCTCTAATTTAAAACAGATTAAAAAGCATGACAAAAATATGTTGCATCCCCTTCTAAAAACTCTAGAATACTCACCGATTGAAAGTCAGTTTTAAAAGGAATTTACCTGCTGATAGAAGGATCGTAAGGACAGGGTCAACTAGTCCTGTATGGGAAGAAATTCCATAGATAGTGAAAATGCCCTCTTTTGAGACTTCTTGGATTTTTCTACCATCTTGACTTATTACTGACTTTTAATATCTTAGTAATTTCTACAAGATCTGTCAATAAAAAGCTAACAGCCCCTCTTCACCAGATTGCTGTTCACCATCTGTCTGTGTTCTGAACCTACTCTAGATACAATTGGGCTCTTAAATTCTTCACCAGGCTCCTTTTTTAAACCTTCATTGCTCTTCTGCTGAGTAATATTTTCAAAAGGTTTTTTTTAAAATGAAGAGATCATCACCCTAACCCAGGGGTCTGCAAACTTGGCTCTCCAGGTGTTCTTGGACTTCAATTCCCAGAAGCCCAAGTCAGCACTCCTGCTGATCACTCCTGGCTGGCAAGACATATTTGGGGACCAGGGAACACGGGTTCCCATACTAAGTGGCTCACTTAAGGAGTGCCACTTCGGATTTGAACCAGGGGGATACTGGCGTGTAGTTTGTACTGTTTTTTAACTTTAATTGATTTTAGATAATTTTTTAAATTTCATGATTTTATATGTTTTTATTTTTTACCTCCGTTTTATGACGATGTAAGCCGCCCAGAGTCGGGTTCTCCCGAGTGGGGCGGGGTAATAAATTCAATAAAATAAATAAATAATAATAAATAAACTGAAGTCCAAGAACACCTGGAGAGCCAAGTTTGCTGACCACTGCCCTAACCTGAAAGAACTTTCTTCTGTGTAGAATCTTCCACAGACAATAATTATATAGATCTATGAAAGCTCTCATTTTAGTCAAGTTCACTTGCTGGTAAATACTGACTTTTGATCTTATTACATCTAATGAAAGAATAAATTTGTCCCCAAAATGTTATTGTAAGTTTGGGCTTTTGTTGTTCAGTCTCACAGTCGATTCCAACCCTTTACGACCCTATGGACCAATGTCCTCTAGGCACCTCTGTCCTCCATCCTCCTCCTCAGCCCACCCAGCTCTGTGCCCACCGCATCTACAATACCATCTAGCCACCTCAATTTTGGTC
This sequence comes from Furcifer pardalis, assembly GCA_030440675.1. NCBI lineage: Eukaryota > Metazoa > Chordata > Lepidosauria > Squamata > Chamaeleonidae > Furcifer > Furcifer pardalis. Next base: position 247,456,769 of record CP126890.1, read on the forward strand.
GCCCCCTTCTTCTTTTGCCCTCCACCTTTCCCGGCATCAAGGCCTTCTCAAGTGAATCCTCTCATTTGATGTCCAAAGTACTCCAACTTCATCTTTACTATTTGACCTTCTAGGGAGCAGTTCTCCTCGCTGTCCAGGGGACTCTCAAAATTCTCCTCCCATTACCACATCTCAAAGGCATCTATTCTTCTGTGCTCAGCTTTCCTAATGGTCCAGCTCTCACAACCATACATTGCCACTGGGAATACAATTGCTTTGACTGTACAAATTTTTGTTTTCAATGTTATGTCTCTACTTTTCACTATGTTCCCCAAGTTTCCCATAGCATGCCTCCCAAGAATCCGTCTCCTTTTTATTTAATGGTTGCAGTCACCATCTGCAGTGATCTTGGATCCTAGGAAAGTAAAATCTGCCACTGCTTCTGCTTCTTCCCCATCTATTTTCCAGGGACAGATAGGGCTTGTTGCCATTATCTTGGTTTTCTTGATATTGAGTCTTAAGCCAGCTTTTGCACTCTCGTCGTTCAACCTAATCAGGAGCTTCTTTAGGGGCTAGGAAAATTGTTAACTTGAAAGATATTTTTCCCCCTAGACTGTTTAGTCGACATGACCCTCAAGCAGAAGAAGCACTTGCCAAGAGGAGAGGAAGGAACAGTCCAAATGGCAATCTTATTCGGATGTTGGTTCTTTTCTTTCTTGAAAGTGAGGTAAAATTGTACTTTCAGTTTTAATAGAAGGTGTTCAGTTTTATCATCTTTTTTTCTGTTTAAACAGTGTTTTATACACATGTTGCAGATTCTGTAAACCAGGGGTAACGAAACTTTTCAGGCCGCATGCAGGTCATGTGGTTGAGTGTGCTGGTCACGTGGTTCCTCCTACCCAGAAGCAGAAGTAAAATGCACGTGTGCATTTTACTTCTGTTTCTGGGAGTGGCAGGGGCTTAGAGATTGGTTTTTAAGAGGAATGACTATAGCGCTAAACCATACATAAGTCAGTATTGGTAGGATGATATTCTGATTCCTAGAACATTGTCCTACTTTTGCTCAGTTATGACTGGCTTCTGCAGTTCATTGTTGTCATTCTTCATAAATGTAATTATCCAAATTCTGAAGAAGGTATTCTGGTTCTCTTGTTTACCCAGTTTTGGCTCTAAAATACACTGGAAATAGTAACGCTTCCATGTAGTTTCTTTTCATGCCAGGAGGGAAGGTTTTAAATACTGTAACCTACTTTGATTTTATTTCTGTAAAATTACATAGAATACTGAGGCTGAAGGAAAAGTGGTTCATGAGTATTTTATTTCTGACCACAATATATAAGAGTGCTGAAAATTCTTTGGCAATTTACTGTAAATGTTAGAACATCAAATTTTCAAGAAAAAAAACCCCAAACAACTACACTAGTACCCCGGATAACGTTATGACTTGGTTCCACAAGTCATAACGTTATCCGATTTTTAACGTTGTTCGATACATTGATCGAACAACGCTAAAAAAAAAGCCCTGACGTCAGGAACAAACCACGCCGAGGCAAGGTTCGGCTTGTCCGAAATTCCCCCGCCCCCGGGGTGTGTGTGTTAGGGGTTAGGGCAAGATACGGGGAAGACCCCCGTATCCTGGCCTAACCCTGCCGAGGCGCACTTGCCTGCAAGCTGCCCGAGGTTCGGAAAAGGTAAAGATCCGATCCTTACCTTTTCCGAACCTCGGACGTGCACGCGCGCCTCGGCGGGGATTAGCCGGGGATACGGGGGAAAACCCCGGATCCCCGGCTAACCCCCACAGAGGTGCGCTTGCTTGCAAGCCCCCCGAGGTCCCGAAAGGGTAGGAATACCCTTTCGGGACCTCGGGCGTGCGCGTGCCTCTGCGGGGGTTAGTCGAGGATCGGGGGAAACCCTCGGATCCGATCCTTACCTTTTCCGAACCTTGGGCGGCTTGCAGGCTAGCGCGCCTCTGCGGGGGTTAGCCGGGGATCCGGGGTTTTCCCCCGGATCCTCGGCTAACCCCCGCAGAGACGCGCGCATGCCCGAGGTCCCGAAAGGGTATTCCTACCCTTTCGGGACCTCGGGCAGCTTGCAGGCAAGCGCACCTCTGCGGGGGTTAGCCGGGGATCCGAGGGTTTTCCCCGGATCCTCAGCTAACCCCCGCAGAGGCGCGCGTGCACGCCAGAAGTTCGGAAAGGTTAAGGATCTTACCCTTACCCTTTCGGAACTTCGGGCGGCGGACGGGCACTGGGGGCGGATGGTTTGGGTAGATGTTCTACCCAATCCAACTCCCGCCCCCACGCATACGCTTGTACCGGATAACGTTAAAATCGCGTTATTCGATACAAGATTTTTTCGAAAATCTTGTAACGTTATGCGGTTTTCACGCTATATGGTACTCGCGTTATCCGGGGTATTACTGTACAGTAAAACCTCATATAACACTAAAACCTGGTTCCAAAAGTCTTCATGTTATATGATTTTTAGTGTTATCTGATCCTCTATGGGATCCATAGAGATACATTGTAACCACACAGGCTTTCGCGGTTGTTATCTGAAGCATCCCATAGGATCTTAATGTTATCTGATGCAATTCTTCCCCCCAGATTCCTTGATGTTATGCGATTTTAGTGTTATTCGATACTAATGTTATATGAGGTATTACTGTATATGAATTGTGAAGTTTCTACATTGCATATAATTTTGAGGTTTATATGTGAGGCATGTTGAGATGAGCCATCCCAAATCTGCAGATTATTTTGATGTCTGGTACAGAATACTGTATGATTAAGGAATCAGAATGTTGTCTGGGAATATCAGTGTGATGTTGGTATTTGTTTACTTTTCAAGTCATCTGCTATTTACAAAACTATTGCAAAAGATACGAAGAACTCTTTTCATAGATCAGAGCTATATCTTTGTGTAAAACAGAATAAGTTACATAAGGATATGTTGGCATAAAGATGCAATAAAAATATATTTTATTTTATTTTGTCTTTTTGTTTTGTTTTATTTACTGATACGGTTGCACAGATTAACATTTCAACAATTAATATTTTCTGTACTACATGGAACACAGAAAGCCTAACTAAAATTCGTATCTCAAAACATGGTTTCCCATAGGAATCCATTGAAAAGCAAAAAAATCAATTCTGGACAGAGCTCAGAAGAAAGCAAAACAACAACAACAACTAATTTTTTTCTGTTCAAAACTCTTCATAAAGTGCACTTTGGAATTTTTCACTGCATTTTGGCCACTTTATAAAGAGATTTGAACAGATGAAAGATATTTATTTGGCCTTTTTTTTTCAGCTCCAAAAGTGCATTTTGGTTTTAAATGCATATTCGGCACATTTCCAACAGTGCCATCTAGTGCCCACCTCTGGTAACTGCAGAAAAAATACCCGCCAATCAGCTGTTTCAGGGGGGGGGGGGATTTTCAATACTTACTGGTTGTGGGAAAGCTTCTGGCAGTGCCAAAATGCAACATAAAATTCCAAAAATGGAGCGGAAATGCTCCAAACACCCTCCCACCACCATGGGAAACATCGGAAAACACAAAAACAAAATTTCATATCTAAAAAAAATTGTATCTTGAAGCAATTTTTCCCAAGATTTCCTTTCATACCGCAAGATTTTTGTAAGTAGAGCCATTCATAACTCAATGTTTTACTGTACTTGAAAACTTCTTTGCTTGACTTGTTTTTTGAAAATGGTTATATTTTATGAAGGTTCGATTCATTTCTCATGGACCAACATAGCAGTATCTAAGCCTATACATACAGTATGTAGCTTAGCCGCTGATGGCACCATATGTACAGGTTTAGGTACACATGCATAAACCCTTTCCATTATCAGTGGAAGCATTTGAATGGTATCTTCCCAAGTTATCAAAGCTGTGGTGTGTCCTTGTGTCAAAATAAAGGCAGGGCTGGATTCTCACATGTTCTTTAATCACTACAGCACTTGTACTGCTGCAAGCATTTCAGCACTTGTTCATACAGGCTGGTGTTGAGTAGTAGTATACCATCAAACAGTATCTGTTAGACTTTATATCAAGTAATTATTTGTTTTTCTAGTTGCATGAACATGCAGCTTATTTGGTGGACAGTTTGTGGGAGAGCTCTCAAGAATTGTTAAAAGACTGGGAATGCATGACAGAATTGCTGCTAGAAGAACCTGTCCAAGGCGAAGAAGGTATTTGTTACCTATATTAAATAACTGACAGTATGGTGTATATTATCTTTTCCTCTTAGGAATGAGAAAAATACTTATTTTAAGTTACTTGTTATTTATCAGACTTTATGTTTTAGTGGTTAGATCTTGACTAAGTCATATTCTAGTCCCATTGAAATCAACAAAAGAATATGGAAATCCAGCCTTTGGATAAAAAAAATTAATTGGAATTAATTGAATGAAATCTTATTTGTTTCTTATGCTTACACAGTAGTCCTTTGTGTGAGTAGTTGAACAGTTTCTGAGCTTGAGCATACAAACAAGTGGCACATTTTGTCAAAGGCAGTAAAATAAGAATTATTTCACTTTCTAAATGAGCAGATGTAATAAAATCCATCACAGTTAGAAGTAGAATCTGAAACTACTTAACCACAAAATACACATACATTCAACTAAAAATCCTATGTATATTTACTTTCATAAGACACAATTTTAAATCATGGTGAAGCACTAATAAGTCTGTGACCTAGATAAAGATATTAACTTTTTCAGAATATTTATTTTTCAGAATATTTACTTCAGAATATTTGAAGTACACAGAATTTTGGAATTTTTCAGATTAAGCATGTTGTTTATCCCAGGAGCTCTCAGAAAGCAATAACTGCCTTAGAATCCCATTACCCTTGCAAACTCTGTTGATGTAGACATCTGAGAAGGCAATAGATAAATTGGAGGATAACAACACCTTTGTTCTTCTCTTGCTTTATTCTCTTCTTGCATTTTTGCAAGTAGCAGTTTGCTTATTCAAATATTGATCTTAATGATTTATAAGATTGTTTTAATCTGTGTTAAGGAAAACTGAAAAGTAACCAATACAATTCTAATTTTTTAAAAATTATAAACATTAGGTGTTACCAAACAAATTATCGTATTTGCTAATGTATAAGACCCACTTTTCTCCCTTAAAATACACTGGAAAATTGGAGTGTATCTTATACTGTAAATAGTAGCATATAATGGACTATTTTGGTAATAACATGGTGCGTCTTATACTCCGATGCATCTTCTTATATGCCAGCAAATACGGTAAATTATTTGGTTTTATTTGTATTAGTTGTAATTATCTATAAAAGATCAGTGTATAAAATGGCACACATATTTTGTTAGAAATATTGATAATAGAAATGGTAGTCTTAAATTGTATGTTTATTAATCGATTTCTAGGTTTGTTTGATGGTACATCATAGAAAATTAAGAGAGGGGATTGTATCACTGAGCCTGATGCAGATTTCTGAATAACTCGGAAGCTTTGCAATCTTTGTGTCATTGTAGTGATCCAATAAATAGATTATGCAAACCTAAATTTTGTTTCTACAATGGATCACAAGCTGCCTTCTTCCCCTGCTGGTCCCCCTCCCCCCCCATCCCCAGCTCCTGGCAATCAGCAGTGGCTGGAGCCAGGTGAAGGGCAGCTTCAAAAACATATACATGGAAAAAGTAGGAAATTCGTGAATAAATGTAGAAAATTATTTTTCCCTTTAAAATGTGTCTAAAACCGGGGAGCGTCTCATTCTCTGATGCTTCTTATACACCGGCAAATACAGTATATTACACTAGTATTCATGAAATATCATTGTTTATACTCACAAAAGTTTATGGTAGTTCCCTGCAGTGATAAATAACTTGATGTTAATATCTGATTGGAAGAATACAGGTTACCTAATAAACTAATCAGTAGCAAAATGTTCAGGATGTTGAGGAGATATTTTTTAATTATTAGATTAGTTGTTTGAATTTCATTGCACCATTTTACATTCTTATCTTCATAGCAATGTCTGATCGGCAGGAAAGTGCACTTATAGAGTTGATGGTATGTACAATTCGACAAGCTGCAGAAGCACATCCTCCAGTGGGCAGAGGAACTGGGAAGAGAGTAAGTTTTCAGTATTATTTTTCAATGAGTACTTTTAATCCATAATGAATATATTTTAATGCTGTTATTAAAACTAAGTTAGTAAAGCCTGTTATGTATAAGATTATCTTACAATCTACTTTACAGTCTGCTTTAATAAGTTCTGGTTTTTTAAATTACAATGTAACATTTTTAGCCCAGTAAAATATCCATAGAGCAGTGGTTCCCAATTAGTTTTTTCTACGTACCACTTCAAGAAAGACCTCAAACTTGCGTACCCCTTATTGCAGGAACATTAAATATCGTGTACCCCTTATTGCAGGAACGTTAAATAAAAAATGAAATCAGGTATATTTTATATTTATTATCATCAAAAGACATTCTAATGACAGAGAACACATGTTTCATTAATGTGACAAATGTGCACGTTGACAATGACGAGCAAATAGGCGGGAACGGGAACGGCCGCGATCGGGAGACGGGGGGAAAACGCCGCCGCGGGAGAAAGCGCTTGATGCATACGATGGACTTACCTACTGATCATTTAATTAAATTGAATAATTTTTTGGCAATTGTTATTGCATTATTGTTTTTTAAGGATTTAATATTTTAGTTAAGAGATTGCTGCGCGTACCCCTTGATGCAGTCTCGCGTACCCCTGGGGGTACGCGTACCACTAATTGGGAACCACTGCCATAGAGAAATTTAGACATTTGTAAAGAAAACACTAATGACTGTACATACCTTTCTGGGCCATGGGCTCATCTTTTGCTTCTTGGGGTAATGACATTTAATTGGTAAATACAAATTATATTACATCTGTTAGTAATGTAGTATATTTCTAATTTTATAGGTTTTAACGGCAAAAGAAAGAAAAACTCAGATAGATGACCGAAACAAGCTAACAGAACACTTCATTATTGCACTTCCCATGTTACTTTCAAAGGTATATAATATGAAATGTTACTTCGTAACTCTAACTATATAATTACTTTTTCTAATTTTGTTGTTTTCTTATCTCTCCCCCCACCCCCATTGACAGTATTCTGCTGATGCGGAGAAGGTTGCAAACCTTCTTCAAATTCCTCAATATTTTGACTTGGAAATTTACAGTACAGGAAGAATGGAAAAGGTATACTATGCTATAAAATTACTTTGGTTAAATTTATCTGAGTAGTACTAAATCATGTTTAAATATATGTGCTAAGTTGCATTACTGTTTTGTGATGTTTTGTTGGTGTTTAGCATTACATGCTATATATGAATTAAGAAATCATCAATGTCCTCTTTCTTCTATAGCATTTGGATGCCTTGTTGAAACAGATTAAATTTGTCGTAGAAAAGCATGTGGAATCAGATGTTCTTGAGGCCTGTAGCAAAACCTACAGCATTTTATGCAGTGAAGAATATACCATTCAGAATAGAGTTGACATAGCTCACAGCCAGCTTATTGATGAATTTGTGGATCGATTCAACCATTCTGTTGAGGATCTATTAAATGAGGTTTGTTTGAATCTTGCCCTGTCTACTCTTATTAAAATATCTGCCTGCATATTTGTGCAGAATATTGATCTTGTTTATATGCTTCCTTGCTTGTTTATAACCTGCATTGCTCCTCACAGAGGAACCCAAAGTACCTGTTTATTTATCTATTTTTGTATCACAGAACATTAAATGAGTTTCTGTTTTATTTAGGTAACCATTTTTAATGTTTTTCTTATATGTTATTGTTGAAGCAGAGGGAAATGAAAAACAATACTTTCCTTATTATTATTTAAATTCCATGCTTGATCATTTAAATCTCATTAGCCTGAAAAAGATATATATGGCTTTCGAGCAAGGGAATCCTTTACCTTATATTGGGTACAATCCCACTAATTACAAGCTTCCATATCAGCACCATCAACTGGGCTTTCCAGTCTGACCAGGTTAACTAACCTGATAACCGTAAGGACTAATGGCTTTGGGTGGCAAAATCCACAGGGAAGGGCAATGGTCCCCAAGTGGATTAAAACCCACTTGAGTCCATCTTGATGAAAGTCAGCAATTTAATCAATACTGACCTGGGACTGATGAGGACTGTGTGTGCCAAATGGGCTCAGGATCAGAAAGTGACTTGCAGAGTTGGATCAGTGGTACGGGTGTCATGCTGTAATGTGGAAGGCAAATGGAAGGCCACTGCATTATATTCTCAGGACAATCTCCATGCCTGATCGCTGAGAGCCCATATTCAGAATCGGATACGTCACTTTTTAAAAAAAAATTATTGAAACTTGACAACATTTAAACACAAAAACATCATTACCACACATACAACAACAGTTCATACAATTTTACATCAACAAAACAATCCTCTCTGTGGGACTTGTACTTCCTATGGGACTTGTACTTCCTATGGGACTTGTACTTCCAATTTATAATTGTTTCATTTCTATCAACTATGTTCATGCCCATGCCCATTTCCCAAAAAGTTGTGTACTCCTGTCTTGGTTTGTTCCTTTTGCTTCAATTAATACATACTGTATTCTCTAAATTCTCCCCAAATCTCTTTAAAGTCATTTCTCTTTGTTAATCCTTTCTTAAACTTTAGTTCACAAATTAATCTGTCATTCATTGCAATATTCCATAGCTCCCTATACCAATCATCCAGCTCTATTTCACAATATATTTTCCATTTTTTTCACAATAAATAATCTCATAGCTGTCATCATTGTTATGATCATAAATCACTTGAAGAAGCCAGGCTTTCAGGCCCTGAGTCTCCATAGGGCTCTCTTTTGCCCTGTGGGAGCCTTTGGGAGCCCCAGGAAGTGGATTTCTAGATAGTCAGAAATCATCTCTAAATCACTGGTGGAAATGTGGCAGTGCTTTTTGATTATTAAAAGTTTCCTGCCCCATTCTAAAGCTTCCAAATGCTTTTCCAGGGTAAATGAGAGTCCTAGGGAGCCTTGGAACCTGAGAGGTGGGGATAGGAAGCTTTTAGTTAGTTTAAATTAAATATTTCCAGTATTGGATCCACTTAGAGCCAGTGTAACCTTGTACAGCAGGATTTTGCACTATATCATATTTGTTTCTTTTCTAATCTCTACCAAGATGAAAATAAAAGTAGGTGATGGTTTAGATCAGTGGTTCACAATGTAGGGCCCAAGTCCCATAGGGGGATTTCAATTCCTAGAAGCTTAAGTCAGTACATTGTTCTGATCAGTGCTTGAGTAATTGACTTAGGCTTCTGGGAATTGAAGTCCAAAAACCAAAGGTTGGGGAACAATAGTTTAGATCAGGGGTGCCCAAACCTTTTGGACCGTGGGCCAATCATATGGTTCAGGAAGCCAGTCACTAAGGCCTGGGGGCTGGGTGTGGCCCCTGGGCCTTAGTTTGGGCACCACTGGTTTAGATCATGTGTATATTACATTATCAGTATCCATATCTGTTGGAACTTATATCGTTGATTCAATCTTTTGATATGACAAAGTATCTAGACAGTTTATCAACTTTGTAAAGCTTGTTCATGATCCTCTTGATTTCAAGCATTATCTTTTTCCATCCTTCAAATAGTTCCACTGCCTGAGCTTGCTCAATATTTGGTAGAGGCAGGTTTTCCTTTGAAAGTGGGAAAAGTTCACCTAAGGATGTTGAAACTTAAAATAAGTTTATTTCCCCTGAGAAAGCTGCTATCAGGTTAGATCAGATCTTTATCTGTCATTGGACTGATAGAGAAGTCTTGTTTTCGGGGCTTCACTTAGACCATTATGCAGCATCATGAGTATAGAAACCATGAAAGTCTCAAGTTCCATGAGTCTTGGAAGCACTATTGATAGCAGTAAGGATCTAAGAATATTGTAAATTCCGTGAATACTCCTACCATGTAGTCATGACAGTGCTGAATATTAACAGAGCCATAGGTGCCATGCCAAACCCCTTTATCTATCTAGGTCTGAACTTGGGAGTGAATTTGTCTTCAAACCAGGCAAATAGATACATCACTAGTAGATAAGTCTATACATAAACATAAGCACAATGTTTAAACTATGTAACTTAAGTAATTATATAAAATACTGAATCTTTGATTCACTATGTTCTATTTCCAGGGAGAAGAAGCTGATGATGATGATTTATATAATGTTCTTTCCACTTTAAAGAGGTTAACATCTTTTCACAAGTATGTGGCTTCATGTTTTTAGCCAAAGCAAGTGATATACAGTAATACCTCGGATAACGCTAAGACTTGGTTCCACAAGTCTTGGTGTTATCCGATTTTTAGTGTTATCCGATGCATGTTAAAATCCTATGGGATGCATCGGATAACGTTAAAGCTCCATAGAGATACATTGTAACCGCACAGGCTTTAGCGGTTGTATTCTGATCTACCCCTTAGGACCTTAACGTTATTCGATCCAATTCTCCCCAGATTACTTAACGTTATGCGATTTTAGCGTTATCCGAGGTAAACGTTATCCGAGGTATTACTGTAGTTGCATATTATGTGTGGCACTCTCAACAATATGATAAGATATCTATGGCCATCACAACAACCAGGTTGCAGTATCAGCATGTCATCAGCTCAACACATGTGGAATAATAAACTCTGAATATGTATTTCTTGGGATTAAAACCTATTTCCTATTGTCTGATCCTTTATTGCCAAAGATTAGCCTTTCAGTAGCTTCACCCTTCAGCAATGGCAAGAGAATCTATTAATTTCTTCCCACTGACCAGTACATTCTGATTGATTTCACAACACTCTGAGAATTCTCCCACTGTTTTGTTTGACAGTCCAATATTTTTAATTTTATTTTATTTTATTTTTAGGATTTGTATTGCCACCCAATTCCAAAGACTGGGCAGCGCACAGATATTAAAGCCATCACAATTTAAAAATCACAATTAAAAACCCATTAAAGACTACCACAAAATATTCCCTACCCTTCCACCAGTTTAAAAAGAGGGAGAGAGCGTTCTTAAATCAGCCAGCAGGCTGGGGCCACAGCACTGCCAATGCCCCACACCTGCTCTGCCAGGCAGGTTTTTAAACCTTTCCTGAAGGGCTGCAACTCCGTCTAGCAAGAGGTTCCATAGGGCCGGAGCAGACACTGGGATGGACATATATTATTGGGATGATGCAGTCTCTTAAGTATCCTGGCCCACTACCATATAGGGCTTTAAAGGTAATAATCAGCACCTTGAATTGCACCCGGAAGCATACTGGCAACCAATGCAGCTCCCAAAGCAGTTGCAAGGGACGAGCATACTGCCCGCACCCCATCACCACCTGAGCAGCTGCATTCTGGACCAGTTGCAGCCTCCAAATGGTCATCATGGGCAACCCTATGTAGAGCACATTGCAGTAGTCAAGTCTGGAGATGACTAGAACGTGCATGACCATAAGCAAGGAGTTCCACTCTTGGTGCGGGCGTAACTGGCGTATTACATGAAGTTGTGCAAAAGCCCTCCTGGCCACAGCTGCCACCTGCTCTTCGAGCATTAGACGTGAGTCCAGGAGGATCCCCAGATTACGCCCCGGGTCTGTTTGGGGCAAATTAGCTCCACCCAGAACCAAAGAGATAACGTGGGGCCCCTAACCCATACCACTCAGTCTTACCAGGATTCAGGTGTAGCCCATTGTCCCCCATCCAGGCCCCAACAGCCTCCAGGCACCTGGAAAGGACTCTGAGTGCATCACTGGGATTACCATAGGCTGAGATGTATAGTTGAGTATCATCAGCATACTGATGATGCCTCACCCCATGGGAATGGATGATCTCCCTCAGTGGCTTCATGCAAATGTTAAATAGAAGAAGGGAGAGAACCAAGCCCTGAGGCACCCCATACTGGAGAGGCCTAGGACTGGACCTCTCATCCTCTAAACACACCAACTGGGTCTGGCCCCTCAAAAATGAGGCAAACCAGGACAAAATAGTGCCCTGGATCCCCAATCCTCGGAGCCGTCCCAGAAGGATACCGTTGTCAATGGTATCAAAGGCCGCTGAGAGGTCAAGAAGAGCTTGGATGGATGGATGACCTCCGTCCCACTCCCACCAGAGATCATCCAGCAGCATGACCAATGCAGGCTCAGTACCATATCCGGATCTGAATCCTGACTGAAAGAGGTCCAGATAATCCTGCAACTGTAGTGCCACTGCCTTCTCCAGGACCGTCCCTAAAAAGGGGAGGTTGGAGACAGGCTGTTGTTGGCCAATATCGTTGGGTCAAACGCTGGCTTCATCAGGGGGGGTGCACCAAAGCATGTTTTAATGGTGCAGGACACACACCCTCCCCCTCCTTGTGTATATCTCCATCTTTGTTGCTATCTTTATGACAAGATGGCAAAACGCTTTTTAAGAGGAACTGTAACTTTAGTGTAATTCCAAGTTTGTGATATCCAAAATATCATGTATGCACTTGTGTTGCACAAGCTTGTTAATATATGGTCCTGTTTCGCCTACAATTGTTTTCATCTTCTGGGCCCAGATTAGTTTTCTTCAGAAAAGGCTTGATTTCTGACTCTTTTGAGAGGCGGTACAGCTCTCTTTTCCAAAGAATAATTTGTTACTTGCTGAGCAGGCCATCTCTAATGCCATGTATTAGATCAAGAGGAGCATGGGATAAACATGGAAAAGGAAGGCCAAATGGGTACAGCTGCAACTGTACCTGGACAAAAGGATCCTTGCAGCTGTCATTCTAGTAGCCTCCCTTTTGAATTACAGTAAAACCTCATATAACACTAAAACCTGGTTCCACAAGTCTTGGTGTTATATGATTTTTAGTGTTATCTGATCTTCTATGGGATCCATAGAGATACATTGTAACCACACAGGCTTTAGCGGTTGTTATCTGAAGCATCCCATAGGATCTTAATGTTATCTGATGCAATTCTTCCCCCCAGATTCCTTAATGTTATGCGATTTTAGTGTTATTCGATACTAATGTTATATGAGGTATTACTGTATTGCCATGCATATGGTGGAAGAGACTGCTTTTGAAAACATTTCAGAAACTTCAGCTGGTTCAGAATGGAATCAGCTACACCAGTCATAAGGATTGGCCAGCATGAATACAATGTATGGCAGTACATTACCATCTTCATTGGCTCCCAATTGGTTTCTGAGCCTAATTCAAAGTACATTTAAAGCAATAAAATGGCTCAATGCAGAATGATCTGACTGGATTTTCTTCCATATGCACCTTGGAATCAAAGATCTTGCCTCTTAGTCCTCCTTCATGTACCCTTACAATGTGAAAAAGGATGTGAGAGTGTGAGGGAAAGGACCTTTTCAGTGGGTAGCATTCTGTCCATCCAGTGACTTCCCCAGACAGTCACTTGGTGCCTTAATAATGGTCGTTTCATTCATCCTTGGTCTTCACAGACAACTTAAGTGTTCATAGTACATTTTACCTTGGCTGCTGCTTTATGTTGATTGTATGTGCTGCTTTTTATCTTCATTTAATTAAGTATTATCTAGCCCAGTGATGGCTAACCTTGGCACTCCAGGTGCTCTTGCACTTCAGTTACCAGAAACCCAAGTCAGCACTCCTGCTGATCAGGGCTTCTGGGAATTGAAATTTAAGAACACCTGGAGTGCCAAGGTTCACCATTACTGGCCTAGAGTACCACTTCGGCAGTAAAGGTAACAACATTCAGTGTGCTCCAGCATCTAGTAATGCCTGCCACATGACCATGGAAATGTCTGCAAACGCAGGCAGAGCTGGCTCTTTGGCTGTAATATCAACGGAGATGAGCACCAAACCCTAGAAGCGGATATGACTGGCTTTTGAGCAAGAGTGACCTTTGCCTTTTTAGGGTTGTTTACAGTTTGTATTTTTATGGTATACCACCAATAAATAAATGATACACTACATTGAAAATTCTAGGAAATGCTAAGGTGGGCTGGAACATTTGAGTCTTATGTAGGATGTTTTTTAAATTTAATAAGGTATACAAATTCTTTAGACAAGAAGCTTTTAACTAGACTTGTTCTGATAGAAATCCATCATTTAAAAGTAGTACATAGTCAGTTTGCAGCTTATCATTATTTATTTATTTATTTATTTATTTATTTATGTAGATTTATATCCCCGCCCAATCACCATGCGACTCAGGGCAGCTTACAATCAGCAAAACAATACAGCACAAAAAAATTAATACATTTTCTAAATCAATAATAGATTTCTCTCTCCCCTCTGGCTGTTGGTGGGTGCCCAGAGTATCTTGAAAAGTTGTGAGAATCATATAATTACTCTTAAACCATGGTTCAAACGTAGCTCCCCCTGGGTTTCTGCGATGTCAAATAGCAGTTGGGATCTTGGTCTCCACCTCCTTCCTGCTCTTGCCCCAGGTAGGGAGGTGGAAGGTGGCATGATGTTTCACTGACCTCCCCTGGGGCCTCTGCGATGTCAAAATCATAATAGTTTTATTTTAAACATATGATTTTTTTATTTGGTATACTAATGTTTTTACAATTATTTTCAGTGCTCATGATCTTACGAAATGGGATTTATTTAGTAATTGCTACAGATTACTGAGGACTGGAATTGAACATGGAGCTATGCCAGAACAGGTAATAATATAATTGTATCTTTACTATCCTCATAGAATGGTACAACCCTGTGCATGTCTTCTCAGAAATATATCACACTGGATTCTTACTCTTAAGTAAGTGGTTGTAGCATATTGTTAATATAAATATGTAAATATTGTTAATGGAACCCTGACCTACAGACACCTTGAGTAAAAAAATCTCGTGAAATTCTGAGAAAATAATGCATCAAGATATGAAATTTTTCAGCATGGATTAATTGGTTTTCAATGCATTCCTATGGGGAACTGCACTTTGAGTTATGAATTTTGGGCTTCAATGCATCCTTATGGGAAATTCGAGATACGAAATTTTCACAATGCGAAAAATCCAGAGGAACAAATTAATTTCGTAAGTCAGGGTTCCACTGTATATAATTTTGGAAGTTATTAAGATCAGCTAAGATTTAATTTATAGATGTAAACTAAAGAGCAGCCTCCTAATGATGTGTTTTCATCCAGCTTGTCTTATGATTGCTACATTTTTCTCATCTGAGAAATGGAAAAGTTCTTATACAGTATTATTTGGTGGGCTATTTATTGTGGTTTTTGTAGTTGAAAATATATGGCTACATAAGGCTGACATAGTAACTTAAACTAAACAGTACCTTGCATGAGCATAAAAATATTTCCCTTCACTCAATAGGGGCCAGAATTTCTTTGACTTTTCTTCAGAAGAAATTAACATGAATTCTTTGCTAATTTAAATATAAGTGAAGCATGCTAGAAACATTTTTAAGTTTGACCTGTTATTATTGCGAATTCAATAAAAATGTGAAAAGAAAAGTAGAGATGGAGAAATACAATTTTTGTTCAAAGATCAAGGTAGGGAATCTTTGTTATGTTGCATATTAAAAAGGATTGCCTTATGTAAATAGTGCCTCACGAAATGTGCCTGTCCTAACTAGTAAGTTTAACTCAAAAACCTAAAAAAGAACCTGGTTAATTATAATATATTGGTGTGATCATAAGCACCTTTATTTGTATCTTGCTTTGTCTATCAAACATTCCTCTAATGAGGATGAGGATGTCCCATTAAGTTAATTTTTACTTATAGTGACCGTTTCCCAGGTTTTCTAGGTAGTGAATTCACAGAAGTGGATTACTTCTGGGGGCATCTTGGGGCAGTGCAGTTTGCCCAGGGCCACAAAGGCTGGCTCTTCTGCCAGGAGGTACAGTGGGGAATTGAGCTCCTAAAACTCTAGCTCTGCAACAGATACCTAAAATCTAAGTTACATAGCAATGAGTTGTATTGTAGTTGAACTATCCAGCCAGCTACCTACCTACCTATCTACCTATCTATCTATCTATCTATCTATCTATCTATCTATCTATCTATCTATCTATCTATCTATCTATCTATCTATCTATCTATCTATCTATCTATCTATTAGATTTATATCGCTGCTCACTCACCTCAGGGTGGCTTACAGGCAACATAAAATATAATTTAATTAAAAACATCTTTAAGCAACTACCTTTTGCTTTCTTATAATTCTGTGATGCCTCCTTGAGGTTGCTTGTGGTGATGTTAATGTTGTGCCCTAGCAATCTGTGGTTATCTTACCACATTAAGCTAAAGGTACACCAGTTCTGTTTCAAAAAGTTGGCTGAAACCAAAAGTGTTTAAGTGGAGATGCTCAGGGATATGTATTTAATTCTATTCAGAGCTTTGCCTTCCTTTATTTTAAATCACTGAAGTACACAAAAAGAGCCTCCTTGAAGATTGTGATAATTTTGAATCACAGTTGGGCATACCCTGGTAACAGCAGCCTTGTGTTGCTGGCTACAGGCGAAAGGAACTGCAGAATGAACTCACCAAAAGGTGCCTTTATTTTGGCAATTTCCTGTCTGGCCTAGACACGGAAGAAGAAGACTGAAGTACAAGGATCACAATTTTCTTCCTCCTTCTCCTGCTTCTGCTTGCCTGCCAAGTCCTGAAGCAATGCAGTTCAAATTACTATTATGCTGAATGTTGTTTGTAATTTTCTGAATCACATAAACCTTGGTATTTAGTGTCTTCATTTTATATCATTTTTGTTCCAGATAGTGGTTCAGGCTCTTCAGTGTTCTCATTATTCTATTCTTTGGCAACTAGTGAAGATTACAGAAGGATCTCCATCAAAAGTAAGAGATGCAGGTCTCTTTGAAGGCGACACACATTAGATTCAATTTAATTCTACTGTGCTGTTAAATGTAACTTTGCATGATAATAATAATTTTATGTCAGATATTATTCTGGGTTGAAAGGCTTTTTGCTGGAGAAACTCCGCTCAGGGGACTCCTGAATGAGGCTCCTTTCACATCCCCAAGATCCTTCCTCACCAAAGCGATCCCTATTTATCTACAGTACTTGCAATTTCTTGCTTTTGAACTGCTAGGTTGGCTAGAGCAGGATGGAGATGGGCACTCATTCCGTCATGCAATACATAGCTCTTGAACTGATGACTTGCCGGCCTTCCAGCAACCAAGGCGAGCTTTTTAACCACTGAGCCACCACAGCTTCCTGCTTTGCATGATTAATTTTGTTTACTGTTCTACCAACAAACAACTCTTAGATGCATTAATGGTAGCTTGATCTGAACTGTGTGCATTGTTTGGAGTAAAAAATACCCTGTATTACTCATTTCAGTGGAGAACATTCCCTTTGTGTTCTGTTATAGTGATGAATTTGTACCAATTTCTTGCAAAAAGAGCAGCCTTCAAGATTGGAAACTTCTCACTATTTCTGTTATTCAAAGTCTGCATGGGCCCCACACACTCTGGCAGCCTAATTCCCTTTGGAGAAGGGCAAGCCAGAGGTGAGAGCTTTCTGCAAAAGTGGGTGGAGTCAAAGTAAACATCACCATCCCATGTTCCTTCCATCCATTCTTGTTATCTCCCTTTTTTTCCTTTTCTCACATGCAAGCATATTCATGATGATGACTTATTATTCTGTTGTGGTACCAGGGCTGTGGTGGCTCAGTAGTTAAGAAGCTCACCTTGTTAGCTGGAAAACTGGCAAGTCGACAGTTCGATACCCGAGTACTGCATGACGGATTGAGCGCCTGTCTCTGTCCCAGCTCCTGCCAACCTAGCAGTTCAAAAGCAAGAAGTTGCAAGTAGATAAATAGGGAACACTTCGGTGGGAAATGATCTCAGGGACATGAAAAGAGCCTTATGCAGGCGTCCCCTGATCAGAGTTCCTCCGGCAAAAATCCTTTCAACCCCAAATAATTTCTGACACGAAATTGTTGTTGGTGTGGTGTTTGTTTTTAAATTCTGTGGTAGTTATTTGTATTGGAGATCTTGTGTTGGCTAACAGATTATATAGCAATGATTTTATAATGAAGGGAAAAAGAGAGAGATCTATATTCTTGGCTTTGTCTCCCATGTCTGAGTCTCACTTGATGTTTACTGTAGCTCCTCAGGTGGCTTAGTGGTTAAGACGCTGAGCTTGAAGAGTGGAAGTTTGGGTTTTGATACTTGAGGGCTGCACAGGGAAATGAAAGGAGCCTAATTCAGATGTCCCCTGATTGGAGTTTCAACCCAGAATAATCTCTGCCATGAAATTATTATTATTATTACTTACTGTTTTATTCAACCAATAAGTTAATTTTTAATGTTTCCTCCAGGATGATTTGTTGGTGTTAAGGAAAACTGTGAAATCATTCCTGGCTATCTGCCAGCAGTGTTTATCAAATGTCAACATTCCAGTCAAAGAACAGGTAAAAGTTGCTTAGTTAAAATTACACTATAATAATTTTAAACAAACAATTCAGTAAGCCCAGTGCTTATATCCAGATACCATATCTAATCCAAGATACAGTGGATAGGAGAATCAATTGTTGAATACTAAGTCAAGTTAAATAAGTCTCATTGATTTTAGTGGGTTTGTACTAATTGAGATAGGAATTCGATTTATGTTGATGTTAGTCCCAACTAAAATAAATCCAAGGAAATGAATGCAGCTTTTTAGATAGCCGTAATGTAAGATTGTATTGATCTACGTGGATCTGTGCCAGTCAGCTTTAAATCTGGTTTAAACCCAAAATTTAAAATCTCTTTTCATATGATTGTGTATAAAACATGAGAATAAATATATCTGGCTACTGAATGAAGCAATGAAGGATTTCATGTGGACTAAACTTTTAAGAAATTTTCATTTCTATGTGCTTGTTATGTTCATGTGAAAATTAGCTTTATATATCAGCTTCACTGTTTCTGTAAAAACTAAACATGCAAACTCTGTTTATACAGTAATACCTCATATAACATTAGTATCGAATAACACGAAAATCGCATAACATCAAGGAATCTGGGGGGAAGAATTGCATCAGATAACATTAAGATCCTATGGGATGCTTCAGATAACAACCGCGAAAGCCTGTGTGGTTACAATGTATCTCTATGGATCCCATAGAGGATCAGATAACACGAAAAATCATATAACACGAAGACTTGTGGAACCAGGTTTTAGTGTTATATGAGGTTTTACTGTATATTATGCTCCACCATATATATAACATATAATTGTGTGCCATTATGTCAGTTCTGACTTAGGGTGGTCCTTTTTAGGGGTTTCTAGGTAGAGAGTTTCAGATATGATTTATCATTCCCTTCTTGGAACTTTGCAGCTTGTCCAAGTCCACACAATTTGGCTTTTCTGGGATTCATAGTTGGGAATTGAACCAACATTTGGCTCCTTAGCCAGATACCTGACTCACTAAACCATGGTTGCCCAAACTACAGCCTGCAGGCCAGAGCCGGCCCCCAATACCAATTCATCCAGCCCACACAGTCCTTGTCACTGCTGGAAGCGGAAGTAAAACGTGCCGTATGGGTGCATTTTACTCCTGCTTCCAGGAGTGACAAGGGCAGTGTGGGCTGGATGAATTGGTGTTGGGGGCTGGATCTGGCCCGCAGGCCATAGTTTGGGCAACCCTGGTTTAAGCAGAGAAAGTGGCAGCTTAAAATCTATCTCATCCTGTTGCAAAACAGATTACAAGGTGTGTTTTACATCCGTTTCCAGTGGGAGGAACCATGTGACCAGCCCACTGAACCACATGACCGGCCCATAGCCCAAAAAGTTTGGGCACCCTTGCACTAAACTTTCCAGCTAGTCTACCAAGTATTTCTCTCTGAATTTCTGGCCTCCTTCAGGTTCATTTTAGAATACCTTGGTTGTTGTTTTTGCTTTTCTTTATGTCTATAGGATGACTAACTGCAGTGATCTTATATTCTAGGCCTTTATGCTGCTTTGTGATCTCTTGATGATTTTTAGCCATCAACTGATGAGTGGAGGCAGGGAAGGTCTTCAGCCTCTGGTGTTTAACCCAGATTCAGGTCTCCAGTCTGAACTCCTTAGTTTTGTAATGGACCATGTCTTCATTGATCAGGATGATGAGAACCAGAGCATGGGTATGTATTTTATATAACCAGATAAATACCTAAAAGTAGTTTTAAAATACAAAGAGTAACTTATCAGTTATAAAGACAATTATTACTTTGTGTCTACTTGCTTTTGTCAGTTCATTTCAGATCT
Source organism: Furcifer pardalis (assembly GCA_030440675.1). Classification (NCBI taxonomy): domain Eukaryota; kingdom Metazoa; phylum Chordata; class Lepidosauria; order Squamata; family Chamaeleonidae; genus Furcifer; species Furcifer pardalis. The sequence goes on from CP126890.1 coordinate 247,476,932, forward strand.
GCTGGGTTATTTTGATTTCTCAGATTTTTCATCTTGCACTTAATGGTTAATTGGCTGTTAGTTGTACTGTTAGAATGGCCACTTAATTCTACAGGTGTAGCTTGATAAACTGTTAACTTCTAATTTGTCTGAAAATGTTTATTTTGATACTGATATTATTGTATTCAATTAAGACATCCTTTCAGTTTCCATTTGAGGTTTGTATCATTCTCTGACATATCATTGTTTTCTTTTTTTTCTCAGTTGTGGACTCCCTCTCTTCCTTGTATTGGGGGAATAACAACATTGATGTATTATTGTGCCCATATTTTGAGTGAGGGGAAAGGAGTTGTTTTTATTTCCTTGCTTTGGGGGTTATACCTTCAATCCTTTTTGCATTAAACAGAAGGAGTTTTTCATATTTTGGAAAATACTAGGATTAGTTAAGTTTATTCTTCTTTGTACTTTTCTCAAACATGACTCTGGCTGTCTGCATCTTGGAGTTTACACAATATAATGGGGAATATAATTTGGAAGGGTAGCAGAGGGTATGGAAGTAACTTTGGAGAATTCTATGGATTCAGGGATTCCTGAGAAAGAGAAGATGTCAGATGGTGGTAAAAGACTCCTTCCTGTGATAGATGGATGTACCGTATTCATCTTCTTAATGAGAAAATCCAGGATATAGTAGAAAGACCATTAATTTATATCCCTTCCTTCTGATCCACGTGGGAATAAATGATGTTGTCAGCCGCAGTTTTCAGCATATTGCCAGTGACTATACAGCTCTCAGTAGGAAGATTAATGACCCTGAGTCACATGTGGGTTTTACTTCTGTCTTCCTGATGATGGTTGCAGTCCAGGAACAGATGCAAGAATACTGAAAGTGAACAAATGGCTACAAAGATGGTATTGTCAGAAATGATTTGGCTTTTTGGAACTTGAGCATCAACTTGAAAGACAAAAACTATTTTCTTTATTCTTTAGAAGGAGATGAAGAAGATGAAGCTAATAAAATTGAAGCTTTGCATAAGAGGAGGAACCTTTTGGCTGCCTTCAGCAAGCTTATAATTTATGATATTGTAGACATGCATGCAGCAGCTGATATCTTCAAACATTATATGAAGGTATGTTTCCATAATTTGTTATTTTCTCTAAAGAGGAAGCCAGATTATATAGGTTAAACTGTGTAGATTGTGATGGTAGCTTTGTCTTAAGAGAAAAACAAAATTGTGGAAGACATTACTTTTTTGATTACCATGAAAGAAAGTTGGATCTGCTACTAAATAGACATTTTCTCTTCCATTTAGTATTACAATGACTATGGGGATATCATTAAGGAGACATTGAGTAAAACAAGACAAATTGACAAAATCCAGTGTGCAAAAACCCTCATTCTTAGTTTGCAGCAGGTAAGAATCATCACTCTCTCCAAAATACATTAAACATAAGCACACCTTACTTCATTTGCATTGATGTATGTTGAACCACAGTCACATGATCATAACATGAAATTGAGCTTTGATATTTATGAGTCGCCACAGAATTTCTTCTGACTAGTGACAGAAAAATGTAGAGAATGTGATGTCTTCTGTAGGTACAGTAAAACAAAAACACTGATATACCCCATTTTGGAGTTGGCTGGTAAGTCCAGTCAAAAATGATTGTCCTCTGGGATTGTAACTTTTAAAACAACTCTGATTGAAAAAGTGGCTTTCCTTCCTAGCATATCAGAATAAACAAAGCAAAAATGCTGTAGCACTTTAAAGACCTAATTGTTATATTTTAATGTGAGCTTTCATAAGTCAAATCTACTTCATCAGACATGGGAGTAAGACTTCCTAGGTTGCTTTAAAGCTCTGGATAATGTGGTAATCTTTTTTAAAGCCCTGATTGTTTATCACACTGACATAAGTTTCATTGCAGAATTCCACTTAAAACATAAGTTGTATGTTTATGGTTTTAACTACTTAGTTCTTTCTCTAGCTATTCAATGAACTGGTTCAAGAGCAAGGCCCTAACTTGGACAGAACATCTGCTCATGTCAGCGGCATTAAGGAGTTGGCCCGCAGGTTTGCCCTTACTTTTGGTTTGGACCAGATCAAGACAAGAGAGGCTGTTGCTACTTTACACAAGTAAGTAACAAGGAATGTATTTAAAGACAATATATTTCAGATTTAAATAGGTTATCATAACAGATTGCCACATAAGAATAACAGCAATGGTCAAATTGTGCTGTTGGCATAGTCATTCATAAAATACAAGTAAAAGATATCAAAAAACAGTTGTAAATAACAGAAGTTACAAAGCATCTTATCTCACAGTTAAATGTAATGAACCTGAGCCTGTTGTGTTTCTGTATACAGTAATACCTCGGATAACGTTTACCTCGGATAACGCTAAAATCGCATAACGTTAAGCAATCTGGGGTGGAGAATTGGATTGAAAAGGTCCTATGGGATGGATCGGATAACAACTGCTAAAGCCTGTGTGGTTACAATGTATCTCTATGGAGCTTTAACGTTATCTGATCCATCCCATAGGATTTTAACATGCATCGGATAACACTAAAAATCGGATAACACCAAGACTTGTGGAACCAAGTCTTAGCGTTATCCGAGGTATTACTGTACTTAGTTTCATGTGGCTGGTTAAATGCTGGATAGTGCACATCCTCATCTACCTGAAAAATATACAGTTCAATAGAGGGTATAGTATTTGTAGTCACACCTTTTCTACACAGAAGCTCTAGTTCAGTTTCTGCAACCCCAGCAAGTTTTAGAAAATGAGTTTCACATGTTTTTTCTGTTGACCTACTTCACCAAGAAGACCATCACAAGGTAGCTTGGAAATAGTTACTTTCATGTGCTCCCAGATCCTTATTTGCGCCAGCTCTGAGCATTGTAAGCCAACTTCCACATTATTATTATTATTATTATTATTATTATTATTATTATTATTATTATTATTATCATCATCATCATCATCATCATCATCATCATCATCATCATCATCATCATCATCAAAGTTACAATTGTCACATCACAAAACATCAAAAACACATATAAAAAACATATCACAGGATATTACAGCATGCCCAGTGCATATTTTTCAACCATTATTTCAATACTTCACATGCAATAATTATCATAAAACACAGAGACCATATTGTCTAACAAGTACATAAAGACCATTTGATAGAAATCCAGCACAATATAATTATACATTATCTTTTAATACTACCTTGAGATTTCGACCACCTAGTAAAAAGTTTTGCAAACCCCTTCCAAAGGGCTAACTATATTATTCTACGCATGTACTATTCATATTGGCAACATATTATCATTCTCAAAATTGTTTGTGGGTACTCACTTTCACATAAAAATGTAACAGCAGTAAATTATCTAAAGCAGAAGTTCTCGACATTTTAAAACCATTGGCCAGACCACGCCCCCTCAGACAGCTGAGTGGGCCGGACTAGTGGTTGCCCTGCCATAAAATGCTTCTGTAAAACATGTCTGCAGCTGTCGTTATCAAAACAAAAACATTCACCTGGCTTTTCACTTTGGATTTGTGGAGTTTAAGTAAATTATTAGATAGAAATAAAGAGATATTCTGTGAAGAGATGCAAGTTTAGTTCTGTAAATAACTGTGTTCTTTGCATCATGTTATAGGGATGGGATTGAATTTGCCTTTAAATATCAGAATCAGAAAGGACAGGAATATCCACCTCCAAACCTTGCTTTTTTGGAAGTACTTAGTGAATTTTCTTCTAAACTTCTGCGGCAGGACAAAAAGACAGTGTAAGTAATATTCTGCTAATTATAAAGTTACTTTATTGGCATTAGGATGCAATGGATATCCAGTAGCAGTTCGTATAAGTAGGTTTCAAAAAGTGTTTAAATCCTGTGGTACCAAGGAAACTGTAGTGCGTTCTCAGTGTCAGTGTTTGTTTTACCAGTAGACGTTGCTATATCCTAAATCAGGGGTGCCCAAACTAAGGCCTGGGGGCCGGATGTGGCCCCCAACACTAATTCATCCGGCCCCCAAAGCCCTCATCACTCCTGGAAGCGCAAGTAAAATGCACCCAGATGAATTGGCATCGGGGATCCGTCCCCCGGGCCTTAATGACTGGCTCCTTGAACCATGTGATCGGCCCATGGGCCGAAAAGTTTGAGCACCCCTGTCCTAAACAGTCAGTCCTAAATATTCATTTCATAGAAGTCAAACTTAAGTCATCCCTGACTTGCACCAGTCCCTGAGCACAAGGCAGAGGTGGGTTTGGGCTTTAGACAGATAGATGTTTCCTCTTTCCCCCTCCATTTTAATGCTGCTTTGTGATACCCTTAGGATGTGCAGTCCAGGCTTTGTTAGTGTGGTTATTTAAAGGTTCAGATTATAAGGAAGCAGGATTTCCTACTGCTTTGTTTTCTTCTGCACTTTGCTTTGTGTTCTCTTGTAGCCCCATTAACTCTTATCCTGTAAGACAGGGGTTCTTCAGTCATGTTTGTAAGAAAGAGTCTCTGTTCTATTGATTGCTGAGTAAAAAGAATAATAACAGTAAACAAGTTGTATATGATTACACAAATTTTGCCCATCACTGCCTTACATAGTGGATAAAGGCTCACCTTTGTACCCCTCCATTAGTCACAATGCAAAAAATATGTACAGTGCAAAAGTCTTAAGTCACCAACTGCTATGTTCGTTTTAGAAAAGTTTGGAATGTTTCTCCTTCAAAGGGGGGGGGGGCAGAACCTGCATTTCCAAGCCACATAGGAAATCTGGTACAGAAATAGGATAGACTGTTGCAAACGTCTTAGGCTACAATCAGCTTTTTTTTTAGCAAAGATTTAATGACCATCCATAATTACAGAAGATACAAAATATATACACAAAATTCAAACAAACATAATTTTTAGGGAGAAATGGCTCCTACAGACAAAGGTCAGTATTTAGTGTGACCTCCTTTGGCTCTAAACCAGGAGTTCTCAACCTTTTTAAGCTAGGGGCTGGGTCACATTTCCTCAGACAGCTTTGCCCCTCCTCCACCACATGACACTTCCTGGTGTGGCATAGGCAGTGAGGGGCCACATGAAATGGTGCCATGGGCCGCATCTGGCCCGTGGGCTACAAGTTGAAAATCCTTGCTCTAAGCCCATCTTGAATGGGATTCTGTTGTGAGGTTTTTTTGAAGGAATCTTATAAATATTATACCATGTTTCCTTCAGCACTTCCCAAAGTTGTTCTTTAGAACTAGGTCAGTAGTGGCGAACTTTGGCACTCCAACTGTTCTTGAACTTCAATTCCCAAAAGCCCAAGTCTCTGTGAATCCACACAAATGGGTTTACTGCAAGTACATGCACACCTTTGTCTGATCTTCTCATCAGAATCTGAAAGTTTTCTTCGCCTTCTAGTCCCTTTTTCTCCTTGACCTCTCCTGATTTCTCAGATTTCTTTATAACATCTTGAATACCACATCTTGAGTATCCAGTTCGATTTCTCTTTTAGAGTGCCCTTGTTGCAAAAGTATATTATGTCTGTCAAATTCTGTGATCTTTGGCATTTTAATTTGAATGATGTGATTGAAAGTTAGTCTTATTAGAAAGCTTCCAATCAATTACAATCATACAACATGAACTGTATGAAATGCTCAAGCATATCCTGCACAAACCTGGTGTAAAAGACCTTGTCCACAGCTATCTTTCTGCCATGTGATAGGACATATCCATTGTCAGCAATGAGAGTAATTAGGGTTCCATTCCATTTAGGTTTACAGGAACTTGGTGTCTACCATTGCTCAAGTGTAAGGGGAGATCACACTAAATACTTGCTACTTTAGCTTATGGAAGCTGTTTTTTCTGACTTTTTTTCCTGTTCTTGAATATTGCATACAAATTTTCTGGCTGTATTCTAATGAAAAAATGAGAAATAATTATACATGGTCATTATACCATTGCTAAAAAAACAAATCTAATGATGGCCTAAGACTTTTTTACAGTATGTCATAATCCTGAAGTACTAGACTTCATACAAAAGTTCCCTGATATACATAGAAGTGATGGCTACTTCTAGTGGATGTTATTCTAGATCAGTGATGGCGAACATCTTAGAGACCGAGTGCCCAAACTGCAACCCAAAACCCACTTATTTATCACAAAATGCCAACACAGCAACAGGGGAGGAAGGAAATGCTCCTATTGAGCTGCTGGACAGAGGGACTGGGTGAACTCTGTGCTGGGGAGGGAGGAAGCACTCCCATTGGGCTGCTGAGCAGAGGGGTGGGGTGAACTCTGTGCTGGGGAAAGAAGGAAGTGCTCCCATTGGGCTGCTGGGCAGAGGGACGGGACAAACTGTGCTTGGATGATTGCATAGGTGCCCACAGAGAGAGCTTTGAGTGCCACATCTGGCACACGTGCCATAGGTTCACCACTACTGCACTACAGTTATATACAGTGTTGTGATTCAGCTAGTTCGGACCAGTTTGGGTGAACTGGTAGTAGAACCAGCTGATCATGCCCCCACCTCATCCTCTCACCCCATTCTGGGTGCCTGGACCCAGCATTGCCGTATGCTGGGGTCGTGGCCAGGAGCCGAGAATGCTGCTCTTTGGGGCAGGGGCTGCTCGCTTGTCCCCTGGCTCAGCCCTCCACCCACCCACCAGGCAGAGGGAGGAAGCCCGGCCCACCCTTCCTGCTGACCCTGACGCCAGCCTTCCTCTCACACAAGTGGTCATCACCTGGTTCCCTGGGCTCCTTTCTGCCAGTCTGCCTCCTTGTACCACCCCATAGCACTTAATGCATTCTCTAGGCAGTTCACAAGTTAATTAGCATTTTGCCCACAACATACTGGGTCCTCATCCAACCTGGGATGTTTACTCTCAGATATGCAGACTAACACGCTACCACTTCAAACAATTAATTGTTGTTTTTAAAAAAACCACGCAGTCACATGGCTGCATGACCATGGCCACGCCCACAGAGTTGGTAGTACAAAATTTTGAATCCCATCATTGGTTATACAGCACAATTTTATTCATATTTTTGTCCTTTCTCCTGCTTTTCCTTCTCCTTCTGCCTCCTAGTCACACTTACTTGGAGAAATTCCTAACAGAACAGATGATGGAAAGGAGGGAAGATGTTTGGCTTCCATTGATTTCCTATAGAAATTCATTAGTTACAGGTGGTGAGGATGACAGGATGTCTGTGAATAGTGGAAGCAGCAGCAGCAAAGCTTCTTCAGTGAGAAATAAGAAAGGTCGACCCCCACTTCATAAGAAAAGGGTGGAAGGTAAGTTTGGCTTTGAAAAATACATATTATGCTGTGTTATATAAGAAATATACTATTTTCTTTGCCTTGAATAGCAATCAAAAGCTTAAGATGACTCCTCTAACTGAGCTATCTATTTGCTAATTTTATCAAGACATTAGTGAATAAGGAAAAAACTGACATTTATAATTGTAGCAATTATTCTCAATAAAATTGATCAAATTAATGGTTTCAGATGTTTGAAGAATTTAGTGGTTTTTAAATCTTTTATAGGTGTAGTTTCAGTCTGCGTAGGTAAAATATAAATGATACAAATTTCTGCATGGTTTTCATATACAGTAGTAGGTTTTAGTATAAATCTTACATTTTTCAGCAACACAGTTGCTGTTCAGCATTGGGCTGAACAGCATTGCGCGCTATTTTTGAAGTTCCCCCACCCTCTTTGAGGTTGCAGCAAGCCAGAATGTCGGGATTGGAACCCTGAGGCTTTGGCTTGCTGCACTGGCTGAGGACGTCGGGGAAGCCCAGAAACAGCTTGGATCGGGTCTCCCCACCTCCCTGGACCTGGCAGGGGGGTCAGAGACCCCAAAATTGGTTTTAAAAAAACGTCCTTAAAGACCCGATCCAAGCTGTTTCCAAAGTTCCCCCACCTCCCTGGAGGCTGCAGCAAGGCAAAATGTCAGGATTCAAATCCCGATGTTCTGGTTTGCTGCAGCCTCCAGGGAAACAGGGCTTTTTTTAACATTGTGTGATCAATGTATCGCACAACGTTAAAAACCGGATAACGATGAGACTTGTGGAACCAAGTCATAACGTTATCCGGGGTACTAGTGTATATGTATTTTTTAAAAATGCGTGACTGTTTTTAATGTTTGAGTTTTTTGTTGTTATCCACCCAGAGTAGGAAAATCTAGATGGACAGGGTATAAAAATAATAGATAATAAATAAGAAAAGCTAGGCTGGGTGAGATTTTTGCAAGCTTGTTCTCTGTTCTCAAGCTTGAGGTTTTTAAAGAACTTTATGTAAAGTCAGTGGCCATCTTTATTTAAGGAGTCTGTGCCATTTTTTACGGGTTGTGCCTTACCAATGGGATGTCTGCTGTTGTTGTTCTGTGCTGTCAAGTCAAAACTTCCCAGATAGGACTTTCAAGGTAAATGAAATATTTAAGGAATGGTTTTTACTGCCAGTGCCTTCCTGACACCGTGTATTTCCATAGCTAAAGGGGGGAGGAATCAAACCCAGGTCTCCTCTGAGTCCTGGCTTATCAGTCTGTCCACTACTCTTACTACAAGATGCTTACTACAAGAATCCAATAAACATTTGTTGTTTTTATTGTTAAGGGGTTTTATATTTGAATATTTTTATGGTGTTTGTGAGCCGCCCGGAGTCACTTCAGCAAAGGGTCAGCAATAGAAATCTAATAAAATAAATAAATAAGTAAATACACTTTAAGAAGAAAGCTTATATAGACAGTAGATGTTTAGGATGAGTCTTCTGTACCTTGGTTAAAAGCAGCCTTTAAATGTGTATTGAAATCTACTGTGTTTAAGCTTTGATTAAAAGAGAGAGTGGTGAAAGATAAATATAAATCAATTGAATGGTCATCTCAAAGTTTAAATGCTACAACAGAGAAGAACTTGCCCAATACATAACCAGTTCAACCAGGAGACATATAAACAAGGCATTGAGAGTCTTGTAACTCCCTTCAATTGATGGTATAAAAATATCTGTAGTTGATGCAGTGAGTGTTTCTGTGTTTTGGGTGAAGTATGACAGATGGGCTTCTTTTCACATGAAAGAATTTTTTAGAATAGTGAGACCCATGGGAAGCTAATAACCATCTTCTAAACAAATCTTCAGGATCTACATTATTTTATGTCACTGGAGTTACAAAATAAGGAGTCTTGATTTCTTTGTGTGCTACTTTTTATTTTCTCCCCTGTTTTGGTTTGAGCTTGTTGGTGAATGCTGTCTAGCTGATATATTGCATTTTTTAAAATCACTGGTATGTTTCTTTCCCCTAAACATTTGTTTCCTATTTGCAAACTTCTTGAACATCTGCAATTTTTGTGGTCATTCAAACTAATCTTGCCTTTAAATTAGATTTTATGCCTATTTAGGACACTTGCATAGAAAGCCACCCTCTTATGACCTTGGATATTTTATGAGGCTTATGGTTAAAAGGGGTATCAGTACATTAGTAGTCTGCTCCTGCAAATATTTATGTAATGTTAAACATTGTAATAATTCATTGTTTTATGCCAGATGAAAATCTTGAGGGCTCCTGGCTCAACAGGAATGATAGCATCCAAACTCCTGGTGCTTTACAGACGCCACAGCTCACATCCACAGTGCTGAGAGAAAACACTCGGCAGATTGGGGAACAAATTCAGGAGCACGAGTCAGAACCTGGATCTGAACAAGATTTTCTACACAAGTACGTGCCATTTAGAAATACTAAATGAACCGATTATTTTTAAAAACCCTTGATGTGCTTTCAAAAGAATGTAAGTGTAGTCAGTCTGTGATTACATTTTCAAACATAGATACAAAGAAAATAATAAAACAAATGCTGTATTTTAATATCTAGCCTAAAGATTTCCTCTTCCCATTCTGTGGCAGGGAGAGTAAGGACAGAAGTAGAAAATATTTACTTTCTAAAAATTACTCCCTGCTGTTGATGGGAGATTTCTACAGCTGTAGGTGTACAGGATTTCAGGTATATATTTTTAATACTGCTAGTACTAGAAGCAGTGGGGGGGGGTTATTATATTTTTGTGTCTTATAAGCTCTCTTAGTTATGTGAGAAGCCAAAAGGGACAGTATAAGAAATGAAATAATAACTAAGTGATAATTTTAAACTAACCAAAAGGTTAAGCTGAAGGGTCATCACAGTTTAGTCTTAATGCTATTTGATACTTTGTAATGTTTCATAAAAATCACCAGATAGGCAGAGGTTACATATCTTATCGCTGAATATATGACAGATAAAAAGCTGTCATACTCATCCAGTCACAGTACATGTACCAAAAAGGTACTTTAAAGTATAGCGGCCAACCGTCACGGATTCTCCGGGACAGTCCCGATTTGAGAGGGGGAATCCCGAGTTACCATTTTTAGGAAAATGGTCACGGAATTCCCCCATGACGTCCCGGCTGTCCCGATTTCTCTTCGGCAGCAGGCATTTAAAAAAAAAAAAGGAGCAAAAAATGGCTCCAAAAATTCAGCGATGTGATTGGCTCTCTATGTCAGCTGACATAGAGAGCCAATCACATCGCTGAATAGGGGAAACACCTATTCAGCGATGTGATTGGCTCTCTATGTCAGCTGACATAGAGAGCCAATCACATCGCTGAATATAGCCATGGCTTATATTCTTTTTTTCCCCCCAAAATGGCCAAAAATGGCCTGATGGCTTATTTTCGGGGGGTGGCTTATATTTTTAGAGCCCCCCGAAAATCGGCACATGGCTTATTTTCCAATAAACTGTGCATGCGCAGAAACTCAATCTGATGCATGCGCAATGCATCAGATTGAGTTTCTGCGCATGCACAGTTTATTGGAGCCATTTTTTGCTCCTTTATTTTTTGGCCCCGCCCATGACGTCGTGACGTTGGCCCCGCCCATGACGTCATGACGTTGGCCCCGCCCCACTATCCCGGATTCAGTTTTGTAAGGTGTTGGACGCCTTACTTTAAAGGTACAGTTGTATCTCACTTAAAGAGCATAATGCTTTCCACAGGATTGTTCTTTAAGCGAGTTTGTTCTTTAAGAAAAACACCATTATAAGTGACCAGTTGTGACTTCAGGGCGGGGGGGGGGGATTGCAAACCCTGATTTATTTGTTATGCAAGTTTATGGTTGGTTTTATTTGTTAAGCGAAGCGAACATTCAGAGAAAATTCTGCTCTTTAAGTGAGTTACTCTTTATGCGAGGTTTGACTGTAATTTAAAATTACTTAAACATTGTTGAATGTAAGCCCCTGGAAGAAAGGAATTACAGTTGTACCTCGCTTAAAGAGCATAATGCGTTCCACAGGATTGCTCTTTAAGTGAGTTTGCTCTTTAATCGAAACACCATTGTAAATGACAAATTGTGGGGGGGATTGTGAACCCCGATTTATTTGTTAAGCGAGTTTTTGGTTGGTTTTATTTGTTAAGCGAAGTGACCATTCAGAGAAAATTCTGCTCTTTAAGCGAGTTACTCTTTAAGCGAGTCACTCTTTATGTGAGGTTTGACTGTATTTTGTCCTTATATCCTTTTATAGTAATTATTAATACAAAACCTCAAAAATATAGTTAATTTTTGTGCAGAAGCAGAAATTCTTACATGCTTATTTAAAATAAAATAGCGATGATTTGAGCCCTGAATATCCTGGGTATCTGAAATTCAACACTGTATTGCACTTGTGCTTAGAGGTAGTTGAAGATACATGCCAGCTGTTGATGTTGTGACTGATTTCTCTCTTAAGTCCTCAGATGCAGATATCTTGGTTGGGCCAGCAGAAGTTAGAAGACCTAAGTCGAAAAGACAGGACGGGAATGAACTACATGAAAGGGAGAAGTGGTGTAAGGCATGCGGTGTAAGTATTAGTACTTTGCTGCCGACATTGCTGGCTAGTGAATAACTGCTTGACTGTATTGCAGTATTCACTCTTATTTGTGTTTCTTGTCCTTAAGCAACCTTTCCATCTCGTAATGCAGCTGGCTGGCAAGCATTCATTGATCCTTCTGCATTTTATACCACAACTCGCTTTTAAAAGTCCACAAGTGATTTACAGTAAACATAGTATTTTATCCATTAAATTATAAAATCAGCAAGAGTATTTTCTTATCATTGGGTTAATATTTCTTTTCTCCTCCCATTAAGGCGAGGTCTGATGGAAGATGATGCTGAGCCAATCTTTGAAGATGTGATGATGTCTTCACGAGGTCAATTAGAGGACATGAATGAGGAGTTTGAAGATACCATGGTCATTGATCTAGTTAGTAAATCTCACTTTCAAATTCTACTTAAGCTATAAAACAAAGTGATGATCAGGCAGGACTTCCGATTTGAGGGTCATACTGTCAGTGCCTAAACATGCTTCCCTTCCCTTCTCTCCCACATACCTTTCTTAGCCATTTTTAGTTCCTTTTACCACTTACATTTGGTAATTCTATTTCTAAGAATCAGTTTGAAGTTGCAGACTGCTACTGAACTGTACATAAGTATGAGAAGAGGAAGTGATTCCATTTGTAAGTTTCATGAATGGCAGTGAACAGTGTTTTTGAGCCTATCCCCCAGAGACCTAGTACCTAAACTGCAACCCAAAACCCACTTATTTATCGCACAGTGCCAACATAGTAACAGGGGAGGGAGAAAATTCTCCCATTGGGCTGCTGGGCAGAGAGGTGGGACAAACTCTGTGCTGGGGCAACAGCATGGGTGCCCACAGAAAGGTCTCTGAGTGCCACCTCTGGCACGTGTGCCATAGGTTCACCACCACTGTGCAAGACAGACACCAAATACAGTTGTACCTCGCTTAAAGAGCATAATGCGTTCCACAGGATTGCTCTTTAAGCGAGTTTGCTCTTTAAGCAAAACATCATTGTAAGTGACCAATTGTGACTTCTGGCGGGGAGGGGGGGATTGTGAACCCCAATTTATTTGTTAAGTGAGTTTTTGGTTGGTTTTAGTTGTTAAGCGAAGCGACCATTCAGAGAAAATTCTGCTCTTTAAGCAAGTTACTTTCTAAACAAGGTGCTCTTTATGCGAGGATTTACTGTATAGACCATTTACTTGGTCCACTGATGATTTCCTGCCTTGGTTTGCATTGTTGCATGATGTAGGTTTATTTTCTTACTCCAACAGAAGAAATTGTTTTGCTTTAGCGGGAAGCCAGTCTGAGGTTGTTAGAATAAATATTTCTAGGTGTTGGCTTGCTAAGGTTTCAATCTATCACCGCATTACTACATGGGTTTCAGGAAATTATTTTATTTTTATTGCCAGAAACAATAAAGCCAATCTATAAACTTAGCTGAGCAATCAGCATTTACAGTGCTATGGTACTTTCTTGATTTTAATTTATTCAAGCCATCTGAGGAGCCACGAGAAGCAAGATACAATTTCTGGTTAAGAGTGTATATTCTATATCTGTACCCAAAATGACAAGAGATTTCCTTTCCAGCCACCTTCAAGAAATCGACGAGAACGTGCTGAGTTGAGGCCAGACTTCTTTGACTCTGCAGCTATCATTGAGGATGATTCGGTAAGATTTTGCTTGGTATACTTTGCCACTTCTTTGCTGCAAACAGTTCCTCAGTGATTAATTCTCCCTCAATTATCTTTTGTAGGGATTTGGAATGCCGATGTTCTGAAGTTGGCGAAGATACTATACAAATGTGGAACTCTGTTCTTTAGAGCTCAAGGCCTATATACTGTGATAGCTTATACGAAAACCACATTTTTGATGTGATTTGGTTTGATTTTTAACCAAATGATTAAGGTCACTTCCTTTTTGTAATGACAAAGAAGAGGAGCTTCTTATTGAAACAAGGAATATTGACCAATTAGTCACCTGACAAGGCTGACCTACAAATCATTTGTTTCCCTGTTCTTGACAGTCCTAATACAGGTTCTTTTTCTGGACGGGGGAAGATTTTAAATTAAAACAGTTTTAAAAAAACACTGTTCTACACATTTTCAGAAAGCATTGAATGAAAACAAAACTTTTTAACTTTATTTTTCTGCTGTACAACTCAAAATGTTTTAACATTTGCCTTTTTATGTTTTAGAAGCTAGCCATTTTTATTAAATTTATGCCTGTCAGCCATTGACCAGCAGCGATGCTATCACCAGGCCATCTTGCCTGGAGGAGTGTTGTTCAACACACTGGATGTGACTAGCTGTATGGTACACTTCTAGATCTTCTCTGGCCATTGAGAGCAAAACACTCATACAAGAGAGCTTGAAAGTCAGATGCGTGCATCTCTGCCAAAAAGCCAGATTCTGAAAATAAAAAAAACCCAGATTTTATACTTCTGAGAAGATTTATTTTTATTTATAATAGGGCATAAAATAAGAGATGTCCATGAAGCCACTTTTCCAACAGATGCTGTGTAACATTCATTTTATATGGCACTAGGGAACACAAAACAGCACATTTTCTATTGGTACTTGTTCTGTGCATTTTTAGCAACTTATACCAGCAAATAAACTATTCTCAGTAAAATAAACCAGTGGTTCTACAGTACTCTATCTGCTGTTTCTACTACCTATTTCATGCCCTGTCAGATCTACAGTACAAAAGCAGCAACTTTCCTGTGGAGCACACATCACAGGGCGGGGGTGGGCAACAGGTATCTTACACTTGCGATTTTGAAGCAGTTTTCACTGTACCATAGAAAAATGTCTAACCTTCCATGCCGTAAATACCCTTTTGTGCTATTTTTGTAAATTAATTTTGCCAGTTAGATTTACTGTATGTGCTGCATAGAAACTTGTGCTTAGATGGTGACGTTCTTAAGCTTACAATGGAATACAGCTACATTCTCAGTGTTAACTGTGCATTATTAAGAGTAATTATTAAATGATTTTTCTATTTAAAAAAAAGCAGAATAATCCAAAAATAATCAGTTGATTCATTGTTCTAAGAGATTTTAAGTGTCTTCAATGATCTGGACTTTCATTCTGCTTGGAGACTATGATTCTTCCTGGTAGCTACTAGTGTGGTCAAGAGGACTGACTCTCCACGACCACCTGACATTAAGCACAGCTCCTGTTGATGAGACCATCCACGAAAATGAGGTCATGCTAATCTTCTTTCTGAAGTCTGGATATAGGTGTGCTTGAAAGCAGATCTAAATCTACCCAAATTAAATATATCTACTTCAGAACAACTTTTTATAGCAGCTGCAAATAACTGTGACATTCTCCCTTTTAAAAATACTTTTTAATCAACACAAGATGCACCTATTGCTTCCTTTTTGGGAGACAAAGACAAAAAAAATTAATCAGGTGACTTTCATTTCGTAGTTGGGACATTGGTAACGTTCTCAAATTGTTTTGCCAAAAAAAATGACCCAATAATTCACCCTTCCTTTAAAATATAACAGTTTAGGGATTTAGAATTGATACATCACTGGGTTGTTGCTTCAGGACAAAGTGCAAGTTCTCTCAAAAAAGTGGCCCAGTAATGGGGACAATAGCAATTCTGTTTCGTCTCCAGACTGGCATGACTGCTGCTGACTTCAGTCCAACCATAGGTAAACCTTGTGCTCCACAGCCAGTTATATGGAAAAATGAATTTCATTCATCATGATAGAATTATGTAAACTAAAAGATGTTTACATACAACTTACCTTTAATGGGTTTCCAATTTAGTTTGCAGTCAATAGGTTTTTAAATGTGTTTCCTTGGTTGGTTTTGCTAGTACTTCTGTAAATTGTACATTTACAATATGAGGTTTTTTCCTTTTGTACAATTTAAAACTGATGCTTCACTTTTCCTTTAATAAACTCCTCAAAATCATATGTGCAGTGGAGTCCTTTCCACAAAAGCATTTGTAACTGAGTGCTTTGTTTTATTTCTTTGTCCCTAAATATATTCCTTTAGTGAAGCCCCAAAAGCAACTCTTCTTATCTGTTTACCTTGTTTGGTAATGGAGCATTTGGGGCAGAGCAGAGACAGAGGGTTTTGCTTTTGCTTTCTCTGGGAAATATTGTTCTGAATTTTTGCAAAAGGGAGTAAATATTTCAGGTTTTTAATCATTAATTTAAATAATTGCTCTTTAAAAACAAATACTTAAAATGTTCATGTAAGATACAGTTCAGAATGCATGGAACTGAAGTTGGGGTTGGTACTGTAACCTATCATCTGTTTACAATTTTTACAGACTCTGATATGTGGTCTAGGCCTAGTCCAGATGGACTTCGCTGTTAGTGATAATAAAACAACCTAAGTCTTCATGATTGTAAGGGGAACCTCTCTTCCAAAACTTCTGAATATTCAGTGTCTTACTTTCATTTTGTTAAATGCTATGGACAACAGGACAATACTATCTTGTCTGTCTACGTCTATTCTCGTCACCACCCTGTTTTTTCCTAAACAGCAATCCAAATACTTTAAAACCATGAATATCAGTTTCATGATAAACCTGTTAAATCAATAATTGGGAGACTGCTATAATTCCAGTGTACTAAAGGGAGTGTCCGCTCAGGGGGTGCCTGAATGAGGCTCCTTTCATGTTCTGAAGATCTGTCGTGCAGCATTCGGGTATCAAAACCCAACCTTCCAGTCTCCAACCTTAACCACTAAGCCACCACAGTGCTGCTATACCCTGAGGTGACACACTAATATTAAAATTTGTGTGACATCTTTACTTACTTGTACAAGAAAAAGAACAGTATTCAGACAACCACTTGGCTGCATTTAATTTCATTTAGCCTTCAAAGTCCGTCTCTTGCTTTGTCCAAGCTAATGTCATGAAAATGATCCTTTTGCTTGGTGTTGAGAAAAGAGCACATTTTAAGTATGGAAATTCCCTCCCACCCACCCTGGTACACTGGGTTGAAAGGATTTTTGTGGAAGAAACTCCGCTCAGGGAACACCCAAATGAGGCTCCTTTCATGTCCCCAACAGCAGGGACAGAGACGAACGTTCAATCCGTCATGCAGTACCCGAGTTTCAAACTGCCGACTTGGCAGCCTTTCAGCTAACAAGGTGAACTTAACCACTGAGCCACCACAGCCCCTCCCGGTACACTAAAACTCAAATTTGACTTTCAGGCAAAATCCTATTAGTGTAACATATTGGTTTAACATGGAACTGTTGATGAAAACATTTAAGCTCGTAGAACATTTCCTAACACACACACACACCCCTTTCAGATTACGGCTCCTTAGGGGCTCCATTTCACCCTGGGAAAGCCTTTAATAGTATAAAAAAACCCACCTCTGGATCACTACTTCTGATATTGGGACTACAACTGACAACCTCGTAGCAATTTTTTGCTAGTAAAGGCTCCCCTGCACCCCAAGACTACCAAAGGCTTATTCAGGTCCAAAGGGCACCCTTGGAAAACTCAGAATGTGAGGAAGATTTCTATAAGTTTGAATGAAATGTTTCCAGCATCCAATTTAGGTTACATCAGCATAAAATTACAAAACAGGATTTCACCTATAATAATTTCACTTCCTCTCCCCTACCCCCCCCCCCCCCGGTGTCTAACCTGATGACTATAGTTCCTATTTTCCAAAAGAACTGGGAAATTATTTTGTGCATACTTTGGTTTCCTTGGGGAGTTGTTCCCTCCTAGTGGTAAGTTTCCAGAGCTTTACTAGACGGTTTTATATATACAAGCCATAGTTAAGCAGCTCTATAGAATGGATTTTGTCCGGTCAAGTTAAATTCTGTCAGACTGAAAAGACTTCCCTGAAGTAAGCAGCAGCTGCTTTACTTAAACCTGGGCAAAGGAAACATCTGCTCAGTTGCCAAGAATTAACATTCCACTATTGCCCTATGCCTGTCTGTTCAAAGCCTGAAATGTTTGTTGACTCAGACACAAATGGTGGAACTCTTAATTGTGCTGACAAATGTAACAACATAGTGATATTATCAGAGTGATAAAGAACCTCTGCTATTTTAAAAAGGCTTGTCAGATCCAAAATCAAATAATGGTTGTTGTTACATGTCCAGTTTCTTTTCATGGCTCCTTAACTAAGAACCAAATGTTAAGATGATGTTGAAACATTAATACAATGTGCCTTTAGTAAGAACAATTTTAGCATTCAGTGTACTAAACGTTACAGTGAAACTGTGTGATCTCTTTCCAGGGGGCTAACTACATTAAGAAATAAAAATGAGGAGGAAAAAATAGAACTTGATAAGGGTTTTGTTATCAAGAAACTCTGGGCTTAAGAGGATTTTTGTTATCTCTTGATACTCAGATATGTTTTCTTGGCACAACTATACCTGGGTTGAAAGTGTTCACCTAGACATGCTATCTGCAACCACTAGTGGTATTATCATTTACCTGCAGCTTTTGACAATGTCCTCTTCAGCTGCAGGTCTCACCTAAAATTAGTTTAATACATTTTCAATAATACAGTAATACCCCGGATAAAGATTGCATCGGATAACGCTAGAATCGGATAACGATGCAAGTTTTTTGGAAAACGCTTGTATCGGATAACTTTTCTGGATGATTCTTAGCGTTATCCAATGCAATGGTCTGCGGGTGTGGGGTGGTTTGGGTAGAACTACCCAATCCACCCCCCACCCGCAGCAGTCTCTGTGACTGCAGTAGGGTCGGGGAAAAGCACCTGCCTTTTCCCCCGACCCTACTGCAGTCGCAGAGACTCCTTGTCTCTTTCTTTCCCTCCCTGTATTTAAACTACAGGGAAGGGGGAAATAGAGACACGTGATTGGTTATCTAGAGAACCAATCACATCTCTCTCTTTCCCCCTCCCTGTAGTTTACATACAGGGAAGGAAAGACACAAGCAGTTCTATCCCTGTAGTTTAAATACAGGGAGGAAAAAAGACTGACTGCAGTAGGGTTAGGGAAAAGGTGGGTGCTTTTTACGACCCTACTGCAGTCGCAGAGACCGCTGAGGGTGGGAGGTGACTTTAAAGGCAGGGAGGTCTCTTTCTTTCCCTGCCTGCCTTTAAAGCGGTTTGTCCCTGAAGTCAGGGCTTTTTTTTTTAGCATTGTTCAATGCATGCATCGGACAACGCTAAAAATCGGATAACGTCATGATTTGTGGAACCAAGTCATAACGTTATCCGGTGTATTACTGTACAAGTATTCTGACCAGGGTTTGTCCATATTAGTTATCCTTTTGTGTCTGTTAAAGTGGTTACTAAATACTAGCTAGTGCTCATTTAACATCTTGACAAGAGACTAAATCTACTCAGCAGAAATATGCTGACTTGTGGACATAGTGTTTCTGACCTTGGCGATATGTGGCCATGAATCCATGCTGTTAATCTTTCTAACATGCTTTTAAAACTTTCCACAATCCTTAATCATGTCAGGTATGTATTCTCTTTCTGTTTTTAACTCTGTTTTATCTGATCAATAACCTATGCCTTCTCAACAATAATGTGTATAAAATACTGTTTAAATGCCATCTCTCACCAACTATTTAATGAGAATTCTTAGGACTAAAAAAATAACAATTTATATAGGTCTTCTCATTTATACTGGGAAATTGTTGTAGATTTACTAACAATTACAGAGAGTCTTGGAACAAATTAAGTCACTATAATAAACAGTAATTTTTTTCAGATTTTCATACTCTGTGTGTGTTAACTAGTTACGTGTTCACTTTTTTTCCTAAACTAATTCAGAAGACTGGATTTCTTTTCTAAAGCCTGACTGAAATTAGTCCAAGCAGTTGGTTTCATACAAGAACACGCGCATCTGGTCAGCCACAACTCTCTCCATGACTTTGCCCAAGAAAGATATATTAGCTAAAGGTCTATATTATCAAAGACATCTGTAGTTAAATCTGTTCCCCCCCCCCCAGGAGAGGGCATATAACAGTCTATATCAGTGGTGTGCCATCACCCAAGCAGAGTTTGCTCTGCCCAGCAGCCTAATAGGAGAACTTCCTCCCCCAGCACAGTGTTTGCCCCACACCTCTGCCACAGTTGGAAGCCTGTTGAGTTTAGGCACTTGGACTCTAAAGTTTTAGTTTGCCATCACTGGTCAACATAGTCAGTGGTGTTCTGTTCTGTAGCAACTTAGAATTGCAATTTTGACATAAGCACAACTGACTTCTTGTAAAATATTTATTACATTTTTATACCACATATCTAGAACATTTTCCACTCTGGGAAGGAATTGTATTATATTGCATCTTTTTTTTAAAAAATGTTATTTGTTGAAATATTTGGTATCTCGGAGGTCTAAATCAACAAGTATGTGGAATTCACTCATTGCCCCATACAGTAAAACACTGGAGAACGCTAAAACTTGGTTCCACAAGTCTTGGTGTTATCCGATTTTTAGTGTTATCCGATCCATGTTAAAATCCTATGGGATGAATCGGATAACGTTAAAGCTCCATAGAGATACATTGTAACCGCACAGGCTTTAGTGGTTGTTATCTGATCCATCCAATAGGACCTTAACTATTCGATCCAATTCTCCTCCCCAGATTACTTAATGTTATGCGATTTTAGCGTTATCCGATCCAATTGTTATCCAGTGTTTTACTGTATTTTACTTCCTCTTCTCTTAAACGAAATTAGAGTGGAATGTTTGAATGCTTCTTCCAAGGGTTAGACAATTTTTTGCTGGCTAACACTTCTAAATCACAGCAAATACGATGTCGAGTTGAAGATGGTTGAATGATGTCATCCACAAACCCTGTTAAATAAATTTAAATAGTTTATTTCCACTGGATAAATTTCATATATACCAGAAAACATTTTGAAGTTATTGTATATAAGTGACCCATAATATCTTTCCATTAAATTATGTAACACAGTCTTTTTAATAAAAACTGCTAAAATATATTTGTCAGAGAAATCCTAAATATTAAGCGGGAGAATCCACAATAGAATTCCTTTAACATCCAAAGAGCCTTTGGGTTAAGGTAGATTTTAAAAACATTTTCATTTATAAAAAAAGAAAATCATTTGTTGGGGGCATGACATGGAAATGAAGAACTCAATACTCCTGCAGATCCATGTCCTTTCCACACACACAAAAAAAACACCATTGTACTGCCCACCATCTATGTAACTGGGCACAATTTAGTGTTGATAGCAGAGCATTCCATCATTGCACTGAAAAGACATGTCTAGAACTTCCCTCTATGAACAGTACCCAAAACTTCCTATACAGTGAGCAAAGGGCTACTTGATTGATCTTTGGCCTTAATCATAAATAAATCTCTGCATTAATATGAGATGCTCCTGCCAACCTAGCAATTCAAAAGCAAGAAATTTCAAGTAGATAAATGGGGACCACTTTGGTGGGAAGGTAAATAGCGTCCCGTATCTAGTAATGCCTGCCACATGTCCACAGAAATATTGCAGACGCAGACAGTGCTGGCTCTTTGGCTATAAACAGATGAGCACTGAACTCTAGAGTCAGATATGACTGGCTTTCAAGCAAGGGTGACCTTTACTAATACTGAGGTTACTGAGGTTTACTTTTGAGATACAAATTAATAGGAATATTGTTATTGTTAAACCAAGCACCTTGAGATACTTACCTTCAAAACCTCTGTAAAAATATTGCTAAGTGAACTTAGAAGAATGACAACAATAAAGACCGATTGAACACAACAATGGTCACTTAGCATTTCTCCTCTTTGGTAGAAGGGTCTTGTTTATTGCTACACATGAACTGTGGCTAAGCTATGAACTTTGGGTCAGGGAAGCATGAATGGATCAGTATGGAAGGTCCTTGAAACGTAC
Organism: Furcifer pardalis; assembly: GCA_030440675.1. Lineage (NCBI taxonomy): Eukaryota > Metazoa > Chordata > Lepidosauria > Squamata > Chamaeleonidae > Furcifer > Furcifer pardalis. The sequence goes on from CP126890.1 coordinate 247,498,592, forward strand.
ATTATTTGCTTTCTTTAATGTCAGCATCACCCGAGAAAAATATGTATAGTTTTCAGTGGTGGGATTTTAAAAATAACTACCTACTCTGTGGGTGTGGTATGGTGGGCGTGGCCAAGGGGAAAGCCCTGCATTGCACCCAAATTAGGACTACTTTATTTCAAAACTTGGGTAGGCCAGAATTTCTGCTACTGGTTCTGGCGAATTGGCTGAAGCCCACCACGGATAGTTTTTGAAATAAATCTATGCAAGAACTGAGTTAGAGAGCAGACCACAGAACATTCCCAATGAGGCCTCGATGCTCATAGATTTGACAACTGTAAAAGTCCACAGAGGCAACTGTGTGGAACCTTTTTTAAGCCTGAAAATTAAATGAAGTTCTTTGGGGAACCAGAGGGAGGAAAGGTTGGAAATCGCCCTCTCGTTGCATATTTTAACTTAAGATTCTTCTTGCCAATAACTTTCGGGCTTAGTGAGCCTAAAAGGTATAGTTGTGTTTGCATCACAGTCGATTAAGATTCACTAGTAAGGTGGCTGTGTCACAAAGTCTTTTACATTAAAAAATGAAAATGCTTAAAAATGGCCTCCTTCAATTTCTTCTTACTCAATCACTGATTTCTATGGAGATGAGAGAGCAAGAAGGAAAGAGCTATGCGGATAGAAAACAGTACTGAAGGAAGCATAAAAATTAATTACTTGTCTTTATAAGAAAAGAAGCAAAAGAACAATGCAGATGCAGAACTAGGGCAAGAGAAACATTTCAAGAGCCAGAAAATATTATATGTGAAGTCGTTAGATCATTAGGAAAGCTGAACGCAGAAGAATAGATGCCTTTGAGATGTGGTGCTGGAGGAGAGTTTTGAGAGTCCCCTGGACAGCGAGGAGAACAAATGGGTCAATCTTAGAAGAAATCAACCCTGACTACTCCCTTGAAGGTAAAATAGTAAAGATGAAGTTAAAGTACTTTGGACATCAAATGAGAAGAGAGGATTCACTTGAGAAAGTCTTGAGGCTGGGAAAGGTGGAGGGCAAAAGAAAAAGGGGTCAGCCAAAGATGAGATGGCCAGATGGTATTGTAGACACAATGGGCACAAAGCTGAGCAAGTTGAGGAGGATGGTGGAGGACAGAAGTGCCTGGCGGACAGTGGTCCATGGGATCGCAAAGGGTTGGAATCGACTGTGAGACTGAACAACAACAAAACCTTTTTGTGCTGTGCACCTAACCACGCCCCTGGACAGCTGAGCGGGCTGGACCATGCCCTGCAGAAGTAAATGCACCCTCTTCCACTTCTGCAACAGCTGCGGGCACATTTACAGCTGACGTAACCATGTTTACGCATGCACGGATGCATTTTACAGCTGTTGTAAATGCTTCCACTTCCAGGGGGCAGCAACGAGCCACATGAAATGATGCTGTGGAGTGTGTCTGGGCCATAGGTTGGGAACCCCATACCCTACATTGAAACAGGTTGGGAAATGAGCAAATTCTATCAAAATGAGGGCAGACAGTGAACAAGGAGGAAACCAGAGACAAAGAGGTAGAGACAATCCCTGCCGCCTTGTGCTTGGCCACAAAGGAACTGACATCATATTGCTCTTTTACCCGGAGTGGTGAGTTGAGTCAAAGTGACTGACAGGTGGAGTAAGTTGAGAAAGTGGTTGAGAATAACTGGATGGATCAAGCACAGGAAGGGTAGTTAAAATGCCAAGATCCCCCAACTGCCTTTCTGAAAAGGCTCTTTGATATTCTGCATTTGAATAAAGGTAAAGGTTTCCCTTGCTCGAAAGCCAGTTGTATCCGACTCTAGGGGTAAGAATAAATTCTGCTCAAATATGAAGACACTGTTTAATTTGCTCCCTAGCTTAGATTTGCAAACATCTTAACTGATATAATCAAATTCTTAAGAAAAGTCAACTCAGTGGTGAGCACTGGTGACAAAACAGCCAACATCTGAAAGAAAACAATGACCCATGCTCTTAAATTAAGTACCCAAATGATGAGCTTACTAAGTTGAGATATATCCACCCAAATGCATTTCTTAACTCTAATAAAATATTTTTTTAAATGATTTAGAGATCATGATCAAGAAGCCCTTGAAATGTTCCTTCAAAAAGGTTTCAGTAAGATAATTTATCAAATCTACACTACCTCTGCTTGCTGCAGGGAAAGGATTTGCAAACTTTTCCACATATTCAGCTTCTGCATGCTGTCCTTTTCCTCTGAAAATGATCTGCACAGCACCCTAGGTAGAAAACAAAAATGTGAATTTACTAACATTAATCTTTTTGAAGTCCTTCAGAATATTTATAAGCCAAGAGAAAAAGGAGATACAGTCAAACCTCGGATCACATTATGACTTGGTTCCACAAATCATGACGTTATCCAATTTTTAGCGTCTGATGCATGCATCAAACTGCTTTTTAAAAAAGCTGACTTCAGGGACAAACCGCACAGTTTGTCCCTGAAGTCATCGCTGTGTTTGGGGGGTGGATTGGACCCAATCCACCACCCCCGCAGCGATAGATTGCTGGTGTGTGTGTGGATTGGGTAGATGTTCTACCCAATCCACACACCCTCCCAGACAATTGCCTCAGATAACGCTAAAGAATCGTTATCCAATGCAAGTTTTTTTCCTAAAAACTTGCATCGTTATCTGATTCTAGCGTTATCCAATGCAATTGTTATCTGAGGTATTACGGTACGTTATAAAGAACAACTGAGAGGGTGGAAGCTTTTCGAGGACTGTGTCTGCCATTACCTTGGGACCCATCACTGCTACCTCTCCCGTTGGCCAAGCATAATTAGCATCTCCTCTTATATGCTTTGAACTCATCACATCATAGGCTCCACCATAAGCCTGAAACAAAAGATAAAGAATTAATGTAATGTATTTTTAATTATCAATTAATTTTTCATTATATTCAGTCTGTGTTTGTAATGAATGATAGTTAAGACACCATCCCCAGTTGAGGTTTTGTTAGTGTAAGGGGGGAGGGAGTGTGTCCTAATGAGGTTTCATACAGGTGCAGAAACTGCCATATATATGATTCACAGAGACCACCAAAAAAGAAGATAGTTTGATTTAATAAAGGAATCTTCGATCTTGAGCTTGTAAGAGGTAAGCAGGATTTAATAGCAGAACCTTTCAGAGACCATTAATTTATAGCAGGAGTTCTCAACCTTTTTAAGCTGGGAGGCGGGTCAAGCTCCCTCAAACAGTCTCGGGGGCTGGACGGTCATTTTGCCCTTTCTCCACCACATGGCACCTCCTGGTATAGTGGAGGCGATGGGGGGGGGGGCACATGAAATGGTGCCACAGGCCGGATCAGGCTTACGGGCCGCAGGTTTTTATTATTATTATTATTTATTATTAGTTCAAATTTATATTGCCGCCCACTCTCCGTAGCGACTCAGGGTGGCTTACAGACAATACATTACATTACAATACAGTATGTTGGGGTGGGCACAGGGGGAGGGGTGGCAAGGTCCTCATCCTGCCCTGGCTTCTTCCCCTGGCAGTTGGTATAGGCACAGGGGGAGGGGTGGCAAGGTGCTCAAGGTTGAGAATCCCTGATTTATAGAGTTGCTATAAATTGAAAATGCCTTGATGGCAAATTATATACAGTTATAAAACTAATATAAGGTCAATATGAGGACTAGACAAATTATGTCATTCCACAGATTAGGATGTGTGTGGAGACAAGTAAAAAAGCTCAGTAAAGGAGTTAAAGAAATACAAGGAACTAAACAACTTATTCTGCAACGAAGGATTCCTAGGGTTCCAATAGCAGCTACATTACTTTGTCCATGACCAAAGTTCCATTCTTAAATTTTCCATAGAGACTTTATGACCACAGTGTGTGTGTGTGAGAGAGAGAGAGATCAAAACCTCACATAATCAGATTTTGACATTTCAGATGAAAAGTGATATGAGTTCTGATACTGCAGAGATGTTTATTTTCTTATTGATATTTTTCTCCACTTCTGTGCATTTTTTACCACTTTTAGGTCAAGTGATAATAAAACAACAATGAAATGAAAACCAGAATGGCATATGTGCATAGATAATCTGTCTCTTACTGGAGGACGATAACCTCTATATCAGTGGTGGCGAACCTATGGCACGCATGCCAGAGGTGACACTCGGAGCCCTCTCTGTGGGCACTCGCACTATCACCCCAGCACAGAGTTTGCCCCACCCCTCTGCTCAGCAGTCCAATGGGAAGGTTTTCTCCCTCCTCCCAGCACAGAATGTGCCCCACCCCTCAGTGGCCTGTTGAGTTTGGGCACCCATTCTCTGAAAGGTTGTATTGTATATTTCGACTTATATGCCGCTCCATTCGCACAGCGACTCTGGGCGGCTCACAGAGGAAACAGTTACAATTAGATAGCAAATTACATAGCATAAAAGCAATTACAAATATCACATAGCATATTATAAATATCAGATAGCAGGAATAACATCACAAAACATATCAAAATACATCCCAGAAAATCTCCCGTAACAATTAACAATTACAAATTACAGAACATCAGGAAAACCTAAGAAATACATCAGAGATTACATCAGGTTCACCATCATTGCTCTGTATCCTACTTAGTTTTAGGAAAATCCTGACAGGCTGGGAGACAAAGATAATTATGACTTAGTGTGATTATATTGCATTTTTTCCAGTTGCACAGCCAATTAATAGCTAGTCGATTGCTGGATAGGTTCCCAGGTGTCAACCTCAGACTGCTTTGATATTAAACCTTTCTCAATAACACTACAAATGGTCTGATTCTGAGTCTTCCTTAAAATGGGTGCCCAAACTTTTCAAGCTTCAGGCTGGTCACGTGGTTCAGGGATCTGGTCACTATGGCCCGGGGACCGGATGCGGCCCCTGATACCAATTCATCCGGCCCGTGAAGCCCTCATCGCTCCTGAAACTGAAATAACATGTGCCCATACGGGCACATTTTACTTCAGCTTCCAGGAGCGACAAGGGCTTCACGGGCCGGATGAATTGGTATCGGGGGCTGCATCTGGCTCCCCGGGCCGTAGTTTGGGCACCCCTGCCTTAAAGCATGTAGCTATTAGTTAGGTGCTCTAGAGAAAGCTGGTACCCTCCTTTTAAAGTACCGTATGCTGATATATTCGTGGAACATTTTTCTTTGCTATAACATCACTGGGCACAGATCACAGTATAACTTGGAAGTAATTACAGTACTTGAAAAATGTGGTGCTTGCTTCATACAACCATCAAAATTGCAGAAATAAGGCAGAGAATGTAAAAACACCTCCATATAAATTTTATAAACAGAAAAAAGAAGAGCAGCCAGAACTTTGAAACACAGGTGCTGACTAGCACAAGCCTCTAATGCAGGGCAGCCAGTAGCTATAAAATAACACTTTACTTTACCTTCCTTGTGATAACAGTAATTTTTGGGACAGTTGCTTCTGCAAAAGCAAAGAGTAACTTGGAACCATGCCGTATAATTCCACCATACTCTTGGGCTGTACCTGAAAGAAGGAAACACCCCCCAAAAAAACAGTGTTACAAGGCATTCATTACTTGAAGTAATAGTATACAGTGGTACTTTGCTTAAAGAGCATGATGTGTTCCACAGGATTGCTCTTTAAGCGAGTTGCTCTTTAAGCAAAACACTTGGAAAAAGCACTGCTGCTGCCATGGCAAGTGGCCAATCGTGACTTCTGGCAGGGGGGCTGCAAACCCGATGTAGTTATTAAGTGAGTTTTTGGTTGTTCTACGAGGCAACCATTCAGAGAAAATTCTCTTTAAGAGATTTAGTCTCTATGTGGGGCGCTCTTTATGCAAGGTTTTACTGTACATAATTAGAAAACTCCAACACTAATTCTGATATCTATTGAAGTCTTAGGTATCATTATTAATATAATAGTGTTTATGGAATATCTGGATGCTGGAAGTTTGAAACCCAAACATACCTTGTGATTAATATTTGTGTGGGTATGTTTTTGAATGTTTATGTTCACCCAAGTATAAGTCAAGTCCCGTTTTTGGACCTCATTTTGGGAGCTAAAAAACTCGACTTACACTCGAGTATATACGGTACATATTTTTAGCTTCATTATTTTATAGCCCCACTAAAATCTAAATATGACTATAATAGAGAAATGTTTTGAAAATAAACAGCTAACTTTGGCACTGAATAATGAATGGGTTTGCTTCTTGACTTTGTACGTAAAGTCAACATCTTCTTCCTTATGCACAAAACAGCATTTACTTGAAAGAGCAAAGTTTAATGGCCTCCAATCAACTAATTCCACCACTATAAACAAGGAAGAAACAGAAGGACACACCTGGTAAAAATCCTGGCACATCTACAAATGTTATTAGAGGGATGTTGAAGGCATCACAAAAACGAACAAAACGGGCTCCTTTCACAGAGGAGTTTATGTCCAAACAGCCTGGATTTTAGAAAATGGAGGCAAAACTATTAAAATGTTTTCCTGACTGTTACAAATACCATTTAAAATTAATCAATCTCAGACATGCAGTTTGGCATTTTGCACTATATCCTCCAACCTCTACAAAATATCCAGTAGAATATCAACATTTGCTCCTGTATGAGATGTGACTACATTTCACCTTTGCAAGTTTGGTTGTTTTAACTTGTTTATGAATATCCTTTATTATAAACAATATTTTAAATAAATACATTGTTTGCACATAATGCAGACACACAGAATCTTTTTTTAATTTTTTTAATTGATCTTTAAAACAAGAAACACAAACAAAAAATTACAAAAAAAATACCACATACACATATCAAAAAGACATACAACAGATAACTAATTTCACCCTCATCCAACCCTTCACCTCCCATCTTTCCATATTAACGCAACATAAATCCCTACCACCCACCCTAAACCTTTCACCATTCTATCATCTCCCCCCCCCCATCCTTCCATTGAAGAACCGCCTCCGAGTGTCGAAGAGGGGGGGGGGAGACCGGGACTAGGCGAATTCATATCAATATTTGAAAGTATCAAATAAATCAACTTGCTCAAAGCTATACAGTTATTCCTTGTTCTTCCTTCCTTCTGCTTATGGCTGTCTACCCCTATTCTTTTTATTTCTATTCTATATTTTCAACCCTTATTCCCCTTTAGCTTTCTTTAACAAAAATTCTTTATATTTCAATAATATTTTTATAAATATCCTACAACTTGTAAGACACTGGGAACAGCTAACTCTTCCTAACAATTCAGGTGTTACATTGACTTAATATTTCCTTCCATCTGTAATATCCTAAACTTCATTTTCATATTTCCAAACATACCCTTAAGCAAACCCTTTTTCATATTTCCCTTTACCTCTGCTACTATTGTATTTTTATTATAATTCATCCCCATCTTCAGCTCCTTCATCTTTTCAATACTTTATATTTCTCTCTCATATTTATTCTAAACTACTCTCTTTTATCATTTTTGTCAGCACCTTATTTAATTCCTACCAACTCCATTGCCCATTTTTTATAGAGATTATCATACTTCCCCATTCTAATCAGTTATCTATCCGATTCTATACTCTATTAATATATATACCTATATAAGGTTTCCATAACTATGTTACACTGTACTTCTTTTATTCCAGAAAATCAAAATCAAAATCAAAATTCTTTTAATCCACAAGAGAATCATGTCAAATTTTATTTCTTTAAAATTTATTCACTATTATTGCAGTTATTTCCTATATTTGAAGATTTCTCTTTAATTTCCTTCCATTCTTCCTTTTTCATTAATATTACATGATTTTAACATATCCATGTAATCAGTTTATTCTCTTATCACTACTGTTTTCCATATCCAAAAGAATCTCAACTGTTAGAATTGTTACCTATTTTAATTCACCACCTTATCTTATAACAATTTAGTATTTAGTTTATTGTCCTTCCTCCACACTCTTTCTCTTTTTGATAAATCCTAGTAAATATCCAAGTATTCAGCCTCCAACTTTTTCACCTATATACCTTTTTTATTTCCTTAATTATATAAGTAATACATCAACACACTCAATGAGGAAAATCTAGGCTTTGACCCTACACCCCCTTACCCATAAATATTTTACATCCCATAATTTACCATCTTTATGTTTCTATTTCTTTCTTTCTTTCCCTTTCTCCTTTTTAACATATGATAACAACTCATTAATTCTTTCCCAAAATTAATATTCCTTTAAATTAAGTTTTCTTTACACACATAAATCAACCACTTCATATTGCTTTGGGAATTACGTCCATCGGTTAACTAATAATAATTTTTTCCCATAACTATATTACTCTATGCTTCTTTTCATTCAGAAAAACAAAAATCAAAATCAAAATTCTTTTGGTCCACGAGAGAAATCGTGTCACTTTTACTTTTTAAAAATTTATTTGCTAATACTGCAATTATTGCCTATATTTGACAATTTCTCTTTGATTTCCCTCCATTCTTTTGATCCTTTTTCAATAATATTACATGATTCCAGTGTATCCATGTAGTCAGTTTGTTCTCTTATCATCACTACTTTCCCTGTCCAAAAGAATCTCAACTGCTAGAATTGTTGCCAATTATAATTCACTCCCTTGTCTCTTAATAGTTTTGTAATTGGTTTAATTTCCTTCCTCCACAATCTTTCTCTTTTTGATAAATCCTGGTAGATATCCAATTGTTCACCCTCCTTCTTTCTTTCTTTCCCTTTCTCCTTTTTAACATATGATAACAACTCATTAATTCTTTTCCAAAATTAATATTCCTTTAAATTAAGTTTTCTTTTCACACATAAATCAAACACTTCATATTGCTTTGGGAATTACGTCCATCGGTTAACTATTAATAATTTTTTCCCATAACTATATTACTCTATACTTCTTTTCATTCAGAAAAACAAAAATCAAAATCAGAATTCTTTTGGTCCACGAGAGAAATCGTGTCAATTTTACTTTTTTAAAATTTATTTGCTAATACTGCAATTATTGCCTGTATTTGACAGTTTCTCTTTGATTTCCCTCCATTCTTTTGATCCTTTTTCAATAATATTACATGATTCCAATGTATCCATATAGTCAGTTTGTTCTCTTATCATCACTACTTTCCCTGTCCAAAAGAATCTCAACTGTTGGAATTGTTGCCAATTATAATTCACCCCCTTGTCTCTTAATAGTTTTGTAATTGGTTTAATTTCCTTCCTCCACAATCTTTCTCTTTTTGATAAATCCTGGTAAATATCCAATTGTTCACCCTCCAACTTTGGCACCTGTGTACCTTTTATCCTTAAATAAGCCAACAACTTTAGTTTGCTTTCCAAACTTACAAATTTTACCAAAACATATCTTTTAAATGTCCCATTTCTTTTCTTTCCCAGTCTGTACACTGCTGATATATCTTCTTGAGTAAAATTTCTCCCCATCTTCAGTTCATTCAACCATTTGATGATTCTTTCCTTTAATCTGTCAAATTTAAGTTCTGGAATATTCTTTATCAATAAATTCCTCTTTTTTGCCTCTACTTCCAACTTGTAAAGCCTCTTTTCTTGTCTATCACTTCTTTCATCTCCTTTTTTTCCTTTTCCTTGAATAATTTCAATTGATTCCTCCACAGATATTAACCTTTCCTCTGTTGCAGCAAGTTTTCCATTTGTTACTGACTTTAAATTTACCAGTCCATCCCTTAAATCCTGTTGTTCTTTCATAAAATCTTTCGTTTGTTGTTTAATATTTTTGACCTCTTCTTCTATAGATTTTGATTTTAGTTCTAATAACGCAAATTTGTCATTTATTGTTTTCATAAAATCTTCCAACAAATTCCTCAGATCTTGTTGTTTTTTCATGATATCACTCATTTCTTGCTTCCTTATCTCATTCATTTTATCCAATTTTCTCTCTATTTTATCCCAATTGTCCATTTGTTTTCCCATTGCATCCAAGCATTGTTCTTCTTCTTTTAGTTTTATTAATTTCAAATTTTCTGCCTCTGTTTTCTTCTGTTCTGTTTCTTTTTCATCTTCTAATTGTATCAATTCCTGTTTATCCGTTGTAGCAACTATTATTTCTTCCTCCCCTTTGAATATACTATTCGTTTGTTTCCTCACTTCCTCCCAGAAGGATATAATTTGCTTATATTCACTAGTGTCTTTAATGCTTATATAGTTCATTATTGCTTACCAAATTTTCCACTACTATATGTTAAATTCAAGTTGTCATTCTCCACTGTTACCCTTTAATAATCAGTCTCATACCAAGTCATTCTTGGTCATACATTTTAAACTCCCTTCCACTTGTATCTTCAAAAAAGAAAAAAAGAACTTGTCCTTTAAATAATTCACTCCCAACTTTCTCTCGGACTCTGCACCAAGTAATTAACAGTGTTATCTTTAACCAAGTAAATCTCTTTAGTTGCCGGTCTTTAAATAAACATCATAGTCAACAACTTTTCTTGCTCTTTGAGTATACTTTATCTCCAACTTCCCCTTCCAGATGTGTCACCGGTAATCTCTATCAGCTGCAATAATCAGTCTCTCATGGCAATTCACACCAAATCTCTTAATAGTAATCCACCATTTTTTCTTCTCTCCTTTTATCAAATCTTAAGTCCAACGCATTCCAAGCAAACCAAAGGTATTCAAAACATTCAGAGTTTCAAAGTTTCACTTTCAAAGTAGATTAGAGGCATTCAAAGTTTCAAAACTGTTCTCACCTCATGCTTGTCTCTTAATACTTTTCTCCATGGCTTCAGGAGTGGGAGATTAAATATGTTATCTTTCCTTTAGTCTAATCAATCAAACATCCTTCCAGTTGCTGAGCCTTAAACAAACATTGTAATCCAAAACGTAGAAGCATTGTGAGATTTACAAGGGTATCTTATAAAGAGTTCACCAGCTTAAACATTCCATCCATTTCTTGCCTTTTTACATGTGAGCCTGTCTTATTCATTATCTTCGTCTACGGCGTCTTTCAGCTTTTTCACTTCTCATCACTGTCCTGAGTTCTCATTCCCTCTGAAACTTTTCACCATCATCACTCCCGACATCTCTCAACTGTCATTTTCTCTGATTTATCGCTGAAAGCCTCCTTTTTTCACCTTTTCCAAAACATTCATCAGGCAGCCTGTTTAAAGTGTGTATTACTCCTTCGCCATTTTGTCCCTTTATTATAAACAATATTTTAAATAAATACATTGTTTGCACATAATGCAGACACACAGAATCTTTATCAGGGTGGACCACTGTCTACTGACATCATCATTTCCCTGGGACAACTATATCCACACCTTCCCCAACCAAGGAGAATATGACACTAAGGAAACCTGTTTGAGCTGCACAACTCAAAAAGCAAAGAGTGGTATCTTTTAGTCAGTAGAAGACTTTTCTTCTGGCTATTTCCAAAAAATGGAGCTAGGAATCAAGAGTAAAAACCGAGATTCTTTCCACCTTGGAAAAGGAGAGGCTGTGAGGAGGAAAACTCCACAGGCTGGAGTTGAAGCTTGTGGGTCCCCTTTCCTAATTTAATGGAACTTAAAATTGATGAAGAATGTGTAGTTCTTTGGTTGTTGGTGGACTAAATTTCCCAAATGGTCCAGTCAACAAAGCCACAGCTGAGGATGGGAAATGCCATGCAATATGATGTTGAGACCACACATTCCTAAACATGCAGCAAGTGAAAAATATATCAATCCAGTAATAGCAACCCAGAGGTTGAATTCTATTTCCTCCCCTCCAACTTTCAAATGCAACTGACTGCAGAAGAGCCCACTAATTGGTCTTTAAAGACAAAACAGTTAAACATAAATTTCAAAGGATTTATGTTGGCAGCCATGGCCAATTCCAACTACCTGAGGTGAGATAACCAGTGGTGGGCAGCCAAAAAATTTACTACCAGACTGTGGGTGGAACCAACATTGTGGGTGGAGCCAACGTCATGACATCATGGGTGGTGCCAATGATGTGGGCAGAGCCAATGTAAAAAAACCCATAAAAATAAGTACACATAAAAATACAAATTAAATAGATATAAAAATGCACATAAAATACACATTAAAATAAATAAAGTTGTACCTCGCTTAAAGAGCATAATGCGTTCCACAGGATTGCTCTTTAAGCGAGTTTGCTCTTTAAGCGAAACACCATTGTAAGTGACCAATTGTGGGGAGGGTTTGCGAACTCCGATTTATTTGTTAAGTGAGTTTTTGGTTGGTTTTATTTGTTAAGCGAAGCGACCATTCAGAGAAAAATCTGCTCTTTAAGCGAGGCACTCTTTATGCGAGGTTTGACTGTACACATTAAATAGACATAAAAACACATTAAAATACAAATTAAATAAACATAAAACACATAAAAATACACATTAAAAATAAATACACATTAAAATACACCCACCCACCCCACACCCAAAGGTGAGTCACCCTGGGGAGCAGGCTATAGGGAGCTTCAGGCTAGCAGTTTCTCTTCCTCCTCCCCGCTTGGGAGGGCAGCAAGGAGGCTGCGCATGTGTGCCAAGCGTTGTAGGTGCACATGCACACCAAGCGCTTGGCATGCATGCGCGGTGGGAGAACCAGTGAAAAGGTAAGCCCCTGAGGTGGTTTCCCCCCCCCCAAAAAAAAAAAGCCACTACCGGTTCTCCGAGACACCGGGAAAAGATGCTACCGGTTCTGGTGGACTGGTGTGAACCTGTTCCTACCCATCACTGGAGATAACCCAACCTTGGCCTTGATTTGATTTGATTTCATAGTAGTGCAAATAGTAGTGTTTCATTGTTATAGAAAGACTTGTAACACCTTCAGCTGACCATAGTAATCAACATAAAATATGTTCTATACAGGAGTGTAATTCTCCATAATTATATATTACCTTTCTAAAAACAATTACACTGTTACAATTGTACAATGATCCAATAATTCCTGTACTTAACAGGAAGGGAGATAGCAGGAAAATAATTCATAACCTCATTTCTCAGGCTTTTAGCCATGCCATAATTTCTCAGGGAAAATCAATGGATTCTAAATATTTATACAGAAAGCTATGCTAAATACATGAATAAAGAAGCAGATCTAATTTCATGGTTCTTTCGAAGCAAAATACTTATAAAATATAAGCACCAATGAATACCAACCCTGAATCATAAGAACAAAAGACAAAATAGAAGCAACCACTACCCTAAGGGCAGAATAACAAGTTGTTTTATTGGGGGGTGGGGGGACACTCATCTGTTTCAACTATGATCATATAAGACAGGGGTGCCCAAACTTCTCAGGCTACGGGCCGGTCATGTGGTTCAAGGAGTTGGTCACTACGGCCCCGGGGCTTGATGTACTCTGGATGCCAATTCATCCAGCCTGCAAACCCCTTGTTGTTCCTGGAAGCGGAAGTAAAACGCGCCCATATGGACACATTTTACTTCCACTTGCAAGAGTGACAAGGGTTTTGCGGGCCGGATGAATAGGCATCCAGAGTGCATCTGGCCCCTGGGCCATAGTTTGGGCACTCCTGATATAAGAAGTTAATAAGCAGGAAAATTCATAAACTAATTTCTCAGGCTTATATATTCCCAGCTGCTCCCCTGCCCTACTTTTTACCTGATGCTACTTCAGGCTGGTTGCCAACTATTCCAACAGTTCTTCCATTCATTCTAGCAAATCCAACTATGAGGTTTTGGGCATAAGAAGGCATGATCTCAAAGAATTCTCCCTCGTCAACAATCTGTATGAATTGGAAAGAAACATTTTATTGCATTAGGGATAAAATATATAATCCCTTTTGTAGACATCTATGTCTGACAAAGGAGATTTCAGACAGGTAAGAGAGGAGGGTATTAAAAATCATTTTCAACACTCTCCTTTAAGTCTTTTTTTTTCTGAACAGATACTATATCCAAAAATGAAACAAGATCCATTTAAAATTCCTGACAATTACTATCTTAGTTTATTATTGCTTAATAACTTAACTCAGCTATACTCTATATCTAATTACTGCCCCAGAGGCTGCATTAATCTCTTTTGCTTTTATTTCTGCAAATACCAGAAGTCAGGGAAAGATGGAAGATTAGCAATTCAGACATTACTGCATACTAAAACTGTGGGATTATTGCACATTTTGTGTCAAAGGATTAGTAATCATTTTGGGAGAGTGGAGAGGACCAGTATTGATGAAGTTGCTACCCTTTATCAAGATGGATTCAAGTGGGATTTAATCCACTTGGGGACCATCACCCTTCCCTTTGGACTTCAGCACACGTTAGTCCTCAAGGTTGTCAGGTTAGTTAACTGCCGCCTAACACTCAGCGTTGAGTCACTGGCAGTATGGTCTACTCTACAATAAAACCCCGATTTATGTAAAAAGTCTGTTCCATTGCTTCTTACGTAAATAGGGATTTTCCGTAAATCGATGCATCCCCATAGGGAAATTGGTTTTCAATGCATCCCTATGGGGAAAATATCACTTTGCTCCCCTAGTGGCCATCTCTAGTAATGACAGGCAATTTCCCATACATGCACTTTTTAACCTCTTCTCCAAGGTGCATTCACAACTACAGTAAGGCACGTCCCGGAGAAACCTTACACGAACAGCAGGAGTGGATATTCCCCCAGCACTCTCCCAGTCCCGGCAGAAGCAGGGGTAGACTGCAGAAAACTGTCACTATTGTCACCACTGCCTCCACCACCACCACAATAACTGATGTCTTGCATCTTTGATACTTTGATGCAGTGGGGGGTGGGGTGGCGCAGGGTGGAATTTTAGATTTTAAAATGGTGCCACCACCATTTTAAAATCTAAACACACCAGGAAACCCCTTATGTAACTTGGTTTTTTTCATAAATCTGGAGATTATTTATTTATTTATTTATAATTTGTATCGCCACCCAACTCCGAAGACTCGGCAGCTCACAGAAACGGAAAACATCAAGTCTAAAAGCAATAAAACCCATTAAAAACTACTGACAAATAATTAAAAGATAAAAAAATTAAAAGAGAGAGGGAGTGTTCTACTAAGTTAGTCGGCAGGCCAGGGTCACCACATCGCTCGTGCCCCACACCTGCCCTGTCAGCCATGTATTTAGCCCTTTCCTAAAGGGCAGCAACTCTGTAGACACCGCTCACTTGGCAGGAGGTTCCATAGGGCCAGAGCAAACACTGAGAAGGCCCTCTTTCTTGTGCTAAAGAGACGCATCTCTCTAGCAGATGGAACAATTAGAGAGCCTCTCTGGTCCACTCTGGTGGGACGGACAGATGTTCCTGGAGTGACACGGTATCTTAAGTATCCTGGCCCACTACCATGTAGGGCTTTAAAGGTAATTACCAGCACCTTGAATTGCACCCAGAGGCACACTGGCAACCAGTGCAGCTCCTGAAGCAGTGGTGAGGCACGGGCATAACGCCCGCACCCCAACACCACCCGAGCAGCCGCATTCTCAACCCATTGCAGCTTCTGAGTGATTTTCTCCATCAGATAATCAGCAAAAACCTCAGCAGATCCCTGCCAATCAGGGCCCGACCCCCCTCTACAGAGGAGGGACCTAGTCACCCGGAACAGGGTCGCTGGGTGATTATCCACAGAGGCAATAAGGGTGGTGAAATATTGACCTTTATGCTAAAAAAAACCCTTATGTAAGTCAAGTTTTACATAAGTAGAGGCATACATAAATCGGGATTTTATTGTATTACCATAGCAGGATAACCTGGCCAGACAAGCCAAGTGAGTCTATGGTGTATCTTCCTAAGGCAGCAGTGTATGCCTTCTGTTCACATTAAAGGCTTTCTTACATGCCTTGTGTTGGTTTTCTTGTCTCCAGTTACATCAGGAATAAATGCATAGATAACAGTGACTGTATCATTCAGAATAAACATGAAAATATGGTCCCCACACTGAGCCAATGAACCTTTTCTTAGTACAGTGGCTTTCTAGCTTACTTCGGTTTAAAATACATTGTATGTAGCAGTGCTAAAGATATAACTGAAAAGCTTAGATCAGTGGTTCCCAACAAGGGGTACACAGCCCACAGGTGGACTTCAATTCCCAGAAGCCTAAGTCAGTACATTGGCTGATCAGTGCTTTGGAGAAATGACTTAGGCTTCTGGGAATTGAAGTCCAAACACCAGCATTTGGGAAACACTGGCTTAGATGTAAAGCATCACATGAAGAAGTAATTGGTAAAACATAATTGCACAGCCAATAAATGTTTTAAAGTTTCCTTCCACCATCCCAAGGCTCCCCAAAGGCTTCTCAAAGGTAAGGGAGCCTTGGAACCAAAAAAAAAAAATAGGATAGGAAGCTAATTAAGTATAAATTAAATATTTTGAGTGCCTGATCCAGGTTATACCAATGCCAAGTTACACAATAGGATTTTGCCCTGTATTTCTTGAAGTGTAGCAGCATCACAGATTGAGAACTGAGAGTGGTTTAGAAGCAGCACTCTCTTAATAGTGAGAACAAAAGCCAAGAAACATCTCCTCTGAATCTTCAAGTTGTATTACTTTTACCACTGTTAAATTTCTAATTAGCAATACCTTAGCTGCCTGAAAACATGCAAGGAAAATAATTTATTTAGATTTTGTAGCAATTCTTGGAAGCAATTAAGATCACGTGTGTAAATGCCATGTGTGTAAATGCTACAAAAGTTATTAGTTATTAATTATTACCAAACTGTAATAAAATTAAAACACAAAGCTTACCGAACGGACAATATCCACCATGTCATAAGCTTTAGTAGAGTCCTCTGGGACAATGGTATCCAATTCAGGAACCAATCGATTGCTTTGAAAACCAGGAACAGCAAAAAGAGACATATTTGTATGAGAATATTACTCATGTAAGTCACAACCTTAACCCAAGAGAACCTGAATATTTTATACAAAGATGTTTCAGCCTGCGGATGGAATATTGGGAATATCTTTCACTTTTTGTAACACTTCAAAACTCATATTCCAGAAGGACCCCTTCCCCCTTCCTTCTTCTGCCACTGAAAACAAGTCAACTAATACCAACAAGGTGATAGAGGAAAGGCAAGGACCAACGGTGCAACTAAGTATAAAGGCACCTTCCTGTGCTCTTACTCTACAGATAGAAAAGCATAAAATTCCTACCATTCTAATCTGGAAGGGACATCAATGGAAATTTTAATTGTGAAGCTATCTAAGAATAAATAAGCTACCCACAAGAACAGGAAAAAATGATGAATGGTGAATATCATTTCAAATTGACTGTCCTCTTTCTGATATGAAAGTCTAACAAATCCTAATTCTCTCTAGGCCAGTGATTCCCAATGTGGGGCCCAGGTCCCGCAGGGGGACTTCGGTTACCAGAACCCTAAGTCAGTACATTGGCTGATCAGAGCTTTGGGGAACTGACTTAGGCTTCTGGGAATTGAATTCCAAAGACCAAAGGTTAGGTTCCCAAATGCTGGTTTTTGGACTTCAATTCCCAGAAGCCTAAGTCATTTCCCCAAAGCACTGATCAGCCAATGTACTGACTTAGGCTTCTGGGAATTGAAGTCCCCCTGTGGGCTGTGTACCCCTTGTTGGGAACCACTGATCTAGATGAACTCTGAGATATACTTTGATGCTTCCATTTTTTGTATTTGTGTTTTGGAAATACACTGCCTACTTACCTAGGATCCTGGCATTCTCTCACTGGAGCTGGATCTTTGTTACTAAGAGGCAAGTAATTAAAAAACTCTCTGAGATTAAGCAAGGCATCTATATCATTCTCAAAAGCACAGTGTGCAACCCCTGTAAGGGAAAAAACATACATAGCTGACTTTGCAAGGACTCCTCTAAACAATCACAATACAGCCATCAACTACGTGACTAACAGAAACATCCAGAATTCCGGATTCAAATACAGTAATACCTCGGATAACGTTTACCTCGGATAACGCTAAAATCGCATAACGTTAAGTAATCTGGGGAGGAGAATTGGATTGAATATTGTTAAGGTCCTATGGGATGCTTCAGATAACAACCGCTAAAGCCTGTGCAGTTACAATGTATCTCTATGGATCCCATAGGATTTTAACATGCATCAGATAACACTAAAAATCATATAACACCAAGACTTGTGGAACCAGGTTTTAGTGTTATATGAGGTTTTACTGTATTACTGTAGTACCTATTTTTTGTATCAAAACACAGTGCACAAGGGTATCTAAGTGGTTAGAGAAAAACCACAGCCTAGAAGTCTTTGAGCAAGTTGAAGGCAGAATGGTCTGTATGGCCCCTCCTTTAAAGGCCCAGCTGTTGCTGAAGCCCATGTCCTGTGTGATGGCAAACCTTGGTACTCCAGGTGTTCTTGGACTTCAATTCCGAGAAGCCCAGTAAACCCATTCATGTGAATTCACCAAAGACTTGGGCTTCTGGGAATTAAAGTCCAAGAACACCCGGAGTGCCAAGGTTCGCCATCACTGGCCTAGCTGAACTGCCTCTTCCACAGATGTTTTCCAAAGTGTATGTCAAACTAAAACACAGAATGAACTGATTAACTGACATTAAAAAAAATAAACAAATCTCTGTTGCTGCAAGGAATATTTCTTTCTCTTACTGCCGAGACTCTATGGTTGAACTGGCAAACAGCTAAATTGCTACATTTGAATCCAGCTATTTCTGGCCATTCCAAAATTGTCTGCATATGAAAAAGGCCCTCTCCTTGCATTAACAAAAGTTTTATTTTTATTTTTCATATTCATTAGTCAATACAGTTGTGTTATATTGTGTACAAATAGGAAAAACTGCAGATACCTTTGCAATGGCAGTTCAACTGGATAGAACAGGGGTGCCCAAACTATGGCCTGGGGGCCAGATCCAGCCCCTGACACCAATTCATCCAGGCCACGAAGCCCTTGCTCCTGGAAGCAGAAATAAAATGTGCCCATACTTCCGCTTCTGGAAGCAATGAGGGCTTTGTGGGCCGGATGAACTGGCATCAGGAGCCAGATCCGGCCCATGGGCCATAGTGACCAGCCCCCTAAACCACATGACTGGCCTGCGGCCCAAAAAGTTTGGGTGCCCCTGGTCTAATTCCATGTATACCCCAAGGCTAGCTTACCTATTATAAAACTAAGTTTCTAAAAGAAGGTAATGACATTTTGCCTTGGGAGAGATGGATGAGAAGTAATACGAATCCCTCAATAGCTCTGTCAGGAAAAAACCTATTTTCTCATGCTTCACAAGGCTTGAAATTGTAGTATTCAACTAGGCCTCATAAAAATCCTTTGTCCTCTGTGTATGTCTTACAAGACTGTCACAAGACTGTCTGTTTTGTTGTATTTCTTATCTTTCTAACTAGCTGAGATCCATGTTTTGTCTATAGGTCAGAACACTGATTACACACGTGTAAAAACAACTATTGTTTTGAGAAAGTTCTTCTCCGTTACCTGATTGGCCAAGGTTAAATCACCTGACCAGGAATTCTCCATTTTGGAAGAACAGTTAGGTAGTTCGTATTTGTCTCTCCATGGATTAAGACCTGGTCTGGCTTATGGATCTGTTATTTCTCTTTTTTCCACTATGATTACCTAACGAACTGATACTGTTTTTACTGGACTGAACTCATGGTTATGACCCTCTAATCTGCGTTTTTTTATGGACTTTACTATCAATGAACCTGGAGAATAAAACAGCCGTTTCTCTCTGAAGATTGTTGTTCTTTTCTTAGCACACACACACCAACGCTACGCTAATTGAAGCCTCCTTTGTTTTGCTCTATGTTCAAACGCCCTACTGCCTGAGCATAGTAAGAGTTCCTTTTTAATCTCCTCGGTTCTCCCAGAAGTGGTGAGGCAAGGGTTAAGTTCCAGTAATGAGCATGAGGCTCAGGAACTGATAAGGAGGTGCCCTTGCGATGGGACAACCGATGCGTGATATGGTGGCAGCAGTGGTATCAGTTCTGGGCAGCTCTGTCCCAGCTCCTACCAACCTAGCAGTTCAAAAGCAAGAATTTGCAAGTAGATAAATAGGTACCACTTTGGTAACCATCATCATCATTTTTTATTTATATGCCGCCCTACTTGGTAAAACAGCATTCCATGCACTCCAGGATCTAATCATGCCTGCCACAGGACCATGGAGATGTCTGCAAACCCAGACAGCACTGGTTCTTTGGCTATAAACAGAGAAGAGCACCAACCCCTAGTCGGATATGACTGGCTTTTGAGCAAGGGCAACCTTTGTTTTTTCCTTTACGAATAATGTTGATTTAATTAGTTAAACGTTTTCATTTTAAATACTAACAATGAAGAGTTAATGTCTACAGTACTTTGTAAGAAGAATGCACACAGAAACCCACATTAATTTTAAAAATGTATCCCACTTCTCACCTGACAGTGTGGTGTGTGTCTTTGCACCCCCAAGTTGCTCCTGTGTAACATCTTCATTGGTAACTGATTTGACTACATCAGGACCAGTTACAAACAGATAGGAAGTGTCCTGGGAGGTGGGGGTGGGGTGGAGAAAATACAAATTGCAAGGTGTCAGATCTAAAAATCCAACCACACATTCTCTAACCCTCAGGAATTTGCAAACAATAGGTACTTGAAAGAGACTATAAAGAGTTCAATTTCTAATTTATTTGACTCAGCCACCAACACATCTAACTGGAATTCTCTCTATCAAGTCACTGATACTCCTAATGAAGCATCTGTATTCATAATCTTAAAAAAATCAAATAATACATAACCAAACTTTTTTTAAAAAAACCATAGACACAAACATGGTTTCAAAACTTGGAAAAGTAACTTTCAGAGCAGCCAACACAGGATTCTGAGAGTTAAAGTCCTTATGTTTTTCCATGCTCTGTACAGTCCTACTTGAAAAATCAGTGTCTTTACACCTTATATGCCTCATGAGAAATCTGTACAAGAGTCAAGAAGCAACAGTTAGGACAGAATACAGAATGACAGAGTGGTCTAGAATAGGAAAAGGAGTAAGACAAGGCTGCATTTTGTCACCCTGCCTATTCAACTTATACACAGAGCACATAATGTGGAATGCAGGGTTGGACGAATCACAAATTGGGAGAAACACCTGTGGAGGGAGGGGTGCAAAAGCCATGTTTTTTCTTTGAACTCTCTCTCTACAATATTCATTTCCTCACCCCCACCTGAGTAATTCAGACATTTAAAATTGCCACTGACTCACATTTCTGACTTCTTCCAAAGCAAACATCCATTGTAAGAGTACTGGGACAATTCCTAGCAGAACAAGGCTATCAAATCTAACAGTTTGATACAATTGCTTGATATCAATTGTACAAACATCAGCTAGGGGTGCCCAAACTATGGCCCACGGACCAGATCCAGCCCCCGACATAAATTCATCCAGTCCACACTGCCCTCATCACTCCCAGAAGCAGGAGTAAAGCGCATCTGTACGGATGAATTGTCATCCGGGTCTGGGTCTGGCCCACAGGCTGTAGTTTGGGTACCTCTGCTTTAAGCAGAGAAAATGGCAACTTAAAATCTGTCTCATTCTGTTGCAAAATAGATTGTAAGGCACATTTTACTTCCGCTTCTGGTGGGAAGAACCACGTGACCAGCCCGTGGCCCAAAAAGTTTGGACACCCCTGAACTAGACAAACCACAAATATCAGCATGGCTAACAGGGAATGATGATATCAGATGGAGAGAGGAAGCTAAAGCCATCCTCTTCTCCCTACCTACTATGATTAGTGATATTCAACTGAACTTCTCTGGATCCTGACTCAACCCAAAGTCTTAATGTCATAATCCTCTGCATAGTTATTCAGAATTAACTGTCAATGTGTTCAATGAAACCTGTTAACTAGAAATAACTTTACAGTTACAATCAAAGACAACTTATGCTATATACCTACCTTTACCATAAATGTGAAATCTGTTAAAGCAGGAGAATATACAGCACCTCCAGCACAAGGGCCCATAATAAGAGAAATCTGAGGTATTACCCCAGAACATAAAACATTTCTCTGTAAAAAGAAATAAACATGCCCTTTTATTTCAACATATCTGTCTCCCTTTCTTAGCCAAAGTTTCCCCATACAATTATTACAAAAGATTCCACATCCCTAAGGCTATGTCAAATTTTACAACAAATAATTACAGATAAATTAGAGTGAATATGCTTTAAAAATATATAATCCTACAAAAAATATATGTTCTAATGTTTTTGATTGTGCCACTGATCCAAGATCCCAAACACTAACTTGTTTAGCAAATTAAATCAATTTCTTGAAAAACCTGTGAATCAGAAACAATAAGAAAAAGGCAGTGGAAGTTAGGCAAAAACATTTTGTCAGATAACTAAATCTCCAAACCGGGATCAAATTCATGCAACACCCTCTAGATAACATCTAACATGTAAATGTATCTGTAAGAGCTGCTATCGCTTCGGAGAGGCAATGATAAACAACCTTGGTGACTCAGTGGTTAAACTGCTGTACTGAAACCAAAAGCTTTTGAGTTCGATCCTAACCAGGTCCCAAGGTTGACTCAGCCTTCCATCCTTCTGAGGTTGGTAAAATGAGTGCCCAGCATGTTGGGGGCAAAATGCTAATTAACTTGTGAACTGCCCAGAGAGCACATTAAATGCTATGGGATGGTACAGAAGTGTGATTGCTTTGCTTTTGCTTTGAAGAGCCATGCTGCATCCTTGTTGATTGATAAGTTTTTGTCATGAAGAAAACATTTTCCAATAAGCTAATCAATAAACACAGGTGCCTAGTTTCCCAGATTTATTCCCCTATTTTCTAAAGGCAAACTGTTCTGTTCTGTTTCTGTCTTAGGTAGAAAACATTTTTTCTCCTTCGTGTTGTTTGGGGATGCACACTGATGGGTTCTGCGCCTGCGCTGAATCCTGAGCGGAGCTGGAAAGCTGATTGGATAAAGAGTTTTAAATGTGGGACCGCCCACCGTGCCCAACCCCTTCTGGTGTCATTTCGCGCTCTCCTCTCAGTTTGCTTTTTTCTGCTGCGCAAGCAGGAGCCTGGAAAAAAAGCTGTGAGTTGTTTAGCTGAGATTGTCTCAGAATCTTCTAATTTTTTATACTCAAACAATTTTTCTCGGACCAGGGGACTCAATCCCTTGGTCCTCGTGTGGCTGGGGGGCTCGCCCTCAGCCGCCGGTTTTAAAAAAAACAAACCGTTTTTCTTTGCAATCTCGTGTCGGGGCCTCCCGGCCGGGATAATTTTTTTCTCTTCGGCCATCTACCTCAGTGGATGGCCTCAGCGGCAGCATTCAACCAATGTCCGTCCTGCAAGAGAAAGTTCCCTAGCTCGGACGGACACGTGCGCTGCCTCTGCTGCCTCGGGGAGAGCCATCAGGTCCAGACCTGTGAAGTGTGTAGAGGCTTCTTGAAGGCCGCGATCAAGAACCGCCAGTACCGCCTCCAAGCCTACCTCATGGAGGCCGCACTCGCCCCACCGCCTCCCCCAGCTCCACAGCAGGCTGCTGCCTCAACGTCTGCTCCTTCAACCTCCGCTCCTTCTTCATGGCCTTCGGCCTCAGAACTGTTCAAGCGGAAGAAGGAGCAGGAGAAGAGGAAGAAAGACAAAAAAGAGAAGAAGAAGCGTCGTAGCTCCTCGTCTTCTCTCCCTCCGACCCCGGGACCGGCTCACCCTTCGCCGCCACGCTCCCTAGCATCCGCCCCGGTTGCAGCTCCACCTACGCCGGGCAGGATGT
The DNA here is from genome assembly GCA_030440675.1 of Furcifer pardalis. Taxonomy (NCBI): domain Eukaryota; kingdom Metazoa; phylum Chordata; class Lepidosauria; order Squamata; family Chamaeleonidae; genus Furcifer; species Furcifer pardalis. The sequence goes on from CP126890.1 coordinate 247,522,234, forward strand.
CGGTTGATGCCCGGGACGCCGCCACGCCAGAGAGGGCCCCCAGCCCTCCGCCGCCACCGGAGACTCTTCCGCCTCCACCGCCGCGAAGATCTTCCTCTCTTCACGCCCCTTCCGTGGCTCCTGGTCCGGCTTCCGAAGTGCCGCCCCAGTTGAGCCTCATCGTCCCGTTCATCGAGGCGATGGTGCAGAAGTTGCACGCTGAGTTCCAGGGCCCCCAGCCGGCACCGTCTGAATTTGTGGAGCGCCCCCTGCCTCCCAAACCAGCCACGGAGGCACTACCGCTCCGTGAGGAGGGCCCGGCTCCGAAGAGGCAACGAGTGGAGCAGGCGCGGTCGGAGGCCTCTCTCCCTCCGTACCAGCTGCCTTTGCCGGGGAGCGACCCGAGATCCGCCAGGCCGTACTGGTCGGACTCGGACCCCGAGGCCTACCTACCACCGCCCAGCGTCTCGGAGCGGTCGGAAGGCTCCGACGACTCGTCGGACCAGGAAGAGGAGGATCAGCCACCGCCAGTTGCCGTCGACAAATCCCCGGACGACAACATCGGCTCTGTCCACGGCTCCCAGCCGGAGGACCAGAAGAGGTACACGGCTTTGATCACCCGCTTCGGATCCATGCTCAGGATCCGGGCGGAGGCTCCCCTGGACGAATGTGAGGATGTGGTCTGTGGCATGGCCGACCGGAAGGAGTTGGTCCCTGTCCGCCTAGGACTGCTCCCAAAGATCGCCAAGGCGGCCAGAGAGGTCTGGAAGAGACCGGTATCGTCACATTCGGTGTCCAACAGGGTGGACTCCATGTACAGGCTGCTGGACGACTCCAACTTCCTGCACATCCACCCGGCGCCGAACTCCCGAGTGGTTAAAGGCTCCCAACACCGGACACCGATCAGCAGCACTCCCATCCCATTGACACAGGAAGGGAAGAAGCTGGACGCACTGGGCAGGAGGTTCTACGCCAACGCCTCCTTGTCCTTCCGTGCGTCCAACTACGCAACGGCCATGGGCGGCTACCAGTGCCGACTATGGGAGCAGGCGGAGTCCTTCAAATCGCTGCTGCTGCCGGACAGATAAGCGGACTTCGAGAAGATCTGCCTGGAGGGCAGCCAGCTCGCCCTCCAACAGATCCGCCCCGGCCGCCACGTCACGGAGTCGGAGGCAAAAAACCTGGCCTCCGCCATCCAGCTCCGCCGCCACGCCTGGCTCCGCTCGGCTGACCTGCAGGAAGACGTCAAGCGGCTCGTGGAGGAACTGCCCTTCGATGGTGAGGGCCTCTTCGCCAAGGAGACCGACACCTCCTTGGGGAGCTGAAGGGGGACTACGCCACCATCAAGCAGCTCCGCGCTCCACACCGTGGGTCCAGTCGTTACCAACAGGACCAACCATCGACGTCACAGGCAGGCCCGTCCTACCAACCTCGCCCACCACAGAGACAGGGGGACTACTCCCGGTACCAACCCTACCGGCCAAGACAACAACCCAGCCGTCCACGCTACCAGCAGCGTCACCAGACCGGTAAGCGGACGGAACGGAAGGGCAAGCAGCGCGTTTGACTCTTCCGTGACCGAGACTCTACCGTACCGTCCCCTAGCCAACTACCTATCGGCGTGGTCTGCCATCACCACAGACCGATGGGTTTTAACCATCTTAGACTCTGGCTACGCGATCGAGTTCAAGGAATGCCCTACTGTCGGACGGGTCCGCGTCACCAATCCGTCCCCACCGCTCCAGGAGGAACTATCAGCTCTCCTAGAGAAGGGCGCCATAGAACCGGTTGCAGTGTCGGAGTCTCACGAAGGGTTCTTCTCCCGCTACTTCCTCGTGGACAAGAAGGACGGAGGATCCCGACCCATCCTGGACCTCCGCCTACTCAACAAGCACGTCGACGCGAGGAAGTTCCGGATGGTACCCCTTCAATCCATCCTTCCACTCATCAACCGCGGGGACTGGTTCACCGTCATCGACCTGAAGGATGCCTACTTCCACGTATCCATCAGGAGGGAACATCGTCGCTTCCTCCGTTTCCAGGTGGGAAGCAACGTCTACCAGTACACGTGTCTACCCTTCGGCCTCTCCACCGCTCCGAGGGTGTTCACGAAGTGCATGGCGCCTCTGGCCGCCCACCTCAGGCTCCAGGACGTCCAAGTGTTCTCGTACATCGACGACTGGCTGGTCTGCTCCCCGACCGAACAGAAGGCCAAGGACGACGTTGCCCACTGCCTGGCCCTCATGCAGAGTCTCGGTCTGCGGGTCAACTACAAGAAGTCACAGTTGACCCCCACCCAAAGAATAGACTACATCGGAGCCGTGTTGGACTCTCTGGCTCTGAGAGCCTACGCTCCTCCCAAACGCCTACTCGACATCCGTGTGGTGGTGGCACGGATCCAGAACAACCGTCGTGTCCGTGCGAGGGACGTCCTCCGTCTCCTAGGACTCATGGCGTCGACGACGGCGGTGACCTCCCACGCCAAACTCAAGATGCGGTCACTTCAGTCGTGGCTCCTGGCCTCCTTCGACAGCATCCACGACAACCTGGGGAAGTGGCTCACGCCGACTCCCGAGCTGCAAGACCAGCTGAACTGGTGGACTTTAGACCGCAACGTAACAACGGGGAAGCTCTTCACCCTCCCTGCTCCGTCCGTCCAAATCACCACCGACGCGAGCACGCACGGATGGGGAGCGTGCTGCGGCGGACTGCGGATCCACGGGGTCTGGACACCCGCAGAAGCCAGCCACCACATCAACTTCCTCGAGCTGCTGGCTGTATGGAAGGCGATGAGGTCCTTCAGACTCTCCATAACCGGCCGCGTGGTGCAGATTGCATCGGACAACACCACGACCCTGGCCTACCTCAACAGGCAAGGAGGGACCAAGTCTCTCTCCCTCCTTCACCTAGCCGTACTGGTATGGGAATGGTGCTTGAAGGTGCATGTGTTCCCCATAGGCGTCCACATCCAGGGCGCTCTGAACTCGGATGCCGACTTCCTGAGCCGCAAGGGGACGTCGATACACGAATGGGAGTTGGACGGGTCGGTGTTCGATCGGCTGTGCCATCGGTGGGGCACGCCGACCCTGGACTTGTTCGCGACGCAAGCCAACACCAAGTGCCGCCGCTATTGCTCCCGGGCGGGGATCGGCCACGGGTCGGAGGGCGATGCCTTCATGGTTCCGTGGCATCAGGACTTGTTGTACATGTTCCCACCGATCCCTCTCATCCAGCGGGTCCTTGTGCGGATCTGTGCGGAGAACGCATCGGCGATACTGATCGCCCCGTCATGGCCGCGCCAACCGTGGTTCCCGCTCCTCCAGTCCCTGACCTGCGACTTCCTTCGTCTGCCCACCAACCCGAACCTCCTCCACATGGGGGGAGGCAGGATCCTCCACTCGGATCTGCCGAACCTCCATCTGACGGCCTGGCTTATCCGCCCGACCTAGCGCGGATCCTTGAACTCTCTCGGAAGCCTTCCACGCGGAAGTCCTGCGATTCCAAGTACTGTCGCTTCCTGAACTTTCTGTCATCCAGCAACCGCTCCGTGGACTCCGCATCCCTATAGGAGGTGATGTCCTACCTCCTGCATCTGGCTGAGTCAGGGTCTGCACACTCATCTCTGAAAGTACACCTGGCTGCGGTGGTGGCCAATGCCCCACCTTCCTCAGTACTGTCTTCTGCCTTCAGGGACAAGACTATGAAGAGGTTCCTCCAGGGACTACGTAATGCTTACCCACCAGTCAAGGTCCCACCTCCTCAGTGGTCCCTTACTGCGGTGCTCGCTGCGCTCACCAAAGCGCCCTTTGAACCTATGGCCACAGTGGACATTAAGTTTGTCTCCTTCAAGACTGCCTTTCTTGTAGCCATCACCTCCGCCCGGAGGGCAGGTGAACTTGCAGCCCTGAGGTCTGACCCTCCTTTCCTCAAATTCTACCCTGACAGGGTAGTACTGCATCCGGACCTCACCTTTCTGCCTAAGGTCCTAACCGAGTTCCACCTGGCCCAGGCCATCACGCTTCCAGCATTCTTCCAGAATCTTTCGTCTGCACAAGAGAGAGTGTGGCACTCATTGGATGTCAGGAGGGCCATGCTGTTCTACACCCAAAGGACTGCGTCCTTCAGGAGAGCCAAGCAACTGTTTGTCGCCTATGGTGGCAAATCAAAGGGACAACCTTTGTCTGCCCAGAGACTTTCCAAATGGATTTCAGGTACCATCTACCTGGCCTATGAGATGTCATCTCTGCCACCTCCGCCTCATGTCCGGGCTCACTCCACCAGGACATTGGCTTCCTCCACTGCGTTCCTGGAGGGCATCCCAATGGAGGACATCTGCAAGGCTGCTACCTGGTCCAGATCCTCCACCTTCATCACCCACTACCGGGTTGACACAAGGTCTGCTCCCGATGTCAGACGGGGCAGGTCCATCCTGACGGCTGGTCTCCGATCCTCTCCGTTGATGACCGCCCATCCATGATGCCATCGCGCTCTCCTACATCTCAGGACGCCGGCTGCCCACCATCCAAGTAAGTGAGCTTGTTAGTCACCCATCAGTGTGCATCCCCAAACAACATGAAGGAGAAGGACAGGTTTCACTTACCAGTAACTGTCGTTCTCCGAGTATGTTGTTTGGGGATTCACACAACCCAACCCTACCTCCCCTCAGGGCTGCCGGCCCGAGATGGCCTTATGCTTCGCGGGCAGCTTTAGTATCAAACTGAGGGCAGAGAGCGAAATGGCGCCAGAAGGGGTTGGGCATGGTGGGCGGTCCCATATTTAAAACTCTTTATCCAATCAGCTTTCCAGCTCCGCTCAGGATTCAGCGCAAGCGCAGAACCCATCAGTGTGAATCCCCAAACAACATACTCGGAGAACGACAGTTACTGGTAAGTGAAACCTGTCCTTCCTGGCCATAATGTTATAGCCATTGTAATTACATCATATCATTAATTAAGTAATTGTCTAATCCAGTGGTTCCCAACAGGGGGTACACAGTCCACAAGTGGACTCCAATTCCCAGAAACCTAAGTCAATACATTGGCTGATCAGTGCTTTGGGGAAATGACTTAGGCTTCTGGGAAATAAAGTCCACAAACCAGCATTTGGGAAACACTGGTCTAATCTGTCAAGCTAGTCATGAAAAACCATTTTCTTAGCCAGGTTAGGATGAAGAATCATAGTTGAGAAGAGGGAAAATTCATTCACCATTGTGTGTGTTAATTCTCTGAAATAAGCAATAAAACGCTGTGCTGGGAAGAGGGGCAGAACAGAAAAGTTGAGAATCCCTTTCTCTCAACGCTGCATTTAAAATAAAAACCACATGTGTCCCATTTCTTGCTGGTTCAAGAATCCAAAGCAATTGCAAGAGGCATTTTCTTGCCCTTTTCTTGCTTACAGATTCCACTCCTTGCTTGGAGAGAGCTGCTGCTACTGTCCATTCACCCACTCAAAAAACAACTGGGTGATGGTTTTATTGCTCCCTCGACACCCAATGGGGTAAAAGAGGAAGCAAAGAAGATAGTTTTTGTTTTGTCCCAAAGCATATATGAGCAATGATGACAGGAATAGTTTCCCACCTGCCAGGAGGGTACTTTCTAGGACAAAATGAGCCATTAAATAGCAATTACAGTATCTAACAAAATTAATTAGATTATCTTAAATCACTGCCAGGGAGAACCTTGACCCAAGCAGGATTGCCACAAGAATGATGCCTAACCAGCAACAATAATCTGTAACTCTTGCCAAACGAATACCCTTTTAAATGTCATACCAATTTCAGAAGCTGTCTTCTCTTTGGTGTTACTTTTTATGGCAACATTTAAAATCATCCTAGCACCTTGATGGTGAATCATGACACTGCAGCTGTTCTTGGACTTCAATTCCCAGGACGTGCAGTAAACCCATTCATGTGGATTTACAGAGACTTGGGGTTCTGGGACCTGAAGTCCAAGAACAGCTGGAGTGTCAAGGTTCGCCATCACAGTCCTAGCACTTCCTCCTAAGGAAGGGGGGATCAGCATTGGTATACAATTTCTCTCCATCTCCTGAAAGTAACATGAATGACAATCCTGCACCCCTCATTCTTTCTCTGTCTGCTTTTTTAAAAATGTCCAAAGTGGTTCTTACCTAAGCTATTACATATTAATTACACTTCCTATTTATAAGGCCTGCTTCCTTAAATGCTTCTTACCAAAAAAATGTCAGCATACCCAGCAAGTGATTCTACACCTTCTTGAATACGGGCCCCTCCGGAATCATTCAGTCCAATCACAGGAGCACCCACCAGAACTGCCTGATCCATGATCTGGAGAACAGGAATTCATGATTAGCTCATGTGACTTAACTTGTTTATCATAAAATAGGAAACAACACATCCAGATCCAATCTCATCTTCCTATTATTATCTCAACAGACAACCTATGACTAGCCTAATACTGTAGTCCAAACCAGGGGTTCTCAACCTACAGCCCATGGTGCCAAATAATCCAGCCCCTGCCTTTGCTCCAGCTGCCGCCACCGCCAGAATCGACCATGGACTCACATATGGCCATCGTAAACGCATTTAATACACCCATAAATGAGTCCACAGCCGTCATAAACGAATTTACGACAGCCATAAACAGCAGGGGGCAACCAGTCCGGTCCCCTCAATTGTTTGAGGGAGCGTGGTGCGCCCCTAACTTGAAAAAGTTGAGAACCCCTGCCCTAAACAATGACAAACCATTACCTTTATTATTTACTATTGTTGATAAACTTTTAAATACTCTTCCATCACACTCCTAAGGTAGTTTACATCAGATAATTCCTTTTATTTAGTATGAGCACTTTATACTGTCCATTATATGCTTAAGATCTTTTTTTAAATTATTAAAACATAAATGCTGCTGTTATTACATGCCATCGAGTCATACCCGACTTATGGCAAATATAATATGAGCATATAATAAACCAAAAAGCCTCAGGACCACAAAAAGTATACAACAGCCAAATAAAAATTTATATGAAATATAAATGCATGGAAAAAATTTAACATTTACTGTCTGGTGTAAAAAAAGAATAAAGGACACACAGGACAAAACAACCTCCCCAAGTTGAACCATTTGATAATAATTATTATTATTATTTCATGTCAGAAATTATTCTGGGTTGAAAGGATTTTTGTGGAAGAAACTCTGCTTAGGGAACGCTCAAATGAGGCTCCTTTCATGTCCCCAAGAGCTGGGACAGAGACAAGCACTCAGTCCATCATGCAGCACCCAGGTCTCGAACTGCTGATTGGCCAGCCTTCCAGCTAATAAGGTGAGCTTCTTAACCACTGAGCCACCGCAGCCCCTAACCATTTTATTAGATTATTATTATAAGGAAAAGTACTAAAGTATTATTCCAGTATAATTATTAGTTGTTTTACTAATGTGGAAAACTGACATTTTCCTAAATGACATTATTTAGCTCAAGAGTTGTCAATCTTTTTAAGCCGGGGGCCAGATCACACTCCCTCAGACAGCTTTGGGGGGCTGCATGATCATTTTGCCCTTCCTCCACCACATGGCACTTCCTGGTGTGGTGGAGGTGGGCCACATGAAATGGTGCCACGTGCCGCATCCAGCCCACAGGCCGCAGGTTAAGAATTCTTGATTTAGCTGAACACAACTTAGAATGCACTGGTGTAATTCTGACCTCAAATGTAGCAGTAAATACCTTAAAGAGTTTATCTATCAACATCCTGGTTTCTGCAATGGCCAACAGGCATAAAATCATTGCATAAGTATGTTTGAGGAGAAGGAACTGAGTAGAAGAGAAACTAGAAAAGTAAAGGATAAAGATTGATAGATATATGATTTGGTAACAAATCAGGTAACATGAATCAGGATGAGAGTTTGTTTGGAATTTAGATTAAACTGTTCTTGAATATCTAACTGTGCTGTTCTCAAGAAATAGGACCGGGGGGGGGGGGATTTCTACACATTGCAGATGCATGGAAATTATGCTGTGTTTTTAAACCTCATGTTAGATCACTCACATTCTGTTAGGCCAGTTCCAACCATCATTTGGTAACTACTTCCATCTATACTGCTCACCTTGCAGATCTTTTCAGCATGAGCCCCAGATAAACTGCCTCCGAAGACAGTGAAGTCCTAAAGAAGTAAAGCACTTTAATACAATAAATGTAATATACCAAAGGAATATACTGTGCTCAAATACTCGTTGCCTCCTTCTCCCTCAATACCTGGAATATCCTGGAGAAAATAAACTTTTTGCTTCCTACTTTGTTATTTTTTCTTTCTTTCTAAAGCAGCTCCAGACAGCTTGAAAATATCTGCAACAGATTTTGCCCTCGAGACAACAAAAACAGCAAAAGCCTAATGATCAGATTCAATAATGCTTACATAAAAGGATTCAGACAAAACTTAATTTTGTACTGTTCCATCCTGCCCAGCTTTCTGTCTATATGCAGGGCAGTAGCTGGATACAAAAAGTCTGTAGCGCCTTTGAGATTTGATTTTTAAAAGAAAATTCATCATGTATACCTTGCAGGACAGGTTATGTCAAAATTCGAAACAACTCATAAATATTATGACAAAGAAAAACATTTCTTCTTCAACTCACACCCACATTAAATAAAAATAAGATACAGTATTGTATTATTAGACTAAACCCAATACTGTAGTAATAAAATAACAGGCTTTAATATTTTCAAGATTCATAACCTAGCTGCACAACAGCAGCGGAAACACGGTCAAGAACACAATTCAAACAATACTGTTTTTAAAATTCTTAGGATTATAAATTATAACAGTAACTATCAAAAAGGAAAATAAAATTGATGTATTGACCAAAAGTTTGAAAAGGAGCTAGCAAGAAGTGTGCCTTTGCCATTTGCAGAAAGGAGAAAAAAATTATGTTATCTTATATTTGTCATGATCTTGGTTTGCTAAACTTATCTTTAATGCTTTCATTTCTCAGTCTGTGTATACATGCTTTACATTCCTGATAACAATCTAGTCTTGAAGGTGAGGAAAGGGCAGAGTAAGGGAAAGGTGACCTTAAGAGATAAGATAAAGAGGCAATGAATAGCTGTAGAGGGAGGTGGAGCGGATTAAATCATTTTACAGCTTTCTGTCACAACCAGTGCCTCTCGGATTCCGCGGGGGTATCTCGGTGGGGTATCATGAGAATATTAGCTTTCATACTTTTGCAGCATGAGTCCAGAAGCAATACTGCTGTTGTTAGTCATACTAGTTTGGATTTCAGATTTCTGTATTTTTAGTCCAATGATTAAATTTACTACAATAAACTCTGTTTGTTATCATCAAACCATTCTTTAACGTGTTCAATCTATATCCTTCATACTAAATAATTAGATTTGTTTTTACTGCTGTTAGTAGTGGCCAGTGCCATTTTTGAATATGCCTTTTAACCCCTAGATCAGGGGTGGCCAAACTACGGCCCATGGGCCGGCCCCGGCCCACAGCATCATTTCATGTGGCCCACGGCTGCCTTTGCCACTACTAGCGTTTAAGTCAGCCATAAAACATGAGTGTGCATGCTCAAACGTGCCCATGTAAAATGCATTTATGGCAGCCATGGATGCATTTTATGGCAGGAGCAACCATGTGACCGGCCCACTCAACAATGTGACTCTCCCACGGTGCAAAAAATTAGGCCACCCCTGCCCTACCTCTTTTAATGCACATTAAAGTAGTTATTGATCTCTAGATCTTTTATTTCTATATACTGTTTGAACCACAATTTTCCCTTGGATACTCTAATTGTGTTTTCATTTTATGGACTGTGAATTCTATTGACAGAGCAGTAATATTATTATTATTATATAGGAGAACCACTGTAAACTAAAAGGAAGTCTAAATGTGTATTTAAGTGTTAATGAAGCTTAAGAGGAAAAGTGTAGACCTTAAAAAGCAAAAAGAAATACCTGACTGAAGACATATGTCAGTCTCCCATTAATTCTACCCTGACCAGTCACCACACTGTCTCCAGGATACTGTAAAGAAGAAGGAAGAATGTAGAATTCAGACTACCAGTATGATTAAAGAATGAAATCAACTTTTTATAAACAACCAATTCAAGTACAGTACTGTATTAATTAGCCCACAACTAGGTTTCAGACACTAGGGCAGAGAACCTCTTCCAGTTACTTATTCCTGAATAGAGACAACACATGAGCAGGCAAGTGCCTAGTTCCTCTCCTTCTGTCATCACATTTATAGAGTAAAAAGTTATGTGTTTGCAGAAGAGAGGTTATTTCTCCTGTGCAGGTTCCTCTCACTAGTAAGAACCCTAAAAAATAGGGTTCTTGCTTCCACAGAAAGCATAACACAGCAGGAATTTTACAGCCACATTACCTTCAGGTGGTGAAAGGGATGACAGAAAGGGAGGGGTTAAAGGAAAGCAAGATAAGGTCTCCCTTGCGTAAGAACCAGTTGTATCTGACTCTAGGGTTCAGTGCTCATCCCCATTTATAGCCAAAGAGCCGGTGCTCTCTACCAAAGAGCTGGCATTTCCATGGACATGTGGCAAGCATGACTAGACACTGGGATGCATGGAATGCTGTTTACCTTCCCAACGAAGTGGTACCTATTTATCTACTTACAATTTATTTTATTTTATTTTTATTTTTTAGACGTATACCCCGCCCCACTTGCATACAATGACTCTGGGGGGCGTACAGGAATGCAAAATATATAGGTACACAATCATAATAACATCATACATAGATCACAGGTAAACAGCCCAAATACAATAAATGCACAGTAATATGATATATATATGCTTTAGTACAATATATCTAAATCAAATTACAAGAACAACATATAATAATACACTATAAAAATTATAAAATATCAAGCCAACAAGTATAATCCTCAACACAGAGAAGATACCATGTTACAACACCAATTTTAACAATACAATTCAATAATCATTCTACCCAGGCCAAATTAGTCCAAGGGGTGGCTACCATGAAAAAATCCCACCACCCGTCGCTGTGGCGGCCTTTAGAGCCCTGGCCCCGGGGCCGGTTGCCAAGGCGACCCCTCAGCCTATTGCAAAAGCCTCACGGGTGGGGCAGCAAGCAAGTCCTGTGCCTCGGCAGTTCTTAAAGTTCATAAAGCCCAGCCAAGGCAGGTCCCAGGAGCAGGTGGGAAAGCGTCCTGGGGCCAGTTGCTGAGGCGATCCCTCAGCCTGCTGCAGAAGCCTCTCGGGTTGCTTTCAAACTGCCAGGTTAGCAGGAGCTAGGACAGAGATGGGAGGGAGTTCACTCCATCATGCAGGACTCTGGTCTCGAACTGCTGACCTACCGACTTTCCAGTCATCAAGTTCAGCATCTTAACCACTAAAGACACCGTAGGCTCCTATTTAACCCGTGTCCTTCAATATTAAAAATAATTATGTATTATCACAGGTTTAATACTAGGGAAGGCATTTTTGCAATTAATGAACTCTAAGTCATGTTATTTGGTAAGAATCCCCCAAGGTGAATTATAGACTTGAGAGCACTCAAAGTGGCAAGAAGTAGAGCAGCCCTGTTAACATCATGCTGTTCCGGAGCCTCTTCTTGAAACTGTTAGAAAAGTGCCCAGCTGGTATCAAAGGTATCCAGTTACTCACAAAGCTGAATTGGGGTGGGTGGCAAAGAGGAGTTCTTTAGAGAGAAACCTCCTTGGAACTTGTTTCTTTGTGAGTTGCAGCAAAATTTTGCAACTCCCAAGGTGCAGCTGGGAACTTTTCCAACATTTCAATATTTCATAGATTATGACTGTGAGGTGAAAAAGACATCACCTATGTGATTATGCTCCGTTTCCCACAAAATAAGACCTAACCAGAAAATAAGCCCTAGCATGATTTTTCAGGATGCTCGTAATATAAGTCCTACCCCAAAAATAAGCCCCGTTAAGATGCATTTAGTACATTTGTTGCAATACACAACAGATGTATTTAATTATGTATTTAATTATAAAATAATATTAATATATAATTATTGACATTAATACTTAAAATAAATGATAATATCTGTATACTTATTTCGTTATGCGAGTTTTCCCCCATAGAAATGCTCGCTATGCGAGCGTTTCCATAGGGAAGTCTGACTCACATAGTGAAAATTTTCATTATGTGAGTCGGATCGCTTTTTGAAAAACCCGCTCGTTATGCGAGTTTTTCGTAAACTGAAATGCTCATTAAGCGAGGTTTGACTGTACAGACACAACACATGAATAATGTGTGCACTTGATAACAAATGGATGTGGTTGTGTCTAACATGAATCTTCATAATTCAATACATCATGTGTTGCTACATACAAAAAAAAAAGACACCCCCAGAAAATAAGCCCTAATGCAACTTTTGGAGCAAAAATTAATATAAGACCCTGTTTTATATTTGGTAAAATACTATACAGTAATACCTCAGATAACGTCTGCATTGGATAACACTAAAACCTCATAATGTTAAGCAATGGGGGGGGGATTGCATTGCATAACGTTAAATCCTATGAGATTTAAGCATCAGATAATGTTTGCTAAAGCCTGTGCCGGTTACAATGTATCTCTATGGAATTTTATCATTATCTGATGCATCCCATAGGATTGTAACGTTATCCGATGCATGCATTGGACAACATTAAAAATCGTATAACACTAAGACTTGTGGAACCAAGTTTTAGCATTATCTAAGGTTTTACTGTACTGTACTTCTAAAACAGCTCCTTTAATTCTTTGTATGTTAGTCTGATGGTGCATCTGAATAAAGAAAGACACTCTTTGAGTTTCATACGTAGAATTTTTAGAAATGTGCAGAATTGTGGTTGAAAAAGCATAGAAGCAATGAGATGAGAACATTCTAAACAGGAGAATTTCACCCTGTTACAGGAAAGCAGCAGCCACTGCAAATGAATCAGCCAGATATTTCTCAATAACAAAAGCCTTCAAGACTATAAGCAAAATAAAAAACAACTGGTACCTTGTTTTTTTCATCCTCCATCCCAAAATGAGAACATCTGTGTTCCACAAACATGTCATATTCCACAAAACTATCAGGATCCAATAAGAGAAGAATACGCTCCCTAGCTGTCAGTTTCCCCTGAGAAGCAAGAAATAAAATTAACAAGGTAGCTATATTGTATATGAAAGCCAAAATCAAATGACAACAGAAAAAATAAGCAGCGCTGGGTGCTGCCAAAGAAAAAGGATAATCTCTTTTCTACTACTTGTAGGGTACTAGACTGAGAAACATTTATTTTTGTATTAGTCAGATCTATATCCTGCCTTTCCTCCAATAAGCAGAGATTACTTTCTGCCTCTCTACTTTGTTTTCACAACAACCCTCTGAGGTAGGTCAGATATGATAAAGAGTCAATGGCTCAAGGTTACCCAATGATTTCCACATCTTAGTGAGGATTGGAAGCTGGACCTCCAAATACCAGTTGAAAGCTTTAACCACTGAAACAACATACCTAATACAATAAAATTCACACATTTAATATTCTGGACACAAAGACTATTCATAGCAATAGCAAAATTTATAAATGTGCTTTTCGGATAATTAGAATGAGTAAAACAAAATATACTTTTCTGCCAAAATACATTAGATTGGCTGAGTAGGAAAAACTAACACTGGGAGACTTACATGTTTATCAGTAATCTAAATTGAAAATGTTTATCTCGTAAGCTAGAGATGTATTACAATCTTATCTTTAGAAGACCTCATTGTGCATGAATGATTACATTTTATATTAATACTGCTGTCATGGAAAAACCTGCTTCCAAGGGAAAAATCTGCTTTAAGCTACTCCCAAAAATTCTCATTTTCACCAGATATTCAATAAAATGTCACTCCTGAAAGTACAGATGAAGACTCTAAATTACATTCCAAATCCTTTAGTCTACATTATTATGAATAAAATACGTACAGTGATCACCTTTTAAAATTACTAAATAAATCACTGAAAGTCGCATATACTCATAATGATCTCTGCACAAGCTTAAAAACGTATGAAGACTAGTAAAATGTTATTTTATGTTAATTAAAGCATTGGAAATTTATTATAAGGTCCTATATGAAGAATATCATAGATTAGACAAAAAAAGGACAAAAAAACCTTTGTGGCACCTTAAAGACCAACAACTGTATTTTAATGTTAGCTCTCATGGATCACGTCTACTTTGTCAAACATGAGGGTGAAACTTCATGGTATTAATTTTTATACTTATCAGGTATAGAGGTACACAATGGTTGGGTAATGTAACAGATAAACTTAGAAATTAGTGTGGCTTTTTACAACCGGTAATAACAGAAGAACCCTGATTAGTATTCAGATTTTTTTACTATGAAGTTTGGCTCTGTTGAGTTGTAAATGGTTAATAGATAGATGCAAAATAAACAATGTGGCATTACACATCTGCTAATGAGTTTATCTTTCAGACCTAGCATCTATCGACAATTCTTGTTCTTCAAGTGCCATATCCATTCCAGATATTGGCTATCATCATGGGGATAGTTTTTCTGTTCTTAACTCCTTGGAACAATTCTTCTGAAGTCATACCACACCAGTCTCTCAGGTTTGTCAGCCACAAGGTCCGTTTACATCCAAGGCCTCCCCCCCCCCCACCAATCTTTTCTCGCATAGCGAGTTGGAGTAGTCTATATTTCATGTTGTTCTTCATGATATCGCCAAGGTATTGGAGCTTTCTTTGCTTAATGGTCTTGTTCTTTATCCATCCAGCACAACACTTCTACATTAGTCACACGGTTAACCCATGATATCCTTAGCAGCCATCTAAAGAACCACATTTCAATGGCTTCAATTTTCTTTTCAGATGCTTTAGTCAATGTTCAAGCTTTGACTCCATATAGCAACAACGGGAAAACGTTAACATCTCACTGTTTGAATCTTTGTAGCAAAAGTGGGCAAAGTGCATAGTCCCAGCGCACCCCCAGAAGAAGGGAATTGGCAACCAGGAAAAGGTTGCCATAAGTCAGAACTGACCTGGTGGGTTGCAATTATTTTTCTTATTATAAGGAAGGAGCATCAATCCCGGACTTTGGAGTCCTGGGATCAAATCTGGCAGGGGACAATAGCAAGTTACTTCTTGAACATTGCACATGCCCCAAAAATCTTGTTAGGGTTAGTGTAAATTAAAATTATTGAAATGGTAACCATGTTAGTCTGTGTTTCAAGCATATCAGAGAGTAAACAAAACAAAAAGCCAAAAAAACTGTGGTACTTTAAAGACTAACTGCTGTATTTTAATATTAGCATTTGTGGATCAAGTCCACTTTGTCAGACATAAGATTGGAGGCTTCATGGAATCAGTTTATACACATCAGGTACAGAGGTGAAGAATGGTTAGCATAACAGATAAGTATACAAGTCAATATGTTTGGGGGTGGGTGGGTTACAACTAATAATACCTGTTCTTCAGATTAGTTGTGAATCTTCGCCCTTCTGAATTGCAAATGGTTAATAGATGAATGCAAGACAAACACTGTGGAATTACACATTTGCTAATAAGTTTATCTTTCAGGCCTAGCATTGTGTGAGTGGCCCAGGCAAAGCACCAAGTTCTTCCTTTGTTCTGAGAGGAAGCCTGAGGCTGTGGATGAGAATTCTATTGAAGTACCGGTAGTTTCTACAAAGGTGGTAACAACATATATCATGTAACATATATAGCACCATATAACTTGGGAGTACACAGAAAGAGCCTCCTTGAAGATTGTGGTATTTTTTGAACCACAACTGAGCGTACTCCAGACAACAGAAACCTGGTTGTGCCAGCTAATCTTTGTCACACTAGGTCAGGCGAAAGGAACTACAGAATGAATTCACCCAAATGTGGCTTCATTTTGGCCCATCTGTTACACCAACCAACCATTGTTAGCTCCTTACCCATAATAGTGTCAGAAGAAACTCTGCTCAGGGAACACCCAAATGAGGTTACTTTCATGTCCCCAAGAGCTGGGACGGAGACGGGCGCTCAATCCGTCATGCAGTACTCAGGTCTCGAGCTGCTGACTGGCCAGCCTTCCAGCTAACAAGGTGAGCTTCTTAACCAGAAGAGTAGCGTGCCTTGGCGGGGACCCGTATAAAAATTTGTTTGGGGGCCCTTAGGAAGGGTAAATATTTGTTTTGCTTACGCACGTTGGGGGCCCCCGTGGCCCTGGGGCCCCGTATAATTGATACGGCAGATACGGCAGTAGCTACGCCTCTGTTCTTAACCTGATACACTATGTATAAATTGATACCATGAAAACTCTAATGACATGAACTTGATCCACGAAAGCGAACATTAAAATACAAGAGTTAGTCCCAAGGTGCCCCAGCGTTTTTTGTTTTGTTTACTCTCTGATTTATTTCGGCAGCTTCACATCTGGCCAGACACGGAAGAAGAAGAAAAGGCTTTAAGGACTCTTTCCTGACTTTGTACACTAGAGGCATTAGAGTTCCCAGTCTGACCCACAGCGACCCAAACAGGTGCAATTTTATGCAGGTTTACTTCCAAGGAACCACTGAAATGGGGCTGGCTTCCTATCAAGCAAACTCAGCCTAAACTCGCAATCCCAGAGCACACACGTGTGGTTCGGTGGCAGCAGAAGGAAAGGACACGTGTGTCTTGATAGGGCAGGATACATAAAGCTCGCCTTTTCAGCAGGAGAGTTTTTCAGACCCACCCACCCAGCCCCGTCCTCCCTTGGGGTCCTTTCCATGCCTCCCCCACGGGAACCGGCCGGCAACAGGGAGGAGGCGGGCGCCGGATCGAACCCTCGCTCGCCCGCTCGCTTACTCACCCGACGGTGCTGAGCATCTATGCGCGCCTGGCCGCCCCCGAGCAGCGCAGCCTGGCGCTTCTTTTCGATGCGTTCGGGCACCGAGAGGGCGCGGGCGGCGGGGCTGCCGCTCAACGGGCGAGAAAGCGTCGCCGGAGCCAGTCGGAGCCAAGGGAGACAGAGCCGGGTGGCCGCCATGACTGGTGGAAGTGCGAAGACGCATGCGCTAAGTCCCCCCCCCCCCCTGCGTTTGAGAAACTTCTTTATACGTATTGCTTTTGAATGGCTAGATTGGCAGCTGAGACAGAGACCGGAACTCCCTCCATCGTGCAACACTCGGTCTCTAACCGCTGACCTGTCGACCTCACAGTCATCAAGTTCAGCTTCTTAATATGTAAGCTACCAGAGTCCCATTTTGTTTTGTTTCCTCTCTGATATAATAGCAAGCGATGAGAAACCTGGGGAACATAGTGAAAAGTAGAGACATCACATTGAAAACAAAAATTCGTATAGTCAAAGCAATGGTATTCACAGTGGCAATGTATGGTTGTGAGAGCTGGACCATTAGGAAAGCTGAGCGCAGAAGAATAGACGCCTTTGAGATGTGGTGTTGGAGGAGAGTTTTGAGAGTCCCCTGGACAGCGATGAGAACAAATAGGTCAATCTTAGAAGAAAGCAACCCTGACTGCTCCCTAAAGGTAAAGGTAAAGGTTTCCCTTGCTCGAAAGCCAGTCGTATCCGACTCTAGGGGTCAGTGCTCATCTCTGTTTCTAAGCCGAAGAGCCAGCGCTGTCTGCTTCTGCAGACGTTTCCATGGTCATGTGGCAGGCATGACTAGACACCGGAGCGCATGGAACGCTGAAGGTCAAATAGTAAAGATGAAGCTAAAGTACTTTGGACATCAAATGAGAAGAGAGGATTCACTTGAGAAAGCCTTGATGGTGGGAAAGGTAGAGGGCAAAAGAAGAAGGGGGTGGCCAAAAATGAGTTGGCTAGATGGTATTATGGATGCAGTGGGCACAGAGCTGGGCGGGCTGAGGAGGATGGTAGAGGACAGAGGTCCCTGGAGGACAATGGTCTATATAGGTTCGCAAAGGCTCAGAATCGACTGTGCCACTGAACAACAAAAATAATAGCACCCAGACACAAAATGCATGCCATGCATGTGCAGAATGCATTTAGCAACGTTCTGTACATGTGCAGCGCATGACTCTCACAACTTTTTAAGATACTCCAGGCACCCACCAACAGCCAGAGGGGAGAGAGAAATCTATTACAGTATTGATTATTAAAAATTTATTTATTTATTTGTGCTGTGTTGTTTTGCTGATTGTAAGCCGCCCTGAGTCACCATGGTGAGTGGGCGTCAATATAAATCTAAATAAATAAATAAATGTTTTACTTCTGCTTCCAGGAGCAGCGAGGGCATCAGGGGCTGGATGAAATGGCTTCGGGGGCCAGGTCTGTCCCATGGGCCATAGGTTGTGAATGCCTACTTTAGTCAATGTCCACGCTTCAACTCCGTATAACAACACTGGGAATACGTAACATCTCACTATTGTAGCAAGAGTTAGATCTCTACTGCATAACAAGTGTCACATTTTATGAAGATGGATATTGCTTTTTCTATTTGCATTTTAATGTCTGCCTTGGGATCCCAGTTTTCATTAAACATACTCCCCAAATGGACATCTTTATCCACTCTTTTGATTTCTCGTGTATTTGCCATTAGTTTGCCTTGAGTCGGTGTTTGTGGTGTTGAGATACATACCATATTCTGCACTTGAAGCTCTAACTCGATCCAGCATCAACTGAAGATGCAAACCTAAGCATAATAAAAAGCTGGATACATCACCCTAAGCACCCTAAGCATAATAAAACTTATATGTTGACTCAATGTGCACAAATACCATATGCTAAATAAATAGAGATATCATTCTGCCAACAAAAGTCCACATAGTTAAAGCATGGGTTTTCCCAGTAGTCATGTATAGCTGTGAGAGCTGAACATCTTTGAACGTGGTGCTGGAGGAGACTCTTGAGAGTCCTCTGGACTTCATGGAGATCAAATCAGGCCATCCTAAAGGAAATCAACCCTGGCTGCTCCTTGGAAGGACAAATACTGAAACTGAAGCTCCTGTGCTTTGGCCACCAAATGAGAAGAGAAGACTGATGAGAACACCCTGATGCTGGGAAAGATCGAAGGCAAAAGGAGTGGCAGAGGATTAGATTGATATTTTTATTTATCATTTTATACCGCTCATTTGGGATATTTCCCACTCTTGGTGGTGTACATAGACAGCATCATTGACACAATGGGTATAGATTTGGGCAGACTCCAGAGGATGACAGAGGAGCCTGGTGTGCTCTCAAAGGGTCGGACTCTACTGTGAGTCTTAACAACAACACAGCAGTTTAACCATTACACCACCAGGGCTCAGGGAACTAATGTTCCCAGCTTTTTATCTTTTGAGGCCCAAGGCAGTTGTATTAGTTATCTGCTGAGGAGCTCCAGATGGCTCTAGCAATGATTTCTCCACCGTTGAACAGGCACTATCTCGATCCAGCATCAACTGAAGATCTGAAAGGCTTGTAGCGAACAACATTATGGCATTAGCATATCAGATGGGATACACAGAACCTTCTCGAAGGGTGGCGCACGCGCGCGCGCACACACACACACACACACACACGGCAGGAGGGGTGGCGAAATTGGATGGCCTTCGGGCGGGGGGGAGCGAAATTGGGTGACCATGCCCACCTCCCTGCCCTGACCAGTCTTAACAGCTACCATTTAAAAAGTTTTATTCTGTGCAAGCATATCAGAGAGTAAACAAAACAAAAAGACAAAAGTGTTGTGGCACCTTAAAGACTAACTGCTGTATTTTAATGTGAGCTTTTGTGGATCAAGTCTACTGGCTCTTTGGCTATAAACAGAGATGAGCACTGAACCCTAGAGTTGGTAACGACTGGCTTTCGAGCAAGGGCAACCTTTACCTAATAATAGAAGATCCCTGACTGGTATTCAAATTTGTCATCAGGTTTTGTCCCTGCAAGTGGTTCAAGGTCTCCCTTGCTCAAAAGCCAGTCATATCCAACTCTAGGGTGCAGTGTTCATCTCCATTTACAGCCAAAGAGCCAGTGCTACTTGTGTTTGCAGAGGTATACATGACCATATGGCAGGCATGACTAGATCGCCCACGGCATAGGCACCACCCACAACATAGGCTCTGCCCACGGTGTGGTAGCAATTTTTTTGCTGCCCATCACTGGAATGAATTCACCAAAAGGTGGCTTCATTTTGGCAGTTTCACATCTGGCCTAGATACAGATGAAGAAGCACATCAGATGTTATTCAGGTATTTCCCATTATGGTAATAACTTGCATAACAAATTTAATTCATTCTGTGAGGCTGCTCGCTATGCGAGTCAGACTCGCATAGCGAAAATTCCAATGGAAAAACTTGCATAACAAGCTTTTTGGGGGGAGAAACTCGCACAGCGAATTTTTTTCATTATGCAAGTTTTCCCCATAGAAATGCTTGTTATGCGAGTTTTCTATAGGGAAAGTCCCGACTCACATAGTGAATATTTTCGCTATGCAAGTCGGACTCGCATAGTGAAAATTTTTTCGTTATGCAAGTTTTCCTCCAGAGAAACACTCACTAGGCGAGAATTTCCATAGGGGAAGTCTGACTCGTGTAGCAAAAATTTTCGCTACGCGAGTTTGACTTACACAGAGAAAATATTATGCGAGTCGGATTGCTTTTTGAAAAACCCACTCTTTGTGTGAGTTTTTCGCAAAGCGGAACACTCGCTAAGCAAGGATTGACTAATTCTAACACCAACGCTTAAATCTGATAGTGCTTTTGAAAAAAGACTCTCAGAATAAATATTAAACAGTGTTGGAGACAACACACAACCTTCTCAAACACATCTATGAATTTGACCCTAAAATAATTTGAACCTGCTCTGTCACCTTGTAATTAACTAAAGGTAGATATCATGCATGAAATGTTAGCAGCTCACTGTACACTATAAAATAAATAACTTCTTTATAACATGCTGATTAAAAATCCAGTTTTTCTCTTAAGAATTTAGCAATGCACATTATTATGACTGTACATTTATAATATTTAGCATAGGTCATTTGAGGTTTCAGAAGATACTCTTACATCTGATATCTCTGAAATGACAAATTACTTGCATAAATGGCGCCTTAAACCAAATGTCATCAAGACATAAGTTGTTTGCTTTCATCTGAATAATAAATTAGCACATAGAGAACTAACAGTATATATGGATGGGAAACGTCTTGGTCATAATAAAGAGCCTAAGCACCTAGTCATCACCCTAGATCAGGGGTTCACAACCTACAATCTGCTGACCGGACCCAGCCTGTGGTGCCATTTCATGTGGCCTTCTGCCCTCGCTCTTCGCTCCTGCTGCCGCCATCAGAAGCAGCAAAAAAAATGTGCCACCCTTGCTCCCCACCCCACCCGCTGCCAGAAGCAGTGAAAATAGCCAAAAAAAAAAAAGTGCGGTTAATGCACCCATGGCTATCATAGACACATTTACAACAGCCACAGATGCATTTTATGGCAGTGTTTATGGTAGGGGGAATCATGTGTCCAGCCCGCTCAGCTGTCTCAGGGGGCGTGGTCTGTCCTGCAACTGAAAAAAGTTGATAACCCCTGCCCTAGATCATACTTTGGCATTTAAATCACAGAAATTATGCGGTACAACTTGGGGATCTTCAGGCACTACTTTATGGACCTCTGCACTATGTCTAGCATATTCCATAGTAGAATACAGCGTCCCTGTTTGGTTAAACAGTGCCCATGTAAACATGGTTGATGCACAGCTAAATAACACCACGTGGATTATATCTGGAACAATTAGATCCACACCTACTTACTGGCTTCCAGCGTTAAGTAACATTTCTCCACCAGAACTTCGTAGGAAAAATACTCTTTTAAGAAAGTATCGCAAAATAGTTCAAAATCCAGAACTACCAGTAAATTCTGACATATTAGATCTGAATAGCAACAGATTCCGTTCAAGACATCCCCCTTTATCCAGCACCACTATTGGAAGCAATGAAGAGTTCAATCTGCAGGATGCATAGAGAAGAGAATGACTGGAAAAAGCGCTGTACTAGTACCAGAATCTTTAATGTGTAACCAAAACGCCACCCAGTTTTGATCAACCTTGCAAGATAAGAATAGAATATGTATAGGGCACGGTAGATGTACTGACCTTTTGCATGAATGGGGGAAACTGCCATCATTAGCATGTGAGTTTTGATGGCGGTGAGGAACTTTCAGCAGCCCGCCACCACCGTGGAACCTAAAAGTGCAAAAACACCATGAAAATGTGGTGAAAGTTACAAAAATGGAACGAAAATGCTCTGCACACCCACCACCATGGGAAGCGGCAGAGGCTGCAAAAGCAGCCGGAAAAAAATTGCTACGGTTGTGCCCGCTGCCTCCACCATGGAAACTGGAAGCGGGGGAAGGAACCATGCTGTGTGTCAGGGTGGGTCTGGCCTGTGGCAGGAAAATGTTGGCCACCCCTGCCTTACAGCATATGAGGGCAATAGGCCCAAGATGAGATGGCTAGATGGGATTGTAGAGACAATGGGCACAGAGCTGAGCGAGTTGAGGGGGATGGTGGAGGACAGGAGTGCCTGGTGGACAGTGGTCCATGGGGTCGTAGAGGGTCGGAATCGACTGTGCGACTGAACAACAAAAAAGGGCAACTCCTGGTGCAATCAAATATATAAATTGTTTAGATGTTTGTTTATAAATTAATGTTTAGTTTTTATACAGTTTATATATTTTTTTCTTTTTGTTATATGTCGACTCAATGTGTACAAGTGCCATATGCCAAATAAACAATATAATATTTATTTAATTGATTTTGCTTCTCATCAGTATGGAAACTTAAACATCCTGCTGCTATTTATATGTAACATGACATTTAAAATATATGCTTTACCACCAGAATCGCTAGCAAGAGCAATACTTATTCCACTCCTCAGTTAATACTGATGTGTTTTTGAATGCCCTTGAACTCTACTGAGCATGCTCATTTTTTTCTAGTCTATTCATTGGATTTGATTCTTTAGCTGTAGCTTCTTTTTCTCCACTGACTCTATATGCAGTCAGAAGAGAAGGTAGCAAAAAGAGGATTTATGTTATTTCTCCTGCACATGCCCTGCCTCAGCTGACGATATTTGGCTGTGTTTGTGGCTTCTCTGCATCTTCGGATTCACAGGCAGCTGTTCCCAGTCCTTCCTGTACCCTTTGAAAAACAGAAATGGATACACTGCTGAATGCTACAGAACACGTTTCCACTCTCTAATGTCAATTAGCTTTGGCATATTTTTGAAGAATACCATACCCAACATCTTCTAAGTACAAGGTAATAATTGTTTATGTTCCTTTCATTCTTTATTTATCTCTCGTTGTGCATGAAACATTTACATTTCAACCTAATGTCTATTTGAGTTAAATGTTCCTGGGTTCTTTATTTAAAAAAAATGCATATTTTATTGCAAGCATGCAACTTTGAAACAATCATATCTTCGACTATGAATGGATTTCATAATAAAATGTCACTGAGCAACTTTGAATGTCCTAGATTTAACAGCACTGCAGTAACTAAATGACATTATACCCGATACTTCTGTCATATATTTTAGAAAACATATGTTATCTGTGTCTTGCTTAGTGTCCATATTTAATTTGTCAAACAACAGTTCACTAGTTATGAATATACCATATTCCTTCTCTTATATTTTATGCTGATATAAAGGTTGACTTTTTCTTCTGTCAACTTAGTACGTATTTCATAAAGCACAGTGTCTTACTATAATACACATAATCTGTATATTTAGGGAGGTGGAAGAAAAATCAGAGAATAGGTTAAAGAAGTTAAGAGCTATCCTAATTTTATAATAAAAAAAATCAATATTAGAATCCAAATTCATTTCTTTAGCAGCATTGGTATTAAGTTCTAAAATAGCAAAGATAATTCACTCTTCATTGTTTATAGGCCTGAGTTTATAAAATGTCATGTCTGCAGAGAAAGGAGGGGGTATGTTTACAGGATTGAACAAAATGACATATGTACTTCTACAACGTGTAACCTGTGGCATTGCACTAAAATTACAAACTGATCTAAAACAGCATACTGTTCTGGTAAAATAAATGTCTGGAAATACCACTAGCATTATTGTTACATGCTGCACACAAAAACATAAAATGGAGAGGAAACAGAACCATGGGTAATTAATAAATATGTGGCATCTCAAAGTTTTTTAACTGCTACTGAGACAGTTATTTTAGCAAAGCCACGTGTACCTATAGTAACATCCGTGCTACTGGAAATATAGCTAGTAAGATGCACCTGACTGGTCAAGGCTACTAGCCATGATGGCTATATGCAGTGATGGGATGTAACAGGTTTACACCAGTTCGCCAGAACCGGTAGTAACTTTTCCCAGTGTCCCGGAGAACCGGTAGCAGCTTTTGGAGGGAACCACCTTTGGAGCTTACCTTTTCACTGGTTCCTCCACTGCACTGGTTCCTCCACTACACTTGGTGTGCATGCATGTCTAGAGTGCTTGGCGCTTATGCATGGCCTCCTTGCTGTCCTCCCAAGCGGGGAGGAGGAAGAGAAGCTGCTAGCCTGAAGCTCCCTATAGCCTGCTCCCCAGGGTAAGTGATTTAATTTATGTATGGGTTTGTGTTGTGGGTGGGTGTGTTGAGGGGTGTATGTGTTTATTTTTATTTATTTCTATTATTATTTTTCTTTGGCCCCACCCACAATGTCATGACATTATGACATTGGCTCCGCCCATGATGTCATGACTTTAGCTCCACCCACACTGTGGTGACATCACGGTGGGGTAGTAAACATTTTGACATCCCACCACTGGCTATATGGTAACATGACTATGAACATCATTTACTGGGAAGCAACAGTGGGAAACGGGCTTTCTCTCATGTTTTCCCCTGGGACCTCCAGAAGTAAATAGTTGGCTACTGTGGAAGACAGGATAGAAGATCAGATAGTGTGCACAATATGGCCATTATTGTACAATACTACAATATATGTATAATATTTGTACATGTTGCCTTATGACCAAATTCAATTTAAATATGGTCCACAGCAAAGCAAAACTGGCTATAACATAAAAACTCCAGAGGTTACTGTATTTCAGTGGTGGGCAGCAACAGGTTTGCACCACCACCACCCAGGAGGGGGGGAGCAAAATTGGGTGGTCTCTCGGCAGGGGGGTGGCAAAATTGAGTGGCCTTTGGGCAGGGGGATAGTGAAATTGGGTGGCCATGCCCACCTCCCTGCCCTGTCCCTTCACGTTTTGTCCCTGCAAGTGGTGCAAGGTCTCCCTTGCTCAAAAGCCAGACATATCTGACTCTAGGGTGCAGTACTCATCTCCATTTACAGTCAAAGAGCCAGTGCTGCCTGTTTGCAGATGTATACATGGCCATATGGCAGGCATGACTAGATCGCCAATGATATAGGCTCCGCCCATGACATAGGCTCCACCCATGACAGGTTCCACCCACGGTGTGGTAGCAAAATTTTTTGCTGCCCACCACTGCTGTATTTACATTAAGTTCAAAGTGAAATCTATATTCTAGTCAGATAAAAAGAGCCCTTTAGGACTTCTGGAGCTGCAAAGGTGTAATTTAAGCATGGGAGGAAACTATGTGGATGTTGAATATTATATAAAGCATAATTTAGAAATTTCTGATTATGGCCAATGCAGTTATGATTATTGTACAGTATTGTAATATCCTGTAACAAAATATTTTCTGTAATTGATATTTATACTAACACTGTGGATTCTTCTTAAACGTATCTCAGTTTACCTGCAGCACTGACTAAAGGTTAGGATTAGATATGGGTTATTTCAGTATTTTCAAAAAGAAGTTTGATTCCACACTGTCCCTTGTAGGAGAAAGATCAGTCTTTGTGGTCTTGGACAAACTATATGGTCCTGGGCATGTGCGTGTGGATAGGTACACACACTCATGCACACACACACCAAACAAAAGAAAGGTAAACCACTTCTATGAACTGTTTGGCTAGAAAAACTTGGAAAGTATCCCCATAAATCAGAATCAACTCAACACCTTGTTGTCATTGTTGTCATCAGAACTTGCAACTCAAAAAGCTTCATTGATAAATAATTATGTTTTATTTTTTCTTATGATCAGATCTAATTGTCTCAGGGAATGGATATTTCACCTTCAAAACAATATCCAGCCAAAAAACAAGTGAAAATTCATCCTAACACAGTGACAGTGAAATATACTTCCCATTATCCACAGCCTGGAGAAGAGTATGAAGAAACTAATGAAGATCATGAGGGATTTTTAGAAGATAATCCAAAGAGAAGACTGCTGAGCAATGGGCAAAGGAGAGGAAGGTCCTTCTTTGGGACTATTGACATCCCATCTCATGCAGGCCCAAAGCCAGAAGGCAACAAGAATGAACAAGACCAAGGTTTTGTCGAGGGAAATATTTTTCAGTCTAGAAAGACTTGGGCTGTGCTTTTTGGATCTGCTTTGGCCCATGGTTGTGTTGCCCTAATAACAAGACTTGCGTCTGATCGTTCCAAAGTGCCATCTCTTGAATTGATCTTCATTCGTTCTGTTTTACAACTGTTTTCAGTATTAGTTGTGTACTACTATCACGAGGACCCTTTTGGACCAAAAGGCCACCGAATGCGATTGTTCTTTTATGGAGTGTGTAATGTCATTTCTATTACCTGTGCTTATACTTCCTTCGCAATAGTACCACCAAGCAATGGGACTACTATGTGGAGAGCGACTACCACTGTCTTTAGTGCCATTTTAGCATTCTTATTAGTAGATGAGCGAATGGCTTATATTGATGTAATTACTGTTATAGGTAGCATTGTTGGCGTTTGCTTGGTCATGATCCCCAACATTGTTGATGAAGAAAATTCCCTTTTGAATACCTGGAAGGAAGCATTTGGTTATACCATGACGGTTATGGCAGGCTTAACCACAGCTCTCTCAATGATAGTGTACAGGTCCATTAAAGATAATGTGAGCATGTGGACAGCACTGTTTACTTTTGGTTGGACTGGAACAGTCTGGGGAGTCTCTACTATGTTTTTTCTTCAAGAGCCAATAATTCCACTGAATGGAGAAAGCTGGAGTTATCTCGCAGGCATCTGCCTATGTTCCACAGTGGCTTTTCTGGGAATATATTATGCTTTAAACAAATTCCATCCAGCCTTGGTCAGCACAGTGCAGCATCTGGAGATTGTGATAGCCATGATCCTTCAGCTTCTTGTGTTACGTATCTTCCCCAGCATTTATGATATGATTGGCGGTGCAATTATCATCATTAGCGTCTTCTTCCTTGCATGTTATAAACTGTCTTGGAAGGATTTCCGAAAGAAAGATTATCAAGAAATACTGGATTCTTCTATTAAATGAATGCAAAAGTATTCTATTTGATGCCATGTAGAATATACAGTATGTTTATGTATGTCTTTTGTAGTGTTGTTGACAGTATACTCCTATTTCATGTTCTAATATAACATTTGCCCTAGTATAATTCACTGGAGTGACATCAGAAATTTCTGTTTTACAAACTTTAAATGAGAAATGTCATGTGGAAACTGTGAACATTAGTATTCTTGAGTAGTATACAGGAAATACCAGTATTCAATATAGATAATTCTATTCCAGGAACTGTCTCACTGAAGTATAATACACATACTGTACTTGAGAGTGTTTTAAATATCAGATTTTATATCCATTTGTGTGGAGCAGCCTTTTACATTGTTTAAGGCAGGAGTTCCCAACCTACAGCCCATGGGCCAAATTCATCTGGGCCCTGGGCCAAATTCACTGGCCCCAGGCCAAATTGCCGCCAACACCAGAAGTGCCCCAATGTCACTGGAAGTGCTGAAACCACTGCATTTTCACACTGAAACACCACAAAAATACGGCAAAAAAATCAAAAAGGGAAGTGGTAGAGGTGGGTAAAATGCCCAGAAACACAGTGCAAATGCATGTGCCGCTGTCACTGCGGGGAAGAACCATATGACCGGCCACTCAGCTGACTGAGGGGGCGTGGTCAGGGCCGTGGCAGGAAAAGGTTGGAAACCTCTGGTTTAAGGCAAGGTGGAAATGACAATGAAAAGAAATAACAGTAAGATGAACACCTTGATTTATTGGATTAGCTAAACTAGAAAAATGTTCAGAGTTTGCACTTTGCTAGATGGTCCAATGCATGGATAAAGCAAGTTGATCTTACCTAGCTTTCTGATCTTCAGCTCTTCCTTTTATAAGAGCTAATGGTATAGACTAAGGGTCTGCAAACTTGGCTCTCCAGATGTTCTTGGACTTCAGTTCCCAGAAGCCCTGATCAGCAGGAGTGCTGACTTGGGCTTCTGGTAATTGAAGTCCAAGAACACCTGGAGAGCCAAGTTTGCAGATCCTGATATCAGATTACAACTTGAGACTTTTTTATACACTCATGTATAAAGAATATGCAATTGCAGATGAATATGGACTCCAAAGAGGATTATTGTTCATGGAAATTATATACAGTACTTGTTTGTAATGTGTAATGTTTTAGACATAAGAATTTAAAGACAAATGTCCCTATAATATTATGATTATAGTTATTCTCTGATAAAGTAATCTAATATTAATATTGCAAACACCAAGGCCTTGCCTATTTTGTCATCTTCAGAATAATCCACATACTGTTCGTAGTAAATGCCAACATCTCAAGCCCCTCAAACAGTTAAGGACTTGAAAAACAAATGTTAACATTCTGAGCATAGCTAGGAAACAAGTAATCCACAGAATTAATAAATAGCAGGTTTTATTCATGGCTGCTGTGTTCAAGTTCAAACAGATGTGAGCTCCCAAAGCAAAGCACAGTACCAGTGAGTACCAGTGGAGTACCACTGGTACCAGTGAGTCATAAATGGAACCACCAAATCATCTCAATATTTGACCTCAAAGTAGATCATAAATTGGGAGTTTTAAACCATCTCAATACTGAATCAGGTCCTGGAATTGCTGGTCAACCACTTATTTACTTATTTTAACAGAAATAGATGACTAGATGTTGGTTGCTAGTCTCTCAGATCATAGAGAGTAAGGGAATTGCTTTACAGGTGAAATATTACCATTGCTTCCTTCAGATTAGTGAATATTAATTTTCAATAGTGTTAGATATAATAGGAAAATAAGTCCGTGATTTCTTTGGCATTATTAGAACCATCTAGCATGAGTCACATAGGTTTATTCTACACATAAACTACAGTAAATTGTTAGAAGTTGGAATTTCAAGCCTCCTTTGCAGGTATTTATCAATGTCATAAACGTGAGATATAATTCTATGTTTACCTTGAAGTTGTTATTCAGCAAGGAGTCTCTGCAATGGTAGACCTCTCTGTAACAACATTCCACACATGCAAATGGACCCCAGAAATCAAGTCCATCTGCATGAGGGTTGGTTTTTTTTTTTTTTTTTTTTTGCCATTTGGATATCACATCACCTGCTGGTTAGGCAGGTGTGCCCTCCACTTTCATCTGGCCCAAGGGATCCAACGGAGGATTCTTTGGTGAGTCTTAGTCCTGGCCTAGCATCATTGACAAGTGATGGGCAACGCTGCCTAGTTAGACCATTCATAATTCTATGTACGGTATACTTAATAATTATGTTTCATCCATTGAGTTCTAATTTATTTATTTATTTGATTTGATTTGTATGCTGCCCTACTCAGTAAAAAACGACTCAGGGCAGCTCACAGAACACACAAATATAACATTCCGTGAAACAACAATATTACAATATGAAACATAAATATAACATCATAACACAATACAGTTAATACAATCAATATATCTAAACATAAGGGGGAAAGAAAGAAAAATGCAATGCAATACAATATTACAACATAAAACATAAATATAACATCGTAACACAATACAGTTAATTATATGGTGACCCTCCCAGGTTTTTGTACAAATAAGGAAATTCAAAGTGGTTAGGAAATGACATAAACATCTCAAGTATTGATTCTGACCTATTAGTGTACCTATAGTTAAGATGAATACACTGCTACTGTCTCTTTACAACAATTTGATATACAATCCATTGATAAAATTCATTTATTTGTGGTGTTGGATACCAACAGCTAATTTGTTACAGGAAACTTCTGTCATAATGAGGGTTTTCAAAATTTTCATTCCCCATACAATGCATTTACAGCACCATCCTTACCTTACTCCTAGATATTTCCTTCACTCCAAGGGAAATGAGTACATCATTAGACATAGGATTTCTGCTTTTCCCCTGTCACGTTTCAAAGGCCTGAACATTTTAATTAGTTTGCAAAATCAAAGGAGAACTTTGGTGTCAGGGAAAATTGAAATGATGCTCTTTGGAGATAAATGCTCTATGGAGAAAGGACCTGTATAATGCTATAAGGGGCCCTTCTCCCTCTCGTTATAGTGTCTCTCCTCTTGTGTATAAACACATAAATAGGTTTATGGATTTATTTTCTTCTTTCCCTCTCCCCCTCCTTTTTTTCCCCTTTAAAGTAAATAAAACTGGATAACACATTTATCGATGCATTGCTTCCCACAAGCTCCATGATTTCTGGGTAGCGAAGCATTTCAATTAGGCGCAGGATTTGCCGAGCTCCGCTTCCCTCGGGCCTCGTTCAGCTGTCAAATCCATTATTCCTCTTCAGCGCTTCGCTCCGCTTTCCTGAGCCGGGCTGAGTCCAAAGAGAGCCGCACCATTTGGTAGCCCAGGAAGGGCCTGGCCTGAGCATCAATACGTCAGGGAGGAGTACGAGCGACATTGCTCGTGTTGCTATGGTGACAAGAGACGCTGCTGCGGGGGAGCCACTGCGGAACGGAGAGGAGCAGGTACCCATTTCCAAACCCTTGGAAGCCTCGGGGCAAAACAGTCTCGCCGGGGTGAAGAGCAGGACAGGAGCGCCTGCCCTCACCCGCAGAAGCGCCCTGGTGGCGCAGTAGTTCAACTGCTGTACTGCAGCCAAAACGTTGTGAGTTCGATCCCGAAAGAAAGGAGATAAAGGCAGTGCCCAGTATGTTGCGGGCAAAACGCTAATTACCTGTAAACCGCCCAGAGAGTGTGCTAATCACTATGGGGCGATATATAAGTGCGATTGCCATTCCTTTCCAGAAAACCCACAAATATTTACTTTTCTGTGCAAAGAGGATCGACTGCCCCACGCATTTATGGGAAAGTAATAATAAGATCATAGGGCCATAGGCCAAGCACCAGTGGTGAAGAAGACTCATTAATTAAAAAATCACAAAGTATTTACTTGCTGTTAAATCAACCCAGTCTTGTATGTAGTAAGTACAGTTGTACCTCGCTTAAAGAGCATAATGCGTTCCACAGGATTGCTCTTTAAGCGAGTTTGCTCTTTACGCGAAACACCATTGTAAGTGACCAAGGGGGGGGGGGGACTGCAAACCCCAATTTATTTGTTAAGTGAGTTTTTGGTTGGTTTTATTTGTTAAGCGAAGCAAGCAGTCAGATAAAATTCTGCTCTTTAAGCGAATTACTCTTTAAGCGAAGCGTTCTTTATGCGAGGTTTGACTGTACCTGTAAACCGCCCAGAGAGTGTGCTAAGCACTGTAGGGCGGTATATAAGTGCGATTGCCTTTCCTTTCCAGAAAACCACAAATATTTACTTTTCTGTGCAAGTGGGCGAAACCGTGCCCCTACCCAGTGGCGTCGCGCAGTCTTCAGCCGCCTGGGGCGAAGAACAAACTCGCCGCCGCCGCCCCCCAGCTCGCCGCTGCCGCCGCCCCCTCCCCCCGACCCAGGTAGAAGCCCTGCTTACTTAGCGGAGAAAAAGTGGTTTTTTTAGGCGGACAATTCAAGGAGGGGCCCGCCCGCCGGGCTGGCTGTCGGTCGGGGGCTCTCCTGGAGGGCGGCCCGCGTGCACGCGCACGCTGCCCACCTCCTCCTGCCCAGCCAGCCCCCAGGGGGTCCCCGCCACGGCGCCACCCACCCCCAACGAGCGCCCCGTCTCACGGCAAGTTGGGTGGGTGGCTGGGCGGGCGGAGGCGAGCAGCGTCCGCGCGCACGCGGGCCGCCCACCAGGAGAGCCCCCGACGGCCAGCTGGGCGGGCGACCGGGCGTGCCCCTCCTTGAATTGTCCGCCTTTTTCTCCTCCTCGCCAGCAAAAGGGTGGGGAGGGGACATTTTGCCTCCCCCTGAAAGCCGCTGCCAGGGGCAACAGGCGGCGGAGAGCCCCCGACGGCCAGCCGGGCAAGCGAGCGGATGGAGGTGCGAGCGGACGGAGGTGTGTGGCAAGCGGCGAAGCGCATGTGGGGCGCTCGCCAGCAAAAGGGTGGGGAGGGGACATTTTGCCGCCCCCTGAAAGGCGCTGCCCGGGGCATCCGCCCCCCCCGCCCCCCACGCTACGCCACTGCCCCTACCCATGTTGTAGCGTTTGACTTTATTGAGAGGATCGACTGCCCCACGCATTTATCTAGCACGAATACATTGTTTGCCTCTTGCCTGTTTCTCCAAGCTCAAGTTCTGTGCATTTTATTGATATAGATTGTTTTATGTTTTTTTATTTTTATCAGGATGTAAGCCGCTCAGAGTCGGGTTCTCCCAATTGGGGCGGGGTATCAAGTGCGATAAATAAATAAATAAATAAATAAAATTTGGTCTCCTTTGGCTTAGTGGTTAAGATGCTGAACTTTATGACTGGAAGGTTGGCAGTTGAAGACCGTAGTGCTACATGATGGAGTGAGCTCCCATCTCTGTCCCAGCTCCTGTCAACCTAGCAGTTCAAAAAGCAAGAAATTGCAAGTAGATAAACAGGTACCACCTTGGTGGGAAGGTAACAATGTTCTGTGCATGCCAGAGTCTAGTCATGACTCCCACATGTCCATGGAAATGTCTGCAGACATAGACAGCACTTTGACTATAAACAGAGAGGAGTATTGAAACCTAGAGTCGAATACAACTGGCTTTCGAACAAGGGCAACCTTTACCTTTACCCTCCTTAGTGAGCTTGCCCTTCTTCTCCTCACATTTCCTTGTCCCTCTTATATTTTCATCCTTCACTCTTGACTCATTTTCTGCCTATGTAGATGGGTGCCACTTAACCAGGAGAGAGGTAACATCACAGTTCTACCCTATTGAAACTAGAAACAGTGACTGCAAATAACAAAGACTTCAGTGTTAAAATAAATCATCCTCTAATACAGGAGTTCTCAACCTTTTAAAGCCAGGGGCCAGATCATGCTCCCTCAGACAGCTTCAGGGGCCGGATGGCCATTTTGCCCTTTCTCTGCCGCATAGCACTTCCTGGTGTGGTGGAGGCAGTGGTGGCCCGCATGATATGGTGTCGTGGGCCGCAGTTTGAGAATCCCTGATCTACTATCTTTGTCTTCTGAAAATTTTCCTCCTTTTGCCCAACACAAAGGTGCAAGAATCCCAGAAGTAAAAGGATAGATATGCATGTTTCTAACCTTTTTACTTTGTTAGAACCCACATGCCATTAATAATGTAAGCTTTCCAAAGAGGAAAGTTTTCATTATAGTTCTCTGACATAGGTATTAATAGGTCTGTCATTCAGCTAAAGAAATGTCTTAGAGGAATTGTGTAGGTTTTAACTGACTCACCAATTAAATCTGCATATATTTGCACATGAAGAACAATAATTTTTATACAAAAATGTGATTTATTTTTAAACGATTGTATGCATAATTAATAATAGATATAGTCTTAGGAGATGCAGCAAGTAAAATATTTGTTGATGGCTTTTACCTACAAAGCATCTAGTAAAATAACATAATATTTTTAAGTAGGCCTCCTGCTTAATTTAACAAAGAACTCATTGCAGTCAGTCAAAGGAATTTAAATCGATTGATCCAAATATGTAAGTGTCAACTCCAAATATACTTCCTTCAGGTGTAGTCAATTGGATTCTCCTTTCACTCTTAATGCATACAAGAGACCTGTAAAGTGGCAGTACAGTACTGTACTAGGTGGCTCCTATAAGCATTTATATAAGTTATGTGCCATCAGGTCACATTCAACCTATGGTGACCCTAATAGGGTTTCTGAGGTATGTGAGGTATTTAAGAAGTAGTTTTACAAGTGCCACTCCTTAGTGAGTTTCCATGACCAAGTGGAGATTTGAATTAGGTCTCTTAAAACATAGTCTGATACTCTACCATTATATTCCAATGAGTTTCAGCTATGCACTTACTAAAGAGTAATTTCTACTGAACAGATTGGAACTAACTTTCAAATATTATTGCACTGCCATTCGTGCTGCTTGTGATTTTATGCTACAATTTTATATTGACTAGTGATCTGTATAAATTATATCCTGGACTTGATGAAAGTTTTAAATAGTGACATGCTATTTTTGTTTTGTTGTTGTTGTTTTGATTCATGTGTGTTGCATTTTTGTTTGTTTTTGTTAGTTTGTGTTGTTTTTCTTTTGCAGCCAAATGGCCAGCAGGAAGAAGGAAATAGCTTTGCAGGTCAGTAAGAAAATTAATGCTGCAAATGTCACTGTTTCAGTTTGACATTTCTTGGAGTGGATGGATTTGGCAGAGGATTGTGTTATAGTTTGCCAAAGAAACCATCAGCAGTTCTAAAATAGAAAACAAAGGCATTATAAATAGATTTTGATTCTCCCAGGGCAACAAACATAAATCATCCCTTACCCCTTCCCATCTAATGAATCAGAAGAAAATGTAAGAGCTGATTTAAAATAATCACTACATTGAAGCTTTCTTGTAAGAAATCATTGGCACAAAAATTATACTTGTTAGAATAATGTACCGTATATCTGTCGAGTGGACCATACTGCCAGCAGCTCATCATGGTGATTAGCCATGAAGACTGTCCTAAGAATATAATGCAGTGGCCTTTCATCTGCCTTCCACATCGCAGCATGACACCTGTACCACTGATCCAATTCTGTAAGTCACTTTCTGGGCCTGAGCCCTTTTGGCTTGCAAAGTCCTCCTCAGCCCCAGGCCAGGATTGATGAAGCTGCTTCCCTCCATCAAGATGGATTCAAATGGGATTTGAGGACCATCACCCTTCCCTGTGGACTTTGGTACTCAAGGCCGTTGGTTCTCAGAGTTGTGAGGTTAGTTACCGTAACTGCCACCTGATACTCGGCATTGAGTTGCTTGTAGTATGGTCTACTCTATTACCATAGTAGAATAACCTTGTCTGTTAGTAGTTCTAAAAAAAAATCTGAGTTTTATCTCTATTGACTCTCTAAGCATCTTTTCCGGTGGTTGCAATCTGAAAGGACGTTCTATTTTACTGAAAGGTTTCTCACAGATAATGTTTAATTTACACACAGATATTTATCAATAATCAGGAACTTTGGGAAGAAATGCTGGGTTCCAAAGGACTGATTGGTAAGATCTTCATTGCAAATATAAGACAGAGTGCACCACTTATGTTGTTATTTGGAATTATAAATACATATTGTAAAACTTTACAGCTGGTGTGTACTACTGTTGTTCACCAGGTGCATTATCCATGCAGCTCCCATCATCTATAGGGCAGCATAGCCACTTGTGAAGGATTATGAGACCTATATTCCAAAATCATCTGGAGTAACACTGCTTTATAGGATAATCTCTGCTGGTTCTTTCTTTGTTGATGGAGATTGTTATCTATAAGAGATTATTTTAACATTGGCTGAAATGTTTAGCATAGTCATTCACACTAGACTAGACCCATTGAATTGGTGGGTGTTTGATGAGTCAACTCCGCTGTAAATACCATCTATTCCAGTGGTTCCCAATTAGTTTTTTCTACGTACCACTTCAAGAAAGACCTCAAACGTGCGTACCCCTTATTGCAGGAACGTTAAATAAAAAATGAAATCAGGTGTATTTTATATTTATTATCATCAAAAGACATTCTAATGACAGAGAACACATGTTTCATTAATGTGACAAATGTGCACGTTGACAATGACGAGCAAATAGGCGGGAACGGGGCGGCCGCGATCGGGTGACGCGAGATGCATGAGGCGCGGGAAAAACCGCCGCCGCGGGAGAAAGCACTTGATGCATACGATTGACTTACCGACTGAACAACAACAACAAAAGGATTTAATATTTTAGTTAAGAGATTGCTGTGCATTGCGCTTGATGCAATCTCGGGTACCCCTGGGTGTACGCATACCACTAATTGGGAACCACTGATCTATTCAAATAGCCTACTCTAATTGCAAATTAGAGCATATAGACTGCCTCTTGAGTTTGTTCATTTTTGGGTCACTTTTTTTTTTTGGTGGGGGGGGGGACAAAATAATTTAGCCTGCTCCCTCTGTCCAAACACCTCAACTGACCCTTTACCCATATGATGAAGGGGATGACAAGCTTCTTCACCATATGAACAAATGAAACAGTTTTCTTGCTGCTCTATAGAGGAGCAAGAAAAGTGTACCGGTAATTATTTCTTTCCCCTCCTAGCCAATTGTTGTAGTGCTGCTTTAGATAGGAGGCTAATTTCCCCCCCGCCGCCCCTTTTATCACCAATTGAAAAACTGCTCACATTTACATTTTTGATCAGCGATAAAGGGGAAACTGAAATTATTATATTTTTTTTACTTTCCTAACCAATGCAGTGTTATACAAATCACTGGGTTGTGTGTGGAGAAATAATTACATTTTCAATGCCCTTTAGCCAGTGGTGGGTTGTTGCCGGTTCACACTGGTTCGCCCGAACTGGTAGCAACAATCCCGGGTGGTTCTCGGGGGGGGGGGAGGTAGTAACCACCTGGGATTGGTTTTTTTTTTTTTTTTTTTTGAGGCGTCCGGTTCGGACGCCTCACCGGCAGAATTTTTTTTTCAAAATTGGAGCCAAAATGGTTCCCGGGAACTATGCATATGTCAAACCTCCATTTGACGCATGCACAGTTCTATTTTTTACTGTGCATGCGCCAAATGGAGGTTTGATGCATGCACAATTTGGGAAAGGAAGGGCGCAGGCAGCGCCTAAAGAAGTGGCGGTGGCCTTTCCTCGTCAGGCCACGCAGCACAGCTAGGCCGCCGTGCCGCTGCGGCAGTTTGCCGCAATGGCGGTTTGCCACAACGGCGGTTTGCCTCCACGCCTCCGTGCCTCCACCTCTCCTGCTCCCCGATGAGTCAACCCCATGAGTCAATGACGGGTTTGTGTTTGGGGGTGAGTGGGTGGGTGGGTTGATTTGTGGTTGGGGTGGGTAAATGGGTGTATTTTAATGTAATTTTTATTTATTTAATTTATTTATTTATTTACGGTTTGTGTTGTGGATGGGTGGGTGGATGGGTTGAGGTGTGTGTGTATGTGTGCTTATTTTAATTTTATTTTATATATTTTATATATTTTATTTTTTCTTTGGCTCCGCCCACAACATCATGACGTCATGACATCATAAAGTTTGCTCCGCCCATGATGTCATGGCGTTGGCCCCATCCATGATGTCCATGACGTAACGCTGGGGTAGTAAAATTTTTGACAACCCACCACTGCCTTCAGCAGAGGAACAGGAAACGTTTTTCATTCAAATATCCAATATATTGAAGGGGGTCATTACAACATACCCAATATTTACCCTGAAGGCAGACTTTGACAGCTGCAGGCCTCCTTATAAACCCTTCCCAGTGTCCACAGTTGCTGGAAAAGAAGTATACCTGAGGTCTGTAAAAAAGCAGAAACCCCTGACAGGGATTAAAACATAAGCATTCAAGGTAGTGATGGGCAGCCAAAAATTTTACTACCACAATGTGGGTGGAGCTGACATCATGGGCGGAGCCAACATCATCATGTCATGGGCAGAGCCAATGTCATGACATCATGGATAGAGCCAATGATGTGGACGAAGCCAAAGTTTTAAAAAACAAAAATACAGTAGAGAGGCTAGCTGGGTGGGGTGGGGGTGTCAGGCACCTCCAGCCAGCCCGGTCTTAAAGGAGGCTGCATGCCCAGGCTCCCTGCTTTTAGACCGGGCTGGCTGGGGGTTTCAGGCACCTCCAGTCAGCCTGGTTGTAAAGGAGGCTGCCCAGGCAGGCTGCTTCCTTTAAGATCGGGCTGGCTGGGCGCGGGGAGGTGTTCAGGCACCTCCAGCCAGCACGATCTTAAAGGAGGCAGCCTGCCCAGGCTCCATGTTTTAAGATCAGCCTGGCTGGAGGTGCCTGACACCCCCAGCCAGCCCAGTCTTAAAGCAGGGAGCCCAGGCAGGCTAGTGCATGCATCAGTTTCTGTGGGGAAAACTCGCATAGCGAAAAAAATTGTGATGCGAGTTTTCCCCATAGAAATGCTCGTTATGCGAGTTTTTCCATAGGGAAAAGTCCAACTCACATAGCGAAAAATTCGTTATGCGAATCAGACTGCTAAGCAAAAAACCTGCTCGTTATGCGAGTTTTTCGCTAAGCGAAACACTCATTATGCGAGGTTTGACTGTATGTTTTTATTTTAAAATGGCTATAAAAATAATTTCTACGTGGAAACACAAGCCTCTATGTGAACCTGTTATGGATAAGTTAGCTTAAAGGCATGCCAAGTGGTTCTTTATTTAATTTAATTACTGTATATGCTGGCATATAAGACTACTTTTTTCCCCTGAAAAACATGCCTCCAAGTGGGGGGTCGTCTTATAAGCTGGGTGCACTTCAGTTGGGATAGACATAGCTGCCCATAGTGGCCTCCCGATGCTTGCCCGGTGCCCATAGTGGCCTCCCGATGCTTGCCTGGTGCCCATAGTGGCCTCCCGATGCTCACCCACCTCATTCTACATACCATCCAGTATCGCGCGGTATCCAGTGTGGCTGCGGTGAGCATCAGCAGAGAGACAGGGGTGCCAGCCTTTTCGGCGTGACCGGCCCGTTCTGCTCAGTGGGAAGTAGCGGTGCTCCACCCTGCCCCTTGTCTATGCAGAGCTCGCACATACGCACTTGCACACTAGTGCCGGCCACAGGGATATGTTGAAATCAAATCTGATGTTCTTTTATGTTTTATTTGGTGTGTGCAAGGTGTCCGGAAGAGGGGGTAGTCTTATACGGCAAGTATATAACAAACTCTATATTTTGAGTGGAAATGTTGGGGAGTCGTCTTATACATCCAGTTGTCTTATACGGTATTCCACAAGTTAATAAAAGAAAAGAATTCCAAAAGTCAATTAATTGTAAAAATAAAATGGGGAAAATAATCTTATCCCTAGATTCTAATATAGATTTTGTATTGAGAGCATATCAGCATATCTGTGAGAACATGAGACCCTTTTTAAGAACAGATGCAAAATTAAAGCAGACCGAACACATTGACATTTCCATGGTTTGACAGAAAATGTAGAAGAATGGAAAGAAAACTGAGGAGATAAATGTGGGGAAATACATGCTGTGCCTGATCAGGATGTATGTAACATTATGCTAAGACTTAAATGTGGTTATAAACAACTAATTGCAGCAAAGGAAGCACAATTTCAGAAGTATATTTGGGCTGAGCTTGAACTCTCAGCAACACAGTCCAACCTAACATATTTTTTGTGCCTGGTAAGTTAAATGAGGCAAAATATATCTTAGATATTTCTATCCCAGCTGCTACAGTAAACGGGACGTACAAGTCATGTGCTTGAGTTGGCATATGTTCTTGGCTTTGTCTAGGGCTGTGATGGTGAACCTTGGCACTCCAGATGTTCTTGGACTTCAATTCCCAGAAGCCCAAGCCCCCGTGAATCCACACGAATGGATTTGCTTCGATTCATCCGGCCTGCACTGCGCTGCCCTCGTCGCTCCTGGAAGTGGAAGTAAAACACGCCCGTATGGGTGCGTTTTACTTCCGCTTCCAGGAGAAATGAGAATGGCGCGACGCAGGCCGGATGAGTCGCAGAAAACCCATTCTTGTGGATTCACGGGGGCTTGGGCTTCTGGGAATTGAAGTCCAAGAATATCTGGAGTGTCAAGGTTCACCATCACAGATCTAGGAACTGGTTGCTTGAAATCTGTATCAAATACCATTTTAAGGGAAGATGACATACAGAATAAGAAAATGTGATGTCTAATAGATAGAAACTAGCTGAAGTGGACGTCAAAGGAGAATAGAAATCATATCTAAGAATGCCTGTCTATATTCAAATACAGTACAACAATCAAATAAGACAAGAAAGAATGCAAAGGGGAATCTAATGTAGTTATCTCTATCTCTGGTGCCTCCTTGGGGCACATATTTGCATGTGCAAGCATGGTCACACACATTACTCTCCTTACAATGTTCCTAACTCCCTTGGTGTTTTGAGGACATTAGACAAGTAGGGTGGGTAGGCTGGCGGGTGTGTAGGATGGAAGATAGGAAAACTAGACAGCACCATATACTTTATCACTCACAATCATTATAGCAGCCCATTCACTCTACCCAGAAGTAATGTAGCATAAATCTTTACAAGAAGAGAATATTTATTAAAATAACTGATAATTATATCAGAGGGTAGTTGTAAATAGCTTCTTCTTGTTAGCTAAATCAAATCCTCTGTAGTCTTCAGAAATATCTGAATTTGGCTAAGAACTTAATCCGTCAGTATGGAATTCATCAGACATTTGGCAGGTCCCCTCATTCCAAATGTTTCAGAAGTTGGTAAAATTAAACTAACAACTCTCAGGGAACAACCACTGGTGCTGCAGTGGTTAAACTACAGGCAAAATGCTGTGAGTTCAATCCTAAAGGGGATCAAGGCTGACTCAGCCTTCCATTCTTCCGAGGTCAGTAAAATGAATACCCAGCATGTTGGGGTGGGTGGGTGGGAATACTAATTACTGTACTGTACCTTGTGAACTTCCCAGATAGTGCACTAAGCACTATGGGGTGGTATATAAGTATAGTTGCTATTGGTTGTTCCCTGAGAGTTGTTAGTTTGTTTGTCAGTGATGGGTAGATTGGGTTTGTCTTGTTTGTTATAGTGGACCACCTAGTGCAGGGATTCTCAACCTGTGGACCGTGGGCCAGATGCTGCCCAAGGCACCATTTTATGTGTGTCCCCTCACTGCCTCCACCAGGAAGTGCCATGTGGTGGAGGAAGGGCAAAATGGCTGTCCAGCCCCCGAAGCTATCTGAGGGAGTGTGACCCGGCCCCCGGCTTAAAAAGGTAGAGAACTCCTGACCTAGTGTTTACCACTAATGAGAGGGCATAGAAATAAAAATTAATAAATAAATAAATCTCTTTGTAGTTGTAGATGTTTATCAAGGCTGGTGTGGACCATGTAAAACAACAGTAAACCTCTTCAGGAAAATCAGAAACGAACTTGGTGATGACCTCTTGCATTTTGCTGTGGTAAGGTAACTTCAGATGTACAAAATAGCTGATAGCCACCAGTGTTGTTTAGAAGTCATATAAATATTGCTGTTGGGTCCAATATGATGGTTTCCAGTGGCATTTCCTCCACTGAGGGGGCCATCACCCATTGGTCACTTCATGGCAAGTTGGGATTCACCTTAAATAAATTCATGCCAATGGCATTTTCCCTGTTTGTCATTCTTCTTTCAAATCCATCAACTGTGAAAATTATTTCCAGGGAAAATGTATACTCAGATATGAGTAGCCACTGACAATGATATAAATATAACATGCAACTCCATTTGCTTTGATGGCTTAAGTCCGTGATGGCCAACCTTGGCACTCCAGATGTTCTTGGACTTCAATTCCCAGAAGGCTAAGCACCTGTGAATCCACATGAAGGGGTTTACTGCGATTCATCCTGCCCACGCCACCCTTGTTGCCCCTGGAAGCGGAACAAAATGTGCCCTATTTTGTCATCAAGCTGTGAAAGGGGTTACTACTGGTGCCCTTGGTGGGCCTATCTGCTTATTGGGTGGTGCTCCAAATTGCATGAATTTGTGGTTCCTCTTAAAGATCAAGTATTGTACGGTTGTGAGCCACCCTGAGTCATGTGTGTGATTGGGTGGCATAACAACAACAACAACAACAACAACAACAACAACAACAACAACAACAACAACAATAACAATAATAATAATAATAATAATAATAATAATAATAATAATAATAATAATAATAATAATAATAATAATAATAATAATAATAATAATAATAATAATAATAAAGTATAAGTATACAGTTTGGGCATTCTTCTGTGTACAACATGATCCAAAAGAGTGATCAAGCTGTGCATCTGATCTTTAAGAGGATACACAGGTACCATCTATGGCATGCAGTATTGCTCAATTGTGCTTTATCTGGCCAGCAGATCCCTAAAAACATTGGTACACACACAGGTAGTCTCAAGAACTGGCTACAGGAATGCTTTTCGCATGGAACTACCCTTCAGGTCTATAACATGGCAGCTAGACCAATTTCAGGTGTAAGTAGCTTCAGTCGCATTTCCCCTTCACTGGCTACCTGTCTACTCCCATGTCAAGTTTAAGGTTCTGATATTAATCAATAAAGATCTAAACCAGTGGTTCCCAACCTTTTTCTGGCCATGCTCCACCTAAGTATCTATAAAAACCTGAGGCCCCCCCACCCCATGACATATAATTCTTATTGTTCAAAAAGCGAACTTCTGTTCATGTGGAGGAAGCCTAAAAGATCATTCACTGTTAATAACTCATTCTTGAATTACCCCCCATACAAATCAAATCCCCCCCCCCATGGGAACCACTGCTCTAAACACTTTGGCACTTTGTTGCCTGTTAGAATGCCTCTTCCTAAGTGTTACTGCCTATCCCGCCTGATTCTCTCAGGCCTCGCAGCAACATGTCCTCACTCCAAGAGAGTCCCATAAATCTCTGACTAGGAGTAGCTCCTTTTTTGTGGATTATCCTGTTTTTGATGATCAAAATATTGTTTAAAAAATCTCCTCCTAAGAGAAACCTTTGATAATATTCTGTCTGGTTGAAAGGCAGGGTATTATGTTCTATTGCTGTTTTTGGTTCTGCCA
Organism: Furcifer pardalis; assembly: GCA_030440675.1. Lineage (NCBI taxonomy): Eukaryota > Metazoa > Chordata > Lepidosauria > Squamata > Chamaeleonidae > Furcifer > Furcifer pardalis. The sequence goes on from CP126890.1 coordinate 247,565,005, forward strand.
TTGTTAACTATTTATTGTTCTCTGCTTATATTGTTTTATATTCAATTACAGTAGTTCATTTTATTTTAATAACTGTTTTCTTGATTTTAACTCTATTTGACTGTGAACCACCCAAAGCAACATATTCTGCTAGATGGGCAGTGTATGTATGTACGTACATATGTACATATGTACGTATGTACAGTGGTGAGTTGTTAAAATCTTCGCTACCTCACCGTGACATCATCGACGTCGTGGGCCGTAGTTGATGTCATGATGTCATGACGTCATGCAGTCGTGGGCGGAGCAAATTTTTTTTAAAAAAAATTAAAAATGTCAGTGCATGCGTCAAACCTCCATTTGACGCATGTGCAGTTTTTTTAGTGCACATGCGTCAAACTGCTATTTGACGCATGCACACTAAAAAAATAGAACTGTCCATGCGTCAAACGGAGGTTTGATGCATGCACAGTCCTGGGCAGCCATTTTGGCTGCCCAGAAAAACATTTTTGGAGGGTGCCGGAGAGGCGACCGAACTGGTCGCCCAGGGTTTTACCACCACCTGATGGGGCGCTACCGGTGCAGGCGAACCGGTCTGAACCGGTAGCATCCCTTTACTGCGTATGTATCACTGCTCATTTAGCAGAATGAATGAATGAATGAATATTGAAGGAGTAGAAATTCTGATATTTTTAAATAGTGCTATGAAATAAATTGTTTTTTTTTCTGTTCCTCTCAAATGGTATTCACCCTTTTGTGAACATTTGCTCTCAGTAAATTGTTTCATTTACTCTGTATTTAGGCTGAAGTAGATTCAATTGATGCCCTAGAGAAATATCGTGGGAAATGTGAGCCGACATTTCTCTTCTATGCTGTAAGTTGGTTCAAAAGACTAGCTTTGTATTTAAACTTGAAACATCTTACAGATACGTTTGACTTGGATTCTATAACTTCTTTCCCACTGTTTTCTAGTGAGCAGGACACATCACAGGTTAGCCTGGGCTTTACATTCATAGAAGGTGTCAAGTTTAAAATATACCACAAATCCTATGTTACAGAGGTCACTGTAACTGACACCAGCAGGTTTCAAGTAGTAAGAAAAGTTCCTGCTGTGACAAGTCAGATACTTTCAGCACTTCCTCTTTAAAAATTTCAGCTTTATATAATGCATAATTTTACCTCAGGCTGTTATCAGTTTGTTTAAAAGACAGTCTCTCTGTCCCCATGTTCAAGGAGTTCTTTGTGGCATGTGGCAAATAAGTACCAAATGGTTGAAAGGCTGTTGGCATACATTTATGCTGTATACACTGTGTGATATCCAGCAATGTAAATGTTTAATTAAATTAAAAGCCACCTATCCCCACCCCCTCAATGATCTGCGGTTTTCCAATAGTAAAGGTCCCCATCCTATGTTTAGTGCTGTATTTCTCAGGATTCTATTGCTATTATTCTCTCTTTTTCTGTTTAGTTTAAATTTTTCTATTTTCCTGACCTCAGGTTCCAGGGCTTCCTAGGTATCTCCCTCAACCTGGAGAGGCCTTTGGGAGCCTCAGGATTGGGGATGGGAGAAGTCAAATATCTGTAAACTTCTGCCAGCAGCCCTACTGCTGTGATCAGTATCATCTTCAGCATTTATGACCTTGGTGTTAAGCCAGTCACCAAGTGGTTCCAGACTTTCATGACAATCTTGCCCTCCTTCATTCACTGAACTTTATGGCAACTCCAGATGATGATAACTTCTACTTCTAACTCTCCTTTGCTTTTCCATTATTACTTCTCTCTGTTTACGTACCTTGGGAAATCTAAATAATTGTGCAGTTTTCTAATTGCTGGTATGAGAAGCTTTTCATCTAGAAATCCTCATGATTGAGCATGCTCACCATGTCTCTATAATCAGGCTGAAGCAATAGCAGTAAGTACTGTATATGTGAAAACATGTTAGATCTAGAACAGGGATTCTTAACCTGCGGCCTGCAGGCTGGATGCGGCCCATGGTGCCATTTTAGGGGGGGGCACCACCTCTACCACACCAGGAAGTGCCATGTGGTGGAGAAAGGGCAAAACGGCCATCTGGCCCCCAAAGCTGTCTGAGGAAGCATGACCCGGACCCTGGCTTAAAAAGGTTGAGAACTCATGATCTAGTTGTCTGTGATGTTTGTAATGTTGGATAATGACAATCTTGCATGCTTACTAATGCTGGGAGAAACTTTTCTGCTGGCTAAAGTGACTGCCTTTAGCTTATAAACAATTAGCAGAAGTCTTTTTCCTGCCTTGGCTCTTGAGACGAGCTCACAACTTCTGCTGCTCCTCTTCCTGTTTGCAGTTTGCATATTCCTTTGCTCTTGTGTGTTAGTTGCTTGGCAGTATGCATCAAAGTAGCCAGCATGAATCTCTCTCTTTTTCTGATCTATCACCATGTGGCTGCATGGAAACATGTCTGCTCTACATAGAGACTGTAGTTTTCTCTTTATAGCCTTGTAATTGTAATTGAACAACAGATCTGTGAGTAAAATGCATTTTTCAACTTAAGCTGTTTTTAGACTGACTTTTTCTGTTTTAAGTGTTGGTTAGCAAAGAGGAGGGTTAAGGGAAACTTCTGCTACTGCTGTCTCACACTTTTTCTCCTGCTGATTCCAAAAGTATACATTCAACATCAGGCTCTCCACTATTTTTCAACTGATATCAATTGTATTCGTTTTAAATATTGCAGCAATGTATTTTTATTCCTAGCTTTTTATATTGTATATTTTAATATTGTAAGCTCCCTTGGATCCATTCTTCCACTGATAATATAATATACAATTTAGATTTATAAAATGAATGGACTATTACTGTCTATTTTATTTCAGGGGGGCGAGTTAGTAGGAGTTGTAAGAGGTGCAAATGCACCATTGTTACAGAAAACCATCCGGGAGCAACTGGAAGCAGAAAGAAAAGTCTTGGAACGTGGAGCAGAAAGAGTTGTGGTAACTTTGTTTACTGCTGTTTACTTGCTTCTTCTTAAAATAATATAGTAGGAGAAAAAAAAATAATAAAGTAGGAGAAAGATTTGTAGGCCAGCTAGTCCTTCCACCTGCTCAGAGCAGGAAATTAATTCTGGATAAGTGTAGGGGAGGGTTATTATTCAATAGAAGAGCAGAACCTTTGCATGAAGAAGGTCCAAAGTCCATTCTCCAGCTTTTTTTGAGTAGGACTAAGACTGTTCCTTAACTAAAATCAGAGTTATGCCAATGATAGCCAAAATCCTGCCTGATAAATTAGATAAAGGTAAATGTCACCCTTGCTCGAAAGCCAGTCATATCCAACTCTAGGTTTCAGTGTTCATCTCTGTTTATATCCAAAGAGCCAGAGCTGTCTGTGGACATGTGGAAGGCATGCCTAGACACTATAGTGCACAGAATGCTGTTTTCTTTCCCACCAAAGTGGTCCCTATTTATCTACTTGTAATTTCTTGCTTTCAGACTGCTAGGTTGGCAGGAGCTGGGTCAGAGATGGGAGCTCATTCCATCATGCAGTATCTTCCATTTGTCAAGTTCAGTGTCTTAACCACTTGAGCTACTGCAGTCCCCTCCTGATAATTATATTTATATAATTAAAGAGTTCTTTCTTTCTTGCAGCTCTTCCAATTCACATGTAATCAGTCTCATTACATGCAAGCTATGTGGGCCTTGGGAACTCATTGATTACCAGCAATTTTTTTCTTCCACATGATGTTACTAACAGGAAAACCTCAGAACCTAAGGAGTTCCTGCTTCCCTCCTGGAGCTCAAACAGCTCAAATGCAGTGACAGTAATGGACCATAGGACAGCAACACTCCCCTACACTTATCCAGAATCCTTGTTACTGAAAGTTTCTGCTTATCATGGAAACATGATAAGGAGAAAGCTAGAGAGCAAGTGGAGATGAGCTCCCTCGGATGAGAACTTGAGACTAGTTAAACAAGCAACCTTGATATACCTGCATCATATAAAGAGGGCTAGAAAGACCTATAACCACAATGGCAAACCTTGGCACTCCAGGTGTTCTTGGACTTCAATTCCCAGAAACCCAAGTCATCACTCCTGCTGATCAGGGCTTCTGGGAATTGAAGTTCAAGAACAGGTAGAGTGCCAAGGTTCACCATCACTGACCTATAATGTCCAACAGATTCAAGAGGCCTTGAACCAACATGTGGAGCTGTATAGGATAGTCTGCAGCCTCACTGCAGGAGGTTACTCAAGTGGATTTCACCATAGTCTACAGAGTTGTGAAGATTTTGCCTAGCATTTTAGATCTAAAGTTGAGGTCATCTGACAGGACCTGGTCTCCACACTTAATAAAGTAGATCTGGTTGGGATGTCCAATGAGCTGTCTGGTCTTGATTCTTGGGATCAGTTTCAGCCTGTGTCATCTGAGGAGCCAGACAAGGCACTTGGAGGTTGTAAACCCATGACTTTTCATTTTGATCCTTGCCCATCATGTCTTGTAAAATCCATGGGGGTTGCTGGGGAGTGGGTGCAGAACATCGTTAATTCTTCACTGGAAGAGGGCAAGCTGCCCTCCTGTTTGTAGAATTCTGTTGTTTGCCCACTTCTCAAGAAGCCAAATCTAGCTACAGAGATTTTAGACAACTTTAGACCTGTAGCAAATATTGCCTTTTTGGACAAGGTCATTGAGAGGATAGTGGCAGATCAGCTGCAGGTGTTCTTGGATGAAACCAACTGCTTGGATCCATTCCATTCGGGTGTTAGGCCTCATCATGGCACTGAGACCACATTGGTCGTACTGCAAGAAGACCTTCTCCAGGAAGCAAACAGGGGAGCTTCATCTCTCTTGGTGCTTCTGGACCTCTCAGTGGCTTTTGATACCATTGACCACGGTATCCTCCTGGGACGCTTATATTCCTCCTGGGAATATGAGGCACTGTGCTACAGTGATTCTGCTCTTTCCCTAGTGTGCAGACCCAGAAAGTTCAACTCAAGGAGTTTGTTTTGGCCCCATGGACCCTCCAATGAGGTGTTCCACAGGGGTTGATCATCTCCCCATTGTTTAATATCTACATGAAGCTGCTGGGAGAAGTCATTAAGAGATTCGGGGTTCGGTGTCTTCAATATGCAGATGACATCCAACTCTATCTCTCTTTTTCATTGTCTGCAGTTGATGCGGTCCAACATTTTGATGAGTGTCTGGACTCGATAATGGAGTGGACAAAAGCTTAACAGGCTGTAACTGAACCCTGACAAGGGGAGGTTTTGGTGTTTGAGAGGCCATTTGCCTGACATGGAGGCCTGGTCCCTACCCTGGGTGGAACTACTCTTACCCCTAGGGACCAGGTCCGCAATCTGGGGGTCATTATGGAGCCATTGCTCTCATTTGAGCAACAAATAGCAGTATCCAAAGCTGCTTTTTTCCAGCTCTGGCAGATTGCGCAGCTACGCTCCTACTTGGACAGACAGTCTCTCATAATCCTCACCCACTCATTGGTAATTTCACAGATTGACTACTGTAATGCTCTCTATGTGGGGCAGCCCTTGTGTCTGATATGGAGATTCAGGCCCATAGCCTGAGGGGGATCGGAGGGGCAAAAACCCTCCTGAGCTAACAGCCCATCCTCCCAACCCACCCCGGGACGTCAATGTTATATATGTGTTTGTAATATTGTTGCCCTTCCTGCATTTTTTTTTTGCCCCTCCTGAAAAAATTTCACACACACACACACCAAATCTAGTATCCTGGCTATGGCCCTGCAGAGATTACAGCAGGTTCAGAATGCAGCAGCCGGGCTGGTGACAGGCATAAAGAAGTATGATCATATTTCCTCAGCCTTGGCAGGGCTGCACTGGTTACTTGTTGCCTACCGTGTCAGATACAAGGTATTCGTGTTATCATATAAGGCCCTATATGGTTTGGGACCTTGCTATCTGTCGGAGCGTCTCTCCCACAGAACAAGCCCCCCGCATCACCTGTTCGTCACAGTCTGCACAGTTCCAGGTGCCAACCCCAAGGATGGCTCAAAATATCTATAACTAGAAATAGAGCCTTCTCAGTGTCAGCACCAACACTGGAATACACTACTGGTAGAGCTGCACCAGGCCCCATCACTGGCTATATTTAAAAAGCAATTAAAAACATCTTGTTCAAGGAGACCTTTCAGGGTGTTGTCCCTTTAGCGATAAATTAGTCAGTCAGGTTGAATCCCTATGTCCTCAGATAACAGTTATTTTATTTTTATTTTATTTTGAGACATATTTGTCAGTTGTCTGTTTTGATTTGTTGTGTGTTCTGTCATGTTATTTGATATTTGCTTGTACACCACCCAGAGTGAGATACCATGCAAATGGGCAGTATAGAAATGTAATAAATAAATAAATAAATAAATCATTCTTAGGCAGACATAATTTAGGGAATAAGATATTGACCACTATTGCAGACAGACCAGCCTAGATGACCTTAATAGTCATGAAGCTATTTCCTGTTTGCCCAACACTCCTAATACTAAAGCAGCAAATAACTCTGGGTTTTGCTAAAAGTTACCCGTAAGAAAGTGTTTCAAAGGATCATTTTCTATGCGTTTTAAACCGGCATTCTTTTATGCTTTGATGTCAGATTCAGGATGAAGCTTTGCTTAAGACATATGGAAACAGTACTGTTGGAGAAGAGGAGGAAGAGGAAGAGAGTGAGGAAGATGAAGCAAGTAAGTTTTCTTACTCTAGAGGTGGACAACAGTATCTTGGGGTTCCCCAGCACCTCAAGTGCTTCCTTTCTCCCCCAGCACAGAGTTCACCCATCCCTCTGCCCAATGAGAGAGCTTCATCTCTCCCCCAGCACAGAGTTTGCCCAGCTCCTCTGACCAACAGACCAATGGGAGTGCCTCCTTCCTCCCCCCAGCACAGATTTCATTTCACCCCAACCCTCTGTTTGGGCACTCAGTCTCTAAAAGGTTCACCATCACTGACTTAACATGATGTACTATTTCATAATCCTGTGAAGACGAATACCTTACATTTATTATGCAAATAAATAAGATTTGAGAACCTTGTAGTTATTTGAATGTCAAGGATATAAGGCACTAGGCTCATCTACTGAGATAGCTTTACTTTGCTTTCTATCCATTTCCTTGAGAAATCAAGTCTATTCCTGATATAGTTTGAATAGGCTTAAAGGTTAAGAAACAAACCAGAATAACTGTAAGAGTGTTTCATTTAGCTATCTAATGTGCTATAAAAGACTGATTTTTTTCATAGTTTAAACATCAAGTAAATATCCTTCCTTTTATGTTGCCCTCAACATATACATTGCTTCCTTCTTGTATTAATTTTATTTTATTTTTATTTTTTTCTAGAGTAAGCTGTTTGTCTTCTGAAACTGACTTTCCAGCTACAACTTAATGCAGAATGAAAATTGTGGCGTTGAGTTTTCCCTTATAATAGTATGGAAAATAAAATATGTCTTGTAACTGTTTTCCACAATAACTATATTTGAGCCAAGGTAAAGGTAAAGGTCACCCTTGCTCGAAAGCCAGTCATATCTGATTCTAGGGCAGAGGTAGAAGTGTCTAAAAAATCTGAGGTAGAAGTGTCTAAAAAATACAAATACTGTATTATGCCCCATCTTATCCTGACCCCTAGAGTTGGATACGACTGGCTTTCGAGCAAGGGAAACCTTTACCTTTACTATCCTGGTAGTATTACATGTGGCTGCTATAATAAGACACAATAAAGCTTTCATTAATTTTTGTCTTGGTGACCATATCACCTATTACTAGAGTTAGGAGTGAAGATAACTTGTTCAACACAGAGTTCTTTGATGAGACATGCATTTTTTATTATGGCAATATTTTTTTACAGATCACTGGCATAATTCTATTCAGACAATTCAGAGAGGAAACAGGATCACACTATTCTTCCACTCTATCCAGCTGCTCACAGTTTATGTGAAGCATTAAAAAAAACCCTTTCATGGTTTACACACTGGAGTACATTCAGGTTTGGTCAGCATAGTTTATGGGAGAACCATATTAGCTACAAAATGATTAGCCATATATTTGTATTTTTTGAAATATTACCATTCCAACATTTAACCAGTTTCTTCTAGTGATATTTCACCCTACATTGTATGTACCCATATACGTGTACCACTTCATCCTCTGACAGATCTGAGTGGGCTGAGGAGGATGGTGGTAGACAAAGGAGCCTGATGTACGATGGTCCATGGGGTCACAAAAGGTTGAACTCAACTTTGTGACTGAACAACAACAAAATATGTGTGTACAGGACTATTTAGAATGATGATATAACATAAAACATTAGCCAGATACTTTGCATAGCTGTAATTGTTGAGCTACCATCCTACTGAAAATAAATTAACTTTTCTGCACTTATCAGAGAAACATGAAAGAATTACCTTTAGCCTGCAGGTTTTCAGGGTCAGAATGTTTTTCCTAACATCTGTTAATCAACATTCCATTTAGCCTATGTTATGATGGTTGAATGAAAGAAAGCAGTTATTTTGAAAACATCAACAACAGTACATTGGAAAGAAAATTGTATTACTGTATTATGTTATCAGAACACAAGAAGGTGTTTGAAGCAACACAGGATGTTTGGACAACTTTCTAATTAAATGGAATATCCAGTCATGCAAAAGATTAAAGTTTTATGTAGTTATCAATTCTCCTTCAGCCCTTGATAATTGCACTCAAAAATAATTACATAGGAAGGAATGGTGTAGAATGAATGCATCTCTCAAAAGTTAGAATCACTCAGTCTGTTTAAAATATGTACAAGTCACTAAGACGCTGACTGGGAGGCGGAAGGTCAGCAGTTCGATTCCCGAGTACTGCAGGACGGAATGAGCTCCCGTCTCTGTCCCGGCTCCTGCCAACCTAGCAGTTCGAAAGCAAGAAATTGCAAGTAGATAAATAGGGACCACTTCGGTGGGAAGGTAACAGCGTTCCGTGCACTCTGGTGTCTAGTCATGCCTGCCACATGACCACGGAAATGTCTGCAGAAGCAGACAGCGCTGGCTCTTCGGCTTAGAAACAGAGATGAGCACTGACCCCTAGAGTCGGATACGACTGGCTTTCGAGCAAGGGAAACCTTTACCTTTACTAGAAGAACATTCTCATTAAGAGAGGTTCAGTATTGAATAAACAATGTGGTATACATGGTATTGGTGAGTCAGATGAAAATACTGTACATACTTGCCATTGTTGCCAGGGTATGCATTGTTTCCAACATATGCTTGTTGTTCTGGAGTTATGGGTTTGCTTTCATTGTCTAACTTGTACAAATTTCTTAACAGTTTCCCATTATGTCCTTTGTGTATAAGGTAGTTGTGAAGAACTTGCCCTGAAGGGGGTCAAACTACATATAAAAGAGAAAAGAATGTGACAAAATGGCCTTGAGGACCTATAATTGTAGCCAACTTGGAGCACTAGTAGGAGACCATTATGTTTCCTTTCCTCCCCAGGAACCAGCCTTGGTTTTAATTACATCTGGGAACAAATTAATAGCTGACATCTGTGCTAAGATGAGCCTACCTTTGGCCCGGCCATATCTGGGGAGAAATTAGCCACGTGACTCTGTTCCCCATTGGATGGAGAAACATCACGAGATGGGGCAAGGGGTATAACTGTTCCCTGGAACAGCACAGAAGTAGGCTAGGGTTTGGTTTTCTTGTGTAGGTTGTTGAACGGATCAAGTCAGCCATCTGACCTAAGCCATAAGGAGCTTTCCAGAAAGGTTGCCCTATGGAGTGTAGGAAAGACTAGGTATAGCACAGGAGTGCCCAAAATTTTCAGGCCATAGGCTGATCATGTGGTTCAGCGGGCCGTTAACGTTGTTCCTCCCACCAGAAGCAGAAGTAAAATGTATCTTTCAATCTATTTTGCAACAGGAAGAGATAGATTTTTAGGCTGCCATTTTCTTTGCTTACACCAGGGGTGCCCAAACTCTGGCCCATGGATTAGATCCGGCCCCCAATGCAGTTCATCTGGCCCATGACACCCTTGCTGCTCCTGGAAGCAGAAGTAAAAGATGCCCATATGGGTGTGTTTTACTTCTGCTTCCACGAATGGCAAGAGCATTGCAGGCCAGATGAATTGGCATTGAGGGCCGGATCTGGCCCATGGGCTGTAGTTTGGGCACCCCTGGTAGAGCAGATTAAATTGATGTGCTAGTCTGTCTCCACAGCTACAAGGCAGTTCCAGGTTCCACTCTTTTGCTCCTTTCAAGGTGGGCAGATGTTTGTGTGGACTGATAGGGTTATAACAACTTTCACTTGGCTTCTAAAAGTTTACTTCTCACCCCTGAGTCCACGTGTGGGTGAAGATCCTTTTCTTTTGGGTGTGTATATGTGTCACCTAATCAAGCCTTGTTTTTCTGACCTGTTTTGTTTTTTGTTTTTAATAAAGTTTTTCTTCACATGCCAGTTTCAATGCCAAGATGTTCACTGGGGTATACTTCTTGTGTGCCATATCAGATTCTGAATATTAGCTATATTCATGGCATGGAGGTTGTCCTGAGAATATAATGCAGTGGCCTTCCATTTGCCTTCCGCATTGCAGCATGTCACCTGTATCACTGATCCAGTTCCGTGAGTCACTTTCTGGTTCTGAGCCCTTTTGGCAAGTCCTCATCGGCCCCAGGGCAGTATTGATGAAGCTGCTGCCTTCCATCAAAATGGATTCAAGTGGGATTTAATCCACTTGGGGACCATCATTCTTCCCTGTGGACTCCCCCAAGGCCAGGGCCGTTAATCCTCATGGTTGTCAGGTTAGTCATTGGCAGTGTGGTCTACTCTATTACCATAACAGGATAACATGGTCAGACAGGAGAGATGTTCTGGGGCACTAAATTCCAGTATCTCATTCTTAGTCATCTGGCTGCAGATGGAGAGTGGCAACTGCTCAGGTTAATAATGAAAGGCAAGTGTGTTGAGACCTAAGGTTGATCAGTGCAGTTATCTTATTGACAGCTGAAGTGTGAGATTTTTGACATCAACATAATTTGAAACAGAACTGGAAAGTCCATGGGGAATTGCTAAAATTCTTTCACTTTTCTTGGACATGACTCTCTCAAAATACCATAGACACTAGTTTTCAAGATGCATTTTTCAAAGAACTGCTATCTCTCCCACAAATAGTTATTTAGTATAAAAAGTAGTGTCACCAGCAGTGAATATGATCTGTACATCAATTTGCAATATTTTGTACAGAAATTATTAATTACTTTATATTTAGAAAGGTGTAGCACTATTATAACCAGATTGCATCCTACTTTAAAAATATTTATTCAGATTAAAATGTTAAATTTTTAAAAATTTCATCTGTAACAACAATGTGAGCTGGTGGCCATATTTCAGTGAACAGAACACATGCAACAATCAATATGTAGGGTACTGCTGTGCTGTTGTAGATTCAGAGAGGAAGTTCAAAGCATTTTAGAGATGGGTCCCCATCCCCCATATCTGTGGGTTCAGTAAGCACGGTTTCAGTTCTCTCTGAGTCTAAAAATATTCAATAAAAAATAGAATTAACAACAACAACAACAACAACAACAAACAACAACAACAACAACAATAATAATAATAATAATAATAATAATAATAATAATAATAATAATAATAATAATAATAATAATAATAATAATAATAATAATAATAATAAATGTACGGTACAGTATTGTATTTCTATGGCGCATTACGAGAGCTGGTCACTAGAGGCCACTGTCTGCAATGTAAAATGTAGGGTTTACTGATTTTGGAATATCAGAGAGTAAACAAAACAAAAAGACAAAAAAAAACCTGGCACCTTAAAGACTAATGGCTGTATTTTAATGTTAGTTTTCATAGATCAAGTCCACTTCATCAGACATAAGAGTGAGTTTTCATTGTATTAATTTATACATACTGTATCAGGTACAGAGGCACACAATGTTTGGTTGACATAACAATTGGGTTTGCAAATCAGCGTACTATTTACAACCAGTAATAACATAGAATCAGTGTGGTTATTTACAGCAATAATTACAGAAGATTCCTGATTGGGGTTAGTTTGATTATCATGGAGTTTCATTCTGTTAAGTTGGAAAAGAAACATTCTGGCATTACACATCTGCTGATGAGTTAATTGAGGATGTTTTTTGTGAAATAGACCCAGGCAGAGGTCAAAAGGCCACCTGCTCAGTCAGGATAGTTTATATATATTTTAGGCAGTATTTTCACAATAACCACAGTGTGCCTCATCTACCAAGAAATAAATACTTTCCTTCATTGCATCATTCCTTGTCTATTTCTTTGAGCCTATATGTACTTATCCTCTAAAAAATTATGTACATTACCCCGGGGGGTGGGGTGGGGGAATCTTCCAGTCAGTTTTAGGTTGTTGGACAGAGCAACAGTGTAACTTTAAAACACCTTCTGAAATCCTGGCAACATTGTTCTGGTTTGTCAGAGATCAAACAAAACAAGACAAAAACATTGTGGCACCTTAAAGACTACTGTATTTTAATGTTAGCTTTTGTGGATCAAGTCCACTTCGTCAGACATAAGAGTGAGACTTCATGGCATTAATTTAGACATATCAGTTACAGAGGTGCACAATGGTTAGTACTATAACAGCTAAGTTTACAAATCAGTGTGGCTTTTTACAACCAGTGATAACAGAAGATCCCTGATGAGTTCAGATTTATTACTGTGAAGTTTTGTTCTGTTGAGTTGTAAATGGTTAGCAAAGGTCACCCTTGCTTGAAAGCCAATTGTATTAGACTTTACGGTTCAGTGCTCATCTCTGTTTACAGCCAATGATCCAACACTGCGTTTGCAGATGTTTCTGTGGAGATGTGGCAGGCATGACTAGACACCGGAGTGCAGGGAACACTATTTACCTTCCCACTGAAGTGATACCTATTTATCTGCTTGCAATTTTTCTGTTTTCCAACTGCTAGGTTGACAAAAGCTGGGACAGAGACGGGAACTCACTCTGTCATGCAGTGCTTGGGGCTCAAACAGCTGTCCTGCTGACCTTCCACTGCAGTCCTCTAAAATCAGGAGTTCCCAAACTTTTCAAACCAGGGGCTGGGTCACATTTCCTCAGTCAGCCTTGAGGGCCAGACGGCTATTTTGCCCTGCCTCCATGATAGGAGTGGCCATTTTATCCCAACAGCTTCAAATGGGTGGCCATTGTTTCTTGAATGCCCTTGGAGGGGTAGGGGCCACATGAAATGGCACCGGGGCCCGTATCCGGCCCATGGGCCCTAAGTTGGGAACCCCTGCTCTAAATGCTTAGTTGATGGATGAAAAATAAACATTGTTGCATTACACATCTGCAAATGAGTTAACTGAGGATGATGTGAGAGAAACCAATTATTTACTTTGTTCTGTGAAGTGGCCTGAGAATTACTGACCTGATGTTTGTTCTGTAAAGGTAGTGTGGGAGACTGCAGTATATAACAACCTTTTAGTTGTGTTACCGTATTTTAAATTTGATAATGTCCCAGAAACCCTTGACTAATATTCAAACCTTTGAGATGGGTGTCCAGGCAGTATATAGTATCTGCTGTCTCCCTCTGGATCCTTGTCTTGTAATTTTTCTGTTCCCCAGTAGCAACTTTCAAGACTAACACGACTACCACTTCAAAAATGTAATCTTTCCCACACTGGGTCAGACTGAGGGGAAGGGAACTGCAGAATGAACTCACCAAAAGGTGCTTTATTTATTTATTTATTTATTGGATTTCTATACCGCCCTACTTGGTGTGACCAACTCAGGGCGGTGTACAACATAATTAATATACAGTCGATCAATAGAGTCCAACAATAAAGGCAGAAACATACAATATATAAAAAATGTAACAGTATAATAGCAAGATAATATTCCAATCAGCATTACAAATATGATTCAGTGTCATAAATACAAATATCAAGTCACAAATACAAATACAATTTCAGTTTGGCAGTTTCACGTCTGGCCTAGACACGGAAGACTAAGAAGAACTGTTCTGGTTTAGTTAAATAAAAAGAAGGGGGAAAATACAAGTAAAACCTCATATAACGCTAAAACCTGGTTCCACAAGTCTTGGTGTTATATGATTTTTAGTGTTATCTGATCCTCTATGGGATCCATAGAGATACATTGTAACCACACAGGCTTTCGCGGTTGTTATCTGAAGCATCCCATAGGATCTTAATGTTATCTGATGCAATTCTTCCCCCCAGATTCCTTAATGTTATGCGATTTTAGTGTTATTCGATACTAATGTTATCTGAGGTATTACTGGTACAGTACTGTACTACGAAAACAAGTGCATTTTCCATGATTGCCAGAAGAGGGCAGTGTGAAATCGAAATCAAGCCCGTGCCTAGCTCGGAGTGTCGCTTTAAACGGAGGCCGGGCAAAGAAGCTGCCCTAGTTTGGGCGGAAGTAAAGGGTAAAGGCGAAGGGACTGGGTGTGTGAGTTCAGCTGGGTTTTCGTATCGTGAGGATGCGTTCAGGTGAGCTTTTTATCTCTGTTTTCCCTGGCCCTAGAGAGCAGGAGGTGGGGATATCTCCAATTTCGCTTCCATTTGACCGGGCCCCTTTGCGGCAGAGAGAAGGAAGTTAACCAGGAAAACCTCTTCGATGCTCAATTGGGGCGCTTTAAAAATTCATAGTTTTAAATCTGAAAGGCTCTGAATAGCAGCACCCGAGTTGTGGTGTGAACATAATGGGTGGACTTTCCTCCGCTGCCCGCCTCTTGCCTGCCTTGCTTTGCTCCCATCACTTGGTAAATTGGTGTTTCAAACAGGAAAGAAAACAAAGCAAATAAAAGGACACAAATATTGTGGCACCTTAAACAGCAGTGCCGGCACTGCAGTGGCTCAGTGGTTAAGACGCTGAACTTGATGACTGGAAGGTCAGCAGTTTGAGACCCGAGTTCTGCATGTTGGAGCGGGCGCCTGCCAATCTATGAGTTCGGAAGAGAAAAATTGCAAGTAGATAAATAGGTACCGATTTGGCAGGAAAGGTAACAGTGTTCCATGTGCTCATGCCTGCCACACGACAATGGAACACATCTGCAGATGCAGACATTGATGACTGGCTGTAAATGGAGGTGAACACCACACTCTAGAGTCGGATGCAGCTGGTTTTCGAGCAAAGGAGACCCTTTCCTAAACATAGATAGCAATTATACTCATTTACTGTCCCATAGTGCTTAATCCATTATCTGGGCAGTTGACATGATAATTTATCATTTTGCCCCCAATATGCTGGGCACTCATTTTACCGACCACTGAAGGATGGAAGGCTGAGTCAACCATGCGTCCCATCGGGATAGAACTCACAGCATTTTGGCTGCAGCAAGGCAGTTTAACCACTGTGGCAGGAGGGTTTTTCCTCTATTAAAGACTATTTTAATATGAGCTTTTGTGGACCAAGCTCACTTCTTTCAGACACTGAAGTGGATTTGATCCATGAAAGCTCACATGAAAACCTAGCTGTTAATCTTTAATATGCCATGACCTTTTTGTTTTTATCTTTTATTAGTTTTGTTTTGTTTCCTGCTTGATATGTTTACACTTACACAGTCTAGCAGAGCTACCACTTTGATGCCAATTTTCTTAATTGCTGCTTTTCCCATGGCTCTGGTGTAGAGAAGCAGTGTGCTGTTCCTTCTTCCTCATAAGGGGGCAGGTGTGCTTTGGTGGATGTAATGCTCATTTATAGTTACATTTACATCCTGACTTGCCCCCAGTGTGTGTCTGGTTTTGTGTCTCCTTCCTTTGTGCTACCTCTGCACTTGGTTCTTTGCCATCTCACTGTCTTCTCCACAACCCTGCAGTGTAGGTTAGACTGAGAGTGAGGGATCATTGGTGGGGCAAATGAGTTTCATAGTTCCATGGGGATGGGCGGGCTTGAGCATGAGTTTCCGTGTCCTGTACAACTCTCAATCTGCTACAACAGATTTGTGATAGGTAAGGTTAACAAATCTGACAGTTCGGACTCCGGAATGCTTAAAGCTTATGGAGGTGTACGCATAATTCATTAAAACAGTGACAGCAGGGGAAGAGGCCTGATGGAATATTGAAGATGGAGGCAGGTGATGGAACAAGGGAGTTGTGTGTTTAAATTTAAGAATTTGGGTTTAAATTCATGGTTGATTATACCTAATCTAGATCCTTTGGAATCAATGAGCTCTGAATTAGTTTTGATTGAGAAGCCTCATTCATTTTTATGGGTCTGCTCTAAATAATGGTAATAATGGATTTAGTCTCAAAGGTGAAGTGTGGGCAACTGTGCATTGACTTGTGTAACACTTAGAGGTGCCCATCTGTTGCTACCTTTTGACAAGAGATGTTTAGAGTAGAATGTACAGTAATTGCAATTGGGGTGATGATGGCCCCCTTAGTGGAGGAAATGCCACTGGAAACCACCAAAATGGGCCCAATGGAAAAATGAGCGGAGGAGGAACCCCTTTACTATTCTGATTCTCAATGGTCATGGAGGCGGAAGAGGCCATGCTAAAATGGACTGGCTGTGAAGGTGCACCTTGTTAATATCCTAATTGCTGTGGCAGTCCATTGCAGTCCCCGTGTTAAATCTTGCATGTCTCATTTCATACATGCCACAGGTGTTGGCTCCGTGATCACAGTGTGTGGGTCATTTCCTGGCAAGCTGGGATCCACCTTGAACAAATTCACACCAGTGGTATATTTTCTGTTTGTAATCCAGGGAAAATGTATACTTGGATACGAGTAGCAGCCGACTATGACGAATTGCAATTATATGTGAAATATAGCCTGCCCTTTGGCTTTGACAAGGGCTGTTAATATGACATAAGATGTAAATCACAGCTAACACCCCAAATTTTGTTGTGTTAGACTTAGTAAAATTCAGAAATATAGTACAGGACAACATATTTACAACTCTATAATGTTGGGGAGGGGATGTTATCTCATTTAGGAAGAACAGTTGAGATTCTGATGCAGTTTTGCTGCCATTTAAGGAGAAAGGTAACAAGTTAATACATGCTTGTCTGTCCCCCACCCCACCCCTAGTCCAGATGCACAGAAATTCTGAGGTTTAAACTGAGACAAATATAGTTTGTGTAGTTTTCACAAACCTGTGGTTGTCTATGCCTGTCAATATCAAGATATCTTTCACCTAATTTTAAAAATATTTCCTGTTTATTTATTTGTGCATATTGTGAATATTTCTAATCTCAGGGCATGTCCTTTAGTTATAAATTGGTACTCGTTTATTGAATGTTGATTTTTGTATCTTTTTCCTGTATGGATCATAGGTGTCATTGTAGTAAATGTGAACTATCCTATTTCACTTATAGGTCCTTGATTTCCAGAAGCAGGTGTACCTTAAACCTCCTTTCCATTAACCGGCTAACTTTGAGAAGTGAGAAAGGACAGACGGAGGAGAAATTGAAGATGGAGACCCAGAACCTTGATCCAGATCCGGGTCCCTCCTCTGTGATAGATGAGTCAAATGAACAGCCTCTGTACCACGAAACCTCTTCTCCCAAGTTATCTATGAGTGAACTGAGCAGGGAGTTAGATGCAAAGAGTGAGCTGGTAAGATGACTCTTTGTGTTTGGAGGACAAGCAATTGGATTTAAAGTTGTCTGTACTTTTCACAGCTGAATTTTTAGCGTAATATAGTAGAGGGGGGAATTAGTCAAAAAGCAGAAGTGGAGAGGTAAAGAATATTGCATGGTCAGCTTTTGGTAAACAAAGTAAAAGTCTTAAGAACTAAATTAAGATGATCATTTTACATTAAATGCATGTTGCCTGTGCTGCACAAATTTGTACTTTTACAAAATCCACAGTAGAAGAATTCAAAAGTACTCAAAGAGCAATGCAAGGACAGACACTAAATATCAGACTAATAGATAAAGTAAGAAACCAGGATATTCACCAATGACAAAAATAATAGACATGAAAGATATAGCCTCATAAAAATGGAGATAGGCAAACCACTCATTAGACAACTAGGTGGATGATGGAATAAATACATGTATCATTGATGGCGTTGGATCAGAAGAAGTTATAGAAGAAGTCCATGAGTTAGTTGGGTGAATTATAGTTAAGAAATCAACAGGACTAGCATGGATTCGAATAGCACAACACAGATTTGGGGAAGGGAAGAGGAGAGGCCTGTGTCCAACACTAGATGTCAGTGAGCTAATGAAGAAAGAAAACACCAGTGAAAAGTCTAGAGTTGTGCTGGTTTTTTTTTTGGACAAGACATTCAGGTGGCTTTTTCTACGTATGGGATACCTAGTACGGTGTAGTGGATAAGTGAAGGACTAAGATTTACAAGGCCAGGGTTTGAATTCCCACTTAGGAATGGAACTCAATGGAGGCGTGGAAATGGTAAAGCAGTTTCTTAAGTATCTCACTCACCTTGAAAGCCCTGTTAGAGTCAGTTCCAACTTGATAACACATAACAGCAACATTCTATGTATATCAGACAAGAAGCAGGTTTTTTTAAAGACAAAAATGTTGTGTCACCTTAAAAACTAACTGCTATCTTTTAACGTGAGCTTTTCCTCTGAGGAAATGGACCTGATCCACAAAAGCTCTCATTAAAATACAGCAATGTTTAAGGTCAATGACCTTTTTGTCATTACTTCTTTTTACTTTTATTTCTTGTCTGATATGGCTATAAAGACTAACACAACTACGACTTCAATTCTGTGTATAGGTTGCCTTTAAGTGACAGCTGTCCCCAAGCAACTTACATTGAACTACCGGTAAATCTAAAATACAGGTAAAAACCTCGGGTTACGACTGCTTTGGGTAACGTTTACCCCAGTTTATGACGGCAAATCCTATGGAAATGCTGTCCCGGGTAACAAATTTTTAATAAAAAAATATTTCAGGTTACGCCGATCAATTCATGACCGTTTTTAAAATTCTCAGCGCATCCCTGTACAATGGAGGTTGTTGGAATGGACCTCCATTGTAACCTGAGGTTTTACTGTAGCATAATTAAATAAACCATTGAAGTACAAGAAGGTGCCACTAGATATAAGTGATGTTGCATCTTCCCCTATTGCCAGATGTTTCCGATGTGGCTTAGTCTTCTCCCTGTGTCTCTACAGTAGCATCTTAGGGTCACTAAGTCTGTGGTGCTTCTTGGCTGCCCCCAAAGAACTCTTGAAGCATTCTATAAGGCAGCCAAGGATCTGTGGCAGTTGGAACAGTGGAGATAGGAGTAGGTGGGTGGTTTGCCTCAGCTGAAAGGTGAGCTCAACAGGGCCCTTTTCTTTCTCTTGCTCACCTTAGGGAGAAATGTTATATTGGTTTTATATTGGTAAAAGATGAAGGTAAAGGTTCCCCTTGCTCGAAAACCAGTTGTATCTGCATCTTGGGTTTGTTGCTCATCTCTGTATATAGCCAAAGAGCCAGCACTGTCTGTGTCTGCAGACGTTTCCGTGGTCATGTTGCAGGTATGATTAGATATAGGAGTGCACAGAACTCTGTTTACCTTCCCACTGAAGTGGTACCTATTTATCTACTTGCAATTTCTTGCTTTAAAACAGCTAGGCTGGCAGGAGCTGGTCGCCCTTGATAATTTAAAGTTGCATCAGCAGTCTAGATCTCATGAGCAACTGTAGCCCCACAGCTGTTTTTAGATTTTATCTCCCATGATTCTTTGCCATTGGCTATAGTGATTAAAGCTGCTGGAAATATGGGATGATGTATATGGATCTAATTGCCCACTCTTCATAGAATCTCTGACTAATTAAGTTGCAAAGGGCCTATGAGGCCATTAAGCCTTGTAACCCCCTGCTCAATGTAAGAATCCAGATCAAAGCAGATCTGACAGTTGGCTGGCCAATTTTCTCTTGAATGTGTCTAATGTTGGAGCACTCGCCACCTCTCAAGGGTATTGGTTCCACTGTCATACTGCTCTAACAGTTACATTTCTTCTATTATTAAGCTTATATCTGGTTTCACGTAGCTTGTGCTCATGATTACATGTTCTGCTCTCTGGGATGAACAAGAACAAATCCTGCCCCTCTTCTTTAAGACTTTCTTTCAAGTACTGTATTTGAATAGTGCTATCATATCCCTTTTCAGTCTCCTTTTCTCAAGGCTGCACATGCTCAATTCCTTCAGTCTTTCCTCGTAGGATTTCCAGTCCATGATCATTCTGGTTTCCCTCTTCTGAACTTGTTCCAGTTTGTTGGCATCCTTCTTTAAGTACAATAGAACCCCGGATAACGTTATGACTTGGTTCCACAAGTCCCGTCGTTATCCAGTTTTTAACGTTGTGCGATACATTGATCACACACAATGTTAAAAAAAGCCCTGTTTCCTTGGAGGTTGCAGGAAGCCAGAACGTTGGGATTTGAATCCTGACATTTTGGCTTGCTGCAGCCTCCAGGGAGGTGGGGGAACTTTGGAAACAGCTTGGATCGGGTCTCCCGTTTTTTTACCAATGTTGGGGTCTCTGACCCCCCCCCCCGGGTCCAGGGAGGTGGGCAGACCCGATCCAAGCTGTTTCTGGGCTTCCCCGACGTCCCTGGACCCGGCGGGGGGGGGGGGGGGTCAGAAACCCCAAAATTGGTTAAAAAAAAAACAGACGGAAATTCCATAATATTGGAGCCACAACCAAGAAGGTCCTATTTCTTGTTATTGTCCTTTTGGCCTCCCTCGGAGTAACTGTCTGGAGATGCAGGACTATAAAGGACCAAGTAAAACAGGACGTCGGGGAAGCCCAGAAACAGCTTGGAGTGGGTCTGCCCACCTCCTTGGACCCGGGGGGGGAGGGGTAAAAACCCCAAAATTGGAAAAAAAAGTCCATTTTAAAAAAAACCAATTTTGGGGTTTCTGACACACACACCCCGGCCGGGTCCAGGGAGGTGGGCAGACCTGATCCAAGCTGTTTCTGGGCTTCCCCGATGTCCTGAGCCAGTGCAGCAAGCCAGAATGTCAGAGTTTGAATCCCGACATTCTGGCTTGCTGCACTGGCTCAGGATGTTGGGGAAGCCCAGAAACAGCTTGGATCAGGTCTGCCCACCTCCCTGAACCCGGCGGGGTGGTGGTGGTTAGAAACCCCAAAATTGGTAAAAAAAAACTAAACAGACGGAAATTCCATAATATTGGAGCCACAACCAAGAAGGTCCTATTTCTTGTTATTGTCCTTTTGGCCTCCCTCGGAGTAACTGTCTGGAGATGCAGGGCTATAAAGGACCAAGTAAAACAGGTACTAGAACTTTGTAAGAGACATTCTGACAAGTAACAAGGGTCCCAAACCATTCAAGGCTTTGTGAGTTAATACTAATGTTCTAATTCCAAGTATTGATCATGTCTTTTCTTGTGTTGTTTTACTGAGGACTATTCATGTTTAGGATGCACTCAGAGCAAGACCGATTAGGAGCATGGCACATTTCACAGTAGGAAATTGTCAATAGAGCCTAAAATGTTTATTTTATTTTCAGATAGATGATAAAGAATTTGATATTCCTCAGGTTGACACTCCTCCAACACTGGAAAGTATTCTAAATGAGGTGAGTTGAAGATGGCAATGGGTATCCTGCTGCTTTATATAATGTTTATATATCTATCTCTATATCTACCTATCTCCATCTCCATCTCCATCTCCATCTCCATCTCCATCTCCATCTCCATCTCCATCTCCATCTCCATCTCCATCTCCCTCTCTCTATCTCTATCTCTATCTCTATCTCTATCTCTATCTCTATCTCTATCTCTATCTCTATCTCTATCTCTATCTCTATCTCTATCTCTATCTCTATCTCTATCTCTATCTCTATCTCTATCTCTATCTCTCTTTCTCTCTCTCTCTATGTGTGTGTGTGTGTGTGTGTGTGTGTGTGTTGTGTGTGTGTGTGTGTTGTGTGTTTGTATATATTGTAAGCCACCCTGACTGGTGCTTTCACCAAAAGGGCAGGGTATAAATCTGAATAAATAAATATACAGTACCTGCTTTCAGTTACTTCCAGTAATGTGATACTGCTCTCAAAGTATTTTGGTAATTGAAAGTTAAAAAAATATATTAATACACTTCATCAGCACTGCTTGTTTTCCTTTTTTTGTGTTGCTTCTTTTACTCACCAGTAGTATTCTATTCAATATTCATCACGAACACTCCTTTAACATTCTCTTCAGATTAGAGTTGGCAACCCTATACAGTACTGTCATTATGTGATATTGCTAAATTGAACGGTTTTATTGGAAAGCTCTTCTGGCTGGATAGGTCCGTGGTGTGGATTTCTGGCTGCAGAGCCAGAAAGTGGGAGTTCAATTCCCCATTGTGCCTCCAGGGAGAAGAGCCGGCCTATGTAGCCTTGAGCAAGCTGCACAGTCCCAAGAAAGCCCCAGAAAAAGGGAATGGTAAACTACTTCTGCATAATTCATAAATCAGAATTAACTTGATGGCATGCAATTATTATTGAAAAATTGAATAGAGTGATTTGCAAGTTATATATTTTTCTGTCTGTTAGACTGATGATGAAGAAGAGCCATTTATTCTCGAGGACCCCTTCCTTCTAAACATTGACAACATTGACACATATTCATATGATACATCATCTGTTGCAAGTTCTGATAGTGGAGACAGGACTCACCTGAAAAGGTAATAATCTGGTTGTTCTGTGTTGTAGGTTTAGAGAGAGTATTTTAAAGAGTCAGAAACTTGATATTCCTAAATATGAAACTCAAAGGTTTTTAATCCTGTATGGCCTTTTGCTTGGTCCTACAAAAGATGTTTTGACTCAGGGACTAACAAAGTTATCTCTGTGTGAGAAATATAGTGCTACTGGGATTTACTTGGGATTTGGTGATTGCAGGTCTTTAAATCATATCTGTAAATGATTTTATTTGTGGCTGGGAAGGTTAGTATGGATATGATATACTGCATGCAGGAAGTTTCTGTGTCTAGGCCACACGTGAAACTGCCAAAATGAAATCACCTTTTGATTAGTTCATTCTGAGTTCCTTTCACCTGATCAAGTGTGAGAAAGATTATCCGGTACAAGGTGACCATTGCCTGGAGTACGCCCAATTGTGGTTCAGAAATACCACAAGGAGCCTCTTTCTGTGTCCCCCACTTGCAATCATCTGTCTCTAAAAGATACAAGACTTGTTATTTTGATTTGGAGTTGGTCTTATAGTTTCATTCTCCTGCATTAATCAGTTTTGGTTGATTCTGTCATCACTTAACCTGCAGCCCGAGAAGCCCAAATAGATCTTTTAAATCATGCATCTTGAGAATAGTAATTGGTATCTACAAGAATGGGCCCATATTCTATCTTATTCCTTTAAAAATAGCTGTCCTTGTTAGTTGTAAGTGGTAATTTAATATTTCTCCTAAAGATGTTGACTGCTGTATTTTTCTTTTACATCCTACTCAACCTTATTGTTTTCTGTTTGTGTATTTTTAAAAGCTGCATATGGCCATTAAATGTACAGTAAAATTAAACTTTGCATTTGCTGTTTTAAAACGACACAAAAAGAGCCTCCTAGAAGATTGTGGTATTTTTTGAACCACAATCGGGCATACCCTGGTAACACCAACCTTATGTTACCGGCTAATCTTTCTCAAACTAGGTCAGGTGAAAGGAACTGCAGAATGAACTCACCAAAAGGCAGTAGATGGAGCAATCAAGTAGTTATACTGTGGTGAGAATACTCTAACACTATGCTGGTTTAATAGCTGTTGTATCTAATGTGCACCCAATGCATAAAGGAAGAGGAAAAACACACAATTCCACTTCTCCATCACCCCTCAAAAAAAGGGGGTGAAAGAACCACATGTGCACCTCTGTCATCCCTAAGAAAGATTCATCCCAAATCCCCGTCTACTGGGAACCAAGTTATTTTCATTCCTACCTGCTGATGGCATTTAGATAGAATCAATGAACTCAAGATCATGCGATATAGCCTCAACACACACACGCCTGAACATGCACATATGTGTAACAAATGATGCCACAGAACTGTAGAGCTAGCAATAGCCTTGTTGGAAACTGAAACACACATCCAGGCAGGACTTCATATCCCCTTATTTGCTAAAAGAGAAGTTGTAAAGAACATATGCAACATCGACATATCCTAGGTGGAAGACCAATGGAGAGCCCTCCTTGGGATGAATTATCCCTGGGAAAGACTCTTTCCTCAAGAAGTCTAATGGGCAGGACACATACTAATGGTAGCCATACATATGTAGTGGCAGGTTTCTGTAGTGTAGAGTGGTCTATTGGAACAGAATGAGGAACCAAGATGGAGAACTTTATCTCACCAGGAAATACATCCTAGGATTGATGTGTTAGGGAATGTAGGATAGTGTGTTTTTCTTTTTTCTGCCCATGATTACACTTACTTTAGTTCTTCTTTTGGTATAATTTCTTACTTGCATAGCTAAAATGTTGCACCAGTACACTTGTTAAAATGGTGGTCTGTTTGGATTACTATAAGTAGCTTAGTCTGAATCCTACAGCTCACAGTTCAACAATGTATGGCCCTCCAATTAACACTGGTCTGCAACTTCCCTAATTTTTCACCCTTGGCTGTGTTAGCTAGGGCTGAGAGTAATAGCCCCTGAATATTTGCAGGGCCATACATGCCCCATCACTCATTGGACAGATCTTTAGTATAGTACTATGTTGTTAATTCTTCTCCCTTACATGCCTGCCTTGGAAAAAAATAATAATGGTACTCTATCAAATAATTAGAACATATAAGATTTTATGAATGTAAAATAAAGAATTGTTATATTCTGTTTATTATTTTTTTACAAAAGAAAGAAGAGGCTTCGTGACACCTTTTCTGTCCATGGATCAGTTATAAGGCTGTCACTTTTGAAAGGAATTTCTGCACAAATAGTGTCTGCAGCAGTAAGTGCCTTTTCTTTCCACTTTCATGTTTGACAGTTGTGCTAAATGGACAACATGTTATACACAAATTGGGAGGGGCACCAGCACAGCAGTTGATAGGAGCTTTGTAGGTACAGTAATACCTTGGATAACGTTTACCTCCGATAACGCTAAAATCGCATAACGTTAAGTAATCTGGGAGGGAGAATTGCATCGAATAACGTTAAGGTCCTATGGGGTGGATCGGATAACAACCGCTAAAGCCTGTGCGGTTACAATGTATCTCTACAGAGCTTTAACGTTATCCGATGCATCCCATAGGATTTTAACATGCATCGGATAACACTAAAAATCAGATAACACCAAGACTTGTGAAACCAAGTTTTAGCGTTATCCGAGGTATTACTGTATAAGGTCTCAGATCTTGACACATCCAGTTAAAAACATCTGAGTGTTGGAGAAAAATCTCTGCCACAGACAATAAAGAATCACTGTTAGGTGGTTAGCTGAATGGTTCCCATGGAACAGAAATTACTGTACCATTTTAACTGTAAGTTAGGCCTGTGTTGGCTCAGTGGTTAAGAAGCTCACCTTGTTAGCTGGAAGGTCGACAAGTCAGCAATTCAAGACCCGAGTACTGCATGATGGAATGAGTGCCTGTCTCTGTCCTAGCTCCTGCCAACCTAGCAATTCAAAAGCAAGAAATTGCAAGTAGATAAATAAATAAGGACCACTTTGGTGGGAAAAGATCTTGAGGACGTGAAAGGAGCATCATTCAGGCATCCCGTGAGTGGAGTTCCTCCAGCAAAAATTATTTCAAACCAGAAAGCATCTTTGTGTGCTTCTGACATGATAAAAAAAAACCCTGTAAATTCTGCTTTTGCTCATCAAAAAGAATGTCTTGGACAAGAGTCATATGAACACATTGTATGTTCATTGTGAAGCTGTGATAAAAACATAAACATCGTGTTTTTAAGAGGGAGAGATCCATTAATTTCTGGCTGTGCTAGGATACCAATTCTGATATCCAGTGAGCTTAAGAGTGCATGCAACCATATTTTAACCTGTTTTGATGAGGGTCAGACATCTTCTTTCCTCAGCCATGTTACCCTGCATTTATGTGCTTCCTAAGCCCAGTCGATCTCATTCTGGAATTGGTTAAAGTCCTGATTATGTACCCCTTACGTATTGTGTGTGCATGTTGGAATCTGAATAACTGTTTTTCTGAATGGGAGTAGTAGGTCCAAAAAGATGAGCAAGGGCCCAAGCAAAATGGGTAGACTCAATTATAAGTATATGGGGCATTGAAATAATCTCATACTGTATTTCAAACTCTGGATAAACCAGTTTCACATCTTTGAAGGGTTTACTGACAATGGTTTCTTTGTATATCTTTTCTTTCAGGCCAAAGTGGATGCTGGCTTACCCACTGCAATAGTAGGTTTCTGAAGAATTCTGGAATATCTTGCACTTTACGTATTTGTTAGATTATTTTTTTAAAAGCTTGGTTTTGTTCTTTTGCAAAGTTTGTCTGTTTTAGCATTCACTGCCTGTTTCTAATAATATATACAGTATTATGATTACTGATCAGATAAAAATTAACTTGCATTATTCCAATAGAAGCCTAAGGTTGGGAAGAATGTAAATGAAGTTTGAACTCACGAGTTTTCCCCTTCTTGTCACTTTTTCTCTCGCAGCATGTTCTTAAAGAGACTTTTTTTTTAAACTTAGAACTATTTAGGCTTAACTAAACCTGAGCAAAAACTAGTTGATCTTAACTATGGTTTACTGAAATGATTCAGACTCAGTCCATAATTTCTGAATAAGCTTGTTCATAAATCATGATAAAGTTTAATTACAGTTTAGGGTTGAGACATAACATCAAACGAAAGTTAATAAAAAGTAAAAACAAAGGTTTCTGGCTTCCGTGCAGCTGTACTGGAGAGGCGATGTACATGGAACACCATAGTTTAGCATCAGACTATGGGAGTGAATAGGCTTTCAAGGATAATGCAAGAAGCATGATTGTTACAAAATACCTCATTAATGATCGAATTACTAGTTCCTAATATAATGTCTTTTGGTTCAGTTCTCAGTGACTCAGTAATTTATCTGATTTAGCTGCATCTGAATATTTATCATTAAACCCACTTGATAAACATTGATCCTATTTTATTTATAGGTTTATATTTGGGCTGTTGCTAACTGAAATTTTAAGAAATATCTGAGGATCACAATACTTGTGTATTATTTGTAAAAGAAGTAACTTAAAGAGTAAATAGCTGGCTGGGTAGCTCAGTGACCCAGATATCTGGCTATGGAGCCATAGGGTGAGTCTCCCGCAAGAAGACCCAGCCTGCATAGCTATGGGAAAGCTGCATAGTCCCAGGGTGCCCCAGGATACTTCTATGTATTCTCTACCTGGAATGGGTCGCCATAAATGGGAATCAAAGTGATGGCACACAATTATTATTAATTATTATTAACAATTACATAGATATAATCTATCATGGACAAAGACTCTGATCCAATCCAATACTGGACCATATATTGGCTGAATAAAACCAGATACAGTATAGGCTAAATATCAGGGGGGGGAAAACCTCTTAATTGTTAGAGCAGAATGACAATGAAGTGAATTACCTTGGCAGGTGGTGGGTACTCCAATACTGGTGACATTCAAGAGAAAATTGCACAACCATATGTCAGATGTGGTTTAATTTGGATTTTTGCATTGAACAAGGGATTGCCCTTGAAGGCTTCATAAGCCCCTTCCAACTCAATCTGTAGTTTTGTGACTGTAGACAACTGTCTTAGAATAGAAGCAGCTTCCTCATGTTTGGATGGAAAGGGATAGAATTGGGTAACATCCTTATATTAGTGGCATTACAGTACAGCAGTGGCTTAGTGGTTAAGACACTGAGCTTGAAGACTGGAAGGTTGGGATTCGATACCCAAGTGTTGCATGGTGAATCTTGGGGACATGAAAGGGGCCCCATTCAGGTGTCCCCTGGGCGGAGTTTCTCCAGCAAAAATCCTTTCAACCAGAGTAATTTCTGACGCAAAATTTATTTATTTAGTGCTATTGAACTTCAATAGGTAGAAGTGTACAATAAATACAAAGATAGCATATAAATATAGCTAGAAATTTGCATTTTTTAATAGCTGAAATTTAATGTGCCAAAGGGCTAGAACAGTGGCCCATTTCATTTCTAGGTGTCCCTTTCCCCCTCTTTTTAAACCAAACCTTTAGAAGCACTGTCCCTAGTCTTCAGGTCCCAGATTCACTAGGATAGATCTGTTAGTCCATGGGGCTTACCTTTGCACCTCATCTAATCCCTAATGTTTCTAAATTTGCATGTTTTTGTTTGTTCATTTAGGCAGCATCAAATCTTATTGCTGTGGGAACATCCCATGGTCTTGCACTTGTATTTGGTAAGTGAGAGTGTCTGTTTAACAGTGTCTGCTTAATTGTTTAAATATGAGCAATATGAACTTAATTTCTGTTGAATTTTATGAAAGAGTGTGTCCAAAATGAAATTAGAGTTAATATGCCAATGTTTGTTTATACAAATAGTACCCATATGTCTGAAGGTGTGATGATTTAAACTTAATAGAAAATTCTGCACATTAGTTATATGGCTTGTTTTATAATTGTTATCGTTGCTTATTTGAGATCAAATCAGACTTTCTGGAATTAAAATAATACATATATGCAATGCACTATTTTTACTCCTTTTGATAAAAAAATGTATGTACGCAATGCCCAGCAGAAACTGATACGTGATGGTCTTCCTACTGAACAAAGTCATTTTATTCGACTTATCGGTGTATAGTTCCTTTGCTTCCTCCATGTTGACTTCTGGTGTTTCTTTCTCCTTTGACTTTTTCTTCCATGGACTGAGAAGGCAAAGGTATAGTCAATGTTGCATTGTGCATGTAATCTGCATGAATAACTGCACATTTTAAACTGCTACAGCAGTGCTGTGGGGTTTGAAATAAAAGTTTACAATTCAAGGTTTTATATTTTATTTGAGAATGTTTTTGTGGTGTTTTTCTTTTTAAAAAAAATCCTAAAGATTTACAGTACATTTATAGTACACTGCAGTTTATATTAAGAGGTTTAGCAGTTCAGTGGCAAACCTTGTTTTTAGAGAATGGAGCTATCGTTTCCACTAGAAAACTCTGTCACAGAAAAGACAAGTCTTTTGTCTGTTGTTTAATGCAAGAGAAATTTCATTACCCCTATGTGCAATCCATGCTTCAACTTGACAGAGACACATGTTGATGCTAGCAGTGGTAGTATGCTTTGTTTATTTCTATAAGCGATGGCTGGTATTGATTCAAGTAAGTTTGGTTTCTGTTTGAAAAGAAGCACTATAAAATTTGTGCTTTTCAGCCTTGAAGTGAAGGCATTCAATCTGTCAACAGGATGTAGCATGTGTCTGTTTTACCTTTGGCAGTCAGTTTGAAAAAGATGTTGTCTGTTTGTCTTCTAAGTAAGAAGGAAGTGGAATGATAAGCAAGCCTTGGTTGCCTTTGTCCTCAGCGACAAAGAAGTTGTTATTCACACACTGTTTCTTTTCTCATTTATTCTGTCTCGGTCCAAAAAGAACCAGAACACTTCTTCTGCTTTTATCACACCTCGAGCCCTCTGTCCTGCCTCCTTTATCTTGCTCACGAGTAAAGTTGTGCCTGCCATCCTATGGAGTGGTGGTGTGGTACTGTTTTGTCTCTAGAGAGACCTATAGTGATTCTTTGGTGCTCAGCCACTTTGCTTGCACTGGACTGGATGAACCCAGATAGCTTATACAGTAATTATATTCCTTACTGTATAACATATTTGTAAGATCAGATGTATGTTTGTAAACCAGCAAAGATCAGGACAGAAGAAGAAATTGGGAAGTAGAGTTTAGTGAAATAGTTGAATCTTCCTATACTAGTGGTGGTGAACCCATGGCAGTGATGGCGAACCTTTTAGAGACCGAGTGCCCAAACTGCAATCCAAAACCTATTTATCGCAAAGTACCAACACAGCAATAGGGATGGAAGGAAACGCTCCCATTGGGCTGTTGGGCAGAGGGGTGGGGCAAACTCTGTGCTGGTGTGACTGCATGGGTGCCCACCGAGAGGGCTCTGAGTGCCACCTCTAGCACGCATGCCATAGGTTTGCCACCACTGACGTATGGCATGCATGCCAGAGAGGGTACTCTCTGTTGGCATACACACTGTTGCTTCCTTCCTCCCCCCAGCACAGAGTTTGCCCCACCTCTCTGCCCAACAGGCCAATGGGAGTGCTTCCTCCCTCCCTCCAGGACAGAGTTTGCTCTGCCCAGCAGTCCAATGGGAGGGCTTCCTCCCTCCCCCAGCACAGAGTTCACCCCTGCCCCTCTGTTTGGGCACTCAGTCTTTAAAAGGTTCGCCATTCCTGTCGTACACTATATCTTAATTCCAAATTGACCCCTCTCAAAGCTTCTTTATAAACAAAACCATTAGAGTTTGCTTGTAAAGCTTTCAGCTTTTCTGAGTCTATGATTTTTAGCCTCAATGAAACTCGGGAGTTCTTAAAATATTCACAAATCCACACTGTTTAATAGACATCTCTGCATAATAAGAGAATATATCACCATACATAAAGCTATACAGGGAGTTGACTTGTGTCTTTTCCCCCCCTGAGGGGAAAAAAATCATGATTCCTTGCTGGGTTTTTTCTATTTTTATCGATCAGTTACATACAATTATGGTTATTTTAGCAATAAGTCTCTTTAATGTTTCATAACACTAGTCAGTATAAATGATATTGTCTTCTTGTAGCAACTTTCAAAGAGATATTCATGCTAATTTATAGAAGTTATACATTTTGCATGTATTTTGTGAAATAACAATTGAAATAGTTTTCAATTAAAAATTGCTAATCCTGTGGTAACAGTACTGTGCTAAATTAGTACAGTAAATATTTCAGTGACAATAGTCTTAGTCACCAAGAAGAATAAAAGTATTTCTAAAATCAAGGATTACTGTGTTTAATACAATGCAGGCTGCAATAAAATTGTGTAGATTAATGTTAATTACATACACAGTAGTAGAATCTACAAATTAAATTATTGCATATTGCAATATTTTCAATAGCACAAGTGTATAAATACAGTGGAATCCTGACATACAAACGGTCCGACTTACAAAAAATTTGACATACAAATAGAAATCCTGGCTAAAAAAAATTGACATACAAAATTTTAATAGGAAAAAATTGATATACAAAAAAATATGGTGACATCTAGAGACCTCTTCTGGTAATCCAATGTGTTTTCAACATACAGTACATTTTTTTGATATACAAATAACCTTGTGGAGCGGAAAAAAATCATATGTAGAGGTTTTACTGTATTCTGAGTTACCAGTATTTGAAAAGTTAAAAAAATAAATTTCATGTCAAAAATTACTGTGGGTTGAAAGGATTTTTGATGGAGAAACTCCACTCAGAGGATGCCTGAATGAGGCTCCTTGCATGTCCCCAAGATCCATCATACAACAACAGGTATCGAACCCTGACCTTCTAGTCTTCAAGCTCAGTGTCTTAACCACTAAGCCATCGCAGTTAACACAGTATGACTATATAAATATTTTGTTATTCATGTCAGCACCAGCGTTCTATATAACCAGCTGGAAAGAATTATTTATCCTCAAAAATCCTTCTGATGTCCCACCCAACTTTGATATTGTATCATTATTGCACAGACCTTTCATCTCTTTATATATTGTATGACAGTTTCCCCAGGAGATAGTATTGAACAATGTTCGGCATGTGTGCCTTTTACTCTAGTACAGATAGGGTGAAAGGTATAATAAATTAAATGTTATCTTTTACTTTAAAGGCTCAACAGAAGTTTTTGCTTTTTCTGGGAATGTCCAGGGCAGTGTTTCCTAATCTTTGGTTTTTGGACTTCAGTTCCCAGAAGCCTAAGTCATTCCCCAAAGCATTGATAAGCTTCTGGTAATTGAAGTCCTCCTGTGGGGCATGGGCCCCACGTTGGGAACCACTGGTCTAGAGTTTGGTTTTCAAAAGCCATTTAACACAAGAGAAAGATTGGTTACATAGCGTTATACAGTACAGTAATACCTCGGATAATGCTAAGACTTGGTTCCACAAGTCTTGGTGTTATCCGATTTTTAGTGTTATCCGATGCATGTTAAAATCTTATGGGATGGATTGGATAACGTTAAAGCTCCATAGAGATACATTGTAACCGCACAGGCTTTAGCGGTTGTTATCCGATGCATCCCATAGGACCTTAACGTTATTCGATCCAATTCTCCTCCCCAGATTACTTAATGTTATGTGATTTTAGCGTTATCCGAGGTAAATGTTATCCGAGGTATTACTGTACATACCTTTCTAGTAATGACTAGTAAAGGTGGTGGTATGAATGCGGGTTATGGGCATTTGTGATTTATGCTTTGAGAATTTAATTTCTAATTAATTAGTATTGCAGCAGTGTGAAATGATCTGGATTTCTTTCTGTTAGAGATTCTGCAGTCATATGACTGGGAAAACAAACTGGTTCATAGGACATTGGGTGCTATGTTTCTGTCAACCAGCTTGTTTGTTACAGTGAATGTGCAGTCCAGTAGAGATTTGGTTGCGGACTGATTTTCAACCAGACCTTTAAGAGAAGTGAAAGAAATGGGTTGGGAGGAGCCCTTTCTTATCTCCTTCTGTTTTTGGGAGGAAGATTTCTATTATTAAAAAACATTTTTATAACTGACACAGTACAGAGGAAGTGCTTCATTTCCCAATATCCTGAAGCGGGTCTCTTCTTAAGTCGCTTTAGGTAAAGTTACGGTCACCCTTGCTCGAAATCCAGTCACATCCAACTCTAGGGTTCAGTGCTCATCTCCATTTATGGCCAAAGACTTCTGCAAACATTTCCATGAACATGTTTCAGGCATGACTAGTTGTCCGAGTGCACAGAACACTGTTACCTTTCCCACCGAAGTGGTATCTATTCATCTACTTGCATTTTCTTGCTTTTGAACTTCTAGGTTGGCAGGACCTGGGACAGAGACAGGAGCTTACTTCTTTGTGCAGCACTTGAACTGCTGACCTGCTGACCTTCCAGTTGTCAAGTTCAGCATCTTAACCACTAAGCCACCACAGTCCCATTTAAGCCACTTTACAATATGGCAAATTGGTAGCAGAAGGAGCCGGGTCAAGTAAGGTTGCTTAAGATGGACACATCAGTTGGATGCAAGGATAGTATGGACCTTGGACCTTGACCTGATGACCCTCTATTTCTGTCCCAGCAAAAGTCTCAATAAAAACCAAATGAGACATTTTCAGTCCCAAACCCTGAAACATAATTGAAATGGAGCTAGAAAGTTTGTTTTATCCAAAAGGAGCCAGATTTTACCTAGGACGTTGTAATTTTTAACATCTTTTGAGTTCAGATTTGGTTTCTTCAATTGCAGTAAAACTGTTGTTGTTTTTAAAAAGAAGCTAGGATCAATCCCTCTTTCAAAACAGAATTTGCCATGCTTTGATGCAGCAGAGTCTCCATTTTCTAATCTGCACATGCACAAGAGACTGGCTGGGCATGATCCATCTTGTCTGCATCCCCTTTTGTAATACCAACCATGCTACTTTTCAGTTTTATTGGCTTCATTGACAGTTATTCTCTTCCACAGTAGAATTTAAAAAATTCGATCTCATTATTCCCCTTGGTCCCCATTTGTTGCTGCTTTTTTCCCCTCTCCTAGAATTTCCCTGGGCATATAGTTAATGGTAACTATATCTTCCCCAAATCAAATGTCACAGGAATGCAAACAGAAAAGGTGGGAAATGTGCGTGTAAGTCTGCAGCACATTACCAGTAGTTGAAACTATGATCAAACTCCTGTTGGTCTAAAAAGCTACACTGCAGAAACTGAATATTTCTATCATCTGTTAAAAGGAATTGTCTTCTTCTTCTTTGCTTCCTCTTTTTAGCCCTTCGGGTGTTGAGGGAGATATAAGGTTCTTCCTCTGGTGTTATTTGGTGTTCTTCT
Organism: Furcifer pardalis; assembly: GCA_030440675.1. Classification (NCBI taxonomy): domain Eukaryota; kingdom Metazoa; phylum Chordata; class Lepidosauria; order Squamata; family Chamaeleonidae; genus Furcifer; species Furcifer pardalis. The sequence continues at coordinate 247,598,847 of CP126890.1, forward strand.
AATAGGTCTCTAATGTTATCACTCCACCTTCCTCTGGGTCTGCCTTGTGCTCTTTGTCGTTCTCCTTTCAGAAGGAATATATTTCAAAGTGAATATTTGATTTAAACAAATTCAAAACTTCCTATTCTCCCTTTTAGATTCTAAGGCTTCCTAGGGCTGTGTGGTGTCCAAAAGAAGCTTTTGGGGTGGGGGAAAGGGGCCTTTAATAGTAAAGGGTAGCTGCTGGATTGCTACTAGCAGTTCTGATCTTGCTAGCCATGATCGGGTGGTGATTATTTTTACTGTTCTAGGCTTTTCTCCCCCCTTCCCACAGCTCTCAAAGACTTCCCCAGGAGAAAAAGACATCCTGGAAAGCTTCAAAACCTGAATGGAGGGGAAAGGAAGTTCTCAGTTTCTTCAAATTAAATATTTCCTTTGTTGGATAATGTCATTAACACAAAAGGATTTTGCTCCCTGTGATGTCTGAGTTCAGCCATTTCAAATTATACAGTTATTTCTGTACATTAAATCTCTTTTATTTGTGTATCTGTATGTTAACTCAATTTGGTTTTTGTTTAGATCCTAACCAGGCCCTTCGGCTTTGTTTGGGCAGCACTGCAGTTGGAGCACAGTATGGGGCTATATCTGCTCTTAGTATCAACAATGATTGTTCAAGACTCCTCTGTGGCTTTGCAAAAGGACAGGTAATGTTTGATATTGAGCACAGTCTTGTGTATGTTCACTCAGAAGCGAGTCCCACTGAGTTTTACTGGCCTTGATCTCATGGAAGAGTGCAAAAATATGGTGATTTGTATACAAGGTTCCTATTGCTTGCCTGTAATTTGAAAACTAGCTCTATACCAGTGATGGGCTGGCCCATAGGGCTACCAGAACTCAGTCCGGGGCGCCCCCCCAGGCCCCCAGTATCAGGGCTTCCCCTTGGGTGCCAATCCAAAGAACTGAGCTGAGATGCCCAAAACGATCGAGCAACTGAGCAGGGCTCGGTGTTTCTCTGCCTGCCTTCTCCTCCTTTGCTGCCAAAGGTAAGCTCACAAAAGCAGCTTGTATTTACAGTGGAAGTGCTATGGCTGAGAGCAGGGATGCCCAAATGTTTTGGGTCATGGGCCGATCATGTGGTTCAATGAGCTGGTCACTAAGGCCCGGGAGCCAGGTGTGGCCCCTGATGCCAATTCATCCAGCCTGCAAAGCCCTCGTCGCTCCTGGAAGTGGAAGTAAAACGACAAGGGCTTGCTTGGCGTCAGGGGCCGCACCCGGCCCGGGCCTTAGTTTGGGCACCACTGGCTTAGAGGTTGCAGTTTTGCCTTGTAAGCAAGAGGTTGTCATTCGAATCCCCAGAGGGGAGTTGAAATTAGAAGGGGAGTGGGAACGTATATATTTTGTTAGGGTTAAATGCCTTCATCCCTGCATGTCCAGCGCCCTTTTAGCGTAGCCAGCACGTCCTTGCTCTGTACTGTGGCTCTATACTGTTCACGATAGAGAGACTGTTATCTAGAACACATTAAGAAAATATTGTGTGGTCAACGACAAAGCCAAGAAAGTGGCTTCATTTTGGCAGTTCAGGGTTTGATCAGGACATGAAAGAAGAAGAATCAAGGTCAAAAAATCAGCAGCACAAATATCCCACAGTGTAATATTATATAGTATGCTGGACCTTATTTTAATTCCTGAAACATTAATTTTTCTGAACAAAAGCTTTGTGTTAAGTCTGTTAAGTTCAAAATTAAATAGAAGACAGAAAATTTCAGATGTTTTGTTTTGCTCAAACTAGCTTTACATCCAATTCCTTAGTAAAATTCTGAAATACATTTTTATTAGGTTCAAGATTGTGCAAATTGAGTGTACGAAGTCTCAAATCGGTTTAGAAAGGATTTGGCAGCTGGCTAAATCCAGAGAGTTTATACAGCTTTCTCCTCCTCTCTTTGGTTCTAATGTGTTACTTGTTGGTTCTAAAGTGCCTGTAATGCCAGTTCAAACACTGGAGTCAGTACAGTTATGATAAACCACAAGAAAGAGGGAGGTATCTAGCTGGTACAGTACTGAAACCAGAAACAGTCTATTTTTCTCTAAAAGTATTCCTTTGCCTGAAAAAAAGAGGAATTTTGTTAATTCAAGAATGGTTGGAAAGAGCCCTGGTGCCAGTGGCGACACTAGGGGGGCTCCGGCCTCCTGGCGGCACTTTTTAGGCAGTGTATGTTCTTGGACTACCATTCCCAGAAGCCCTAGTGGGAGCGGGCGCCAGCGTCCACCAGGGGGCGGCAAATTTGGCTTCAGCCCCGGATGGCTGAATGTCACGCAACGTTACTGCCTGGTGCCACAGTGATTAAACTGCTGTACTGCAACAAAAAGGTTGTGAGTTCAATCCTGACCAGGGCTCAAAGTTGACTCAACCATCCATCCTTCTGAGATCAATAAAATGAATACCCAGCATGTTGGGGGCAAAATGCTAATTAACTTGTGAATCGCCCAGAGAGTGCACTAAGCGCTATGGGGTGGTATAGATGCGTGTTTGCTTTGCTTTGCTTTGTATAAGTAGGTGGTTTGAGCAAACCTCCTGGAGTTAAAGTTGATAGGAAAAGATTATATTAGACAAAATTAATGGTCTTTTATTAACCTATAGATTACAATGTGGGATCTAGCCAGTGGAAAGCTTTTGAGATCAATAACAGATGCCCATCCTCCTGGAACAGCAGTTTTACATGTTAAGGTAATATTTATTTGTTCTGTTTTATAAACTGTTTCTGTTTCACTAAAAAGAATTGTGTGATTTTTTTTCCAGACTACAGTGGTACCTTGGTTTACGAACACCTCAGTTAATATAATTTTTGGTTTACGAACAAAAATCCATTTAAAATAATGCCTTGGTTTATGATTTTTTTTTAGAATGGGTTAATTGGTTTACAGTGCCTTCCTATGGGAAGCCATGTTTCGGTTTTACGAATTTATGTTTTCAATTCATTCCTATGGGAAACAACAAAATGCATTCCTAGGGAAACTGGTTTATGAATTTTTCCACTATATGAAACATCCCAGAGAATACATTAAATTCATAAACCGAGGTACCACTATTAATTTCTGCTTCAAAACATAAATTAAAGGCATGTGCCATTCCTTTATTTTTTTGACCTGCAAATCCTGTCAGAACAATACAGAACAACAATTATGCTCACCTGGAGAAAATTTGGGCTGGAAGGCTTCACAGCCCAGGATTGATCAAGCTGTGGTATAGCTTGCCAGAATTGCCTCAATGCTCAGAGGGATTTCCAGCACACGCCTAATAAATTTTGGTTTAAAACAAGTTTTGTTTTTTCTGACCTTGGCTCCAATGTACCACACTTGGCATAGTTATCTATATAGCACTTGCTTGTAGTTCAGGATACCATATAGTGTTGGTGATTTGGTGGGAAAGGAGGGAAGAAATTCGTGAATATGGCAATAATTGATGAGTATCGTAAGATGATGGTAATGGAGTGTACTGAATAGAAGAGGGGAAAGGTGCTATTGAACAGCCGGGAACAGAGAAATAGGGAAAGTTAAAGGACGTGTGTTTTACAGTGCTTCTTTAGTAGTTGTTTTGAATGTTTCCATGGGGTAATATTAATCTTCTGTTCAGTTTACAGATGATCCAACTCTAGCAATTTGCAATGACAGCGGAGGATCAGTATTTGAACTATCATTCAAGTAAGAACATTAGTGTTTATTGCACGAACAAAAATGTCAAATTGCATCCCTAGAAAGAACTTGCTGTCCATGTTCCAACCAACAAGTAATGCTCAAGATTTCAAGATTAGAGGATTGAAATTAAAATATGAAAAAATATCCTCAGTGTGGGTGTATGTTTCCATTCTTTTGAGAATCCCACTTTTGCTGCTGATTTGGTATTTCTTCAGAGACTTTTGATGATTTTATATTGTGCAGAATAACTCATAGAAACTACATAGGCTCTGATACATATGGCTGTTACCCTGTTTCCCCGAAAATAGGACCTCCTCCTATAGTAAGGCACCCCCCTGTTTTCCCCCACCTCAGAAATATAAGCCCCCCCCCCCAAAAAAAAATAAAAAAAAAAAATAAGGCACTCACCTAAATCTTGTCTTGGCGATCCGCTGTAACAGCAATAAATGTGTACTGTATTCTTCTTCGTCATGGAAAAATAAGACATCCCCGAAAAATAAGACCTTGTGCATATTTTGGATTTTTTAAAACTATAAGACACTGTCTTATTTTGGGGGAAACACGGTAGTTATTATCAGTACGTAGAACGTGGTGTCCTTAATATCAGCTGCTTAGAATGAAGGTCAAAAGGGTTGTTTCTTTCAGATTGTGTTTCTAGTCTTCCCAGAGCTCTTTCACTTGCCTCTTTGGAAAGCAGGATTGTAAGTTAGGCGGATATTCTTTCTCTCCTAATGTATCAGGCTATTAGTGCCTAGGTTGGACTCATATGCCACTCCTGTATCTAGTCATGGCTGCCACCTGTCCATGGAAACGTCTGCAGACGCAGACAGCCCTGGCTCTTTGGCTATAAAGAGATGAGCACTGAACCCTAGAGTCAGATACAACTGGCTTTCGAGCAAGGGCGACTTTTACCTTTACCTGGACTCTTATCTTGATTCAGCTACAAAGGTAACAGGGTCAGCTTGGATAAATCACTGTTTCTCAGTCTCACTTGAATTCCTTGGAGAAAGTGTAGATTGTCATAATAAATTATGAGACTGATGAAAGACTAACATGAGTATTCCATTTCATATATTGATTCAGTAATATACAATATTATTTTGTGTTGGATTCCTTGACCGTAGCTCTATATTGGTAACTACTCTAATGTCATATGTGTTAGGAATTATTTTTCAGAAATATGATACATTCTCTTACAATGCATGTGACCAGGATAAAGAAGAAACAAATCTTATTTGGGATCCAGTTCTGCGGGACTGGAATAAATAAAATAATAATTATTGCATGCTGTTGAGTTGATTCTACCCTCTCTAGGGTTTTCTAGGTATTGAAAACACAGGGATGGTTTACCATTTTCTTCTTTTGTGGGTGTCCTAAGACTGAAGCTTGCCCATGGTTACATGGGTTGGCTCTTCTCCCAGGAGACACATTGGGAAATCGAACTCCCAACTTCTTATTCTGCAGTCAGATAACTAAACCATAGAGGGCAACACATAAAATCTAAAAAAAGGCAGTATCATTTAGATTTACAGTTTATAAACACAAGCATAAAAACTTGGTGTAAACTGTGCTGCTGTATAATTGTTCCCACAGTAGCTTTAATTCTTGCCAATGGTTTTCTGTAGGCGTTCATTGCCCACAGTAAATGTGAGACAGTGTTGAAAGTAGCTACATAAGAGAAAACCAAAAATGCTTTTCTGATTGAAAGCAATGGTGCTGGCCTTATATATCAGGTGTTACACCATTCAGGAAATGCAAAATAGTGAAATACTGTAATCAGTTTTATTCTATTGGTTTTTTTGAGAGAGTAATTATCTGTTTGTTTATTCTGTGTATTTTGTTTTTAGGAGAGTCATGGGTGTCAGAACATGTGAGTCTCGCTGCTTATTTAGTGGTTCTAAAGGAGAGGTTTGCTGCATTGAACCTTTGCATGCAAAGACTGAACTGAGAGACCATCCGATTACTCAGTATTCCCTGCTGGCAATGGCTTCCTTAACAAAGGTAATCCTGAACTTTTTAATGTATGGTGTCCTGTGCTAAAATAAATCCAACAATGCTATTCTCAAACACAAGTTATAATTTTAGCAATAGGAAGAGTAATTATGTTATTAATTGCAGATTCTTGTCATTGGCTTGAAGCCATCTCTGAAGGTGTGGATGACTTTCCCGTATGGTCGTGTGAGTATTTTTGCAAATGTTTCACCTTTGTTTGAGCCTGTATTGTTACACAGGAGGATTATGATGGGGGGAAATTATTAATTTAGATCTCTGGATGCTTCCAGTATTTATGGTGTTAAAAATTGGTATTTCCAGTGTTAAAACGTGAATCACTGCTCTGTCAGTTTTCCTGGGAAAACTTTTTGAGAAGGGTAGAGAAATGTGACAGGGCCAAGCAACATAAAAAGAAATGGAGGGGCTGCATATCAGTCTGGACCTATGCTTTGCCCGCTTCCAGCCTTGGCCCTGAGCATTTCATTTGCAGAATATGCTGCCCCAGTATGGTTGGCATCCACACATGAAAAATAAGTTGACATACCTGTTAATGAAGCTGAGAGAACTAAGCAAGAGAATGGCCCTCGACATCCTCTGAATGGATATGAACCTCAAGTCCACTGGCTCGGATCCAGGAAGAACTTTATGGCAAGAACAAACAATCTTGAAGGTACGTAAGAACAAAACCAAATTAGAAGGTGGAGGAAGGAGCTCACTGGACAAGGAGCAACATTAAAGGAAGATATGACTGAGGAACTCAACCTCCCCTAGATCGCTTGGAGGACTCTGAATAAGCTGAGGGTTGGAGTGCCTAAATACAAGACCAACATGCTCAAGTGGGGGCTGCTGGCAGATGGCAATGCACTGTGTGGATGTTGAGAGATACAGAATCCGGCTCATTTACTGGTCCGTCGATTACTGCCAGAAACATGCACTGATGAAGGCTTAAATTTGGTCAATGACAAAGCCAGGAAAGTGACTTCATTTTGGCAGTTGAGCGTTTGATCGGGACATGAAAGAAGAAAAAGCTTAATGGTACCTCTGCCTCTGTTTGAGATGCTGGTACAATAATTTGCCAACTGATCACGGACTTGTTGAATCTTTTATCACATGTAAAATCTGTTTATATGTACCTTGTATACAGCAGAACTAAATAGTTTGCTAAATCATCAAGCTTTAACGTTTAAAACATTGCTATTATTTTGTTACTGTACAGGTAGTCCATATACTGTACAGGTAGTCCAAATCAGTCAATCTTGAAGGAAATCAACCTTGACTGCTCATTGGAAAGACAAATACTGAAGCTGAAGCTCAATTACTTTGGCCACAAAATGAGAAGAGAGGACTCACTTGAGAAGGCCTTAATGCTAGGAAAGATTGAAGGCAAAAGGATAAGGGGTGGCAGAGGATGAGGTGGCTGGATGGCATCGTTGAAGTGGTGGGCGTAGATCTGGCCAGGCTGTGAAGGATGATAGAGGAGCTTGGTGTGTGGTGGTCCATGAGGTCGCAAAAGGTCGGACTCAACTGTGTGACTGAATAACAACAAAGTCCATATTTTAAGGGAGCTGGGTGTTGTTGCCAATAATATATATTTTGGGTTGTGTGCTGCTAAGAATGGATTCTATTCATTTTCTCAGATGGACCCATCTAGTGTTCCATTACTGGCATGGTATTTTGTTGCTGTCCAGACAGCTGTGAATCCTGTGCTGGCCTTCTGTCGAGGAGACGTTGTCCATTTCTTGCTGGTAAGATTTGTGTGCTTCATTAGTTAAGAGATTTAACTTTTTTAATTATTATTATTATTATTATTATTATTATTATTATTATTATTATTATTATTATTATTATTATTATTATTATTATTATTATTATTATTATTATTATTTATTTATTTATTTATTTATTTATTTATTTATTACATTTGTTACCCCGCCCCAATCGGGAGAACCCGACTCTGAGTGGCTTACAACAAAACAGGAAATAAAACACAGAACAATCCATCTCAAAATAAAATCCACAATAAGTTAAAAATCATCAAAGTTAAAAATATGTTTTTTCTCTAGAATGCTTGGCCCATTTATTTATAGAACTTTAGATCCAAGGAAAGGAACAACTGTATTGTGCTCAGAGTTTCTGTGATATGAGCTTTTTGTGCTTGATTGTCGGTTCAGTGCAATAATACACAAGTACCTCAGGTAATGTTAAGACTTGGTTCCATAAGTCTTAACATTATCTGGTTTTTAACATTGTGTGATGCTTTTGATCCCCCCTTCCTTTTGCAGAAGGCAGGCAGCCCCCCGGGGGTGTCTTCTGCAAAAGGGAGGGGCATCCGAAGCTCCGACCCCCCTTCCTTGCGCAGAAGGCAGGCAGGCCCCTGGGGGTGCCTTCTGCGAAAGGGACGGTGGGATCCGCAGACAAGAAAACTCTTCCCTCCCCCCCCCCTTTAGTGGAAAAATGGAGAAAGAGAGGGGGAAGGGAAGAGTTTTCTCGTCTCCACTGATGAATGAAGGCAGGAGAGGGCTTGCTTTCCAGTCTTTGAAGCAAGTCCTCCTGCCTTTATTGGTCAGTGCAGGTGAGAAAACTCTTCCCTTTTTGCCCCCACCATAGAGCAGGATCGTTCACTTTGCTTGCGGAGGGAACGTGTGTTCCCACCGCAAGCAAAGTGATGATCGCTCGCTGGGCGCAGCAGCGGTATGGATTGGAAGCTGACCAGGAATCCCCTGTTCAGCTTCCCAAACCCACTGCTGCTACCAAGGGCGCAGCAGCAGCGTGGCTGGGAAGCCGAATGGGGAGCCCCCGGTCGGCTTCCCAGTCATGCCGCTGCCACGAGCTTCGTAGTGCCGGTTTCGTTGGGAGAACGGGCGCGCCACCCAAACCTGTGGCCTGAGCCTTGGTAGATCTCTGCCCCAAAGTCCACAGGGCTGGCCTCTAGCCCTGCGGGCTTTGGGGGAGAGAGCCACGTCGGGGAATTTGAGACAAACATTTGCATCGCACAACATTATCTTAAAGTTGTGCAATGCAAATGTTTGCCTCAGATTCCCCGATGTTATCCTATTTTAGCATTATTTGAGGCAATCGTTGTCCGAGATATTACTGTAGTGTTATTCGGTACCTCTAAAAATTTAATACTCTATACTCTGTATACTTTGTAGGGCAGATACCTAACTCACTGAGCTACCCAGACATTCAACCTCTGCTACTTGTCTAATTTAGTGCAATGTTTCATTGTGAACATTAATATAGCTACATATAGTGAATTATGTATATGAGTATAATTTAAATAATATACATATGGAAAGACTGCGACTCATAAATGGGCTATGCTGTAGTAATAAGGAGCTGTTCATCTAGTGAAAGGACAAAAGCTTGTCATTGTAACCTATCCAAAACATATCAGTATCCAGTATTTGAGCAGTGCTAGTGTAATTGTTCAGTTTCAGTGCAGTGTAAAGTAAAGGTAAAGGTCTCCCTTGGTTGGAAGCCAGTCATATCCAACTCTAGCTCATCTCAATTTTCAATCAAAGAGCCAGTGCTGTCTGCGTGTCTGCAGACATTTCCATTCTCATGTGGCAGGCATGACTAGATGAGCACAGAACGCTATTACCTTTCCTGCTGAAGCAGTATCTATTTATCTACCTGTACTTGCAATTGCTTTCAACCGAGTAGGGTGGTATACAAATCGAATAAATGAAATGAAATGAACCTGTTAGGTTGACAGGAGCTGGGACAGAGACAGGAGTTCAGTCCATCATGCAACACTTGGGTCTCAAACTGCTGGACTTTAAGTCATGGAACAGCCTTTAAGGATGTAATAACATCAACTCTTGTATTCCATTATCAGGTAAAAAGAGATGAATCTGGAGCAATACATGTTACAAAGCAGAAACAGCTGCATCTACACTATGACCTCATAAATTTTACGGTAAGTAATATTGGCCAAAATCTTGTTGGTATGTCTGCTGGTGTAAGTCTGTTAGCACAAATCTCATTGGCAAACTGCTTCTAGTTAATTGGTTGGTATTTACATTTGGCATGACACATTGACCACATAGCTTGGCATGTGCCAACAGATGCACATGTTGACTTTTTGACTAGCAGTGATTTGCCACTGAGGTTTGATGCTGATAGATTTATGCTGGTGTAGTTCTTCAGTTGAATTCTGAACAATATGTTTTCTCCTTTAGTACCAAATGCTAACATTCTGTGACCTAAAATGAAATTAAGCTTTGATTTGGCTTGTAACTGTTTTCATTGACAGTTTGAGAATTGATCTTACTTGCTCTAATTTATATTTGGTAATGAATAAACAATATCAATTATATTGAATCAACTTCCCATTTCCTCCACTCTATTACAGTTATCATGTTTTCTGAACAGCCTATGTTCTAGAATTAGAACATTAATGAGAATTTATTTGAAGGATAAGAAGAGTATAATAATATGGATGTGTAACAAGAATAAACTTACATAAAGCAGATTATGTTTCCTCAGTTCTTGGTTTTCCCTGTTAAATGCATTGGTGCTTCAAGAGCCCAGCTCTGGTTATGGTATTAAGATAGTTTATCATAAAACAGCAAGGATTTTTGGCCTGTACATTTAAGATTTTTATTTTAAAAATTAAATCTTTGGTCCTTGTGGTGATGTATAAACATTCCTTTAAAAATTATTTCCTCTGTCCCTTGTACACAGTGGGAGAGTTGAAGTGCATAGAAAGAGCCTCCACGAAGATTGTGGTATTTCTGAACCACAATCGGGTGTACCCTGTTAATGGCAACCTTGTGTTGCCAGCTAATCTTTCTCACACCAGGTCAGGCGAAAGGAACTACATAATGAACTCACCAAAAGGTGCCTTTATTTTGGCAGTTTCACGTCTGGTCTAGACATGGAAGAAGAAGTGGGAGAGTTAATTATATGCTACTTTCTCTAGTATGTTGCCAGAGGGTTTTGAGAGCTTGGTAGGCTATTGTGATAACATCTATGGATAGTAATTGCCACTACTTGCCATTTCTACTTATTTCTAGTGGATCAACTCCCGTACAATTGTGCTTCTGGACAGTGTGGAAAAGCTTCATGTTATAGATCGTCAAACACAGGAAGAGCTTGAAACAGTGGAAATCTCAGAAGTTCAGTTAGTTTATAACAGCAGCCATTTCAAGTCACTGGCGACTGGAGGAAATGTTAGCCAAGCACTGGTACTGCCAAATAAAATACCTGCTTAGTTAATGTTTTGCCTTGGTTGATTTATTATCTGAAATATTATATATCCTGAAATGTCAGCTAAATAAGATCATGTTTCTACATACAAAAATGTATAGTTCTCTTCTGTATCCAGTTCTTCTTTTCCTCTTCTTTTCTGTAGAGCAGTCTTCCACAATTGCAGTATAATCATCATTCCTGAATACACACAAATGAAATTTAATGGAATATCTGTGTTATTATAAATGGTAATACTGTATGAGTAACAATTTTAGAACCATCAAAAACAAACAGTTGAATTATTCAGCTGTTCTGACTGCATGTTCCCCCTGCCTTTTTGCTAGTTGTATTCTTCATACATCTTTCCTTGTTAGTAAAATAACATTAACATACTGTACTCTTGTATTAAATCAAAACATTCCATGTTTCATAGGCACTAGTTGGGGAGAAGGCTTGTTACCAGTCGATCAGCAATCGTGGTGGTCAAATTTTTTATTTAGGTACAAAGGTAAGTTACACCTTATGTTTATTTTTATTTTGTCTTTTACACGATTAATTGTTTCATTCTGAAGTGATTTAAGTTTCATACCTCTGCTTAATAAGAAGATGTCCGTGCAGATACCTTTCTGAGATGCTAAATAAATGAAGGAACTTACAAGCCAATAGCATGATTAACTAAGATAAATTCCCTTGATTTTCCAAAGCTTCATAAATCATAGTTTATAAAGCTGAGGATTAATATTGAAATCAACTGGCACTCCCCTTAACTTTGTTGCTCCATATATAGTAATGAAATGGCAACTTCAGTGGAAAGAATTTGGTTTAATTGCCAGTCTTACCTGTTATGTTTGAATCAGTGAACAGACAAAAAAAATAACCAGAAGATTTGATTTCTGTTTTTCATTAGAGATGCCTAGTCATGGGGTTTAAATTCTTAATTGTGTCTCTTCAACTATGAGAAAATCATCTTTATAATCTGTAGTGTGAACTTCCCTGGTTTCAAGCAAGTTTTGGTTAAAATTAATCATATTTCCATGGTTTGAACAGCACAGTGGCTTAAATCCTACAGCTTAGTATAATAAGTTGCTTTAGAGTAAACCATTGAATCAATCGGAATTTGATGAGTCAAAACCTCCATAAGATCAGTTGATTCAAATGGGCCTACTCTAGTTGTGACTTACTTTAACATAGTAAATCATAAATAGAGTAAATCTATTTGAATCTGCGGAACTAATGGAAGAGTTGATTTGCCAAATCCATACTGGTTTAGTAAGCCTGCTCTAGTGCAACTTACAACACTAAACAACAGGATTCCAGCCAAAAGGTTTGAGTTGCACCAAACTGAAGTTGAAAGTTTCTGAACTGTTCATCAATCAGAGAACAAGGAAGGGAAGTGAGGTTTGAGTCATCATAGCTTGTTAGTCTTACATGAAATAATGGTTTAGTGTGGTATCCGAAAGCAGAGTAAACTTTGGCTTACTATTCTATTTGTTTTCTTTGTAATGTTTTAGGAATTTGTGATTATGACTAAAAATACTAAAATAAACAGCACTTTTTGTTTTCCTCTGTTTTTAGTCTGTTCACGTGATGACATTGAGGAGCTGGAGAGAGGTGAGTAAAGCAAGTTAGTGTAAGCTTATTAAACTACTTACCAAGATCTACTAACCTCAGCCTTGTTGCTCTGTTTCCAGATTCTGGTTTGATGCAATGAATAAAGCCCCCTAGAAGACACATTTTTATTTATTAACTGAATTACATCAGCAGTTTGGACTTTTAATATAATTTCATCAGTACATACAGTATTACTAAAGCATCCGATGTAATGATGAAAGTCTTGTTTTCAATAGCCGTTTTCATTCATACTGCAATGCAGTCTCTCATTTCTTGCTGCGTTTGTGTCTGCGTATCAATAATGAAAGAAACTTCTGATTTCTGGATTTATGTTCTATTGTTTTGAGATGTTTTTAATATGTATTGTTTTTAACATAATTTTGAACTATGTCAGTGGATCATCCTGGGTGAAAAAGCAGATAGGATTTTTAAATACTAAAAAATATGCCTGAAATAATCTTGATTAGAGTAATAAGTTGCAACAAGAACGGATCCATTTGAATCAGTGTTGGGTCTCCGTATCCCCTCTGATTCAACAGACCCATGATAGTTGTGTGTTACTATGTTAAGCAACAAGATATGAGCCATAGTATGGTAACTGTGTTGAAACTGCCTGTTAAAGCGATCCTATTAATCAAAGGGCAATTTTGTTTTTATAATTTGGATACTTTTTAAGTTGGTAAAGGAAAAGGGTAAAGATCGCCCTTGTTTGAAAGCCAGTCGTATCCGACTCTAGGGTTCATTGCTCATCTCTGTTTACAGTCAAACTGCCAGCACTGTTTGCGTCTGCAGATATTTCCATGGACGTGTGGCAGGCATGACTAAACACTGGAGTGCACGGAACACTGTTTACCTTCCCACCAAAGTGGTAACTATTTATCTACCGTATTTGCCAGCATATAAGACGCATTGGAGTATAAGATGTGCCCCATCATTACCAAAATGGTCCACTATAGGCCATTATATACAGTACAAGATACATTCCATTTTTCCAGTTTATTTTAAGGGGGGAAGTGACTCTTATATGCCAGCAAATAGGGTACTTGCAATTTCTTACTTTCTAACTGCTAGGTTGGCAGGAACTGGGACAGAGATGGGAGTTCACTCCATTCTGCAGCGCCCGGGTCTCGAACTGCTGACGTGCTGACCTTCCAGTCACCAAGTTCAGTGTCTTAACCACTAAGCCACTGCAGTCCCTTCAAATTGGTGCGTGCTTGTAAAACACCATGTTCCTATTTTTGAGTGGTTGAGTGGTTAGAAATAAGCTGTAAGAAGAAGATTGAGGCAGTATTTTAGTCAACTATTCTGGAAATGCCTAATAGCAAGTAGAATAGTTATAACTCTTGTTAGGTCTAAGTGTAGATTATGATGACGTATCCTGACAAAAGTGTAACATTTGTCTATACAGTATGTCTGGTGTAACTGGTAATAATGGCTCCTCATGTCTTTCTGTGTTTAGAGAATAGATCATTTTTTGAAACAAGAATGCTTTGACGAAGCCCTGGCTCTTGCTTGGTCATTTCATGAAGGAAAAGCCAAGGCTATTGTAGGCAAGTATACTGTCTAAATAATTCGCAGGCTGGAAACTTGTGGCTGTAAGTTACACATGGCTCCCTGATTATGTCATCAGCCATGTTCAATGCTGACACTGTTTTCAGAAGTTAAAAGCTTCCTGTTCCCGTCCTCTGCCATGCTTCAGAGACCCATAGAGATTCCCTTTGAGAGCCACAGAAGTGGGTAGGAAATGATTTAAAGTTCGGAAAGTGCCACTGCCAGTTTTGGCAATGGGCCCATTTCTGACTTTCAACCATTTCTACTCTTTTCTGTGGCTCTCAAAGGCTTCTTAGGATGAAATGGATCCCAAGGGGTCGCTGGAGCCTGACAAGAGGCAGAATGTGGCAGCTTTAATTTCCCCAAAAGACCCATGGTATGGCTGCCGATGATAACATCACTGGAAACCCATAGATTAATTTAACGGATGCCAGCAGAATTGTAGCCAGTGTGTGGTTTATGTTAAGAACAAATGAAGCTTATTTTTGTTATGATAAAGGTGCATTCCTTTTGGAATCAAACTATTTCACAATTCTTTAAATTTAAAATACTTTATTTTAAATTTTAAACAAAAAAATTGTACAAAAAATGGCAGAACATTTTGTCATCATGTCTTCAAATTTTGCATGGACTAAGCCACTGGGGTTGTTTGGGTTTTACTTAACTAACTCAATCAGGCTAAAGATGATTGTAAATTGTGTTTTCAGAGTACAGTATTGACCTATAGCAGGAATAGACACCTGTGGCCTTCCAGATATTCTTATATGACAGTTCCCATAATACCTCAAAATGGGCTGTGCTGACTAGTTCTGAAGGAAAAGAGTATTAAAATTTTGTTATGTCTAGGTGGTTGTTACGCCTTTAAAATTTTATTTGAAGTTTTCTTTGAGACTCAAGTCTTTGCAGAAGATACTGTAGGGACTAAAATATTGGTTTGAATTATAAAAATGGAAGATTCGTCTCATTTGTAATCTAGTTCCTAACAAAAAAATTGTATTCCATCTTAAAAATAGGATTGTCTGGGGATGAACACAAACGGAAGGCAGTTGTTGCAGACAGAGTGAGTTTTTGTCTTTAATCTTCAGTAAATTTAAATATAAGTTTACATTTATCCTTTTTTTCAGATATACCCACTCTTATTTTACTCCACCCTCATGTTACATTTCAAACTGAGATGATTGGATTTGAATCTGAAAAAGAAAAGGATTAAGAGCTGGATTTGCTGTCAATGCATATCTTTCTGATATCTCATAACTGCAGTTGATCCTTAATAACTGACAGGGAACGTATCAAAATACACACATGCACTCATCTCCTGTCTCTCATTTTAAAAAAAAGCTATCTCTGGGAGACGACTTCTTCTTCCTCTGCCATATCTGAATCCGAATATTTGCAGTCATGTCCTGAGAATGTAATGCAGTGGACTTTCATCTGCCTTCCACATTGCAGCATGACCCCTGTAGCACTGATCCAGTTCTGTGAGTCACTTTCTGGTCCTGAGCTCTTTTAGCATGCAAAGTTCTCATCAGCCTCAGGCCAGTATTGATGAAGTTGCTGCCCTCCACCAAAATGGATTCAAGTGGGATTGAATTCACTTAGGGACTACCACCCTTCCTTGTGGACTTTGGCACCCAAGGCCATTAATCCTCAGGGTTGTCAGGTTAGTTATGTTCTGCCTGACACTTGGCATTGAGTCGCTGGCAGTATGATCTGCTCTATTACCATAGCAGGATAACCTGGTCAGACTCACTTGGCAGACTACCCAATTTTATTTTATTTATTTTATTGCTTGTGCGATAGCCTCAAATTACTTCAGTTATACCTCGCTTAAAGAGCATAATGCGTTCCACAAGATTGCTCTTTAAGCGAGTTTGCTCTTTAAGCGAAACACCATTGTAAATGACCAATTATGTGTGTGTGTGGGGGAGGATTGCAAACCCTGATTTATTTGTTAAGCGAGTTTTTGGTTGGTTTTATTTGTTAAGCGAAGCGAACATTCAGAGAAAATTCTGCTCTTTAAGCGAGTTACTCTTTAAGCGAGGTGCTCTTTATGCGAGGTTTGACTGTATTTTAAAACTCAAATTGAAGAACTACCATAAATTTAGGAAACTGAGATGGGTTTGCTTTTCCTAGTTAAGGTTTTGAAATATTGTAGTGTTCTTATTTTCCCATGTTAGAACTGTGCACACAGTCTGTGTGCATGTTAATGGGAAAAGAAATATGCTATTTGTTATGCAAAGAACGCATTATAGACAGGTCCTCTGATTTGCATAGAGGTGGCCATTATAATCTGTTTCATCAAAACCAGGAATGAAAATATCTTCTATAGATAATGGTGCATGAGCATGAAAAAATGGATTGTCATCCATAAAAGCTTACACTGAAATAAATCTTCGTCTTGAAGGTGACACAGTAGCTCTGTTCTTTTTCTGATTATTCCTGAAACCATCTGAAGCTTTTTCTTTAAGGAGAAAAGACTCAGATAATTTTCCAAGCATATCAGAGAATAAAAAAACCAAAAACATTGTAGCACTTTGAAGACTAATGTTAGCTTTCGTGGATCAAGTCCACCTTGTTAAAATATAACAGGTAGTCTTCATAGCGCTACAGTGTTTTTGTTTTGTTTTGTTTATTCTTTGATATGCTTGAAACACAAACTAAAATGGCTACTATTCCAAATAATTTTCCAAGTTACAACTGAAAGCCCTGGAACATATATGCCCATTCAGCCAAATTCTCCTCAGCTCCCCCTAGCAGCTGAGGGCAGGCAAACCTTCCTGACTAACTTGCTCATGGATCCACGGGACTGGTTTGAGCTGCAAGTGGCTTTACAAAAAGAATGTTTTGCTTGCTAGCTGTAGCTGTCATACTGTGCAATCATTTATCTTCCCCATAAATGCAAAAAGATAATGCGGGGCCCATTTGCAGGTGACATGGGCCTCAAGCTCTCATGGGAGATGTTTCATGGTTTGGCAGGCCACTCCACAAATTTGCCTAGTAGTTCTTACAAAATCGACATTGGATCTATTGTAGTTACTTTGTGCTTCCTCCATGAGACCTGGTCTCCATTCCACTTTCAGTATCTGTCTCTGCAGCATTTTTCTACCACCACCTCCTTAAAAAGTGATGGAATGAAGGTGCCTATTTATGAGATTAAATGCAGAAATTGTTATCAACAAGAGATGAATTATCTATAGGAGATGTTGGCCAAAATCATGTTGCTTAGTATAGTAAATCGAACTAGTGTAAACCCATTAAATCAATGGAGATTTAGTGAGTAAACTTTTAGTTAGTTCCATTGATTCAAAAGGTGTGATGGAAAGAGCCACAAGTTATTCAATATGGAGTTTCTATGGTTCTTAAACTGTCTTAGAATGTAGCTTTGCTCTGTGCAAAAGCCTCATATTCTTTTCTGCTTCGCTTATCAATCAGGTGTGCTTCGTGGAAGCTTTTTCAAAACGTCAGGCCTAGGTTTTATCTTCTTCTCCAGGCCTGGAATGTTTGCTTGCACCAACATCCCGATTCTGGGAACACCAGACTTTTGTTATGGGAACCTGAGTATGTTGCTACAATCCCTGGGCTCTGATTGTCCATATGCTAATTAGAAGAGCCAGGCTCATGTTCTTTGCTATAGACACATGGGTTGGTGAGTTAGTGAGAGTTTTGGGTTTCTGAGTGTTACACCTGTGAGAGAGAAATTTTGATTCATATTATTTGACATAAGTGCAGCCATATTAATTAAAAGTAGAATCAAAATGATATAAAGGGAGTCATCATGGCACTGTGACCTAGAGGAACCTCAGCAGGTGGCTCAAGACAGGGTTACACATGCCTCATACTGACCACGTGTCTCACATGTATCTTGCTAACCACAAAATGTGACATGACCTAATGTACTAGGAAAAAAGGCAGTTTTAGAAGGTATATAAGGGAGAAGGAAAGACAGGCAATCGGGCATTGCAAACATGGGATCCTAGGGAAACCTGTCTTTGCTTTGTTCCAAATTTCTATATTATTGGCCAATCTTAATATTACTTGCATCTCTTTATTATTAAGGTATTGTATTGTACTTTATAGAATGTGTTCTGATTTTATTTGGCTTATGCATGCAATAAATTAAATTAATAATATATTGTGAAGAATCTTTATAAGTAATGAAAATTTATCCTTGACAAATGGTGCCGTGACTCGGATACTGAACCAGCTCACTGCTGGCTGGAAGGCATCCCAGTGATTAGACCACACTTTGGTCCAGTCCACTGGGGAGGTCTGCTCGGTTGGTTTTGAGTTGTGTCTTGGAAGAACGTTGGGTAGCCCTTAAAATAATAATTTAAGATATTGTGGCTAGAGTCCTTTTGTGTGTAGCAGCTGGGGAAAATAGAAATAAAATTTCCCTGACACACCTTAGAAGGGAGAGTGGGATTCTAACACCTGAATCCTTACTCCAAAGCAAGCTAATCATGATTACTTAGATTAGTCAGGTTTCCCTTTTGTTTCTGGGGGAAGGCCTGTGTGCGGATTTCCCTACCTGTAATTTTTGATTAATTATTGTTTTGCCGGATTTCTTGTATCCTGAACCAATGAATGAACTGTTATTTCTACAATATGTTTCGTGAACAATAAACACTTTACTTCTTCAAGATGTCTGTTTATTGGAAGAGGGGTAAGACAAGAGTTAAGGCACAGCCATACACTACCACACACACATTTTAAAATTACTCTCCAAAATACTATCTGGGCTCTGTACAATTCAGTAAGCCCCAGGTTGCTGCAAGTCTTTGCAGAATGGCATTTAGGTGACCTGTACTCAGAGTCTTGGGGTTCAATAGAGCAGGCCGGTAAAAGGAAGTTCTGAAAGGAACGGGAGAGACCAAGGCAAGGGTCAGGCCGAAGCCTATCTGTCACAAATGGAGGTACTCTAACTGCAACAGAAATAGCCTCCTCGAAGATTGTGGTATTTTTGAACCATAATCCAGTGTAGTCTGATAATGACAACCTTGTGTTGTCAGCTAATCTTTTTCACACTAGGTCTGGCAGAAGGAACTGCAGGATGAAATTGCCAAAAGGTGCCTTCATTTTGCCAGTTTCACGTCTGTGCTAGACATGGAAGAAGAAGATGTTAGAGTGGCTCCATTTGCATCAAAGGAAATTACCAAGGAGTTGACCCGCCAAATCTCAATTGATCTAGTGGAGCTATTCTAGTGTTGTTTACTATAAGGCTGAGAAAATGCATTTCTATATTTTGGCAATTTAGGGAAGGCAGTGTGGCATGCTGTGAAAAATGAGAGTCACATGTGCATATTGTGTACAGGAAGGTTTTGAAGAAGCATATAAAAGGAAAGCTGAGGCTATAGTACTTTGGTCAGGACTCGCTGGAAAAGACAATAATGCAGAGAAAGGTGAAAGGCAGCAGGAAAAGAAGAAGACTGTACAAGAGATGGATTGACTTTGTGAGGAAATCCATAGGTTTCAGTTTGTAAGGGCTGAGCAGGATTGTTGAGGACAAGATATTTTAGAGATCTGTCATTTTTGGGGTCACCATTGGTTGGAGATGACTTGATGGCACATAACAATAAACAATAGAAGTAAATATTGTTCAGATAATCCTTGCTACCGGTTTTTGTCTACAGA
The DNA here is from genome assembly GCA_030440675.1 of Furcifer pardalis. Lineage (NCBI taxonomy): Eukaryota > Metazoa > Chordata > Lepidosauria > Squamata > Chamaeleonidae > Furcifer > Furcifer pardalis. The sequence continues at coordinate 247,618,500 of CP126890.1, forward strand.
TGGTTGAGATTCTTATACACTATGCTGATAGAACTATGAAGAAATGTCCTGAGCAGGGCAAAATCCAAGTTATGGAGCAGCATTTTCAGGTATAGAATGATACTTTTTGTCTTTTAAAATAGAAGATACTTCTGTTTATCACTCAGGAGGGAAAAAGCAACAATAGATTATGAATTGTTCATAAAAATTCAGGGCCCTGAATAGAGATATACAATTTATGGAAATGTTGAAGCCATTTTGGGGGTGGGGTGGGATTTTCCCCCACCCTAGGGGGGATACATTAGTACTTTTTTTACAGAGTGAAAAAGTTGGTCTGTTAAAAATACAGTGTATTCAAACAATTATTACAAATTGAATTTATTTTTTAAAACATGTATTTGGATATCAGCAGTAGCAGCGATAAGATATCCAGTAGAACTTGTGAATTATTAATAAAATGTTGTATATGGTTCTTCCACAGGATATGGTCCCTGTCATTGTTGATTATTGTCTTCTTCTTCAGCGAATGTAAGTGATTGCCTGCCTATTGAATTCAAAAGATTTCCCCTATACTATACTGTATATCACAATGGCAACCTATGTTGCTCCTTTAGGCTTTCTTACTGATCCGTGGCAGTAGGTCCAGGAGAAACATGAGATCCAAGAGCTGACAGATACTGTGTTTTTTCATATCAGGTTGAGTAATCTTGAATCATAGTAACATCAGTGATGGGCAGCAGCCGGTTTTCACCGGTTCGCTAGAACTGGTAGTAACTTTTCCCGGTGTCCTAGGGAACTGGTAGCGGCTTTTGGGGGGAACCACTTTGGGGGGTTACCTTTTCACTGGTTCTCCCACTCCGCATGCATACCTACAGTGCTTGGTGCGCCTACAGAGCTTGGCGCACATGCACGCCTACAGCGTTATGCCTGCCGAGCCAAGCAGCCATTTGCTGCTTGGAGTGTGGCAGTGCAGAGCATTGGGCAGCCACACGCAGCCACGGAGGAACCGGTGGCAGCTGCTGAGACCCTCGGTGGCCTCCCTGCTGTCCTCCCAAGCGGGGAGGAGGAAGAGCAGCTGCTAACCTGAAGCTCCCTATAGCCTGCTCCCCAGGGTAAGTGACTCTCCTTTGGGTGTGGGGTGGGTGGGTGTATTTTAATACGTATTTAATGTGTATTTATTTTTAACGTGTATTTTTATGTGTTTAATGTGTATTTAATTTGTATTTTATGTGTTTTTATGTCTATTTAATGTGTATTTATTTTTAATGTGTATTTTTATGTGTATTTATTTTTATGGTTTTTTTTACTTTGGCTCTGCCCACGTCATTGGCCCCACCCATGATGTCATGATGTTGGGGGGGGGCATGACGTTGGCTCCGCCCACAATGTGGTAGTAAAATTTTTGGCTGCCCACCACTAAGTAACACATTTGCAAACTGCTCATTTGCAGATTGTCTGGTAACTAAGCAAAGGTCTCTTTAGAATAACACTTTAAAGTACATGGCTCCAGCAAGTTATCTATTTTCAATAACCTTTTTTGTTTGTTTGTTAATTGTCCTTTTCTAGGGATCTGTTGTTTAGTCAGATATATGACAAGATGGCTGAAAACTCTGTTGCAAAGGGTGTCTTTTTGGAGTGCCTGGAGCCATATATTCTAAGTGACAAATTGGTGGGCATGACAGCTCAAATTATGAAAGATTTGCTGCTTCACTTCCAAGATAAGAACCTATTGGCAAACATGGAGGCTTGTATTGTGCATATGGATATCACCAGTTTAGATATACATCAGGTAATAATCATATTATTGTTGTCTTTACATAACATGTGAAGTACAGTAATACCTCGGATAACGTTTACCTCGGATAACGCTAAAATCGCATAACGTTAAGTAATCTGGGGTAGAGAATTGTATCGAATAACGTTAAGGTCCTATGGGATGGATCGGATAACAACCGCTAAAGCCTGTGTGGTTACAATGTATCTCTATGGAGCTTTAACGTTATCCGATCCATCCCATAGGATTTTAACATGCATCAGATAACACTAAAAATCGGATAACACCAAGACTTGTGGAACCAAGTCTTAGCGTTATCCGAGGTATTACTGTATTTAAAAAAGCACCAAGTTACATTGTGTTGAATAGATTCACCTGGGTTTTTTAGTTTTCTAAAGAATTCTGGAACTAGAAAAGTTTCATCTGCATCTGCCATAATTATCTGAACTAGTCTCCGTTTTTACCTTAAGACAGGTTGTGGTTATCATGTCAAGCATTCAGAAAAATAGGAGACAAATATTGCATTCAATTCAATTATTTAACTTGTATGCTGCACCACCTGCAATGTGACTCTGGGTGGCTAACCAAGAAACAAAATATCACAGCTACAATAAATACAATTACAATATCACAATTACAAAATATCACACTTACAATATCACAAAATTCACAGGAATTTTGAATTGTGTAAAATCTATGTAGGGGAAGAACAGATATTGCCTGTTTCCTTGAGAAACCACTTTATAGCCGTATGTTGGAGAAGGTTTTAAGCATATAAAATCTATTGTAGATGTGCTGGTAGGCCTAGAGATATTCGAACCAATCCAGGTTGTGGTTGTGCTGTACAAATCAGACTAAATTCCCATCCTCTGGGTAATTATATATCTTGCAAAATGCTTCTGTTGGTAGATGCCTGGCATATTGAATGATGAAGTAGTGTCCAGCTCATTTAATAACTGTATGCCATCAAGTCAATTCTGACTTATGGTGATCTTTTCCAAAGTTTTCTAGGTAGAAAACACACAGAACTGGTTTGCCGTTCCCTTCTGGTGACACCTTGGGACCATGCAACTTGCCAATGTCTACATAGGCTGGTTCTTTCTTCCAGGAGACACAGTATGAAGTAGAACACCCAATCTCTGACACCAGCCAGACACATAAACCACTGAACTGTCCAGATAGGTTTAGCTTATTGACTGTTAAACAACCCAATTTGCATTATGGATGTGGTGTTGGATTTGGCCCTCTCATTGGATGCCTGGTTGTAAATCAGGGAGGTGACATGCCTTTCACCAGATAAGGTCTCCATTAGACTGTCAATCTTCCTAAATAGAATTTATCCATTGTGAGCTGTGTTCTGATAACTCCATGATTGTGTTACTACAATGTGTTCCACAAGGAGCTAACCTTGCAGGCTTTTTGGAAATGCCTATTTCTACAAAATATAACTGCTAGGTCACTAATCAAGATAACTAAATGTTTTGCCATTTCTTAATATTGTCATTGTTTATCAAAGTGCTGTTTATCACTATTAAAAGTTCTATATGCTGAACTGGCAGGTGGCTGAGAAGATGCTGCCCTGGCCGTGTGGATGTCCACTTCTGCCGCCCCGGCTGTGCGGGCAGTGACGGACGTCTCTGCCCTCCCCCGGACTCGCAACACCTGTCCAGGGGATAGAAAATGGCCGCTGGCAGGAGTCTTGGCTGAAGATGCTGCCCTGGCTGTGCCACTGGCCACTTTTGCCCCCCCCCCCAGCTGTGTGGGCAGCCATGGACATCTCTGCCCTCCCCCAGACTCGCAACACCTGTCTGGGGGATAGAAAAGGGCCACCGGCAGGAGCCTCAGCCAAAGACGCTGCCCCGGCCATTTGGGGCGCAAAAGATGCCTTGCCCTATTATTCAAAGTTTTGTATTTTCCCCCTCTTGGTGCTCTTATCTTGTCTTTTTGTAGACCTATATTTAATATGTAAGCCGCCTTGAGTCGCCATGATATGGTGAGTGGGTGGCTATATAAATGTAAATTATAAATAAATAAATAAATAAAAATAAACATATAAGAAAAAACTGCTGTTACATGAGCTTTCCCAGAAGCTTAGATTAACTTCTGTGACATGTTTCCAGACATATCTTGGCAGTCATGGAACTAGAAACTTTTAAAAGGCAAGGATTTTTGTTAGCCTGGTAGGTAATCTGTGGAAAAGAACATTAAGGCCTTTCATATGATTCACAAATCATAAATTTAATCTACCACCAAACTAGGGAACCCAGTTTTAGCTCTACATTTATGCAAAATGAGTTCATTGTAAGTTGAGCGTGCTCCTAGAAGATATCAGTATATAATGTTTAACAAATCTATATGTCTCAGATTTCCTTTTCTTTCCAGGTAGTACTCATGTGTTGGGAAAACCGTCTATATGATGCAATGATCTATGTCTACAACAGTGGAATGAATGATTTTATTACTCCAATGGAGGTAGGAAGTTTGGAGCTGCATTCTAAATATCTTATATGCATCTGATTGGTTTTAGCCAGGATTAATCATAAAAGATTAATCCAATCTGCACTGTACCTAGTATTATTACACAGGAGCCAGAAGGCAAACTGCTTTGTAATGTTCTTGCAGCTACTGATGGTAGCAGCTCCAGTGGTGGCTTAGTGTTTAAGGCGCTAAGCTTGGAGACTGGAAGGTCAGGTTTCGATACCTCAGGGCTGCACTTGGGGACATGAAAGGAGCCTCATTCGGCTGTCTCCTGAGCGGAGTTTCTCCAGCAAAAACCCTTTCAACCCAGAGTAATCTCTGACGTGAAATTATTATTATAGCGACTGCCGGTACAGTAAAACCTCATATAACACTAAAACCTGGTTCCACAAGTCTTCGTGTTATATGATTTTTCGTGTTATCTGATCCTCTATGGGATCCATAGAGATACATTGTAACCACACAGGCTTTCGCGGTTGTTATCTGAAGCATCCCATAGGATCTTAATGTTATCTGATGCAATTCTTCCCCCCAGATTCCTTGATGTTATGCGATTTTCGTGTTATTCGATACTAATGTTATATGAGGTATTACTGTATCAATGTTTGCAAGAATCTTTCAGAAAGAATTCAACAAAAGGAAAATTTCTGGTGATTTTCCTCATTATTTATTGAACCAGATGTAATTTCAGAAAAGTCTTAGGTTCTCTTATTGAAATGTAAAAATTAAGTGGATTATATGATTTAACTCTGTTTTTGTTTTTGGAAAAAAGAGATTGTTCAAATTAACAAAGCACATACTTTAAAATGAAGAGAATATTGGCTTGCTTGCTACTTTCATAGTTGTTGATGTGTGAGAAATCCCATATTTCTGAAAAAAATGCAGCGTTGTCTCCTAGCAGAAGAACAAGCAAGCAGAAGCTTTGAGAAATCTGAATTGTGGTTGCATTCAATTGTTTTTTCTCATCTATTGTAATGCCTGTCTGACAGATTTTTCTTAACTAAGTGGTTGCATGTGTCATCAATGCAAATTGCTACTGATGCTGAGTCAGATTATAGGACTATTAGTCAGATGATGATACAGTAATACCTCATATAACATTAGTATCGAATAACACTAAAATCGCATAACATTAAGGAATCTGGGGGGAAGAATTGCATCAGATAACATTAAGATCCTATGGGATGCTTCAGATAACAACCGCTAAAGCCTGTGTGGTTACAATGTATCTCTATGGATCCCATAGGATTTTAACATGCATCAGATAACACTAAAAATCATATAACACCAAGACTTGTGGAACCAGGTTTTAGTGTTATATGAGGTTTTACTTGTATATATATGATTCACCCTCATTTTGTCACTGTTGGTATACAGGCCCGAGCTGGCCATTTGGGACACAGGGACAAATCCTGGTGCACCCCAGTGACTGGTGCCCCCAGAGGTGGGCAGAAGTATGTCACCTGGTGGCTAAACTAGATTTCCACCAAGCCGGAACCTTCCAGGTGGTGGGGCACTGTTTCCGTGGGGCAGGTATTGCCATGCACCAAACAGCCCCAGCCTCCGCCATGGCTGGTTGGTGCATGTTGGGTATTGCTGTGCACCAACAAATTTGACCCAGTGCTGCCGCTGCCATTGCTGCCACTGTAAGCTACGTAGAAGCCCAGTGGGTCTTTCTTATCTGCCAAGGCCATGGTGAGGTGGGGCTGGTTGGTGCACTGTGATAACAGAGAACATCGCCGCCGCCTCTGGTCCCACCTCAGTGGCCTGAGGGAAAAGATGTCATGGCCTGGCAGGCGGCTGAGAACATCGCACCCTCCTCTGGGCCCACACCAACGGCCTGAGGGGAAATACGCCATGGCCTGGCAGGTGGCTGAGGACTTCGCCCCCACCTCCAGGCCCCCATCAATGGCCAGAGGGGAGTTAGTCTGTGTTCTCCTTTGGTTGTTTTGTGAGGTTGTCTTTTATGAGTGTTACTGTACTGTTGCTGTTTTGACTGTAAGCTGCCCTAAGTCGCCTCGGCGAGTGGGCGGCAATATAAATCGGAACAAACAAACAAATAATAATTATCCACCATGGACCAACCAGCACCATCCTCTCATAGCCTTGGTGGATGTGAAAGACCCACTGGGTTTCTTTGCGGCTTGTGGTGGTGGTGATATCAGTGGCAGCGCTGGGTTTGAATCCAAGGGAGAAGATAAGGGACGGGAGTCGGAGTCCTCATCCCAGCAGCCATCCCAGCCAGGTCCACCGTGCCCAAACCAAAATGTCGGGGAAATAGGGGGTTGGTGGTTGAGGCAGCTGAAGCTGATTAAAGGTCTCTCTCTCCCCGCCGGGTGCTGCCTCTTCCTTCCTTCTGCCCCTCCCCATTGTCCTGCTGAGGTGAGGGGACCGAAAGGTGAGGGAAGCATCTTTCTCTCCAGTTCCCTTCCATCCATTACTATTTCGCTCCATGAGAAGTGCGAATCAGGCTCCTTTCATGTCCCCAAGATCTTTTCCCACTGAAGTGTTCCCTATTGATCTACTTGTAATGTCTTGCTTTCAAACAGATTGGCAGGAGCTGGGACCTGAGATGGGCGCTCAATCCATGACATCATGCAGTATCTCCAAAGGCGCTGCCCCCTCCCTCCCTGTCTAGTGCCCTTTTAGCATAACCAGCACACCCCTGAACGTATAATTGTGCTGACATTTTATTAGAGATGCAAAAAATAATAATAATTACTATTCCAAAACTAGAAAAATTGAGAAAGAGAAATACTGATATAAATTACTAAGGTTATTGCTTCTTCTTTGGGTAGAAAATAAGCAACAATCCATGCCAGTTGTTTACATGTGATGTCATTTTTAACTAGTTACTATTTTCTTTTCAATTAAGTGAAGGATGGGGAACATGTGAATTTCTATTATTTTTAGATTGTAACTCTTATCAGCATTGGTGAGAGAAGGAAAAAGTGCTGTGGTAATTAATCAACTAAAGGGCCACAACTTTCTCATTCCTGATTTTAAAGGAACATTCATTATTCTAATTCAGTCTCCCTGTGGGAGAATAAGTGTTTTAGTTCAGTAACTATAGTGGTAATTAAGTACCAGTGTGAATGAACTGATTGATCACCAATTCCCCCCTGAGAATTAATGGTAACCTTGTTCTGAAGGGCACAGTTGTAACTGTTATGGTACTGGAGACTCTGTATAAGCCATATTGGCACAAATTCTTCTTGGAACAAATACCATATTTGTCAGTGTATAAGATGCAATTCCACCCTTAAAATACACTGATCTGCACCATCGGGTGGGTGAGGGTGACTTTAAAAATAGCCCTTTCCTGTCTCCAGCCACCAGTCCTCTCCAGCTGCCAAACTGCACCAGAAGGTGGGATCTGTGGGGGAATAAAGCTTCTTTTGATGGTGCCCTTTGCCCGGGTGCAGCTGCCACTGACCACTAGAAACCAGACAGTGGGCAGCTTCAAAAGGAGCCTTCCTCCCCTGCCGATCCTGCTCTCCCCATCTCCTGAAAGTCAGTGGTGGTGGGATCTGCAGGGCAACAGGTTTCCAAAGGAGCCCTCTTTCCTCACCGATCCTGCCCTCCCCAGCTCCTCGAGTAAAAATATAGAAAATTGTTATTTTTATTTTTAAAATGTGTATAAAAACCAGAGTGTGGTCACACATGCTTTGGTCACCTCCAGGTTTGATTATTGTAATGCGCTCTACATGGGGCTGCCCTTGGTGACCATCCGGAGACTCCAGCTGGTCCAAAATGCGGTGGCCCAGGTAGTGATGGGGTGCGGGCGTTATGCTCATGCCTCACCACTGCTCCGGGAGCTGCATTGGTTGCCAGTATGTCTCCAGGTGCAATTCAAAGTGCTGGTTATTACCTTTAAAGCCCTATATGGTAGTGGGCCAGGATACCTAAGAGACCGCGTCACCCTAAGAACATCTGTCCGCCCCACCAGGGCAGATCGGAGAGGCTCCCTTGTTATTCCATCGGCTAGAGTGGCGCACCTCTCTTGCACTAGGAGGAGGGCCTTCTCCGTGTCCGCCCCAGCCCTTTGGAACCTCCTGCCTATCGAGCTGCGCCTACAGACAGAGCTCCTGCCCTTTCGGAAGGGCCTAAAAACCTGGCTGGCAGGGCAAGTGTGGGGACCCAGGAACATGGGATCTCATGTAGGGTGGCTGATCTAATGAACAGCCACCCTTTCGGTTCAATTTCTGGCGTTGTTTTAATGTTTTATGAATTTTTATAGTTTTAAGTATGAAGTTTTAAGATGAATTAGTATTATCATAGGCTTAACCTATGATTTTAATCTGTAAGCCGCTCAGAGTCGGGTTTACCCAATTGGGGCGGGATAGTAAATATGAGCAAATAAATAAATAAATAAATAAATATACTCAGATGCATCTTATACACCACCAAATATGGTACGTATGTAACACAAAAGAGTTCCGGTGTTGAAGTTAGCATTAATATGCTGTGTAGTCACAATCAAATACATGTACAGTAATACCTCATATAACACTAAAATCGCATAACATTAAGGAATCTGGGGGGAAGAATTGCATCAGATAACATTAAGATCCTATGGGATGCTTCAGATAACAACCGCTAAAGCCTGTGTGGTTACAATGTATCTCTATGGATCCCATAGAGGATCAGATAACACTAAAAATCATATAACACCAAGACTTGTGGAACCAAGTTTTAGTGTTATATGAGGTTTTACTGTATGCATCTATTGGAATGCTATACTCATGAACCTTAGATTGGAGTTCTCATTGAGCTAGATAGAACAAAAGCTGCAGTCTTGTTGACAGTACAGCATATCTTCATATCTTACCACTAGCTATTTTATGTGGGTTTTTTAACCTTATTATTTATGACATTGGAATAGTAGCCGTGTTAGTCTGTGGTTCAGGCATATCAGAAAACAAAACTAAACAAAATAAAATAAAAACCACTGTAGCACTTTAAAGACTAACTGCTATATTTTTATTGTTAGCGTTCGTGGATCAAGTCCACTTCATCGGACAAAGGGTGAAAATTACAGACATGTTCTTTATATACCAAATTCAGGGGCTCAAAGGGAGAAGGGGTGTGGGCAATATTGTTGCTAATGGCTGTGTGAAACTGCAATCTTGTGCTTGCTTGTCTGTCATCTTGCCCTTACCCCTTCTGTCGTATTGCCCACACCCCTTCTCCCTTTGAGCCCCTGAATTTGTTATATAAAGTACATGCCTGTAAGTTTCACTCTTTGTCTGATGAAGTGGACTTGATCCACGAAAGCTAACAATAAAAATATAGCAGTTAGTCTTTAAAGTGCTACAGTGGCTTTTATTTTATTTTGTTTATTTTATTTTATTTTGTTTAGTTTTGTTTTCTGATATATTTATTACATGCACACCTTAGTAAAATGCATACTGATTCTTACACTACTCCTTGTACTACTAGCATTGCTGGTGATGTGCCTACAGAGACAGTACTGTTATATGAACAAAGAACGCCACTCTCCCATGTTCCTTTCTACACTCTATTTGTTGACTAACTTTGTTTTTTAAGGGTCAGGTATCTTTTCCTTTTTGAAAGCTTTGTACATTATTGCTGTTAGCTCCTTTAATCTGTGTACATAATCGTCTACAGTATCAATAATGAAAGCTAAAAACAATAAAAGGAAACATACCTATTAATTTTCTGTTTTATATTCATTCTTTTATATTTTATTGTAGAAATTGTTCAAGGTCATTGCTCATCCACTTAGTGCTGGAAAGTCCCTCACAGGTATATATTATTTAGATGCTTTTCCAGTTGCATTGGCATTTTGGCTACCTTTTGGGAGGCTGCTCAGTGTGTTATAATCTGTAACTTTGAGGTACCCAGTTGTTGTTTCTCCTCCTCCTCCTCCCTATGCTCAGCCTCTCACATTTCACTTATTGTTAATTGGCTTCTCTATTTGTTGACGGTTTCAATAATGGTTAAGTTTCTCTTTGGCAACAATTTTTCATCAAGCTCAGCATGCCTGATGATTTTATATAGCTTCTGCTAAATTCGATTAGGCCAATATCTAGAAACCCTGGAGAGCTACTTCATGTCTGTGTAGACCATGCTGAGCTGGGTGGACCAGTGATCTGACTCCTTCTGGCAGCTCCTACGTTTGTAACTCACAAAGCAGTTGAGTGCTGTCCTATCCCACTCACACAACATTTAACAGAGGATAGGATTATATGCTGTGAAGAGCTGAAGGCAGCAGGAAAAGATAAAGACCTAATATGAGATAAATGAGATGTCATGTCTTTTAGTCTGTAAGCATTGTGAGCAATAGTATATTTTGGAAATCATGCATTAATAGATTGGTCAAACGTCAGAGGCAATTTGATGGCATATAAAAACAACAAAAACACCAGGATTATAGCCTCAAAACTGTAAGTCTTTTGAGCAGCTTGTTCTGTCAAGTTCTTGCTATTTACTAAATTTTCTAAGAATAAACAATAGTTGTTGGTCTAGTTTTGTGACATTGTCAGTCTTGCTTGGAATGTAGATATTTTTCGTGAACTTCCTCAAGTATTTCATATTTGAAAGCAATGAGTTTGGTATCAATGATATCTCTGTTAAGAAATTAGAATCTTAAATTTGTCATTGCTTTATGTGCAAGTAGTCTGCTTTCAGGAGACCATTTAATAAAGAAAGACTTGATTGTTTGTTGAGCAGATGACAATATAAAACATTTTCTTTGTATTTTTTTTAGATGAGCAAGTCATTATGGGCAACAAGCTTCTTGTGTATATAAGGTATGATGTGTCCAGAATGTATGATATAATCCAAGCACTATCTCTGTGCATCAATAAGGAGACACAGAAACTAATAGAAGATGCTTGTTGTGATTCAGTGATTTACTTCTAACTGATGGTTTTCAAGTGTGAAACATATAAGACACAGTTCTATTACTGCTAGCCAAAATACTTCTTATCTTCAAATATCAAGATATTGGAAAGGTGTTAACTTCATGAAGTTATTCCTTCCCACTAAGCAGCATGGCTCCTCTCTATTTCCTAAGAGACTATGCTAGACACATGTATGTTGTAAGCAATCCATCTGTACCAACAATTGTTAGTTTGTAGGTGCAAAAATTTCTCTTCTGAGGAGTTTGTGCTTTGCTCCATGTACGCTGGATTTCTCCATGCATTTCACTGTATGCAAGTAGATTTCATATACAATTGTAAATTGTAGGCACAAATTAATGAGAATTATTTCAAGGATGGAAGGTTCTTTTACCTTTCATTTCCCCCCTACTATTTGCAAATGTGTATCTGAAATTGCTTAAAAGTGGTGGGTTTTTTATTTTAGAATACCATGTTTTCTAAGTAGCTGTCCCTACATAGTTTAATCAATACTATTTGTGCATTAGGAGATGGAAGTACGCTTGGGGAAAACTCCTGAGTAGTAGGAATTACAAGACAGGAGGTACCAAAGTAAAGAAAGAAAAACGGGGAGAGAAAGCTTCCAGGGCAAATCTCTACCTTCCCCCTTGAGCCCAAAAAGGCAAATGCTGGTTAACTTTTGGAAGACCCAAAAAAGAGAATGGAACAGAGAAAAAGTCACATAGATAGAAGCTCTTCTATCCTACTTATGTATTATACAAGTACTGTAGAAGCCCTTTTCCATCCATATTTTAGCTTATGTTGTAAATCAACTGTTTCACAGCATTCTGTTTTAATACATGTTATTTATTTTTCCTTAAAGCTGCTGTTTGGCAGGTCGAGCTTATCCACTAGGCAATATTCCAGATGATCTTGTCCCTTTGATTAAAAACCAGGTGCGTTTATATCAGGGGAGAAATCCCCCTTTCCCCCAAGAAAAATGGAAGTTGGGTTTGCTAGTGGGTTTAATTCTTCTTCCATGTCTAAGTGAGAGGTGAGTTCATTCTGGGTTTAATGAGATGTAAGTATATTTTCAAAAGCAGTTGCTAGGGCTCTCTTTCCTTCCATCATATGTTAATAGTAACCACCTGCTGTAGCCTTCATTGTCACTGAAATATCCCATGGTTTTTAGTGCTCAACTTATTAGAAGAGGAAACTCCATTAAAAATGTGATACAAAACAGCACATCACAGGAAAAAAGTGGGAGTATGATTAAATAAAATGACTAAGGATATATTCACTCCCTCATGTACAATTTATGTCTTACTCTTTTTTAAACAAAATGGTACACAGGTGCTAAATCTTATAATGTTGGCAGAGGATCCCATCACAGATATCTCTTTCTCTAAAGCATAGGAATGATGCATCTTTTGTAGTTAGCCATTACTTTTCAAAAATCTGACAAAAAGATAACAGCTTTTTGATTATCATTTGATTGCCCCAAGACTCTTCAGAATACTAGATTCCCTCTTTCTCCTCCCCATACTCCTTTCTCTACATGAATAATCTACTGTGAAGTTACTATATCCTTTTTCTAAGTTTATAATGTCTGTGTATGTCCCCCAGGCTCTCCAAGGAGAAGAGGATGTTGAAGGGGTCTACGGGGTTGGTTATTATGTGTTTCTACAGTTGAAGTTCTTCAAGAAACAGCTGAAGAGTACCATATCATAACACCTCAGTGTACAGACTGTTGTTTAATTGACTTACTAAATTGGCATTTCTAAAATTCTAAATGTTTGCACAATTTTCTGAACATTTTAGCACTGGGATAATGTCATGTTTGGGTAGTATTGTATTTCATTGAGATACAGTAAAACCTCGGATAACACTAAAACCTGGTTCCACAAGTCTTGGTGTTATACGATTTTTAGTGTTATCTGATGCATGTTAAAATCCTATGGGATCCATAGAGATACATTGTAACCACACAGGCTTTAGCGGTTGTTATCCGATGCATCCCATAGGATCTTAATGTTATCCAATGCAATTCTTCCCCCCAGATTGCTTAATGTTATGCGATTTTAGTGTTATTCGATACTAATGTTATCTGAGGTATTACTGTACTGTACTTCTTTAGCAGAATCAGTCATATCACAATCACAGTGCTAGAACCCAAACTTCAAAGATTCCATGTTTTGAACAAAGTGATTGGATGGTGCAGACTTGTCCAAGCTTTTTGTTCAAATTGTCTAGTGCAAATTAATTAAAGATTAATCTCAGATGTTGTGGTGGGATAGGGAGTGAAGTGCAAAATCTTCCACTACTTCCAAAGTCCTGCCAATTTATGCTAGCAGAAGATTTGGAGAAGCAGACATGTGTGTATGTGTCTCTTTATTTTTCCAAATTCCCCTTCTAGTGGTTCCAGTAGATTAGAAAAGGCTGATCCAAAGGAGTTGCCTGGGATCCAGCATATCTATGAGTTCGTACATCATGTTTGGAATGCCCTGTTTGGGTGTGTTTGTGTAAATTTCTGCAGATTTGACTGGTACCAAGTAGATGCCCCTAACCTTATTGCTGTTGCTGATTTCATTAATTTCATTTCATTTCATTTATTCGATTTATATACTGCCCTACTCGGTAAAACTGACTCGGGGCGGTTCACAGAATCAATACATATAACATTTCATAACAACAGCAGTATGATAAAAAATAATACAATATCAAACCAACCAAATACAATAATAATAAACATATCAAATACAGGTTCCACAATCATAATAAACATATCGCAAATCATAACAATTTCAAAAGATAACAATAGAATATAACAGCAATGGGACAGAGCACCATATAGCAAAAAATAACAATACAATGTAGCAACATAATTGAGCAAAACAGCAAGCAATACAATATAATGACGCCTCCGGGCGTTGGTGAAGTGACCCAGAGGGGAGAGTCCTTCCACCACCCAAGGCTGGTGTTCTTTTATCCTCCTCCAGGCGTCGATGGCAAGGCCCAGAGGGGTGGGTGGGAATGACCTCCAACCACCCACAGCTGGCAGTGCTTCTTCTCCCTCGGGCGTTGGTGAAGCGGCCCAGAGGGGAGGGCTTGCGTGCCCTATGCTAACTTCTCATTATTTAAGTAGGGGATCTAGCAGTTAGGATTGCTCTGCTCAATACTCACATTTCCAGAGTATTAAAACGAGGAAGAATGCCAACATCAATGTTAAAAAGGATATTGGAAGCAGAAACAGTTGGAGGGACTACTAAAAATCCCTGTATTAAGCTTCTAGTTCCCTGTTTTCTTCCATTCACATCCAGTCTAGGTCATCTGTCATGGAAGTGGGTAGGTTGGAATTTGAATTTAATGTTGTACATAGTGGAGGGGACAGATTTTAAAAATATAATCAGAAGAGATCACTCTTAAAGACGTTGGCATACAGAGTATATGGGAGTTTCCTCAGGTCTGACCTATCTTTTGTTAGCCATTGGCCTGCAGTTCACCAGATTTTTATGCTTCATTTCCTGTTTCAAATTTTATGATGTATATACTCGAGTATAAGTCTAGTTTTTTAGCCTTGAAAATGAGGTCCAAAAAAGGGACTCGACTTATACTTGGGTCAACAGCCCCGATGGTCCCAAAACCACAGTGGTGCAAATTCAAACATACATTTAAAAAAAGCACTACCACTACCGAAAAAACTAAAAAACATACCCACACAAATGTCTGAATTAATTAATTTTACCGTATTTTCATGTATTTTAATTACTGAAACTCACTAGCTGCTGCTGTATTTTCCACCCCTGACTTATACTCGGGCCAATCTATTTTCCCAGTTTTAGAGGTCCAAATTGGGTACCTCAACCTATATTCAGAACGACTTATAGTCGAGTATATACAGTATTTTACCTTCTGTTTTTCTTTATATTTCAGTGGACTCACTCAACCTATGAGGATAGATTTAATTTGAAAAAAAAATAGACTTAAAGGCAAACTACTGCCTTCTGCCAGTATTCATTATTTAGGAAACCTGTGGAGATAATGTCTTTCAAATTCCAATGAGCAGCAACGAATGTCAATAATTGTGAAAATGGATGTAAAAAAACCATGGGATATGTTAAACTGAATCACTTTGCCTCCTGCTAAATCACTGAAGTTGTACCATGAAAAAAGCACAGTGCGTGGCATTTAAATAACAGAAAATACTGTGGGGTTTTTTGGGGAAAATACTGTTGAAGATTTACTCTCTGTTCTCAAATGTTATTCCAAAATGGTAGGCTTTGAAACACTTTCTTCAGTAATTCTGACAGTGTTTAAAGAGGAATGTATATTGCTTTCCATTGTAGGTCTTTGAATTTCTTATCCGTTTGCACTCAGCTGAGGCACCTGCAGATGAAGAAGTGTACCCGTATGTGCGGACACTGCTGCACTTTGATACCCGGGAATTCCTTAATGTGCTTGCACTGGTAAGTTGCAGACAGCTTCCCAAAATGTATTAAGGAAGAAATTACCTCCTTCTCAGGGTTAATGTTTTATGGATTAGAACCAGGTTTAGGGCTCTTTGTACACAGAGGTGTCGAGGAACTGGCTGTATGAGATAAGCTTCCAGAAGGAAGGGAGGATTTTTAAAAACTGGGCAGAAATAATAATGGAAGTGTAAGTGGATCTCTTAGTTTTGCTTTGTTTTGTCAAATATAATGTTTGCTTATCTTCAGCAACTTTATATTTTATTTTGAGATAGTAGGTAGTCTTGTTCCTTAGGAGCCAGCAAGCCGCTTGTCCTGGTGGAAAGTGGATTTAAGAGCTACTGTGTCATTTTCTGCCATCACTGTGGACTTACTTGTCAGACATCTTAGACTGAAACAAGTCTACCTATAGGAACTTCTAGAACTGTATGTTTTGTTAGAAATATGCCTACATTTGTTTAAATTGTTTATATGTTATGTATATAACATTGTGCCCAGTTTATAGAGATTTCAGGACTACACTGTATAGAATAGATGGATGCTTTCACCTTGTTTTTAATTTTATATACAATATCAGGTAGCAATACTTGGTCAAAATGGAAGATATTTGTGTGAGACATGAGAATTGGAAAGCTGCAAGGGATAATTAGGCTTTGAAGGTCAAATAGAAGGACAGAAGGATAGCATTGTGGCCTCAGGCGGTTTGAGATTATTTGCATGAATTCTCATCTACTATTTCATTACCATTTCCTATTAACAGTTTCAGAGAGGACATATATGGGTCACACTGCAAACTACAGTTGCTGGTATCTGCTTCACTTTCTTGTCAGTATGTGTAAAGAGTATTTCTCTACAGTGAGAGCTAAATTATTGTGTTATCGTTCTTATACCTCTGTCTTAACAGATATCCTCACTCAGTCTTGTTTTCTTTGGAATTAAACTCAGATCTTTAAAGTGGGGACTGGCATATGTAAAAATAATTCTGTCTTCATGCTGAATGGACCCTCACTCTACTTCTTCACCAAAATTATCTGTGATTTCCTTACTGCAAAATTCAGAAGGCCATTTTTTTCTCACTCTCCTTGACCTCTCTACTCCCTTTAATAAATGGCTGGCATTTTCCTGTTAGACCACTTATAGTGCTCTGTCAACAAAAGTCTGAATAATTAAAGCAATGGTCCTCCCAGTAGTAATGCATGGCTGTAAGAGCTAGACCATAATAAAGGCTGAGCAAAGAAGAATAGACACTTTTGAACTGTGGTGCTGGAGGAGACTCTTGAGAGTCCGTTGAACTGCAAGGAGATCAAATCAGTCAATCCTGAAGGAAATCAATCCTGACTGCTCCTTGGAAGGACAAATACTGAAGCTGAAGTTCAAGTACTTTGGCCACCAAATGAGAAGAGAGGACTCACTGGAGAAGGCCCTGATGCTAGGAAAGATAGAAGGCCAAAGGAAAAGGATGCAACAGAGGATGAGGTGGCTAGATGGCATCGTTGATGCAGTGGGCGTAGATCTGGGTGGACTACAGAGGATTTCAGATGACAGAGGAGCCTGCCATGCAGTGGTCCATGGGGTCCCAAAGGGTCAGACTTGACTGTGTGACCAAACAACAACAGTGCTCTCCATTTTTATGATGCTGTCCTTTAGCTGATTAAGTTCCTGCATGTCTAGTTACTTGGGTAAAAGTAAAAGGATTTTTTTTTGTTGGCCTCCACTTTTCCATAGGTTTTTCTCAGGAAACAGTCCATTTCCCCTATCATTGTGTGACACTTACGGTTTCTGAATAAACTCACCTAATTGGCTGATTTGCAGTACCATCTATATCTGTATTGGACAGTGTGTGACCCACATACTGCATCCAGGCCCCAAATGCTTAGTCATGCCTTCAAGTGAGGCGTTGGTCACTTTTCCATCCCAGTCCTGTTCCATTCAAAAAACCAGATGTGACCTGGAAGGTATGATTAGCCTTTTAGAAGCACAGAAATTGGTGTGAGGTCAGGGTATAACCTGAGATTTCTTCAGAAGGGGAAGGTGTGGTGCTCCAAGGTTCCAGGATAGTGATGCCCCTCAGATTTCTATTATTGTTCATTCCTTATCTGTACCATGTAAAATGTTATTTGAGGACTGGAGCCACTGGTAAGCAAAGGTAGGGCTGACGGATGAGGTTTACTGCATAGCACATGTTCTTCATTCCTCCCTCAATGTAGTTCTGAGCTTGAATAATTCAGAAAGTGTATCATCATTATTTTTTTCCCTTCTTGAAAAGAAGCAAGAGATGAAGTGATAAGAACCACTTCTTTTGTGAGTTTGTTTTATATGCTTTGGCTATCCCAATGTGATCAGTCCAAAAGAGGACAGAAATCCAGAGCACAGCTAAATTGTAATGATATATCAAACACAGGATTGGGCCTCCTTCCTGCTCCCACAAGGAAGGGTCCAATTGCTTCATATCCTCTGGTTCTCTATCCTCCAAAGGAAAATAATACTTTGTAGACTGACTGAAATTTGTCTGGGGAGTGGGCATCCCACAGCATCTATACCACAGATGCCTACCTCTAATTAGTAATTTTCTAGAAAACAACAATGCTAGGAAAATTTTGAAAACAGTAGGAAAAAAGGAAGACCAAATATGAGGTTGATCTACTACATAAAAGAAGCTTCAGCCTTGAGTTTGTTAGCCTTGAGCAGGTCTGTTGAAGTCAGGTCTTTTTGAAAACTGCTCATTCATAAGACAGAGGTAAATTGACAGCATATAACAATTTCTTCCTTCATCTGTTTGCCATTGACTTTTACTGTATGCCTCTCCATTTCATAATATTATCTGATACA
The DNA here is from genome assembly GCA_030440675.1 of Furcifer pardalis. NCBI lineage: Eukaryota > Metazoa > Chordata > Lepidosauria > Squamata > Chamaeleonidae > Furcifer > Furcifer pardalis. The sequence goes on from CP126890.1 coordinate 247,636,871, forward strand.
TAATATATATCTGAAATCAGATTGTTAATAATGGCCAGAACCCCTTTATTTATTTACACCCTTCTTAAGTGCAGTGATATAAATTACAGTGGTGAGTTCCTGCCATTGTTAATGAGTCATTGCTCACATTCTTCATCACTAGCAAGTCACGTGAGTGGTATGTGACAAGGAATGCAAGTGGGAATTCATTAACTAGTGCTAACTCATTCCTATGATTTATACCAGAGGTATGCTTACTTATAAGCATATGTGGCCAAGAGGATTCTGGTCAATATATAGCACTTAAGTAGAATTCTGTTTAATTCTTTTATACGTCCAAGTATCCCATAGTTTAACAGATTGTGTGATGCTGATCTCAGCAAATGGTTTTTGGCCGATTCCAAATGTATGCTTGATTGACCTAATATAGAATATATGCTCGCTGAGTGTCTTTGCAAGAATATTTACAGGAAATAAATAAATGTAGTAGCTTCATGCTTCATGACCCTGCTTGTAGCCCATTATACCTTGAGCTTCCCTTTGCATCTGACAACTTCACTCTAAAAGCATTTAAAGTAGAAAAAAAGGTATCTTTATTTACAATAACCATCTAGTTAGAGACAAAATTAAAAATAGAAAAATAGAGTTTTCAGCACACGGAGAGAAGCTCTGTGTTTGCTGCTTGATCATAGAGAACAGAAGAACGATCAGCATAAGAATGGAAGCAATAAAACAAACAGGAAGGGCTGGGCTTGCCTCAGAATACCAAAAGTGGGCAAATAAATTTACCAGTCAAATTTAGTGGCAGAGGAAAACCACATTAGGATGTAAAAGCTCCCCCTCCACTAATACCCAGTTAGTTGCTACTAACCTAACAGTATTCCTGATAATGCAAAGTGGCTGCAGGTTTGCTAATTGGGATTTGTGCACATACTAGCTTAATCTAATAATAATTAAGCCAAAATTTGATAATCTAAACTTGCCCACTATCAGGGAATATAAAAAGAGACCATATTATCTGTTGAGCTGCAAAATTTTGTCATGTCCCATTCTATTAGGATTACGATATGAATATTTTCCTTTTTCCTCAATTGTATTTCCTCTAAAAAGACATTTGAAGACTTTAAGAATGACAAGCAAGCTCTGGAGTATCAGCAGAGAATTGTGGATATCCTACTTAAGGTGAGTTTTACCTTGTTTTAATAGTAGCCATAGTAAAAAATTATTTTTGGTCCATCTGATTTTTTTGTTTAGGCCCAGAATTTATCCTTTGAGAATAAGGCAAATGCAATGTAAATATAATGTAAAAAAAATAAAGGTTGAAATAATTAATTAAGAGATATATAAATGTAATTCAGAAAATACAGATTGTTCTCAGTAAGGAAATTTCAAGCAAGTATTATGGACAATGCATGTATATAAGAGTCCCAAAAATTCCTGGCAGTTCTCTGTGCTCACCTGGTTATCAAATGTGAAGTGAGGTTTCAAATAGGGTTGAGGTTTCAAATTCCATTTACAACTGGCTTTCGAGCAAGGGTGACCTTTACCTTTACCAATGTGGAGCCAGAGGTTGGGAATTTAATTCCTCACTGTGCCTCCTGCAAACCCCCCCCCCCCCAAAAAAAAAAAAAAACCAAAACAAAACCCAACACAACAGCTTGGCTGTGGGCAAACTACATAATTCCAGGACGCTCCCAGAAGTAGGGAGTGGTAAACTGCTTCTGTGTAATCTCTACCTAGAAAACCCTGGAAAAGATCATCATGAATCAGAGTTGATTTAACGGCACATAATTATTATTATTAAGTTTTATGATCAGATTTCTATAGAACTGAAGTAATGGTGCCCATGACTTTGTAAAGGATACATGTTTTCATTAATTTTAATCACAATTTTATGCATATACAACGTAGAAGCAATTAGACCAAAAAAAAGTCAATGTTGCCTGAATTATTTTTCTACCTGGGAAGAATAGAATGAATATGTGGATGTTTAGAGAAAGATTGACCAGATGTGGGGCAGTGGCTTATTCTCATCCTTTGCAGAGACGTGGAGTATTTAAACCAAGCTTTCTCAAGATTTTCGAGTCATGGGTCTGACCACGCCTCCTGAACTGCTGATCAGGCCTGTCACGTGGTTCCTCCCACCTGGAAGCAGAAGTCAAATGAGTGCCACGCATGTGCAGAATGCATTTTAATTCTGCTTCCGGGATCAGTGAGGGGATCGGGGGGCAGATGAATTGGCGTTGGGGGCCGAGTTCAGCCCATGGGCCATAGGTTGAAAATGCCTGATTTGAACAATGAAGTAAGGTACAGTAATACCTCGGATAACGACTGCATCAGATAACGCTGACATCGGATAATGATGCAAAATTTCTAAAGAAATTTTGCATCAGACAACGATCTGTCAGCGTTATTCGATGCAGTCATTCTTAGCAGCAGGGTGGCTGGAAAGCTGAATGGGGTTCAGCTGCGGAGACAGGGGTGGGGTAGTTGGAAATCTGATGGAGTGGCTCCCCTGTCGGCTTCCCCAGCCACCCCACAGCTGCAGAGGCATGGGCGGGTGGCTGGGGAGATAACCACCCTCTAACCACCCTGCAGCTGTGGATTGGGTTTCCTGACCTCCCTGGAACTGGCAGGGGGGTCAGGAAGCCCGAAATTGGTAAAAAAACCCATCCATTTTTTTCACCCATTTCGGGCTCCCTGCCGGCTCCAGGGAGGTCGGGGGACCTGATCCAAGCTGTTTCCAAAGTTCCCCACCCTCCTGGAGGCTCCAACAAGCCAAAATGTCCTGATGTTTTGGCTTGTTGCAGCCTCCAGGAGGGTGGGGGAACTTTGGAAACAGCTTGGATTGGGTCCCCTGACCTGCCCCATGCCGGCAGAGGGTTCAGAGAGCCCGAAATGGGTAAAAAAAGGATGTGTTTTTTTCTCCATTTCTGGGTCTCTGACCTCCCTGCCGGCTACAGGGAGGTCGGGAGACCTAATCTGCGATATTTCTGAAGTTCCCCCACCTTCCTGGAGGCTGCAATAAGCCAAACCGTCAGGATTCAAATCCTGATGTTTTGGCTTGTTGCAGCCTCCAGGAGGGTGAGGGAACTTTGGAAACAGCTTGGATCAGGTCCCCCGACCTCCCTGGAGCCAGCAGGGGCGTCAGGGAGCCCAAAATGGATTTAAAAAATTGACTTTTAAAACCATTTGGGGCTCTCTGGCCCCCCTGCTGGCTCCAGGGAGGTCGGGGGACCCGGTCCAAAGTTCCCCCACCACCTTGGAGGCTGCAGCAAGCCAAAACATCAGGATTCAAATCCCAATGTTCTGGCTTGCTGCAGCCTCCATGGAAACAGGGCTTTTTTTTAACGTTGTGCGATCAATGCATCACACAACGTTAAAAACTGGATAACAACAAGACTTGTGGAACCAAGTCTCATCGTTATCCAAGGTACTAGTGTATATCTTGATAGATACTCAGTGTGGTGTGGTGTTTAAGAGTGACAGACTAAGACTCTGGAGATCAGGGTTTGAATTCTCACTTAGCCTTGGAAATGTACTGGGGGGGGGAGTGGAACTATTAAAGCCACTCCTTAAATATCTGACCTATCTTGAAAGCCATATTAAGGTTGTTTTAAGTCAGTTCTCACTTCATAGCACATAACTAACTGTATCTTGATACCCAAATGACATTGATGTGATTTATAAAGCTATCTGATCTCACATTGGAATAATTTAATAGTGATAAATAGTGATAAATATCAGCTGTGATGGAGCCCTGTCCCCCATGGACTTTATTTACCAAAGAGTATTTTAAATCAGATAATGTCCCGAGGACACTATTGTTTGAGTGTCATAAACTTGACCTTGACAGCATAGCTTGTTTATCAGAGAGAAACATTTAGGATTGCTTGCTTACCTACCTCAATTTGGTTATCTCCTTTTTTGGTTTCTCCTTTCAGTCTGGATCTTCCAGGATTTATTTAGTGGCAAATCAAGCTATATATACTTTGCCTGAAACTACTAATGTGCTCATCTCAAGCTTATGTGTAATTAAAATGTCATCAGTGATTTGATTTGCTTGGAGATACATATTCTGCAACAATATATTTCAGGAATCTTTATATATTTTCTTGGTCTTCAGTCTGCTACATGGCTAAATGCTGTGTTTTGTGTTCTTTCTGTTTGTTCTGTTTTCAGTGTGTGGACTAATAGCATGTGTCAACCTAATACATTTTCTTCACCCTATCCACAGATTATGGTTGAAAATTCCGATTTTACGCCATCTCAAGTTGGATGTCTTTTTACCTTCCTTGCCCGACAGCTTGCTAAACCTAACAACACACTATTTGTGAACAGGACACTGTTTGACCAGGTAAAACAGGAAAGCACAAACAAAAGGCTGCTATTTCTAAAGAGTCTATCCAACTGTTTATTTATTTATTTATACTGTATGATTATTCTTCATGGTCTCTGCAATTCACACGTAAGGGACTCAGGGTAGCTCACAATTGTAAAAGTACAAGTGCAATTAAAAGTATAATACATTATTAAATTAAAAAACATAGAATAATATAAATACAATCATCTAAAAACATTTGTAATGTTGGAGTGATTTTTATTTGGTACATAACTCCTATATGTGCTGTGTTAGAAATAGTAGGAAAAAAATGAGAATCTACAAATAATGAGCTTACAATGCATTATCATCAAAAAATTTAAAAACCCTTAAAAACATACTTTTAAAATGCTATACTGGAAGTCACAGAAGAGCCCAACTTAAATGTCCAATATAGTTTTAAAATATGTTTTAAAATATATCTTAACCCATTGATGGCGAACCTTTTAGAGACTGAGTGCCCAGACTGCAATCCAAAACCTATTTATTTATTGCAAAGTGCCAACACAGCAACAGGGGAGGAAAGAAACGCTCCCATTGGGCTGCTGGACAGAGGGGTGGGGTGAACTCTGTGCTGGGGGGAGGGAGGAAGTGCTCCCATTGGGCTGCTGGGCAGAGGGGTGGGGTGGACTCTGTGCTGGGGAAGGAGGAATCGCTCACATTGGGCTGCTGAGCAGAGAGGTGGGGCAAACTGTGCTGGGGTGACTGCATGGGTGCCCACAGAGAGGGCTCTGAGTGCCACTTCTGGCATGCATGCCATAGGTTCACCACCACTGTTTTAATATGTCTTTAGAAGGCTAAGAGTGAGAGTGCCACCCTAGCCTCCCAAAGGAGGACATTTAACAGCCTTGGAACCACTACAGAGAAAGTCATATCTTGTGTTCCCACCAACATGCCTGAAGTGGCAATGTTATACTTTGTAACATCATAATAGAAAACAGTAGAATTATGTCTGCAGTGTTTAGATACATTCCAGTTGAGGTTCAGACCTTGTCATGGCATCGAAACTGCACTGATCCAATGACCTTCTCTGGAAAGTGGACAGGGGGCTTCTTCCTTCCTAGAGCTTCTGGATCTCTCGGCAGCTTTTGAGATCATTGACCATAGTATCCTCTTGGAGAGGCTGTTGGGTTTATGAATCAAGAGGCAGTGGCTCCAGTCCTTTCTCAGTGGCCAGACCCAGAGTTTGCAGTGAGTTTGTTTCCAATGTTGGGTGCCACAGGGGTCGATCATCTCCCCAATGTTGTTTAATATCTATGTAAAGCTGCTGAGAGGGGTCATCCAGAGATTTGGAATTTGGTGTCATCACTATGCAGATGACACTCAGTTCTATCTCTTCTTTACATCCTCTGCAATGGATGCAGTCCAATGCCTTGATGACTGCCTGGCCTCGATAATGGAATAGACACAAACAAATAAGTTGAAACTGAATCCCAACAAGATGGAGGTCCTATTGTTGGAGGGTCCTTCCACCTAACTAGGAGCCCTGGTCCCTGCTCCGGATGGGACTGTTCTCTCCCCACCTCTTCCATGGGACCATGTTCGTAGCCTTGGGGTCACATTAGATCCAGTCCTTAACCTTGAATTACAAATTACAGCAGTCTTAAGGCTGCAATTTTTTCAGTTACATCCAATTACTCAGCCCTCCTTGGATAGATGGTCCCTGAGAGCTCTGGTCCATGCATTGGTAGTCTCACTGACTGATTACTGTAATGAATGCTCTTAACATAGGGCTGGGATACACAGAAAGAGAGTCCATGAAGATAGTGGTATTTTTGAACCACAATAGGGTGTGCCCCAGGCTTGTGCTGGCTAATCTTTCTCACATTACCTCAGGTGAAAGGAACTAAATATTGAACTCCCCAAAGGTGGCTTCACTTTGGTAGTTTCACATTTGGTTTAAACACAGAAGAAGAACGTAGGATTTTCCTTGTCTCTGTTATATAGATAACAAAGGGTCCAGAATGCGGTGACCAGGCTGATAACAAGAGTAAAGAAATTTGATCACAACTCCCCAACCCTGGTGCAAATATACTGATTCTCTGTTCCTTATCAGACATAAGGTGCTAACACTGACATGTAAATCCCTATAGATTTTAGGACTTTGCTGTTTGTCTCTCTCAGAGAATGCCTGCCCACACCAGTCAAACTACTCACACAGTTCTGATCCAGGTGCTGAACCCGAGAATGGTAAGGAAAATCTCAACAAAGAGAAGAGCCTTCTCATTGGCGGCACCCACATGGTAGAACACCTTACCAAGCTCCATCCCCGGAAATATTTAAAAGACAATTAAAGACTATACTGTTTAAAGAGGCTTTTCAAAACATCCTACTGTCACATAGTGGGTATTAATTCCTGTTTCATAGCTTTTTTTCAGATTTAATTATGTTAGTTTTGTTTTCTGTATGTTGCCACCTGAGGGGAGGATTATTATTATATTATGTTCTGGTTATATGTTGTTATTTTAATTTTGTAAACCACCCAGATGGGCAGTATAAAAATGCAAAAAAAAAAATTAAATAATAAATAATTTTTCATCTGCTGCATAACTCCTATAGGTGTGGTTTTAGAAATAGTAGGATAAAAATGAGCATATACTGGAAACATCATTCTAATGCATCTGAGGGAAGAGAATCCAAAAGAGGCACAGATTTATTTATTTATTTATTTTATTGCATTTTATTGCATTTTTATTCCGCCCATTTGGGATATTTCCCACTCTGGGCGGTGCACATACAAATAAAAAAATAACATAATAAAACAAACAACAAAATGAAATGAAACCAGTGATGTCAGACTTCAGGGGTCTCTGTAAGGGTCCTCCCACTCATGCTCCTGAGCATATGCTCATTTTTGGAACATATTTAACCCTTACCTTTCAACTTTGAGAGACCTGAGCCGCGTTTAAAAAGAACTTGCTGAGCTCTGGCAGTAGAGCAGAACAAGGAGGCTTCTTCTACAGGTAGCATGCAGCCAAGTTTCCTTGTGTGTGTGTGTAAAAAGGAAAACAACAATCTTCAAAGAGAAACAGCTGTTTTATTCTTCAGGTTCATTGATAACAAAGTCCATGGAAAAACCGTAGATTAAAAGGTCATAACAAAGAATCAGTCCAATAAGAACAGTCCAAGTATCTTTAGGTAATCATAGTGAAAAGGAGAGAAAATCCCATAAGCCAAACAGAGGTCTTAGTCCATTGAGAAACAGAGACAAACTAACTAACTGTTCTCCAAAATGGATAATTCCTGGTTAGGTGATTTAACCTTGGCCAATCAGGTAACAGAGAATAACTTTCTCAAAACAATGGATTGTTTTTACACGTGTGCAATCAGTGTTCTGGCATGTAGACAAAACATGGATCTCAGCTAGCTAGAAAGATAAGAAATACAACAAAACAGGCAGTCTTGTGACATGAGTCCATGAGGCAGAGAGAAGACAAAGGATTTCTAAGGCCTATCTAAGAAATTGCGATTTCAAGCCTTGGGAAGCATTAGGAAATAGGTCTTTTCCTGACAACTGAACAAGTACCGCATATACTCAAGTATAAGCTGACCCGAATATAAGCCGAGGTACCTAATTTTGACTTGAAAACCCTGGAAAATAGATTGACCCAAGTATAAGCCAAGGGTGGTAAATGTAGCAGCTGCAAGTGAGTTTCAATAATCAAAAAGCCTGAAAATATGGTAAAATTAATTTAATTGTTGGCACATCTTAATTCGGTACATCATTAAATAAAATACTTGATGTCTGGTCACAGAGGGTTTATTGTTTATAGAGTTTATTGTTAAGGGTGTAATAGTCTTGAAGGCTTCATTGAATAGGAAAGTTTTAAGTTGTTTTCTTAGAGATATTTAGGGATGGGGCCTGACACAATTCCACCAGTAGTGTTTCAAAGTGTTGGTGCCACTCCTGAGAAGGCTCTATTTCTAGTTATAGACTTTCTAGCTGTCCTCGGGGTCGGCACCTGGAGCTGCATAGATTGTGATGAATGGGTGATGTGGGGAGCTGTTTGGAGGGAGAGATGTTCCGACAGATAACAAAGTCTCAAACTGTATAGGCCGGGGGGTACCCAAACTTTTCAGGCCGTGGGCCAGTCACATGGTTCAGCAGGCTGGTCATGTAGTACCTCCCACTGGAAGCGGAAGTAAAACATGCTGTGCATGCACAAAACGCTGCCATAAATGCACCTGTGGCTGTCGTAAATGGGGGTGCATTTGCAGCAGCTTTTTGCGCATGCGCTGGTGCGTTTTACTTCCACTTCTGGGAGTGGCGTGGGCAGCATCGGCTGGATGATTTGGCGCCATGGGCCGGATGCAGCCCACAGGCTGTAATTTGGGCACTCTTGGTATAGGACCTTATATGATAACACTAACACCTTGTCTCTGACATGATAGAGAACAGGATTTTCAGAGAAAACTAGACTAGGGAGCTAAATGCTTCCAAATTATTCTTTGACTGAATTTGTACATGAGAAAATATGTTCTGTTATATGAGAAAAACTGTGCTGAATCAGACCAAAGAAATACTTCTCTTCTCATAGTGGTCAAATCTATGCTCCTGGACAAGGCTCCATGTGTTCTTTAGATATATTTCTTCTTTTACTGATAATATATGGCCATGAGTCGCCAATATCTTTCATTAATTTGTCAAATCACTTCTTGATTTCCAAATGTACCTCTTTACATACAATATATCTTCATATGGAAATGGTAGGTAATTCTTCAGGGTGTTTATAGGCTTTAAGAATGGAACAATACATATATTTAATATTGTTCTTACTTTGTCCAGGTCCTTGAATTCCTCTGCAGTCCTGATGATGATTCACGGCACTCTGAGAGACAGCAGGTATAAATTCTTAGAAAAGGAGATCATGCTGTGATTGCAATACTTGATTAAGGAGGGAAGGTCATTGCTACAAATGACCTCATGATAGAGCAAGAATGCTAAAACTGGCATTTTGTTCAAAAGAATGTATACTCAGGAAATGTCACCACAAGATCTACAAAGCCTAGCCTGACAAATAATCCTAGAATGCTTGAGAGCTCATTTTTAATGATATTTTAATGGTCCTATAAAGTTCCAACCGTGACTTTGGATCTGTGTATAGACTGAACCTTTCTGTGGGCAAGGGAAATGGTACCTGATTTTACAGGAACCAGAATTTAGAAAATTTATCCTTTCGTACTACAACTCTCATATCCTAGCTATATGACGTAGCTACTATCTGTATGACTGAGGGAGCTGAGATCCGTAACAGTAACTTTCCAAAGCTCCGATGGGAAAAATATGGAGATTGGTGATCACCAGTTGTCTTTCTAGTCTAAATTCTCCAGTGGTTATTCAGGAAGAAGTTGCAGAGAAATGAAACTGTGGGTGTTCATGGAAGAATCATAACATAGTAATGAGGATATAGCAGACTGGGTAAGATAGGCCCTGAGAATAGAAAATTACATTATGGGAAATACAAAATATATGAAAAAATGAAGATGGGAATGAGATACAGTAATACCTCGGATAATGCTAAGATTTGGTTCCACAAGTCTTGGTGTTATCCGATTTTCAGTGTTATCTGATGCATGTTAAAATCCTATTGGATGGATTGGATAACGTTAAAGCTCCATAGAGATACATTGTAACCGCATAGGCTTTAGCGGTTGTTATCCGATCCATCCCATAGGACCTTAACGTTATTCGATCCAATTCTCCTCCCCAGATTACTTAACGTTATGCGATTTTAGCGTTATCCGAGGTAAATGTTACCTGAGGTATTACTGTACATCAATTCACTGAAAGGAGCAGATGAATTGCTGTGGTATTTGGGGACTAGAAGATTAAAAAAAAGTTTCAGCCCGTCTTCTAAGATATGTTGACATCAAGAGTGATAGATTATTTCCTTCTAAATGACCAATGGACTTGCACCAGAGAGTCAAAACATGACCTCATGCTTCATGAGATGTATTGGTTGCTAACCTGTACTAATTCCAACTGTAGGTGGCAAATCATGTTTAAATGTCTCCCATAAAGAAATTTGCTGTGGATACAAATATAGGATGCCAGCCAAAGATTTCACCATAGAAGTTAATGTGCCAAAAACAAACAAACCATAAAGAAGTGGTGATGAGGGTTGAATACATACAGCTTTGCAGACTGAAGCCTAAAACTAAAGTTAGGTCTTGCTACCTGAAAATATTTAGGCAAAGTCTATGGACATAAAGAAGTGCAATGAAGGTTTTACTTAACTGGTCATTGTCATAATAGAGTACCTGTAATAATAATTTGGATCTAACAGGTACTTCTAGAATTGCTCCAAGCTGGAGGCATAGTACAATTTGAAGAGAACAGACTCATTCAAATGGCAGAAAAAGCGGAATTGTAAGTCCTAAATTTTTTTGTCTCCTTTTACTACTTCCTATCATTACAAGTACACTTCTCAGCTATAATGTTCTTTCACCTACTCTTCCAGTCACAACGTTTTTGAGTATCCTGTCACTCCTATGTTCTTAGATGGATGATAAAGTCACTATGATTTTCTTTGTGATTGATCAGTACATTGAATCTTTGAGAAATGAGAATTTTAGCTTTGGTCTCCCAAAGGGTGCGTAGGAACATACTTTGAGACCTTTAGCATGTGTGGTGGTTTCATTATTTTATGCTTTACCAGTTCAACCCAGATGGTCCCAATAGGGTTTCTAATGAGGATGATGCCTATTGCTTCTGTAATTTCACTGAAGCTGGCTAAGCTTGAAAGCTTCGGGCTGGAATTATATGTAGGAGATGGATGGAACCAGGAAGAGCTCGTAGGGTGGTTGCTTGGCAACAGCTTTCAGCAGCCGGCCCAGTGTTCATCCCTATGTTGTTATTGCAGCCAGATTTGGGTCCTTTGCAGGCTACACAGTCTAATCTCATGGCAAAGTTTCTGGTAAATTATTTGGTCTGCATTTAAAAAAAACACATTAAGCTAACTTCTACTGCTGTTTCAACTTGCCAGAATATATGGTGTTTCTAGATCGGTCTAGTTTCACTCCACTTGGTTTGCTTTTGATTTTATTATCAGATGTTATGGGATACATAGAAAGAGCCTCCTTGACAATTGTGGTATTTTTGAACCACAATCAGATGCACCCTGGTAATGGCAACCTTGTGTTGCTGGCTAATCTTTCTCACACGAGGTCAAGCAAAAGGAACTGCAGAATGAACTCACCAAAAGGTGCCTTCATTTTGGCAGTTTCATATCTGGCTTAGACCCTGAAGAAGAAGAAATCAGATGTTATAGTACATTTGAGTTGTGAAGATCAGAATATTTCTATTTCCACAATGATGGTTTCTTCTTTTTTCTTAAACTCCCCTCCCCCATGCATTTTTCAAATGAGTAAATTCAGTTCTTGTACTCAGTCCTGGCTCTTCTGTTTCTTTAAACCTAAACCCTCTATCATAATAACAATCAGATCTCCATATCACAGGTACACTGCGACTGCAGCTAGGCTATTTAAACCTCCTTCCTGGGGATTCTCGTCTTGCTCCTTCTCTGTTTAGCTGACTGGCAAGACCCTTCTGATTTGAAGATTTTGAAAAACATTTTTCTTAAAACTGTGCAAAGCTCTGTCTTCTTTTAACTTGCAGAGTTGTGAAGATGATCTTTAAAATATACAGCCACTTGCTTAAGTATTGTTGGCTTTAAATAGCATTGTAGGGTGTAAATACTTTAAAATGTTGATGAATAATTAGCTAACCCATGTCCATTGAATCATTAGTAATATCAAATGGAGTGCTGAGTAACTGCAGATCCCACAGGTTGCAAAGATAATCAACATTTTGATATAAGACTCTCAGTGGTGAAGAGAGATTGGTGGAGTTCACGCTCACTCTTAGAAAACTGAGTTTAAAAAAGGGATGCTAGCAGGGACTTAGATTAATTAGAAAGCTCATATAGAGAAACTCCCCCCCCCCCCCAGTTAGAAGTTGCATACTTGACAAATTAAGTTCCCAAAAGAGGTTTTGAATCTTTAAAATGACAATAAAAAGCAACAGGGTAAAAAATTTTTCAAATAAAATATGTATAAACACGCCTAATAAATAATGCAGAATCACTATACAAACTACACTATGTAAAAATGCCACAGAATAGCAAAAATTACACAAATTGAAATGAACTGAAATTCAAATGTTTCAGCTCCAAGTGTTCCTCAGTAGTTTGAGGCTGTACTATAGATTTAACATGTTAACATTGATTCAGTTGTATGCTTCTAAATGGTTTATTAAAAGTGGCTCTTTTGTTTGTGCTCTATATTTCATGCCCTTTTGCTAGACTGCTGTATTTAATTCTGGATAAGAACTGATCCTTGATTTTTGTTTTTGTTTTATATGGCAGCAGGCCTGTAGCCAGTGTGTGTGAAAACCCTCCTGAGCTAGCAGCCTCCCCCAACCCAACCCATAGTGCCAATGTTATATATATGAGTGTGACATTGTTGCCCCTCCTGAAAACTTTTTTGCCCCTCCTGAAATTCTCCCCCCCCCCCAAAAAAAATATATATCTGGAATCCTGGCTCCGGCCCTGTATGGCAGTCTGTCATTTTAGCCAGGTCCGATATTAACATGAGCTCCTGCTTCTCCAGGATTCTTTCATTCCTGCCCCCCCTGCCAAAAAAAAAAAAAAGGAAATAAGAAAATGAAATATATCTTAACATGAATACCTTAACATTTGTCTTGTTTTAGCTATCAGATTTGTGAATTTATGTATGAACGGGAACATCACTATGATAAGATAATTGATTGCTACTTACGCGACCCTCTGAGGAAGGTAAGGATGAGAAGATGTAAAAGCAATTAGAGAGAGAACCCAAATGAGATCTATTTTCCATCCAGTTTTCATCTTAGTTCTCAGCAGATGTGGGCTTACTCTCTCTCTCTGTGTGTGTGTGTTTGTGTTGGGAGGAAAAGGAACTTTATTTTCAACTTGCGGCTTTGATGTGTGAATAGCACATAAAATGCTTCATAGCATTTCTACTACTTTAGGCTTTTATTTATTGAGTTTCAGCATGCAATGAATAATGTAATTTATCTTAGATACATGAAAGAAGTATACTGTAAAGTTAGTGTGTGATGTTTTTCATGCTTCTGATTTATTGCCTTAAAGGAAGAGGTTTTCACCTATATCCACAATATACTCTCCATTCCTGGATATAGCACAGAAGAAAAGGAATCTGTGTGGCAGAAAGCTGTGAAACACATAGAGGTATGATTTATATCAACTCATTATACATTTCAGGATTAAACCTAATTTAACAACAGTTATCCTAATATCTATCAAGCAAGTTGGGTGTAATGCTCTTTATGTAATTGTTTTTTTTTAATCACATTCTACCCATTTATGGTAATGTTTATGTTTTTTTAAACCAACTAATAAAGCTAGATATTGCTGTTATTTTCAGTTTATTTTTATTGCCTTATCAGTAAAGGAAAAGATAGTACAGTAATACCTCAGATAACGCTAAGACTTGGTTCCACAAGTCTTGGTGTTATCTGATTTTCAGTGTTATCCAATGCATGTTAAAATCCTATGGGATGGATCGGATAACGTTAAAGCTCCATAGAGATACGTTGTAACCGCACAGGCTTTAGCGGTTGTTATCCAATCCATCCCATAGGACCTTAACGTTATTCGATCCAATTCTCCTCCCCAGATTACTTAACGTTATGCGATTTTAGCATTATCTGAGGTAAACGTTATCCGAAGTATTATTGTACAGTGATACCTCGCTTAAAGAGTATAATGCATTCCATGGGATTGCTCTTTAAGCAAGTTTGCTCCTTGAGTGAAACACCATTGTAAGTGACCAATTGTAACTTCTGGTGAGGGGGTTTGCAAACCCTGATTTAGTTGTTAAGCGAGTTTTTGGTTGGTTTTCTTGTTAAGCGTGGTGACCAGTCAGAAAATTCTGCTCTTTAAGAGAGTTAGTCTCTAGTTGAGGTGCTCTTTATGCGAGGTTTTACTGTAATATTAATCATTTTCTATTTTCAATATCAGAGAGTAAACAAAACAAAAAGTAAGCAATGCAGAAGAAGAAACAAAAAGACAAAAAACGTTGTGGCACTGTAAAGACTAACTTCTGTATTTTGATGTACAGTGGTACCTCATACATTGATTTTAATCAATTCCATGGGGTTTGTTGTTGTACAAAACAATTGCTATACGATGCATGCATTGTGTAGCGATTCTCCCTATGGGATGCATCGTACAACAATTTTTTTCGCTAAGTGGTTTTCCCATTGAAAAATTGTTGTATGATTTTTTTCCATAGGGAAAATTGTTATGCAGGACACCATTTTAAAAAACCCAATTGTTATACAATTTTGTTGCTATATGGGGCAATTGTTGTATGAGGTTCCACTGTATTTTGATGTATTTTGATATATTGGATTAATGGTACAGTATTGATTTTGTGGTGGCACAAGAGATTGTTATTGTTATATGCTGTCAAATTTCTACAATGTTCTGTCCTTAACAGTTCTGCTTCGCTCTTGAAAACTCAAGTTTGCATTTTGGTTATGCATTGTTTCCTACTTTAGCTTTCCAGTCATCTATGACGATCAACATGTCTTATTTTGCTGTGTGATCAATTTCCTCCTGGACATAAAAGATTTCCATTTATTCTTCTTTAGTTTCTGTTTTTGAAATTTTGACTTGGATGAGAGTTATGTTGGTAGGTTCTCCAAGTGGTCTGATTGATATTATTCAGTCACACCTTGTGTTATAGCCCATAACACTACTACATACTTGCTAAGGTTCTGGTATTTTCACTTTTCTATTAATTTCCATTTGGATAAATTGGATATTTTGTAGCTTTGTAGGTGAGCTGGGTAGGCATATTATAGGCATATTTCCCTGCACCACAAAATAAAGAGACAAACCTCTGTGGTTAAACAACTTGGGCCACATTTATTGAATTTTATAAACCTTACACCTATGGTGGGGCTAGTATTACATCTGGTACCAGACCAGGGAAAGCTAATTCCCCCTCTGGTCCAGACAGACAACTCCCCAGCCTCCATTGAGTGCTGCACTTTTCCAGCAACTGACTGGCCGGCTTATTGGGGAGGCATCCATGCAAGCATTTCCAATTCTATTCACATGAATATTGGTCATATCACATGCCTGCCTTATGGCATTCCCTACCGATTTACATGAATTAGATGAAGCCTACAAAGACCACCTTGTCCAAAGATGCCCTGAGGGAATCCCCGCTGCCACCCTAACCCAGCACTTCCTGCCAACAAAATGTGACCTTTTTACTAGCCATGCCCAACTAATGCCATAATGACAGGAGTGAGATAGGCAAAAAACAGACCAGCTTCAGTGGCCAATATGTAGCTAAGTCCCAAAATTTCGATATGGCTCCTGTAGGAAACCCCATAGCACTCCCATTGTAGGGTGGGCGGATGGGCTGAAGCCACGACCACCTGAAGAGACTGGTGCTGGGGCATGCGTGGGCTTAAAACCCCTCAGTGCTATGCGTCTGCACCGACACGCAGTGTCATATAACATCAGCTGTGAGAAATCTCTATTTGCTGGGGGAGGGAGAGACCTCACCTCACCCAATACCATGTGGTTGATGCGCAGAGGTACATTATATATGTGTGTGTGATGCTTTTTGAGATGAAGTTTTGCCCCTGGGGGGAAATACCCTATTCTGTGACAAATAAGTATTCCTCTCTTAATTCCAGCTCTAAAATTAATATTAGGAATGAAGCTTTAGATGTACTTTCCCAAAGCACAAGAAAAGCAACTTTAATGTAATAATAATTGTGTGCCGTCAAGTACATTCTGATTTATGATGATCCTTTTTAGGGATCAGAAGCAGTTTACCACTCCCTTCTTCTATGAGTGCCCTGGAACTGTGCAGCTTGTTCAAGGCCACATAGGCTGGCTCTTCTGGGATACACATAAGGAACCGTACTCCCAACCTCTGACTCCACAGCTGGATACCTAACTCACTGAGACATCAAGCTACCCCCAAATAGTTGTGAAACATTTCTAAAACAGAAGGTGTAACTAAGTTTGTACTGTTTAATGCACAAAAAGGATTTTCATAAGAATACCAACTAAATGCTTTAAAATGAATTCCAGAAGTCAGTCTAACGATTAGCACAGTAGTACTTTCAGAGTACTGTACATGCAGAGTTCTTTATGGAAAAGATGGTTTGAAGGAGTGTTAGTCTCTTCCACAGTATCTTTGGCCTCCTGATTTACATGGCTCTGAAAGAGATAAGGAACTGGGTAAAGCATTGAATATGAGACCGGTGAAATCCATCCGAAATGTAGTTTGAACCCATGGCGAAATGGGCTCCATGTCCAGTGTAAGAAACCAGTCAGATAATTATTTGTAGGGATGGATCCAATTCCTAATGTGATTACAGTTGCATTAAAGGTAAAGGGCACCCTTACTTGAAAGCCAGTCGCATCTGACTCTAGAGATAACCAGTTCAGACCAGTTGGTTGCTGTATGAAAATGGATATACTTCTCTGGAAGGATGCATGTCCCAAAGGCAAGATTTTTCCCACACAGAGGAGACCATCCTGTGCTTAGGAAATAGACATCCTTCCTCCCCATTTGTGAGCTGTCTCTTAATAATTAACTTGTCTCCAAGAGATAAATTGGGGCAGACAGGGATCTGTTGCAACAATACTGTTGCCCTGCAGTGGTTCAATGTTTATAACAACCACAACTGGCACAAGGGAGAAATAAGACTTGGCAACTACTGTATGTAAGGTATGTTTGTGCAAAGCTACATAATTAGGAATATCATAGCTATACATCTTGCTGCGTTATGACTTGTTTTACCTTTGGAGCTATCAGAACAACAACACAAACTCAAAAGATCTCAGCATAGCTAACCCTGAATCCTGCTAAGGACAGCTATACGAAAGCATTAACAATAATAATGAGAAAAGAATGTGGATATGGCAAGATTTTTATTTTATTTTTTGCATCTGGGTATGTACCTTTCAGATGAAAATAGGATCTGAATTTTACTTCTTAAAATTGGCTTCTTTGTTTATGTCACAATCAATCCAGTGGTGCTTTTGGTAGTAATCGTACATATAAACATTCCTATTTCAGCTACAACACATGAAACTTTGTGCTGCTATTTAATGTGTTCAAATTTACAGTAGATTAGGAAAATGAGCACATGCAGATTGCAGACACGTGCTCCTAAAAAAATCTGAGACTACAACCTAGCTAAATTATTTCAACTGAAATCTAACGGTATTGTAGCCTAAATATATTTTTAAGCAAATACATCTCAGTAATTCCTGAGAAAAATTATTTCTATAGAAGCTGTACATGAAATAACAACTCAAATCAAGTTTGCATACATATTCTATAGCTGAATTGACTTACAGAAAAATTCTATCTGCTGTAGGCAAGTATTGAATTTTGTGTGAGAACCAATAAGCAAAGCTCTCTGGTTATGTTCTCTGCTCTGAAACACTGCTATATTGTTTCTATACTGGTTATTTAGCACAATATTAAGATAAACTTTCTGAATGTACATAGAATGGAATGAGACTGTTACCTGACTCAAAAGGAAGCATATGCTATTCTAAGGCAACATTTCTGTTTTGGTCAGTGGCATAATAACTGGATTGCAGAGGTACTTATATCTTCCTTTTAATCATCATCTTTTAATCATTTTTATATGACTTGGGTCCTTCTACTGTGAGAAAAGTGGCATAATAATTGAATAAATAAACAAACAATACATTTGTCATCTTACTTATTTGTGGAAATATTCCAAATATAGTTTATTTCTGAATTTTCTATGTCATATCAGAAAATGGTTTCTGAATTAGTGGAAATATAAAGGTAATTAATTTCCCACTTCTTTCTTCCTTATGCAGGAGCTGATCTCAGTAAGTCCCTTTAAAGCAGCAGATCTGATTTCCATTCACTTCAGTGATCAGATTGAGGACATTATTCAGAATTTACAGGTAAAGATTTGCTTAATGATTAAGCAGAAAATTAATATTATGAGAGCAGAAAGGTTGCAAATCATGGGGACTTTTCAAAGACTTGGGTTTGGACTGAGAATTGTCAAGTGAGTTTTTTTAGGACCTCTAATCATGATTTATCAGGGAGAAGCAAAAACAGCATACAATCACAATGATAGAATCACCCTACCTTTTCTGACATTGCTATAAGTTTTATTTCTTAAAATGACATTAGTAATTACTATTGCTGGTGATGAAGTACATGGTGATAAACCTGAAACTCTAGTTGTAATTGTGTCCTCTTATATCTTAACCTAGTACAGTAAAACCTCGGATAACGCTAAAACTTGGTTCCACAAGTCTTGGTGTTATCTGATTTTTAGTGTTATCCGATGCATGTTAAAATCCTATGGGATGGATCAGATAACATTAAAACTCCATAGAGATACATTGTAACTGCACAGGCTTTAGTGGTTGTTATCTGATGCATCCCATAGGACCTTAACGTTATTCAATACAATTCTCCCCAGATTACTTAACGTTATGCGATTTTAGCGATATCCGAGGTAAATGTTATCCGAGGTATTACTGTACTTCATATGTTCCAATCTCTGCTCCCAACTATATTCACTTAAACTCTTCATTCCTTCTATTTTTTACATCAACATCTACTCTTTTTCTCCTCCAGTATTTGACTTTTTGCCTTCAGTGTTCCTGTTTCTTGTATCTAGAATACTTTCTTCAAACTGCTCTTTAAATTATTTTTCTTTCCCCCTTCTTATTGTCTTCTGCTCCAGTAGTGAATATTAAACAATACATATTGGTGTGTTCTTCAGTTGACAAGACCCCTAAAAATCATCCATGTAGATTTTGTCCCTGATTACATCTTTTCTCAGTTTCCCGACATTTTGTGTTGTAGTTGCAAGGAGCTCTCTTACAGCCTGATCCTAAGTAGATGTACTTAGAAGTCCAGTTGCATTTATTGTAATTCACTCTCGATAGGTATTTCTGGATTGCAACCTTAATTGCCCTAGAGTTATGAATGGAATATGTTTTGTAGGATTGCATAAAAAACAAACACTAGGGAAAAATTATACATCCCTCCTGATTACTGCCACATACTAAGGACAGGATCCTATTCAGTTAAACTACTTGAGCTACAATTTATGCAAAGGTTTGAATATTTTTTTCATTCACATATAGTTAGCTCCTTGCACAAGCTGAAGTTGAGCTCCTGCAACAGTGATTTATACTTGTTCAATGGTAAATTTGAAAATGCAACATTACTGTGTTTTCTGCTCTGCCCGCACTCAGTATAATTATAGCCTAAATCACTATGCTTGGTCTGCTACACACATTTGGTCAGATACTCTAATATGAATAGTGAGGCTATGTGCCAGAAAAGAAAGCATTGGAGAAGACCCAGCTTCCCTTATTCATCTGATGCTGTAGAAATTTGATCCTTGTTCAGCTCTATGTATGAATGTAGTTGAGTATGCCCACTTTAAAATAAAATAAAATAAAGCATTCTGCCCTCATTCTGTCTTGTTGGAAATGAAGGTTTCCTTTCTGAATCAGGCATCAATACCAAGCTTTTGTAATGCTTAACAAGATTATTTTCATAAATATATTGAATTTCTCTTATGCTTGTATGCCACAAACATGAATGTTCAGCCAATATCAAGTAGCTACAATGTTCTTTCTGAAACTAATTGCACTCACTAATGGAGAACTTGTCATTTAGCCACTGAACCATTGTAGAAGCCGCTGACAAATAAAATAATTTTTGCTGAAACAATTGGTTAATTTGTCCACTATTGTGCATAATTCTACTTTTGGCCAGATCTGTTACTTGACATCTTAATAGCTTTTTAAAAACATGTAGGAAAAAGAGAGAACATATTTTCTTAGCTTGTTTTTGGCAGTGTCTGCAAATCTGAAATTAAGCCCTCCTCCAATATCTGTTAAAATAAAAGAGAGTAAATAGTAAAATAATTATTGCAAGTCTTTTAAAAACAGTCTTAACACAGATTTGGATAGCAATCAAAGTCTGTTTTAAGACCCTTTTAAAAAAGGTTATAATTATATTGTCTGTAATTTTTTGCTGGTTTAGATCCTTTTGTACATGGTGAGTTGGCAGGTTATTTAATATTCCACTAGTTCAGGGGTGCCCAAACTACGGCCTGGGGGCCAGATCCAGCTCCCAGGCCGTAGTTTGGGTACCCTTCAGTGGTGGGATGTCAAATTTTTTACTACCCCACTGTGACGTCATCACAGTGTGGGTGGAGCTGACATCATGACATCATGGCATTGTGGGCGGAGCCAAATAAAAAAAATAAAAAAATAAAAATAAGCACACACACACACACACCCTTCAACCCACCCACCCACCCACAACACAAGGACAGCAAGGAGGACAGCAAGGAGGCCGTGCATACGCACCAAGCACTGTAGGCATGCATGCACACCAAGTGCTTGGCGCACATCCACAGTGGGGGAACCAGTGAAAAGGTAAGCCCCAAAGGTGGTTCCCTCCAAAAGCTGCTACCGGTTCTCCGGGACACTGGGAAACGTTACTACTGGTTCTGGCGAACTGGTGATAACCTGTTACATCCCATCACTGGTACCCTTGGTTTAAGCAGAGAAAATGACAGCTTAAACTCTATCTCATCATGTTACAAACAGATTATAAGGTGTGTTTTACTTCCACTTCTGGTGGGAGGAACCACGTGACTGGCCCGTGGCCCAAAAAGTTTGGGCACCCCTGCACTAGTTATCTTCCAACTGTTAATGTTCTGTGTGTTCATAAGATTATCAATTGATAAATCAAGACTCATGGGTCAAATCCTGAGCCAAGGTGTTCTATACAAGTGGCATCGCCATCACTTTTAAAAACAAATCATTTTTCTCTCTTTAAATGAGAAAGACAGTGCAAGGGAGATACAGGGATGTTGGAGAAAAGGGAAAGAGGCATAATTAATGTAACATATATGGGGGGAGTGACTGTGGTGGAAGGTCAAAGTTCGATTCCTGAGTACCCGTCCCTGTTCCAGTTCCTGTCAGCCTGGCAGTTCAAAGGCAAGAAATTGCAAGTAGATAAATAGGTACTACTTTGGTGGGAAGGTAAACAGCACTCTGTGCACTCCAGTGTTGAGATATACAGCAAAACACCGGATAACAATTGGATCGGATAACGCTAAAATCGCATAACGTTAAGTAATCTGGGGAGGAGAATTGGATCGAATAACGTTAAGGTCCTATGGAATGGCTCAGATAACAACCGCTAAAGCCTGTGCGGTTACAATGTATCTCTATGGAGCTTTAACGTTATCCGATCCATTCCATAGGATTTTAACATGGATCGGATAACACTAAAAATCGGATAACACCAAGACTTGTGGAACCAAGTTTTAGCGTTATCCCATGTTTTGCTGTACCTGCCATGTGTCCATGGAAACATCTGCAGACACAGACAGTGCTGGCTCTTTGGCTATAAACAGAGATGAGCACTGAACCCTAGTCGGATATGATTGGCTTTCGATCAAGGGCAACCCTTACCTATATGCAGGGGGACATAAACTCAAAATGTCGGTCTTACAATGTGTGAAGTTGGGGGTTGTGTTGTGTCATACAAAGAAGATGGAGGCTACAGCCACAAATAATAGGAATACTACGACACCAGTTTTTTAAGAAGACAATGAAGAGACAGAAATTTGGCACAGTCAGTTTGAGATATGTGGTATTAAGAATATTTAAGTCTTATCGATGACAAGATATATAGTACTACTGGAGGTGATTCTATGGGATCAATTATTATGTAGAGCTGGGACACGAGCTAATCTGTGGCAATAGATCAATATGAAAATCAGCTGTGGAACTAGGGGGTCAGGATCACTTAATTAGAAAAGACATAAATCTATCAACCTAATTGGCAAGCATTGCCACAGGCTTGGATAGATATAATTTTGAGCCATGGGATGGAGAAGGGCGAGGAAGAGTTTTTGCATGACAAACCTTGAAGAATTTCTGTCTTGTGACACTCTGAATAAAAGCACATGTTACTTTTTGCTAATATGTATTCCAAGTTTTTTTAAAGTGTATATTATGTGAATAGATATACAAAATATGTCTAATGGCCTTGTGTGGTTAGTACCTGGGATCGGGGGCTCCTTTTCTAGCTGCTCAACCACATTACCGTGCTTATCCTCTGGTTGGTGCAGCTTACCCATGACTTCACGAGCTCTTCTCCTAGTGAGGCAAACCTTTTAGAGAGTAAGTGCCCAAAATCAACAGGCTGTCGTCTGCGCCACAGAGGGGTGGAGCAAACTCTGTGCTGGGGGAGGGAGGAAGCGCTCCCATTGGGCTACTGGGCAGAGGGGCGTAGTGAACTCTGTGTTGGGGTGATGGTGCTCATGCCCACAGAGAGGGCTCTGAGTGCCCCTCTGACATGCATGCCATAGGCTCACTTCCACTGTTAGAAGCACAGTAGGAAATGAACACCCAACCAATACCTAAACCATTGAACTATCCAGCCAGCTCTGGCTATCTCAATAGGTTTTAATTTTAAGGGGATTGTGCTGTTGTTACTTTTAATGTTCCTTTAGTATTGTTTTTATCATTTTTAATGTTGCATTTCTTCAATTCTTTTTAAGTTAAGTAATAGTTGATTGTTTTTAGCTTTTAATATTGTTTCTTTTTTAGTACAGAAAGCTGCCTTAGGTCTTTTTCAGGAGAAAGCAGTATATAAATATTTTAAATAAATAAATGTTAGATTTAGTCAGTCACAAGCAAGTAAACAAATGTTTTCATCCTTTACAGCATTCTATTTCACAACTAATGATTTTATTTTAAGACACATGCCTAGAAGGCTAATATTCCATTTTTTTTACAATTATGTGGTACATTATCTTTGTGTGAAGCTGAATGTTTATTTTTTATCAGATATTAATATGTTGAAAATAAAAACAATCATATAGTAAGTGCATTTCATCCTTTCCCTCTCCCTTGCTTGTCAGGATCGATATCTGCTCTTTCAGTTTTTGAAAAGCCTGCTTGACCCAAGGTATGTATACAACTTACATATTCCATTTTAATTCTTGAAAGTAGAATATGTATTTGTTCAAGTGTGGGTTTGAAAAAATATTTACTTTAAATATTTTTAACTGCTTTCCTGGGTTCAGTTTCATAGAATAGCTTACAAAATGCATGAGAGTTCAGTAACCATAAAGTTTAGTCATGCAACAGTCATGGAGGCTTTTAAAAAGTTTTTTTTTGTTCAGACACACAGTCGATTCCGACCCTTTGCGACCCCATGGACCACTGTCTGCCAGGCACTTCTGTCCTCCACCTTCCCCCTCAACTCGCTCAGCTCTGTGCCCATTGTCTCTTCAATACCATCTAGCCATCTCATTTTCGGCTGCCCCCTTCTTCTTTTGCCCTCAACCTTTCCAAGCATCAAGGCTTTCTCAAGTGAATCTTCTCATTTGATGTCCAAAGTACTTTAGCTTCATCTTTTCGTTTGACCTTCTAAGGAGCAGTCAGGGTTGATTTCTTCTAATATTGACCTATTTGTTCTCCTGTCCAGGGGACTCTCAAAACTCTCCTCCAGCACCACATTTCAAAGGCATTTATTTTTCTGCACTCAGCTTTCCTAATGGTCCAGCACTCACAACCATACATTGCCACCGGGAATACCATTGCTTTGACTAGACAAATTTTTGT
This sequence comes from Furcifer pardalis, assembly GCA_030440675.1. NCBI lineage: Eukaryota > Metazoa > Chordata > Lepidosauria > Squamata > Chamaeleonidae > Furcifer > Furcifer pardalis. The sequence goes on from CP126890.1 coordinate 247,660,940, forward strand.
TTGCAGTGTGATGTCTCTACTTTTCACTATGTTCCCCAGGTTTCTCATTGCTTGTCTCCCAAGAATCAGTCGCCTTTTTATTTCACGGCTGCAATCACCATCTGCAGCGAGCTTTGATCCTAGGAAAGTAAAATCTGTCACTGCTTCTACTTCCCCATCTATTTTCCAGGAACTGATAGGGCCTGTTGCCATTATCTTGGTTTTCTTTATATTGAGTCTCAAACCAGCTTTTGCATTTTCTTCTTTCAACCTAATCAGGAGCTTCTTTAGGTCCTCCTCACTTTCTGCCATTAGGGTGGTATCATCTGCATATCTCAAATTATTGATGTTTCTCCCAGCAATTTTGATCCCAGATTGTGATTCCTCCATCCCTGCATTGCACATTATGTGCTCTGTGTATAAGTTGAATAAGCAGGGTGACAAAATGCAGCCTTGTCTTACTCCTTTTCCTATTCCAAACCACTCCGTCATTCCATATTCTGTCCTAACTGTTGCCTCGTGATTCATGTACAGATTTCTCATGAGGCATATAAGGTGTTCTGGTATTCCCATCTCTTTAATTACTTGCCACATTTTGTTGTGGTCTACACAGTCAACGGGCTTAGTGTAATCAATGAAACTGAAGTAGACTTCTCCTTCGTGTTGTTTGGGGATGCACACTGATGGGTTCTGCGCCTGCGCTGAATCCGGAGCGGAGCTGGAAAGCTGATTGGATAAAGAGTTTTGAATGTGGGACCGCCCACCATGCCCAACCCCTTTAGGCGCCATTTCGCGCTCTCCCCTCAGTTTGCTTTTTTCCGCTGCGCAAGCAGGAGCCTGGAAAAAAAGCTGTGAGTACTTTGCTGAGATTGTCTCAGAATCTTCCAATTTTTCCTACCTTACAATTTTTCTCGGACTAGGGGACTTGTTCCCTTGGTCCTCGTGTGGCTGGGGCTCGCCCTCAGCCGCCGTTTAAAAAAAAAAAAAAAAGACCAACATCTCGTGTCGGGGCCTCCCGGCCGGGATAATTTTTTCTCTTCGGCCATCTACTTCGGTGGATGGCCTCAGCGGCAGCGTTCAAGCAGTGTCCGTCCTGCAAGAGAAAGTTCCCTAGCTCGGACGGGCACGTGCGTTGTCTTCGCTGCCTCGGGGAGAGTCACCAGGTCCAGACCTGCGAAGTCTGTCGCGGCTTCTCGAAGGCCGCCATCAAGAACCGCCAGTACCGCCTTCAAGCCTACCTCATGGAGGCCGCACTGGCACCACCGGCTCCCCCAGCTCCAGAGCAGGCCGCTTCCACGTCTGCTCCTTCAACCTCCGCTTCTTCTTCCAGGCCCTCGGCCTCTGAACTGTTCAGGCGGAAGAAGGAGCAGGAGAAGAAGAAGAAAGACAAAAAAGAGAAAAAGAAGCGCCGTAGCGCTTCGTCTTCTCTTCCTCCGACCCCGGCACCGGCTCACCTTTCGCCGCCACGCTCCCTAGCATCCGCCCCGGTCGCAGCTCCACCTACGCCGGGTAGGATGTCGACCGAGGCCCGGGACGCCACGCCGGAGAGGGCCCACAGCCCTCCACCGCCGCCGGAGACTCCTCCACCTGTACCACCGCACAGGTCTTCCTCCCTCCGCAGCCCTTCCGTGGTTCCTGGTCCGGCTACCGAACCGCCGCCCCAGTTGAGCCTCATCGCCCCGTACATCGAGGCGATGGTGCGGAAACTGCACGCCGAGCTCCAGGTCCCGCAGACGACACCGTGGGAGCGCCCTCTGCCCTCACCACCAGCCACGGAGGCACCACCGCTCCGTGAGGAGGGCCCCGCACCGAAGCGGCAGAGGGTGGAACAGGCGCGGTCGGAGGCCTCTCTCCCTCCGTACCAGCTGCCTTTGCCGGGGAGCGATCCGAGATCCGCCAGGCCGTACTGGTCGGACTCGGACCCCGAGGTCTACCTGCCACCGCCCAGCATCTCGGAGCGGTCAGGAGACTCCGACTCGTCGGATCAGGAGGAGGAGCAGCATCAGCCACCGCCGGTTGCGGTCGACAAGTCCCCGGACGACAACATCGGCGCCGTCCACGGGTCCCAGCCGGAGGATTTGAAGACCTACACCGGACTGATCACTCGCCTCGGATCCACCCTTGGGATTCGGGCGGAGGCTCCCCTGGACGACTGCGAGGATGTCGTCTGCGGCTTGGCCGACCGCAAGGAGTTGGTCCCCGTCCGCCTCGGACTGCTCCCTAAGATTGCTAAAGCGGCCAAGGAGGTGTGGAAGAAGCCGGTTTCTTCGCACTCCGTATCCAACAGAGTGGACTCTATGTACAGACTGCTGGACGATTCCAACTTTCTGCACATTCACCCGGCACCGAACTCCCGAGTGGTCAAGGGCTCCCAACACCGGACGCCGATCAGCAGCACTCCCATCCCGTCGACCCAGGAAGGGAAGAAGCTGGACGCACTGGGCAGGAGGTTCTACGCCAATGCCTCCTTGTCCTTCCGTGCGTCCAACTACGCGACGGCCATGGGAGGCTACCAGTGTCGACTCTGGGAGCAAGCGGAGTCGTTCAAGTCCCTGCTGCCACCTGATCGACAAGCGGACTTTGAAAAACTCTGCATGGAGGGCAACCACCTCGCCCTCCAGCAAATCCGCACCGGCCGCCACGTCACCGAGTCGGAGGCAAAAAACTTGGCCTCCGCCATCCAGCTCCGTCGCCACGCCTGGCTCCGTTCGGCTAACCTGCAGGACGATGTCAAGCGGCTCGTGGAGGAGCTTCCCTTCGATGGCGAGGGCCTCTTCGCCAAGGAGACCGACACCTCCTTGGGAGAGCTGAAAGGGGACTACGCCACGATAAAACAGCTCCGCCCTCCACACCGTGGGTCCGGCCGTTACCATCAGGACCAGCCGTCGACGTCCCAGGCGGGCCCATCCTATCAACCTCGCCCGCCACAGAGACAAGGGGACTACTCCCGGTACCAGCCCTACCGGCAGCGCCAACAACCCAACCGTCCACGCTACCAGCAACGGCCTCAGACTGGCAAGCGTACGGAACGGAAGGGCAAACAACGTGTTTGACTCTTCCGTGACCGAGACTCTACCCTACCGCCCCCTTTCCGACTACCTATCGGCGTGGTCTGCCATCACCACAGACCGATGGGTTTTAACCATCTTAGACTCTGGCTACGCGATCGAGTTCGAGAGATGCCCTACTGTCGGACGGATCCGCATCACCGATCCATCCCCACCGCTCCAGGAGGAACTAACAGCTCTCCTAGAGAAGGGCGCCATAGAGCCGGTCGCAGCGTCGGAGTCTCACGAAGGGTTCTTCTCCCGATACTTCCTTGTGGACAAAAAAGACGGGGGGGCACGTCCCATCCTGGACCTCCGTCTTCTCAACAAGCATATCGACGCGAGGAAGTTCCGGATGGTAACCCTTCACTCCATCCTCCCGCTGATCAACCACGGGGACTGGTTCACCGTCATCGACCTGAAGGACGCCTACTTTCACGTGTCCATCAGGAGGGAACATCGTCGTTTCCTCCGATTCCAGGTGGGCGGCAACATCTACCAGTACACATGCCTACCCTTCGGCCTCTCCACCGCTCCGAGGGTATTCACGAAGTGCATGGCACCGGTGGCTGCTCATCTGCGACTGCAAGGCGTCCAAGTGTTCCCGTACATAGACGATTGGTTGATCTGCTCCCCGACCCAACAAAAAGCCAAGGACGACGTTGCACATTGCCTCGCCCTTATGCAGAGCCTCGGTCTGCGGGTCAACTTCAAGAAATCCCAGTTGACCCCCACTCAACGAATAGAATACATCGGAGCCGTTCTAGACTCTCTGGCTCTAAGAGCCTACGCTCCAACCAAACGTCTGCTCGACATCCGCACAGTGGTGGCACGGATCCAGGGCAGACGTCGGGTCCGTGCGAGGGACGCCCTCCGTTTACTAGGACTCATGGCGTCGACCACGGCGGTGGTCTCGCACGCCAAACTCAAGATGCGCTCCCTCCAGTCGTGGTTCCTCTCCTCCTTCAACGGCACCCACGACAACCTCGGGAAGTGGCTCACACCGACTCCCGAACTCCGAGACCAGTTAAACTGGTGGACAATGGACCAGAATGTGACCGCGGGGAGACTCTTCACCCTTCCCGCACCGTCCATCCAAGTCACCACCGACGCGAGCACCCACGGATGGGGTGCGTGCTGCCGCGGACTACGGATTCACGGCATATGGACGCCCGAGGAAGCCGACCACCATATCAACTTCCTCGAGCTGCTAGCGGTGTGGAAGGCGATGAGGTCCTTCAGACCGTCGATCGCGGGCAGTGTGGTGCAGATCGCCTCGGACAACACCACGACACTAGCCTATCTCAACCGGCAAGGAGGGACCAAGTCTCTCTCCCTCCTCTACCTGACCGTCCAGATGTGGGAGTGGTGCCTGAAGGTACACGTGTTCCCCATAGGTGTCCACATCCAGGGCACCCTGAACTCCGATGCAGACTCCCTGAGCCGCAAAGGGACGGCAATGCACGAGTGGGAACTGGACGAATCGGTGTTCGACCGCCTGTGCCGACGGTGGGGCACACCGACCCTAGACGTCTTCGCGTCACAGACCAACTCCAAGTGCCGCCGTTACTGCTCCCGAGCAGGGATCGGCCACGGATCGGAGGGCGATGCCTTCATGGTGCCGTGGCACCAGGAACTGCTGTACATGTTTCCACCGATCCCTCTCATCCAACGGGTCCTGATACGGATCCGTGCGGAGAACGCCTGGACGATCCTGGTTGCCCCGTCCTGGCCGCGCCAGCCGTGGTTCCCACTACTCCAAACCCTGGCTTGCGATCGTCTCCGCCTACCCACCGATCCGAATCTCCTCCGCATGGAAGACGGTCGGATCCTTCACTCGGATCTGCCGAGCCTACACCTGACGGCCTGGCTTATCCGCCCAACATAACACGGATCCTTGATCTGTCCAGGAAACCTTCCACACGGAAGTCCTACGATGCCAAGTACCGTCGCTTCACTGACTTCCTAGCATCCAGCGACCGCACCGTGGACTCCGCATCCCTGCAGGATGTCATGTCCTACCTCCTGCACCTAGCCGAGTTGGGATCCGCACATTCATCATTGAAGGTCCACCTAGCTGCTGTGGTCGCCAAGGCCCCTCCTTCTTCAGTATTGTCCTCCGCCTTCAGAGACAAAACTATTAAAAGGTTCCTTCAAGGGCTACGCAACGCCTATCCTCCAGTGAAGATACCACCCCCTCAGTGGTCACTCACTACAGTGCTCACCGCACTCACGAAGGCACCTTTTGAACCCATGGCTTCGGTGGACATTAAGTTTGTCTCTTACAAGACTGCCTTCCTTGTAGCTATCACTTCTGCCCGACGGGCAGGGGAGCTGGCAGCCCTTCGGTCTGACCCTCCTTTTCTCAAGTTCTACCCCGACAGGGCAGTGTTGCACCCAGATCTGACATTCCTGCCCAAGGTCCTGACTGAATTTCACCTGGCCCAAGCTATCACGCTTCCAGCATTCTTCCTGAATCCCTCGTCTCCACAAGAGAGAGTGTGGCACTCGTTGGATGTCAGGAGGGCCTTGCTGTTTTACACCCAGAGGACTGCGTCCTTCAGGAGAGCAAAACAACTGTTTGTGGCTTATGGTGGCAAGACTAAGGGACAGCCTCTGTCTGCCCAGAGACTATCTAAATGGATCTCAGGTACCATTTACCTGGCCTATCAGATGTCATCCCTGCCACCTCCGCCTCATGTCCGGGCTCACTCCACCAGGACACTGGCTTCCTCCACTGCATTCCTAGAGGGCATCCCGATGGAGGATATCTGCAAGGCTGCCACTTGGTCCAGGTCCTCCACCTTCATCACCCACTACCGGGTTGATACAAGGTCCGCCCCTGATGTCAGACGGGGCAGGTCCATCCTGACGGCTGGTCTCCGATCTTCTTCGTTGATGACCGCCCATCCATGATGACATCGCGCTCTCCTGCATCTCAGGACGCCGGCTGCCCACCATCCAAGTAAGTGAGCTTGTTAGTCACCCATCAGTGTGCATCCCCAAACAACACGAAGGAGAAGGACAGGTTTCACTTACCAGTAACTGTCGTTCTCCGAGTATGTTGTTTGGGGATTCACACAACCCAACCCTGCCTCCCCTCAGGGCTGCCGGCCTGAGATGGCCTTAGGCTTAGCGGGCAGCTTTAATATCAAACTGAGGGGAGAGCGCGAAATGGCGCCTAAAGGGGTTGGGCATGGTGGGCGGTCCCACATTCAAAACTCTTTATCCAATCAGCTTTCCAGCTCCGCTCCGGATTCAGCGCAGGCGCAGAACCCATCAGTGTGAATCCCCAAACAACATACTCGGAGAACGACAGTTACTGGTAAGTGAAACCTGTCCTTGTTTCTGATATTCCTTTGTTTTTTCCATGATCCAACGTATGTTGGCAAATTAAGTTGATTAATGCTGGATATATGAAACAAGAAGTTATATATGTAGTCAAAAGTATCTTGTTAGTCATCAACCTTGGTATGAAAAGGAAAACCTTGGTATGAAAAGGAAAGTTCGTTATATCAAATCAACTATGGTAATTCAGTTACAGTTGTACCTCACTTAAAGAGCATAATGCGTTCCACAGGATTGCTCTTTAAGTGAGTTTGCTGTTTAAACGAAACACCATTGTAAATGGCCAATTGGGGGTGGGGGAGGATTGTGAACCCCGGTTTATTTGTTAAGCGAGTTTTTGGTTGGTTTTATTTGTTAAGTGAAGCGAACATTCAGATAAAATCCTGCTCTTTAAGCGAGTTACTCTTTAAGCGAGGTGCTCTTTCTGCGAGGTTTGACTGTACTTATTAAATGCATGCAGCTATTAGTCTTTTTAAAGTACCAAATGAGAAATAGGCGGATTTTAAACATTGAATAGCTAGTAGTAGCAAATATTTACCTGGAGAGGAAATTTCCATCATTGAAAAGCTCTATTCTTAGTGTAGTCTAATGTGTAGCACTAGTGGACCAAAGAATAGGGCATCAGTGCTGACTCTAATGCTTCAAAATGCTTGAACACATGTAGATAGCTTTTCACATGACACAGTCTCAATAGTTATGTATCGAAAGGCTGACATCTTTTGTCAGTCATTCCTGGAAACAGGTAGCAAATATAACCAGTAGAGAGTGAGTATGATATAAGGTGAAAAATTAGCTCCAAGTGTTCTAGTTAGTGTACTCTGTCTCCAGTTATCATTTCCAAACTTCCTTCAAGGACAACCTCATATAACCTCATGTGGCAGTAACCCATTCTAAATAACTGTAGTGCTTGTAGCATGGACCAAATTGCTTCAAGTCATTTTTAGAAATGTTTTAATGTAACCTTTTTCTTTACATATGCATGTTATTTGCATTGCTGCATATAATTTATAATATCCTTCCTTAATGTTTTTGGAAGTTAGTACAGTATCTGTTTTCCATAATAATGTATGTAATGTTTTGTAATTTTAAATGTAGAAATCTTTTCGGCATCTATACTTAAGCCATGGAAAATCACATGGATTAAGGATTCAAAGTGGTGGTGTGGGAAGAGGAAATTAAGGAAAAACCAGAATTAACAAGAAATGAGAAGCACATTGTGGTGGATCAATATAGAATTGGGGGCTGCAGTGGCTCAGTGATTAAGAAGCTAACCTTGTTAGCTGTAAGGCCAGCAAGTCAGCAGTTCAAGACCTGAGTGCTGTATGAAGGAATGAGCACCCATCTCTGTCCCAGCCCCTGCCAACCTGGCAGTTCAAAAGCAAGAAATTGCAAGTAGATATATAGGGACCACTTCGGGGTGGGGGGAGATCTTGGGGACATGAAAGGAGCCTCATTTGGAATCCCTTGAGCAGTTTCTCCAGCAAAAAGCCTTTCAATCCAAAATAATTTCTGACACAAAATTATTATAATAAAATAGAATTAGAAACCAGCAAGGCAAATGGTTCCTCATGGCTATGCATGTTTGGAAAGCCTAGTTGGAAGTTGAAAAATAAAAGTCTTTGTGGCACTGTTTTTATGAGGGAATGCAGTAAACGATTAGCTAGGTAATATTTTGTCATTGCTTGACCTTGATTTTGTTGCTTAGAGGTGAGTGTATGTCACTAGCTGCCTTCTTGTACATTTATTATTTCTGTTCTATCACTACCTGATGATTCAACTTGCTTGTTTAGTTAAAAAAAACCTATTCAAAGTATTGTTCAAGTGTCAAATTGAAGCAAAGCTGGTAAAAGTGGATACCAATAAAAGCCACATCAACCATCATCCCCAAATAAGAGCCAGGTTCTCATTACTTTGATCATATCAAGTCTGTTGTACATAGATTCTGTATGAAGCCTTAACATACAGTCTGCAATATAATACCATCCTTAGCATAATTCCGGTTCATTTCTGGGAAGGTTCTATATTAGCATTGCTACTGATTCTGAATCTTTCAAGGAAATGTGTCTGGGTCAAGTACTAGAGGGATATAATAGGCAAATTGTTTTATATTGGTTTTAACTTGTGTACACCGTCCAGAGTCCATTGGATAGGGCGGTATATAAATCTATTAAATTAAATTAAATTAAATTAAAATTAAATTAAAAGAAGTCATCTCATGGAAGCAACCTCTAGTTAGTATCAATACCTCTCGGGTATTGCTAACTTTTGTTTGTAGCAGGAATTCTCTCTTCAGAGAAGATTTCCTTTAAAATGCAGTGATGTTTGTTTTCTGAGCTGGAGCTGATACAACTGCTCACTGGTCATGCACAGACACGATTCTATTTGTTTTCCAAGACATGCTCTGTCCTCGCATTGCTCCCTACTCCCATCAGCCAACCTCGTACCTCCTTTAGACTAAATCTCTGGCTAAATTAAATGTGCCAGACTAATCTCCTCTGTAATTTAATTTAATAGATTTATATACCACCCTATCCAATGGACTCTGGGCAGTGTACACAAGTTAAAACCAATATAAAACAATTAAAAACCCTTAAAAACATAGCAATATTACCCCCGCTTTGCTATTTACTATCTAAAAACAAATATAAAATCTACAAAGCCTTAACATTAAAAAAATAATTACAGGAGGGATGAGCCTCAGACAAGCCTGATTGGGGAGCTTGTTCACAATTCCAGCCCCCCGACCCATTTTGCCAATGATGTCTTCAATTCTATCCTAAATGGTAGCAACTGGGTCTGGAGGTGTAGTTCTACTGGGAGGAGGTTCCATAGTGTGGGGGCTATGACTGAGAAGGCCCTTTTCCTGGTGCTGAAGAGGCAAGCCTCCCCAACACATGGTACCTGAAGGGTGCCCTCTCGGTTTGCTCTTGTGGGATGGATCGATGTCCTAGGTACAATGTGTACCTGAGGTATCCTGATCTGCTACCATGAAAGGCTTTAAAGGTGACAACCAGCACCTTGAACTGCACCCGGAGACATATAGGCAGCCAGTGCAGCTCCTGTAGCAACAGTTTTGCTCCAGGCTAGAGATAGGTTTCATTCATTGGCTGTTTATGCTTACAAACCAGTCAGATCAGGTAGGAAATAGCAATGTAGATTAGATAGCAATATGAAGCATTGCTAATACAGGAACTGGAATTCTCCCACCAGCTTAAGCTCTATATCAAATATAATAATGGTGTTCTCGTTCTACATTATATGATAACCAAACCAATCATTCATCATTTATCCCACCTCTTCTTATCTACTGACCAATAAGACTGCACATTCAATGTCCATCTTCTGTACTTCCATTCCCACTGTTTCAGCTTATTTTGAATTCCAATAGCAAACGAATCCCCCACCTGGCTTGAAGGCCACATTCCCAGACTTTCTTCACCCACGCTCAGGAAGCAAAGAACACAGTGACCATTTTAACTCACTAAAAGCAAAGCCTCCGTTCTGATTCATTACATATGGCAAACAGGATCCTTCTGTTTGTACTGCATGAATTCCCTGCCATGCATATGGGACTTTCTTTGTGATAATCTCCATAAATGCAGTCCTGTTTCATATGACTTCCACAATGTGAGTGAAGAATTAGTAAAATCTTCTTTTCATGCTGAAATTATTGACTGTTTTTCAACTCTTAAACCCACATATTACTTACAATTCTTGTTATCTGTCGATGTTTATATCTGTGTATCCATTTGAATCTGCTAGCCAAAATCTTGTACCTCTCATCAATAAAAACAAATACTGTACAGTGGAACCTTGCTTAACAAATTTAATGCGTTCTCTGGGACCTTTTGTACTATGAAAAGTTTGTAAAGCAAATTTCCCATAGGAATGCATTGAATGCAGTTTCCCATAAGAATGCGCTGAAAACCAAAATTCGTTATAAAATGTGATTTCTCATAGGAATGCATTGAAAACCAATTAATCCATTCCAGAAAAAAAATGTTAACTGAGCCACTATTTTCTATTGATTTCCTTTTGTTATGTGAATTTTCCATTACCCGAGCCGTTTGTTAACTGAGGTTCCAATGTAATACTATATTCTTTAATGATATGATAGTGCAGTTTCTGTGTTTGAGTCAGTTGCCTGCTCTGCATGGTCTACTGGGTTCATTGAAAGTGCAACAGATTCCAAATGTGTTGTGTTATTTCTTGATCCAGGGAAGGCATCAATCAAGATGTGCTTCAGATTTCTCCCACAGTTACAGAACAGTTTGTTGAGCTTCTATGTCACTATGATCCTGACCAGGTTTTAGAGACATTGCAGTTCCTAGAGACCTACAGGCTGGAAGAGACAATTCAGGTAAAATAAAGTAGAGTGTAAATGGAATGTAAATAACTGGAAAAGTATTTCTACAAGCTCTTTTCCATTCAAGTCAGTTTGCCTCCATGTAGCTTCCTTGCTCCTGATTTGGTGTCCATGTATTAGGCATACATCTCTTAACTGGATATGCCTAAATGCATCAATATCTATGGAATATGGGACTAAGTATGGTTGGGTTTGATCAACAAAAGACCTGTTTTGGACTACAAATATCATCGGGTTCATTAGTCACCAGCAAGGTAATCTTGAGGTATAATAAAGCTTGTAGACCAAACTTTTCAGAGGACTTTAGGCTATGGAATGATTTTCTCGTCTTCTTTGATATCCTTCAGGGTTATCCAAAATCCTGCATAGACACCTGTTAATTGATACAGTATCTAAACCAAAGTTGAGCAGTGGTTCCCTAGTTTAACTACCAGTGATTGGTTACTATATTTAGCTTCAAATTGATTTAGCAGAAACTTTTTGGAGGGTGGTGGTGGAATAGGACTCTGCTACTTTTCTGTTACTCAATTGGAAATTCTTCTATTAGATTGTTATGGCTTATCTTATTTCCATACATTATAATACAGACGGTTACAACAACTGGATTGTTAAAATACGTTTGTGAAACTGGAATTATATGTACTGTATTGTGATGTATGATAAAAGTACTGAATGTTCTTCAGTTCATGTCATGCAGAATTGTAGATACCTTTAAAAATCTATAGCCATTGGAAATTGCGGTCAGGAGAAGAGGGAGTAAATTTGGGCCAAGGTGTTTAGACCTTCTCAAATCAACCATTGCCTTTCTCCAAATCACTTCTAATATACTACTTCCTCACTCCTCCTGCAGTGGTAAATATGTGAGGACAATTGAATTATCAGTTGTTTCAGCATATTATTTGTTACTTTACAGCTGGATTATAAGGTTGTTGTGCACTGAGAACTTTCCTGAAGTGATCAGACATTCATTCATCTACAAATAGAAAATGGATTCATTGAAATTGATAATTAACTTTTGGCATTTCCTTCAGGTCGTACAGAAACACCAACTTCATGAAGCATCTTCCTATCTTCTTGAAAAGAAAGGAGATATTCATGCTGCCTTCTTAGTTATGCTGGAGGTATGGTTGAATTAGGGATACTGGTTTGAAATGTTGTAATGATTACTTTCTAGGAAGAGTCGTAGTAGAAGTGCTTGTATTAAGGATTACATTTAAAGTTATCTTGAATTGAATGGATAAAGCCATCACATTTATTTCAGGTTATTCCACATTGCAGTATTTTTCCTTATTTGTCTATTCATTTTTTTCTAACATATTTAATATAATTTTTTAAACTGCCATCAGTTTAAATTTTAAAACAGAAGACTTTGCTTTCTACATGATCTTACTCTGATCTGTACAGGTAGATTTCATGATTTGCAGCTTGTTAATGATACAGTAATTGCAGTGTCACATTAAATTAGGTACTGTTCAGATCATTGTTATTGTATATACTCAAGTATAAGTCTAGTTTTTTAGCCCCCAAAATGAGGTCCAAAAAGGGGATTCGACTTATACTCGGGTCAGTGAACCAGTGGGTCCCAAAACTGCGGTGGTGCAAATTCAAGCATAGAGTAAAAAAGAAAAGAAAAGCACCAACACTACCGTACAAATTCAAAAACATAACCACAAATGTCTAAATTAATTTTACCATTTTTTTTTCATGTATTTTAATTATTGAAACTCACTAGCAGCAGCTGCATTTTCCATTCCCAGTTTATATTCGGGTCAATCTATTTTCCTAGTTTTAGAGCTCCAAATCAAGTACCTCAACTTATATTCAAGACGACTTATAGTCGAGTATCTATGGTATTTCTGTTGCACTGGGTACTCCACAGAAACAGAACATGGGCAAAACATGCTCATGTATGAATATGTATATATATCCTGGTGCCTGATCCTAAGTTACATCACTATATGTGGAGCTCTTCTCTGGTATGACAGCTCCATGTGAAATTCATCATTGTTTCCTCTTAATGTGTAACTTAATGACTGTTTGAGATAATAACCCTAAAAAGCAGTCTGACAGAATTTTAAGTAAATAGCTAATAATTCTAATAGGACCGAGTGATAAATAGCTTCCTGATTTGGTTCTGTTGAACTCCTCATGTAGCTCTCTACACAGAAAAAGTAGGCTACTGTATATGTCAAGAAGACAGTGAAGGACTGAAGCGAAGTGGAAGGGGCAAAACTAACATAATGTGCATTTCTTCCTCAGAGTTTACAAAAGAGGCTGTGGAAACTTACACATGAAGATAAAAGTGAGTTTTTAAAAAGCTGGGTTTGCTGCTTTTTTAGTTTCCCCATGAAGTATCTGCTTTACAAATAAAATTGAATAAAGATGTTGATTATGATTTCATTAGTGTTGTACAGTATAAGAGTGAGTCCAGACCTAATTCTCCTGTCATAATTAACTTCAGTACATTTTGCTTTTTACTGTACTTCCTCTATACTTTTTCTAATCAAGCTCAGTGGTTTTATTTATTTATTATTTATTTATTAGTTCAAATTTATATTGCCGCCCACTCACCGTGGCAACTCAGGGCGGCTTACAAAAATACATTACATTACATTACAATACAATATGTTGGTGTGGGCTCAGGGGGATGGGCAGCAAAGTCCTCAACCTGCCCCAGCTTCTTCCCCTTGCAGTTGGTCTAGGCACAGGGGGAGGGGCGGCAAAGTCCTCAACCTGCCCCGGCTTCTTCTTCCCCTGGCAGTTGGTTTAGGCACAGGGGGAGGGGCGGCAAAGTCCTCAACCTGCCCCGGCTTCTTCTTCCCCTGGCAGTTGGTTTAGGCACAGGGGGAGGGGCGGCAAAGTCCTCAACCTGCCCCGGCTTCTTCCTCCCCTGGCAGTTGGTTTAGGCACAGGGGGAGGGGCGGCAAAGTCCTCAACCTGCCCTGGCTTCTTCTTCTTCTTCCCCTGCTTCTTCTTCCCCTCTTCCATAAGATTTCAACCACATTTATATCATTGTCTGGTTAGTATCTAATTGTTACTTCTTCCTTAACTATAGATTCAACAGAATTCCCTTCATTAAAAGAAATTGAAGTCTCCTTAGCAAAAACAATTGCACTTTGCCAGAGAAATTCACACAAATTGAATCAAGAGCAGAGAGAAGTAAGAAGCCTAGTATTCTCTAAAGTCTATGAAGGGCTGTGTTTTTGTTTTTCATTAGACCTTTTTTTCTACAACATTAGAATGAGCATATGGTTGTTTCCATAAATATTCTAATTTACTTTCCTTCCCCTCTACTATAGTAGAGTACAGTTGTACCTCGCTTAAAGAGCATAATGCGTTCCACAGGATTGCTCTTTGAGCGAATTTGCTTTTTAAGCGAAACACTATTGTAAATGACCAATGGGGGGGGGGATTGCAAACCTCGATTTATTTGTTAAGTGAGTTTTTGGTTGGTTTTATTTGTTAAGCGAAGCAAACATTCAGAGAAAATTCTGCTCTTTAAGTGGGTTACTCTTTAAGTGAAGTGCTCTTTATGCAAGGTTTGACTGTACAGTGAAACCTTGGTTAACAAACGGCTCAGTTAACATACAAATCACACAACAAAAGGAAATACATAAAAAATAGTTTACTGATTTTTTTTTTGAATGGATTAATTGGTTTTCAGTGCATCCCTATGGGAAACTTCATGTCTTTTGGTTTTCAGTGCATTCCTATGGGAAATTCAGTTAAAGTAATTTTTCTGTAAGAAAAGTCCTGGAGAACGCATTAATTATGTTAACCGAGGTACCACTATACTTGGTTGGATAATGCAAGGTCCCAATTTTCCCTAAAACTCACTATGAGCAGCTGGTGAGATGCAGTTGGGCTAGGGAGATTTTACTAATCATTATAGAAGGGGGATAAACTAGGTATATACATACCTTTACCATAGCATGTAGTTTGGCTTCAGTTACAAGCTTTTTCTTTTCTTGATTAGTGTTGTTCTGCAAAAAGCCAAGATACGGCTAGTGATAATGGGAGCCAAACTGTTGCTTGATTCAGGTGCTGGCAGTGATGTCATTCCACTTGGTTTCTTTCCTAGGCCCTGTGGTTTCCACTTTTAGAAGCAATGATGTCTCCCCAAAGGTTATCTGGTTCTACGATGATATGCCATTACTCAGAATGTAAGTATATCCATTCTGTGGCACCAGGTATCCACCTCATATGGTTTTTGAAGTGAAAGAAAATTGTGGAGAGTGAGTTTGTCGGTAGCTTTCTTACTGAGCAAATACTGCACAGCTCTAGTATCAGGAATATTTTTATTCCTGCACTATAAAGGTGATGGTACAGCCTGTTCCTCATTCTCTGTAGTAAAGTTATGAATCTAAGCTATTTTATTATTATTATTATTATTATTATTATTATTATTATTATTATTATTATTATTATTATTATTATTATTATTATTATTATTATTATTATTATTATTATTATTATTATTTATTACACTTGATACCCCACCCCAATCGGGAGAACCCGACTCTGAGCGGCTTACAAGACACTAAAAATAAAAGTAAAAACATAAGAACAATTTACACCAATAAAAGCATCAAAGTTAAAAGGTCATCAAAATTTTACCACAAAAATTAAAAACAATACACAGTCCCACTTCCAGACCCAGGATGGCAATCCTTTAAATAAGCCACCTGGTAAGGGAACTCGTATTCCCGGGTCCCCAAACCTGACCTGCCAGCCAGGTTTTCAAGCCCTTTCGGAAGGGCAGGAGCTCTGTCTGAAGGCGCAGTTCGGTGGGCAGGAGGTTCCAGAGGGCCGGGGCGGACACGGAGAAGGCTCTCCTCCTGGTGCAGGCGAGATGCGCCATTCTCGCCGAAGGAACAACGAGGGAGCCTCTCCGATCCGCCCTGGTGGGACGGACAGATGTTCTTGGGGTGACGCGGTCTCTTAGGTATCCTGGCCCACTACCATATAGGGCTTTAAAGGTAATAACCAGCACCTTGAATTGCACCCGGAGACATACTGGCAACCAATGCAGCTCCTGGAGCAGCGGTGAAGCATGAGCATAACGCCCACACCCCACCACTACCCGGGCCGCCACATTTTGGACCAGCTGGAGTCTCCGGATGGTCATCAGGGGCAGCCCCATGTAGAGCGCATTGCAGTAATCAAGTCTGGAGGTGACCAGCGCATGTGTGACCATAAGCAGAGCATCCCGGTCCAGGAGTGGGCGTAACTGGCGTATTACACGAAGTTGTGCAAAGGCCCTCCTGGCCACGGCTGCCACCTGGTCTTCGAACAGTAGCCGTGAGTCCAGGAGGACCCCCAGATTACGCACTGGGTCTGTTTGGGGCAGAACTGCCCCATCCAGCACCAAAGATGGCAGCTCCTGGGTTAACACAGGACCCCTTACCCACAGCCACTCAGTCTTGCCGGGATTCAGCTGTAGCCCGTTGTCCCCCATCCAGACTTTAACAGCCTCCAGACACCTGGAAAGGACTTCCACCGCACCGCTTGGGTCCCCACGGGCGGAGATGTATTTAATGAAATCCAGCATAGTCCTAATTAAGTAGGTCCAAGCGTTTCTAGGTAGAGAATACACAGAAGTTTATGATTCCCTTCGTCCTAGGACAGTGTAGTTCACCCATGACTGTACAGCTTGGGTTTTCTACCTGGAGGCACAGCGGGGAATCAAACTCTTAACCTTTAGCTCCATAGCAGGGGTTCTCAACCTTTTGAAGTTGGTGGCCAGGTCACGCTGCCTCAGACAGTTGGCGGGCCAGACTGGTGTCTGTTCCAGCCACTGCCACCAGAATTGGCCACAGACTCATTTACAGCTGTTGTAAATGCATTGTCCTAGGATGAATGTATTTACAACAGCCATAAATGAGTCCACATCTGTCATAAGCATGTTTACAAAAACCGTAAATGAGTCCACAGCCGATTCCGGTGGCCGTGGCGGCTGGAGCAAGGGTGCAGGCTGGTTGATTTGGTGCCATGGGCTGGATCTGGCCCACAGGCCACAGGTTGAGAACCCCTGCTCTATAGCCAGAGACCTAAAACCACTGTGGTGTCCAGGTAGCTATCCATTGTGCTATCCATTGAGCCAGCACAAAATATAACATTGGTGTAAATGTGCTGGGCATTCCATCCATGCAATGAGGATTGCATAATTTGATTTCCATTTTGATTGATTTCACAAAATGCCTGTGGAAGTGTTTCAAGAAAACATCTTTCACCATGGAATGATAAATGCCACCAATTGCATAAGTTACACAAGTGTATTTATTCAACAAGATTTCAGCCAGTGAGTCTACTTGAAGTAGAACTAAATGTAAAATCAGTCCTTGATGTGCAAGGCATGACTTCAGAAATGTTTTTCAGGAGGTCTGCATTTTCATTCCAATGTAACTGTGTAATCATCTCTCTTTCTGTGGAGATAAATTTAACATTGAGTACTCCCTGGAAGTGTCTTTTTTTTTAAGTGGACTGTATTTGGTTATTGCTCTACAGAAATCCATTATAAATGTAATTCTCTCACCAGGGAATAGTTTAGAGGGAATAGCTTAGTTCACCTGTAATGTGCATTACTGGACCAGTAAATCCAGTCCTATTTGATGTCCTCTTCATTGTGGCCAAAATAATAGACTAGAGTAGCATTTACTCTTGTTGGTAATAATTCAGACGTAATTGTTTTTCCAGTTCTGAAGAATTTGACAATGCAAGTACTGAACAATATGGCAGCATTCATTGCCCTACCATTGATCTTACAAAGGATTTTACAGGTGAGTTACAAGTAAAATGTAGAGTAGTGCTTCAGCATACTACTTCTCAACTATCCTTTTGTTTGTAAGATTAGACAGAATATAACGCACTGTTCCTTACTGCCTGGCATACAGTTTCAATATATGTAAATTCATATCACTACATCTGGTTATAGGGCATTGTGGCTAGAGAATATATAACATGAATTAAGAGTATAGCCGGGAGCTATAAAGGTAGTAAAAAGGAGTTTTTGTGGTTGATAGGAACCTTGGAGAATGTTATAGGTTTTACAAATGGTAGTTCAGCAGTTGTTAATATTTTTTGTGTTCCGTATGAGAATGTAACATGAGTAGGAATTATAGCTAGGTTGAGAACAGGAACTTCTGCTACATGTTACAAGAGGCATTTGTTGTTATCCTTTCAGTTTTATGATGAGGTTTTTAAAAATAGGAGTAATCAATGGCTTTGCATTATTTATTAGAAGATCCTTTGTTTAATCCCTAGCATCTCCAGTTAAAGGATCAGGTAGCCAGTAACGAAAAAACCCTTTTGCCTGAGACCTTGGCTCTCAGATTGCATTTGAGATTACACAATGGAAGGTTAGAATGACCCAGCCATAGAATGAGTGTACGTTCCTAAAAGTACCTTTCATGAACTGTGCATTGGAGCAAAGATAAGAGAGTATGTTTAATTCTCTCCCTGCTGGTTATTTTGCAGCTCAAAGTCACCCTCCCAAGCAGCTTGATTTATTGATAGGAAGAAAGATTTAGGGTCCTGATATTTTCTCCAGGCACAACCTGTTATGGAAAGAATTGTGCGTGCACGTGTGCGTGCATGTGTACGTGTGTTAAATTCATTCATTCTGAAACAAAGTTTTGAATGTATTCTATTTATCTTATAAAATGTAAGAACCAGTACATTTTAATTCTTAATCTGACAAAGACTAACTCTTTTCATGTTCATTTTTTGTCAAAACTTTTTTTGTGTTGCATTTCACTTTTAAGTGGAAAACATCAGCCATTTTTCTGGTGATACAATTTTGAAATGTCATTTCTTGGCCAGATTATATGCTTGTTTTGTAGGTATATAATAAAAGCAAAAAACAGAAGCCTGCTGATCTGAATCAGATAATTGTTTTTCAGTTTATATATCACATAATTACCCAAAAGGGGTCGTTTTTTTCTATATGTAATTTACTATACTAAAGTTTATGACATCTGCATTGATAAGATATTTGTTGAGTTAGTAAATAGCTTTTGATCTGTGCTTTGGATAAATACTAATCCAGGAATTGAGCCTGGCACTTGTCTACCTTTTTTTGCCTCACCTTTTTAACAGTTCTCCTTTCATTTTGGGAAGGGGAGTAATAGAAGTTATACTCCTACAGAGAAATTTGCATTAATGAATAGTGTTTTTCTGTTCTCTCATTCCTGGTTTACAGTTCTTTTGGCTTTTTGTTTAGTCAAGCATAGTGAACTTTTTACTGATGATACAGTAATACATCATTATGGTGTTCTAATTTCCTTTTTAGAATAAAAATATGTCCTTGAGAGAGAGAGAGAGAGAGGGAGGGAGGAAAGGAGAAAGGGCGAGGGAGTGTCTATTTAATGATAAAGTCCTAAGACACCATTTGTTGTAATGCATATGCAGTAAAAATTGGCTGAGGCCTTTCTTTTGATGTTGTCAGTTGTTGGTAGAAATAATTCTTATTGGCACTCAAACAATGTATAACTGCTTCCAGTAGCTGCACATCTGCATATCCATCTACATGTTCTGAATTTAGTTCTGTGGTAGAGAAAAGATATATTTTAAAGATACATTCACAAATAGATCATCTATTTGCGTGAGGCAAATGGCAACATTATAGCAGACTAAACTATTAAACTGCTTTTATTAGAAAGAGGTTTATAATTTGTGCTTATTTCTTTAAAATGGATATAACCTTTTCTGTTGTTTGTTTCATTCTAAATGTGATTAACAGGCATCATCTAAATGCCACTGGATTATTGCTCTGTGTTTTTTGCATGAACACTTGGGGTGTAATTTCATATCACACTTATTTTTTACATATACTGTACCATATATATTCGATTATAAGTCATCCCGAATATAAGTTGAGGTACCTAATTTGCACCTCTAAAACTAGGAAAATCGATTGACCTGAGTAAGTTGGGAGTAGAAAATGCAGCAGCTGCTAGTAAGTTTCAAAAATTAAAATACATAAATATACGGTAAAATTAATTAATTTAGACATTTGTGTGGGTATGTTTCAGAGTTTTTACAGTAATGTTTGTGCTTTTTTTTAAACTGTATGTTTCAATTTGCACCGTCACAGCTTCGGGACCCAAATATAAGTCGAACCCCCTTTTTGGACCTCATTTTTTTGGGGGGGCTAAAAAACTAGACTTATACTCGAGTATATACAATATGTTAGAAATTTTATGAAATGTAATTAACACTGGGTTTAAACCAGTATCATCTGAGGATTCAATAGCATTAATTTTAAAGGACAATGAAATAAGCATTCAGAAACAATGCTAGGAAACTCTTAGGGCATTATGTGAGGTTTTATCCCATTAAATGAGTGAATGTTATTGAACAGAGATGAAAGGTAAAACAATAAACCTTTCACAAAGCCATAATCCCACTTGAATATTCTTTTTAAAAAGGATAGATTCTGGAGCTACACTGTATAGGATGTTAACAAAATTAAGAATCTTTAAAGTTCATCATTTCTGAGTTCATCAGTTTTGAGAAAGTCAAAGCTGTATGAAGGATATTAAAGCACCACTTTTTGCATCACTTTTAATTCTATAGTTCTATGATTTAGTAATTCTAATTAAACATTTTATGGTAGATTTAAAGAAGCTGCCTTTCAAGCATACATCACCCTGTTTCTCTATAGCCTTTTTATAATGATCATGTCACAAATGTCTTACTAGCTTGGCTTAGTTAGAAAGATGTCTAGAATGATCCATGCATGCAAAATATTGCATTATAGAGGCCTGAAGCATCTGCTTTCTCTTCTACCCTTTTGTCTTCTTCAATTTCTTACCTAAATGATTTTTGTCTTCTCTTGACACATACACACATATATACGCATGTATGTACTGTTGTGGGGAAAAAAGAATAACAGGCTCTCTGGCATATTAAAAATAGCTTGCTATATGTCATGGGTCACGTACATGCTGTGTTAAGGACCTACACTTCCCAGTTATTCTCCATAATTTATATGATGTTTCAAAGTGATGTACTTCCTGTGGTACTGCTTTTAAATTATACATGCTAAAACAGAATGCTCTAACTGAAAGAAGAATGTGACCCTAAAAGACACCACTACCTTTGTGCAGATGTATTTTTGGCATTTTCTACTATTTTCGTACTGCCTGGTGGCAAGATTTAGATCAGGCAAGTAAAATATCAGAACCAGCCATTTGTTTGCATGCATTACGATGCCCAGGAACTTACAGAGCCTGGTGCAGAAGCTTCCTTTATGAATAAATAAGTTTGTGATTATGACTTTTGTTATTCTGAAATGTTGTAGTTCATTATAATTCATGTTTCTTTTAGCTACTTCGTGCTTAGAGTCTGTCAAGACAGCATCTTCTACTAAATAGAGTTTAGTGTAGTAGCACAACTGTTAATAGGTAAAGGTGGTACAGAAAAGAGATATTTAGGGTGAACCTTTTGTGCAACAATATTATGCACAATGTTGCTGGTGCTGATCTATCTAGTGTGTAGAATACTATGTTTGGGCTAGCATGGCTTGCAGATATCCCAGTGAATTACTATGTGGGAACATTTCAGAAAAAAAACAATATGTCCTGAAGGACTTTGCATGTCAAAGGGGCTCAGGACCAGAAAGTGACTCGTGGAACTGGATCAGTGGTACAGGGCTCGTGCTGTGATGCGGAAAGCAGATGAAATGCCACTGCATTATATTCTCAGGACAGTCTTCATGGCTGATCACCATGATGATCGCCTATATTCGGATTCAGATAGGGCAGAAGAAGAAGATATAGAAATCTTTCTATGTATAGAAACTGGATTGTATTTCGATTACATAAATCTAATCATGTGTTTCTCATGTTCTTCCAGCCTGATTTGATAAGAGATAGAGTATTTTTGCTGTAATGAAAGGAATCAGTGGCTCAGGTCACTAAGACGCTGACTGGGAGGCGGAAGGTCAGCAGTTCGATTCCCTAGTACTGCAGGACGGCTTTAAAAGGTTGAGAACTCCTGACTTACCCCATGCTTGCCAATGTCTGCCATAGCAATCTTTGCCTAGCAGTCTTTGTCTTTTATAGTCCAACTCCGCATTCACACCATGAGTAACAGGATGAATTAAGGGTCTGCATCTTTGTCCCAGCTCCTGCCAACCTAGCAGTTCGAAAGCAAGAAATTGCAAGTAGATAAATAGGGACCACTTCGGTGGGAAGGTAACAGCATTCCATGCACTCCGGTGTCTAGTCATGCCTGCCACATGACCATGGAAATGTCTGCAGAAGCAGACAGCACTGGCTCTTTGGCTTAGAAACAGAGATGAGCACTGACACCTAGAGTCGGATACAACTGGTTTTCGACCAAGGGAAACCTTTACCTTTAACTTTACTTTAATCACATTTTGCCATCTCTTTCGTTCTGTAGATTTAATATAGAATTAGTACGTGCAATAGTTTTCCAATCTGTTTTAATTAATGTAGATTAATATTAGCTGATAATAATTTCACCTCAGGATCCAGTATATGGAAAAGGAAAACTTGGAGAAATTCAGGGTCTTGTGCTGGGCATGTTGGACAGCTTCAACTATGAACAAGTAAGTAGAATGGTATTTTTCCTTTTCTCATAGTAAATTTATGTTGTTAAGAAATTAAGCAGTTCAGGAGTTGAGCTTGCTATTTAATTGCATTATTGAAAGTGGGTGGTAGCTAAAAGCTATTCTTGGTGCTTAGTGTGGACTGAATGCCTTACTCACACTCCAACCCACTACCTATGCCAGTGATGGTGAATCTTTTAGATAGAGTGCCCAAACTGCAACCCAAAACCCACTTATTTATCACAAAGTGTCAACATGAACTCTGTGTTGGGGGGAGGGAGGAAGTGCTCCCAGTGGGCTGCTGGGCAGAGGGGTGGGGCGAACTCTGTGCTGGAGCAACGGCTCACATGCCCACAGAGAGGGCTCTGAGTACTCCCTCTACCACGCATGCCATAGGTTCACCACCACTGGTCTATGCCATGTAACCTTCCATCAAGTTATGAATTCAACAGCAGAATAATTTAAAAGGATTCTTTTCTTGTTCCATAATGTGACAAAAAGTTCTTAAAACTGATTTTATATAAAATTCATTCATAGCTATTGTATATGTATTAGGTTTTTTTGGCTTTGTTTCTGAGGGAAATATAACAGGTTTTTTTGTCTTATATCATTATCAAAACAGTGGCAAATGCTTTGATCATTATCTGCTATTCTAGAAAAAGGTGGTCTCATTGCTTATCAAAATGCACCTGAACTTTACTTCAAGTTAAATCCATATTTACTTTCCTATTACGAACAGGGATCTTTAATCACTTTAGAGTAGGAAGAAGAACAACCGTGCTCCAGTCTGAGAATGGCGCTCAGTTGTTCCAGCCCCAGTTCAATTCTCCACTTGATAGTTTATGGGGAAAACATATTTGTACTTAAACGCCAGCTTTAAGAAAATAATACAAATTTACACAAGATATTTGAATACTGTCATTTTGTTGTCAGGCAGAAATAATTGGTAAAAAAAGGATTGCTTGTCAACAAGTTTGAATGGGTTGAGAAAATGGTATAGATTTTTTTGTTGTTGAGTCACTGCTCTTTTTCTTCATCATTCCTGACAATCAAATAAATGCTTTCATCTTAAGACTACATTTGTAATGTTGTTTTCAACCCTATCTCAAGCATTATTCTCATCAGCCCACTCTCAACTCTCAAGCAGTCCTATTTACTAGCAGTGAATTCATACTTCAATCTTTGAAAACATTTTCCATAGACAAATCGGACAGGCATTTTCTGAGTCCAAAGCGGGCAAAAAAAAATGCTTATTACACACCTCACTTGCAATCAGATTTTCCAGTGGAAACTTGAAGCACTTACTCTATTCCTCAAAATAGCATAGGCAACAGCCTTGTAGCTTGCTCTCAGGCATGGGAAGACTATTTTGCTCCAGTGAAATGGGTGTTATATAGGGAGATTGAGAGAAACACTACTAGAAGGCTGGTGGTGGTGGTGGTGGTGGTGTGTGTGTGAGAGAGATAGAGAGAGAGTGGTGTGTGCATGGATATTTTCTCTTGTTTTATGTCTCTTTGTGAATAGTAGTGAGCAAAAAGAGGGGATTCTCTACATCAAGGGTTCTCAACCTATGATCAGCCCGCGGCATCATTTCATGTGGCCCACGTCACCGCTGCCGCCATCAGTCCGGCCCACTCAGCTGTCTGAGGGGGTGTGGCCCAGCCCACAGTTTTAAAAGGTTGAGAATCCCTGCTCTGCATCATCTTGATTGCTGATATTGATGTCATCAATATTCAGAATGGCCTGTGCTACATAAATCTTGGCATCACTTTTCCTGCTAGCAAAGTGGGCACAATATTGCAATATGTTGAGCCATTTTCTGATATTTTGAATTGTGCCTACAATATCTCACCTTAAGAGAGAGTTGTCAAACTGTTTCTTGGTAATTTATTTTCCTTATCAGATTAGATCTGATTATAATGATTTCTTCCTTTCTTTCTTTTTATACAGCTTCAATTTCTTTTCCAATTATTTGTGTTCATTTCTGCTCCTTGTAAAAAAATTAATGAGATGTTTTGCTGCATGTAGAATTTAAGTAGCATGGTTAAAAGAATAAATAATAACTTTGTTGTACTCTTGTTTTCCTTGACTCAGACACTTTTGGAGACAACCACTAGCCTGCTGAACCATGACCTCCACTGGTCTTTACGTAACTTAAAAGCATCTTTGACTAAAGGGCTCAACCCAAAGCAAGATTTTTGCTGTATTTGTCTGCAACAGTACAAAAGAAGACAAGAAACTACTGACCAAATCATAGTCTTCAGGTAACTCTAGACCAGAGAAAGCTTAAACAGGAGATCCTAACTTAAATGATTGGCAGTTGTTTGAAGAAGGGCCAGATTTATTTATCAACAAATAACAGAGGGGGGGGGGACCTCACATCCTTAATGTAGTCTAGGGATGCCCAAACTTTTCAGGCCATGGGCTTGTCATGTGGTTCAGGGGGCCGGTCACTATGGCCCATGGGCCAGATCCAGCCCCCCACACCAATTCATCTGGACCGTGAAGCCCTTGTCTCTCATGAAGCCCTTGTCGCTCCCGGAAGCAGAAGTAAAACACTCTGCTTTCGGGAGCAACAAGGGCTTTGTGGGCCAGATGAATTGGCATCAGCTGGATCCAGCCCATGGGCCATAGTTTGGGCACCTCTGATGTAGTGCAAACAAGCCAGAAGTCAGGCAACCAGGAGATCAGGCAGGAACAAAGGCAGGAGCCAAGCAGCTACAAGTCCACTGACCTTTGTTGCTGAGGCAGCTTCTAGGAGGAAGGCTTGGTTCTTATATAGCTAAGGCACCCAGGGTTGCCAGGTGGAACCTTTGATTATCTGGAACCTTCCAGAGGGCTCTCAGGTGGGGCTTAGCAGTTGCAGCAGACTGAGGGTCCAGTTCTGCAGGTCTTGCACTCCTCAAACAACAACCGTGCTTCTGCCATTTTCTTTGACTATTCTGCGGTCACATGGTGAGACTCCCAGGCAGGCACCCTCTTTCCCACCAGCATGCCCACATGGCCGGAGAGCAGCGGGAGCAAGCCAGGTCAGACTTAGGAGATCAGGGTGGGTGGATGCTGGTGAAAGGGGGGCTGTCTGGGGTGCAGTTTCCCCGGTGAGAGGTCGGCACCAGGTGGAAGGCCGGGTGAACAGCCTTACCAGCAGGCCTGTGGGGTGCATGCAGGTGTATTGGGAGACTCCCAGCAAGAGGAGGAGAGTGGAAGGGGCACATGGTCATGCCACCCCCCCTTGCCAGAAATCTCCTTTGGAGCCTGGCATGTCCAGCCCAACCCTCCCAGTAGGCACCCCGCCCTCGTTGCTCTCTGTTCAGCGCCCACCCAGGGTGTCCAGCACAGACATGCACCCAACTGGAAGTGAAAATGGGAAGAGTTTAACTCTGTGGGGCAGACATTTCTGTCTCCAAGTTACATTAGTGACTATGGGAGGCAGTGATTAATAGGAATGCTCTGTTTGTGTACATTTGTGATGTCATTTTTTAAAAAGACTATACTTTCTAGATCAGGAGTTCTC
Source organism: Furcifer pardalis (assembly GCA_030440675.1). Classification (NCBI taxonomy): domain Eukaryota; kingdom Metazoa; phylum Chordata; class Lepidosauria; order Squamata; family Chamaeleonidae; genus Furcifer; species Furcifer pardalis. The sequence continues at coordinate 247,686,769 of CP126890.1, forward strand.
AACTTTTTAATGCCAGGGGCCAGGTCACGCTCCCTCAGACAGCTTCGGGGGCTGGACGGCCATTTTGCCCTTCCTCTACCACATGGTACTTCCTGGTGTGGTGGAGGCGGTGGGGGTCCACATGAAATGGTGCTGCAGGCCAGGCTGCACGTTGAAAATTCCTGTTCTAGATGGTGATTTAAAAGAATTAATTTTAAAACTCAAATACTTGCTTCTGTTTAGTTAGGTGTGTATGCAATGCAAATGATTTTTTCCCCTTTGTAACAGCTGTGGGCACTTGTACCACTCTCTTTGTTTACTGAGTAAAGAATGTGGCAGTGAAACAAATGGACAAATGAGATGGACTTGTTTTAAATGCAGTGCAAGTAGCAAGGGAGGGAAAATAATTGAGACTTCCACAGCAATGAAGAAGGGAACTCCAGTATCTCTGGCACAGGTAAGACTTGAAGAGGTGAGTTTGCCCAATATTGAAATTAACTCTTTTTGTGTCTGTGTAGACCTACACAACAAAGCTGCTATTGTACTCAGTTATATACACTGTAATTCCAGTATTCAAAGGGTTTTTAGAGCTGGCTCTTCTGTATGAACATTGATAATTTTGAATGGTCATGCATTTGTTTCTGAAACAATTGTTTCTGGAATAATTCTGCTTATTTCAGAAGCCCAATTACTCCTTTCCCAGTCTATAACTGCCATACATTTTGCATAGTCTTGTAAAATTGTTGCGCTTACATCCAAGGAAGGTTACAGGAAGTTATTTTTAGGAGTCTCTCACTTAGAATAATAGGCCCACATATTTTTCATTAATGTATCAAAATACAAATAGCGATGTTAACTTGTACCTTTGAAGTGCCAAGTTGAGATAGCTACCCAAAAATGGAGTTACAGGTATCAGCAAGTAAAATATATGCTTGCCTGTTATTTCAAGCTGAAAGTTTTCAGATTAAGTTGGGGCTGAAGCAGTTCTACATAAACACTGATGACAGGCAGTCACTATTTGGATTGTTTTTACGGAGACTGTTCAGAACGTCACCTAGTACAAAACGTTGTAGCCCATCTGTTGTCTGGTATAAAAGAGAATGAATAAAAGAGGACATCATCCTAAACTCATTCTATTTGCACTGGCTCCTTTTGAAATTAGTTTATTCTGCCAGCCAAAAAAGATTTTAAATTTTGGAGACCCTGAAAATGTCAGTCATAGCTGTGAGGCATTAATCACTGACTGAACATACTGAAAGGAAGTAGCCGGCTTTGGGCAGAACTGGGGAAAATACTGGCTATATGTTTTGTCTCATATCTCAGTTTCTACTAGAAACAGAGACTTCCTTTTCTAAAAGTAAAAAGTAGGCTATCTGAGACAGCTAATATTTTTCAACTTGATCAAGATGGAATAGGTATACTCCAAGTAAGAAACAGCCAAAAAGGCAATACGACTTCATTAATCTTGCCTCATGTGTACCTCCCCACAGCTTAAAATCAATATATACACCTGTTGCATGCTCCTTTTACCAGTGCAGTAAGATGCATGCCAAGGTGCACCCATTATATATATATATATTCTGTAATAGTGTCCTTTTTGGAATTACCTTCCAAAAATGATCTCTTTTTCTCTCTGTATGCCTATGTTTTAATAATCAAAGAGGTTTTTCAGGATGGGCTGTTTGTTCACAGCATGCATTTTCAGCTGTTGGCAGGTGAATATTTTCTGTTTTCTCAAAATAGTTGGCCACTGCTGTGCTTTTTGTCTATGAACTAGGGGGGAAGTCTTGGGGTTTCTCTTATGTTGAGTGATTTGTCTTGTTGTTCTGTTATGTTTTTATGCTTTCAATTGTAAAATTACATTTATGGTACTTGCCAAAAGAAAGCTACCATGTGTAGTGATGTGTGTGAGAGAGAGAGAGAGAGAGAAGAAGAGGAAAGGATACATATTTATAGATGTGGACAAGTGCTCATACTTATGATGGTACAGATAATAACCAATAAAATGTTACAGAGGAGATGAAGGTTAGCAGGAAATATACTGAGCCACATCTGGATTCTGTGCCTACCCATATATGGGTAAAGATTAATCCAGGGATGGCAAACTTTGGCACTCCAGATGTTCTTGAACTTCAATTCCCAGAAGCCATGGTCAGCAGGAGTACTGACTTGAGAATTGCAGTATAAGAACACCTGGAGTACCAAGGTTCGCCATCACTGGATTAGATCTTCCTATATTGCATTCTTCATCATGGGGTTTATCCATGAGTGAATGAGTGAGTGGAAAACTACTGTTTCAAAGTAGTTGAAAGTAGTCATTCTACTACTCCAAGATTCTGCCTCTGAAGAATGCATTTGCATTTTTGTTGTTTCATCACAATGCTGAGTCCTGTTGTTTTTGCAAGCTGCTTAATGGTAATTTGGAAGCTTTGAGTAATCTAACTGCTGAGGCAACATAGTATAACATCCTGATTTTAGGGTATAAATGTTATACGCTTGAATTGGATAAGAGAAGGCATAATATATAATCCAACTGGGGAGGATTGCAGTGGGAATCATTGTGTGTAGGTATTATAAGAAGTGGCTAATGCATCCACAAAATCTTGTGATTCTGGAACATGGCAGCACATTGCTCTACAGCAACCCAAACAGAAAATAATTAGATTTGCAGTGAACTAAATGTTCAGACAAATTGCTTTTCTTTGTTTGTAGTAAAGCACAACTAATTCTTGGAGAGAAGTACAACCCCTTCTTGGATTCAAACCCTAATGTGGTAAGGGGTTTGAATGTGTCAGTTAAGCTCAGAGCAATGCCATCAGGAGGCCAGATGCCGTTATGAGCCTGAATGTCTAGCAGAGTCACCCACGACAGAATGGTTATAGCTGTGTCTCCAAATAAAGGTGCATCCACCCTTTTTTAACATAATGGCTGAATCAGAGAAGAGAACGGATAGTTCCAGTGGTGATGGGAGCAGCAGCTATTGGGCATCAGTGGTAGTTGAAAGTGACACTGGCAGAGGAGACAATAGCAGTGACACTTAGCTAACTTTTGTTAGTCCTGCACAGAAGGTGTTAGTGTTTAAGTACTGTTGAACTTTTTTTATCTTATAAACCTTGTGGTGAGATAGTCTAAAATGAAACAAGAGATAGGGTTGGAAGATGATACTCTCAGGTTGGAAGGCATTCAGTGAGCTACTGGGGAAAGCAAAGAACAAGTATGTATAGTATTATCGCTAATGATGCAACTAGATCAGGTGTCCGCAAACTTGGCTCTCCAGGTGTTCTTGGACTTCAATTACCAGAAGCCCAAATCAGTACACCTGCTGATCAGGGCTTCTAGGAATTGAAGTCCAAGAACATATGGAGAGCCAAGTTTGCTGCTGCCTGAACTAGACTAAAGCCAAAAGGATGTCTACTGGCTGACATACACAGAAGTGAAAGGAAAATCCAGTGCTGCACAGACACATGTAATTGGAGCATAGAACATGAGTACAGTACGATTCAGAACCACCATTCAAGTCTATGCTCCAATTATTATTAGAGATATTATTAGGCAAGAATGCAAAAAGACAATTCCTGTAGTAAAAATAAAATAAAAACATAGATGGATAATAGAAGGATAGTTGAGAAGCAACAGTGAAAGAAATACTGTAAGGTCAGAGCTGGCCATGCAGTTTTTCAGCAACTGTCAACATTTACAATAATCAGTGCATAGAAATACAGTAGAAGAGAACAATATAAAGGGATAAACAACAGATCTCAGCCAGAAAGTTCAACAAATTAAAGGAAAATGTAAGCCTTCACTAGGAATGTTCAATAACCAACAAAGAAATATATTATTTGAGGAGGAGAAAATAAAGAGAAAATGAAACAGTATATTGAAGACCTATACAGAAAAGAGCAAAGGAATCTCCTATGACAAAAATCTTGCAGTTCTAAAAAGTGAAGTTGCTCTGATAGCACTAGGAAGAAATGAGTCACCAGGGGTACATGGGATCCTGACAGAACTATTTCAGTGTTTAATGTATGTTCCAGTCCCCATGAAAGGAGATGCCAAGGAATGTAGTAACTGTAGAAGCTTTGCTCTAATTTTCCATGCAAGCAAAATGATGCTTGAGGTGCAACAAAGGCTTTTTCCCTTATGTGGAGAGAGAGAAACAACTCATGTTCAAGCGAGATTCCAAAAAGGAAGAGCCACTCAAGATCATATTGCAAATATCCTCTGGTTACTAAACCACATCAAACAATTTTAGAAGAAGACCAGTTAATGTGTTATAGACTATATCAGAGCCTCTGCCTGTATGGCTCATGAGAAATTATGTGTTGTTCTGAAATAAATGGTCTATTTTAGTATTTGATTGTTCTGATATGTAACCTGCATTGTGGACAAGAAGCTGCTGTTATGGAGAAACAGAATGGTTTTCCATAAGCAGAGGCATCTGATAAGAGTGCATTTCATCCCCATACCCATTCAATCTGTATCCAAAACATATCATACGGAAAGCTGGACTAGATTTATACAAAGCAGGAGTGAAAATTGATGGAAGAAACACCAATAGTTTAAGATATGTAGACGATCCCATCACATTAGCAGTAATGAGTTGAACTGACTTTTAGTCAAAGTGAAAGAAGAAAGCACCAAAGCAGGACTGAACCTGAACATTAAGATAACAAAAATCATGATTACAGAAAACTATACAGCCTTAAAGTTGACGATGAAGAAACTGAAATAGTAAAAGATTTTATAGTAATCAATGCAATTGTAGACTGCCACCAAGAAATCAGAAGATGTGAAAAGACAACAATGGATTAGAAAAGTTAATCAAGGATAAGGATGTGTTACCAGAGTCCAAAACCAAGATAATCCACACATTTGTATTCCCAATTGTTCTGTATGGATGCAAAACCTGGCATGTAATCAAAGTTGACTGGAGAAATTGATTTGTTTGAAGCATATTGCTTGAGGAAAGCTTTGCAGACATCTTGGACTGCCAGAAAGATGAACAAGTGGGTCCTTGAGCAAATCAAACCTGAACTATCTCTGGAGGCAAAGGTGATGAAATTGAAGCTGTCATGTTTTGGGCACATCACAAGACAGCAAGATTCTGTGGAAAAGTCATTAAAGCTTGGGAAAAGTTGAAGGCAGCACAGAAAGAGGAAGACCTCTTGAGTTTGCAGCAGCTTGAGTTTACCTCAGCTCAGCAGGACCGTTCAGGACACAGCATTTTGGCAACTTGATGGCATAGCAACAAACAATGAATTATACCAGGACTTTCAGCTGTACAATTCTTGTAATCAAAGAGTGTTCCCCCCCCCCAGATGAAATGTTTGTTCACAGCATGCATTTTCAGCTGTCTGCTTTATAATTCTAATATATTTTAGTCTACAAGCTAATTAAATGAGTTCAAGAGGGGCAATCTAAAGTCCTTGAACACTCTAATTTAAATACTCTTCAACTTAAAGTGTATTTTTCCTCTCTACTTTTTTTTATAACCAAGAGTTACGTAGGCTCCGTATCTAGAATTTTTATAAACATAATTTTGACTTCTATATTCTTTAGAAACTCTTTGTCAGATGCATTTTTGTACAGTTGAATAAGAGATGCTTTTGGACTACTTGTAAACTTTTGTGTTTGGATGTTTTAGTTTCTTTTACAATGCTTTCAGCAAAAAGAAAGAATGGACTGGTGCTGGAAAATGCCACCAAGCATCTGGAGTACATTTCTTAGTACCATTTCTGCTTTTCTGAAACGGACTGTCAGCTTCAATTTTGAAGCAGTGTTGAGATTGTTATGTGAACTGACAGCAACCCAACATACTGTTTTCATTTTCTCCTGCCTCCACCCCTCTCATTTTCTCTTCTGTAACCATCCAACCTAGCAAACCATGCTGAAAAAAACAAGGGCAAGCTGATGAGGCTGTGGTTTTAAAAAGTCAGATATTTGAGTATTTACTGAATGTAACTACAGTTGTGTAGGAATATTTATTTCTAAGATTGCATGTAGTCTCAGATTTGGACAAGAGTAGAATATGTTTCTCCAGATCTCATGGTTGTGATGGCATGTGTGCTTCATATTCTTTAAAATAATAGGAATTTAGCTTTTGTTTGTGCTACGCCCATGCACATTATCTTTATCCATTCTTTCTTCATAGGCTGGCTAGGGCAAAAAAGTAAAGATAAAGTACCAGGATTTGGCAGATTGCTTTTTGCAAGACCTTCACAGTGCTAGGAGAAGTCAGAAGGAACAATTTCCAAAATGACAGATGGCAGCATAGAACATTTTGCCCACAAGCAACACAGCTAGATTGCAGTACCACCACTATCTTAAATTTTAATGAGGATGCCAGAGTTAACAATCATCACCAGCCTATAGACATCACTAGCCTAAAGGATGACAGTATTTCTGCTCATTATAGCTCTAAGACTGTGATGGTGAACCTTGGCACTTCAGCTGTTCTTGGACTTCAGTTCCCAGAAGCCTAAGTCTCTGTGAATCCACAGAAATGGGTTTACCTCAGTAAACCTATTTGTGTGGATTCACAGAGACTTGGGCTTCTGGGAACTGAAATCCAAGAACAGCTGAAGTGCCAAGGTTTGCCATTGCAGTTCTAGGAGAATGATGCTTACCCGTTCTTTCAGCTATTTGTTCTAGTAGTAAAGCATCTTCTATAAACAAGATGCTGTGAAAAATACCAGTAGTAGAGAAAATCAGACCACCATGTTAAGTCATAGAATAACAATACCACCAGAAGTGGCTTAATCAATGTAGAAAACTGATATTTATTTCTGCTACTTTTCTTAGGCATGTCAATTTGTGCACTGTATGCATGTTGATTATTATTTCAGATGATTTATCATCTCTGATGGTATTAAGTAAATCAATTGTTTTGAAAGTTAACTTTACTGCAACAAAATATCAGGGGCTCTTAGAATAATATATTTAACTTGACATGAACCAGAGTCTTATTTCCAAGAGTTAGCAAAAACATATGCCATAATAAATTGCTGCTATTAATTATTATTATTATTATTATTATTATTATTATTATTATTATTATTATTATTATTATTATTATTATTATTATTGTTGTTGTTGTTGTTGTTGTTGTTGTTGTTGTTGTTGTTGTTGTTGTTGTTGTTGTTGTTGTGCCCACTCAACAAACGTGACTCCGGGCGGCCCACAACAGTACACAATACACAATAAAATCCCAATAAAAAGACTCGCAATAAAATACTGATTATCCAAGTACAAAAGTTCAAAAACAGCCACAGACAGTTCAGGGGCTAGACTGGCCAGGGGGACAATGTCTGGCCCCCACCCCAACGGCCAAGTCCTGCCACCAGAATAGCCCAACTCTGGCCATGGGCGTGGCCCAGGGTTGCAGCAGCATTCCTGCCGCCTGTAGCTGCGGCTCTTCAACCCCAGCCATGGGCATGGCCCAGGTCATGACAGCGTTCCTGCTGGCCGAAGCGATGGCTCTTCAACCCCAGCCATGGGCGTGACCCGGGGTCATGGCAGCGTTCCTGCCGCCCAGAGCAGCGGCTCTTCAACCACAGCCATGGACATTTACATTTATTTGTTAAATGTATCTGTAGCTTTCAAAAGTACAGTAACTCGGCTATCCTAACTCAAAATATTTTAGGAATTTATGCCCTTACCACATTCTTTGAATACCATAAATTGTACTTTATAGAAATAACATTCAAGTTCAGAATGCCTGTTTCAGAGGTATTGCTGTTTCTTATATTTTTTTAGTAAGAGAAGTGCAGAGGTCTATAATTTTTTAAAAAGTGTTTTTAGTATCACTTGGGGAAGCAATTTTGAGTTCACAGTTACAAAACAAGAATTAATTCAATACTGCCTGATACAGAATTTGAGCAACTTAATCTGCATTAGCTGTTTCAGTGGCTTGGCTAGCTCCTTCCATTTGACGCAGAAACTGCATTGAAACATATGTGCGCAGGTTTGGGCATGTAGAGTCAGTAGTGATACCAATGGCAGGTTTGCTAAGAGATTCTTAACAGAATAGAAAGCTTTCCTTTGGCTTTTTTAGAAAAGGAAAAGGCCCTGCAGCACTTGTTACCATGACAACAGGGAAATTGCCTGCAATATATCAGCTCATCGGCCCAAAGAACAATCTGATTGATAGTTACACAAGAGTAAGAAACAGCAGTGAGGAGACAGTTCTGTTACATTGTCTCTGGCTAAGAACAAATTACCGTCTTTTACCTTCTGTTTCCCTCTGGTTTTGTTTCAGGATTCTGATGAGAGGACTCTATCTGTTCCGGATATCGGCTATCATCATGGCGATATTCGTCTTGTTCTTAACTCCTTGGAATAGTTCTTCCAAGGAGATTCCACACCAGTCTCTCAGGTTCTTTAGCCACAAAGCCCATCTACATCCAAGGCCTCTCTTCCCAGGGAACTTTGCAGCTAGTATATTAATTTCTGTGACTTGATTTACTTGCACATTGAGAGTTAATGGGTATCACACTTGTTCATTCATTCTGGTTGTTTTGTTTTGTTTTACAAAAATGGGTAATTTTAAAGTGAACTGTCACCACAGAAGAGTTTGTACAATAGTTTTTAATACTACGTTCCTTATTTGAACAATTTCAAGTATAAAGAGAATGCTAAAGAGTGCTCAAAAATATGGAACATTTGTTAATTTTCAGTTTCAGAACCATGGAACCAAGGTAGAAAAAGGAGGGAAAACAATACAGTAATACCTCGGATAATGTTTACCTCAGATAACGCTAAAATCGCATGACGTTAAGTAATCTGGGAAGGAGAATTGGATCGAATAACGTTAAGGTCCTATGGGATGGATCCGATAACAACCGCTAAAGCCTGTGCGGTTACAATGTATCTCTATGGAGCTTTAACGTTATGCAATCCATCCCATAGGATTTTAACATGCATCGGATAACACTAAAAACCAGATAACACCAAGACTGTGGAACCAAGACTTAGCGTTATCCGAGGTATTACTGTACATGTAAAACTGGACAGTAAATAAATCAAAACAAAAAAGGGAGATACAAAAATGTTGTGGCACGTTAAAGTCTAACTGCTATATTTGAATGTTAGCTTTCATGGATCAAGTCCACTTCTTTAGACATGATTCTGTCTATATGTTCATCAGATTTTGTTATAAGAGTAAGAAAATCCAGTTCTTCAGATGTGACTTGATCCACGAAAGCTAACATCAAACAATTGCAGCTTTTAAGATGCCACAATGTTTTCATACTTTTTACTTAGTTTTATTTACTGTCTGATATGCTTGCATAGAATAATAGAGTTACCACTTCAAAACTAATACATATAAAACTAACTAACAGCTAGGTCCTAATAGTTTTTTCATCCAAAATTTCACTAGTCAGAAGTATCAATCAATCTTTATTACTGTCCAAGACCAACAAAGTACAGTAATACTTTGGTTAGCATTTGCATCACATAACGCTAAAATCTGATAACGTCAGGGAATTTGAGGCAAACATTTGCATCACACGTTGTGCGATGCAAATGTTTGCCTCAAATTCCCTGACGTTGATCTCTGCCCCGAAGCCTGCAGGGCTGAAGGCCAGCCCTGCAGGCTTTGGGGCAGAGATCTCTGCTCAGATCAGCAGTTTGTTGGGGGGGGGGGGAGAGGCCACGCACGCACGCCTGTTCTCCCCTCAACCAAACCAGCAATCTGATCACATGCTGGGACTGCCAGGGTGTTGGAGGAAAAACCATGCACACATGCAATCTCCCCACCACCACACCCCGACAGTCCCAGCGTGTGATCACTGGGACTGCCGGGGTGTGGGGGAGAAACCATGCACGTGAATGATCTCCCCCTCAACACCCCAGCTGTCCTAGGCAATAGCTGGGGCTGCCAGGGTGTTGAGGGAGAAACTGTGCACATACGCGATCTCTCCTCCAACACCCTGGCAATCCCAGTGCTCCATTGCTGGGACTGCCGGGGTGTTGGGGGAGAAACCATGCACACGTACAATCTCTCCCCCAACACCCCAGCTGTCCCAGGTGATTGCCTGGGACAGCCAGGGTGTTGGGGTAGAGATCACACACATTCATGGTTTCTCCCCCAACACCAGTGCTGCTCTAGCCTAGCCTCTTGCTCCCCCTGCAAGGAAGGAGAATGACTTCCTCCCTCCATCTTGGACACATGGAGCAGGGACAAAGGCACAAATGTACGATAAGTAAAATCCTTTGTTTTTCTACACCAGTTTGTAAGGGATTGCATTTTAGAGCTTCTTTCTTCATTTGCAGTTTTCCACAGGAATTAATTGAAAACAAACCAGAATAGTAGAACTTGATTTTTAATATATTCTAATGGTAATGCCCTCTTGTGGCTAGTTGTGTAATTGCACCTCTGATTATTTTGTGGCGGAAGTCCCGAAACTTACTTTTTAAGTGCCGAATAACTTTTAAAAAAACTATATTTTTAGACCTAGTGGTTGTTGACCCATGTATAGACTGAGTCCCCTTTTTGGACCTCATTTTAGGGGTTAAAAAACTCGGTTTATTTTCAAGTATATACAGTACGTTATTTTGTTCATTAAGACTGTAATCTTATGCACACATTCCTGGAAGAACAAAAGAATTTAATTCTGCCTGTATATTCAACAGGCCCTATCAGTCCCTGGAAAATAGATGGGGAAGAACTAGATGTAGTGACAGACTTTACATTCTTAGGATCCAAGATCACTGCAGATGGAGATTGCAACCATGAAATAAAAATGTGACTGATTCTTGGGAGGCAAGCGATGAGAAACCTGGGGAACATAGTCAAAAGTAGAGACATCACCTTGCAAACAAAAATTCGCATAGTCAAGGCAATAGTATTCCCGGTGGTAATGTATGGTTGTGAGAGCTGGACCATTAGGAAAGTTGAGTGCAGAAGAATAGATGCCTTTGAAATGTGGTATTGGAGGAGAGTTTTGAGAATCCCCTGGATAGCGAGGAGTACAAATAGGTCAATCTTAGAAAAAATCAACCCTGACTGCTCCTTAGAAGGTCAAATAGTAAAGATGAAGCTAAAGTACTTTGGACATCAAATGAGAAGAGGATTCACTTGAGAAAGCCTTGATGTTGGGAAAGGTGGAGGGCAAAAGAAGGGGGCAGCCAAAAATGAGATGGCTAGATGGTATTGTAGATGCAATGGGAACAGAGTTGGCCTGGTTGAGGAGGATGGTGGAGATCAGAGGTGCCTGGAGGACGGTGGTCCATGGGGGCGGTAAGGATTGGAATCGACTGTGTGACTGAACAACAACAAAAATATTCATCAGATTCTGTTGTAACTAAGAAATTTTCTTTTAAGAGAATTACTCTTGATAAAATTAAGCTCTTCAAGATCTTTGTTGGGATCCAGCCCCGTTGGTGCGAAGGAAAAAGAGGGGGGGGGGGGAGAGAGAAAAGAATAGACTGCAGTCTGATATCTGATGCAAAAGGAAAGGGTCTGCCGACCTGCACCTAGCTCAGCATGTATTTTATTGTGTTTAGGGATTCAAAAAATGGTGGGGGCTGAGAGTATCCAATCACAAGTAAGCATGTTTGGTTACAACCCTTTTTGGGGAGGAGTTACAGGTAAAAGGCGGGGTTACAGGTAGCAGGAAACAGTTCGCAGATAACAGGAAATAACCTTATAAAGGCAGGTAAGGGGTCAGAGGTTGTGCAGGTTGGGTCAAGGGTTACAGGCACAGCGGCCAACCGTCCCGCATTCTGCGGTGGCAATCTCATTTAGGGAGGGGGAATTTCAACTTACCCTTGTTTCGAAAATGGTACCAGACCTCCCCCGTTGCGTCACGGAAGCACCGGTTTCCACTCCGACCGGCAGGCAGTTAAAGAGAAACGAGCCGAAAAGGCTCTAATAAACTGCGCCTGCGCAGAAACCCAGTTTGGCGCCAGATTGGCGCCAGATTATGGAGATATAAAAGATGGGCAGCATAAAATAATCTATCTGGTATATATTGGAATCGTTCATTTGTCAATGGTCCATACATACTTATACAAGGGTGGTTTGGGAAGTGAAGGAACACACAGGTAGTTTCACCCCCTTGGAGACCTTCTGTGGCATACCTCTAGCAGATGATATGACTTGAAAAGCCTTTTAGCTAATGGCCATTGTGGTTGTCACCTATATGTGCAGTTGTGCATGTGGTCTTAGCTGGAATAAGACCTCACATGTCAAGACACTCTGGCCACTACACATGGGGTTATGTCAGGCAACATTATCAAATAACAACAGTTAGAAGATGTACTACAGTCAAAGTACAGCAAACTGAAAGTCTGATAAATAAAAGTCTTTTGTCTCACAGATATGGGAAATGGTTCTTTTCCTACCCTTGCCAGTTTCAGAGTGTGAAAGAGGAACTGCATAATGAAAATGAAATAATATATAAATGAAATGTAATATGTGGGAGGAAATTAAAATGTGGCTGGGATTTTATGGCATCAAAGTGGATTGTCCTCATAGTGGATTGACTTTCTGTTGCTTGTACGAAAAGATAGCTAGTATTTCACCCTGGAAGTTGGCAGTTCCAAACAAGGAATCTCTGTGTATGTAGCAAAGCATGTCACTGCACTGGCAAAGCAGTTTACTGTTCTGGTGCTCAACAGGACCTTGACCTGTTTTCTACTGAAACTTGATGGTTTCCCCCATTTTTGTCTAATTGGGGATCCTGTATTTTTATTTGAGTCTAAATACAACCCCCGGTGAATTTTGGCAAGTGTCTGCCCTGAGTGGAATATTTGTCCTGTTCGATTAACATCATAAGTACATTTATTCTCAGCTTATAGACTTTGACTACCTTTCGGGTCTAATCACACAGCAGAATGTAGATATGTGGTTGATGTGTATGATTTGCATTGATGACATTGTAATGTTATTCCTTAGGCCAACTCAGAGTCCTTGTTGGATCCCCAGCAAGCTCAAGCTTTTGACCAGCTTTGTCGTCTGTACCGGGGAACCTCCAGGGTAATATGAATTTGTTATAAATGGGAAACAGCTTTGGTGTGTGTTTTAACATGATGTCTGAAATATCACAAGGATGAAAGTGGACCCTGTGACTGGCTCGAATGGGAGGGTTGGGGGAAGGAACTTTCCTTTGGAAGAAGAGTCAGTTTACATCTTCTAGAATTACACATGTTCTGATTCATTAAAATGCTTGCCTCCATTTTCAAGACTATGCCAGGTGGTCCCCACCAACTATCCATATAATATTATGAAAGGTGGGCTCCTATAATGTAACATTTGTTCCTTATAGTTACATATTTTTTTCTAAATGTGGCTTCTGGAAAGGGTTTTTTCCTCTCCTTCCATAACACAACAGCAACATTTACTGCAATTTGGCCAATAGATGAGGTTATGACATGGGCACATTACTTTTGGTTTGTAACTTTTGCATTTCTTGAAGTTTTAACTACATTTGTTGATAAGGTCTCAGTGCTCATACAGTGCATATTGCCTAATCTTCCTGTATGGTTTGCCATTACCATAATCCTTCAAGTGGTGTTTTTCTTTTATTTTGTAGTTGGCTCTTCTGACCGAACTCTCTCGAGAACATGGTGGTGAGAAACATGGGCTTTTCCATGTCACCCAGAGTGATTTTGCTCTGAATAGTGTCTTTCAAAATGAGACTTTCCAGCTTCACCTCACTCCTCCTCCACCTCTTCCAGAAGACTAATCATTGCTTACTAGGACACTACAACAGCCTTCTATAAACTTTGACAATGCACCTCCTGAAGTAAACAGAAGATTGCCACAGTGCACAATTTTGACAAGGAAATTCTTTTCTTTTTTTATTTGTTCAGCAAAGCAGAAGGAATTTTTTTGAAAAAAACCTCTATGGACCTTCTGCCCAGTTACCTTTGCTGAAAGCTATAAACACTGTCCAAATGTATGTTTTTTCCTTGCTGGAGCTGACCAGGACAATACTCGAGGCAGCTGTACTGTCCTTTCACTAAGGCCCATGGATAAGAGTGTCTGCAGTCAGAGCCTATTTAAATAATTGGAACCTGTTCCCTTAGACAAGAGAACCAGGAGAATAAAAGAAATGTCCCTTCCCTGATGTTGACATTTCTAAGGTTTTCTTGAGCTCGGTTTTTTTAATTAAGAAAAAATAATGGGACTCTGTAATCAGCAGGAAAGCAGGACATGCAACTGTGACCCAAATGAAATGGAACTGCCAAGAACATGTGATTTGCCAAAATGCTTGTGAAACTGCTTTCATCTTCTTTTGATTTGAGCCATCTTAATAAATATATGTTAGCTTTCACTAGTAGTGGGCTCAGGAAAGTTTACTGTGGCAGATAACTATTTTTTTCCCCAAAGTCATAAATGGTATAAATTAAATGCTGCTAACAAAGCACATTGCAATATGTTTGGCTAACTTGACAGTGGCAAATGCTTGGTGCCAGGTTGTGTGTGTGTTCTTTGGTCTTCACTAGCTGCGTGCCAGCATTTCCACAGTGATCTTACTGTTCCTACTGTACCAAAAGAAAACAGCACATTCATCATTTATGATGGCTCTTGCTGCTGCATCGCTGAGCTGCTTAGAAAGGACATCCTCTTTGATTGCATCCTGCCCCCACCACCCATTTATCTAGAATGAACTCAGTATTAAATTAAATGAAAGGATTCAGATGGTTGTCAATGCTTGCTTTTTTCTCTCTCTTCCTCTTCTTAGTAGAAAATTTATGGCTTGCTACAGAAATGGATGTTAATGAGGATAAAGGCAAATAAAAGTGAAAAAATGATCCTTCTGCTCCTGTGCAGTAAAACACAAGCTGCACATCAACATCCTACTTAATGACTTTATATTTCCAAGATCTGGGAGTTGGCAATCTTCCCTTACCTGTTCAAGGGATTTCTTGTTTTCATGACATCTGTCGTTATACATAGCAATTGTAGGTTAATGAAGGCCAATTGGTCTACTGTAGAGTGTCATGTCAGAAGCTGATGAAAATGTATGGTGCATTTTGTCATATTTTCTCATTTAGTATTGTACACCCAATGTTTCTTGTAAAAAAAGCAATTACCTCATTAAAGAGAGAAACATTTTCAAAAGTGGCCTCAATAGAAGACTTGTGTCATCTTTCTTTCTCTACTCTATACAATCATAGTCTTTCAGAGTTGCAGAAAACATTTGCAAAACACTCAACAGCCCAATAGATCAGTTACACCGAGGAGAAAGGGATGAGAGAAAGAAAGCAACTTTGAAACAAGTGTGGATTTTGATCCCAGCATCACGAGGTCTTAGGCTTTTCTTTGACTGCTGTGGCTCACATAATGTATTACTGTATTGTTATTTTACTTGTTGCATTTATACCCCACTCATCTGGGATATTCTCCCACTCTGGGCATCTAACAACACATTTTAAAAATCTATGCAATAAGAAATTAAACAACAACTGAATAACAAAACAAAAATAATACCCACCCACCTCCAATTTAAATAACCAAACAAAGAACACATCTAATGTAATACATTAGTAGGTTTTTAAAAATGCAGATTTTTTGTGTGTTCTCAGTATTTGTTAAATAGGCAGCTAAGTATTTTTAATCTCCTTTTATATGTTTTAGTGTTTTTTCACTGTTTGATTCTTACAGATTATGTGAACAGCTTGATGTATGAATACAGGTGTACCTCGCTTAAAGAGCATAATGCGTTCCACAGGATTGCTCTTTAAGCGAGTTTGCTCTTTAAGCGAAACACCATTGTAAGTGACCAATTGGGGGAGGGATTGTGAACTCCGATTTATTTGTTAAGTGAGTTTTTGGTTGGTTTTATTTGTTAAGCGAAGCGAACATTCAGATAAAATTCTGCTCTTTAAGCGAGACGCTCTTTATGCGAGGTTTGACTGTACATATTTGGATCTACTTATTTGACTATTAAATAGTTGCATTAAGGAAGACATCCGTTCAGTGTAGTCACAGTGATACTGAAACAATTAAAGCACTGCTGAGGAGCACTTTTATCAAGTGTATGAAGTTAACATGCATCATGAGCCCCATGTCCATCCAGCATTGCTTTAATCATGGGGACTAGAGGTGAAGGATGTTTTATCCATGTGAGTCAGACTACCAAAAACCAGCGTTTTGGCTCATGTGAAGAGGCTACAAAGAAAGAGCAACCTCCTCTTTTTCAGGTTGTTGCATTTCCACGATAAAAGCAATGATGGACATGGGTAAGGCTGTCCACTCATGCTTCACACAATTTATGGATACTTTATATACTTAAGTCAAATATGCATTGAAGGATTTCATGCATGTTATTTGTAGATAACTCATGAAATAACATCAATGCATTCATATAAAACAGGTATTCTCAACCTCCAGCCTGCAAGCTGGATTCGGCCCACAGCACCATTTCATGTGGGGCCCCACTGCCTGCACTACACCAGGAAGTGCCATCTGGTGGAGGAAGGACAAAATGGCTGTCTGGGCCCCAAAGCTGTATGAGGGAGCATGACCCAGCCCCCAGCTTATGAAGTTTGAGAACTCCTGATATAAAACATTACTTGTTGTGGGGGTATTATGGACTGGGGTCTTAGATACTAATTTATTGGTCTAATCATCTTTACTGAACTATCATATACTTAAGTAGATGTTTAATATTTTCCTTGGTTGCATCTTCTGTGAAGTATATATTTCTGCTATATTTCTTTTCGTGTGAATATCACACTCCTTTTGTATCTATATTACAGTTCTAATCACGTGGACTTCTGCTACTCACATTATGGTATGCTCAAGCAAAAATTCTTACATTTATGTGACCACTGATACTAGATAAGATACTAGTTTAGAAACTTGGATTTAATTCTAGTTTCTTCTGAAACCAGGAAAAGTTTTATCTTTAAATAGAATTTTGAATGTTAATTACTTTAGCTCAGGATACATGTGTCTATTAAGGATGCACTTTTTATATTTTAGCAAAAAAAAAAACGTAAAGAGGTCCTTACTCATATTCTTTCATCAATTACTCAAAGAGAGACTCTGAAACATGATTTGTTGCTGAAACACAGGTATAACATTTTGTTTTTTCATGTTTACCATTCATTCATCTTTTGCCTTTCAAAATCACCTGGGATTTTTTTTCCATCCAAAAGCATCACAAGGACTGCTCTGTGAAAAGGGGACTTGGACTGCTTGGAGTCCAGAAAGAAGTGATTTTTTTTTTACATCAGTTGTTTTTTGTGGATCCTTCATCTCTTGTTTTCTTCCTCTTTCGATTGTACTACCTGTCTCTATGTTCCTATCTTGGATCCTTTCCTTTTGATGCCCTTTCCTTTCATTTTTTGGATCCCCAACCCCTTTTCTGGATTGCTTTTGCTGCTACTATCAGGCAATCTGCCTCTCCCAGTGTGCCCCACCCAATTCCTTCAGGGATTTGGTTCCCCATCACCCCCCCCCCCAAAAAAAAAAATTATTTTTGCTGCCTAGGCCTGACCACTGGAATCAAAGAAGAGAACAAGACGTAAGCAGTGGGAGAAGCAAAATCTCCCTATATTTTAGTAGTTTTGATTGGAAGGAGCTTTTATTTTATCGTATTTGCTGGCATATAAGACCCTCTTCCTCTACCCTTAAAATACACTGGAAAATGAAGTGTGCCTTGTACTGTATATAGTGGCCTATAGTGGCTATTTTGATAATAACGGAATGTGTCTTATACTCTATGTGTCTTATAAGCCAGCAAATACAGTAATTTGGCCACAATTTGCTTGCTTGCATGGGGGGGGGGGTGTTTGAGGGTTTGAGCTGATTTTTTTTAGCTTTGCTATTTCCCTCTGTATGTGTACATAGACAGGGGCTATTGGTAGTCCACATTTCATGACACCTAAACAGCACAGTCTGGTAGGTGTAAGATGGTACAAGTCATAGTCTCAAAGGCACAGTGTGGGGTAATACATGGATGGAACATTATCTTTTTCAGTAGAGGGTTTGGAAAAGAATTGTTTAGTGCACCTTTGCTAATTCTGCTTCATTCTTTCCAGATTAAAATGTAATTTAAAAAAAACCAAGCCTGTAGGAATATTGCTCTATATAGCAAAAGAGCAAAGAACCAGACATAAACCAAATGGAAGCAGGGATTAGACAACTATTTTGTATATTACGAAAAGCAGCACATATGGATTTAAATAGTTTTTGAAATAGGATGCTATATATTCCTTGCAACACACTTTCTTGCACACTCGCACACACATCAAGGCATCCATGATAAAGAGTCTTTCGTACTCATGTTAGGGGCTACAGTGGCTCAGTGGTTAAGAAGCTCACCTTGTTAACTGGAAGGCTGGCAAGCCAGCAGTTCGAGATCTGGGTACTGCATTGCGGATTGAGCACCCATCTCTGTCCCAGCTCTTGGAGAAATGAAAGGAGCCTCATTTGGGCATTCCCTGAGTGGAGTTTCTTCTGCAAAAACCCTTTCAACCCAGAATTATTTCTGAGGTTTTTTTATATTATTATTATTATTATTATTATTATTATTATTATTATTATTATTATTATTATTATTAGTAGTAGTAGTAGTAGTAGTAGTAGTAGTAGTAGTAGTAGTAGTAGTAGTAGTAGTAGTAGTAGTATACTCATGTTAGACAAAAATACTTCACTCTCCAAAGCCCTTGGTGACAGACCTTTACTTGCTTACAGACAACCCCTAATCAAAAGCTACTATTAACACACAACAGATCATGCAACAGTGAAACAGAGGTGCGAACTAAACACTGTTGCAAACACAGATGTCAGATATTCCCCCACATTCCCTCTGGTAACAGTTTTACTGGACCCAACAATGCCACACAACATTAAGGGCTGTTTCACTTGTTCTTCTGCCAATGTGATTTATGCCATCTTTTGCCAAAAATGCCCTTCTGCACTCTACATAGGACAAACATGAAAAACTACGGAATAGTCCTTAGGAATGGTAATACACAGAAACCAGTTTCAAACCATTTCAGCCTACCTGAACATTCTACCGAAGACAGGAAAGGTACTATTCTGGAACAAAAACATTACAAGACAAGGATCCAAAGAGAGACAGCAGAGATAAAGTACATCCATATGCTGGACACTCATCTCAAATGTTTGAATATTAGTCAAGGGTTTCTGGGACATAAAATCTGACACACCACAACTAACAGGTTGTTATATGATACCACCTTCACAGAACTTACTTCAGTAGAATTCTCATCCATAGCATAGGCTATCTCACGGATCAAAAGATGAACTCACATGATTGTCAATAGATGCTGAAGGTTAAACTGATTAGCAAATGTTTAATGCCAGGTGTTTGTCTTGCATCCATCTACTAACCATTTGCAATTCAACAGGTAGAAACTTCACAACTATCGTATGCCAACCCGAATATAAGCCGAGGTACCTAATTTTTACCTGAAACCCAGGAAAATAGATTGACCTGAGTATAAGCTGAGGGTGGGAAAGGCAGCAGCTGCAGTGAGTTTCAGTAATCAAAATACAGTAAAACCTCATATAACACTAAAACCTGGTTCCACAAGTCTTGGTGTTATATGATTTTTAGTGTTATCTGATGCATGTTAAAATCCTATGGAATCCATAGAGATACATTGTAACCACACAGGCTTTAGCGGTTGTTATCTGAAGCATCCCATAGGATCTTAATGTTATCTGATGCAATTCTTCCCCCCAGATTCCTTAATGTTATGCGATTTTAGTGTTATTCGATACTAATGTTATATGAGGTATTACTGTACATGAAAATATGGTAAAATTAATTAAATTGTTGGCACATCTCAATTCGGCACGGTCTTGGGCCCCTCGTGGTCAGTGACCCAAGTATAAGCCAAGTTCCCTTTTGGGGGCTCATTTTTAGGGCTAAAAAACTAGGCTTATACTCAAGTATATACGGTAATCTAAATAACAACCAGAGACCTGCTATTACCAGTGGTAAAAAGCCATACTAATTTGTATGCTGACCAACAATTCTGTACCGCTGCCTGATGTGTAAAAATGGATGCAATGAAGTCTCTGCCTATGACTTGATCCATGAAAGCTAAAATATGGCAGTTAGTCTCTAAAGTGCCACAATGTTTTTTTGGCTTTTCGTTGTTTTATTTACACTCTGATATGCTTAAAACACAGACAAACTCAGCTACCATTTCAAAAATTTCATCTTCATGACTAAGGTGTCAATTGTTTAGGACAAACTGCTTTGAATATGCCTTTGCTGAAGAGAAAAG
This sequence comes from Furcifer pardalis, assembly GCA_030440675.1. Lineage (NCBI taxonomy): Eukaryota > Metazoa > Chordata > Lepidosauria > Squamata > Chamaeleonidae > Furcifer > Furcifer pardalis. The sequence continues at coordinate 247,706,971 of CP126890.1, forward strand.
CCAAATGTTAATGTCTGCCTTTATGGAACATGTAATAATAATTGTGTGTCATCAAATCAGTTGAGTTACAACAACCGTTTCCAAGGTTTTCTAAGTGTACAGAAAAGTGGTTTACCATTCCCTTCTTCTGGGGGCATCCTGGGACTGTGCAACTTGCCCAAGGCCATATAATCTGACTCTTCTCCCTGGAGGCACAGTGGGAAATCAAACTCATCATTTATTAGAAAGAATAAGACGGAAATTCACCTGTCTTGTTTTATTGTAGATGATATGCAAAGAGGAATGAGAAGGTTCTACTGATAAAAATAACTTCACGGAACTGATTGAAGTCTTTGCTAATTGCAAATGCTTGACAAGGAGCATTCCATATTCATTATATGGTTTAGTAAATTCAACACATCATTATACATTCCAGCAATACTCAGATTTTCAACAAAAGTTTAAAATGTGCAGCAGCATGTCTTTAATCTGAAGCCACCCTTTTGGGGGGTCGCATAATTACACATTGAGTGCCAAGACATGGAATAGACTGTGCGGGGCGGCTGCCGACATAAGAACTTTGCTCCCGCCCCAGAGCGCGGCATAAATTCCATTGGGAATAGACTAAAACTTGGCAATAAGAAGGTGTTATATTATAGTATCTCTGATGTATTTTTTAGGATGTACTGATGTTTTGTAATTTGTAATTGTTACTGGAGATTTTTTGGGATGTATTTGGATATGTTTTGTGATGCTATTCTTGCTATGTGATATTTGTAATTTGCTATGTGATATATGTAATTGTTTTTTATGCTATGGAATTGTAACTGTTTCCTCTGTGAGCCGCCCAGAGTCGCTGTTCGAATGGGGTGGCATATAAGTCGAAATATACAATATACAATACAATATACAGCCAGCAACTCAATGCAGAGTATTGGGGGGTGGTAAATAACCTGACTCCCCAAAGGGGTCAATGGCTATGGGTGGATGAGCCCCTTTAGGTGGATAATGGTCTCTTTGGTGGAAGAAATGCTGAGCCCAAGGGCAAAATGAGTGGCGGAGGAACCACTTCTGATTCTCAACGGTCATGGAGGCGGAAGAGGTCATGCCAGATGGACTGGCTGTGAAGCTGCACCTTGTTAATATCCTCAAGGCTGCAGCAGTCCTTTGCAGTCCCAATGTTAAATCCTGAATGTCACATTTCATATGTGCTGCAGGAGACGACTCTGTGATCACAGTGTGTGCATCACTTCATGGCAAGCTGGGATCCACATTAAACAAGTTCACGCCAATGGCATTTTCCTCCTCCAGGAAAAATTTATTCTCAGATACGAGCTGCAGCCGACAATGAGGACATTTGCACATATCAGTCAGCACCTTGTGGCTTTCATCTTTGGCATGCATACAATTAGGGAATATCAGCAGATATGTGTAAAGCTCCAAGTAATATCATAACTACTGTTTGAACCAATAGTGAAGGGCTTATTGAATGTGCTCTTCATAAAACATCACTAACAGGAACATGTAATATTCTATATCCTCTTTGGTCTGAGATCTAAGATTTGTCCAAGATTTCAAAATACTCTTTCAAGGTCAATGTTTGTTCAACCTTGTAACTGTAATTTGTTATTCTTTTAATATGGATGTATAGAAAGGAAAAAGAGAAAGAGATTAAGCAGAAAAGAGATTAGAACTATCACTTTAGTCTTAGGGAATACATTCTTACAGTTCTCCTCCATGGCTGAAACTACAGTACAGTACCAAGAAAAAGATCAAATCCAGTGTTGATTCCCTTGAAACACACCATACCAAGTCTCACAGCAGTTCTTTTCTGCTCCAGTTTATTTATATACACTGCAGTTTCAAGAGGTACAGGATTGCACCTTTCTCTGTTCCCTGGCAGCATGCTTCCCCCTAAATCTCCTGTGGCTTGTGACTGTGCAACTAATTCGTCCTGCTTCCTCCACCTCCCGAGACATCTGGTTCTATCCCCTTGGCACTTTTTTGTTGCTGGCAAAGCAACCCATGCTTACTCCCAGTTTGCTTCTCCGGAGCATCTGGTGTTCCTTTCCCCTCTCTCTTTCTTCTCAGCTCCCCAGAGCTGTCCATTCCATTTCTCTCCCTCCTCCTCCTGCCCACCTTGTTGCAGTCACACAACTCAATCCTGCAGGGAGCAGCTCTTCGTCCTTCATCTCTTTCCTCTGCCCTACGTGGCTCAAGTATTCCTTGTGGATGCTCACATGAAGCCTTAGCAGCTCCCTGAAAGAAAGCCAAGACATTTAATACTCCAAAACAGCCATTTCACAAAAACTAAAGTGGACATATATCTGCATCACAGGGAATGAAGGCTTTACACCATAGATGGGCACCTTTAGCAGGTCCATATATGGCCATGCTAAAGGTGCCCATCCTGGTATAAAGGCTAGGCTCCCTGTGATGAATCCCATCTTCTATGATCTGTTATTTCTTTGTGCTATAAACAAACAAATCAGCCGTGAGATCCATATACAAAACAAAATTAGAAGGGGATACCTTTTTTTTTTTTTGGATCACTAAATTAAAAAATCATTGTGAGCTTTCATAATTCAAGATCACTTCTTTAGCCATGCAAAGGTAGGGAAATTGTCAAAGAAAGTCTAAATGTTCATGGCACGGTGGTGTTTGCCATGCTCTATTTACTTATGTATTTACACTGTTAGAAATAACATTCTATATAAGATGTGTGGTGGAAATTTCAGTACATTATAGATATTTGCATCTGTGGGGAAGAGCCATAACTCTGTATTGAAGTGCATACTCTACATGCAAATTTTCTTAAGGTCAATCTGCAATTAAAAGGATCCAAAGCAAGAGATGAGGAAATGCCTTGGCATCAGCAGATACAAGTATTGGGTGGCACCAGATTGTTAAAATACCTGTTTTAAGACCATCAAAACATGTCCATCTTATATCACTAATAATTTGTTGAAGATGACTCTTGCTAAATGATTTGATACTCAAGATAAATAGCTGTTAAACTACTGCAAAAGAGCAGAAAATGGAGTAAATCATGCAGGGCATTCCTTAAGCAGAACTAAGATTACATTCTCAAGTTGGCTGAATGCTTAGAAGCACAAAGAAAGAGGTTTGGTTCTCAAATACTTGACAACAAGAAATGATGATCTCTGGTGACAAAAGATGATCAACTGACACAGACCAGTGATGACAACAAAAGCTATTAGGCTGTTGAAGAAAACACTAACATACGTATGTTCTTTAACACTAAATCTGCAAGAACAATAAAAAGCAATATGTCATAAAAGAACATACATATGTAAGTGAAGGTTTTCCAGACTAATAACAGAAAATCTAAGAAAAAATTGTAAATCCTGAATGTTTATATTAGAAGAATGGCAAACATATTCCATGGTTTTCCGCATAACTGTCATGATTAGTTGTTAATGAAACATGCTTTTGTTGTTGTTCAGACCCCATGGACCACTGTCCGCCAGGCACGCCTGTCCTCCACCATCCCCCTCAACTCGCTCAGCTCTGTGCCCATTGCTTCTACAATACCATCTAGCCATCTCATCTTGGGCCGTCCCCTTCTTCTTTTGCCCTTGACCTTTCCAAGCATCAAGGCTTTCTCAAGTGAATCCTCTCTTCTCATTTGATGTCCAAAGTACTTTAGCTTCATCTTTATTATTTGACCTTCTAAGGAGCAGTCAGGGGTGACTTCTTCTAAGATTGACCTATTTGTTCTCCTCGCTGTCCAGGGGACTCTCAAAACTCTCCTCCAACACCACATCTCAAAGGCGTCTATTCTTCTGCGCTCAGCTTTCCTAATGGTCCAGCTCTCACAACCATACATTGCCACAGGGAATACCATTGCTTTGACGATGCGAATTTTTGTTTGCAATGTGATGTCTCTACTTTTCACTATGCTCCCCAGGTTTCTCATTGCTTGCCTCCCAAGAATCAGCCGCCTTTTTATTTCATGGCTGCAATCACTATCTGCAGTGAACTTTGATCCTAGGAAAGTAAAATCTGTCACTGCTTCTACTTCTTACCCTTTCAGATATTTTAAATAAGCCATTTTATACAGTTGCAAAAAAATTTGGGAAATAAGATTGACCTAGAAAGACAGCTATAACATTTGAATTGAGGACAGGATGTTAGTGAAGTAAGGTGATAAGGGAGGTTGAATGTGATATTTGGTTCTCAAGCTGAGAGCTGCTACATCAAGTTCAACTTCACTTTTAAGTTTCATGATCCAAGTACAGCTGCCTCTGAAAGACAACATCAAATCACACAATTTCTCAGACATCAATATTTTTTTAGTGGCACAGAATCATGGAAAAAGAAATATGCCTTACTCCATGCTTGTGCAAAAGCAGTCTTCACATTTATTGTTTTGTGGAAAGTATACATGAAACAAATGGGTACTCTTGAAGGTACTTTGAGACACAGCATTATGTGCTAAATCGTCTAACCAAACCCTACCATGGCTTACGCTCAAGCAAACCAGGCAGACACTACAGGACATTGTCCATTGTGCTTAAGACTTTCAAACAAGTTTAAGAGATTAATATTGTATGCAGCTATTGCTAATTAGAAGTTTGAAAAGGTATACTATGCTGTTCCCAGCTCATATCTCAGTTCAGAATATATGTCTAATCTTAGCCCTGGTTAGATTGTGGCTGCTAGCCTGCTGAGTTGAATCACTGTCATGATTCTGCAGTGTAATGAAAGAAATTAAAGTGTTCCCTTAAGGTGCTCTGTCTTTGCCCCCAAACTTGCAATATTTATGCCATCCACTCTGCTTTTACTAGAGCCAGAGAACCTGATGATTTTCAGGTACGAGAAACCCAAATGCAAACTAATACAGTATAGCCATCTGAGCTGGATTTTAAGATCCCAGTTTAAAATAGTTAAGATTAATAGTGTTATTGTATGCATGTATTTCCTGCTAAAAGAGCCTTAAGAATGCTTAGCAATCTAGCCTGGGGGGGATGGGAAGCCTTTAATAATCCTCAAATTATAACAGGTTAATCAAAGTCCATAATGAATCAAATATTTCTCTTTAAAGATTAGCAGGATGCCCCAAATCTTCAGAAATGCTAAGAAAGGATTTACTGTCTATGATGGCCAGAACTGAGTTTCTTAGCCTCTTACCAAGAAATGCATTTTAACGTAACTCATCTGAATAAATATTTCATTTTCTTCTTCTTCTTAGGGTATTATTTTACATTTAAAATACAATATTGGTTTATATAGTAATAACACACATTATAATCTAAATGCTTTCTAAAAAGTGCCTGTATATGTATGTATAAAAATCAGTAACGTGTCAGAATAGTGTTTAAAGAGCAGCATTCAACAACACAGCATAAGATAATCTAGTATTGAGAGCTATAACTGTACATTTTTATGTAGTCATTCTCACAAACACTTACAGAAAGTGAATTAACCAAAGTGTTATAAAATAGGGCCATATTTATTCATAGCAGCCCTAGCATTACAGGAAAATGTTTCCGTTAAAAAGATGTACCATATGGAATTGCAGCAAAAAAGTCAGAAAACAGCTTGTGGTTGTAGCACATGGCCTGGAAAGTTCTTATCAAATCTACTAACACAAGACTGCAGAAGTACTCATTACTTTCTGACTAAAGTAACCCCCAACAACAAAACAATTACATATCCTTACAGCTCAAAGGAATGCCACACCTGGATTGATTAGCAGGACATCTGCTGTTTCTTGAGGACAGACTGGTCATTGTAAAGGTAAAGGTTGCCCTTGCTCGAACGCCAGTCGTCTCCGACTCTAGGCTTCAGTGTTCATCTTTTTATAGCCAAAGAGCCAGCCAGCACTGTCTGTGTTTGCAGACATTTTCATGGACATGTACCAGGCATGACTAAATGCTGAAGTGCATGGAACGCAGTATACCTTCCCACCACAGTGGTAGCTATTTACTTGCAATTTCTTGCTTTTGAACTGCTAGGTTGGCAGGAGCTGGGACAGACAAGGGAACTCACTCCGTCATGCAGTACTTGAGTTTCAAAATGCTGACCTTCCAGTCATCAAGTTCAGCGTCTTAACCACTAAGCCACCGCAGTCCCTCTGATCATCGTAAGCACATCTAAAGCTGAACTACAAGTACAGCAGTATTTAAACACCTGTCTGACCACCTGTACACTTTTCACCTGTTCTAATGAGACACAATTATTAAGGAACATTCATTCAATGGACACAGCCAAGGCAGCTAAATAGATCAGCTACCTCTTTTTCAAGTACTGTAGTCTTTCATTAAATCCAAATGTCCCCAAGGCTAAATTACAGTGGCAGATCTCTTTTCTCTAGCCACAGTCATCCCTAACTGGCACTGTAATGGTCCATTTAAAAAACAGATAATATTTGGGCTCAGATACTGAAATTGCATCTGCACCAAAATCAGAAATCTATAGAGTAGTAAAGTAGAAACAAACTACTATACTCTTTTGCCCTTTTCATTACCAAGCTGTTTTGTAATGTTAGTCACACTATGGTCAATTCATACACTGTACCTCTATTTGACATATTTTTCAGTTTCAGGATATATTAACTGACCACTTAATGCACTAGAAAAGGTTGCATGACTCTGTTTGTCACAGAAGGTGCTCATGTGCTACTGGACTAACTGGACTGTTTCCCTCCTCTAAACACACATTGTGGGCTCATGGCAGCTGTCCATTATGAGCAGAAGGCAAGGGCTTAATCTGTTTTGCAGTGAGTCAATTCAAACCCAAACATCTGGCTGACTTGAAAAAATAAACTCTAAAGTGTAGTTGGCTGACTAAGCCCCAGATGTGACAATGTGAACCCATTTCGCCTTAGCAGCTCCTTCTATATATACCAAAACCTGTACATTTAAATCCAGTTTGCCTTCAGATTTAACGTGTGACCTAATTAAGCAATTTCTGGTCAAACTGAAGACATGACCAGTGGACTCTGGCCAAATGGCAGTATAAAAACCACCCTACAGAGGATTTTGGTTCAAGCCACTTTGGCACTCACTTTTCTAGTGAAAGGGTTCCAACTGTTAAGAGAGTATTGTGCTTATGCAGAGAACCCCTGACACCCCCTGAGTGACTCAGCAGCTACCAAAGAAGGGTGGTGTGTGCAGGTTATTTGAAGACCAGAGTTTGCAATGAAAGGTATGATCTCCTATATGACACAGTAAAACTGACCAAAAGTGGCTCATCTGTGAATTCAGCTCTGTTCATCAAGCATATGGCTAATCTACTGTTGGGTTTTGCAAGAGCACAAAGGCTGAGACTTTGCTTCCCAGCAGTAATCTTAGAACTGCAGAGCTGGAAGGGACCCTATGGATTATTAAGTCCAGGCCCTGTCAAGGAGACACAGTGGGGAATCGAACTTCCAATCTCTGCCTCTGCAACCAGATCCCTAAACCACTGAGCTAGCCAGCAAATCTAAAACCATCTTTTTAAAATGCACTAGTAGGAATATCTTACAAGCTGGAAATTATCTGCCCCTTAACAAGATCAATACGTAGGGATGTCAATATGGTGACAACACCTTTTGAACTATATAACTCCAGGAAATTTATGAGAACAATTAGTACAAAGCAATCGACAGAGGGCTAAATACTGTTACTGCATTTCTCACGGGATATCAAGTCCGGGGGGGGGGGGGTTGTCTGTCAGAAAAGCCAGTATAAACACTAGAAAACCAGTATTATTTTAAGTATGCCCAGCCAGCTAGCTCTCTGCTCCGCAGTTTCACACTGTGGTTTCTATTGTCTCAATTACTTCTAGTTCGCATTGTGAGGGTGATAAGACTGGACAGTCATCTGGCTCCCAGCTACTGTCCGGACTATAATCTTCTTCTGAGCTCAGTTCTGCCCCTTCCTCTGTGTCTTCATCACATGATTCCATGTAGTGAGCCCCAACAGCATTGATCCCCGAGTCCTCAGAGCTGGAGGGGGAAGAGCAATGATCTATTTTTGGCGTATTGTTTTCTCTCAGAATTAAGGCATTGCGTGGGGGAACCTCCTGAGGCTTCATTTTATGAGGGAGAGCAGGAGGCTGCCTTTGCACATAACACATCTTCCCGTTGATGCATTTCACACGGTAATTATCAATGAAGAGGTCCGAGATTGTGCAGAAACGTGGGGAGTCTGGGGGTAACGGTGGCTGGAAGACCGGTGCAAATTTCAAAAAATGTTCCACGAGTGAGACAGATATCTGTATGGTGTTTGTGGCTCCACGAGGCCAAACGGGTATTTCAGTGCTTGGAAGCTGCTCAACTGGAGTCATAGGCTGATAAACATATTTACCTGCAGAAGATACAAGAAGATGAGTTAGAAGAGCTATATTGTACTGTATGGAAAAATTATGTACAATTATTAACAGGATGTTTACATTCACGACTGAATGTGAGTTGCTGCAGGGCAACAGCTCATATGTGGGCTACCCAGATGCAGTAGTGGGAGACATGACACTCATCTGGAGAGGCCAATATATGCTCCCTCAGGGTTTCTCCCACATTCTTATTAGACCAGTGGTGGCGAACCTATGGCATGCATGCCAGAGGGGGCACTCAGAGTCCTCTCTGTGGACATGTACGCCGATGCCCCAGCACAAAGTTTGCCCTGCCCCTTTGCCCAGTAGCCCAATGGGAGTGCTTCCTCCTTCCCTCAGCACAGTTTGCCCCGCCCCTCTGCCCAGCAGCCCAATGGGAGCGCTTCCTCCCTCCCTCCAGCACAGTGTTCCCCCCGCCCCTCTGCAACACAGATGGCAACCTCTTGAATTTTGGCATTCAAACTCTAAAAGGTTTACCATCAGTCTCTAAATGGTTTGCCATCACTATACTAGACAATTATTTTCGCTATCACTCAGCTGAAAGAAAACCATTTCGAAAACAACCAGAAGATTCTCCAACAACCTTAAAAGACATTCATTTAATTTATCGACTACAAAAACAAGTCTTTGGGGAAGATGTAGTAGGATTTTCCCTTTTACAAATATTGGACACTATTGTGATTGCAGTTGGTAATGGAGAAATTTTTTAAAAAAGAAAATGAGACGTCTCCAAAGCTGTGAACGCCACTGGCACTCTGGTGAATTAGCTAAATACTATAATAGGATTGCCTTGGCAGTAAAATGGGTTCTTATATCATTTTGAACAGGAAACTGAAACCACTGCTGAAGGAAGGCGTGTAGAAAAGAAAACAGCAGAGAATCAAAAAATTTTTTTCCAAAGAATGAAAAATCTAGGACCAGTTCAAAAGCAAAAATGAAGAGTTGGGTTGAGGTAAAAGCAGTGATGGGATGTAACAGGTTCTCACCAGTTCACCAGAACCGGTAGTAACTTTTCCCAGTGTCCCAGACAACCGGTAGCAGCTCTTGGGGGGAACCACCTTTGGGGCTTACCTTTTCACTGGTTCCCCCACTGCGCATGTGCACCAAGCACTTGGTGTGCATGCACACCTACAGTGCTTCGCACGTATGCATGGCCTCCTTGCTGTCCTCCCAAGCGGGGAGGAGGAAGAGAAGCTGCTAGCCTGAAGCTCCCTATAGCCTGCTCCCCAGGGTAAGTGACTCACCTTTGGATGTGGTGTGTCTGTGTGTATTTTAATGTGTATTTAATACCTTTACCTATATTGACGTACTATCACAGTTCCTAAAAAGGCCTGGCGGCTAGCAGGCCTGGCTTGGGGTTTTTAAGCAAAGTTGTGTGTGTGTGTGTGTGTGTGTGTGTGTGTGTGTGTGTGTGTGTGTGTGTGTGTGTGTGTGTGTGTGTGTGTGTGTGTGTGTGTGTGTGTGTGTGTGTGTGTGTGTGTGCGCGCGCGCGCGCACGCGTGCGTGCGTGCGTGCACATGCACACTTATTTTTATTTTATTTATTTTATTATTTTTATTTTTTATTTGGCCCCGCCCACATCATGATGTCATGACAATGGCTCCGCCTATGATGTCATGACATCATGATGTTAACTCCGCCTGCACTGTGATGACTTCACGGTGGGGTAGTAAACATTTTGACATCCCACCACTGGGTAAAAGACTTCCAAAATGCACTTTAAATGCAGTTCATAAGCATTGGATCCTAATTCAGCATGACATCAGCACTTCATATCATTTCCATGCTAAGCAGATTTCCTCCCCGCATTCCTTTCAATCTCTCTCTGCTTTGATTTTTTTTTATCTCTAGACTTTAATTTACAAACATTTTATTAATCCAAGTGTTTTAATCTTTTAAAAATCTGTTATTTTAATGTGCAAAAAGCTAGATTGTTTGGCTCACATAATGAGAAACAAGTATAGAAGGGGAAATACTTGTTACCTGAAAAACCCTGGAGATTTGTTTGGATAAATAACTAAATAAATACAGGAAAACATTACTGTTTAGTGTTGCTGCATATATTGTTGGAATTACCATGATGATGCTCAGCCTTAGTCAGGAGAGGGAGGAGAAGGAACTGCTTTTATTTTCATTGTATACTGCACTATAAACATGGTTATAAGGCAATATTTAAATATTTTTAATAAATAAACAAAACAGGGCAATATACAATTTGTCAGCTTTTCAAAATATTTGAGAATTAATGTTTGCTTCTGCAAAGGACTCAGAATGGCTTATATGAAATATCCACGTGGACTTCAATCCAAATAGCCTCTACTAGCATAAGGCCTACTAAGTATAACACTACTGTATTAGATAAACAGCATACTCAACACTCTTGAAGGTTAGTTAAAGACCACAGCTTCATGTACAGCTTTTACCATATGCTAATTCTGAAGGTCTGTGTTCTACCAGTAAAGGCACTGAGAGCTACTGGGATTCACAAGGTATCAAAGATTTATACATGATTATTATCAATTTCCCCTACGCGTATCTATGGAAGCGGGCAAACTAGCACCAATTTCAAAAATGAATGGAAATGCCCATTCTTGCTTTCTAAAGAGAAAGGTAGCAGGACTCAAACTTCCTTAGAAGTCACTTCCTCTGGAAGCTTTTTCGTTTAATTCCAGGCATATTTGAAATTTGCTAAAACTATTCAGTAACAAGGAGAAAGACTCTCTTTGTTCACAAAAATCTAGAAGAACATTTAAGAGCAGCACTCATCTCCACCAGTGCCCCAGATAAGTGATCTGTTGCCATAGGGAAGTCAGTACTTTGCCAGCGCCGTTTCATATCATTTTTCATCTTAAGAAGACAGGATGACGGCTTTCAGTTTATACACTACTGAACCAGATTAAAGACAGAACAGCTTTGGTTCTCCTCCATTTTTACTGTGGCTGATTCTGGAGCTGTATTGTGGCAATCCCATCCTGGTAAAGGTCGCCCTTGCTCAAAAGCCAGTCATGTCTGACTCTAGGGTTCAGTGCTCATCTCCATTTATAGCCAAAGAACCAGCATTGTCTGCATTTGCAGACAATTCCATGGTCATGTGACAGGCATGACTAGATGCCAGAGTGCATGGAACAGTTACCTTTCCCGCCAAAGCTGTACCTATTTATCTATTTGCAATTTCTTGCTTTCAAACTGCTAAGTTGGCAGGAGCTGCTCGTAATAAACAGTGTTCCATGCACCCCAATGTCTAGTTATGCCTGCCACATGTCCATGGAAACATCTGCAAATGCAGACAGCATTAGCTCTTTGGCTATAAACGGGGATGAACACAGAACCCAGAGTCAGACACGACTGACTTTTGAGCAAGGGTGACACTTACCTTTACTTAATCTGTTGCTGCTATGGTATGAATTTATTATATTATTATGTTTATCTTTTTTCATTTTTTCATTTCTTACAGGGTTTTTAATTGAATTGTAAACCACCTAGAGTAGGAACACCTCATAGATGAGCAAGCGAGCAAGCAAAGAAATAAAACTGTAACACCACAATGCCAAGCAACCTTCTTAGGAAGAAAGGTCTGAAAGCAGATGTCACCCTGAAAAGGCACTTTCTTCCTAACAGAGTTATTCCCTCTGTTAGGCAGAAAAGCTGGATGAAGGCCTTTCATAACAACCTCCTTACAGAAGCAGGTTTATGTAGAAAAACATGTTCCATTAGGTATTCCAAATTAAAACTGTACATATACCGAAGTAGCATTCCTTGGTCTCCTGAGGGTATGTTTTGTGATAAAGTTGTGCTAGATGATGCTGAAAACATATTGACTGAGATGTTGTTGCTAAGTGCAGCAAGTTGCAACTAGAGTAGGCGCACTGAATCAAGGGAAGTTATGATTTGACTCAGCAAATCCCCATTGATTTGATTTGTGACTTCCTATATTAAGCAAAAGGGACTGTGGTGGCTTAGCGGTTAAGACACTGAACTTGGCGACCGGAAGGTCGGCAGGTCAGCCGGTTGAGACCCAAGTGCTGCACAATGGAGTGAAATCCCATCTTTGTCCCAGGTCCTGCCAACCTAGCAGTTTGAAAGCAAAAAAATGCAAGTAGATAAATAGGTACCACTCTGGTGGGAAGGTAAACAGCGTTCTGTGCACTCTGGTGTCTAGCCATGCCTGCCATATGAATGTGGAAATGTCTACAGAAGCAGACAGCACTAGCTCTTTGGTTATAAACAGAGATGAGCACCACATCTTAGAGTTGGATATGACTGGCTTTCAAACAAGGGCAACCTTTACCTATGCCAGTGTTCCCCAACCTTTGGTTTTAGGACTTCAATTCCCAGAAGCCTAAATCAATTCCCCAAAGCACTCATCAGCCAATGTACTGACTTAGGCTTCTGGGAATTGAAGTCCCAAAACCAAAGGTTGGGAAATACTGACCTATTCCAAGCAAAATGATCTTAATCAATAATATAACAGCCATTTTGGAAATACAAATGTATGGTAGCAGTTTGCAAAGCCATGAAAATATGTTCTCTATAAACCTCTTTTGCTTATGAAACCCACCAAAATCAATAAATATAAACAGTTAATGAGAAGCTGACTATTTGTATTTGATTGCAGTGACAGAACACATGAACAAACCTTCGCAGAATAATCTCCAAATGAATATGATTTTGTTTTCTAAACCAATCTTGTTTGAAACACCCTTGTTCTCCATAATATACTAATTATAACGGCTTGTTCCTCATTAGTTAAAAATCATACAATTTTCTGAGGATACGATGGGACCATAAGCACTAATGGCTTCACTGGAATAATGCAGTTTATCTCTAAGGAAGGTAATGAAATACTTTTTTCAGCAGCGGAGTTCAGCTTTCTTTCAGGAAAATGGATTTGCTGTTTTTCTGTTACAAGTGGGCAATTCAATATCAGAGCTGCAGACCCCCACAAGCAGTCACCTATGTTTAGTGAGAACTTGTGCTAGAGTGGCAAGGATTAGAAGTGATGAGAATAAAACCCATCACACATTTTTTTAAAAACCTCCTTCTTTTCTAATGTTATACCGTCCAAGATTTAACTGGTCAGTTGTACTAAACAATGGTTCCTATGGCTCCAGAGGTGAGCTTCTGAGATTTCTACTAAAGCAGCAGCATCACAGCGGGGGGGGGGGGGGGGATCCTTTGCCATCTTAACAACCAACAGTGATACAGGATGGCATAAACCTTTATGGCCCAATGCACACTTTAAGAAGTTAATATGGACTGCTATATACACTTTTAAAACACGTAACATGAGACTGTTATTTTTGAGTACAGGAGCAGACAAGAGGTGAAAAAAAGCCAAGCAGCAATAGAGACAGTAATATGGATACATTTCTGAGATTTCAATTGCTTGCTCGCTAAGAGCACTTAAATGTACATACTGTGGAAAATCAGCATCTATATTTGTAAAAAGGGGAACTTAGGCAAGAGTGGGATAACTGTATTAATATGACTTGAAGCAACCTATTAGGGCTCATTCAAATACCATGTGACCATTTTAACGGGGAGGGGGTCAACCAAAAATCACGGAAAGTCACGGGGGGAGGGGGTTCGGTGACTCCAAAATTATCGAAAAGTTCCTGATCCAGCAGGATCTATAAATAAATAAATAAATAAATGGGGTGTTTCAAAGGCTGCTTACTGGATCTTCTCAGGAAAGAGTAAGGGGGGAGTAATGCTGTTCCTCTGCCAGGAGAGAAGAAGAAGTCTCCTTCCTTCCTTCCTTCCTCCCTCCCTTCCTGGGATGAAGAAGTCATGGCCCTTCCTTTCGCCCTGAGCAGGAAGAAGGAAAAAATCCTCCCAACCAGAGACCACTTAGGAAGGAAGGGGGCAGGGAAACAGCACTTAGGAAAGGGTTCCCTTTGTGTTTCCTTGCCGCTACTACAAATCCCAGAATCCATCGACAGCTTCAGCACAGACCAGGCTATGCCCCCTCCCCTCCCTTCTGCCCAACCGACATCATGCAGGAGGCATCAAGGAAAACCATACCAAAAGAAAAGAAGCGTAAGAAAGCTAAGTGGTTGTCCGATGAGGCTTTTAAAATAGCAGAGGACAGAAGGAATGCAAAATGCCAAGGAGAAAGGAAAAAATACAATCACTTGAACACAGAATTTCAAAGAAAAGCAAGGAGAGATAAGGAAACCTACCTGAATGAACAGTGCAAAGAAGTAGAGGAAAACAATATCAGGGGTCAGACTAAAGATCTTTTCAAAAAAATTGGGGAAATCAAGGGAACGTTTAAAGCAAAAATGACCATGATAAAGGACAAAGATGGCAAGGAGTTAGCTGAAGCAGAAGAGATTAAGAAAAGATGGAAAGAGTACACCGAGGAACTCTACAAAAAGGACCTCAACACCCCAGATAATTTCAATGACGAGGAAATTGAACTTGAGCCAGACATCCTAGAGAGTGAAGTCAGAAAGGCCCTAAAAAGCACTGCAAACAACAAAGCCACTGGAGATGATGGTATCCAAGTTGAACTTTTCAAAGTCCTAAAAGATGATGGAATCAAATTACAGTAATACCTCGGATAACGCTAAGATTTGGTTCCACAAGTCTTGGTGTTATCCGATTTTTAGTGTTATCTGATCCATGTTAAAATCCTATGGGATGGATCAGATAACGTTAAAGCTCCATAGAGATACATTGTAACTGCACAGGCTTTAGCGGTTGTTATCCGATCCATCCCATAGGACCTTAACGTTATTTGATCCAATTCTCCACCCCAGATTGCTTAACGTTATGCGATTTTAGCGTTATCCAAGGTAAACGTTATCCGAGGTATTACTGTATTACATTTGATATGCCAGCAGATTTGGAAAACAAAACAATGGCCACAGGATTGGAAAAGATCAGTATACGTTCCAATCCCCAAAAAGGGTAATGCGAAAGAAAGTACAAATTATTGAACAACTGCGCTCATCCCACACGCTAGCAAGGTGATGCTCAAGATAATACAGGATAGACTGCAACAGCATGTGGAGAGAGAATTACTAAAAGTGCAGGCGGGGTTCAGAAGAGGCAGGGGGACTAGAGACCACATTGCCAACATACGTTGGATCATGGAAAAAACAAAGGAATATCAGAAACAAGTCTACTTCTGTTTCATTGACTACATTAAGGCCTCTGACTGTGTGGACCACAACAAAATGTGGCAAGTAATTAAAGAGATGGGAATACCAGAACACCTTATATGCCTCATGAGAAATCTGTACATGAATCAAGAAGCAACAGTTAGGACAGAATATGGAATGACAGAGTGGTTTGGAATAGGAAAAGGAGTAAAAGACAAAGTTGCATTTTGTCACCCTGCTTATTCAACTTGTACACAGAACACATAATGCACAATGCAGGGATGGAGGAATCACAAATTGGGATTGAAATTGCTGGGAGAAACATTAACAATTTGAGATATGCAGATGATACCACCCTAATGGCAGAAAGTGAGGAGGACCTAAAGAAGCTCCTGATTAGGTTGAAAGAAGAAAGTGAAAAAGCTAGCTTGAGACTCAATATAAAGAAAACAAAGATCATGGCAACAGGTCCTATCAGTCCCTGGAAAATAGATGGGGAAGAAGTAGAAGCAGTGACAGATTTTACTTTCTTAGGATCAAAGCTCACTGCAGATGGTGACTGCAGCCATGAAATAAAAAGGCGACTGATTCTTGGGAGACAAGCTATGAGAAACCTGGGGAACATAGTGAAAAGTAGAGACATCAAATTGCAAACAAAAATTCGTATAGTCAAAGCAATGGTATTCCCTGTGGCAATGTATGGTTGTGACAGCTGGACCATAAGGAAAGCGGAGCACAGAAGAGTAGATGCCTTTGAGATGTGGTGTTGGAGGAGAGTTTTGAGAGTCCCCTGGAAAGTGACGAGAACAAATGGGTCAATCTTAGAAGAAATCAACCCTGACTGCTCCTTAGAAGGTCAAATAGTAAAGATGAAGCTAAAGTACTTTGGACATCAAATAAGAAGAGAAGACTCACTTGAGAAAGCCTTGATGCTGGGAAGGGTTGAGGGCAAAAGAAGAAGGGGGCGGCCAAAAGTGAGATGGCTAGATGGAATTGTGGACACAATGGGCACAGAGCTGAGCGAATTGAGGGGGATGGTGGAGGACAGGAGTGCCTGGTGGACAGTGGTCCATGGGGTCACAAAGGGTCGGAATTGACTGTGCAACTGAACAACAAGTCTCCGAGGGGGGAAAGAGGCACTTCTTTGGGAGAGGGAGGGAGGGGGAAAGAGGGTCTCCTTGAGAATTTTCTCCCCCGGTGCCATTCAGGACACCTGGAAGGAGGAGGAGGTGGTGGATGACTTAGGGTCGATGAGGGGGGGGGCCCTTATAATTGGGGGATGTGGAGAGGTTTTTCCCAAAGCAAAAATAAGCCCAAAAGGAGACATTGGAAAAGAGACAGAGAGGGGCCCAGGGAGAGGCTTTCCCATTGCAATCCAGATTGCAAATATTTTCCCTCTTTCCTTCCTTGCTTTCGTGAAAAGGCTTTGCAAGAGAGGTATTTCTTTCTTGAGCTTCTGCTGTTTCTCTTCAAATCAGGGAAAACAGAGAAACCACATGATTTGGGGGGTCGACCAAAAGTCATGGAAAGTCACAGAGGGGGGAGGGGGTCAAAAAGTGACCTGTTTTAGGTCACATGGTATTTGAATGGTCCCTTATCTGACATTTGAAGCACAAGACATTTGAAGCAACAATATCACTGTTTCTTCACAATGATAGGTAATTTGACTTCTGCTCTTATCTATTTGCACAGTTCGAAAGCAAGAAATTGCAAGTACAGTAATACCTCATATAACATTAGTATCGAATAACACTAAAATCGCATAACATTAAGGAATCTGGGGGGGAAGAATTGCATCAGATAACATTAAGATCCTATGGGATGCTTCAGATAACAACCGCTAAAGCCTGTGTGGTTACAATGTATCTCTATGGATCCCATAGAGGATCAGATAACACTAAAAATCATATAACATCAAGACTTGTGGAACCAGGTTTTAGTGTTATATGAGGTTTTACTGTACTGTAGATAAATAGGGACCACTTTGGTGGGAAGGTAAATAGCATTCTGTGCACTCTGGTGTCTAGTCATCTCTGCCACATGACCACGTAAACGTCTGCATAAGCAATGCTGGCTCTTCAACTTTGAAACAGAGATGAGCACTGAACCCTAGAGTCAAATACAACTGGCTATTGAGCAAGGGTGACCTTTACACACAAGAAGTAATCAGTCTTCAATCAGACCAGGAAAAGCATTAAAGGAGGATACACCTAAGGAACTCAACTTCTCCTACATCACATGGAGGAGTCTGAATAGGCTGAGGGTTAGAGTGCCTAAATGCAGTAGTGTAGCGTAGGTTTCAGCCGCCTGTGGTGGAGGCCAAATTGGCCGTCACAGATGGACTTCCTTGAAGGGACTTACCCATAGTATCCTAATTTGCAGGTGTTACTAATTGGTCCAAATTGTAGGTAGTTCATATTATAAGATATTATTATTTATTGTGAAATTTTGCTGCCCCCCCCCCCCCAATGCTGCCCAGGGTGGGCCGTCCCCGCTATGCTATGCCATCTGGCTAATTGTAAGACTAACATGCTGCTGACAGACAACAACATGCTGTTTAAATGTGGAGAGACAAAGAATCCGGCTCATTTACTGTTCTGCCGATTACTGCCAGAAACAAGCACCAATGAGGACTTACATCTGGCCAACGACAAAGCCAAGAAAGTGGTTTCTGCAGAAGGAATAAGTGAAGAATAAAGACAATCCTATGTGAATTGGAACAGCTGGAAACCACCATTTGACACTCACAGAACCAGGAGTTCGAAACCCTGCAGGTGGTTTGGTTCATCACTAATATCACAGTGGTTAAAGTGAACTCTTTGCTGCCAGTGGTCTTGTCCTATAATTAAAATCGGTGTTTGCTGGGTGTGATCAGGGGCAGATAATGGACATAATTGGTTAAAAAGAAGAATTATAATTGGTTAAAAAGAAGAATTATATATTTGAAAAAACAAAATACCTTAACAGATTCGTAGTAGTTTATTGAATAGTAGCCTCTTTTAAGAGCTGAAAATAGTAAGTTTGTGATTCTGCTTGGAACCCCTAAAAGATATTACTAGGAAAGTGGTGTAATAAGTAGAGGTATATGGGTTTATGATATCCAATAACATAATAACAATAATTCTCAGCAATATTTAATAAAGGGGAAGATATATACAAAGGACTGGGGGGGAAAGAGGTTTAATAACACAGATTGCAATTTAAAAAAAAAAGTAAAGGAAGGAGGTGTGAATGAGCCGACGCCACCCAAAAGATCCCAAAGCTATTTGGAAGAGAGAGCCCAGAGAGAAATCATCTGACAGGAACTTTAATAGATTGACCCGAATGGACCGTGATACAGATACCGATATGGATAAGGATATTGTGAAAGGGAAAGTTCAAAGTAGTAAAGGGAAAGTCAAGGATGTGGCAGATCAAGACATTCAAGGGGAAACAGTTGAGGCCTTAACAAAAATAGAACAAAGAATGGATAGAATGGAAAGTTATCTCCATCAAACTGATAACTCTAGGAAGCAAGACAAAGAGGATTTATTGAAAGGTCAGCAGGAGATGAGAGATCTCATAGCTAATTTTACTAAGGCCATTGGGATAAAACTTGAAATGGTAGAAGATAGGATAAAAAAAATAGAGGAAGAATCTAAGAAAGCAAGTTCTGTTCAAGAGGAGGTGAAGGCCATGAGAGATAAAGATAGAGAAAGGGATATTAGGATTCAACAACAAGATGACAGGCTATATACTTTGGAAAATTCTGTTAGACATAAATATATTATTATTAAGAATTTTCCAGAGAAAAAATCAGAACAATTAAGACTGAGAGTATTGAAATGGTTGCAGGAACTAAAATTGGAAAGGGCTGTACAAGAAGAGGATATCATGACATTATTTAGAATAGGAAAAATATTACAAGGGGATGTTCCTAGACATATAGTGTTAAAATCCTATGGGATGGATCGGATAACGTTAAAGCTCCATAGAGATACGTTGTAACCGCACAGGCTTTAGCGGTTGTTATCCGATCCATCCCATAGGACCTTAACGTTATTTGATCCAATTCTCCTCCCCAGATTACTTAACGTTATGCGATTTTAGCGTTATCCGAGGTAAACGTTATCCGAGGTATTACTGTACTGTACTCTCACTGCAGTACTGCAGCCGCAGAGTTCTTCTTTTGGATGGTGGCTCTTAAATTACTAGTAAGTAAGAATTCATGTCCACCTATGATATCTGAAATCAAATACCAAACTATATGACAGTAATACATCAAATAACGTTTGCATCAGATAACGCTAAAAACCGCATAACGTTAAGCAATCTGGGGGAAAAAATTGCATCGCCTAACGTTAAATCCTATGGGATGGATTGGATAATGTTAGCTAAAGTCTGTGCTGGTTACAATGTATCTCTATGGAGTTTTAACGTTATCCGATGCATCCCATAGGATTTTAACGTTATCCGATGCATACATGCATCAGATAACATTAAAAATTGGATAATGCTAAGACTTGCGGAACTAAGTTTTAGCATTATCCGAGGTTTTACTGTATTGTTTTTAAGGAGACTGTCTTTTGCATTATTAAAATCTAACCTATTGCCATCAATTTTATACATGAAAAGCCTTCCAACTGTCATATATTAAAAACTAGTCAATAGATTGAGCACACGAGTAGATTAGATGCAGGGCAATCAAGAAGTCTGTATGCATCCATGATTCACAGCATCAAATTTTGTTGCTAATTTGAAAGTATCTAACCATGAAATAAGGAGAAGATCTGCTTAAACATTCTTTTTTTCCTGCCTGCATAAGTCCCTGGTACTTTCGAACCAGTTTAATGTTGCTGAAACATGAACAGTTCTCTTTCAGCTTTCTATTAACTATCAAATCCATGTTTCCCAAAAGAGATTTAATCATTATAAAAGACCCTACAAAGCAATTTAAGCTACATTCCAATACTGTATTGGTAATAATTTTGGAGAAAACTCCACTAAAGAGCCAATATACTGAAACAGGCAAAATAAATAGTTTACGTCCAGGCTATCTCAAGAATTGGAATTCTCCACATGAGATATCCCAGATTTTAAGATCTTTGAGGGAGGTTCTTCTCTAAGGTCTTGCCACACTCACATGCATGTTCGGTGCAGATTTTTATCCTGGCTGCTTCTAGCCTGAGGAACAATCTTCCACAGGAAGCTGCACTGGCCCGTTTCTTGCTGTTCTTCTGTTAACAGGCACAGTATGGAAATAGCCTTATCTCTGACCTATCAAAGCAAAGCAATCGCGCTTATATACCACCCCATAGCACTTAGTGCATTCTCCAGGTGGTTTTCAAATTAATTAGCATTTTGCCCCCAACATGCTGGGTACTCATTTTACCCACTTCGGAAGGATGGAAGGCTGAATCAACCTTGATTCCTGGTCAGCATCGAACCCACAACCTCTTGGTTGCAGTACAGCAGTTTGAACACTGCACCACCAGGGTTCTTGCCTAATGAGTTTCCCAGGTCAGAAAGCACCCAAGCACTGGGCTCTTAAAGCTGGCAACCCAACCAGCTTCAAACATTTTTTACCATCCATTTATTCCCCCACATTATGTACTCATAACTTCAAAGGCAGGGTTATAAAGTATGCATAGCCACTATATTACAATATGAAACTTAATAGTGTGCCATTGACCCTTGTGCACCTGAAGATTTTATCTCATAAAGCAGAGCCTTCAGATGTAGAAAGAGGGTACACTAAGGGATTTTCTGTTACTATGAGATATTGGGCTTTCTGTTACTATATAGCAAAAACTACCAAGGTGACTGTAGGTATCTGGCAGCAAAGCCAGAGGTTGCGAGTTTGATTCTCCACTGTGTCTCCTGAGAGAAGAGCCAGCCTGTGCAGTCATTGGCAAACTGCTCAGTCATACGGCAGTCTCCGAAGAGAATAGTGTTCTCTACCTGCATCTTTCTGATCATTCAATAAGACACACATGTTAAAACTATCATCCTTGCTTGTTTGCACCAAAGCCCACCTAATCCAACATTCGGGGAAAATACACATATATAAAAGTGTTATTCATCCCTAAATACAGTACTTGACTCGACCATTATCAGATTCAACTATCTTTGCATTATGTATCACATTGCCTCTAAATATATACAGTCAAACCTCGCATAATGAGTGTTTCGCTTAGCGAAAAACTCACATAACGAGCAAGTTTTTTGTTAAGCGGTCCGACTCGCATAACGAATTTTTCGCTATGTGAGTCGGACTTTTCCCTATGGAAAAACTCGCATAATGAGCGTTTCTATGGGGAAAACTCACACTGCGAAAAATTTTTGCTATGAGAGTTTTCCCCCTTGAAACACTCGTTATACGAGTTTTTCCATAGGGAAAAATCAGACTCGCATAGCGAGCAGCCTCGCAGAATGAATTAAATTCGTTATGCGAGGTATAACTGTATTTCATCACCTAATTGTTGAGAAAAGTTCATCCACCATGGTGTTGTTATTATACATTGTCAAGTCAGACCCAACTAACAGTGAACCTAGTAGGGTTTTCAAGACAAGATACTGTATTTAAAGAGTGGTTTTACCAACTCTACACCCCCAGTTTCCATGGTTGTGAAACTTCTCGTATGCAACAGACAGAATGTGGAGCTTCAGCCCCAGGCCTTCTGACTCCTAGTCCATCATTCTATCCACCATACCACACTGGTGTATTATTACAGTGCTTCATAAAGCTTTCAACCATCACATTATCCTACAGTAATGAATTCCATAAGTCAATCATGCATGATGTGCTTTCTTTTGCCTGGGTGAATCTCTTGTCCATTTTATTATTGTTGTTCTCTGGACTCAAAGAGACATCAATGAATTGTATAAATACAGAATCACTAAATAATGCCACAACCCTTCCAACCCCATTTTTTTTTTTTGGCCAACATCAAGTCAGTGAACTGAGGTAAATAATATCACATTCTACACATTTCAATATTCACGATTCATTATATTTTATACCAAACAGCTATAGCAGGTGCATGAAATAATGAGACAATAACAAAATACTTAAGAGATCAGAAAAGCATCTAATGAAAACAGCATGCTTTTAAGTTGGAACTCTGTTGTAAGACTGGAAGTTGGAATTGACCTTGGAATCAAAAATACCAAGATCTTTCTGAAAAGCAATAATTTAAAGAAAGATCTCTCCTGGCCCCCATTCTACCCAAAAGATGTTTTAATGCAGACATCTGTGAAGTGGAAAATATTTGTTTGAAAAGGAGACAAAGGAAGAGGTGTAGAAAACTGTGTTTGGTCTCTGAAGACATCTTCGGTTGCCGTCAGTCTTCCTATAGGTCTGATGTGGATTCCTGTACTGGTTACTGGAAGACTGTTTAATATTTAAATGTGTAAACAAATATCCTAAGACAACAAGACTCTGGAACTTATCAAAGATAAATATGAAGAAATGAGATTGTGTTGCCCTGGAACTGTTGTGACTGTGATAGAAGAGGAACAGCAACATTTCTAGAACAAAGGAAATACATTCCAGACATTTCAAGACAGTCTCAAAACAAACATGAAAACTTCCAATATACAACAGACAGAATGTGGAGCCTCTACATAGTGAAGATTTTGCTTGATCAACTGCTATAAAGCAGTGGTACCCAAACTAAGACCTGGGGGCTGGGTGTGGCCCCCGACGCCAATTCATCCAGCTGACAAAGCCCTCATCGCTCTTGGAAGCGGAAGTAAAACGTGCCCGTATAGGAGCATTTTACTTACGCTTCCAGGAGCGACGAGGGCTTCGCGGGCCAGATGAATTGGCATCGGGGGCCACACCCAGCCCCCGGGCCTTAGTGATCAGCTCCCTGAACCACATGATTGGCCCACGACCCAAAAAGTTTGGGCACCCCTTCTATGGTTCTGGACTGATTTATAAGGCCAGCTGTAGAAAAAGATCAGGGAAAACTGGAAGTGGATGGGATAAATATGGACAGCAAAGCATGCCGCCTGTTGAATCCTCCCTTGCATACATCCAAGTAAAAATATTTCAAAATCTCTAGAAATATAGATGCTGCTAGCCTAGGAATTATGCAAACTTCATCTTCCTTGGACTATACTGCTGTTGCTGCTACTGCTGCCAAATGTTTATGTATAGGTAACTGTGTTAAATTGTTTAACAGTGTCATGGATTATAAAATTAATTTTAAAAACAATTAATACACAAATACTTAACACATGAATTTGTGCAACAGTCTGATTCTAAGAAACAGATATGTGAAGAAGCCAAAGAACCAGTCAGATTACCCTTATCTAGTCAAGAAAGCATATAAACTCAACGTACATTTTAGATGACATGTGAAACCATCAGGAAATAATCTACAATTTTCTCTTAATTTCCATTTTGCACCACTTGATATTCTGCTATTACTTTATCAGCTTCATGATTGATTTTTATAACGATTTGAGTAGGGTAGAATATGCTCTCAATCTGCTTAGATTAATCACAAGAAAAGAGGCAACTTGATTACAAACCTTTAAACACCTATCCCAGGAGATTTAATCTGATTGTAGAGAGCTCTTTCAACATATCAAATAGAAATTCTTTTAAAAACAGATTTAAAGAGTGGAATGCTGATTTTTAAAAAACAGAAAGTCAAGACACAAATCAAATGCCACTTTTGAACAGTGAGGTTAATTAATCAGTGGGAAAGATTAAAAAGAAATGCAGGTGGCACAGTAAATTGCAGATTGAAGAAAACCATAACTGTAATTCATAGAAAGGCTTAAGGGTTGATGAGCAGCAATACATTTCCCCAAGTGAATAAATTATCAGCAGATGCTCTTTGGATTGACACTGAGGCCAACGTAATTCCTGTTTGCCTTAACAGTTGGTTCATTCTGAGACAACCTAGAAAATCTCAAGGACATCAAACCAACTTCACTTTGTGGAATCACAACAACTCAGCCCTCCTCCCATATTCATATCTGAATACAGTACTGTATTGGCGATCATCATGGCAATGAGCGTATTTAGCTCCAGTGGGTGTCTGATTTTCTAATGACAGATCTGAGTAACTTCTGATCCTGCATATGTTATTAAACTTCTATCGGCCTAATCCAGGGTTTCTCAGCCTTGGGCACCTAGATGTTCTTAGATTTTAATTCCCAGAAGCTCTGATCAGCAGGTGTACTGACTTGGGCTTCTGGGAACTGAAGTCCATGATTGAGAAACCCTGGTCTAATGCAGTGTCCTTTCATCTGCCTTCTGCATCATAGCATGACAACCGTGTCACTGCTCTAGTTCTGCAACTCATTTTCTGGTCTTTTTGGCACACAAAGTCCTCATCAGCCCCAGGGTGGAATTGCTGAAGCTGCTGCTCTCCACCAAGATGGATTCAAGTGGGATTTAATCTACTTGAGAACCATCACCTTTCCCTGTGGACCTCGGCACCCAGGTCCTCAAGGTGGTCAGGTTAGTTAACCACCGCCTGATACTCAGGGTTGAGTTGCTGGCAGTAAGAATCCCCTATACCAGCTATTAGCAAACTTGGCTCTCCAGATCTTCTTGGACTTCAATTTCCAGAAGCTCTGATCAGCAGGTGTACTGACTTGGGGTTCTGGTAAACTGAAGTCCAAGAACACCTGGAGAGCCAAGTTTGCTGATCCTGTCCTATACCTAGAGTGGTTTTACCATACCATTGTTGCAAAATCATGATTATTTAATACTACACCATTTTAAAAGCACATTTGATGCAATTTCAGAAAACAAGAGACTCATGGTTATTATATACATATATCCAATCATATTTTCAGAACTGGGAGTTTGCTGTTCAGCAGCCTTTGTCAAGTTCACCTAGTACTGGTGGTTCAATATCAGATGATATTTCTAAAAGCTATTTCAGTAGATGTATCATGCCTATGATGTTGGATCATGCTGCTTTGCATTTACAAAAAGACGTTTAATTGAAAAAAACTATTAGAGAGCTCTGAAGCAAAAATCAATGCACTGTGCAAAATTAATCCTTCTGTGTAGAGGCATGAAGTGAAGGTTTGATTTTAATCCTCTGTATTGTTCCACATCTGTTCATGCTCAGTTTTTTGAATAAACTAGAACTCTCTCCTCCTCATCATAAACTTGAAAGAAACAGGTGTCAGGTGCAGAGCAGATATTCTCACGGCCAAGTTACATAACCACTTCACACATGACAGTTACTGCTTCCAGTTTGCCACCCATTAATAACCATGTTTGTATGTCAAAGCAGTTCTGAAGTCAGACATCAAGAATGGCACAACAGATTAGCTGTTACAAACTGTTGTCCATTTATTACACAATATTACCTATTAAACAAATGTTGCAATTACTGTAGAGTAACCTATTTATATGAATTCACATTAAAGTGATTTATGAGAAACAAAAGAAGAACATTTCCAAAAAGATTTAGCATTACAGGACTGGAAAACTGACAGCAGAACATGATTTATTGGTGTTCTTCAGCCTTCTAACAGAAATATTTATTGCTACTAATTAAGTGTCTTAAATTTTCAGAAACTAAATATTTGCTCTGACATTGCCTTTGTGATGCTGCTTTGACTTGTATTTTGGAGATTCTCAAGAAAAAGATTTTCAGAGCTTAAATAATACTT
This sequence comes from Furcifer pardalis, assembly GCA_030440675.1. Lineage (NCBI taxonomy): Eukaryota > Metazoa > Chordata > Lepidosauria > Squamata > Chamaeleonidae > Furcifer > Furcifer pardalis. The sequence continues at coordinate 247,733,031 of CP126890.1, forward strand.
TTCAAAGTATTTTATATCCTCCTGTTACACTTGAGGCAGAAATTTGTGACGGGTGGTTGTCCGAAAAGATGTCCGAAACTGACAAAGAGGCATTTCAGAGGAAGCCACATAATTCTTACTCAACTGCAGCACCTCTGTAACAAAGAGGCATGTGGCTCAGGCGATTACTTCTCAGTCTTGTGGCTTAACCATTTCAATTCAAATTTCTTCTTTGAAAACAATTTTTGATGCTTGTATGTTCCTACATCACATATATATATATATATATACGTACATTTCTAATTGCTCTGTATTTTTAAATAGTTTGGACTGCAATTTAAGCAACTTTTCAACCTAAGAGAAGCTGGATAAAATTGATTTAAAAAAAAAACCACCCAATAAATTGCTACAAGCTATCTCTGCTGTAAAGCAAAGTACAGTATTTAAGAAGGGTTTGGTGTTAAGTGAGCAATTAAGAACCATTATCTTTATTAAAGGTTTGTTCCTCATGTGATGATATAGATCAGCTAATCTGTCTCTTTTTTCTTTCCATTCAGAGGTGGTAACTATAAGGACTATCATTATGAGCATCTGTACTTTCAAATTTATACTACTGTTAAAGCAATGGTATTCCCGGGGCAATGTATGGTTGTGAGAGCTGGACCATAAGGAAAGCTGAGCGCAGAAGAATAGATGCCTTTCAGATGTGGTGTTGGAGGAGAGTTTTGAGAGTCCCCTGGACAGCAAGGAGAACAAATAGGTCAATCTTAGAAGAAATCAAACCTGTCTGCTCCTTAGGAGGTCAAATAGTGAAGATGAAGCTAAAATACTTTGGACATCAAATGAGAAGAGAGGATTCACTTGAGAAAGCCTTGATCCTGGGGAAGGTGGAGGGCAAAAGAAAAAGGGGGCGGCCCAAAATGAGATGGCTAGATGGTATTGTAGAGACAATTGGCACAGAGCTGAGCGAGTTGAGGAGGATGGTGGAGGACAGAAGTGCCTGGCAGACAGTGGTCCATGGGGTCACAAAGGGTCGGAATCGACTGTGCGACTGAACAACAACAAAAATGGAAGCTTTTGAGGAAGACACAGCACTGTGCTAACTGTGTACTAAATAAACTAGTATTAGTACACTACTGGCAGAAAGGTCAGATATACTGTGCCACATATCCCAGTATTCTGGGACTGCATGTGTGTACTGTATGTGAAAGTGGAAGCCCAGAGCAGGGCACACTTTTGATCTGATTTTCTGCACTGGGATGGATGCTGGTGATTTGGGTGTGGAGGAACTCTCTCTAGTTCTGTTGTCAAGGACAAATCACTATCTGGTGGGGTTTAGACTCACTGGAATACAGAGCTTTTGCAGGGGACCAATTAAAATGTCCATCCCAGGAGGCTGATGAATCCAATTGCTAATTCTTGGGGAATTTCCTGTCGCCTCAGCAACTGCTTCTGTTGAAGCCCTGGCTGATCTCTAGAATGGGGAAATTGCTGTTGTTGTGTTAAGTCCTAAATATTCCCTCTCATGAAGCAGAGTCAAACTGGCCCCTTGGTTTACTGGGAAGCTGATGGTGACAAAACAAGTGGGATGGAGACCAGAGGACAACAGTGGAAAACTGTGAATTTGATCAAACATAGGTTTGGGCCTGTTACCTGAAATTTTGGATAAAGCATTATAATTAATCAAAACGTTTATTAAATGCCACATATCACAACACACACATATGGAAAATAAGGTAGAAGCCAGGAGTTAAATCATAAGATTGGAATGCTCTCAAGGAGGAAGGGGGATTACCCAATAGTCAATAGACTCTGGCAAGGAATGTAAAAAAAATAAGGTCCATTGTGTAGTAGGTCAAAGGGTGTGAAAACCGGTTTGTCGGGTTTCTGATAAGCAGAAATTCCTTTTCATTCCTTCACAAAGGAAGCTGAATGACTCATACCTCTGGTTTGATTGAACACTGACTCGAGCGCAATCATAGCTTAAGAGGGAAATCAACATTCTGTGGGGAACAACCCCAAAGTTGACAAACAAAGGCTAAAATGTTGATTTCCCTCTTACAGAGATCTCCATTTAATTAAACAAACAAGACATAATGATTCTAACTCCTTTCTTTGTGTTTCTACTTAAGAGTGACTCAAACGCTGTGATTCATTCATGTCCGGAACATTAACCCACGTTGGAACTGCAATTTCCCGCCTCAAAGCACCATTGGCTATTCCTGTCAACCACAAATATGCTCCTTTGACCTAATGTAAACTCTCTATAACCGGTTTTTTCAGCAATAGCTGTAATCTGCCGCTTTTGTGTAACTAAAGTATCTGACCTCAGAGCTGCCTTTGTTTTATGTTTGCATGTAATTAAAATATGTTAATTGCCTTTCCTCTTTCCCAGTTGCAATCCCCTCTCCCTTGTCACCTAGAAGCTAGTCTAGATAGCAGATATAAGCCCTTAGAGGTGGGTGGGGGCTATCTTCTGTTCACCAAATTTTGTGAGCAGGGATCACAAGGGGGGTCTTTTCCTCAGAACGGTTGCGGGAAGGTTAGCTATTTAGAATTATAGGTCTGGCCAGACTATATGCCCGAATAGGCTTGCCTTTGCTTTTGCTCCCAATAAACCATATTTTGTTTTGACTGAAAACCCTGCCTCATTGTAAGTTCTTGGGTCTTTCTAGTACCTCTGCCAGAGAGTGAATCCAATCACCCAGAATTGGGTGACATAATTGGGGGCTCGTCCGGGATGCCTCTGGTTCCTGCAACCTCCTTAAGAGGTGCAGGACACAAAGAGAGGGAAAGAAAAACCAGAACGACCTCCTATTCGAAATCTTCAATCAGGCTTTGAGAGACTCATCTGCGGTTCCGTCTCTGCGACTGAAAACTTCAGGATTGGTAACGTATAATTTTGATTTTGGGGTCCTTTTGAAATTCTTGCCAAGTTAGTTTAAACAGCCAGCTGAACTGACCTTCCCCCGGGTGGCAGTCCGGGTATTGAAAGCGTGGGTTAGAGTCCCACCGAGGGTGCAGCAGATACGGTCTGACGAACCTGAGCTGCACAAAGAATTGACCACTAGTCTGGCCTCGCTAGCCAGCTAGAAATCAAGCAAGAACGGGAATTGTCCACCCGTGAGCAATTTAGTTTAAGTGCAGGGTCCAGTGGATAGAATCATCACCTATCACTGGGGTCTTTACGGATTGGGCAGAGTTCCAAGATAGCCGGATAGCATCCGGTGAGGAATCTCGAAAGGCACGGGGTACCAGAAGTAATTACCTGAGTACACGTGGCGGATTGGATAGCCTGGTCAAGATAGCGGGGTTCGTCGTCCGTGAGACCGGGGTAAATTAGTCTCAAGATAGCCGGGTGATTACCGGTGAGAGACACCAAGGGAAGAAACTGTGTGGTCCGCTCCCGCCAGTGCGCTGCGCGGGGTAACTCGGTAAGCACCAAGACCTAGGCCTAAGGCAAGCTAATGGGAGGAGCTTTTTGAGAGTTCAGGCTGGGCTGAAAGAAGGAAAAGGCTGGTGGGACGCCACGCAGCAATGTCCTCAAGAATTGGAAGAATTTGGTGGGACCCAAGTCTAAAATTGAGCAAATGGAGGTTAAAACTTTTAAGCAACCAAGACCGGCCCCTTTCAAAGGGACCTGAGGCCCGCCTGGCCTAGAGAAGGCAACTTAAGTTTAAGGCACCTAAAGGAATTTATTAGAATGCTAGAAGCGAGTCTGGGGAGATCTGGGGACTCGGAACATGCAGCGCTCTCCGTGAGGCTGCACCCACAAAACCTTGAACGATACCCTTGCGAGGGCAATCTTTATATTGTAATGGGAGAAGGCTAATCCTCCTCCCGAATTTGGGGATCCCCAAAGTATAGAGAGGCAATTGAGGAGGATTGAAGAGGACCGTTTTGGGTCCATTGCACCTTCTGGCTCCTTAATTCCTCAAACCCGCTGCTCATGGTATCCTTGTAAATCTGGGGCGCCCCCTCAGCCCTTGATGCCCACCACCCCTGCCAGCAAAAGGAACAAATCCAGTCGGGAGAGTCTGGGGTCCGTAACTTTGCAGCCCCCCCCCCCAGGTTACAGTGGGTTAAACCGCAGAGGTAAACCTACTGGACCTCTCAGACATGCCCCAGCGGGACATGTTGAGAAGGGGAGTTGTAGAAGAAATCGGACCTTGGGAACAGATGGAAGTTCCTGGAGTTGCGGGAGTGAGCGGGCTGAAAGGAATGATGGAAGGCGTCCTTAGTGAAATAAGGAAATCATGAGGAAATTTGGGCACTATAAAATCAAAAAGAAAAAGGTAAAAATTAAAAGCTCGAATTGAAACAGTGAGCCAATCTCAATGGACTCGTTGGAAAAGGGAAAGCTAGGACACAGTAAGCAGAACAGGACCCCTCAGCCAAAAGAGAAAAGGGAAGGAGGAATAGTTTATTGCCACCATCCCTGCTAGCTGAGTGGGGGGTGCTAAATAGAGTAGAATGAAAAAGAGTAAGCAGAATAGAAAAGCATTTAAAATTTGAGCCCACTGCAATCCATTCAGGCTGAGAGGCTTGAAGGGGACAGCAGTCATAGATTAAACAAAGGGTTAAGGTAGCCCAGCACCCACATAAATTAACTTGTCCGTTGTTTCTAAAAGGAAAGCCCCAATTAAGTTAAAGCAATCTGTTAAATTGTAACTGAATTCGAACACAGGGCAGCCCAAATTGGAAGAATCCCAGGCTATTGCCATAAGAGGCAGCCTGGGAATGGCTTATAAGAATGATTAGCAATAAGATTAAGTCATTGTGCCCAGGTGGCAGGTAATTCCAGCCTCCTGAGAACCACAGTAAACCATGGCCCTTAAGGTCTGAGAAAGCATGGCATTTTCCCTTGCTTTTCTAGCGATTGCGTGGAACATTGCAGAAAAAAAGAGGTCTAATACACAGTTTGAAAACGGAATGAATGTGTAATATATGTAAATATGCATGCATATATGATGAATGAATGAATAAGGGTACCCTGGGTGTGTGTGTGAACGAAATAAATGTGTGCCTGCATTTTTGTGATGTGTAAATAATGAGGACTAGGAACTTAGAAAATTTAAACTGCCATTGTGAGGTATTAACATGCTCTGCAGAAGGCTTCAAAGGGGAAGGAAGCATGTCCTTAAGAAGTTATGCTTCCAAAGAGTACCCAGGCCTGATGCATGCTGGAGATGTGGCAGATCTGTAAATATAATGTAAAAAGTATATAAAAAGTATGGTTAACAAAATGATGTTATTCCTTTCTCTGTCTAATTTAAACTTTAAGACAGAGATTGGAAATGTATAAATCGGGATTATTGTTGTCTTTTAGATTGGGACATGGTAAATTATTATAAGGATAAAGGAATTAGCAACGCTCAAATGCATTGCTGCCTTTTAAATAAGGCTCGAAATCGAACTAAGTAAGTATCAGAAGTTACAGGAAAATCCCTTTAAAAGGGACCCAAAGGAGAATTGAGCAGAATTTGAAACAAAAACGTAGGTAGTTCAAGCAATAAAGGCTTTGGAAATTAGGAATTGGAACTTAGAAACAGTGGGAAGATACAGTTAATGAAATAGAATTAATCGAAAACAAATAAATTGACATAATGACTGGTATATCTATAAAATTGAGATTGGCAAGGGTTGGAAATTGGGATGGATTAATCAGAAAGGTCCCTCTTTCCCATACAAAGCCAACTGCAACCAATATGTGTTTGAAAATGCATTTGCTTTTAAAGAAATGGCTTCCAAAGTAAAAATTCGGACTTTCCATAGAACATGTGCAGAGTGCAAACATTGTAGCACTGCAGAGAAGTTAAGAAATTGCCTCCTGCTGAGAAAAAAAAAAAAAACATTCCATTCACAATAGCCTGAAGGGGGGAAAGCGGCCCCTCCTTCCTCTTCCACTAAGCTTGGCCATCAGTTGAATTTCCTGCTTGGCCACTAAAGTAAACAGAGTCGCATACTGTCTAAGATTACAGGCATATGCACTGCCCCACCCAAATTCTGATTCCACTGCCCTAGTTGGCAAAGAAATGGGGACTTTTTCTTCCTTTTCGTTGTGCCTCAAATTAATCTGTGTCACCCTGCTGTCCCAGCAAGGCTGACAAATATGAAATAAGGAGCCTCATCTGATGAAAGGCTAATTTTAAAACATAAGTTTGCTACCTGGCCATACGCCCCACATATGGATGAAATTTAGGGTACTCCCCGCAGGCAGAATTGGCCTGCACAAAATATCAATGCAAGAAGGCAAATCACCTCAACCACCCTTTTACCCGGCTTCATTTAAAGTGCTCAGCTCAACCTGGCAATATTATAATTGAATTGGAAAACTTGCAGATAGGCAAGGGACCCCAAGAAAGCCTTCGGAGCAAATCCTGGAGTTCTGGGTGACCCCAGTGTCTGTCCCGAGAAAGGGCATGAAGATAGCGGAAATGGAGGTTTTGGCTTGTCTTTTTCCCTGGGAAAAAGGACAATTGGAGTCTCACTTGAGAACCCAGTTTTGTGGGAAGGGGGGCCAAGAAGCATCTGCCTAAAATGCAAAACTGTATTTTGAAAATCTGGCCCACATCTCAAAAGGGCCATGCTAACTCAGAATTTGGTTTGTCTGGTGTATACCTTAACAGTCTCTAAATGTGGCACGTGGAGACCCATTTTCAGAAATAAAAGGAGATATGGCCTAGTAGAAAATAATGGATGGATATTAAATAAAGGGGAACCTTTAATGTGTGGCACAGGGGAAATGGAACATTGTCCTGTATAATCGGATACTTGCTTAAACAGAGGGGCTATGCATGTGTTATAATCTGGATAAGTTTAAATTGGAAACTTGGAATCATGTCTGTGCAAAGCTCTGCTTGTCTGAATTGCTTTAAAGAAGGAAACTGCTGCTCCATAGTGAAAAGTTAATTTGAACATAAACCTATTAAAACCTTTTGAAAACATATGCATTTCTGAAATGGTTGCTGTAAATTTGATTTTGTATAATGTGGCTCAATACACACATGTACTGGGGTTGAATTAACTGAATCGCAAAAGCCCCAGGAAGCACATTTGATTTTTGATCTGAAAAAGAAAAAAAATGCTTTTAAAAATTGTGATTCAAACCCAGGACCTTGCAACAAGAGTTCCGGAAAAAGGTGGGAGAAGTTTTGCATAGTAAATAAATAAGCACATAGTAGCTTGCTCCTTAAGAGCAGCTGTAAGCCTCTAACATCACAAAGAATGGCTGCACAGTCAAAAGTAATAAAGCTAAATGTTTTTATTTCTGGGCAAACTCCCTGTCAAAATTTCCCTTAAGGAAGGCAGGAGAGGTGCCCTGCCCCTGCATAGTCTGTTCTGTCATTGCATAGCTGTATTTTGTCTTGTCTGCATGTGTGTTGTGTGAGTGGCTTCTGAAGATTGTTGGAACATCGCACATGGGAAATTTCCTCTCATCCTACTAAGTGCACAATCTTAAGAAATTTGAGTGTCCCTATGCACCGTCCCCAGTTAAGAATCCTAGTTAAAGAAACTGAACCATAAAGATTGCTTTGCAACTCCAACAATAAAGTTATTTCAGAAACATCTGCAGTGCGTTTGTTAAACCCTCATTCTTATTATACAGGATGCCAGAAGGAAAACAGGGTAAAGGTAAACAAATAGATTTCACAATGAGGCCAGTTTAGAAATTAGTTAGGAGACTCCCAGACTCACAAAGGGGAGGGGGAGGCTGAATTTGGTAGGGAAGCAGCACCTTCCTCAGATCAGATGGGAGTGAAACAATTGTTTACTCAAAGTATTTAATTTGGTTTACATTGGTTTGGGCCAGGAAGGTAAATTCCTGCCTTTAAAAAGCACTCACAGTTGCAATTGAATCATGCATTAGTGGCTTCTGGAGTAAGTATGGGGTTTGCACAATAAAAGCCCTCTTCTCCTACTAAACCTGGAATCTTAAGGAATTCCCTTACATAAATCCACAGGAAACAGTGAATGTAATGGGAGTACAGTCAAACCTCATATAACACTAAAACCTGGCCCCACAGGTCTAATGTTATATGATTTTTAGTGTTACCCGATGCATGTTAGGATCCTATGGGAGCCATAGCCATAGAGATGCATAGTAACCACAAAGGTTTTGGCGGTTATCTGAAGCATCCCATGGGATCTTAATGCATCATACTGATGTTATATGAGGTATTACCGTACATTAAAGCATGTTTGTTGTCGTTTATTGTTACTAGGGTTAAGGAATAAAAGTTTAAAAGTAAATGTGGGAGGGTTTTGGGGAGATATGTTGTGTTCTCTCTCCCTCACTACAGGAAAAAGCTAAAGATGTGGAAGCCCTGTGTTGGATCCCAAAAGTGAACGGATGACAGTGCTCCAGAGCATATCTAAAATTCAATGGAGGAGTATCATGTCTTTTATTATTAGTATTCCTATCTCCTCGTTTCTCTCTCTCTCTCTCTACCTCTCTCTCTCTCTCTCTCTAAAATATTGCTAGCAAACTGTGTTCCTGTATTTTCTTTAGTTTAAATTTCTAAACATGTGTAGAATGCATAGAATGTTAGGATGTTCATTTGGTAGTTTCGACAACCCCCTTATTTTAAATAGATGTGCTGCCTAAATTTAACAGCAAGCAGGCAGACGAAACCATCCACAATCTCACCACTGAGAGTAAAACACTGGGTTTTCACTGGGGAATTGGCTAATTGGCCTACTCCCAGATGTTGGAAACATTTATTCATAGCGGGGTTTGGGATTGTTGTAGTTATAATTCTAATTTGTGTGTGTGTGTGCCCCTTTTTGTAATCCCTGAGAACGCTGTACCAGGGCCCCCGGGGGGGGGGCATACCACATCAGGACCCACTCAGTTTCGACGGAGAATCTCTCTCAAAGATTCCTGTCAGAAATCCCAGATTGCTTCTAGAAATCTTTTCAAAGATTATCCGCCGAGAGAAAAGGGAAGGAGTGTTACCTGAAATTTTGGATAAAGCATTATAATTAATCAAAACGTTTATTAAATGCCACATATCACAACACACACATATGGAAAATAAGGTAGAAGCCAGGAGTTAAATCATAAGATTGGAATGCTCTCAAGGAGGAAGGGGGATTACCCAATAGTCAATAGACTCTGGCAAGGAATGTAAAAAAAATAAGGTCCATTGTGTAGTAGGTCAAAGGGTGTGAAAACCGGTTTGTCGGGTTTCTGATAAGCAGAAATTCCTTTTCATTCCTTCACAAAGGAAGCTGAATGACTCATACCTCTGGTTTGATTGAACACTGACTCGAGCGCAATCATAGCTTAAGAGGGAAATCAACATTCTGTGGGGAACAACCCCAAAGTTGACAAACAAAGGCTAAAATGTTGATTTCCCTCTTACAGAGATCTCCATTTAATTAAACAAACAAGACATAATGATTCTAACTCCTTTCTTTGTGTTTCTACTTAAGAGTGACTCAAACGCTGTGATTCATTCATGTCCGGAACATTAACCCACGTTGGAACTGCAATTTCCCGCCTCAAAGCACCATTGGCTATTCCTGTCAACCACAAATATGCTCCTTTGACCTAATGTAAACTCTCTATAACCGGTTTTTTCAGCAATAGCTGTAATCTGCCGCTTTTGTGTAACTAAAGTATCTGACCTCAGAGCTGCCTTTGTTTTATGTTTGCATGTAATTAAAATATGTTAATTGCCTTTCCTCTTTCCCAGTTGCAATCCCCTCTCCCTTGTCACCTAGAAGCTAGTCTAGATAGCAGATATAAGCCCTTAGAGGTGGGTGGGGGCTATCTTCTGTTCACCAAATTTTGTGAGCAGGGATCACAAGGGGGGTCTTTTCCTCAGAACGGTTGCGGGAAGGTTAGCTATTTAGAATTATAGGTCTGGCCAGACTATATGCCCGAATAGGCTTGCCTTTGCTTTTGCTCCCAATAAACCATATTTTGTTTTGACTGAAAACCCTGCCTCATTGTAAGTTCTTGGGTCTTTCTAGTACCTCTGCCAGAGAGTGAATCCAATCACCCAGAATTGGGTGACAGGCCCATTAGAAGGTTTATACTGTGGCAACGGTGACAGTGAAGAAGTAATTCTTCACTGCCACCACTGCTTCTGCAAAGTCATCCAGTAGTTCTTTGGAGTGGTTGAGGTCCCATTAAATGCAGGCCTACAGAATGGAGACCACATTATAGCTTGCTGTGAAGAATTTGCAAGACAATTTGCTGGCAAAATTGTTCTGATTCACTCTGACATGGATGCTATATTGATACAAGTCCTGGGGATACAACAACGGCCCCTGCCTGTCCTGTGCTAATAGAGAAGTCCCGGCCTTTTCAGTCTGATGATGAGGGCAGGACCTTTGGAGAGATGAAGGCTTGTAAAAACTGCCAGAGAACAACTGGCCAAAAGGATTAAAGGAGTAGTGAATGGTTCTTTGCAGCAGGGTAGGATTCCCGGCATGCATAAAGAAGGCAGTAGCAAAACCACTGTTGAAAAAGTCTTCTTTGAATCTCACAATACTGGATAACCAATTACCAGCCAGTCTCTAATGTTCATTCTTGGGCAAGATGCTAGAGCAGGTTGTGGCTTTTCAGCTCCAGGGGTTCTTGGATGAGACAGATTATCTAGATCCATTTGAATCTGATTTTAGGAATGGTTATTGGACCCAGATTGGTCTGGTCAACTTACAGCAGGAACAGGACAGGAGGAAGGCATTCTTGTTGATTCTGCTGGACCTCTCAGCAGCTTTTGATACTATTAAATACCAATAGCAATTACAATTATATGTGTGTGTCCCTCAGTGGTTAGTGCACACCTTAATTAGCATTTTGCCCCCAATATGCTGGGTACTCATTTTACCAGCCTTGGAAGGATGGAAGGCTGAGTCACCTTTGAGCCTTGGTCAGGACTGTACAGTACTCACAATATTCTGGCTGCAGTACAGCAGTTTAATCAATGGTGCCACCAGGGCTGTTTGTGAGGATATGTTATCCTTCTGGGCTGTTTTTGTTTTTTTACATGGGACTCGGAGGCACTATTTTACAGTGGCTCTGATCCTTCATGGAGGGGAGAACATAGCCCTGGAGTCTGTGTTTTACTTCCGCTTCCAGGAGCGACGAGGGCAGCGAGGCCCAGATGAATCACAGTAAACCCATTCCTGTGGATTCACAGGCTGCTTGGGCTTCTGGGAATTGAAGTCCAAGAACATCTGGAGTGCCAAGGTTCGCCATCACGGACCCATGCTATTCAACTTCTACATGAAACCCATGGGGGAGGCTCTACAGATACGTGAGGTTTGGTGTCACCAGTATGCTGATGACACTCAATTCTATCTCTCCTTTTCATCTAAATCTGTTTCAGTGCTAGTTTGGTGATGAGTGCCAGCAATGGACTGGAAAAGGGTGACTAAGCAACAATCCAGACATGACAGAAGTGTACTAGGTAACTTGAAAAGCAGATTGCGGAACAGGAATTCAGAATTTACTGGACAAGATTACACTCCCTCTGGAAACAAAGGTGTAAAGTTTGGGTGTGTTCCTGGACGCATCTCCAAGTATGGATGCCCAAGTTTTGGCAGTGGGCAGGAGTGCATTTATACAGTTAAAACTAGTGTACCAGCCATTCCTGTTCCTGGCGAGGTGTGATCTGGCCACATGCCTTAGTTAGGCTGACTGTAGCATGCTTTACATGGGGCTGCCATTAAAAAGTGTTCAGAAAATCCAACGGGTCCAAAGTGCTGCAGTCAGATTTTTAACTGGAACTGGTTATATAACCCCCACCCCACCCCCACCCCCGATAAGCAGCTCCATTAGCTGCCAATCCATTTCTAAGCCCAATTCAAAGTGATGGTTTTAACTTATAAAGCCCCAAATAGTTTGGGTACAAACTACTGTATTTAAAAGACTACATCTCCCTCTATGAGCCTGCTTAAATGTTAAGATCTTCAGGTGAGACCCTCACAGGTGTGTTTGGTGGGGACTTCTCTGTCACTGCTTCCATGCTCCAGAATTCCCTCCCAAAGGAAACCAGGCTTTGCTATCCTTCAGCAAGCTGGCATAGACTTTTATCTTCAGGCAAACTTTGCCCCAGTGACTGGGTGTCTAAAATTGGGATTTTGAAGCAGGATTGCTTATCTTTCCTTTTTAATTATGCTTGTTAGCATTGTTTTTAATGTATTAACTGAATGTGATAGTTTTAAATCCTCTTTTAGTACTGCAAAACTGTTTTAGGTTCTCCATTGTCTTTTTAATAATGTAAACTGCCTTGGGTCCTTTTATCATAGGAGAAAATCATAGGAGAAAGGTGGGGTAAAATATTTTAAATAAATAAATACATGGCTTCATATATCATTTGATTTTTATCAACTGGCCTCAGAAAACACATTGTAATGACTCAAGCAAAGAAATCCACACTTAACTTAGGTCTGAGACATTACTTTACTCTGATAACAACATATCATATTTCTCCCAGATCTAATATATTACTCTGTTTCCATCTACCAAGCTTCTTTTTACTAACTACTTAAATACATTAATGTCCCGATTGTTTGAAAAATAGAAAAGATGTCACGTAACAAGACTCTTTGTTACATTTGTCACAGCCATTTCTTTTTTGCTACCTCCAATTTAAAAACACGAAAAAAAAACATGAGGTTGAAAGGTCTTGCCATAATGTTACAAAATTGCTGCGATTCATTTGGTAGTCAAAGCAAAAATGCATGCATTTTTAGATACTGGAGTGCATGGAATGCTGTTACCTTTCCTGCAGAAGCAGTACCTATTTATCTACTTGCAATTTCTCGCTTTCGAACTGCTAGGTTGGCAGGAGCTCACTCTGTTGCGCAGCATCTGGGTATCAAACTGCTGAGCTGCTGACCTTCTGGTCATCAAGCTCTGCGTCTTAACCAATGAAACACTGTGGCCCCAGAAACATAGGAGGCCACATACAACATCTCTTTGCTCAGACATAACTATAGTCGATAGTGCAATACAGTGAAAATGGCTTAGGTTTCCAAAACATCCACATTCATGCATAACATGCATTAGGAACAACATAGGTAAAGGTCGTCCTTGCTCGAAAGCCAGTTGTATCTGACTTTAGGGTTCAGTGGTCATATCTGTTTATAGCCAAAGAGCCAGAGCTGTCTGTATTTGCAGACATTTCCGTCGACATGTGGCAGGCACTGGAGTGCACAGAACGCTGTTTACCTTCCCACCAAAGTGGTCCCTATTTATCTACTCCAGTGATGGGATGTAACAGGTTCTCACCAGGTCGCCGGAACCAGTAGTAACTTTCGCCAGTGTCCTGGAGAACCAGTAGCAGCTTTTTTGGGGGGAACCACCTTCGGGGCTTACCTTTTCACTGGTTCCCCCACTGCGCATGCGCACCAAGCACTTGGTGTGCATGCATGCCTACAGTGCTTGGCGCGTATGCACGGCCTCCTTGCTGTCCTCCCAAGCGGGGAGGAGGAAGAGAAGCTGCTAGCCTGAAGCTCCCTATAGCCTGCTCCCCAGGGTAAGTGACTCACCTTTGGATGTGGTGTGTCTGTGTGTATTTTAATGTGTATTTAATACCTTTACCTATATTGATGTACTACCACAGTTCCTAAAAAGGCCTAGCGGCCTGGCTTGGGGGTTTTAAGCAAAGTCTTGGAGTTACCTCATCAATAAGCTACACCTGTGCTGTTCCAATTGCTGTTCCAATTGGAGAACCCTTAAGGAGGTACAGCTGTTTTACATTTACATTAAGGCATATGATCCTAGAGAACTGGTACACTGACCATATCCATCTTGCAACATGGTGCTGCCCAGGCACTTATACTAACAGGTAAGTGACGGGTTTGTGTTTGGGGTGTGTGTGTGGGCGTATTTTAATGTAATTTTTATTTATTTATTTAATTTATTTACAGGTTTGAGGTGTGGTTGGGTGGGTGGGTTGAGAGGGGTGTGTGTGTGTGTGTGTTTATTTTTATTTTATTTTTTCTTTGGCCCTGCCCACAACATCATGATGTCATGTTAGCTCCGCCCACACTGTGATGATGACATCATGGTGGGGTAGTAAAATTTTTGACATCCCACCACTGATCTACACACAATTTCTTGCTTTCGAACTGCTAAGTAGTCTGTACTGCTGATCTACTGCTCACATCTGGAACTTGCAAGTCACTTCTTATCTTAACATGTATCTAATTATGTAATACTCCCAAGGGAAAACAAGCATGGGGACTATGTTTATGTGGTAAATTAATAAGAAGTTTTTATAATTCTTTCCATCTGTTTTTCTTGAGTGGTGAAAAAGATTTCAAAAAAGAGGACAGACCTTAAACTATCTTTTAAAAATAGTTAAATAAAACTGGATGAGAGACAATTACAATCACCAATGGAACCTTGGCTATATTGTAATCATGCTCTGCCAATTACAGCTGAAGAGTTAATTAACAGGACAAGCTGCTCCAGAAAGATGTGAGCTTCATTGCTCTGCAGGCTATTATGCTCATACACTGTTGTTCCTTTTTTTTCTGGACATGGATATTCCTCTGCCTAACGTATCTATCCAGCCATTTTGATCTTATTACCATTTCCGTCCCTTCCTTTTCTTCTACTGAATATTATGTTTTTCATTTCTCTGTTTTTACAAAAGTTTCTATGCACCCAAGAGTATATCAACACAGCACTCACTGATTAGCAGCACCAATAAATGACAGGTGGCCCACAAATGGGAACTTCCCATCTAGAAGACAAGCTGCTTTAAAACGAATCAAATGTTTGGTCTATCCAAGCTTACTATATGCTTAAAAAGTCTGGCAACAGCTCTTTATCGCCCTGGTTTCCTATTCGTATGGGGGAGCAAGACATTTCATGAAAGCCATGATACTGCAAAATGTTCATAAAGAACATTTTATGAGCTCAGAGATTTTTTAATTTTCAAATTCTGTCCCATAAGATTAATTTTAAAATAGAGGCTATGGTGGCCCAGTGGTTAAGAAGCTCGCCTTGTCAGATAGAAGGCTGGCAAGTTGGCAGTTTGAGACCCGGGTACTGCATGATGGATTGAACGCCTGTCTCTGTCCCAGCTCTTAGGGATATGAAAGGAGCCTCATTTGGGCGTTCTCTGAGCAGAGTTTCTTCAGCAAAAATCCTTTCAACCCAGAATAATTTCTGACATGAAACTGTAATTTAAAATAATTTTAAACTAAGTGTTTGTGTTTATTTATTTATTTATTTAGATTTATTATCCCGCCCCAATCAGGCGAACCTGACTCTAGGCAGCTCACAGAAAAAGAGAAAGATCATACATCATGAGTACAAAACAAACTAAACAATCCCACTATACCCCTACAAATTCAGAAATTGAAACCCTAAGGTTCAAAATTAATTTTAAAAAAATTAAACTATAAATTTACAAAAAACTCAAAATTAAAAGATTTAAAAGGTTAAAAAGTTTAAAAGAGAAGGGTGGCTATCCAATCAGATCAGCCACCCAACATGGGACCCATTAATACAGGAGCCCCACAACTGCCCTGCCAGCCTGGTTTTTAGGCTTTTCCGAAAGGCCAGTAGCTCTGTCTGTAGGCGTAACTCAGCAGGAGGTTCCAAAGGGCCGGGGCGGACACGGAGAAGCCCCTCCTTCTGGTGCTAGAGAGATGCGCCTCTCTAGCTGATGGAATGATAAGAGAGCCTCTCTGATCCACCCTGATGGGACAGACAGATGTTCTTGGGGTGACGCGGTCTCTTAAGTATCCTGGCCCATTACCATGTAGGGTCTTAAAGGTAATGACCAGCACCTTGAATTGCACCTGGAGACATACTGGCAACCAGTGCAGCTCCCGCCTGCAACCCATCACTACCCGAGCAGCTGCATTCTGTACCAGCTGCAGCCTCCGAATGGTCACCAAGGGCAGCCCCATGTAGAGTGTGTTACAGTAATCAAGTCTGGAGGTGACCAAAGCATGTGTGATCATGACCAAGGAGTCCCAATCTAGAGCGGGCATAACTGGCGAATAACACAAAGTTGCGCAAAAGTCCTCCTGGCCACGACTGCCACCTGCTCTTCAAGCAGTAGTAGCAAGTCCAGGAGGACCCCCCAGGTTATGCAGCGGGTCTGTTTGGAGTAAAACTGCCCCATCCAGAACCAAAGATGGTAGCTCCCGAGATGTTTAGTTTTGAACTATAGAAACTGAGTCTTAATATATGAACTGCGATGCCAGAAAGTTTAGGGAATTACAGTTTTAAGATTGCAGTCACATATCATTCCCAGCCACAACTGCAGTTGGCAGGGGTTGAAACTGGGACCACCACATGTCTAGCATATGGTCTACCAAACAGCCCTTCCCATGTGTGGGGATTTGTGCACTTTCTCACGTCTGTAGCTCTTGCAACCCTCCCTGGTCTATGATTCTCTGCATTGAGCATCAATATAGTTCCCACACAGCCCCATATATATTTTTTAAAAAAAAAAAAAAACTCAGGGGTGAATGTACTGCTATGCTTTGCTCACAATATCAACTTCCAATCCATGGCAAAACAGATTAAGGAAGAAATTTATTGGAATAAGGATAATAAAAAGAATGCCAACCTACCTCCTTCACCCTCACCAGCTTGATATCAGTTTGGATTTTAAAAAACTATCCTTCTTACAATTTGTGCACATACACAAACACAAAGCTAATTTTAACGTAAACATCTCAGTTTGGCCTCCATTAAAATGCACTGCTATATTACCAACACAACCAAATCCACTTCAAAAACAAACTTCTGTAATTTCCCCATCACAATTAAGAGAAATGTTCCATAATCTAAAAACAAAGCCATGGGTTTTTTAAAACGCAGTACAGTGGTATCTCAAGTTAAAAATTTAATGCATTCCAAGGCATTTTTCATGTTATGAAAAATTTGTAACTCAAATTTCCCATAGGAATGCACTGAAAACCAAAATTCATAACTTGAAACATTTGTTTCCCACAGGAATGCATTGAAAACCAATTAATCTGTTCCAGAAAAATTCGTAACTCGAGCAATTATTTTAAATTGATTTTCATTCGTACTGTGAAAATTTTGTAACTCGAACCATTTGTAACTGAGGTATCACTATACATGCACAAAAGTGCTCAGACAGGAGCTCTAAGCTTAGTCACACATGAGAGTATTGGTACTGATTGCATCTATAAAGTTTCCATCTTTCAGGGGTGCAATCCAGATTTTTATGGAAGGCCCTAACCATGCTGTGATGTTTGTAAAGTAGAGGTAAGAAAACAAACTCAAGTGCTTGATTAGTAGCACTAAGGTAGCAGTTCAAACAGGTTTAGCACCATTTTATGGCACAAAATTATTAGCAGAGAGTCAACATCAGTGCATATGACCCTACAGGGCTTTGTGGAATGTTCTTACATTTACCAACTACCTTATTTTGTAGATGGAAATAGTAAAATAAAGAACACAATTTGAGAATGTACAATTTGAGAATGGCAGCCAATAGAATAAACATGGAACTGGGAGGGGGGAGTCATTCTTACAACACCTCTAATCCTAGGGGGAAATTAATTTCATTGTCCTTTGCTAGCTTGTTGGAATCTCCTGCTAAATAAAAAAAATAAAAAAAATAGAGAGACACAATCAATTATATGGAAAAGTGAAGGCTACACAAGACAATACCTGTATACAGATTTGGACTAGAAGTGCAAACAACCAGCTTAACAATTTATTTTGGAACAGGAATTTCACAATGAAGCAGAAGGCCCTACTAATTAACAAGATACCTATTTGAGAAACAGAAAATGAGAAATGCCACAAATCCTTCCCTAGAACTGGAATGCAAGATGAACACATGATGACTTGTGACCAAGAGAAAATCCGTAGAGACTTAAACAAGAACAGCAGGATATGGAAACAGAAATCAATTTCTTTGGGAAACAAACCCCATGTATCCATAGCTCAGTGTGGACAAAAATACAAACAATATTTGCTTTTTAGCTAGCTCAACATACATGGCATTAATAAATTAATTGAAAACTATATAATATTTAACTATAAAAAGGGAGAGTATATCATTTCTTCTGCATAGTCTGCCCTCCACTTCCGGTCATTGTTTAATTAAAAACAGATTAACTCAATTATGGATTTTTTCCCCCTGGAAGATAAAAAAGGGGAACAAGGCTAAATTTGCTAGACTTTTGCATTGGCTAGAATCTTACAGGGATCTTACTCTTTTGTAAAATACAATCATTCAAGTTGCAGTGGCGAATTGCAGCTAAATAGTAAGGTGCCAATTACATACCTAGTGCAGAAACAGGCACCCCACCCAGCATTTTGTCAATTAGCTTCAATTTGCTGGCACAATTTACACCATTTCACTTACTCCACTGTAAAATCCCAATAAGATTTTGGCCTTTATTATTAACCCTAGTTCTATTCTGTGAGGATAACAAGAGACCGTTGATTTTCTTTTTTCAAAGCAACGATACAGGTCACAGACATGGCCAACGCTGATGACAGTTCAACTGCGTTCTTTAATTGTGATCGTTGACACTGATGCAGTACAGAATCCAGGAAGGAGGGGGGGAAACCTAGATTACGTCCGCTGCCCATCCCACCAAATGAACCCATTTCCTCTGAGAACATCTGTACCATCATTACAGGGAATCCACCACACCAGGGGTTATAGGAGATTGAAACAGGAGGGGGAGCTCCTCTTTGCAACCAGCCAGAGAAAGGGATTATATTGGGAGCTCAGCTGTACTTCGACCCCGATCTTTTTTTTAAAAGAGAGTAGGGTGTTGCCCTGCCAATATTTTAGCAAAAACACAACACCCACCACCCTCTCCACATGTTATTGCTCTTGCCATTATTTCTTTGAGCAAATAAATAAAATAAAATAAAATCCGTCCTCGCCACATGTTCTTCCCTCTTCCCACTGGCTCGCATGCAGCCCTGCCCATCTCCTCCTTGGTGTGTCCTCGTCAAAAAAGAGACCATCTCGGGGAAGGCTGTCAAATAAATGGACCCCGCTTTCCGGGTGCCGGGCCATCGGTCCCCATCAGTCCTGCCGTCGGTGGGGCTCTGCCGCTACCCAGATAAGAGGGAAGGAAGATGAAAGCCCAGGATCCCGAAGTCGAGGGGTGGGGAAAGGGGGGCTGGTGGGGGTGGGTGGGTAGCAACCCGGCTGCTGCTGCTTCTTCCTCGAAGGAGCCTTGCTCGCCATGGAAGGAGGAAAAAACCCTAACCCAGCCCAAGCCGCCACTCAGCCCAGCCAGCCAGCCAGGCGAGGGGGCTTCCTCGGACCGCCCCGGGCGCGGGAGGAGACCTGGTGGCGCAGTGGTTAAACTGCTGTACTGCAACCAAAAGGTTGTGAGTTCGATCCGGGCGGGACATCAAGGTTGACTCAGCTTCCCATTGGGACAAAATCAATCCCCAGCACATGTTGGGGGGCCGAAATACTAATCCACTTGTGAGCACTCTGGGGCGGGATAGAAGTGTGTGTCTGCCTTGCTGTGGCGCCCCCTCCCTCCACGAGAGCTCCACCAATCATGCCCCCCCCTTCGCCGCTACTCACAGTGGCACCAGCCCAGATGGCAGCACCAGTGCAGTCGGAAGCAGCGGCCGTGGCTGTGCGTGGTGCACAGGGAGAGCCCGTCGCACGGCTGGAAGTCGGGTCTGCCGGCGCAGCTGCGGGCCAGCGCTTGAGCCTCGTCCAGTTTCTCGCTCTTGCCGCCCAGCGCCGCCGCCCCGAGCCCGCTCATGCTGCTTCCTCTGCCGCCTCCGAGCCCGCACCTCCTCCGCGTCACTCCCGCTTGCGCGCACGCCAGGCGGGGCGGCGGCGGGGAGGGGGCGCTTCTCCTCGCCAGCGGGGGCCGCCGCCGCCGCGCCACGGCCCCGCCTGGAGCCCCACTGGCCGGCGGCCCACCGGGCTCCGCCTCCGCTTCTCCCGCCTGCCTCCCTCCCCAGGGCGGGGGCGGCAGCAGGGGAAGTCGAGCGCGGGGACTCCGCCACACCAGACGCCTCGGGAAGAGGAGGGGCTCAGCGGGCGCGCCCGGCCCCCTCGCCTGCGCTGGGACAGAGACGGCAGCTCACTCCGTCGTGCAGTACTCGGGCCTTGAACTGCCGACCTTCCAGCTAACAAGGCGAGCTTCTTAACCGCTAAGCCACCGCAGTCCCTCCTTCCCTTATCTGTAACCTTCCCCGTCTTCTGGCTCCCCAAACTCGCCCCACCCTGCTGTCTGGACCCCGCAGGCTTCACAAGATCCGCAACGTGGCGATGCAAGACATCTGTTTCCAGCGCTGTGCAAAACGTTCCTACCGGGTTCCTTCCGCTCTGCAGCAAATACAGTAAAGCTAAGCCATCCACTTGTCAGGCAGATGGGTTTCCCAAATGGGATGTGTGTAGCCATCTCTGTGATCAGAAAAGAGTACTGTACGGTATATCCCTTTCCTTTCTTAGCCGGATTCACAAGAGGATTGGCTGTCAAACCTCAGTAGTTGTAACTGAGCCCATTTAAAAAAAAAAATCTTTCCAGATGGTTTGTAAGCACAAACCACCCCCAATGTATGCATCTCCTAATTCAGATCTCTCTCCTATGCATTCTGTTTGTTTATTATACTTGGTTTAACAACTAACACAAAGCAAACAAATGAGCAGTTTTTAAAAATCAGTAAAAGGGAGTTTTTTTGAGACTATTTGCAGGCAAAAATAAAGATACAGTATTAGGGCACTTAAAAGACTAAGCTGTACACACTTCATTGTGAGTTTGTGTGGATTATAATTGCCTGTTCGAAGAAGTGGATTGTAACCCACAGAAAACTCCTATTCAGATAAATCTGTCATTCTTTAAAGTGCTGCAAATTCTTTAGTCTTTATTTATTTATTGAATTTATATACCACCCATCTAGAATTTACTCTTTAAAAACAAGAGTAAATATTTCACCATTGTGGCATCGATATCACGGAGCACATAAATACAGTTGTACCTCGTCGCTTAAAGAGCATAATGCGTTCCGTGGGATTGCTCTTTAAGCGTGTTTGCTCTTTAAGGAAAACACCATTGTATATATTAAAAGTTTTGTTTCACTTTGGACAAGAGGGCTGTGCTGATACAAGGTACCTCTACCTGGTGTTTTTTTTTTTAATCCCTTGCCACCCAGTTCATACCATACAGCGCTTACCATGTCTTCTGTAGCATTTTCTAGGAACTGAAGGCAGTGCCATAAAGATAAAGTAGTTGGTGAATTACTTCTGCCAGACCAGCTGTGGCTAAATGTTGATTAAAAAAAAACCCCAGAGTTCACCTTCACAGGAGTATAAAACAATCAAACAATTTGGCAGGTCAAATACAGCAGAAATGAAAAGAAGTTTAGAAGGCAGCAGCACACTAGCGCAAAATGATCTTAATGGAGTCATATCAATGTAAACTAAATCAGCGCTTCTTCCATGTCTAGGCTAGATGTGAAACTGCCAAAATGAAGCCACCTTTTGGTGAATTCATTTTGCAGTTCTTTTCACCTGACCTAGTGTGTGAAAGATTAGATGGGGAAAGGTTGCCGTTTCCTGGGGTACACCCAATTATGGTTCAACAATAACACAATCTTCGAAGAGGCTCTTTCAGTGTACTCCAATCTGAGTGCTAGACATAATTGAATGAAATTTAAAATTTCATACCCCCTTTAAGGTTTTTTTGCTCCAAGAAGCCCTTGGGACCCTCGGAGAGGGTGGGAGAAAGAAGCCTTTGATAGTCGAAAATTGCTACTGCATTGTCGCTCGCAGTCCTGATCTCAGCAGTAGTGGTCCAGTGAAGATTTTTGATTACAGTATTAAAGGCTCCCACTCTGGAACTACGAAAGGTTCCTGTGTCTAGATCTGATTTATGCCAATGTAACCATGCCAATAGGATTTTGTCCTCTGAGAAGGAGTCCCAGAGAATCTCCCTAGGTTGAACTGGCTTTGATAAATATTTAATGTCAACAAACCAGCCAACCATCCTGATGGCTTTTTTCAAATAAACATAAGCGGTTCATAAATGAAGATACAAGTATGTGTTAAGGTATGTAACCCACCCACTACGATGAATAAATGAACAAAGCTTTTCATTTGCACATTCTAGGAAAAAGTAGCCCAGTCTTGTTCATGGCATTGCAAACCTGAACATCTTTCTCTTTGCTACAGTTGAAGAACTTTCTAAGCATGTATGTTTCTTAATGACTCACATGTATGTTGCATTTATGTTGGCTGTAGATCTCTACAAAGGTGGAACAAAAGTAGCAGGAAATTTAATTAATGTGTTGAAAATCTCACTAGAACAAAATAGCAAAATAACAGAAACAAGCAAGTGTATGCTTACTTCTATTTATCATAGCTAAGATGCCCTGCATTTCCATACTTGGAATAATATGCTTGATGTGGAAGGTAGAATGAACAGCCATACCTTATAATCAGTGGTGGGCATCAGCAGGTTCGCACCAGTTTGCCAGAACTGGTAGCAGAAATTCTGGCCAGTAGCAGAAATTCTGGCTGGCCCCGCCCATCCAAGTTTTGAAATAAAGTACTGCAGTCCTAATTCTGGTGCAACACACACTGGCCACACCCACCATACCATGCCCACAGTGTGGTAGTAAAATTTTTTGGAGCCAGTCACTGCTTATAATGACTTTGAAGAGAAAAAAAATACTTTTTGCTGTGCTGATTCTTGAAAATACCTTCCTCTTTTCTCAAGCCAGGAAATGGCTAGGAAATGGAAATCATAATTAAATAGAATTAGAAGAACGGTTCAATGAAATGTGGAATATGTCAATAAATGATAAATTAACACTAGAATTAAAAGTGAAAACAGGAATTTTAAAGAAATAAAATTTTAAGGAAATATGAGGAGAGTTTCTTGACTATGTATTGACGAAAGGAAAAGGAAAGAAACCAGGCCAAAACAAATGTCATTTAAGAAAGAAGGATAAATTATAAATTTTAGAGATGATAGAATAAAGAAAATGAAAGAATCATAAGTATTGCTCTGCTGGGTGAAGGGAGCCCAGCGGGGTCTAGGACACTGGTGCCCGCTCCCACTAGGGCTTCTGGGAATTATAGTCCAAGAAGACCCATTTACGCCCCAAAAGTGCCACCTGGGCAGCCCCCCCCCCCGGGGCTACCACGCTACACTACTGTTTGTAGCTCATGCTAACCACACAGTATGCTTTACAACATTTTATGCTACATAACAGTGGTCTAAGCTGGCTGGATAGTGCAATGGTTTAGGCATCTGGCAGCCCCTCCCCCTGACCCCCATCAATATATTGTAATGTATTGTTTGTAAGCCACCCTGAGTCACTACAGCGAGTGGGGGACAATATAAATTTGAACTAATAAATAATAATAATAATAAACCAGAGATTGAGAGTTCAATTCCTCACTGTGAAGAAAAGCTACTATGTATATCTGTAGTAATAGTAGTAATCGGTGGAGCTGGAGGTGGAGGCGGCAACTAGACACCAGAGGAGGTGGTGGCGGCGGCGGCGACTAGACACCGGAGGCATGACTAGACACTGGAGTGTACTGGATGCTGTTACCATCCCATCAAAGCAGTACTTATTTATTCATCTGCAATTTCTTGCTTTTGAACTGCTAGGTTGGCAGGAGGTCGGACAGAGACAGGAGCTCACTACATCGCACAGATTTCCAGTGTTGAGCTTCTGACCTGCTGACTTTCCAGTCTTCAAGTTCAGCATCTTAACCATTAAGCCACTGCAGTCCCTTCAAATTGTCAGACCATTTTCAAAAAAGGACAGCCATTTCTCCAATTCATTGCAGTATTTATTTATTGCCACCCAAATCGAACAAACAACTCTGGGTGGCATAACAAAACGATAAAATCACTACAATAATAAAACATTAAAGACCCATAAAACCTTTAATAGACTTTAAAAAAATTACACTCCCCTATCAATTGTTTAAAAATTAAGGTTAAAAGAGCAACTAAAATACAGAGAGGCCTACATTATATAAGCCAGCAGGGTAAGGTCATCACGTCACCAGTGCCCCACACCTGCTTTGCCAGCCAGGTTTTTAGTCCTTTCCTGAAAGGCAACAACTCTGACTGGAGACGTAGCTCAGCTGGTAAGAGGTTCCTTAGGGCTGGAACAGGCATGGAAAAGGCCCTCCTTCAATCTAGTGCTAGAGAGATGAGCCTCTCTTTCTGATGGTATCTTCAGAGAGCCTTTCTGGTCCACTCTTGTGGGACAGACAGATGTTCTTGAGGTGTTGCAGTCTCATAAGTATCCTGGCCCACTACCATGTAGGGCTTTAAAGGTCATAACCAGTAATCCAGGAGAGGGGAGTATAGTGACGTGTGAATAATTGCAGGAAAGCTATCACTCTCCAGATAGTGTCACAGATGGCATATCAACCTAAGCTGATAAAAGGCAATCTAAAGCATTAAGACCACCTGGGCCTCTAACCATGCTGGATTAAAGAACCCCTCAAAGGATGATGAACTGTTTCTTTTAGGTTGAATGGCATATATATCTAATGACTGTAAGATGTCTAAAGCAGGGGTGCCCAAATTACGGCCCGGGGGCTGGATGCAGCCCCTGATGCCAATTCATCTGGCCCGCAAAGCCCTTGTTGCTCCTGGAAGTGGAAGTAAAACACACCTGTATGGGCGCATTTTAATTCCACTTCCAGGAGCAATGAGGGTGTCGCGGGCCAGATGAATTGGCATCAGGGGCTGCATCCAGCCCCTTACCCATAGTGACCGGTTCCCTAAACCATGTGACAGGTCCATGGCCTGAAAAGTTTGGGCACCCCTGATCTGTGGGAAGAAGGACAGGACACCAAGATCTTCATGCAAGCGTTCTGACTTTATTCTCCCCCAAAACCCCTTCTATATAGGAATACAAAAGCTTACCCAAGCATTCTGATTACGTAGTGTTTTTCCCAAAGACGTTTTATGCCTTCCTGTTTTGTCTTATGCCAGTGTGAGAACCATGCTTGTGAAAACTTCACTTTGAGACCTATCTCCCAGGACCAGATGTCAGAGACAGGATGTTTATACGTGTATGACGTATTTGTTTTTAGGCAAACAGAGAATGGGGAAATAAGCAATAATTCTTCCACATGGTCAGCCAATTTTCAGAATATGCAACACCTTCCCTACATCTCCCCCTGTTCTTTTAATGCCTGATATTTAAAATATATGCGCCGCTCTTTAGCACGAACGCTTTTGTATGTGGCCTGATCAATGGCATGCTGACACACTTGGCACAAAGAGGGAAGACATTGCATGAAACAACAGACACAGAGGAGTACCATAAAGGCAATCAAGCAATATTGTACAATGGTACGGATCCATCCAACAGGCAACCACCCCCACAGGGCATCCCACCAATGAGGCAGGACGTGTTCTTTAATGGCAGAAGCATATGACCAGAGCTGATATAATTGCTGATGTATTTGACGGCTGTTATCCGTCAAATTGAAGCAACACATATTTGCCACAGCTTCACAACCTTGGTGTTGTAATAACAAAAGATAATCGATAGCAGCTCGATTATCTAGAATAGCCTGCCTTAACTCATGTTGTTCTGCAGCAAGCAGGCTGATTGCTGTAGAAGTAGCATTAATGGTTTTTGCAAGCAAGCAAGCCAAGTGGCTAAGCTCTCTGTGATTAATTTTTGCCATGGCTGGGAGTCCTATGATACTGAGGGATAAAGCATAATATTCAGATTTAGAATACAGGGTGACGTTACCGTCACAGGACTCATCTAATGAGCGCCTCTTTCTGATAGTAACATTAGCAGTCAGCATTTGCTTAGTAAGGAAGATAGGGGTCAGTCGACTGAGGCAACACTGGGTGCCGTTAGTCATATTAGCAGGGATATAATTAAAGGTACGAACACCGCAGGTAAAAAAACCAGCCAATAGGCAAGCGAATATGGGCATAGTTGAATGAGACTTTCTCATAGGAAGAGCATTTCCACTTAGGGGTTCCAAAATCCACCAAGCCCCTTTTTATCTTGGTGGCAGTGCCATTGACTATTAAGGCACAAGTGTTATTCACAGCATTGACTACATTGGGCGTATAAAGGGAGATGGCTCCCTGATCCAAGGTCTTGCTAATCCGGCCCCAGGAGGGCATCTTAGCATACCTCATTTCAGAAGCAGTGAAAAAATCAACAAGACTACTTTCATAGTGGATCAGATCTGGGGATTTGCAGACAGGCACCAGGCAGGTACTCAGAAGGCCATGCAAATCCGGAGCCTGATCCATACAGAAAGTGGAGACATTGACTTCATGAGCCAAGCGGGCCCAAAGGTTAAATTGCATTCTGTCATTAAGTGACTTAGCTTGCCCCAAAGTAGGGCTACATAAAAGACAAAGACACAATATAATCATAGAGTTCATGTTAATGCAAGCAATGATGGCAGCAAAGAAAGCTTCCGGTGTTGGTTCAGTCTTCTGGCTTCCAGCAGATTCTGCACATCCCGGCTCAGGTTTTTCACTGCTCCCCAAGTTACCTTGTTCGCTGGAGACATCCCTCGCTTCCGGTCCTTGGTCACTGCTGTTGGTGCTGTGAGGTGTAGAGTCTGGTTGAACTGCGGAATCGGGTCGCTCAGACCTTGATGCCATGCCATGGTAAGGCCGGACGCACCTTGCAGAAACCCACACTGGGCCAGAAGGTTCAGATATAGCAGCAAAGCCGCGGCCCCAGACCAGAAGAGGGCATGGACCCCGCCACTGCAAATCAGGTAACTTCCGATACAAGACCAAGGGCCGTTCTGGTGGGGGAGCAGTACTGCCAAAATGCTGCTGCGCACGGGTGCGAAGACCTGGAGGCGAAGAAAAATAAGTTAAATTGAGGTAGTTGATGGTGAAAAGAGCAGAAGCACAACACGCTTCATGGTCAGTGAGTGTGTTCGGCCCCTGGGGGGCGTAGTCCCCCTTTTCTTTTAAATGTGAGAGTGTCGTTTTCACAGTGCGGTTTGTGCGTTCCACGATGGCTTGACCCGTGGAATTGTATGGAATACCAAATGTATGATGGATGTCCTACCGCTTGCAGAAGAGAGCGAACTGCTCAGAGCAATAGGCAGGACCATTGTCTGTTTTTAGAGCTGCAGGCTTCCCCATGACAGAGATAGCTCGCGTCAAATGGGAAACCACATGCTTTGCCTTTTCCCCTCTCTGTGGGGTGGCATGAACAAACCCAGAGAACGTATCGACGCAGACATGAAGATACTTCCAAGGTGAGAAGGGAGGGAACTGAGTGACATCCATCTGCCACAAGGCGTTAGCCTGTAGCCCACGTGGATTAACCCCTTCCCTGGGATGATTCATAGTTGAACTACAGTGAGAACACTGGGTAACTATGGCACGAGCCTCCGAGAGGGGCAGGCCAAACTCTTTAACCAAAGCCTGTGCATTTTGATGATGCACTTGATGACTTTCCACAGCTGTATACATCTGCATAGGCTGAAGCAGGGAATCGGCATACTCATTTCCTGCCGTGAGTGCACCAGGGAGATTCTGGTGACTTCGGATGTGGGCAACCTAGACAAGGGACGTGCGGGCCTGAAGAAGACCCTGCAACTCCTGCAGGAGATGCAAGATCTCTCGCGTGGCATGTGGGGAAATGTAGGAAAAGTCAATCTGAGACAACAAATTAACAACATACAAACTATCTACAATAAGATTAAGGCGCCGATCAGGGAAGGTGGCAAAAGCAAGGACGACAGCAGCCAGTTCGGCGCGCTGTGTGGTGGTTTGTATCTCAGTATACTTGCTCTGCCAGCCCCCATCACGATCTTGCCAAGCAATGACCCCTCGAGTTGGACTGCCATCAGTGAACACTGTTAAGGTGTCCAGAGGCTTGGAAGCAAAAATGGTCTCATACTTATATGGCAGCAAACTCTGAGCTTGGATCCTCTGATCCTTGGGGAGATGATACCTTATTTCCCCAAGATATCCCGCAAGGGCTGCTTGAACCGTAGGGTCTTGTTGCTCAACCATGGCCCACGGTTCCTTGGCCATGGGTACAACAATAGAAAGGGGTTCCATACCACAAAGGGCTCGACAACGGGAGCGGCCACGAAAAATGAGGCGGGCAATCATAACAGGGTAACGCGTAAGGGTGGTCTGGCCTGCATGGCTCATATACAGCCACTCAACAATTAAGACCTGGGGCGCCTCCTGATAAATGATTCCACAACATAAGGTATCTTTCCTCCAGATGGCTACCCGAAAGGGCAGGTCTGGTGCACAACGATCCACCCACCGTTGCTGCATAACTATATTCACCAGCTCAACCACCTTTAGCTCTTCCGGCTCTAAAATGATGGTATCCTGAGGGGATCGGCCACGCTTTAAGGCGGCAAACAGAGGGGACAGCTCATCAGTAGTGAGCCGATAATATGGGTGTAGCCAATTAAGATGCCCAAGATATTGTTGCAGCTGTACTAGAGGTGGGAAGGCTTAAGGAGGGCCGTATCGGGGCAGCGTAACTACTTGTCACTTTCATGCCCAAGTACAGATATGGGTCTTGCAGTTGCACTTTCTCAGGGGCGATAACTAACCCAAATGTTTTTAAGGCAGCAGTAAGCTCCTTATGCCAATTCTGAGGCAGTTTTTTACTAAATATGGCTATGTCGTCTACATAATGCCATAACTGACACTCGGGGTGGGCTGTACGATATGGCTGCAGTGCCTGGTCGACAAAAATCTGGCACATACTAGGACTGTTGATCATGCCTTGTGGCAAGACGGCCCACTGCAGACGACGGGTTGGTCTGGTGTTATTTAACTGAGGAATGGTGAAAGCAAAATACTTCTTATCCTGTTCTTGCAATGGGATGGTGTAAAAACAGTCCTTAAGATCAATTACAGCCAATTCCCAATCATGGGGCATCAGATTAGGGTTCGGCAAACCGTTCTGCAAAGAACCCATAGGAAGAATTAATTTATTAATTTCTCTAAGATCATGGAGCATGCGCCATTTGCCTGACTTCTTCTTAATTACAAATACAGGTGTATTATATGGACTAACAGAGGGTTCTAAATGACCTTGTTGCAATTGTACTGCAATTATCTCTTCAAGGGCATCTAACTTCTCTTTGGTCATTGGCCATTGCTCCACCCAAACAGGTGTCTCCGTCAGCCAGGAGAGTGCGATGGCGCGTGGTTTCTCAACCTCACTCATCACAAAGGATGGTGGTCCCTACTTGCTGCAAGATGTCCCGACCCCACAGATTCACACCAATATCAATAACAGTGGGTTGTATGGAACCAAGCAATTTACCTGAATCCGGGTGGAAGACCCGGAGACTACGTGCACTTACCTCCGCCTGGGTGATGCCACCTACCCCGTATACTGGTGGAGCAGGTACCTTTGGCCAGCTCGGATCCCAATCCTGCTCTCGAATCAAAGAAATGTCCGCACCGGAGTCCAGCAACCCAGTGAGGACCTTGTTCTCCACCCGGAGTGTGCGGGTGGGCTTCTTTTCCGCTATACGAGTAATGAACAAAACCTGACAATAAGACTGTTCAGTGGTTATCTTGCATGGCTTATCAGCTTGGTACTCCAAAGTCAATGGTATGCCAGGCTCAAGGTGTGCAATGCCTATGGGCACCTTGACCTTCTGCTTTTGTGCAGTCAAAGAGGGCACTATAATACCTGATGTTCTTTCTTTGACAGGAATTTTAGGTAAGGCTGACACATAGACAGCCTCATGTGGTGTGATTTGTGAGACTTCTTGTGTAGCATGCAGATACACAGCCAATGGAATGGACATGTCAGGTGGATCCTGTTGGTTGTGGGGGTCGGACCACACACCCCTTCCTAGTTTCCCGACTGAGATCCAGAGGGATTTCCCGACCGGGACCCAGTGGGATTTCCTGACTGAGATCCAGAGGGGGGGTTGGAACGGCACTGATTGGCCCAATGATAGCCTTTCTGGCAACGTGGGCACTTCTTTGAGGGCTTTTTCTGTTGGCCATTAGAGCCCTTATAGGCTCCGCCGCCTGGTGCCCGGCATTCAGACTTAAAGTGGCCAGGCTTGTTACAATTAAAGCAGTTGCCTTTCTTGGCCATTCCTGTGTGAAGGGCAGCGGCCAGCAGTGCCATTTCATGTGTCTTGCTACCCACATCAGCACATGCCCGTAACATGTCTGCTAAGGTATAGCCTTCTCTACTAATAATCCCAACCAGTGCCTTTCTACAATCTGTGCTGGCGTTCTCATATGCCAACTTCAGTAGCAACTCCTCCTGTGCTTCTGGATTATCCAACTGCCTACCTATAGCTTGTTTCAATTTATCCACGAAGGCAGTGTATGGCTCATTAGCTCCTTGTTTCACTGCTGTGAAAGATTTGCCAGAGGCTGACCTACCAGGGACCCTCTTTAATGCGCGTGTAATACACACGCCTGTTGCCCTTAGGTGGTCATCTGTAAGCTCCATTTGTGCCCTAGCATCAGAGAATTGACCAGAGCCATATACTTGTTCAGCTGTGATTTGGGCAGTCTGGCCCCGAAGGGCAGCTTGCCGGAATTCGCTGTCAAACACAACGTATTGGGCGGGCGTTAGGACCATGCGGAAAAGGTTTTTCCAATCTAAGGGCAGCATAGTATAGGCCTGCATTAACCCTTCGAGTAATCCTTGGAAATAGGAACTTTGGACGCCGTCCTCCCGTGCTGATTTATTGCATTCACGGAGGACAGAGAAAGGAAGGGGTTTATACTCCAGATTTACAATAGGGTTTCCATGCCCATCAAATTGGTCAGTCTCCGTGCGTGTTAAGGGAAACAGGCTCGGTACACCACCACCCCATTCCTCAGTCATGTTGATGTCACCGGCCATCCAGGCACGGCGTAGACTATCTTCCACCACACCTCCCTTAGGAGGAGGCGTGGGGTGAATTGGTGGTGGCGCTGGCGGGGGCCCCAGAGGAGCATTAGGTGGTGGGGCAGAGGGAGGAATCAATTTGTATGATGGCCCTTTCTTGAGTTCTGTGTCCATGTCAGCCGTAGCAACAGCTTGGAACAGAACATTATCGGGTATGGTAAGCTTGCTGAGAGCCTTTAAGATCTTCGTGCAGGTCAGAATATGGCCAATGGCTGCACGAGGTTCTTGTTGTAACTCTTTGGCTACTTTCTGCCATGTCTCAATCCTTAAAGTCCCATGAAGAGGAAACCAGGGGCAAGAAGACGCTATCTCCTGCAGAAGATCGTAAGCCTCCTGCACCCCTACTGATTCACCCCCTGTCCCTGTCACTTTTGCTAATCCCTTTGCATGTTCCTTTACCTCTTGGGATGCATAGGAGCCCATACTGACCTGAAGGGAGGCTTACCTGTGTGCACAGACTGTTCCTAGTCGAGGGTCGTAGGGCTGATCGCTTCTTTATCATGAATCACGTCTATCACGTCGGGGTCACCAAAAATGTGGGAAGAAGGACAGGACACCAAGATCTTCATGCAAGCGTTCTGACTTTATTCTTCCCCCAAACCCCTTCTATATAGGAATACAAAAGCTTACCCAAGCATTCTGATTACGTAGTGTTTTTCCCAAAGACGTTTTATGCCTTCCTGTTTTGTCTTATGCCAGTGTGAGAACCATGCTTGTGAAAACTTCACTTTGAGACCTATCTCCCAGGACCAGATGTCAGAGACAGGATGTTTATACGTGTATGACGTATTTGTTTTTAGGCAAACAGAGAATGGGGAAATAAGCAATAATTCTTCCACATGGTCAGCCAATGTTTCAGAATATGCAACACCTTCCCTACACTGATCTAAAGGAAATAGCAGGACTGCATTTTCTTTGCCCTTCCCTTGACACAAGTTGACCAAACTAGTTTCTATTCTAGAACCAGCCTAATAAAAAGGGATTCAGAAAATCTGTTATGTTCCAGAAAACCTGAGGCTAGACATCATTTTGGCTATTCTGACATCAAATGTGTCAGCTCTGAACACTGATGTGTCACCTCCAAACCAGCTTTCAAGGGCTTGTTAGCTCATATATAATTTTCCTTCTTGCATTCTTTTTTACTTTATTTTGTTTTAACTTATCAGTGATAACAATCTTACATGACCAAAACATTCTAGCTTTTGGTGTTATTTTAAAAAAATATTTTGTGACATTTGGTCATTATTAATTCTCGTTAGTATTTCTTTGTTGTTCATCTTCTCAGTCCATGAAATCCTTAGCATCCTGTGATATAGGAATTCCACACACAGAAACAACAGAAAAGTAGATTTGTGTTTATGTTGACATTAATTTTAAAAAACCAAAATA
Organism: Furcifer pardalis; assembly: GCA_030440675.1. Taxonomy (NCBI): domain Eukaryota; kingdom Metazoa; phylum Chordata; class Lepidosauria; order Squamata; family Chamaeleonidae; genus Furcifer; species Furcifer pardalis. The sequence goes on from CP126890.1 coordinate 247,765,249, forward strand.
AGAAAAAACCCAAATGCTTGCATTGAAATAAAGATTCCATTCAACCTTCTTATCAGACATGGTAGGCAGCATACTCAGATGAAGCACCAACTTACTTCCTAATTTGGCCAAGAAGCTTGAAGGGTTCCATATCTTCACCCTCTTAAGAAACTTCAAAAGGCTAAAACTTGAATGAATAACTTTCTTAGGAATCAAATTAAACCTAGTTTATAGCAGATGTTATTCACAGTTGAAAGAATTTGGATTTCATACATCTATTAAGATATGAAAATGGTGCTTCGGTATTTAAATTAGCTACCTTATAGTTTCACTGTTGGAGGATCTGCGATGGCTTAGTGATTAAGATGAGGAACTTGATGACCAGAAGGTCAGCGTCTCAAGACCCGAGTGCTGCACAGTGGACATATCAGATAATAATCAAAGCAATACAAAAATGTTGTAGCTCTTGAAAGACTGACAGTTAGTCTTTAAAGTGTTACAGAGTTTTTGTTTTGTTTATTCTCTGATATGACTAACACAGCCACTCTTCCAAAAAACCGCACAATGGAGTGAGTTTCCATCTGTCCCGGCTCCTGCCAACCTAGCCGTTCAAAAGTAAGAAAATTGCAAGTAGATAAATAGGTACCACTTCAGTGGGAAGATAAACAGCAGTATCTTGTCATGCCTGCCACATGCCCATGGAAACATCTGCAGATGCAGACAGCACTGGGTCTTTGGCTATAATAATAATGTGTCAGAAATTATTCTTGGTTGAAAGGATTTTTGCTGGAAGAAACTTTGCTCGGGGGATGCCCAAATAAGGCTCTTTTCGTGTCCCCAAAAGCTGGGAAAGAGACAGACACTCAAACCATCATGCAGTACCCAGGTCTCGAACTGCCTATTTGTTGGCCTTCCAGCTAACAAGATGAGCTTCTTAACCACTGAGCCACCGCAGCCCCTCTTTGGCTATAAACAGAGATGAGCGCTGAACCCTAGAGTCAGATACAACTGGCTTTCGAGCAAGGGAGACCTTCCTTTACTTTTATTGTGGCTTATGGCCAGAATTCCCTGTCATGAATTTTTACACTGAACCTCAGCCTCTATCAAAGTATACTATCTTGGAACAGTGATACTATGTATCTGATGTCAATTTGGTTTATATATTTTGGAAATGCTCTAAAATTATACAGTTTGGAAGGTATGTGAGAGCGAAGGATGAACACTGGTTATTTAATAGTGTAAATGTACTGTATTTTTAAAAAACCCAGTAACAATACATATAATGTTGACTACTTGGCTGACTACTTTTAATGCTGTCATCCTACAATCTGTATCTTTTATCGGGGCATTCCCTAAGTATTACATGTGTTGTAGAAAATATATTCTCTTCCAGTACTAGACATCCCATATTCCCTTATCTCTGGATTGCTAAATTACTCTTTATGTTGAATCTTTGTATTAAAGATACCTTTGACACCTTTCTTTTATGTGGCAAGAATCTCTCTCTTATTGAGATGAAAAGTTTGCAGCTGTATTTCTCTTTTATCACTCCCTTGTACACCATTATCCTCTTCAATTTTTCTTTTTTCCCCCTTGTCTGACTATATGTGTAATATTCCTCTCTTTTTCTCTTTTTTGGGCAGGCAGGCTATTTATCAATAATACAAGATTTGTCAGTAATACCAATCTCAATTATAATTTTAAAATACTGCCACATAATTAATTATAGTGCATTATCCTAGCTTATAAACATATCACAAAATTACTAACATAATATATGGAATTATACTTTGAATATCATAAAGATCTGAGGGAAAGTTCTCCCTCTGTCAGCGATCATATGAAAAACAAATGCTTCTTTCCTTCTAGTCATTATAAAAATCAATCACATCACTTGTGTTTGTGTTCATGTATTTTGCTTTTATTGTGTTTTTTTTTTGCTAGTTTCAAGACAAATATGGGAAAGTAATAATAAGATCATAGGGCCATAGGCCAAGCACCAGTGGTGAAGAAGACTCATTAGTTAAAAAATCACAAAGTATTTACTTGCTGTTAAATCAACCCAGTCTTGTATGTAGTAAGTACAGTTGTACCTCGCTTAAAGAGCATAATGCGTTCCACAGGATTGCTCTTTAAGCGAGTTTGCTCTTTAAGCGAAACACCATTGTAAGTGACCAATTGTGGGAGGGATTGTGAACCCTGATTTATTTGTTAAGCGAGTTTTTGGTTGGTTTTATTCGTTAAGCGAAGCAACCATTCTGAGAAAATTCTGCTCTTTAAGCGAGTTACTCCTTATGCGAGGTTTGACTGTACTGAAAAATGAAACAACACACACATAACTTGGTAAAGGTAAAGGTCGCCCTTGCTTGAATAGTTGTCTACATCTGCAGATATTTCTGTGGACATGTAGCAGGCATGACTAGACACTAGAGTACACAGAACGCTGTTTACCTTCCCACTGAAGTGGTCCCTATTTATCTACTTGCAATTTCTTGCTTTCGAACTGCTAAGATGGCAGGAGCTGGGGCAGCAACAGAAGCTCACTCCGTCATGTAGCACTCAAGTTTTGAACTGCTGACCTACCGACCTTCCAGTTGTCAAGTTCAGCGTCTTAACCACTAAGCAAATGCATGTGTAAATAAGATTAAACTGCTCCTGGGAAGACAGACTGACTGCTTTTTCAATGAATAAGAATTAGTCTATGTACTTAAAAAAAAATAAGTAAACACAATAGGATTCAAACTGTGACTGAATACCTTAGAACGATTCTTCAAGAACAGAATGCAAAAAAAAAAAAAAAGTCCTGGTTTCAAATTGAGCTGGCTCATTATCCACTGGCACTCACTGGATAATGGTGAGGACAGAATGCTGGACATCCTTGATTCTATGGCTAGAAAGAGACATACTGTATGTATATTAAAGGATTCAGTATGTGAGGCTCCAGTGTTTTGCCAGATCAAGCTAATAATAAATCACAGCATGAACAGAAACAACCTTCAGTCATTCGTAAGGATGTGGCAGGCTAAGGCTTTTGCTTTCATGGGTGGAAGTAGATGCAACTAATTAGTTAGAACCAGTCACAGCTGGGGCAAAGATGTCAAAATACAAGCAATTCATTTAAAGTTCCATCATTACATATTTTGCAGCAGCACCATGACTCTTTTTCAAGGCCAAAGAAAATGGCATGCAATTCGGAATACCATCAGAGTTAGCTGTGCAACACAATCCCGCTGTGTGCAGGGGAGAGAGATTCATTGAAATTGCTGTCTCTGCTTGCTCCTTTGTGGAGCTGCCAGATGCTTTTCAGAGTTTAGCAAGAAAGAAAAGCAGTGGATAAATATTGCATAATAGAAATACATTAAAAACTCTTTTTAAAAAAACAACCACAGAATTTGAATGGCCTTGTCCAGTTCTCTCAAGTAGTCAGTAAGTATAAACTGTTCTACATGCCATTCTGAATATAGGACTTAGGTTCCCTCTGGAGGTTTGTTATTGCTGGGAACAGCAATAGAAATCAAGGCTTTTATCTCCCCTAGCCTGCACCCATGCATGTGTGCTTTGTTCCTTTTCTTTTGCTGTTTGGAAAGATGCCCGCAGGCTAGTCCATTAATGGAAGAAGAGTGCATTGGCTGAACTCTGTCTGAAATTTCCACAAGAGCTTGCATGAATACTGGGGCATTTGTGCATGGAGAAGAGAATCTGGGTGCATCAGTGCCAACAGCAAAAGTTCCCACCACTTAGAGAAATATGTCAGTACACAAATGATACCATTAACAAATAAGGAAACACTTGAGGCAACTTGTGGAACCCAAGTGGCCTGCTGAACAACCGAAAGAGCTCTTTGTTACAGAACTGAATTAGTTATGCTGGTGTCAACTTTAATCTTTCAAATTAGCATTCATTTTAGAGGTGTACAGAATCCCCAAACTACTTTTTAGCTCAACTAAAGGATATACAGCTTGGAATCAACCTGTCTCACCCTTCAGGAGACATCCTGTCCCTGGGCCTGTGACATGATCTGTGTATCCCAGATCTGGGTTAGAAAACTAAAATCCTGCAGATGGGAGGACTTGCAAATAACTACAACTAGGAGGGACTTCACAGAATCCTGTTCTATGTCTTATCCATACAAAGTACGGTAATATTCAATCTTAATAGCCTAATAGTGTTTCAATAAAGTTTAGTGTACCAAGCTGAGTGACTGAACAAAGGAAATAATAATACTGTATACAAAAAGCAAATGATAGAATTCCCTCCCTTTTCCCTACAGCTCCAAGAAACAGCTGGTAGAACAGTTGCATGGGAAAAGATACCATGTCATGATCTCAGTCTCATCCTTTCATAACACCTCAGCCTTTCAGTGGCAACACTATGGATGCTAGATTTTTGGCTTTATTTGGGGTCCAGCTGTCATTTGCTTTTTTTCTTGCATTACTTCCGATTCCACTTTTCCTTAGTTCAAACAATAGAATATCTGTTTAAATACTGAATGAGATGTGATTTTATGCTGCAGTATCAAGTCACTAAGACGCTGACTGGGAGGTGGAAGGTCAGCAGTTCGATTCCCGAGTACTGCAGGACGGAATGAGCTCCCGTCTCTATTCCAGCTCCTGCCAACCTAGCAGTTCGAAAGCAAGAAATTGCAAGTAGATAAATAGGAACCACTTTGGTGGGAAGGTAACAGCGTTCCATGCGCTCCGGTGTCTAGTCATGCCTGCCACATGACCATGGAAACGTCTGCAGAAGCAGACAGCGCTGGCTCGTCGGCTTAGAAACAGAGATGAGCACTGACCCCTAGAGTCGGATACGACTGGCTTTCGAGCAAGGGAAACCTTTACCTTTACCTTTATCTACCTCAGACGTGAATAACAGCTCCTTGTTCTGTGTGGTAGTTGCCTCAGAATTACACAAACATTCTAATTTGATCCATTTTTTGCACACCTGTCCAATGACAACACACATACCTAGTTTACATAATGTACATACTTGAGTATAAGCTGAGTTTTGTAGCCCCGCCAAATGAGGTCCAAAAATGGGACTTGACTTATGCTCAGGTCAATGTAAACATTCAAAAACATACCCACACAAATGTCTAAATTAATTAATTTTCCCAATTTTCATGTATTTTAATTATTGAAACTCACTATTAGCTGAGCGCAGAAGAATAGATGCCTTTGAGATGTGGTGCTGGAGGAGAGTTTTGAGAGTCCCCTGGACAGCGAGGAGAACAAATAGGTCAGTCTTAGAAGAAATTAACCCTGACTGCTCTTTAGAAGGTCAAATAATAAAGATGAAGCTAAAGTACTTTGGACATCAAATGAGAAGAGAGGACTCACTTGAGAAAGCCTTGATGCTTGGAAGGGTCGAGGGCAAAAGAAGAAGGGGGCGGCCCAAGATGAGATGGCTAGATGGCATTGTAGAGACAATGGGCACAGAGCTGAGCGAGTTGAGGAGGATGGTGGAGGACAGAAGTACCTGGCGGACAGTGGTCCATGGGGTTGCAAAGGGTCGGAATCGACTGTGCGACTGAACAACAACAAAATCAGCTGCTGCATTTTCCACCCCCAACTTATACTCGGGTCAATCTATTTTCCTAGTTTTAGAGGTCCAAATTAGGTTTTTTGTCAGTCGCACAGTCGATTCTGACCCTTTGCGACCCCATGGACCATTGCCTGCCAGGCACTTCTGTCGTCCACCATCTTCCTCAGTCCGCCCAGCTCTGTGCCATTGTATCTACAATACCATCTAGCCATCTCATTTTTTGCCACCCCCTTCTTCTTTTGCCCTCCACCTTTCCCAGCATCAAGGCTTTCTCAAGTGAATCATCTCTTCTCATTTGATGTCCAAAGTATTTTAGCTTCATCTTTACTATTGAACCTTCTAAGGAGCAGTCAGGGTTGATTTCTTCTAAGATAGACCTGTTTGTAATCCTTCCTGTCCAGGATACTCTCAAAACTCTCCTCCAACACCACATTTCAAATACATCTATTTTTCTCCACTCAGCTTTCCTAATGGTCGAGCTCTCTCAACCATACATTACCACAAGGAATACCATTGCTTTACTATACAAATTTTTGTTTTGTTTTGTCTCTACTTTTAACTATGTTCTCCAGGTAGCTTGTCTTCCAAGCATCTTACTACTTTTCCTATTCCAAACCACTCTGTCATTCTGTATTCTGTTCTAACTGCAGATTCTTGACTCATGTACAGATTTCTCATGAGGCATATAAGGTACCCAATTAGGTACCTTAACTTATATTCGGGACAACTTATAGTCAAGTATATATGGTAACAAAAATATTTGTGTCATAATGTACCAATAATCTGGAATACTTTTTTTTGGTATGAGCTGCTTTTAAATATTGTAACTTACCTGAAGAGATGGTGTGGAAACATGAGCTGTGCAAAACGGATAACTCTCAAGTATCAGGAGCCCATATCTAAGGCCGTAAATCAGGGTTTCCCAACCTAAGGCTTGTGGCCCAGATCCGGCCTACAGTACCATTTCATGTGCCCCCCAGTGGCGTCGCGTGGGGGGGGCGGGGGGGGGGGCGGATGCCCCGGGCAGCGGATTTCAGGGGGCGGCAAAATGTCCCCACCAGTTTGGCCTCCCTCTGCCTGGGGCCGGGCTTAGGAAGCAGGACTTCCCAGGCGGAGGGCGGCCGTTTTGCTGGCGAGCGCTGCTCGCCTCCGTCCACCTGGCTGGCCGTCGGGGGCGAGGAGGAGAAAAAGGGTTTTTTTTAAGGCGGACACAATTCAAGGAGGGGCCCCGCCCGCCCGGCTAGCCGTCGGGGGCTCTCCTGGAGGGCGGCCCACGTGCGCGCGCACGCTGCTCGCCTCCGCCCGCCCAGCCACCCACCCAGCTTGCCGTCAGACGGGGGCGCTCGTCGGGGGTGGGTGGCGCCGTGGCGGGGAGCCCCTGGCGGCTGGCTGGGCAGGAGGAGGTGGGTAGCGTGCGCGCGCACGCGGGCCGCCCGCCAGGAGAGCCCCCGAGTGGCGCCCTGGCGGCGGCGGCGGCGCCCTGGCGGCCAGCCGGCTCAGGCCCCGGCCCTCGCTCCCGCGCGGCCCTCCTCCGGGGGTGGGTAGCGCCCGCCGCCTCCGTCCTTTCCTCCCTCCCTTCGGCAGCTGTGCTCTTGCGCCCCGGGTAGCGCGCCCCCCGGCTTGGCTCCGGAAGCCGAAGGGGCCGCCTCCTGCCGGCCAGGCGTTCGCGGTGGTGGTGGTGGGGGGACACGGCAGCCCCGAAGGTCGCCGCAGACACCCCCCCCTCCCTGCCGGGACGAGGCAAGAAGCGACGGCCAGCCGGGCGAGCGAGTTGCCGGAGGTGGAGGTGCGCTCGTTGGGGGTGGGTGACGGAGTGCCCCTGGAGGGCGAGTGGGCGGAGGTGTGTGGCGCGCGCGCGCGCAAGCGCACGCGCGCCGCTGTTCAGCAGGGGGCGCCTTCTGCCTGGGTCCGGGGGGGGGGCAGCAGCAGCGGGGAGCGGGGGGGCGGCGATTTTCTTCTTCGCCCCAGGCGGCTGAACACCGCGCGACGCCACTGGTGCCCCCCCACCTCTCCAAGGGCATTAAAAAAAACCAAAACAAAATGGCCACTCCTTTGAAGCTGTTTCCACAAAATGGCCACCCCCATCATGTAGGCAGGGGAAAATGGCCGTCTGGCCCTCGAAGCTGAGAGAGCATAACCCAGCCCCTGGCTTGAAAATGTTGTGAACTCCTGCTGCAAATGCTTCATCATTTATGTATGTACTACTCTGCCCCCTAACACGGCCATGGCACCTCCTTGTCCTGCTAAGGCTGACTAAGGGAGAGTATATGAACATTTATGGCTAAACAGCAGACTCCAGGACTTAGGGCTAAATTAGTTCTCCAATGACACTAATAAAATGAGGCATCATAAATCAAGCCTTCCTTTCCATTGGTGTCAATATTAAAATAGGTGTTTGGTTTCTGGATGTTACCTCAATTAAAATTTTCCTCTGCTCCCTCCAGTCCTGTCATCTTGCTTGACCCTGTCTCTTTCGTCAGTCTCTCACCCAAATTCATAAACCATACTGTTGTAAATTGGTTTTTACTGTACCTGTTAAGGGGCAAGCTAGTCAGAACAAACGGGGTGTGACTCATTTCCTCAGAAACCAAAACAATTCCAGGTTTATTCAGCTGATATTTGTCTAAGTTTGTGTGTGAGAGTGAGTTCTGTGGGCATCTTCCTTTCAGATATTTAAGAAAGCATTAAAAAGTTATCTGTTTAAGGATGCTTTTCCTGGGTTGAACCCTGGAGAATGAGGAAATGTTGTCTTTCCCTTGTGTACTAATATTATACTATTGTGTTCTATCACCTGCTCAAGCAAATTATGACATTGCCCCCAAGGTTTGTGGGTTCTGTGGAGTTTTATATATGTGTTTTATTGTATCCTTTTTTATTTGACTCTATGTTATGTCTTTCTGTTGTAAACTGCAGTGACACTAAATCCTGGCAGCATATAAATACTGTAAGTAAATAAGTAAGCATTGCTCTGTATTTCAGGATTTTTTTAAATAAATAAACTAATAGTGAAGACATCTGTTTGTATTGTAGTTTCCTATATTTTAAAAATGCAGCTAAAAATACCAGTTTTGGGTTTACAAAAGCTTTGCAGGACCGTTGATACAATATTTTGGAGATCACTCATTCATAGAGTCACATAAGTTGCAGTGTTTCCCCAACCTTTGGTTTTTGGACTTTAATTCCCAGAAGCCTAAATCAATTCCCCAAAGCACTGACCAGCCAATGTACTGACTTTATACCACATTGGGAACCAGTGGTTTAGGGGGAACTTGACAGCATGTAACAAGACTAAGACTAAAATTCTTTGTTCTGCTTTGAATTTATGACCTTCCCCTCCTAAGAGGCAATGAATGTGGTGTCCCCCCCCCCCCTTCAGTTTTAGTTCTACAATGCTCTAAATTCAGTTAGGCTGAAAGGTCAACCAATAAGCTCTTAAGTCAAGGTCCTACTGGTGCTATTTCAACATGCTAGTGCTTCACATATTCTTTTAAGTTAAATGGACTGGGATTTTCAAACTTCAGTAAGAGTCTCTATAGATAGCTATTAGTGATTTGGAAAACTGTAGGCATCCGAAACAGAGAAAGAACACTACAGCAAAATAAGTGTAGTTAATACTATCAGTTTAATTAGAAAAAAATTATTGGACCTCGACAATGTGAAATTTTGAATTTCATAGATTACAGAAGTAACAGCTTTTAGAAGAAATGTTTGAGCATTATAAATCAAAATTACAGGGGATGGGAGGACATTATTGCTTTCCTCACCAAAGCCAGGTAAGTTAAAATTACATTCTTCCTTCCTTTTGGACAGTACCTTTATGTGTACCACTGGTATCTTGTTGAATCCCTGAGATCAGAATCAATAACATGTTCCTGAGTGCTTTTTGGCATTTAACAATCTTCTTCAACCTGCCCTCTTTCCGATAAATTGAATAATTCCCAATAAACCAGTGGTCCTGCTGGATGAGGATTTTGCAATTTGTACTTGGGACACTCCAGAAGGTGCCAAGCTGAGGGAGTCTGTTGTATAGACACTGCACAAATTGTATGAAAAACATACACTACTTATAAATTGGAAGACTGTCCACTCTAGGAAAGGAGAGGATTTAGCTAGAGACCAAGAAAAGCCAAGGCACTTTAAATGCTGCTCATGGAAGCATTTGCAAAAATTTGTGCTGCTGGGATTTACAAAGCAAGATTAGCCTGTGAGATAAGAGAAACTGAATTCTTCAAGGCAGGACATTCAGTTCCTAAACCACCTTTCTCCTCAAAAGAGTCTTTCATTACTTCATCACATTTTATTTTTTGCAATAGACTATTCTTTTCAAATATTACCAGACACATTTTAACTGTGGGTATTTGTAATAGTTATCAGAAACAGAGATGCAAACAAAGCATTCTCTATAAACAGTGATGGTGAACCTTGGCACTCCAGGTGTTCTTGAACTTCAATTCCCAGAAGCCCTATCAGCAGGTGTGTTGACTGGGGCTTCTTGGAATTGAAGTCCAAGAACACCTGGAGTGCTAAGGTTTGCCACCACTGCATAGGATATATTTGAAACCACTGAAGAAGTGCTATACTTAGTGGAGCAGGATGTAAATATAAATCCACCAATTTAAGCCAGGTACAAAAGATGCAGGACAGTGCAATTTTATGGTGTAATGTTTAAGACATATCTCAGAGGTGATCCAATATAATCAACAAAGGGATGGAGGAAGAGTGAAATCTAGGGAGTGATGGCAGGTCTTGATACCTGAATGTAGAAGATAGATATGGATTTAATGGATTGTTTTCTGGATTGCAAGAGACTGGCAAGGGCTCCCAATTGTTTAACATTTACAGCAATCAACTATTACTCTCTCAAACTATGTTAAAATGAAGCCAGTAGTGGATTTGCACCCGAGATATAGATGAACCCTCTTACATTCTGGTATTCAAGCCAGAGGCCAGAATTCTATATGCATAATTTCCCCACTTGCCAGTGGTAAGTGGATCTCAGTGTCAAAACTCAAGTGGGGACTCACAAATTTGCCTACCTAAAATGTATACCATAATTTTTATTTATTTTTCTTTCATTTTAGACAGTTTGGTCAGGGCTATGAAGAAATCATCTGGAAACTATACAGCACTGTTGGATGAGGAAGTCTGCATTTTAAAACGAGATCCTTAGGCAGCATCAGAAAGTGGCATGACAAAAGGCAGCATCGTGGCCAACAGTATTGTGGGAAGTAATCCCTCATTCTCAGAGACAGAACACATGTCTATGTGTACAGTGTGTTGAAATCAGAAGAGACAATGCTATTGTTGCATATACTGTACTGCACTGTGTTTCAGTATGGACAAGGGCAAATAAGACCATTTGAATGGAAAACGTAAGTGTCATGCCATTGAATTACAGTTTGCTGCTCTGGGATTGTGCAAGGGCTGACCACTCCCGTAGAGGAGGATTACCCAAAGTTGCAAGCTTCTGCAGAAAGGTGCTGGGCTGTAGTCTTGGTATATCAAGGTTGGCTTGTGCATACTTCTGCAGTTTTGCTAGAACTATAGGCAACCCAACCTCAGAAGCGTAGTACATGGGCCCACCCTGATGTCTAGGCCAGCCGTAACCATTGATATAGATGGTATCAATGGCTTCTGGAGAAGATGCTATTCCATCAGACAATATACGGAAACCCTCATTGGCAAGGGAATACAGGCAACGCTCCAGTATCTCCTCTTGGGTGATGGTGCGTGTCATAATGTTGTGAGTACGTCTGTAATCAGAGAGAAAACTATGCAGCCACAGATCTGACTGTGCTACTCTACCCCCAGGCTTATCATATTGGTACCATCCCATTCCAGTTTTCTGACCAAATCTCCCTTTCTCGCACAGAATATCAGGGATTGGGGAATATCGTTTGCCATCTCGATGACGAGGTGGTGTGCCAGGTGGTAGGGTAGGCCCTGTCAAGCTTTGCCCTTTCCTAGATCTCCAGCCCACATCAAGCCCTGCAAGGTCAGATACACGGAAAGGACCCATTTTGAAACCAAACTCCTCCAGAGCATTGTCTATTTCTTCTGGAGTACTGCCCTCTTCTAGGAGGAAATATGTTTGCTCATTATACGAATTCAGCATTCGATTCCCAACAAACCCATCACAATTTCCAACTACAACCCCAATTTTTCCCATAGCTTTGGCCAGGCTCATAGCTGTAGCAAGGGCAGTAGGGGATGTTTTCTGTCCATAGATTACCTCTAGTAGTTTCATTATATTAGCTGGTGAGAAGAAATGGGTGCCAATGACTTGTTGAGGGCGACCAGTGACAGAAGCAAGCTCATCAATATTTAGGTAGGATGTATTAGAGCTAAGAAGGGCTTCAGGCTTGCAAACTAGGGACAACTTGTGGAATATTTCCTTCTTAAGAGCCATATCCTCAAAGACAGCCTCAATAACTAGATCCACATCTTTAAGTGCACCAAAATCTAGAGTGAAGTGAACCTGGTCAGGTTTATAGATATCTGGGTTTTGGTAATTCTGTTGTGTTTTTAAAGCTTCACGTTCTAAGAGCGTCATGACGGCTCCTTTTGCCACCTCCAGCTGTTTTTTGTCTTGCTCCAGAGCCACGACAGGAATTCTAGCCTTCAGTAGAGAAACCACGATGCCTCGTCCCATTGTCCCCAATCCTTGTGATATAAAAAAACACAAAGAGAAGGAATCAGTAGAAATGTTCTCACAAAAATTAACCCAATGAGACTTAATCCAGTCCCTGTATTAGGTATCTAGACTAATAAAATACAGTATCTCAATACAGAAATAATACTACAAAGCATCAGTAATATTGCAGTGAATTAACTTCCCAGCAACAACCACAGAGTTAAACAAAAAAATTTTTTTTATATAAAAACAGGATGGAGATTCACCGTGATTTTGGTTTTAAAATGATATGTTCAAGTGATACTGTATATACTCGAGTATAAGCCAAGTTTTTATCCCCAAAAATGAGCCCCCAAAAGGGGACTCAGCTTATACTCAGATCAGTGACCATAAGGGTCACAAGACCATGTCAGATTGAGTTGTGTTAACAATTTAATTAATTTTACCATATTTTCGTGTATTTTTATTATTGAAACTCACTAGCAGTTGCTGCATTTCCCACTCTCAGCTTATACTTGGGTCAATCTATTTTCCTGGGTTTTCAGATCACAATTAGGTACCTCTGCTTATATTCAGGACAGCTTATACTCAAGTATATATGGTAGTCATTTCTTGGGTATTAAAATGCCTGATCAGTTTCATGGGCAGAGATATTTAATAACAATAAAACTGAGTTTTATTTCTTATTTGATCAGTCCATTTGTACTGTATCTCGTTTAGAATTCTGTAGCAATATATTATCCATTGCCAGATTTCTGGGCCTGTTGTAACTTCACCTGAGCCCCTTTTGCTAGATCATTTCAGGATGACCTAGGATGGCTTTCTTGCTGCCATAACAGTCCTGTGCCACAAGGCCACACCATAATTTACCCAATACTAGTGAAGGTAAAGGTTTCCCATTGCTCAGAAGCCAGTTGTATTCAACTCTAGGGTTCAGTGCTCATCTCTGTTTCAAAGCTGAAGAGCCAGCACTGTCTGCTTCTGCAGAGGTTTTCGTGGTCATGTGGCAGGCATGACTAGACACTGGAGTGCACGGAATGCTGTTTACCTTCCCACCAAAGTGGTCCCTATTTATCTACTTGCAATTTCTTGCTATCGAACTGCTACGTTGGCAGAAGCTGGGACAAAGATGCAGACCCTTAATTCATCCTGTTACTCATGGTGTGAATGCGGAGTTGGACTATAAAAGGCAAAGACTGCTAGGCAAAGATTGCTATGGCAGACATTGGCAAGCATGGGGTAAGTCAGGAGTTCTCAACCTTTTAAAGCCAGAGGCTGGATCATGCTCCCTCAAACAGCTTCGGGGGCCAGATGGCCATTTTGCCTTTCGTCCACCACATGGCACTTCTGGCTGTGGTGGAGGAGGTGGGGGGGGTACATGAAATGGTGTCACTGGCCACATTTGGCCCACAGGCCGCAGGCTGAGAATACCTGGAGTAAGTGAACATCTTATTACGGTAGATTATGTAAAAGCCTATAAGTGTCTGCAGAAGTGTAGTTAACTTAGAACAAATGAAGGAATATCAGAACCCTTTTCAGTAACATCTGGAGTGAGACAAGGATGCATGCTACCACCATTATTATTTATCATCTACATAAGCAGCATTAGTAATAATAATATTTTTTTTTAAAAAAGCTAAGCCCATGAAACAACATCAACAAATTACTTTTTTTCAGATGGTCAGGAATTGATAAGTACAGCTAAGGAATTACAGCAATATCTTATGTCCATGAACCATGAATGCAAGATAAATAATATGAGAATCAGTAAAGAGAAAACTGAAGAAATGGCAATTGGAAGGAAATGGCATGTTTTAAATATCATAATAGAGGGAACAAGTATAAATCAAGTGGTAGAGTTCAACTACATGTACTGTATCTTGGAACAAATTCGCTGAAGATGGTAAAAAGGACAAAGAGATTAACATATGATATAATAAGGCAAACCAATTGTTGGGACCATTAATTCTGTTCGTACAACATAAGGCAGTACTGACCAGCACAAAGAAACACCTCATACAAAAGAGAAACTCAGCTCAGGGGATGTCTGAATGAGGCTCCTTTCATGTCCCCAAGATCTTTTCCCACTGAAGTGGTCCCTATTTATCTACTTGCAATTTCTTGCTTTCGATCTGCTAGGTTGGCAGGAGCTGGGTCAGAGATGGGTGCTCAAACTGTCATGCAGTACCCGGGTCTCAAACTGCTAACTTGCTGACCTTCCAGCTAACAAAGTAAGCTTCCTAACCACTGAGCCACCACAGTCCCTGGAATGTCTTGAAGGGATAAAATCAGGAATGAGATTATAATGAAAGGAATTGGAATAGAACTAATCTTAAACTACATTCAGAGACAATACCGGTAAATAAAGTGGTTTGACCATTTGGAGAGAATGTCTTGGAATTCCATACCATACAAGGCATATGTGAAAAAAGGAGAAGGACAAAGATTCAGAAGAAGATGGAGAGAATACGTAACAGAAACATTATAAGAACACAAAATAATGCTAATGTAGGTTGCTAGAAGTGACAGAGCAAGAACTTTGTATCTACCTCAGTACAGTACCTGAAGGGGTAAAAGAGGAAGCAAAAAGGAAGAAGAATGAGTTTTGTACAGCACTTCAGTGTGTTCAAATCACTTCATATCCTGACAATAATCCTTAAGGACAGACAATATTATAGCACTACCTGCAGGAGGAAGAAGAAGAAAGGACACAAAGGATGCTACCGTATGATGCTTTTATTGTTCAATCACTGCAGTCTCTCACAGACACGCAGAAGAATCTAGACATCACTATCTTCCATTTGTAATCTTCCTCTGTTTCCTGGTACTTTTCCCCACTGCTTTTCTTACCAGGCAAAGATCCATTAAAGATGAAAAGGCAGAAAAGCTGCACATTGTCTTTTGTGATTATAAGCACTAGTAGCTGTCCATCTGGAAGCCTCCTTTGTGAATTCAGGATTGTAGGGAGATTATAAGCAGAAACTTCTTGACCTATGCATGTCACAACAGTTGTCACAGAGAAGCTTATTCCCATGGTATTCACTGTGAAATCAAAATGCCTGACAGGGTCTCTTAAAATATTTGAATAAGCATATGCAGGCAGCAAAAGCAATAACAAGGGAAGAAACCCTATCATCGAAATAATTGTTTGCTAAGTGAAAACTTCAAATCTAAGCTATGAAGTGGACTCTAACAGGCAACAGGCAGTTACCATGATGGAACAGCTAAATTGGACGTTCTACATTCTGCATCTTAAGGTTTGCTTGGGAATCCTGGCTCAAAGCAAGCTATAAATTATTTTTGCAATTTTTAGTTTCCTATGTTTGATTGAAACAGCCAGAAAGCACAATAGAAACAGGAGGTATCACCATGGATATGGAAGATGCTATCCATATTTATAGGTTTTTATCATTTCTGCAAATATTGTTTCTAATTAACTGTGATTAGAAACTAGACTATTTTGCCAGTAAGTTTCTTGCTCAGGCTCTAAGGCAGTGGCTCCCAACCTTTTTTTTTTTTTGGTCATGCCCCACCTTATGTGCCCCCCACCTAAAATCCTGATGCCCCCCTTGACATATAATTCTTATTATTCAAAAAGTGAACCCTTACTCACGTGGAGGAAGCCTAAAAGGCTTCATTCTCAAATTGACCAACCCCTTAAAAAACAAATTTCCCCCCTGTAGGAACCATGGCTCTAAGGCCTTAGCTAATAAAGCACTTTTCTCCCTCCGTAAGGTAGCTTTCAAGGCTAGTTGATTAGATGTTCAATTTTTATTTGGGCAGCTCCCTAATTTGTGCCCTAAATCCAATCACTTAAGGCACTGGAAGTCACCCTCGGTCACGCTCCAGCTGCCAAAACACAGCCAAGAAGTGTCAGAAAAATCCCAAACCAGAGCGAACATACTCTGAAAAGCCTCCCGCCACCCTAGGAAGTCCAAGAACTTAGGAAAATGCCGTAACCCCCCCTCTGGCTGCCACCATGGTAAATAATGTATCATGACTTCCAGTGGTGGTGGGCAGGTATAGAGGTCCCTGGGTGGCCACCATGGGCCAGATTAATGATATGCATGGGCCAGATTAGGTCCACAGGCTGAAGTTTGGGAACCCCTGGTCTAGGATCTAATATTCTGAGGTACCTCTAAGCAAACAAGGAAGCACACCTATTCTAGCTTAGAACTTCAAGTATGTTTTAGTTCTGCCCTTGTGATGTCCTGCACACACAAATACCAATCTACATCTGGGGTTATTACACGTCACAGACTCTAACAGTTTAGTTTAGTGCTAAACTAGACATAATCACTGGGAGTTTGATACCCTTAAAGAATGACTGCAAGTCACCCAGAGAGCTAACTTCTGCTTATCCTTCATTGAACCTTCCTATATAAGAGCTGAGAAAACCATCCCAATTAATGCAAAAGACAGAGATGCAAATTGTGAGTCTAGTACAAGCCACATGTTTAAGATAAGCATTACCCACTACAAAAAAAAATTACTGAGAGGCAGATCTGAATCACATTTAAGTTTGAACATTAAGTATTTTTATAAATCCAGTCTCACTAGGTTCATTAGCTATTACTGTCCTTACAAATATTCTTTATATGCAGTAATACAAGACATGGACCAAATCTATTTCTTAGGTCATTGAGCTTCAGAAATGCTCAAGCAGCAATGAATCATGCAAAATTCATTCTAACCATGTTTTAAAAGCATTACTGATTCAGTTTGCTTGCAGCAACTAAGCAAGTTCATAGTAATTCACAGTGACCCGTGTATAATAATTTGAAAAACTTCTTATAGATAATTCAGTAGGCTTAAAATACACTGAAATATAGTCAAATAGTAAATATTCAATTAAAGTCCTATTTTATTGCATTTTTTTTGCTCTCTCCGAAGAATATCCAACTAAAGTTTCACCATAAGGAAGAGATGTTGGTAGATGCTCATGTTTCCACTACGTGCTCTGTAGGATTATTGTTGGTTTGGAATAAGATTATCTGCTGGATAAACTAGTCCTGCTTCATTCCATTCCAATGATAATTGAGAAATAATATATCTGATTTGACCTGTATCTTTATTTCCATAAGAGATAGCATTTTTGTATATTTATTGTTCATCTAGAAGTAACCTTGTCACTCATGATTTTTCATCAAATTCAGAATAGAGACTCTTCCCCACCAAAGCCTGCGCGGTACTGCAGTTCAGGCGGTAATGCAGTTCAAGCAGACATGCATTATATCTGCATAGTCAACAAATAAAATCTCCCACATGTGCTGAGCCTCAGGCTTTATGCTCCTTTATATGAACATCAATTCTCCAAAGAATAGGTTCATGAGTTAAATGTTCAAGCTTGTTGGCAGATTTAACTTACTACCCAATGATTTGTGCATTCAAGGGCTATGAATCACGCTGAGAACAATAATTAAGATTGCACAGCGGAAGAGGGAAAGGGAGTTACAATGGAGACACACCCCTCTGGGCTACCTTATGCTGAGATGAGCTTGCAGAGAGCTTGGGCTGCACACGCAAAGCATATCCTATATATAACCACTAAGTTCTGGGCAAGAGTATGGTGGTCGTGATGGGGAGAAAATGTGGACCTGGCACTGATTTATTTTTTTTTTAAATCAAAAGGGTATTGCTGAGAGCTAGGCTACTTAGAGAACAGTTTCCCACTAAGTATATTCCAATCAATATGCAGAAGAGTAAAAGGCTGTTTAAAAAATCTGCAGCACATCAAAGAGTTTTATTTCAACTGCCTTCATAAAAATTAATGAAGGCATTATCTTCCATGGGGTGGTTGAGGAGGAATCAGAAGATGCAAAGTGGGAAGGGTGGATCATCACAATGAGATGAAAGCTTCTTAAAAGGGAGTTGTCAAGAGAAAAATGTTTGAGATTAATAGATCCCTGAATGATTAGGTACACTAGGCATCCAATGCAGAGTCTCTCTCAGAAGGAGGATGTTTCTAAGACCAAAGGCTGATCACTTGTTTAATAAAAGGTCAAAATTTTTAAAAATCATGTCAGAAACATACAATGGTGCCTTCTGGGTTGAAAGGATTTTTGCTAGAGGAACTCTGCTTAGGGGATGCTCAAATGAGCCTCCTTTCATGTCCCCAAGACCTTTTCCCACCGAAGTGGTCCCTATTTATCTACTTGCAATTTCTTGATTTCAAACCAGTGGTGGGATTCAGCAGATTCACCCCAGTTCACCAGAACTGGTAGCAGAAATTCCAGCTGACCCTGCCCATCCAAGTTTTGAAATAAAGTAGTCCTAATTCAGGTACAACGCAGGGTTTTCTCCCTGGCCACACCCACCATACCATGCCCACAGAGTAGGTAGTAATTTTTTTAAAATCCCACCACTGTTTCGAACTGCTAAGTTGGCTGGAGCTGGGGCAGAGATGAGCGCTCATTCCATCATGCAGTACTTGGATCTTGAACATCTGAATTGCTGAGCTTCCAATTAACAAGGTGACCTTCTTAACCACTGAGCCACTGGAGTTCCAAGATAGAACTGATGTAGGGGGAGATCATGGAAAAGAACAGCCACTGCTCATGCGCCTCTACTTTGGTATAGATGAGGTACAACTTATCTCAATCAGCATGACAGGTGACAAATTTCTTTTTTCTGTATCTGTAGTTGCTGTCATAGAACTGCTATGCTGTGAAAATCCTGCCAGCCTAGCAGTTTGAAAGCAAGAAATTGCAAGTAGATAAACAGGTACCACTTCAGTGGGAAGGTAAACAGTGATCTGTGAATCCCTGAGTCTAGTCATGCCTGCCACATGTCGATGGAAATGTCTGCAAATGCAGACGGTGTTGGTTCTTTGGCTATAAACAGAGATGAGCACTGAACCAGTGGTGGGCTCCTGCTGGTTTGGACCGGTTCAGCCAAACTGTTAGCAGAAATCAGAGGGGTTCACCGGGGGGGGGGAGTAAACCCCCAGGTGACTGGTTTGGTCGCCTCTCCGGCCGCCCTCCGGATTTCTTTTCTGGGCAGCCCAAAATGGCTGCTCGGAAGTGTGCATGCGTCAAAACTCCATTTGACGAACGCACACTGAAAAATAGAAGTGTGCATGCGTCAAATGGTATTTTGACACATGCACACTTCCGAGCAGCCATTTTCAGCTGCCCGGAAAGGACGCAGTGGCGACCTTGGAGCAGCGATGGTGGTGGTCTTTCCTTCACCGCCGACCACCAACACTGCTCCCAAGGCAGCACCGCCGGGCCGGGCCAGGCCATGCCATGCCGCTGTGACCTATCTGCTACTCCCTGAGTCACCGATGGCCCGACCCCAGCAAAGGTAAGGAGCTAGGGTTTGTTTTCTTTGTTTTTCGGGTGGAAGGGTATTTTATGTAGTGTGTGTTTATGTTATTTTTATGTGATGTTGGCTCCACCCACAGTGTGGTAGTAAAAAAAATTGGCACCCCACCACTGCACTGAACCATAGAGTCGGGTATGATTCTATGCAAGAGCAATCTTTACTATAGTGCTTTTCAGCTATTTCTGCTAACTCCCTAAGCTGGCAAACCATTATAGTCCAAGACACATTTACAAGCCATCAAACTGAGAGAAAGCTGATAACATACGTGAGATAAGCAGGCACTCTTGCACATCCTCTGAGAGTGAAATTGCTCTACTTCCTTGTAAAAAGCCAATCAACTGACCCCAGAGACTCACCTATGACACCTGCTTTTCGAATTGGCTGAGGGACAGCATTTTTCCAGGATGCACCACTAGGCAACTGCCACTTTTCTACGGCTCTTTGAGCAAAAAAGGCATATCGTAATGCTTTTGACTGACTGGAATTTAGGAGGAAAAGAAACAGCTCTTTCTCTTTCTCAATTCCTTCTGCAAAGGGCAAGTACACTGAGGCTCGTACAGCTTGAAAGCACATTTCCGGGGACAGGCAACCAGATGCCTGTTTCTTCACCTTCCGAAAAGCCTCATCAAGGTCAGCTTCCATGTTGGGTAGTCTTGGAGTCTGTCTCAGGCATAGCCTCCGAGGGTCCAGTGGTTGATCTACAGAGAGTAGGGAAAATCAGGATAAAAATGTACTTGGTTTCCTGGCAAATAAAAAATCAGTCGCAATTCTGCTACCCAAAGAACATGAGGGTAAAAAACTTTATTACTCAGTCTTTCACTCAGTGACAAGAAAGTCCCAGTGGATGCCCACTCCTACCCCTCTACTTTAGACTACTGGATCTGCTCCCACATCCCATCCACTCCAAATATTGTTGGGTTTTTTTTAATTACTCCCATGTCCTCTGGTGGCTGGGTTTTAAAAACTACAGCTACGATTTCATGGCCAAATACTATGGGATTTGTGCAGGCATAAAAGAAATGAATTTGAATTGTGTCGATGGAAACATCTGCAGACACAGACAGCACTGGCTCTTTGGCTATAAACAGAGATGAGCACTGAACCCTAGAGTTGGATACAACTGGCTTTTGAGCAAGGGCAACCTTTACCTTACCGATCACATGACACAAGAAACAACTTGAATTAATCCAGCCTTTTCCATTCCTAACGCGAAGTCTTTTTCTCTGCTGCTGAGTGTTTCTACTTTGTAAAAGTTGGAATGATTCAAAGTGGTTTCCCCTCATATGATTAGTTATTTCTGTCACCAAAAGGATAGGAGAGCATGACTGTGGGTGGTGACACATTAAACTTAGTGTGACGTTTTGGACAGCAGGAATAATCACTGCTGCAGACATTCTCCATAGTTGTCCAGAAGTTGGACTACTATGTTTATGTGGCATGTTTCCATGTGTTTCGGGCTACAGTGGCTTAGTGGTTAAGGACACTGAGCTTAATGACCAGAAGGTTGCCAGGTGAGCAGTTTGAGACCAGAGCGCTGTACGATTGAGTGAGCTCCTGTCATCTGTTCCAGCTCTTGCTAACCTAGCAGCTCAAAAGCAAGAAATTGCAAGTAGATATATAAGTACCACTTTGGTGGGAAGATAATAGCGTTCCGTGCACTCCAGCTTCTAGTCATGCCTGCCACATGACCACGGAAATGTCTGCAGATGCAGACAGCGCTGGTTTTTTGGCTATAAATGGAGATGAGCAATGAACCCTAGAGTTGGATACAACTAGCTTTCAAACAAGGGAGACCTTGACCTTGTCTATGTGTTTGTATGTTATTGAGGCCTCTCCATTTTCCCTAACACTGTGCAACACTTTAAATAGCCTACTGAGAGCTGGGGATTGGCAGAGGGTGGGATCAAAGGAAAGGACTGTGATCTGCAGCATGAACTGAACTGCATGACATTGAGAGCCCAGTTTGAATACCGCACCAAAACAAATCTGCACTCTCTGAACAGAAGTGTAAAAGAGGCTGTGAATCCAGGAGCAGCAAGGCCTTATCACTGCAATTCAGCTTGCAAGTATAGCCACAGCCTTTAAAATGACATAATGGGGCTCTTACATCTGGCAAGATTGCTTCCCAATCTTTCTAGAAGACAAAGATTATTTGAGCCAAATTAAAGATTTTTTCTTTAAAAATTATTTTACAAAAAAACATATTATATATGTGTTCCAAAACATGGTAGAATAGTGTCCCACCCATCCTGTCATGTATAAAGGGATTTTCTGAGATAATTTTTAAAATATAAACATTTTTGAGGGTGGCAGCACTGTTAGGTTGGTCCCCCGCCCCCCGGGGTGCCAAGGATGGCATTGAGACCCACAGGCCACACTTTCTTAACCCTGGCCTAAACAATATCATTGGTCACAGTGTTTCAAATCTCTGTTTCCTAGATCTGTAGTGTTGAAAGTCCTGTAATTTGCCATCATAAATATTATTTTTTCACCATGATAGTCCACCCTTTCATGAAAAAGCCTAGAAAAGCTATTGATACAAAAAATGGTCACCATCCACACTCTGAACTGAAAAATAGCATAGTAGCTCTTTTCATGAACAAAAAGAATTGTGGAATTGTAATGAAATGTCATAATTTGCTTCCATGGACATGGGAGGAAAGCAACATTATATTTCAGGTTTTGGTGCCATCAGGTGGACAGACTGCACAGTGTAGCTAACATAAAAAGATTTAAAGTGAAGGGTTTTCCGCCTCTTACTGGGTATGACAGCAATGATGGTGTGTTCTTATGCTAATTTCAACTTGTGGTAACCCTTCTCAGAGTTTTATAGGTTTGAGAGACCTTATATTTTACTCAAGGTCACACAGGGTGCCTCTTCATCTAGGTGCTTTAACCCAGTGTAAATAAACTTTAGCAGGAGCCATGTATGGAAGACTCTCGTTGAGTTGTCCTCAGTTTGCTGTATTCCACTGTGTTGAGCCACAACTCCCATACTGTCTAGCAGAAGAGTAGCGTGCCTTGGCGGGGCCCCGTATAAAAATTTGTTTGGGGGCCCTTAGGAAGGGTAAAGATTTGTTTTGCTTACGCACGTTGGGGGCCCCCGTAGCCCGGGGCCCCCGTATAATTGATACGGCAGATACGGCGGTAGCTACGCCTCTGCTGTCTAGCCTTGTGATGGTGAACCTTGGTAATCCAAATGTTCTTGGACTTCAATTCCCAGAAGCCCAAGCACCCTGTGAATCCACATGAATGGGTTTACTGCAATTCATCCGGCCCACGCTGCCCTCGTCACTCCCAGAAGCGGAAGTAAAATGTGCTCCTACAGGCATGTTTTACTTCCACTTCCGGGAGCGACGAGGACAGCGTGGGCCGGATGAATCACAGTAAACCCATTCGTGTTGATTCACAGGGCGGTTGGGCTTCTGAGAATTGAAGTCTAAGAACATCTGGAGTGCCAAGGTTCACCATCATGGGGCTAGACAGTATGACCATAAGGCTATAAAGGGGGAGACTGTAGTTCAATGCAAATGAGGTGTATGGTAGGGGGAAAATGATCTACTTGTTCAAACATTTGTTTTCCAAGTACTTTAGTGTGTCTCTAGAACTTATGGAAAATGAATACTGAGAAGTAAATCCCAGTGTAATTAAATAGATTTCAGCTTCATCAGAGTCCCACTAAGCTTAATACAACTTACATCTATGTAGAGGTGTATAAGGCTGTGCTATTAAACAAACTACATCAATTTGAAGAACATCGCTGTTTAAAAATTCACAGCCATTATATATTTATTTTGTCAGAACTAGGAATAAAGCTGCTTGAGTATAAAATGGTATCCAGCCATATGTTGATAATGACTCTGGAGAACTGACATTTCCATTAATGAAATGCATCAAAAACACAATATTCAATTATTCATTCAGGGCTCAGGTGTTCCTATAAGGCTCACTAGTTTTGTCCTTCTAATTCACTGTGTGATAGATGCCTGGCTGTCAGTAAAGAAGCAAACAGATATTTCTCTAAACTGGTTTTTCTGTGAAGACCCTAGATATGCCACATAGCTGCCCTGTACAGGTAAAGATTCTCACCTTTTACTCTTTCTGCTAAACTTATGGCTGCTTCAATTGTATTGTTTTCCACGACATCATCAAGGATACCGAGTTTTAGTGCTTCAGTAGCCGACACATGTCTCCCTGGCAAAGAAGAAAATCACTGAGTTTAGGATTTGATAAAATTCTACCTACTATTTCAGCTAGCATAAGGCATTCTGGTAGAAGGCTTTAGTCACTCTAGCAGTGGTTTCCAATCTGGGGCCGATGCCCCCAGTGGGACTTCAATTCCCAGAAGCCTAAGTCAGTACATTAGCTGATCAGTGCTTTGGGGAATTGTCTTAGGCTTCTGAGAATTGAACCCCAAAAACCAAAGGTTGGGAAACACTAGAACATGGGTAGGTAAATGTATGCTGGCTTGCACATGTGCCTCCCCCCCCCCCCACACACACAGAGTTTTGGGGGTCAGAGCAGTGATTGGGGTAGGAAAACTCATACTGCTACTTTAAAATGAGTGACCCCTTGCTTTTGTTTATGGATTCTGTCAGGTGCTGAATTCCAATAGGTATACTGTGCCACAACAGTAGCTTGCTGAAATAAGGTGTTGCTGGCCAGCTTGTTTTTGCACTGCTAAACCTTTGCTTCTTAATGCCTGTTAGAGGATTGTTTTCCATCAGCCAGTCCAGCAGGCATTAAGTAACCCTATTGGGTTCTGATTAGTCTTACACAGTAACAGATTCTGGCCTGAATTTTCTATCTCAAATTAACATTTAGTCAAGGGATGACCAACCTTTTTACATCGTGGACCTGACCATGGCCCCCAGACAGCTGAGTGGGCCGGACCATGCCCCCCTCCGAAGTGGAAGAAGGACAGGTTTCACTTACCAGTAACTGTCGTTCTCCGAGTATGTTGTTTGGGGATTCACACTGATGGGTTCTGCGCCTGCGCTGAATCCGGAGCAGAGCTGGAAAGCTGATTGGATAAAGAGTTTTGAATGTGGGACCGCCCACCATGCCCAACCCCTTTAGGCGCCATTTCGCGCTCTCCCCTCAGTTTGATATTAAAGCTGCCCGCTAAGCAGAAGGCCATCTCAGGCCGGCAGCCCTGAGGGGAGGCAGGGTTGGGTTGTGTGAATCCCCAAACAACATACTCGGAGAACGACAGTTACTGGTAAGTGAAACCTGTCCTTCTCCTTCGTGTTGTTTGGGGATGCACACTGATGGGTGACTAACAAGCTCACTTACTTGGATGGTGGGCAGCCGGCGTCCTGAGATGCAGGAGAGCGCGATGTCATCATGGATGGGCGGTCATCAACGAAGAAGATCGGAGACCAGCCGTAAGGATGGACCTGCCCCGTCTGACATCAGGGGCGGACCTTGTGTCAACCCGGTAGTGGGTGATGAAGGTGGAGGACCTGGACCAAGTAGCAGCCTTGCAGATATCCTCCATCGGGATGCCCTCTAGGAATGCAGTGGAGGAAGCCAGTGTCCTGGTGGAGTGAGCCCGGACATGAGGCGGAGGTGGCAGGGATGACATCTGATAGGCCAGGTAAATGGTACCTGAGATCCATTTAGATAGTCTCTGGGCAGACAGAGGCTGTCCCTTAGTCTTGCCACCATAAGCCACAAACAGTTGTTTTGCTCTCCTGAAGGACGCAGTCCTCTGGGTGTAAAACAGCAAGGCCCTCCTGACATCCAACGAGTGCCACACTCTCTCTTGTGGAGACGAGGGATTCAGGAAGAATGCTGGAAGCGTGATGGCTTGGGCCAGGTGAAATTCAGTCAGGACCTTGGGCAGGAATGTCAGATCTGGGTGCAACACTGCCCTGTCGGGGTAGAACTTGAGAAAAGGAGGGTCAGACCGAAGGGCTGCCAGCTCCCCTGCCCGTCGGGCAGAAGTGATAGCTACAAGGAAGGCAGTCTTGTAAGAGACAAACTTAATGTCCACCGAAGCCATGGGTTCAAAAGGTGCCTTCATGAGTGCGGTGAGCACTGTAGTGAGGGACCACTGAGGGGGTGGTATCTTCACTGGAGGATAGGCGTTGCGTAGCCCTTGAAGGAACCTTTTAACAGTTTTGTCTCTGAAGGCGGAGGACAATACTGAAGAAGGTGGGGCCTTGGCGACCACAGCAGCTAGGTGGACCTTCAATGATGAATGTGCGGATCCCAACTCGGCTAGGTGCAGGAGGTAAGACATGACATCCTGCAGGGATGCGGAGTCCACGGTGCGGTCGCTGGATGCTAGGAAGTCAGTGAAGCGACGGTACTTGGCATCGTAGGACTTCCGTGTGGAAGGTTTCCTGGACAGATCAAGGATCCGTGTTATGTTGGGCGGATAAGCCAGGCCGTCAGGTGTAGGCTCGGCAGATCCGAGTGAAGGATCCGACCGTCTTCCATGTGGAGGAGATTCGGGTCGGTGGGTAGGTGGAGACGATCGCAAGCCAGGGTTTGGAGTAGTGGGAACCACGGCTGGCGCGGCCAGGACGGGGCAATCAGGATCGTCCAGGCGTTCTCCGCACGGATCCGTATCAGGACCCGTTGGATGAGAGGGATCGGTGGAAACATGTACAGCAGTTCCTGGTGCCACGGCACCATGAAGGCATCGCCCTCCGATCCGTGGCCGATCCCCGCTCGGGAGCAGTAACGGCAGCACTTGGAGTTGGCCTGTGACGCGAAGACGTCTAGGGTCGGTGTGCCCCACCGTCGGCACAGGCGGTCGAACACCGATTCGTCCAGTTCCCACTCGTGCATCGCCGTCCCTTTGCGGCTCAGGGAGTCTGCATCGGAGTTTAGGGTGCCCTGGATGTGGACACCTATGGGGAACACGTGTACCTTCAGGCACCACTCCCACATCTGGACGGTCAGGTAGAGGAGGGAGAGAGACTTGGTCCCTCCTTGCCGGTTGAGATAGGCTAGTGTCATGGTGTTGTCCGAGGCGATCTGCACCACACTGCCCGCGATCGACGGTCTGAAGGACCTCATCGCCTTCCACACCGCTAGCAGCTCGAGGAAGTTGATGTGGTGGTCGGCTTCCTCGGGCGTCCATATGCCGTGAATCCGTAGTCCGCGGCAGCACGCACCCCATCCGTGGGTGCTCGCGTCGGTGGTGACTTGGATGGACGGTGCGGGAAGGGTGAAGAGTCTCCCCGCGGTCACATTCTGGTCCATTGTCCACCAGTTTAACTGGTCTCGGAGTTCGGGAGTCGGTGTGAGCCACTTCCCGAGGTTGTCGTGGGTGCCGTCGAAGGAGGAGAGGAACCACGACTGGAGCGAGCGCATCTTGAGTTTGGCGTGCGAGACCACCGCCGTGGTCGACGCCATGAGTCCTAGCAAACGGAGGGCGTCCCTCGCACGGACCCGACGTCTGCCCTGGATCCGTGCCACCACTGTGCGGATGTCGAGCAGACGTTTGGTTGGAGCGTAGGCTCTTAGAGCCAAAGAGTCTAGAACGGCTCCGATGTAGTCTATTCTTTGAGTGGGGGTCAACTGGGATTTCTTGAAGTTGACCCGCAGACCGAGGCTCTGCATAAGGGCGAGGCAATGTGCAACGTCGTCCTTGGCTTTTTGTTGGGTTGGGGAGCAGACCAACCAGTCGTCTATGTACGGGAACACTTGGACGCCTTGCAGTCGCAGATGAGCAGCCACCGGTGCCATGCACTTCGTGAATACCCTCGGAGCGGTGGAGAGGGCGAAGGGTAGGCATGTGTACTGGTAGATGTTGCTGCCCACCTGGAATCGGAGGAAACGACGATGTTCCCTCCTGATGGACACGTGAAAGTAGACGTCCTTCAGGTCGATGACGGTGAACCAGTCCCCGTGGTTGATCAGCGGGAGGATGGAGTGAAGAATTACCATCCGGAACTTCCTCGCGTCGATGTGCTTGTTGAGAAGACGGAGGTCCAGGATGGGACGTGCCCCCCCCCCGTCTTTTTTGTCCACAAGGAAGTATCGGGAGAAGAACCCTTCGTGAGACTCCGACGCTGCGACCGGCTCTATGGCGCCCTTTTCTAGGAGAGCTGTTAGTTCTTCCTGGAGCGGTGGGGATGGATCGGTGATGCGGATCCGTCCGACAGTAGGGCATCTCTCGAACTCGATCGCGTAGCCAGAGTCTAAGATGGTTAAAACCCATCGGTCTGTGGTGATGGCAGACCACGCCGATAGGTAGTCGGATAGGGGGCGGTAGGGTAGAGTCTCGGTCACGGAAGAGTCAAACACGTTGTTTGCCCTTCCGTTCCGTCCGCTTGCCAGTCTGAGGCCGCTGCTGGTAGCGTGGACGGTTGGGTTGTTGGCGCTGCCGGTAGGGCTGGTACCGGGAGTAGTCCCCTTGCCTCTGTGGCGGGCGAGGTTGATAGGATGGGCCCGCCTGAGACGTCGACGGCTGGTCCTGATGGTAACGGCCGGACCCACGGTGTGGAGGGCGGAGCTGTTTTATCGTGGCGTAGTCCCCTTTCAGCTCTCCCAAGGAGGTGTCGGTCTCCTTGGCGAAGAGGCCCTCGCCATCGAAGGGAAGCTCCTCCACGAGCCGCTTGACATCGTCCTGCAGGTTAGCCGAACGGAGCCAGGCGTGGCGACGGAGCTGGATGGCGGAGGCCAAGTTCTTCGCCTCCGACTCGGTGACGTGGCGGCCGGTGCGGATTTGCTGGAGGGCGAGGTGGTTGCCCTCCATGCAGAGTTTTTCAAAGTCCGCTTGTCGGTCAGGTGGCAGCAGTGACTTGAACGACTCCGCTTGCTCCCAGAGTCGACACTGGTAGCCTCCCATGGCCGTCGCGTAGTTGGACGCACGGAAGGACAAGGAGGCATTGGCGTAGAACCTCCTGCCCAGTGCGTCCAGCTTCTTCCCTTCCTGGGTCGACGGGATGGGAGTGCTGCTGATCGGCGTCTGGTGTTGGGAGCCTTTGACCACTCGGGAGTTCGGTGCCGGGTGGATGTGCAGAAAGTTGGAGTCGTCCAGCAGTCTGTACATAGAGTCCACTCTGTTGGACACCGAGTGAGAAGAAACCGGCTTCTTCCACACCTCCTTGGCCGCTTTAGCAATCTTAGGGAGCAGTCCGAGGCGGACGGGGACCAACTCCTTGTGGTCGGCCAAGCCGCAGACGACATCCTCACAGTCGTCCAGGGGAGCCTCCGCCCGAATCCCAAGGGTGGATCCGAGATGGGTGATCAGTCCGGTGTAGGTCTTCAGATCCTCCGGCTGGGACCCGTGGACGGCGCCGATGTTGTCGTCCGGGGACTTGTCGACCGCAACCGGCGGTGGCTGATGCTGCTCCTCCTCCTGGTCCGACGAATCGGAGTCTCCTTTTTTTTTTTTTTTTTTTATATATTTTTATTAGGTATATAAAGTGATACAAAACAAGACACATACATAAAACAAAATGAATTACATATCTAAAGAATATAAACAGAGAATTCAAAAAGGAAAGTAAAATCTCTCATATATAAGAATACTACATTGTTAACATCCATCAAAAATTATTACCTCATTATAAAACACTATTTACTACATCAATCTCCAAACTATATTTCCATCTATCACCTCATAACCAATATATGTTATTCTCTATCTCAATTTTTCTTCTTATCTTTAAAACCACCCTTGTGATATATACAATGTCCGGGGATTTATGTTTACTTATGTTTTCCAAAAGTCATTTTGCTCAGATACAGGGGGTATGCCCTGATTCTTTACTGTTACATAATCAATAAAAGGTTTCCAAATCCTCCAGAAGTTGTTACCAGTTACTTTACCCTTTTTAAAATTTATCTCCCAAGTGAGCTTTTCGTTGAGTGCCAAATCCCACATTTCGTTATACCAATTCCTTCTTTGTAAGTTTTCATTATTTTTCCAATTTCTAGCTATACATTGTCTGGCCGCTGATAACATTATCGCCATCAATTCATTTTTATCCTCACTCATTTTATATTTATCCATCTCTGTTAACAAAATTGTATTTGGGCCCAGTTCAACCTGCAAATCCAATATATTTTTAATTTCAACCTCTATTTTTCCCCAAAAGTCCTTCAAAGCCTCACAAGACCACCACATGTGTTCATATGTGCCTCTATCTTTTTTACATCTCCAACATTTCTCACTCACATCTTTGTACATTAGATGCAGTTTTACTGGGGTTCTATACCATCTCCAAATTAATTTATAATTATGTTCCTTCACTCTTACCGACATAGATCTCATAATACGTCTTCTCCACATTTTCCCCCAAGTCTTCTCGTTAATTGTTATGTTCAGTTCTTGTTCCCAACTATCTTTCAATACTTGTTGAGCCTTCCCTCCTTTATTTAGAATTTTATATATTTGACTAACTATCCCTTTTAAACCTATGTCTCCTTTTCTCAATTTGACCAGCAATGTTTCAAATTCTGTAAGCTCCCTGTCAGATCCCATTTCAAAAAGAAATTTCTTATTCCAATTATTAATCTGGAGGACTTTAAACCAATCCAACCCCAGTTGCAGATAGAGCTCCTTTCTCCTCTCCGAATCCCTACAAATTTTGATCCAATCCTTCAACAGAGAGACCCCATTTTTTAATAAGATATCCTTAATCCTACCTTCTATTTTTATCGGAAAGTTATTGAAATCTTCTAATTCTGTAACCATTGATATCCCTGGAATAAGTTCCTTTCTTACTTTGTTCCATTCTTCTATTGTTGCTCTTATCATCTTGCCCTGAATCCTCATTTTTTTATCCTTATCTCCACATAAAAAGAATGCCTTCCCTTTCCTAGAAAACTCTTTTGATTCTAATTTTCCCCATATCGGCTCTTCTCTATTTAGTAGTTTAATAACACTTCGTAATTGAAAAGCTCTATAATACTTGCTAATATTCGGAATACCCAGTCCCCCTTCTTTTTGTGGTATATACCATAAAATCTTGGGTATCCTTGCTTTTCTTTTCCCATTGCAAAATCTATTTATAGTATTTTGATATTTTTCCAATTCTTTTTCTGTGTGTTTTATTGGCAGAGCATCAAATAAGAAATTTAATTTAGGTAACAACATCATCTTACACATTGCCACCCTGCCAAACCACGATAAATTCAACTTATTGTACTGTAATATCTTTTTATCTATCTCTTTCATTTGTTTTCCATAATTCAATTCCTTAAGTTCCCCAGTTTTTCTAGCAAGTATTACCCCTAAATATCTCACTTTATCCGGAGTTTGAATATTAAATTTTTGCTTTATTTCTTCTTCATCCTTCTTACTCCCATTGATTAAAATCATCTCGGACTTATCCCAGTTCACCCTTAAACCTGTCATTTCCTCAAAAGTTTTCAGGTGTTTATTAATCCTCAATATTCCTTGTATTGGTTGTTTAATTGTGATTAATGTGTCATCGGCGTACAAACTTATTTTATTTCCTTCAATTCCAACTATTTCTTTATCTTGCCGTATTAAGTTCGCCAATAGTTCCATAGCCAAAACAAATAATGTAGGCGACAATGGGCAGCCCTGCCTAGTTCCAGCCTCCAGTTTTATTTCTCCTGTATAGTTATCATTAAATTTCACTATCGCTATTCCCTGTTTATATAAATTCTTGATAACTTTTTGAAATTTGTCCCCAAATCCATAATATTTAATTACCTCATGTATTGTATCCCATTGCAAAGAATCAAATGCCTTGAAAATGTCCAGGGCTAAGAAACCTACCCTATCCTTTTGCCTTTCAGCTATATCCAATAAATCCACTACCCTCCTTGTAAGATCTGACATGTACCTACCCTTTATAAACCCTGCTTGATCATCTTTTATGTATTTGGCTATGAAGCTATTTAGCCTGGTCACCATTATTGTAGAAAAAATTTTAGCATCTTGGTTAATCAAGGATATCGGCCTATATGATTCTATTTTATATAAATCTTTCCCTGGCTTGGGAATCAATGCGATGATAGATCTATTCCAAGATTCTGGTGTTGATTCTCCCTCTAAAATCCCATTAAATAATTTGTGTAGTCTCGGAACAACCCAGAACTTAAAATCCTTGTAAAATTCAGCGGGAAGCCCATCTTCTCCTGGAGCTTTATTCAATTTTAATTTGTTAATTACATTCTCAATTTCTTTTACAGATATTTGTTCCTCCATCATATTTCTATGTTCTTCTGTTATTAAAAGAATATTATATTTTTTGAAGTGATCCTCCAATTTATTCAAATTTACCTGCTTCTTTGAATATAGCTCCTTATAAAAAGCCTCTATTATTTCCGCCTTCTCTTTCCTTTTATTACATCTCTTCCCCTTCTCATCTACCAGTACTCCTACCTGGCCTTTGTTTTTTTTATCCCTCGCTGCTTTTGCTAATAACTTTGAGTTTCTATTACTATGCTCATAGTATTCTCTTTTTAAAAATATCAAATCTTTTTTTACCCTTTCCATGTCCTGGGCTTCCAATTCCTTCTTTACTTTCTGTATCTGCTGTAACACCCTCTGATCTTTAGCCTTTATATATTCCCGGTGAAGTTGTTTTAATTGTGTTTCCAATTCCTGAGTTCTATTAATGTTCCATTTTTTCTTCCAACTACTCAGTTTTATTGATTCTCCTCTAAAAATCGCTTTCATAGTATCCCATACCCCTCCTGAGCTGACCTCGTTATTGTCATTCCATGTCCAATATTCATCCCATTTCTCCATAATTTGTTTTTTCATGTTGTCCTCTTTGTATAATTTTGAGTCATATCTCCAAACATATCTTTTCCTGTCACCTTCATCCAATTTTATATCTATACTTATCTTGGCATGATCTGATTCTCTAAACGTCCCTATTTTAATATCTTCTATATTTTTCAATAACCCTTGCGTTACAAATATATAATCTATCCTTGAATACATATCATAAACTTGAGAATAGTAAGTGTAATCCCTTTCCTGTCCTTTAAGTTCCCTCCATACATCTTTTATATTCATTAATTTTGTCCAATCGCTTAGGATATATTTATTACTCCTCTTCTTAATACTTGTGGTATCAATCCCGGAACTTAACAAATTGAAATCCCCCCCAATCATCATATTCCTCGTTCCTTCTTTCTGTAGAGTTATTCTTAATTTTTCTAAAAATTCTGCCTGATTGGTATTCGGGGCATATACGTTTACAAGAGTTATCTCTTCATCTTCTATCCTCCCCTTAATTATTAGATATCTCCCCTCCGGGTCAGCTATGGATTTTATCACAGTAAAACCCAATTTTTCCGAAATAAGGGTTGCAACACCTCTTGCTTTTGATGTCCCATAAGCCATTTCATAAATATCAGTTCCTCTCACAAATAATTTGTTAGTATCTGCCGATTTTTGATGGGTCTCCTGTAGAAAGATGATATCAGATTTTGATTTATTGAGCGCTATCTGCAACCTCCTCCTCTTCACGGCATTCCCTGTCCCTTTCACATTCCATGTTATCAACCTTAAATTCTTAACCATTTGTGTTTACTAATCCCTCCCCTCCTTTACATTCCTCCCCGGACGTGTTATCCCCATCCCCTACTAAAAATCTAAAAAAAAAACTAAGAAAAAATACAAAAAAATGAGTACAATCTAACAACAAAAAAGACAATCGTACAATCTCAGTACAAAATAACTCTGTAAAGTGAAGTACTTGAAAAAGATTGCTTACTGCTACTACAAAAAAGAAATGAAAAAAAAACTTACCTACTCTTCCATTTTCTGCTACCCTCCCCACACCTTGTTCCAAGATGTCGCCTCTAACCTTCAAAGAGGGGAGGGGGGGACCGGGGGAAAAAAGCATTGTGTTCTTCTAAAGCCCCCCCTCCCTCCACCATTATAATTTGTTCTGCAAGTTATTTATTCAAAAAGCTCCGCACTCGATGTTCCTGATACTTCCGCTCCTCCCACTGCACCCTCCACCTCCCCCTCCTTATTCAGAACCGGGCCCATCACCCCAACTGCATACAAATCAGTTCTCATAGCAATCCATTCTGAACTGGCCACCTTCATGAACCCAAGTTGAGTCAAGTACTCCAAGACATCTGTTCTATCGTCCAAAATATGCCATCTTTTTTCATAAAAAAATCTCAACTGTTGTGGAAATCTCCAATTATACTTAATGTCTTTTGAGGCCAAAAATTTCGTCACAGGTTTCATCATGTATTTCCATTTTCTTTCCTCTGGCGCTATGTCATTGTAGATTTCCACATCAGCCCCCTCAATCTTTAGAACGCCAGACCCCGCTTGTTTGATGTAAGCCATCACTTTTAATTTATCCGCCCAATTTGCAAACTTAACCAAAACATTCCTTGGTGATCTCCTGTCTCGCCTTCCCCCCACTCTATACACATTTCCAATATCTTCTGCCGCGAAATCTTTTCCCATTTTCAAAGAATTCAGCCAATCCACTACTCTATCTCTAAGCTTGTCTGGCGTGCGTTCGGCCATTTTACGTATGACAATGTTTTGTTTCCTCTGCCCCTCCTCCACCATCATCATCCTTTTCTCTTGAACAGATACTCTTGAAACAATCACATGCTCTTGAATCAACATCTCATTCATAGAAATCTTTGCTTGCTCTAAATCCTTTTGCATTGTGTCAGTAATCATATTAATTTTTTTTGTATTCTGAGTAACCTCCTTCTGCAAATCAGTCAGAGTCCTGGCCAGGCTCTCATGTTGTAGCCTGGCCAGTTCTCTGTCTTTTTTCATTTCTTCACAATTATTCTCCACCATTCTATTCAATTTTTGCATTGCAACCTGATTATCATTTCCATTTTTAACCAATTGTTGTAAGATAGCACACACATTGTCCATTCTTTCCGATAAGCCCACTGATCGACCTCCAATGTCTGCTTGAGAATCCGTTGCTGCTGTTGTAGTGTCCATCGTTGGTGACGGTGTGTGTCCTTCCTTGTCTTTTTGATCTTTGTCTTTTTTCTCTCTCCTCCCCTTTGGCTTGACTGTCTCCTCCCCTCCTTGCATAACCTAGCTACTTAATTCTACAATACCAATATATAATAATCTCACCCCCTAAATCAATTCAATTTCAGTTATGCCTGCTATCAAATATATTGAGAGTTCCAATGTATATACACTAAAGTCAACCTTTATATAAAACAAAGACTTAATCTCAAAGTTTAATAACCCAGTGTCATGTTAATTAGTTAAAATCCAATCAATAAAGCTCTTATTATGTATTGTATACAAGCCAGAGAGCGAGGAGGGGGGGAGTGGGAGGGGGAGGGGAGGATGATCCAATTATAAAAATATTAAGACTGCTGCTGTTTTCTTCTTTAAATATGCAGGTTAATTGTCTCCTCTTTAAAGGGAAGTTTACCGGATCTCATAAGCCAAAAGTCATAAATCGCCAGCAATCTCCACCAAAAAAATAATAATCAACCACTGTCCTTCTTTTTTATTCGTCGCGCTGCTGTTTTAGGTTTCGTTTCCTCCCTCAAAATTAAGTTTCGATTACTCCGCCATTGTTATTACTCGCTTTTCCACTCACCCTCTGTCCCACGTCCAACCACGAAACACAGTTCTCTTGCACTCTCTCCAAATCGCAGCTCAAAAGTTTTGTTTCTGTTTTTTTGTTTTTGAAAATTGTTAATAATAAATCACCACCAACAGAGGATCCAGAAACAAGGTTTTGCTTTCAATTACTCTCCAGCAGCACCACCACCTAATCTATCCGATCTTTCCCTTTGTCCCTTCTTCTTCTTCTCCTCTTCTCCTCTTCTCCAAGCCCCCGCCTTCTCGTTTCTCCCGACCGGCACACTCACATCAATCCTTTTCTTTTCACGTCCCCCCCGTCTCCCCACTTGTCAAAGATAGCAGTTCAGTTCCACACACGCACCATAATATAGGGGGTAGACTCCGGGGAACGCGCTTTCCGCCAAGCGCCGACAAATCAAGATTTTCCTCTCCAACCGCTCTCCCGCCTCCACTGCCGGCCTCTTTCGGTTTTTACAGACCTCCGCGGCACACTCCGGCTTCTCCTCCGGCACCGGAGGCGGCTCAACAGACGACGCTGGGACCGAGACGCTCTTTCGAGCCTCCCAACCCCCCCCGCCGCCCGGAGCTCGGCTCTCCAGGCCCCGATCGTCCGCTCCGCCGTTCCACCGCTCCGCCGCTTTCTCTTGTTTTTTTTTTTTTCCAGCCCAGGTCGGGAGCACTATAGACAACACCAGCAGCCCTTTTTCCGCCAAAATGAACCTTATTCTTCTATTAAAGTCGCATTGGAAATCTCATTCAATGGCGGAGGAAAGGGAAGCCGCTGCTTACCCTACTCCATCCAAACCACGCCCCGAATCGGAGTCTCCTGACCGCTCCGAGACGCTGGGCGGTGGCAGGTAGACCTCGGGGTCCGAGTCCGACCAGTACGGCCTGGCGGATCTCGGATCGCTCCCCGGCAAAGGCAGCTGGTACGGAGGGAGAGAGGCCTCCGACCGCGCCTGTTCCACCCTCTGCCGCTTCGGTGCGGGGCCCTCCTCACGGAGCGGTGGTGCCTCCGTGGCTGGTGGTGAGGGCAGAGGGCGCTCCCACGGTGTCGTCTGGGGGCCCTGGAGCTCGGCGTGCAGTTTCCGCACCATCGCCTCGATGTACGGGGCGATGAGGCTCAACTGGGGCGGCGGTTCGGTAGCCGGACCAGGAGCCACGGAAGGGCTGCGGAGGGAGGAAGACCTGTGCGGTGGTACAGGTGGAGAAGTCTCCGGTGGCGGTGGAGGGCTGTGGGCCCTCTCCGGCGTGGTGTCCCGGGCCTCGGTCGACATCCTACCCGGCGTAGGTGGAGCTGCGACCGGGGCGGATGCTAGGGAGCGTGGCGGCGAAGGGTGAGCCGGTGCCGGGGTCGGAGGAAGAGAAGACGAAGAGCTACGACGCTTCTTTTTTTCTTTTTTGTCCTTCTTCCTCTTCTCCTGCTCCTTCTTCCGCCTGAACAGTTCAGAGGCCGAGGGCCTGGAAGAAGGAGCGGAGGTTGAAGGAGCAGACGTGGAAGCGGCCTGCTCTGGAGGTGGGGGAGCCGGTGGTGCCAGTGCGGCCTCCATGAGGTAGGCTTGAAGGCGGTACTGGCGATTCTTGATGGCGGCCTTCGAGAAGCCTCGACAGACTTCGCAGGTCTGGACCTGGTGACTCTCCCCGAGGCAGCGAAGACAACGCACGTGCCCGTCCAAGCTAGGGAACTTTCTCTTGCAGGACGGACACTGCTTGAACGCTGCCGCTGAGGCCATCCACCGAAGTAGATGGCCGAAGAGAAAAAATTATCCCGGCCGGGAGGCCCCGACACGAGATGTTGGTTTTTTTTTTTTTTTTTTTTACCGGCGGCTGAGGGCGAGCCCCAGCCACGCGAGGACCAAGGGAACAAGTCCCCTAGTCCGAGAAAAATTGTAAGGTAGGAAAAATTGGAAGATTCTGAGACAATCTCAGTAAAGTACTCACAGCTTTTTTTCCAGGCTCCTGCTTGCGCAGCGGAAAAAAGCAAACTGAGGGGAGAGCGCGAAATGGCGCCTAAAGGGGTTGGGCATGGTGGGCGGTCCCACATTCAAAACTCTTTATCCAATCAGCTTTCCAGCTCCGCTCCAGATTCAGCGCAGGCGCAGAACCCATCAGTGTGCATCCCCAAACAACACGAAGGAGAAGGTGCATTTACAGCTGTCATAAATGTGCCCACTTTGGCATTTATGACAAATACGGGGGCACATTTATGCATGCATGAGCATGTTTTATGGCTGACGTAAGTATGTCCATTTCCACTTCTGGGTACAGCAGCAGCGGTGGACCACATGAAATGGTTCCACAGTCCAGATCTGGCCCACAGGCTGTAGGTTGGGAAACCCTGAGTTAGTCAGTGACTAACTGAGCTGTTCTTTGATTGCCAAAACCTATTTGACGAGGCTGCTGGAGTTCAGATGACAAAGACTGGTGGTTTCAAAGGTGGTGGCTTCTTAAGCATGTACGGAGAGTCAGGAAAAGACTTCCTGTAAAATGTTAAAGGCTTATAATAACACAGTTCTTCTTACTCTGTTTCTAGGTCAGACATTAAACTGCCAAAATGAAGCCACTTTTTGGTGAATTCATTCCATAATTCCTTTCATCTGATCTACTGTGAGAAAGATTAGCCAGCATAACAAGGTTCCCATTGCCTGGTGTATAAAAACCACACCTGTAAATTTCACTCTTTGTCTGAAGAAGTGGACTTGATCCACGAAAGTTAACAATAAAAATATAGCAGTTAGTCTTTGAAGTGCTACAGTGTTTTTTATTTTGTTTTGTTTATTTTGTTTTCTGATATGCCTGAACCACAGACTAACATGGCTACCATTCCAGAAAACTCATTAACAGCCACTGTAAACATAAACCATCTAAGCAACTAAAGAAAGCTACAGCCTTGATTTTTCAAGAGCTGAGTAGGACTGTTGAGAAAAACACATTTTGGAGATCACTCATTCATAGGGTTGGCGTGACTTGAAGGCATGTGACAATATCAAGCAAAAGTGCTGAACAAAAAGACTGCTCTGTCTCTACCATTTTATACTGATAATCACTGGACCAGATCAATGGCTAGGTAACCAAGCTTATTATCAGCAGGTCTTTCCTACCCATGCCTTGAGATGTAGTTGCCTAGAAATTTCAGGGACTAAATCTAGCACCTTGCACTCTCCAAGTGTCCATTTGTCAAGTTCTTTCTCTACTGTATTACTAGCAGGGATGCTTAATATCTTGCAATGCTTCTTCACCAGAAAACTGTTTTTGTACATGATACCTCTCAATGTGCCTTCACATCTAAATGTGCTTACCTGTAGTGATGATATCAAGAGCAGCTGGTACACCAATTAGTCTTGGAAGCCTCTGAGTCCCCCCAGCACCAGGAAGTAAGCCTATTGAGACCTCGGGGAGACCGATCCGAGCCTGGAGGAAATGAGGTAGGTGATTAAAGAACACTGTTCCAAAATGATATCAGACTAGTTCTGTTGCCCAAAGGGCTTTCAGAAAAATGCTCTCCGTAGGCACAACTACATATGCATGTACACTGCAAAAGCTACAACTCAGTCTGGAAAAAGCTACATTTCAAGAAGTGGAACTGCTGTTCATTTTCACATCTGGCTTAGAAACGGAAGTAGAAGAAGATAAAGAAGAGGAGGAAGAGGGAAGGAGAAGAATGGGAGCCATAATTTAGTACACTGAAAAGGTATTGAACAGCAGAAGGTTAATTTAAGGGGCTTCCCCCCCTTTTTTTTTCTTGTGACTATTTACCTTTTTATTGGCAATCCTATAATGACAGCCCAGAGCCACCTCCAGCCCACCACCAAAAGCCAGGTCTTCAATAGCAGCAACCATGGGCTTTTCACTCTTTTCTATTAAAGATACAATTGACTCCAAGCTGGTCATCTCTCTCTGATCAGTGGTCTGAAAGCTTTTGATATCTGCACCTAAGGAAAATGAACAAAACTATAAGAATCTATGAAGGCTTGGAAAAGCTCCATTTTCTTTTCTTTTTTGGGAACTTCAACACTCTGAATTCCCCAGTCAGCATGGCCAGTGTGCAACCAGCAGCTGGAAGATTCTTGCACTAGCAGTCCAAAAAGTAATTATTTTAAACTATGGGATCCATCATTCCTGCAAGAAAATTATCAAATTAAATATGATTTTTTTAACTGTCTGATATGCTTGCACAGACTAACACGACTACCACTCCAACATTTTAAATGTGCTTATCATTTCATCTATCTCTTACCTTTCTCCCATAGTGGCTTCCAACTTGATTTAAAAAGAAAAACAGATTCAGGTAAGAATACAATGAATCAAAACATTATGCAGAATAATTAAACAAATTATCATATTAAACTAACAACCAAATTAAAAGCAATTGGAAAGTACAACAGGGAAACTAAGTACAGCACTCTCTCGCAAAAGCCCCTTCCACAGTAACCAATCCATTACTGAAAGCTTGCCTCAGAGAAAATATATTTGCCTGCTTGTATGAAGAAAGTGATGAGTTCAGTCTTGGTTGGGAGCTTTGCAGCCTGGGAAATCCTTCTGAGGACTGGCAAATGAGAAATACTGTAACAGCACTCAAAACTCAAAAACTCAACTAGTGCCCCTCTTCCAAAGAAAGACATCTATCCACTGAACAGGGAGGGAGCCGATTTTCATCAATTCACTCCACCCCCTGAATCCCACCATCTAAAGTTACTCTGGAAGGTCAGGAGACTCTCCAGTGTTGTTGATGGGAAATTGAGAGTAGGGAGTGAAGATATAGATCAGGGGTGCCCAAACTATGGCCTGTGGGCCAGGTCTGGCCAGTGGTGTCAATTCATCTGGCCTGCGGGCTAGAGTGCCACTGCCACCAGAAGTGCCTAAAATGCTGTGAAAATGCTGTGAAAAAATTCAAAAATGTGGTGAAAATGTGCTGCCCTTGCTCCTGCCGCCACAGGAAGTGTCAGAGGCAGCAAAAACACACCATGAATGCACATGCTGCTGCTGCTGCAGGAGGAACCACGCCTTTGGCATAGTCAGCTGACTGAAAGGGCATGGTCTGGCCTGTGGCATGAAACGTTTGGACAATCCTGATATAATTATTTGCTTTCTGTTCCACTCACAGTTGCCTTCCATTTGCACAGGTATACTAAGTGAATACCACTCTCCTCTGTGTGTGCAAAAATTTTCTGAAAAATCCTACATTTTCTATTCTAAACTCTATAGAATGTTGAAGATGGGGGGGGGGGGAGATCACATATTAGCACAACTGGTATAATTGCAGTATAACCTGAGTTACCAAATTAAATTATTTGTGATCACTAATGGATGTACAGATTAGAAAAGAATATCCTAGCTGAATTAAAGTTACCAGACGGAAAAAATTGTTTTGGTGTACAGTCAAACCTCGCATACAGAGCGCCTCGCTTAAAGAGTAATTCGCTTAAAGAGCAGAATTTTCTCTGAATGTTCGCTTCACTTAACAAATAAAACCAACCAAAAACTCGCTTAACAAATAAATTGGGGTTCACAATCCACCCCACAATTGGTCGCTTGCAATGGTGTTTCACTTAAAGAGCAAACTCGCTTAAAGAGCAATCCTGTGGAACGCATTATGCTCTTTAAGTGAGGTACAACTGTACTTCACTATAATTCATGTTACAGCATCACTGAAAATCAATTATATTCTGAAAAGAAAACTGTGCTAGCATAATATACTTGAGAACTGATGCTGGTGTTGCCCTGTACAATGGGTCCTTTTCAGGAAAAAGGTGAAGGCATAAATTTATTTTATTTGGTTGTTTGTTCTATCATGTTGCTTTTGTTTATTTGTCTGTGCACCAGAGTGGGAAATATCCCAGATGGTTAGTATAAAAATGTAATAAATAAGTAAAATAAATAAATATTTTGTATTATATTATGCAGTAGCATTTCTACTATTGTCTGGTATTTAATAGTGCAAAGTGACACATATAGAAATTCTGTGGATAAAAAATTGTGGCCTCAATTTAAAAACCAAATCCAAGCACATTTTTCATAAATTATACACTAAGAATGCCAGAAGTCAAATCAATATTACGCACGAAATTTTCCATTGTCAAAACAAGATATAAAACCACGCAAGGCAACTCTCTGGCATTGATACATTCCTAAAAAAAACCCAAGTCCCATTAAAGTGGGAATGGAAAGCCTTCAGAGGTCACACATATCTTCCCTTGGACCTTGGCAAGCTGTATCCAGTTATGTATCCTGTCCATCCATGAAACATTTTTCTTCAGAAATGCCAAAAAAAAAAAAAAACCACACCCCAAAAGAGTTCTCTAATGATTTCTATCAGCCAATACTTAAAATGGCTTGTTCCTGTTCAAGGATGTTACATGATATAAAGAAAAACATCTTAGCCTCTACTCTATTTAATAATGTAATGCTAGTGCAGTTACTATTAGTAACTGGTACTAAATTAGTCATACTTTGTTCCAGCCAAACACAAAGAATGTAGCTGAAATCATAATGAAATCTATAGTACTAATTTAGCGTAGCTACATCTCATTTTTTTTTCCAGGAGAGGAAAATATCATGGACTCAAAAGTCTCTTACCTGCACTGAATTTTCCATTTGCTCCACAAATTACAACAGCTTTTACAGAGGGGTTGGAATTTGCATGTTTCACATCTTGTTCCAAAGCCCGCGATGCTGCAGGACTAAAATAAAACAATCATTGATCACTTATCTTTTACAAGGATGGGATGCTTTAGTCCCTCAGAGTCACGTCTTATTGTAGAACTCATCCAGACCTAGATGTGCAGTGTACAGATTTTACACCACTTGCCATTTTTGTTGTTGTTGTTGTTCAGTCGCACAGTCAATTCTGACCCTCTGCGACCCCATGGACCACTGTCCTCCAGGCACTCCTATCCTCCACCATCCTCCTCAACTCGCCCAGCTCTTTGCCCATTATCTCTACAATACCATCTAGCCATCTCATCTTGGGCCGTCCCCTTCTTCTTTTGCCCTCAACCCTTCCAAGCATCAAGGCTTTCTCAAGTGAATCCTCTCTTCTCATTTGATGTCCAAAGTACTTTAGCTTCATCTTTACTATTTGACCTTCTAAGGAGCAGTCAGGGTTGATTTCTTCCAAAATCGACCTATTTGTTCTCCTCGCTGTCCAGGGGACTCTCAAAACCCTTCTCCAACACCACATCTCAAAGGCGTCTATTTTTCTGCGCTCAGCTTTCCTAATGGTCCAGCTGTCACAACCATACATTGCTACAGGGAATACCATTGCTTTGACTATGCGAATCTTTGTTTGCAATGTGATGTCTCTACTTTTCACTATGCTCCCCAGGTTTCTCATCGCTTGCCTCCCAAGGATCAGTCGCCTTTTTATTTCATGGCTGCAATCACCATCTGCAGTGAGCTTTGATCCTAGGAAAGTAAAATCTGTCACTGCTTCTACTTCTTCCCCATCTATTTTCCAGGGACTTGCCATTTTACATTACAGTAATACCTCAGATAACTTTTACCTTGGGTAACGCTAAAATCGCATAACGTTAAGTAATCTGGGGAGGAGAATTGGCTCGAATAACGTTAAGGTCCTATGGGATGGATTGGATAACAACTGCTAAAGCCTGTGCGGTTACAATGTATCTCTATGGAGCTTTAACATTATCCGATCCATCCCATAGGATTTTAACATGCATCGGATAACACTAAAAATTGGATAACACCAAGACTTGTGGAACCAAGTCTTACCGTTATCCAAGGTATTACTGTATGTGAGTAAAAGAGGTCCCTGAGTTTTAACCACTGGCTATGTTTTCTAGTGGGACTGTGAACTTGATGACTGGATGGTCAGCAATTCAAGAACCGAGTGCTGCATGACAGAATGAGCTTGCATCTCTGTCCCAGCTCCTGCCAACCTAGCAGTTTGAAAGCAAGAAATTGCAAGTAGATAAATAGGTACCACTTTGGTGTGAAAGGTAAGAGCATTCTGTGCACTCTGGTTTCTAGTCCACGGAAATGTCTGCAGACATAGTCAGCACTGGCTCTTTGGCTATAAACAAAGATGAGCGCTGAACCCTAGAGTCAGATACGACTGGCTTTCGAGTAAGGGCGATTTTTATCTTTACCTATGTTTTAGTAGAAAAATGGGTATGACAAAACTCAACTGAATACAGTTACTGCATTTTGTCACTGAGATACTTTGTTATATCTGTCACTATAACATAGTAGCACCAACATAAATAAACACTCTAAAATTTAAATATATATATATATTTAAATGTCATGTACCATTTTCCATAGTGAAAAGTAGAGACATCACATTGCAAACAAAAATCCGTATAGTCAAAACAATGGTATTCCCTGTGGCAATGTATGGTTGTGAGAGCTGGACCATTAGGAAAGCTGTGAGCAGAAGAATAAATGCCTTTGAGATGTGGTGTTGGAGGAGAGTTTTGAGAGTCCCCTGAACAGCGAGGAGAACAAATAGGTCAATCTTAGAAGAAATCAACCCTGACTGCTCCTTAGAAAGTCAAATAGTGAAGATGAAGTACTTTGGACATCAAATGA
The DNA here is from genome assembly GCA_030440675.1 of Furcifer pardalis. Lineage (NCBI taxonomy): Eukaryota > Metazoa > Chordata > Lepidosauria > Squamata > Chamaeleonidae > Furcifer > Furcifer pardalis. The sequence continues at coordinate 247,808,778 of CP126890.1, forward strand.
GAAGAGAGGATTCACTTGAGAAAGCCTTGATGCTAGGAAAGGTGGAGGGCAAAAAAAAATGGGGGCTGCCAAAAATGAGATGGTTAGATGGCATTGTAGAGACAATGTGCACAGAACTGAGTGAGTTGAGGAGGATGGTGGAGGACAGAAGTGCCTGGCAGGCAGTGGTCCATGGGGTCGCAGAGGTTCGGAGTCGACTGTGCGACTGAACAACAAAAAACCATTTCCCAGGAAACTATGATGTCAGGAAACAGAAACAATACACTCTGATTGTCCATCAGCTGGCCTAATTCATTGAGGATTCTAGAATATTCAGTGGGCTTAATCTTTTGCATTAATATTATGTTGTTGTTATTTTTGTTACATGCTGTCAAGTCATCTCCGATTTATGACTAGCCTATCAATGAGTAACCTCCAAAACATTGTCTTCAAGAGCTCTGCTCAGCTCCTGCAGGCTACAGTCTGTGACTTCCCTTAAGGAATCAATCCATCTTGCATTTTGGTCTTCTTCTTTGCCTGCTGCTTTCCATCTCCCCCCCACACACACACACACATTATTGTCTTTTCCAGAGAATCTTGCTTTCTCATGATGTGCCCAAAATAGGACCGCCTCCACTTCATAATTTTTGCCTCTAGTGACAGTTCAGACTTAATTGAGACTAATGCTATCCATGCTGCAAATTACTGATATGATGGTAATTTCATGGACTCCAGAGAAAAACCCACAATTCCTCCAGTGCAAGTTTTTATCCTTATTAATGAAGGTTAAACTAGAAGAAAAGACACAAGAAGACTGACAATCATTAAACCCTCTAAAGATGCATCTGAATAGTAATTCAAATAGATTTTTTTAATATGAGATCTATGTGCAGAAACAGTCTAAATTCTAACATATGTTTAGAGTAAAGATGAAAAATACATAAACTACCTCTAGAACAGTGTTTTCCAACCTTTGGTTTTTGGACTTCAGTTCCCAGAAGCTTAAGTCAATTCCCCAAAGCACTGATCAGCCAATGTACTGATTTGGGTTTCTGGGAATTGAAGTCCCCTGTGGAGCCTAAGCCCTGCATTGGGACCCACTGCTCTAGAGGGAGCTAAAACAGCAACAATTATTTTGAATAGATACAGAATTTTAAGAAGCTATCTTGTTCTCTTCTTCCAAGACAAACAAAAGCTGTTACTATCAATCAGAGAGTGCAGTCAACGCAAGTACTGTACAGTAATACCTTGGAATAACAATTGCCTCGGATTTGTACAGGCGTGTTTTATTTCCACTTCCAGGAGCGACAAGGGCTTCACAGGCCGGATGAATTGGCATTGGGGGCTGAATCTGACCCCTGGGCCTTCGTGACTAGCTCCCTGAACCACGTGATCGGCCCACGGCCCAAAAAGTTTGGGCACCCCTGCTTTAACTAGTCCATTATAAATGTGACTTAAATATGTTCTGCAGAGTATACACCAGTATACAGCACAGTACTGTACTTTTATAAACATTGCTGCTTCATGAAATCTTTGTAACATCTAGATATCAGAGAAAAAATGTTTGCTAAATAAAGTGCTAATTTATTTAACTACATGTTGTACATTAGAAGCCCTCCCAAAATGCACATTTGCACCTCCACTTTCCAGCAAAATACGTATCATGATATCACCCCAAGAATGTTAGTGTGGGAGAATTTGGTTTGTCAATCCACACCTCCAGATTGAAGCCAAGAATCAATTTTTCATGCACAGAAAACACCCACTTATATATGCAAATATAACTAGGAAGAGCATGGTTTAAGAATACAACTAAGTGTATTATTTATTCTTTAACTTAGTAAAACATGGTTCCAAATAAACATACATAGGGCTGGGCTTTTAGAATAAGCACAAGAAATAACAGCCTTTAAAAATGTGGAATGTTGTTGTTGTTGTTCAGTCGCACAGTCGAGTCAGACCTTTGGTGACCCCATGGACCACCAAATGCCAGGCTCTTCTGTCAAAATGTGGAATAACAGACTAATAAACAGTGAGTTGGGAGGAAATTTACACAGAGAAAGTCCTGTCACTGATGGTTATGTTTTTCATACAGTCCATGCTCAAAATGTGAATGAGTATTTCTTACCAAATGTTTTGTATTTAAGAAAATCTAGTCACACATTTGCTAGATTACCATCTATGTGGAATGACAGACTAATAAAAAGTAAGCATATTGTATTTTTGCAGTCAATACAAATCAACCATATAAACAGAATTTTCCATGTTTAGAGTATATCTGATGGTAATCTAGCGAATAGCTAGAAAACAAGAACACTTCACTTAATTGAAATTCAAGTGAACTGACTTACTATATGTGGCTAGATTTTTCTTACCGTAAATACAAAACATTTGGTAATAAATACTTATTCACATTTTGAGCATAGACTGTATGAATAACATAACCGTCAGTGACAGGACTTTCTCCATATAATTTTCCTCCCAACTCACTGTTTACAATTCTACCACCAACCTTGTATACTACATATATATCTTTATTATAACACTAGAAATTACAAATATAAATTAGCTTTCCACTCCACATGAGTCTTTAAAAGACTGAACACCACAAAACTGAGGATGGTGCAGAAGTATCACAGAAGACTCAAAAGGTGTCTCCTTTTGCCTAACAAGATTGCCAGTGGACAATATCATGTAAGTCGGACTACAAACTGGAAAAAAAAACATGTTTATGCCTACCAGATAACATGATTAATCTGGCTTTAATTTAATTTTAATTGGCTTCTTTTGCCTAGTGGGTAAACCAGATTTTCATCTAGCTCTTTGATACAGGTTGCAAGGTTTCTGTCTTTCCTTTTCTCTATAACCACAGTCCAACAGAAACCTTGCATTTCAAAAGAAGGCAATGTGGAATTGCAAAGTACAGCACATTTATTTATTTATTTATTTATATTTCATACTTGCTAACCCGCCCCAATCGGGCAAGCCCGACTCTGGGCGGCTTACAACCCAAGTTAAAACACATCAATAAAAAATTTAAAAATTCATAGACTAAAACAGTATCTGGGGGTGTCGTCAGAAGGGTAAAATCCTTAGACTAACCACCCCACATGGGATCCCACATCCCTGGAACCCCACACATGTCCTGCCAGCCAGGTCTTTAAGCTCTTCCGGAAGGACAGGAGCTCTGTCTGTATGCGCAGCTCAGTTGGGAGGAGGTTCCAGAGGGCCGGGGCGAACACGGAGAAGGCCCTCTTCCTGGTGCTAGCGAGGTGAGCCTCCCTAGCCGATGGTACAACAAGAGAGCCCCTCCGATCCGCCCTGGTGGGACGGACAGATGTTCTTAGGGTGACGCGGTCTCTTAGGTATCCTGGCCCACTACCATATAGGGCTTTAAAGGTAATGACCAGCACCTTGAATTGCACCCGGAGACAAACTGGCAACCAATGCAGCTCCCTAAGCAGTGGAGAGGCCCGAGCATAACGCCCGCGCCCCATCACTACCCGGGCTGCCACATTTTGGACCAGCTGCAGTCTCCGAATGGTCACCAAGGGCAGCCCCATGTAGAGCGCATTACAGTAGTCAAGTCTGGAGGTGACCAAAGCGTGCGTGACCATAAGCAAGGCGTCCCGGTCGAGGAGCGGGCGTAACTGGCGTATTACACGAAGTTGTGCAAAAGCCCTCCTGGCCACGGCTGCCACCTGCTCATTGAACAGTAGCCGTGAGTCCAGGAGGACCCCCAGATTACGCACCGGGTCTGTTTGGGGCAGAACTGCCTCATCCAGAACCAAAGCTGGTAACTCCTGTGTCAACGCGGGGCCCCTTACCCATAGCCACTCAGTCTTACCGGGATTCAGCTGTAGCCCGTTTTCCCCCATCCAGACCTCAACAGCCTCCAGGCACCTGGAAAGGACTTCCACTGCACCGCTTGGGTCCCCACGGGCTGAGATGTACAACTGGGTATCATCAGCATACTGATGATACCGTACCCCGTGGGAACGGATGATCTCACCCAGCGGCTTCATGTAGATGTTAAATAGGAGAGGAGAGAGTACCGAGCCCTGAGGCACCCCATACTGCAGGGGCCTAGGGCTGGACTCCTCCTTCTCCAGGCACACCGACTGGGTCCTGTCCCTCAGGAATGAGGAAAACCAGGACAACACTGTGCCCTGGATCCCCAAACCCCGGAGCCTTCCCAGAAGGATGCCATGATCGACAGTGTCAAAAGCCGCTGAGAGATCGAGGAGAGCAAGGACAGACGGCTCCCCTCCATCCCGCTCTCTCCAGAGATCATCCACCAAAGCGACGAGTGCAGTTTCAGTACCATATCCGGGCCTGAATCCTGACTGAAACGGGTCCAGATAATCCGCTTCATCCAGGACATCCTGTAACTGCTGCGCCACAGCTTTTTCCAGGACCTTACCTAAAAAAGGTAGGTTAGACACTGGACGGTAGTTGGAAATTACCATAGGGTCGAGGGAAGGTTTTTTCAAGAGGGGGAGCACTAAAGCATGTTTAAATGGTGCTGGAAAATGCCCCTCTTTTAATGAAGCATTAATAATCGCCTCGACCCAGCCACCTGCCACAATCTTGGCAGCTTTAATTAACCAGGCAGGGCATGGGTCCAGTGCACAGGTCGTGGCGCGGACAGATACAAGAAGCCTGTCCACTTCCTCAGGGCCAACTGGCTCGAACTGATCCCAGATAACATGGCTAGACTGTGCCTTGGTCAACCCCAGTTCAGTACCTTCCACGCCGGGATTAAACTTCGAGCGGATCTGAGCGACTTTCCCTGCTAGATAATCAGCAAAAACATCAGCAGACCCCTGCCAACCAGGGCCCCTGCCAACCAGGGCCATGCTGATTATCTGGTGGTTCTTTTCTGAATGGCTGAGAAAGAATTCCAGGCAAATGCTACCTGGGTGAAGTTTGAAAGTATCAACCCTAAAAACAGTGGCAGGCACCAACAGGTTCAACTCCCTGGGAGGAGGGGGGGAATTAGGTGGCCTCTGGGCAGGAGGGTGGTGAAATTGGGTGGCCACACCCACCTCCCTGCCCTGCCCCATCAGGTTTTGTCCCTGCAAGTGGTTCAAGGTCTCTCTTGCTCAAAAGCCAGGCATATCCAACTCTAGGGTGCAGTGCTCATCTCCATTTACAGCCAAAGAGCCAGTGCTGCCTGTGTTTGCAGATGTATACATGGCCATATGGCAGGCATGACTAGATTGCCCAAGACGTAGGCTCCACCCAATACGTAGGATCCACCCTATACGTAGGATCCACCCATGATGTAGGCTCCTCCCATGACATAGGCTCCACCCAGCATGTGAAATCAATTTTTTTTGCTGCCCACCACTGCCTAAAAGCCATTTATAGCCCACATTTAAATTCACCTTAAAACTTAAACCTGGTACAGACATCTTCCATGGATTTTTAGGACTATCACATATGTTTTTTTCTGAACTATTCACAAAATCTAGTGAACAATCTGAGGAAGAAGAATTATCACCAGAAGCAACTGTTGGGTTTTATAGTGGTCAAATAAAGATATTGCCTGCTTTTGCATTAACAAGATTAGGAGAGACATTCTAACCAGAGCAGAACTCTGAAATTTGGATATCTGACCTAAAATGTAAATCCCCATTTTAAAATTTACATTTATTTATTTATTTATTTATTTATTTAGACTTATATGCTGCCCTTCTCAAAGAGACCCAGGGTGGCTAACAAAGTTTTAAAAAGAGACATAAAACACAATATAAAATCCAATTTAAAATTAATATTAAAATATTAAAACTAAGCAAAGTTAAAAGATTAAACATTCATACTTTGAGAGAGGGAGGGGTCAGATGAGCCAACAGGGTGACGCTACTGTCTAACCCAAACCCCATACCTCTCCCGCCAGCCAGGACTTAACCCCCTTCCTAAAGGGCAGCAACTCCGACTGGAGACAAAGAAAGAAAGAGCCTGAGAGGGGATATGATACTGGATTTCAAATACTTGAAATATAGTCATAAAGAGGAGAGGCAGGATCTGTTCTCAATCATCCTGGAGTGCAAAATACATAGTAATGGCCTCAAACTACAGGAAGCAGAATATAAACTTAATCTCAGGGAAAACCTAGCCATTAGAGCAGTAAAACAGAGGAACCAACTACCTAAAGAGCTGTAGGATGGCTCTTCAAACTCAGTTATTCATAGAATTATTCTATGATGCTCTGAAAGAAGCATCTAGCCATGATTTTTGGAATTTTTACATTATTTGTACACCACCCTCAGCTCTGTGGTGTCCAGACTGATGGTGTCGCCTGTAACATCAAAAGTTAGCTTATGTTTGCTATTCTCTACCAATCTAAATAAACATATCACCCTTCTTGCCTATGGATATGTAAAGGACCACACAATTTTTTTCTATACAGTACTTGAAATTCTGGGGGTTACTCCATATTTATCTATCTCCATGAATGCCCATACTATAATGGCAAAAATCCTGTCATGCAGGATTTACTAGCAGAAAGTAAATGGCACAGCCGTAAGTGGCACATTGCTGCTAATTAACAAGGATCCACTTGGATATCCTGCCACTAAAATGGTTCATTGGCAAGCCAGGAATTCAAGAGGGAACTTTTTATTAGCAGCATTTTATTACTGAAATATGTTGTTTCTTTTGCACCAAAGCAAGCATGCTACCATCATAATATCTAGTTTTGAAGAGATTACATGATACTCTGCACAGTTTTTGCTACAATACATTTGTATGGTTAGTTTTTTTGGGAAATCATACTGATTAAAGAATAAGGCTAGAATTCATACTAAAATGCCTTTTGGAATATGCAAGAGAAAATCTTTTAATAAAAAGGTATCATCTGGTAGCATTATAATAATATTGTTGCTGTTGTTATGTGATGCCAAGTGGCTTATGGAAGCTTTCAAATTAGCAATCATCAAAAGTCTGTACAATTAAAAGCTCTCCCCAGGCCTTCCTAACTCAGGTCCACCTTTGTTTCTGAATGCTGATTCAGCATAAAAAAGTCCAAAGTCCTAAAATTAGGAGAGTCTGAATTTACATATTAACTAGTACTCAACCCATGGCCAACATTTTCCCTGCAGGATCTTTTCCAACTCCGCCATTAGGGTTTATGATTAAAAGTGGAACTCACTTAATGTCTACCAATTTTCTAGAGTTGCAAGAAAACTGTTTATATCTAATTTGAAAAGGTGACCAAGGTAAATTCTGGACTGTCCACCTTTCTGCAATTTAACCCAGTAATGGTAAAGGTCGCCCTTGCTTGAGGATGTGGTGCTCATCTCCATTTACAGCCAAAGAGCCGGGAATGTCTGCCTCTGCAGACATTTCCATGGTCATGTGACTGACAAGAATAGATGCTGGAGCACATGGAACACTGTTACCTTTCTACTGAAGTGGTACCTATTTATCTATTTGCAATTTCTTATTTTCGATCTGCTAGTTTGGCAGGAACTGAGACAGAGACAGGAGCTCACTCCTGTTGTGCAGCACTCAGGTCTCAAACCTTTCAGTTGTCAAGTTCAGCATATTAACCACTAAGCCACTGCAGTCCCATTTATCATGGACTTCATCACTATGGACTGCGGTGGCTCAGTGGTTAAGACACTGAACTTGATGACTGGAAGGTTGGTAGGTCAGCAGATTGAGACCTGAGTGCTGCATGACAGAATGAGCTTCCGTCTCTGTTCCAGCTCTTGCCAACCTAGCAGTTCAAAAGCAAAAAAATTGCAAGTAGATAAATATGTACCACTTCAGTGGGAAGGTAAAAAGCATCCTGTGCACTCCAGTGTCTAATCATGCCTCCTACATGTCAGTGGAAACATCTGCAAACGCAGACAGCGCTGGCTCTTTGGCTATAATCAGAGATGAGCACTGAACCCTGGAGTTGGATATGACTGGCTTTCGAGGAAGGGTGACCTTTACCTTTACCACACTATAAAATAATATGCTTAACAAATGACCAGTGTTAATAAGTAAGCCACGCCGATTCCCTTTTAACCCAGTATAGTACTGACCTTTATAATTCTCAGCCTCTGCAAGGAATAATGTAACACCATGTAACACTATGTAACTATGAGAAACTTGTGGAACATGGTTAAAAGTAGAGACATAATCTTGCAAACAAAAGTCCGCATAGTCAAAGCAATGGTATTGTAGTAATGTATGGCTGCAAGGACTGGACCATAAGGAAAGCTGAGCGCAGAAGAATAGATGCCTTTGAAATGTGGTGCTGGAGGAAATTTTTGAGAGTACAGTACTGTACCTTGAACAGCAAAGAGAACAAATACAGTAGATCGATCCTGAAGGAAATCAACCATGATTGCTCCTTGGAAGATCAAATACTGAAGATGAAGTTAAAGTACTTTGGACACCAAATGAGAAGAGAGGATTTGCTTGAGAAAGCCTTGATGTTGGGAAAGATTGAGGGAAAAAGGAACAGGGGGCAACAGAGGATGAGATGGCTAGATGGTATGGTTGACGCAATGGGCATAGAGCTGGGAGTGTTGAGGATGGTGGAGGATAGGGGTGCCTGGAGTGTGATGATCCATGGGGTCACAAAGGGTCAGACTCAATTGTGCAACTGAACAACAAACAAACAAACATGAAGATACTTCAGTGGAAAAGTCTGATAAAGATACAGTACTGTATGTGGATTGGGTTCATTCACACGTCCCACTATCTCCTCTTCCAACAATTGTAGGCTTTAGAAGAGCAACAGGAGGCTGTTTTCTGATGCTTCCTAATACAGTACAGTATTAGGTTTCTGCTCTGAGTACTTGGGAGAGAGGCAAAGAAACACCATGCTCATTCAGTTCCACCTCCTTTAACAGCCCTAAGTATGCTTGCACCCATAGCTTCGGAACTCTGTAAACCAGGGGTGCCCAAACTATGGCCCGCAGGCCAGATCCAGATCATCAGGTGCACGCCGCCCTCATCGCTGCCGGAAGCGGAAGTAAAACGGACCCAGATGGGTAAGTTTTTACTTCCGCTTCGAGGGTGATGTAGGCCGGATGAATTGGCACTGGGGGCCGGATCCAGCCTGCAGGCCATAGTTTGGGCACCCCTTGCTTAAGCAGAGAAAATGGCAGCCTAAAATAATCTCTCATCCTGTTGCAAAACAGATGGCAAGGTGCGTTTTACTTCCGCTCCGGTGGGAGGATACCCCACTGAACCCACGGCCTGAAAGGTTTGGGCACCTCCTGCTGTAAACAAACGCATCCTCTCCACCTATCATGAGGCAGATCGTTCCGCAGACCCCCCTCGGCTCACGCTGGCTTGTGCCTCCTCCTCGGTGAAAAGCCCAGGGAGATGTAGAGGCAAAGAAGCCGGAGAAACGCGGCTCGCTTGCATTTCAAAGCTGGGTTTTGGGGGGCGGGAATCGCTTTAAACTACAACTCTCAGAAACTCCCACTGGCTTTGCTAGGCGGGTTCCAGGGATTGTAGCCGAAAAGAAGATCCTTTTGCAAGCGCTGTGCTCAGTCCCTGCTGCGCCCGTAGTTGTGTGCGCTCAATCCCACCCATTCCGAGCCAGGCTGCAGTAAGAGCGAAGCCGTGGGGTTGGTTTCCGTGTCAACACGCATTGATTCAGACAGCGCCCGTTCCCGAATCAACACGCACGGGGGGGGGGGCACCCAACAAAACAAAACCCCACCGTATTGGGTGGAAGGGATGGTGCAGAGAAATGCCCCCCACCACCCACACCCCCTGAGCGGCAGCTTAGGAGGCTTTCCTTTGCAATTTACCTGAGCGTGTTGAGCGGTGGGTTGCATATTTTGATCACCGCCACCGAAGCGGCTCCCCGCAGGTACTGAGCCATGGTTGCTCCCCTTCTGACGAACAGCGTCCCGAGCGCTCCAAGACTGACGGCCACCCGCTGGGGGGCGAGGTCTTCTGTGGGAACGAGGCCGACCGGTCGAGGCGGTCTCTCCCTCCCGCGCCTTGGAGGGAGGTGCCAGCTGGGCCAGGAGGTCGTGGGTCCAGGGCCTTTCCTCCAGAAAGAGAACCATTTAAACCAGGGGTGCCCAAACTTCCTCCCAGACCCAGAGGCCGGATCTGGCTCCGATGCCACTTCATCCGGCCCACAAAGCCTGCATCGCTCCTGGAAGTGAAAGTAAATTACACACCCATATGGGCACGTTTTACTTCCGCTTCCGGGAGCAGCAAGGGCTTCGTGGGCCAGATAAATTGGTGTCGGGGGCCAGATCCTGCCCCCAGGCCATAGTGACCAGTCTCCTGGACCACGTGACCGGCACTCCTGATTTAACCAATATCCAATTTTTAATTTATTTATTTATTTTCATTTCTATGTTGTTGCTGTTGTAAAGTGCCAGCAAGTTGTCCCCAAGCGGCCCTTTGAATGTTTTTGTTGTTCAGTCGCACAGCTGATTCCGACCCTCTGCGACCCCATGGACCACTGTCCGCCAGGCACTCCTGTCCTCCACCATCCCCCTCAACTCGCTCAGCTCTGTGCCCATTGTCTCTACAATACCATCTAGCCACCTTATTTTTGGCCGCCCCCTTCTTCTTTTGCCCTCTACCCTTCCAAGCATCAAGGCTTTCTCAAGTGAATCCTCTGAGAGCTCTCCAAAACATCCTGTTCTCATCAATCCTGCTAAATTCTTGCAAACACAAGCCTGTGGGTTCTTCATGGAGTCAATCCATCTCATGCTTGTTGCCCTCTTTTCCTGTTATCTTCCACCTTTCCCAGCATTATTGTCTTTTCCAGAGAGCATTGCCTTTTCATGATGTTCCCAAAGTAGGTCAACTGTGACTTCCTCATTTTTGCCCCTAGAGATAGTTCAGGCTTGATTTGCTCTAGGACTCAGTTTTTCCTTTTTTTTCTTGCAGTCCAAGGCAACCACAGAGTTCCCCTCCAGCATCTTGCTATGGTAGTAGAATAGACCAGGGTTCCCAACCTATGACCCATGGGCTTGACCTAACCTGCAATGCCATTTCATCCGGCCTGTCATCACCTTCACCACACCCAGAAGTGGACATAGATGCATTTATGTCAACCATAAAATGCACCTGTGGCTGTCATAAACACAGAAATCAGCACATTTACAACAGCCGTAAATGCTTTAGCTTCCAGTTGGTGTGGTCCAGTCCACTCAGCTGTTGCAGGGGGACGGGGATGTGGTCTGGTCCACGGCGTACAAAGGTTGGCCACCACTGGAATAGACTGTACTGACAGCGACTCAATGTTGAGTGTCAGGTGGCAGTTAATTAACTTGACAAACCTGAGGACTAATGGCTTGGGTGCTGAAGTCCACAGGGAAGGGTGATGGTCCCTTAATGTACTAAATCCCACTTGAATCCATGTTGATGAAGGACAGCAGCTTCATCAACACTAACCTGGGTCTAAGGAAGACTTTGTGTGTCAAAAGGGCTCAGGACCAGAAAGTGACTCATCAAACTGGATTAGTAGTATGAGGGGTCACGCTGCAATGTGGAAGGCAGATGAAGGACCACTGCGTTATTCTCAGAACAATCCTCATGATGTATTACCATGAAAATTGCCAATATTTGGCATTGGAAACGGCATCATCATCATCTTTTTTAACCCATCTAACAAACATGTTTATTTATTTATTATTTATTTATTAAATTTAATACCCTGCCCCAATCGGGGGGACCCGACTCTGGAAAGCTAATAAAAATAGTAAGAATAATAAGGCAACTATACGTATATGCTCCCTAATTATCCACATACATAACATAATGTCAATATAATGTGTGCATACATAAATGTAACATAACATAACTAGATGAGGCAGTGTTAATAGCACATAATCTTGCACAGAGGAACTGATTAACATGAATCATGAGATAAAATGCCCTTCAGGTCAGGAGACTATTTTAATGATGGTAAGGTAAGTCTTTTAATGATGAGTTCTTATTCAGCTGTTTCTGCCTGGAGTCTTGACTCTATTTTCATGATGGTTATCTTTAAACAAATGAAATTCAACATAGATTACAAAGGGCAACAGCTGGACAAGAAATCATCACTGTTTAAACCTCAGATAAATATAAATAGTTGAATGGTTGCGGTGATGGGTTTAGTTATATGGGTCACAAAGTGGAAACAGCATATTAGCTTTGGGTTGCCAGAAACTGACCCCTCCCAGGGAAGATTGCATTTTTTCAAGACAAATTTTGGAAGCAATGACATCATCATGTTGTATTTTTGGCCAATGGGTCTTTACATTTCTGAAAGTTGCTGAGACGAGCTTTCAGTCGATGTAACCATTATTTTTGTGGGTGCTTTAGTTTTGTGGCAGCAGCTCGTCAAAAGTACATGATTTTTGTTACATTGAAAAAGCTGTCAGACCACCCAACTGAAACGCAAGACGTTCATAGAATTCACATCAATAATGGGATAAATAGCTAATATAGCGGGGGGGGGGGGGGCTTTTATGCTGCCACAGCATTTTGTGTTCAATCTTGTGCCATGGTTAGTAGTTCCTGGTTCAAAACAGCCACGCTGAAAATAGACCAAATGTAACTTCCAAAACAGAAATGGTGAACATGTGGTTGTTTAGATGCTATTGATATGCAATAGCTATCAGTACTCACAATTTTATCAGAGCTAATGTGAACAGCTAAAGCTAGAGGGAAGTCTATTCTGCTAATAATAGCATGCCATCAAGCTAACTCTGATATATGGGGACCCTAACCAGGGTTTTCTAGGTAAAGGATACTCAGAAGTGGTTTTGTTGTTGTTCACACAGTCAAGTCCTACATTTTGCAACCCCATGGATCACCGCATGCCAGGCTCCTCTGTCATCTGCTAACCTCCACAGTCTGCCCAGATCTATGCCCATATCGCGTCAATGATTCCATCCATCCACTTCATCCTCTGCCATTCCCTTATTTACCATTCCCTTATTGTTGGGGGCATCCTGGGATTGTGCAGCTTGCCCATAACTACACAGGCTGGTCTTCCTCTGGGAGACACAGTATGGAATAGAACTCCCAAACTCAATCAGATGCCTATGTTTTCAGTGGTTATCCACTAGTTAACTTAGCAACTACTTGCTCTGTTAATAACTCAAATTTAATTTGAAAATCAAGACCAAAAGAGAGAAAGAAATCAAGCAAGTACAAGATTGCAACCTTAATTTGACACCAAACCTGTTCTTTTCTGATTTTCAGACTTTCATTTCCAAGATGAGTCTCATGCTCAGTCAGGTCAGAACAGGGGCGTAGCTACCGCCGTATCTGCCGTATCAATTATACGGGCCCCCTGGGGCCCCCCAATGTGCGTAAACAAAAATTAATAAAAACTTCCCAATTTTTTTTTTATTTCACAAATGACAAAAGTCAAAAAAAGCAATTTCTTTTCCCCCCCGCGTAAAGCGTGCATTCAAAAGTTGGCAACACCCTACATCGGTTATCGCGGGCTGCGGGATTTCCCCGTTTAAGTCATTTACTTCAACGGGGGGGGGGAATCCCACAATAATCGATGTACATAGGATAAACGATGATACGATGATAAAACCACGGATGGAGAGCAGTGTTTATTGACGCGTTTGTAAAAATTTTGGAAAAAGTGACAGATAGAATAATTATGATGAATAAATATTTCTTTTAATTTTATGCAATTTTTTTTTCTTTTGTGAGAAATCTTTACCCTTTCTAAGGGGCCCCCAAACGAATTTTTATACGGGGCCACGCCAAGGCTTTTGGGTCAGAAACAGTTCATTCATTCACCCAAAAAGGCATGACATTTCTATTTATAGCACTTAAATTTTAAGGGCCACTGCAGAGCCAAAAGCGGGGAGGGGCGCTTTGAAATCGAATTGCCCCAGCCAGCCCATCAAATGGCACAGGAGCATTATTAAGCCCGGTTTACGCAAAACGCGTAATAAGGACCCTTTTTGCGCAAGGCTGGCGCCGTGGAGCCGGAAGTTAGTGTTATCCAACGCCAGCTTCTTGGAATGCGGAGACTTATTTGCTTTTCTTGTCAGGTGATCCCGGAACTGACGCAATGTTGACGGTACGGCAGGTGGGAGGAGGAGCCGATGATGGCGGGCTTGGGACGGCGGCAGGGCGGTAAGTAACGGGAGCATTGAGTGGGAACGTGGAGGTGTCTGTCTCCCCCCCCCCCCCTTTGGGGCTTTGGTTTTATGTTTCAGGTGAGACCAGAGAGGGAGATTTTTTGACGTGGACGGGAGGGATTCCTTCTTCTCTATTAGCCAGGTGTAAACTGGAGGAGGAATTATTCCCAGCATTTCCTTGTCCGGCGGGGGGAGGGCGCTGTCTCGGGTCGGGGCATCCCGACGTTTCCCTGTGCCTGGTGGGTTGGAGGAACCTAAGCAGCACCTTTGACACGGATCTCTTGTAACTTGATAGGGATAAGACCGTTGCTTTTAGTAGGTGCGCACAATCCGTATGAATCTCAGTTAGGAAAGGAAAAAAAGGATGCATTTGCAATACCCGTGGTTAGCCATCGGATTGCAATCTGTACTCCTAATACCTTGTGCTGCTTCAACCATGATGGTCTTCATTATGCTCTGCCTTTCACTGGATTTATAAGTCAGGGATGTGACTCTCTTTGAGAACACAGAAATATTAGAAAAAACGTCTGTTCCTTTACATCTGTGATGGTGAACCTTGGCACTCCAGATGTTCTTGGACTTCAATTTCCAGAAGCCCGTACGGGCGCGTTTTATTTCCGCTTCCGGGAGTGACGAGGGCAGCGTGGGATGGATGAACCGTAGTAAACCCATTCTTGTGGATTCAGAGGATGCTTGGCAGTGATGGGATGTATCAGGTTCTCACCAGTTTGCCAGAACCGGTAGTAACTTTTCCCAGTGTCCTGGAGAACCACCTTCAGGGCTTACCTTTTCACTGGTTCCCCCACTGCGCATGCGTGCCAAGCACTTGGTGTGCATGCATGCCTACAGTGCTTGGCGCGTATGCACGGCCTCCTTGCTGTCCTCCCAAGTGGGGAGGAGGAAGAGAAGCTGCTAGCCTGAAGCTCCCTATAGCCTGCTCCCCAGGGTAAGTGACTCACCTTTGGATGTGGTGTGTCTGTGTGTATTTTAATGTGTATTTAATACCTTTACCTATATTGACGTACTACCACAGTTCCTAAAAAGGCCTGAGAGGTGTGTGTGTGCTTATTTTTATTTATTATTATTATTTATTTGGCCCCGCCAACAACATCATGACATCATGATGTTAGCTCCGCCCACACTGTGATGATGTCACGGTGGGGTAGTAAAATTTTTGACATCCCACCACTGTTGCTTGGGCTTTTGGGAATTGAAGTCCAAGAACATCTGGAGTGCCAAGGTTCGCCATCATGGCCTTACATTGTTTTCCTTGGCAATACTATGCAGGAAAATGTCGCTGCCCTACCATATGTTTTCATCACTTGAAAGGATATCTGGAGAGCTATGATGTTTGAAACCAGAAGTTATACATCCCTTTTATCATTGGAAAAAAGTATACTTTTTATTTTCTGACATGATGCTCAAGACAGCAATCAAAAGATGTTCACATATATGAACAGCACCTATAATCCAGTCAGACATTCCGCTTAGTTCAAGTACTAATTAAATCTGTAAAAGACTGCAGCTTTAGTGAACATCCATATGCCTACACCTACATTTACTGTACAGTAATACCTCAGATAACATTTGTATCGAATAACACTAAAATCGCATAACATTAAGCAATCTGGGGGGAAGAATTGCATCGGATAACATTAAGATCCTATGGGATGCATCAGATAACAACCGCTAAAGCCTGTGTGGTTACAATGTATCTCTATGGATCCCATAGGATTTTAACATGCATCGGATAACACTAAAAATCGTATAACACCAAGACTTGTGGAACCAGGTTTTAGTGTTATCTGAGGTTTTACTGTATACTAAATATAAGATACAGTATATCTATCTTCCCACTCAATTAATTTTGTCTATGAACCCCAAAGAATGACAACTTATGCTAATGCATTATAACACACTGTTCCCCCAAAGGACCACAGTTAGAGGCTGTCCCTGATAAATAAAAGTTGTTGCCATTCTGGTGTCCTCAGGAATCATGCAAAAGGTTTTCTTGTGTATGTAATGCACACATATGCTATCTGACATTTCAGAGATTTTGCTGACTTTTACACATTACAAAATAGGTGCTTGGTAGGCATCTTAACATCTTAGTGCAAGTATACACAGTAACAGATGTGCATGTTAAAAGAAAGTACATGATTACTGAAGTAAAGAAACATGATACAACAGTATATTCTCATGAAATATTTTTAAAATGTGCTGAATGTATTTTCATCTAGACATGGCCAAATAAACGTTTTGCATTTCATTTGTGAAAATCTTATGATGTTTAACAGTTGGAAGAAGAAGGGAGGTTAGTATTTGTGTATCCTATTTCCAACTGAACATTTGGAGCTGTAAAGACAATAGTTCTATTGGGCCAGCATACTTTTCTTACCTTCTAGTCCTCAGGGCTGCTCAAAACCCCTCATCCACCCCCACCCCCTTAAAAACAACAGTTTAGGGAAGCAGACCTTTGGGTACCTAGAGGCCTATGGTGTAAAGGAGAGATTCCTAACATTGATTCCTTTGATAAATGAAGCTCAGCAGAAATAAAGTATTAGATACTGTTCTTTAAAATAAACCATGGCTTTATTTAAGAATCAATATTGCATTAATGGGGGATTGAGAAAATAAATGAATGTATTGTTTTGGCTCTTGTGATCTGATTTATTTACTAGTTCATGTAACGGTGTTGAGGCATGTCTCTGTTGCAAGTTGCTAAGGGCAAAAGTTGCCCATTTAGAGGTTTTTAATTGCCCAAAACTCATGAGGAGAATTAAACTGGTTTTATCTTGAGCATACAGTGGAGAATGCTAGTAAAAATATCCTTAGACATGGCAAGAAGCAAACATGATTAATGTGGTAGGATCTCTCATATACGTCAAGTGAGAAATCATAAAATGTGGAGTTAAATTTATGTGTTTTTAACTTTTTCTTCTTCTTTGGTAGTTTGCTAAAATCCACATTTTGGGAGAGCGCATCGGGCACACCCAGGAGGAATGCATGGATAATGAAAGCTTCCAAAAATGAGTCATGAATTGTTACCTTTCTACTAAAGTCCATAATTTTAGCATGGTAAGTTGTTATTTTTGCTCTGCTTAGTGTTTTAGAGATGTAATTATGTCTAGTGAATTTTAAATAATTATATTTTTAAAAAGTAGTTGATATTTAGTTGGTTTTGGTCAAAGGACATCCAATCAAGACTTTAGTGTTTTAGGATTATGAATGTGATTTCTTAAACTGATATCTGTAAAATATTTGTCTTAGTAGTTCATGAAGCCATTTTTTCAGTGGGAATTTTTAGATAGTGATTCTGGCCAGTGAGAGAATGTTCCAAAACATTATTGAGCAAATGTTCAAGTTTCCCAGATCATTTTTGAAGGTTATTAAATCTGTAAAAAAAATGCAAAAAAAGAGGGAATGAAAGCAGAGAAGCTAAAAATCTACACTTTGAAGATGGGAACAGGAAGTATTGAGCAGAATTGCAGTAAATCTAGTTCATTGAGATTTACTGTTTAATACATTTATTTAGGATTGGAGCATGTCAAATTTCTGTATATTGTATTATATATTTAATTAGGTTAGGCCAAGCTAGGAGCAAAACATTTCATTCTGCACCAAACACTGCCTGAAAAGATGGCGATTCTTTGTTGTTGTTTTGAAAATATAAATAAATAATAACCAAATTCCATTAAGTTGATTCTAACTTATGGTGATGTTCAGTAAGATCTTCTAGTTGTATAGCACTGTTGGGCACTGTAGCTTTTCCAAGAACATGTAGGCTGGTTTCTATCCTGGGAGGCACAAGGGGGAATTGAACTAATATGGTGTTGTAGCTCATTGTCTTATAGAAATGACTTGAAAACATAAAGCTGGCAATAATTTGAAAGATGTATTTGCCCTACATCAGTGATGGCGAACCTATGGCATGCATGCCACAGAGGGCATGCAGAGCTCTGTTTGTTGGCATGAATGGGAGTGCTTCCTCCCTCCCCCAGCACAGAGTTTGCCCCACCTCTCTTTTTGGGCACTCAGTCTATAAAACAGAGGTTCTCAACATTTTTCAGCTGCGGGCCATACCAGGCCCCCTCAGACAGCAGAGTGGGCAGAACTGGTGGTTCCCCCCACCATAAATGCTGCTGTAAAATGCATTTACAACAGCCATGGACTAATTTACGGCTGTAGTAAATGCATTTACGACTTCCGCGGATTCATTTATGGCTGTCGTAAACACATTTGCGATGACCGTAAAAGAGTCAGTAGCCAATTCTGGTGGCTGCACTGTGGGGGCAGCTGGAGTGAGGTCGAGGGCTGGATTATTTGCCTCCATGGGCCATAGGTTGAAAACCCCTGCTCTAAAAGGTTCTCCATCACTGCCCTACATGATAATGGAAGTTAAGTGAGATGCTAAAATAGAGCGAGTTGTGGATGTGTGGAAGGTCTGAAAAACTGTGTAAACTTGTGCATATTTTATATTTTAGGGAAAGAGAGGTGATATATAATTCACAGAAAGTTGGCTAAAGATTAACACATGAATTATATTTATTATCAACTTGCTCTATTACACATGGTTAACATTTTGTAGGTTTCAACTGATCTTTATGCAAGCATTGCCTGGTTTCAGGTTGATTTGGTCTTACAGTGACCAAAGTTTCCATTCAAAATGTTGAGGGCCATGGAAAACTCTGAATTTGGTGTAAAGTTGATCTTCCCCACACTCAGAAATGACTGTGTTGGTTAAAAAAAATATTTTTCTTAGATTCACTTTGATTTTCCCACATGTTGTCCATAGCTGATTAATTGACTTCCAAAGAACTCTATGTGACTAGGGGCTAAACTTTCCTGGGTTTGCAGCCTTTTAAAGAAATAGATAGCTCTTTCCACATTATAAACCTGGCATTCTCTGCGTTTTATTCAAAATTCACAGATGTTTGGAAATAACTTTTTCTTTATTCTAATCTGGGGTCAGAGTGGGATGATAGGTGAAAATGAATGTCTGTTTGATGCAGATACTTTGAATCTTTCACTATTAACAGTTACTTTTCTCCATATGTCACTGGGTACAAAACCTGTAGGGAATTGATTTTATTAGTAGGGTTGACTTTAAGTACTGTATCTAGTAATGATTCTGCAACTTCCATTGAGTGATATGCTCCTGTTTTGCATGGCTAAACTGTACCATTGCAGGCATGCATATTTGCCTGCAGAGTAGCATAAGACTGTAGTTCTTAGTGCCTATGGTTGTCCAACCCAACTGGTTCCCGGTAGCTTTTTTAAAATAGTTGTTCCTTGAAGAAATATTTTGCATTATGTTTTAACAATGTTTCTGATAACCAGCAGTTAAGTTAATTGTTATTATATTGTGTGGTAATTTCATCTAATGCATTATCATAAAAGATGAGGATTCTAGTGCCTTTTGAAAGTGGTTGATGATTGGTGTTGATATTAAACAAAATAGAAGCCATTGTACTACTTTGGATGGGGCAGTCTTATGAATCATCCATCTGCAGTGTTGTGCTTGAAAGTTAATGAAAAATCTGAAATTTTGTGAAAATGGTACTCATGGTTTCAAAGCAGTGATGGGATGTCCCCGGTTCCAGATGGTTCTCTGGAACCGGTAGGACCAATTCCGGAGGGTTCTCCTGGAGGGGAGTCCACTTTTGGGGCGTCCGGTTCCGGACGCCTCACCGAAAGAAATTTTTTTAAAAAATCGGAGCTAAAATGGCTCCAATTGACTGCGCATGCGCAGAAACTCAATCTGACACATTGCGCATGCGTCAGATTGAGTTTCTGCACATGCGCAGTCAATTGGAGCCATTTTAGCTCCAATTTTTTAAAAAAATTGTTTAAAGCTTTCAGGACGGCAGAGGCGGCACCAGCCCTCTGAGAAGGGCACCTCCCCCGCGGCACGTTGAGGGCTGCCTGGGCCGTCTGCTGCCGACAAGCCCCATGCCCTGGGGACGCCCGGCGCAGCGCACCGCTGACGCCTCCTCCTCCGCCGGGCGCCGGCCTGTGGGCTGGGTGCCTGCAACCGCCGCCCGCCACCGCCGGAGCTGCCGTTGGCTGCATTCCTGTGGCCTCCTCCTTGGGCCGGTCCCTTTTTAGCCCGGCTGCGGCGCCTGGCGGAGGAGGAATGCAGGCGGCGGTGGTGCGGCATGGGGACGGCCCAGGGAGGCTCGGCAGCCGCGGCTGGAGCCACTGCTGCCCGCCGCCCCTGGCCATGGCCGGAGCCGGGCTAAAAAGGGACCGGCCCGAGGAGGAGGCCACAGGGGTGCAGGCAGCTCCGGCGGCGGTGGCGGCGGCGGCGGCGGCTGTGGATGCAGTCGGGGTGCCGGGTCCCAAGAAAGGTAAGCGAGGGGTAATTTATTTGTGTTTTGGGTGGGTGGTTGTTTTTATTTTATTTATTTATTTATTTATTTGTGTTTGGGTGGGTGGGCTGAGAGGGAGGTGTGTGTGTGTGTATGTTTATTTTTATTATTTATTTATTTTTATTTTTGGCCCCGCCCACAACGTCATGACGTCATGACGTCAGTTTCGGCCATGACGTCATGACGTCATGACATTGGCCACGCCCATGACGTCCGTGACGTCATGGCGTGGTAGTAGAATTTTTGTCATCCCATCACTGTTTCAAAGCCATCCTCAATATGTTGCAGTAAATGTAGGATTTTTACTGCTTAATTAATCCCATGTTTAAAGTCAGCCTATTGTGGGATGAGAAATAGTTCCACTACCTCTGGAACTATTAAGAATAATTCTTTGCAGGACTTTAGAAAGATGGCAAGTAGTGAGATCAGCCTTGTCAGGAAATTGAAGGCTTAATCTCTTGGTTTATCAAAAATTCTCAAGAGAAATGTGAGAGATAGCAACCATAAAGAGTCATTTCACACCTGTGCAACAGAAACATTTGGGGCTTTAAAACTAGCAACACCCAAGTGTAAATAGATGGTTGGAAAGAGGAAAATATCTCAACGTATGTTTAATCTGAAAACTAAAGAAGTGACGTGACAGGGTAGGTAAAGCTAAAGGTAAGGGTCGCCCTTGCTCGAAAACCAGTTGTATCCAACTCTAGGGTTTAGTGTTCATCTCTGTTTATAGCCAAAGAGGCAGCGTGCATGGAATGCTGTTTACCTTCCCACCGGAGTGGTACCTTTTTATCTACTGTGCTTGCAATTTCTTGCTTTTGAACTTCTAGTTTGGCAGGAGCTGGGACAGAGATGGGAACTCACTCCATCATGCAGTACCCAGTATCTAACTCTGACCAGTCAGCGAGCTTAGCATCTTAACTACTTGAGCCATCACAGTCCCTTTTTCTTTCAAGCCATGTTTTCCTCAGGAAGGGATAACTAAGAGGAATTAAGACTCATTTAGAGAAGAGACCAATTTATAGATAAAAAGGCTTACCTGGCAAAGGAAAATTGTAAAACTGCAAAGGAATTATAAATGCCCGAAAAATTTCACTTTAATTTTTACTGCTTTCCCCACCCTCCTCTCACTTAGTTTCTTGTACAAATCTATTCCATTCCCAACAAGCACTTCCTATTCATTGGATTTTAAAAAATATTTTTGCAGCTACTGATAGATTTTTTAATTGGCTTGCTGAATAGTCTTGTAAATTAATTGTTTTTTTTTCAAGTTTAAGTTCAGCAGTGATGTTCAGATCTACCCTTATGAGGAGTTATGGGCTGAAATTTGTTTTGCTGAAATGCTTACATAAATAAAGGTTTTACTTGGATCATTGTTAAGCCACTTTAATAATCTCTAGGCCTTTTAACTGTTTCTTGATTTGTTTATTTCTTCCATGAGTTTTAACCATTTATCTCTTTTGGTTTCTGAGACAATGAATGAGTGAATGAGTGAGTGAGTGAATACTGCTCAGAAAAAAGGTATCTTCAGTGAGATATATTGTTGACATAGTGAAAAATAAGTATTTGTTTTAGTGACTATTTCCAGTGTAAGACTTTGGAGGTAGTTGGTTCTGCATTGTAGGGGTATGGATACTTTAGATGATCCCCCTCACCACCACCATAGGCTTCTGAGACTGAACAAATGTTTGATGTAATTCCATCCAGTGTTATATTGAATTTATGCCAATCAGCTTTTTAAACATGTCTCCTGTAGAATAGTATTGTTAATGGTCAAACTGCTTCCATGAATGGCAAATTATGAGCCAGTATTGTATTATGTAAGGGACTGCGGTGGCTCAAGTGGTTCAGATGCTGAACTTGATGACTGGAAGGTCAGCAGGTCAGCAGTTCGAGACCTGAGTATGAGCTCCTGTCTCTGTCCCAGCTCCTGCCAACCTAGCAGTTTGAAAGCAAGAAATTGCAAGTAGATAAATAGGTACCAGTTCGGTGAGAAGGTAAACAGTATTCCATGGACTGGTATCAAGGCATGCCTGCCACATGTCCACAGAAACATCTGCAGATGCAGATAGCGCTAGCTCTTTGGTTATAAACAGAGATGAGCACTGAACCCTAGAGTTGGATTCAACTGGCTTTCTAGCAAAGACGACCTTTACCTATTGTATTATGTGTTTAGAATGGGACTGCAACTAACTTCATGTACTTGCTAGCAGCTATTGTTGCTAGCAGCTATTCTTGCCCTAAGACAGTGGTGGCGAACCTATGGCACACATGCCAGAGGGGTCACTCAGAGCCCTCTGTGGGCACCTGCACCATCACCCCAGCACAGAGTTCACCCCGCTCCTCTGCCAAGCAGCCCAAAGAATGATGAGAAATCAGTGTGATTGGGGGGGGGGGAATTATTCCCCCCCCTTGCTACAAGAAGGATCTGTGAGCACACAAGACTTCTGGTATAGAGCTTTGCTTTTCACAATTTTGTTTGCCCTAGTTAAGTCAAGAGCTATTGCTGCTGTCAGAAGTGTCATAGTATGTGGGTGTTGTCAGGCTCCATCCCCAGGAACACATTTACTGAAAATCTGGTGACAGAAAAATGTACAAAAATAACATACCGTTGAACATTAACTGTTAATGAATTATCTGTTATCTTCAGTGACCTGCCATTTTTCCTTGAAGGCTTTCCTGGTAGGGTTTGCAGTATCTGTGGCAAACTACAATTAAAAATGAAAATGGAATTATAGCTGCATGCCCATGGTCTAATTTTTTTCCAGGATTGCCCAATTTAATGTGGCATAAAGTGAATGTGTCTTTAATAGCTACATAAAAGGAAGAGTTGCATATTACCTTTAGGCAACTGTGGCTTTTACTGCCACAGTGTGCTTTACTTCATAGTTATATAAAAGGGTTATATAAATGCATTTCTTTCAAAAGCTAAACAGAATACTTTCAAAACGAGAGCTCTTTAGGCATCCACTGTTACATCACAGTTTTGGATACTGGATTTTGAAAATGAAAGATTATCTTTGGTTTGAATAGTTGTCCTCAAAGAGAATGTTGGCAAATAGATTTCTCTTCTGAGAGTTTTGTAGTGATGGAAACATCAAATGTAAACAAGATGATTTTACATTATGAGTTTTCACTAACGTTACAGATTTTGTGTTTTGTACTGAATATGTTAACGAAAATTCTCATTGGTGGGTTCATTGTCATTGTTATGTGGTGTTAGTCATTTTCAACACATGGTAACCCTATGCACTCCGGTGTCTAGTCATGCCTGCTACATGTTCACAGAAATGTCTCAAACGCAGACAGTGCAGGCTCTTTGGCTATAAGCAGAGATGAGCACTGAACCGTAAACTTGAGCAAAGCATGGTAAGCTTTAAGTTTATGGCGGTGTTTCCTAATACTTTTCATGTTGAACCCCTTTTTATAATAGTCAAATAACCTGCCACCCTGCAACATTTTGCACAAAAAGGCATTTTAAAGGGGCCAAGAAACACATTAAAATAATCTTTTTTAGCCTTAGCATGGCTGCTTTGCCACATGACCTGTGTCTCTCTAAACCAGGGGTGCCCAAACCTTTTGGGTCGTGGGCCGATCATGTGGTTCAAGGAGCCAGTCACTAAGGCCTGGGTGCTGGGTGCTGCGCTGGACGCCAATTCATCCTGCCCATGAACTCCTCGTCACTCCTGGAAGTGGAAGTAAAATGCGCCGGTACGGGTGCATTTTACTTTTGCTTCCAGGAGCAATGAGGGTTTCATGGGCTGGATGAATTAGGATCTAGCGCCTCACCCAGCCCCCAGGCCTTAGTTTGGGCACCACTGCTCTAAACCCTCTACCCTACTCCCTCCTTCCAAGGCTCTCTGTGTCAGTGCAGTGTAGCATAACTATGACAATCATTACAAAAACATTTTGTTAATCCCTTGGGGATCGCAACTCACAGGTTGGGAACCCTTGGTTTATTGAAATGAGCAAAATAAAGCTGCCTTGTGGTAATAAACATTAATCAAGTTGACCAGTTTTATTGCAGGATGTAGCACAAAACTATGTTTAATTGGAAATGGAATAAAAAGCTTCTGAGTTCTTCTTTGTGAGTGTGCCAGAGGAGCAGAAAGGAAGGGACTGTATTGTGCCTGTAGTGCTAAACAGTAGTTTGATTTTACATTTGAATCAGCCTGTTGATATTTCTCATTGCCTTAATCCAAATTAAGGTTCCAAAGAATGGTACAAACACACCTTAGCTTGCCTGAAAATGAATTTAAAAAATCAAAGGTGGCATTTATGTGAACTAGCTGCAAAAAATATTACAGGTCTGTTTTAGATTTATTTTATCTTTTTTTTGTTATGATGTAAATACAAAGGCAATTTGACAGGGGTTAAAATTGATTAATCTCAAGTGTGGTGCAGGAGGAGGCTTTCTACAAGTATCATGGACTTCCAGGAAAAGAATTAAGTGCTTGCTAGGTTAAACCAATCCTGAAATTTCTATAGAAGCAAACACAAGAAGACTCTCAAAAGGATGGTTTCAAATACCTATATATAAATTCCTTGTTTCCCCTCGAGTTTTTTTATTACTTTATTAAGTGTGTTGAACTCAACCAATGATTACTTAGAGATAAGCTCTTATCAACCAGCAGTTGAAACAACAAACCCTCCCCTATTGCTGAGCTGGACAGAAACTCCCTAAAGTTTCTGAGATCACAATAGGTGTGTACAAAAGTTATGCAAGCCAGCCTTGATGGGGCAAAGTTTATTCATTGAAGCATTCCATTGCAATGTAACATTTTGCATTATTTTATGTAATCTGGCAGTGTACAGCGAATATTGTTAATTGGAGTACAGTACTTCACTTTTAACCCCATTAATGGGGTTAAAACATCATCAGGAAACTCACAATTGCACACATCAGCTTTGGCCCTGAGCGTCTCTGTAGCAGAGTATGCTGCTCCAATGGGGAACACATCCACACATGCAAAAGAAGTTGACACTGCTGCTAATGAAGCCATGTGGATAGTGACAGGATGCCTTAAAACTGCACCAGTTGAGAAGATATACCCTCCTTGTTGGTATTGCTCCACTTAAGATCAGGAGAGAAGTAACAGCACATGCTGAAAGAATTAAGCAAGAGAATGACCCTTGACACCCTCTGAATGGATTTGAGCCTCAAGTCTGCCGGCTCAGATCCAGGAAGAGCTTTATTGCAAGAACAAACATTCTTGAGGGTACATAAGAGCAAAACCAAATTATTTCATGGCTGCAATGTCCATCTGCAGTAATCTTGGATCCTAGGAATGTAAAGTCTGTAACTGCTTCTACTTCTCCCCCATCTATTTTCCAGGGAATGATAGGGCCTGCTTGGGTTTCTTTTCAAGCCAGCCTGTACACTCTCCTCCTTCAACCTAAGCAAGAGCTTCTTTAGGTCTTCTTCACTTTCTGTCATTAGGGTAAGGTCATCTGCATATCTCAAATTCTTGATGTTTCTCCCAGCGATTTTAATTCCAACTTTTGATTCATCATTATGTGCTCTGTGTATAAGTTAAATAGGCAGGGTGACAAAATGCAGCCTTGTCTTACTCCTTTTCCTATTCCAAACCACTCCGTCATTCCATATTCTGTCCTAACAGTTGCTTCTTGATTCATGTACAGGTTTCTCCTGAGGCATATAAGGTGTTCTGGTATTCCCATCTCTTTCATTACTTGCCACATTTTGTTGTGTTCCACACAGTCAAAGGCCTTGGTGTAGTCAATGAAACAGAAGTAGACTTGTTTCTGGTGTTCCTTTGTTTTCTCCATGATCCAACATATGTTGGCAATGTGGTCTCTAGTTCTCCTGCTTCTTCAGAACCCAGCCTGTACTTCTGGTAGTTCTCTCTCCACGTGCTGCTGCACTCTATTCTGTATTATCTTGAGCATGACCTTGCAAGCGTGTGGGATGAGCACAATTTATCAATAATTTGAGCATTCTTTGGCATTGCCCTTTGTGGGATTGGAACGTATACTGATCTTTTCCAATCCTGCGGCCATTGTTGTGTTTTCCAAATCTGCTGACATATAGAATGCAATGCTTTAATTCCATGATCTTTTAGGGCGTTGAATAATTCAACTGGAATACCATCATGTCCACTAGCTTCGTTAGTAGCAGTAATCTAACCTCAGTACAGAAAACTCACTTGCTCATCTGGCAGATGTCCCACCTTCAGGGCAAGGATGTTAAGGCTGCAAATTGCCAAAGGTTCAGATAGTCTAGTGCAGGGCTCCTCAAACTTTGCTCTCCAGGTGTTCTTGGACTTCATTTACCAGAAGCCCAAGTTAGTATATCTGCTGATTAGGGCTTCTGGGAACTGAAGTCCAAAAAAATCTGGAGAGCAGAGTCTGAGGAACCCTAATCTAGTGTGAGGTTTTGTTTAAAATACTTTATAGAACAGGAGTGCCTGTACAGGCACATTTACTTCTGCTTCCAGGAGCGACAAGCTTCGCGGGCCAGATGAATAGGCGTCGGGGGCTGCACCTGGCCTTAGTTTGGGCACCACTGTTATAGACAGATGCCATGTCAATGACATAGGAGAAACAGGTGGATATAAGTTTATCATACTTTCTTTATGTTGTTTCGGGAAACATTTTGAAGGCCCTTCCACCAGAGCATGGAAAGCTGTTATCTCTTCCTGATTCCTCCTCCTTATGCATTCAGATTCTTTTTGTGTCTTTTGCATCTCAGCAACTCTTGGTTTGCTGTTTTGTCCAAAACTGGGAAAACATGAGTTTGGATAAATAATTATTTCCCCAGAAACAGGGAGTACAGTGGGCATTCAGAATGCTTGAGGGAAGAGAGAGAGCCTAACCCCAAGGCTTTTTGTGTAATGCAGAGTTGTGGTTTGGTGTTAAATCTGTACAAAGCTAGAGAGAGACTGAGCATATGCATTCAGCAGTGAATATGGGCAATTGGAAAAACTTGTTTATTACTTTAAAATTTAAATAGATTTTTATGATGTTGTCATTGGAGAAATGTCCTAGTGGTTTGATTTGCAATTTTGGATTGGAAGTAATTGTTGTTGGGAAGAACATGTAAAATCATACATGTAAAATCAGTCCATCTAAAGCCAGGCCTTCCCTTAAAAAGTTCTCATTAGTCTTTTTCTGTGGCTATTTTCAGACAGAAAAATCCAGAGTTGAAATGTCTTGCTCCTGTGCTTTTGAAGCTGCACTGAATGTCAGCATGATTTATCTAACTTGAAGAGCAAGTCTCTGCTCAAGAGGGCAAGGAATACTGCTATGCCTGGAACCATGATCAGGTACCAGAAAAAAACCTCTTGGGTTTAGAATAAAAATATGAATAAGCTGAGGTTTTGTATTCATCCCTTATGTTAGTAAAGTATGATTTTTCTTTTCCCCAAGAGTTGTCACTCCTGTTTCTACATATATTTATTTATAGCTTAATTTTAAATTCAATTCGTGATCTTTACTCCTGGTAAGTAGAAATTAATTCCTTATTGAGTTCAACAAATAGGGGAATACTGTACAGATACAGTATACCATATGGAAGGGCATTATGATCCTAAAGAAATACAACTTGCCTTAAGTGCACCTAGTCAAAACAGCAAAAAATTAAGCTATCTCCATACTTATCAAGAAATAAATGAAGACTGAAATGCAACTAAATGGATGGCAGGTGAAAAAGCAAGTGGTATGCAGGAATACTAAGGACTGTGTGGCCTCTCATATTGAAAAGACATTTAATATATTTTATCTATTCTAATTACATTTATATCTTTCTTTTCCTCCACTGAACCCAAAGCAGTGTGTATGGCTTTCTTCCTCCCCTTTGTTTCCTCACAACAACTTGAGAGATGAGTTAAGGTTAGAGAATGTGACTGCCATAAATTCACTGCTCAAATTTCTTAGCTGAACAGGATTAGAATTTGGAACTTCCTAGTCCAAAAATCTCATCACTGCACAAGGTTTTTAGACTGCAAGAGATAAAAGTGAAATAAATATACTGTATTGGTTTTTAAAGTGCTACAAAACCTTGCTCTGTTGTTTTTCTTGTTGTTATGCATGCTATAATAGACTAACATAGTCATCTCTTTGAAAATCCTCATTAAGCTTTGACATCCATGGTTCTTCCACCCGGATATAAGGTTACTGTGGTGAATTGTGTTATTGTTACACATTGCAGGAAGCAATATGTACTATCTAGCATTTTGAATTATGGAGACTTGGTTATAATCTTTATCCCTCAGAGATTAAAACAGAATAAGATGGTTATAATTTAGTGGATGCTTTGAAAATAAATGTGCTGAAACCAGAAATAAATAGTTAACTTAATATCATGGATTGTATACATCATCTTTTTAAAAAATGAAATAAAATTGGCCTCTGGAGAATCACTCCATTAGTTTGCTATAGCAGATGGTGGGTAGCATTTGTCATACAAGTCCTATCTGGCTGAGCAGTTTCATTAATATATGTACACCATTTAATGAAGGTAAAAAAATGTTGTTTTTTTGTTTGCAGCTGTTTGGTGGCAATTATGCCTTTTCAGCCCGCTGTTCCAATATTCACTGCACGCCTAAGCGCTGTTTTCTTTGTCATCTGTTCCCATTTTGCCCTACACCCCTCCCAGCTGGCAGGGTCGGTATCATAACCTTTGAGGTGATGTTGCAGGGGTTTGATTGGTGGCGTCTGCCTCTGCGATGAGATTTTGCTGAAGAAAAGGCAAGCTGAAATGGCTGGCTTCTGATTGGCTGTCCTTCTGTGTCTTGCCCCTCCCCTGTTAAAGCCTACAGCACATCATCCTCTCTTCTGAAGCCCGAAACAGCTTGGTGTACGTCCATTCATGAATCTGTGACGTCAGTAGCGTCTGTATTCTCCTTTACAGCGGGCTTGCAGGATTGTGTGGGTGGAATTTCCTTGCTGTATTTTACACAGCAGGGATGTGTATATGTGTTTGGCAACCCATCTCATAGCAGGAGAAGATGGGGCAGGATTGTAGAAATGATCGGTCATGGTAAGTATATTTACAGATTCTGTCTTGCTTCATGGAGCTATGCTTGCAAAATGATGAGTGTTACCTTAATGCCACATATTACAGAAGAATAAATGGATGGCCTGTTTTTTAGTGCAAGTAGAGGGAGGGGGAGAGCTAAAAGAGACCATATCACAACAGCTGTAGCCAATGTAGACTTCCTTCATTTGCAGTTCTGTTTGTGTTTGTGTCTGTTTAATTTCAGTGACTCTCTGAAAAGGCAGAGATGTGAATATTAAGGGAGATTGTTGTCACTGATTTCACAACAGCAGATTTTTCTCTATCATGTTCTGAAAATGTAATCCTGTGTTCTGATGGAAGAGCTTTTGTTTCTCTGCTAATAAATCTTGAAATACATGCCAATATGTTTTGGACAGAGGAGGGAATCATATCAATTACAGGTAGTTTAGTTTTCAGTGAGTTTTTAAAATTGTTGAAGATATCTGCATCCAGCTTTATTAATTAACTGATTTTTTTACTATTTTATCTAGTGATTAAATTCAGTTAATCCAACTGAAAATGAAATCAGATTTCTTTCAGCTGCAGATACTTCATATTAATATTCATAGCTTTATGAATAGACATGAATAGATTGTTTTTTTAAAAAATGTCAAGGTTCTGCTGCTCATGTACTGCACTGTTTGTTGCGAATCAGTGTGTGATATTCAACTTGGAGTTTTGGAGAAAAGTAATGTTTCACAAATACTTTAAAGTTAAGAGTTGTAGTTCCTGTTTAGCCTGAAAAATAATGCCAAATTATAGCATATTGATTTCCTGTATTTGCTGCAGAAACTGGAAAAAATTTAAGCTATGTTTTGACTCTGCAAACACAGAAGGTGAGAGTGTAAAAGTGGGTGTTTGATTGGAGTATTTAGAAAAATGCATCCTACCCTTCTCTTCATTGGGACATTTACCCCTTGACTTTTATTCTTTGTTTTCTACTATGTTCAGTTCCACAAATGAATATAAAAATGAATAAAATATTGTATTCAAATTGTTATTAAGCTCCTATTTTACAGTCTTTGGTTCTTATCTGTGGATGCTTAATTTTACTGTGACAGACATTTTGGATCAGTGGCTAGCTTTTCAAACCATAATAAAGATACTGCATTTTTGAGCAGCATATGCATTAATTCCAAAATGTTAAGCCTGACATCTAGTTAACCTCTTGAGATTGATTATCGAGAGAGGGCATTGTATATCTTCTTTTTCATAAGTCAGAATTGACCTGAGGGAACACAGTTATTAATAGATAATAGTATGGCTATGAAGCCTGGCTGTGCAACTGCTTACCAGGGAAGATATTCAGGTGTTGGCCACTGTAATAGCCTGGATCAGGGCTAATTAACTGAAACTGAAATTTAACAATATGCTGGCTCTGTAGAATTAGATCTAGGAACTGGATAAGAGATGAATGGGATTGCATTATCTTTTAAAGAGCAAATGTAACTCTTGGTATTCTTTTGAATTCGTTTCTGTCACTGGGTCCAAATCAACTTAGTAGTTTGGAGTGCTTTGCTAGGCTTGCCAGTTATGATCCTTTCTAAATAGAGGTAAGCTGGACTCAATACTTTTCTTCTATATTACTGTTGTGTGCTCTGCATTTGGGTGCCCTTGAGCATGATATGGAAGCTTTAGCAGATGGAAAAATGTAGTTAGGCTGCTGTCAGAAACCTCATAGGCCAGAATCCTGTTGCTTAGGGTAAACACTAGAGTTGGCCCATTGAATCAATGGGGATCTGATGAGACAGCTCCTCTGTAAATTTTGTTGATTGAAATGGATCTACTCTCACTCTGATTTACTTTAGCATAAGTAAGTCACAGTTGGAGTAAGGCCCATTTGCCTCCATGGAACTTATGGCATTGACTCATTTACTCTCTCTTGATTCAAAATGTGTATTCTGGTACGATTTACTATGGTAAGTGATGTGATTTTGGCCAAAGAGAAGCCATATTCTACTGGTTTGGAAGGAATTGTATTGGTAACTAATAAACTTCTATTCTGAATTCAACGGTCATTGCTTTCAAAACCTTAAATAGCTTCCAGTCTCTATACTAAAGGTACAACTCTACCATTAATATTTGTTGCATGGATCTTCTGCTTCTTACTATTTGAGGATGTGAAATCTCTCTGGACTGTAAGGCTTCAGTTGTGAAATACTTAGGAGGCCTTGTCTAGTGCTGATGGTGATATCTAGTTCCAGAGTTACTGGAATTTGGCTGCTGATTTGACTGTTGTTTTGGATTGGTTATGGCTTGGTTTTCACTAAAATAAAAATGTTTTGGTACAGAAACCAATGCATTATTGCTCATCTATTTCACTAGAGCTGTCTTTGAAGTTTTGTCATTTAATGTTGACAATTTTCAAATTGAAGACAAACTGTTCTGCAACTGTTCTACAAATGAAGAGTTCCCCCACTGGTTTCAAGATACTGTACTACAGTTTCCTCTGTCACTGCATTTATTATTTTGTGTAGAGACTGGCTCATTTCTTTCATGTAAAGCTTGTCTGTTTTGCAAAAGGCAAACAGGCCACTTATCTACATATCAAGCATGCATTTAATACTCTGCCAATTTGGGCGTTTTCTCACCATCTGATGAAGTGCGCTATAGGCTGCCGGCTTAAACTGAATTATTGTACATGTTTTTCTTTTGCAGACAATTAGCCATTCATATTAATGCAGGTTGTCACAGGGTGAAAAAAAAGGCTCCCTTTTTCTCTCTAAGGAGAGGAAAAGGAAGAGAGTATGGTAGGTAGCAACCTTTTCCTCAGAAATATGCTTTTCTATACATAAATGACAAAACCATTTTCAAAATAGTCGATTAGGATAGCTACTTTTAATGGCTTCCTTAACATGGTCCTCCTGAAAAATGGACATCACAAAGCTCAGGGTAGCATCTATGGGCTTATTCTGGTTTTGTCTTTAAAAAAATTATGCAGATCAAGCTAAGATACATTGGCCAAAATCCTACTGGCATAAATTTACATTTTGCAAGCTAGATGATGTCATCAACCGAAGCATGCAGTATTGGATTTAAATTAATCGAAAGCTTCTTATGCCCTCTCCCTTTCAGGTTTCAAGGCTCCTTGGTACTCATTTTTGCTTGAGAAAGCCTTAAAAGCCTTAGGACCAGGGAGGAAACCCTTAATACCCACCCACCCCAAATCACCAACAGCAGTCCTAATCCCAACGTCAACAATCCAGCAGCAATTTTTTACTCCATCTACCTCTATTCTGAGGCTCCCAAAGTCTCCCAGGGAAAAAGGGAGCCCTAGTAGCCTTTGGACTTGAAAATGGGGGATAGGAAGTTTTCATTTAACTTAAATTCCTTATTATAAATGCTGAATGACAATTACCCAAGAGGAATTTACTCACTGAATTATTGACAATCACAGTGAACCTTCACATGAACAGTGAAACAAAGATGAGAATAAACCATGCTACAAACCCAGATCCCAGTTATGTCCCCACTTTTATTTTGGCAACACAATTAAGACCTAACAATGTTATACACAACGTCAAGGGCACTTTTACTTGTTCCTTGTCTAATGTGATCTATGATATCTTTTGCCAACAATGTCCCTTTGCACGCCATTTGGGACAAATGGACAATCTCTGCACAAAAGAATTAATGGACACTAACCAGACATCGGGAATGCCAACACACAGACACCCATTTCAAATTATTTCAATCTACCTGGACACTGCACAAAATTTGTAAGTTGCCATTCTGGAACAGAAAAATTATAAGACAAGGATCCAGAGAGAGAGAGACAGCAGAGATAAAATACATGCATGTGCTGGACATCCATCTCAAAGGTTTTGAATAGTAGTCAAGGGTTTCTGGGACATTATCAAATTTGATTTGCCACAAATAACATGTATTATATGCTGCAATTTCCCACACCAACTTTATAGAACAAACTACAGAAGAATGGTCAGCGACTCTCATCCATAGCCTCAGGCCACCTTACAGAACAAAGGAAGAAGTTGGTGCTCTGCTTGGCTCACTCACACCATTGTCTACCTTCACACAGCATGGTCAATAGGTGCTATGTCTGAAGGGAAAACTCATTAGCAAATGTGTACTGCCACAATGTTTATTTTGCATCCACCTACTGTCAAGGCATGCCTGCCACATATCTCTGCATATGCAGACAGCACTGTAAACAGATGAGCACTGAACCCTAGAGTCAGATATGACTGGCTTTTGAGCAAGAGCGACCTTACTATTTGCAACTCACCAAGGTCAAACTTCACAATAAATTTGAATACCAGTCAGAGATCTTCTGTTATTACCAGTTGTAAAAAGCCACGTTGGTTTGTATACTTATCTGTTATGCTGACCAATCACTCTGTGCCTCTGTATTTAATGTGTATAAATTGATGTCATGATGTTGCACTCTTATGTCTGATGAAGTGGACTTGATCCACAGAAGTTAACATTAAAATACAGCAGGTAGTCTTTAAGGTGTCAAAACATTTTTGTCTTTTTGTTTTGCTTACTCTCTGATTTCCAGTTCAATGCGAATAGGAGTTCTTTTTTCCCTGAAAGGATTATGAGGTAAAAGGCAGACCCTTAAATCCAAAAGATTGCATTTCCTTTATAAAATCTAGGTTTAAATATCAAGTTAATGCTTCCAATATATTTTTAGTTTCCAACAGTACTTGAATGAATACAGAGATGGCTGCTGCAGATAAGTCATTATGCAATCATGTTTATTTCCTGTGATATTATATTACACAGTTCTAGAGCCATAAGATTGTACAAATGTTCTAAATAGCAACTAAAAAATCTCACATACGACATGACAAACATATAAATGTAATGTTTAGTTCTCATGAAATAAGTTATGAAATTATGTGGATGTATGAAGCTGCCTAAGAGTTCATTTGGGAGCCCTCATTTTCTCTTATGCAAGTGAATTCAGAAGTAGCATTAATACTCACCTTTAAATGACACAGGTTCATTTATATTTGTTCATTAATGCCACCCAGTTATATATGATAGCAATCTATAAATTATTTATCATCTCCTCTAACAAACATTTTAATTAGTAGAGATGAACATCAAGTATTTTATGATTTATATTTTTGTGATATATGAATTTTTGCTGGAATGAATTTAGTGCAGTCCATATTTTCTTAAATTAAAACATGCATATGTACTCCAATAGTTCTCTCACATGCCTAATGACTTGTGTGGCTTTGATGTCAGGTGATTTAATGTGACATGTGCATAAAGTCCAGCATGGCATGTTTTCCTCAAAGGAACCATATCTATGGGGGAAAGTGTGTCAGAAAGAATATTGCATTGCTTTTTTGGCCAATTGTAGCATATGATTGTGCGAAAGGTCTCTTGGAACAGGTTGATAGATTTTGTTTTGGTAGGAAACAAATCACTGGTCTTCAGCTGCAAACTAAAAAAAAGTGGTAGGTAGAGTCTAAGGACACTACCGTCAAGGATTTAGTGCGTGAATTCTATGTGTTGAATTCTGCTCATTAGTTCATTTATTTATTTTATTTTATTCATTAGTTAAGGGTGATTTTTCAAATGGGGAAAAATAAAGACATTATGTTCATAAAATTAAGGTTTTCATAAAATGTTCATAAAAGCTATGGTTTTCTGATCTAAGGTAAAGATCTTCCTTGATCGAAAGCCAGACATATCTAACTCTAGTTTTCAGTGCTCATCTCTGTTTATAGCCAAAGAACCAGCGCTGTCTGTGTCTGCAGACATTTCCGTGGACATGTGGCAGGCATGGAGTGCTGATTACCTTCCCACCAAAGTGGTCCCTATTTATCTTCTTGCAATTTCTTGTTTTTGAACTGCTACGTTGTTTTAACCCAAAACCAGAAATCCCAATTTCATTTGTGTTTATTTTTTTATATTTTCTTTTTCAGTAAAGATGCTTTTAACCTTTATTTTTCAATCTCCCTGACTCTACCCGCTATGCACATGTGTCCATAAGCAGGCCACTATACAAACAACAATTCACCACAGGTGAATAACTGCAAAGGATCTATTTTTAATAAATATTTCAATAGTCAAACTGCAAAGAAAAAGAGTTTTTCCTTCATGATTCCTTGAAAGCAGTTCTTCAAAAAGAGGGAAAGCCAAAAAGGAAACTGGTTATGACTTCAAAGGAGAAACTTCCTACAGTGTATCTCTTCTCACACCAATGTATCTATTCTGGAGCAGAGAGATTCTTTTTTTTAAGGAAAAAGGTTAGAAAGAAAATGTGTTTATTTGTTTTAAATGTTCATAGAAAATGTTTCTGAAGTCCGATCTAAATTGTATAAGTATCAAAAGAAAGATTATTCTGTCCTCTTTCAAGCGGTCAATCACTGCCAAACACCCTATCCCCTGCAGAAAAAGTCATGATTTTCCTTAATATCTTTTTTGTGGATTCATGCTTTGGCATCATTTTTTTCCACATGTTGTATGTGAACTGTATCCACCTCAGGAAGTTGTCATATTCACTTTTTAAATTGGTTCCCCCCTTTTTTGGGGTGGGTTTGTGTGACCTCTTTTTAGTCTTTTTTTGTAAAATGCTTCATAGATTATGTTTCCGAAGTCCAATTCCAAATCTGAAAGTGTCCCCACAAAGGGTAATATTTCCTTTTTCAAACGCATTTTGGATCATCTGAATTGGTTGGGTAGTTTTTCCGCTGGACCTCCGACAACTGACCCTCTCCAGCAAAACTGTCACTTTTCCAACGCTATGTCCGAAAGCGATGATATCATCGCTTTGCATTTTTGGCTTTTGGCTTCTACCAATTCTTAAAGTCGCTGAGACGATCTTTCAAATGACATAATGCTTATTTTTGTGGGTGCCTTAGTTTTGGTGTTGCAGTTTGGCAAAAGTACATGGTTTTTGTTACATCTCAAGAGCTGTCAAACCACCCAACAGAAATGTAAGACGTTCATTGAATTAACGTCAAAAAGAACAAAAATAAAAATAAGCAGTTCAGATCATGGTTCTTTGGACACTAAATGTTGTTCATCTCAGGTGGTCTTGACTGTTCAGTTCTTATATCTTGCCTCTTTATTTTTATTTCTGTTTTCTTCCAGGTGTTGTGGATACTTTATAAATTGAGCGTAAGCATTTGGTTTACTTAAAGCAGCATCTCTGCCTGCCTGCTCCATACCCATGCACACTCATAATACAATGACCAGTTCTCAGGAACCCCTGAACTGGTTTTCCTCTTCAACCGTTATCACAAAATGCCTCACTGAAGACAAAGAGTTCAGTGGGAAGCATGGAGAACATACAGCCACTAGTCTCCAACCTTCACCTGAGATCATAGAGGATGTACGAGAGAAGGGCTTAATTCATAACAATGCACCAGAGAACTTGAACAGCTCAATTGCAACAACAGCATTGACCAGCGTAAGTGAGGATTCTAGGGACCAATTTGAAAACAGTGTGCTGCAGTTAACAGAGCAAGATGAATTGGAGACAACGGTTAATCAAGCCAACAAAAACAATATAGGTGGAGTGACCAATGTGGGAACAGATGATATCAAGATCCAGTTCAACAGATCAGGCAGTGGAAATGGTGGATTTTTTGAAGGACTCTTCGGTTGTTTGAAGCCGGTGTGGAATATTATAGGGAAAGCCTATTCCACAGACTACAAACTGCAGCAACAAGGTAAACTCAGCAAGTAAACTCATGTCTTTTTATGGGAGCAGGAGTTAATTATTTGTAAAAACAGGGGGAAATATTAACCTCCAGCATTCCACTACATTGCTGTAACCTTAAGTACATAATTTCGAATCTTGTGTTTCAAATCCCATTTACCTTTGAACATTATCACAAATAAGGCAATGCATTTAGCTCTATGAAGACTTAGTAGCTATTCTATGCCTGTCTACTTCCATATATTGGGTATTTATTGCAGCTCTTGATTATGACATTTCTGTTGCTTGTGTGCCAAGGGTCACTGAGCATAAATGATCAGAGCTTGAAAGTAATAAATCACAGGTAATGTAATCTGTAACCAGTTAGTTTATTGGGAGTAATGATGGCATAACAAAGTTACATTTTTAAAAGTAATGAGTAGAAAAAATAAGAAGTAACATTTTTTATTTTCAAAATTTTCTGTTAAAGGCTACCTTAAAGCATTTTAAAGGTATTCTGACAGAATTGTTTCAAATGTTTATGCCATTATCACTTCAGCTCTTTTTTTTAACAAAAATATACAGATGGTAATGACAAATAATGACTGTTCAGTAAGCTATATAAGTGTAACAACAATGAGTTATTTGCTAAACACTGTAATGATTAGGAACTGAATTACTTTTTCAAAAGAACGTTCAAAGCTCAACAGATTATAATATTTGAACTATCATAGGAATTTTAGTTGTTCAGATAACTTTTAGAACAATCAATCTCAACTCCTGCCATAATAAACCATTACTGGCCAAAGACCAAATAGTGTAAGCTTTTAAAAATTGTAATAAAAAAAAAGAAATACATATCAGTTGTACAGAAATAAACTATGCAAGCAGGAGTGACATGTTCAGTTGATTGAAAGGATGTGTATTTAGAGCAGGAATTCTCACCCTTTTAAAGCCGGGTCTGGGTCATGCTCCCTCAGCTTCAGGAGCTGGACGGCTATTTTGCTCCTCCTCCACCACATGGCACTTTCTGGTGTGGAGGTGGTGATGGGGGCACATGAAATGGTGCTGCGGGCCGCATCCAGCCCACAGGCCACCGGCCACAGGTAGAGAATCCCTGATGTAGAGCTTTGTTGACAAAATGAAACCTTGTTGGGTGGATCTGAAGTTGATTGTTTCTTGGTATCCCCTGTCGTCCCATCCCTGAACATAAAAGTTAGTTAAACTGCAGAGATTGGATTTGACTTCTTTTTGTGTGTTACTTTTCAGTTTGTATCAGAATAGCTGGCATGTCTGTCTCCTGTTTCTGAAATCAAGCCATTTTGCCAAAGTCAGCTTACATTGATTTGGTGTATGTTTTGTTTCACTTTGACTACCTGGAACATACATGGAGGAATATTTCCTAGAATAGCTAGGATATGGATTCCCTCAGTAGTCCTAGCTCAAGTGTTACCAATACCATTATTTGGTTACTTTATGCTCTCCAAAATAAAATATGGTTTGGAAGTTTAGATCTCCTTTGTTCTTCTAGCTTCCAGTCACTTATACGCAACAGGTACCGGTAATAGGATCTACCAGACTGCCTCTTCAGATTAAATGAGTTACAGTGTTTGCTGTTTTGTGGAAGAGGAGTCTCTTCTGGTCCTTCGGAGGAGATGCTTTTCATCTTTAAAAGAAACTTCTTCACTTTGAAGTGTTTTGTATGTGAGCGAAATTCAACAAGGCTTTAGGCCACAGAAGTACTGAATGGTCTGCTGCTATCTTGCATGTCAATTGACTGCAGTTTGCAATCATAACTAATAACAGTTGTTTTATAAACAGATACGTGGGAAGTTCCTTTTGAGGAGATTTCTGAACTTCAGTGGTTGGGCAGTGGAGCACAGGGAGCTGTTTTTTTGGGTAAATTCCGAACAGAAGAGGTGGCTATCAAGAAAGTGAGAGAACAGAATGAAACAGATATTAAACACTTGAGGAAACTGAAGCATCCTAACATCATTGCTTTCAAGTAAGTCATGGTGGTTATCCTGTTTTTTCTAGCATAAGACTCAGTTTTAAGAATCATTTGGTATACATTTCTGTAATTGTGGAGTAGTCGCTGTGCTAGTCTGTGCAATGGATTGTTATGTCTGAGGAAGTGAACTTGATCCACAAAAGCTCACATTAAAATATAACAGTTTGTAAGATGCCACAATGTTTTTGTCATTTTTAAAAACTATTTTTGTTTTGTTTCTTGTCTGATATGGTGTACATGTTTCTATGTTCTGCCCAGCTAAACTCAACTTACAGTAGTGTTATTGAAAACTGTGCAGTGAAACTGTGCATAAATAGCGCCTCACTTAGAGAGTAACTCGCTTAAAGAGTATAATTTTCTCTGAATGATCACTTTGCTTAACAACAAAAAACAACCAAAAACTTGCTTAACAACTAAATCGGGGTTCGCAATCCCCACCCCCCACTAGAAGTCACAATTGGCCAAGTTTACAATGGTGTTTCGCTTAAAGAGCAATCTCGTGGAACGCATTATGCTCTTTAAGCGAGGTACCACTGTATTTCTACCTGGAAAGTCATAACTACATGAGGTTTTTAATCCAGATTTTATGAGATTATGCTAGGGTCTTATATTCACTTTGTAATGGAGAAATGAAAAGTGGGTGGCAATGTCAAATGCATAGGGATCATATAAATGAACCTTCATTGTTGGTGCAAGAAAAATAATGAACTTGTAAGAGAATAAGATTGTTGTAGTTGTTTTCCAGCAATATTAAAGATGCACAATACTGTGCAAAAATCTTAGGCTACCACCAGCTGGTTTTAAGAAAATTCAGTGAGTGATTTCACAGGCCATTACCTGGGGACACCCTAACTCCAAGCTTCACCAATCTTGGAGAGGGTTGGGAGGAGAGTCAGCAGAAGAATTTATCTAATTTTGGTGTCTTTAGGTGGCTCAGGGGTTGAATTATGCCTCCCCAATCACTTACTGAAATTTCCCCAAACCAGCTGGTGGTGGCCTAAGACTTTTTCACAATACTGTTTGTCTTCGACGGTTGTGGTTATGAATGACACCAAATGTTTATATTGCATAGAAATTTCTGGCCTTTTTATTATAATTTTTTTGCCCTCCTTGTTTTTTGAAAACATCATTGTGGAGCACAAAAGGGCTTTTTAATATGAACTGAATAAATCTTTTATTTGTTTGCTTGTTTATATGCTGCCTTTCTCCCTATATGATACCCAAAGCAGCTCGCAAAAGCTTAAAACTGTACAATAGTCAGTTGTTTTAAAATATAATCTAAATGCCATATTAAAAACACGTAAACATATATCAACATTTAAATAAGGATTAAAAACAGCTTTAAAAACTTTATAAAACAATTTAAACCTTCAAGTTAAAACTGTACAATAGTCAGTTGTTTTAAAATATAATCTAAATGCCATATTAAAAACACTTAAACATACATCAACATTTAAATAAGGATTAAAAACAGTTTTAAAAACTTTATAAAACAATTTAAACCTGCAAGTTCTTGAAATATTTACAGTAAAACACCGGATAACGCTAAAACTTGGTTCCACAAGTCTTGGTGTTATCCAATTTTTAGTGTTATCCAATCCATGTTAAAATCCTATGGGATGAATCGGATAACGTTAAAGCTCCATAGAGATACATTGTAACCGCACAGGCTTTAGCGGTTGTTATCTGATCCATCCCATAGGACCTTAAGGTTATTCGATCCAATTCTCCTCCCCAGATAACTTAACGTTATGCGATTTTAGCGTTATCCGATCCAATTGTTATCCGGTGTTTTACTGTATTGCTTAAATAAGTTTGGTTGCCCTCCCTGAGGGAGAACAGGAATAGAAACAGGAATTTTCTGTCAGAAATAGGACCTTCTCAGTGGTAGCTCAGGTGGTTAAGATGCTGAACTTGCTGACTGGAAGGTCAGTGTTCGATTCCCAGTACTGCATGACAGAGTGAGCTCCCATCTCTGTCCCAGCTCCTGTCAACCTAGCATTTTGAAAGCAAGACATTGCAAGTAGATGAATAGGGACCACTTTGGTGGGAAGGTAAACAGCGTTCTGTGCACTCCGGTATTGAGGCATGCCTGCCATATGTCAATGGAAACGTCTGCAAACACAGATAGCGTTGGCTCTTTGGCTGTAAACAGAGATGAACACTGAACCCTAGAGTTGGATGTGACTGGCTTTCGAGCAAGGGCAACCTTTACATTTACCAGTGGTGGCATCATCATTATGGAACTCCCTTCCACGGTTCCACCACATGTTCAGGAGGCTCCCTCCCTCTCTGTATTCTGAACAACTAGGCAAGGTGCAACTTTTTAAAAAGGTCATTCGCTGTCTTATGTCCATTTGACCCTCCAAAGTCAATATTACTTCATGAAATTGAAGGATGAATGCTTAGATCATGGGTGCCCAAACTTTTTGGGCTGTGGGCCGGTCATGTGGTTCAGCGGGCCGGTCACATTCACTGGGCCAGTCACATGGTTCCTCCCACCAGGAGCAGAAGTAAAACGCACCTTGCAATCTGCTTTGCAACAGGATGAGATAGATTTTAAGCTGCCATTTTCTCAGGTTAAACCAGGGGTGCCCACACTATGGCCCATGGGTTGGATCCAGCCTACGGGCCGTAGTTTGGGCACCACTGTCTTAGGTTGAAGTAGTAGATTATTCTGGGGAGCCCTAATCCACCAGTTGTTTAGATCTACAGTAAAACGCCAGATAACGCTAAGACTTGGTTCCACAAGTCTTGGTGTTATCCGATTTTTAGTGTTATCCGATCCATGTTAAAATCCTATGGGATGGATCGGATAAAGTTAAGGCTCCATAGAGATACATTGTAACCGCACAGGCTTTAGCGGTTGTTATCCGATCCATCCCATAGGACCTTAACGTTATTCAATCCAATTCTCCTCCCCAGATTACTTAACGTTAAGCGATTTTAGCGTTATCCGATCCAATCGTTATCTGGTGTTTTACTGTCAATTTGTTCAAAATCTACCCCATTGTGTTGAGTCTGGCTTTTTTCATTTATAGTTTCTCTCTCTCTCTCTTTTTCTCTCTCCTTTTTACTTTTAATCCTTAGAGGTGTTTGCACTCAGGCACCATGCTACTGTATAATAATGGAGTATTGTGCACAGGGGCAGCTGTATGAAGTGTTGCGGGCAGGTAGGAAGGTCACACCCCGCCTACTTGTGGACTGGTCCACTGGGATTGCTAGTGGCATGAACTATTTACATCTTCACAAGATCATCCACAGAGATCTCAAGTCACCCAAGTAAGTTTGCTGCCCATGTGTAAGATAGAAGATATGCAAATATATATAAATGAATGAATGAATGAATGAATGAATAGAGATAAAACGCTGCCATCCTCACACTTGTTTTCCTGTGCTCTTCTTTCCAGTGTACTAGTGACTCACAATGATGTCGTAAAAATTTCAGATTTTGGTACTTCCAAGGAACTCAGCGATAAGAGTACAAAAATGTCATTTGCAGGGACTGTCGCTTGGATGGCTCCAGAAGTAATTCGCAATGAGCCTGTCTCTGAAAAAGTGGATATATGGTGAGTGTCATTGTTCTAAATACTTCTTCTTCTGCCGTATCCGAATCTGAATATAGACAATCGTCATGGCGATCAGCCATGAAGGCTGTCCTGAGAATATAATGCCATGGCCCTTCAGGTGCCTTCCACATCACAGCATGACACCTGGCCAGACTTCAATAGTTGAAAGTCCAAATGTTTTCATCAGAGATTTCTGGCTCCCCCCCCCCCCTGCATATTCTTTCCACTTGACAATGCTGGCAGGGTTCATCTGTGTAAAAAGAAAGATTGCTATTTTAAAAAACAAACTCTGAAGTTTATATTTCTTGTTAAGTATAGTTTTCCTGATTTTGGCTCTTTTTCCTTCCATTTTATATCAGGTCATTCGGGGTAGTTTTGTGGGAACTTCTCACTGGTGAAATTCCATACAAGGATGTAGACTCCTCAGCCATCATCTGGGGTGTTGGCAGTAATAGCTTGCACCTTCCTGTACCATCCACGTGCCCTGATGGGTTCAAGATCCTTATGAAACAGACATGGTAAGAATTGCTACTTGCAGAGTGTGCCATACTGGCAACGTACACTACCATATGCTTCAGCCATAGGAGAATTCTACTATTCCTCTCAAGGCTGAGAACCAACGCAGTCCTCAATGAAACAGCTAGGTTAACAGTACGTCATCATAACTTATTGCACCAATAACTAAAGCATGATTTAGTTGTTACATCAAATCAACAGAATGTCAGGCTGCCTTTTGATTGCCATAAGTCAGGGTGGCCAGCTGTGGGTGCATTTATGGCAGCGTTTTATGCATGTGTGGGCGCATTTTACTTTTGCTTCCAGTGGGAAGAACCACATGACTGGCCCGCAGCCTGAAAAGTTTGGTCACCCCTGAAGTGATCAAACATTAGTTTTGGGGTTACAGTGACAATGCTAATAGAATTTTTATGTCAAATACTGAACAAGAGAGAGAGAGACAAAGGAGAACAGGTGTCAGCCTCTGTTGTATCAGTAAGAGTAAGAATACATGAAGAAGCTCTTGAAATGGACATGTGGGAAAGAGTAAATACAATGAAAGGAGGAGGCAGATAGATCATGTAAATATTTA
Organism: Furcifer pardalis; assembly: GCA_030440675.1. Taxonomy (NCBI): domain Eukaryota; kingdom Metazoa; phylum Chordata; class Lepidosauria; order Squamata; family Chamaeleonidae; genus Furcifer; species Furcifer pardalis. The sequence goes on from CP126890.1 coordinate 247,852,522, forward strand.
GTAAATGATCTTTCTGTATATGTATTGGGTTTACATAGTGGAATTGTTGTTGTGCCTTGCTAAATATGGGAATAGGAACAAGGAGTGTTTTGTAATAATTATGAAATTAAAGTTCTGGTTCAAATTGAGCAATTAATTTTCTGCTAACAGGACCCATAATTATTTTTTAATATTGGCAGGTCCCCTTTTTCTTTTTAATTTCATTTGATAGGCAGAGCAAGCCTCGGAATAGGCCCTCATTCCGACAGACACTTATGCACCTTGACATTGCTTCTGCTGACGTGTTGGGTACCCCTCAGGAGACTTACTTCAAGTCTCAGGTAAATTTATAATTTCTGCCAATACCAGACTCTCACAAAAGTTTATCATGTGTTCTTTAATATGGCTTGCATTCTAGGAACAGGAACTAAAATGCAAAGAATATACCAGATACTGTAATGCTATACCAGGGAAGGGAGTAGTGGAAAAAAACTGATTAGCATTATATTTACTAAATAACATTTATATTTTCTAACATTTGTATTTACTAAATGAAAGAGGAATGATGCTTGAGGCAGATTGTATACACCAGGGGTTCCCTACCTTTTCAAGCCGGGGGGCGGGTCACACTCTCTCAGTCAGCTTTGAGGGCCGGATGACCGTGTTGCCCTGCCTGCACTATGGGGATGGCCATTTTGTCCCAACAGCTGCAAAGGGATGGCCATTTTGTTTCTCGAATGTCCTTGGAGGGGTGGGGGCCCTCATGAAATTGTGCTGTGGGCCAGATCTGTCCCACGGGCCTTAGGTTGGGAACTCCTGGTATACACAGAAGGAAGGGGGAGAAATTACAACCAGAAAGATAATGAACATGAGCATATGAGTACAGTAAAACACCAGATAACGATTGGATCGGAAACACTAAAAATCGCATAACGTTAAGTTATCTGGGGAGGAGAATTGGATCGAATAACGTTAAGGTCCTATGCGATGGATCGGATAACAACCGCTGAAGCCTGTGCGGTTACAATGTATCTCTATGGAGCTTTAACGTTATTCGATCCATCCCATAGGATTTTAACATGGATTGGATATCACTAAAAATCGGATAACACCAAGACTTGTGGAACCAAGTTTTAGCATTATCTGAGGTATTACTGTATATATAATATGTTTAAAAGTTAGATTTAATGTGTACTGTTTAATTGTATACATACAAAAAAAAGTATAAAGGATTAATTGAGGTGAAAATAAGTATTATATAAACAAACAGAACAACTAAAATTTACAGACACACAAAAACCCTGAAAATTCCTATGGAAAAACTTGCATAACGAAAATTTCTATGGAAAAACTCGGATAAAGAAAATTTTTCATTATGTGAGTTTTTCCCATAAAAAAAATCAAAAAATAGGTTTCCTAAGAGTAACCTTATTAACTAGCAATGCCAAACAACAACAACCCACTGCTTTGATTCCTTTGAACTTAATTCATTTATAATAGTGAAACTTCAATATAATCTGATCTGATTAAACAGATAGAAGTTGACTTGCAAGGAAGGAATAGATGTGATTTGCTTAAAACTGTAGTGTAGGGAAGAGGTGGATTTAAACCAAATTAAGGCAAGAATCAAAGACCTTTGAAACATTAAATTGTTGGGAACAATGACAAGGGCATGCTGGTCGCATGAAGAATTGCTGTTGGGTTTGTGCTACTGCAAGAAGAGGAAAACTGTTCTTTCTGTTTTCCAACATATCAGTTGGAAATTGAGTTGATACTAATACAGTATGTTGAAAAATGGGCCAAGGCAAGCAGTGCTATTCTAGGGCATAGTAGAATTAGTGTATTGTGGATCAGTATTTAAAGATAGTTCTGATGATTTAGCAAAGACGGTAGCAGTGAGGAGGAGCATCAATATGTGTGTTACTAACTCAATTTACATCCTTAAGTTCACTTGGGCTCCAGAATATAGATTTTTCTGAAGCAGTTGTTCAGTAGAGATAGGAGAAGACATTGAACTGTAGATAGTTCTGAAATGACAATTTTATAGACTATGATTTTTTTAATTTTTTTGCAATATTTGTCTATATACAGTAAAACCTCACATAAAAAGCACCTCGCTTAGAGACTAACTTGCTTAAAGAGCAGAATTTTCTCTGAATGGTTGTCTCGTTTAAGAACTAAAACCAACCAAAAACTCACTTAAAAACTAAATCAGGGTTTGCAATCCCTCCCCCCCCGCCGCCAGAAGTCACAATTAGTCACTTACAATGGTGTTTTGCTTAAAGATCAAACTCGCTTAAAGAGTAATCCCGTGGAACACATTATGCTCTTTAAGTGAGGTACCACTGTATAGTGTTCATGTTTAAACATTAACTGGAGTTACAGGTCAAGCCTGTAAGCCCGTCAGAGTTCTGTCAGAATATTGGTACGGTGAAGCCAATAAACTGTTATTCAGGTTTGTTTCCTAAAGTAGCACAGTACTGTTGGTGCAGTTGCCACTGTAATGAGTTATGCTGTGTAAGCATAAAAATGCAAAATTGTTCTGACAGGCTGAATGGAGAGAAGAAGTGAAAAAGCACTTTGAGAAGATTAAAAGTGAAGGAACTTGTATACACCGGTTAGATGAAGAACTTATTCGTCGCAGAAGAGAAGAACTCAGGTTTGTTGGGTTTATTTAAGAGCATAAAACTGAACAAGAACCAGTTTACTTCTAACTATTCTTTTCAGTTATAGCCAATGAGATGCTTCTAGGGCCATAATGGTGAACCTTGGCACTCCAGGTATTCTTGGACTTCAATTCCCAGAAGCCCAAGTCTCTGAATCCACTCAAATGGGTTTACTGTGCATACACACACTATATCCATTTGTGTGGAGTCACAGAGACTTGAGCTTCTAGTACTGAAGTTCAAGAACACATGGAGTACCAAGGTTCACCAGCACTGTTCTAGGAAATTACAGACAAAGCTATTGATGGACATGTTGTCCAGGAATTTGTTCATTTTCTTCTTTTAAGGAGATCCACATTCTGTTGCAGAGAATTTCTTTGAAATATAGTGCATTTAATTTTTAAAAAGCAGTTTCCCCCCATTATATTTTGTATTCTGGATCTCTTCAAAATCTTGTTCATTGGGAAATTCCAACTTCTGGTATTTGGAGAAAGGGGCCATAATGCAACTGCCTATAATGGATGCTTCCACACATAGCTGGAACCTGATTTTGTTTTTGAAACATTTAAATGCTTTCATCAGTCATAAATCGAAGCTGTAGATAACATTTTGAACTGAGAAGAAATTTACATGCATTTTATGGGAAAAGCTGTTTAATTATCCCTTTAAAACTGACTCACTTTCTTCTTTTTCTCCCCCACCCTATCCAGACATGCCTTGGACATCCGTGAACATTATGAGAAAAAGTTGGAGAGAGCAAATAATTTATATATGGAGCTCAGTGCCATCATGCTACAATTGGAGGTTCGAGAAAAGGATCTTGTTAAGTATGTGCATTTATATATTTGCACCTACATACATTCATAATACCATTATGAGCAAAAATTGTATTGTTGTATTGTGTTGTATTGCTTAAATACAATTGGTTTCCTAATCTGGATAAAGGATACATGTAAGAGACTTCAAAGCTGACTGAGGTGTTGCATACTCTAACACCATCGTTTTAATAACCAGTTTTGTTAAGGTGAACCATTTTATATTTTAGAACAGTTTTGCATTGGAATGTTGATCTTAGTCACAGCCAGGCCTCCTGATTCTTAGGAAGAACCATTTGTATTTTCCAAATTCTAAAAAGAGTATTTGGTGTGGTCTGTGGACAAAAATGTCTGAGATTGATGGATTGGTTGAGTGACTTAGAGAAAGACGAAGATATTCTTTTAGTTGTCAACTTTACTGTGAGAATAGAGATTTAATTTTTATTCTGTACATAGGCGGGAACAAGCAGTGGAAAAGAAATATCCTGGGACTTACAAGCGTCACCCAGTCCGACCAATAATCCATGCCAATACAGTGGAAAAATTGATGAAAAGAAGAGGAGTCTGCCACAAGCCCGGAGGCCAGGCTAAACGGTGAGCTAGCCAGCCAACCAAAACATTGTCAAGTGTTTCCATTGTCCCCATATGCACATAGTGCAAATTTCCTGATGTATAACAAGCATGAAGTTGATACTGGCACATGAGACGAGCTATAAAGGTAAAGGCCATTCTTGCTCGAAAGCCAGTCATGTCTGACTCTAGGGTCCAGTGCTCATCTCCATTTATACCCAAAGAGCCAGTGCTGTCTGTGTGTGCAGACGTTTCCATGGCCATGTGGCAGGCATGACCAGAAGCCGAAGAGCGCTGAATGCTGTTACCTTTCACACTGAAGCACTACCTATTTATCTGCTTGCAATTTTTTGCTTTTGAACTGCTAGGTTGGCAGGAGCGAGGACAGAGATGGGAGCTCAGTCTGTCATGCAGCACTTGGGTCTCGAACTGCTAACCTGCTGGCCTTCCAGTTGTCAAGTTCAACATCTTAAATGTCACCCTTGCTCAAAAGCTGTCATAGCCGACTCTAAGGTTCAGTGGTCAACTCTGTTTATAGCCAAAGAATATGCTAAATCTAACAGAAAACCATGCTTTACTTTCTATCTCTTTTCAGGCCTGACTTGCTGAAGTCAGATGGCATACCTGGCATGGAAATGGCTCCTGGTGGGTCTCCCCTTTCAGGGAGTCCTAAGATGTCAGCGCTTGGTAGCAAAGCACGTTACAGCCGCAAAACACGTCACCGACGAGGAAACAGCAAAGGCAGCTACAGTGATTTTGCAGGAATTCTGAAAAACCAGCCAGTGCCGGATGACGTAGCCCAACCAGGTCCTCGGCATCAGCATCAGCACCACCACCATCACCACGGGCATCATCCTCGGTTAAACCTGCATGGGCAGGATATAGCCAATTGTGCAAACAACCTTCGGTATTTTGGCCCTGCTGCCGCCTTACGTAGCCCTCTTAGTAATCATGCACAACGGAGGATGTCTGGTTCTAGCCCTGACCTTATCTCTGCAGCTGTGGAAGCCGATTTGCGGAGGAATCAGGAGGAGGAGGAAGAAGAGCATGGGGAAGGCAAGGCTAGTCATTGGGAGTGTTGTGAAAAAGGCACATACAGCCTCTGCCCCGAGTGCACAATGGGGACAAATAGTGGAAACCCAGGACAGGCACCTGAGCCAAAGTTAGAGCTGCCTGAAACATCATCCTCTGATCCACTGTATGCAAATGTGCCATTTCCTGGAAGAAGTGAGGAAGGTGAATTAAGCAGCCACAGGCCAGTGTCCTCACTTGGCTCTTCCCATCCTGCAGCTGTCCCAGGACTCCTGTGTAAAACACGACCCATTCCAAAGGTAAGATCCCTCTACGCTTCCCAGAAACAATGGGGTACAGTAGAACCCTGCATAACAAATGCTTTGTATAACCAAAATTTCATACAATGAAGTGTTCGTGTGGCAATCGCAATACCCCAGATAACGGAAAAAAATTGTTATAAGGGGTTTTCGTTAAGTGGGGTATACCCCGGTTAACGAAAACCCCATATAACGAACATTTTCTTTTCGTTATGCAGGGTATCACCCATTTGATCCGCATAATGAACAAACCCACATAGTGAAGAGCTCCATGGAACAGAGCTGTTTCGTTTTGCGGGGTTCTACTGTACTTTTAATATTTTCTGTTTTTGTCATGCACACAGATTTTTCTGATCATGTGCAGTTTTGCTGTATAGAAGAAGCATATTTGGAGACCCTATCTCATGGATGTTGCTACTGCATAAGTTTTGGTTTTATGTTCAGATTTTTGAAACAACATGCTGCAAGTAATACTACAATTTTGGCATAATAACATTCATTTTTCTGAAATAAGTGTTTGACAATACAACATCAGCATTAGCTGTGGTGGGTCAGTGATGAAAAAGCTCGCCTTGTTAGCTGGAAGGCCGGCAAGTTCAAGACCCAAGTAATGCATGACAGAATGAGTGCCCATCTCTGTCCCAGCTCCTGCCAACCTAGCAGTTCGAAAGCAAGAAATTGCAAGTAGATATATAGGGACCAATTCAGTGGGAAAAGATCTTGGGGACATGAAAGGAGCCTCATTCATACATCCCCTGAGTGGAATTTCTCCAGCAAAAATCTTTCACCTCAAGAGTAATTTCTGACACTAAATTATTGTAGTAGCAGTAGCAGTTGTCGTAGTCGTAGTAGTAGAAGAAGAAAAGTGAGGAATTACTTTTGTATACGTTCCACCCTCTCTTCATATTGCAGGCCATGAGGCTGCATGTTTGTATGTAACATTCCCTTTTGCTTTCCCGCCAGAGCGGTGATGAGTCTTCGGAAGAAGAAGAAGGAGAAGTTGATAGTGAAGTGGAGTTCCCACGAAGACAGAGGTACCATAGACTACTGAGAGTTTTGAATTGTTAAATCAAGGTTTTTGCAGACAAAAGAGAATGAGGTTAATATAAAGCCCAAGCTCTAATCAACCTCCATGCATTTTCTGAGGATGGTTATACCCTTTGCCCCATCTCCTGATCTCGTCCCAGTCAATGGAAATGCTAGTGTTACAAGGTATGTTTCAGCCCAGATACAGTTTGCCCAAAGGTTAACTTATCCAAGAGTAGGTGTTCCTTATCAGTCTGTTATCCACTGTAATAAAGTTGCAAGGTCTTCTTCTAACAATGGCAGCCAGTGACTGATTTGGCACCTCAAGGCCATTGAGTTGCCACTTTTCTTCTTTTCATTTAACTCTTTTGGGGCAAGTTCTTCACAGTAAAACCATTGTGTGGTAATTTGCATTCTTCACTTAAACCAGGGGTGCACAAACTACAGGCCCCCCCCCACGCTAATTCATCCAGCCCACACTGCCCTCATTGCGGTGCATTTTACTTCCACTTCTGGGAGCGACGAGGGTGGGATGGGCCAGATGAATTGGTGTTGGGAGCCGGATCTGGCCTGTAGTTTGGGCACCCTTGGTTTAAGCAGAGAAAGTGGCAGCTTAAAATCAATTTCATCCTATTGCAAAGCAGATTGCAAGGTACATTTTACTTCTGCTTCCAGTGGGAGGAGCCACGTGACCAGCCTGCTGAACCACATAATCGGCCCATGGTCTGAAAATTTTGGGCACCCCTGACTTAAAATCTTAAGCATTTTTTAAGTGACAAATGCTTGCATGGTGTTTTTCAAGGCATGTATTTGCAGACATACCCTGGAATATGTACATAAATGTTTGAACATCCGGCCTGTCCTAGTTAATAGGTCAGTTGAATCAAGGTTTTGAGTCAAATCCAGTCAGTTGCCATGTTATGAATTTGCAGGCCACATCGATGTATCAGTAGCTGCCAATCCTACTCAACCTTCAGCTCTGAGAACCTCTCTGTGTCTGATGGAGAAGAGGGCAATACCAGTGACCATTCCAACAGTCCAGATGAACGTGTCAGAAGGCGAGAAGATCAGATGGTTGACAAGATGGAAGATTTGTTGTCTCAGACTCCAGAAATTCCCATTGAGATATCTACTCAATCTGATGGTCTTTCAGACAAGGAGAGTGCTGTACGCAGGGTGAAAACACAGATGTCACTTGGCAAGTTATGCTCAGAGGAGCATGGCTATGAGGTCAGTAATACAGTCTCTTCATTTTTAATTACAGTTGCTGGACACTACTGTTGTCAGCCCATTAAAGCAGGGGTTCCCAACCTAAGGTCCGTAGGCCAAATCTGGCCCATGGTACCATTTCATGTGCCCCCCACCCTTCCAAGGGCATTTGAGAACTGAAATGGCCACCCCTTTGAAGCTGTTGGGACAAAATGGCAGCCCCCATCATTCAGGCAAGGCAAAATGGCCATCGGGCCCTCAAAGCTGACTGAGAATGCATGACCCGCCCCCCAGCTTGAGAAGATTGGGATCCCCTGCATTAAATCATTTTAATTGATCATCCATTTGTTGAATTATGTGATCAGTCCTTAGATAAATTAGCCTAAAAACATGTGTAGGAAGAACATTTCCTGTCCTTTTCTTCCCACTTTTTGCTGTTTGCAATCTTTCCAGAAAATTGGAAGGACTATTAGACAATGCTGGGTAGAAGGTTTGGGGGAAGAAGGGATTAAAAACTTCCCTTTTGTTACGTCTGGAAACAAAACCTAAGGATAAGTATAGAAGACTCTAAACGAAAGCAGATCTGGACTAAGACTCCGATGAATTCAGTTTCGTGTAAGAAAAAGGAACACAGTTTTTAAACGATACACTGTTGGTACTATAGTAAAATTATGCTGAATATCAAATAAAAATAGTGATAAGTGCAGAAGATGTAAGGTGTATGTGGTGGGCCTCCCCACATATAGTATATAAAATGTTGGTTATTAATTTTTACAAAGATAGAAAATACAATGAAACAAAATATAGGGCTTTCCCCAGCACTTGTTTTGTTTTTGGAAGTCAATAAAACTCTTCTCCAAATGTCAACCGATTTTTAGGTACCAGGCTGATAATAGCATAACCAAAACACTCCTAAGTTGTCACTATTTTCATGAAAATGTAGTTCTGGTTATTCGCCTTGATGAAAAAATGGAGTTGGGATGTAAGATAAATTGAAAGGAAAAATGAATCTTGTAATATCTGGTACCTTTTTATTGAGTATGCTAACAATAATAGTTTTCTTTATTATCCTCTAATAATTCATGGTATCTTTTAGAAAGACTTCATGGTATAAAGTGGAAAGATGGAGATACCTGCTGAGTTTTGTGTGACCTTCCTATAATTTACTTATTTACGATGTTAATTCATGAAATTTGATATTTCTGTTGGTTATTTTTCATTTAGATTATTCTGCTCTGCCTCTTAATACTTTATTATAATACAGTACTGTAATTTTAAAAATATTATTAATACAAAATAATTCAACATTTCCCAAAGGACATTTGTGAGTCCTTTCACTTTGCACTGGGAAAAGTTATTTTAGCTGCAGATATAGCCCTGGTGGCACAATGGTTAAACTGCTGTCCTGCAACGTAAAAGTTGTAAGTTTGATCCTGACCAGGGCTCAAGGTTGACTCAGCCTTCCATCATTCTGAGGTCAGTAAAATGAGTACCTAGCATATTGGGGGCAAAACACTAATTAACTTGTGAACTGCCCAGAGAGTGTACTAAGTTGTGGTTTAGCTATGTATTTTTAAATTGTGTATGTAAGCCACCCAGAGTTGGGTTTTTTACCCGATCGGGCGGGATAATAAGTCGAAGGAAATAAATAAATAAATAAATAAATAAATGATTGCTTTGCCTTTGCTTTTAAAATGACATAAATTCTGAGGTAACGATACATGATGTTTCCTTTGATTTTTCAATGCAGAATCATGGGGAGTTTGGAGAATCATGCGGTGACTCTTCAGACGGAGAATGCTCCGATGCAACTGTGAGAACCAGTAAAGCCTGCAACTCTGCAACCTTGTAATGGTGGCTGTCCTTCCCCCTTCCGTCTTTTGATGAGCTATAATTTTCATCCCCCCCCCCCCCCCAAGAACCTTCTCTTCATTCCTTTCCTGAGAAGCTGGTTCTCCACCCCATCTCCCAAATGATCTGCAATAACTTGAACCTCTGGAGAAATGTTCTGACAAATCAGTTTCTCAAGTGAGCATTTCAATCATGAATGGCAGGGATGTATTTTACTGAATAATTGAGCTATTGTATCATATTTTTGACATTTTAACGCTTTTTACTCTGGAGAGTGATCTTTATCCAGAGGCAAAACAATTGGTTGCAAAAAAGTTCTGAAGACAAGCCTGTGACAGGGAATGAAAGAAAATTTTCTGATACTTTCATAGCGTACATAGACAAGCTAGCATCTGATGTTGCTGCTGAGACATGAGCAAAGCCATGTGGCTCTTGAGAACTGGAAATCAAAGAAGTGAAATCAGTGATTCAGTCACAATCAATGAACCATGGATGTGTGCAAATAACTGGCATCAGTGTAACCAGCAAAACATTTTAAGGAAAAAAAGGTGATCACATTCCTGCTTAGTCTCTGCTCCCAGGCATGTGAGAGTAGGAGCTAGTTGTATTTGTTTTCTGTTTGTTTGTTTGTTTGTTACTTTGGGTGATTGTGACATCCTGCAACTATATTCTCACCTCAGCCTCTCTCCAGCACATCACTTTGCCACTGTGAAATCAAGAAATACAGCATGAAGTGGCTGGTGAATAGGGAGAAATGAAGATGTTTTGCTTCCACCCTCCACCCCCCCCCCCAACTTCATTACATTCTGCCTTTTGTTTGCTTCCTTCAATCAAAAACAAAACAGTCGGATTCATGTTGAAGACCAAGAATTCACAAAGCATGGAATGCAGAGTCCTTCAGAATCCTTAGGACTGTTGTGAAGTAGCAAAACGGAAATTTTCCTAGAGTTGTAATTCTGCTAGGATGCCACAGGGGAGGTTTGTTTACGTGTGAAGCTAGGCTAGGGGGATCATCTGCCTCAGATTGTACTCCTGGCCAAGTTCCCGCCATTTGTCTCATGCTGTTTTTGGTAGGGAAACACTGGGGAACCTATCAAGCTTGATGCAAAGTAACATATGACATGCAGTAATGTGTGGATAATGCTTTTCATTTGAGGTTCGAGGGATCCTAAGCCATATGTCCATAGTGGTGAATTTTGGATTGAAGAGGGTCCAGACTGTTGCCTTGCCTTATGGCAAGAACCCCACCCTTCTTCTGCAATACCTCATTCTTCCTTTAACAACTCACTGGGGTTTCTTATTGTAGCTCCTGGAAATGAAATATTCAGCAGGAGCAAACTACTAGAAGTTTTAATTTGGTTTTTAATAACCAACATGTTAATAACGATCGTTACTGTGCCCCTGTTTTGTGTGTAGTTAATTGTATTCAGGGAAGAAAGCCTCTTTGTGTGGAGTATAAAATTGTTTTGTAGCAAGATTCATATATGAGATAGTGCATAGCAGTTGCACCCCTCTTCCTGTCCCCAAATGGAAGGGCATGATTGGGTTGCATGCTGTGCTACTGTTTGTTTACATTTGATTTCAATTTTTTTTAAAAAATTAATAGCCTAGTGTCAAAATGAAGGGAAATTCTTTACTAATACAGAGAGCAGTATTGTATGCATTAAATTATTCCATATTTTGAATTTTTTTTGTAGCTGGACTACATGGATTATAAATTATGTCATTATTTATTGTAATTTCTGTAGATTAAAGGCAGGGTTTATTCTAGCACAATATACTGGTCTCGGTTCAGTTGCTCCACGATGCTTATGCCAGGAGGAGCAGAAGTCTGAGCATTCTGTAATCTTACTTATCTTTCTGGCTGAAGCAGCCTGTGGACAGCAAGGCATGAAATAAGCAAGCTAAACCAGTACTGGGCTAAATATGCATGGAGTGTAAAGTAGGCCCAGTGTAGATCCTATGACAGTGGTGGTGAACCTTAGCACTCCAGGTGTTCTTGAATGTCAATTCCCAGAAGCCCAAGTCTCTGTGAATCCGCACTGTGCGATGCACAGCAAACACATTCATGTGGATTCACAGAGACTTGGGCTTCTGGGAATTGAAGTCCAAGAACACATGGAGTGCCAAGGTTCGCCATCATGGTCCTACGACATCTTGGCATGCTGAAGTTTTACTGTTGCTGTCCAGAATGCTGTGATATATCCGACTGAAGTCAAACAGAGTTCTTTTATCTTAAAATTGCTTTTTCCTCCTTTAAAGACAAAATAACTTGAGCTTTTTGTGCTTACATTTGACTGGTCTGGCCATTTAAACTAATTTGTTTCTGGCAGCTCAGTGCTCTCTCTGCCCAACAACGTAGCTTGAAGGTTTATTACTTTCTCTGGAGGTCCCATAAATGCTGTTTATTCCACATACCAATGAATGCCATTCTGTTGGAATATGGGCCGAATGTTGGGATAACAGCATGTTTCTATGTCTGCCAGTTCTGCAACAGACACTATTTCAGACACATAACTTGGTGCTTCTTTTGGGCAGGCTTAATGTTTGGCATCATCGAAAGTATCACTATTAGCTGTCATAATTAATAAAATCATAATTTATTCCTTCCTTGGGTTTCACCCCATTTCTTCATAGGCTTTACAACTACTTTGTCAGTACTATGAGCATCTTACAAGGATACTGTGGGGATGATCTCGGAAACAATAACAGCTTAGACATCAGAATTTATAATAATAATTTCATGTCAGAAATTATTCTGGGTTGATAGGATTTTTGTTGGAAAAATCAACTCAGGGGACGCCCGAATGAGGCTCCTTTCATGTCCACAAGATCTTTTCCCACCGGAGTGGTCCCTATTTATCTACTTGCAATTTCTTGCTTTCAAACTGCTTGGCAGGAGCTGGGTCAGAGACGGGTGCTCAAACTGTCATGCAGTACCCAGGTCTCAAACTGCTGATGCCAGCCTTCCAGCTAACAAGGCGAGCTTCTTAACCACTGAGCCACCACAGCCCTAGAATTTACAATAAAAATTGACTATTTAGCAATAACTTAAAGGCACCTCCATCTTGTGCCACGGAGATACTGATTTAATAGCTTATATGTGAACATGTTATTGAGAATTTTTTTTAAGACAAGTGAAGGATGGTATCAAGAATGACAAGGCACTGCTTCCATTTGAAGCACTTGGCACTTTTATATCAATGCTAACATTCCCCAATAGTTTCTCCACTCTGGAGTTTCATATTAATGCTTCCTGCATTGGGTATAAAACAGAACTGTCAGTTTGACTGGTCAAAGTTATCTGGGTCTAAGGAAGAGATCTTGTGATTCTTAAGTTGAGACAGTAATTCTGGAGTCTTATGCACGCAAAGCAAATGCTTTACTGCCAATGTGTAGCCTTTTCCCAAAGGAATGATCTACATTATTTGATAATGTATCTAGTTTTATGATTTCTGATGTGTCTGATAGTTCTTGGTTGTTTTCTTTAGATATTTGCACATATCTTGTGTTTGTAAGTATCATGCTGCAGTGTAATTCTTTAGGGGACTCCTGAGAAGTTTAAGGGGAATGTACTGAGATGTGTTTCTGGTAGCCAGGATCTCTGAAGACTTCCATTTCTCCCAATCAATATATGTCCTGTATTTCTCTTTACATTTTAAGAACAAAGCATTTTTGACTATGACTGTACAGTAAAACCTCATATAACACTAAAACCTGGTTCCACAAGTCTTGGTGTTATATGATTTTTAGTGTTATCTGATGCATGTTAAAATCCTATGGGATCCATAGAGATACAGTAAAACCTCATATAACACTAAAACCTGGTTCCACAAGTCTTCGTGTTATATGATTTTTCGTGTTATCTGATCCTCTATGGGATCCATAGAGATACATTGTAACCACACAGGCTTTCGCGGTTGTTATCTGAAGCATCCCATAGGATCTTAATGTTATCTGATGCAATTCTTCCCCCCAGATTCCTTGATGTTATGCGATTTTAGTGTTATTCGATACTAATGTTATATGAGGTATTACTGTACATTGTAACCACACAGGCTTTAGCGGTTGTTATCTGAAGCATCCCATAGGATCTTAATGTTATCTGATGCAATTCTTCCCCCCAGATTCCTTAATGTTATGCGATTTTAGTGTTATTCGATACTAATGTTATATGAGGTATTACTGTATTCTAGAGCTCTGAGGAATCAGGATGTTTATTTTAAAAAATTAGTGACAGAAAAATTTAAGCAGAGAAAATGGCAGCCTAAAAAAACCTCTCATCCTGCTGCAAAACATCCTTCCGGTGGGAGGAATCACGTGACCAGCCAGCTACACCATGTGACTGGCCCATGGCCTGAAAAGTTTGGGCACCCCTGATTTAGTAAGTTGGGGAATCTAAGAACGTTGTGCTGTTGCTAGTAGAACATACACTTAATTTCAACTGTAGAACATTCCAGCAGTTAGATATTATTTGTGCTACTATATACAAGAGAAAATGCCTCCAGAAATATCCCCTCTCTTTTTCAAGTAAGGTTGAGCAGGTTTGTTCAACTGTTAGCAGGCAAAATTAAAATAAAAATTGAACTAAAGTTTAAGCATAAATAAGATTAATAATCCCGTCATTCTCCATGTTACAATATATTTCAGTATCACTTCCCAAATTTTATCCAAAAGCAAATTTTTGCCATGATATATTTAGAAGCTGATACCCAGTGTGGTGTAATGGGTAGAATAGTAGACTAGCACTTAGAAGACCTGTGTTTGAATCTCTGGTCAGCCATGAAAAATCATAGAGGGAGAGAGGTAGGTGTTTGGCACTGGTAAAACAACTCCTTAAACATTTCATATACCGTATATACTTGAGTATAAGCCGTCCAAAATATAAGCCGAGGTACCCAATTTTGACCTGAAAACCCTGGAAAATAAATTGACCCGAGTATAAGCTGAGGATGGGAAATGCAGCACAAAAACATGTGAAAATATGATAAAATTAATTTTTTGGCACATCCCAATCTGATGCGGTCTTGGGACCCTCGTGGTCATTGTCCTGAGTATAAGCTGTTTCCCCCTTTTGGGGGGCTCATTTTTTTGGGACTGAAAAATTTGGCTTATACTCAAGTATATACAGTACCTTGAGAGTGAGCCGTTAGCCTTGCTATACATTAGTCACAGCTTGATGGCACATACCGTACATAGAAGATTATGAAACTAATCTCACGACTGCAGAGATCAAAGTATACCAATCTAAGTTAATCAGGCTTGCTGCTTTCAGTAAAACCTGTGGCATTGATACACTAAAATCTGGACTGCATGTTATCACCATGGGCATATACCTGAAAATGTCTGTATTGCAGTAAATTCTCTCCCATCTTCCTGTAATCTTGAGCCTCAAGCAATTGCTGTATGATGCAGAAAGAGTTTTGAATATTTTGAATATTCCAGCTTATTATTAGCTGCCACTGTTAGTGATAATAATTTGCAACAATGCTGTGTCCTTAATGTTAAAGTGGAAGAGGTTGGGGCATGAGGGAGAACTTGTCACGGGGCTGCCATTTGCAGTGAAACAGTATGTAATTTTGCTTTAAGAAGGGATGTCACATGATGTTCTTATAACAAATATGTTGTATGTGCTGTGCATTTATGGCAGCTAGAATTGTGAAGCCTAATATTTGGATAATGATTCGGAACTGTGAAAACATATTGGTCTAACACTGATGGGATTTTAAACAAGGAATAAGCAAACCTTTTTTTTGTTGGAGACTGTATATTGCCGTGATGGCGAACCCTGGCACTCCAGATGTTCTTGGACTTCAATTCCCAGAAGCCCAAGCCCCCTGTGAATCCACACAAATGGGTTTACTGCGATTCATCCGACCTGCGCTGCCCTTGTCGCTCCCGTACGGGTGCATTTTACTTCCACTTCCAGGAGTGAGGAGGGCAGTGCAGGCCGGATGAATCGCAGTAAACCCATTCGTGTGGATTCACAGGGGGCTTGGGCTTCTGGAAATAGAAGTCCAAGAACATCTGGAGTGTCAAGGTTCGCCATCATGGGTATATTGGCAGTGGGTGAAGCTTAAAGACAGTGGTAGATAACCCCAGAAAAAACACCTGGCCAACTATTTTTTCTCCTTGATTCTCTTATAATTCTGCCTCATCCTCTTCTCTCTCTTAATCTTTCCATCTGTCAGGTTGGAAGCAGAACTTAACATTAGCAGAATATTCTTAAAATTTGGTTGAGGCTGCAAGTTGCCCACTAATTTTAAATGCTTGATGTTCTCTGGGAGTACACTAATTACACTGTTAAATTTTTAACTTACGTGTGAGGGCTAAACACTTTTTAATGTGCAAAACAGACTCTCAGGTATTTGTGTGACTCTATGCTCTTTCAAGAGCCTGTTCTGTAGGTCCAATGAGTGCTACGTTCAGTACTTCCTTTCTTCTCTGGGAACAACACTCCAAAGCATTAAATGTTTGGCGATCCAGTCAGGACGACTGTTAAGTGTGTTATACAGGTTCTGGGAAACACACACGGTATTGACATTATCTCTTTTCTTGAAAGCAAGATCATGTTTACTGGAAGATTAAGTTTGTATTCAAGGAGCCAGATAGTACACCAATAGTTCACCGATGACAACAAAAGTACATTCTTGTAGGGTAGAAAAGTAGCTCTGTCTATCGTAACAGTTCTGTGATAGCAGCCTAGGAACTGCCAACAAAAAAACATTTCTTAATTGTAGAAACCAGATTTAGTTATTAGGATAAGAGTCTTTTAAACTGAAAGCCATAGACAAAACAAATAATCTCATTTACATCCTGAGACAGTGTTGCCATGTGTGTGGTTACGAGGACTGAATCCTCTTGCTGTGTCAGTTATTTTGAGCAAGGGCATTATAATATAAATACTGTATCAGAATAAGCTTTTATGAGTAATGACACAGCAATCTAAAGCATGTTTGGAATAAGTGTAAACCAGAGGCAGCTTTGGAGGCAGATAATTAGTAATATTTTCACTACTCCTATTACCTTATTAATTACTAGGTCCAGCTATAGCACAATCAGTGTAGTGGTTATTTTGAGTTAATGGTTTACATACGATATAAAATGATCATTTCATCACTTATGTTGTCTTTTCTCCCTACTCTGTGGTTTCCTAAGGCAAAACTTTTTTTTGAGGGGGTGACAAGACTTTCAAAATTGATGCATGGAATAAAAGCCACTGTACCTCATATGCTTACAGGCTCATATGTCCAGTGTGGTTGTAATCGCCTATATTACATTTTAAAAAACCAAGTGGAATAAATGTGCTAATGACTGGAAATCTACATTTTTTTAAAAGAGAGGCCATTTTGAGAAGTTGTCCAGTCTCATAGAAAAGAGTGGCAAGAAATTTATACTCACACAATCTTGTTATATTTGAAGATTTGTTGAACAAATATACAGTATACAGTAATACCAAATTCAAGATGGTTCTCCATTTAAACAGGATGTGCTAATTGTGAATCTGCTTAAGCAGATAGTCACTCACACCTTTAGGTACATTCTTAATATTTACCGTAAGTACAAATGAGTGTGTTTGTAAGTTAACTTTCGCGGGCAAATATGATTTCACTGCTACTGTGTTCATAACAGCGTGTTTACTTGGAAAGAAATCGTATACATTTCAATGGGATTTACCCCCAAGTAAAATTACAGAGGATTATAGGATTACAGTTAAATCCTGTGCATGTTTATTGAGTCATCCTGTGGATTTCAATGATTTACTTCTATGTAAGTATGACTTCAACTGATCCCTCAGTACTTTCTCTGTTTCTCAGATTATGAAATTAGTGTATAATGAAGCTTTGATTTCCTACACACAAAGCAAGCATCTCCATAACATTTATAGGCTTTTGAAAAGGACAATTAGAAAGTATTTGGAATCTTCAGTTATATATTAAGAGCTACACTATGATTTTCTGTGAAAAGACAATTTCCCCTCCTTTTGTTAACATTTTTGATTAGGAAAAAATGCTACTTTGTAGCAAATTATGATACAGCCATTTTCTCTCCCATTTCAAACTTCATCATAATATCAGAAGTTTAGTCCTCTCAATTGTAATCGTAATGTAATATTTGCCTCACCTAGGCATACCTCCCTGGTTGGGTATTTTAAAAGTTATTTTTTATATTACAGCTGCTGCTTTCAAGTTTTAAGCATTTCTTAGAAAGCTAGATGCTTGAGTACTGAGATTTTGGCTCTATGATAATATACTTGTTGTGAGATATACATGCAGGCTCTAATTTCAAACTTTTTTTTATCAAGTATCTGTAACATCAATCCCAGGAAATGATCTGTGAAATCTCAGAAGGCTAGCCTTTACAACATGGTGCTGAACTGAAACATAGGTTTCTGATGCCACCCAGCTGTTTCTTTGTGAAAGAGATATGTCTTTCTTTGTGTGTGTGTGTTTGTGTGTGTGCATGCGTGCGTACAATTAAAAGAGGTCTTAAAGGCACAGTGCAAGGTGTGTGTATATAAACATACACACTTTTTGTATACAAAGAAATATACCAAAAGTTTAGCACTCATTCAATGAGAATACAATTTCCATGGAAACATACATTTACAATTGGTAAGGCACATCATTGTTGCTTATATTAATTTACATCACAAATACTTGTTTCTCTCTTCTTTTAGTTCCATATTGCCACTTTAGGTAAAGGTAAAGGTCACCCTTGCTCAAAAGCCAGTCATTTCCAACTCTAGAGTTCAGTGCTCAACTTTGTTTATAGCCAAAGAGCCAGTGTTGTCTGTGTCTGCAGACATTTCTGTGGACATGTGGCAGGCATGACTAGACACCAGAGTGCATGGAATGCTGTTTACCTTCCCACCGAAGTGCTATCTATTTATCTACTTGCAATTTCTTGCTTTCAAACTGCTAGTTTGGCAGGAGCTGGAACAGACGACGGGAGCTCACTCTGTCGTGCAGGACTCTGGTCTTCAACTGCCAACCTTCCAGTCATCAAGTTCACCGTCTCAGCCACGAAGCCACCGCAGTCTTTCATATTGCCACTTTACAACTGCCCAAACCAGTCTTGTATGGACTACTTGCCTGGCATATACTAGTGACATAAGAGGCAACAAATACCATTCCCTAGAACAGTGATGTGCTTGGCACAAGAGCATTACTTGCCTGAAGTACAGAGGATAACAGAGCACCCATAACTGAGCAGGACAGTGGTAGGAGAGCAGTGAGATGAAGACTAGGCTTGGTCTAGTGCACGGTGTTTTGGTCTTATTCTATTGAGAAACAAACATGATGCTCTAATTGAAAAGACTCTCCCCCTGTCCCCAAAGGAATGGGTTAACCCAATTGACTATCAGCACAACTACTTCAGTTATTCAAAGAAAACAGAACACTAAATATAGAGTATCAATTACTGTTTTTCTCAGTCCAGTGCAACACAAATAGAGAAGC
The DNA here is from genome assembly GCA_030440675.1 of Furcifer pardalis. Taxonomy (NCBI): domain Eukaryota; kingdom Metazoa; phylum Chordata; class Lepidosauria; order Squamata; family Chamaeleonidae; genus Furcifer; species Furcifer pardalis. The sequence continues at coordinate 247,871,430 of CP126890.1, forward strand.
CGTTTTCATAAATTGTGGTAAAGTTGAGGCCCTCCACCTGCTGTTGGACAGCAATTCCCTTCAGTTCTAAGTAGCCATACCAGTTACGAGGGATGACAGATGTTGCAGTCCATGAGCATCAGGTGGGCCAAACGTTGCCACCTGTGCTTTAGAATAAGAGTCTTTTAAGTCTGTGTTATTGTAGAGAAAATGATCAAGGGGTGACAATGTCTTAACACTTCGACCCTCAAACATTTTTGTCTATGACTCCCATCCTTTACATTGACCAGGCTGGCTGGGTGATCTTAGATATAAAGTCCAAAATATATTGAGTGTCACAGATTTCCTCCCATTCTGGCCACTTTGAAATCACAAAGACAGGAGCACCTTTCCACTTCTGGTCAATAGGTATTTGCAGAAATAGTTTTTTGTTTCTACACTAACTAATTGTTAATGACCCAATTTCGTAATGTCAGCAATGGTGTCCTTTCAATGAAGAACAGTAGTTGGGGCCAGCACAAGCAAGGGGCTGGTACAAAGATAAATCAGCGTGTGGCCTCTGTCCTAACCCAGAGGGAAAGGAAGGGAGGAAAGAGTAATCCCTGCTGCTCTTTTTTGTGACTCTCAAACAAGCACAGAGCGGGAAGAGACCAGAGTAGATCCAAGTGCAGTTCCTTGCCAGCAATAGTCAGTGCTGGGGTACACAGAAAGACTCTCCTAGAAGATTGTGGTATTTTCAAACCACAATCGGGTGTATCCTGGAATTGGCAACCTTGTGTTGCTGGCTAATTTTTATCACACTAGGTCAGGCGAAAGGGACTGCAGAATGAACTCAGCCAAAGGTGGCTTCATTTTGGCAGTTTCACATCTAGCCTAGCGATGGCTCCAAGATCATAGTGTCTGGGTCACTTCATGGCAAGATGGGATCCACCGTAAACAAATTCACGGCAGTGACATTTTTCCTGCTTCAGAGGGGGGGAAATGCATTCTCGGATACAAGTTGCAGCTGACGACGCATCTAACCTAGGAACTGAAGAAAAAGAATAGTGTTGTTATTTAAATAGCAACACTTATACCATGGAATTAACTGTGCCTATCAGCAGCTTCACAGGTGACTCGCTCTTGAGTATGCTCTCCATTTCTGAAGGAATCTCAGACTTAAATTTCAGACAGTTATTGATACAATATTCAGAATTCCCCACAACTTGCAGCCTTTAACAGCTCATGGAAGGGACATAAAAATTACATGGCAAAAACACCTGTCAGCATTCTAGGTACAGAATTCGCTGAAACAGTCACAAGCACCTTTAAAAGACAAGACACAAGAACCTCTGTTATTTTTTAAAAAGTATTTAAGAGAGGATTTCTCTATATTTAAGGAAATCCCAAGTTGGTAAACTAAGAGCAGATTATTGGAAAAATTGCACCTTCCCCATAAATAAGATTCCACAGTATCTGTCCTCTACAGTCCTAGACCATTTCAATTGCTCTTCTTTCCATTGAGATGAAGACTCTGATTATTTCTGTCCAGGCTGAGATGTTTTTGACTGAATTTCTTAACGAGAGCCCCAGGAATCAATGCAACCATGGCAATAGCCAACATCTTAAGTAAAGTACTCCAGGAGAAAATGGAATCCAGAGAGGTGATCTGTGAAAGGATTGAGCCAGTCTGGACACAGATGAAGTTATATGGGATGAGGCCTGCAGAGGCAAGAGGAAAACCCTTGTATTAGGAAAGTGTTCACAACTCACAAACTTGCTCTAGGCTTGTTGATGAGACTCAAACTGCCGTAGACAGAGTGCATAAACTCTTCTAATGGTAGAACATTACATTCCAAAAAGTAAAGGCTTTAAAACAAAAAATGTAAGGGAAAAACATCTAGAAATCACACAAAAAGCAGAACAAAAAAGGGAGGAAAACTATTGTTTGAGTGCAGGAATATGAAGAAACCACTTCTCTCTTCCTCAAGGAAAGGCTAGAAAGCTTTACAGTACTTGTTTAATGTCAATAATCCCAACATTGATTTTTCAGTTTAAGATACATATAAGGGTTTCCCAAAAACTGATCAGCTAATGTACTTGACTGAGGCTTCTGGGAATTGAAGTCCACCGGTGTTCCGCAAAACACAGTTTGGGAAATGCTATGTGTGATAACGAGTAAGAAACATTAAATATCTTAAGGAAACCCAATCCCCTTCAAACTCTACTTTCAGAATAATGTTACATTTTCACACTATGTCAGGAGTTCTCAACGTTTTCCCACCGTGGGCCGGACCACCCGCAATCAGAGAGCTGAGTGGGCTGGACACATTGTTCTCCCTGCTGTAAATGCTGCCCTAAAACACGTCCACGGCTGCTGTAAATGCATTTACGACAGCCGCAGGTGCATTTACAGTGCATTTTGGGCTGTTTTGCTGCTTCCATTTTGACCCAACGAATTCAAAGAGGTGGCCATTTTGTTTCTCAAATGCCCTTGGGAGGGTGTGGGGGGCCACATGAAATGGTGCCACGGGCTGGGTTCAGCCTGTGGGCCGTAGGTTGTGAACCCCTGCACTATGTTGTGAGAAGGATCCTCTGTTCCTACCATAGTGCCTTTCAAAGAAAAAACACACCAGGGACCCAAGAAAAAGTTAATATTAATTATACATCTCATACTACAATGTGCCAGTATTCAAAAGATCCATGGCCAAACATTTGTCACTCCCAGACAGTGGACATGCCTACAACTACAAAGCAAGTTACTATTTATGTTACATGAAAAGAAACAGCCCGTAACACTTAAAAGACATATCAGGGAAAGAAATGGGCAAGCATTCACTGCCATGAAAAGTGGAGAAGAGTATATTAGCTTGAACCAGTATAAATGTGGGCTTCGCCTTACCTATGAGAACAGAGAAGAAGAATTGTGTCACAGGGATGTTCAGGATCGGAGATGAGAGATTCAAAAACCAATTTGGAGTCATAGGGAAAAGCCTCAGAAACAACAAGAAAAAGAACAAAGAATTCTTGTTCTCTTCCACCTGCCTCGGTAAAAAGGAAAAAGATATGGTCAATCTGTTTCCTGCTATTAGTTTTAATTTTCCCTCAACCCCAGGTTCCCATTATCTAGACCAGGGGTGCCCAAACTACGGCCTGGGGACCGGATCCTCCCCCTGATGCCAGTTCATCGAGCCCACAAAGCCCTCATCGCTCCCGGAAGTGGAAGTAAAACACGCCCGTACGGGTGGGTTTAACTGCCACTTCCGGGAGCGACGAGGTCTTTGTGGGCTGGATGAATTGGCGTTGGGGGCAGATCTGGCCCCCGGGCCACAGTGACCAGCCCCCTGAACCACGCGACCGGCCAGCAGCCCAAAATGTTTGGGCACCCCTGGTCTAGACTGAATCCAAGCTTAAAAGATGCTTGTTAGCCAACTGATACCACTATTAATGATCCAGACTTGAAGAATGGATTATGACAGAGATTCTGAGTTTGCTCCTGCTTGTGCAAACAGGTTCTCCACCCCATGAACAATGGCCCTCAACTATTAATGGCTCACAGTTATATAATGATTGAAAACGACTAGTCATGTAGGATTTCTCACCTTCATTTGAAGCATTGCAACTTTTCGAGGAAAATAGGAGGTAACAAAATTTTTCCCAAACACATTGGATAGCATATAGCAGCAAGTGGCTCCCACTGAAGTCAAAACTGAGCACAACAGAAGTCCCATCCACGGTCCAAAGAGAGCTCCAGCAAGAATATTCTGTTAGAGCATAGTTAGATAGTGAGCTAGTTCATACTGCACTGTAAGATCAGCTTTAATGACTATATAAACCACAAGGAGACTCTACTTCAGCACAGTATGACAAAGAAGAGCACAAAATAGATCCCGCACCCACTGTCTCCGGGAAATGAACAGAGAATCACAGAACTTGTGGATAATGGCTATTCAGACATCATGTTAACAGCCATTTAAAGACCTCTTCACCAGGAACATATCTACCTACCCAACCTATTCAAAATGATTTATGTCAAAGGAAATCATTCTGTAATGTGGCTAAAATGTATTTCTAATGCTTTGGGGGAAAAGGTCTGGCTTGCATCCAAAATTTACAAATTCATAAACCTCTTATATTTCCCTGTCACACAAAAATAGCCATCAATTTCTAAATAAGAAGTCCACGTGCTTTAGTCTTCATCGCAGAAATCCTAATCATTTGGGCTACCTTTTCTGGACCCTTTTCAGTTCTACAATATTGTACTTTAGATGGGGAAATTAACATAACACACACTATTACAGATGTGACTGTATTGTATTATGGTACATAATATAAATATATGACATTTTTATAAATACATGTGCATAAATAATATGTAAATCAGAAAGGCATTACAACGTTATTTTTGTACAAAGACTGAAAATCTATTACAGATGTTTACACTGTGTTCTATAGTTCTGCTGATCCAATAGGACTGGCATCAGCAGCAGCCATAGATTGCCACCAATTAAAGAATTCCTGCTACAATTTTGGATTGCGCATGATTTCTTCTCATTGTATCCAAGGTACCTGCAACCCCAAATTGAAAAAGCAAGTACAGTATTTAATTAGTGGCAATCTGCTGTTTCCACTGGCATCATTTCCATTCTGCTGGTAAAACTATGAAACAGGATACAGTACTGGTTTATATTTATATTTTAACTTCCTGAATTCAGTTAATTCAGTCAGGTATGATATGTTAGTATAAAGTATATTTTCTGTTCCCACTCTTTAAATCTTACCATCTTTACTAATTCTGACATTTGAGCAATCACATTTTTATGATCTGATAGTCTAGGGGTGGCCTACCCTTTTGTACTGCAGGCCCAGACCAGCTGAGTGGGCTAGACCATGTCCCCAGAAGTGGGCGCATTTACAGCTGACATAAATGTGCCCACTTCCACATTTACATCAGCTGTGCGTGCGTTTGCGTATATGTGGGGACGTTTTACGGCTGACGTAAACACGCCCGCTTCTACTTCCCAGTGTGGAGTAGATGGTGACGGACTGGTTGGAATGGTGTCGCAGGCCAATTCCAGCCCACGGGCCATAGTTTAGGAACCCCTGTCTTAGCCCATGATCTAAGCTTTATGTTTGCAATATTTTTTTCACAAATCAAACCTTGGTTGGTGGAAAGATTTAAAGGAATTAATAGCAGAGTCAGTTCTAATTAATTCTAACTGTTCTATGAGCAGACCCTATTATGTCTGGTTTAGGTCATTTTCACATCTTCAAAATGTTGGATGACCAGTACATGATTGGCACCACACAGTCTCTAGAAAGAGTTCTAATGACAAGAGCACATTATAAAATGTATTTGGTGAGTGTAACTCAGTTCAAGGAGTTACTAGGTAACCTTTCCTGCATTATAGACAGAGGAGAAAAGAAGATGAGTTTTTAGCAGAATGGTGGAAAGGTTTTATAGGTTATGTACATACCAGAAAGCTGGACCCAGGGATGGCAAAACACTGCTTGTACAGGTACGCACTGCAAAACAGCAACAGCACATACACATGGTGCTCTCTATTGTAGTATCGTAGAAACTCTGCAAGCTCTTGCAGTTCCTCTAGGTCTGAAGGGAACTTTAATGACCTAATAAACAAAAAGGGCCATCAGTTCAGATGCCAACAATACAAATGCAACCAGTGAAGGAATCTTTATCCTATGATAAAACCCAGAATCATTATAAGGTGAGGTACTCTATCACCCTCAAGACTCCAAGATTTGTCACAATATAGCCATTTAGAGGTCAATAAACTAGCTTAGCCTCCAGTTCAAGGGTTTGCCACCTGTGGGTGGTGGCCCCCAAGACCTGCAAAGTGGTGTGTGTGTTTTTTTGGGGGGGCATCACAGTTATGCTACAGCATGCTGCCAAAGAGAGTCTTGGGAAGAGAGAGTGGGGTGACAAGAGAGTTGCTGCCATTTTGTGAGGTGTGTTGTGTGGCAAAGCAGCATTGTTAGGAGAGAAATATATTTTTATGTGTTTTATTTAACCCATTAAAAGGCCTTTTTATGCAAATGTGGCAAGGGATCGCAGGCTACTTGGCCTTTATAAAAGGGGTAAGTAAAGGTAAAGGTCACCCTTGCTTGAAAGCCAGTCATATCTGACTCTAGGGTTCAGTGCTCATCTCTGTTTCATAGCCAAAGAGCTAGCGCTGTCTGCATCTGCAGACGTTTACATGGTCATGTGGCAGACATGACTAAACACCACTGTTTACCTTCCCACCGAAGTAGTCCCTATTTATCTACTTGCAATTTCTTGCTTTTGAACTGCTAGGTTGGTAGGATAAAGGGAGAAGCAACTCAAAAAAGGTTGGGGAAACTGCTCTTGTTGCAACAGGTCTTTGCCTTGTCCTTGCGAATGCCTACTCTTCTGGAAGGAGTTTAGAGGAAACTACCATAGGAGGAAGCAGTCTGTTTGCCTCCCTGTTTCCTTGGAAACCAAAGATTCATTTTACCTATTCCAGCCAGAAAAGGTCTATGAATCTTTAATAATAAAAAGTCATAAGCAACTAGAGCAAGGGTGGGCAATGTATAAGCCCTCCAGACATGGTTGGAGCATAAATTTCCATTGTCCCATTATCACTGACTATGCTGCCTAGGACTGATGGTAGTTAAGAGTCCAATAGCGTCTTGAGGTCCACTGGCCACCCACCTCTTTTAAAAGAAGGAACTGGGGAAGAGGCAAGTACAGCTTTAGCTACAGTACAGTGTTATGCAAGCTGACTAAAGATCAGAAGTCCATAGTTAGAAATCTCTGAAGTAAGGCATTCAAGGAAAATTGAAGAGCTCAGCTGAAGAACAGGCTGGAAGTATTGTTCCTTGAGTCAACATTGCACTTTCATATTAATGCTATCTATCCAAGTGTAGATATCCTATGTGCGATGTAAATAGTATTGCAAAGAAAGTGATCTACATAGTATAAATGTAGTTAACCAACAACACCATTCAAGCAAGCAAGCAAGCAGAGAAGATGACTACTGTACTAGATTTTACAGAATGACTGACCATATAGCAGGAACTGCAAGCTTCAATGTGTCAGAAAATGTACAGTGCAACGTGTCAGAAATACACAGAAGAGGAGAAACTAGGAAGGAGCAAAATACTACTGCTCCCTTCGCTCAAGGAGAACCATCTCAGGTAGTTTAAAGCTCTGCAAAACAGATAAACCAGTGAGGCTCATTACTTTTGGCTGCTTTCTGCTGGAGGGATGTGGAGTCCTTGGCTGGAATAATGTCATCCAACATTAGCAATCTTCTACAAAGATAAGACAGTAGAGTCTCTGCTGGAGAAAAGCAGCAATATTTATGCCACAAATACATCTGCCAGCACACAGTTATTTATGCACACTTGCTCACACTAGTGGAAAACCAGGAAAGAAAATAATACTGAACTTTATACACTTTAAACTCTTTATTTCGATTCTAATTTAAATTGATGTACGAATGCTAGCAGCATGAAGAGCAATCTCTTAACTTGTTTGCCTTTGACAGAAACAAGTACCGTATATACTCGACTATAAGTCGTCCTGAATATAAGTCAAGGTACCTAATTTGGACCCCTAAAACTAGGAAAATAGATTGGCTTGAGTATATGTCGGGGTTGGAAAATGCAGCAGCTGCTAGTGAGTTTCAATAATTAAAAGACATGAAAAATGGTATAATGAATTAATTTAGATATTTGTGTGGATAAGTTTTTGAGTTTTTATGGTAGTGTTAGTGCTTTGTTTTTGTTTTTTTACTGTATGTTCGAATTTGCACCACTGCAGTTTTGGCACCCTCGGGGTCATTGACCTGAGTATAAGTCGAGTCCCCTTTTTGGACCTCATTTTGGGGGCTAAAAAAAAACCTAGACTTATACTCGAGTATATACAGTAGTTTGCTTCTATCATTCCCCCCCCCCCAAAAAAAAAAAAAGCTAACCTCATATACCCATGATGTTTCTCCCACACTGTTAGTGCAATTCAAGAATCTTGACAGGCTCTGTATACCATTCAGGTCTATGCAACTAAAATCACAGTTCTGTCTATAAACAGTCTGCCCTTTCTTTATGTCATAATTATTTCCTACTTGGTCTCAACAAGTCCCAACTGCTATTTTGCAGAGAAAAGGAACGGTATCATTATCCTATGACCTAACACTGATACAGCCACTTGGGAAAGGAAGAAGATGCAACATAGCAGATCAAATAGTTTGTAATGATAGCAAGCTTCATATTAAATTGCTAGTACAATATGTGTTAATCAGATTAATAAAAGCTAAATTACAGTTTGCTTAATAGGGATTCTAACACAGAATAGGAATTACATTTCAGGCTGTATTTTTCCACTGTGTCCAAATTTCTTATGGTTCCTGAAATACATTAATTATATATATTTTCAGTTATCCATGAAAATTTAGAATAGAAAACAGCCAATACAATTTCAGCTTTCACCGTCTCCTACAAAAATTTACAATATAAAAAAAATACAGCCGTAATTATTACATAAAAGACACTTGCTAAGTTAGGAATTGCAGGAGAGAATTGCAGGAAATTCTGGTACCTGTGGACTGTGATGGGCTACTGCTTAGCTTTGATTTTGTGGCAAACACAAGCTGCTGGTTTTACAACTGTTTAAAATTTAACAGTATAGTTATCAAATTCTTGTTATGGATATAACCTAAAGTCAAAAGAAATGGGAAAAAAATCAGTGATATTCCCTATCATGAGAATACAAGTCTCTAAAAACTACCGACAGAAGTCAGCCAAGAAGGCCACTCTTTTCTCACTAAATTTGATTTATCATTCTGGAAAGATCCAGGATTGTCTATGTTAAAGACCTTTACAGTCAAACGTTCACGATGCAAAAACACTGCATTAGACCAAGGGCTCTGAAATATTCAACACAGTTTTAACTGAATCATACTGCATAATGTCCTTACTGCTGCAAGTTCAGTTGCATTCAAGCAGCTGTACGGTATAATCGTCAAAGTAATAATGACTGAAGTATTTGTTGTTGTTGCTGTTATGTGCTGTCATGTTGTATCTGACCTACGGCAACCCTATGAATGAGAGAATACCAAAATGTCCTGTGCTCATCCATCATACTCAAATTCAAGCCTGTGGCTTCTCTCTATCACTTCTAGAAAATCCTGTTTTCTCATGATAATGTTTGCCTCCAGAGACAGTTTAGGCTTGATTTGTTCTAGAACCCATTTGTTTGAAAATACCTCAGCACAATATTTCAAACAAATTTCTTGTCAGTTTTCTTTATTGTCAAGCTTTCACACCAATACACAGTGACCAGGAGCAAAAGATTGTAGATGATCTTGGTCCCCAATAACACATCTCTACACTTGATGATCTTTTCTAATTCTTTCCTCGCTGCCCTTTGAGTCTTAATTTTTTTCTGATTTCTTGGCTGCAGTTGCCATTTGGATTGTTGACTGAACCAAGATATACAAATTCATTCATAATTTCAATTTCTTCACTCTCAGCATTAAAGTTGTGTACTTTTCCTGTAGTCATGATTTTTGTCAAGTGCTAAGGCATATTTATTTCTTTTAGAACAACCCATAGCTGCTCATCATCCACACAAAGGCTTTGCTGTAGTCTACAAAGTACAGACTGGTCTTTTTCTGAAATTCTTTACTTGCGCTAAAGTATCCAGTATATATTTGCCATATGATCTCAGATGTCTCTTTATTTTTGGAATTTAGCTTGAACATCAGGCATTTCTTGCTCTCCATAAGGTAAAAGCCTTTGTTGCAACACCTTGAGCATCACTTAGCTTAAATGAAAAAATAAAGCCATGGCTCTGTAGTTACTACACTCCCTGGAATCTTTTTTCTTGGAGAATGGAATGTATATGGAATGCCAGTCTGAAGGCCATTATTTAGTCTTCCATATTTGGCCACATATTCTTGTTAGGATTTTATCAGATTCAGCCTCTGTATCTTGAAATAGTTCTGTCAGTATCCCATTGAACCCTAGTGATTTATTTCTTTATAGTGCTATCAGAGCAGCTTTCACTTCACTTTTTAGAACTGCAGGCTTTCATTATTGGATTCCTTTGATCTCTTGCTGCCTAGGTTTCTCAAATGTATGTCTTCAACATACATTTTGACCTTCCCATTATGTTCTCATCAGATAGTGAGCTTTTCTGTTAGTCATTTGGTATTTGTAATATATACTTTTTTACTTTGGTTACATGGATCTTCTGGAAGAAATCTCTCATTTTACCCTTTTTGTTGCTCTCTATTTCTTTGTACTGATTATTGTAACAATTCTTTTTGTCTTTACATCAGTGTTTTTCCAACCTGTGGTTTTTGTGCTTCAATTCCCATTGGCTAATCAGTGCTTTGGGGGATTGAATTAGGCTTCTGGGAATTGAAGTCCAAAAACCAAAGGTTGAGAAACACTGCTCTACATGATAGTTGCTGAAAAACTGCATTGAGGGTTCTGACTGTATTACTGTCACCTTTTCCTTTTGCATTTCGCTTCTCTTTTATAATTTTAAGTATTTCCTCCATCATCCATGTGGGTTTTTCTTTTCTTATTTAACTACATGACTTTATTGTTTTTCAGTCGCACAGTCAAGTACAGCCCTTTGTGACCCCATGGACCACTGAACGCCAGGCGTCTCTGTCATTTGCCATCCTCCATAGCATGCCCAGATTTACGACAGTGCGTCAACGATACCATCTAGCCATCTCATCATCTGCCACCCCCTTCTCTTTTTGCCTTTGATCTTTCCTCGCATCAGGGCTTTCTCCAGTGAGTCCTCTCTTCTCATTTGGTGGCTAAAGTACTTGAGCTTCAGCTTCAGGATTTGTCCTTCCAATGATCAGTCAGGGTTGATTTTCTTCAGGATTGACTGATTTGATCTCCTAGCAGTCCAGGGGACTCTCAAGAGTCTCCTCCAGTGCCACAGTTCAAAGATATCTATTCTTCTGCACTCAGCCTTCCTTATGGTCCAGTTCTCACAGCCATACATTACTACTGGGAAGACCATTGCTTTAAATATGTGGACTTTTGTTGGCAGAATAATGTCTCTGATTTTTTATTTTGCTGCCTAGGTTTCTCATAGCTTGCCTCCCAAGAAGTTAGTGTCTTTTTATTTCATGGCTTCAGTCACCATCTGCAGTGATCTTAGATCCAAAGAATGTAAAATCTGTCACTGCTTCCATTTCCTCCCCTTCTATTTGCCAGAGAGTGAAAGGGCTAAATGCCATGATCTTTTTTTTTATGTTGACTTTCAGGCCAGCTTTTGCACTCTTCTCTTTCACCCTCATCAAGAGGCTCCTTAGGTCTTCTTCACTTTCTGCCATTTCTGTCCCCTGAGCCAAATTTCTGATCCCTAGATCAAAATTTCCAACATTTGGTTCTGCTCTACTTTTGCATTCCAGTCACATAAGCATAGCTTGTTTTAGTATGTGATCAATTTCTCTAGGATGTTTTCAATTTCCTCTTCTTCAGGATCTGGCTTGAGGCTCAGACTTAAATGATTGTTATGTTGATAAATTTCCCCATACATCCGATTGATTTTATTTGACCAGATTTTGCATTATAGCCCCCAACTGCCTGTGCTAAATCTTAGAGCCACTTAATTTCTTCTAAATTGGCCATTTTCAGAGAAGAACACTTTGTAGTTGTCTGACTGAAAATATCCCATTCCAATCTACTTTAGGTCACTGATACCAAGGACTGCAGTGTTTACACGGTCCATTTCTTGCTTTTTAGTTTTCAGTTTACCCTGATTCACGCATCTCATATTCCTAGTTCAATTGTATGTGTTGCATTGGACTTTCTTTCTGTCAGTCAGTATATGTCCTTTCTGCTTCAATCTAATTGTGTCATTAGCAGCAGAGCGATTTATTCTGTTCCTTTGCTCTCCCCTGGTATTTGCTTGGGTACTTTCTGACCTAGGAAACCTGTCAGGCAAGGTTTCCGGTGGCACAGTGGTTAAATTGATGGACTGCAGCCAAAATGTTGTAAGTTCGATCCTGATGTGAATCAGGGATGATTCAGCCTTCCATCCTTCAAGGTGTACCCAGCATGTTGGGGGCAAAATGCTAATTAATTTGTGAACTACCCTGAGAATGCACTAAGCTCTATGGGGTGGTATATAACTGTGATTACGATTGCTATCTTTCAGCACTACTTTTTGTGCTGTCCCGTCATAGGGCTTTCATGGAAACAAAAGTTCAGCAGAAGTTTACCTGCTGAAGATTGACACTACTGTATATTTATTTATTCACATTTATACCCAGCTAGAAATTAAGATTTATTGTGACAGAATCATTTTGATGTGGGCCTTTGCCAACAAAATAAGGCAGAAGTACACGTCCCTAATAGCCTTTGCCAACAAAATAAGGCAGAAGTACACGCCCCTAATCATTTGTCTCAGACCAAGGCAATGTTTAAACAAACCAGCATTGCCTTCTAAAGAGAAAAAGAATCACAAAAATCAAAAGCTACAACCAATGGCTATGGATACGTGGGTTTCTGAGGCCACTGACTTCCAGAACTTCTCCCGATTAGGTTTTATCACTTCTTAGACCTAAACTTAGTTTAGCGCATGCAACAGCACATGTCTGAGCTTTACAGGCGCAAAAAGGGTAGCATCGGATTTCATTAACGATGTATTTTTAGGCTGGCGCTCACAGTTCCTGGAGCCTAAAAAATAAAAATAAGAAGAAATCCAGCTCCTTCGTTGCGAATCGAGAGAATCGCGGTCAGTTTTCTCTCCGCGCAGACATGAAAACAAGATTCCCTTCTTCTCCTCCTTTCAGCAAGGCAAGAGCACAGAGTGACTCCCACAAGCCCACAACCATCTGGAAGTACAGAGGGGAAAAACACACCAACTCACCCGCTTCCCGCCCGTGGTTCTCCGGGCAGCTGCGATGACAGCAAATAAAGGCCAGAGGTGGCGGTTCCCAAAACCAACAGGAACCCTGCGAGCGACCTCATCATAGCTGAGCATTGGGCGATGGCCACCGGGACTAGGAACGAAAAGAGAAGGGGAACTAAATGTGCCCGGCAGCCAAACCCGGAGGTTAAGTAACTTCAACCCACTCGCTCCTCCCAAAAACTAAAAAGGTTGCCTCGTTACAAAGCCGGAACTTCCTGTGCAAAATGTAAACGGAGTCGTATAGGCAAAATTCAAAACAAATGTTACCTTTTAGGCATTTATTTACTAGATCTTCCTTTATATACACTTGGTGGGGCATAAATCGTACACATATAAATGCTGCAATGATTGAATTTCTCTACAGAAAATCTGGGAATCTAATCCCAGTCTTGCAATAAAAATTATTTAGTTACAAATGAGGTTTTACTTTAGTTTTCAGGTCATTATTTTTCAAAGTCGCACCAGAAGGTCTCTTTTCTTTTTATCCTGATGTTGATATTTAAAAGTGCCTGGTATGAACCTATTTTGAAGTCCTGATTTTTAACAGTGTTAAAATGACATGTCTGGCCAGATATCCTGCTATGGTAAATTATTTATTGATATCCCGCTATGCTATGGTAATGGTAGAGACCATACAGCCAGTGACTCAACACTGAGTGTTGGGTGGTAGTAAATAACCTGACTCCCTAAAGGAGCCAATGGCTATGGGCAGATGAGCCCCTTTTAGGTGGGATGATGGTCTCCTCAGTGGAGTAAATGCCACTGGAAACCATCATATTGTGGCCAATGGCAAAATGAATGGAGGAGGAACTCTGATTCCCAATGGAGGCGAAAGAGGCCATGTCAGATGGACTGGCTGTGAAGGCACACTTTGATAATATCCTCAAGGTTGCAGCAGTCCATTGCAGTCCTGGTGTTAAATCCTGCATGTCTCGTTTCATATGTGCCACAGGAGATGGCTCCATGATCACAGTGTGTGGGTCACTTGATGGCAAGTTAGGATCCACGTTATACAAATTCATGTCAATAGCATTTTTCCCGCTTCAGGGGGAAAATGCATTCTCGGATACAAGTTGCAGCTGCCACCGCTGCTGCCAATATTCAACAATTAGAAACAGAATTTAATTTTAAAAAAATTAACAATTGCCTGAACTGCATGGACAGAACTGCTTTGGTTTTGCTAGTTTATGTGGTCCATGCAAAAATAATAATAAAAAGAAGAAGCCATCAACATTAGTAACAAATTAAAGTATTTATATTTATTCTCCACAGTATCAAATACAGTTGTACCTCACTTAAAGAGCATAATGTGTTCCACAGGATTCCTCTTTAAGCGAGTTTGTTCTTTAAACGAAACACTATTGTAAGTGACCAATTTTGACTTCTGGTGTGTGTGTGTGTGTGTGTGGGGGGGGGATTCCAAGCCCCGATTTATTTGTTAAGTGAATTTTTTGGAATAGTAGCCATGTTAGTCTGTGGTTCAGGCATACCAGAAAACTAAACAAAATAAAATAAAAAATACTGTAGCACTTTAAAGACTAACTGCTATAAAATATTTTTATTGTTAGCTTTCGTGGATCAAGTCCACTTCTTCAGACAAAGTGAAACTTACAGGCATGGTTTTTATACACCAAATTCAGGGGGTCAAAGGGAGAAGGGCTGTGGAGTTGAAGAGTCAGAGTCAGAGTAAATTTCGGGTACCTGGAGTCAGAGTTGGAATCAGAAGTACACAAAACTGAGGAGTCGGAACATTTATCTACCGACTCCACAGCCCTGTTGACACAGCTACTGAACCAGTGCTGTGGAGTCGGAGCTGAAGAGTCGGAGTCAGAGTGAATTTCAGGTACCTGGAGTCAGAGTCAGAAGTAGACAAAACTGAGGAGTTGGAGTCGGAACATTTATCTACCGACTCCACAGCCCTAAGCAAGATGACAGACAAGCAAGCACAACAAAACAGCTTCGCACAGCCATTAGCAACAATAGATTATTCAGATTAGATCTAAATGACTCTCTTTCAAGGTTGCTGAGAAAGCCCATTCTGGTGGACTTGATCTACGAAAGCTAACAATAAAAATATAGCAGTTAGTCTTTAAAGTGCTACAGTATTTTTTATTTTATTTTGTTTATTTTGTTTTTTGATATATTTGTTAAGTGAGTTTTTGGTTGGTTTTATTTGTTAAGCAAAGCTAACATTCATAGAAAATCCTGCTCTTTAAGCGAGTTACTCTTTAAGCTGGGTGCTCTTTATGCAAAGTTTGACTGTAGATATAAAGTACCCAGTCCCATACAAAGAATTGAAGGTGAGAAAGTATTTGGAAGGGACAAATATTTAATGAATATGCATGAAATTTAATCAGACTCCATGGCTGCACTGGCTTAGTGGTTAAGACACTGAGCTTGGTGAATGAAAGGCAAAAACACTCTTAGGGTACACAAGAGCAAACCCAAATTAAAAGATGGAGGAAGGAGCTCACTGGACAAGGGATATTATAGGAGGATATAGCTGAGGAACTCAACCTTACAGACATCACTTGGAGGACTCTGAATAGGCTGAGGGCTTGAGTTCTTTATCTAAATGTAGACCAACATGAACAAGTGGGACCCTCTGGCAGACAACACCACGCTGTGTGAATTTGGGGAAATACAGAATCCGGCTTATTTGCTGGTCTGCCAGTTGCTACCAAAATTTGACCATCCAAAATTTTATCTGGACATGAAAGAAGTAGATTTTATCTAGAAAATTCTGGAAAAGGGAGCCATTAATCGGAATGGACTTGATGGCATATAATATATATCACAGTGAAAGCCCTTTATCTTTTGCATTGGAAGTGCACCAAAACCCCCCTCCCCCAGAAACAAAAAAGCAGGTGGGAAGAGGACAAGTCTTCTAAGCTGCCAAAGGAGAGGTCTTTAGTCTTCACTACCACACCCAGCTGGTAGAGCACAGCTAGGGAACAGCCTGTTCTCGTTTTTCTGACTGCATTTTTCATCATGTTTGTGCAAAGAAAAAAAAGGTGGGAAGAGGAGAGGTAGCTATCTCTCATTCTCAGAGAGATATTGTGCTTTTATTGTTTCAAAATTAGAAGAGGGATACAAATTGAAACAATGTTTTTTTATTGTTATGGGTATAGAAGGGCGAATGGAACACGTACAGTACTCTGAAACAAGTAAAAGGAGAGGCCTCACTCTCTTATGTTTGATGAAGTGGAAAGGAATTGGTCCACGAAAGCTCACATTTACTGTATATCCATGATTGTTTGCATCTCTTTGACTGTAATGTACTTATATTTTTATTATTTTTAATGAAGGTTTTGTTGACCACATTGATTGTAATATTTTTGTGACATTGTATGTATATTATGTTTTCTATTGCAACATTGTTAGCCGCTCTGGGTTGCTTCGGCAAGAAGAGCGGCATATAAATTTGAATTTAATAATAATAAAAAAAATAATAATTTAAATACAGGATGCAAAAAAAATGCAGAAGGTGCAACGTTTTAATTTTTTGAGTGATAGGTATCGCCTTCAACCTGCATTTTTTTAAAAAATAATGTGAATATGGATCCCGCGTCTAAGCTTTGTTTGCCTGTTTAAATACAGGTGTTAGACTTTAAGGTGCCACAACAACGTGTTGTTTTGTTTGAATTTTTTGTTTTGTTATCTCTGTTAGGCGAGGCCTCGGTGTGTGTGGGCAACTGTTGTTTCCCTCCGTCTCCAGGGTGAGAACGAAGCCTCCGCGACGGTCGCCATTAACTGACGTGCTTCCGGCCCGGCTGCGCGGTGGGGGGCTGAGGAGGCCTATGTACAAATGGCTCTCCGAGGCGCTGCGTTCTTGGTTCTTCTTCCCACCTCCCTCTTCTTGGCGCCGGGAAGCGGAGCCTTCCGTCTCTCGGCCGCGGAGGAAGAGACGGCGCCCCAGGTCGGAGGAGGATTTAGCTGCAGCCAGGAAAAAAGGGGAGGGTAGGCTGCTGGGTGGGCCTCCGGGTGGACCCACGGTCGGAGCCTACCTACCTGGCTAGCTAACTAGGGCAACCGGGTTGGTTTCTCCTTCCTTGGTCGCCGAATAGACTCCGGAGGGTCTAACACGCCGCCCTCCCGTTCCGCAGTCGGGTACGCGCCCCTCCCCGGGCTGCTTAGGTTGTGGTGATGATGATGATGATAATTCGTGTCAGAAATTATTCTGGGTTGAAAGGATTTTTGCGGAAGAAACTCCGCTCAGGAACGCCCAAATTGTGTCCTTTTGTGTCCCCAAGAACTGCGGCAGAGACGGGCGCTCAATCCGTCATGCATAACCCGGGTCTTGAACTGCCAACTTGCCCGCCTTCCAGCTAACAAGGCGAGCTTCTTAACCTCTGTGCCACCGCAGCCAGGTTCTGGTAGCCCGAGTAGTTTTCAGAGAGCAAACAAAAGACAAAAATACATTGTAGCACCTTAAAGACTAACTGCTATTGTACAACTGGTATTGTGTGGTAAAAAAAGCCACACTGGTTTTTGTGGCTTTTACCACACCACAGTTCTGAGTAGATCAAGTTACAAAACACAGCCTACATACAGATAATAAGAAGTGCCTAGATGCCTTTGAATTACTGTGCCAATCAGTCAAAATAAACCCTGACATTATGTAGCAAGCCTTGTTGGTTCTGCAGCTATTGCATTGGGTGTACTAGTAATTATTGGGAAATCATTCACTTGTTGAGCATGGCTGAATGAGATTTGATGTAGTGACCCTCTTTCTTTGGAAAGGAAATATTGTTTTTGAAAATTATGCATTTTAGAAGGCTTGCATCAGAGAATGCTATCTGTTAGGGGCAACAAATGGGATAGGAAAGTGGGCAAAGTGTACAACGTATAAGTCTGTAGTGTCATCTACTGTTAATATTGTAGTGCAACCAGCAAATTTAAGTGTGCTATGGCTGCTGAGGATGATTCTGGTGAATATTTGGGAAGATTCTGGTAGTGGTGAATGAGGAAACTAATGTTCAGAACATCCTGAATTAATGGAACAGTAAATAAATGAGAGTTTAGCATAATTTTGAAGAGGAAGTACGAGAAGAAAGTACATTAGTTAAATGAGCAAGCCAGGAGAGAGTGGGAAATTGATTCTTGAACAGATTTATCCATTTGTTTTCACAGTACTCAGTTCTGTCTAGAAGACCTTGATCAGGAGCAAGCAAAAAGACAAAAACTTGGTAATGAGTGTTTGTTACTTATATTTCACTTTTCCTTGGAACAGCAATGTAAGGTACAGTAGTTCAGTTGGAGACTGGCCCAGCATCACCTAGTAGGTTTCATAGGGATTTCAGCCTCGATCTGTAAGTCAGATTCCAGTGAGAGCAGAGCAACACTGGCTTTGTTCAATTATTTCTCATGTGAGTCATAGGCAGTTGTGTCCTGAAAGACAGTTTTGCTCTTGAGAGTGGTCTCGTTTATTGCAATATAATCACAAAACTTATAGAGAGGTATGAACACTAAAGACATCCAACCCTGGATGTTAGAGGGCACCCCAAACCCTTCCATCCTGTCTGAAAAATACATGTACTGTACAGTATTTATGTTGAACCACTTTTCTTTGTCTTTGGGGTTGGGGTAGTTTCATGAGTTTTTTTAATTCTCTGCGGGTTTTTTTAAAAATGTCTATCCTTCTCAATACCAGAAATGATTTGTGGTGATGGGGCTACAATCTAGGAAAAATTTTGGTTCTTACACCCCTCGCACTAAAAAGACAAGGGGATTTGCCTTTGTCTGTTTTGCATTTTCAAATCGCATCTCTTCCCTTCTGCAGAGACTGTTTTTGGTGATGGGCTATATAACTTACTCATTAGCATGTCAGGTACACTGAGTTTATTTTAAGTAAAATCATAGTTATGTAAATGTGGAAAGCCAGTGTCTCTAACTTGACCAGAATATGAGGTAAATTTATTTAAATATTTTCTATAAGTAAGTTAATAAGGGGCAATGTATGGTTATGAGAGCTGGACCATTAGGAAAGCTGAGCGCAGAAGAATAGATGCCTTTGAGATGTGGTGTTGGAGGAGAGTTTTGAGAGTCCCCTGGACAGCGAGGAGAACAAATACGTCGTTCTTAGAAGAAATCAACCCTGATTGCTCCCTTGAAGGTCAAATAGTAAAGATGAAGCTAAAGTACTTTGGACATCAAATGAGAAGAGAGGATTCACTTGAGAAAGCCTTGATGCTGGGAAAGGTGGAGGGCAAAAGAAAAAGGGGGCAGCCAAAAATGAGATGGCTAGATGGTATTGTAGACACAATGGGCACAGAGCTGAGCGAGTTGAGGATGGTGGAGGACAGAAGTGCCTGGCGGACAGTGGTCCATGGGGTCGCAAAGGGTCAGAATCGATGTGCGACTGAACAACAACAAAAAAGTTAATAAGGGGAGTTTTTCATTTTCATCTGAAGCAAGGCCACAAATAAAAAGTGAGCACTGCTTCTGTAAACAAATAAATTAATCTTTGTAGAAATATGGCAAAATGTAAAGATTAATTGACAGTGTATTCCAGATAATGTAAAGAACAATATACAGCACTACCAAAAAAAGGAAAGAGGATCTCAAATCAGAATGGTTGTTTACTGAGTTTTTCATTTATAATCAAGAATGATTCACTACGTAAAAGAACATTATTATTTTTATTTGTGCAGAGTGATATTGTGTTCCATAAGTGTACATAGAAAAAAAGAGATTTATCTTCCTTTTATCAAGCAACTTTTTGTTACCATGTGACCTTTCAGAAGCCTTGTAATTGTTCATTGGACCTATCTAGTAAAAAGCAGATATTTTGTTTAAAGCTAAATGTGCCTCAGTTCATTGCAAGGCTGTTTCAAGAACAAAGTTTTAATTTAAAACTGTTTCAGCAGAATGATATCTTCCCAGGAAGATATTTCATTTGTATTTCCATCCTCTCCCACAAACAGAATTCAAAGCTTATGAATGTTACACTGTTTCATATTACATGAAGTTTAGAATGTGGGTCTTCCTTTTAGCTTAAAGGGATATACAGTATTATCTAACTAGAGGCGATTGCATTTTAATATGTGTAACTTTTCCTAGGTATTGTTGGTACTTTGACTCAAGGGATTACCAGTTTAATTAAACTACCTTCCAAACTGACAACAAAATATTTTCAGACTGAAGATCAGCATGCAGAAGCCACAGTTGAGGTTTGTGTGCATTTTGAGAAGTTGTGATCTGTATATCAAGGTCAAATTAAATCATTGTGACTACTTTTTGTTAGAAGGTGGGAAGGGTATGGAAGGCAGTAATTGATCTAGCTTGTTTTAATCAAATGGTTAAATCAGATATACTGTACTAAAGGAGCAATACACTTGACATGATCGCCCTAGCTTGAAAGCCAGTTGTATCCGACTATAGAGTTTGGTACTCATCTATATTTACAACCAAAGAGCCACGTTATCCGCATATATTTCTGTGGACATGTGGCAGGCATGACTAAATGCTGTTACCTTCCTCCCAAAGTGGTACCTGTTTTAACTATTTGGAATTTCTTGCTTTCAAACAGCTAGGTTGGCAGGAGCTGGGTCAGAGATGGGCACTCACTCCATCATGCAGCACTCGGGTTTCAAATTGCTCACCTGCCGACCTTCCAGTTGTCGAATTCAACATCTAAATCACTGCAGTCCCTACTAGTGCATTTTTTCCAAGCATAAAATCATGGTAACTGGCTAGGTTACAGTGCAACTCTAGCTTTGTTCAATTATTTCTCATGTGATTCAAATGGCACTTGTGTCCTGAGAGACAGTTTTGTTCTTGAGAGTGGTCTTTTTTATTGCAATATAATTACAAAATGTCTTGAGTGGTGTAAAGACTAAAGACACTTGGCATGAGTGCAGTAATATTAATGCAAATATGTATGTTTTCTTCAAGAGTTTTTCAGATACATCTGATACTTTGGATGATATACAAATGGAACCTACCTCTGGTGTGCAGATTTCTAAAGCGGGTAAGTGATACATGCTGTTAATATTACGGACCTACTTATTCAACTCTGGTACTCACCTGACATTTATAGTAAAAACAGTTAACATTGAAGTAGGTACTGGACTTTTTATCTTCTTGCACAGTAATTACGTATTTATATGTTTGTAGTTGGACAATATTTTAATTAAGAATAATTAGCCTAATTGGGGCTTAGCTATAGTCCCCCATCTCCAATTTTATACTACAGTACTTAGCTTGATTAAGAAATCTGGAGAATTTAAAAGCTTCTACAATGTTTTTGGTGATTTGGTTGGTTCTAATGAACGTTCTGAATTCAGTTTTTCCTTTCTCTCCTCAGTGTGGACTGACACAGCTGCTTTGTTTTTATATTTGCATGTGTGTTTATTTCTAATAAAGTGCTGAAACCTTAAATATAAAGCATTACAAAAAGAATAGATTGGATTCAGAAGCAGTTAGTCATGTTTTTCTCCCAATGAATTTAGTGGGCTTAAGCTGATCACAGTTAACTTGTTCCATTGGTTTCAGTTGACAAAATCCTGTCAGAGCATTTCCACAGGTGTAAACTGGATATAATTAATTTAAAGTTTCCTATCATCCCATTAGGGTATGTGGTGGGTTAGTGGTTAAGGCACTGAACTTGGCAGTTGGAAGGTTCGCAGGTCAGCAGTTTGAGACCCAAGTACTGTGGGACAGAGTGACCTACAGTCGTCTGTCCTGGCCCCTACCAACCTAGCAGTTCAAAAGCAAGAAATTGAAAATAGATAAATAGGTACCACTTTGGTGGGAAAGGTAACAGTATTCTGGTGACTAGTCATGCCTGCCACATGGCCATGGAAATGTCTGAAGATACAGACAGCACTGGCTCTTTGCCTATAAACTGAGATGAGCAGCGCACTCTAGAGTTCTCTTTTGCCCTGGGGTAATATTTAGGAGACTAAGGATGACAGGGGGCTTTTAATGTCCAAATTATCTATTTGGTTGCTGCTGTTGGGATTGGGATGGTTGCTAGTGAGCTGGCAGCATTTCTTCATTTTTTTACTATTAAAAGCTCGCTCTCTCCTCCCAAGGCTCCAAAAGGCTTTGCTAGGTCAAAACAGAGTGCTATAGAATCTTAGAATTAATTTAAAATATCTCCAGTATCCAGATCAGAGATGTTCTGATGGAACTGCATGAACAAGATTTTGTCAATTGAGATGAAACTTGTGACTGACACTCAGGATTCAGTCTGCTATTATTATTTTTTGTTATAACTGCATATTTTTATATATTTATACAGAAAAGTGTGCCTTAGTTTATTAATCTATTCCTTTTATTCTATGTGTAGACCCGTGATGGCGAACCTTGGCACTCCAGATGTTCTTGGACTTCAATTCTCAGAAGCCCGAGCCTCCTGTGAATCCACACGAATGGGTTTACTGCAATTCATCTGGCCCGCGCTGCCCTCGTTGCTCCCGGAATTGCAGTAAACCCATTCGTGTGGATTCACAGGAGGCTTGGGCTTCTGGGAATTGAAGTCCAAGAACATCTGGAGTGCCAAGGTTTGCCATCATGGATGTAGACAGTTCAATAGAATGAATATTATTCTATTGAACCATATTTTAAAAAGTTTCAGTTCTGTTTCTTGTACAAGTGTAGTTATCTCTAAATAGATTTGTTGATGTGGAAGGGCTCTGAAATGCTACAACATTCCTTGCAGGGCTGTTGTTGACAAGGATTATGTAAATCTGTTGCTTTGTGTAAAGACATTGTAACTTGATGTCTCTCGTTTCATGAGTAAATATGCTTGGATTTCTGAACATGAGGCTTGAATATTTGTTTGCAAACACTTTCCCTTGAACATAAGTTTGTAATGCAGTGTTCTCCTTTATCCTTGAAAAGGAGTTTGACAATTGGCTAAAATCACCATAATACCGGCGAGCAGGCAGTGATATAAGTCTAAACTAATCATCATCATCATCATCTACAAAATTATTTGTGAATGGTCTTGCTGTCTTTTCCATAGATAAGAAAACTAGTTGCCTTTCCAGTTTGCATCCAGATGTAGAGATGGTATCTGACTCTCACAGAGTTACGTCCTGTTTGAGGTAAAAGCTTTTGGATATACTTTGTTTATCAGCTCAAAATTAGAAATCCCCTAGACAAGTGAAGAATTTAAATCTTTTTAAACATACAACTACCTTGCCCTTTGTACTCACATAAATGAATGACTACTTAGGACTATAATATTACAGTAATGTGCTACGATTCCTTTCATTCCCTAAGTTAAATCTGCAGGTTGGAAAACTTTTAAATCAGCCATGTAATTAGTTGAACCAGAATCTTGTTGGGTAAAATCAGTTCATGCAACAGTAATCACACAAATGGATTTCACCTTTGGTATGGTGTTCTTCGTATGGCCAACTATATTTCTGATTTTTTAACAAGTGTGTTGCTGGTTGTGTGATAGATCGTCCACCAAAAGGAAGTTCTTTGTATGATTACTGCTGCACATCTCTCTCCACCCCCTCCCCCAGAGTCTGTCTTAATATGCTAAAAGACAAAGTCATTGTTGTTTGTGCTTTGTACGTATGATAAGGCTTCCTTTGCAAGAAGCTTTTTTCAGGTGGCTTCTTGGGGTTCACAGAAAGAGCCTCCTCGAAGATTGTGGGTTTTTAAAAATCATGATTGGGCATACCCTGGAAATGGCAACCTTGTGTTGCTGGCTAATTTTTCTCACACTAGGTCAGGCAAAAGGAACTGCAGAATGAACTCACCAAAAGGTGCCTTCATTTTGGCAGTTTTGTGTCTGTACTAGACACGAAAGAAGAAAAAGAAGGCTTCTTCAAGTGAGAAACTGAAAAGAAATTGCTGCACATTTTACAGATGTCAGCATCAAATTTAAACATCTTAGACTTAGTATTTTGGGATATATTTCAAAGTACAAAAGATATTTTGATCTATGAGATATGTGGGGTTGGTATTTAATGTATTATGTTCTCAGATGTTGTCTTTTTATGCACACTGTATGGATTGTTGTGTCTAAATTAGCATATAAAGAAGAGCACAGCGTCTACTTAACTGTGCTCAAATGCCTGCCATTTTATTGTGATGAAATCAGTAAGTGCAGGTTTTAGTACAGTTGTCAGGATAACCTTGTATTTCCTCTTACCAGGCATGATCAGGCTTATAGTGTCAGAAAGAATGGCAAGACAAATCATAATTCACTTCGAGAGGACTTGCAACCTTGGGGGTCTGCTTCCTGCAGGCATTGGTTGGAAGGATCCACTCTAGATACTGGAAAGTATCTAAGGAAACCTCACTGTACAGTGGAAGAGGCAAGTGCACCAACATGTAACACTTGTGCTTTAATGTACTTTTATGAATTTCCCAGTAGAGGAATAATAGTAGACTATTTTAATAGCTTGATTCACTGAGGCTGGCTATCAAGGATTATGGCTTTTATGAAATACTTAATATACTTTCTTCAGAACTAAAATTGAGAAAGTATGCATTATACATAACCCATTACCTGTATTTTCATTGAGGCTGAGTTTTCTTTGCTGAACTTATAGTTCTGTATCCAAGCTTTCCTTAATCCACCGTCTTCCAAATGCCTTGGACCACAACTCCTATCACCTATCTAATAACGCATAGGGATGATGGAAGTTGTAGGCCAAAACATTTGGAGGTTATCATGTTGGGGAAAGCTTCTATAAATTAAAGTATCTGCAGAAAGTGAAGATGTCTGTCTTACAGTTCCATTGAAGATTGCTCAATGGGGATGTTAGTCTTGCAGTCAGTTAATTGTACTAGGTAAGCACCGTTCGTTATTTATTGGATGTATTGCCCTCCCTCCAAATCTAGAATCCTGGCTACAGCCCTGAGTAGGCCATTCTTAGAGTGCTGTATCTGTCTTCCGATCTGGCTGTTCTGAGTTTTACTTTTAAACTGCATTTGGGCATTTTAGTAAGCTCTCTGGGGCAGGGATCTGGACTAGTCATTGGTTTAATAACTTCTGGACTTGGATACTGATCTAAGTGTGTGTGGTTTTCTAATTTTATTCTCCATACATGGTTGGCTACATTAATCCCCAATCCCCCCCCCCCCCCCCATTTTTGGCTTAAGTCTAAGTTAGAAATGGATATTGAAGGAAGATTGTTGTCCTTGGCAGTCTGGAAACAGTTAGAAAGTCCAGTTGTCACCCTTTGTGTGAAACTGAAACCATGCAGGAACAAAAAGAATGCTTGGACTTTGTGGTATGCCTGTTTAGATATGTATGAGATGTCGAAGGAGTAGAAACGGGAGTGGACAGATATGCAGGAGCCAAAGCAGGATTTAGAACAGAAATGTAAACAGTTGGATATTGGAAAAGAGGAATGAATTCTACATGTAGAGAAGGAAAAGTGGGAGTCAGCCTCATGATCAGCAAGGGTTAAATGTGATTCTGTGGCAGAAAAGTGCAAGATGGCAGCTCTTTTGGAGATTACTTGGGAGGAAAGGGTTAGATTTAAAATTTGGCTGAAGGAACATAAGCAGAGTTACAGAAAATGAAGGTGTAGTTTGAGCAAGCTCATTCTGCAGCCAATTTTTTGACAGATCGGAATAATAATAATTATATTGCGTGTTTCACCAAAGTACATTCCAAACTAGTTAAACATTTTAAGTAACAATACCCTGATTGCTTACCAGTCCCTACACTGACACCTATGGCTCCATGTTGAACAGATAAGTTTTCAAAATTTGCCCCCCTCCTTCCACATAAAGGTGCTGGGGTAGAGAATTTCATAGCTTTGGAGCCAGGGGGGAAACATCTGAAGTCTGGACTTTTCTACCTTTGTCCAGAGGAATAAGAACTACATTCTTAATTCAAGAATAGTAACAATGTTCAAGCTATTGGGTTCTGTATTATACAATCATATACCTTTTACTTTTTTTCTTTATAGTTTAATTAATCTAGTTACAGTGGAACCTTGGATAACGAAACTAATGCATTCTCCAAGTTATTTTGTACAGCAAAATTTTCTGTAAATTGAATTTCCCACAGGAATGCATTGAATGCAATTCCCCCACAGGAATGCATTGAAAATGAAAATTTGTTAACCAAAACACAATTTCCCATAGGAATGCATGGAAAACAAAAAAGCAGTTCTGAAAAATGTCATTATCCGAGGGTGCCATTCACATTTGATTTCCTTTCACTATGCGAGTTTTTCGCTATCTAAACCCTTCGTTATCTGAGGTTCCACTGTATTTATAGTATTCATATACTACTGGATTTAGTGTGCAGGCACTACTCATGGCAGTGAACAACAAAATACACATGAAATATCAGTAAAACAAAAAGGCATTACAACAGATGTTACAAACATAATGACACAGTCCAATTAAACCCAGATGGCAATGGATAACAAAATGCAGACAAACATATATTCTGAAATCAAGAAGAAAACCAAAATAAAAAGCCTACTTTAAAGCTCTTTACTAAGGAAGAAACTCATTTTAACACATTTGATCTTTTTAATATGTACATGTATATAGAGAAATGTTTGTTCTGATAAAAATTCTAATGAGAACACAGCATGTTTCACCGTTTCTTCAGAAAAACAGACCAACTTCCATTCTAACTAACAGCACACCTTTCTGTCAAATCTGCCTCCTTATGCACAAAACAACCAATCATTTCACAATTCCATTTGCAAATGTTTTTCAATGCTCCTAAAATATTTTAACTGTTACTCCTGGTACACTTCCAACTGACAACTATCAGTCAAACTTCAGTCACTTAGTGTGCACGTATGAAACTATGTACAAAATGTATTTACAATGTAAAATCACTGCACTCACCTCACCCCATTTTTCTCAGCAGCTCAGTGAGAGAGATTAAGCTGAACAATAAAATAGTTTTTTAAATTTCATTTTCAACTGATAAATTTAAACAGTAAGAGTACTTGCTAGGCTATAAGTGGCAACATTGGCAAAAATCCTAGCAGGTTTATCAGGGCTTTTCCAGCAGACCATTCTCTTCCCTCTGTTCACCCTTTTATATATTAAGTTTCCTTTTCTTTTTCCTTAAATCCGATCTGTTTTTCCTATGTTTTCTGCCACATTGTTATATCTTTATTTTTCTGTTGGTTATCAGTTTCTTCCATGTTCCTTTTTAAACAACTAGGAAACTTTGTACAGCTGTAAGAATTGTAATTTGAATGCCAATCCTAATATCTCCTGTTCATGGTCCAATTTCTTTTTTATATATATTGATCATTAATAACTGGGATATATCTCATGTGGCCTGATCTTAAGATATATATTCTGCTGAATTTCACTGGGATTTACTTCCAACTCAATCAAATTGTAGTTCTAAGCACTTTGCAGTTTAAAGAATGATTACGGGACTGGCCTAAGCCCTTGTATACTGAGGGATACCAAAGGAATCTCGCACAGGTATGGTTGATGTTTATTTGATGAATAACTTTGTTATTTATCATTTTCCTTAGGGAGTTCAACAAGAAGAGCGTGAAAAATATAAACAGCTGCTGGAGCAAGAAAAAGAAAAAAAATCTAAAAATAGTCCCACTCCCATAAGAGCAAAGCATTTGGAGTAAGTGTAATGAGTAATATTTTTTTAAAAGTTTGGAATGAATTGACAGAGCATTTTGTTTTCACTTAGTGCGAGAAATCATTCAGAGATAACTTTCATTGTGTTTTGAAAGACACAAAGTGTATTCATTTACAACAGGGTCACAATGTATGGTTTATGGGCTGGCCCCCAGCCCATGGCGGCAAATGATACGACCCATGGCGATGATCCTGGAAGCAAAAGGAGATGCATTTATGACAGCTGTAAATGCGCCTGACACCTGGTCAAATGCGCTTGTGCAAATGTGCCTGCTGCGGTTTACGGCAGCATTTATGGCAGGGGAAACCCACATGTCCAGCCTGCTCAGCTGTCTGAGAGGGCGTTGTCTGGCTAATGGCGTGAAAATGTTGAGAATTCCTGATTTACAAACTGAACTGTATTAAAGGATGGTCATTGTCAGTATTACTGTGTACTACACATACTGTTGTGTAGCTGGAAGGTTGGAATTATATTTTCATAACTGAGAGCCTAATTTTATTTGTATATTTCTTTTGCATATGTGGAACCAAGTACCCACAGTAGTGCCCATAGGTCATTAACTGGAAGAGATGGTCTTTCATTTCAGACACCAAGAAATGGTAAGCAAACTCACACATACAGAGAAAGAAGGAGAGAGACGGGGGAGTAAATATATAGTGATCTTTAAGGAGTGTTTTATATCCCATAAATGATAAGGCATCAGTGCATTCATCTCCACGCTGGATGGCATAATAAATGAAAGAGATCTATGGTTTTTGGCTTACCATACGTGCAAAGAAATATCCTCAGTCTTGGCTGTTGAGTATTTGTCTACATGCTTTCAGATACACATTTCTCCTTTTTTTGTGAGAGCCACAACATAGCAGAGAATTCAAACCTCATTTCCGTAAAATATGGATGACTAGCAGGAAGAAGCTACGGTATATCGAATTATAAGAAAAAGATGTATTGGTGGTACTCTGTGTCTGTTTTACAACCATTTGTTGACAACATACTCAAAGCAGTTGGTAGTAAAAAAATTTTTTTAAAAGAATGATTGCAGCTGTCATATATCATTAGATGAAAATAAGATGAAATATGGACAGCTATGATGGTCAAAATGTAAATATATTCTCTTTTGTGGATTGAATTTCCAGCTAATAGTTTGAATCATGAAAATAACTCAAATTACTTGATTAAACAAAAAATAGTAGTAATATACTTGCTACTTACTGTAAGAGGGAGAATGGATTCCTTAGTATTAAAGTACAGTGATACCCCATATCACGAATGCTTTGTATAACAAAAATTTTGTATAATGAAGCGTTTTTGCGCTATTGGCGATACCCCGTAGAACGAAAATTTTTTTCGCTATGGGGGTATTGCCAATAGCAATAACGAAAAACCGAAGAGCTCTGTGGAACAGAGCTTTTTCATTATACAGGGTTCTACTGTACAACAACAACAGAAATATAGAGTTGAAGGTTACCCTATGGATCATAGAGTCTAGGTCTTGTCAGACATAGTGAGGAATCGAACTCCCAAACTCTTGACTTCTAAACCTCTGAGCTATTTTATAAATATTGTATTTGTCATTTTCTGTTATCTTGGTTTTGGGCTAGCCAAACATGTATGGTTCATTTCACTTTCCCTTGTCTACTATTTTCAAGTAACTTTGTAGATGTTATAATTTAAGATTGTTTCTTATTTTTACAGCGAGGTAGCACTGTAGTTAGATACGTAGAATAAGACGCTATGTGTTTCCAGTACAGTACTAAGTATTAAGATGAAATTTTTATATGTGAAATGGGTGTAGCGGCCAACATTTTAAAAGATGTTACTTTTATGCTAGTAAAATGATCAGAAACAATACTGTGTTTGTTCCATTTTTAAGGTGTCAGAAGCATTGAGCCCCTCCACTCCAAAACAGATGAAAACAGGTGGGTGGGAAAAAACTTTGTGTGATTTCCAGGAGGCTTCTAGCCTTTGGGTAATTTTGTTGAAACTGATATTACAGCACATAGTTTAGTACTGCTTTTCCACTTTCCTGAGGAATACTATCTAATGGAATCATGTTTCATGAGGGTAGACAGACAAAGCATTAATAAACTTAGGGATAACTCCAAAACTGTAAAAACATGGGCAAAATTGTGTTTAGCTCTGAACAAGGGTGCAGCTCAGATTGTGTACCAGAAATGTTTAACTTACACTAAGTAAAAATGTCCTGTCCCATGCTTTAGGTTCCTTTTAGGTTCAGAAGCTCAGGCTGCCTTTTGCACTGGGGAGGCCTTTGGGAGCCTCTAAATCCATGGTTCCCAATGTGGGGCAGTTTGATTTTTAGGGGGGGGGGATTTGAGAATGAGTTATTAACAGTGAATGGCCTTTTGGCTTCCTAAATAGTGAACAGGAGTTCACTTTTTGAATAATGAGAATTGTATGTCACAGGGGAAGGGGCATCAGGATTTTAGAGATACAGTAATATCCCGGATAACGTTATGACTTGGTTCCACAAGTCATGACATCCGATTTTTAGCGTTGTCTGATGCATGCATTGAACAACGCTAAAAAAAAAAAAGCCCTGACTTCAGGGACAAACTGCTTTAAAGGCAGGCAGGGAAAGAAAGAGACCTCCCTGCCTTTAAAACCACCCCCCACGCGCAGCGGTCTCTGTGACTGCAGTAGGGTCGGGGGAAAGGCGCTTTCCCCCGACCCTACAGCAGTCGCAGAGACTCCTTGTCTCTTTCCCTCCCTGTATTTAAACTACAGGGAAGGGGGGAAGAGAGAGACGTGATTGGTTCTCTAGAAGGGGAGGAAAAAAGACACGATCGCGAATTGATTGCGTGCATGCGGGGCGATTGTCTTTTTTCCTCCCTGTATTTAAACTACAGGGAGAGAGAGAACTGCTTTTTTCTTTCTTTCCCTCCCTGTATTTAAACTACAAGGAAGGGGGAAAGAGAGAGACGTGATTGGTTCTCTAGAGAACCAATCACGCAGAGGCGTAGCTACCGCCGTATCTGCCGTATCAATTATACGGGGCCCCCGGATCCCGGGGGCCCCCAACGTGCATAAACAAAACAAATCTTTACCCTTCCTAAGGGCCCCCAAAAGATTTTTATACGGGGCCCCGCCAAGGCACGCTACTCTTCTGCAATCACGTCTCTCTCTTTCCCCCTTCCTTGTAGTTTAAATATAGGGAGGGAAAGAGACAAGGAGTCTCTTTGACTGCAGTAGGGTCGGGGGAAAGGCGGGTGCTTTTCCTCGACCCTACTGCAGTCGCAGAGACCGCTGCACGTGGGGGGTGGATTGGGTTGTTCTACCCAAACCACCCCACACCTGCAGACCATTGCATCAGATAACGCTAAGAATCATTATCCAGAATCGTTATCCGATGCAAGTTTTTTTCAAAAAACTTGCATCGTTATCTGATTCTAGTGTTATCCGATGCAATCGTTATCCGGGGTATTACTGGAGTTAGGTGGGACATGGCAAAAAAAAAAAAAAAAGGTTGGATTTAATAGGAATAAAATTCCAGTAATTGAGTTAGAAAAGTATTCTGATGAGCAAAGAGTTTTTTGCATTGATAATATTTCTGCACTCACATTATGTTGATACTTGCTTTTCCTCAGCTTGATAACAGTGACAGAAAGATCTTTGAAATCAGAGAAATTTGTGGTACACAAAAAAAGGGTAAGTATGCATGGAGATGTATTTGTTCTTTTTGTCTTTTATTTTTCTTGTTGCTGCTTCCACTTATATATTATGCCACAGTGCCAAGCACTCTTTGGACAGTTCACAGGATAATTGTACAAACTACAGTTTGCTCCCAACAAACTGGATACTCATTTTATTGACCTAAGAAAAATGGAAGGCTGAATCAACTTTGAACTTGTTGGGATTAATATTTTATTTAAATCCCACTTTTCCAGACAAATCTGTCTTCTATATATTTACCTACTTTGTTAGCATTATTGCTTCTTGTCTACTTTTCAGTTAAAGTAAAAAGCAGAGGCGTAGCTAATGTTTCTCAGTGACACTTTTTGGTTTGTCTTCAATATCTGTTACATTGATTGATTTACACACTTCAGCTATGCTCCTTTCCAAGTTGTGGGGACCTTTTTGGGGGTGGTTAACTTTCCCAACATACCCCAGAGTGAAATTTTCTTAAGGACATTTTAGAATTTTAAATACATGAGGTCTAGTCACCAGGTGCGAGTAAAAATGCCCACAACAAGGAAAGAAACATTCTAACCCATCCCTGTATAGGAATTCTGTAAAGGTCCAGCACCTCAACAATGCCTGTCCCATTTTTCAGTTTTATGAGCTAATATTTCTATGTTCAGTACCTCATGAGCTCATTCAGGAGGTAAAATGCCCCTTTGTCTGCAAGAAACACCATGTTTCTGGCAATTTGATAGATAGTTTTCAGTGTATGCCTTTTTTGATATTAAAAAGATAAAGATGCTACTCGGTGATTTCTTGTTCCAGATTTACTTTCCCTACCTATATGTTTTCTTTTAACAGAATATAAAGCAGCCCTTAGCAAATGACCTATCAGAAGAGATATCACTTAAATTAAGCCTGGGTCATGAACGGGGTTCATGCAGAAGATGCTCTCTAGTTGAGACAGAAGAACAGAAATGTCGAAGTGCGGACAAAGCAACAGAGGGCTTTCCTCCCCTGACAGAGGTACCCTTGTTGTAATATGATTGATTGGGGTGGATTCAAAATCAGATGGGCCATACCTACTGAAAAAAGGCTGCTATACATATGGCTTATTTTGTTCATGAAATAGTTATCTGGGATCAGTTTGATCCAGTTGTCCCTGAGGAAGTGGACAGGCTCCTGGTAGGTGTCCGTGCCACTGCTTGTGCGTTAGATCCGTGCCCAGCCTGGTTAATTAAATCTACCAGGACAGTGACAGGCGGTTGGGTCGAGGCAATTATCAACTCTTCACTGCGGGAGGGGTTTTTCCCAGCACCTCTAAAACATGTTCTGGTGCGCCCCTTCCTGAAGAAGCCATCCCTCAGCCCTGCCATAATGGCAAATTATCGGCCTGTGTCCAACTTGCCCTTTCTTGGTAAGGTCCTGCCCCAGTATGGGGTGCCTCAGGGCTCGGTGCTTTCACCTCTCCTATTTAACATCTGCGTGAAACCGCTGGGTGAGATCATCTGTTCCCATGGGGTGAGGTATAATCAATATGCTGATGATACCCAGCTGTATATCTTGGCCCGTGGGACCCCTAGTGATGCAGTGGAAGTCCTTTCCAGGTGCCTGGAGGCTGTTAGGGTCTGGATGGGGTACAACGGGCTACAACTGAATCCTGACAAGACTGAGTGGCTGAGCTACCATCTTTGGTTCTGGATGGGGCAGTTTTGCTCCAGACAGACCCGGTGTGTAACCTATGAGTCCTCCTGAACTCACAACTCCTGCTCGAAGAGCAGGTGGCAGTCGTGGCTAGGAGGGCTTTTGCACAACTTTGTGTAGTTTGCCAGTTACTCCCACTCCTAGACTGGGACTCCTTGCTCATGATCACACACGCTTACCTCCAAACTTGATTATTGTAATACACTCTACATAGGGCTGCCCTTGGTGACCATTCGAAGGCCGTAGCTGGTCCAGAATGTGGCTGTTCGGGTTGTGATGGGGTGCTGGCGTTATGCTCGTGCCTCACCACTGCTCCAAGAGCTGCACTGGCTCCCAGTATGCCTCTGAGTGCAATTCAAGGTGCTGGTTATTACCTTTAAAGCCCTACACGGTAGTGGGATACTTAAGAGACCGCGACACCCCGAGAACATCTGTCCGTCTCACCAGAGCGGACCAGAGAGGCTTTCTGGACAACCCATCAGCTAGAGAGGCTCACCTCTCTAGCACTAGAAGGAGGGCCTTTTCTGTATCCGCTCCAGCCCTATGGAACCTCCTGCCAAGTGAGTTGCATCTCCAGACAGAGCTGCTGCCCTTCAGAAAGGGGGTAAAGACCTGGCTGGCGGGGCATGTGTGGTGTGCGGGCCAGATGGTCAGTTCGGCTGTCTGGCTCTTTTGACCCCCACCTCTCTCCCTGTTATCTTGTTAACTTTTTAAACTTTAAAATTTTAAAATTTTTAACCTTTTAATGTGTTTAAATGTGTTTTAATTGTGTTTTAATTGTGTTTCTTAATTTTGTAAGCAGCCCTGAGTCTTTGGATGAGGGCAGGATATAAATGTGATAAATAAATAAATAAATAAATAAATACTCATTTCTTTTGTTCTCAATACACTAGAGCTGTGATGGTGAACCTTGGCACTCCAGGTTTTATTGGACTTCAGTTCCAGAAGCCCATGATTTTGTGAATCCCCATGAATGATTTGACTGCATATGGAAACTGAAGTCTAAGAACACCTGGAGTGCCATGGTTCACCATCACTGCACTAGAGGGAGTATCTTGATTTATATTTAAAAATGAACTTTTCAGGTTAGATTTAGATTTCAACCAAATTGCTGTGTTCAGTGCACAGTGGCCAAAATGGTGCACATTTGTTTCGTAACCTGAAAGGTTTGAATAGCAAAGCTTTTGTAACTTCCTAGTCTCCCCACCTCAAACACATTGGAAAACTCAGCTCTCTCAATTGTCTGTACCTTTTATGAGATTTGTCATATAAAACTTGCTTCTTCCAGGATATGGAGAGAGAAATAGCCAATGCATTAAGCCGTGGTGAAGATGATGAGATTTTGACAAGTGCCTTTAAGTTGAATATTACACGAGGAGACATTCAGACGTTGAAAAACCACCAGTGGCTCAATGATGTGGTAACATTTCAGTTTTCAATGTTATTTAAAACTTAGTTAGCTTTTTATTATAGACATCGCTGCAAAGAGTTTATGGCAATTTTGAACAATAATTGTTACATGCTGTCAAGCCATTTCCAACCAATGGTGACCATGATAGGTTTTTCAAATATGTCAGGTGATCCACAAGTAGTTTACCATTGTCCAGAATGGCCCAGTGGGGATTTGAACCCAGGTCTTCTGAACCCTAGTCAGCACTCTCTCCACTAGTCAGCATTCACTACACTACACTGGTCCTTGTAGTATTGAGACTCAGTAATTATACAGTCCTGGCTTGGCAGAGATATCTCTATCAAAAGATATCAGAAGTAATACTTGCCTCAAGAACAACTTCTGGGATCGTTTTGCACATAATGGTTTGGAATGTTTTACTGGAGTGATCATGTGGGATCCCCCCCCCCCCCGCTTGTAATATGTAATGCTTGGCATGGAAGTGGAGTTTCTATAATTAGGCCATAAAGTATAATTGTTTGCTCTGTTAAGCAAGTTGCTTGGTTCATTAGGATCCCATCAGAACCACTAAATGTTACACATTTACGGGGCACAAATGCATTCACAAAGCACTGTGTTTCTGAAAAAACAATGATTTACATCAGTGGTGGCTACACTTTTCGTGCTGTAGGCCGGTCACACGGTTGAGAGGGCCGGTCACATGGTTCCTCCTGCTGTAAATGCAGCCGCAAAATGCATCTGTGGTGGTTGTAAATGTGTTTACGGCAGCCACAGGGTGCATTTATGGCAGGTGCGGGTGTGTTTATGCGTGCACAGGCGCATTTTACAGCTGTCGTAAACCCAGCGGCGAGAGCAGTGGCGAGCCAAATTAAATGGTGCTGTGGGCCAGATTTTGGCCACCCCTGATTTAGATGATGGGAAAGTTCGAGTAGCTCTCACTTTATCATAAATTCTTGAAACCAGCAGATTGTTGTGATACGACCTTTCAGTATGTTCTTTTTATATTCTTTTCCCCATTTATCTTTTTGTATTTATAGGTCATTAACTTCTATATGAATCTTCTAGTGGAGAGAAATAAAAGGACAGGATTTCCAGATCTTTATGCATTCAGCACTTTCTTCTACCCTAAGCTAAATTCTGCAGGCTATAATGCAGTGAGTAGATGGACTAAAGAAGTAGACCTATTCCAGCATCATATGATCTTGGTTCCAATTCATGCCAGGGTGCATTGGGCGTTAGCAGTGAGTATTTTTATCCTTTTCTAGTTTTATTTTTAAATGAGTAAAAGTGTATAATGTTGGGGGGCCTACAAATTTTCCATTGACACCTATCATTTGATTACAGGTTATAGACATGAGGAAAGAGACTATTAAATATTTTGACTCATTGGGACAAAATGGCTATAGGATCTGTATGAGACTGCTGTAAGTAAGATGCTTACTTATTGCACAGTACAGTAATACCTCATATAACATTAGTATCGAATAACACTAAAATCGCATAACATTAAGGAATCTGGGGGGAAGAATTGCATCAGATAACATTAAGATCCTATGGGATGCTTCAGATAACAACCGCTAAAGCCTATGTGGTTACAATGTATCTCTATGGATCCCATAGAGGATCAGATAACACTAAAAATCATATAACACCAAGACTTGTGGAACCAGGTTTTAGTGTTATATGAGGTTTTACTGTACATGAAAAATACTCCTTGTTCCTTCTACTATGTTTCCCCCCAAAAAAGGATAATTGTTGTATAAAATACAGTCAAACCTCGCATAAAGAATGCCTCACTTAAAGATTAACTCACTTAAAAAGCAGAATTTTCTCTTAATGTTCACTTCGCTTAACAAATAAAACCAACCAAAAACTCGCTTAACAAATAAATCGGGGTTCGCAATCTACCCCACCAGAAGTCACAATTGGTCACTTACAAGGGTGTTTCACTTAAAGAGCAAACTCGCTTAAAGAGCAATCCTGTGGAACGCATTATGCTCTTTAAGCGAGGCACCACTGTATCTAATTAATGCTGCAGAGCTATGCTAGTCAACAAATGACCAGACACAAGGAGCAATCTGATACAGGATACTAAAACCATGCTCGTTCTTAGAGTGTTCGTTAAAAATTGTCTGAAGCCATCTTCATGCAGGTGTATAAATTGAATGATTTTGTTACCTTAGTGAAGTTGGAATGTCCTCCCCCCCCCCTTTAAATATATCAGAAGGATTTGCCAAGCAAAATTTTGCTGTCTCTATTAACAGTTAAATTTGATATTTTGAAGATTGAAGCGTAATGTATTTTATGGTTTTATTGGACAGGCAGTATCTTCAAGAGGAAAGCAAAGCCAAGAGAAACCTGGATATTAATGCTGCTTCATGGACACTTTACAGCGTTAAACCACATGTGGGTAAAATCAGTGTTTAGACTTTATAACCGCTGAACATTTAAGTATATATATTATAAAGAGTTGTCTATTACATAACAGCGGTTTACACATCATGGTGTATCCATCAGAAATGAACATTAGTCCCTCACCATTCCAGTTTCTTCATGTACAAATTTTAGTGCTTCAATTATTTCTTTAAACAGGGGGTGGGGGCCAAATGACACCTTTAAGCTCACTATAGGTCATATGTTGGTGAGTATAATCAGACTGTTGGTATCATCTTCAGCCAGCTGGCTTTTCTGTTTTCTAATAGGATGACAGTAGTCTGGCCAAGATATCCTGCTATGGTAATAGAGTAGACCATATTGCCAGTTACTCAATGCCAAGTGTCAGGCAGCAGTTAACTAACTTCACAACCCTGAGGAATAATGGCCTTGGGTGCCAAAGTGTACAGGGAAGGGTGATGGTCCCCAAGTGGATTAAATCCCACTAGAATCCATCTTGATTGAGGGCGACAGCTTCATCAATACTAGCTTGGGGCTGAGGAGGACTTTGCGTGCCAAAAGGGTTCAGGACCAGAAAGTGACTCTCAGAACTGGATCAGTGGTATGGGTATCATGCTGCAAGGCAGATGAAAGGCCATTGCATTATATTCTCGGGACAGTCTTCATGGCTGATCGCCATGATTATTACCTATATTCAGATTTGGAAGGAGAAGAATAGGATGACATTTACATCTACAGACCAGGCTGGATCCTTTGACTGAGATGCCAGTTTCCGTGGCACTTCTACAGCTGACAGTTGGGTTGGCATAGCTTTGCTCTGCACCCCCCTTGGGGAAGAGAATGCAGATTATGCAATGTACCCCTTTGATATTATTTTTGAGTTGAAGAACATATGTTTTTTCAACTAACATTTGCAGTTGAGAGGGTGGCATGAAGCAAGCAAGAGAGAATCCTGTTATATCTGATCAATGTGAAGGGACAACAGCAGGATTCCCACACATACCTGTTGTCTTCTCAGTTGGGAAATCCCAGCAGCATGTGGGGAAATCTTCCTTTGCCAGTTGGGTAGGCTTGGGAAAGTGGAAAGAGTGATGGTAGGTGAGGTTCTCATCGTTTCATTTAAGCCACAGTTTTCTGTCCCATCTTAAATATGGAATGTGTTTTTGAAGCACTTATGTTAGCATGAGTGAAAAAATGTTAAATAGTTTGTGGCCAGCCTATCCTAACTTTCCCAAAATATGATTATTGAAGCACTAAACTTAGATTTATTAAAGGTTTTCTATCATTCTGCTTAGATGGGCACCTGTGTTATTTTTATTTTAAATAAAATGCAAGCTATCTTGAATTAAGCTACTTTGGTAAATGGACTGAAAATTTCAAGTAGATTTCTTCCATCTTTGTATATTCTTTAATTTATAATTAAGTAGTGATAATCCACAGCTTGTATAAATCAAATATGTTAATAAGAATGGGAAGTGTGGCATTTACCTTTGTTGTATTAAATTGGTCAGTTGTAGATTCACCAAGTTATGGTCTTCACAAAGTATAGTAATTTTAATGTAAATCAAAACAAAAAGTAGATTAATAAATCTCAGCATTATTTTCTTTCATTCTCTCAATCATAGGAAATTCCACAACAATTGAATGGTAGTGACTGTGGAATTTTTGCTTGTAAATATGCAGACTTTATCTCCAGAGATAAACCCATTGCATTTACGCAGGTGAGTATTTTACAGTGCTTTGAGAAATCCCTTCAGATTTTTTTCTTGTTAATTGCTTAACACTATATTAGGCCTAACTCTCCTATATTTTTATGAAGAAATGGCTGCTTATTTTTAATGTCCACTATAACTCGATAGCTTTTCTTTCAAGGAAATATTTTTCAAATATTTGTCTGATGTATAAACTAATGATATTTTTGTAAAGAAGCAGTCTTTAGAGATAGGGACTGCGGTGGCTCAAGTAGTTAAGACACTGAACTAGAAGACTGGGAGGTTGGAGTTCGAATCAGGAGTACTGCACGATGGAGTGTCTCTGTCCCAGCTCCTGCCAACCTAGCAGTTCAAAAGCAGGAAATTGCAAGTAGATAAATAGGGACCACTTTGGTGGGAAGGTAAACAGCGTTCCGGGGACTCTGGTGTTGAGGCATGCCTGCCACATGTCCACAGAAATGTCTGGATGCAGACAGTGCTGACTCTTTGGCTATAAACATGAGCACCGAACCCTAGAGTCAGATACAACTGGTTTTCGAGCAAGGGTGAACTTTACCTTTAAGTAATCTTTAGCAGAGGAGAGTAAGGATAATTGTGTGCAGTCATGTCAATTCTGACTTATGGTGAATTTCCTCAGGGTATTCTATGTAGAGAAGACACAGAAGTCGTTTACCATTCCCATACCCCACACCCTCTGGGGGTGTCCTGGGACTGTGAAACTTGTCCAAGACCATACAGCCTGGTTCTTCTCCTGGGAGGAACAGTAGGAAGCCAAACTCCCAACCTCTGGCTCTGTAGCCATATGTCTAAATCAGGGGTGCTCCAGATATGGCCCCCAATGCCAATTCATCCAGCCTGCGCCACTCTCATTGCTCCCAGAAGCGGAGCACATTTTACTTCCCCTTCCAGGAGCAACAAGGGCGCTGTGGTCCAGGTGAATTGGTATCGGGGACCAGATCTGGCCCATGGGCCGTAGTTTGGTCACCCCAGTTTAAGCAGAGGAAATGGCAGTTTAAAATCTATCTCATCCTGTTACAAAACAGATTGCAAGGCACATTTTACTTCTGCTTCTGGTTGGAGAAACCACGTGAACAGCCCGCTGAACCATGTGACTGGCCTGCGGCCCAAAAGGTTTGGGTACTCCTGGTCTAAATCACTTAAGCTATCCAGCCAGCTATAGGAGAGTAAGAGTGGCAGCAGGCATTAGCACCAGCGAGTGCAGAAGCCTTCAAATCATTTTCTTTTACAGCATCACATGCCGTACTATCGCAAAAGGATGGTGTGGGAGATACTTCAACAGCAGCTGCTATGACATCAGGCTTTTGGCATAGATGCTTTTTGCAGAGTATCTCATGATGAAGAGATTGTGCGTTAGCTATGGTGTATCTGTCTCTTGCTGAAGAAATGATTCAGTGTTTCTATCGCTGGACTCAATTTCAGAGATGCAGGTATGCAGAGGGATATTTTTTTGGAGAACAGCATTATCTTCAAAATCTCCATCCAGAGGGCTAAAACATGAAGACAATTTAGCAGAAAGATCTTAGAATACCAGCTTGAGGGGGAAGTTGCCAAAGAAGATTGAGTGGGAATGAGCAACCTGTTATGTGAAAAAGTACATATTGCCATCTTCATGAGTACTCTACAGTACGTATGGTTTCACTACATTGTGCTGTGAGCTCACATGCCAGTTTCTATGTGAATTTCTGGATTTATTTAGCTATACACTGGTAAAGTTTCAGGTATAGCAGACTTTTAAGTGGGGAGACCCAGAAGTGCATGTTGGCATTCAAGCACAGAAAAAGCATTTTGTGAATATGTGGAATGTTTCTGATCCTCCATATTGAACTACTTTTTGTGGATAGAAAACTTGTTTAAAACTGGATTTGTAGTGATGCTGAAAGACAAAGTCTTTCATTTGATTTGTAACAAATCCACAGTAAAAGCCCCACTTGGGGTTTAGTCTTTATTTAAAGGAGTTGTTATAATTTTGTATGAGATTATTTATTTACATTCTTGTATTTAAATGGACATGTGTGGAATGCTGAAATACCGTCATGGAGTAAAATGAAATTAAATATCTAATAAACCTGATTTTTGTTAATGCAACTGGCACTTCTAAACCTCAGTTCAGAAAGGTAATAAGGTAGAGGATTAAAATTACCAGTGACTGAACAAATATATTTCCTTATAAAGCAACCTAATTCAAATCAACGGCTAAGGAATATCAGCTCCAGTCTTGTTTCACATTACTTGTATGTCTTTGTTAGAATGAATGTCTTTTCTGTTAGAAGAGACACAAGTGCCGTTTGTTCTTGCACATTTGATGTCAACGGGTTGTAGTCTTGAAAACAAAACATGCATGATAAATCTACGATCTCTGTTCTCTCATAAATGATGTGTTCATCAGCTTGTTGATCAGTATAGAAAAAGAAACAAGCATTGGATAGTTAAAGGAGTCAATTGCAACATGGGAGGAACTTGTGGGTAGGCTGTGGTCAGGAGAAGTGTAAGTGCAAGGACCGGAGTGTTGTATCTGGTTTAGGTCTTGCCCTGTAGTCCAAAAACTTTAAATTGATGCTGGCATTTAAAACGTAAGAGTGAAATGTGGGAAACTCTTATTTCAGCTTTTGAGTTCCATTTTAAGGAGGACAGATCACGTAGAAAGAGCATGGAACCATAAGGCAGGAGTAAGGAGATGTTGTTACACAACTCACAGCAGTCATTTGGTTGGCGGTTGTAGTCCAAAGGCTACTGGTGGCCACACAAAAGCCTTTGCCTTCTGCAGGTCTGAGGACAATATAGATTCTTCTGGATTTGTTCCCGACTATGGTGAGCAAAGGCAGACTGGATTTGTATTACTGTTATACATATTTGGTTTCTATTAACAGAGAAATGACCTAAATGGAGTACATATTGAACAGATGATTCTTTAATAAAGCAGCAACCATGTAGCAGTTTTGATGAATGCTCCTTTTGCCTCTCCCTCGTAATGATTGGTTGTGAGTGGCGTTTTAACTGTGCTGTAGCTAGCGATATGTAAAATAAATGTTTTAGGGCAATTTCAGGTTTTCTTACTGGATTAAAATAAAGCTAATCATATTTAATGAACTGTGGTTTAAATAAAATATGTAGTGTTTATACAGCACATTATAAAGTGCTTAAGCAGTGTTTACCAACCTTTGGTTTTTTGGACATCAATTCCCAGAAGCCTAAGTCATTACATTGGCTGATCTGTGCTTTGGGGAATTGACTTGACCTTCTGGGAATTGAAGTCCAAAAACCAAAGGTTGGGTAACCCCGGCTTAATTTATTACACATTCTCAGTAACTCTTGAGAACAGCATTGTGAGGAACACCTGCTAGGCCTTTACCACAGAGTCCTCTAAGGCCACAGTGAGGTCACGTTGTAACTGTAGTCTGGTACGCACCCATCCGATAGAAGTCTCCCTAAACTCAGTGGAACTTACTGTATATTGGAATAATGTATGATGGACTATATGGTGAGGCTTTATCATTACAGCTGTTCAAATATAGACATCTCTAAACTGCTTCTTTACCAGTGCTAGGTAAACACAATGTAAACATTTCATTTGTGAATGCCTTAAAATTATACCAACAAGCAGTGGGAGATTTCACAAGTAGGCCTTTCTGTTTACTTCCAGCAGGCATTTCTTGAGGTTGGTTAGAGCTTCTTAACTTGCAAGAAGCTGCTAGTAGCAGCAAAGTTATATGCAAAGTTAGATTTTAAAACAGGAACTGTGGAAAATTCGTATGTAAAACACAGTGGCTTGCTGTTAATTAGCATGTAAAGATACAGCTAGTATTACTACAAAATAATGTTAATTCCAAATAAGATTAGCTTTTTTTGGTGAAGTTTTAGCGTATGTTAATCCTTTCTACCACACTGAGCCTTAAATATTACATAGCTGTCTAGCTATCAGCCCATCTCAGTTCAGTTCCTTTGTTTTAGTTCTAAGCTGCCTCATTAAAAATCACTTGTAGGGGAAACCAAGATTGGAAAAAAAACAATTAAAAACATGTTCTGCACTGTGAGTTCTGTAACTATAATGCAAATGATGAAACGTCAATGAGGTACAAAGGATAGCCTTTGTTTCCATTTCGCCCATGGCCCTCACAAGACTGAAAAGGATCCACTAGTTAAAGCTAGAAAAGAAGCTAACAATGTTTAACACACCATCCATTTTCCTACTTTTCATCTACTGTTAAAAAAACTGCTGAGGTCAGGAGCCAGCTGTATTTTGTTTTCACAGAACCCTGAAGTAGAAAACTGACATTGTAGTCCTGTGATGGCAAACCTTGTCACTCCAGATGTTCTTGGACTTCAATTCCCAGAAGCCCAAGCTCCCATGAATCCACACGGATGGGTTTACTGTGATTCATCCTGCCCGCGCTACCCTCGTCGCTCCTGGAAGCGGAAGTATTCCAGGAGTGACGAGGGTGGCACGGGCCAGATGAATCGCAGTAAACCCATTTGTGCGGATTCATGGAGGCTTGGGCTTTGGGAATTGAAGTCCAAGAATATCTGGAGTGACAAGGTTCGCCATCATGGTTGTAGTCTGTTGGTAGATTGGTACATTCAAGGAAACCAGTAGAAAATCAGTTAGCACAGAAGAACTTGAATGGTGTGTGTGTGTGTGTAACCTGTCAAACTCAGGAGTTCTGCTTCAGTATCTCTTGCACTTCTATCTTTTATTATTATTTTTCAAGGCCATCAATTCTCATCTAGCAGAAGGATAATACATAATAGTCATCATACAGAATGATGCTTTCTTCCACCTGGCAGCTGTCTTTTGTCTAAATTTATTTCCAACTCATTTTTATTAAAAAAATAAAAAATGCTCCAACTCTCAGTTTTACAAGGCATACAAAATCTCAAAAAGGGACACATAAGAGCAAGGTGCTGAGGTATGAAAACACCTGAGGTAGTTTGTTTTTCTTTTTTTGAAAAAAAAAGTTGCAATTTTCATGCCCTGGGCCAACACCCTCTTGTCGATCCCGTTTGAAAAACCCACTTCCCAAAGTAATGGTGGCAGCATTGTACATGCAACGTGTACCAAGTATGTGGTTTCCCTGTAAGCAGGGTGAAGGGTCCCCCCTTCCCCCACATCTCCAGGAAACAGGTATTAATGAAGCTCAGCATTTAGATAGCAAGTGGAAGTTGTCGCTGTATAGTTCTTTTTGTATCTTTTCCCATGATGTGTTTACTTGTCTGATGGTACAAAAGAAGAGACTGTATGCAAAAAACCAGTTTGAGATCAGTGAAGCCAAGACAAGATCACATGAGCTGGAGAAAGAAATGCATAGAGATTCCTCTGCTAACAAGACGGTATCCCTTCTGTTGGCACTTACAGGCAATCCAAGATGGCATGCAGCCGCCATTAGTTTTCCTAAAGCCCTTCTAAACAGGGTTCATTATTGAATCCCACTTAATGTATGCTCTGGCAATCCTAAATCTCCATCCTATTTTCTGTTAAAAATCCATAATGGACTAACTTCTTTCCTCTTAGTCTAGAAAAGCCTGCTTTTTCTAAAAAAAAAATGATTTAAGAAAAAATTAAAGATGAGTTAGTTTAGTTAGCTATATTAATTCTAAAATATATTAATGCTGTCCTGTTCAGCAGCCCATGC
Source organism: Furcifer pardalis (assembly GCA_030440675.1). Classification (NCBI taxonomy): domain Eukaryota; kingdom Metazoa; phylum Chordata; class Lepidosauria; order Squamata; family Chamaeleonidae; genus Furcifer; species Furcifer pardalis. The sequence continues at coordinate 247,915,393 of CP126890.1, forward strand.
ACTGTGTAAAAATGCTTTCCTAGTATGTACACACGTACAGAAAGGATTCTGAATGGGTTTGTCTGCAAAATTTCTGCCTATGTTAGTCCAACTAAAGGGATAGCGTTGTACTGTTAGACAGACTCCATGGAGGTTGTGTTGTGAAGGGAGGCCGTCCCCTGCTGTCTGAAAACCATCTCTCTTCTGACTCCTTGGGTTCTTTTAAGTCCTCTGCAGAGTCCCAGCCTTTCAGGCAGATTTGGGTGCCTCCAAATAGTCTTTGGTTTGCTTTCTGGTCTGGTTATTCTGTCAGGTGTTGGAAGGGCTACATTCATGGTTGTGGCTGGCTTGCACCTTGGAGCCTCATTTGCTGCGCTGTGAGGCAGGGGCTCCCTGAGGGTGTTTCTGTTCTTGCTGCTTTACCTGCTGGACGATTTCCCTGATCTTGCGCTGTGCAGTCTATAAAAGAGGGGAGGGGAGTCTCTTGTTAGTTAAAAGTAATTAAGCCAGGTGCCTTCACTTGCCCATAAGGAGCAACCCAATGGAAAGGCATCTGTTCCAGTATCTTTTGTTTAGTCACATTAGGCAACTGTTGTGCATGAAGGTTTGATCATGTGGAGCCAACAAGCCAGCTTTGATTACATTTTTGCTCCTGGATTCTGCACTGGATTCACTGTCTTGAATGAAAAGCATGCTTGGAGCATATTCCTTTCTATAAACATGATGCAATAATACAGCTTTTAAAGAAAGAAGAAATGTTTGTTCTTTTAATCAACAACAATATAGCTGAAGAACTCTATGTCCCTTGGACAGCCATGGATAAGCTGAGGGTTGGAGTCCCTAAATGCAAGACTAACATGCTTAAGTGGGGGCTGCTGGTGGGCAACAACATGCTGTGTAAATGTGGAGAGAAACGGAATATGGCTCATTTGATGGTCTGCCGTTTACGACAGGAGACATGTGCTGACGAAAATTTAATTTTGGCCAACAACAAAACCAAGAAAGTGGCCTCATTCTGGCAGTCCAAAGTTTGATCTGGACAAGAAAGAAGAATCAAAGATTTCCTAGTAATGTTTGCAGCATGCTATTCTAAAGCAACTTTCAGTTTCCAAGTTCCCTTTGATATGGACTCTGAAGCACCTGGAATTAAATCCCCCAACTCCTTTTGGTTTCTGTTTGTCCCGTCTATCTCTGAATTTATGTTTGTTCGATGCATTATTGTTGTTGTTGCTATGTGCTTTGAAGTCAGAACCAACTTAAAGTGACCCTAATTGGTTTTTCAAGGTACGTGAGAAATCTAAGGAGTGGTTTTACTAATTCCACTCCCTCAATGAGTTTCCATGCTTGAGCAGAGATTCAAACCCAGGCCTCCTGATTTTTAGTCTGTCACTCTATCCTCTACTTCACCCCAGGTATTCTGTATTATTAAATATAGAGGCCTAAATCTCTTTCTAAACCCAACTAGATGGGATCCACAGAAATGAATGGGTTTTGAAGCTTATATTGAGTTCAGTATGCCCACTCTGGACAGTTCCTTTTGACTTATGGTGGCCCTATAAATTAATGACTATAAAAGTCCTCTCAGCTTTTCCAGAATCTCACAGACTAATGGCTGTAGTTTACTTTGTTTGGTCAATCCATATTTAGGTATTCCTCCCCTCCTCCCTCCTCAGCATCTTTGATTTTTACCAACATTGTTTCCCCCCAGCAAATCTGGTCTTCTTATGATGTGCCCAAAGTACAACGCCACCTTCCTTCTCTTAGTCTAGTTTGAACATCTGGTACAGTGGTACCTCGGATAATGTTTGTATCAGATAAGGCTAAAATCGGATAATGTTGGGGAATTTGAGGCAAACATTTGCATCACACAATGTTAAGTTGTGTGATGCAAATGTTTGCCTCAAATTCTCCAACTTGATCTCTGCCCCAAAGCCTGCAGGGTTGGACCCTGCGGGCTTTGGGGCAGAGATCTCCGCAAAGGTGAGAGGGATTCTCCCTGCCTCCCATGATGAAACAAACAGGGTGGGCAAGACAAATCCCTCACTGTTAAACAAATCCCACACTGAAAGGCTAACAGTGAGGGATTCGTCTTGCCAACCCAGAAAGAGAACAGGGCTGTTGTTGTTTTTTACTTTGTGCGATCAATGCATCACACAACGTTAAAACCGGATAATGTTAAGACTTGTGGAACCAAGTCTTAACATTATCCGAGGTACTAGTGTATTGGGGTCTTTCAAATGCCACGTGACCTAAAATAGGCCACTTTTTGACCCCCCCCTGTGACTTTCTGTGACCTTTGACCAACCCCCCCCCCCAAAAAAAAAATCATGTGGTTTCTCTATTCCATGCTCAGCTCTGCCACCACCAGCCACCTCAAGTCTTGCATTGGGAACTTTTCAATAATTTTGGAGTCATGTGACTTCACACCAAACCCCCCTCTCCCGTGACTTTTGGTCGATCCCCTCCCTCCCTAAAATGGTCACATGGTATTTGAAAGACCCCTTGCTTGTTCCACATACAGTATGTTAAAGTCTTCACCATCATGTTATTCTCGGAGTCAACAGTGTGGGGTCCAATAATTACAATTGACATTTCTTTTCTTTGGGAATATCTTGCTGTAGTCAGGCTTGAAATTGGCTTTAGCCTACATCAACATGTTGCCTTACTTTCAAACAATAACTTTAAAGTTAAATTTTCACTGTTAATCTGTTGCTGAATAAGCAGGTTGAATATACTGTACCTGGCTGGCAAAGAAGTGACCAATTATTTTTACGACAACTTCCTCATTTTCATCCGGTGTTTGGTCACGTGGTACAATTACTTCTGCACTGGTTAAGTTCTGTAGTTCATTCACCTACAACAGTAAGTGTACAAAAATTATTTCTAATAGAGTAATACCTCGGATAACGTTTACCTCGGATAACGCTAAAATCGCATAACGTTAAGTAATCTGGGGAGGAGAATTTGATCGAATAACGTTAAGGTCCTATGGGATGGATCGGATAACAACCGCTAAAGCCTGTGCGGTTACAATGTATCTCTATGGAGCTTTAACGTTATCCGATACATCCCATAGGATTTGAACATGGATCGGATAACACTAAAAGTCGGATAACACCAAGACTTGTGGAACCAAGTCGTAGCGTTATCCGAGGTATTACTGTACTACATTTTATTAGGCGATGTGGAGTCTTTTACACTTGAGCAATTTCACATTACTGCAAGTTAATGATATTATCATTACACAGCACAAAAGGACTGAAGTGTCCATCCTTTTCAATAAGACAGCAGAGATGTCATGGGGAATAGATTCCTAATTTACATGAAGTAAGATACAAGCTAGTAGTTTCCACTTGCTCTGTTTCCCTCCGCCCTGACATGAAATGCCCCACCTACCGTTTTGCCACCTTTCCCTATCACACGACCTGCTGCAGAGGAAGGCACCTTGATGTGGGCTTCAAGCTTCACTTCTTCTTTTGGATTGAAAAAGTTCTCCTCCTTCAGTTTCCCAAATATTCGTCCTTGGGCCTGTAACAACAAAGCTTTCAGCTGATACATTTCTTTGCCTTCTCAAATAACAGAATATGGTTTTCAAGTACTGTGTGGAGCTAAAGCTCTAGGCCTCTCAACATATCCCACAGTAAATCAGTGCAATGAACAGGATTTGAAAATAGAGAAATACATGAATAGTAGGTGGAATGCTGAATTAAGACCCATCAACCTGGATATTCAGAAAACTATTGTAGAGATTACTCTGGCACTGGAAGGTAAAAGCACACAGGTTGTGGAAGTCCCCCACTCTACAACTCTGAAGCCTGCAACACTCAGCAATGCTAAGCCTTGCAGGAGCAGTACATCACCCTTTTATTTGGCGTTAACTACCTTTGTGAGGTACATAGAAAGAGCCTCCTCAAAGATTGTGATCTTTTTGAACCACAACTGGGCATACCCTGGTAATAGCAACCTTATGTTGTCAGCTAATCTTTCATACCACTAGGTCAGGCAGAGGGAACTGAAGAATGAACTTGCCAAAAGGTGCCTTCATTTTGGCAATTTCAAGTCTGGCCTAGACATGGAAGAAGAGCTACCTTCATATAATTAGTAGCGAGTGTACACTGCTTTCCTGCAAGTCATGACATGTGCCTGCTTTATACTGACCTTGAATTGTGCTTCTGGAGGCCCAGTGATGATTACCATTCTCTCACTGGCTTCTGGACTCTCAGCTGGTGCAATCTATAAATCACAAAGAACAAAATAAAGTACATCAAATTTCTGTGTCTGTTAATGTTCCTTTGCCCGCTGTTAATGTCCCCAGGTTTTGTAATCAGCCTAGAATAGATTATGAAATCCAATTAAAAGCCATCGGATGTTGTGCATTTCTTTGGATTGCACCAGAGGTCTGCAAACTTGGCTCTCCAGGTGTTCTTGGATTTCAGTTACCAAAAGCTGACCAGGGCTTATGGGAATTGAAGTCCAAGAACATCTGGAGAACCAAATTTCCAAGACTCCTGGACTACACAATACCGCTTTGGGAAAGTTATGTTCTTGAGTGACAATTGCCAACATCCTCTTCCCAGCTGTGACTGGTATCCAGATATGTTGTTACAACAATTTTTTCCCTTATGCTATTAAAACCAATCTAGGTGTGCTTCTATAGGCTCAGTCAAAGTTTTAATACTTTAAGGGAGACTTTGTACATTCCAGTACTATAATGAAGAGCGTCCATCAAGAAACTTCAAAAGCATACGTGGACAGCAACTCATAGAAGCGTAAGTAACACTTAACTCAGTAGAAATATAATACCTGTACCACTAATGCACAGAATATAACCTGCTAGATTCAGCTACGCTTTAGATGTGTAACAGGCTATCTAAATATATCACATAAAACACCTTATTCATGACTGATACACTGACATTTCCAATTGGCCAAAAGTAACTAAACCTTACTCATTAATGTCATGCTCTGTTTGTCAAGACCACTCATTAGCAAATAAAGTAACCTAATGCATCATTAGATAAGGACCATAAAATGAAAAGGGGAATTTCACTCTTTAGAGTAGTTGCGGATTTTGGCCAAAGACACCTTCTTAAGAGCAAGTTATCCCAGTTCTCAAGTGAGTATAGCTGGTTTAGAAAAGGTGGCTGTGTGTACACAGGCCAGCTGATATATTTGTGGAATGACTCATTAATGAGATGATGGAATACTTAAAATCAGCTTGTGTTGCAGGAAGCTCTAGGTCAGTGATGGCCAACCTTGGCACTCCAGGTGTTCTTGGACTTCAATTCCCAGAAGCCCAAGTCAGGGTTCCTGCTGGGTCAGGGCTTCTGGGAATTGAAGTCCAAGAACAATTGGAGTACCAAGGTTGACCATCACTTCTATAAGTGAACAAGAATGATCAACTGACGGAGAGTTTCAAGCCTGAGTGTGGACTTGAGCCTTATCTCCTAAATTCTAAAATAGGTCCTCAACCACCAGGCTGACAGTGAGCCAGTATCTTTCCTGAACTAGGCCACAGGGGTGGGTGGTACTGGGATCCCCAATGGCAGCCTTCTGCCCTCAACATGTTCTGCTGGGTCTGCCCGGCAAATGGAGTGAGCGCACTGGCTTCAGACACAGCAGATAGGCAGGTGCCTAACTATGGCAGGGCTCTCCCCCCCCCCCCCCGGGTCTGTGTGCACCATCTGATCCCACCACCCTCCACTTACCGGTCTGTGAGAAAATGGTTTAAAATAAAACCGGGCCATGGTGCAAAAATAAATAAATAAATAAAAATTAAAACGGTTGGGAACCTCTGCTTTAAAAAAATTGCTCTAAGAATACTAGGGTTCTGTAGTTGCTCTGGTAGACAATATAAGAGACTAAGATGAACGCAAAAGAAGAGGTGATAATCCAAGGCTGGGGAACTTGTGGCCTCCTACTGCTGATGACCTGCTCTTACAATCCTCACTGGCTGTCTTGGGCTTACAGTCCATCACCATCATTTATGAAAGTACAGGATCCTCATTCTTACAGCAAAAGAAGTTCCATGGAGAAGTCTTACCTTGATTGAGGCACCTGCAAATCTTGCCAGCTGTTTGATGTGTTGGCCCTTCTTTCCAATAATGGCACCTACTGCCTGTGTTGGGATGAAGAGATGGACGACTTCTTGCTCAGGCAACTGCAAAGGGCAAAGAGACACAAAATACATTCTGCAGCAAAAACCGGCTGTTCCATTGGGTTTTGCTTTCCAGGGTTGCTGGTTCACACAGCTGTTCTTCTGCCTTGCATATAGCAAAAGGACACAGGAGCAAGAAAGCAAGCATTGATTCTCCAGAAAAAAAATGCCACTAGCAAGGAAGTTAGCGTGATTGTGTAAAAGAAGAAAACACAATAAATAAATGTTAATTTATTGTATGTTCCTACAAATCACCATTAACATTGCAAATACACAGAATCTTGCTACAATAACATGTCAAACACTCCTAAACAAATAGTATCACAGGCTCTATATGCATAATCCAGAACTTGGAAAAGTTGCTTTTTAGGTTGCAACTTTCAGAATCCAGCATAGTTACTATGAGTTCAAAAGTATATTTTTCAAGCTCCCAAATCCTTTATGCTAATTGAAATCTCCAGTTCAACCCAAAGCAGGCACTTCTATTATCTATAAATTAGGAATAGAACAGAATAATCACCGTTTCATTAAAGTGTAACATATTTATACATTATTTAAATTTAAATTTGTTTATCGCCCTCCTCCCTGAAGGGACCCAGGGCAATTCACAACACTAATTTCCTAAGCCACTCAGAACACAATAATTCCCCCTCTTCTGAGGATCCCCCCCAATAAACTGTTATAATAATCAGAACAGCTGTGCCTTCATTTTCCTTGTCTCATTTTCCTTACTCCAAGTTGAATAAATAGACAGAAGAAATTTATAATTCATGTTAAGCATTATTAAATACACCATAACCATTATGAGTATAGTATGTGAAATACACAGTTCACCATTATAGTTAGTAAGCTAACCATTATGCAAAAACAATAGCTCAAGTTTGACCAAAACTCTGCTTGAGGACATGGATCACAACAAGGTGAAATCCAGAGACTACATAATTCCCTATCTCTGCCTCCCCAGTTCTGAAAATGGAGTCACAGTAAGAAAGCATTTAAAGCAAAAGCTCCTTCTTAAAAGAGGGAACTGTAATTTAACGGCACAATGTGTTTCTATACAGTATTTTTAAGGAAGCCTTTGTTTAATAAAGATGGGATTTCAAAGTGTTTCTAATGTTTTAACAAAAAGGCCATCTCTTCAAACAGTGATCTTCACTGTTTCTCTTCTCTCATTCCTTTTGCCACAGGTTGCTCAACTTTTATGTCAACCAGTGCCAGTTCTGATCCTTCTGTCCCCTTCTTTCCATCATCCTCTCCACCCCAGCCCCTGCTGCTGCTTGCTCACCTCAAGGTGGTAGGGCTTGACTAGCTCTAGCAATAGAAATTTGAAGTACCGAAAAGAGTTGGGTTCTTACAAGTTTACTGAAAGGCATGACCCCCAAAGTGGAACTGGAACTACCCAGAAGATAATGAAATGAAAGTGAAAAAATTGCCCCTACAGATTCCTACTACAGTAATACCTCGGATAACGTTTACCTTGGATAACGCTAAAATCGCATAACATTAAGTAATCTGGGGAGGAGAATTAGATCAAATAACGTTAAGGTCCTATGGGATGGATCGGATAACAACCGCTAAAGCCTGTGCAGTTACAATGTATCTCTATGAAGCTTTAATGTTATCCGATCCATCCCATAGGATTTTAACATGGATCGGATAACACTAAAAATCGGATAACACCAAGATTTGTGGAACCAAGTCTTAGCGTTATCCGAGGTATTACTGTATTTAGAAGCACCCTAAGTGATCAGCAAGCGCAACATGATGTTGTAGAACTATGTTTAATTTTTCCAGCATGGGTGGCAATATGTGTCTTTGCAATTCCTACTAGACCTAGACAGCATAGCCAATGTTGAGCAAAGAGGGAATTACAGTTCAACAAAATCTGGATATTCAACAACCACCTATCCCTAGTTAACAGGTACAGAAGTTAGATTCAAAAGGGCCATGCTTTTTAGTGCATGCAAACATTTTTAATATCCTTTAAAACCCCAACAACATAAAGATTATTTGAACAGATAATTTATCTATCTGCATTCTTAAGTACTGATTATTGAAGCTCACTAGTAGCTGCTATATTTCCCACCCTAACCCTAGGCTTATACTTGAATCAATCAGTTTTCCTGGTTTCTCAGGTAAAAGTAGGTACCTCAGCTTATATTTGGATCAGCTTATACTTGAATATATATGGTATAAGGCTGCTTTATTAATTCACACGGCACATACTTAGGTAGTTATCTCAGCTAGCCTTTTGCAACCTTGTGTGTTCCAGATACAACTCCCAATCAGAATATCAAGCTAACAGGATTTGCAATCTATTGTATACATTTGCTGAAGGCAGATTTACACCATATTCCATTATACCCGTGATCTGTGGTTCAGTAACCAGTGATCCTGCATGAAACTGCATCAGTATGCTATTTATGGTAAAGCCATGCAATTATGCACTCAAAAAAGGAAGGTTCACATTGCCCAGCAAGCTGTTTAAAGCATTGTAATAAACACTTTGCACACACACTGGGTGCCTACAGATAGCCAGGGCAATTATTTTTAAGCACCAGGGTCCGTATGTGTTCTTAAGGTATTTCCTGCCAATAGTCTAGCTACCATCACTTACTGCAGCATCCATTCTCCCATTGCATTAAACAAAATCCAGGAAGAAATCTGACTATAACAATGGAGCCACTGAGAATACCCTGATTTCTTACCTACCTGAGTATGTGTAAAGCTATAATACACTGCAGTAAGTTCAAAGGTGCAGAGGTGCATTAGGGCAACATAGCTCCATTACTCACAAATGCTACATCAGTTTTAAAGTGAAACTTATGTAACTGCATGCAATGCAGTCAGGAAAGTGCAAATGTTCTCAGGAAAACAAGACAAGAATGCTATTTAGCAGAGCATTCGCCTATTCTCCACTTCCCCCACAAACCCGTATTTTATGAAGATGCTCATCTCCCACCTCAGCACTTCCTAATCCAGGGGTTCCCAACCTAAGGCCTGTGGGCTGGATCTGGCCCACTGCAGAATTTTATACAGGCCCCCACCCCTCCAAGGGCATTTGAGAAATGACCATCCTTTTGAAGCTGTTGGGACAAAATGGCCACCCCAATCATATAGGCAGGGCAAAATGGCTGTCTGGCCCTCAAAGCTGACAGAGAGCGTGACCTGGCCCCTGGTTTGAAAAGGTTGGGAACCCTTGTCCTAATCCATCTAATCCTTGCCTCTCAGCAACTATGGAAGTAATAGCCAACCCATATTCTCACTGTGGATAATTTCAAAAGACCATCTCAACCTCATGCATGTATCCTCAATTGTTTTATTTACAACACCATAAAAGGGATAGCATCCCCATGTCTCCTTGATGTGGTGACCGTTCTGCTCTGTATAGCCTCATCTCCCAGAAAGATGGCCATATGATGTGATGGACAGCACAGTCTTTGACATTACTGCAGCAGCCAGCCCGGTCCTGATTCAATGGAGAAGCTGCTGCTGTGGACACAGAGCCCAGGCAGAAAAAAGCATCTCTCTCTCGCTACTTCTGTGATCCTAGCAAGCGCCATCCTTTGTTGGTAGATTTGTCATTCTGGTGGAGACTGCAGGGAGGTGAAATACAGTAACCAGAGATCCAAGATAGGATACAGAGCTTGGGGAAAATGAGATTGTGGACTACAATTGCTAGTTATGCTCCAGGCAGCATGGACGGTGGGGACTGCAGCTACAAAATATATATATATATTTTTACCAAGCTAGTCAAGACTGTAAACTACAGTAATACCTCGGATAACGTTTACCTCGGATAACGCTAAAATCGCATAACGTTAAGTAATCTGGGGAGGAGAATTGGATCGAATAACGTTAAGGTCCTATGGGATGGATCAGATAACAACCGCTAAAGCCTGTGCAGTTACAATGTATCTCTATGGAGCTTTAACGTTATCCGATCCATTCCATAGGATTTGAACATGGATCGGATAACACTAAAAATCGGATAACACCAAGACTTGTGGAACCAAGTCTTAGCGTTATCCGAGGTATTACTGTACTTGTAAACAAGGTGCCATAGTTTGAAAGGCACTTCAACAATATGCTACAAGTAAGGAGTGCCTAAACTTTTCAGGTCACAGGATGGTCATGTGGTTCAGGGTGCCAGTCACATGGTTCCTCCCACTGGAAGCAGAAGTAAAACGTGCCTTGCAATATGTTTTGCAACAAGATGAGATAGATTTTTGGCTGCCATTTTCTCTGCTTAAACCGGGTCACCCAAACTAAGACCTGTGGGCTGGATCTGGCCCCTGACACCAATTAATCTGGCCCGTGCCACCCTCATCACTCCTGGATATGGAAGTAAAATGTGCCCACGGGCCATAGTTTGGGCGCCCCTGCTATAAGTGAAGCAGGTAAAGGGGTAGGAGAGAGAAACAAGCATTAAGCTTCACAAGACAGCAAGGGGAAAAAGTAAGGCAGAAAAGATGCTTCTTAGTGACTTTGCTCTTTTGCGTCATTGAAAGCATAGTGGAAACATACAGAAAAATTGCTCCAGAAGAGGATCACCCATTCCTTAATTCATAAAGGGTGCATCAAAGCCTCCAAGCGACAGGCAGGTGTGCTGCAGGCAGTGTGTGTGGAAGGGCAGCATCCAAAAAGAACACAGCAATGCACTTACGGAGTGCTGATGAGGATATGTGCCTGTTGGTGAGGCTCCATAGAGGCCCGAGAGGTATGCCGCTTGGCTCTAGGTCAGGAAACAAAATGACAGTCAGCGGAGACAGGCCAAGAGTCAGCGGCTGCATAGTTTAGGTGCCTGCAACCCTGTGTCTGTTTATGCGTGCAGCCAGAATACCTGGAAGGTACCTTCAGTGTCAAAGATTGGAGATGGTCCTTTTTTGAATTACAGATCCCAGAACCCCTCATGCTGGCTAGGGCATTCTGGGAGGTATCGTCTAAACCAGGGGTTCCCAACCTTTTCCTGCCAGGGGCCTGACCACGCCCCTCAGTCAGCTGATGGGGTGGTCACGTGGTTCTTCCCGGCAGCGCCGGCGGCAGTGCATGCATTTGTGCCATGTTTCCAGGCGTTTCCCCCACCTCTGCCATTTCCCTTGGAGGGAGCAAGGGAGAAACATTTCCAAGCCATTTTATTTATTTATTTATTTATTTTTGTGGCCACATTTAATGGCATTTTGGTGTGAAAACGCAGAGATTTCAGCACTTCTGCCATCAGCAGTAATTCAACCCAGGGGCCGGATAAATTCGGCCTGTAGGTTGGATCCGGCCCGAGGGCTGAAGGTTGGGAACCCCTGGTCTAAACAAGTAAGAGTTCCATATTACACTCATTGTTGACTTCCTAGAACCAGCACACATGTTCATTCTGAAGACGGGAAAGTTTCAAGACACCAGTATCACTTGCCTGCTTGTCTTCTCTCACCAATTGATTGCTCAACACTTTTGGCTGGCAATTTCCAGCCAAAACAACAACCTTCTCTCCGTTGATAAATACTGTGCCTAGTTGATTTGGAACAATATAGTCTGCCCTTGAATTAGCAAACATAAGTGATCAGTGTGGTGAAATGGCCTTAGCCAAAAAAAAGGGCCACTGAGAGTGACCTCAGCCTGCTCCAGGAGGCCCCTAACAACAAAACAATCCTTAGAAACCAAGAACCTCTTCTTAATGGTTAGAGAAGTACGACAGTGGAACCATCTGCCTTGAGAGGTGGTGAGCATTCCGACACTTGAAGCATTCAAGAGAAAACTGGACGTCCTTCTGTCAGATCTGCTTTGATTCAGATTCCTGCACTGAGCAGGGGGTTGGATTCAAAGACCTAAAAGGCCCCTTCCAACTCAGTTATCCTATGATTCTAAGATGTAGGAGGGGGAAGCAACAACTCAAAACAAACAAAACAAAATTTACACCCAATGCAGCCAAATGAGGGCAGAGCACACACAATATTCAGAGGACATTGTAGATAATTTTAAACCAGGGATTCTCAAGCTGTGGCTAGCAGGCCGGATGCGGCCCATGGCACCATTTATGTGGCCCACCACTACCTCCACCACACCCGGAAGTGCCATGTGGTTGGAAGACGGGCAAAATGGCCATCTGGCCCCTGAAGCTGCCTGAGGGAGCGTGACCCAACCCTCGGCTTAAAAAGGTGAAACAAATTAAAATCAAGCATGGAAAAGAGGGGTGTTTTAGGAGATGACAATACAGTCCCGATTTTAGCTGCAGATGTAACTGTTTCCTCTAAAAGTAAACACATGTAGGCAAGTGGTGTAAACAGAATCAGAGGCTGGGAGTTTGATTCTCCACTGTGCCTCCTTGATGGGACCTAGACTTGATGATTCAGCTCTGCAGTTCAAGTGCCTATCACTTTAGAAGCAAAATGGGGTCACTTCAAAATGAGATAAGGTTGATGTTGTTACATATTCAAGGAATCTCCCAATATATCTAAACTTTTCACTTAGTTCAGCTCAGGTCAAAGACAGTCAGGAAGGGGCTGTGAGTTTCCAGAAGGTATAAAACATTAAAGGCTTGGGAAGGCGTTAAAAGAAAAGAGGAAATTAACTTATTTATAACCTCTATCAGCAGATAGTGGGGGCACACAGAAAGAGCCTCCTTGAAGATTGGGGATACAATCGGGCGTACCCTGGGCAACAGCAAACTTGAGTTGCCAGCTAATCTTTCTCATACAAAATCAGGCCAAAGGAAAATGAACTCACCAAAAGTCTTTGTCAAGACCAATCTTAACACTGATCTCAGTAAATATTGAGGGACTTGGTCACATACATGAGTGCAAAACAATGTACAGTAATACCTCATATAACATTAGTATCGAATAACACTAAAATCGCATAACATTAAGGAATCTGGGGGGAAGAATTGCATCAGATAACATTAAGATCCTATGGGATGCTTCAGATAACAACCGCTAAAGCCTGTGTGGTTACTATGTATCTCTATGGATCCCATAGAGGATCAGATAACACTAAAAATCATATAACACCAAGACTTGTGGAACCAGGTTTTAGTGTTATATGAGGTTTTACTGTACAGTAGTACCTCATACAATGATTTTAATCCGTTCCATGGGGCTCGTTGTTTTTACAAAACAAATGCTATATGATATATGCATAGTATAGCGATTTTCCCTATGGAATGCATCGTACAACAATTTTTTTTGCTAAGTGGTTTTTGTTATGTGAGATGCCATTTTTCACCAAAACCTAATTGTTATGCGATTTCATTTCTATACGGAGCAATTTGTTATATGAGGTTCCACTGTACATTAGAAAAACAGGAACACTGTGAAAACCAAAAACTAAATATATATGCATTTCTCTGGTACTTAAAAGGAGGAGAAGTAGGATAGATTGAACTTAGAAAAGGGAAAATGGGATACTAAATAGGACTGATGAGATATTTGTCAATCTCAACAGTTCCTTAAGCTTTGGAGAAGATGACAACTGGGATACTTCTTCAAGCAATGCATAATCCCCTTGAGGAATTCATTGCCACAGAATGCTGATTCATTCAAGAAGGACAAACCCTATCTGTGCAATTTACTCGTGATGGCCTAAGAATGAACTCCCATGGCCATTCATTTCTGAAGAGCAGATGGTGGGAACAAATGGCATGTCTTGTCATCTGTTGACTTCACACCCTGTTTCTGACTAACCAGACCACCTTGTTTCCCATTATTAGAAACAGGAGGCTCTTCCTAGGAAGGTGGAAGGGCTGATTCAACACAGCAAATCTTTCAACACCAGAACTGGGACCTTCTTTCCCTTCTTCTGCAGCCCAATGGCAAAAGAACTTGTCCCAAAGGGCTTCCTAGCCCTTAAGACAGCGGTGCCAAAACTATAGCCTGTAGGGCCAGATATGGCCCATGAAGCCATTTCATCAGGCCACGCAGTACCACTGCTGCTCCTGGAAGTGGATGGGGACGCCCCTTCCAATGCGCATCCAGAACCACTTCCGGGAGTGATTCTGGATGGCCCTGCCCTGCACATGCGCAAATACATCTGCACAACTACCAGAATTGGATGGGGACCCACCCCTGCACATGCACCCGTGCCACTCCCGGGAGGGATGCGGACGTGTTTGTGCATGTGTGGGGGTGTCTGGAACCACCAACCTATGGCCTGTGATGCCATTCCAACCAACCCGTCGCTGTCTTCCCCACACCCGGAAGTAGAAACGGGCACATTTACGTCAGCTGTAAAACATGCCCGCGCATGTGCAAACGCGCCCACAGTTGACGTAAACGTGGTAGTGGGTGCATTTTTGTCAGCCGTAAATGCACCCACTTCCGCTTCCGAGGACGTGGTCCGGTCCACTCAGCTGTTCCACCTTTGAACATGGAGTTTTGTGAGCTATTGGCAAAACTGAAGGCAATTTTCATAAATATGTTATCATCTGTCCCACTAAGAAAAATATATCATAAAAGCTTTTGCTCAAAAACCTAGGTTGTCATCAAACCTCCAGCCAGAGGGGATGCTGCAATGGTCACAAGACGAGTATCATATCCTAGCCATGAATCAAGCAGCCAATCTGTTAGGTTTATCTCTTCCATAAAGTGTAGCACGTCCACCTGTATCAACCTGACCAGCCTTTAAAATCTAAGGCCATGGTGGTGAACCTTGGCACTCCAGGTGTTCTTGGATTTCAATTAGCATAAGCCCAAGCACCCATGAATCCACATGAATGGGTTGACTGCGATTCATCTAGCCTGTGCCGCCCTCGTTGCCCCTGGAATCGGAAGTAAAATGCACCAAACCGGTGCGAAATTGCTCCAAAAAGCCTCCCACTGTCCTGGGAAGCAGTGGAGGCTGTCCAAAACCCCGGAAAACCTGCGCAATTCCCACCGCCACCACCAAAAATATAAGCACCAGGTGCTAATGTGCTTGTGGCCCCCACAGCTGAGTGCAGTGGCGGGAACTGGTGGGGAAACGTTGGGAACCCCCGCTTTACACAATATACGAACAAGATCTCTACTTTTATACCACTTCAGACTTGTAGGGAGTAGTTGTTATTGCTTTCTGCAACATGGATAGTAGCCGTACATGCCTGCATACACACAGAACAGGGCTACTTACCACAAAAGGATTGTAGGGGGCTGTGACAGCAGGCCTGCGGGCCCCAGCTCCAGAGGGAAGCATGGATAAGCCTGTTGAGAAGATGCCCAGGGCATTGAGATTAAGTCCAGGGATGAGATTGGCTTGTTGCTAGAAAGAAAATCCAAGCAAAAATGGAAATTAACAAAGCAACTCAAGGGAAGAGAGAAAGACATTAGGCCAGAAAACTGTTCTTCAGCATATAATGTATGGGACAGTGGTGGCTCCATGGTTAACAAGCTCGCCTTTTTAGCTAGAAGGTCAGCAAGATGGCAGTTCGAGACCCAAGTATGGAATGAGTGCCTATCTCTGTCCTAGCTCCTGCCAACCTAGGAATTTGAAAGGAAGAAATTGCAAGTAGATAAACAGGGACCACTTTGGTGGGAAAAGATCTTGGGGACATGAAAGGAGCCTCATTCGGGCGTCCGCTGAGCAGAGTTCCTCCAGCAAAAAACCCTTTCAACCTAGAAAGCACCTTTGTGTGCTCTGGACACAATTTTTTAAAAAGCACATAATGTATAGTAGAACTGCATATAACGAAAATAATTCATTCAATGAGGCACTTCGTTCTACGATGTTTTTGTTTTATACGATGCATGCATCATACAACGAAAACCTCTATGGGAAAAATTGTACAACGAAAAATTTCTCGTCATACGATTTTTCCCATAGAGATTTTCATTGTACAATTTTTCCCAGAGATGCACTGCATCATATAATGAAAATTTTCGTTATACGGGGCACAATGGTTTTTCCCAATCCTCTTCATTGTATGATTTTTTTCATTGTATGATGCATTTGTTATACACGGTTCTACTGTATGTGGCATTCTTTCTTAGGTAGGCAGGACATTCCTATGTCCCTATCACTATTTCTTCCCAATGAACACTGACTACTGCCATTGAGTGTTTACCTACCAAGGACACACACGTGTACAGAAAGAGAGAAAAGAGAACAGCAGGAGAGTGAACTTACATTGACTGATACAACGTCATTCTCATAGGCTTCCCGAAGCTTGTTCATTATTTCTATCTCTGCATTTGAACAGGCCTCAATACTACCCTTCACGGTGATGGTTCTCTCAGGGTTATAAATGGTTAGATCCTGCAAACTGGACAACCGTCCAAAACAAACAAAAAACCGTGTCAAGACAGTTTTATTTTCTGGTACCAGAATTTTCTAAATTTGATTCTGGATTTCTGGAGGGAGCCATTGGACCTCTCAAGTAACTCTACTGACTTGGATCTATCATGCTTTCCTTCTGACACTTCTTCAATTTCAAAGTGTGGTATTGATGTTGTTCCCTTTGGGTGGGTGGACTGTAGACTGAAATATGCCCTTAGCAAAGCAAGTGCCAAAACTAACACTTTGGATAAATAACACTTCTGTTTTAATATTACTTCTGAAATATTATTTTATAAGGTTAGATTTTAAGAGCTTTTTCTTGGTCTTGGCACTGATATAAAAAAGTAGTAACTTAATGTTAACACAATGATTCTGACACTTTCCTATCAAGCTCTGTCTTAACTGTTTCAAAGATCAAGAGTATACAGTTCCCATTATGCTAACCCAACAAGAAACAGTCCTGCTTATTGGTAGTGAGAAGGCAATTGGTACTCACGGAGAGATAGTAATCTTGGTCCCTGTGTCCTGCTCAATTTTCTTCAAGTTCCGTCCTTCTTTGCCAATCAATCTCCCAACCAGGCTATTATGTGCTAAGATTTTCAGAGGAATCTCTTCAGCTCTAAGAAATACGGGGAAAGTTATCATTTTTTGTTATTATTTTTCTCCCAGTTCTTCCACTTGAAATATATTTCCTGGCTGTCATATAAACAAACAACTTCGAATATATGAGAACACGCAGTGACTAGAACAGTGATGGTGAACCTTGGCACTCCAGGTATTCATGAACTTCAATTCCCAGAAGCCCAAGTCTCTGTGAATCTTGTCTCTTACTGCATACGTGCAGTAAACCCATTTGTGTGGATTCACAGAGACTTAGGCTTCTGGGAATTGAAGTCCAAAAAAAACTGGAGTGCCAAGGTTCGCCATCACAAGATTAGAAAGACTTACGATTTTGTCTCTTCGGCCTCCTTCTGCATAATGTCAAGTATCATGCGACATGCTTCTGAACACCCCTCTGGGGTGGCGTGTATGGTGATTGGCTTCTCTGCAGCACCAGCATTCTCCTTTCGATGAATATCTACCCTGCAGCAACAGAGTCCGCACAAAGAAATCTGCTTATGGTCAGAGAAAGGTGCCCAAAGCTGGCACCCTAATAAAGTATCAAACAAAATGTACATTACAGTCGACATGGGTTTTTTAAAAGCTACTAAATGAATCCATCTTCAAGCCAACACTGGACCAATTCTCACGGATAATACAAAAGCATTAAGACAAAGGGGGTCACATATACCTGTTTGGTATTGCAGGAGCATGCCCCTGCTTTAAACACTGCTTTCTCCCATGCCTTGATTCTTTCTTTGACTTTGTGATTCATAGCAGACCATAAGTTTGCTGTTTCAGCAAGGCAAGCAATCTGCAGTTTGCCCTCCGCACCCCCCAACAATCAGAAATGGAAACTACATCAAACCATGCTTTCTAATTCTAGTTTTGAAAGCAAATGGGGAAACCATAGTTTGCCAGTTTACAGCAAACTGTGATTTTCAACAATTTTTTTTAAAAAAAAATCAAGAGTGGAGGTGAGAATATGTATGGCCAAACATTTGAACACAAGGCTTGCCCCGTGACATGAAGTATTAGATTAGGTCTGGAAAGAGCTTAGTTCAAAATATCTCACAGCCATGAAGCCCAGGGTAGCCTGAAGCTTGGACCATTTATTCTCACACTAACATTTGTTACAGGGTTGTTTTCGGAACAGAGTGCTTAGTGAAAGAAAACAAAGAAGAATACTCTTTGGCTTAAATCTTATGCATATTCCTAGGTTATGAGTCTTTGTTGTTGTTTTAGAATTATCAGTTGTTCATTAACTCAAATGTTGCTGGAATTCAACTTTTCAGAACCCCAACCAAAATCGCCAGCAGTCCAGAGATTCTGGGAGTTGTAGTACAGAAATTTATGAGACCTCAACAGGAAATCTTTTGTTTTGTGTTTCCTAGTCATTTTACTAGAATCATGTATTGTAAATAAAAATATTTCAGTTGAGACTTCCTGCTGAGGATACCTGCCTTTATTAGAATGAACAAAGTTCTCAGGAATAAGTGAAGCTCTATGGAGCTTAGCTTAACTGATGAAGGAACAGAGAACAGAAAAGTGATCTTACACAACGACACCAGTTCAGAAAGAGCTAGAACATTTTTTCAAATGTGTGACATTCGTGAGAATCAGGGAGACCCATAAACAATTTCTCCACCTATGGTGGCACTGATCCTTTATGTTCCTGGTGTCAATGGGATGGCTGCAAAAACCGCAACAGCTTTTATCCGCCCAGTGCAAATTGTGTGAAAGGTCATCACAGGTATCAACCAGCTCTAAAAATATACAGGGATACATAATTCATTGGTTGCTTGAATTAATAGAGTCAACATGTATTTAAACCACAAGTTTTAGCATTTAGATTCAGACTGTCAATGGTCTTGCATAAAAAGATGACAATGGAAGATCTTGTAGAAAGTATTTTTTAGGGCTGGTGATGCACATAGAAATGATCACTAAGTGGAGGCAGTTGTGAATAACTTTCTGTCTGTATAACAGGTTGGCTATAGCAGATGTTCACTATGTAAACAAAGTAATCCTGCGCCATACCAACATAAAAAATCACTCATGAAAATATTCAAGTTTAATTCTATTTTTAAAAATATCAACCACATCTACTATATACAACAAAACAAATCATCTTATGAAAAGCACCTGCCACATCAAGCAAATTAAGTACCGTTTCACATAGCACTGATGCCCATCATGCTGATCTTCATTCAAAACTAAGAAAATAAGATCTCTGGATAACACCTCACAGGTACAGTAATAGTAGCTAATGTTGTGTTAAATCCAGTTAAGTCACAACTAACTTATGACAACCCTAGTAGAGTTTTTATCCTTTCAGTCCTCTCTTCATAAAGTACCTTCTCCCACCTTCCTAAAATTTTCTGCAGGAAATGGTTAAAAATGCAGGCATTTGGTGGTCTTCTCCTCTGGAGGCTATCTTGCACCTTGTCTTGGGTGCTGTGGGATACAGATCACCACAGAGTATATTATTTCTACATCAGGGGTACTCAACCTTTTAAAGCTGGGGGCCAGGTCACGCTCCCTCAGACTGTTGAGGGGGCAAACTGGTCCCCCCCCCACTAACGGCGACCAACCTGAGCCCACCACACACCACAAAAGCTCCTCCCACTTCACCCCACACCGCTACCCAATTTACTGGCCTGGAGGAACTGCATCATGTGAGTGAAAGAAATGCACCCGCTGCTGGAAATGCCCACACAGCTGCTTCAGCCTCCTCAATCTTTGTCTCCGCCACTTGGCATATCCCTAACAATGCTCTGAAGCAGGGTGGATGTTGTAAGCCTTACAACATCCACTCTGCTATGGAACGCCATTAGGGACATGCCAAGCAGAGGAGACAAACGATTGAAGAGAAGGCAGCAGCGGAAGTGGTGGCTGGATCAAGGAAATGGGCTGGATGATTTGGTGCCATGGGCCGGATATGGCCTGCAGGTCGACGATCCCTGCTGTACATGCAACACACCACTGGGATAAGTCACCTTTGGGCAACTCTCACTCCCACTACAAGAGCTTTTGTGGCAAGAGACATACAGTACAACATTGGAGCTACCTTTCCTGATGTGCATGCTTTCTGCCTTAGTTCCCAGATGCATGATAGTAGCAGCAGTAACATTAGCAGCAACATTTAGAGGTATAAAAATTCACCTTTTTGGACTGCAACTCATAAAAATCTGCTTGGTGAATTTTTGGAGATTCTAAGAGAAACAGCTAAATTCTAGGTGGTGTTACTAGTAGCATTTTGACAATTGTAATCCAAAACTACACACACACAATGATCAAAGCAATTCTTTCTTCTTGTTTTCCTTCCCAAAAGGTAAAGAGGTGGCTCCTCTGTTATACCCAAAATGTTCCAGATATTGCCTTCACATTATGTATAAAATATCTCCAAACTTAAAATCTCTATGAACTGCAGAAACAAACACACATTATCTACTGACAGATCACTCAGAATTTATAAATATGAGTGACTGAGGGGGGGGGCAGGACACCAGCACACTACCTCTGGTTTTGATAACCTATGATGAACAATTTGAGTGTACATTAAGTAACTTGAAATGTGTACTGCTTTTGAAATGTGTATTGCTCTTGAAAATTTTTTTATTGTGTTGATGTGATATTTTGTAACTGTAATTAGTGACATCCTATTTCTTTGTTAGCCACCCAGAGTCGCATTGCGAGGGGGGCGGCATACAAGTCGAAATATAATGATGATGATGATGGTGATAAACTTTCACAGTTTATCATACACAACATAAGGATTAGGGTGCAGCTTCTCAACTAGGAAAGAGATGCAAGAACTCATATGAAGAATCATGGAAGAAATTGGTTAACAAAGTAAGGGGGGAATTCAACCCTCCCTTCATTCCACAAATAATTAGAACTAGGATGTTTAGTTCTGAACAGCAGGACTTAACTATAGGCTGTAGATGGTGAAGCAGGGGAAAATAAGGTGGGTTAGGAGATGTCGGGGTGACAGTAAATCACAGAAGAAGCTAATACAACAAAACCAGAATTTCTGCAAAAATAAGATAGATCTGAAAGCAATAATACAACCATTTTGAATGCATAGCTATGACAACAATCGACTCATTACCTCTGCCAATAAACAAAACACACACACACACACCAACAATAATTAAAAAGTTGTTGCAAGGACACAACATACATCACAGCCCATTGCTTGACATTGGGTCTGAAAATCACATACTAGCCAGGATGTAAAGGCTACAGACAGAACCCCTGTGGAAGGAAATTAAGCCATTGATGGTACTTACTTGGACTGGGTTTGTTTAGTAAGGTTCTTTATGGTCAAGCCCTCCTTTCCTATGATGGCACCAACAAACTGTGTGGGGACCAGGATCCGTAGTGGGAAATCGAGCTGTTTGGGCTGTGAGGAGCTCCCGGGGGAGGGACCCTGCTCCCTGGAAGAGTGGCCCCCACGCCGGGAACGCTGAGGGGGCTGAGGGGAGCTCACCTCGTCGTCAGGAATGTAGGAAATCTTGATGGAATAGTTCTCAAATTCGTGACCATTAAGCTTCTCAATTGCTCTGAAACAGAAAAACAAAAAAGTATCCTTAGGAAACGTAGCTGGATAGCTCAATGGTTTAGGTACCTGACTGCAGAGCCAGAGAGTTTGATTCCCCATTGTGCCTTCTGCAAGAAGAGTCAGCTTGTGTGGCCTATACAGTCCCAGGAGACTCCCAGAAGAAGAGAAGGGTAAAACACTTTTGAGTACTCTCTATGTCAGGGGATCCCAAACTTTTTCGCACCACAGACCAGTTTCATGCTAAACAATTTTACCGTGAACCAG
Organism: Furcifer pardalis; assembly: GCA_030440675.1. Taxonomy (NCBI): domain Eukaryota; kingdom Metazoa; phylum Chordata; class Lepidosauria; order Squamata; family Chamaeleonidae; genus Furcifer; species Furcifer pardalis. The sequence goes on from CP126890.1 coordinate 247,937,196, forward strand.
TAAGTGGGGGTGAGCTCTCCTGTCTGCCAGCTACAGCTTGAATATGGGCAGTGTGATATCTCACTGCACACAGGTAGGGGAAGGAGCCCCACTGTAGCTCAGCCCCACTGTTCAACTCGGGCAATGAGGTATCACTGCACACAGGCGCGAGGAGGAGCCCTGCTGTAGTTAAGCAACATGGAAGAGGGGCCCGTCCACTTGCCTATCTGCTGTGTCTGAAGCTCATACTCTCACTCCGTTCACCGGGTAGGCCTGGTGAAACACATTGAGGGCAGAAGGCTGCCACTGGGCTCCCCAGCACCAGCACCACCACCCCACAGCCCAGGACAACCCATGGTCTGGTACCAGTCCACGGCCTGGTGGTTGGGGACCCCTGCTCTATGTGACTTCATCCAAGGAAGATAGAGCAGGTGGTATGAAAGCTGGCAGCAGTCACACAACAGACATAGTAAACTTTTGAATTCTACTCTACAGTACTGAGGATATTCCAAATAAGGTGGCTTGAAATGTACTTTCAAAAATATCACTCTGCTTAATCCTTATCTTTTCATAATGCTTTAGGCTGGGTCTTCTAAGTGATGGACTGGATCTAAAATGTCCCTATTCTGTGAAAACAAAGTCTTTAGAAAAATTAGGAATCACTAATAACTCTGGTAACATTTACTATCTGAAATCCAGTTAGTGCGAGTTTGATATTGTCCCATTGAAAAGAACTGCTTCTATAGCTTGTTTTACAACACCATCCTAATTATGCTTACTAGATATGGACATGTGCTTAACTAAGTTTACTTTCCAGTTAACAACACTTCCCACAAGGGAGTTAAGATTATAGCCTTAATCACATATAATTTTGTTTAAATCTAAAGGGAATAAACAAATAAATCTTTGTCCTCCTTCCTTTTGTGGGACTATTTTGGATTATATCTTCCAACATTTCTAGCAAGCATGACTGGGAGGAAAGGAGTTATAGCCCAAAAATGTATTTCAACCAGCTGTCTAGTCAATAAATGGAATTTTAAAAAAATCAAAACATATTTAGGATCCCAGGTGGGAAAATCTCTTCTATGTATACACAGTTAAGAGTACCGTTTTCATCTCTTCCCTTAGTGAACCCCACTGTTCAAAGCAAAGTTGTTTCTTGTGTTCTCATGATTGCTTGTTGGAAGTTACTTAACCTCTTATGCATGGCATTATAATTTCACACTCATAATCATTCTGCACTGAGACAGCTTCCAGGCTGGCATGGCTCAAATGCTAATCAGAGAATTCAGGAAGGTAAATAGCTTGAAGTCTAGGGCACCGGGACCCCTGGGGGTATTGTTAAACCTACTGGTCTTCTTGCAAATGAAGCGGAAACCATTGGAAAAACTAAAGGTCAAAGATACAGAGGAACAGAAATAAAATTTAGAACTGTGACTTACACTTTTGCTTCTTCTTTTGTTGCATATGTAACGTTGACAACTGCAGTCTCTGATTCTGTATTAACTATGATTGGGAAAAAGAAGAAGAAAGATATGCTTGGGTTATCAAGTAGGAACCTCTCAAGAGAGGAGCTCTTGTTCTGAAACATTTCATTTACTGAGCAATCAGTCTTCATAATCTTAGACGTTTTCTAGACTTTCTGTCTTCAGAAATTGCATGGACTTCTTCAGCCCAAAGCAGCTGAGCAAAAGGTACAGATGCAAACCATTTCCACAGACTATCCCACCTGCATTCAACTCCCACTCATTCAACTCTTCAATCTCTTATCCCAGCTTGTGCTGCCATAACTAAAGTGATACCTAGGATTTTAGACTTTGATAAGAAGGAGCAGCAAGTTTTCTGTTGTTATTGTGGCCCAAAATTTCTGTGACAAAAAGATGTTTTCATGTGTAAGTGATAAAAAGAGTTACTTTCACATTCATGGCTTTTGATAAGAAGCAACCATGTTTACTTATGGCATTAATAGATTTACTGTATACTCTTGTAAGATGAACACAGAGTCATTCATTTCCTTTATGGAACTTCAATTTTTGTTAAGTTACAAAACAGAAGGAAGTCGTAACTAGAGAAATGGTCTAATTTACAACATAGGATTTTTTTAAAAAAAAAAATCTCACAGCGAAACAGCCATGATAGGTTGGAAGTTTGCTCTTGATCAATGAAGTTTCAAAAGAGGCCTTTTTTCCCTACTTCGGCAGAAGGATAATAGAAATATCCAGACTCCATCTCCATCAAAGCTGATGGCCATCCTCAGTAAAAACAAGTGAATAAATACATAGTAGTCACATTTGTAGTTTCTCTAACAAATGGCACGTTTCTATATTTTCTAATGCATCTCTAGGGGTACACAGAAAGAGCCTCCTCAAAGATTGGAGTATTTTTGGACTACAATCGGGCATATTCTGGGCAATGGCAATCTTGTTTTGCTGGCTAATCATTCTCACACTAGGTCAGGTGAAAGGGAACCGCGACATACATTCACCAAAAGGTGGGTTTATTTTGGTAGTTAAAGTCTGACTTTGACACAAAAGAATAAGAACTCATCTCTAGGCATTTACCATATATACTCGAATATAAATCAGGTTTTTTTAGACCCCAAAATGAGATCTAAAAATGGGACTCGATTTATACTCGGGCCAATGTAAACACTCAAAAACATGCCCACACAAATGTCTACATTAATTAATTTTACCATATTTTCATGTATTTTAATTATTGAAACTCCTAGCAGCTGCTGCATTTTCCACCCCTGACTTACACTCGGGTCAATCTATTTTCCTAGTTTTAGAGGTCCAAATTAGGTATATTGACTTATTTTTGGGACAACTTATAGTCGAGTATATACGGTAAATGCCTGCAGAAAATGCAAGCCAGTACAGTAAAACATCGGATAACGCTAAAACTTGGTTCCACAATTTTTAGTGTTATCCGATCCATGTTAAAATCCTATGGGATGGATTGGATAACGTTAAAGCTCCATAGAGATACATTGTAACTGCACAGGCTTTAGCGGTTGTTATCCAATCCATCCTATAGGACCTTAACGTTATTTGATCCAATTATCCTCCCCAGATTACTTAATGTTATGCGATTTTAGCGTTATCCGATCCAGTCGTTATCAGGTGTTTTACTGCAATTCCTTTTGTACCCTTGTAGACACATAAATCTGCCTGATAGGATATGCTAAGTGGCCAGAAACCACAAGGCAGGAAATAAGGGAACAACTGAAGTGTTAAAATATAAAAATCTTAAATTTAATTGGAAGACCAAACTAGAGTAGATTCACTGAATTAATGGGCATTTGATGAGACAAAAATTATAGTTCAATTAATACCATCCAACTATAGCAGGGAGTAACAACTGGATTGGAGGTCTAACTCATTGTATTATCTTTGGTACATGGTAGTTAATCTATGGATTCTGATTTCTGGCCAGAAGTCTTTAAAGGCCAGAATGTTGGAAGTCTGAAGGTTTGTGCTTGAAGGTTGAACTAAGGGGCAGCCTATCACATTATGAACCTGTATGATTATTAAGATCAAGGATTCTCAACCTGCGACTCATGGGCTGGATGCGCCCCACAGCACCATTTCATGTGCCCCCTCCCCTACCACACCAGGAAGTGCTTAGTGGAGGAAGTGCAAAATGGCCATCCGACCCCTAAAGCTGTCTGGTTGATAATTCCTGATTAAGATCTCCAGGAGAAGCTCTCTTGGCAATACTAACAGCTACAAAGGCCCACAGGAAACAGTTTTCTCTAATATAGCTCTCAGACTGTAGAATACACTACCATCAGAGGAATTCACTACTTTCAATTTCTGCTTTCACTGACATTAGGAAGAATGTGAAGACACATCTTATAAAGTTGTCTCATGAAACAATCATTTACTGTTATGGGTTTAACCGTTTGTAGACTTAGTAGTGTGACTTACGAAGTGGGGAAAATGTGAATCAATCAACTGTGAAGTTGCATCCAGAACGTGGGATTTTCCCAGGTTTCATCACACAGAAGTTGGCAGAGAGAGGGGAGGAAATTGGCACCCAAAAGCTTTGTTTGCAGATTGTTAAGGTATTTCTGCCCTGGCCATCCAGATTTACAAGAGGCCCAGTCAGAGAAAACTACCATAACAAGCTGAAAACAAGGCAGACTGGTAACTTCCTCTTCCTGATCTGCTGATTTCTCATTCTCCCCAACCCCCACGCCCAGCCCATTCACTTAGCTGCCCTACCACTAAATTAGCAAGCCTTCAAAGAAAAAGAAAGAAACAGAAACAGAAGAAGGAGGAAAGGTAAAATCAGAATCAGGAACTAGGTTTGAGGGGTAGAGGACTGTTGTTTGTTGCTGCTGCTGCTGCTGCTATTAATACAGCCAGCAGTTTTGACAAAAAGCAAGCGTTAAGTGTATCTTGTATCTGACCGCATATGAGAAAAGCAAAGCAGTCAGGGAAGCTGGTCATCAAAACATGGCAAAAAACCTATTTCTAATGATTTGGACATAAGAAAGTAGACACTAATTGGGAACTGCCAATGTGCATACACTAAGGCTGCTACAAATTAAAACCTCACATGTGATGGCATTTACTGTTTCTTCTTTGCAAATATACCCATAAATCAAAACCAAAAAGTGAAGTGGCTTTCATGTATTTAGTCCAAGGATATTTAACACCAAATTAAGGCAGTGTTCCATGACAACTTTTCCCTATATATTTTCACTATTTATTCCATTAAAATGTCTCTAAATAGCTCACGGTAGACTGGGAGCCCTAGAACCCCATGAACTAGATGCTGCCTATGTTTAATAATTTCTGCAGAGTATCTAATTTTATGAGAATACTCTCAACAAGATGGAAGGGATACAAGATACTTTAATGAAAGGAGATGAGTTTCAGAACAGTTCTTTACCTTGTTCTACATTCTCCACTGTCCCATGTTGCGCTAAAAGACCATCTAGTACCTGAAAGATAAACAGAATATTGGTGAAAAGAGCAGAAGCATCTCTTACAGCAAGGGTTCTCAACCTTTTAAAGTCAGGGGCTGGATCACGCCCCCTCAGACTGTTTGTGGGCCGGACTGATGTTTCTCCCAGCTGCTGCCGCCACCAAAGGGCGCAGCAGGGGAACCACTGGCCCAGCCCACCAACACTCCCCCACACATTGCTGCCACTGCCAACACTCACACACACACTGCCACCGCCAACATTCCCCCCACGACAATGCAACTTCCCTGCTTACCGGCCTGCCATGGCTGAAGGAGGAGTCCTGGCTGTCCTTTCCTGTGCTTGGCCAGAGCAGCCCCGGAAAGATGCGGGCTGCTGCAGGCATCTGCTGCTTCTGCCACTGCTGTCCCTGTTTCCTCCGCTTGGTTTGGCATGTCCCTAACGCTGCTCTGCAAGCCTTCTTACAACATGTTCCCTGCTATGGAGCGGCATTACAGACACACCAAGCTAAGCAGAGGAGACAAGGGCAGCCACAGTGGTGGGAATGAAGGTGCAGGCTGGATGGAATGGTGCCATGGACCGGATTCGGCCCATGGGCTGTAGGTTGAGAACCCCTATCTCACAGGTTAAGAAATGAGTAAAACATAAATCTGCAAAAAAAATGTGGCAGAAGACCACTGCAAGATAATGTATCTCTTTTTAGTTCCAGAACTAACATGGCTTTCATTCCAAGCAGAGAGACACTTGTTCTACTACAGGATTTATACAAACGCAGTAATGTCTGACCGGGTTAACCTGCTATGGTAATAAGTAGACCATACTGCCAGCAACACTACCATACTGGCTGGAATGTTATGACCATTCATTGTAAATTCAAAAACACTAACATTTCTAAACTACATTTTGATTCGGTGTAAATTAGCTTATGGAAACGCTTTGAACCCAAGTGGGAGAAGTGACGGTCTACATCCTTCCAAGAAACACCCATTCTTTAAATTCACCTTCCTGGTTGTGTTACCAAGTCTGGCCAAGTTATCCTGCTATGGTAATAGAGTGGACCATACTACCAGTGACTCAACGCCGAGTGTCAAGCAGCGGTTAATTAACTTGACAACCCTGAGGACTAACAGCCTTGGGTGCCACAGCAGCTTCATCAATACTGGCCTGGGGCCAATGAGGACTTTGTGTGCCAAAAGGGCTCAGGACCAGAAAATGACTCGTGGAACTGGATCAGTGGTACAGGTGTCACATTGTGATGAGGAAGGCAGATGAAAGGCCACGGAATTATATTCTCAGGACAGTCTTCATGATTGATCACTATGATGATCGCCTATATTTGGATGTGGATGTGGAAGACGAAGATGAAGAAATGATTGTTCAAGATGGTTTTGCCCTTGCTTTTTAAATAATGGTTAGAACTATTTCCATCTTTTATTAAGGGGATCCCAAGTGAGGCTTGTAGTACAGGCCCGGACAAAAAGCTTAAGGTTTTTTTACGGGAACTTTTATGTCTACAAAATTCAGCTACATGTGTCATCTTCCCAAGAAACATAAGATCCAGGCCCTATCTTGGCTTTGAGCACATATTCTACAGTACTAAACAAGGAAAGAGGAGATTAAATTTGCTAGTCCCTGTCAGTGTGCCAGTCTATTTAGCTTGCTACCTGTCTGTAACAGTGACCAAGAACAGATGCTTCCAAGAAGGATACAAGAAACCCCAGGGTGTCGATGGAATCACACACACAAAAACCTCATTCTTTCAGACATTTTAGACCTCTTATTTATTTATTTATTTATTTATTCATTCATTCATTCATTCATTCATTCATTTTTCTCCACCGCCCTTCTCACCAAAGTGACTCAGGGCGGTTTACAAGTAATAAAAAACAAAACAACAACATGACAATAAAACACAAAAACTATCTAAAAACCTCAAAACTGTTAAAATTAAAATCTAAAAAAGATTAAAAGCACACCAAATGCTACATCTTACTAATTAAAAAAAGGAGATGGAGAGAGGGGCTCAGATCACCCAGTGAGCTGGGGTCATTATACCTCCCACATCCCATACCTGCCCCGCCAGCCATGATTTTAGATTCTTCCTAAAGGGCAGCAGCTCCATTTGGAGACGTAGCTCCGTTGGCAGGAGGTTCCATAGGGCCGGAGCAGACACAGAGAAGGCCCTCCTTCTAGTGCCAGAGAGATGCGCCTCCCTGACCGATGGAACAACTAGGGAGCCTCTTCAGTCCGCTCTAGTGGGACGGACGGATGTTCTTGGGGTGAACATCTGTCTGTCCTAGTGACAAAATACAGTTTCTTGTGTGAGCCTATATTAAAATTACTTACTGGCAAGTTTGGGATGAACAAGCCCATGTTTTACCATTCTGGCTGACTGTGCACAGAGACAAATTTAATTGAGGGGAGGGACTGGAGGGAATACTGGAAGTTCCTCTGTGCTCTGAAAAATTATAGACCTATGAAGATGCAACTTTGATTAGTAGTTGCAATAAAGCTTTGAGAAATATTATATGACAACTCTTCCCACCCAAAGAGCCACAGGTTCAACCCTTTTCCCAGCATGAAACATTTACAATGTCCTCTTCAGTCTACACCTGAAAGCTGCAATTCAGTCACCTGACTTACTGTTAGTGAGTCATTTTCCTAGCATTTGAACTTCTGCACAGAAGCAGCAGTGGGCATTCTACTAAGAGCCATGTCATCACGCTTATGGGAATGATGACTAAGAAAAACAACACACTGTCGTTTCAGAAGCATTGCACCCAGGCAGAAAAAACTGCCTTCTTCAAAACAGCTGGTGGCAAGACAGATACAACAGGACTCTTACCAGGAACTTCTGTGCCCCAAACAAGATGCATTATTCTGAAGGTTATCTTTTGATAAATCTTAAGCTCTGTAGGCTTTTAAAGCACACTATCTCATAATGCATCCTCTGGTGTAAGATCCAAAATACGGACTTCCCAGTGGCAGATTTCAATGGATAAAGCCCCCAGTGATGCTAACAGTATTTATGGAAACCAGGACATATTCATCTTTTTGTGAGAAGCTGTCCCAGACACGGAACAGACACAGATCATAGTCATTGATTACTGTCTGAATTACACAATTTGTAGTGAACACTAACATTAAGTCTAGGCTAAAGAGAAACAACCATATCACTTTTAGCTGCTTTTTCTAACTGGCAAAGTTTTTTTCTGAATTCTACTTCATGTATTTACTTACTTCAAGCATTCAAAACTTGACTTTTTACTCAAGTGCCCAAGGTCATGAAAAAATCAAACCAAAACAAGTATTTTAAAACCATAAAGACGTTTTAAAGCAACAAGTTGAGAAATAACAAATATACCCATGTAAGAGGAGAATCCTAGTCACATATTTTGTCACATTCCCCCTTATTGCAGTGGAAATATGCAGGAGAGGAAGAATGATGGTTGAGAAGGATAAACAGATTTTAAATGTAATAGGGAGCTGGGATTTGCCAAACACCGGGAAATGTTAAGTTTACAAGCTTCCTTCTTCTTTGTTCTTCTTCAAATGCCGTATCTGATTCAGAATATTGGCTATCCTCATGGTGATCAGCCAAAAGGAACAATATACCAGTAGTCTTCCATTTGCCTGCCACATTACAGTGTGACACCCATATCACTGATCAAGTTCTGTGCATCTCTTTCCTCATCAGCCCCAGTCCAGTATTGATGAAGCTGCTGCCTTCAATCAAGATGGATTCAAGAGGGATTTAATCCACTTGGGGACCATTACTCTTCCCTGTGGACTTTGTCGCGCAAGGCCATTAGTCAGCAGGGTTCTCAGGTTATTTAACTGCCATTTGACGATCAGCGTTGAGTCGCTGGTAGTATGGTCCACTCTATTACCATAGCAGGATAATCTGGCCAGACTTGCTAACATAACCAGGAAGGTGAATTTAAAGCATGGGTATTTCCTGGAAGGAGGAAGACCATTGCTTCTCTCACTTTGGTTCAAAGATTTTTCATAAGCTAACTAATACCAAATCAAAATATAGTTTAGAAATGCTAGTGTTTTTGAACTTACAATGAATGTCCAGAACACTCCAGTATGGCAATGGAGGCTGAGGCATTCTGGAAGTGTGGCTCAAAAATCTGCTATGCCCAAACTATGTTCAAATTACTGGATGACCTCGCTTGATGCTGTCTATCACAACAGCTAAAATCTTGTTGCTTAGTAAAGTAAGTCACCCTACAATAGGGGCATTGAATCAGTGGGGATTTAATGAGCCATACCCCCTTTAAGTTCCATGGATTCAAGCCTACTCTAGATGTGACTTATTCTAACACAGCAGGTTGCAACTAAAGAAGGGCCATTTGAATAGAAGAGTGTTATAGTGGAAGTGACTTACTAATTCAACCGCCCTATACTAGGTGTGACACAAAGCTGCAGGATTTCAGCCACTATCTGGCAGCAGTTGTCCAAGTCTCTCTCCAAGTATCTTTCCAGAGCTTAAATGATGCTTTATAAAAACCAATTAGATCCCATTATTCATTATAGCATGTGTTTAAAAGGTAACTTGCTGCCATTAAGGATTATTCACTGCATTATTCACTTTTAAAGAGCCTTTGGGACTATAAGAGAATGACTTGGAAACATGCAAAAATTGAGCTAACAAAGATGTCATTCTGGAAGAGGCCACCTTTGACACTATAGGTAACTTGAGCATGGAGATATTGCAAAACAAGTAACAGACTGATTTTATTTTATATGTTTACAATTATGGAAAAAGAAGCAGTAAAAAAATAATTAAACATTCCATTCACTTACCTCCCATTGTAAATGAGGGGGGATGTTCCGGATCTGAATCTTTCTGCTCCTGTGAACAGAAGCCCCCAAAATAGAGACCGTATGAGTTCAAGAGAACAGATGGATATACACTGTGTGTACATGTAACATGTATACTGTATTACATTAACAAACTAACCCAAAACTTTTTTCTTTAACACTGCTACTAAATGGTGATGGTATAGTGGAGAAAAACCAGGTACTGTACATGGGAAACACATAGACTGTGTTAGAGATTATCTGCACTGCCAGGATACGTATGGAAGTGTGAACCTGTTCTAATATGGGGTATGTGCTTTCTTCCCATAGAAATATGGCCACATTTATCACCCCATAGGCCAAATTCTGGGTCACTGAAATACACTGCTGGGTAAGAAACTGAAACTCAAGTGTCAGCTAAATGTAGCCTGTAGGTAGTATGGCGAAACTTATTTTAAACCGTTAGAACAAAAAACAAAAATAAAAGAGCATCATAAAAATTAACAGATTTACTTAGCATGAGCTTTCCTGGATTAAAACCCATAAAAGCAACTTTTTCATTTTTTTATACAAACGACAAGCAACTAACATAGCTACCTTGCTGAAATTTGCTTTGAACCTGGCTTATTTATATTTATTTATTTATTGTTCGCATTTAGTATCCCGCCCCAATCGGGAAGACCCGACTCTTACTAGGAAAGCATGAGTGACCTCGAACAAAGATTTCTATAGGCATATTTTCTCTGGTTACTTCTTAAGTACAAGAATAAAACATGAGGAATCCAGGAAAAGGGTAACTTTCCCACCCTTCTACCCCTCCCTAACTATTAAGCATAAGAGATACTCATCTCTCTCATCAACCCACCAGGTAATCACAAGTGAATGCTGGACACGTAATCCCAGAGACAAAGTTATTTTTGGATATTTCATAAAATGGCTGATGTCTGGCTGTGTAACCTGAAAGACATCAGGCCCCTCTACGACCTGATTCCATGTTCATGTGTGTTTTTGTTGTATTCATCAACTCTTTCCTCCTCCATATATAAATAAATTAAAACTGAACCCTATACATGCCTACTTATAAATAAGCCCTATTAGTTTCAGTGAGCTTTGTTCCCAGATAAGTGTAGATAGGTCTGCAAGTCTTAATGATTTTGGCTTAATTTTGAACTATCAAACACACTGATATATCAAATTTATTCTCCTCTACCAGCAGCCATCTGCGGTGGCTTAATGGTTAAGATGGGTAGGTTACCTATGGTAAACATAGTACTCCGAGTGGTCCTGTGAGCATTCATACTAATGGGTTTGTCAATGATATTTACCCTCTTTCAGGGAAGTATAATCATGCCTTCCTGTCACACCTCACCATTTGCCTTCTTACCAGCAGCACCTGCCTCCTCCTCCTCTGAGGGGCAACTCCCCCCCCCCTTATGAGTTATTTATTTATTTAGATTTATTATCCCGCCCCAATCAGGCGAACCTGACTCTAGGCGGCTTACAGAAATTCATAAATTAAAACCTTAAGGTTCATAAATTACTTAAAAGTCAATTAAAAAAGAATTAAACGCTGAATTTCCAAAAATCTAAAAGATTTAAAAAGGTTAAAAGGTTTAAAAAGATTTAAAAAGTTTAAAAGAGTGAGGGAGGGGTGGCTGTTCCATCATATCAGCCACCCAACATGGGACCCCAAATTCCTGGAGCCCCACACCTGCCTGCCAGCCAGGTTTTTAGGCCCTTCCGAAAGGACAGGAGCTCTGTCTGTAGACGTAACTCAGTTGGCAGGAGGTTCCAAAGGGCCGGGGCGGCCACGGAGAAGGCCCTCTTTCTGGTGCTAGAGAGATGCGCCTCTCTAGCCGATGGAATGATAAGAGAGCCTCTCCGATCCGCCCTGGTGGGACGGACAGATGTCCTTGGGACGATGCGGTCTCTTAAGTATCCTGGCCCACTACCATGTAGGGCTTTAAAGGTAATAACCAGCACCTTGAATTGCACCCGGAGACATACTGGCAACCAGTGCAGCTCCCGAAGCAGTGGTGAGGCACGAGCATAACGCCCGCACCCCATCACTACCCGAGCAGCCGCATTCTGGACCAGCTGCAGCCTCCGAATGGTCACCAAGGGCAGCCCCATGTAGAGCGCATTACAGTAATCAAGTCTGGAGGTGACCAAAGCATGTGTGATCATGAGCAAGGAATCCCGGTCTAGGAGTGGGCGTAACTGGCGTATTACACGAAGTTGTGCAAAAGCCCTCCTGGCCACGGCTGCCACCTGCTCCTCGAGCAGTAGTCGTGAGTCCAAGAGGACCCCCAGATTACGCACCAGGTCTGTTTGGGGCAAAACTGCCCCATCCAGAACCAAAGATGGTAACTCCCGAGATAGCGCAGGACCCCTTACCCATAGCCACTCAGTCTTGCCGGGATTCAGTTGTAGCCCGTTGTCCCCCATCCAGACCCTGACAGCCTCCAGGCACCTGGATAGGACTTCCACTGCATCAATTGGATCTCCACGGGCTGAGATATACAGCTGGGTGTCATCTGCATATTGGTGATACCTCACCCCGTGGGAACGGATGATCTCACCCAGTGGCTTCATGTAGATGTTAAATAGGAGAGGCGAGAGTACCGAGCCCTGAGGCACCCCATATTGCAGGGGCCTAGGGCTGGACCTCTCGCCTTCCAGCCACACCGACTGGGTCCGGCCCCTCAGAAATGAAGAGAACCAGGCCAGCACAGTGCCCTGGATCCCCAATCCTTGGAGCCTTCCCAGAAGGATACCGTGGTCGACAGTATCGAAAGCCGCTGAGAGGTCAAGAAGAGCCAGGATGGTTGGATGACCTCCATCCCGTTCTCGCCAGAGATCATCCACCAATGCGACCAATGCAGTTTCAGTACCATATCCGGGCCTGAATCCTGACTGGAAAGGATCCAGATAATCCGCTTCATCCAGGACTTCCTGGAGCTGCCACGCCACTGCCTTCTCCAAGACCTTACCCAAAAAGGGTAGGTTGGATACAGGTCGGTAGTTGGTAAGTACCGTAGGGTCGAGGGATGGCTTTTTCAGGAGGGGACGCACCAAAGCATGTTTTAAGGGTGCTGGAAAAAGCCCCTCCTGCAGAGATGAATTTATAATTGCCTCGACCCAACCGCCTGCCACAGCCTTAGATGCCTTGACTAGCCAGGCAGGGCATGGATCCAATTCACAGGCAGTGGCGCGAACAGATCCAAGAAGCCTGTCCACTTCCTCAGGGCCAACTGGATCGAACTGATCCCAGATAACATGGCCAGACTGTACTCTGGTCAACCCCAGCTCTGTCTCTTCCACGCCAGGATTAAACTTCAAGCGAATCTGAGCGATTTTCTCCGCCAGATAATCAGCAAAAGCCTCAGCCGATCCCTGCCAACCAGGGCCAGACCCCCCTCTTCCCAGGAGGGACCTGGTCACCCGGAACAAGGTCGCTGGGCGATTATCTGCGGAGGCAATAAGGGCGGTGAAATATTGTCGTTTCACCGCCCCCATCGCCACTAGATAGGCTTTAATGGCAGCTCTAACAAGTGTTCGATCAGACTCACTCCGGGTCTTCACCCAGCGGCGCTCTCGGCGTCTCTTTGCCCGTTTGAGCTCCCTCAGCTCTTCTGTGAACCAAGGGGATGATCGATGCCCGTGGGCAAGGAGAGGCCGTAGTGGAGCGATCACATCCAAGGCTACCGTTACTCTCTCGTTCCATGAGTTGACAAGAGCCTCAGACGAATCGCATTGCAGGTCAGGAGGAAAACACCCCAGTTCCCTCTGGAATCCTTCCGGATCCATTAGTCGCCGGGGGCGGGCCCATTTAACTGGCCCTACCTCCCTGCGGTGAAGCCCCGCCCCCAGGAAGTCTAGAGTCACCAGATAGTGATCTGACCATGGCACAGGGGTAATGTCTAATTTCTGTAGTTTCAGATCACTCTGCCACAGCTCCGATAAGAAAATTAAATCCGGGGTGTGACCACTGCTCCTGGTAGGGCCCTGAATTACCTGGGTCAGGCCCACAGCTGCCATGGAAGCCATGAACTCCCGAGCCGCCTCCGAGCCAGCCCCTAATGATGGCAAGTTGAAGTCCCCCAGAACCATAAGTCTGGGGAGCTCCAACGCCAACATCGAGACCGCCTCAAGGAGCTCAGGCAGGGAATCTGCTACCCTACAGGGAGGCAGGTATAGGAGTAGGATTCCCGACTGCCCTTTAGGGCCCAAACGCAGGAGCAGGGTCTCACAGCCCGGAATATGTGGAGCCGTGGCCCTGACGACTCCCAACGACTCCCTGGCTACTACGGCGATCCCACCGCCCCTACCCTTCTCCCTAGGCTGGTGCCAAATACCGAACCCAGCTGGACACAGTTCGGATAGAGGAACCCCGTCCTCAGGTGCCAGCCAGGTTTCGGTGATGCATGCCAGGTCAGCCCGCACCCCCAATATGGAATCTGAAAGCAGGGGGGCCTTGTTACAGACTGACCTGGCATTCACCAGCAGCAGCCTAAGGGAAGGGTCACTCTTGACCGGCAGCTCAGGAACCAGAGGTGTAGCCGGGGGGCCAGAACAAGGGACAGCAACTAAACATCTGTCCTGTGTTCCCCGAGTGCGGCCCGCCCCTCGGTACCCGCCATACCGCCCCATGCCCGTCACAACACCAATTCGGGCCACAGGAAACCCCCTGCCCATACCAGACAGAGCCCAATCCCTATTCCCTAGCTGGCAGGCCTTTCTCTCCCTCCCCCCATCCACATTCCCCCAACCCCCATCCAATGTCCTCCTAGGAGGGTGGGGCCGGCTGCCCCACCACTGCCCATTCCTCAGAGGTGCTCCTGGGACCAGCCAAGATCCTGGCCATTCTCCTCTCCCAGGAGGGTAGTGGGGCTCGCTGCCCCATAGCTGAAAGTTCAGCGGAGGTAGTAGAGGTGTTCCTTTTGGAAGTGTTCCTTTCAAATCTCTCCTGCCAGGCAGCAACTGAGACACATCTCTTCCCCACCCGGCCCGGCGTGGGGGGTTGCCGGTGGAATTGCAAGGCTGAAGCAGTCTTGAAGGGCCTCCTTTTAACTCTCTCCTGCCAGGCAGCAACTGAGACACATCTCTTCCCCACCCGGCCCGGCGTGGGGGGTTGCAGGTGGAATTGCGAGGCTGAAGCAGTCTTGAAGGGCCTCCTTTTAACTCTCTCCTGCCAGGCAGCAACTGAGACACATCTCTTCCCCACCCGGCCCGGCGTGGGGGGTTGCAGGTGGAATTGCGAGGCTGAAGCAGTCTTGAAGGGCCTCCTTTTAACTCTCTCCTGCCAGGCAGCAACTGAGACACATCTCTTCCCCACCCGGCCAGGCGTGGGGAGTTGCAGGTGGAATTGCAAGGCTGAAGCAGTCTTGAAGGGCCTCCTTTTAACTCTCTCCTGCCAGGCAGCAACTGAGACACATCTCTTCCCCACCCGGCCCGGCGTGGGGGGTTGCAGGTGGAATTGCAAGGCTGAAGCAGTCTTGAAGGGCCTCCTTTTAACTCTCTCCTGCCAGGCAGCAACTGAGACACATCTCTTCCCCACCCGGCCCGGCGTGGGGGGTTGCCGGTGGAATTGCAAGGCTGAAGCAGTCTTGAAGGGCCTCCTTTTAACTCTCTCCTGCCAGGCAGCAACTGAGACACATCTCTTCCCCACCCGGCCCGGCGTGGGGGGTTGCCGGTGGAATTGCAAGGCTGAAGCAGTCTTGAAGGGCCTCCTTTTAACTCTCTCCTGCCAGGCAGCAACTGAGACACATCTCTTCCCCACCCGGCCCGGCGTGGGGGGTTGCAGGTGGAATTGCGAGGCTGAAGCAGTCTTGAAGGGCCTCCTTTTAACTCTCTCCTGCCAGGCAGCAACTGAGACACATCTCTTCCCCACCCGGCCAGGCGTGGGGAGTTGCAGGTGGAATTGCAAGGCTGAAGCAGTCTTGAAGGGCCTCCTTTTAACTCTCTCCTGCCAGGCAGCAACTGAGACACATCTCTTCCCCACCCGGCCCGGCGTGGGGGGTTGCAGGTGGAATTGCAAGGCTGAAGCAGTCTTGAAGGGCCTCCTTTTAACTCTCTCCTGCCAGGCAGCAACTGAGACACATCTCTTCCCCACCCGGCCCGGCGTGGGGGGTTGCAGGTGGAATTGCAAGGCTGAAGCAGTCTTGAAGGGCCTCCTTTTAACTCTCTCCTGCCAGGCAGCAACTGAGACACATCTCTTCCCCACCCGGCCCGGCGTGGGGAGTTGCAGGTGGAATTGCAAGGCTGAAGCAGTCTTGAAGGGCCTCCTTTTAACTCTCCTTTAACTTCCCCTTGGCTCTGCTTGGCCCAGGCTAGCGAGGGTGCAAGGAATCAGAATCAGGTAGCATAGATGTGGCCTCTCAGCGTGGTCCAGTCAAGCCCAGTCCCAATTCAACAGACACAAAGGTTCTATGATTAATAAGGTTTATTAAGTAAGTTAAGAAAATGAATATAGCATAAGGAAGCAAACTTGCAAACATAGTCATTCAAAGTACATACAAAAATGAAGAAAACTTAACTGGTTATCTAGGCGCTCTGGCCCTATCGGACTCACAATTATATTCTGTGAGGCCCTCCCATGGCTGGTCCATGGTGAAAGAGAGTGAGCAGTTCCTTGCACAGTGGTTTTATTATTCTGATGTCAGTCTTCCCACGTGGGGACTTCTAGCCAATTGAAATTAATTTACATTCTTCTATTTTTCATTGGAATATCATATACAGGGGCTCCTACATATGAAATTCTCCATCTTGAAGTACAGTCAAACCTCGCATGACGAAAATATTTCATTCTGCAAGGCTGCTTGCTATGGGAGCTTTTCGCTATGCAAGTTTTTTTTACATAGCGAAAATTCCTATGGAAAAACTCGCATAACAAAAATTTCTATGGAAAAACTCGTACAGTATAGCGAAAATTTTCCATTATGGGAGTTTTCCCCATAGCAACGCTCGTTATGCGAGTTTTTCCATTGGAAAAGTTCGACTCGCATAGCGAAAATTTTCGTTATGCGAGTCGGAATGCTTTTCAAAATGCCCGCTTGTCACGCGAGTTTTTCACTAAGCAAGGCATTCATTAAGCGAGGTTTGACTGTACTAGGCACTAGGAAATTAAGTGGCTACATGGATCAGGAAAAAGCACAGTTAGAACGGGTTTTTTCCATGACAGAGTTTCCCATCCACGCATACGCGGTGGTCGGCTCTTCCAAGCTTAGCTTTCAAAAGAAAGCGCTATCCCTGCATGCCCAGTGTCGGGGCCCTGCCCCACTCCCCCAGTTTAATTTGCATAGCCGCTGAATGGGCGGTATCTACAATGAAAGAGGGGAGGTAGGGCGGGACATATGAATGCTCACAGGAACACTTGGAGAACTATGTTTACGGTAGGTAGGTAAACCTACCCTTCTCCTTCATGGTCTGTGAGCATCCATACGAGTGGGTGATTCGCAAGCTGACTTAAGAGGACAGAGGGCATCATTGGAGAACCGCATCCAGGATTTTTTGGCCGAAGGTTGCATGGCGGGATTCCCTCAGATCTAACCAGTCATGCCTCACAAAAGCGGAAGGATGAGCCCACGTCGCTGCCCGACAGATGTCCTGAAGGGCGACACCTTGGGAAAAAGTGACTGAAGTTGATATGGCCCGAGTAGAATGGGGATGTGGAGCCATGGGATGATCCAGATGTGCCAAGTTACAAGCCAGAGTGATGGTCTCTGCAACCACTGGAAAGGTGTTGGGAGGAGACCTGCAGACCCTTGTTAGGTCCAGTGTGGCAGACTAACAGACGTTGAGTTTTTCTAAAACTTCTAGTCCTGTCTAAATACAAAGTCAATGCTCTTTTCACATCCAATGTGTGAAGCTTTCTTTCTAAGTCCAATGATAGGGATGGGAAGAAAGTAGGCAAAACAATAGGCTGCTGTAAAAGAAAAGCCGATACAACTTTAGGCAGAAAAGAGATATCCTGGTGGAGAACCACTTTGTCAGCAAAGAACTTGAGGAATGGTTTATCAGACCTGAGGGCTGAGAGTTTGCTAATCCTTCTGCCTGAGGTTATTGCCAACAAAAGGCAGTTTTGTAAGTGAGTAAGTGCCATGGCGTAGTGGCCATTGGCTCAAACTGTTTGTCAGTCAGTCTATCAAGCACCAAGGAAAGAGACCACTGGTCTCTTTATAACTCTATGGTTATAAAAGAGTAGCTTTCCCTCTGAACGAGAGGGCTGGTAGGTAAAAATAACAGCCAAATAAATGTTGAGGGATGACACAGAGAGAGCCATTGTTTTAAGTGCAGGAGGAATTGTAGTACAATAGAGAGATGTGGAGACACAGCAGCCTTACCAGTCGTCAGAGCGACTTGCTGACTTTAGCCCATTTATAGGAGTAAGCCTTCTTGGTGGAAGGTTTTGTAGAGTCATTAAGAATAGCCATTCAAGTGGGAGAATTCTCCATGCTGTCAAGTGAAGGGCTTCAAGGTCTGGATGGAGAACCTGTTGAGAGTCCAAAAGCAGGAGATCCGGGCGTCTGGATAGCCTCTGATACTCCCAGGTTATGTCTTTGAGTGTGGGGAACCAAGTTTGTCTGGGCCACCACAGGTCTATTAGTATGGTGTCAACTCTCAGGGACGCTAGAAGGGATACTACTCTGCGAAGCAAGGGGATCGGAGGGAAGGCATAAATCATGTCTCGAGTCCAATCCAACATGAATGCGTCGCCTAGGGAGTCCTTGTCAATTCCCGCAAATAGAGGAAGCTTCACATTCAAATGAGTGGCAAAAAGGTCTATCACTGGGACCTCCAGTGTTGAGTCAAGCTCAGAAATATCTGAGGATGCAATTCCCACTTGTGGGACTGAAAGTGTGTTCGACTCAGGGCATCCACCAGAGTATTGTGAACGCTTGCCAGGTGAATGGGAATAAGAAAAATTCTCTTGGGGATGCACCAATCCCAAAGTCTCATGGCTAGGAGAGGAGATTGCAAGTGAGTTCTGCCCTGATAGTTTATATACTGGAGAGTGGTCGTACTGTCTGTGATGACTTGAATGACCTTGCTCGATAGAGAGGTCTGCAGAAGCAGACAGCACTGGCTCTTCGGCTTTGAAACAGAGATGTTTTGGGAGGCAAGCTATGAAAAACCTGGGGAACATAGTTAAAAATAGAGACATCACATTGCAAACAAAAATTCGCATAGTCAAAGCAATGGTATTCCTGGTTGTAATGTATGGTTGTCAGAGCTGGACCATTAGGAATGCTAAGTGCAGAAGAATAGACACCTTGGAAATGTGGTGCTGGAGGAGAGTTTTGAGAGTCCCCTGGACAGCAAGGAGAACAAATAGGTCGATCCTAGAAGAAATTAACCGTGACTGTTCCTTAGAAGGTCAAATAGTAAAGACGAGCTAAAGTACTTTGGACATCAAATGAGAAGAGAGGATTCATTTGAGAAAACCTTGATGCTGGGAAGGGTGGAGGGCAAAAGAAGAAGGGGCAGCCAAAAATGAGATGGCTAGATGGTATTGTAGATGCAATGGGCACAGAGCTGGGCAGGTTGACAAGGATGGTGGAAGACAGGGTGCCCGGAGGGCGGTGGTCCATGGTTTGGGCCAATCACTCTTTCCAAGCCTGACCTACCACACAGAGCTGTTCTTATGAGAATAAAGCAGGAATGAAGAGCAAAATGTGCCACCTTGTCAATGATCATCTTCATGATGGTAATGATAATAACAGAGCAGGAGAGCAAAAGTGAAGTTGGATGAAGAAAGAATATCTAACTCAAAAACAGATTCATTCTCCAAAAACAGATTCATTCTAACTCAAAAACAGATTCATGGGACCCCACTGGCTATGTTGCAGTTGATGGGAACTGCAGTTTAACAAGATGTTTCATATGTTCTCTCCCTCTGTTCTAAATGCTTTCATGCTTCTACTATTGCTCATCCAAACAACTAATTTTTCGACAACATCCAGCATTATGTCAGAGGTGCCCAGACTGACTCATATGTTCCACAGTAGTGGAATCACAATACCAATGTCAGTGTAGCCATGAGCTTACCTGCATCACCAAGGAGATATACCAAGGCTTCTAGCAAGTCACCGAAACAGCGAAGGCATCTATTTCAGGGTCAGATGACAAGGTCTGATAAAATTTAGCTCAAGCATACTTCCTCTTACTCAGCCAGAAGCACATACAAAAAGTAAATAAGCACAGCCTAAAAACTATTAGGAAACTGCCCAAAACTATCTATTTTTTAAAATGGTGGAGGAGGATCTTTAGCCTAGTCTTCGCCTAAATATACTAGTTTACCACATGGAACAAATTTACACAGGGGAAACATGTGCCCTGGCCAAATTTGGGATCCCTTTGCTGCATTCTGTTCCACCAAATAAGGAGGAAGTACTGGGGAGGAATCAGATACACAATACACATTTCCCTCCCCCATTTTCCAAAAAAGGAAACAATGTGTTTGGGCCCTGAAGAGGAGGTAAAGAAGAAACCAGAGCCAGAGATCATTCCTCAATCTTGCGGCACCTACCACTGATTCAGCAACAGGCAGTAATAAATCATGAGTACGAAGAACTCAACACTGTGGTCAGAGCTAGTCCCTGAATAAGATGGTATTTCCATCCTTCTAACTTGCTAATGGAGTGAGGCAGTTCTGAAGGACACTAGCATAGAAGTGAAAGCTAGGATAGTCATCATTTTTTAAAATCACTGCATTTCAAAATAAAATTATATTTGCTCTGCATTTCAGGCTCCTGTGGCTTGTTTCACCACAACTAGAGCAGCCTATGTTACATGGAATGAAAAGGAGAGCTGAAAATAAACAGGTGAAGCAAACATGCATTAAAAAACAAAACAAAAAAGGCCTGGCAAAATCAAGAGAACGGAAACTTTGCCCATGGAAGTTTTCCCACTTGGCCCTCAGGAATGTGAAGTCAAGCCCCTCTGGTCTGCAAGAGCTAGCTGATGGCACTGCACCCTCCAACCTGTTTCCCTTGTACAAGAAGAACAACAAAGCAAGGTCACCAGCCAAAGAACTGAATAAAAAACTCACATAGCACTTCAGCCAATATCTGATAATGCACAAGTGTGTGGCCATATCCCCCTGACGCCATCTGCCCTGTGAAAGGCTCAAGGGGGGGGGGGGAGTCTTCCCACCCACCAGTTAATGTCTCCCTCCTGTGAGGTAAAATCACAAGGGGGAAAGGTTGGAATTTGAGAAAACAATCAGGAAAACTTGAGCCAGGGAAGGACCTGAGTTGTTTTCTAACGCAAGTGGTAGAGGTAAGAAAGAGAAGTATTACTTCTTACTAAAGAGAAGTATTTTTCAGCATCTCACTTTGATAGTAATTTTGTATCAGAAATTATTCTGGGTTGAATGGATTTTTACTGGAGAAACTCCACTCAGGGAATGCCCAAATGAGGCTCCTTTCATGTACCTAAAAGATGGGACAGAGACGGGCACTCAATCCATCATGTAGTACCCAGTTCTTGAATTGCTGACTTGCCAGCCTTCCAGCTAACAAGGTGAGCTTCTTAACCACTGAGCCACCACACTTTGATAGCAATGCAAAAAGGATCTCAACTATCAGACTTCCAAGTATGCTGTACACCCAGCAAAAATAGAATAATTGCAAGTGATTCCCTGGTGTTCATGGCAAAGCATAGAATTAACTCTTGTCCATAATTATTTGCAAATTGGGAAAATTTGGACACTATACGAATCACTTACTAAGGATTACATCAACAGTATGACCAAGTCAGACGGTGTGAGATCAGTCTGATTACAAACTGACTTAATCCCTGGATACATATAAGGCAGAAAAAGTGGCTACAAAGCAATGGAAATGCCTGGGAGTAAAAGAAAGATAAACCAACATTATACAGTGGAACCCAGCATAACGAACACTCTGTTTAACGAAAAATTTGTACAACGAAGCATTCGTTATGCAAAGGCGATACCCTGCTTAATGATCCCCCCCCCCCATTATATGGGGTTTCCACTAAGCGGGGTATACTCCGGTTAACGGAAACCCCATGTAACGAACATTTTCCTCGTTATGCAGGATATCTCCCATTGGATCCACATAGTGAAAAAAATCGCATAGCGAAGAGCTCCGTGATATGGAGCTTTTTTGCTATGCAGGGTTCTACTGTACTCCACACCAAAAACACCAATAAAAACCTTAAAAACCAGCACACTTTGAGATGCTCTAGCGGTAATAAATGTCCAAACCTAGAGTGCCATAATGGCAAACAGAAGTGATGAAAAGAGTAGCTCTGTATGTCATCAGGCATAAGCATAATTTCTAGTACAAATGGAGACTGGATGAAGAAAATGTTTATCTGTGAGTTCAAACCATGCATCATCATAACTAATTCCACTGATAAGGCAGCAACCTCCCTGCAGCAAATGCTAGACTAAGGCAACCTTCTCTGTCAGTCCTAAGAAGGGGGAATTACAAGAACCATCATACTGAGTTTGGGAGGGCAGTTCTGTTCCATACTACAAACTGGACCGAGGGGCTCCTTCACAATTCAGCACATCTATGATTAAGTGTAACCATCAAGCAATCAGTGGGCCTTCAGCCACTTCAGAGGACCCACTACTAAGATCTGGGATGATATCCAAATACTGTATAGTAGTACTGTACCTCACTTAAAGAGCATCATATATTCCACGGGATTGCTCTTTAAGCGAGTTTGCTCTTTAAGCGAAACACCATTGTAAGTGACCAATTGTCACTTCTAGCAGGGGGGATTGTGAACCCCAATTTAGTTGTTAAGCGAGTTTTTGGTTGGTTTTAGTTGTTAAGCAAGATGACCATTCAGGGAAAATTCTGCTCTTTAACTGAGTTAGTCTCTAAGCGAGGTGCTCTTTATGCGAGGTTTCACTGTACAATGAAGGATCTGCTGTAACTGAGTTAATGGAATGATCCTTGTCTGGGAGAATCACTTAAACAATCAATTAAAATCAACTACTTAAGAGAGAAAACTGCACTTCTAATATGAGAAAGACATGCTGCTTTGGTGTTCCTCAAACCTGTGTCCAATTCACAAAGACTTTCCTAAACATCAGATTGGAGAGCCAAAGACCAAGCTTGAATAAGCCACGTATCCAAGTTATCTCAGTCCAAATGCCTATCCCCACTCTTGTTTGCCCAAAGAGGGAAATGCCACGCACATTTCAAACAGCAACAATACCATCATGAGAGTGTAAAGCAGTGATGGCGAACCTTGACACTCTAGCTGTTCTTGAACTTCAATTCCCAGAAGTCTAAGAACACCTGGAGTGCCAAGGTTTGCCATCATGAGTGTAAAGAAATTGGCAAGAGCCTCACTGCTACAATCCTGTCTATTTTATTATGTTTTTGTTTAAGGCTGTTCTCCTACAAAACTCAAGGTTGGCTGTAAGGGGCAATTGTTATAAGGAGATGTGTAAAATTCAGCTTACTTGGATCGGAAGTCATTTTTCTCTTTTGCCACAGGAGGGCAACAGCTCTTTGTTTCAGCAAAGGAATAGAAACCAGATAGAACAGTGTTTCCCAATCTTTGGTTTTTGGACAATTCCCAGAAGCCGAACTCAATTCTCCAAATCCCTGATCATTCAATGTACTGATTTAGGCTTCTGAAAATTGAGGTCGTGGTCCCCACGTTGGTAACCACTGCTCTAGAACCTACACTTTTGGCACCGAATCACAAATTGATGTTTTAACTGACAAAAATTCCTTGCCCTACCAGTAATTCTAGACTTCTATGGCACAACCAGCTTTGCATATATCCAAATAAAGAGTGCTGAAAATGTGATTTTATCTGTTGCCCAAGCAAATTTTTACTATGGTGAATTTTAGCAGTCAGAGACGTGCATCCAAGACTTATTTGCATAGTTGCAATCCTCACTAACTAAATTATTACTTGAGTTTGAAACAAGTTACAATTGTCTAAGATAGTTCTGATGGGTAAGAACATCACTAGCTCTTACCTGTGACCTTAGAAATAAAACCATCATGTTCAGAGGCAAGCTATATGAATGTGCAAGGGCTCATTCAACAAGCCTCTGTGCTGCTTACTTATCATTATTGCAAAAGAAGTGACTGTCAGCTCATTGTATCACCATCCATGAACAACATGCAGTCCCATCTGCTGCTAATCATAATCTGTAATAATCCAATAAAGGGAAATGAGCTCCTCTGGAGATGTTACTCTGTCTTCACGTGACCTTACGGAACAAGAGAGGTTCTTATATCACCAGCTCCTTGTTCTTAAAAATTGCATTGCAAGTAAGATGTTTTTATTTTTAAGAGTTTTACACGTGATGAACAAAATGGAGGTTAATAGGCAGGTGCTTTACTTTTTTCATGAGTGCACAGGTGGGCCAGTTATAGAATATCTTTAAGAGTTGTTTAATATAAAACTACACCTGCTGAAATTCCCTCTTCTAGAAAGTACTGAAATGGCAGCAAACTGTCCACATATAAGCATATACCTATTTACATCATATTCCCCACTGTGTATCTCTGTATATCCATATGACTCATATGGAAACTCCATGTGAGAAAGATGTCATGCACTAAGTAGCCCTAATTCTATGCCTATGTAAACACATGGCCACAGGAACCAGAGGGCTTTAAGATACAAAGAGGAGGAAAGGATAAATGTGTGGGTAAGAGTCTACCTTGCCACTGATTTATGTAACTTACACATTCTCCTCCTAAATCACCCATGGAGTATCTCAGAAAAACAATAATTAATCCCCATCAAGAAAATCCAATGTTCAGTATAAAAACAGCATTCAACCATTAATGTGAGAACACTCCCTTATGAAACCTGTTCTGTAGTGAGCAGTTCCTTAAGTTTAATCCATGAGCAAACTGTGCTAGGGGTGAAAGTAAATATCTCTATGGCCAACTACTGGTTTTTTTTTATTTAATTTAAATAAAATCCAACAGGACAAATGACAAATTATTAAGCATTAAAATGTAACATAAACTAAAATAAATTCTTCCAAAAAATAGCTTAAACTCTGGTTACTCCAAAACAAAGTCTGCTCCATTGTTTGTTTGTAACTGTTCTCGGTTGATGAGGACAAGGCAAATCAAACAGAAACCAAGGATAAAAAAAATGTGGAATAGTCTATAGAAGAATCAATAGTTGATTAGTACAAGAAAAAACTGCATGTACCCATCTTTTCTCTAATCATATTATTTTCTTTTACAGAGAGATTCCTTATTTCTTTATTTAAAGCAGGTTTACCGCACACTTCAACTGAAAAGATCAAAAAAGCTTACACTGAATTAAATCTGTCAGTCTTTAAAGTGCTAAAACATCTCACCTTTTCTTTTTCTCTTTCTCATTTGCCCACATGTTGAGACAGATAACAGCCTTGCATGTTGCTGTTAAGACATTAAAGAACTTTGGTGTGTTGTTATTGTCAATTATAGCTGTTATTTATATTTAACTAAACTGGAAAATATTTAAATCTCTATAATCATTAAATTAACAAAAAAACTGTCAATAAAAACTCAGAATGAGAAAAAAGAATTAAAAGAATTAACTTCAAAATTGTTGATGAAAGTGTCTAGTTATGAGCAATTAATTTCAAACAAATTATTTATAGGCTGTGTATGACCCATCCTGGGGACTGTGGTGGTTCAAGTGGTTAAGATACTGACTGGAAGGCCGGCAGGTCAGCAGTTCAATACCCGAGTACTGCATGACGGAATGAGCTCCAGTCTCTGGCCCAGCTCCTGCTAACCTAGCACAGTGTTTCCCAAATGCTGCTTTTTGGACTTCAATTCCCAGAAGCCTAAGTCATTTCCCCAAAGCACTGATCAGCCAATGTACTGACTTAGGCTTCTGGGAACTGAAGTCCACTAGTGGGCTGTGTACCCCTTGTTGGGAACCACTGACCTAGCAGGTTGAAAGCAAGAAATTGCAAATAGATAAATAGGTATCACTTCGGTGGGAAGGTAAGCAGTGTTCCGTGCACTTCCGTATCTAGGCATGCCTGCCATGTGTCCACGGAAATGTCTGAAAATGAAGACAGCGCTGGCTCTTTGGCTGTAAACACACATGAGCACTGAACCCTAGAGTTGGA
The DNA here is from genome assembly GCA_030440675.1 of Furcifer pardalis. Taxonomy (NCBI): domain Eukaryota; kingdom Metazoa; phylum Chordata; class Lepidosauria; order Squamata; family Chamaeleonidae; genus Furcifer; species Furcifer pardalis. Next base: position 247,963,016 of record CP126890.1, read on the forward strand.
TATGACTGGCTTTCAAGCAAAGGTGACCTTTACCTTTACTATGACCCATGGGGCTGCAGTGGTTCAATGGCTAAGAAGCTCGCCTTGTTAGCTGGAAGGCCAGCAAATCGGCAGTTCGTGACTCAAGTACTACATGACGGATTGAGTGTCTAACTCTGTCTCAGCTCTTGGGGACATGAAAAGAGCCTCATTCGGGCATCCCCTGAGTGGAGTTTCTCTAGCAAAAATCCTTTCATCCAGAATAATCTCTGACACGAAATTATTATTATTATTATTATTACTATGACCTATCCTATTAAATGAGGTCTCAATGTAGTACAGTAATACCTCATATAACATTAGTATCGAATAACACTAAAATCGCATAACATTAAGGAATCTGGGGGGAAGAATTGCATCAGATAACATTAAGGTCCTATGGGATGCTTCAGATAACAACCGCTAAAGCCTGTGTGGTTACAATGTATCTCTATGGATCCCATAGAGGATCAGATAACACTAAAAATCATATAACACCAAGACTTGTGGAACCAGGTTTTAGTGTTATATGAGGTTTTACTGTACTTTTAGGAGTCTGGAAGAGGTACAAATTGTATGTGTAGCCAAATCTCTCTCTGCTAGCCAAAAGAGAACCCAGTCCAGTGTTGGAACACAACCATTTCTTCTTAAATGGCAAACATTTTCAAAGAGAAAGATAAATAATAATTATATATACTACACTTGATCTTAGTCAAAAGGCCAAGAAGCAGTATAATAATTATATGCCATCAAATCAATTCCATCCATCTCAGGGGTTTTCTAGGTATAAAGAACTATGAAATGGTTTGCCACTTCTAATGGCACTCTGGAACTCTACAGCAGGGATGCCCAAACTTTTTGAGCTGCGGGCCAGTCACGTGGTTCAGGGGGCTGGTCATTATGGCCCAGTGGCCGTATTTGGCCCCAAGGCCAATTTATCTGGCCTGTGAAGCCCTAGTCGCTCCCAGGAGCAAAAGTAAAATGTGCCCATATGGGCGCATTTTACTTCCACTCCCAGGAGTGACAAGGGCTTTGTGGGCCAGATAAATTGGCATTGGGGGCCAGATACAGCCCCCGGGCTGTAGTTTGAGCACCCCTGCTCTACAGCTTGTCCCAAACTGCACAAGTGACAGGACAGATAACCCCATAAATGAGGCTGTTCAGGCAATTTCAGTAGGCTCCCTTTGGCTCCCTTCCTATGAGGCGTAATAGTTATTTAAACTCCTGAATGCTGGTTCCTCAGTCAGGCACTGCAACCCTCTCAGCTATAACAGTTTGTACACAAAGATAGCTACTATTTTTATCTCTAACTTGAAGGAAAGGCTGAGAGAACGGGTAGCTCTGTGATGCTCACTGAGTTGGAAGCACAAACTGAAGTAAATCAGTTTCCTGCAGAAACGGCTGTGGCTAACAGGTTACACTGTTTAGTTGTAATAGAAAAGTGTAAATGCATTTGCAAGCAGAAATAAATAAGCATCTTAGTTTCAGTTTCTGTAGGCGTGTTAGACGGAAATCCTCAAAGGATATATTTTTTAAAAAGCCTATATCAAGCACTATTTATTTTTGGCTTTAAGGAAATAAATAATTCTAAAATCTGATATATATTTTTCAGAGACAAATTAATCCTGACAATGTTACCAGTAGTTATTCAAATAATACTATACAGTATTTTTGTTGTTGTGGACAACCTTATGAATGAGCCACCACTGAAATGTTCTATTCTCAACAGCCCTGCATAGCATTTCTAAACTTAATCGTGTGGCTCCCTTTAAGGCAGGAGTTCTCAACCTTTCTAAGCTGGGGGCCGGGTCATGATCTCTCAGACAGCTTCGGGGGCTGGACAGCCATTTTGCCCTTCCTCCACCTCATGACACTTCCTAGTGTGGTGGAGGTGGGCCACATGAAATGGTGCTGAGGGCTGCATCTGGCCCACAGTCCGCAGATTGAGAATCTCTGCTTTAAGGAGTCAATCTATCTCATATTTGACCTTCCTTGTTTCCTGCTGTCTTCTGCTTCTCCCACAGTATTGTTTTTTTTCTTCTTCAGAGAATCTTTCTTTCTCATGACAGATTCTTCAGGCTTGATTTGCTCTAGTTCCCATTTGTTTGTCTTTCTGGCAGTCCAGGAAAGATATTGTTGAGATCAATTTTTCTCCTGTCAGTTTTCTTCACTGTCCACTGTACAAATACTGTGTATCCAGTAGTGTAGCATTGATTTCAGCTGCCCGGGCATAAGCCAAATTTGCCACCCCCTGGTGGATGCTGGCGCCCACTCCCGCTAGGGCTTCTGGGAATTGTAGTCCAAGAATACCCATAGCCCAAAATACGCTTCCCGGGGCTAGCTGCCCCCTTCACCCCCTTCCTACGCCACTGTGTGTATCATTAATATATTTATAGCATTTTGTCAATGATTAATGCTTTACATATTGACAAATATATCTCCCAGTGAATGAAATAAATAATTATGAGGTCTTAAAAAGTATAATACTCTACAGTGGACAACTAGCTCTCAATGAAAACTCAGTAAGATCTCCTCTTTACACACTTTCTCCAGTAACTGGTGTTTGGAGGAATATTACAGTAAACCAAAGCCTTCTTAACTAAACATAACTGGCAAACAGCCTTTTCTACTGAATCGATGCATCTCTTAGCTTCAGACTTTACTTGTAAAAGGGGAGCAGCAATTAGGCAAAGCTTAGAAAAGTTCCATTTTGGAGTACTATTTCCAGATGCATACTGGAGGCATAATCCAAGAGAACTTGATCAAGCGCTGCAGTTATCCCTTCTTACTATACTGTTGTGAGTCTGAGTGAACAGCAGGCCTATGAATAATTTTACTCTTCTAATTCTAACCATAATGACTGGGTTGGGGGAGAAGAAGGTTCGGTTATTTAACAATAAACGCACATGTAAACTCCGAGTCTACCTTCTGTAGAAACCATACAACTTAAGAAAAGGAAACAAGGCCTGGTACTGGTGCAGCTTTGCATCAGTTAACTCAGCTATCACAGTCAAAATGGAGAATCTCAATATGAAGAGGAAAACTTTAGAGAGAAGAGGCATGAAAAGACTATTTCAGCCCAGAGAACCTTTGCTGAGCCACGCACAGCCACCATTGCCCTTCCAGCTCACTAGTGATGCTGGGAGTAAGAGTCTAACATCACAACAGGACACACTGTTCAGCTGCATGGTTAATACTGCCGACAGTGAAGGAAATGAGTCAACCTCCATCCCATCTGTGGATGCTGAAAGCCATGCAGTGGTTCCCACAAATAAACAAGACAAAAGGACAAGGGGGGGGGGGAAGGATATGAAAATCTTACATTTCAAAGGTTCACTTTCACCATCACCAAGTCAATATGTCAAACCCAATGTCCTCAAGCTATGTCTGAAGAAGAAATATTTGATGGAGTAGAAATATATGATGGAGATACATTCTGCTTGCCAGCTTCTGGCCTCCTTAGTTGTATCCCAGAGATGTAACATGAGCACATCCCTTTAGGTTTACCACAATATTAAGATACAGTCAAACCTTGCATAAAGAGAGCTTCGCTTAAAGAGTAACTCACTTAAAGAGCAGAATTTTCTTTGAATGTTTGCTTCGCTTAACAAATTAAACCAACCAAAAACTCGCTTAACAAATAAATCGGGGTTCGCAATCCCCCCCACAATTGGTCATTTACAATGGTGTTTTGCCTAAAGAGCAAACTCGCTTAAAAAGCAAGCCTGTGGAACACATTATGCTCTTTAAGTGAGGTACAACTGTAGTACTTCTGGCTACTCAACATGGTTGTTATTTACTTCATAGTCTACTCTTGTTTAACAACTCCAATCCTTCTGCTGTGTCAGAAGTTAAAATGAAACTAAAATGTGTAATCAGATGCACCCACATGACTCAACTCTTCAGGATATGAATATTCTTTTCCTTTCAATGACTATACAGCTGCTACACAGATTCAAGATCAAAGGTCTGAAACAGACACAGAAGAGCTACATCAATCTGTAACTATTCCACCAGATTGTGAAATATAAGCTTATCCAAGGCTTGAATGATGATTTTAGTGGGTGCTCCATCCAAGCAAGCAAGGATTTGTCAATTCAGAGTCTGGGCAGGCAATGTGGACATTGATGGGAAACAGCATCCCTCCCTCAAAAAATATCTATAAAGCACTACCTGGGGACCCACTTCAACACTTCTTGAACTGTACACCTCTATCTCTCTTCCACAGCATGGCTTTTGTAAGTTGATTAGCTTTACCTGACTCAACCAGCAAGCAGTTCTCCTCAGGCCCAATTTCATCCAAACCATTCCTCCCTATATTCTACCCCACTCTTGTACCTTTTCTTTTGAAGCATCCAGTATTTTGTTCTGAGCACTCAATACTCCTTCTCGCTCCTTTAACTTGTGAGGCTTAACACAAGGCTGGGCAAGGATTTACTCGGCTCTCAGATCCATCCCCTGTGACTTCCTCCTGCAAGTCTTCAAGTTCTCCTCTGGTACTTAGCCTCTTTTCAAAAGCCAGGATACTTTTCCTCCTTCAGCTTGAATGACCATTCTGCCTTGTTTGCCCCAACAGGTCTGCGTTGCCTCATATGAATAGCAGAACTTTCTATCCTGAGAAGCACTGGCTCAGAGTTCATCTAGACATGGCAAATGGACAACTCTCATTGTTCTGTTAACTGAATTTAATTACAGTTCTAACTGAAACCCTCCAATTAGGAGCATTTGACCACAGAGATGACAACCACTGAATTCCATCTCCTGGAAGAATGCAAAATAAAAATAAACTTTGCTGAAATGAAAGGTGAAAAGGCACAGAAAGTCACAGCAGTGTGGAGAGAGAAGCAATGAGCTAAGCAAGGCAAGTTCTTATGTTGTGTACGGTGGGCAAAAATACTGATAACGTGAGTGGAGAACCCAGTATATTTACAGGAACATTTGCTACATCTGCATAAGCTCCCACCCTATTCCACCATTTTTTCTATATGACACAGTCCCTCCTGTGAGCACTTTTTTTTTTACTATGAAGGTATTCAGTGTGTTATATGCACTACATTGAGACTCAGCAAAAAGGACTTGGTATCTCTGTAAGACTCCAAGTATTTGTGGGAAACCAGAAAAAGAATTCCTTTCTACCTTCCTTACTCCAAACAAGATAAATAAAGATGCTTTGATTCTATTTCTATTCTATTACTTCTCCGGATATTCTTCTACTCCTTCCATTTTGCCCCTTGCATGTCTCACTAAAAACAATTTTTATTTCAAAATCACTAAAATCTCTCCTTTCCAACCAGTGAGGTAGGGTGGAAATCTTCTGCATTGCTTTTCACATAGAAATGTTTCAATTGTTTTAAGCATCATAAAATGTAAATGAGTACAATACAATACTAGGCAAGCTTGTCAATTTCATACTTGTCTTAGCCAGCAAAGTTATTCTTGTGTTTTTAAGCATAATTTAATATCCGAACTCAGATTTATTTGTAGCTGCTATAAAATAAACGCTTTTCTGGTGATTAAGTCTACAAAGCATGTGAGCATATATATGTTTACTGACTTACAAACAGTATAAAATAAAACTACAAGTAAAAATTATACAACCCAATATTAAGGTTACGAGTTCTCCTTTTGCTGTGCAAATCAAACCAAAACCAAAATTGAAAACTGAGATTATTGTTTGTTTCACTGGTAACCAACACACAGAACAATCTCTCATTTCTTTCCTTCAGTGTGGAAAGATTTTGTTCTCACGACAAAACTGTGAGTCTATAACCACTACACCAAACTGGGTCCTTCGTTAAAATTCTGTGTGGTCTCTCATTGTGCTTTAGATTTACAAGGCAAGAATAACAGAGGCACAATAAGTATTGCTTTGGAAGGAGTAAGGGTAAAATAGAGTGTTTGGCCAAGTGAGAATTTGAATGCAGGTCTCCCCAGGCTTTGGTCTGGTCTGAAGATATAATCACTGTAACAGATACTGTACTTCAGTTCACATACATATGGGGTGCTGGGGCAAGCAAAAGGTTTTGAGTAGTAAGTATAAATCAAATCAGCATGCTAAATCAAATCATACTCTATTGAGGATACTGAAAAGCTTTCCATTAAAATTTCTTACCTGAAATCTTCTGGAAAACTCACATTCTTTGCTTCCAGAACACTCTCTGTCTCTCTGTGAGGACTATTAGGACCAGTAGGCAAAGGTCACCCTTGCTAGAAAGCCAGTCGTATCCGACTCTAGGGTTCAATACTCATCTCTGTTTATAGCCAAAGAGCCAGCACTGTCTGCACCTTGCAGATGTTACTGTGGACACGTGGCAGGTATGCCTCAAACACCTGAGTGCACGGAATGTGGTTTACCTTCCCACTGAAGTAGTACTTATTTATTTACTTGCAATTTCTTGCTTTCAAACTGCTAGGTTGGAGGAGCTGGGACAGAGGCGGGCACTCATTCCATCATGCAGTAATTGGGTCTTGAACTGCTAACCTACCGATCTTCCAGTGATCAAGTTCAGTGTCTTAACCACTAAGTCACCACAATCCCTTTCATACTGGTACATTAGCCTATATATAGGAGAGGTTGACAGGCTAACTAGGCATTTCTCTCTTACAGTGCATTTCCAATAAAAAAAAACAGGTTGCCCTCTTAACAACTGCTCTCAGACTGACTTTCCTCATTTGGAAATACCTATTTGCCTATACTGTTGGTGCACAATTCATGATTCACTTGCTGTGCCTGTCAAAACATTTGGAAAAGATCTTTCTCTATCATTTTCACTGCATACATGTGTCAATGAGGATATCCAGTAGTAGTACACAATCTAAATCAATAACAATGGGGCCCTGCATCATATGCTGTTCTTTAGACTTCAGTTCAAAGCATCAAACACAATGTGAGCCAACTTAAATGACTGAAAGAAACACATAATTCTACAGTGCACAATATTTGTCATTTGCTAAGTAATCTGCTCAAAGGCTACACAATAAAACCAGATACAGTACAGGTTTTAAAACAGAAGTTAAGATGGCCATTCGTCAGGGATGCAGTGGAAGTCCTTTCCAGGTGCCTGGAGGCTGTCAGGGTCTGGATGGGGGACAATGGAGTACAACTGAATCCTGGGAAGACTGAGTGGCTGTGGGTGGGGGGTCCTGCGTTATCTCGGGAGCCACCATCTTTGGTTCTGGATGGGGCGGTTTTGCCCCAAACAGACCCGGTGCATAACTTGGGGGTCCTCCTGGACTCGCGACTACTGCTCGAAGAGCAGGTGGCAGTCATGGCTAGGAGGGCTTCGCCAGTTACGCCTGCTCCTAGATCAGGACTCCTTGATCATGATCACACACGCTCTTGTCACCTCCAGACTTGATTACTGTAATGCGCTCTACATGGGGCTGCCCTTGATGACCATTCGGCGGCTTCAACTGTTCCAGAATGTGGCTGCACAGGTGGTGATGGGGTGTGGGTGGTATGCACATGCCTCGCCGCTGCTTTGGGAGTTGCACTGGTTGACAGTATGTCTCCGGGTGCAATTCAAGGTGCTGGTTATTACCTTTAAAGCGCTAAATGGTAGTAGGCCAGGATACTTAAGAGACCACCTCATCCCAAGAACATCTGCCCATCCCACCAGAGTGGACCGGAGAGGCTCTCTAGTTTTCCATTGGCCAGAGAGGCGCATCTCTCTGGCACTAGGAGGGCCTTCTCTGTGTCTGCTCCTGCCCTATGGAACCTCCTGCCAATGCAGCTACGTCTTCAGACAGAGCTGCTGCCCTTTAGGAAGAATCTAAAAACATGGCTGGTGGGGCAGGTATGGGGTGCGGGAGGTATAATGACCCCAGCACGCTGGATGATCTGAGCTCCTCTCTCCATCTACTTTTTTAATTAGTAAGGTGTAGCATTTGGTGTTTTTAATCTTTTTTCGATTTTAATTTTAAATTTTAACAGTTTTAAGGTTTTTAGGTAGTGTTTGTGTCTTATTCTCATGTTTGTTTGTTTTTTAATTACTTGTAAACCGCCCTTAGTCACTTCGGTGAGAAGGGCGGTGAAGATATATGAATAAAATAAATAAATAAATAAACGTAGACATGGAGGTCCTGCTTTGGCAGGAAGAAAGGTTGGACCCAATGACCCAGGGAAACCCTACCAGCTTTGCCATTCTATGAAAACTTCTCTTAGAGAGACTTGAGCAAAAGCCAAAATTATCCTAATGGTGACTGACAGACATTCCTTAAGAAATGCCCAAGGAGAAAGGAATTCATGAGCATAGTAACAATAGCCATACTCAAATACTGTTTGCTTTTCACTGGTGTATAAAGGACTGCCAAGGTATGTACTTGCAAATGTGCTGCAGCCAATGTCAAACGTGATGGTTTCTGATGAATCAGCATAATTCATGCTTCTGCAGGGTTATTTTCTGAAAGTATTCCAATAATACATCTACTATTCCTTGTGGCCGCCTGAACAGAAAGACCTCTGGAAAGCAGTGCACACACAAATGCATATCAAAACTTGGCCTGGAAAGATAAATCCAGCAGGCCTTACTCAGCAATACTCTGATTGATCTTTGGAATTATGCGAGAGCATAGCTAGAGATAAAATGGATTTTTGCTTCCTGAGTTAGGTACAGGATAGAAAATTCATTGGGAATGAAATTAGAACAATAATATTTATGTGGATGTGTTGACCCACCCAGGCAGGCATGGTCGCCTCATGGCAGTGCAACACAGGGAGTCTTGTCCAAGGATAGTCAGTGTCCAAAAGGGAAGCTGAGGTCTGTTTACCAGTAGTCTGAGTCAGTAGTCTAATCCAAAGGGTGTCCAGGGGTGTCATCAGGGTTGGCAGACAAGTCAGGGTCATGGCAGGCAGGTCAGGGTCATGGCAGGCAGTCTAGAGTCAAGCAGGAAGTCGGTCTTCACATGAGAGTTGTACTGACATTGGCAGGCTGCAAGAAGCTTGCTTATAAGCCTCCCAGCTAATTAGTATGAGCTGGGAGCTTTCTTTGGTGTTTCGCTCTAGCCTGCCTGCCTCTCAGGTGTAGCTGTTTCCTGGACCTCTCCCTGACTGAGGGCTGATCACTGTCAGAGTCAGACTCTTGACCTGACAAGTCAGCTGCTGGGAAAAACAGACTTGGGCCAGGCACAGGCTGAGATCCCTGGCTCAGGGCACTCTCAGGCTCAGGTGCAGGCAGAACCGGACTGGGCATAGGGAGTGCCCCCTGATCCAGCTCATCTTCGGAGTTGGAGGCGGGCTGGATCACAACAGTGGAAGCCTTTCCTCACATTTCCTACTACAAGCAAAGTCCAACCATGAAAGAAAAGAGCCCACAAGTGGACTTCAATTCCCAGAAGCCTCAGTCAGTACATTGGCTGATCAGTGCTTTGGGAAATGACTTAGACTTCTGGGAACTGAAGTCCACAAACCAGCATTTGGAAAACACTGAATTTTAGGGCATCAGGAAACTTCAGAGGATGTGAGATGCATGAAGCATGAAGGTTCCTGATACACTAGCATAATTAACATCACTTAGAAAGAACATCCAGGTAGAAGGCTTCCCCCAATATCTGCCACTTGGGCCAGTTGCTTCAAAATGCCTCATGGCAAAGCTGGCTCTTACAGAAAGAAATGGCAGGAACAGAAAACCAGCAGCCCAAATATATTTCCTTACAGGAAGTTTGGCTAGATATGCCCTATTCCTAACTTCACAACATTGCTAATTAACTTGTCCTTTATTTCAGTTCTATAGGATACCTTCCTCAATGTGAATGCTTCTATTCATGTCTTAGTTAACTTTCAGAGGTGATAGTTGAAATGTTCTCCCAGTCTTTTAAAGCCAGCCAGACAGCAACTGAGGTAACTCTTCTCTTCATTAGATTATGTTTTTTGAACGGCTCAGAGAAATTTGTTTGGCATCTGCCTTACAATAGTTTAGGAAAACAGTATTTTGTTCTCTCAGATTTGTGTGTGATTTTTTTGATTATTGCTAGTTTGCTGTTTTTGGCTTAGTGCTACATGTTTGTGAAATCATTGTTTACTGTTTGCTGTTTTATTTTGGTTTTTTTATGATCACTTGAAACATTAAAAGTTCTCTTGGGGAAATGATTAATAGAAAAGTGAAACAACAAAAATGAAACATCTTTGGTACCTCATCCCTCAGGGTTACTAAACCTACAAAACAAAAACAACCCACAAGTGCTTTATATGTCCCTGATGTGTACCTCTTTAACTGGCAATTTCAACACCAAAGCTTTATGCTATTCTGTTTCTACAAAGTTTTTTTTAGTGCCATTATAAATACCTATTACTGATCTCAGTTCTAGACAAAATTCTAAAGATAACTTCTCTCTGTGTGTGTGTTGGATTTGGCTTAACTGCCCATCAGTTGGGGACAACTTGTTAAAATTATCACTTTTTAGGGTTAAAAAAATCAAAAATAGCAACAGCAACTAAAATCAGAGCAGACCTTTCCTCTACTTTATTCATTTTCTGAAAAACATACCAAATGAACGCATTTTGTCCTGGATATCCACAACACACAATGTATAAAATTAAGAGTGTAGAGCAGTGGTTCCCAACATGGGGCACATGCCCCACAGGGGAACTTCAATTCCCAGAAGCCACATTGGCTGATCAGTGCTTTGGGGAATTGACTTAGGCTTTTGGGAATTGAAGTCCAAAAACTAAAGGTTGGGATACACTGGTATAGAGTAAGATAGAGTAAGTGTCACACTGAGTTTAGGATCAGCTCTTACGGTTCTCAAGCCCATGCTCTCAAGTGTCTTATAGAGCCCAATACAAGTGCAAGATTTAGTAAGAGCCATATTGTTACACAGAATCTGCCATGGTCTTAAACAGTGATAGCGAACCTTTGAGAGACTGAGTGCCCAAACAAACTCTGTGCTAAGGGGAAGGAAGAAGCACTCCCACTGGGCTGCTGGGCAGAGGAATCTCTGCCCTGGGAGGAGGGAAGCAGCCCAGGGAGAGGTCCAGGAAACAGCTACACCTGAGAGGCAGGCAAGCTAGATAACGCTAAAACTTGGCTCCACAAGTCTTAGCGTTATCTGGTTTTTAACGTTATGCGATACATTTATCGCACAACGTTGGAAAAAAAGCCAGGTTCCTTTTCTGAAGAGGAAAGGGAACCAGGGATCGATCTGCTTGCCTCTTTGGAAAGGTCAGTGAGGATTGGATGAGTGGACTCCCCACTGCCCTTTCCAAAGAGACAGGCGGATCGAGCCAAGCCCCAAAGTCAGCAGGACTGGTCTCCACCTGAAAAGCGCCTTCCCAGGCAGAGACCAGCCCTGCCAACTTTGGGACTTGGCTCACCAGCAAGCGTTGCGTTCCCCAAAAGGAAGCCGGCATTGGGATGATCCAAATACTAGCTTCCTTTCGGGGAAAGGAGTCTGCCTTCCCACAAAGAAACCCGGGGATCGGAGCTACCCCATCCTGGCGGGGAAGGAGCCAAGCGCTTGGTTCGTTCCCTTCCAAGACAAGCCTCGTCTGGGACCGAGCGGGTTGCCTGCCTCTTCGGAAAGGGAACGGGGAATCGGATGCTCCGATCCGGTTCCCTTTCCAAGGAGGCAGGTGAGAGGAGATCCAAGCCGCAAAGCCAGCAGGGCTGCTCTCTGCCTGGGAACCACCTTCCCAAGCGGAGACCAGCCTTGTGGGCTTTGGGGCTTGGATCTCCGGTAGTGCCCGCGAAACAGCGAGGGCACCTCGGAGATCTCTGCCTAAAAGTCGGCAGGGCTGGTCTCCCCCTGGGAAGGCGCTTCCCAGGGTGAGAAAAGCCCTGCTGGCTTTAGGGCAGAGATCTCTGGAGGAAATCTGGGGGGAAATGGATGCACCACACAACATTAACTTAACATTTTGCGATGCAAATTTCCCCCCAGATTTCCCTTTGTTATCTGGTTTTAACGTATTAGCCATTGCTCATCAGCTGTTCCTGTGTAACATGAAAGATGGAGTAGTGATTTCTATACCACTCTGTTAGTGCAAGTACCACCAATCACTGAACTCTATCAGATGGTTTGAACAGCAGCACTATATAACCTATGACAATCTAACAGATTTCTAAATGCACAAATTGCAGCTAATTATGTTAGACTGGTATGATACTCATGTGCTGTATCTACAGCTAGCTTTGGTTTTAAAGTAATCTGTAAAACTTCCTAGTAATAGGATTTCTGAGACAATAATCATCTATTGAGCACATGTCAATCATACTATTTTATTTTGCATTATACAAGAGAAGCCATTTTAGAAATTAGTAAATGTCTTCCTTGCTCAAAAAACAGTCTTGTCCCAATTCTAGGGGATGGTGCTCATCTCTTTTTATGGCCAAAGAGCCAATGCTGTTTGCATCTGCAGATGTTTTCATGGCCATATGGCAGGCATAACTAGACACTGTGGTTACCTTTCCTGCCAAGGCAGTACCTATTTATCTAATTTCTTGCTTTCAAACTGCAAGATTGAGAAGTCTTAACTTTAGCTTCTTTTCACCACATTGCCAGGTACAGTATACCAATGCTCATGGCAGATTTGATTTAAATCACTAATCAGTAAGGCTGCATTTAAATTATACTTTTATACATAAAGATTCATAAAGGCGTGACAGGTTTCATTTTTACTGCCTGCACCTCCATGCTTGCACTTAACTTCTTATACAGATCTATTCCACTTCCAAACTATCTTCTATTCATTGATGGTTTTGAAAATTAGCACTTTAGACTTCAATAAGAGGTTGATTCTGTGGACATAGATTTGCAAAGAACAATGGAATTAAGGTCTTTTTCTCAAGTTTGTATATTTATTTTATAAGTTTGCTGTAAAGGGAGAGGCATGTGATCTCTACAGAAACAAACTCACATTTTTAAGAACTGTGAAGACCAAACATCTCTGATAATATTTTATAAATATAAAAAGTGCCCAATAATCTTACAGAAACCTCTGGATTGGTTGCATTAAGTCAGAAACATTGTGGCAGCACAAAACACATAACAGCTACTAGATGCCCACATTTTTGAACCCTTTCCTACACAAATATAACAAAAACTGGCAAAAGACACACTACGAAGAGAGGGTTGAGAAAAATAAATAAAACCCACAGATTAATTTGCAGTTTATGATTTGATTGTATCAGCATGTTCCTAGACCAGCCAGCCAGCACACCACATTGGGTAATTATATATCATAACAGCTGCTAAATTAAAGAGATGCCACTAAGTCTCCAATTTGAAGAGCATCTAACCAACTGAACACCACTAAAGTTGAAATTTGTTTTAAATCCAGCGTTTGAAGTAAGAGGTAGGCAGTGCATTGCAAACACTAATTCCGCTTTAACACTCACACTCTTTTTAAAGATTAGAAATAATTGCCTATTTCTTATTAGTTGAAATCATTCCAAATGTTTAAAACATAGGCAGAGATGGGCAAAAATTATTACTTAGACTACAATTCCCAAGAACATCCAGGCCAATTTCAAGAATTATAACCCAACAGAAGTAAACTTTCTCATCTCTAAGGCAGAGCTATAGCAGCCTAGCATTACTGTAACTGGGTTTCTGGGGTCTCAGACAGAAACTTGCTTAAAAGCAGATTTTTGGCAGGTATATGCACAATTTATTCTGAGAGCAGATTTCTTTGTCATGGAGTTTCATTTTTTATTATGGTGAACGTCGATTATTTGGTGTGACACAATGATCGCAAAGGCCACAATTTTTCAGTATGCCTAAAACAGTTCCAAACCAACAGTAGTGGTTTGGTCCCCAATAGATTGGGAAGGTTGAAGCCAGGAAATTGTCCTCAGGCTCCTCTGCTTATCAGATTTGATGATCATACACCCTCCCCAATAATCTGAAACACACACCAACAATTCAGGCAGCAGAAATAAAACCCAGAAATTCCTCCCATCTGTTTCTGCATAAAGAACTCTATGAAACTCTGAAACTTGCCAAATAGCTGGTCCAGCGCATGGGACTGTATAATGTGCTGTGAGTCTCTGAATCAAACACTGGAGTGATTTTTCAGTCACCTTCTCTAAGTTGCTTGCTATGTTATCTCTGGCCCACTGTCATAATCAAATGTAATTTATTCAACACAGGCAATACCCAGAAAAGAACTTCATACTCCAGGCTATTAGAAATACCCATGGGAGATGGTGGAAGCCTCAAAATTCGATTTCTAGCTGGCTGCCAAGTTTATAAATAGAAAAGAAATAAGGCATTTGGTTCACAACCCAGCATTATCTCAATGTTCTGGACATCATTGGTTATGCCGTGCCAGAATAAAGGATTCCCCTGGAAAATTATCAAAGTACACTGCAAATACTCTAAACACTCCTGAACTTGAACAGCTTGTAGACTAGACTAGGAGTTATAAGACTGGCAAGATGCAACTTGTGTTGTTATAAGTCCTTTTTGGTTCCTTCTTATAATTGAGCACTTTCAGGGGAAAGTTACATTGGGTCTTTAAGAGGGAAGGAGAGGAAAACCTCATGTCCTACCACCAAGGGATTTAACTTTTCCATTGCATATGTCATGGTTATCTTTCAGAAAGAATAAGATAAACAAGACATATTAAAAGATTCATGACTAAAGAGCAATATCAGAGATGTGATCAGATTAGTTGAATAGCCTTCTTTTGCCTTTGTCATGTGCTACTGTATAAAACACCTATCTTATCTACTGGTTTGGCATTAAAGTTATGGTTATAATACCATGGTGATAACTTACAAGTACAGTAATACCTCAGATAATGCCAAGACTTGGTTCCACAAGTCTTGGTGTTATCCAATTTTTAGTGTTATCCGATGCATGTTAAAATCCTATGGGATGGATCGGATAACGTTAAAGCTCCATAGAGATACATTGTAATCAAACAGGCTTTAGCGGTTGTTATCCGATCCATCCCATAGGACCTTAACGTTATTCGATCCAATTCTCCTCCCCAGATTACTTAACATGCGATTTTAGCGTTATCCGAGGTAAACGTTATCTGAGGTATTACTGTACCTGTATGTTGAACAGACATGAACCCACACAATTACGAAGATGGGAGGCAATTACCTGCTAAGACACTTCCAGCCTAATTTCACTAAAAGCAAAGAATACTGTGCATATATAGAAGACCAATGAGCCATCTTCATTACTGCCTATCTTTACAAGAATAATGCTTTGGATCCCCATCATGCTAACAATCAAAAGGTAGAAGGAAGTTTCATTTATGAAGGCCCTGCTTGTCTATTGACATATTTCTTTAGAAATAGCTAATCCAGTGTGTTTCAACAACCTTTGGTTTTTGGACTTCAATTTCTAGAAGCCTAAATCAATTCCCCTAAGCACTGATCAGCCAATGTACTTAGGCTTCTGGGAACTGGTGGGCCCCACATTAGGAAACACTTAGCTAATCCCTTCTTTATTCATTACAGCTAGGATGCAAAGGAAGGATCCTTCAACAGTGTTTAGAATTCAATATTGTATCCTCAGTCAAGATTTCTGCTGAAATTCTACTTCAATCAATGGACAATGAGAATAACTCTTTACTGGCACTGAAATTATTGCTATGCATTTAGTAGCCACACTCTCCGATTTTACAATATCTTCCTTTCTTTTTAGAAAAGGGGAAAGTATAAATTATATGTCAACACACACACACCCCACAATGAAAGTAACATTATAATAGTTGGTTGTATAATCTACTTACTGAAATCCTTGCACAGACTAAAACAACATCAGAATAAAGTGAGATGGAGTTTACTAGGCTCACACATCAATAAAAATCTTTGCTCTCCCTCACTCTGTGCTCAGCACACTTTATTCTACAACTACCATCATCAAAAGTCTCATGCCACTAGCTTCCTTCACACACTGTCTGGTGGAAGCTTACTCTCACTCATAAAACTGCAGTCAGAATACCACAGATTACTGGGAAAGTGAAACATTCCACAATTGTAAGCGTCTTTAAAAGGTTCATATCTAACCGTAAGTTTGTGGTTGTTATGTATTCTCTCCAACTTACAACAACTCTACAAATGAGAAATCTCCAAAATGTCCTATCCTTAACTGCACTGCTCAACTCCTGTAACAGTCTATGGCTTCTCCCTTAGGGAATCAACCATTCTCTTATTTGCTTGTCTTCTCTTCCTGATGTGTTCTACCTTTTGTGGCATTATTGTCTTTTCCAGAAAGTATTGCCTTTTCATGATGTGCACAAAGTAAGACAATTTCAATTTCGTCTTTTTTGCCTCCAGGGACAGTTGAGGTTTGACCTGCTCTTCTGGAATCATACAGAGTTAGACGAGCCCTATGAGGTCATTAAGTCAAACTGGTCAATGCAGGAATCCAAATCAAAACAAATCTGATAGATGAGTATCCAATTTTCTTTTGAATATCTCCAGTACTCCAGCACTCACCCCCTCCTGAAGTAACTGGTTCCATTGTCACATTGCTCTCAACAGTTAAGACATTTTCCCCCGATAGTCTACTTCTATCTTGCTTCCTGTAGTTTGAGACTATTATTACATGCCCTGTGTTCTGGATGATTGAGAACAGATCCTGCCCCTCCTCTTTATGATGGTCTTCCAAGTACAGTAATACCTTGGATAACGTTTGCCTTGGATAACACTAAAATCGGATAACGTCGGAATTTGAGGCAAACATTTGCATCGCACAATGTTATTCTCCAACATTGATCTCTGCCCCAA
The DNA here is from genome assembly GCA_030440675.1 of Furcifer pardalis. Classification (NCBI taxonomy): domain Eukaryota; kingdom Metazoa; phylum Chordata; class Lepidosauria; order Squamata; family Chamaeleonidae; genus Furcifer; species Furcifer pardalis. Next base: position 247,979,719 of record CP126890.1, read on the forward strand.
AGCCTGCAGGGCTAGAGACCAGCCCTGCAGGCTTTGGAGCAGAGATCTACCGAGCCAAACACCGTTAGTTGGGGGGGATAGGGCACATGCCCGATCTCCCCACAACCAAACCGGCACTACAAAGCTCGCAGCAGTGGAGTGGCTGGAAGCAGAACGGGGGCTCCCTGGTCAGCTTCCCAGCCACGCTGCCGCTGTGCCCTTGGCATCTGCAGTGCGTTTGGGAAGCTGACTGGGGAGCCCCAGTTCGGCTTCCCAAACGTGCAGCTGCTGCAATCGGTGCTTGGGTTGGGTGCCCCCCAGTTCTTTCCCCCAAACCAAGTGCCGATTGCAGTGTGCCCCACATTGGGAGCCACTGCTTTAACTGAAGCCTAGGGAAACTGTCAAAAGCAATATGGAAAATTGGGCGCACTTATGAACATTACTCAGGACCATAGCTGGCTCATAGATCAAGGAAGGTACATTTTGATATTACCTGCCATTTACTCCACAGTTTACAACCAGGATAGCAAGCATAACTAAATAAATAATCCATCTCTAAATGCACAAATAAGCAAATTTTAAAATCAGAAGTGACACTGTCTGTGGGTGGTCTTTAAGCTTTCAAGGAAAGCATCATGATCTCTCTAAGATTCATGAATGTTAAGCACCCGAAGCAGATTACAGTCAAATAGCAAGAGTAAACAGTCTCATGATTCTAGACAAGACTGAGTCATGCCATTCAAATGCAAGGTTTCTAGTACTGTAGCTGTAAGAGCTAACGAAAAGAGATAGTGGCTGAATCTTTCCCTTTGATGTTGTATCACAAATAGCAGAACAGGTCACTTTCATGAACTGAAAAAGAGATACAATACGTACTAAACTTCTTATCAGTAGCCCAAGAATCACCAATATTTTTGAGCTAGTGATCACATCTGGAATTTTGAGAGAAAGTCTCATATACTATTATAGAACTGTTGCCATGGGAAGGAGGAATGTCCCCACATGGCAGTAATGAAGTGATAACTGCAGCTGCCCAGAACATGCATTTCACAGAAATGGACACAGCCCAGAATAAAAATGACCAAACTTCCAAAGAACACAAACATGCCAAAGAATAAGACCAAGGTGGCATCTGAGCCTCAAAACAAACAAGCACTCCTTTGAACCTAGTCAATTTACTCAAATCACTTCTAAATTCAATGTATTTATTTTAATTAATAGGAGGTTCATGCCCAAATTGCTCAGAATCCCACACTGCAGTAAAAGAATGACACATTTTTTCTCACTCCTTCACTCAGGAATATGTCATCCATCTATCACCATTTATCTCTCTCTTGATACCTCTAAATTAACTTTTTTATACCCAGTCTTGAGTCTCTTACACTCAGTGATCAATTCTCCTCTTGCCCTTTCTTCTCATTCTGCCCTGCTAGAGATGCTAGAAAGGTGGCTGGATCACACTGAAGTTCAGCAAACTATAATTTATTTGCTAAGACCTCAACAGCTTGCTTCCATGCATAACCAAAGAGATTGCTTCTTCTTCTACACCAAAAATTTAACTTAGCAAAAAACCCAAGTTAAAGACTTTTTTCCATTAATGAATTTGTCTTCATTTTTCAGAACTTCATCAAAAATTCAATACAATATATATTTTAACCTAATGAACTAAACCATCCCCCTCCCCGCTGGGCCCTTGTTCTGCCTCCTTCCTGGGCAACCCCATATTCTTGGCACAACTTAAAATTTCATCCTTTAAAAAAAGGTTTTATTACCTAACTTACTACAAAGTCACCTCCTCGCCATTAAAATCCTGATAATGTTACCTTTTTTAAAAGGTAACTCGCTGTGATGCTTACTATTTTCATGACTTAAAAAAGCATACGGTTAATGGCATAAATAAAATTAACCAACATTCCCTTAAAACTAGAATTAAAACCTAGCATTTACATTATTTTGTTACAACAAAATGGGCTAGTATTATTATTCCTGCATGTTGCATTATTTTTAAATGGAACTTCATTATGCCTCTGTAGCTCAAACAAGGGACTTTGTTACAAGTAATTATATTACTTTCAAGATCTGCCTCTTTCTTCAACTGCCCTTGTTTTCCTTACTCAACATGTGACATTTTAGTACATATTATTTTTTTAAAAAGAAGGCAGGCCCTTCCACCATAATAATTTTAAAGAAGTGAGGGGGCAATTTTGAAACTGTTTATTTATTAAAGTCTTTCTTTACAGCTGCTGGTCAGTTTTCTCCTCTTTAAAAAAAAATCACTAAACTTGAGACTTGTGATTTCACAGAACTCTGCAAGATCTTACAATCTATCTAGGTTAGTGTTTCCAAACCTTTGGTTTTTGGACTTCCAATTCCCAGAAGTCTAAGTCAATTTCCCAAAGCAATGATCAGCCAATGTACTGACTTAGGCTTCTGGGAATTAAAGTCCCCTATGGGGCATGGGCCCAACGTTGGGAACCACAGATCTAGGTTGAAAGTGACAGGCTGAGATTAAGACTTAATTCTTCCAACCTCTCTTTTATTTCATGTTTGTAAACTATTTATTTGAAAACTATGTACATAAATTACTGTATATTTGAAACACTTAAAGGAAGAATGAATTGGACAAAAAGATGTGCAGATTTCTATGCAAATAGACTTCAACCTTTTATGTGATATTGTTTATATTAAAACTACTTTGAAAAACTTGTACTGTACCAGAAAATAGACTAGGTAACCAAAGAAGAAGAAAAAATGTCCAAAATGACACTCCAAAATCTGGATATCTAACGAAAGAGCATCTACCCACCCACCCAAATAAGAATATATGGCACTGCTAAACAAGGGAACTCAATTAAAGAGATCCAGATAAAGATGCTCCTAGGACAAAATCTATTAAAAATAGCATATATTTTTACCTCTTCATAGAAAGTAATGATATGAATAGCTACACTATACTTAAAGATTCTTGCCTTTAAAATACTGTAGTTTAAAGTCTCCTTTGCTCACAGAAGGAATCAAATATCTTTCCTTGGGGTAAAAATGACCTGTACCATCAATCAATGAGTAACATTAGTCTAAAGAATAGAAATGTTCAAAGAAATGACTCATTTCTTATAGGAGAGAATTATAAACTGCAGATTTTTACTATGTATACATCAATAACTGATTTCACATTAGGTTTTTTTTACTACTGTATAATCCTGGTTATTTTTCTATATATTATCTCAATTTGTCAACATATACCAAAAAAAGTCTTCCCCTCCTCAATGGACCTTTATGTTTCTCTTTTGTATTGATGATTGAATTAGAAAATCAATGGAAGTGAACTAATTACAGGGAAAACTAAACAATGAAAAGCAGGAATGTTATTTTTTAAGGCATACTGGGGAATTAAAAAAATCAACTAGACTACTGAGCTTCGGAAAGTTACTTTTAGGGATTCAATTCTCCTAATCTCCCAACTATACAAAGCCACCAAATCAAAACTGCAATCTTGGAAGCAAGTGGTTTTAATAAAAACTTATCTAACCAACTAAACTAACATTTCCATGCAGCCATCCTTTGGAGCTGTACAGTGATTTACAGCTTTATAATGCATATATTACACCAATTAAATTAACAGCCAAACACCATAGGTTGCATTGCGATCCTGTATACAACGAATGCCTCTTAACTCTGCAGCAAACATTCTGTCTTATCAAGCCCCTTTTAAAGGTATACCAATGATGATAATATTATCAACAACACCTAAACTCAGAACCAAAGACTATACACATACACTCCTATCATGGTCAAAATTTCACATTTATTTTACACATTTCCAGTTAAAGTTTGAACATACCTTTCTGATTCCCATTTGTAGGTAAAACCAACTCTTGAATAATACTTCAAAACAAGAAAAAGCAAGCTGTACAAAATTAAAAGAATTGGGGTCTATTAGCTACTCGATCATTTCTGCCTCAGCTGCTAGAATGATGGATAAAACTACCTAAGCTGAAACACCTTAGTTCTAGAACCAGTAATATTTTATTCCTGATTCTAATGTGGATTAAAGAGGCAGGGACAGACACTTTGGTTTACTACCATTCCAGTTTAAACTTATCCTTTATATTATAATGTCATATTCAAAGGACAGATAAAATATGGATGGATCTCTCCTAACATTACTTAATGGGGAGTCACCCCATTTAAAATAGTCAGAAACCACTGGAACAACAATCACAGTCTTTCCTAGACCCTCTCAATTCTAGGAACTACCATGTTAATGACTCAGACAACCAGAGGGTGGGAAGTGAATTCTCCACTGTGCCTCTTTGAAAGGGGCTGGACCACAGGGCCCCTTACAGCTCTGCAGTTCTAAGAGTATTATTATAATATAAAAACCACAATCTAGAACAGCTATTATAGCCACTCCTGAGAACAAATGTTATCTTGAGAAAACTGTCAAGACGGGAACAGGAGGAAATTTAAAATTTCATAATTATTAAACACAATATACTGTCATAAATAAATTAACTTTCTTTCTTTTAAAGTATAGTTATAGTTTACCAACTAAAGCAGTTCAACTGCATTACTGCATTTTTTAATAAATAATTTTTTGTTATTTCATTTCAAAACAGGTGTGAAAAAGATGTAAATAAATTTGGCAGGGGGAACTGATCTAACACTAGACCTAATACCATACTGTCAAATGCTACTTTACATTAGCAAAATGAAGAGTAAGTTTCCAATATTTTAGGAATATGAGTACTGTACACTACTCTTGGTATCATATCAAAAGAGATCTGTACTTTTCTTTTTCAGAAGAACATTTCTACATACAGAGAAGCATACAAAAGCACAAGCACACAACACAGAAAGGTTTTAAGAAAATTGCATTCGTCACAGAAATCATTTGCTTAAATAAAAAGCAGAAAATTGTAACATTTGGAGGAATCTTTTGGGAGACCAAACTAGATCAACCAATTTCAAAAGAATGCAAATTAGTTACAAAGCTAAACTAATCAAACCATTTTCAGACCTTCAGCTGATGCATATTCGGCACCTTAATTAAATACTGTACTTTACATCCATTATTTTATATTTCTAATATTATATATTGTATAACTATAGAATACAGTTTCCCTCCCAAAAAATAAGTACAAAAACATTTATTACTTGCATTTATTTTTTGCTACACTATTGCTATGTTTTCCATGTTTCTATGCCTTTAAAACACACACACACACACACACACATTCTGTATTTCTATAGGAAAATCTTATCAGTTGTTTTACAGGAATGTATATTACTGTAAACTTTTCATTCAGAGTGCACAATGAAGTCAAAATTAGCATTATTTTAAAAATTTATGTAAATCCCCCAAATTCCAATAATAATTGTAAATATAACACTTCCAATTCTGATCCTTAGACAATTTTTTCTTCAATCTCCGTTGTATTTCATCTAAGTTTAAAATGGATGCTGAAATATTTAGGAGATGTTATTTGCCTTTTGCACAATAATATGTAATAGAAAACAAAAATAAAAGTTTAATGTGGCTATTTCTCAAGCATTATTTGCACCCAGAGAACTGAAAACTGATACAGTATTTAATTTACGTTCTCAAATATATTTCATTCATTGATGTTCTTTTGTCTAGAAACAATCTTGGCTGTAGGACCCTCCCCCTCTAACACTATTATGTGCCTGTTACCAGTTTCAGAGCAACCTCAGCTTGCCCGATTTAGATTTGTCTGTTGTTAATTTTTTTTAAATGGCTATTTAAACTAAGCCTAATTAGGTTTGCTGGACTTTAAAAAAATATCAAAAATAATAATCATATTTCTATATCTTTCTTTCCCACTTTTTATACCAAAATAACAGGAAAAATGTGAGCTATTTAAACATGTCACTGTTCTATAACCTACGTAATATATGGAGGCTGCAATGATGTGCAAATCTTAAAGATTTTAAAATCAGAAACAGATCTCACATAGATCTGCTACAGAGAAAAATGAAAAATTCTGGGGCAGTTTGTGGACAGTTATTGTGGCAAGAGCCCTTGTGAACAAGTGCAAGTTTCAGTAGATCCATGAACTGAAGTGTACTTTAGGCCACAAAAGCATACTACTGTACAAAAATATTTGTTAGTCTGTAACATGTCGCAATACTCTTTGTTCTATAAAGGTAAAGGTTTCCCTTGCTCGAAAGCCAGTCGTATCCGACTCTAGGGGTCAGTGCTCATCTCTGTTTCTAAGCCGAAGAGCCAGCGCTGTCTGCTTCTGCAGATGTTTCCATGGTCATGTGGCAGGCATGACTAGACACCGGAGCGTATGGAACGCTGTTACCTTCCCACCGAAGTGATCCCTATTTATCTACTTGCAATTTCTTGCTTTCGAACTGCTAGGTTGGCAAGAGCTGGGACAGAGACGGGAGCTCACTCTATTGTGCAGTACTCAGAAATCAAACTCCAACCTTCCAGTCAGCAAGTTCAGTGTCTTAACCACTTGTGCCACTGCAGCCCGGATAGATTTTAGTTAAACATACCTACAACTTTCAAAATACCACATTTTGACCTTAAATTAATTGAACCAGAAACTGAGAAGTAACTCCTCCTCGAGTTTGAAAAGAGTCTGTTCTCAAATATGTTTAGTATTATGAATTAACCCTATAATTTAAGCATTTTGTTTGGAGATTTTAGTTAAACACACCTCCAAACAAAATGCTTAAATTGCAGGGTTAATTCATAATACTAAACATATTTGAGAACAGACGTTTTTCAAACTCTGTCTAGTAGGATTCACTTCTCAGTTTTTGGTGCAATTAATTTAAGGTCAAAATGTGGTATTCTGAAAGACTGGCAGACCGCTGGACAGTGTAGAACAATTTTCTACATGGGGCAATTTATCAGTTACATGTTGATCAAGCAGGTAGATGGGAGAGCTGTAAACTGTACATTCTGAGCCCATACATGGCCATGAATCACACTGAGTACTAAAATAATCTCTCATTACAAGATCTAATCATCTTTGTTTCCTATCATCAACCCATGTTAACTTTAAATAGTGGAACATTATCTACCACTTACTAATTTAAACAATTCATAGGCTAATTAAGGGTTGGCTACAGAGGCATCTAACCTTGAAAATGCTATTAGAAGAATCTCACTGACTTCACCCAACAAAGCTTTGAATATCTAGTAAGCAAAAATCATACTCAAGTTTTTTAAAGGCAAGGCAAGTGGGTCACTTGCTGGAAACCTTGATTTCACTAAAATCAGGTATGTGTGTTCTTGATTCTAATACAACTACTAACAACAGTTCTGCTGAAAAATACAGTTGTAAAACCAGGGTTAAAAAGGTTTCTCAAGGTAGATCACTATTCTGTTTTAGCAGACCACCATGTCTCCATGAAAGACAATTATTCCGATAGGCAGGAATACAAAGTATAATTAAGCTCAATATGTGATTTCTTGGATCCCCTGAGAAAACAAACTACAGTATCAGAATATTTGGACAGAGCAGGAAAGGCATTGGAATAAACAAAACTATTAATTTCACAAGTCCTCGCGTTATCTGTTTTTCAAATGACATCAAGTTCTTACACTAGCTGCAATGGATGATAATTTTCTCATGTGTGTTTTTTACACTGTGACACATTGTAAGAAGTGCTATCCCAGAAAAACATGCAATCACATGGTCACAAAGTTTCTAACCATATGATTTCAAACATTTGTGCTGGTCTATCTATATATAATAATATTCTATAACACAGAAATTAGAATACTGGCATAGGCAACCGATGTAATGACAAGCTCCTGTCCTGCCATTTCTGTATTTTAAAAAACCAAAACATTCAACTAAATCTACAATGAATACACACCTTGGAGCAATTTCTACTCCCCTCAGTGACACCTACTTATTAATTAAAATGCATCACATTATACTAACTTTTTTGCTTTATTTCATTAAATAATAATTAAGACAAGAATCCTGATTCATGACACTAAATCAGTGGTTCTCAACATGGGTCACATGGCCCACAAGGGGACTTCAATTCCCAGAAGCCTAAGTCAGTACATTGGCTGATCAGTATTTTGGGGAATTGACTTAGGCTTCTGGGAATTGAAGTCCTAAAAACCAAAGATTGGGAAACACTATACTAAACTAAGTAAAGATTTATGAGCATGAGTTAATAAGTACTGTATCTGTACTTTTTAAAGTACCGAAATTAACAAGCAACTTAATATGTTAATCTACTCAAACCAAAAGAACTATTCTGCATTTTAAAATAAAAGTTTTAGAATTAATTACAGTACATGTAAAATGCTTAATACAGACTTCAACAAAGAAATGATAGGATACTCAAGAAACTACTTTTTAAATCAGCAGTTTGTACATAATCATTTCATAGATAATTTTTTGCTCAAAGTTTGCTAATACAAATAACCAGTGTAACATTCTTTCACTGTATCAGTGCTCTCACTCCAGCATTATACAGTACTGTACTGGCAATCCCAAAAAGAAATGCAAAGCAGTTATCAGACTAACATCTGCCATATTTTTGACAATTTAAGTGGTCATGAGTTTCTTTCAAACATTGGGGGGGGGGGATTGAGACAGAATTAGATCTACTGTACTGAGAACTACAGTGATACCTCATACAATGATTTTAATCCATTCCACGGGGCTTGTTGATATATGAAACAATTGCTATATGATACATACATTGTATAGTGATTTTTCGCTATGGGATGCATCGTACAACAAAAAATTTTTTGCTAACTGGTTTTTCTCATTGAAAAATTGTTTGTACGATTTTTTTCCATAGGAAAAAGTGTTACGCGGGATGCTATTTTTTTTTTTAGAAAAAACTAATTGTTATGCAATTTCGTTGTAATACGAGGTGATTGTTGTATGAGGTTCCACTGTATTCATATATAGTATTCCACATTTTTTTTCAAACATGATTTTTAAAATCTATGTCCCTTTTTCTTATATTGCAAAGTAAATCCCAAAAAAATTTAGCATGCTGGTGTGTGCTTTTTGGAAAATCTCAGAAACAGGATTGGAACTTGCACTTATATAGGAAGCCAAGAAATGTCTCTGAAATCTTCAGGAAATAGGAATGCCCTGTCTCTCTCCCAAATGTAAAGTGTAGTTGGTTGTTTTGTAGCAAAGCAAATACAAAACCAAAGCCTTCCAGGACAACAAAAGTTACAGAGACAACTCATTTTTATGTCCACTACCAAGAACTTGCTACATTACTAGTGATTAAAAAATAACCACACACAGAAAAAACAGAACAAAGACTAATAGCACGACCCTTCCACTCACCATGTAAAGCTATCAAATGTTTTCAAAAGGTTTAAGACAGGTATTGTGGTAAAATAACACTTGTTTATGCTGCAATGTCCACAAAACAAACTAGAACACTATAGAACAGTAACATCATAGTAACTACAGTAAAACCTCGCACAAAGAGCGCCTCGCTTAGAGACTAACTTGCTTAAAGATCAGAATTTTCTCTGAATGTTTGCCTCGCTTAACAATTAAAAGCAACCAAAAACTCACTTAACAACTAAATCAGGGTTCGCAATCCCCCTCCCGCCAGAAGTCACAATTGGTCACTTACAATGGTGTTTCACTTAAAGAGCAAACTCGCTTAAAGACCAATCCTGTGGAACGCATTATGCTTTTTAAACAAGGTATCACTGTACCTTAAAACCTAAAATACTTCCATAACAATTTTTGGAATATACAGTAATACCTCGGATAACGCTAAGACTTGGTTCCACAAGTCTTGGTGTTATCCGATTTTTAGTGTTATCCGATGCATGTTAAAATCCTATGGGATGGATCGGATAACGTTAAATCTCCATAGAGATACATTATAACCGCATAGGCTTTAGCGGTTGTTATCCGATACATCCCATAGGACCTTAACGTTATTCGATCCAATTCTCCTCCCCAGATTACTTAACGTTATGCGATTTTAGCGTTATCCGAGGTAAACATTATCCGAGGTATTAGTGTATTTGGCATAGAATAGCAAGAACCACTATTAAAATGAGGAAGTCAAATGCTGCAATCAGAACAAAGACTGAATCACTAGCCATACTACTAACCCGTACACATCACACCTTTGCCACAGTAGATGATTATCCATTTTAGAAAAGCAATTTGAAGACATGATTTTTAAAGGCAAAAAAATTGAGTCATTTAGTAACTAATCTAAGTTTTTAGATTACCTAAAGGTATGGCTTGCAAGTAAGCATGAGAATGTAACAATTATTTAGTTCTGAACACCATGTGGGTAGCATCGTGCATCTGGTCATGTTAGGACTAGGGTATGTGCTTCAAAAAGTTACTCCTTTCTACTACAACCTCCAGACGCTGCTCATTTTCAAAGGTCTGGTCCTATTTCATTTTCATCAACCTTTTGGGTGGTCCAAAAAGAAACACTAAATTAAACTGCTAAAAAATATTAGCAGGCATTGAGATGGTAGCCCATGGAAGTCCAAGATGCACAGTTAACTTGTATTTAAATCTTTCCTCTTTGAAAAATCATTTAAGGGTCTTACTTCCTGGCAGAATAAGTCTAGTAAGGTCAGGACCAGGCTATAAAGTTTCTCAAATGTCACCCGAAGCCTATGTTAAGGCAACGTGACATTCTGAAGGAATCATCAAGTTACTTTCTTAGAAACCAACACCTCACAACAAAGGCCATAAAGAAAAAAAACACTGATAATTTTAAAATAAGAAAGAAAACAGGCTCATAAACAACAAAAGCAAAAATGCAACTACTAAACTATGTCAAACACCGCAGCCTAAACTTAAGTGACGCAATCTCTCTTTGTCTCTTTCCAGTTCTGACTCATGAGTCAATCTGAGGGGGTGAACAGTAAGGTATTTACCTTAGTTTTTTAGGGACAGAATAGTCCACTTCCATGACTTTGCCATGTAGCTCTGCTTTACCTTAAGAGAAAAACAAGAGAAAGAATCAGACTGTGTTTGTGAAACTGTGAGGTGCTCTGACACTAAACTCTCCTCAGTCAAGGTTGGCCCACTTCCTGATCACCCAGAAACTGGTGGTGGCAGAGTATGAGGGTGAGGGGTGCGGGCAGATTAGATGTAGGGCTAGGAGTGGGAGGATAAGACTCAACAACAGATATTGAGGGGGGAGGACTCAGTCTCAAACCAGGACCCAACTCTGGAAGTCTACTTTTTTGGGGGGGTGTCTTTGTTTTCAGGGGCGGCATTGAGTCCAGGGGAAGAAACGCTTTCACTGCCTGCTCCGCCATCCTTATGACCTACTTCGCCCCTGAGGCAAACCTTTCTGTTTCACGTGAAACCCCCCTTCTCAGGTCGTTTCACACGAACTCTTGGCTGCAAACACTTGTTGTTCAGGTTTAAAGTGGGCCGGGGAAGCCGGAGGTATCCAGTCGCCCCAGAGGCTCCTTTTCCAAAGGCCGAGATCCCACACCACAGGGCTGGTCGGTCTGCCTGCCTCAGCCGCGCTCGCCCAGCCTGAGCGCCCGCCTGTTTGTCTGCCAGGCGCGGCATGGCTCACGCCGAAGAAACGGCCCCGCCAAGGACCATCCGGACGGAGCGCCGCGGGTGGGTGGGGTGGCCCCTTTCCGTGTCCCCCCTGTCGGGCCGGCGACTCCCAGGGTCCCGGGTCCCTCGCGGAACTGGCCCGAGTCTCCCCCACCTCCTCCGGCAGCTCCGGCCTTGGCGCGGCCGCCCGCCCCAGGGCTGCGCGTCGCTCCGGGGCCCCCGGGCGCGTTGCGAGCTCTTTGCTCGGGGCCCCCGGCGAGTTCGGACAGGGCACCTCGTAGAAAGGGGCCCGGGATCGGGCAGGAGCCGGGAGAGCTGCAGGGAGCCCTCCCCGTCCCCCCGGCGCCGCTCAATAAAATCGGAGAAAAAAATCCGAGAAAAATCCCTCCCTCGCAGCCCGTCCGGGCCGGCCGCGGAATTGCGGCGCGCACGGGAAAGGGGCGCAGGGGGGAGACGCCTCTGGCGCACGGGCTCCGCTGGGAAAGCGGGGGGTCGCCCTCAAAGGGAATCCCGTGGGTGGGGGACGGGGGGGTTCATCCATTCCTCCCCCCCCCCACTCTCCCAGGAAGAGGACTGGGTGAACCCGGTGGCCTCCCTCCCACGAATCCCGTCTGAGCGGGAAACTCCTCGCGTCGCCCCCTTCCTCGAGGGGCCTCATCCACCCAGGAGGAAGAAGAAGGATGGGGGCGCAAGGGGGGGTCGGCGTAGTCCAAGCAAAGCGCGCGTCCCCCCACCCCGCCTTCCACTCCCGACTTACCGGAGAGGGTCTCGATGGCGCGGATCGCCCAGTTCTGGTCCGGGTAGTCCACGAAGGCGTAGCCGGACTTGAGCAGGACCTGCCCGGTGAGGGGCAGCTTCCTGTCGCCGAAGAGCTGCCGGAGCTCCTCGGCAGTCACGGCCGGGCTCAGGTTGCCGATGTAGAGCTTGTTCATCGTCCGCCTCTTCGGGAGGAGGAGGAAGGGAGGGAAGGAGGGAAGCCAAGGCCTCGGCCGCCCCCTCCTGCTGCTTTGCCCGCCGCCCACCTACCCAGCGAAGCTACACGATCCAGCGCCTCCCCGTCGGCCGGCCCTGCCCTGCCCTGCCCAGTCCGCTCCTCGCAACAGCGCCCCGCGAACGGGTGAGCGAGAGAACGAGCGAGCGAGCGGGCGGAGCCCAGCCCAGCCCCGCCGCGCAGACCCTCCCTCGAGCTCCGGGTCTCTCGGTGTCTCGTCTTCTCGCGCTCTCCCGGGACAGGCAAGAAGACGAAGAGGCGGAGGCGGCAGCGGTAGACCTGGCCGGGGCGCGGGGAGATGATGGACAGGCGGCCCCGGGTGCCCCCTCCCGGCTCCTCGCCGCTTTGCCAAAAGCACGTGGCCACGTGCCTCGCTGGGATGTCCCCCGGCCGTCCCTCAGCGCCCGGCTGGCTCGCTTCCTCCTCCGCCCCCCGACGCCGGCGCTTCCGCGGACGGACTCTTCTCCCGCGGAGGGACGGCGGCGAGGCTTCACTAAAGCAGCAGCCACTGGCCGGCTGGAGTTCCACACGTGGAGGGGACCAGATTCAAAAGCGCTTGCCTGGTGGGTCGCTGCCGGGGACCGGGTTCTTCTTCTTCTTTCGTGTCCCGATCCAATCCCGGACTGCCACTTTCTTTGGCTTCGTCGTTGGCCAAACTTAAGTCCTCATCGGTGCATGTTTCTGACAGTAATCGGCAGGCCAGTAAGTGATCTCTCCTCTGTTGCTCTTTTTGCCAGCAACACCCATATGAGCACGTTGGAGTACACAGAAAGAGCCTCTTCGAAGATCGTGAATACAATCGGGCGTAACCAGGGCGGCAACGGCTTAATCTTTCTTCTAACACCAGAGCGAATCAAAGGAACTGAAGAACTTCCCGTGTGCGGGTTGCTTGGGTTTCAGCAGCCACTCCCGGGATCCCCCCCCCCCCCATTCCCCTCATCGCCACGTGCCGGCGGCCGGATCAATTAATCTTTCAATCAACCAACCTTTATTACGGTCCAAGACCAGCATAAGGGAGCAAGAAGCAGAAGTTATAATGAGTGTAACTTAAAATATATTTTAAAAGGAGCGCCTATATGCTCAGAGTTAGGTAAAGGTTTCCCTTGCTCGAAAGCCAGTCGTATCCGACTCTAGGGGTCAGTGCTCATCTCTGTTTCTAAATCGGAGTTAAGGAGTAATAAAATTAGTACTTAAGATTAATGATGCTACAACTACTATGACGTCGCGCTGGTGGTTTATTTAGCGGGATCAAAAAACGGCCACCTGAATTTCTCCCGAGATGGCTGGAGCGAAGCAACCAACAGAGCTGGTCTGACGGGGGGGGGGGGCGTATAGTTGGGAGGGGGCAACCTGTCTGCCCCGTGATTAGATCACTGAAGAAGCCACGTCCCTCAACACTGAAGGGGTAAAAGGAAGTAAAGGAGACATAACACAAACTCTTCTTCCGTGTCTAGGCCAGACATGAAACTGCCAAAATGAAGCCACCTTTTGGAGAATTCTTCTCCTGACCTTGTGTGAGAAAGATTAGCCGACGACATAAGGTTGCCATTACCAGAATACGTGCCATTGTGGTTCAAAAATACCACCATTTTGGTACTTGACCCCAGGTAGGTTGCATCAAATGGATAACAAAACTAAAATGTGTTGGGAGAAGAATACACTAGGTACTTATGAACATATGTGGTGGAGTTGTAATGCGCTTAAAGATTTTTGGGTAAAACTTGAGGAAGAAACTTCAGGAATAATGGGTATGAAACTTAAACTGGGGTCAAGTGCCGCCTTGCTGATATAAATAATATGAACATAGATACGAGTAAAAAAGAGTTATTATCTATAATATTAACAACTGGTAGATAATATATTGCAAGAAATTGGAAAAGTGATGTGTTATTAAAAATAGAAGATTGGTATAAAGAAATGTGGGAAATTGCTTTGAATGATAAGTTAACTTAGGAGTTGAATACAAAAAAGGGTATGATTAATGAAAACAAATTTTGGAGTATATGGCAGCCATTTGTGGAATACACGTTGATTAAAGGTAAAGGTGGCAAGCCTGCACCGGATAAACTGAGTTTCTAGAAGTAATAAGAGAAGACAGAGATAAATTGCAACACACACACACACACAGTGTGTGTATATATCACTGCTGATTACATATATGCCAGAAGAGTAGCGTGCCTTGGCGGGGCCCCGTATAAAAATCTTTTGGGGGCCCTTAGGAAGGGTAAAGATTTGTTTTGTTTACGCACGTTGGGGGCCCCCCGTGACCCGGGGCCCCCGTATAATTGATACGGCAGATACGGCGGTAGCTACGCCTCTGATATATGCATACTGTGTGTGTAAAGATATAAAGAGAATAAATTTGACGAGTAAGAACATTAACGTTTTATGTATTAATGTAATTATGCTTTTGAATTTTATTGTTATGTATGTATTTTGTCTATATTTTCCATTTTTCTTTGAAATTTAATAAAAAAATTTTTTTTAAAAAACCACCATTTTCGAGGAGGCTCTTTCTGTGTACCTCACACTGACACTGTGACCTAGTAGTCTAATTCATGTAGCATCATCTTGATCCCCGCATGTCCAAAGTGCCTTTCCTTGGAGCCGTGGCAAGAAAGTGGTGGGGGTAGGGGGTGCTTGAGCCTTATTCTCTCCTAGAAGAGTCCTGGTGGCGCAGGGTGTAAAACTGCTGTACTGCAGCCTAAACGTTGTGAGTTCGATCCTGACGAGATGGACGGATATAAAGTAAAGTGAATATCCCCACAATCTTGGGGCAAGATGCTAATTACCTTGTGAATCCCCCAGAGAGTGTGCTAAACACTATGGGGGGGCATAGAAATGTAATTGCTACTGCAGCCCGCTTCGTTTTGAAACGGGGCACTTTGGGGTCTTAAAGTCAGCGCGGGTTTTCCAATAAGCTCCCCCCCCCCCCCCTACGCCCTCAGCTTTTTAATATGCATTTCTCTCCGCCCGGGCTCAGCCTATCAGCGGAGGCGAGCGCAGTCCTGTCAGCAAGTCCCACCGCCTTAGCCCCGCCTTTCCACTTCCTGATTGACAGCCGGGCGGAGAAATCCCCGCAGCGGTCGAGCTAGTCCTGGGAATCCGCCCTCGTTGGGAAATCAATCTGATAGAGAACCGCGAGTTAATTAGCAGGGAGGTCAATTCATTTGAGGGCTGCGGTGAAACCCGAAATCACCGGCGGATTGAGATTAAACCCAGTCCTCCTCTGCAGGTTTTACCTCTAAAGTGACACTTCCATTGACAATGTTTGAAGTTTTATGTCTGATGAAGTGGACTTGGTTCACGAAAGCTCACATTTAAATACAGGAGTTAAGTCTTTAGGGTGCCACAACATTTTTTTGGGTCTTCTTTTTTTCTTCTTTTTTTGCTGCACTGTTTTGTTTAATATCAGATATGCTTCCATTGACAAGGATGAGCCTCAAGGCAGGAGGAGGAGGAGAACGGGCGTGTGTGTGTGTGAGTGTGTGTGTGTGAGAGAGAAAGTGTGTGTGTGTGAGAGAGAGAGAGAGAACAAACGCCCTTGTCGTCCAGGTGGGTACGTAGATCTGGTTTAAGGATCGCGGCAGTGGCGGCGGTAGGTCTCTGGTAGCAACACCAGGACCAGGAGCTGGTGAGAGCTGAAAGGCTCTCGCTTCGTGTGGATTGCAAGGCACAGTGGCAGGTCCGGCAAAGCTCCTTCAAAATGCCACAGAACTCTTTGTTTCCCCTGTAATCGTAGAGTCAGAATCACTTTATTGTAACTGCATAAACAAAACAAAAAGATCTTTAAAACGTTGTGGCACTTTAAAGACTAACTGCTGTATTTTAATGCTAGCTACCGTGCACTCCGGTGCCTAGTCATGCCTGCCACATGTCCTACGGCGCTGGCTCTTTAGCTATAAACAGAGATGAGCACTGAACCCTAGAGTCGGATACGACTAGCTTTCGAGCAAGGGCAACCTTTACCTTTACTATCGTGGATCAAACCACTTCATCTGGACTTGATCCACAAAAGCTAACATTAAAATACATCAGTTAGTCTTTAAAATGCTACAAAGGTGGTTTTTTTTTGTATTTTTGTTTTGTTTACTCTCTGATATGCTTAAAACACAGACCAACACAGCTGCCGTTTCAAAAATTGTAACTGTAGTCTGTCTCATCTGCCTGGATGAGGTGGGTGTGGATGGAGAGACTCTTCTGGTCGTAGATAGATTACGGCCAAGAAATGTGTTGGGGCTTTAAAGATAGCATTAGCAATTACATTTATTAGCAATTTGCCCCCAACATGCTGGCTACTCAGTTTACTGACCTCCGTAGAATGCAATGTTGTGTTATCCTTGTTTGTTTCACCTCATGATCGAACTCACAATGTTTTGGCTGCAGTACAGCAGTTTTACCACTGTGACACCAGGCCTCTGTAAAAAGGTGCTGTCCACGCCCCTATCCGATCCTCTTTACACACAGTGAGGAAGTGAGGTGTACATCTTCCTGGTTTTATTAAAGCCTATCGGAATTATTAACTAGGAAATTTTGGGGTAGTTAAATGTTTATAGAACATAGAAGGGAGAAAGAGGTTCTGGGAAATTCTGCTGTGCAGGCTTCCAAGAAATTGTTCAGACAGATGCATGCATCTCCCATTCATCCTGGGAAAAGGGCTGGACCCAATTGATTACAGTATACTGTATAGGATTTGGGTAAAAGGTGGATCCATGAAATCAGTAACAGATCCTCATGATTTCACATGATTTTTGTGTGGGGTCCTTGGCAAATCACAAATCCTATGTCTGTCCACAGAGATCAAGGATCCTTCTGCATATGGAGTCCTCCCTAAACTCTTGTCAGATCATACCTCCCATCTATGCCCACAGATTACATCACAGGAATCTCAGATCCTAAGAAGAACCCTGTGGGATCCATACCCAGTCTCTAGGTTTTTTCACAATGGTATGCAAGGACCTGGGTCTCAACTCAAGGTCTCAAGTCTACAATCATCATAGTCAGGTATTTTGTGATTTGACTGTGGTGGTTGTATGAGTGCCAATACTGCTGGAGATGTCCTTCATCAAGGATAGAATGGCAGCATGAAAGACAGACAACATACCTATACCCTTAATAGTTTTGTGAAAGTCAGCATTTGACTAGATATAGCTGATAAACAGGGGATCTGTGTCTCCCATCCATGTTTTTGCACTATAGTGGTACTATGAGATGAAGTCCTTTTGATGCTTGTTGCTAAGTATTGGCACACTTGTGACCTTGCATTTTATTGTGTTTTGGAGACATATTCTAGGTTGCATCTACATTTTTAACATGCACAAGGATGCAAGCCCAGGAGCCCTGTTTTTGCACCATTGTGCAGGAAAGGATACACAATTTGCACAGCTTGGTGGTTTGTTGAGGATCTCATTTGAAAATCATGTGAATCCTCCTGAGATCCATGTTTTTGCACCACTGTAAAGCTGTGTAGCAAAGGACCTATGATTTCTGTATTTCTCAGCATTTTGCACAAGCCTGAACAGGACCATGCAGGGACTCTTTCAGGTGTGAGGGGGTGCTAGGCAAGGTGCATCAAGTGAGTTGCAGGGGTCTATATATAAATATTGAGCTTGGCGGGAACATATTGACTTCAATCTAGGATCTATAAAAGTACAATATAATAATTAATACACTGATGTACGTGTGTAGAGCCTGTGGCACAATCTACATTCTTAGCAAAAGGTCTGGAAAATGGTAAAAGTAGTAACTGTTGGAACGACCCTTCTGTTGAATTGTGGAGTCACTCTATAGGTAGACATATCCAGAGTTTACAAAAGTTAGAGGTTCAGAATAAAAAAGTCCAGAATTATTCAGAATCCATGTTGGCTGTAGAATTCAGGGAGCTGTAGTCCAAGCAAGTGGAAAACATTGAGCTTGTTGTTTATTCAGGGCAGTGTTTTAGTGCTAAAGTCCAGGGACTCTCTCAGTAGAATGAACAGAATCCTGAAGACAGAATTATATGCTAATGAAGTACTATAGCATGGAAAGAGCACCTTGCCCACAAGACCATTAAGTTCAGAGTCAGCTTACTGCATCACTGCCTGGGAGGATGCAGGTCTGTTGACCACACAGCCAACCTGATGCTCCCAAAGCGAAGGTATTGTCCTCTGATGCGGTGGAAGATACTTTCCTATTACCAGAGTTGAAGTACAATTCAACTGGCAGTTTGGTTGACTTTTATGTGCAAAAGGGGGGGAGACAACATGCTCTTCTCCTTTTTGGGGAGCAATCATGTTCTAATCTCAGTTTTTTTCAGTATGAACATTTCAGTTTACACCAATACTTTCAGTGATGAAACATACCAGTGGCAGGATCAGGACCACCATGTAACTCTCAACTCTGTCCTTTTAAGAAATTCTTGACTGATTCCTAGAATGTTATAGTCATGCTAGAATCACATTACCACAACATAATACTATAATAATCAACTCTGGTAATACACTGGCATATATTCAAACCCCTAGTAAATGTTTGGGCTTTATCAGTTACAGCTGGATTAGAAGCAATCCTAGTTTTGTTAGTCATTGCTAAGTTTGCATCCTCATTCAGAAATGAAAATATTGTTAACAAACATAGGAGATATGTGCATGTGTTGTACATATGCTGTTGAACAATATGTTTAGTAATGTGTTTAGTCTTAAGTCTTCTAATGAAACAGACCTTGAGATCTTGAATAAATTTTTGTAAGTAGGTGATTAAGGCCTGGAAGAGTTTGTCTGCAATGGATTTAACTTTTCTTCATTCCTAACTATTCACTCTATGTTCTTGACGGGAATCTTCTGGGAGAAATGAAATACCTTCTTGGGAATGATCTAGAATTTAAAAAAAGGATTGACTCAATTTCAGTCATCATCATAATCTGTAACTACCTAAGCATATGAAGTATTTTATGTGAGGACCATTTTATAGTTAAATCCCAAATGACTTGAAGTGATCTCATATATTTTTATTAATAAGTTCCTTAGCTCTTGGATACAATTATTTCTGATGAGTCGTTATAACACAAATGTTTTCAGACAGTGAGTGCTTCCAAGTAAGACGTTTACAGTGCAACCACACTGACTCATTCCTTAAAGTTTATGGGAGATCCAGATGTTGGTAGCTGCCTCCCCATGTTTTCCTGCTGCTTCTTATCACACAGTGTTTCCTAGCCTTTGGTTTTTGGACTTCAATTCCCAGAAGCCTAAGTCAATTCCCCAAAGCACTGATCAGCCAATATACTGATTTAGGCTTCTGGGAATCGAAGTACTCTCTGTGGGATGTGCGCCCCACATTAGGAACCACTGGTCTAGCAGGAAACTAGAAGAAAACATGGTCAGAAAAGATTTCCAAGGACTGAAGGGTTCTTCTTAAACCTGGATCTTGCTGTCTCCTCTCATTCCAATTAATCTCAAATTATTCAGACTGCAGATAATACAGAAATAGAGAAGGAAGCAGTAGTTCAGTTTGTTCGCATCTTGTACATGTAACATATTTGTTTGTTATGTGACAGTAGAAGACAAACTACAGTACAGCCCACTCATTAGCATGCTAGTGAAACTAGTTGCTGATGTCAACTAGGTTTTTGGCCTCAAACCACACAATGAACAAGAGATATTAATAGATGTATGATTCTGGTCCTCTACACCTTCAATAGTCTTCTGAGCAAGCTGTTCAACATAAAATTGCTACATTCATGTACTGTATTATACTATTTTAAGCCATTTTGTCTGGCCTGGCAGCTCCTGAAGTGACTCCAGCAGCCATAACAATTATTTCCAGAAATATCAACTTATTACATATACTGTACGGTAATGATAACCAGGATGGTATAGTGGAATGACAGACTTGGACTGAATACACCTGGGTTCGAATCACTGCTTGGCCATGAAAGTTAATTGGGAACTGATAAAACTACACTTTAAATATCTTAATTACCTGGAAAGTCCTATTAGGTTTTCTATTAAGTCAGTTCTGACTTAATGGCACATAACATATATATGTTCTTTTATGTGCTATCAAGACACCCTGATTTATAGCACAATGGATGAATCTCCATTTTGTTCATTTGTTCCCAGGGGGTATCATCAATATGCAGATGACACCCAGTTATATATCTCGGCCAGTGGTGATCCAAACAATGCAGTGGAAGTCCTATCCAGGTGCCTGGAGGCTGCCAGGGTCTGGATGGGGGACAACGGACTACACCTGAATCCTGGCAAGACTGAGTGGTTGTGGGTCAGGGGTCCTGCGTTATCTCGGGAGTTACCATCTTTGTTTCTGGATGGGGCGGTTTTGCCCCAAACAGACCCAGTGCGGAATCTAGGGGTCCTCATGGACTTGCGACTACTGCTCGGAGAGCAGGTGGCAGTCATGGCCAGGAGGGCCTTTCAACAACTTCATGTCATTCGCCAGTTACGCCCACTCCTACATCAGGATTCCTTGCTCATGATCACACACACTCTGGTCACCTCCAGACTTGATGATTGCAATGTGCTCTATATGGGGCTGCCCTTGGTGACCATATGGAGGCTACAACTGGTCCAGAGTGCAGCTGCCTGGGTGGTGATGGGGTGCAGGCGCTATGCACATGCCTCACTGCTGCTTCAAGAGCTGCACTGGTTGCCAGTGTGTCTCTGGGTGCAATTCAAGGTGCTGGTTATTACCTTTAAAGCCCTACATGGTAGTGGGCCAGGATACTTAAGAGACCGCCTCACCCCAAGAACATCTGCCCATCCCACCAGTGCGGACCAGAGAGGCTCTCTAGTTGTTCCATCGGCCAGAGAGGTATACCTCTCTGGTACTAGAAAGAGGGCCTTCTCCGTGTTTGCTCCAACCCTATGGAAACTCCTGCCAACAGAGCTGCGTCTCCAGATGGAGTTGCTGTCTTTTAGGAAGAATTTAAAAACATGGCTGGCAGGGCAGGTATGGGGTACGGGTTGTATGACGACCCCAGCCCGTTGGCTGGTGTAAGCTCCCTCTCTCTTTTAAACTTCTTTTTCCCTGAACAGTGAGTTTTAACCTTTTAATTCTGTTATTAATGTCTTCTTAAACTTAAAATGTGTGTTTTATATTTTTATTGATGATTTTATATGATATGTTAAGCCGACTTGAGTTGCCTTTGTAAGGAGGGCGGTATACAAATTTGAAAAATAAATAAATGAATAAATTTCTTTCAGGACAACTCATCATTTCTCATGATCCACACAATCAATGGCTTTGATGTAGTCTATAAAACACAGGCTGGTCTTCTGAAATTCTTTGGTGTACTCTAGTAGCCAGCAGATATTTGTAACATTATCTTGAATGCCTCTTCTTTTCTGGAATCCAGCTTGAGTATCAGGCATTTCTTGTTCCATATAAGATAAAAGGTTTTGTTGTAACACCTTGAGCATCACTTTGTTTACACAGAAAATCAAAGCAATAGTCCTATAATTACTGCACTCTTTGGCAGGTTCTTTCTTGGGGATTAGAATATCCATTGAATATTGCCAATCTGCAGGACATTGTTTTGTTTTCTGTATTTGTGGACATATCCTTGTTACTTACTTAGACGTAGATTCTCTTGTGCTATGTATCATATCGGGCAGCAAGGAATTTCCAGCAGTTTCAGTCTTGGGCAAGTGGTTTGGCATCCTTCCATGTCATTTCCAGGGTCTTTAAGTTGCCCATGAAGGTTCTTCACCATGTATGTCCTCATTGTCATTTAGGAGGGGTCCAATTTATTGCCACCTTAGGGATCCTGTTTTCTCTCCATACAGAAAATATGGCCTGCCGTTTGGAGTCTTCTTCATGCAATAATGTTATGTAATTTGCACAAGCCACTCCTTCGAAGCACCTCCTCATTAGATGTGGTCAAAATAGTGAATCTTTAAAATTGGCATAGGCACCTCTGCTGGA
Source organism: Furcifer pardalis (assembly GCA_030440675.1). NCBI lineage: Eukaryota > Metazoa > Chordata > Lepidosauria > Squamata > Chamaeleonidae > Furcifer > Furcifer pardalis. The sequence continues at coordinate 248,002,147 of CP126890.1, forward strand.
AGACATAATGTCTCTTGTTGATACATGCTGACATCTTCCAAATCTTGCAGGCATAGATGGTTGTCAGGATCGCTATGGAGGTGAATAAATGGAGTTTAATTTTCAGTGATATAGATGGCAAGGACCATCTCTTATTCATTCTCTGGAAGATTGCTGTTGCTTTTCCAATATGGCATTTGACGTCCACCTCTGCATCTCCATTATAAGTGATCACACTGGCCAAATAAGTTAACCTTTCCACTTTCTCCAGCTACTGTGACCAGAGTATGATTCCCTGTATTCCAGTTGTGGAGTTCACATGCATTTCCTTCAATTTCTCGGCATTTATCCTGTGGCCAATTTTCTTTGTTTTTCTGTCCAGGGCAGTTGTTGCTGTTATAGTTTCATTTCATCTTCTTCAAGCAGAACGATGTCACCAGCAAAATCTAGGTCACCAAGCCATTTGGGTCAGACCAAAGAATGCTTGTTCTAGTTCTTTCTGCTCGTCACATAACATAGTAAAGGGCCACGAGGAAGAGGAACAGAGATAGGATTCAGTCTTGCCTAACCCCAGTAGTAATTTCGAAGAAGTCCGTATGATCATTCTCAGTCTTAACACAACAGCTCAATTGTTGGTATAAGTTTTTTAAAATGGTAATGATGGTTGCTAGTACTGTATGCTGTATAGATGCAGGATCTGCCAGAGGAACTCTTAGTGCACACTTATCAAATACTTTCTTGAAATCAATGAAATTAATGGCCAGTGGATGCTGATACTCAATACACTGTTCTATGATGTTTCATAAGGTGAAGATTTGTTCGCCACAGGATCTCCCACTGCGGAATCCAGCTAATGCCTCTCTCAGGCATTGGCTTAGGGCACTTTGCAACCGCCTAAGGTTGTTGTTGTTCAGTTGCACAGTTGAGTTCGACCCTTTCCGACCCCTTTTGTCTTCAATCTTTCCCAGCATCAAGGCCTTCTCAAGTGAGTCCTCTCTTCTCATTTGGGCACTAGTGGGCTCCCAAAATTATTACTACCACACTGTGAGCGAGGCTGACATTGTGGGCGGAGTCAACGTCATGATGTCATGGGCAGCGTGAACATGACATCATGATGTTGTGGGCGAAGCCAAATAAAAAAATAAATAAAATAAAATAAAAATAAAATAAAGATTCAGTACACATAAAAATAACATAAACACACACTACATAAAATACCTCCCACCTGAAACACAAAGAAAACAAACCCTAGTTCTTTACCTTTGCTGGGGTTGGGTCGTCGGGGACTTGGGGAGCAGCAGGTAGGTGGGGGCGGCGTGGCGGTGCAGCCTAGCCTGTGCTGGCCTGGCCAGGCCCGGTAGCACAGCCAGACCCAGCAGTACAGCCAGACCCGGTCCAGCACGGACTGGCAGTGCCACCATGGGAGCAGCATTGGCGGTCGCTGCCGACGCTACTGCGTCCTTTCCAGGCAGCTGAAAATGGCTGCTCGGAAGTGTGCATGCATCAAAATACCATTTGATGCATGTGCACTTCTATTTTTCAGTGTGCATGCATCAAATGGAGTTTAAACGTATGGGCACTTCCGAGTAACCCCCCCCCCCCAGCAATCCCCTCCGGATTTCTGCTACCGAACTGGTCCGAACCGGCAGCAGCCCACCACTGCATTTGAGGTCCAAAGTATTTTAGCTTCATCTTCAGTATTTGTCTTTCCAAGGAGCATTCAGGGTTGGTTTTCTTCAGGATCAACTTTTTTTTTCCTTGCTGCCCATAGTACTCTCAAAATTCTCCTCCAGCACCACATCTCAAAGGCGTCTATTCTTCTGCGCTCAGCCTTCCTTATGGCCCAGCTCTCACAACCATACGTTACTACTGGGAATACCATTGCTTTGACTATGCGGACTTTTGTTGGCAGGGTGATGTCTCTACTTTTTATTATGTTCCCTAGGTTTCTCATAGCTTGCCTCCCAAGAGTTAATATTTTTATTTCATGGCTGCAGTCACCATCTGCAGTGATCTTGGATCCTAAGAAAGTAAAGACAGTCACTGCTTCCATTTTTTCTCCTTTTATTTGCCAGGGCATGATAGGGCCAGTTGCCACCTAAGGAGAACTACACAAAAAACCTTCCTAGGCACTGAAAGGAGGGTAATGCCCCACCAGTAGGTACATTCAGAAATGTTACCTCTCTTAGGAACTTTGACAATTGCCCCTTTTTGCCAGTCTTCTGGGACTATACCACTTTGCCAACATCTATTAAACAGTGTTGTCAACTCTTTCACCATAACCTGGCCAATGTGTTTTAAGGTCTCTGTGAGTGTTTCATCTTGTTGCCTTGTTGCTTTTAAGGCTTTTAATAGTGATCTCTAATTCTTCTATGGTGAGCTTGCTAGTATTTACTTGGAACTCCTGTTGGGTATGCTTATCCTTAAAACTATGTGTAATGATTGGGTCTGGCTGGTTAAAAGTTTCCTGGAAATATTCAAACCACCTTTTATTCTGTTCTTCTTGGGTGGCCAGGAGCTTCCCGCTCTTATCCTTGATAGGAACACTAGACCTGTTTCTTGTTCCAGTCAATTCGTTGGCAATGTGGTAAAAAGCTTTAACATCATTTCGACTGGCTGATTCTTCTGCTTAAATGCCTTTCTGTTCCAACCATTTTAAAAAAATCTTTCCAGCAGCTTTTCTTCACCATCTGGTCAGGTTCTGTATAGATAAAACTGATACAGAAACAGCAAGAAGAATCTCAAGTAATTCTGACCAACGAGGTGGGAGATCGGTTTCAAGTTGTATAACTTGTTTGACGACACTTGTTTGATCAAACCAGAAACGGAGTCCGGTGCCCGAATTTTAAAAAGGTTTTCTCAGGCAAAACAAAAATTGGGACATGGGACATGAGAACACTATACCAGACTGGGAGGCTTGTTCAACTCATATGAGTTTTTTATTACTACAAGCTAGACATCTTGGGCATCAGTGAGGTTAGATGGAAAGAGAGTGGACACATTAACAACAATGGTAATACCATCCTATAGTGAGGCCACGTAGAACAAGATGAGCATGGGGTTGGCCTTGTGTTGGGAAAGCAAGCAACAAAGGTGCTTCTTGGATGGAAACCAGTCGGTAACTGAACAATTACAACCTGTTTTACCCATGCACATATTAAAGCAATATATGCTGGCATATTCTTGTTAGGATTTTGAAATCCAGTCTCTGTTACTTGAAATAGTTCTATTGGTATCCCATCTACTTCTTCTTGGACGCACATCATAACAAGGTGAAGGGATTTACATATGAGGCTGAGAGCAATGTCGTAAGGAGGCCAGAATTCATTACGAGCCTGGATTCCTAGCAAGGCCAACAAAGCAGTATGTTCACATCTGAGACAAAGATGTCCACATCAAGGTAACAGCCACACCAGCAGAAGAGAATGGATAGTTCCAATGGTGATGGGAACAGCAGCGACTGTACTGGTGACATGGGTAGAGGAGGCAACAGTGGTAACACTCAAACTAACATTTGATAGTACTACACAGAAGGTGGCAGAATTAAACCTCTGCTAAACTTTTCTTACCTTGAAAACCCTATGATGAGTCCAAATTGAAGACATACTCTATGGACAATTTATATTTCTCCTTTAACACTGCAGTGCAATACTCACAAATTCTGTAGATGAATATAAGTAGATGTATGGGTCTACTGTGTAAGCTGTTTTCCTAGACATGGTTGGTAACTATTTCATATTCCTGAACTGAATATGCGGCATAGATGCTCCCCACATGTTTCAAACACTTTCCAGGACATTCCCACTCAACTTCCAAAAAAGGATTATACTTTTGTGAGATCACATTGTTCAGAATAACCTCTTTTGAGTTCATCAATTTTTTCCTTTCCCATCATTTGCTTATTTTTTTCTGGTTTCTCATGATCCAACTTCTTATTTTACTAATTGAGATGGAACCTAAGATATTACAATATTGAATAATCAAGAAATAGCAAGAAAAGCTGAACAGGAAGATAGGTGTATTTTTCTAATTAGATTTCTGGAAAATAGAGTTTGGATGCTATACTTTATTTGAATTGAAAATTCAGATGATCTCAGAGATAAAGTAGGATGAAGCATTTTTCTTTCTGGAAAGCAATGGATTACAGTAAATTCCTATCCCATAATGAGATTGCAATTATCTGGAAATGAGTCCCATTTAACTCAACAACACTTTCTGTAGAAGTACAGTAACTGTGTACAGGATTGTGCTATCAAAAATATTTTGCCTTCAGAAGAATGTACTAGCTTGGGTATTTCCCAGTATATGTGGGTCAATATTACCCACAATATTCATAGAGGGTTTTTTTTATTTTGTGATGTTTCTGGCTATTCTTTTTACTCCCAGTTACTAATAAAAGGTGGTGGAAACAAGGAGGACATGACTCCCAGACTGCCTCACCCATAGGCTCCTGAGCCCAATGATTAGTACCTAGGGTTATAGGTCAAAGAAAGGGGGTCTTATTATTTGCCCTGGCCCAGCAAACTCCCTAAGGGCAGATGCTGTAGGAGGATTGTACACCACCAGTAGTGAGGGTTACCTGGGTGGTTCTCAGGCCTGAGGGCAGATCTACTGGCCCACTGGTAATGAAAGGAGTTTCACAAAGGGGGGAGAGGGCGGGCGGGCGAAGTTTCAAAGAGGAAGAACTTTAGCTCAGGGAGGACCATCAGGAGCACTGAGCAAGATGGATGAGGACAATGAGTAGGTTGATGAATCCATCTAGACCTGTCTAGGGCAAGAGAAATCTCAAGCCTTCTACTCTGTAACAAGTTGGCCCTTTGCAAGCTACAGCCTGCTCCCTGCCCCCCTTATGAGTTATGTTGACCCAGAAGTGGCAATGGTGAAGGAAGAAACAGGCTTATGGGATTCTGCACTGAGGATGGTTGCCTGGGCCAAGACAGCAAAGCCTTGAGCAATTAAACCCCGAACTTCTCACCAGCTGTGAGTGAAATGAACTTCGGGCACAGCTGTGAGGAAGGTGATATGATCCTACCTGGACATAAAGGGACTATGGATGGAGGTCCCAGGGCACATGGGCCCAAGGAACTTGAATTACACAGGAGCAAACAGATGTTTTAAAAGTCCTTCTTCTTTGGACTATTGATTGTAGATGTGTGGCTCTTACATCAGTCCAGGAGGTCCTGTTCTGGACTTCCTTCCCCATGGAACACCTGGGAACATGCACACAAGTGTCTGCATTTCTACTTAATCTGGACAGGTCTATTGCTGCAAAATGATCACTTCAAGGTTATGAGCAGTGGGTCACTTTCTGTGTTAATCCAATGCTCATCATCCATGGCCATGATGACTTTTTGACTGAATAGAGTACAAGAGTAAATCTGAGATGTTTCAGGAACTACAGTTGTCAGACTCAGAAAGCACCACAAGAGTGTGCTGTTTAAATGTGTAAATCTGTGCAAAGCCTGGCACTGCTGGCATTTTCGAAAGAGTTGCAAAGCACTTCCACACTGATTTTCTAAAGGAGACCCAGATTACAAGTGGTAATACACACATTAAGAATACACTTTAAATTATGAATGGGATTAAGATTTTGGAACTCTACAGGACTTGTTATCCCATGATTGTTGCTGCTGAATAGGTGAAGAAGATGGTGAAATATAGACATCACAAGATAAAATAGGGGGAAAAACTTTGGGAGGAAAACACAGGCAAGCTCATCTGCCGCCACCAACAGCAAATTCGAGGTTTTTAACAGGGGCCCTACATATCTTAGGGTTAGGTCTACTAGTGGATCAGTGGTTAAGAAGCTCGCCTTGTTACCCGGAAGGCTGGCAAGTCAGCAATTCTAGACTTAGGTACTGCATGACGGATTGAGCAGCAGTCTGTCCCAGCTCTTGAGGACATGAAAAGAGCCTCATTTGGGTGTTCCCTGAGCGGAGTTTCTTCCACAAAAATCCTTTCAACCCAGAATAATTTCTGACATGAAATTATTATTACCTATAGATGATTTTTGAAATTCTGATCATTATGACAACCCTGCAACATTCAAGAATTAGTAAACTGGAGAATAAATAACATCTGGGCCTTCCCTTTTTACAAAATTTCAAATCGTCAGGATTAGGAAAGCAATCCTGTTTAAATTTTGCCACCATCTTGCTTAGTTGTTCATTTCCCTAGATTTGTCACAAGAGCTTAAAAAGAGGGTAGGGAAAAAGCAAAATGGGAGCTTGGAGGAGCAGCAATTGGAGGGGGGAAATGACAATGAAAGTAGGAAGAGGTTAATTCAGCATGAGGAATTCAAACTCTTAACTGCTGGAGTTTGTTGGGAAATGTGTGGCTGGTTTATCTTCTGCTTGATGGGTTCCTTGCTCAACACTTGGTCCTTAGTTGTTTTTGATTCTAATTTGTGTATCCTTTTATCAATTATGGTTTATAACAGTAGTGGTGAACCTATGGCACGCGTGCCAGAGGAGCCACTCAGAACCCTCCTTGTGGGCATGCATGCCATCGCCCCAGCACACAGTTCACCCTGCCCCTATTCCCAGCAGCCCAATGGGAGTGCTTCTTCCCTTTCTCCACCACAGAATTTGCCCTGCCCCTCTGCTGTGTGGACGGCAGCCTGTTGAGTTTGGGCACTCAGTCTCTAAAAGATTCGCCACCACTGATTTATAACAACTCTTTCCAAGTCTTTTTGTATAGAAAAGAGCACAACTGGTTTACCATTTCTTCTTCTGGGGGCTTCCTGGGGCCATGCAGCTTGCCTGAGGCCACACTGGCTGGCTTTTCTCCCAAGAGGCACAGTAAGGAATCAAACTCAGTTCTGGCTCTACAGCCAGATACCTAATTATTAGACCACTAAAAGTCACAGGATCAAATGGGTTAAAAAAGACACCATTTTTGTTGACAGCACTGCGATATTGTATGTTAAAGTGACCTTTAAGATTCAGGTAGAATGTTGTTTGTTATGTACTGTCAAGTTGCCCCCAACCCATGGTGACCCTAATCAACAAGGAATTTCCAAAATGTCTGCTTTGCTGCAGTCTACAGTGCAGGGGTTCCCAATTTCTGGGTTATCACCCCTCCAAGCAGGACACAAAATGTTTTCCAGTCACTATAGTTATACTAGCCTTCCTTTCTACCTTGCCCTTATGCAACCCACCTTCATAGTATACATTGCAAGTAACAGGGAGAGCCCTAGTTTCATTTTTTCTGACACTTGCCTTGCCTGTCCACATTCATCATTGACAATGGGAGACCCCAACTATATTCCTGGAAGTCGCTTTTTGGTGCACCCTGGAGAAAAGGTACTAGACTGCAAGTGAAACCATGCATTTTATCCAGCAGCTGGTTCCATTATGGTGGAGGGGAGCATACTGGCTTTAGAGGACATACCACCTCAGGGTGAGGCCATGTGTAGTGGCCTCTACATATGTGGTGAGGGATCCCATGTGACTTGACTTATAAAAGCAGGTTACAACAGCTCCAGTAGCCAGTGGAAATTTGCAACCTATACCTCTTCCTTTCTGGAATCCAGCTTGAACATCTGGTATTTCTTGCTCCATATAAAAGCCCTTGTTGCAACACCTTGCACACCACTTTGCTTGCATGGGAGATTTAAGGCAAAGGGCCTATAATTACTGCACATAATAGGAAATTAGGAACCCTCTGGAAGAAAATCTTGGAATAACCTCTGGCTTATCTGGCAAAGTGCTTGGTTTAGAAACTCAAGATCTTTGATTCTAGAAATCAGGTCTGATTCCATAATTATCCAATCTCTTTGACTTCAGGGTTATGACAGTTTTTCATTTTCTTTGCTTGTAACTGGAATCTAGGAAAAGCACTGTTTTGGCTTATCTCACTTGCAAAACCAACAAAATGAGTCTTATCTGGAAAAAAAAATACTATTTCCAACATAAAGAACAGTTGTAATATAACAATACGTACATTGTGAAGTGTCTGTATGCATTTCAGTAACTTAAAAAAAATGTAATTGGAACCTATGTACAACTTGCATGCGTTTCCTGTTTAACTAAAATATGGATAACTGCACTCGTCTCTCTAAAAACACTTTCACCACTAGTGATAATGAAATCCTCTTAGCTTTGTTGTGGTAGTGAAACGTCTTGAGCAAAAAGATGCAGGTTCCACATGACAGAAAACAAATGCCAAAATGAATCCTGTCGAAAGAGGTTAGCACAATTCTTTTTCATTTCAGTTAACTCTGCAATTCTAAGCATATTGCATAGATTGGCTATTTAAACTTTGATGGGAGTTGTTTGGCTTACTCTGCAGACATGAATACAATTTACTGGATGTATTCACACATAAAGGCAAAGGCAGATCCAGAACACTTTGACGGAATATTATAGCTATAAAACCCAATACAGCCATTAATTGGAAGGTTGCTTAAGAACACAAGAAAATAGTGGGATTACATAAGCAGTGTATATAACATTGCTAATACTTTTTGCGCTGTGTACCAAGTAATTAAAAATCATGATAGAAACAGTAGATATCCTCACAGATGGTTTTGTGGCTCCCAAGGTACTTGTTACACTTGAAAGTAGGTGGTACAGTAGAAAAAGTAGGCATTGTGGTTAAGAAACGGTGGTTGCATCTACATTTGTTTCAATACAGTGCCTTTTTTTTTTTGAAAGCAAAAATTAAACATGTCACTTTCTAGCCACAAAATTTATCAAGGTAGAGTGTGGGCCCTAGCTGAATGTTGCTCTACCGGACCATCAAAAGCTGTCCACAGTTGCAATTGCAAGAATCCCAGTGTTTCAATACTGTATGGCTTTACAGGCACCACAAAGAAGAAACTAAACTGCCAAATCTGGCTCCACAGCCAGATACCTAAACAACTGAGCTACTGAAAAAATCTTACCTGATAAGTATATACAAAGCTTGATCTATTTAGAGAAATAGGAATGTTTCATATTCACATTTCATGCTACAGAAGATATTATAAAGAGATTAAGGACGCAGGATTTGGTGACACTGCTTTGAAATTGTTTAATTTTGTTCCTTTACTGATTTGCGTTTTGGATAAATAAAATAATACAGGCTTCAATGTAAGTAAAAAAAACTTTTATTATGCCACCATTTCTAAGCATATTACACAGGTTTTGATCTTCAAAATACCCTGGAAACTGGAAAAACAAAACAAGGAATGAACAATTTTGGACAATAGAAATTTTTCTGTAGGGTTCAGACTAAAACACATGCTGAAGACACTCTTCTCATAACACAACTGTGAACAAAATACCAACTACACAAATATGCAGAATGAAACAGCATTTTAAAACTTCACCAAAAGTAGTTTTCATAAAAGGTGTAAAAGTCACTTAAATCACTAGGTATTTTAGACATGAACAAAAGTAACAAAATATTGTCCACACGTCTTCAATTTCAATGTAATTGTCTGTAGCTACAAATGTCTCAGTTTCATACTTCAGTAACGACCTATAAAACAGAGAGATTAAACGGTACATTAGAATCCTGAATCTATGTACAGTAATACCTCATATAACATTAGTATCGAATAACACTAAAATCGCATAACATTAAGGAATCTGGGGGGAAGAATTGCATCAGATAACATTAAGATCCTATGGGATGCTTCAGATAACAACCGCTAAAGCCTGTGTGGTTACAATGTATCTCTATGGATCCCATAGGATTTTAACATGCATCAGATAACACTAAAAATCATATAACACCAAGACTTGTGGAACCAGGTTTTAGTGTTATATGAGGTTTTACTTGTATCTACCTGCCAAGTTAACAGGCCTTATTAATTTAATTCAAAAGTTACACACATGGTCAGCAACAGAAAAATACAATATACAAACTAGATAAATAGTGGTACCACATATAATGAACACTTCGTGTAATGAAAAATTAGTATAACAAAGTGTTTTTGCAGTATTGATGATACCCCGCACAACAAAAGAAATCTGTTATGCAAGGCATTGCTAATAGCGCTTCGCATAAAGAACAAATTCGTATAACGAAGAGCTCTGTGGAACTTTTTTTGTTATACGGGGTTCTACTGTACAAAATGCAAAGTATCAGTTAAGAGGCACTTTGTATTTCATAAAACATTACACTGGGTTCATAACGGGTTTTCTATGAATGCTACCTAGACTAGAGAATGGTCTTTGTTCTAGCAGATTCCTGTGGAGTGAAGTAAAGGATTCAGCTCAATATCCATTCTTGTGAAGGAATTCCCAATCTGCAAGGTATATGGGTTTTGAGGACAGAAGGAAAATTGTCCTACTTTTCCCAACTGCAGCATCCCATAATTTCAGATAGTATTAGTTAGTGGAATCCAAAAGGGCTATTCCAAGGTCCTACCAGAAATAAAATATCCAACTGACTTAAAAATGGCTTGTTTAAACTGAAATACTGGATTCACAGAAAATAATGGAAACAGCTCAATAGTCTAAAATTGTCAAAATAGTCAATTTGACGTATACCTCCAAATACTAACATAATTGCACATGTCACTTACGAGGTGAATAGGAGCGAGACCGAGAGCGAGATCTGTAACCCCCTCGGCTGTAATATGGAGATGGTGATCTCCTCCTGCGCAAAAAAAATTAATATAACATTAACAGTAACTTGTTTTCATACAATGTACACACACATATGCACGTGTGCACACAAATCAATAGCAAAAAAATAAATAAAAAATTACTAGGCTATGTTTGCATCTTGACAGACTTATTGCAAAATAATAATCATCCCTGCACTTTTATTGTACAGAATTGAAAACCTATTTTTCAATGCTATATTCTCAGGCCCTTAAGAGAATTTTGCAGGATGGATGCCAGGACATAAATTAGTAAGTAATCAAGTTGATTCTAGTCAAAATATTAAACCTGTAACAAGTGAAACGAGTATGTATTTTCTTAAGTAATTTGTCAAATGAAACTGGGACAATATCTGCTGGTAAAACAGCAGAAACATACAGAAGGAATGATCTTTTTTTCTTTCCACTGCAGCCCTTCATGTACCCTAAAATCCCATTCACAAGTGCTGGAAGAGCCTCCAGCGGGTTTTTTTTAATCTTCAGGAGCTGCAAGGAGAATGCTCCACTGTGCTATGTGAATATAAACCTACTATTGCTGTTCTGTACAGCCCTTTAAAAACATATTTATTTAAAGTATTAAAAAATAGATTTTTTTAAAAAAATTCCTTAATAAAAGTTTAGTGACTGTTGTTTCTGAAGTTAAATTTCAACCAGGCAATAATGTTAGCAAATATAATACAGACAAGTCACTACAAATTTGTGCTACAACACAAAAACATATGACAACGTAACACTTGTGGAAAGAGCAAACTTTATCCTTATTCTAAGTGTAGGTTCTGATCCCTAAACGCATGTTTTGCAGCATATTTACCCATGAAAAGTGCTCTGATTTAAGTACAATTTGTCACTGCTGATAACTCCTTGGAATCAACAGTGAATTTTCCCAGTGTAAACTTCAGGATTATGTCAAGTGTTTACTGAAGGCATATGTGCTTCTAGAAACTATACTGCTTATGAAGTATCAACCTACAATAATCTTCTTATAAAAAACTCTGTGGAGGTAAAAAGGTCTAGCAAGTTATTTGGCCACCACCAAAACAGGTCACTCCACCATTATTTGCATATTTTAAAATGGCATTTTGTCCTCTCCTAACATACCTGTACATCTGATCCCTGTCTTGGGCACCTCGCCACCCTCCTCCTCCTCCTCCTCCTCCACCACCTCCTCCTCCACCTCTGTGAAGACATAAACAAAAAACTTTTTTGCACTTTTATTTACTGAATGTTCTCAGGACAAATTATTCATAAAGGAATAACACATACAACAGGCATATCAGCCTCACAGAAGCAACTTCTTTAACAACTGCATGGTAACAGGACAGAAATATATCTCCTTTAAGCCACTGTTTTCAATGTTATTAAAATAATGGATTGGGAACAGATTTCCTTGAAATATACAGCAATATTTACTATGCCCTTTTACTGTAATACAATTTTGGTTCACCGACAATTCCAGAAATATCTATTCAATACTAACATAGGAAATATATCTTCATAGTATGCAAAATGTGTTATTTATTAGAATTATGCAGAATTTCTGCCACTTCTTTTGATCTATTATTGCTTACTTCTATTTAAAATGCTGTTTTTAACTACTTTTTGATCATGTGACTTTCAGAGAAGATGATGCCAGCTTTGGGGTAGAGGTTGTGATATCAGATACAAATATGGCAAAACATTTCGTTTTACAAGATGCTTTAAGTGGATAAAGAGTCTTAAACTCTTAGCTTCCACCTAATATTCATTTTCAAACAAACTACTGATGAAGATATGTATTAGGTACAACAAAGTTTTATGGTAAGCCGCCCTGAGTCACCTCGGCGAGTGGGCGGCAATATAAATCTGAACAAATAAATAAATAAAATAAATATGGTCAAGGTTTCTTAAGCCTCCATTTGTGAACACTGGTATATTTTGGAGCAGGTATTTACAGTAAAACCTCAATGTAAGATTTTTTCCATTCCACAAGGTTATTTGTTGAAAAAACTGTTATGTCGAAACACATTGCATCACCAGAAGTGGTCACTAGATGTCACCATATATTTTTTCATATGTTGAATTTTTCCTATTAAAAATTCGTATGTTGCTTTTTTAAAGCCAGGATTTCTATTCGTATGTCAAATTTTTCATACGTAGAACCATTCGTATGCCAGGGTTCCACTTTATTTAAAACAGGAAAAAATCAACCAAGGAGCTACATTTATGGCAATCAACTGTAAGTTTAAATTGATTCTATGACACAGATGTCAGAAAATGAAAAAAGACTCTGCCATTAACTTAGTCAAAACATTTGTAGTTAATATACAGAAAAAACTAGCAGAGGCTGGGCCCTTTAATCCAACTTTTTGATGCCAATAATGCTAAAGACACATACAAGAGACTAATAAGATATCCACGATGGTGAAAAGCAAAATGGACTGCCATTACTGTAAAGAACAGTTAAGAGTTAAGCAGTGGTTCACAACATGGGGCCCATGCCCCACAGGGGGGCTTCAATTCCCAGAAGCCTAAGTCAGACTCAGTACACTGGCTGATCACTGCTTCGGATAACTGACCTAGCTTCTGGGATTTGAAGTGCAAAAACCAAAGTTTGGGAAATATTGCACTAAAGTGACATACAGTAATACCTCATATAACATTAGTATCGAATAACACGAAAATCGCATAACATCAAGGAATCTGGGGGGAAGAATTGCATCAGATAACATTAAGATCCTATGGGATGCTTCAGATAACAACCGCGAAAGCCTGTGTGGTTACAATGTATCTCTATGGATCCCATAGAGGATCAGATAACACGAAAAATCATATAACACGAAGACTTGTGGAACCAGGTTTTAGTGTTATATGAGGTTTTACTGTATCACAATTTATAGGATTTGTACAACCTCTTCAGACAATGATTAAGTAAAAGGAGGCTCACCTATATGATCTGCTGTAGTAATCACGATCATCATAGCCTCTGTCATAACCTCTGTCATAGTAATCTCTCCGTCGGGAACTGCCACTGAAGTGAGCATGGTATAATTTTTTTAAAAAAGTACATATACATGCACCAAACCACATATTGAAGTAAATACAGTAAAACACCGGATAACGATTGGATCGGATAACGCTAAAATCGCATAACGTTAAGTAATCTGGGGAGGAGAATTGGATCGAATAATGTTAAGGTCCTATGGGATGGATCGGATAACAACCGCTAAAGCCTGTGCGGTTACAATGTATCTCTATGGAACTTTAATGTTATCCGATCCATCCCATAGGATTTTAACATGGATCGGATAACACTAAAAATCGGATAACACCAAGACTTGTGGAACCAAGTTTTAGCGTTATCCGAGGTTTTAATGTAACTGTATCTGTTTATGGTTTTCTTATATCCTATTGTATTTGTTGCCAACTTTCCAGGAAACAACGCTCAAGATGGCTTAAGGCAGTGGTTCCCAACAAGGGGTACACAGCCCACTAGTGGACTTCAATTCCCAGAAGCCTAAGTCATTTGGGACTTTGGGGAAATGACTTAGGCTTCTGGGAACTGAAGTCCAAAAACCAGCATTTGGGAAACACTGGGCCGTAAGGCAATCAAACTACAAATGGAATACGAAGACAAATCCACAAAACAGACAGAATTAAAACTAGTGTCGCTGTATTCGGCATTCAAGAAACCAATTATATGCCTGACAAAACTATCATATCAATGTCATTTTAAAACTTCATCTTACTATGCCTGAAGAACAATAAAGGCTGGAATCCTGTTTGTTCAGGTACAACATTCCATCCAGGCTGTTAAGGATTCGTAATCTGACTGTTTGGTTCTCATTTTGATCAAATGCACAGCCCGCGTGTAGAAAGGCTGCACTAATAGCATTTCTACTTCAATGTGATGAGCAATACAGCTTGAATACTCAATAGGGTTTCTTTAAATTAGAATCCAGCTAGCAATTCCCAAAGGTGTCTGTTATAACAGTTGAGCTTGTGAAATGGACTTTCCCGTGAGATGGCAGAAAGATAGTGTGATATCCCACATTCCTGATTAGACAGGAACAGTTGAGGCATCTAATGTAAGAGTCGTCCAACTCTCAGGGGCAATGTAGAATTTTTTAGTATATGCTATGGACACTGTCACAGAGAGTTACCATGGCAGGACCTGCCTTTAAAAAAAAGACTTAATTCAATGGATACTCCCATTCACAAAACTGTTTCCCTATAGGCAAAATGGCGAGACGGAGACAAATAATTGTAACAAACAAAATATAGAGCAGATGTGAAATCTAACGTTGAATGTCAAATTATTCATCTGCCTCCATAAAGCATCAATTTCCCAGAATGTAAATTGGTAATGCTCAGAGGAAAATATATGCAAAACACTCCATCTCTCTCCCCATCCTCTACTTTCTTTCTGGCAACTTGGTCAACTGCAAGATGGTTTGCAGTCATATGCAATTACCTAAGAATGCATTACCTAGGCTCAATGAGTGGCACAAAAGCATTGTGGGAAAATAAAATGGTACTGTTTTTAAAAACAGGGGCAAGGGCCTGACAAGCACCCAGAAACAGATCTAGAAACACTGTGTTAGGAGCCACTAAGAAGGCAACAAAGAATAAGCTGGCAAGTGTGCTGTCTTTGCAACACCTTACCTGGCTGTAATGCTAATTGATTGTTCTTCTCTTGTTCCACATTTTTACTGTAATTCTAAGGCATGGCCCCCAACGCCAATTCATCCGGCCAGCGAAGCCCTTGTCACTCCCGGAAGCAAAACATGTGCTGGATAAATTGGCGTCAGGTGCTGGATCCGGACCAAAGTGACCAGCCCCATGAACCACGTGACCGGCCCACGGCCCAAAAAGTTTGGGTACCCCTGTACTAAGGGAACAAATTTTTTATTCTTGTTTTGTACACCAGCTTGAAAGTATATAAACAATACTATAAACTAGCACCATAAAAGCAAATTGTAGTACAGCCGCAAAAATGGCAAACAGAAAAAGACGTGTATCTAGCTACACTGAGAGACTAATTTCTTCAACTAGAACACAGAAAGATGTATTGGATCCAAGTCAGAAACTTAAAACACATAAACGGCAAACATTATACTTAAGCATGGAATATGAAAACCAAAGTTGGCACTTCAGAGCCGATTTGTTCCAATCAGACTAAAATTACAAGAACTTACTAAGTAGGCCTCCCCATGTATATTCCTGGTGTAGGGGTGTGAGGCCTTTTTGTTATTGAAAAATCAACTCTGATTCTTCTCCCATCAAGTTCCATTCCATTGGCACGCTCTTTAGCCTATATCACAATTAAAACAAAAAAACAACTATAAAATATAATTCCAATTAGGAATCTTACAAATAGTACTGATAAAGTACCTTTTAGGTAAAGTCTTTAATTTTCTTCTCACATTCCTAGAAAAAATTAGTTATGCTCAAACTTGCAGTAAAACTACTGTATCAGTACACATGAGGGTGAGAATCCCATTAGTGGCACAACTAATGAGATCAAAGAAAATTGGTAGTGACATAAATTTTAATTAATTGTTAAGTATTGTCCTTAACGTGCAGGAATTTGCTGCTAATGAAAATTAAAGCCATACTGTTTTGAAATACTCTGTCTAGAGGGGAATAAGGAAGTAATTATATACTCAAGTATAAGCTTAGTTTTTCAGTCCTAAAAATGAGGTCAAAAAAGTGGACTCTGCTTATACTCGGGTCATTGAGTACAATGGAAAAAGGCGGCAGCGGCTAATAACCTTCACCACCCACTTCTCCTGTCCTGTCATTGGTGCATTTCAATCAGCATGGAGAAAACTCCTTTCTGCTGCATCTTATTTTCATGTACCGTACTTTGATTACTGAAAATCACTAAGCAGCTGCTGCGTTTGCCACCCTTGGCATATATTCGGGTCAATCTATTTACCTGGTTTGTCAGGTCAAAATTAGGTATCGGCTTATATTCGGGTTGGCTTATACTTGAGTATATAGGTACCCCTTTTACTGAACTACTCTCTAGGTATCATAGCAAGGACAGCAGCATTAGAGTCTAGAGAAGACACTTTAAAAATAACTCTCAGCTGCTCTGCCACTGAGACAAATGGCAGAAAGTGCATTTCATTTTTTATTGACATACACCTATTATTGCCTAAAATAACATGTCCCTAAAGAGTTGGAGGGGAACTTTCTATCCTGAATTCACATTATACTCAGTCTTAAGTTTGGACAATGACAAAGCCAAGAAAGTGGCTTCATTTGGCAGTCCAGGGTTTAATCAAGACATGAAAGAAGGCTATACCCAAGAAAAGTAATAAGTATTTCACACCCAGCTATGCAACTGTTTCCATGAAAACAATCCTTATATGTAAACAAAAATCTATGAATTCTTAAATGAGATCACACCCTCTCCATTGAAGCAGCAATTAACTTGACGTCATTCATGTCAGAAACAATCCAACAGTCCTACAAGAGGGGAAGGATCAGCTCACAGGGAATGGCTATTGTCCTAGAGATGTCCAAATGGGTTCAAAGTCCTCAGATTCTTTGGGCAGGTTTATTCAGATATAGGAGCTCACCACTGAACCTTAACTGAAGAGCTACCACTTTACCTAATCTATCTCACAGGAATGCTGCAAGGCTAAAATGTGGAGGCACCTAGACCTGCTCAGAAGGAAGTCTGAATGTCACATATAAAAAAATTCACTGTATATTTTCAAGGTAGTGTTTAGTGGCTTGAGTACTTGACTCAAAACAATGAGACAAGTTTAAATATCTCAATCACAATCCTCATGAGATGACCTTGTGCCACTCACTCTCTCAATCTTACAGAATGGGTGACGGGTGCAGGAGCAAAAAGCCCCCAGCACCTCAGACAGGAAAAGGGTTTTAAAATGTAGGAAGTACAATATCTAAATTACAGTAAGAAATAGTACAAATAGGCATGGACGCTAAATAACTAGTTTTGGATTATGCTCACAGAAAATACAAAGGCCTTATTTCGTGGCACATCGATTTTATTTTATTAGTTATGGTAATCAATTAGGTGTTTTTGGACTTCAATTCCCAGAAGCCCAAGTCTCTATGAATCAACAAGTATAGGTTTACTGCACAAAGCTTTGCACTCCAGGTGTTCTTGAACTTCAGTTCCCAGAAGCCCAAGTCTCTATGAATCTACACTAATGGGTTTATTGCGCATATATGCAGTAAACCCATTCATGTGGATTCAGAGACTTGAGCTTCTAGGAATTGAAGTTCAAAGAACACCTAGAGTGCAAAGGTTTGCCATCATTGAATTAGGTTGTTCCAGAAAAGCATGATTTACAACAAAA
This sequence comes from Furcifer pardalis, assembly GCA_030440675.1. Lineage (NCBI taxonomy): Eukaryota > Metazoa > Chordata > Lepidosauria > Squamata > Chamaeleonidae > Furcifer > Furcifer pardalis. The sequence goes on from CP126890.1 coordinate 248,020,042, forward strand.
GGAAAATTTGTTATCCCTTCTCTTATTTCTGGCTTTGGGGAATATTTATATCATTTATTTATCTTTACAGGCTTATCTGAGGAGTACAACGAATTTTACTGTAAAAAAATCTTTACCTCCTTAGCATCATCCACACTTTCAAAGTACACAAAAGCAAATCCTCTAGAACGTCGGGACTGCTGGTCATATACAATAGAAACATCGGCAATTGGGCCATACTTGGAGAATACCTCTCTCAGATCTCTTTCTGTTGTGTACAAACTTAATCCAAAGACACCAAGACAACAGTTTGGGTCAGGATTTGCCTGTTAAAACACAAAAACAAAACAAAAGATACTTTCATGAGATTTCATGACTTTAAAATGTTTTGGGATACAGTATAAAAATACTATTTAATGCAAAAAAAAAAAAAAACACCTTTAAGGGCCACAATTCTACTCTGTTAGCTCACACCTCAGGGCAATCTTCTGTCTTCTTGCAAGAGAAAAGACAAATAATAAAAGGAAGAGAGAATGTGGTACTAATCTCCAAGACAGGTTTGTACCTTGGACCATATTCATGTGCTTATTGCCTCATTAAGACACAGGCTGAACTTGGGAGTATTTAGTAATGCATTATATACAACACATTACTCAATTGGTGCAATAGAAATATTTTTGTTGTTGTTGAGTACAAATGTTCCCACAGCACCTCAAGTATACTTATCTGCTAAAGAGAAACAGAATTTCAAATTTCAAGAGGCCTACCATATATGCCGGCGTATAAGACGACTGGGCGTATAAGACGACCCCCAACATTTCCACTCAAAATAGTTTGTTATATACTCACCGTATAAGATTACCCCCTCTTCCGCACACCTTCCACACACCAAATAAAACATAAAAGAACATCAGATTTGATTTCAATATCTCCCTGTGGCCGGCACTAGTGCACAAGTGCGCATGTGCGAGCTCTGCATAGACAAGGGGCGGGGCGGAGCACGTCTGCTTCCCACCGAGCTGAATGGGCCAGTCATGCCGAAAAGGCTGGCACCCCTGTCTCGCTGCTGATGCTCGCTGCAGCCACGCTGGATACCGCGCGATACTGGGTGGTATGTAGAATTAGGTGGGTGGGCATCGGGAGGCCACTATGGGCACCATGCGAGCATCGGGAGGCCACTATGGGCAGCTATGTCTATCCCAACTGAAGTGCACCCGGCATATAAGACGACCCCCCCCCCTTGGAGGCATGTTTTTCAAGGGAAAAAAGTAGTCTTATACGTCAGCATATACAGTATCTCTTGAAATTTCCTGCATCTAGAACAAAATACAGTAGTTGCAATATATGGCCAACAAGATTAGACAACTCATTCTGTTGCAGAAAATGGGTCCACTGAAGGAGTATTAAAACTACTAATTGCCATGATGGGGGCACTTTTTAAAAGCTTGGATGAAAACTCTACAGAGCAGAATTTATTTATTTATTTACTAGTTCAAATTTATATTGCCGCCCACTCGCCGTGGCGACTCAATGCTAGAATACTAGACATTGCAGCTAAACTTTTATCAGCCTGGCCATTATTTCTTACATTCTATTAACCACTTTAAAAAAATGTTAAGACAAAATATATCATAGTGCATTCTAAACACAATCTTAAGGACATAACATATTATATATTTAAACAGTAGAGAATTGCAAGACTCTTTATTAGCCAAAGATTTTGGGCCAAAGCTTAGCTTATATTATTATTATTACAATTTTTCTGAAGCAACAAAATAATAAACTCAATGGCACAAACTGACAAAACAATGCAAATTACAAGTAGATTTATGTCCTTTTTATAAAGAAAAAATTGGTAATATTATTGTGCAAAAATATAACAACAACAATCACTTATACTTATTTTCAAATAATCTTATACAATTTCTGAGTAATTTAAAACTTTAGAACCTCCAAAGACACACACAGATGAGTTATCTCTGGTCAACTGCTGCCATCCCAGCCTTACTCTGTTGCCAACATGACGCCGACGAGTAGACATAGGAGAGTGGCTGTGGCTGTGTCGGCGCCGATAGTCACGGCTATAAGATCTGCTTCGTGATCTTCTGTGAGATCGAGATCGTGAACGTGATCTAGTATAATGTCTACGGGAACTCCTCCTTGACCTAGATCTGAGGTAAAAAATAATAATCAAAGACCATGCTGAAGTACAGCTGTCAGACATCTAGCTTACAAGGTATCAATAAAATGGACAAGGTACACTTACAATATTTTACTATTCCAAACCAGTTAAAAGAAAGCCAATTTTCCACTCAAAGGGTCCCTCAAACTAGTGCAAGCAATACAATAGAAATTCAACAGGGTACATGTATACAAACAATCACTGTAAGAGAACAGAACAACAGGATAAACAAAAGCAAAAGTTGTTAACCACTCCTGGAAGCATTCCATCATGCTGGAACACAATTAACCAATACAGAGCATGTTTCAAAATAAGATGGACATCACTGAACAACTGATTATTAATTTTATAAAGGGCTAGATAATCCACAGGCAGAGCACTACAACTCTGTCCAGTATTATCATCAACAGTCTTTCTGAGGGACTGAGATTTCAGTATGCAAACAGGAAAAAACTGGTTCATATCTGAGTCAAGACTTGAATTAATATTGCTACAACAAATCCAAATTAAATTTATCAGTAGCAAAATATGAGCAGTTATGCATTCTTTTGTGTGGATATTTAAAACTGGTTATTTATTTGCTTTTAATATACATTCTGAATTGATCTTTTACATTATTTTATTGCTGATACATTAACTCAGTATACTGCATATGTGGAAATTCTCTTCTGACATATTCACAAGCTAAACAACCTTGGTTAGAATGATTCAAAGTTAGGATAAAAGCTTACAAGTGAATAAGCATATATTTGTTGAAGTATTTTCATTTAATGCTGCAAATAGTTTTGAGTTACTGCACATATTGTGACTCCTGAAAGAATATTTGTTATTTAACCTATGACAACATGCAATATGAATACAGTAAAATACCGGATAACAATTGGATCGGATAATGCTAAAATCGCATAACGTTAAGTAATCTGGGGAGGAGAATTGGATCAAATAACGTTAAGGTCCTATGGGATGGATCGGATAACAACTGCTAAAGCCTGTGCAGTTACAATGTATCTCTATGGAGCTTTAATGTTATCCAATCAATCCCATAGGATTTTAACATGGATCGGATGACACTAAAAATCGGATAACACCAAGACTTCTGGAACCAAGTTTTAGCGTTATCCGGTGTTTTACTGTACTGATTTTAGAGGAGGAAGAATCAACACAGGACTATGAAAATCAAGGCAACAGAATGAAGAGGACTATTAATGATAGACAATATAAGTAATAGCATGTCATGACCCACCTGCATCCTACAGTGTACCATGCCTATGTTAATGAAAGTGATCCCTTTCAGCAGAAAGCTTCACGATTACCTGCCCAAGCTATTGCACTCTAGATAAGGGGTGCCCAAACTACAGCCCCAGGGCCATAGTTTGGGTACCCCTGGTTTAAGCGAGAAAATGGAAGCTTAAAATCTATCTCATCCTGTTGCAAAACAGATCGCAATGCACGTTTTACTTCCTCTTCCAATGGGAGGAACCATGTGGTCGGTCTGCGGCCTGAAGAGTTTGGGCACCCCTGCTCTAGATAGTACACAATCTGATTTTAGTTCTCTTTCTGGCACTGCAGAAGAGACACTAGTATGACAGTTTCTTCTCCCAAACTCCACTTTACTACCTTAATCATAAGCAGTGATTGCCATTACATTGCCAAATTTTAAAGTAATGGATTCAGGCAGACTTACCGAGATTCAGATCTTGATCTAGACTTTGACCTAGAGCGCCTTGAGCCCTCCTTGGACCTGGATCTTGCAGGTGAGTGCCTTGGAGACTTGCCAGAACCATGAGCACTTCCACTCCTGGAAGCAGAACGGGACTCCTGCATGCAGAAAATATACCGCTTAGTTTGAATACAACTTTTTATTGAATTTACTTTAAACAAGATCTGGTGAAAAATAAAAATGATCTATGTCTCCATTATGTGTCCGGGCAGTTTCTGCTAGAACTGCCTAGGATTTATTCAAATTTTTTTTGCCTGTTAAGCGCTTTTTAAAACCCTGCATGTTTTTTTATTAAACAAATAATGCATGCATGTTTAGCAAAATATACAGGGACACATAAACAGACTAGTAATTACTTAGCGTAGTGCTTTCAGATTCCAGATTACTTCTTATCTTAACTTCATTTTTATTTCTTTTCTTCATTCTTCCGTTTCAAATTCTGACTTCTTTCATCTTCCCCACTTCACACAAATTGCTCAATATTCTATAAGTGGGACTTCTGGTCTGATAATTAGCATGCATTCACTTTCTTTTTTTTTCAAATTTCAGCTTCACTTATTCCTGAGCTTCAAATAATTCTCATTTATAAAACTTGTCAAATGGCGACTTCCGCATTTTCCTTCTTCAACATTAACCTTAATAAAAAAAGAACAGGATGAAGAATATTTAAAACTCCAGGATAGATATCTAGTGCCAAAACTGAAACTAGAAAAAAAGCTACTTTTTTTGCAGTTTTAAACTAGAAATGCAATTCTAGTACTGATGTGACACCAGTCTTTTTTTTAAAAAAATCTCAGATCAGCTGAAAATAACTGAAAAACTAAAGATTTACTATTATGCCTACTTACAGGAAAATCTCAAGAGATTCAATTTCATGATACTGTATTACCATTTATAAGCTAGTAATATGTCCTAGTCTGCATACCTATGCTCTTAAGGCTTTATTTAAAAAACATACAATTAAAAACATACTGACAAGTTTGAAAGTTGCTTATTTGCCTTATTTTCTCATTTGCAAGTAATAAAACTATGTACCTAACTTCTACCACAGTGAAGGAGATAGCATGCTACAGAATCGACTTTGTAGTATTGCTTGTAGCACTGATATTTTAATTTAGCCCCAAGTCCTTTACAGAACTTTGCTATGATCATAAATTCTATTTTTAAAAGAAACTTGAGAGCATACATATAAAGGCTGAAGATGAACCGATCTAACAGTAGTAAGTTTTGTTCTTTTGTACATATGACAATACCCAAAAGTGAAATAAATGCATTATTTGTACAACTATTACATTTCTTAGAACGTAATATGCTAAATACACACGTATCATCAGAATGAACATCAGAAAGAATTACTGTTGCATCATTAAATGCCATTAGTTTGGGTAAATCTAAGCAAATTCTCAGTTAGAGTGTTAACCTTAAGTTCATCCAATGGATCTTCTTTGAAATAAAGTGTGTTAGTATGAGGGAGAAGTTTTGCTTTTAAGGCAGGGGTTCTCAATCCTTTCATGCTACGAGCTGGACCACTCCCCCTCCGACAGCTGAACAGGCTGGACATGTGGTTTTCCCTGCCGTAAATGCTGAAGTAAACCACGGGGCATGTGTTTACGGGACACTGCCGGGGGCTGGATAGAATGGCGCTGCAGGCCAGGTCCAGCCCATGGGCTGTACATTGCAAAACCCTGCTTTAGAGAATTATTCTTGTGATACACAATTAAGACATATCAGAAAGTAAACAAAACAAAATGACAAAAAATGTTTGGCACCTTAAAGACTAACTGCTGTATTTTGATGTTAGCTTTCATGGATCAAGTGGAAAATGCTATCCCACTGTTCACACAGATCAGGCTTTCTCAACCTTTCTGGGGCGGGGCCCAGATTACTCACCTCAAAAGAGCTGTTCACTTCGGTCACCTGTCCCCGACGCACTCCTTGTTCCCGTCCCCACCACCTGTAAACACCCAAAACAGGTGTTTTCGGCAAGTTCTCATGCTATTTCGGTGAGAACTCACAGAAACAGCACGAAAACTTGCCAGAAAAGCCCATTTTTGGCACTTCTGGGTGGTGTTGGGGGCCAGATGAAATAGCTTTGGGGGCCAGGTTTGGCCCACAGGCCATAGGTTGAGGATGCTTGACATAGATCAACAGAAAAACAAACAAACAAACAAACAAATAGATTTTACAGTTCTGTCGCTATCAATACAGTCAATCCTTCTAAACCAGGGGTTCTCAACCTACAGCCTGCGGCCCCAAATCATCGGGCATGCGACCTTGCTCCAGCTGCCTCAGCCTCAATCAGTCTCCTCCATTTGGCTTGTCCCTAACGGCATTCTGTAGCAGGGCAGATGTTTTTAGGATTGAGGTGGCATCGGCTGGAGTGAGGTCACGGGCCAGATGATTTTGTCATTCATCTCCTCCAAGCATGGAAGCAGAAGGGGGGAGTGGTGAGTGGCACGTTCCTGCTGCCGGTGACACCTATCCAACCTGCAGAGTCTGAGGGGGCGTGATCTGGCCTCCAGATTAAAAGGGTTGAGGACCCTTGTTCTAAAGTCTAAACCATGCCAATCAGCCTGCAAATGTTGTATAATCTCTCTCTCACACTCACATGCAGTCTCTTCCCATGCTGTATTGTAGGGAATATTTTGAGAACTGAGAAATAAACATTTTAAAATCTAAAATTGCGGCCCCATGCCATTTTAAAATTAAAAATTCCACCCAGCGCCACCCGCCCCCACCACTAGAAGTTGTAAGACATCACTTACTGTGGAAGATAATTGTGGCAGTTCTGCTGCTTTTCCCAGAGCCCCTGCTGCTTCTATCAGCATTGGTGGAGCGCGGGGGCCATGTCCATTTGGTTGCACTCTTCATCAGAGGCTTCTCCACTGCGTGCTTTGGCTGGAAGCATGCATCAGGCAAAGACGGCTCCATCCCGCTCTTCGTCTGATGCTCATTCCCAGCTAGCGCACACTGTGGGGGAACCCTGAACAAAGACCGCAACCAAGCAGTCTTCACCCGACACATGTTCCTGGTTGGAGTGTGCGGCGGGGAGGCCTCGGACGGGGAGCACGGCTGAGAGGATGTGCCCCCATGCTCTACCAGTGTTGGTAGAAGCAGCAGGGACAGCGGCAGAGCTGGTGGCGGCAGCAGTTCCCACTCCCCCAAAGGGGAGACAAACCACTGAGGAGGAAGCAGCAGCATGGAAAAGGTAGGTAGATCGTTTCGTCATTCCCTTTGTGATTATTTTTGGTCCGATCGGGACAATTTTTTTAAATTTTTTCAATGCATTCCTATGGGAATGCAAAGATTTACATTAAAAAATTACATAAAAAGCTACGGAAATCTGTAAATCTAAATCAATTTTCCTCTTGATACACCTTCATGCTTCCTAACCAACAAAGAAATTACAACCATTAAACCATGTTTAATTTATAGTTGCAACACTGCTCCATTCTTCCAAGCAAGCCTCACATAATTTTGTTGCACCATATATATTGCTTGGACACTCTTGTGCTATATAGAAGAAATGACTGAAATCCAATAGTAAATCATAACTGGAGTAGGCCTGCTGAATCGGTGAGGTTTTGGTGAGACATTTCTCTGTAGGCTCAAATGATTTATTGGGCTTCTTCTATTTGTGACCTACTATTAGATTTCAGGCAACATTTTAAAAGCCCTCCTATATAGATTAATTCATCTAACTTGTAAATATTCACCTTTAAATAATGGAACTTGAAACTCTATTGCACAAAAGCTCACATTTAATTAATTTATCTGCTAGAGGGCACAAATTCAATTTATGAAGCATTTAATGTTAACAACGATATTCTTTAAAATAGATATTACAGTGATTTTTTTTTAAAAAGGCTTATCTATTTTTATTCAAGAAGTAAATCAACTACGTAGAAGAATTAAAATTAGATACCAGATTTTGGTAGGCAATTCGAATTGTCTTAATTTCAAGATTTCATTCTGTCACTTATCAGCTAATAATTTTGTGTCAGATTACTCTGGGTTGAAAGGATTTTTGCTAGAGAAACTTCACTAAGGGTACCCCCAAATGAGGCTCCCTTCATGTCCCCAAGTGGTGAAGGAAGTGTGCTTCCCTGGATTACAGGTGGTCTACCATGACCTTTTATGTAGTTCCTCAGGGGAAAAGTAATTTAAAAATTCTTGGTACTGAAAACTGCTCTAAAACAGAAATTCTTACACATTTGTTCACATCTCTACCTTGCTGAAGAGGATTGACATAAATCAGAAGTGACTTGATGTCACATTGTTATCATCATTATTTAAAAAAAATCAAAACAGTCAATCAATATTTATAAACACATTGACGACATTATATCCATTTTTGATCAAAGTTTCTTTGGACTGTAGAAGGGCCAACTTGGCATCTCAATGAAGCTGCCAGATCTTTGTTGGATTTCCTCTGGTCTCTCAAAGAAGAAACTCTGAGAAACATCTATTCAGAATCTGAGTTTCCTTGGACTTCCAGATATTTTTTGTCATTGACCTCTTCTGATTTTTCAATTTCTTTATAACAGCTTGAATATTACATCTTGAACATCCAATTTGTTTGTTGATTTCCCTTTGAGAATGGCCTTACTGATGCATAAGTATGATTTTATGTCTGCCAAATTCTATGATCCTTAGCAATTTTGACTGGAATTATGGCCTTATTAGGAAGGTTCCAATGAATTACCGTATATACTTGAATAGAAACCAAGTTTTTTAACCCAAAAAACGAGGTCCAAAAAGGGGACTCAGCCTATAGACAGGTCAACAACCACAAAGTCTAAAAATATGGGTTTTTAAAAAGTTATTCAGCACTTTAAAAGTCAGTTTTGGGACATATGCGGCAAAAGAAACTGAGACGTAATTACACAACAGGCCACAAGAGGGAGCAAATCACAATTTTCCATTAGAATATATTGAAAATCAAGTTCTCCTATTCTGTTTTCAATTAATTCCGATGGAAAACCTCAGATAACGATTGCATCAGATAACGCTAAAAAAATCACATAACAATGCAAATTTTGTTGCATTGGATAACGATCTGTTAGCATTATCCGATGCAATCGTTTGTAGCAGAGGGTGGCTGGAAAGCTGAATGCGGGATCCCCCGTTGCTTCCCCAGCCACGAGCCACACCACAGCTGCGGATCGGGTCCCCTGACCTTCCCAGACCAGGCAGGGGTTGGGGAGAGCCCGAAATGGGCGGAAAAAAAAAACCCTTCAATTTTTCGGCCCATTTTTGGCTCACCGCTGCTCTTGCCACCTCCTGGGAGATCGGGGGACCCGAACCGTGCTGTTCCTGACGTTCCCCGACCTCCCCGGCTGTTGCAGTAAGCCAAAATGTCAGGATTCAAGTTTTGATTCACTGCAGCGGCCGGGGAGGTCGGGAACAGTGCAGATTGGGTCCCCCAACCTACCCGGAGGTGGCAGGGGTGCCGGAGAGCCCGAAATGGAATGAAAAAAGCACTGTAAATGCAGCGTGTGATCGGTGCTTGGGTGGTGGTGGTGGTTTGAACGGGCGTGCGCCCAGTTCAACCCCCAACCCAAGCAACTGATCCCACGCTGTGACCCGCCTGCCTCTTTTGAAAGGGCAGTGAGGATTCCACTCATGAAATCTCCACTACCCTTTCCAAAGAGGCAGACAGATTGACCCCGTTCCCTTTCCTCTTCAGAAAGGGAACAGAGCTTTTTCTTAACATTGTGCGATCAATGCATCGCACAACATTAAAAACCAGATAATGACGAGACTTGTGGAACCAAGTCTCATCGTTTATCCGAGGTACTGGTGTATTTTAATTACTGAAGCTCACTAGCAGCTGCAGCATTTCCCACTCGGCTTATACTCTGGTCAATCTATTTTCCTAGGTTTCAAGGCAAAAATTAGGTACCTCGGCTTATATTAAGGTCGGCTTATTTATTTATTTAGATTTATTATCCCGCCCCAATCAGGTGATCCTGACTCTAGGCGACTTACTGAAACAGAAAGATTATACAAAATGAGTGCAAAACAAACTAAACAATCCCACTATACCCCTACAAATTCAGAAATTAAAACCTTAAGGTTCAAAATTAATTTAAAAAATTAAACTATAAATTTACAAAAAAACTAATTTTTTTAAAAAAAGGTTAAAAAAGTTTAAAAGAGTGAGAGGGGTGGCTGTCCCATCAGATCAACCACCCAACATGGGACCCCGTATTACTGGAGCCCCACACCTGCCCTGTCAGCCAGGTTTTTAGGCCCTTCCGAAAGGGCAGGAGCTCTGTCTGTAGACGTAACTCAGTTAGCAGTTACATGAGCGTTATATTCGCGTATATACAGTACATTAATACAGTATATGTGTAAATACTGTATGAAATGCTCAAGCATATCTTACACAAACCTTCTGCAATAGATCTTTTCCACGGCAATCTTTTTGCCATGTAATAGTAGGCCATATACAGGTTTTAGCAATGATAGTAATTAGGGTTAAATTCCAATTAGGTTTACAGGAGCCAACTTACTTTTAGCCTATGGAAGTTGATTTTTCTGACCTTTTCATATTGCATTAAAATTTCCTGTATTTTCTAGTTGTAATCTAATGAAGACACTAGAATTGTTGTTGTTGAGTTACAGTTGATTCCAACCCTTTGCGACCCCATGGACCATTGCCCTCCAGGCACCCTGTCCTCCACCATCCTCCTCAACCTGCCCAGCTCTGTGCCCATTCTGTCTACAATACCATCTAGCCATCTCATTTTGGCCACCCCCTTCTTCTTTTGCCCTCCACCTTTCCAAGCATCAAGGCTTTCTCAAGTGAATCCTCTCCTCATTTGATGTCCAAAGTACTTTAGCTTCATCTTTACTATTTGTCCTTCTAAGGAGCAGTCAGGGTTAATTTCTTATAAGATTCACCTATTCGTTCTCTCAAAACTCTCCTCCAACACCACATTTCAAAGGCGTCTATTCTTCTGTGCTCAGCTTTCCTAATGGTCTAGCTCTCACAACCATACATTGCCACCTGGAATACCATTGTTTTGACTATGCGAATTTTTGTTTTCAAGGTACTTTTCACTATGTTCCCCAGATTTCTCATAGCTTGTCTCCCAAGAATCAGTTGCTTTTTAATTTCATGGCTGCAATCACCATCTGCAGTGATCTTTGAATGTAAGAAAGTAAAATCTGTCACTGCTTCTACTTCTTCCCCATCTATTTTCCAGGGACTGATAGGGCCTGTTCCATTATCTTGGTTTTCTTGATGTTGAGTCTCAAGCCAGCTTTTGCACTCTCTTCTTTCAACCAAAGCAGCAGCTTCTTTAGGTCTTCCTCACTTTCTGCCATTAGGGTGGTATCATCTGCATAAAATTGTTAATGTTTCTCCCAGCAATTTTGATTCCAAATTGTGATTCTTCCATCCCTGCACTGTGCATGTGCTCTGTGTATAAGTTGAATAAGCAGGGTGGTAAAATGCAGCCTTGTCTTATTCCTTTTCCTATTCCAAACCACTCCATCATTCCCTATTCTGTCCTAAGTGTTGCCTCTTGACTCATGTACAGATTTCTCATAAGGCATATATGGTGTTCTGGTATTCCCATCTCTTTAATTACTTGCCACATTTTGTTGTGGTCCACACAGTCAAAGGCCTTGGTGTAGTCAATGAAACAGAAGTAGACTTGTTTCTGATATTCCTTTGTTTTCTCCATGATCCAACATGTTGGCAATGTGGAATTAATTATACAGTATTGCCATCTTCTGCAACTCTGGTTTTATTTCATAGATTTACAGTTGATATTTTTTAAAATTCTGTGGCATTATTCCTAGTACCCGGATGACTATAAGGACCACAGAAGCACGTTTCATCTATAATTGAATTGTATATCTATTGCCAGGTCTCTGTATTTTGCTAATTTATTCAACTGCTTATCTTCAACTCAGCATTCCATGGAACTACAAGGTCAATTATTCAGACATTTCTATGTTCTAGTAATGTTATGGCTGGTGTATTATATTCAAGATATCTATCAGTTTGGATTCAAAAATCTCACAAGGTCCTATTTTGGTCATTGTTTAACACTTACCCCCTTGTTGTGCTGTGCAATCTATTTAAGCGATTTCCAGACTTCCCAACTTTCACCAAAACTAGAGGCCAGATTTGAATGAATGCTGAATCAACAGAAATTATCTACCACAAGCTTAGTGACATCGGAACAACTTTAGATGACTGTAAGTGGGAGCTTCAGTTTCAACCACTTTCCTCTTTACATATGAATGGCAAGGAAGAGAACTCTGGGAGCTTAATTTCAGAATCCTTACTGACAAGTACAACTGAACCAAGGATACTGGCTCAAAATGTTTAGGGTAAAGGTAGTCGCCCTTGCTTGAAAGCCACTCATATCTGACTCTAGGGTGCAGTACTCATCTCGGTTTATAGCCAAAGAGCCAGTGTTTTCGGTGTCTGCAGACATTTCCACAGTTATGTGGCAGGCATGACTAGACACTGGAGTGCACAGAACGCTGTTTACCTTCCCACCCAAGTGTTACCTATTTATCTACTTGCAATTTCTTGCTTTCAAACTGTTAGGTTGTCAGGAGCTGGGACAGAGACAGAAACTCACTCTGTCATGCAGCACTCAGGTTTCAAACCGCTGACCTGCCGACCTTCCAGTTGTCAACCACAAAACCACTACAGTCTCTTATTCAAAATGTTTAGTCAGCTGCAAACTAAGGACTCAGGAAATGTCTTACAGTTTGTTTGAAATGAGGATTCCTGATATATTAATACTAAAATGGGATTCTTTACAATCTTTGCCAAAGCCCTCCTAGCTAAGAAGGCAGAGGGGATGGAAACCAGGTAAATGCCTTGTTTGGGCTCATGCAGACTCATTTACACAGTACAAAGTCATAGAGCAGGGTTGCCCAAACTATGACCTGTGTGCCAGATCTGGTCCCCAACACCAATTCATCTGGCTTGTGCTGCTCTTGTCGCTCCCAGAAGCGGAAGTAAAACTTGCCCATTACTTCCACTTCCAGGAGTGACAAGGGTGGCATGGGCTGGATGAATTGGCATTGGGAGCCATATCCAGCCTGCTGGCCATAGTTTGGGCACCCCTGTCATAGAGACTGACTTTAGAGATGTCCAAATTTAATGATATGATCATTATTTTCAACTCTAAAGACATTCAGAATTTCAAACAATATCGTTCATATAAGGAATGCTCATGATGCAGAATTTTAAAATACAGACCCACAATAATATTTTGAGTAATTCTACTTAATAAGCATTGTTTGAAAAAACAACAACAGACAGTATAAGGGTTTAATTCATCAAGTTTTTCTCTTATGAAATTCCACTTAAATGCTGTGCATAATTGTAGTTGGAGAATGACACCCATTTTTAATCATCCAGTAATGACTTGTCATAAAAATATTAAGTAGTTCTTGTTAGAGACAGTGGTATAAAATGCTTCCTACAAAGTTTTCACTGTCTAGCTTTCTTGCATGTGTTGCCTGACTTTAAAGAATAGCCAACCTGTTCTACTCCTTTGTTCTCATGATTTTAGATGTTATCATAGTTATTACTTGGGACTGGGAAAATTAATACAGGCAGCCCTATTTTCCAGTTTTCCTGCTTAGATACTAAATTAGATTGGTAGATTACAGAGGATTATGGCAGTGTGGCATCTCAGCCATATTCAGGGCTGCAACAAGGTCCATGACAACTGCCCACTTTTAAATTGCTCCTCAGTTCATGTACACAACTATATTGTCAGCAATCGAGACTCACTCCTAAAACCTCTGCATGAGAACAATCACTTCTTTAAACTATCAAACACAAATGTATGACAAAGGTGATTAAACTTTCTAATGACTATATATCAATTTACTAAAAAAAGTTTAATAATAAACAGAAACTGCAAACCAGACACTGATGTGCCACCATCTTCAGTAAGACCAGGTACGCCATTCAACTCTTAGTAGATGAGGATATTTTCTACCTACCAGTAATTCTAGTTTTAGTTACAAATTAATCCCCCACTTCTTGAGCCATTACACTGGAGAACACAGACCACTAACCTAGCCTGCACAATAAAGGTGAGCAATTCCCAGACATTCTGGGAATTGTATGCACCCAGTCCATGAAGAAGGTAGCAAATGTTCCCTCCCAAATATTTTTCTTTTTTCAACTTAACCCATCCCTTTTATCTCCTAATAATGCACAGAGCAATTACTATTTTCTTTATTTCACTGCTGTTCAGTTGTTTTAAGGCAGTGGTGCCCAAACTAAGGGCCTGGTGGGGGCCCCGGGCCTTAGTGACCGGCTTCCTGAACCACATGATCAGCCCACAGCTGACCCCCCCCCCCGCCGGGTCCAGGAGGTGGGGAGACCTGATCCAAGCTGTTTCCAAAGTTCCCCCACCTCCCTGGAGGCTGCAGCAAGCAAAAATGTCAGGATTACAGCAAGCCAGAATGTCAGAGTTCAAAACCAGACATTCTGGCTTGCTGCACTGGCTGAGGACGTCGGGGAAGCCCAGAAACAGCTTGGATCAGGTCTCCACACCTCCCTGGACCCGGGGGGGGGGGGTGTCAGAGACCCCAAAATTGGTTTAAAAATGGACTTTTTTTTTTTTTTACCAATTTTGGGGTCTCTGACCCCCCCCCGCCAGGTCCAGGGAGGTGGGGAGACCCGATCCAAGCTGTTTCCAAAGTTTCCCCACCTCCCTGGAGGCTGCAGCAAGCCAAAATGTCAGGATTCAAATCCCGACGTTCTGGCTTGTTGCAGCCTCCAGGGAAACAGGGCTTTTTTAACATTGTGTGATCAATGTATCGCACAACGTTAAAAACCGGATAACGACGAGACTTGTGGAACCAAGTCATAATGTTATCCGGGGTACTAGTGTACCACCATAAATGTCCAATGTCTCCCACAATCAACGTAAGACAGTAAAAGCATAAAAACAAATTGACTCATAATTAATTTTGAACTTGCACTCCCAAAAAAATTTAAACATCTTGAGAAATAAGCTTTAGCAGAACAAGTGAACAAGTCACATATTGAAATTTTAAAAAATTATCTGGGGGCTTAAACACACTGAACCCTGATAACAAGGGGGGGGGAAAACATATTTTCCTGATAAAATGCCATAAAAATAATTCTTCACTGTATATAGTTTAATCAATTAAAAAGGACAAGAGAATCCAGAAATTGCTCACAGCAGAAATTGTTCCACAGATGAAAATATCAAAGTAGACTTAAAACTCAACCTCATTTTAAAAAGCCAATCTTTAAAAGGATAGCATAATTAATTTATAGTTGACAAATTTATCACGATGTAGTAATTACATACAAAACTAAATGATACCTACTGGGCATTATTTACCAAAGACAATTTCCTGTCCAATCTGAAACATTCTTAAAGCTTCCCAGAAACAGAATAATGCAAGCAGGTAACTATACTTAACATTCACTCTTTTAAGACAGAATCCAACATAAACAGAACACTATTAGAGGTCACTAGGTATCAGAAAAAATGTGTGCAATATTAAACTGACACCTATTAGGGAATAAATGAAAGCATCAATTTGTAATACTGTACAGGCATCTGAAGGAATGGGGGGGGGGGAAGGTAAAAACACAATGGAATTCTACACACAAAAAATGTAGTGACAGCCACCAATTCATATGATTTCAAAAAAGACACTAGAGAAATTACTGGAGAATAAAGCTACTACCAACAGTTGTTGCTTCCTTTCTGATACAGCTGTTACCATTAAAGAGATTGTTCAGAAATAGCCACTCCCCAGAACTGCTTTAAGTTCTGAGTGCATAGGCACATCTGGCTTGTCCTTAACATAAATAGTGGCTCATAGATCATTCCTTTTGAGATATCCAACCCAAGGCAGTTCATCCATTGGAAGTCTTAAATAATTTAGTACAGTACTGCTAAATTTCAAGAAATTCAAAATAACCACAACAAAAGTCCAAAAAAAAGTCTAAATAAGATGTTCAGGTGAACATCTAGCCTATAATCAAGATAGCCATAAATCTCTATTCTCTCAGGTATCCATCTTCAATTTGGAAGTAACACAACAAACCTGTATGGCGGGTCTATTGATATTCTATTAATAAAGGCATCAGCAACAAGTCTTTTAATTTAAAATTTAAAAACTAATATTTAGGTTATGCTTCTGTGACCTCATTATCCCCTTGCCAAACAGAACTCTTCAATCTTTAAAATATGGTAAGGTAGTCTGTCATAGTGGTTCTTAATTATGGCCTTGAAATTTATTTATTAGTTCAAATTTATATTGCCGCCCACTCGCCGTGGCGACTATTGGACAGTATATTTTATCGATTTCCAAATTTGACCCGTATTGTGTTAAATTCAGCTTTACAATTGTAACCCTTGTGTACTGCTGTTGCCCTTTCAACACAAACTGAAGAGTCCTTTTTACCCAAATTGGTACGTTTTAATTTATCAAGTAGGTCAACGACGATTTGCGGCACAGATTACAATCCTTATTTATAGAATTATCAAGAGTAATCTCCTTAGCGAACTGTGGACTGTGACCCGGCCAGCCAAATGAGCGACAAAGAATGACTGAAAAGCGTGCTTCCTATGTGAACAAACCAAGGTACGTATGTAGTAATGGATACTCCACAGGCGCTGTAACCGAAAAGACCGGTCGGCCACATAATAAGGGGTTAGCGAGAAACTACGAAAAAACGAGCCAAACGGTGGGGGTGGGGTGGGGAAGCGCGCGCTTTTGAGCGACGGCAGGGGGGGGGCACGACGTCCTCGCACGAGGACCGCCACCAGCCCTGCGCGGCCATTTTGTCCCCGAGGCGGCGCGTTCTCTTCAGGTCCCCAGCCCAAGATGGCGCCGGGACAACGGATCACCATAGAGCTCCACGTCAGAGCGCGCCCTCTTTGCAGGAAACGGTGGGGGCCATTTTTCTCGCGCCCAACCGCCACACAGCCCCGCTCGTAGGGAAGGCATTCGCTAGGCCTATATTCCCGCCTCTCCAAACCATTCCCTCCCCGCTCCTCTGGTACCTTCCTTCAGCGCCAAAGGAAAGCTCTTCTACGCCCGGCCACGGAAAAGAGGGGGCTGTTTATTTACAATAGCCTTAATTTCGTCATCCCCCCCCCCTCCTTCATTGAGCGGCCTGCTTAAGAAGCTGCGCTTGCAGGCTCTACGTTATTACCCGCTCGCAGTAGTTCTGTTCCCCGCTGTCGCTCATCCTCCCGCCTCGGACGACGACCGCAGTTGGTATCACACTAAACCGTCTCTTCGCGAGCTTTCTCCGCAGAGGAAGTGACGACACAACGGAAGCTCCGCCCCCCCTCTGGGCTCGAGCGTGCGACCCAGTTCCCCGTGACTCGCCCGCCCTTCCTTTCCTCTTCGCTTCGTTCTCTTTCCCGGCGCGAGGAAGGGAGGCGGTTTTTTTCTTTTCGGTGTTTTAAAGCGAATTTTGTAACACACACTCTTGAAAAAAAAATATATACAGTACAGTATGTCAGAGTAACAAAACAAATAGGCAAAAAAACATTGAAGTGCAAAAGCTGGTGTTTGAGACTCAATATCAAGAAAACCAAGATCATGGCAACAGGCCCTATCAGTCCCTGGAAAATAGATGGGGAAGAAGTAGAAGCAGTGACAGATTTTACTTTCTTAGGAACAAAGCTCACTGCAGATGGAGATTGCAGACATGAAATAAAAAGGCGACTGATTCTTGGGAGGCAAGCGATGAGAAACCTGGGGAGCATAGTGAAAAGTAGAGACATCACATTGCAAACAAAGATTTGTCTAGTCAAAGCAGTGGTATTCCCTGTGGCAATGTATGGTTGTGAGAGCTGGACCATTAGGAAAGCTGAGCGCAGAAGAATAGACACCTTTGAGATGTGGTGTTGGAGGAGAGTTTTGAGAGTCCCCTGGATAGCAAGGAGAACAAATAGGTCAATCTTAGAAGAAATCAACCCTGACTGCTCCTTAGAAGGGCAAATAGTAAAGATGAAGCTAAAGTACTTTGGACATCAAATGAGAGGATTCACCTGAGAAAGCCTTGATGCTGGGAAAGGTGGAGGTCAAAAGAAAAAGGGGGTGACCAAAAATTAGATGCCTAGATGGTATTGTAGAGACAATGGGCATAGAACTGAGCGAGTTGAGGAGGATGGTGGAGGACAGAAGTGCCTGGCAGACAGTGGTCCATGGGGTCACAAAGGGTCGGAATCGACTGTGCGACTGAACAAAAAACCTTAAAGACTAACTGCTGTATTTTAACACCAATCAGGGATCTTCTCATTTTACTGGTTGTAAATAGCTATCTGTTAGTCTAGAGCCAAACATGTGCACCTCTGTACCTAATACTGTCTGTATAAATTAATGCTTTGAAGACTTATGTCTGACAAAGTGGACTTGATCCACAAAAACTAACATTAAAATACAGAAATTAGTCTAAGATGCCACAACATTTTTTGTCGTTGTTGTTGTGCTTACTCTATAAGCTTGCACAGATTAACATGGCTAACACCTCAAAAAATTCAGTTGTATTTTAATGTTAGTTTTCCTAGATCAGATCCACTTCATCAGACATAAGAATGAAACTTCATTGCATTAATTTATACATATCTGGATATTATTATTATTATTATTATTATTATTATTATTATTATTATTATTATTATTATTATTATTATTATTATTATTATTATTATTATTATTATTATTATTAAACTTGTATGCCGCCCCACTCGCCAAGCGACTGGGTGGCTAACAAAGATACAAAGTATACAATAACAGAAAAAACAATATATCACAGTTACAAGATTACAAGATATCGCATCACAAAAACATTTCAAAGGCAATTCAGAACATCCCTAATCACAATAACAACATCTAATCATTAAAAAACACTTCAAAAATACTTCATAAATAATACACCACATGGGTCACATGGCACCATTTTCACACAGTCAGTAAATGCTAGGTCTGAAAGGTAAACTCAGCAGATGTGTAATACTGTACCACAATGTTTATCATACATCCATCTACTAACCATTTACAACTCAACAGAACCAGACCTCATAGTAATAATTCTGAACCCCCCAATCAGGGATCTTGTGTTATTACTGGTTGTAAAAATCAACACTGATTTGTAAACTTATTTGTTACACTAACCAACCATTGTGAATATCTGTACCTGATAAGTATAAATGTCATGAAGTTTCTTAATGTCTGACGAAGTGGACTTGATCCATGAAAGCTAACATTAAAATACAGCAGTTAGTCTTTAAGGTGCCACAAAGTTTTTTATCGTTTTGTTTACTCTCTGATATGCTTATGCAGACTAACACAGTTACCACTTCATAAATGGGGATGGAGGGAGGAGAACCTGATATCAAGCTTCTAGAATGGAAACTTTAAGATCTGAGAGAGATTTATGTGGCAATCATTCCAGTGGAGTGCCAAGGCAGATGGGAAAGGTCAATTGAGGATATGGAGGATATGTAATACTTGGAAGGGGAAGCAGATTCTTGAAAGTTTGATGGCAAAGATTAAATGGGAGGAATGTGGTAGTAAGTGAGAAACCAAGTGGGTCAAGGGATGTTTGAGAAATAGGGACATTTTATTTATTTATTTATTTATTTATTTATTTATTTATTTATTTATCATCATACTTCTATACCACCCTCCTCACGAATGACTCAGGGCGGCTGACAACAAATAAAACATACCAATTATACAATCCCACAATATAAACCCACCCATCACAAAAGATAATAAAAAGTTAAAATTTAAAAACAGTAAAAATTAAAAAGCAAAAATTAAAATACAGCTAAAAACACAGCTAAGAACACCGGGGGGGGGGGGTTAATAGGGAGTCAAATGAGCCAACCGGCCTGAGGGACCGTCTGGCCCAGACCCCATACCTGCCCAGCCAGCCAGGTCTTAACACCCTTCCTAAAGGGCAGCAACTCTGTCTGGAGATGCAATTCTGTAGGGCAAGAGTGGACACAGAAAAGGCTCTTCTCGTGCTAGAGAGGTGCGCCTCTCTAGCTGATGGCATCATCAAATAACCTCTCTGGTCCGCTCTGGTGGGACGGACAGATAATCTTGGGGTAAGTATCCTGGCCCACTATCATGTAGGGCTTTAAAGGTAATAACCAGCACCTTGAATTGCAGTCGGAAGCAAACTGGCAACCAGTGCAACTCCTGGAGCAATGGTGAGGCATGAGCATAATGCCCGCACCCCATCACGATCCGGGCAGCCGCATTCTGGAACAGTTGCAGCCTCCAAATGGTCACCAAGGACAGCCCCATGTAGAGCGCATTACAATGGTCAAGTTTGGAGGTGACCAAGGCATGTGTGATCATGAGCAAGGAGTCCCGACATGAAGTTGTGCAAAAGCCCTTCTGGCCACAACTGCCACCTGCTCTTCAAGCAGTAGTCGCGAGTCCAGGAGGACCCCCAGATCACACACCGGGTCTGTTTGGGGCAGAACTGCCCCATCCAGAACCAAAGATGGTAGCTCCCGAGATAACGCAGGACCCCTGACCCACCACCACTCAGTCTTGCCATGATTCAGTTGTAGTCTGTTGTCCCCCATCCAGACCCTCACAGCCTCCAGGCACCTGAGTGTGACAGTGAAGGAATGGTTGAAGCACAGAGGGGTGAGATTAATTCTGTGCCTGTGCACAATAAAATGTCATTCTAATTTTTTAACCCACTAATTTAATTTTTTACCCAACCAAATACGCTTTTTTGTGTGTGCAAAAAACAACTTCACATCCACCATCATTAATTATCTGCTCCATCTGATGTCTTAATTTCTCTCTCTTTCCTTGCTCCATGTCTCTCTATCCCACCTTAGAGATTTTTTTCAGTCATGGACAGCTCAGGGACCACCATGTGGATTGACTCACCCCCAGATTTGGAAGGGATGCCCCACTGCCTCCAGCTTCCCAAATTTGCCACCACTGTAACCTGGCCAGACATAGAATTGCAAAAATGAAGGAACCTTTTAGTAAATTAATTTTGTAGTTCATTTTGTCTGACCTAGTGTGAGAAAGAGTAGCCAGCAACACAAGGTTGTAGTTACTAGGGTGTAGCCAATTGTGGTTCAAAAATATCACAATCTTCAAGACAAGAGGCTCTTGTGTACCCCAGCTTGAACATTAGGCATCTCATTCCTCAAAAGGTAACAGCCTTTATTGTAACCCCTTGAACATCACTCTGCTTATATGGGAAATTAAAGCAAAGGTGCTATAGTTGCTGCACTACTTGACATCTTTTTGTGTGTGGACTGAAATATATATTGAAAACTTCCAGTCTGTGGGTCATTGTTTTTTCACACTTGTTGGCATGTTCTTGTTAGGATTTTGATATGTTCAGTCTGTGTGGCTTGAAATAGTTATATATTACTGTATTGGTATCCCACCTAACCCTGGTGATTTTTCTTCTCTTTTTGTTCTCCTGGTGAGAATCCTAATCAAGGCCTACTAATGGATTGAAGCCAAAAGGAGACTTAATTTTGCATAAGAATGGAGTTCATAAGTGCTCTTTCCTCCAACATTAAACAACTTAGCAAGTCCAAAGGCATGCAAAACTGGCCACAGAAAAGATTATTGTTAACCTGTTAAAGATGTATGTAAGAGAACAGCAGTAATTTGTAGTATGTGGGGAAATTTTGCTTTGAAATGAAAGGGCTTATTTAGTTTTTATCTGAGCAGATAAACTCTTCAGAGATAGAAGTGAGTTGCTCAACCTCCATTTATTACATTTTTGTTATTCTTGTCTTACATATGCAGGGTGATGTGTTTGAAAAGCTCCACTATCCATAAATGCTCTCCCTTTGAGTCATGTCCCTAGATTAGAATATCAGGACTCCACCTCACATGGAAAGTACAGTACATGAATAGTGGAAGGTCTCAAATTCAGACACATTACTGTACACCTGTAACAGTTCAACAAAACCAGAAATTGAGGTTAAGTATACAACCAGGTTAAGTATTCATCCTTAGGTAATACAGCATAAGTATATGTAAGTACAGTATTTTGGTTGTTCCCTGTACAGGAGGATTGAGAATAATGTCCCTCCAAAATGTTATAGGACTGCAAGTCCCGGCAGCCTTAGCCAGCATAACCTGTGGTGAAGCATGACAGATAATGCTGTTTTACTACATCTGGAAAGTAAAAGGTTATCCATGCATAACAGTTCTACAGCATAGAGTTGGAATGCAATGCGGGCAGTGGTGGGATGTCAAAAAATTTACTACCCCACCATGATGTCATCACAGTCTGGGTGGAGTTAACATCATGATGTCATGACATCGTGGGCGGAGCCAAATAAAAAATAATAAAAAATAAAGATAAGCACACCCACACCCCTCAACCCACCCACACACCCACAACACAAGGACAGCAAGGAGGACAGCAAGGAAGACAGCAAGGAGGCCGTGCATATGCGCCAAGCACTGTAGGCATGCATGCACACCAAGTGCTTGGCACGCATGTGCAGTGGGGGAATCTTTCTCACATTGGATCAGGCAAAAGGAACTGCAGAATGAACTCACAAAAAGGTGCCTTCATATTGGCAGTTTCACATCTGGCCTAGACACGGAAGAAGACTGAAGGAGGGAAAATATTAATTAACAGTACAAGCCTTTCTCACTTCCAAGATAATGACTTAAGTGTTGAATTCTTCTAAAGTTAGATTTAATAAACATGGAAAGTCTGCTTCAGTTGTCTGTCTCCAATGTTAATGTGTATTCAGCTGCAATTATGGGCTATCTCTAGCAGCTATTTCCTGTCTCTTCCTAACCAGGTCCATGATCCATTCCACGTGTGCTCTCAATTTCCCCATGCTTGCACAAGGGGAAAAGGTCTGTCTTGTGAAACAGGGTGATAACTACAAGCTAAAGATTGGAATAGTAAACACAGAGTGCTTCAAATGCAGAGCCTAGTTTACACTATATATTTGCCAGTAGGATTGTGACCAGCGTCTATCAGTGTAGGCCTATCTATGTCTGTGTTCACTAGGATACTTGGTTAGTTGATCCTTGTTTCACATGTCAGTTTGACAGGGTGGATTGAAACATCGCCTCCCACTGTTTTGAGATTTTAGCAGTCTTTCGCCATTGGGAGGTCCTACCGCTACTGTAGCATGGTCCAATGGCATGCAGGGGACTGAGGCCTGTGTTTTCGATGCTCCTTTATTTCAAATATGACAACACAGCTGGCTGGGTTCATGTCGAAGATGGCTATATTAGAGCAATGCTCTGGCCAGGCACATTGCCCAAATACCCAACCCTACTTGCTGACCTATGGTTCACAGAGTGGAGAACTCCCCATTCCAGACCACAAGTTGACACCTTTGTGGCATGGTTAAACCTACTGGGGGGAATACACCCCCACCACCATAGCTGTCGGATAGCTAGGGTCAATGCTGCACCATGTTGAGCCATGAGGTGGGATGTACATTTTAATTGAGTATGTGGCTTACAAGGAGCACAGGCAATTGAACAGATCCTGAATGACACCAAATATATTTGTATATGGATCAGTGTGTGTGTGTGTGTTAAAGAATCTTACATAAAACAGCTCTGAGTATAGATGTATGGTGGTTCTTTTCAGTTCTGCTCTATCCATGCTGAAGCTGAATCTCAATTTAATTTTAGAAAGTGGAATAGAATTTAGTGCACTTGGGATGGTTTGACCACAGAGAATAGAAAAGTTTGCCTTGTGTAGAATAAGTACACTGAGATGCCAACAGTTGTCTAAGTGTTGTTATAAATCTAAAAATCAAAATACAGTCAACCCTCACATAAAGAGTGCCTCACTTAAAGAGTAACTCTCTTAAAGAGCAGAATTTTCTCTGAATGTTTGCTTTGCTTAACAAATAAAACCAACCAAAATCTCACTTAAAATAATTAATCGGGGTTCGCAATTCCCCCCACCAGAAGTCACAATTGGTCACTCAAAATGGTGTTTCACTTAAAGAGCAAACTCACTTAAAGAGCAATTCTGTGGAACACATTACCGGTATATGCAAAGGAAAGTGAGGGTAGATTAGGGACCCACCAATGTGTGGAGAAAATATTCCCACCAGATAGATTAAGCTTTCATCTCTTTAATTTTCTTTGACTGTTTTGAGGCTGGGAAGCACTAAATCTGTGTTTGTGTTTGTTCACCATATTTTGTTACTGCTGTTGTATTGTTGTAAGCCACCTTGAGTCGCCATGGCAAGTGGACAGCAATATAAATTTGAACAAACAAATAAATAAATCTACAGCTAGAACAATGTGAGGGGTGCCTGAGCAAGGATTAGAAGAGAGAATAGGCTAACAGAGGTTCTAGGTCAAAAATCAAGAATTTAGGACAATATTCTAGACCAGTGGTGGTGAGCCTATGGCACGTGTGCCAGACATGGCACTCCCAGGCCTCTGTGTTGGCATGCACGCCATCACCCCAGCACAGAGCTCACCCCACCCATCTGCCTAGCAGCTCAATGGAAGCACTTCCCCCCTCCCCCAGTACAGAGCTCACCCCACCCCTCTGCCCAGCAGCCCAATGGAAGCACTTCCTCCCTCCCCCCAGCACAGAGTTCACCCTGCCGTTCTATTTGGGCACTTGGTCTCTAAAAGGTTTGCCATCAATGTTCTAAACTAACAGGATTCTTTAGCTAAATTCAGGATCCCGAGGGCCCAAGACAGTGATTTCAGCTAAGAGATTAAGTGAACGCAAAGAGACCTAGTTTTTCTTCTTCCATGTCTAGGCCAGACATGAAACTGCCAAAATGAAAGCAAAGTAAAACATTTTATTCACTTTTGTATAATTCTGTGCCTCATCTCACCCATACTTTTCCTCAGCAGCTAATGAGAAACAACAAAGAAAGAAAAGGGGCTATAGAGGGGAGTACTTGTGATATACTGTACAGTAGTTCCTGTTTCTTCCAACCCAGGTGCTATTTACATTTTACATTTTTAAAGTTAGTGCTGATGCAGCTACAGTACTGTAGTATAAAAACAAAACAATCACACTTATATACTGTCCCATAGTGCTTAGTGCACTCTCTGGGTGGATCACAAGTTAATTACCATATATGCCGGCGTATAAGATGACTGGGCGTATAAGACGACCCCCCAACATTTCCACTCAAAATATAGAGTTTGTTATATACTCGCCGTATAAGACTACCCCCTCTTCCGCACACCTTCCACACACCAAATAAAACATAAAAGAGCATCAGATTTGATTTCAACATCTCCCTGTGGCCGGCACTAGTGGGCAAGTGCGCATGTGCGATCTCTGCATAGACAAGGGGCAGAACACCGCTGATTCCCGCCGAGCAGAACGGGCCGGTCATGCCAAAAAGGCTAGCACCCCTGTCTCACTGATGATGCTCACCGCAGCCACGGTGGATACCGCGTGATACTGGATGGTATGTAGAATGAGGTGGGTAGGCATCGGGAGGCCACTATGGGCACCAGGCGAGCATCGGGAGGCCACTATGGGCAGCTATGTCTATCCCAACTGAAGTGCACCCGGCGTATAAGACAACCCCCCACTTGGAGGCATGTTTTTCAGGGGAAAAAAGTAGTCTTATACGCCAGAATATACAGTATGTGTGGTTTAGGGAAAGAGCCTTCCTTTCTATTCTTGTAACGCCTCTGCAAATAGTTGGCTCAGATACTGCAGACTTTTGCAGAAAAGGCTGAATCTCAGAACCCACTCAGCCAGGCAAGTTTGCTTCTTGAGTATATTTTCCATATTATATACTTTATTGTTGCTATCTGGCCAGACATCTCACTATGGTAATGCAGTAGACCATACAGCCAGTGACTCAATGCTGAATGTTGGGCGGCAGTAAATAACCTGACTCCCTAAAGGGGCCAACGGCTACAGGTGTATGAGCCCCCTTAGGTAGAGTCATATCAGAAAACAAAATAAAATAAACAAAATAAAATAAAAATAAAATAAAAAACACTGTAGCACTTTAAAGACTAACTGCTTTATTTTTATTGTTAGCTTTCGTGGATCAAGTCCACTTCTTCAGACAAAGAGTGAAACTTACAGGCATGGTTTTTATACACCAAATTCAGGGGGTCAAAGGGAGAAGGGTGTGGTCAAGCAAGATGACAGACAAGCAAGCACAACAATACAGCTTCACACAGCCATTAGCAACAATAGATTATTCAGATTAGCTCTAAATGACTCCCTTTCAATCTCATGGTTGCTAAGAAAGCCCATTCTGATCTCTGATCAACTTTTGACCTGTATGTCAGAAAACAAACAAAAACACTGTACCTGGTTACTTTCTGTTTTGCTAAAAAGAGAATCTTTAGGTAGAGTGATAGTCTCCTCAGTGGAAGGAAATGCCACTGGAAAACATCATATTAGGCCCAACGGCAAAATGAACAGAGGAGGAACCACTTCACTATTCTGATTCCCAAGGGTCATGGAGGTGGAAGAGGCCATGCCA
The DNA here is from genome assembly GCA_030440675.1 of Furcifer pardalis. Classification (NCBI taxonomy): domain Eukaryota; kingdom Metazoa; phylum Chordata; class Lepidosauria; order Squamata; family Chamaeleonidae; genus Furcifer; species Furcifer pardalis. The sequence continues at coordinate 248,046,401 of CP126890.1, forward strand.
GATGGACTGGTTACTTCCTGTTTTGCTACAGAGAATTGGCAGGAAAGTTGTAATATAATATATAAAATATCTAGCAGCATATAGCAATCTGTGTATCAAATTTGATAATGCCCCAGAAACCCTTCACTAATATTTAATCCCCTGTGACGGGTGTCTAACAGATGGATGTACAGTATTTGATTTCTGCTGTCTCCCTTTCAATCCTAGTTTTGTAATTTCTCTGTTCCAGAATTGTAACTTTCAGGTCTTGGATAGCGTGTCCAGTTAGATTGAAGTGGTTTGAGACAGGTTTCTCCGTGTTGCCATTTCGGATATCTGATTTGTGTCCATTAATTCTTTTATGTAAAGATTGTCCTGTTTGTCCTACATAAAGCACAGATGGTCATTTTTTGCAAGAGATGGCATAAATCACATTGGCAGAAGCACAAGTAAAACTGCCTTTAATGTTGTGTGTGGTGCTGTGTTGGGTCCAGTAATACTGTTTCCAGAGCGAATGTGGGGGCATAGTTGACATCTGGATTTGCAGCTGGGTCTAGTTCCCATATCTGCTCTACTTCTGTGTAGTCTGTTGTGTGTCAATAGTTGTTTGAGACTGGAGGGTTGTCTATAAGCAAGTAGGGGTCTGTCACCAAGGGCTTTGGAAAGTGAGGAACTCTTGTCCAAGATGGGTTGGAGATCCCTCATTATGCATGTGAGGGGTTTAAGTTAAGGGCTGAAGGTGACAACCACTGGCAAAACAGGAAGTAACTAGGTACAGTGTTTTTGTTTGCAGATCAAAGGTTGATCAGAGACCAGAATGGGCTTTCTCACACCCTTTAAGATTGAAAGGGAGACATTTAGAGCTAATCTGAATGATCTATTGTTGCTGATGGCTGTGGGAAGCTGTATTGTTGTGCTTGCTTGTCTGTCATTTTGCTTGAACACACCCTGCTCCCTTTGACCCCCGAATTTGGTGTATAAAAACCATGCCTGTAAATTTCACTCCTTGTCTGAAGAAGTGGACTTGATCCACGAAAGCTAACAATAAAAATATAGCAGTTAGTCTTTAAAGTGCTACAGTGTTTTTTATTTTGTTTTGTTTATTTTGTTTTGTTTTCTGATATGCCTATACTTTATGTTGTTCCTCATGATATGGCCAAGGTATTGGAGCTTTCTTTACTTAATGGTCTTAAACAGTTCTTGTTCTTTATCCATCCAGTGCAGCACTTCTACATTAGCTTTGACTCCATACAGCAACACTGGGAACACATAACGTCTCACTATTTGGATCTTGGTCCCGAGAGTTACATTTCTACTGTATAACAAATGTTGCATTTTTATGAAGATAGATCTTGTTTTTTCTATCCATATTTTAATCTTTACCTTGGGATCCCAATTTTCATTTCACATACTGCCCAAATGGACAATGTTATCCACACTTTCAATTTTTTTGTGTTCCTGCCAATAGCTTGCCATGAGTTGGTGTTCGGCTTATAACAAGATATTTGGTCTTCTTGGTGTTGAGATCCAAACCATATTCTGCACTTGAAGCTCTAACTAAATCCAGCATTAACTGAGGTTTGTGGCCAACAACACTGTGTCATCAGCATATTGGATGTTATTCAGGTATTCCCCATTATTTTAAAGCCAATGTTTAAATCTGATGGTGCTTCTAAAAAAACATTCTCTGAATATATATTAAACACTGTTTATTTATTTATTTGATTTCTATACCGCCCTACTTGGTGCGACCAACTCAGGGCGGTGTACAACATAATTAATATACAGTCGATCAATAGAGTCCAACAATAAAGGCAGAAACATACAATATATAAAAAAATGTAACAATATAATAGCAAGATAATATTCCACTGTTGGGGACAATATACAGCCTTGTTGCACACGTCTGCAATTTGAACCTGCTCTGTCAGCTGCTCTTCAACTCTGGCTTGAGCTGTCTAGTTCCAATAAAGGTTGGTGATGATTCTGAAATCTTTATCATCTACACCTATTTTCTTCAGTGATAATTTTCTCATGCTGACAGCTTAGATAGCTAGACAGCTTCTAGTTTTTCAAATAAAAAAATCTTCATAACTTCATTTTGTGGAAAGAAAAAAGAAAGGTGAAGGAGTGGGTAAATTGGTGTGTGTGTGTATGTGTAGATTTCAGTGTGAGATCGTCTATCTAAAACGGGTTCTCGATCTACAGCCCAGAGGCCGGATACAGCCTGTGACACCATTTCATGTGGCTCACCACCACCTACGCCACACCCAGAAGTGCCATGTGTGGCAGGCAGGGCAAAATGGCTGTTCGGCCCCCAAAGCTGTCTGAGAGAGTGTGACCCAGCCCTTGGCTTGAAAAGGTTGACAACCCCTGATCTAAAGGAAACTAAGAGTGGCAAAATGAAACTCAAAGGATTGGGAGGAAAAGTAATGAATTCACTTGGGCACTAGAGGGCAACATTTGTCAATGTTTGTCTCAAACCCACACGTTTACTATTCTTGGTTCTTTTGCTACTGATAGTTGTTGGGAATACATTTACCATTAGGCTCTATGGAACTGGGTAGAATTTCGATGTGGAAATGTGTAATAGAAGATATTATTAGTAATATGCACCTAAAATGTAATAAAATACAGCTGAGGTGCATATTTAAAAAATATTTTTCACAAGGTCTTTTTTGGTGACACAGTGAGCGTTAGCCATTTTCACTGATAACATCAAAGACATAAATTACAGGAACATCGAATAAGCAAATGGAGGCCTCTAGAAGTGCCAGAACAAGAACCTTGTATTTCCCTCAACAACCTAAGGGGTAAAAGAGGAAGTACCGAAGAAGAAGAAAGCTTAAACACACATTTCTGACCTCATGTACAGGCTGCACACGGACAGAGAAAATTGTCAAGTGATTCAATAATTTTTAGTTGACTGGGGTGCCTAAACCGTAACAAATTAATTGAATAAATGTACAGTGCAATCCTCTGTGTTGTTTGAAAATAAAGTATCATTGGCTTTTGTGTGTTTAGGATTGCATGCTTTAGTAAATGTGTATGGAGCCAAAACCTCAGTATAGGAATCTTTTTTGGATATCGATGATAATGTAGGAAATAGGTAGGCAATGTAGGAAGAGAATGGAATATATCTTTAATATTTTACTTTTATGCCATAATGTTCAACCATGAATTCAGTCCCACTGATCAAATCTATTTCATAGGTTAGTCTCCTAAAGCAATACAAGGGACTTGGGGCCCTCTAGATGTTGTTTATCTTGTCATGACCAGTTTAGTTTGGGCTGATGGAAACTGGAGTCCAAAAACATCTGAAAGGCTAAAAGTTCCCCATTCCAAATGTAAAACTTTAATTTGCTAGCTTTTCCCTCACAAGCTTTGTACACACAAGTCTTTTTGCAAACATTTCATCCAGCACCTCCATCCGAGTTTGTATTCCAGAATATTGTCCTACGTGCTCCAAATATGCCGGTAGGATTGCCATATATCTTCATGTTAGGGAGAACAGTCAACTATTTGAAGGGCTGTCCAGTCCCAATCTTATTTAAAGGTAAAGAGGGCTTCAGCAGTTGAAGCTTTCCATCATAATTTAGCATGTACAACAGTGCAGTGGCTTAGTGGTTAAGACACTGAGCTTGAAGATTGGAAGATTGGAGTTCAATACCTGAGTGCTACACGACGAATCTTGGGGACATGATAGGAGCCTCATTTGGGCATTCCATGAGCACAGTTCCTCCAGCAAAAATCCTTTCAACCCAGAATAATTTCTGACATGAAAAATATTATTATTATTATTATTATTATTATTATTATTATTATTATTATTATTATTATTATTATTATTATTATTATTATTATTATTATTATTATTATTATTATTATTATTATTATTATTATTAAATAAGCATCTCAATCAACTCTTCTTTGGCGAGGCACTTTCGCCTTTTTGCGCTGCAGGAAACAGCTACTCTGTACTTAACTGGGCTAATCGGTTCCCATCTGAAATTAAGAGCTAGATATCTCATGATATTGGATATTGGCTTGCGTTTGGCTTGCAATTGGATACTGGCTTGCATTTTTGGCGAGGAGATCCTACTTTATACATTTATCAAAGATTAGGCTAACTCCTCCCAGAAAGTCTCAGAATGTAAACTGAACTGATTGAACTGAATCTCATTTACAAAATTCAGGACTCTCTAGTAGGATTATCGCGTTTATCTTCATAGTAGTTTTTAAAGAAAGGTTAGGTATGAGAGATTGTACTGAGACAATAGAAAATTGATAGTTAAACAAATTGAATTTGGGAATAAAATAAAATATTTAAGAAAAACTATATTTCCTGCTTTCAAAAAACGCTTCTCCTAGCAATCTGATCTCAGAAATCAGGCTTGCCAAGGGTGTCAATGCTTACACATTTATTGATAAAATAAGCGTCTGCTTTTAATGTGCTTTAACTACCTCATGGCTTTTGCTATTTGAGTGAATATTGTTTCTAGATTTGGGGATCAGCTTTTTTGCTTACTTTGGTCCTAGGACTCCCCAGTTTAAGTCCAACATTGAATGTATATGAAATGTGCAGTGAACAATTTGTGAAGCTAGCCTACTTTTTCTATGTCTGTTTTCTCTGGTGGCTTCATCGTGTTCCCAATATGTCAAAATTGTCAGTTGAGTTTTTTAGGCTAAGAACCTTCTAAGAAAATCTAACTTCTGTGACATTTCTGAGTTTTTAGTAATGCTTTTTAGCAGAACTGCCAACATCACTCTGACATCTTGCTTGGAAAGGTTTTAACCATCCACTTATTCTGCTGTACACACAGAGACAGAATGAGAAACAGCTGATTTGGGAAGGAGACAAAATAGTTTCTTGTGTAGAGTACAGTATGTGAGAAAATCAGTAGCATAATCCCAGAGTAGTCTCAGGCACAGCATGAGTTCTTGAGCACTGGCTCCAGAATTTAATAGAACTTTACATTGTGTTGCATGCCACTGCATCATTAACTCAGTTCACAGTTCTTGAAGGCTTAAATCAGCTTACAAGTTTAAACTTCAAAGGCCAAAATGGTAGGCCATTTATTTTCAATAGAAGCAAGTCAGACAAGTGCCTTTGAAACTATAAACTTCTTCAGAACTCATTTTGCTGCTCCACATATGAAATCAGGTTAGTAGTCTGGAAGACAAACTTATCAGCGGGGGAGTGACAAGAGATATAAAATTTAACTTACCCCTTATTTCAAGAGGCATCCCTTATCTTTTACTACAAAACAATAATCAGATCTTAAAACATTCCTCATAATTTTAATTGGGATACCTTTATTACAATCCAGTCACAGAAACCCTGCTCATGGTGAGATCTAATGTAGACACATGCACAACAAAATAAGGTATGTCAAGGATGATTTCCAGTGATACTTTACTCTTGTTTGTGCAAATGTGTCACAGTGTTCAAAAGGATTCACTGCTGTTTAAGAATATTTATGATTATACAGTAAAGTTCTATAAGCATCTGCTCAGAGGTATTTTTTCCCAGCAACACCCTTAAAGGGTATTCTCTAAAATTGCTAAACCAGTTACTGTAGCTGTATATGATGACGAAAATCTGATTATTATTATTATGAGGAATGTAGTGCAACTATCCATCTATTTGTATTCTGGGTACATTACTTACAACTGTGTCCCAATCCAGCAAGTAAGATCCACTTATGGAAGGAAAACTCTGGATGCCTACTGCTGGCTTGGGAAACATATGCATAGATCAGAGACTGCTCTTTATCCAGAGGTAAAATGTCCCTGTTTTCAGTACATTCCCACCTATACTGCACATAGATGAGAACGGGCACCCATTTCTATTATTCCATTAGGAACATTCATAAACACAAAACAAAATAGTTTCTCATAGCATGGTCTGAAGGCAGATGACAGAATTGATTGGTTTAAGCTAGCCTCAGAGGAGGCTGCTCATTGCCAGGATGGAAATCACTGTGGAACCTCATTTGGGCTGATAAGATTTTCATGGTAGGAGAAATAGTAGGAGACAGGAATCATAAATATATAAAAATCAATATTTCCAATTGGATAGCCTTCTGATGTTCTAGAGCAGCACCAATAATCCCTCATTAGTAGCCTTGCAGGCAAGGGCTCAAGAGAGAAGGATCTTGAACATCTATATGACATGATATATATCAAAAATACCATCTTCAAGAGGCTGTGGTGGCTCAGTAGTTAAGAAGCTTGCCTTGTTAGCTGGAATGATGGCAAGTCGGCAGTTCGAGACCCAGGTACTGCATGACGGATTGAACGCCCATCTCTGTCCCAGCTGTTGGAAACATGAAAGGAGCCTCATTTGGGCATTCCCTAAGCAGAGTTTCTTCTGCAAAAATCCCTTCAACCCAGAATAATTTCTGACACAAAATTATTATTACAGTATTATTATTACCATCTCCAAACTAATTTATAAAAATTTCCCCTTGTCTTTACACACATCCACTTTAATATTCTTTTAATTTATATATTCTTACAAACCTTGGCATGGAAGACAAAACAATAGCCCACATACTGGTGATGTTCAGTGTACACTCCAATCCTCAAGAGAAGAGATGCCAAGAAGTGCAGTAACTATATGACCGTTGTTCCAATTTCCCATGCAAGCAAAGTGATGCTAAGGTGATGCAGCAACGGACTTTACCTTACATGGAGTGAGAAATGATTGAAACAAGAAAAACCAAGTACAAAATAGATTGATTCCTAAAGGAAGCCATAGGCTTGAGTTTCTATGAATTCGAGCCTGTGGCTTCCTTTAAGAATCAATCTGAGCAGGGCTGTTGAGGACAGGACATTGTGGAGATCATTCATTCATAGGGTTGCTATAAATTGTGGGCAACTTAAAATAACAACATTATGTGAAAAGTACATTTGTTCTGAGAAGAAACTTATAGTCCCTTCATTCACACTGAGTGCTTTTAAAGCCTACTTCCTCCAATTGGATCAGGGTGACTGATGAATAAATACTTCACAGGCAAATGTTTTTTCAGCCATAACTGGGGTGGGTTGTGGGAGTTGGCAGGAGGAAAAGATGGACTGACTGACTGAATCCCAATGTACTTTTCTTTGGGATTAGCAACAAAAGCAGGTTCTGGAATGCTGTTGTTTCAGAGTGATAGATTGTCTATTCCTGTTCTAAAGAAATTGCTTTTGCCTTTGTGAAAATCAAGTGGAATATCATTAGGAATAAAATTAATGAGCAAGTAAAAACAAAGGTTTAACTACACAGGAAAGAATTACTCATGAGACCAGAAGAAAATTATCCTTGAAAGGAACAGTGTGCTTTTCATTATTCCAGTAGATTAAGTATCCAAGACTGTTTCACACTCATGAGCCAGGCTCATCAAGGTACTTTCTGGCATGTCAAAAACTGTAGGTAGATGTGCAATTACAAGCTCTGAACTTTGACTTTTGGGACTCATGAATGTTTTTTGGAATGCTGCTAAGAATCTTGCTCCCCCATCATTATGGAAAGAACTTGAAAGGGGGTCCAGCCGTTCTATATTTCTTCTATGCTTCTCTTAGGCTTACAACAGCACTATGCTGATACAGAGTAGCCCCTATAGATGTGTGCTAATAACCAGTTACAAATAAGCAGAAATGCTATCCTTTTTGCAAAAACAGCATAATTAACTATGACAGTAACATAATGAGGAATAATAATACTGTACTCTTTTTCCAGTATAACCAACCAGTTTTGAATTATCTTTACAGAGCTGTGTAAGATTATGTAAAAGCTTATACAGTATAGCAACAGTATACATGTAGTAAGAATGAGTCAAGGAATATCGGAACTCTTTACTGTAACATCTGAAGTGAGGCAGTGAATATATATGCCCCAAATGAACATCAGGAAGAGTTTTTGGATAAGGTTTACCATATACTGGAGCTGGAAAAAACTACAGATATGATAGTGGCAGGTGATTTTAATTTGATAAAGGCAGACATAGCTAGTACAAATTTTGTAAAGAGTAGAAATGGACATAAAAAACAATTTATAAATAAATGGATTGAATTAATGGGCTTGAGAGACGTATGGAGAAAATTAAAAGGAACAGAAAGGGGTTATACCTATCATTCCCAGGGGGAATGATACGGGGGAAGTAAACTTTGATATAGTGTGGGATACTATGAAATCAATATTTAGGGGAGAAAGTATTAAAATGACAAAGATTAAGAATAGACAATTAAGGGACAATCAGGAAGAAATTGAAAAAGAAATCAAACAGATGAAGAGGAACATATGAGAACTAAAGATAAAAGAATCTTTGATAAGATACAAAAACTAAAGAAAGAAAGAGTGGGTAAAGATATAGAAAAGGTAAAAAGAGATTTAATTTATTTAAAAAGAGAATATTTTGAATATAGTACTAAAAATTCAAAACTATTAGCAAGAGCTGCCAAAGAAAAACAAAATAAAAGAGAAATTGGAATGTTGATTGATAAACAAGGAAAAAGATGTTATAAAACAATGGAAAAATACAGATAGTGAAAGAATTTTATCAGGAATTGTATTCTAAAAAGGGAATAGATCTTGAAAAAGTGAAGGTAATTTTTAAGAAACAAAAGGGAAATGAAATAAACAAGGAACATAGAAACAAAATGGAGGAAAAAATAACAGAAAAAGAAATTAAAGAAGTGATAGGAAAACTGAGGGAGGACAAAAACTAGTTTGGAAAGGGAGGAAACAGAATTTGGAGAAATGGTAATGAAAGTGAGAAAATGAGAAATTGGGCTTAAGGGTATGGTAAGCAAAATTTACAAGATGTTGAATAAAGAGGGTAGACATCAAGAAACCTTAAAAAATATTTGGGAACAAGATTTGAATGTTAAAATTACTGATGCAGCATGGAAAACAATGGAGGAGAAGAATCATGAGAACATTGTCTGTAAGAATAAAAAAGCATAATTATAAAATGTTGTGGAGGTGGTACCTGACCCCAATTAGGCTCCATCAAATAGATAAAAACATAAGCAACATTTGTTGGAGATGTAAACAAGTAAGAGGAACGTATGAACATATGTGGTGAAGTTGTAATGTGTTAAATATATTCTGGGGAAAAGTAGAAGAAGAAATTAAAAGAATAATGAAGGTGGAGCTTAGGATGGGGTCAGGCATGGCCTTACTGACGGATGTGGATAGTATAAATGGGGACGATGATAAAAAGGAGTTGATACACTAGTACCCCGAATAACGTTATGACTTGGTTCCACAAGTCCCGTCGTTATTCGGGTTTTAACGTTGGGCGATACATTGAACACACAATGTTAAAAAAAGCCCTGTTTCCCTGGAGGCTGCAGGAAGCGAGAACATCGGGATTTGAATCCTGACATTTTGGCTTGCTGCTGCCTCCAGGGAGGTGGGAGAACTTTGGAAACAGCTTGGAGCGGGTTTCCCCACCTCCCTGGACCCGGCGGGGGGGTCAGAGCCCCCAAAATTGGTAAAAAAAACGTCCGTTTTTTTTACCAATTTTGGGGTTTCTGACCCCCCCGCTGGGTCCAGGGAGGTGTGGGGACCCGATCCAAGGTGTTTCTGCGCTTCCCCGACGTCCTGAGCCAGTGCAGGAAGCCAGAATGTCAGATTTCGAATCCCGATGTTCTGGCTTCCTGCACCGCCATGCATGGCGACGCAGCTGTATCGCGGCCGCTACGGTCTTAGCCCCCGAGTCGCAGATGTGGCGTGCGGTTCGGAGCTGTTGTTGGCTGAGTTGGATCCCTTCCTCGGACAGGGTCTCAAACTCGGCGCGGAGATCGGGTGGCAGTCTGTCCAGGGAGGCTTCCACCTTGCCCCACAGCTTGATGTTGTAGGCTGCCATGGCTGCCTCGTAGTTACCTGCGCGGGTAGAGAGGGATGAGGCGGCGTAGACCCTCCTTCCGATGGCGTCTAGTTTCTTTCCCTCCTTCGAGGATGGGACAGGCACGCTATGCACGGCGGTGCGGTGTTGGGTGGCCTTGACTACCCTCGAATTCGGCGTGGGGTGCGAATGGAGGAACTCACCCTCTTCCCCAAGGAGCTTGTAGATCCTATCCAGCCGATTGGAGACGATGTGGGATGAGACCGGCCTGCTCCAAACCGTCTTGGCCGAATGGGCGACGGCCAGAAGGAAAGGCAGATGGACCGGAAGGATCTTCTTGGTGTCCGCCAATCCGCACACCTCGTCCACGAATGGAGCCGGCGGGTGTTCTGCCCTGATGTTCAATATCGGGCCCATGCGGGTCAGGAGGGCAGTGAAGGATTTCTGATCCTCCGGCTGCAGGCACTCCTTGGCGCCGATCTGTTCCACCGGGGACTTTTCGGCATCGACCGGAGGAAGATCGTCCATGTCTTCCTCCTCGCCTTCTCCCTCGGACGAATCGTCCGAGCCTCCAGACACCCCAGCAAGGGATGGAGGTGGCAGTGAGGCCTCAGGGTCTGAGTCAGACCAGTAAGGCCTGGCTGAACTCGGTTCCTCCCCGGATACAGATGGCGGTGGTGGCGGCAGCGGTTGGGAAGCCACGGATTGGACTCGGCGCTGTTTGGAGGCCACGGATGCGTGATCGGCCTTACGTTTGGAGGTAGCCCGCGATGTAGGATCGGGCGGGGGACCAATGGTGGCGAGTACCTTGTCGGTGATTTTCTCCGTCATGGCCTCCAAGAGCGGGGACAGCATCTCCAGGGTGAGGAAGGGCTGTGCGGCGGTCTCCGATCCCCGTTCATCACTTCTCCCGTCGGGAAGTAGAGATGACCCCCGTGGAGTTGGTGCCGGGGGGGGGTCTCTTGGTGCAGCGGGATGCCTTCTGACTCCACCTGGGACGCACGTGGAGGTGATGGTGGCGGCGACGTAATTGCGGCCACGAAGACCGCGGAGGCTGGGGAAGCAGAAGGAGACGGCCGGCGCACTCGAGGTGTGGGAGGTAGAGAGGAAGAGTGTTTCTTATGTTTTTTCTTCTCCTCCTTCTTCCGTTCCTCCTTGTTCTTCTTCTTTCTGAAGAGCTCGACGGTGGTGAGCTTCTTGGTGGCTGGCGGGGCCGAAGAGGACGTCTCTTGGCGGGCCTCCGTCGGGCGGCTTGGGCCTTGTGGTGCTAGGGCGGACTCCATGAGGTGGGCCTGCAGTCGGTTCCTCCGGTTCTTCAGGGCAACCTTGGAGAATTTCTTACAGGCTGAGCACGAGTGCACAGGATGGTCCTCGCCCAGGCAGATCAGGCACTTAGAGTGGTTGTCGGTGCTCGGGATCTTGGCCGAGCACGAAAGGCACTTTTTGAAGGCCGCCGCCGATGCCATCCACAGTGGGGTGGCGAAGGACTAGAAGGGGGGGGGTCCCCTTCGCGGCTCTTCTAATTTCTGTCTTCTTCTTCTTCTTTTTTTTTTTTAAACAAAAAAAGGGGGTACTGGATAAACCAGAAGTGAAGGTGCCGAAAGCTATCCCGGATAAACAACCGAACAATTCGGTAGCGAGGGAAAACGGGAGAGCTCTCGATCAGGCTCCTGCTGTAGCAGCGGAAAAACAAGAACTGAGGCGGAAAGCGCGAAATGGCGCAAAGGGCGGGTGGAGATGGTGGGTGGTACTAACCATTCAAATTTATCCAATCAGCTTTCCAGCTCCGACATGGCTCCCGCGCAAGCGCAGAACCCATCAGTGTGCATTCACAAACAACACGAAGGAGAACTAGTGTATACAGTACACATCTGGATCTTAAATTTAAATTATGTATTTTATTAATATTTCCAGGGAAATATTCCCTGGAAATCAGTTTAGTTTAGCCCAAGCAGTTTAAATTCAGAATAAGAGTCCAACTAAGAATGATATAGATTAAGTGAGCCATACTAACTCAAACAGACTAATTAATTCAGACAAGCCTTCTCTTTACATTGGACGATTTTCTTTGCTTCCTAAAAGGCTAGGAACAAACCGAAAAATGAATGTTCTCAATCTCCAAAGTAGAGAGACTGTGTGCATGAACTGGTGAGTCATACAGAATAACATTCTTTCCTGCTCCCTGCAATTTTTAAGCAGTGTTCTTGATCACATGGACTTTGCATTCAGTCATTAAAATGGAATGGCATCTGCAACATAATGCTATGGCATGTGATGGTTCTTGTTAGGATACATGAACTAGTGTTTGCAACAAGAGAAAACCAATGACTGTACCTTTAAGGCTCTGCATGTTACCCCAGCCAGGTGCTATCATTAAGGGTTTGTAGGTAGCATAAATTCAGGCAACATTCTCAGACACTTTGCTCTTATGCCATTTTGCCTGAATGCCGTTGCATCGCTTCGTGCCATTGTGTGCTTCGTGCCACTGCTGTTGCTGTTGCCTGCCTGCTGTCTGACACTGCTGTAGCCATCGTTGCCAGCCAGCTGTTGGACTGCTTCGTCGTTTTCCTGGTATGTTTTGCCTTGCCGGACTGCAAGACATTTGGATAACATACCACTGCCACATTGTGGTGCCTTGAGAAAAGACTCTGTGTTTTGAGGGAGAGCTAAAGGAACTGCTGACTATCTTCAGAGCCGACCTTGAAGGAACAGATAAGGTTTGGACAGTGTTTGCTTTGCTTTACTGAAGATAGACGTTTGAAGCTTTCCAAAGACTGTTTATAGACTTTGTATAGACTTTGCTGCAACACATAGTCTGAATAGAAGACATGTGTAACCTTGCACTTCGTGCTCAGTTTTGTATATAGTGTAAATAGAAAATTCCTACAACCCAAGCTGAAAGTTTTGTTTTGTGCTTTACTCAACCAAACACTCTCACACTCTGGGGTGTGGCCATAGTCAGCCACTTCTAGCATTCTGCTATATCAATTCCATCTCAATGGTTATGGGCCCAGGTGCTACTAATTGACCACACCCTGTTTGTAGCAGAGAGTGTTTGTTCTGTTTGCTTGGAGGCATTTTTACACTAGAGTAGCAGCAATGACTTCTGGAGGCTTGAGTTTGGTTCCTCAGCTCACTGGCACGAACTATCAGGCTTGGGCTTTAAAATGCTCCTTATTGCTGAGGAAGGAGGGCTTGTGGAGCGTAGTTTCCACGCCCGTGGACTTGGCAGCTTTGGACCCTGATGATGAAAGTGACAACAAGGTCATTGAACAGAACTCTCAAGCTCTGGCAGTGATTGGGCTCACTGTTGCAGACTCCCTCTTAGTACATATCAGAGGGGAGACTTCTGCTGCCACTTGTTGGGAGAACCTGAAGAGACTGTTTGTGAGAAAAACAGTGGGTGCACAGATACAGCTTGCCAGGAGGCTTTTCCGCACTCTCCTTGTTCCAGGTGGGAGTATGGCTGAGCACGTACAGCTTTTAACTACCCAGCTCCTGGACCTGGAGGACAAAGGTCTTGGGTTCAACGAGCAGCAAAAGGCCTGTATCCTTTTATCTTCCCTGGATGAGAGCTACGAGGATTTTGTGGTTTCCCTTGGGGCTCTGCCAAGCCAAGACATGGTGTTCGATGAAATCAAGCCTCGGCTACTGGAGGAGTCACAGAGGAGGCTGGAACGGTCCCTACTTCGAGAGGCCAGCGCTCCCCAGTCCCAGAAAGGCAACGAACAGCAAACAACAGTGGGAGTCGCCCGGAGGTGCTTTGCTTGTGGGAAACCTGGGCATTTTGCCAGGTCTTGTCCCACCAAGGCTGGGAAACGCCCAAAGAAGCAAAGGAGGAGTGCTTCATCGAAGCCAGCTGGTGTATGTTGCTCCTCGATGCCAAAGGAGCTATGGGTGATTGATAGTGGGGCGACAAGATCAATATCATCCATAAGAAAGAGCTTTAGGTATTTAAAGGAGACAGACACAGTTGTCTCACTGGCAAACAAAAAGGATGTGCCTGCTAGGGGTGTAGGTGAAGTATATGTTACCCCATTGGGGACTACTTTGCAAATGTTGTACATCCCTGGGTTCCTAAATATACTCTCAGTGAGGGAGTTGGATAGGGCAGGGTATGAGGTAACCTTTAAGAATGGTGAATGTTATATCAGAAAGGAGTCAAAGTGTTATACAGCCCACCACAAGAATGGGCTATATGTATTAGGACCCCAGTCCCCACCTGTTGTTAGTGTTGGAAATTACAACAGGCCTGTACACTTCAACTGCATACACCTGTTGCATAGAAGGTTGGGGCACTGCAGTTTTAAAGTCTTGGGGAGGACTGTATCCCAGGTAAAAGGGATCAATCTAACACCTTGCAATAGATTTTTGCAATGCAATGCCTGTGGAGAAGAAAAATCTAAAGCTGCACCAGCAAACAGGATGCAGGGCTTCTCCACAGAGCAACCGATGGACCTGGTCTTTGCAGATCTTATAGGACCAAGAAAGCCATCTTTAGGGGGAGCAAAATACATTCTGAACATCATTGACCATCATTCTAGATATGGGTTTGTAAGGTTACTGAAACGGAAAAGTGACTGCCTGAATCAGTTTGCCCAGTGGCTTAAAGCCACCGAACGTAAAACAGGGAAACGCCTAAAAACCGTGGTCACAGACCAAGGGGGAGAATTTGTTAACAAGGCTTTCTCTGATTTCCTGACAAGGAGAGGGATCGAGCACAGGCTCAGTGCGCCATACTGTCCACAACATAATGCCTATGTGGAACGCAGGGGTCAGACTCTACAGGGTATGGTACGGACGCTACTGAATGACGCTCAACTACCTGATGCCCTTTGGGGGGAGGCAACCCTTACTGCCACCCATTTGATAAACCTAACAGTGAATGCCACCACGGGGCAGGTACCATATGTACTATGGCATGGACGGCAGCCTGACTTAGGTCACTTAAGGGTCTTTGGCTGTCCATCGTGGGTACACATACCCGCTCAGCAAAGGCGCAAGGGACAGCACCGTGCCCGCAAGTTAATATTTGTCGGTTATGAAACCAATCGAAAATGCTATCGCTTTTGGAAGCCGGGTACTAGGGAAGTGTTTAACAGCGCCAGCGCAAAGTTCTTAGAGAACGTAGGTTGGGACAGGCTGGAGCAGGGCCCCCCGCCTACTAGGACTAATGGCTACCCAGTACCTAGTGAAGTAACCAGGGGATCTAGTAATTCTGGTCCCAGACAGTCCAGACCGGACAGAGATAATATCAAAAGCGAGAGTGAGTCCGATAGTGATCAGGATCGGGTCTCTGACCACTCAAATAGCGAGCAGAGGGTAATGGTAAAGTCAGAGGATTCTGACTCAGACTCCCAGGGTGAGACACCCAATGTCTCCAGATCACCTGCCATCGTCAGGCGGTCTACTAGGGAGAGGAGGCAACCTGACAGGTATCAGGCCTGCTCAGTAATCATAGAACCAGCCAGTTTCGCTGAACTGGCTGAATTACCTAAACCTGACCAAGAGCCATGGAAGGAGGCTATGAGCAAGGAGCTAGCCTCAATGAAGAGCCTGCAAGTCTTCCAAGAGGTACCCATACCTGCAGGGAAACAGGTCCTTGGGTGCAAGTGGGTTTTCAAGGTCAAAAACTGTGCTGATGGAAGTAAACTATGTAAGGCTCGCTTGGTCGCTCAAGGGTTTAGGCAGAGTGAAGGGGACTACGATGAGGTCTTCGCCCCATCACTGAAGGCTACCACGTTGAGGGCTGCATTAGCGTGGGCAGCTAAGCACAAGCATGTGATCAAGCATATTGACGTGGCCACAGCGTACCTCAATGCGCCCTTAAGGCATGAAATATATTTGAGGAGGCCACCAACGCTGACTAGCCCGGAAAGCAAGTCTGTGTGCTGGAAACTAACGAAGAGCCTGTATGGCCTTCGACAATCTGGGTACGAGTGGAATATGTGCCTAGTGGATTTTCTTAAGAGTCTAGGTTTTAACCAGGGTATTGCAGACCCGTGTCTGTTTAAAAAGGGGTCGGGCAAAGCAACAATGTTGCTCCTGGTGTTCACAGACGACATTGCAGTCATTTCTCCGGATGAGAAATCAGCTGCTGAACTGATAGAAAGGATTAAACAGAGGTTTGATATCAAAGACCTAGGTGATATCAAGTCATACGTAGGAGTGGATATAGAAAAGACAGCGAGGGGTTTTAAGCTGTCGCAGGTTGAGAAAATAGCACAGTTACTCAAACGGTACAAACTTGATCTTGCAAAACCATGCAACACTCCTATGACTCCTGGTTTCCTTCAGGAGGTGAATGAAGGGCCAGAGTTCGATAAGGGTATTTATAGGTCATTAATAGGGAGTTTGACTTATATTGCTACATGGTCCCGGCCAGATATATCTTTTGCCGTAAATCAGTTAGCCAGATACTGTGAAAACCCGAAAGTAAGACACTGGCAAGCGGCAAAAAGGGTCCTGAGGTACTTGAAGTATTCAATCAGGAGAGCACTATATCTTGAGCCAAGAGGGAGCCTGACACTAGCAGTTTATGCCGACGCAAGTTTCGCATCGGACCCAGACACCAGAAGGTCCACATCAGGGATGGTTGTCACGTTAGGGGGTGCACCGATAGACTGGAAGTCCTTGCGTCAGAAACACATCACATTATCAACTATGGAGGCAGAATTCTCTTGCCTGTCATTGACATGCACTGAGGTAACCCACCTAGTACAGCTTATTAAGGACCTAGGGGTAAGCTGTACCGAACCAATAGTTGTATATGAGGATAATCAAGCAGCAATAACCACTGCTAACAGTATAGGGGTAAAGAGCCGGTCTAGGCATACTGATCTGAGATACCTCAATGTAAGAGAATCAGTTCGGAAAAACATCATTAGGCTAGAGTATATTCCCACCGAGGAAAATGTGGCGGATGTTTTTACAAAGCCTTTACCAATGTTGAAACATAAATACTGTATTGAAACGCTTGGGATACTGTGAATGTGTATTCTGTATCTCTGTATGTATCTTTGTTGTAACGTATCAATCATCGGTTGAGTGCTCTCGTCGCAAAGGGGGAGTATGTTAGGATACATGAACTAGTGTTTGCAACAAGAGCAAACCAATGACTGTACCTTTAAGGCTCTGCATGTTACCCCAGCCAGGTGCTATCATTAAGGGTTTGTAGGTAGCATAAATTCAGGCAACATTCTCAGACACTTTGCTCTTATGCCATTTTGCCTGAATGCCGTTGCATCGCTTCGTGCCATTGTGTGCTTCGTGCCACTGCTGTTGCTGTTGCCTGCCTGCTGTCTGACACTGCTGTTGCCATCGTTGCCAGCCAGCTGTTGGACTGCTTCGTCGTTTTCCTGGTATGTTTTGCCTTGCCGGACTGCAAGACATTTGGATAACATACCACTGCCACATTGTGGTGCCTTGAGAAAAGACTCTGTGTTTTGAGGGAGAGCTAAAGGAACTGCTGACTATCTTCAGAGCCGACCTTGAAGGAACAGATAAGGTTTGGACAGTGTTTGCTTTGCTTTACTGAAGATAGACGTTTGAAGCTTTCCAAAGACTGTTTATAGACTTTGTATAGACTTTGCTGCAACACATAGTCTGAATAGAAGACATGTGTAACCTTGCACTTCGTGCTCAGTTTTGTATATAGTGTAAATAGAAAATTCCTACAACCCAAGCTGAAAGTTTTGTTTTGTGCTTTACTCAACCAAACACTCTCACACTCTGGGGTGTGGCCATAGTCAGCCACTTCTAGCATTCTGCTATATCAATTCCATCTCAGTTCTTGTTGAGTGCTTTAGCTGGCTGTCCAGCAATGCACTCTTTTAGGATATTTTCCTATTTTACACACCTCCTTCCCATTTTTAAAAATTTCAATAATCGGTCAACAATTATGCTTAGTTAAAATGGTTCAGTTTTCCTGGCCTGGCCCTTTTTTGGTACCTTTTAGTGTACTTCCCTCTTCACTTTTTCCACCCTTCTGCACAAACTTGAGTCTGCTGATACTTCCTTCTTTGAGTAGGGGCTGTCACTGTGAAGATGAACAGGAGCCACAGAGAGGTCATTATTAGAAGCAGTAATTCTATTAGCCATAAAATGCGCCCGTCCATGCACAAACTCACCTGCAGCTGTCGTAAATGCAGAAGTGGGTGCAAATGTACCCACTCCTGCTTCCGGTGTGTGTTGTCCAGTCAGCTCAGCTGTCCGGGGTGTGTGATCAGGCCCATGGTGTAAAAAGATTGGCCACTCCTGAGTTAACAGATTTTTTCCCCAATACTAGATACTTTTTCTCTGTGCATAATGGATAACTGTAATAGATCAGTTAATGAAGACCATGATTACTGTACAAAGAATAAATGTATATTAATATTATAAGTTTATGTAACACATCTCATGGGTGTCTCAGAAATATAACAGTTTC
Source organism: Furcifer pardalis (assembly GCA_030440675.1). Classification (NCBI taxonomy): domain Eukaryota; kingdom Metazoa; phylum Chordata; class Lepidosauria; order Squamata; family Chamaeleonidae; genus Furcifer; species Furcifer pardalis. The sequence continues at coordinate 248,064,647 of CP126890.1, forward strand.
CAGTGACTCATTCAGCCTGGAACATTCACAAGAGATGTTTTGTAATAAAGGCAAAACATGCCTTAAATTGAACAAGTATGCTTTATGGGGTTCAAAAAAATCAAATGGTTTCCATGGCAATGGTGAATTTACCTCTTTTTAAAGTTGTTTTTACATAACCCAGAGTTTTGGCCTATAATTCAATTTTACCTCTTTACAGCTCCTCATTCTTGTGATTTAACACTCTTGGGTTATTTTCAAACATTTTAAAAGTAGGAGGGGGAAATTGCAATTGCTTTGTGAGCAGATATGGCAAGAGGCCAGCTGGGGAAAAGGTACAGCTAGCACAGTAAATTCTGTTATTTTAACCTAGCATAAGCATCCACTGGATTTGTATATACTTAATTCAGTAACTTCAATTCCTTGATTTGGTTTCTGTTCTTCCACACCTTCTTGTTCCTTATAACAGAATAAATCATCACATCTTTACTATTGATGCTATGTTCAGAATTACCTGTTTTTGAAATACTGTAACTGAAATTGGCTTCCCTTTTCATAGGAGGTTACTAGGTTAGCAAAGTTACTCAAGACATTTACAAAATAAGGTTGTTCATTTTTCCACGTGTGGAAGAGACAATGATCTATAGCAGGGGTGCTATATATAGATCATTGGGCAACCTGACCTGTGCTGCCTCCTTTGGAAGCGGACATCTTTATGACAGCCACAAATGCACCCATGGCTGATGTAAATGCGCTTATGACAGTGGGGGACATGTTTTACTGCAGCATTCACAGCCGGGGTGGTGGTGGTGGAGGGAATCACCAGTCTTGCCTTCACAACTGTCTGAGGGAGTGTGACCCGGCCCCCAACTTAAAAAGGTTCACAACCCCTGATCTATAGCCTTTCAAGAAGCACTTGTTTGTATTGAATTTTGTTTACCAAGTTCTCAAACTACTTTCAATATCTTCAAAAATTGAGGGCATCTATACAGGGCTGCCATTTTGCAACAACTAATTGTGAATAATCTGGCAATTCATTGTGGCTGTTGGGACAAGAAATGGCAGTATCCAAAATCAAGTACGAAGTCACAACTAGATCAGGCTAGCTAGTTGAACCTGAGGGGATTTGGTCAATCAACTCCTCTGTATACAGTATTTCATTAATTCCATGAGTCTACCCTAATTATGACTTTCTACTGGATTTCAGCCAATATCTCAGTTTACTATGACAAAGTCATATCATGAGAAATATTTTTAATCTTAATTATTACTTTTGGAATTTGTTTTATGACAAACAATAAGCTAGCATGACTTGCCAAGATGATAGTTGTTAATTTTTTTTATATGTATATATGCAGATACACAGCAGTAGGCAGGGCAGGTTAAACAAATAGTTGTAGCAAGCAGGTTCTCCATGCATTAGACTCCCATTCTAATCCAGCAAATTAAACTCTCCACACATCTTGAAGTATAAGAAAAACAGTTCTTAACTTACAGTTGCATTTCTTTAGACAGAAGAGTAAACAAATGCTTTGGTAGATAAACAAACACACTTCATTTGTAAGGCAAAATCGGAGAGTGAGAGAGAGAGCAGCAGAATAATAAACTGGAATACACACAGCAATTGCATAAAACTGAACCTGAATAGCAAGCAGCCTAATACAAGTCAGGTGACCTTACAGGCGGGAAACTGGAGAACTCCTCCCACTGGCTGGCTACATACATAATTTACTTCTACATCCCTTTGCATTGCGGGTTTGCATTAATATATTCAGCAATAGTAACATAGTAGTCCCATGTGTGCTCAGACAGATGCATTCTGTTCACATGGCCTTAACAGGATGCAGGAAAAGCTATGGTCTGCCTTTCTGTTTCAGGCAGAACCACTTACTTATTAGCCCCCCTCCCTTTATATTGTGCCTTTCTCTGCACAAACCAAAGCATCTCACAACATAAATTTAAAAAAGAAAGGCAGAAAAAAACCTGCAATAAATTATAGTACCACAAACATATTATTAAAACAATTCTAAATTAACACCCTTTAGAAAACATTAAGAAATAAAGAGGACATGATACAATTAAAGTACAGTAAAACCCCGTATAACAACTTTAATTTGTTCCACGAGGCTAGTCGTTGTATGATTTAATCGCTGTACGATGCATGCATCGTATAGCAATTATCCCTATGGGATGCATCATTCAATGATTATCTCTATGGGAAAAATCATACAACGACAAAAAGAGTTGTAGAATTTTCCCCATAGAAATGCATTGCATCGTATAATGATTTTAGTTGTTATACGGGGCACAATATTTTTTCTAATCCTCGCGATTGTACAATTTGATTGCTGTAAGAGGCATTCGTTATACAGGGTTCTACTGTACAGTTGTACCTCGCTTAAAGAGCATAATGTGTTCCACAAAATTGCTCTTTAAGCGAGTTTGCTCTTTAAGCGAAACACCATTGTAAATGACCAATGGGGGGGGGGGGATTGGGAACCCCAATTTATTTGTTATGCGAGTTTTTGGTTGGTTTTATTTGTTAAACGAAGCAAACATTCAGAGAAAATTCTGCTCTTTAAGCGAGTTACTCTTTAAGCGAGACACTCTTTATGCGAGGTTTGACTGTTGGATCATCTTGGCTGGCTGGTGCAGCTGGTGTGTAGCCAAGGATTAAGAATGAATATTTTTGAAATACAAGCCCTCTTCAATTCAATTCTTTGTTCAGCTATTGAACAAATATTCAGACACAGCTTTAAGAGAAGGAAAAAGAAATGTTTACTTACAAGGCTTGTGTTCAAATAAAGTTGTGAGGTAGGTAGGGAAAAATATAATACAGCAGTTCACTTCATTTTAGGTACAAAGAAATAAAAAGGAAGAAAAATATCTCAAGTAAAATTATGGTTGCAAGAGGTCTACTGAGTTACTAATTTTCCTAGACTAACACATTTTGAGTCAGAAAGAGACCGAACTAGGCTGAACAACTGTACCACACAGACAGACTGAACTATACACCACCCACACACAGAGTTCAGCATACTGTATATGTAGAGTGGAAAGCAGTTACTTTTGACCTGGTGATTGGCTGTTTTGATTCAAAACAGGCAATGATTATGTTTGTTAAATGCTGACCCTTTGCATTCTCCATGTTAGTTTGTAAAGCAAACACAAAACATGATAATAATAATTTCGTGTCAGAAATTATTCTGGGTTGAAAGGATTTTTGATGGGGTAAGCTCAACAAAAGTATCCTCTTCATCAGTCAATTAGTAGTCAAAGACAAAGATAAAGAAAAAATAACTACCTGTAGCATAGCTAAGGATAGCTAAGAGAAGGCCAGTTTAATATTCAGAAGGTAATAACATGGGAGCATTCTCTGAGCACAGGATGACCATATAAAAAAGAGCGTAGAGTTTCTATACCTTTAGTAGCTTTGTGGTGAAATAAATGTTGGTAAGTGTAGTTTGTATTAAAATACACCTGTTGAAATTTCTTCTTCAGCAATTAAATGTGCATTGTCCGCAGCTGTCGCAAACACATTTACAACAGCCACGTGCATTGACGGCAGCATTTACGGCAGGCACAGGCGCATTTACTTATGCACGGGTACATTTTATGGCTGTCATAAACATGCCTGCTTCCTCTTCTGGTAGTGGCAGGATATGACGCTGCGGGCCGGCTCTGACCCATGGGCCGTAGTTTGGCCACCCCTGTTCTAAGTACGCATTCTTTAATCATTTATGTTGGTTTACATCCCTAGACAAATTGAGTCTTAGCTGAGTAGCTTACTGCCCATCACAAGATCTCAAATGAGCAGAAGAAAGTGGCTCTCTTGCTGTCTATGTTTGTGTAGTGAAAATTATTGGATTTCTCATATCTCAAACACACAGTGGTCTAGAGTGTGGGGAAGTTACTTTTTCCAGTTATAACTCCCAGAAAGATAAGCCATACAGCATCTGAGTGGTGTGCTCAATGACAGTTGCTGAGTGTTTATTTTTTCCTGTGTTGGACTATAAGAGCTAGTTAGTTGATTTATTTTTCTAAAGGGACATACAGCTGCTAACAGTATCACTTCCCACATCAAGTCTGAGGGCTAAAGGAGATGCTAGAGATAGCCCATAATTAGAGCTGAAAGCATGTTAGTACAGCAATGAAAGAGGCACTCTTTTATGTTTGAGCAATTAGACTTCAAAGCAATTCTGAATCTTAGAGACCAATCACCAAGCAATGTAAGCTAATTGGCAAACTGGGGGTGCAAGAGAAACTCCTGCTGTGACACTCATTCACAATTAACCCTTAAGGATCCTCCTGTTTGATAATGGACAATCTATAAGATCTGTTTGGCCTTTGTTCAGTCCACATTTTACTAGCTTGGCTGTAAGAGCATTATGGGATATCTCGTTGAAATGAAAATGCTCAACTCTGGAGAATCCAGGCTGGGTCTTAATAAGCACCACATTTTTTCCCATGATCCATTCTAGAAATTTTCCTGATCTCATTGTCATGTTGACCAACTTGTAGTTAACTGGATCCCCCTTTTTCCCCTGGTAAAGATGGGGACAACACTTGCCATCTTTCTAACTTCAGGTAACTATTCCCCAGGAATTCTCAGGAATTATAGACAGAGGCTCTGAGATAATGTTTGCAAGCTCCTTTAGCAATTATAGAGCCTGTCCAGACTGCCCATTTTAGAGTAATTGAATCAGTCTGAAAAGCACCGGTTGCAGTGGAGGGGGAGATCCAATGTGCCATTCAGTGCATTCCTCCAATTCGAATGAGAACTGAACTTTGAAACACTTCTTCTGATTGTCTTTGAGTGGTCAGGGAAAGTGAAATAATTTTTAAACATCTGCTAGATCAGGGGTGCCCAAACTTTTTGGGCCGTGGGCTGATCATGTGGTTCAAGGAGCCGGTCACTAAGGCCCAGGGGCCGGGTACGGGCGTGTTTTACTTCTGCTTCCAGGAGCGACGAGGGCTTCGCGGGATGGATGAATTGGCGTTGGGGGCCACATCCAACCCCTGGGCGTTAGTTTGGGCACCACTGTGCTAGATCATTGCTGAAGTGATGAATCATTTCATTTAAATTAAAAAATATATATTTTTTTTGTCAGTTTATTGTTGATTAAGTGCTTGATTAAGCCATGGCTTAAATCAGCAATTCACGGATAATTTTTTAAAATTTAAATGAAGTAATGCATCCCATTAATTATGATCTAGCAGATCTAAAACAATTTATTTCACTTCCCCTGGCCATTCATAGACAATTAGGGGAAGTGTTCAATTTCTGATATCCTAAAATTGCTCATAAGCTGCTTCATGGTTCTGGAAGTTTATACTGGAAGCAGTTTTGATACCTGCAAGGCTCACTTTTAGACCATTTACAATGTCCACAGTCTGGAAATGTGCTAAAAGAAGAGTGCCTTGAAAAAGTACCCCCCCCCCCATGTAGTCTCCAACATCCAACATGTGTGGATGCTGTAAAAACGAATATGCCCAAAACACCCTGAAGAGTGACATTCTGCATGTCTGGACAACCTTTTTAGATGCAATTCATCTGCAGACTTAAATTTATTTAAAGTAGCTGTCATGTTCCCGTTACCCCCGAGTATGGCCTTGGCCTACAAGTTAGTGGGAACAAACCTGAATTGACGCCCTGAAGCTAAGCATTTCAGGATTTTGTTTGCCTTCTTACAGATCCTGACCGTAGTCAGTCAGTTAGAAAGGTAGTGGATAGAAAATCAAACAACTCCAGTCCTTCATTGAAAATGCTGTTGTACTTTAGCAAAAGTTGTTACAATTCAAAGTTTCAGAAAACAAAAATAATTCTAGGCAAATGAAGCATCTTTACTTCAGTAAAGCACATTGAAAACAATGAAAACCTTTCTAAGTGTGGAAGCCCTAAAGGGCTTCACCCTCTACTTGACTACATGATTGTGGAGTTCAAAGCACCCTCAAAGAACTATTTACACAGCAAAAGAGCAAAAGGCCAAGAGAACCGTCATCTCTCCTCCCTCCCTTTTTTATCTCCTCCAACAAGTTCCACCCTCTGGACCTTCCTCTGAAGGATTTCAACCAATCACTAAACAGTCCTCTAAGTCCATCAAAATTTTAGGTTTTGTTTTCCCCCAGACTACGAGGTTAGATTGTTTTGACAATCCATTTCTTCCCAGCAACAACCCAGAATGCTTCACTTGAGTGAAGGATACTCAGAAATCTCCATTAGAGTTTAAAAAAAAAAACCCCAAAAGCCTAAATTTCTATTTCCATGACAATAGCTTGATTGTGAGAGTCAGAATTTTGCCAAAACTAAAGACTTAGGATGGGCTCAGTGCAGTGGTGGGCAGCAAACGTTTTCGCTACCACACTGAGGGCAGAGCCTACGTTGTGGGTGGAGCCTGTGTCATGGGCAGAGCCTGCATTGTGGGCGGAGCCTACGTCATGGGTGATCTAGTCATGCTTGCCATATGGCCATGTATACATCTGCAAACAGGCAGCACTGGCTCTTTGGCGGTAAATGGAGATGAACACTGCACTCTAGAGTTGGATATGACTGGCTTTTGAGCAAGGGAGACCTTGAACCACTTGCAGGGACAAAATCTGATGAGGCAGGGCAGGGAGGTGGGCGCGGCCACCCACTTTTGCTACCCCCCCTGCCTGAAGGCCACCCAATTTGGCCACCCCCCCTGCCCAGAGGCCACCCAATTTTGCCCCCCCTTCCTGGGGGAGTGCAAACACATAGCTGATACCAGCTCTCTAGGCCTCCATCCCCCCCCCCAAAAAAAAATCCAGATTCTTTTTGCCAAAATTCTAAAGTTTCCCAAGAAAATTTTATGTCACAGCATGCATACTTAAACTATTTATTGGTCTACACCTTTTACATTAGTTAGTGAAACAATAATGATAGAGTTCTTTTTCCCATTTATTCAACTACATTTATGAATATGAATAATAGCAGCTCACTTATTTCCCCCTTTCTTATATTTTAGTTAGGTTCAGCAATTTTTTCTTTGGGAAAAGATGGGAGTCAAAATAGATTTTGAACATTATTGCCTTCTATCCCCTATATCAGGGTTTCTCAACCTTGGCCCTCTAGATGTTCCTGGACTTCAATTGCCAGAAACCCAAGTCAATATATCTGCTGACTGAGGCTTCTGGTAATTGAAGACCAAAAACTTCTGGGGGCTCAAGGTTGAGAAATCCTACCCTATATAGCAGGAGTTCTCAACCTTTTAAAGCTGGCGGCCAGGTCATACTCCCTCAGACACCTTCGAGGGCCTGGATGGCAATTTTGCCCTTCCTTCACCACATGGCACTTCCTGGTGTGGTGGAGGTGGTGGTGGGCCACATAAAATGGTGCCGCAGGTTGAGAATCCCTGCTATATAGTTATATCTTCATCCTTCTTTTGCAATGGACCTACTTCTTCTTTGGTTTTCCTCTCATTCAAAGCATAGTGGGGAAATTATGTTTATCATTTTAAACACACTTTCAAATCTGAGTGCATTCTGAGTACAAGCTGTCTTGATCTTCTCCTTTTGAAAACAGTTTGCCCATTTGTTTCCAATGCATGGTGGTTTGCTCTTTTTAAAAGTCCTTATACTGTACATGCACTTTTAATATCTTAAGTCACATACATCCACCCACATTTCTTTAGCTATGCCATATCTACGTTTCTTTCTTTTTGCCATTATTCATGAGCATGCCTCCAAGATATCACCTTTAAGGAATTTTCACCTCTCATAAAGTCCCTTGCTTGAGAATTTCTATGGGACCATATGGGACCACACCGGTATTTCTTCAGCTGATTGAAACCAGCTTACTTAAAATCCAGCAAGTGCAGCTTCAGCTTCACTTTTTTCCTGACCTCAGTATGAAGCATCCCAAGGGACTTTCTCTTCTACCCAGGTTCCCCAGTATTTCCAATTCATTGGCTGAAATCCTGTTGCACAGCTCCATGTGTACAGTGCAAAGCTGTGGCAGCATTAGGGGAAAGAATGGCAGGATAGATGTGCTGTTTACAAAACACTTTCATATCATTGGTGTGCAATGGGCAAAAACAGGAATTGCATGGTTGATTGTGCAATCTAATTGTTCAAGTCAGACTGCTTGAGCATAACACCAGGCACACTTATTCTGGTGTAACTCTATGTTACATGAAGATGTACAGGATTTTAGCAGATAACTCATTCTTTCCTTGCTGTTGAATGTCAGATTAAGGAAATGTGATCCCTTTGATATTTCTTTTACTTTCTAAAAGTTAAAATCATTAAAGCAGCAAATTTGGAATTTATTGGATGTTGTGTTCTTGGAGGTTTTGAACTTTCAACAGATATCAGGGTAGTTGAAGTTTTCAATTACTATTATTGCTAATATTCTATTCAGAATAAAAGAGTGATTGTGAATGTGTTATCACACTATAGCAGTATCACCCCCCACCCACCCACCCCCATTACATTCGATACTGGGTATGCAAACAGAAATCTGCCAGCATGGGAGGAATGCTTCCATGTAATGTAACAGAATACTGACCTATATGTCCTCTTAATGTCTGTAATCTAATCTGTGATGGCATCATCTAAGTCTTCTGTTTGGTTTGTACTAGTAGTAAATATCTAGAGGGACATAGCTATTTCCCCACCCCATCCTTTCCTTTAATTTTTATCTACAGTACTCTCTATGCTTTCAACCAGCCTTGCAGGCTTCAAGTTAAGGACCTCCTTTCATGCTACTCTTCCCTATTTTATCTTCCTTTCAAATACTTTATTCTGCAGTTAATACTTTCCAGTAATGAGTCTAATCTTGCTGTTTTCTGGTAACATCTATGGGGGACACAGAAAGAGCCTCTCTCGAAGATTGTGGTGTTTTTGAGCCACAATCGGGCTTACCCTAGTAATGGCAACTTTGTGTTGCCAGCTGATCTTTCTTAGGCAAAAGGCACTGCAGAATGAACTCACCAAAAGGTGGCTTCATTTTGGCAGCTTCACATCTGGCCTAGACATGGAAGAAGAATCTATGAGATTTTGCTATCTGCGTTAAGAGTTCATGCTTATCTTGTTTCTAACAATCTGCATGGTGTTATAGAGATGTTTGAATATATGGGACATTTCTTCCAAACACATTTTTTGTCTTTTCCTGTCCATTGATCAGTTTCTCTGCCATCACCCCAATTTCCAGGGCATCTTTTCCCAAGTTAAAATCCTGCATGGAGGGGAGGCAGTGTTCCAGAGGACAATGGACATCATGAACTGGAGACATAAGAATCAGTAGTTAGTGATCCCCCTTCCCTTGCATGAATCTCTGTAAATTACCCATTACCTATTTTGTAAGAATCCTAGCAAACACATTCTTCTCAACCTTTTTGTGAGAGACAATCCGTTGCTTGATCAGAATCCTGCTTCATAGTGCATATCACATTCTAACAAACAAAACCATTCCTATCTATCTACATAGCCAATTGTTCATTTCCACTATTTTTGTCTATCTTCTTGGCCATGACCTTCAACAAGAATGAATGTTGAAGGGTAAATGCCAGTGCTTCAAAAGTTTTCATCTTTCTATTGACCCTCATAATATGCACTAGACTTTTAGGCTGTATTTGGTGATATCATTTCTCCCCATGTGGATCAGAAGTAATGGATAATGACTAGTAGGCCTGATGCATTTTGGAACATCTCTGCCCCATTCTAGATCTTCACAGCAGGGAGACAGCATACCTCATGGGACTACTTGTAAAATCTAAATACTGCATGAATGTTTCTGTCCCCCATCCCTCAATCGAGTCACCTACCACCACTACCACAATTCCCGTCTGTGAAGAAGCAGAATATATCTGAAGATCTCAATCTCTCCTACATCACTGGAAGACCCTGAATAGACTGAGGGTTGGAGTCCTTAAATGCAAGACCAACATGTTCAAGCGGGGGTTGCTAGCAGACAACACACGGTGTGAATGTGGAGACACAGAATCCGTCTCATTTACTGGTCTTCCAATTGCTACCAGAGACATGCACTGATGAGGACTTGGGTTTGGGCAACAACAAAGCCAAGAAAGTGGCTTCATTTTGGTAGTTCAGGGATTGAGCAGGACATGAAAGAAGCAGCAGAATGAATGCTCCCATCACACTTTAACACTAGAAAACCAGCTTACATTTACTGCAGCTGTAGCCTCCTGAACCCTTAGGCAGGAAGACAAACATACTATAGGTGCTGCAGATGATTCCATAGCTCCCTCACTGTCTAAACATGCAATGGCACAGCATTCTCCCTTATATTCCCCAATCAAATATCCCCACAAAATGCCTGATTTACTCTCCCTGTTCACCCACTTTTGTTCCTGAGCTTGCAGAGACTCATTTAGCTGTAGGACAACAGCAACATGATAAATGATGAGATGTGTTGGGAGCATGATGGCGATGCTTTTCCCTTCCTCTATCTTGTAATGCCTTTCTTGGCCAGTTTTGACTCAAACAGATATATTTTTCTTTTTTTCCCTTTTTTTGGATTTTAGAGCCTGGTTTGAGAGATTTCCAGGTAAGAGTAAATCGGTGGAGACGTCGTAAAATTATTGCCCAACAATTGGCAACAGCAATAATACTTGTATACTACCCCATAGTGCTTAGTACATTTTCTGAAAATACTAGGTACTCATTTTACCAACATCGGAAGGATGGAAGGCTGAGTCGACCTTGGGTCAGGTCAGGATTGAATTTACACTGTCAGCACTTTTAGCTGGACTACAGCAGTTTAACCACTATGCCACCAGGGCTCACAATTCTTCCTTGTAAGTGACTCTTAGATCTAAATTGGCATTGCAAACAAATTAAGGAATTGGAAAGGCCATGTTTTCTTTCATCTTGCCTGTGTCAGAGAAGCCTTCTAGGAAGTGGTCTTTCCAGGAAGTGTAATGTTCTTTTGAAAGATAATGTACTGTCACTAGATCTCATATTAACGTATATTAATTGCTATGGAAACCAAGCATGACAATGCGTTATTGAACAAAAAGAAAGGGACATGTGTATTTGCATGTGCTTATATATCTCAGATCAGAGTCCTGATTTTGAGAACCAAGGTGACAGAAACAGAAACAAAGCAGTTGATATAGTGCTCTTAGTTCCCAGCAGAACCAACAATTCAAAGGCACAGTTACTGCCTGAATGGCAGCATTTGTTTTTATCCTATTCCTGAAACGCTTGAGTTAAAATAGATTCTCACAGCAAAAGTGGCATTCTGCTATTGGCTGAGACATTCTAGTAATTGCAAGTCCCTGCTGGCTTCCTGGAATCCTTCCGTTAAATTTTATTACACAGCTCCCCTACCCCAGCCCCAATAAACATGTCAGATTAGTATCACAGAATAGCAAGTAAATGAGAGTTGACTCATTCCAAAGCTGTCACAGGAGTACACTGCAATATGTTTATACAATGTATGATCCATATTTGAATTTCAGCAAAAGATAAATTACATTCCTGGATTTTTCTGAGCTTGAGATATGGAACGTTTTGTCAGGATTAAGCGATTCACATGAGCATTCCTTCCCCTCCACCTTTCACAAGCACTTAGATTTTTCAGTGTTCACATGATCTATGTGTTTGTGTGTGAAAGGCTTTGAAAGTGGGTTTGAGAATTAGAATGTTTCAAGTGAGTTGCTCATAAAACACACCGAGTTTATAAAAATCCACTTTTAAAAGTGTCAGCTCTTGCTGAGCTTGATATATTAGAAATAGACAATGGCTGAAATCTTGTGATGTGTTTAGTAATTGCAATTAGAGTAGATTTCTTGAATCAGCTGGGATTTGTTAAATCAACTCCTCTGTAAATTCCATTGATTCAAATTGAGTCAGTTGCAACCAACAATACAAGCAACAGGATTTTAGCCAATGACCAAATCACACTAGAATAGGCCCAGTGAATCAATGAAGATTTAGTGCATTGATTCCTTCATAAATTCCCTACAGCAACTTATTATGTTATGGTAAATCATAGTTAGAGTTTTTGAATCAATGGCAATTATGGAGGAGTTGATTCACCAAATCCCCATTAGTCCTACTCCAGTGACATTTAATCTGCTAAACAGTAGTATTTTAGCCAATATGTTTTAATGCAATGGGAATGGCATCCACTGTCTCACCAGAAATAGGATTAAAATATATCATAGTCCAGCTGTGGGGGAACACGTATCTCTCCTGGCATTTTTGAACCACAACTACTATCAGCCCTAACCAGCAAAGCTAATACAGTAGTAGGCAATTATGAGAGTTTCAGAGCAACATCTGGAAGGCTACATGTTCACCATTCCATATAGGATGCCTTTGGGACTATTCCTTGTTATATGATGCAGAATCAGAAACTCCCTGGACATCATGAAGAGAGAGATCTATTTATATTTAAGCCTATAAGATGTGAAACACCAACCTAGCTTGCATATTAATTTGAATATCTGTATAGTTTGAAAAGTTATTTCTATCAACAGGATTTTTACAATTGTTGACTAAACATTTCTGTTTATCTAAGCAGTGAGCTTCTGTATTTTATTAGGCAAAGCTGCATATTTTCACAATTTCAGTGCTTATTTCAGTTGTTCTCAGTTGAAGACTGATTATAACAAATGGCTAAGAACCATTGCTTTAATCTCCTGTACAAGCAAAATGATGGTCAAGGTGTTGCAACAAAGACTTTTACTTTATGTGGAGTGAGAAATCCCTGATATTCAAGCTGAATTCCAAAAAGGAAGAGGCACTCAAGATAATATTGCAAATATCCACTGGCTACTGGAATGCACTCAAGAACTTCAGAAGGTCAGTCTGTGCTTTATAAACTACAGCAAAGCCTTTGATTGTGGGGGTCAGGCCTGTGCTGGCCTGGCAGGATATCTGGATGTGATGTTGCGCACCCCTACTTATAAATTAAAGAGCCATGCTACCTCGGCAGTTTCTGCTTCGGTTCCTCTAACCAGGCTCTCCTCCGCCCTGTGGGAGAAAGTCTGAAGTGCTTCGGCAGTGGCACAGAGATAATAATAAGGCTTTGATCGGAAAACTCTCCACAAAATTATTATTATTATTTCTGCATCGCTGCCAAAGCACTTTGAGCTATCTCCCACAGGGTGGAGGGGAGCCTGGTGAGAGGAGCGGGAGCAGAAGGTGCCAAGTTGGCGTGGCCCTTTAAGTTATGAGGGATGTGCATGGTGACACATCCCAGTATCCTGCATGGCCAGTACAGGCCTGGTGGGGGTCATAAGAAAATATGGGTTGTTCTGAAAGAAATAGGGTGCCTCAGCACTTGACTGTCCTGTTGAATAATTTATATTGTGGACAGGAAGCTACTGTTAAGACAGAATATGGAAAGAGAGAATGGGTTTCCTACAGTCAAAGGCTCAGATAAGGGTGCATTTATCCCCTTCTCTGTTCATTTCATACTTAGAACATATAAGGAAAGCTAGACTAGATTTAGATGCAAGAGTGAAAATTGGTGGGGAAAACATCATTATTTTCAGATATACAGGTGACACCATCTTACTGGTAGAAAGCAGAAATTATTTGAAATGCTCCTCCTCTTCCTCCTTGACAGTCATGAATTCCTTACAGGGGGCAACAACAGCAAGGAAGAACAGCATGGCCAGAGGTTTTGTGGGCTAACACTAGGCCTGCTGACGGAATGCAGGCTTTGGTAAAAGCCCAGCAATGCTGACCTGCTGAGAGGATTATAACATCTTCAGCTTTCTCTCTTGTTAGTTAGCAAGATCAGCTTTGATCTCCCAGTTCAGGACAGAGTATTTGGCTCAAGTTGCTGTCGAGGAGTGTGACAGGCTGCACCCACCGTCTGCTTTATCCATTCCACGTGCAGGTCACCAGGCCTTAGCTATGGCTGGTTTCTTCTAACACTCAGGGACTGAAGCCAAGTATCAGTTGCCGTTAAAGAAGCTCAAAGAAACCTCAATCAGTCCTGGGAGGAAGCAGAGGGCAAGTGTATTTAGAAGCAAACTACCAATGAATTCAGGACACTGATAAATGCTGTCCATTCTGATGAAATATAAGAACATTATTAATGAATTAGTTGTTAGTACAGAAGGTTGCAGAAAAAAATGGAGGATATGTTATGAACAGGGCTTTTAAAAAGGCAAACAACTATAGAAGATCTATGATCAACTTTTGTTTTCTTTGTGGAAATATCTCTCTGTCTTCTTTAATTTGATTACCACTGTGGAAACTTATCCAACTAATATATCAGAGAATAAACAAAGCAAAACAATATGTGGACTCTGTTCTCAAACCATATGCTACCAATGTACCCAGCTATGTAAGAGATATCACAGACTTTCTAAGAAAACTTCAACACACACATATGACCTTCCAGATAACACCATTTTAGCTACAATGGATGAGGAATCTCTGTACACCAACATCCTACACAAAGATGGATTGCAAGCCATCAGACACACCATTCAAAATAAAGATGAAGCCCACACTATCACCACTCTGTGCAACTTTGTACTTACACACAATTACTTCACTTCAATAATAAAACCTACCTCCAGATCAACGGAACTGCCATGGGTACTTGCATGGCTCCACAATATGCTAATATATTCATGGCTGATCTAGAACAACATTTTCTTAACTGCTGTATCCATAAACCAATTATCTATTTGAGGTACATTGATGACATATTTTTGATCTGGATGCATGGAAAAGAAACCTTAGAGAAATTCCACCAGGATTTCAATAATTTTCATCCAAATACAGTTGTAACTCGCTTAAGGGGCATAATGCGTTCCATGGGATTGCTCTTTAAGTGAGTTTGCTCTTTAATTGAAACACCATTGTAAATGACCAATTGTGGGAGGGATTGGAAGCCCAATTTATTTGTTAAGCAAGTTTTTGGTTGGTTTTATTTGTTAAGCAAAGCGAGCAGTCAGAGAAAACTCTGCTCTTTAAGCGAGTTACTCTTTAGGCGAGCCACTCTTTATGCAAGGTTTGACTGTATTAAACTCAGCTTGGACCAGTCTACACAAGTAAATTTCCTAGACACCATTGTGAAATCACTGTGAAACTACAAAATGAACATCTCAGTACCACACTATATCACAAACCCAGGAAATACCTGTATGCTTCCAGCTTCCATCCAGAACACACATCAAAATCCATTGTCTTCAGCCAAGCCCTCAGGTACAATTGCATCTGCTCAGACCCACAAGACAGGGTTGCCAAGCAAAAAAGACCTACAAAATGCATTTCTCAAACTAGAATACCCATCCAATATAGTTAAAGAACAAATCAACCAGGCTAGACAAATACCCAGAAGTAAACTACTGCAAGACAGGCCCAGAAGAGAAAGCAATCGAACACCACTGGTTGTCACTTTCAGCCTTCAATTTAAACCCTTCACACACATAATGAAAAATCTCCAACTCATCTTGGACAAGAATACTTCACTGTCTAAAGCCCTTGGTGACAGACCTCTACTTGTTTATAGACAACCTTCCAATCTCAAACAACTATTGAAACACAACAGACTAGACAAAAGTAAAACAGAGATGGGAACTAAACCCTGCTGCAAACCCAGATGTCAGCTTTGCCCCAACATTTACTCTGGAAACAGTATTACTGGACCCAACAGCAGCACACACATTAAGGGCAGTTTTACTTGTTCTTCTGCCAATGTGATTTATGCCATCTCTTGCCAAAAATGCCCTTCTGTGTTTTATATAGGACAAACAGGACAATCTTTGCACAAAAGATTAATGGACATAAATCAGACATCCGGAATGGCAACACAGAGAAACCTGTTTCAAACCATTTCAATCTACCTGGACACTTTATCCAAGACTTGAAAGTTGTGATTCTGGAACAGAGAAATTACAAGACTAGGATCCAGAGAGAGACAACAGAAGTAAAATACATCCATCTGTTGGACACCCATCCCAAATGTTTGAATATTAGCCAAGGGTTTGTGGGACATTATCAAATTTGATACACAGATTGTTATATGCTGCTATATATGTTGTATATTTAGTTATATTATACCACCTTCACAAACTGTAAAATTATATTTCACAACATAGGCTGTCTCACAGAACAAAGGGTGTGCTCACACAGTAACACAAAGGTTAAACTCGTTAGCAAATGTTCAATTCCAGGTGTTTGTTTTTTATCTTCACAATATTTGCAATTGAAATATCTTCCTACATTTGCAACTAAAATAGTATCTCCCCACTATTTGCAATTGAAAAATAGGGGGATCTACAGCTAATCTGAATAACAGCCAGAGATCATCTACCACTGCCAATTGTATGAAGCCACAATTGTTTGCTTATCCGTTATGCTAAACAATCACTTTGTACCTCTCTACCTGATGGGTATAAACTGATGCCATTAAGCCTCACTCCCATGTCTGATGAAGTGGACTTGATCAAAGAAAGCTCACATTGAAATATGTTAGTCTTTAACGTGCTAGAGCATTTTTGCTTTGTTTATTCTCTGATATGCCTGAAACACAGACTAACACGGCTACTATTCCAAAAAAATCATCCAACGAAAGCAGTCCAAATTTTGTCCAGCTATTTACGAGACATCAGTGTGTTACGGCAGCTCATCCTTTCCCCATACTGTATGAGATATAATGGCTTCTTCTTCTTTCATGTCCCAATCAAACCCTGGACTGCCAAAATGAAGCCACTTTCTTGGCTTTGTCATTGCCCAAACCCAAGTCCTCATCGGTGCATGTCCCTGGCAGCAATCTGAAAATGAGCCACATTCACACTGTGTTGTTGTCTGCCAGGAATCCCCACTTGAACATGTTTGTCTTGCATTTAGGGACTCCAACCCTCAGCCTATTCAGAATCCTCCAATTGGCATAGGGGAGATTGAGATCTTCAGCTATATCCTCCTTTAATGATGTACCTGCTCAGTGAGCTTCTCCCTCCATCTTCTATTTGGTTTTGCCCTTGCGTACCCACAAGAATGTTTGTTCTTGCCATAAAGCTCTTCCTGGATTTGAGCTGGCAGACTTGAGGCTCATATCTGTCCAGAGGGTGTCAAGGTTCATTCTCTTGCTTAGTTTTCAGCATAAACTGCGACTACATCCCAGTGCAATATGGTGGCTAGTTTTTGATTAAGTTCAAATCCCTGATTAGGCACAAAGCTTACCAGAACACATTGGGGCAGTGGTAGTTCCTTAGCATAACCTGCCATGAGGATAGAGCAGGTTGGGGAGAAGACAGTAACAGATTGTCAGCTCGAGGACTAAATTGGCTCAGGGGAAGACATTGGAGGCTGCATATCAGGGTTGGTCAGGATGGCCTTTGTTATTAACATGTGGCCTTCAATTTCCTTTCTCAGACTCTAATCAATATAGAAACCTGTTTTAGCTACAGCTCCCAGTAAACCTGGCCATCACAGCCAATGGTGAAGGCTTCTGGGAGTTTTAGTCCAAAAACTTGATCTAAAAGTTTGGGAACCACTGGATTAGGATGAGGTAGAGAAGCAAAGCTGACTGAGCCCCCCCCCCCCCAAGACTGAAGTTCAATCAGAAGCTGATTTCTCACCTGCTTTTCCTTCAGAGGCGGAGCCTTTCTAGAGGTGTTAGAAGTCATAATGAGAGACTTAATTTGGCCTGTGTATTGTCTCAAGTTCATTGGAGGAAGAATGTTTTTGTTTCTGATGCTATTTTGAAATTACCAAAATTATGCTTTGCTAAGCATGGCAGGGGGCGGGGTTTAGAAATCTTAGGACGTAAGAGAACAGAGGTTGCCAGAGATGTCTTAGCTATGGACTTCTTGCATTGCCAGAAGACTGAACCAATGTCTTTTACACTTCTACAGCTGAAATCCTTTTGGTTACAGCAGGCCTGTTGAATCAATGGGGATTTGTTGAGTCAACTCTCTACGTTTTATTGATATAAATATGCCTACTCTAGTTGCAAATATTATGCTAAGATATGTCACAACTAGAATAAGCTCATTTGAATCAATTGTACTTATAGAGATCAATCACTAACACTGTAATTTTATCCAGTAAGCATGTGTGCATACATAGTGTGTGGTAATGAGTCAGATGCCTTTCCATGCCATGTTGTTTCTTATTGTTGGCTACAAGAACCCAATATATGACTTGTATTAATGTATTTTCTCCAACTTACATTCCTTTTGAAACTGGCCTAGCTTTGTATGTACTGTAATTTATTCTATTGATTTTAATTCTTCGGTCATTGCTGTTGATAAGGTTATTGCTATTGATAAGACTAATCAATTAATAATAAGCCAAGCAAGATGATATGTGGCCTCATTGCTTGGCCGTGTTCTGTATTTTCTTACTGGCCAGAAAGAAGTGCTGTCTGCATCCACTGGATCAAATGTTGTAGCAGTTATTGTAGCACAAATCTTAAAAACTGATTTTATTCAATTTTTGAATTTTGAATGGATGTTTTTAAATAATATATTTTAACTACATTTTAAGCATTTAAAATTTAAAAGTTTCCCTCCACTTTATTGTGCAGATTGTTGACCATGATAAAGTGATTGATTGATCAGTCACAAAACCCCAATTGATTCATCAACCCTACTCTAGTGCAACTTATTATGATAAGCAACAGGATTTCAGCCTATGGTTCTCGGTTGAGGACAAGGGATGTTGAAAAATGGGTTTTAGCAATGAACAGGCATTGGGTTCTCCAAACAAAGCAACTTGTGATGACAAATATTCTATAAAATCTGCTAGATCCTGTGCTTGAGTTACTCTTAAGTCACCATGATTGTTGCAGAAAGATGACCTGCTGTCTTGTAGGGGATTGCAGTCCAACGTAGGATATGTTGGGTTGGAAGCATAAGCCTAGAGCAGCAAAGCCAGCCTTAGTCTATATCTGCATGGCTGTGTCAAAAGTACAAGTGAATGAGCTACAGTGCTAGCAGTGCCTGAACAGAAAGAAAAAAAATTCCTTTATTGTACACAGTACAGAATGTAATGCAGCTTTTGCAGGAGATATATAGTCCTGCTCAGGCAATAGTCATTCCACACCAATCCTCAGATTAACCCTTTCTCCACTACAGACTTCCCGAACCAAAATTAAACAATAACAAACACAGCTAACCCCAACAGTTTGGTTAACCCCTGGGGTACGATGGGGCAGCAGTAGAATCTGTTGCCGCCCTGTGCTTAGTGACAGGTCACTTGATACATTCTGGGGAGAGTTTCTGAGTCGTCTATAAAGAGTTAATCTTCATACTTTAAAAAAGTGAAGTTAGTCAAAATCCCAAACAAAGATATCAAAGCAGAAAAAGAAATCCTATACAGCATTTACAACAAAACATAGCGCCTGTAAGGAAAATGTATGGGTAAAGTATGTTACAGTTGCATGCCAATGATGCTCATAAGAAGGAGAAGAGGGGAATTTCCAAAAGTCCCAAAGTTTGTGTGTGTGTGAGTATGTGTGTATGACGAAAACATATTGAGCAACTTGGACCATTCCCTCTTGTCTCAATCTTTGAAAACCCCCAAGTAATATTTTTCTTCAAAAAGAAAAAAAACCCATCTTAATAAACCCATTATGTATCAAGCATCTGAAAGAGTGCAACACAACTTTCAAATTAAGCTAAATATATGTCTGTGGACACATTTTGCACCTGTGTTGCTTTGCAGCTCATTGGAAAAAAAGGTAGTTCAGCAGTACAAAGAACTGTGCTACCTCAAGGAAGTTCAGTGGCTGAGAATGTCTTATTCTATACAGTTCCCAGCCACATGTACAGCCAAGCAGCTTGCATTTGTTGCTGCATGGGGACACCCTCCAAATGCAGAGTGCACTGTACAAAATCTCCTTGAGAAGGATCCAGTGCAGAAAAATACAAAGCAGATACCCATAGGGTGGGGCAAATCATACACCTCCGTGTCCACCCACTCGCATAAACTGCAGCACCCTTTGTGTCGGCACTGCGTGAAGCAAAGGAAACAAAAAAGAAAGAATAAAAGCAGAAGCCTTGCCAAAAAGGTCAAATTGCCTTAGATACAAAAACCTACAAAAATGTGATTACAAATGTTGCCCCCACAACAGAAAATAACTTGGGCCAACCTTCCTTTCTCCCTAAAAGCAAGCTATCAAATGTACAGCCTTGCAACAGAGAGGGTGGCCAAGGCGCTGGTAGGGTCTATGAGATCTGGTACTTAAGTGCTTTGTTTTAAGCTCAGAAAAAATTATTCTTCCAGACCAAGTTCCACAATCCTCTCTCTGTTCATGCTACCTGGGAGGCCTGGGGAAACTGTAGTCTCAGAATGGTAACTTTTTCAAGCTCTGGTATTACAGACCAAAACATCAAATAAACTTAAATTTAAACAAAGAAGGAATTGAAGCAAAGTCCTGAATGCTAATTCAGCCATGCCAGAAGCAGCACGCTAAGCCACGACCTATTTCAAAGAGCTTATGCTGCATTGATTCCTCTTGCTCTCTGGAAATCAAAGCCCTTTTCCATTATACAAGGTAGATACAAAGATTTGTGATTGTTACATAGCATATTTTCTCAAATGTTTGCTGATCGCACACTGTGTTGTCAGGTACTGTGAACATGTATGTCATACACATGTCTCTTGCAACAGGGTCCAGAAGACATCTCACTGGAATGAGCTCCCCATTCATGGTTTACTTCATGGTTGCATCAACTGGAGGCCGTACTTGCTCTTAGCCATGCTACTGTCTTTCTTCAAGTTGGAGGCCCATGAAGTTAACTGTAGGATCTTCTGATAATATTTGAGAAGAGCAGTTTTATGAATAGCAGAAGTTCTCTACAAAAACAATTTGCCCTTATTTGGTGGAACCAGAGTCTCTAATGTCAGCTGCTCAGCAAGTCAGTAAGCAAAACCTTCAGCATAGGGGAGGTTGTTGCAGTGATCCAGGTCTAGGAGGTATGCAGAGTTATCTTCAAAGTGTGTCAGAGGTAAGGTGTCATCTTCGTTCACATGGCAGTCTGGTTCCGCTTTTAAAAATGGGCGCTGATTGTCAGGGAAGGCCATGGAGAAGAGAGCATCAGGGTCACAAACAAACTTGTAGACATATCGTTCTCCAGCCACCTAGAAGCAAAGGGAGAAGTTTCCATTAGGACAATGGTGAGAAGGCTTTGGATTAGTGCAATCTATTTTGTTTTCTGAACCCTGAGCACCACTAATAAAAGTGCAAAAATAGTGAGGGGGAGGCAGGGAGGTCGTACAGATCATGAAGTTAAAAGAAAATGGGAGGGGGGCATGAACCAAAGTCTCCAGTAAACTGCAATATTGAAGGAAACCAGTTAATATTTTTATAGGGCAGGAACACTGAAACCAAAAGATTATCAGCACAAGATAAAGCACGTCAGAGAGACATCTTACAAAAAACATGCAACTTTCATGTTAAACTACTGGAAATCAATAACCACTGCCACTTTTTTGTAAATAATGTAATGATCTGCCAGTAGATCCCAGAATGTGTCTTGTACCTATGTCTGCATTAGGGTGGCACAGCACAGGTTGCTTGTGACCAAAGGAAAGTGATGGCTTATTAACACAGAGCACTAAGTACACCAAGCTTTCACTTTACGCCCTCCAAGATGCAAGTATTTTGGGAGGGGGTTCAGGGACATTCAGTGAACAAACAGACTTGTCTGTGTGTGTTGGGGGGGGGGGCTGGCACATGGTCCCCCTCCCCCCCCCCCCCGGTTAAGGCTGGATGAAGGGAAGCTGAAAGGGAGACCTTGTTCTTAAAGGAGAGAATCTTTGAGTGGTCAGGTTTAGCTCTCTTTTGTCAACTTGAAAGAGAATTTCAGACAAAGCCTAGAAAAGCTGGTCATAAACTGCTAGCCAATCTCAACTAGGTTGGCTTTGTTACCCAAGTTTACTGTGTACCTACCACATAATTGTCACATAAAAGATTTTGTTGTTCAGTCGCATAGTTGAGTCTGACCCTTTGCGACCCCATAGATAGACTATGAAAAAAGGTAACAGTGAGGGTGATACTAACTTCTCAGAAGCCACTTCAGACACAACCTGTGGTACATATGCACCTGTATTCCAAGAAGCAAGCACAATAGAAACATGTTGCTCTACAAGGTAACACTGCATTTTTTAGGCTGGGAAAATGAACTACCCACATGAGAAGAATACATCCACAAGAGATGTGTGGGTTGTGCAGATTTGCTGAGGTATGTGTGGTACAAACGGATTGCCTACCTTTTGCATTATGCCTTTTTCATAGTAGTAGCGGAGAGAACGGCTAAGCTTGTCGTAGTTCATAGCTGGACGATTTTTTTGGATTCCCCACCGACGAGCTACCTAAGAATGCAAGAAATACAAGCATGAAGCTCTGCAAAGCCAGCCTAATGTTTTGCCAGTTTAATAATATTGTTGCTCTATCTTTCTCCATAAAAGGACCCAACATTATATCATTAACAAAAGTTAGCTAAAAACAAATTGATCGTTCAAATATTAAAAAGAATTAAATAAACAGTATGCAGTATATTATATAATTATGAATTATAATATATACATTATATTAAAATGTGAAATACAAACTAAACAAATAAATGAATAAATATAAAAACAAATTAAAAGCATCAAAATACAAATAATCCTGATTCTTAAAGTTCCACTTAGACAGACAGTCACTAAGGAAAAGCCTGCATGAAGAGCCTCTTCAGAGTAACTGTCAACTAAACAACCAAAGCAGAGTTCTGAAATGAGTGGGAAAAGTGATCTTACTGCATTTATCATTTGTGTAATTCACAACCAATTCCTTCTTGGAGGGTTAAGGAAATATATGGCATACATTTAACACAGACAGACAGCAGATGTCCAACAAATCCGATAAAAACTCCCCTTAAGTGACGCCTATCCAAAGATGTTTCACTTATTTGTTTTCCCAACAATTATAAAAAACAGGAAACCTTTGATGCTTTGGCTGATGCTGAACCTCAAATCCAATTTGCCCCTGCCAACACTGCCAAGCATGATGGGAATTGTCATTCAGCAATACCTAAAGAGCCACAGGTCCTCCATCTTGATCTACAGGGAACTGAAGCAGATGCTTCATTAAATTGCAGGTACCTTTCAGACAAGATCAAAGCAGCAAAGATCTTCCAACACCAGTAAGCTAAGCACACAGCAAGAGATGGGAAGAACCATGTCTCTTCCCTACAGATTACCTGCAGTTTTGCAAGTTGGTTGAAACAGACAGAGCCTATTGGCTAAAGGACTCAGTATTGACCACTGGACCATTAGCATGTCACACTTATTGACTGCAATGGAAACCACAGTCGGTAAGATATGACTGGGAAATCTAACTGAGATACAAGTATGAGCTTAATAGGTGTCAAGAGTACTGGTTCAATTCTAATATGATTCTGGAGCAGTCATGTAGAGGGAATTACTCTTTGGGAGCAGGATATGATGACATAAGCCTGTTGCCAAACAAACCAGTACTTCCTTGGGGAGTTCTGGAATGGACAATCAGCCAGGCACTCAGAAAAGATTAATGGGATTTCCTAGCACTAAGTGCACCGAGGCAATCTACATCCACCTGAGGCCTTGCAAAGGCCCAGAGCAGTAGTCTGAGCCAAATACAGGGAGTGTTTCCAATGGCTTCAAGCAGCAAAACAGACTTCTATGTTAACATGGCACACCAGTCCGACTAGTTTTTCTTTCAAACCACAGAAACAAGGAGGAAGTGAGCAGCATGGATTAATTAAATCAGCACATCACCTTCAGAGAAGCTGAACGTACTTACTCCATGCCACATGTCACTCTGGCTCTTACCCAACTCACTATACAGTATGTTTTCTACTATAAGGTTTGCCAGTTTAGGTAGCAGTAGAATTTAGAGCAGAGGAGCTGGTTAGCTCTCTCTTTCATGCTCATATTTCTCTAGTCCCTCTATCCCAAAACTTGTTCTTTTATCAACTAACAAAACCATAACAAGAGTGATAGAAACACAATGTAAAGTGGATCAAATTATACACCCTCATTCATTTACCAACACTGGGCCAAAGTAGCTTGCAGGAAATAGTGATGTAGTACAAGGGTTTGTTCAGAGCAAAAACAAGAGACAAAACTTTGCATATCTGCTAATCTGCAGCAACTTGATTAAACTGTGATATCGAAGATTTATCTGAAGCAAATGACAGGGCTATTCAAACTGATGAATAATGGAAAAGTAGAGTGTAAATATACAGTCAAACCTCGCATAAAGAGTGCCTCGCTTAAAGAATAACTTGCTTAAAGAGCAGAATTTTCTCAGAATGTTCGGTTCGCTTAAAAAAAAAACCAACCAAAAACTCGCTTAACAAATAAATCGGGGTTCGCAATTCCCCCCTACAATTGGTAACTTACAATGGTGTTTCGCTTAAAGAGCAAACTCACTTAAAGAGCAATCCTGTGGAACGCATTATGCTCTTTACGTGAGGTACAACTGTATAAACATGTAGTTTATTGTATGCATACATTCTTAGATGATTAGTGTTCTTTTTAAAATTGTGTTGGTTTTAAAAGTTAGTGCTTTGTACTTAGATAAATAAAAATTCAGAGCAAAATGGGTCAAGAATTTTTATTGGACCAGATATCTTTGTTGATCAACACAGAAGACCCATTCATTGTCTTCTGCCATATCTGAATCTGAATATTGGTGATCATCATGGCAATTAACTATGAAGACTGTCCTGAGAATATAATGCAGTGGTCTTTCATCTGCGTTCCACATTGCACCATACCACTGATCCAGTTCCACAAATCACTTTTTGATCTTGAGCCCTTTTTGCAGACAAAGTCCTCATCAGTTCCAGGCCAGTATTGATGAAGCTGCTGCCCACCATCAAGATGGGATTCAAGTGGGATATAATCCACTTGGGGACCATCACCCTTCCCTGTGGAATTCAACACCCAAGGCCATTAGTCCTCAGGGTTGTCAGGTTAGTTGACCGCCTGACACTAGGTGACTGGCAGCATGGTCTACTCTATTACCATAACCTTGCCAGACTCTAAAAAGACCCATAGCCTGAAGGAAACAGCTCTGGGTATATAATCTTCCAGGTGGTAAATGCCTATCTCTTCTCCCAGAGAAACAGCAGTTCCTGCTGTCTTCAATTCTCTTGTCTTTCTCAAATGGAATTTAGGATCACAGACACTCCCCTACGGTTTCTCCACACAGTGAGCTGAACCAAATAAGTCCACAGGGGTTAGACTTAGAAGATTCTACAGTGCAACTATTATTTCAGTGGCAATGGAGGAAAAAGAACAAACCCTGCCTCTGTTCTGCTTTTCTGTTTTTGCCATAATCTAACACACTGCAACAGGCTTCTTAATAGCTAATAGAATAAACATTCCCTTAAGTGCCACCATAGTAGAAACATGTTCAGTTACATTTATGCATGTTCAAACACAGGCTCGTTGCATATGCATGTAACAACAGGAAAAGAGCTGAGTGCACTGCCAACATAAAGATTCAAAGCAGCCCTGTACATAATTATCTTCCAGCATCTAGGCTTTGATTACAATTCAAGCCCTGCAAGGGCTTCCTTTTACTGCTATGCAGCCTGGCACAGAAAACCACAACTCCTTCAAAGCCCCTCTCATCCTCCCACTGGACAGTTGTCATCAGAAAGCAAAGGCTATAATCATCATCTGCCCTTCATTCTCTTTTAAAGAGCCCACTGCTTCCATTTGCTGGGAGGAGATGTGGAGGACCAAACTCTCTCCTTGTACGGTGGGTGCTCATTCCCCTCTCATGCCTTCTCGGCCTTCGCACCAAGGGAAGCAGCTAGGCAGCAGAGCTTTCACAGCTAAATCATTTTTCTAGATCAAACCAGTGCCATTTTCATCATGAAAAAGCAATGGAATGAGAGACTATCAAAGACCTTTAACTAGTGAAAGTTGGCAAATTGTTATTTTAAAAAAAGGAAGAGGAAGAAGAAGGGGGGGGACAGAGTTTCCATGAAGAGCAGGGGTGCCCAAACTTTTTGAGCCGTGGGCCGATCATGTGATTAAGGGAGCTGGTCACTAAGGCCCGGGGGCCGGGTGCAGTCCCCGACACCAATTCATCTGGCCCGCGAAGCCCTCGTCGCTCCTGGAAGCGGAAGTAACATGTGCCCGTACGGGCACGTTTTACTTCTGCTTCCAGGAGCGACGAGGGCTTTGCAGGCCAGATGAATTGGCATTGGGGACCGCACCTGGCCCCCGGGCCTTAGTTTGGGCACCGCTGATGTAGAGTGTACTGTATATTATGGATAATTACCCACTATGCATTGCTTCGCTGTGCAGCTGTTTCCAATTATTAGCCTAGCAGCTTCCTTCTCTGCCTCTTTCAGCAAAACCCAGCACACCACAAGTGTTCTCTGAGTAATTTCAGGGGTTTAGCTACAAAACCAGTGTCTCCACAGGGCGACAGCAGAGCAAAGCTTACAGTGACAGTAGAAATTAGCAGCAAACCTTTTCTAGTGAGGAAAGCTTGCAAAAACAGTAGATGGAAGGGAGAAGAAGAAATGGGTGAATCAATAAAAACAGATGCGGAGGCACATCCCTATAACATATGCTAGGAAAAACTAATGGGTATAATGATACAAACAGCCATGCTGTGCTGTCGCAATATAACTTAAAACCTATAATGATAATAATACTGTATATAACGGCCAGTATACAAAACACTGGAAATGTAAATCTAAAAAAAAAAAAAAGGACTGAAGCACAAAATTAGAAATATCAGTATTCAGAATCCAACATAGCTATCTCTTTACTCAGTTGGCTACTAGGGCTTGGAGATACAGTAATACCTCATATAACATTAGTATCGAATAACACGAAAATCGCATAACATCAAGGAATCTGGGGGGAAGAATTGCATCAGATAACATTAAGATCCTATGGGATGCTTCAGATAACAACCGCGAAAGCCTGTGTGGTTACAATGTATCTCTATGGATCCCATAGAGGATCAGATAACACGAAAAATCATATAACACGAAGACTTGTGGAACCAGGTTTTAGTGTTATATGAGGTTTTACTGTACTATCTTAGTGTTCCATATCTAATTTCACAACAAGCCAGTCAGCTCATCTATTTTGGATTATCTTTCTCCATAAAACAGACAAACAATGTATCAGCAGAATAAAGAAAGCAAAAATGTTTCACAGGTGCATTAAAAAGGTGCAAATGTTCCTATTATTGAAAGTAACTAGCAAAAAAGTGCTCATTTTTAGAATAGTAATCAATGAAATAGTTATTTGTTTACTACAGAGCTGAAGAATTCTCCTGAAAGCAGACGCATACTTTATTTTAGATTCCATTCTTCCCCTCTCCCAGTTGAATTATGTGGATTGTATGAACAACATGGAATACCCCTGGGTGAAGGGTACACAAGTCTACAGTAATTGTATTTTATTTGAATTTGTGTATTGTATGCTGAATTTTCTTTTTTCTATTTTAGCAATAAAATAAAAAGCTATTTTAAAAGAAAAGATTACCCCTCCCAATAAATAAATAAATAAATCTGCTGCACATTACCTGTGGGAAAATGGTCTAAAATGGATAACTAAACAAGTTTTCCATCAATATTTATTTAAAAATTTAAGAACATTTCTTAATCTGCAAAGATAGACTTATGACGTTTTATAACTCTGACGTTTTAGTGTTGGGTTTTATTTTTGTTTTTACTTTGGATGTAAGCCGCCCAGAGTCGGGTCCTCCCGATTGGGGCGGGGTATTAAATTTAATAAATAATAATAATAATAATAATAATGAGCAGTTTCATACCCAAGGTGAACACTAGTTCTTAAAGTTCTACTTATATTGTATGTATTTGCGGCATCCGCATTTTCAGTGCTTTTTTTTACTTGTTCATTATAGGTAACAACTACTGTACAATTATTGTATTTTTTGGACCATAAGATGCACCCAGTTTTTAGAACAGGAAAACATGGGGGGGGGGGAATTCTGAACCTTCGGACCATAAGACGCACCCTAATTTCCCCCCACTTTTGAGGAGGAAAAAAGTGTGTCTTATGGTCTGAAAATACGGTAAATGATTTTCTCAGTAGTGTTCATAGCCTCCTGGAGGATATTTAGGGGTGGATTTCTTACACTTCCAGTTATGAGGAAAGAAGAGCATAATTTGTACTTGCTAATTTGGAATGTTCAGATGTACTGAACTTCTAAAATTTTTAAAAACATCTCCCCCAGAATGATATTTCATGTAGAAAGATGGAGACAGAGATTCCTATCTTTGAAACAATGTCCTACTTTTAGCTGGACACTGTGGTGTCCAGTCATAGCTTCACTATAACTCTGGGTATCTGTACAATTATATCTCCAGGCAGAAAGGGAATTAAAGCTCCCTGGAATTGGCTGTGAGCCATAATCTAATAATGACACGTCTAGAGTTTCAAGAATCTCTTATGTAAGAGCTTTTCTAGCAGACTGTGTCCTTCTTACCTCAGTGTTCAACAGTAACAAACCTGTGAGGCTTCTAATGTTGACAAGATTAAGCTCCTTGACACACACAAAAGGAAACTATGCCACGTGTACAAAGTAGTTAAAGGCACAAGATACAGTGTTTATTTAATTTATATTCCACCTTGAGATCAACAAATACAATTAACAAGAAAAAACCACACCAAACACCCAAAATAACAAAAAACAAAACAACAAGAAACATCACCTGTAAAAATTAAATAGCCAAATACTTTTTTTGGGGGGAGGTGTCTTTGATGAGCTCTGAAAACTGTATACATTTAGATCCAACTGAAGTTCAGAATAGATAGCATTCTACAATTTTTGCTGAGAAGTATATTTGATGAGTCACCCCTTTGCCAATGAAAGGCCTCTACAGCTGAACTCAAATCCCAGTAGGATTTTACGGGGAAAGGGGATCCTTTATTTAGGATGTGTTAAACCGCCCTGGGTCACCTTCGGCAAGGAGGGCGGTATAGAAATTTAAATAAATAAATAAATAAATAAATAAATAAATAAATAAATAAAAAGTTTCAGGGTTTCCCAACCTACGGCCCACGGGCCTAATCCGGCCCATGAAACTAATCAATACTGTCTGTGGTGCCCACCCCAGCACCCCCAGAAGCTTCCACCACCACTGGAAGGCCCAATATGTCACCTATCATGGTGGCGGCAATAATCGCACCATTTTTGCGGTTTCTTGCATAGCCTCCGCCACAGTTAAACAGTGGTGGTTGGGGACTTCCGGTGCTGGCACCGGAGCTTACGTCAGTGCCCGGGTTCACACCATGGAATCAAGAAGTCCCCAATTGCCGTGGTTTAGATGCTAAAATGCAGTGGAGAAGTGGTGAAAACATCCCCAAAAGGAGGGGAAGTGCTCCAAAAAGCTTCCTGCCGCCCTGGAAAGTGACAGAGGCTGTGCAAGAAGCCACAAAAAATGGCATGATTGCTGCTGCTGCTTAAAATGTAAGCAGTGGGAGCAACCAGGTCTCCAGCCCCCACTGCTTAGTGTCAGGGGCCGGTCTGACCCATGGCAGGAAAATGTTGGGACCCCTGCTTTATTTGATGATCCAGAATTGAATAAAGAAGGGGAATAAAGAAGAGATAGAAACAGAAACACACACACACACACAAAAGAAAAGCTAGTAGATGCACAAGGCCATGCTAAAAATCAGTACTTGGTTCAAACAATTGCAGTCATCCTTGCCAGTCAGCCAAAAATATTTCTCAGCAAGGATTCCCTTCATTTCCCTCAAAGCAGGAATGCAGCACTGCTTTAGGTTTGGAACTGGGGTTAAGGGGAGAAAGTTTGCCCTGCTCCTTCTTGAAGTGGGTGCTCCGACTTTGGATAACCCATCTGGTGCAAAGGCAAGTCTTTGGGCCTTCTTCTCTCCTTTCCAACATGGAACAGGGGGCAAGGAGAGTGATACGCTATGGCTCTGTACTCATTTCCAGCAAGTTCGCAACAAAAATAAATCCCATACCCTGATTGAAGTTTGGGGCTGAGGATTCAGGTAACCTCCCAGCAATTCACTGATCCTCCACCACTGTCGGCCTGAAGTCACCAAATCCACTCCAAGAAAATGTGTTTTGGCTCCTCCAGTACTTGATTTAGGCAAGTTATGGCTGCTTTACAAAATGTAAAATGATTGTTTCGCCCTAAATCATGTGTGTTGTCATGGTGAAGGATGACATATTATTAGGTTAGTGGTCAGGTGTAGTCCTCCAAGGTCTGGAGAGACAGGTATAGCTCCCAGGCATCTAAAAGTTGCCTTTCTTGATGAAGCCCGCAAGTGCAGCTTTCTCCCCAAACCTTGGCTCACCCCAGGTACAATAAGGGAAATAGAAATTATTAAACTTTGTTAATAATTATAGTGCAGCTCCAATACTCACACACAAAGTATGCTGATGGAACCCCCAGTTCATCCATTCCCACCTCTCCATACTTGGATGATGTAGCATAATGTATAGCTTCAGTTACTGGATTAAGACTTGGGAGGTCAAGGGTCTGTGAACCTGACCTATCTCACAGAAGTGAGGATGCATTGTGGAGGAGAGCTATGCAGGGTATCTTTTGCCCATAAGAGGAAAAGCGGGATATAAATGGAACTAATACATGAATATAGCCATGGGAGAAATGTGAGTTAACAGAATTTCCTATTGTACTCAGCAGTGTCTGAGGTCAGTGAATTCAAATGTGCCTTTCCCCACAGATGTTGCAAAGGTGCTCCACAGTCACTGCCCCTGCACAGTGTTTTGTTATCTAGAGCAGGGGTTCTCAACATGGAGCCCATGCCCCACAGGGGGACTTCCAAATCTCAGAAGCCTAAGTCAGTACATCGGCTGATCAGTGCTTTGGGGTATTGCCTTAGGCTTCTGGGAACTGAAGTCCAAAAACCAAAGGTTGGGAAACTCTGATCTAGAACAATTGCATTTTATCTCTAATGAGGTTATATAATCACAACAGCTCAACAAGACAGTCTTAAAGACTGTAGGAATTAAGACAGTGAATCATCACTGGTGAATGATCAGGCAGAACAACAGCCAAAATACAATGATGTTTTGCTTAATGTCTTCAGGAAAAAAAGTGGAACCTAGTCCTTCTGTCATGTGTTCTAAGGTCTCCCCATCCCATCTTAATACAGACTAAGGAGGTTTCAATAAACTGACTTAAATAGGCACAGAGATTGCCTGGCTTGTAGCTGCTGTGCCTGTTGTTGCAGCTCTTGCCATCATTCATAATGAGAACTGGCATTCACAGCTATGCGTACGTTAACAGCTAGGATTTGCTATGGAGATGCTGCAGTCTGCACAAGACAAATCTCCTGACCTTTACGAAGGTGCCACATGGATTGTCACAGTAAGTACCTGTGCTCAGCAGCTTCTTGAGGTTGCTTTACAAAATACCAACAAGAGTTACTCTATTGATGTAAGGGAAATACTGTAACAGGTAAAACTATGTACCTTCTTCACAGGAGGTCAGACCTAAGAAAGGTTCATTTCTGAACTACCAATTAAAATGAAGCACTAAGAATTACAGTCTAAAAAGAGAACAGTTACATCTTCCAGGTGTGTTTGTGTGATGATACTGGAGCAGATACCATGTTCTCTGCTACGTGGAAGGAAGCGGGATCAGTAGCTCCCAGTTATAACAGCTCTATAAATCAGTTCCTGGGGAGCATGGGTAGTGTGCATGTGTGCTAATGTACTCATGTCCTGCCTGGAGACTTTGCACTGGTATCTGCTTGGACACTGTGTGCCAAACAGAATGCTGAACCAGATAGCTCTTTGGCTTGACCCGGCACAGCTTTTCTTACATATTTTGTGTCTTGACATGAATGTTAGCCTTCCACACAGCAGGTAGGTGCTCTCTACCATATGAAGCACCTTGTATGTCCCAGTTTCCTTGAGTTAAAAAGCATCCTGCCCTTTTGCAATTATTAAGCTCCAGTCAACTATGACACTTGGCCACCAGCCAGCCAAAAAAACATACAGAAGTTCCTTTGCAGTGTGTGGGCTGCTGTTTGGTTTCCAGCACCAATGTTTTTAACTAAAAACAAATATTTTTTCTGGCACATGCTCAACTTTATGACGAAAAGATATACTCTATCTTTCTCCATTTAGACAGAGGCTATCACCAGCCCTAGCCTGTGCTTTCTACATGCTGAAGTCAGAGTCATTCTCATGGTATTAGCTAGACCTGATATTCCCTCATATTAAAAACAAAATACAAAAGTTTTGACACACATTGCCAAATAATGTGATCATAGTAAAATTAGCAGGGGCATTTCATGTCAGTCTGCCCAAAATTTCATCCTGCTTTCCTCTTTCAGTACTGAAAAGAGCTGGTTGTGGAAAACCATTTAAATACTTCCTTTCCCTTAGTTACATATTAGTATAGCCCTTCCCAGTTTGGTGCCTTATAAAGATAGAAAGCTATATCGTCTCTATTCACCTCATTCAATGGGAGCAACAGTCCAGCACCTGTAGAGGTCACTGGATGGAATAATATTGCTTTGATGGACTTCACCCATTCTGTGGGTTATAACTCAAAACCCTTGGTTTCTGGGTAACAAAAAGAAATTGAAACATCATGAAGATTTGAGAGGGCTCTCCTGGAAATTTACCTCTTCTGGCTCAATCAGCTTGAATTCCATGCCTCTTCCAGTCCAAGCAATGAAGTGGGCATTGGCTGGATCATCAAGGAGTGTAACAAGGAACTGCCACAATTGGAGTGAACCTCGTCTCTGATATGGAGGCCCTTCACGATATACTGTAGGTTCTTGCTTGACTTTACCTATTTACAGCAATAGACATCAGTTAGAATGGCCATTCTGAGAGCTGCATCTTTTCATCCAATTTTTGAAGATATCTTAAGAAATGGCTGCAGCACTGGTTGATATGCTTCCCTTTCATATCTTCTGTCATGAAGAAATGTGTCACACAGCCAGCTGAATGTGGAAGGCATTTATGCATCCAGCTAGAGGTACAAGCACAGCTCTACCACCTCATTCATAAGAACTTAGCTATATTACTGAAGTCCTTCGTCTCTCACAAATTTATTTTATGTGGTATAAATCTGGCAGAAATTGCTTCTTCTTTCTTGTCTAGGCCAGACTTTAAACTACCAAAATGAAGCCACCCTTTGGTAAATTCATTCTGCAGTTCCTTTTGCTTGACCTAGTGTGAGAAAGATTAGCCAGCAAAATAGGGTTGCCATTGCCTGGGGTACGCCCGATTATGGTTCAAAAATACCACAATCTTCAATGTGTCTCTTTCTGTGCACCCCTGGCAAAAATTGCTGAAGCAGATAGAGTGTTTTTCTGCTATTCCATATTCTGATCTTTTTACGTTCACTGAAATTGGTCCTGGCTCAGCCCCTGAAATGTGTGTGAAAGTCCTTTACCTTCCATCCTCTCTGGCACAACACAAGTGTCATCAAAGTACAACCGAGCATCTTTCTCATAAGAAAACCCTAGGAAAGGAGAAAATACATCAATTAGCTTAACACTTTATATTCTGCAGAGTTTAGAAAAGTTACTTTTTAGACTACAATTCCCATAATGCACAACCTAGTACAGTTCTACCTCGCTTAAAGAGCATAATGTGTTCCACAGGATTGCTCTTTAAGCGAGTTTACTCTTTAAGCGAAACACCATTGTAAATGACCAATTGTTACTTCTGGTGGGGGGACTGTGAACCCTGATTTATTTGTTAAGTGAGTTTTTGGTTGGTTTTATTTAAGCAAAGCAAACAATCAGAGAAAATTCTGCTCTGTAAGTGAGTTACTCTTTAAGCGAGGCACTCTTTATGAGAAGTTTGACTATATAACTTGTTGGAATACCGACTGGCAAATTCTGGAAGTTGTTATCTAAACAAAGCTAATTTTCTGCAATACATGGCCTGCTTTCACCTTCTGCCCCCCATACACTATTAGGTTGTTCTTTTCTGTTTTGCTTGCTGGCAGCAACGATAGGCAGTCAGCCAATTATTAAAGTCAACAAGTAAGGCCACAAAATGCTTATTTGTACATATGCCACCCACTGCTCCTGCAATTCTAAGGGTTGATCCAGATAGTAGGTTTCCATTGGGCTGGTTTCACAAGGAAGCATGAACTGCAAGATGAAAGATACCACTTTCATAATAAATAAAATTGGCTTTCCTGGTTCAGTTAATATTATTGATTTCATTGAATTAAATAACTAGTAAGACTCTTAGAGGTCATTTAATCTACCCACCCTCTTGTAAAGATTTGTAATGCAGGATGAAGCTGAAGTATTTTCAGCAGACAGCTGTTAGCTGATGAAAATCTACAGTGAGGAATAAACCAATACTAGCAGAAGCAGTCCATTCTACTATGGAATAGCTCTTACCGCTGGGAGGCTTCTCTGAAGACCTGCATGAACTCTGCTTCCTTGCTACTCTAACCGCTAGATTCATTTGTCTCCTCTAGAGCAACATAGAACTAATTTACACCAATTTCTACCTTTCAGATATTTGAAATTCACTATCATCTCTTGACCTGTTCTCTTCTCCAGTTTAACCATATGTAGCTTTCACCTCATAAAAATTTGACAACAGCTCCCTGCTACTGGAATAATTACATCCAGATTACATATCCACATTCCTTAATTTTATCACATATGTAATTAGACTTGTCTAAGTCTACTGACCACCTACTTACCATCATGGCCATTGGAGAAATACCCTCCTCCTCCCCTCACGTATGCTGACTGGCAGTTAGGCACTTCTGAAATCAAAATGGAGGTGGAGTTAATACTATCTTGTGCACCACACACTTTGTTGTCAAAATAAATACAGTAACAGAAAGACCTACAAAGAAAAATGCAAGTACAGTGGAACCTCATACAACAATTGTCCTGTATAACAACAAAATCACATAATAATTAGGTTTTGGGGGGAAATGATGTCCCACATAAAAATTTTCCCTATGGAAAAAAATTGTACAACAATTTTTCAATGGGAAAAACCACTTAGCAAAAAAAAAAAAAATCATTGTATGATGCACCCCATAGGGAAAATCGCTATACATGCATTGTATAGCAATTGTTTCATACAACAACGAGCCCCATGGAACAGATTAAAATCATTGTATGACGTACCCACTGTATACCAAATGTGGTTTTGTGTGGGACAGGAGTCTATTGGAAATGTAGACTTTGGAGAATAAGCAGAGACAAAAAAAAGTTTTATGGGTGGGTGGGTGGAAACTATTGCTCCCAGAATTTCATAGATATGGGATTCTAGGAATGGGATTCTAGGAATGGTTGCACAAACAATGTGACATTATATGTGTCCGACAGACCAGCTGAAGAAGACTCCTCACCAAATAAACATTTTGCAGAAAATAATCTCCCTCTAGACAAGAAAGAGATGTAGTTCATCTCTCTTGCACACTCAAGGGTTCCAATCCTGTGAAGACTCACTTGGGAGTAAAGCCAATTGAACATGATGTGGCTTAGGTCTGGAGTAAAATTGCATCTGAGTTAACACATAAATCTTCTTCTAAATTAGAGACATTTGGCAAGCCAGGATGGAATAGCCTTCAAATCCACTGCCTTGATAACCATGTGGCTGAATCTGCTAAATGTTGACATTGTGAGCAGAGAAAGGCCAATAAATGTCCTCTGAGGTCCCAACCTTTGTATGGGGACCTCTGTAGGTCGTGAGGGAAATAGCTACAGAATGTAAGTCATGTAGCAACCATTGGCATCAGTCAGCTGTAGAGGTACAGGAAGACTGATATTACTGTGTTGCAAAATACTGCAGGTCTTGGTAAAGTTAGAAGGCTGAAGCTGACAAGCAAAATTTACAGGAAGCCATCCTAACACAGGTGAAATGACCCCTTACAATGAAATCTCATGCTCTCCACAAACCATATAATACAATACAAATCATATTTCTAGTCATCAACACTTTCAGTTTTCCAAAATCCCAAAGATACCTGCAGGGTGTTCAGATAAACAAGATGTTAAAATATTTCTTTTACTGGAAATTTTGAAATATTGTAGAAGACATGTCTTAAAGCAAGGGTGTTCAAACTATGCCCCACAGCACCAATTAATCTGGCCCATACCACCTTCGCTGTTCCCAGAAGGGGAAGTAAAATGCATTTATGACAGCCATGGGTCATTTATGGGAGTGCTCACATTTTACTTCTGTTTCCGGGTGGGAGGAACCACATGACTGGTGTGCTCAACCACATGACAGGCTTGTGGCCTGAAAAGTTTGGGCAACCCTGTCTTAAAGCCTGATCTGTCAAAATTCTATGCATCAGGAAGCAACAAAAAACATAAATGGAATTTGGGAGTTATGAATCTGCACAGGAATCAGAGTCATACAAATTCAGACCATTGATCCACTTGATGTAGCATAATCTAATTTGACCATCAGTGACTTTCCACAGTCTAAGGCAGTGTTTCCCAAATGCTGGGTTTTGGACTTCAATTCCCAGAAGCCTAAGTCATTTCCCTAAAGCACTGATCAGTCAATGTACTGACTTAGGCTTCTGGGAATTGAAGTCCACTAGTGGGCTGTGTACCCCTTGTTGGGAACCACTGGTCTAAGGATTAGGCTTTTCCCATCACCTAGCACCTGATCCTTTTAAGTGGAGATACTATGGGTGGAACCTGAGGGCCCCCCCCCCAATGCCATGAATGTGTGTTACCACTGAACTAAAGTCCATTTGATAATTTTTCCACACCCACTAAAAGAAGAGTAAAGGGCTTCTGGAAGTCCAAGGACTGCACATGTCCTTCATACGAGGGTTGCAACTGCTCCTGAAATCCTTACCAATGTTTTTTAAACATAAAAGTTCTCCTTGTACTCTTTAGTGGTAATTTTTTAAAAATTGGATATGCCCAGAAACCTCAGGAGAACTCATCAAAATGTGGCGATATCTCTACCTGCATTCTTAGAGAATAGGAAGGAAGGCTTTAGACTCAAACAATTTTTTTTAAACACACACAAGATTTTGAGTGTGGTAGTATTGATGAAACCCAGGAATCATTTGGGGGGGGGGGGAGTAATTTGGTTCTGGGAGCTCCATACAGTGCAGAATTCACATGTTGCCACCTCTCCATTAAAAAATAAGCTTAAGAGAGAGGCTAGGGATCCAGTACAAACTATTGCTATGATTATTTTCCTACTGGGACTAGGCATTAGAAGATGAGATGAACCAAGAGCTAAATAGGAGATGCCCTGAAATCTGGGCAGTAATATGATCCCTTGAAAATCAGGTACATCTTATTGTCCCTGGAAGCTGTAATGCAGTTCACCTCCCTGCTTCAGCTGTCTTTTCACAAAAGGCAAATCTCTTGTATTTATTAACAACAGCATATGGAACGAAATCCTTATGAACCTGCTGGACAGGTTGGAAAAGGGTAATCAAAGTGTATCCTGAAGCAAGATCTAAAAGCCAAGCTTCATATTTTGCATTCCCTCTGACAGCACATGAGAAGTGGGGAAAGAAGAGGAAAAACATTCTTTTAACTTTAGATCTTTTCCCATCTGTTCCTCCATGCCTCTGAGAGGTCATGGTATTTTTAGGCCTAAGGCGATTTGCACTTATGGAGCTGGGCCCAGCACCAACAGCAGCTGCGCAATCTAACAAACCATAGGCATTCCCTTTCTCATCTCACCACCCCCAAATGTCCCAAGGTGAGCATTGAGCATCACTCCAAAGTCAACTGCAGGTTCACTGCTACCCAATGGAACGCAGAAGGAGAAAAGATGAAGAGCTTTTGTACATAAACATTCAAAGCTGTTTCCTCACTGATCCCCCGCCTCCACTAATGTTTTTCAGATTATAGAAGCTTAGATTCTGCTACATCTGTTGAATGCCTGGTTTTTTTAAAAAAAAAAAGCCAGAAAGAGATAATGTAGTTTTCTAAGTAGGTTAAAAACTACCACAAAAGGCAGCTGCTGTTTTCAAGGAATAGGGGTAGAGAGCTTCCAAGAGAAGCCGGGAGCAGGAGATAAGACTGTCTATATAACATTGGTTTCCAAACTGGAAGACATCATTACTCAAAAGAAGAATTAAGAAATTCGAAGGTAGGCACGAATCTGCAATATACTAGTAATTTTTCTATCAGCTTAAACAAATTTTATGATAGATAACTTTCCTAGAATTTATGCTTTCTTAAGAAAACCATATATATATATTTAAGAATTAAAAAAATGTTTTTGTATTATTTATCAACATCATTAACAATAATAAAAAATATTAGATTCACAGTTGAAGACTGGTATAAAATTAACAGTTCAAGTCCTAACGAAGGACCATAAAAACTGTTAAGGTAATGTCTAAGTACACAGGTAGTTGTTATTAGTTTGTCTGTTAGAGTGTTGTAGTTTGTTAAAGGGGGTGTATGGCATGAAACTCCTGCCAACCTAGCAGATCGAAAGCAAGAAATTGCAAGTAGATAAATATGAACCACTTCGGTGGGAAGGTAACAGCGTTCCATGTGCTCCGGTGTCTAGTCATGCCTGCCACATGACCATGGAAACGTCTGCAGAAGCAGACAGCGCTGGCTCTTCAGCTTAGAAACAGAGATGAGCACTGACCCCTAGAGTCGGATACGACTGGCTTTCAAGCAAGGGAAACCTTTACCTATGGCATGAAAGGAAAAGTGGCAAGGCCTTAGGGTTCCTCAAAAATCCCAATGGAGGTGTGAAAACCACCAGTCTGCAAGGATTAGAGCAAGGGTGACCAACTTTGGTGTTCCTGCTGTTCTTGGACTTCAACTACTGGAAGCCCAAGTCAGCACACCTGCTGATCAGGGCTTCTGGGAATTGAAGTCCAAGAACAATTGGAACACCAAGGTTGGCCACCCCTGTATTAGAGTAATGAAAGTTATAATTTTAATAGATTGGCTAGATTTGAAGATTTCAAAATAGTACAGCAATAATTTCCAAAATGCAATGCATGCAAAAAGCAGGATTTGCATTGTCTGTTAGAGTGTTGTGAAAACTGGTACCAGGTTGTCAGCAAAATGTGTAACTACACACTGTTGGAGCATAGTGGATTTTTCAATGAATGGTACATCACAAAGTGTACTTTGCACTTTGCTATCGAGTGTGTACGTGAGAAAATTTAAGCAGAGTGGAACATCTAAATGTACACACACCTCCATGTGACAGATAGTCAACTCTCAAAATCACACGAAGACCACCAAAAATTCATATGTGTACATTCTGTTGCTGAGAAGTAAAAGGAAAGCCAATGAAGAGGATTCATGGCACATATTTGAGTCCATTTATTACACAGGCAATATGAATGCTATGGAGGCTGCTTTAAATACAGTAATACCTCATATAACATTAGTATCGAATAACACTAAAATCGCATAACATTAAGGAATCTGGGGGGAAGAATTGCATCAGATAACATTAAGATCCTATGGGATGCTTCAGATAACAACCGCTAAAGCCTGTGTGGTTACAATGTATCTCTATGGATCCCATAGAGGATCAGATAACACTAAAAATCATATAACACCAAGACTTGTGGAACCAGGTTTTAGTGTTATATGAGGTTTTACTGTACTGAGTAGCAGCTGCTGAAAACAAGGGCCCCTCTGCATATTGCCAAAAGGGAATCCAAATTGAGTGCTCACCTGAATCAATGCAGTAGTCCCTGGGTTCTTGCTTGATTCCCATTGGAGACTGGAATCCATGTGCTGGGGTCCCTGGAATGCCTGGAACCCCATGATCATAGAGTGGGTCATGGTACTCTTGCTTGAAACCCTGAGGAGGATGTGGAGCAGCAGGGACAATCGGTTCTGACATCTGCCTGTGGTAGACGGGGCGACTGTCCTGAGAAAGCCCTGGTGGAGGATATGGGTGGCAAGGTTCAGACATCTGTCTCTGAAACCTTAGGGGAAATGAGAGAGAAAGGGTGGTTACCACTACATCCAGCATTTCCCACAACAGTTTCTCTCAATTTTGTATCTCTGTGCAAATTAAGCAATCTTGGTTCCAGGTATGCTCAACATTGCTTCACATTCAGAATCATTTCATTAGTAGCCAACCATTTGGCCACATCCAACATAAAATCAGCTTTTATTACAACAGCCCAAGGTAACACATAGATAATGAATACTTTTGTAGGGAAACTGAGGCTTTAGGGTTGAATGCTCAAGTTGGCACGATTGGTATCCAGCCCCTTCTGGGCCTTCTGTAGCTGGATGAAAATGAAAAAGAACTCCTTGCCACAGAAACAGAGGTTTTGTTAATTTCCAGTGTTTGTAAGTCAATGGTTTCTCTTTGTGTTTCATTTAAACTGGCAAACCTAAAGGAGTGGACAGGTTTGGGATGGGCAAGTCCATTAGGCCTTAAACCAGGGATTCTTGACCTGCAGTCCATGGGGGGGGGGGATGAGGCCTGCAGCACCATTTCATGTGGCCCCACCACCACCTCCACTACACCAGGAAGTGCCATGTGGTGGAGGAAGGGCAAAATGGCCATCCAGCCCCTGAAACTGTCTGGGGGAGCATGCGCTGGTCCCCAGCTTTAAAAAGGTTGAGAACTCCTGCCTTAAAAAGTAGATTGGGGCTTTCCTTTAAATGGAGACCTCTTAGGTGAAGGGGTTACACAAATCATTATAGCTTTATCTTAAGCAGAACTGATAGGTTGCAGTTTTACTCTAGTAGCATTATTTTGCAAAAATTAAGCAATCCGTTTTTCCCCATTTGTGGAAAAGTGTAATTGATCTAATTTGGGTTCAGTAAGAATGTGAGCACTACATCCTCAGCAGTTGCCTTGGATTAGACAGACCAGCATATTTTAATGAGGGTTATTTTCTCAAGCTAAGGTTTTTATAGTGCTATATTAAAGACATCAAATAGGAATAGCCAATTGACTCTTTATAAAGCAATCATTTCCAACCTTTGGGGTCCTCATAGTCTTAAAGTAAAACTTCCACAAGCCTAGAAAAAACATAGACTCTTAGCTATCCTAATGAAGAGTTCTTGGTGTTATTTCTAAGTGCACTTATAGTCCCAAACATGAACTACCATGGAGTAAATCTACTTGTTAAAGGTGGCTACTTGTTAAAGGTGACAGTTCCCTCTAAAAAGTGAAATTCAGGTAACACTTTTAATAAATAAAACTCCCAGAAAAGCTACTTCTTAGAAAGGTGTGTTTAATTATGAGGTATTGAGGTCCTTTGTGTGGCACTGATTTAAAAAAGCAACATGCTTAACATTAACATGTTAAATTTAATGTATCATCTCTAAGTTCTGCGCCTCAGCAATAACTCTCCTTTGGCCCCTCTTCATTGAATTAGCTAAAAATAGTTGAAAAGAGCTCAGAAAACCACCATCTGAAAAGATGTGTCATCATTGTTGAAGATTCT
This sequence comes from Furcifer pardalis, assembly GCA_030440675.1. NCBI lineage: Eukaryota > Metazoa > Chordata > Lepidosauria > Squamata > Chamaeleonidae > Furcifer > Furcifer pardalis. The sequence goes on from CP126890.1 coordinate 248,105,941, forward strand.
CATCTGGTCTAAAATATATATCATGAAGGATATCTTTCCGAAGGCTCTAAGCTTAGAAGCAACACATTAAATGTGGCATTTTAATGAGCTATATTTTACAATGGCCAACATCAGTACATTTATATGTTTGACTAAGATGGGAACAATGGACCAGAATAATTTTTTGGGGTGGGGAATCAAAATCACTTGCTAAACAGTAATTGCTCAAGCAGTCCCCATGCTTAGCTACATCCCAGTTGCACAAGTACTCGTGGTTTCTGAGAAATTGGTTATATGACAAATTTTCTGCGAAAGGGCACAGGATTTTCCAACAGGATTCTGGCCTACAGGGATTGTATAATAAATATTATTTGCTGATTCTTTCAAAATGTTACTTTTGAAGGTATTATTTTGTGGACATTTTTTTGTATTTTTAAGGCACCTTTTAGATTAATGAATTAAAAATATATATTAGTGACACTTTGAAAATGATCATTTTGTTGACCACAGGTAGTGAATTGGTTGAAGGCAAAATAAGGCCAACATGTTAATTTCCCCAGTAATGTTTTCAAACCTTGCAATATTCTGATTTTTATTCAAAACCCACTGAACTAGATCAAAGCAGCAGCTCCAAGGGAGGAAGGGGTAACAATCCAAATTAGCTACCATGAGAACAGTGTTGAAACAAGGCTACTGATCGACATCAGTAGAAACAACAGTCAATAGTCTTCATCTGGTCAGGAATGTTCCTTCTGAGGGGTACAAGCAGTTTGCCCTTTGCCAAAGAAGGAACATGTCTAGTCTGCTACAGCCACGTTTCACTCTTGTCAAGCAAACAAGCAGTTACATAATTCGGAATCCACTCAGCACTCAGTGAATACCAAGTGGCTGCTAATCGGTCTGTAAGGCTAGGGATTAAGCCTTAAACTCTCCATGCAGGGGGAAATGTGTGCTTTTTGAAACGCAGTTGTGCTGTATAGAACACACAGATCATGCCTCTAGCATGAGAGTCTAATAACTTAGTAGAAAATCTAATGAGGGAACGTCACTCCCATACTAAGCCTTTTGTGTCTTGAAAGGACCTTTGGTTGGGCGGAGAAAAGGAATTACTAGAAAGAATTCACATGTTTTTGTTTCAAAGGACACAAAGCTTGGAAAAGTAATTTTTGGGGAGCTACAACTCCAAGAAATCCCAGTCAGTAGGGTGACAGTTCCAAGAATTTTAGAGCTATCATCCAAAAAAAGCAACTTTTCCAAACTCTGAGCTAGATGTTAACTCAGCTTTCTTGGTTTCTGATCAGACGCTGATGTGCAAAAAGACTGGACTGGCTGCAATTATGTAAGACATGATTAGAGAGAAGCAGAGAGATTCTTCATGTACATTCCCTCCCCCTCACAGGAAAGGGCCTAGAAGAGAATAGAGCCACACAGATCTCTGACAGAAGGTATCAGCCTAAGTTGAAGCCTCTATTCTCTAGATCAGGGGTGCGGAAACTTTTTGGGCTGAGGGCCAGTCATGTGGTTCAGGGGGCTTGTCACTATGACCCGGGGGCTGGATTCAGTCCCCAACACCAATTCAACTGGCCCAAAAAGCCCTCATTGCTCCTGGAAGTGGAAGTAAAATGCACCCATATGGTGCGTTTTACTTCTGCTTCCGGGAGTGACGAGGGCTTTGTGGGCCGGATGAATTGGCGTCAGGGGCCAGCTCCAGCTCCCGGGCCGTAGTTTGGGCACCCCTGCTCTAGATGCCCAGTGCCTGAAAAAATGTCATCAAGTTCAAGCCCCAAGAAAAAACAGAGACATCTGATTAAGCCTTGAGGCCTTGTCTGATTGAGGTTAAAAAGAAAGCATACTGTCTCCTTGAATTCTATAACACCCATGCACCTTGAAAGGTGACCGCTATCAATCAATCCCTTTCCCAAGCATCCAGAGGCATGCAGGCTCCATTTGGCCACGTAACACTATATTTTGCAGCTGACAGGCTGAGATTACTCTACTTCCGATCTGTGTCCTTCTAACCTTACCAAGTGTAACTCTAGAGCTCTGCTGGTATGGCTTCTGCAGGAAGAGGCACTTCCAGATGGGAGCATGCTGAATGTCCTGAGCATAACTTTAAGATCACTGGGAACTCATGAGCTGAGGGACAGTGGTAGACAAGAGTGTCTAGAAAGCTATTTAAGATCACTGTGATAAAGAGGAGTTGCTGTTCTAGCAGACAGGGTCTCTAAGGACGATGAGAGTAGGTCTTTCTGTAGAGCAGTAGTTCCCAACGTGGGGACAAGGGGACTTCAATTCCCAGAAGCCTAAGCCAGTACATTGGCTGATCAGCGCGTTGGGCGATTGATTTAGGCTTCTGAAAATTGAATTTTAAAAAACCAAAGGTTGGGAAACATTGTTCTAGAGATAAGCTCAACTCTCAAAGTGTTAATTTACATTCTCATGGTTTTCACAGTAGTATAAATATGTGATATTTCTTCTTTTTAAGCTATATAATAGAGGCCCATCAAGCCTTGCATGCAATCCTTTAGCCTCTACCCTTCCATTAAGAGATTTGGCTGCTCTCAAGGGGTTGTGGAAACTTTGGCCTTCCAGATATTCTGGACCATCACCCAGAACAGCTAATGCCAAGGAAGAACAGGAGTTACAGTCCAAAACATGTGAAAGCCCAATGATTCTCTCCCCCCCCCTGACACTTTGGTTATGGTGACAAGCCACACAGAAGAACCCAATATATATGTATAGACTTGTCTTTATTAGAACCTCTTCCTTTGCAAGTGTAAAATGTTTCAAACATCAGAGGAACCTTGCAAGGCTTTGAATATCTTCACAGAGGAAAAGTTCACACAGCTATGTGTAAGACTGGAAAATATAAAATGGCCAAAGGGTAGAATGGGTCCCTCAGCTTTAAACAATGAGCCTCCTATAAAAACCATCTTCAGTCTTTGTAGTGTAATGATGTTTCCTTCAGGCAACCAAGGTAGGCTCCAGTTTCCATCAGCTCAAGATTCAGGGAACTAGAAAGGCTCTGAATGGCTACCATGCTAAGCCATGGGAAGAACAGATGGGAAATCCTTCAGAGAACTTTATATTCAGCATATGAGATCATATAACCTTACTGCTACTGAAAGAACATTTATGGCAGAGTTGGGGAGGCTATGCCACAGGAGATGGCTCCAAGATCACAGTGTGTGGGTCACTTCATGGCAAGCTGGGATCCACCTTAAACAAATTCATGCCAGTGGAATTTTTCCTGATTGTCTGAGGGTGATGGCAGCCCAGAACCAGCTGACCTCCAAGACCAGGCCTCCCTGCGCCCTGGGGCAAGGAAAAAACATATACTCGGATCGAGTTGCGGCCTGAGGACAAGAGGAAAATCCAGTTCACACAGTGGCAACCATATCTGGTACAGATAACTACCATGCCTTTAAGAAATTTGTGGGAATTCATATTCCATAGGAAATAGCTAATTGGAAAATAGTGATCAACATAAAGATCAATGACAACACAAATATCAGAACAGATGGAGGCTATTATGTGGAAAGTCACAGCTGTTTTGTGGCACAATCAAACCACAACACAGATACCACATATTGGGCAAAGAGGTACAGCAGCACAATGGTTGAACCACAGAGAAAGTCTTTTGCTACTGTAAGTCTAAGTCAGTGATGGCCAACCTTGGCGTGCCAACTGTTCTTGGACTTCAATTCCCAGAAGCCCAAGTCCCTATGAATCCATATGAATGGGTTTACTGCATGTTCACGGGGACTTAGGCTTCTGGGTATTGAAGTCCAAGAACAACTGGAGTGCCAGTAAACCCATTCGTGTGGATTCACAGGGACTTGGGCTTCTGGGAATTGAAGTTCAAAAACAGTTGGAATGCCAAGGTAAGCCATCATTAAAGGCATTATTGAGAGAGAGAGAAAATAATTTTGAAAAAGAAAAATGTATTTTTCTCAATGTTTTGTTGGGGAGTGGAGAGTGGGAATTAATCTTCTGGAAAGTGAAATGAGATGGCAGAATCTCTCAAAGAAAGCCGTATTTGGATTCCAGTTATGGCAAATGCTTCCATGAGTTCAACCATGATAAGATCTACCTTGATTTCTTTTACTGAGTTGTGAAATTTTTTGAAGCCGTCCTGGGGATTTTGATGAATATAAATCTCTAAGATAAATACAAAGTTTTGCTGTCTACTCCATGTGGGTAGACATGTCTGAGCCTTCACTGATTCAATCAGAAAGGCTGCTCTTCTTTAGCAGTGTATAGCCCTCCAACACTTTCTGCTTGCAAGCATCCCATAATAACAGCAACTGTACAACATCCATTATTATCTAAGCCTATTATGTTTGGTTCAATGAAATTTGTGAAAACACATTGCATATATTGGAACCACCTCTCTTATTTTTGAAGATCAACAAAACAGCATCACAAAGATTACTGTTTGGCAAATTGTTTATATTTTATCCTGTTGATTTCTTCATCTCCAAACTATTAATCAATGTAAACTAGGTGCTCTGCTCCTGTGGATCATTTTATCTTTCCTCCAAATGCATTACACTAGATCAGCCCCCCCCAAACTTTTTGGGCCGTGGGCCGATCATGTGATTCAGGGAGCTGGTCACTAAGGCTTGGGGGCGGGTGTGGCTCTAACGCCAATTCATCCGGCCCACAAAGCCCTCATTGCTCCTGGAAGTGGAAGTAAAACACGCCCGTACAGGCGCATTATACTTCCACTTCCAGGAGCGGCGAAGGCTTCACGGGCCGGATGAATTGGCATTAGGGGCTGCACCCGGCCCCTGGGCCTTACTTTGGACACCACGGCACTAGATTGTCTGCAATCTGTAGCGAGTTTATCTGATATTGTGATTACATTGCCTGTATTACAGATGCTCCATTTATTGTTGATCAGAATCCTACAGATGTACATGTTAAGATGTTTGTGACTTGCTGTGGCTAACTGATGAGAAACTGTGATGCACCCCAGTTGTGTGAATGCATATGTGCCATATTGCACAATTGGTGCTCTGTAGCCCTTTTGTCAACTCGTTTCAGCAAGTTACACAAAACTGGCACAAACACAAGTTGTATGGCCATTGTTTAGACATAACTAATGTACAAACGTATTATCTCTCTGACATTTTCATGTCCTGGGAGTTTTCATCTTACTTATATTTAAACAATTTGCTATGTTCTGCTAGTTTGTGTGTAAACATTTTTAATATCACAGATGCTTATTTTTTATTTGCACCAGTGACTTTTCTGTGTCCTTATTTTCTTTTTTCCAGTGTCTGCTGGACTAGATAAGTCTTTAGTAAGATCCAGCATGATTCTTCCGTGTCCATTTTCTCCTATGACACCGAGTAACAAAATGAACAATCAAGTTCCCCATGTCTAAACAGAAACTAGGAGGTGAGCAAACAGTTCTTTGTGATAGTGGTCAATATTGGAATGACATGGTTCAACATTTCATAAATTCTATTTTTAAAATCTGAAATATCTTTTACTGTGTATCTAAAGTGCAGCAGCCCTGTGATGCAACAGCAGGATGAGAATTCCTTCATGTATGACATCCAACATTCCTTAGATACCAAACAAAAGGCAGCTATGAGTCATAAAAAAGATCTTGAAAACTCAAAAATCTAGTTTCATCTTGATCCTAAGCCAGGCATATTCCTCAATTTTAAAAGTATCTCAACAGGCAGTGCATTCCTGTGATGAGCTGAAGGTTGTATATTGCTCAAAATTTCTTCCCAGTGCTCAAAGGTATGTGCCAAGAGCGCAGAGCCTTGATGTGCCAAGTTCTAGCAACAAGAGGACGTGTGTGCATTAGCAGTCCTGACACTGATACTTGAGCTGCATTGCAACACAAGACCTCCAAGACTAGGGCACAAGAAAGTGACTTTTCAGATCCTCAGAATATTTTAAGCACCACAGCCCCTGCAGCTACCTGGGGCAGTTTAGTCATGACAACTCTCAGGATCCTCCAGATAGCCTGGGTCCTGACCATGTAGCAGGGTAAAGGCTGCCTTTGCTTGAAATCCAGTTTATCCAACTCTAGTGTTTGGTGCTCATCTCCATTTACAGCCAAAGGGCCAGTGCTATCTGTGTCTGCAGATGTTTCTGTGGTCTAGACATGACTAGACACCGGAGTGCACAGAACACTGTTTACCTTCCTACTGAAGTGGTACCTATTTATCTACTTGCAACTTCTTGCTTTCGAACAGCTAGCTTGATAGGAGCTGGGACAGAGACGGAAGCACTCTGGTCTCAAACTGTTGACCTTCCAGTCATATTAACCACTAAGCTAACACAGCAGAAGGGGGGGGGGAAGCAAATTTGCCAAGCTGTGTTTTATAGATACGTACAAATTACAAATTGTCATCCGACTTCAGCCTCTGCATATATCTATACTGCACGTTGATCAGAAATGCCAGGAGAACCATCCATACACTTGAGAAAGTGAGCTCCGCACAACCTTTCTGTGTTTTTATACTCCCCTCTCCAACATGTTTCTCTCTTTACCTGTGTTCTGTAGGATACTGGTTTTCAGGCAACATCTTTGGCATCTGAAGGGGTTGGTGAGGTGGCCGAGGTACAGCGAAAGTTTGCTGCCTTGGTTCCTGGAGAGCATGAGGGGTGGGAGGCAGGGGTGCTCCCTGCATAGAGCCCCCAGTGGTTGGGGTCTGCGCTGCTGGCAGAGGTGGTGGTGGTGGTGGTGGTGGAAGAGGGTTACTCTGGAGTGCAGGTGATGCTGGAGTGGTTGGCGGAGTTAATGGCTTGAACCCAGTAGGGGGCTTCCTGTCATAGGCACTACGCAAACAAGAAAGCAAAAAAACAACAGAGAGGAATGCCATGTAAATCCTGCAAACAACAGCCATTTACACAATTTCAGCTTGCTACTCTCGACAGCTCGGGCTTGTTTGCATTTTCATGGTTGTCAGGAAGTAACAGCTAAAGTTGTTCAGCAGCCCCAAGGGAATCTTTGTATTTCAGGCAAGTGACAAATCGGCTGAGTCAGATACTTCATTTTAAAAACCTTCTCTCACAACTTTCACAGAGGTAATTGTAGCTTACAATTGTTCCTGCTTCTTTCTTACAGGGAAAAGAAAAATCATTGTTCCAATTGGGGGGGGGGGCAGCCTTTCTATCCCTCCCTCCCTCTAATAATTAAGAAGAATTTGTAGTGGTCAGAGATAAGAACAAGCCTGCCACCACTCAACACACAACCACTGCTCCAAGCAGTTTCAAATGTAACTTTCCTACTATCTATGTGTATACAGAAAAGCAAATATAACTCTATGCACGGATGTGAACATTTTGAGTGCCTCTTTACAGAAGCAAACTTCATGTGCAACAGTAAATGTGGACATATCCCCCCCCCCCTTCATGCTCTATTTGGGGATCTTCAATGACTAATGCAGTCATATGTGAATCAGCCACAATCCCAATAAATGTCACTGCTTTTACATTAAAAGTGCATTTCCAAAATAACTAACAACATGTGTATGTGAGAGAAAGGCTGATTCTGACTGACTGACTAGGCAGGTACAGAGTAACTGGTTACAGAATACAGAGTACAATCTTTACTGTTATTCTATCTACTCAAACTCCTTCTGTGAGTTGAACAGTTTGAATACAGCTAATATCATAGAACTGAAGGAAGGAAGTTGAGGTCTGCCAAAAGTTGTTGGGTTGCAATTTCTGTCATCCCTCAACAATGGCTGTGCCGACTCAAGATGACGAGACCTGCAGCCCAACAACATACTGTCTTCCACCTCCCTAGAGTGTATTGGCTACAAATTGAGATTATCAATTTTCCGTGCCCAGGGCCTCCCACTAGAGCACAAGTATGAATGTCAGTGTCCCACCAGTTTCTCAAGGCTGGTATGCAACAGGGGAAGCTTTCGGATGGCAATTTCCTTGGGGAAAGTCTGGCTCAGGCAAGCTGGCAAAGAGCCAGTCTGCTTTGCTTGGTAGAAATATCTGAGTCCTTTACAGTTTACTGTATCCCTTTCATTAAATATGGTGAAAGTCTATCATCATTATCTTTTTTTAGTATATTTCTCAAAGGATCTGCAGTCATATTGGGTGATACTGGAAACTATGATCCCAAAAAATTACTTTTTCCATCTTTTCCACCTAACTAAATTTGAAAAGGGAAGTCATTATCCTTCTTTTTCTCTGCATAGACAAGAAATGTTGCAAAGATGCTAGGCAGCCAATGCTATATCAAGACAAATCTCTTGATGCTCTTACTTCCTTTGCCTGATCCTTCACTTCAGATCACAGTAAGGTACAACCTTAGAATGTTCCATTCTTTTTTAAACAGCAGAGTTGAAGCAACATGCAACTCAGGTAGGTGAGAATCCACTCAAAGGCATGCTCTTTAGTTTCCACCACCCCCTCCCCCAAACACATATCTTATATATATGCTGGAAACATAGCCCACCTACCAATAATTGTAGAGGCACTTTTCTCCATAATTAGCACAGAGCACCTGTTCGTGGCTACAGGTGGACAGCTCAGAAGAAGGACTGTGGAGTTCCCTCTTGATCTTGGCTGGGGGTGGTGCATGAAGTACCACTAAGTTAAGAAAAAGAAAACAAACAAGTAGATCATAAAGCAATTACATAATACAGTCAAACCTTGCATAAAGAGTGTCTCGTTTAAAGAGTAACTCGCTTAAAGAGCAGAATTTTCTCTGAATGTTCGCTTCGCTTAACAAATAAATCCAATCAAAAACTCACTTAACAAGTAAATCGGAGTTCGCAATCCCTCCCACAATTTGTCACTTACAATGGTGTTTCGCTTAAAGAGCAAACTCACTTAAAGAACAATCCTGTGGAACGCATTATGCTCTTTAAGCGAGGTACAACTGTAGAGCACTTACTTTCCACTACTGGGGAGAGCAACATATACCTGCAGGCAAGCAAATGTTAGTCACTGTCAATCTTGTGCAGGGTGTTGGCAGACAAAGAGTTGGATAAATTTAAGGCCCTCTAGATCAGTTTTTCCCAACCTTTGGTTTTTGGACTTCAATTCCAGAAGCCTAAGTTAATTCCCCCAAAGCAATGATCAGGCAATGTAATGACTTAGGCTTCTAGGAATTGAAGTCCCCCTGTGGGGTATGGGGCCCACATTGGGAACCACTGCTCTAGATGCTGTAGCAACACAGTTTCTATCAATCCTACCCAACACAGATGGTGCCAAGAGAGGATGGGAGTTGTAGTCCAATAACTTTTGGAAGGCCATACATTCCCCATCCCCTTACAACACCATATAGTGACAACCACAACCACATACACCTCTCTCATCCTCATTTCTTTCCATCACAAATCACTGGAAGTTGGAGCAGCATACACCTAAACTGAACAGGTCAGTGCTATGGAGACTCCGTGAATGGTGCTGGTGCGTTAGCTATCAATACAACAGGCACTAGAGAACAGGACGGCTTAACTGGCAGCAGCGTTAACTGGAAGGTAGGTATAGGATAAAGAAAACGTTGGAAATTAGAAGTGGGTTGGTAACTACTACTTCAGAGCTTGCCAGACAGTCACAACGTGTCATTTTCTAGGCTTGAACACCCACATTCTGATATATTCCAAGCTAGCATGATGGATACAAACAAAAGCTCAGGCTTCCAGACTTTATGCACTAAGAGACTTCGAATATGGTGGTACATATCTACTTTGAGAATCATGAAAAATGTAAGAGTTCAGCTTCTTGGGTAGGATGGCAATACAACCACAGCATTTAAAACTTGCGCATATTTATGGAGCATATTCTAGGATACACTCTCTGAAGATGTAAAGCAAACTTGATGCCTCTAGAACAGTGGTTCCCAACGTGGGGCACATGCCCCACAGGGAGACTTCAATTCCCAGAAGCCTAAGTCAGTACACTGGCTGATCAGTGCTTTAGACAGAGCACCTGTTCGTGGAAATGACTTAGGCTTCTGGGAATTGAAGATCAAAAGCCAAAGGGTTGGGAAAACACTGCTTCTAGAGCACTACTTCTAGAGCCACTGAAGGCAAAAGAAGATTAACAATGGCAGACAACTATTCTATAGAATACAGCAGGGTAGTCAGGAGCACTGAAGCTGAAATATAGTAATATAACTCACACTTAAAGAAAAGAAAAGGGAAAGAATCCATATCAGTGATGGTGAACCTTGGCACTCCAGGTGTTCTGCAACTTCAATTCCCAGAAGCCCTGATCAGCATTTGTGCTGACTTGGGCTTCTGGTAATTGAAGTACAAGAACACCTGGAGTGCAAAAGTTCACAATCACTGATCTATATGAATACATTCCAGAAACATTCATTACATCACCCAAGCCTCTTGCAGGATTTCCACTGTATGCCTGATACTAATAGAAGTGGAAACATGTCATTAAAAATGTCAACTGGCTTGACTGATTTGGACAAATCTTTGTCCTGAGTTGCCATTCAGGAACTAGAGTTTTAATTGGATCCTTCAGGCTTACTTATCATGGCTTTCCAATGTCCCTTCCTCCACAGAACTATAATATCTAAGTGAGACTTGGCAACTGTAGCCCACCTCTGAGGTTACACATGCTAAAGCTGTGCCAAAGCTAGGTGATAAACTGCAAAGGAAAAAAATGACATTGTTTGAAAAACAACAACAACACTTTGCTTCAGTAAGGGTCATGGCAACATTCAGCTTAACTAGTTCTAAAAATACACAAAGCTGAATCTAACAAATGGCAGCATTTGGTCATTAGCTAAGTTGGTCTTCTCATCCTGATTCTTTTTTTTTTTAAGTACAGTCAAACCTCACACAAAGAGCGCCTCGCTTAAAGCGTAACTCGCTTAAAGAGCAGAATTTTCTCTGAATGTTCACTTCGCTTAACAAATAAAACCAACCGAAAACTCGCTTAGCAAATAAATTGGGGTTCGCAATCCCCCCCACAATTGGTCATTTACAATGGTGTTTCGCTTAAAGAGCAATCCCATGGAACGCATTATGCTCTTTAAGCGAGGTACAACTGTAGTACATTCTCATGACCTTAGATATGATGTACTTTGCATTATTTGCATTCTATATTATTACATAAAATGCAAACTCACGCCAATATTGTATGAATGTGGTTCCTGCACAGGAAGCTTTAAATCAGAGGTTCCCAACCTTTTCAAGACATGGGCTGGGTCATGCTGTCTCAGTCAGCTTTGAAGGCCAGATGGCCATTGTGCCCTGCCTGCATGATGGGGTGGCCATTTTGTTTCTTAAATACCCTTGGAGGGGGAGGCACATGAAATGGCACCATGGGCTGGATTCAATCCACGGGCCTTAGGCTGGGAACCCTTCTTTAAATCAACAGAGATCAACTACACACTGAAGTATCTACCAAGACAGCTACTGATTTAAGCCAGCTTTGTGAGAAATGTCCTACATTTCATTTCAACAAGATTTTCTTCCATCACTATTACATCATCATCAAGCTCTCAAGACCAAGTGCAGAACATCTTCTTGTCCTCCAAGAAAAGTACTGAGAAGACCCTTAAAGCATGCTGCAAGAGCTGATGTATTTTGCATTATTTGCATTCTATATTATTACATAAAATATAAACTCATGCCAATATTGTATGAATTTGGTCCCTGCACAGGAAACTTTAAATCAATAGAGATCAACTACACACTGAAGTATCTACCAAGACAGCTACTGATTTAAGCCAGCTTTGTGAGAAATGTCCTACATTTCATTTCAACAAGATTTTCTCCCATTGCTATTACATCATCATCACGCTCTCAATACTGACTGAAGATCATCTTCCTGTCCTCCAAGAAAAGTACTGAGAAGACCCTTAAAGCATGCAGCAAGACCTATTTCCACATATAGGCTTTTCTATCAGCTTGAAACTTTAAGCTTGCCTGATGGCTACACTAGTCAGGCATTACACATCCCTTGTCCTGCTGGCACCCTGAAATAATCAGAAACATAGATGTTAAATGGCAGTGAAGCTCTAACGTGAGCAGCATCGAATAATCTGTTAGGTTAGCATGGACCTAACTGATTTTATTTCAGTGCAGTTACTGGAATCAGATGGCCTTTATTGCCTCTTCCAGGCTAAGTGCTTTAAAGGCAGGTTCACATGGTACTTTCCCTGCACGTAAAGACCACAACAGGCAAAGGCTCCCGTACAGTAGTATATACAGATTCTGAAGTAGAACAATAGTGCTGTGTGTTTCATGGTTCTGCTTTGTGCAACAACTGCTAGCCAAAGCATAGTGCAGGGGTGCCCAAACTATGGCCCATGGGCCAGATCTTGCCTGCAATGCCAATTCATCTGGCCCACGAAGCCCTCATTGCTCCCAGAAGCAGAAGTAAAATGCACCTCTCCTGAGCCAGTTGACCAGCCCACAGCCCGAAAAGTTTGGACACCCTTGTCATAGAGAAACCAAATAGAAACATGAAGGTAGCCTAGTTAACCTCTCCCACCCTCAACTCCTCTCTTTTTATACTAAGGACTCTAACTGCTGTCAACGCCTATAGTAGTAGCCTACAGATCTCTGAACATGGAGAATGAACCCCTGTAGTTCAGTTTTAATTTTACTGCTTTAGGTGATGCCATAATGTTTTTAAAAAAACCCAACCAATCCCAAACCAAACTAAACCAACGATTCATACTGTTTCATCCAGAAACATACCCCCAGATCTCCATCATCTGGAGGAAGCTAGAGGGCAGATCCCAAAGTCATCAGAACAATGTGTTCTTGTCTGCCTCACATGTTCTCACTGGTGGCTTTTCTAGAGGCAAGTAACAACTGGATCCAAGCTACTGGAAATACGATGTTTATACTTGTTCCTTGGCCATTCACTAATTTGCCCTAGCCAATCAGCACCAGGCACAATTATTATTGTGCTGACGTGGGGAGGCATTGCAGAATGCAGAAAAGAATACAGTTAGAAAGGAGATAGTCTCATTCTGGAGTTCCCCAGCAATAGGACCCCCCCCCCTTTGAACCATTCAGTCTTAGATGCTTGTGACATTCCCAGTACCCGTACTGGTATCATGACAAGGGGGGACCCTTTAGACCAGGAAGCAAGATTTGGAAAGTTGGTTGACTACTTTGTTCTAAAGTGATTTTGTTTTCATAGATGTGATCAAACATCTGAGGAGAGTATCTACTCTTCCTAGAATGTCAGAACTTGCAGCTGTTTGACAACAATGCTCAATTTAAAAAAACCTTAAATCAGTTCCATTGCTTCTACCTTATATCAAATTGATTGTGAAGTTGAACCACTTCAACAGTTATTTGATACCCTCCCAGGCTAGATCCCTATTCCATTCTGGATCCCAGGAAATAATACAGTACCATATTCAACCCCACCACTTCCCAGGCAGTAGCTTCACAATGATTTTAATGAAGTCCATCTGTCCAAATGACTCCCATCCTTACAGTTCCAGGGCAAATTATCTTATTAGGTGAACCTATCCTCTCTTACCACCCCCCAAAATAGCATCTGTGGGGTTTTTATCAGCATAGAAAGAATGAAGCCAAGAACTGCAGATGTGTTTTGGTGTCTGGATGAGTGTATTCTGAACAAACAACCTCTGGCTTTCATGTACAGGACATCTAACCTTTTATCTATGTTTCGGGGGTGAGGAGAGGAAGCTATGCTTAATTGCTGAAACTGACTCTTGATAAAAGTAGCTCAGTATTGTCAACACTACTGATAGGATGTTTCAGATTTTTCGATCCCTTCTTGGAGATGCCCAGTTTGGAATATTTAGCTTTTGAGGCAACAAATCCCAGAACTTGTTAGTCAGTGCTGCTGAAGCACTTTGGGAACTATGATCCAAAAAAGTAACTTCTCTACACCATGAAGATAGTGGGAATTAAAGCTAGGATCTACTACATGAGCTAGAGTTCTTCGCCTAGGGCTTCAGAGAGCATCCAGAAGGAGGTGAACTAGTTTAGTCTTATTAACCGGGCAAGTTTCTCAAAGGGAGGGGGGGGGGAGAGTCAAACTGCCCCAACCTTTGCTAGCCAACTTTCCTCCAAAGAAAAAATGGGAGCAATTGAACCACATGAGCAAACATTAGAACCCTATCCTGTTCTAGTTTGCCTCTATCAAAAGGAGAACATTCCAACTCACATCCCTTCTGCATCTTTAATTTAGAAGCAGATTTCAGATTACGGCTGCGAAGACGACTGTATTAAGAGCATGTACGTGGTTGCTCGGTGGGCCTGGGTCCTCTTAAATGCTCAACTGGAGTGAAGGTTGCTGTTGGTCCTGACACCACAGCCTCAAGTTCTTCTACTATATATAATTTTAAACCAACTAATATATGCTTAACCTAATTAATTTCTAAAAGAAGACATTCTAGGAAAAGGCAAGTGCGTCAGAGTTCTGTACCTAAATAGTGACTGAACAGAACAGCCTGGCTTAGTCGGAAGCGAAGTATTATCTTTACAAAGGCTAAGCACACCGTTGTTACACCATGAGAGGATCCTGGATCTGGTGGCTTCCAGCCATCATCGTGAATTAGCAGTTTCCTGCTTTCTAGATGCATCTGAGTCTCCACAAGATTGAGAAAGATCAGTATTTTTTGTGCAGTCAAACACATTCTGGGAATGAAGACGGAATGCTGAAGTAGTGTCCTTTCCAATGCTGTTTGATGCAAGAGAGCACAACCACTTTTCCAAAAGGCAAAGGAACAGTTAGATTTTGCTTGGCTTGAAGGCAGAGTGACAGCCACTCTTTATCAGCTCCAGAAAATCAGGAAACAAGAGATTTTATCAACCTCTGCTTTTAAAATCAGCTGCTGGGGGGGGGGGGGGAATAACTTTCCAGAATCCAGCTCCCAGAATGCTCTCGCCATCCTGCTGGGGTGAAAAATAAGAATTTGGAAAATAACTGGGGGGGGGGGGCTGCTGCAGAAGCGCTCTCTTTCTATTTTCCTATTTCTCTTTGGCATTTAAAAGGTTAATGCTTTTCTTCTTCAGAAACTGCCCTCTGTCCTCTCCCACTCCCACATCCCCCCACTCGCTATTAGGCATGGCCTTGCTGAACGGCAAACAGCAGGAAACTCACGTTGGAGGTGTTCCAGCTGTCAGTCACAAGCATGTTGCTTTCCAAAAGTCTCTGTGCTGCTGAATGGTTGTATTTCTGCCAGCAGCACAATGGAGCTTAGTTATTCATTGAAGAAAACAGGGGAGGAGGGGGTGCAGACTCTGCAAGCAGACACCGCCCTCCATTCACCTCCAATTTGGAATACTCTGTCCATTCACAAAAAATCACCACCCCAACTCTCTACCCTACAGCTGAGCCCCACCAATCAGGAGAAGGGAAATGACTCGAAGGATCATCTTAACAGAGGCCAGCTGTCCTGCCAGCAACATTTATGTAAGGAATTCAAACACTACAGGAACAGCCTGCATAACTGGGAGAGGTGGGGGGTTAGCCACTCTGCACAGTTCATCGCAAACCCAAAAGATTGTGCAACATCTCTTGTGGTGAGGTCCGGAAATGCCCTTTGGCAGTGGTGTGGGAAGGGAGCAACATTTATTTTAAAAATTAACTTTTTTCTCTTCAAAAAACGGCTGCTTGCCACTGGACTAAAAGCTGATCCTTAACATTCACCGTGCCCTTGTCTCCAAATTCCATCTGCAGCTCTTGCTCCTGAACCTTCCCTGTTTATGGGAAGCATTAAGAGGACCTGATTATTCCCCTGTAGGACATCGGATTGTCTTGAAGGCTAGGTCCCAGTGCACAATGTGACAGCCAAACTGTTCAAAGGAGAAGAAATGGAATGAAGTGGGTCTTGGTCCTTGAGGAAGCAACAGCTCTGTGCTCATGGTATGAGTGTCAAAGGACACAGAGGAAGCTCTGGACCAGTGGAGCCTGAGAAGATGGGCTATAGCCCAAAAAGGATGACCATACCCAGATGGCCAGAATGATGGGGCTCCTATCCTGGTTATATTTGGAGAATACTAGGCTGGGGACGGCTGAAGTAACTGAGCAATTCTTTTTCTTGCTTATCCCTCCGGGACCATGAAACTGTAACCTGTTCCTGGCAACAAGTGTCAAAAACAAGACAAGAGAGTTTTTTTTGGGTACTGACTCATGAGCACACACCAATTCAAGTAGTACCTCAGTGCCTTGAAGCCATGTATTTGTGAGTGTGTATATGTATGCACGTTCCAGTATCCTCACTATAATTAGGAGCTAAAAATGCAAGCAACTGTATAGCTACAGGAGGAGTCGTGACATGCTGATGCAGGGGCAGAGTCTCAAAATGTTACTCTGCTTAGGTAGGAGGTGTTAAGGCCTCCTGCCTTCCCTACCTGTGTTCAGGCAGCAAGCAGGGCATTTACCTTGAAACAGTGCCAGGTAAAATAAGCCAGGACCTCCACTTTGTGGACGCATATCTTTGCTCCTCTCTCAGAGGCCACCATAGCAGATACCTGCCTACTGTTTTTAGCAGGAGAAATTTAGGTTCCAGTTTGCACTCCCCAAATGTGTAGAGATGCAAGCTGAAAGCAAGGGCAGGAAAGATTTGGCATCCCCAGGCATCTTGTTCTATAACTCTTATCATCCATTTTAATGGCCATTTGTTTGTTTGTTTGTTTATTTGGCTTATATCCCACCCAATTGGTGCAAGCACCACTCTGGGCAGCTCAAAACAATAAGTAAACAAAAACACAGAAAAAAATAATATAACCTAACACAATCAAGAATAAAAACATCCAATAGAATACCTACCTAGATGGCATCCATCAATACATCAAAACCTTACAATACTTCATAAACTTCATTCTCTTACACACAGCTCAAAATTCTAACTCAAATCAAAAACAAATTAGATCCAAATCAAATCATTTAGAGTGCTCTGGGTACAATTTCTTAAGAGGCACTCCCACAGATACAGTGGTCTTAAGCTGTTAAAAGTGTTATATGTTAACATCAGCACCTTAAACCTGGCACTTAATGCAACAGGCAGCCAATGCAAGCTAGCTAAGACCAGTGTGATATGGTCAACATGACCAATACCTTTAACCAGTCTAGCCACTGCACTTTGTGCTGTAGAGAGAGAGTTACTGTAATCAATCTTAGAGATTACCAGTGCATAGGTAAGCATAGTCAGGGATTTCCTGTCCAGGGTGGGCGAAGCTGGGCAACACACTGCAAATGATGGAACACTCTCCTGCAAGGACGTATTGATGATCTCCTGAACCCATCCCAATACACCCTCGGAGGGAGATTTAATTAGGCAGGATGAGCAAGGCTCAAACAGGGAGGCAGTGGCCTTATAGCTGGCAAGCACCCTGGAGAGCTCCAGGTGACAACATTTGCATGACCAAAATTTCTAACTTGGGGTAAAGAATGCTCAAAAGCTACCTTAACATGCCCTGGCTAAAACTGAGACACTGTCCTTCATATCACCATGGCAGACATACTGCCAATAGAATTGACCAGCATGTAGTAGGATCAATTAGTGTAGCTAATAGTGCCGCTTCAGACTGTCATTGATGAATTATAGGCAAACAATGCTGAATTATGTGTTTGAAGGCTTCTTGCCCTATGTCCATGTAGCCCACCTACATCTAGAAAACCTAGTGCACCAAAGACGTTGTAGGCCTAGAATTCCTTCCTTAGACATTATTTCTGGAGACGGTGATAGTGGAAATTCAGCAAAAACTTCATCATTTGATTTTCCCTGAAGGCTGAGCTGAAATAAGTATATTCACCACAACGTTGATGGCTAAGACACCGTGCAGAGGAAACATTTATCTAACAGGCTGGAAAAGCTGAATCCAAGCCAAGAACGTTGCCTACAGCCCAAATGAAAGCAGATTCTTGAGATGGCTCAAACAAATCTGCAACAGAGGTCTTACCAGAACATGCAATTTTAAATCAACCTTCCCCAAACTTGGCTCTTCCAGGTGTTCTGGCCTCCACATCTCATCAATCCTAGCATGGCCAGTGGCTGGTGATGAAAAGAGTGATAGCAATCAAAAGCAGATAGAGGGACTCAGCCTGGGAAAACTGGTGAAGATTTTGCCAGGCTTTGCCACAGTGGTTAGATGGAAATTCCTGTTTCAATTTCTACTTATTACATATGTCTTTTATTGATCTCAAAAATCTTTGATTTCTCCTCCATTGATCTCAACATAGTGTATATGAAGGGTGCCAAATCTGGCATGTGGGCCAGATCCAGCCCCCTGTGCCAATTCATCCGGCCCACGATGCCCTTACCGCTCCTGGAAGTGGAAGTAAAAAGCACCCGTACAGGCGTGTTTTATTTCCGCTTCCAGGAACAGCAAGGGCATCGTGGACCAGATGAACTGGCATCGGGGGTGGATCTGGCTCACGGGCTGTAGTTTGAGCACCCCTGGTTTAAGAAAAGAAAATGGCAAACAAAAATTGGTCTAGTCAAAGCAATGGTATTCCCGGTGGCAATGTATGGTTGTGAGAGTTGGACCATTAAGAAAGCTGAGCACAGAAGAATAGATGCCTTTGAGATGTGGTGTTGGAGGATCGTTTTGAGAGTCCCCTGGACAGTGAGGAGAACAAATAGGTCGGTCTTAGAAGAAATCAAGCCTGACTGCTCCCTTGAAGGTCCAATAGTAAAGATGAAGCTAAAGTACTTTGGACATCAAATGAGAAGAGAGGATTCATTTGAGAAAGCCTTGATGCTTGGAAAGGTGGAGGGCAAAAGAAGAAGGGGGCGGCCAAAAATGAGATGGCTAGATGGTATTGTGGATGCAGTGGGTACAGAGCTGGGTGGGCTGAGGAGGATGGTGGAGGACAGAGGTGCCTGGAGGACAATGGTCCATAGGGTTGCAAAGGATTAGAATCGACTGTGCAACTGAACAACAACAACAAAAATCTATCTCATCCTGTTGCAAAACAGATTGCAAGGCACATTTTACTTGTTTCCAGTGGGAGGAACCATGTGACTGGCTCGCTGAACCACATGACCGGCCTGCAGCCCGAAACATTTGGGCACCCCTAGTATACATGATCCTTTGCCTGTTTTTCTCTCCTCACACCAACTCTATAAGCTAGGTGAGGCCTAAAGAGAATGAACAGCCTATGGTCATATTTCCTAAGCCCCAGTAAAATACTGTACTCTAAGCAGGATACTGTGTCCTGCATACCTGTGTTCTACCAACCATGACTCATTCAATGATCTTTTACAGAGTTCAGAAATGTTACTCTTTTAAGACTACATTTCTGGAGATCTTCTGACTGCAAGTGGGCTGGGAGATTCTGGAAGTTGTAGTCCAAAAACACCCCTCCTCTTCCAAACTCTGGTTACTTCTAGATAAGTATTGCTTTACTGCAAGGCCATCCTTTCTGAGGTTCACGTGGATCTCCACAAGCAGCAGTTTTCCACCAGCTCCAAAGCAACCTGTACAAACAAACCAGTTGCTTGGCAACACCCTGTGTCTTCATAGGCAGAGAAAGCAAGTTGAGCTAGATCACTATATACCTGCTGAGCTCTAAGACACAGCAGACTATAATGGTAGACTTCATCTTTTTATGAGACAATTCCCCTCCTTATCAAATGAGCCTAATCTCTTTATCTTTACAAAGTGGGAAGGATAACCTTCTACATCGGGACCATTCAAACAAAGGGGGGGGGGGAAGAAGCTACGTTTTTCAAAGGAACTCCCTTTTATTGCAGTAATGAAAAAAAAAAAAGCAAAACACAGCTGAATTATTTCTGACTTTCCAATACCATTCCCTCATTGGGAAAAAAAATACACATAATGTGCTCTCTAATTCAGACTTCCTCAGCTTGGAGTACAATTCTACCAGCCTTCACAAACATGAGGGGAAGTAAAAATATATAGAAATTGCTGCCCTACAGATATTTTGGGTAGCTCCTATAATTTATTTATTTGATCAAACTTTTATGCCACCCTCCTCACAAAGACCCAGGGCGGCTAACAAACTTTAAAAACACTTAAAACAAAGTAAAAACATGGTATAAAAACAGTATTAAAAAGATACAAAAATTAAATTTGAACTAATAAATAAATAAATAAATAAATAAATAAATAAATAAATAAATAAATAAATAAAAGAGATTAAACAAGTCATACAGAGAGAGGGAGGGGTTAGATGAGCCTACAAACTGAGGCAACCGTCTGGTCCGTACCCCACACATGCCCCGCCAGCAGCTCCATTTGGAGACGCAACTCACTTGGCAGGAGGTTCCATTGGGCCAGAGCGGACATGGAGAAGGCCCTCCTTCTAGTGCTAGACAGGTGCGCCTCTCTAGCCGATGGTACAACCAGAGAGCCTCTCTGGTCTGCTCTGGTGGGACAGGGAGATGTCCTTAGGGTGATGCAGTCTCTTAAGTATCCTGGCCCACTACCATATAGGGCTTTAAAGATAATGACCAGCACCTTGAATTGCACCTGGAGGTAAACTGGCAACCAGTACAGCTCCCGCAGCAATGGTGAGGCGCACGCATAATGCCCGCACCCCATCATGACCCGGGCAGCCGCATTCTGGACCAGTTACAGCCTCCAAATGGTCACCAAGGGCAGCTCCATGTAGAGCGCATTACAGTAATCAAGTCTGGAGGTGACCAAAGAGAGTGTGACCATGAGCAAGGAGTCCCGGTCTAGGAGCGGGCATAACTGGCGTATTACATAAGGTTGAGATTATTGGCCAAGCTGGACCTGACGGTAATTTAGTCTCAAACAGCTGGAGGAAAACATATTTACTGCTCTAACAGTGCTTAATACTACTGTATTACCAAACAACCATTCGTTGAGATGGGTACTCAATTAAGTGATCAAGATGGTCCATGTTGAAAGAGATGGTGATAACAGAAACTGGAAAACTTAAAGGCCTCTTACACCTAGAGACAAGGCATGCTAATATTTTCTTCTTTTTTTACATTTATCTACATAGTTGTGAATATATTCCAGTAAAATGCCACACTTAGTGTTTGTTTATTGAACTCATTTGTTTTTGCATGACAAAAAGACCTCTTGGCAGAGTGTAGACCAGGGATTCTCAACCTTTTCAAGCCAAGGGCCAGGTTACGCTCCCTCAGACAGCTTCAAAGGGGGGGGGGAACGGCCATTTTGCCTTGCCTGTCACACATGGCACTTCCTGGTGTAGCAGAGGCAGTGCGGGGCCACATGAAATGGTGTCACAAGCTGCATCTGGCCCCCGGGCTGTAGGTTGAGAACCCCTACTATAGACAAACAAGACAGTTGTCTCATTTGGTTGCCACCATTTCTATATCTAGATTACAACAGCAAAAGAGCCAGTTTTTCCAGAGAGAGACAAAATAGAAGAAAGTTGCAAGTTGTTTCAAAAGGGTGTACTATCCCAGCAGACATATGTGCTACTATCATCTGATATTACCCCTGGCCACATAAGTTTGTCATGGTGTTTTAAACCATCAGAGTTTGGAAAAAATTCTGTTCTGAATTGCCATTCACAGACACTCCCAATCTGATGAATTATGTGAGTCATATTTTTAAAAAACACAAAACTTTTCTGGCTTGTAAACACCACAAAAATATGGAAACAGTTTCCAGAAGTAAGATAGGGGTGGATATCTTCCACAATGATTAACCTACCCTTTTTACAATTGCCTTCCATTCTTAGAAGACTGCTACTTGTTATCTTGAGCCACACAACCATCCTTAAACGAGTTAGCTGCCTGTTTAATAATTCAAAGTGTTAATCGGAAACACATAAAAAGCCAGTTGCAAGGATGCGCCCTTTTAACCCTTACAGGTTTACCAAACCTGTTGCTCCCAATAAGTCACTGCTGCAGCTTCACAAAGTGAGTGAAATATCTGCAAAATGGCAGGAAATGGCCGGTGGAGAGAAACAGATTATTTATGTTGGTGTTCCCACTTTGGAGTGTTTTCTGTGCTTGTTTGTTGAAATATACATGCACACCAACTCTCTCCAACTGACTTTCCAATGTGGTTCACATTGCAAATGGAAAACTCCAAATAATAATAAAAACCAGAACAGCAATGCCACACAGGAAAGCAAAACTCAGTCTTTTAAGAATGTGTGATGCAGATGTGTGAAGGGGGTGGGGAGATTATTTGTATCAGACCCAGACCAAGCTACACAATCACAATGGTAAATATGTCATTGTGCTCGCCTGGGGAAGTAGACTTTCTTACCAAAACAGAATTGACATTATGAAGGAAGTCTTCTGGAACATGTGCAAAAACTGCTAACACTAACATATTTATTGCCTGGAGAGCAAAATAAATGCCAATAACTGGAAGTTCGCATATGAGGCAGAAAAAGAAGTACCGTAATAAATAAAAAAGAAATAGGACTGAGAGAAAATACTAAATAATTGTAGAAAACAGTTCCTTGATCTAAAAGTCTTACCCAATGTCAGCAGGGTTATTGATAATACAATAGATCTAAAGAGTACAGCTAGGGGAAAGGTAACCTAAAGCATCTCAAAAAGGGCATTGTTAGGGAACTAGATTCAGACTACAGAGTTATGCACACATTAAGTTTTATAGCACTTATAAAATATACAGACTTTATCTCTCTCTGTATGATTCATATACATCCCACATCCCAAATTACTAATCCAATTATAAGAGGTGCCAGAGAAGGATGGGAAATCATACAATACCCTGTCCTCAATTTAAAACATACAAAAATGCCTTTACTCTAATCCCATACATTTCTGGAAAACCTTCTGATGTAAAAACAGGATCAGACTCCACTGTAAATGCATTTCCTTGGCACCAAACACTACCAATTTAAATGAAACCTACTTCCAAGAAAGTGTGTTTATGATTAACATGATAGCTGTACAACAGTTGATTTCTGTGCCAGCAACCACATTAATAACCCAAACCATGAACCACTATGCAAAAAAATAATGATCCTAAACTTTATTAACAAAAGTTCTAAAAACTTTTCTATGTGGATAAAAGATGCTGCTTTCACTTTCTTTAGTCACATTTCTAGAAAGGTACCCTGGAACTTTATAACAAACTGAATTACGATCAAGTTTCACAAAAGCCACAAGGGATGCCTCATATAGTAGATTCCTCTTCCTTCCCAAGGCAAGCCATAATCAGACCCTCCCCTCTTCAAGAATTGCTGTAACAAATTATAATGGAGTTAGGCAGCACATCCCTCTTCTTGATTTTAGCCCTTCCCTTGCCTAGTAGAGCAAAGGTCTACCTCACTTGCTTGAAATACTAAAAGCAGCAGCAGCCAAAATTGCTTTAGCCACCCATGAGGGAATTTTGTTCCAGAAGACTGCATGTTGCATTATTAGATTTATGCCAGGAAGGAAGCTATTCATCCATCCACCCTTTCATTCATATCTAAGCAGCCATTAACAAGCCATCAACATGCTGGTCATCAACAGTGAATGAAATGTTATGCTTAACCATCAGATACATCATGATTCAGAACTGCTGAAGCATCTCACTGGGTTTCTTCTAGAGAGGCCCGGAGCTCATGAGAAGTCATTTTGCTTCTCCCACAATCCTTCCCGCATCGTTGCAAGAGCCTGCCAAAAGACATTCTGAGAACACCTCTGCCAATGCTACCTCCTCCCCCATGCCCTGACTACAGTTTTACACTGCTTCAAGCCAGAACTGGAAGGGCTGGGCTTGAATGTCAACACACAGAAAAACATTTCTTACTCCAGGCTGCCTTTCCTCGCAGGGAGGAGGCAGAGGGAGGGGGGGAACTCTCCCCCACACATATATACCAAAGAGCAAAACCTCAGCAAGCATGCTGTCTGTCTTGAAGGAGCTTTCATGGCAAACTTCCCGCTCACTTCAAAGCAATCAAAGGGCAATCATTAACATGCGTTTTTCTGTAGCGCAAGATATTCCACGGCATGCTGCAACAAAGTTTTCACTGAGAATCCGTTCTACTGCAGGCTATATTTTCTCCCCTTCAAATTCCTTAGCAATCAAAGCCTATTTAGCAGAAACAAGGGGGGATGTAATGAGGGGGTGGGGTGATCTTGGAAGCTACTGGGGCAATGTTTTCACTCAAAGTTTTAGAACACCAGGTTGCTTTAAAAGAACAGCCACCTCTACTGCCTCAAGATTGGCCTGAAATATACACGGAGGAGAGGCAGTGGAAGGAGCAGAAAAGAGGCCCTGGGACCCAATGCTACAAGGAAGGAAAGACGAGTCTCTCTCACTGCCGATGCTGTGTGCAGCCGGCGCTATCTCACAACCGCCTTCTCTCCATTGCTGCTGCTCTGTCAATGACTAACGCTCCCAAAAGCTGCTCAAGTTTCACCAGCAAAGCTTTGTCCTTCACCGCCATTGCTAGCTATAGCTATAATTGCCAGGAAAGTCATTGAGGGAATTGGGAAGTGGCAGAATGCTCTTGTGCTTGCTTTCAAATGGATTTTAATATCTTTTACATTATGAAGTATCCATGGGTGCTTGAAAGGGTTCTGCAGAGATCAGGGTCAGTCAGCAGCCCGCGAGATGCTCAAATATATACACAACCTTCCTCAATTAAATTAGTGCTACTATTGAAGCCTCCAGAGTCACACCATTCCATCCAAGTACAGTGGAACCTCATACAACAATCGCCCCGAATAGCAATGAAATTGCATAACAATTAAGGGGAGGGGGATGGCATCCCGCATAACAATTTTCCCTATGGAAAAAAATTGTACAACAATTTTTCAATGGGAAAAACCACTTAGCAAAAAAAATTGTTGTACGATGCATCTCATAGGGAAAATCGCTATATGATACATACATCATATATCAATTGTTTCATACAACAATGAGCCCCATGGAATGGATTAAAATCATTGTATGAGGTGCCACTGTACTGGCAATTTCACACATTTCTATAAAATACATATCAAGCATATATTATATTAATGAAAACAACACCCAAACACAAATTCACAACTAGAAGCCTTCACACATTTTGAAATGTGTTTGCAGCCTTTATAGCAAAGAGACAAACAAGAACAAGAGAGTGACTTACAGTTATCAGACTGGAAATCTGGGACAAACTGCTCATCATCAGGAACCTGGGCTATAAAAAAGTGGAGGAAAAGGGTTGCATGATTCCAGATTTCCTGTTTATTTCATATATAGCTATCTTTTTCCTTATCCAAAGTCTAATCAAAAGAGGTTTACAAGTTCAGTGTGGTATAAAAATGATACAAGTAATGCATCACAAAATACAACCTTTATGTCAATTTTTACAGAAGGCATTGAAAATATGCCTTTTTAACAGCAAAAAAAGCACAACAAATTGCCATAACATTTAGAGAACAAAGCATAGTCTTTTTACAAGCTGAGTGCCCCTAGATGCAATAGGCTACAATTGCTTTTACCACCTAACAGGAGGGGCGATGGCCAGGCTAGTTAGTCAAAGACAGGAGTTGGCAGTTCAACCTGTGCGGAGAACCCCAGGTTGGAGAAGACTGGTCCAGCAAACAGAGAACAACAGGGATTTACCTTCAGCTAACCAGGCCTCCTGCAGCTGACTGAGATCCAGAAACAATTCTAAAAGGGAAACAAATAAAGAAATGTTGGTTTTAAAAAAACTAGCATTGAAGTGTTCTCCCTCCTAACATGAACAAATAAGTCTCCAGCTGTTTAGCATGCTGATCAACCAAACAAGCTCCTGTCAATGAAGAAAATGTTTTTTAAAAGGGAGGGGGATTCTGCAGTACCTTCAGAATCATGAGCCAAGTCAGTATCTTGAAACTTCCTTTTTCTGTCATTCACTGTTCTTCCTCGGCATTCATCCACGCAAGATTTCTGCTACAGAAGCAAAGAAATGTCACTATGAAGGGCAAGCCTTTAGAAAACACAGCAAATGCAAACTTCATCCCAAGGAGATATGGGGTGGGGCTGGGGAAGTAACAGGGTATAAAAAGCAAAGATAGAACCATACAAGACCTACCCCAGGGACCATGAAAGGGACCTGCTGATCATAAAAGCCATCCATTGCGCTTGCAGATTCTTTAATACTCCCTTGAATGGTGTTAACATTGAGCACCTCCAGGACCAGAAGAGTTCAGAACCAAGCTCTGGCAGATTTAAGACTAGAGAAGAGAGAGAGAGAAATCAAAATGTGCTCTGCTTTTAAACCACCTTAAGAGACTTCACCCTTAATGGCAGTTGACCACCATCTACAAGCTTTCAGGATTATCTGCTGTGCACAATTAATGTACACCAACCATCCTTGACTTGGGGGTGGGGAATCAGGACAATGTAGTACTTTCCTTCTCTATTTATTTTGTTGCTCTATTTATTCATTAAATTATTAGTCTCTATCATCCCACCCTTTTTAGCCAAGACACAAAAGACCCCAATCTTTAATCCATGATGTCACAGAGTTACTATGGAGACAGCTGTGATGTCACTAAAGATGAATTACAGCCACTTAAGAACAAACATAGAGAGAATAGCATGGATTACGAGGCAGTGATTACATTGTACATTCAAGTACATTTTCTCCCTACATGGTCAAAAAGATAGAATATAAATAGCAACAACCACATAAGTCAATTCTACTTTGTACAACAGCTCAGCTTTCAGAAGATGAAAGATATCAACGTGCAACTGTTCCAGGTTATGTTAAGGGCAAGGGATCTCTCAGTTTGGACCAAAATATGAACCTATATATGTTGCAAAGGCAAGTTCCTCCTATTTCAGTGGGACTTGCTTCCCAGGAAAAAATGTTTAGGGATGCAAATTTTCGAAAGAAATAGCTTTCATTTTCCCCCAAAATAAAAAGCAACTCTAATTTGACTACCAGGAATCTCAGCTATTGTATGTGAAAGCTTGAACATGCTGGAATAAAATCTCCATGTTAGGCTGACATAAAACCTAGCATGAAATGGAAAACCACATACTGTAATCTCTTACTCTGCTGATAGAGCTTTGATTACTCCAGGCAGCCTGTGCGTTGGGAGAGAAATCGGCCAGCTACAAGGCCGTTTTTCAGTCACTGTAAAGTAAATTCATCTTAAAGTTATGGACGCGAAAGTTTAAAGAAAATTATATTTTCTGTTGATCAAGCGTCAAATCGATACTCTTCAAAAGACTAAGAAAAATGTTTCTTTGTTGTTTTATTTGCATTTTGAAATTTTAATTTAAAAAATTAAGAAAAATGTCGTTTCATAACACGGAGAAAGGGAGGGATAGTTTATGACTTTCACTCTCCTAGCGCACCAACCGCTGCGGATACGTCCTAAATGTCCCTGGAATATAACGTTAAGACGAGCTGAACACGTATCCCTCCCAGCGCCAAATCACAGCTCCTAACTTTTCCGTCGTTTGAGAGAAACAAAACACACACAAAAAGCGAGATTTTAAACTACGGCACCACTTTTTTTTTTTTTTTTTAAAAAGGAGAAACATCCAAGCGCCGTCTTTCTAAACATTATTGCATCGCCGCAGACTAAATCGGCGTCGGACCTCAACCGCTCCAATGTAACCGCCGTCTTGTCCCCCCCCCCCGTGTGTGTGTGTGTGTGTGGGGGGGACCCCCTTTAACTCAGCCCAACAATACCATTCCGGTGCCCTCCTCCACGCGCGAATCTGGCTGAGGGTTTTCTTTTTGAGAATGGCAAAGGGAGCAACGAGAGCAGGTAGACTAGAGTGTGTAACCGGATCCCCAGTCCAGGGCCCCATTCACAAAAAACAGAAAGAGAGAGAGAGAGACGCAGTTTCAAGCTCTCATTCCATTCATGAACCTCCTTCCAGCGGTGCCCCCACCCCCTTCCCAGCCCTGTGCGGAGCGCCTCAGCCCCCGCCCCCGCACTCAAGACTCCATTCACACACACACACACACAAAACAGCTCCATTCATAAAATCGCCCACATTCATTAAAAAAAAAAGGCCAACCAACCACCCTCTTTCCCCCTCGCAGTCGAGCCAGTTGCCTGCCGCAGCCTGTGGCGGCGCGGCTGTGCAGTTTTCTCCCGTAAGCAGCGTCTCCTCTGCCCAGCCCCCCCCCTGCCCCCCAGCACCCACTCCAGCGCCGGAGTTCCAGCACCATTTCTAGACCGATTTACTTCGCCCTCCCGACTCAGACTCCACAGCCAAGGGATGCTGGCTCGATTTCCCAGCCCAGGGGCCACTTTGCACCTTGAGCCACCTGCAACCCCGCCGCCCCCTGCTCAAAAGCGCCGGAGGCTGCAGCGCGCCTCGCCCCCGCTGCTCACCTGCCCATATAGAACGGCCGCCGTGCAGTCACTGAGCAGCCCTCCCGTGTCTCGCTCGCCTTGCTGCCGGCGCCCCCGAGCGGCCTCCGCAGCCCGCCCCGCGCCCTCCCGATTGGCCCAGGGCGCCGCCAGGGGCTGCCACTCACCGGTTGTTTACCCTACCAGGCAGCCAATGGCGCTCCGATGTTACACCATCTCCCGGTTCTGAATGGTGACGGTCGCCCAGCGGTGCGTTCTAAACCCGCCCTTTTCGCCCCTGATGAAGTGTCTTCTCTAAGCCTTGCTCTCTCTCTCCCCCCCCCCACCGCTCGCCCGCTCTTTGCGTCCGGAAAAATACAGCCAATCCAGAGGGCCCTGATTTACATACTTTTCCTAGGCTCGTTTTCATTCATAAAAAAAAAATAAAGGGAAGGAAAATATATGCCGCGTTCCGAGGGCGAGGCAGGCGCTGGGAAAGATTTAAAGGGGCCGCGCACCCAGCCAAGTGCGTAGTAGTCCTCATCCCCTGTTTCCTGCTGCCCGTACCTGTGCCCAGTGTCTGCGCTGCCCTCATAGTCTCCGAACTAGGACGCTTTTGCCCGCTGGAGTAATCGCGACCGGCATAGACGGTCACTATCGATGTTAGCAGCTGCGTTACGTTGCAAATAGGATATCTGGCAACCTCTGGAGCGATCCTAAAGAAAAACATAGGGTACCTGCTATAACTCACCGTACAGTAGGCCATTTTCCGGCGACACTAGGAAGATGGCAGCAAGAAAATCACTCCTTTTACTTCACGCAGTAAAGTAACGACCAGATCCTGCGTTACAGTCGTGGCAAGAGTTACCACCCCACGTTGTCTCGCAGTCGACTCCCTCCCCGCGCTCATTCGAGGGAGCTTTAGGTTTAGGGGTGCCTGTATTTTACAGCTCTGAAAATAAACCTGCTTTGGGATGCAGTTTTAATATGCAGGACCGTAGCCTGCAGGGATCCTCAAGGATCTGAGCTAACAACCCACCCCCACCTCACCCCGGGATACCAATGTTATACATATGTGTGTGTGTGACATTGTTGCCTCTCCTGAAAAAATATTCGCCCCTCCCCATCTAGAATCCAGGCTACAGCCCTGGTTTTATGGACACGGACATGGAGATCTCTGAACTCTGGTGGACTTACTTTTGAGTAAACTTGCAGCATAATTGTCTGGAGGATCAGGCTGCCTGAGTTTTTAAGTTTTCTCACCCTAGAAAGGCCAGGCGCACTTCTATATTCTAATGAAAATATCCACCACCACCCCGCTTCATTAAAAATTGTTGTTGTTAAATACAAACCTACCATTCGATTCTCAGTCGAGGACTGGTATAAAATTAACAGTTCAATACCTAACCAAGAACTGTTAAGGTAACACATATAAGATAACTTTCCAGAGAAAGGCAGGTCTGGCCTCATTGTCTGTCAGAAATGCTGTAGGGGGGGAGGGGGAGGATATTTTAGTCGTTACAGAGAGGGAAGAACAAAATGTACTTTGCTCTCCCCCAAGGACACCTTTCCCCCTTCCTCCATTCCTGGGTTAAGCCTGGAATTCTATTCCTGGAGTTTGTAAACATTGGAGCCCCACCAAGATGAAGCCATCGACCCCTTCTTGCCTTTACAGGGCAAGGCCTTCTCCACTGGCAGCCAAGAGGGCTGGTTGTTGTCATTCAGTCCCACAGCCGATTCCGACCCTTTGCAACCCCATGGACCACTGTCTGCCAGGCACTTCTGTCCTTCACCATCCTCCTCAACTTGCTCAGCTCTGTGCCCATTGTGTCTACAATACCATCTAGCCATCTCATTTTTTGGCCGTCCCCTTCTTTTGCCCTCCACCCTTCCCAGCATTAAGGCTTTCTCAAGAGAATCCTCTCTTCTCATTTGATGTCCAAAGTATTTCAGCTTTATCTTTACTACTTGACCTTCTAAGGAGCAGTCAGGGTTGATTTCTTCTAAGATTGACCTATTTGTTCTCACTGTCCTAGGGACTCTCAAATCTCTTCTCCAACACCACATCTCAATGGCATCTATTCTTCTGTGCTCAGCTTTCCTTATGGTCCAGCTCTCACAACCATATTGCCACCGGGAATACCATTGCTTTGACTATACAAATTTTTGTTTGCAATGTGATGTCTCTACTTTTCACTATGTTCCCCAGGTTTCTCATCGCTTGCCTCCCAAGAATCAGTTGCTTTTTTATTTCATGGCTGCAATCACCATCTGCAGCGAGATTTGATCCTATTCCCAAGAAAGTAAAATCTGTCACTGCTTCTACTTCTTCCCCCTCTATTTTCCAGGGACTGATAGGGCCTGTTGCCATGATCTTTGTTTTCTTTATATTGAGTCTCAAGCCAGCTTTTGCACTCTCTTCTTTCAACCTAATCAAGAGCTTCTTTAAGTCATCACTTTCTGCCATTAGGGTGGTATCATTTGCATATCTCAAATTGTTGATGTTTCTCCCAGCAATTTTGATCCCAAATTCTGATTCCTCCATCCCTGCATTGCGCATTATGTGCTCTGTGTATAAGTTGAATAAGCAGGGTGACAAAATGCAGCCTTGTCTTACTCCTTTTCCTATTCCAAACCACTCTGTCCTTCCATATTCTGTCCTAACTGTTGCTTCTTGATTCATGTACAGATTTTTCATGAGGTATATAAGGTGCTCTGGTATTCCCATCACTTTAATTACTTGCCACATTTTGTTGTGGTTGACACACTCAAAGGCCTTAGTGTAATCAATGAAACAGAAGTAGACTTGTTTCTGATATTTCTTTGTTTTCCCCATGATCCAACGTATGGTGGCAATGTGGTCTCTAGTCCCCCTGTCTCTTCTGAACCCCGCCTGCACTTCTGGTAATTCTCTCTCTACGTGCTGCTGCAGTCTATCCTGTAATCTTGAGCATCACCTTGCTAGTGTGTGGGATGAGTGCAATTGTTCGATAATTTGAACATTCTTTGGTATTATCCTTTTTGGGGATTGGAACATATACTGATATTTTCCAATCCTGTGGCCATTGTTGTGTTTTCCAAATCTGCTGGCATATAGAGTGCAATAATTTGATTCCATCATCTTTTAGGGCTTTGAAAAGTTCAACTTGGATACCATCATCTCCATGGAAGGACAGAGTGGTTTGGAATAAGAAAAGGAGTAAGACAAGGCTGCATTTTATCACCCTGCTTATTCAACTTATACACAGAGCACATAATGTGCAATGCAGGGATGGAGGAATCACAGTTTGGGGTCAAAATTGCTGGGAGAAATATCAACAATTTGAGATATGCAGGTGATACCACCCTGATGGCAGAAAGTAAGGAGGACTTAAAGAAGCTCCTGATTAGGTTGAAAGAAGAAAGTGCAAAAGCTGGCTTGAGGCTCCATATAAAGAAAACTAAGATAATGGCAACAGGCCCTATCAATCCCTGGAAAATAGATGGGGAAGAAGTAGAAGCAGTGACAGATTTTACTTTCCTAGGATCAAAGCTCACTGCAGATTATGATTGCAGCCATGAAATAAAAAGGTGACTGATGCTTGGGAGGCAAGCGATGAGAAAATCACATTGCAAACAAAAATTCATCTTGTCAAAGCAATGGTATTCCGGTGGCAATGTATGATTGTGAGTGCTGGACCATTAGGAAAGCTGAGTGCAGAAGAATAGATGCCTTTGAGATGTGGTGTTGGAGAAGAGATTTGAGAGTCCCCTGGACAGCGAGGAGAATAAATAGGTCAATCTTAGAAGAAATCAACCTTGACTGCTCTTTAGAAGGTCAAATAGTAAAGATGAAGCTAAAGTACTTTGGACATCAAATGAGAAGGGAGGATTCACTCGAGAAAGCCTTGATGCTGGAAAAGGTGGAGGGCAAAAGAAAAAGGGGTCAGCCAAAGATGAGATGGCTAGATGGTATTGTAGAGACAATGGGCACAGAACTGAGAGAGTTGAGGAGGAGAGTGGAGGACAGAAGTGCCTGGCGGATAGTGGTCCATGGGGTCGCAAAGGGTCGGAATCGCTTGTGGTACTGAACAACAATTTTACAAACCAGGAGAGCTGGAAAAGGAGATGAAGAAGAAAGGATATAGCAGAAGTTATTGGGGGGGGGAGGGGGAAGAATGGTCTAAGACAGGTTTTGGTCTCCAGAATAAAGAAGGAAGCGTTATGTATGGTCAATGGAAGTGCTGTAGTCTGATGAAGCTGGAGATTTGAAGCAGGGGGTAAAGAAACAAGCGTTTGCAGGCTTGTGGACGCAGCAGTCAGAGGAAAAAAAGTGGGACAAAGGCAGCAGCCAAAAGGGATGGGGAAACTAGATTTAGCCTTTATCAGTTCACTCAGTCCACTGAGTACATTTCCACACACATTCCAGCCATGCAGCCATTGGTTCACACAGTTTAACTGTGCTTATTTGAATTGTCTCATGTAAGATATTTTGCTGATATCAGCATAGCTAAACTCTACCAAAAGCTGGGTTGGGTCAATTACTTCTAACTCATGTTTTGGCATCAGCTGCTGTTTCAGGCAGATTGATGGATCACAAGAGAAAGTTGATCTGCTTGTTGAGGGGGATCTTCCTTCTTTTCTTAAGATCACTTTACTTATCTTTTTTAAAAATGTAAATAAAGTCCATAACTTTGACTTCATTTGGTATTATACTAGCTTTGATGGAAGGCAGGTGGTGTCTCTTCTGGGTTCTGATAAAAATATCAGGTGAGTAGAGCTTGCTATTCTGTCTGGCCAGGTTATCCTGCTATGGTAATAGAGTAGACCCTACTGCCAGTGACTCATGCCAAGTGTCAGATGGTGGTTAATTAACCTGACAACCCTGAGGACTAACAGCTTGGGTGCTGAAGTCCACAGGGAAGAATGATGGTCCCCAAGTGGATTAAATCCCACTTGAATCCTTCTTAATGGAGGGCATCAGGTTCATCAATACTGGCCTGGGGTTGATGAGGGCTTTGTGTGCCAAAAGGGCTCAGAACCAGAAAGTGACTCATAGAACTGGATCAGTGGTACGGGTGAGATGCTGTGATGTAGAAAGCAAATGAAAGTCCACTGCATTATATTCTCAGGACAGTTTTCGTGGTTGATCGCCATGAGGCTTGCCAGTATTTGGAATTGGATATGGAGGAGGAGGAGGAGGAGGAGGAGGAGGAAGAAGAAGAAGAAGAAGAAGAAGAAGAAGAAGAAGAAGAAGAAGAAGAAGAAGAAGAAGAAGAAGAAGAAGAAGAAGAAGAAGAAGAAGAAGAAGAAGAAGAAGAAGAAGAAGAAGAAGAAGAAGAAGAAGAAGAAGAAGAAGAAGAAGAAGAAGAAGAAGAAGAAGAAGAAGAAGAAGAAGAAGAAGAAGAAGAAGAAGAAGAAGAAGAAGAAGAAGAAGAAGAAGAAGAAGAAGAAGAAGGGCTTACTGATCTAGGGGCAAGATTCTCAGTATTATCTTACTGTAAGATACTAGGTGAGCCTTTGTATGTTGGATGGTAGAGAAGAGAAGCCTGCCTCCTAGATAGTTTATGCAGGAGGGTGTAGCTTAGTGAGTCAAACTAAGTGCTACAAGTAGTCTATGATCAGAAGAGGAGATTCTTTAACTGCTGGAAACATTGGATTGTCAGAGTAGGAAGTTTTCACACCTCTTGCACTTGACAAGCTACCTGGCCTTGTTTTCTGATTGACCACCATGAAGTAAGTACCAGCTTCACTTGCAAGTTTGATTGTTTAGTCATGAAGGTCTACTTGAATCCGGATTCTGGAACACTAATGCTTTAAGCCAGGGGTTCCCAACCTAGGACCTGGCCTATGATGCAATTCCATCCAACCCATCCCCGCCTCTGCTACACCCAGAAGTGGAAGCACATGCACTTACACCAGCTGTAAAATGCACCTGCACCTGCACAAACACACCTGTGGCTGTCATAAACACAGAAGTGGGTGCATTTATGACAGCAGTAAATGTGACTGCTTCTGCTTCCGGGTGGTGGTGGTGGCCTGGACCGCTTAGCTATCCGGGGGCATGGTCAGGCCCACAACAGAAAAAGGTTGGCTACCCCTGTTTTAAGCTAACACATAGGAAGTCACAACCAGAGTAGGCCCATTATATTAGAAGGGATTTGGTGAGTCAATGCCATATATTCAATGGCTTACTCTAACTTTTGATACTGGATTTCAGCCATAGTTTGACCCAATAACAGAATACACGATTTGCCTGGAAAACACCAAAGTTTAGTACTTGGCAACTCCAGGTGTGGTTGAAGAAAACTTTCTTTTACTACTACTGTTACTTCTCTTTTGCTAGGATTTGGATGGGACAGATCATGGAAGCCAGTGTTGAAGTGAGATTTGGTTGGCTTCTGCCTGTACAGTAAAGGCAAAGCATGGAAATTTTACTTGTTTAAACTACAACACAACAATTGCCAAGCCACTGTCAAAGACATTTTCAAACTCCAAGAAAATCTTGTGCTATACTGTTTTTTAACCCCGGGTAGTCATATGATTTGCAGTGATCTTACACTTTGTACATTTACTAAGTGATAGATTGCCACATACATATGTACCATATGCCATTATGGACCCTTGGGCATTATGTGTACATTTTCATATGCTAACCCATGCATGATCAGATTAACAGTACAAAAGATTTGACTGCCTGGTCGGCTCTGTTGTACCAATCAATTCTGGAAATAGCACAGAAGAAACAATTTTGGCTGGGCCTCTAAAATGTTTGCCAGTTGGTGAAATTTTCAGAGCATACAATGCTTTATAGGTAACAAAATGTGTGAAGAGCCCCTGGTATCCATGCGACATGTGTCAAAATCCTCTGCAAACTTAGTTTATTAGCTAGATAGACAGAAGAAACTATTTGAAATAAGCTTTTCCCCTTCACATAATCCTTTTCCGCTGTAAACCCAGTCAATTGGAGGAAGGGGAGAGAAAATTTTACTAAATATAGTTCTTTTTAAAAATACTTCAGTAAGTCATAGGCTCTAAATTTAACACAATACCTTTCACATGGAGCTTTTTCTTGGGTTTTGGCAGCACGTGAGCTTGCCTGCTGATGCCTTTTACATTTGTTCTCTTGGGTTTTTGGGGGGTTGGGGTGGGGGGAGGCACTCATTATTTTTAAATTAGAAACTTTGATTTCTTTAGGCTACATTACACTGTAATGACTGTTCCTTAAAAACACACAGCCACCATTACAAGAAAATGTGCATATAGGGAATATGTACTATGCCCCATGCAATGTAACTTCTCCAACTGAAATTACTTGGCCCAAACCCTTTCATCTGGATTTCAATCCTGCCAAGAGCACAGAAGGCATTATATTTCCAGGCTGTTCTGAAGCTTTGAAATCTAGTTTGAAATCCCCCTTTCTACAAACTTGTGACAATTTTTAAAATATCTTTATCAAAGAATAATCAAGGGAAATAGGGCTATTTGACTACAAGACAAATTTTCCATGAATTTGGACAAATTCAGTCAGTGCAGTATTTTTTTTGTACATGCAATTCATACCCTTCCATGTGTACAAAAGAAGATCTAGTAAATGGCTGTGATAATGCTATTGATGCAGCCCAACCAGTGATGGGATGTCCCCAGTTCCATCCAGTTCCCTGGAACCGGTAGGAACAATCCCGGAGGGTTCTCCGGGAGGGTAGTCAACTTTTGAGGCGTCTGTTTCCGGACGCCTCACCGAAAGAATTTTTTTAAAAATCGGAGCCAAAATGGCTCCGATTGACTGCGCATGCGCAGAAACTCAATCTGATGCATTGCGCATGCGTCAGATTGAGTTTCTGCACATGCGCAGTCAATTGGAGCCATTTTGACTCCAATTTTATTTTTTTTAATTTTCAAGCTGGAACCGCACCTTTCAGGGCAGCGGCAGCGGCTGCGGCTGCGGCTGCGGCACCAGCCCTCAGAGGAGGGCACCTCCCCCGGGACACGTTGAGTCCTGCCTGGGCCGTCCGCTGCCGACAAGCCCCCATGCCCTCGGGACGCCCGGCGGGGTGCGCCACCGCCGCCTGCAGCCTCCTCCTCCGGGGGGCATCCTCCTCCTCCTTTTTGGCCCGGCTCTGGCTCCGGACACGGCCAGAGGCAGCCAGGGGCTGCGGGCAGCAGTGGCTCTGGCGGCAGCTCTGGCCACGGCCATTGGGTAAATGGTGGAAGGCTGCATTAAGACCTCCCAGCCTTTAGCACGTAAAAGGAAGACCCCCGGGTTCGCCTGGCTCTAGAATGAGCCCCTTCTTCTCCTTCCGAGGGTTCTGAACTGCCAGAGCCACCGCAACCACCACCTGGGCCTCCATCCCGCATCGCCCACGCCCGGCGGCTGCCTGCCTCCACCTCGTCTCTTACCACAGAGCGGCTCCGAGAGCGCCGGCCCCAGCCAGGCTCTGCGTCGGCTTCTCCCAGACCAGGAGCCGCTGCATGGCGGCCACCGTCGCCTCCCACCCTCACAGGCATCACCTCAGCTGGGCGGCCAGGTCCGAAACCTGCTCTTCCTCTTCCTCTTCCTCTTCCTCTTCGTAGCCGGATCCGGGCCAAAAAGGCACCGGCCCAAGGAGGAGGCCACAGGGCTGCAGGCAGCGGCAGCTCTGGCGGTGGTGGCGGCGGCTGTGGACGGCGGCTGCAGGCGGTGGCTCCTGTGGCCGCGGCTTTCGGAGGAGGAGGAGGCCGCAGTCGAGGGTGGCGTGCCTTGCCGGGTGGCCATGGGCCATGGGGGTTCGTCGTCCCAAGGAAGGTAAGTAAGTGAGGGTTTTTTATTTGGGGTGGGTGGGTAATTTATTTGTGTTTTGGGTGGGTGGTTGTATTTTTATTTAATTTTTATTTTATTTATTTATTTATTTATTTTATTAAATTATTTACGGCTTTGTGTGTATAGCTGTCTGGCTGGGTGGGTGGGCTGAGGTGTGTGTGTTTATTTTTATTTTATTTATTTTTATTTTATTCATTTTTATTTTTTGCCCCGCCCACAACATCATGACATCATGATGTCGGCTCCGCCCATGATGTCATGATGTCATGACATTGGCCACACCCATGACATCCGTGACGTCATGGCGTGGTAGTAGAATTTTTGTCATCCCATCACTGAGCCCAACATTGGGTCAGAAATAGTCTAATTTTATTTTAACATTTTAATGTGTTTTGAATTTCAGGTATTTTTCATGTATGTCCATAATGTTAAATTGTGCAATGGTCTGATATGAAGAAAGCAAACAAGCAAGTTCTGGAGGAGGACTGTCCATCTGTAGGGTGCAGGATTCAGGCAATAAAGGACAAGCTCCTTCTGTCACTGACTGGGCAACTTCCTGGAAGCACCTGGCTGTGTACCGTTTGTCTAATGCAGGTAGTGAGATTGGATTTTAGATGGGGAATCTGTGGCTTTACGTCTATTGCTAACTCCCATTGTCCTTAACTGTTGCTCCTGCTGATTAAGGCTGAGGAGATTTAGTCTGGTACGATCTGGAGGACCCCCATCCCTGGACTAGACGGAACCATGATTTGGCAGGGATTTTCATTCTTTCTGACACAAAGATATACCTTTTTCTGTCAAACACTAGGCCTAATCAGAAGAAACAGGAACCCAAAGGGTTCCAATATTGCTTGTTTAGCCAGATACTATCTGAATTTTTAGTCATGCCATCTTTAGGCCTCCTCAGTTAGCCTGGCTTCTACTATTTCATTTTTTTTTACATTTTAAAAAAGGTGTTACTCACTCTAGTGCCCCCACTAATACCCTTAGTGAGTAGACAACAACCCTGTTATTCTGTTGTGACAATGTGCGTGATCAATAAACCACTGTACTTTTGTGGAGCAATATCCATCTCACCCTGAGGAAGATATTTATTAAGGTCATTTGCTGAACCTCAACCTCCTTAAGTAATGATTGTTCTTCAAATAGAAACCTTTTAAAAGCTATGTTTTCTCCCTGCTCCCCATTTGAAGCTAAGCAGCCAAAAGGAATGTTAGTAAAAACACTTTTAGTGCATAAAACAACTGATTTTTTCTCTCTCTGGTATCATACCAGAGAGGAAAAAAATCAGTTGTTTTATGCACTAAAAGTGTTTTTACTTTTATAAAAGATTAAAGGACAAAGGGTTGGAATTATTAACAAAACACAGCAAAGGTGATTAATGCTGTAAGGGGAAAGTGTACAAGGTCTTTATTACTTTGTATGACACATCCCCAAACCATGTACAGTAATGTTTATCTGATGCAGTTCATCTAGCATACAATTACAATAATCTCAATCTTAAATATCCTGACTATCTTCCACGTAGCCTTTAATCTACTCTAACCCTAATCTTAACTTCTCAACTATTATTGAAACCTGTCTAATCTGAATTCTCTACTTAACTTATATTTCTTTCTTAAACATTCACACACTCTTATGTCTATGTACCATTCTCCCCACTCTTGTGGCTGAGGAAACAGCTAATAAAAATAATGTTATACAGTGGACCCTCGTATAACGAATGCATCATTTAACGAAAAACATCGTACAATGAAGATAATTTGAAAAACAAATGTTGCATTGTACAACAAAAATTTTCATTGTACAATGCAATGCGTCCCTATGGGAAAAATAT
Organism: Furcifer pardalis; assembly: GCA_030440675.1. Taxonomy (NCBI): domain Eukaryota; kingdom Metazoa; phylum Chordata; class Lepidosauria; order Squamata; family Chamaeleonidae; genus Furcifer; species Furcifer pardalis. Next base: position 248,144,662 of record CP126890.1, read on the forward strand.
CATACGATGAAAATCTCTATGGGAAAAATTGTACAACTCCATTCATTGCAACAAGAAAACAGCCACTTTGCCTAAATGTACATCATTCACAAACAACAATAGATGGGAAAAGGACTGAAATTATCACATCCCTTATAAAATAGGAGATAGATGGCAAAACATGGAGTCATGTTTTTGTCCAATTGGTTGGCAAACTCTCCATGTTTTTCTATGAAAGCCAACCTCAGTTTCACAGGAAATCATAAATATCTAAAGCACTGAGTCCCAACGTGGGGCCCACGCCCTACAGTGAGGCTTCAGTTCCCAGAAGCCTAAATCAGTACATTGGCTGATCAGTGCTTTGGAGAATTGACATAGGCTTCTGGGATTTGAAGTCCAAAAACCGGTGTCTAGTCATACCTGCCACATGACCATGGAAACGTCTGCAGGAGCAGACAACGCTGGCTCTTCGGCTTTGAAACAGAGATGAGCACTGACCCCTAGAGTCGGATACGACTGGCTTTCGAGCAAGGGAAACCTTTACCTTTACTTTAATGGGTAAATGTGGATTTTGCAGACTGGGTTATCTGGATGTGGAGAACTGAAATATGACAACCCTAGAATCACACCTTAATTGTATTGAATGGAAATTAGTACAATTCACTGGTCCATATAAAGTGGATTATTAGGGAATTAGTTCATTGTGGAAATTGAGAAATTGGGGGTGATCTTACTCTCCTTTCCTGCTTGTAGATATTTCCCAGGCATGAGCAGTGGGACAGTTTCTGAATGCATTTTGATATATTCTTATATAAATTAAACCAAAATTGAGATATTTTTCAGTTCTAACCTGGCCTGCCTTTAGACTTATTGTAGATGTCTGCCATCTTTTAGCCCATCTCCCCAAGTACTAGACACACTGGTAAACAGAGACAGTCCAGAGAAGCTGAATGGGTACAATGAGTGCTCATGTTTCACAATCAGAACATCCTATTGTCATTGTGACTCACAGGGAACATTATTACTATAATCAAAACAAAGAATGGTTCTGGTAATATACCTGAAACCAAAATTCCTTTAATTCACTAATAAATCCTGGAAATATTGCTGCAGCAGCCTTGATTAATCCCAGAACGAAACACTGCACCATTTTCATTTTATTTGATGTAAAAGTACATCAGTTGGGATTTACATATAAACATGAGCTACATTACAAATTCACACAATTCCATGCAAGGAAGTACAAGAAGATCCATGTGAAAGGAAAAAAGAGCAGTCCATGGTCAAGAGAATATACAGTACATGTCATGGTGATGAAACAGGATTACTCTGGTTGCCTGTATTCACACAATACATTAGGAGGGAAGTGTGCATTCATTACAATCTAAATGGAGAGCTACTCATTTTGCCCATTTACATAGCTGAGATTATCTATGGTATCTCTGTTGCTAATTTGAAAATTTCTGAAGACTTGGTGAAAAGCTAGCAAACTGCATTTTAGTCTGGGAGTTTCTGTAATATAGGCAAGTGTTGTGTACTTTGGATTTTGCTTTGTGTTTTGGTGCCTTTATTTGTTGCAGAATGTGTATGCTGGGAATGCAGTCTTCTTCTCCAGAAGAATTCTGCACTTGAGCATTACTGAGGGTGTGATCACACAGGCATATAGCTTGCATATTGGGCCGCTTGTGGTGAAGCCAGGTACAAACTATTTCCAAGCAATCACACAACATATGGGCAATAGCACTCCAGGCCGATCTTGATTTCCCCCCAAACTGTAACTTTTTGGTCTGGCAGTAAGGCTACTAATTTTGGGGGATGAGATGGAGAGAAGGAGAGATTGCTTCTAGCAAAGCAGCCCTTCCTGGTGAGATCAGACATGCCCATTTCTCGCTGTCTACTTGCCTCCGGAGACAGATAAATCCCATCCATGAAATAGTGAGACAGACAGGATCAAGGGCTGATTTACCAATGAGAGAAGGATGAGCAACACTCGGTAGTAGAGCATGTGTCTGCATAATGTCCCTGACTTCCCTGATAGAACTAGGAAGATTCCTGCCTGGAATCCTGCTGCCAACTGGTATAGACAATTCTGAACAGATGGCTGAAAGCTGTGACTTAGTAAAAGCAGCTTATGTTCCTAGTCTACCTGGGCTTCTAAAGCAAAGACATGATTCCTGAATAAAAGCATTTCAATGATGGGTGCTCAGCTCAGTACTGGGATAGCAGCACCATGTAACATCAGAACAACTGCCTAGATCTGTGATGGTGAACCTTGGCACTCCAGATGTTCCTGGACTCATATGGGGACATTTTACTTCCACTTCTGGGAGCGACAAGGGCGGTGCAGACCGGATGAATCGCAGCAAACCCATTCGTGTGGATTCACAGGGACTTGGGATTCTGGGAATTGAAGTCCAAGAACATCTGAAGTGCCAAGGTTCGCCAACATGGGCCTAGATACTTTGTACATGTTGACCGGATTCACACATGCATGCATATCATTTAGCTTCTCATCACTGGATAATACCAAACACTTGGTGATTCATCTGAATGTGTAAAATGTCTCTCTTGGAATATATGGTCTTTGAGTTCACTTTGGATGGTACAAAACTTCACTCTGAACTAATTAATCCATAACCATGCTTCATTAATACATGCAAGGGCCAGATGAGTCTATATAGACAATGAGTGATGTATGAGCTGGCCCCTTGATTGACATCACATCAACATATGGAAAACAATTTAAAAAGAAATCTATATTTGTTCAGAGTGGAATTATTTAACCACACAACAGTTCCCGAGATATGAAAGGAGCTCTCTCATGCAGACATGAGGTGGGACAGTTTAGCAGCTTGGTTCAGCAGTTCTAAGGGGTGCAGCGCTAGCATTTTACTATATGATCACCAGGCCTAAGAAAAAGCCCCCTACATGAGACAATTGACATAGTGAATAATATTGTTACATAGTTCACTATGGACAGCCATTCATCAAGCTGTATCTCCCAGGTTCTATCAAGGGCAATATCTAAACATGTACTTTAGAGCACGGAGGGGCAAGAAAAGTAGCAGAGCAAGGAACTGCTGGATATGAGTGGAAATACAGAGAGAGAGAGAGCGAAGACAAGGCCAAAACATGATCATTATGAAAGACCAGACAGAGTACATGTGCTACGGGATAATCACATAACCCTGTGGAACTATTATCACAACGTTGTTTCTTAAAATGATGTTGACTTTCTGTGTTCTTTGAAAGATTCCATCTGCGGCTTCCAAATTCCTTGGCCAAAACTTTGTACTAATGTAAACAAAGCTGTGCTTATTCACGTCAGTAGAGAATATGGCCTGCTTTTCATAAAGCACTTGAGTCTACAAATTGCCCTATGGAATGAAACGTTCCAGAGAAGCCAATGTAGCTGCCCTACCCCCTCCTAACAAGCCCTAGAAGAGGATCTCCTCATGAATTGGGCTCTAGTGGCTGTATGCGGAAGGCATTTGTAACATGCACAAATAAATGCTGCTTTGTCTGGCTCTCAGCCTGTATATTCTGCTTAGGCTGGATATCCAGCTAGGTTAGGCTAATGAATCATCACCTGGAATAAAAATCCCACAGCTGGAATTCAGATCAGTTACCCTTTTGACAACAGAAAAGCCAAGCTAGGCTCCTATATCTTCTCCCTGAACCCTCATGTGCTTAGAAACTGCAGACAGAATTTCAACAGGAGGAGTATTCTATAAAAGGAACAGGCAACTTCATCTGGTTTGGGTGTGTGTGTGTCGTTTTCTATACTGCCAAAAGTGCAGAAAAAGGGCAGAGGAAAAACCAGAAGACTGGAAATCTTATTTCTGATGTTGACAAAATTTGGGTTTTTGTGTGTGTTGAGACTGCTAGAAGACCCATATGCCATTTAAAATGTGAATTACTGCTCTTGAACGCTTTCAATAGCAGCAATTTGTTACTCCCCTATTTCATTTTCTTTTTTTCCTGGGAAAATACATTTTATTGGTTGGAATTTTGGAGAGTCTGAACAGACAAGAATAGCAAAAACAGCTCAGACACCATGAGGGCGAACCTTGGCACTCTAGCTGTTCTCAGACTTCAATTACCAGAAACCCAAGTCAGCACTCCTGAAGATCAGGGCTTCTGGGAATTGAAGTTCAAGAACACATGGAGTGCTAAGGTTCGCCATCATTGGTAGAGGATGGGGTGCTAAAAGGCTGAACAATTAACTATACTTTTTTTTAAAGAGCAGATGGTTGCAATGGTGTAAATTGCTGGGTGCACTTTACCTCATTACTATGAAAAGGCAGTGGGTCTCTCCTTGGGGGGAGGGAGGGGAAATGGCAATTTGGGAATAAGCAGCAACTATCAAAGGAATGATCTAAAGCAGGGGTTCTCAACTTACGGCCCGTCAGCTGAACTCGGCCTGTGACGCCATTCCACCCATCCGTCGTCATCTCCTTCGCACCCAGAAGTGGAAGCGGACATGTTTACATCAGTCATAACACATGCCCAGACATGCACAAACATGTCCACAGCTGATGTAAACGTGGGAGTGGGTGCATTTATGATATCTGTAAATGTGCCCACTTCTGTTTCTGGGGTGTGTGGTCCAGCCCGCTCAGCTGTTTCAGGGTGTGGTCAGGCCCATGCCACAAAAACATTGGCCACCCCGATCGAAAGAGTTGTAAAAGAGTTGCCATTTTAAACTAGGGCTGCTTCTGTTTGGAGGCACTGTGAAATAATTCACTATTCTTGTAAAGCAGAAGAAACAAAAACAAACATAACTGAAGTTCAAAACTTTTTCATGTGAACACTTAGAAGCGCATGAATGATTATCCTTTCTATATTAAATTAGCCTTAGTGAGGCAAGAAATTAAGCAGGACGCCAGTCAATAGTTTTGGCATGTGTTTGCTTAGATTTAAGCAAGAAAATGGGTACAGTATTTTAATATGTCTATATGAGGTAGCAGGGTTACCTGGAATAAAATAGGTTTTCCTACTTATTTCCTTCTTAGCCCCGTGGTTCACATTTTAAAAAACCTAAATAGGGTTAGGGATAAATGAATCTGTTAGGGTGCAATCAGGTAGGCATTTAGCCCACTGTTTGGTCCAGTGTAAGCAAATACTATTTTGCTTCTTTTAATTACCTGTTGTAATTATTGGGGAAAACTAGTCCATCTCCATAGCATTCCTACCCACCATTTTCTGGGTTCTCGTCAAGTGCTTCTACTTTTTGTATGACCGTGGGTAGGATTGCTCTGTTTTGGTTTGCTTCCAGTGGTGCAATCACTGGAAAATGCACCAAATCAAGCATTCAGCTGTCAATTTTCCATATCGTGAAGTGGCTTAAGACTTCATGATGTTCGGAAATTAAACACTTTCTCTGCTTCCTGGAGAAAGCTACATTTAAGAATATTAGTTAGCACTGATGCACTGCATCACTTACAGTCAAACCTCGCATAAAGAGCACCTCGCTTAAAGAGTAATTCGCTTAAAGAGCAGAATTTTCTCTGAATGTTCGCTTTGCTTAACAAATAAAACCAACCTAAAACTTGCTTAACAAATAAATCGGGGTTTGCAATCCCCCCCATTAGTAATTTACAATGGTGTTTCGCTTAAAGAGCAATCCTGTGGAACACGTTATGCTCTTTAAGCAAGGTACAACTGTATTTAATTTTTTTAAAAATGAAAACCTCCACCTGGAAGCAGGAGGGGACAACAAGAAGAATTTTCATTTCCTTTCATCAAACCTGATATACAAGGTTGGGTCAAGAGCTTGCCCATCGATGAATTCACCATCTTAATTTTCACTGTCTTAATTCTTTTATAAGCAGTGCAGCATCCTAACCCTAATTCTTTTTAACAAAAATTAAAATAAAATAAAACCCTTTGCCCAACCACAGAACAGAGGAAGTGTCTAATTTATCAGTACCATGAAATGACTGTCTTTCTAAACAACTTCATGAAATGAGAAACTGACATCAGAGGAAGCTGGACTAAAGAGGGTTGCTTGAGAGTGTGTGTGAGGGGTTTGCAACCTACAACTTGCAGGGCCATTTCATGTGCCCCACAGCCCTGGCTCCCGCCAGAAGCAGTAAAACCAGCCATATATGTACCATAAATATACCTGTGGCTGTCGTAAATGCATGTCCAGCCCACTCAGATGTCTGAAGGGACATGATCCAGGCTGCAGCTGGAAAAGGTTGAGAACCCCTGGTGTATGTCATGGGGATGCAAGGATCAAAGCCTACATAATCTATGGATCTCCTTGACCGAGAACTGATTCTGTGTTTAGGTAGGCTGAGTATTTTACTTGTCTTACCTTTCATTGTCATTCATCAACCTATCTCTTTTCAAAAACTCATTTTATAGTGCTGCTACGGGTTAAAACTATGCGTGATAGAAGTTTTACACACCAAAACTTTCTCTGCCTGCTGGTATGTTCTGAACAATTGCCATCACTGTATGTGGTTCTAAATGCTTATCAAAGACCATTTGATAAGCAGTTTGGATTGCTCATTTGTTTGCATCTTGCTGCTCACCACTGAAATGCTTTTGGAGCTGTGTATTAATAAAGAACACATTATAGGGCAGAGTCTTTAGCTGGCCAAGTATACCTGGCACAGAAGGAAGCAAATATTAATTTAAATTATGAGAATCTGCATGTGGCCAGATCATTTCATTTCTAAAGCCACTCTGAGCCATTATTTTTCACCCTATGTTTTCTTCTTCATTCCATTTCTGCCACTGGATATATCCCCTCCTTATATATTGAGAGCAGATTTTTTAATCTATTATTTTTTCACTTCCTACCTGAAAACAAGCTGACTGTCAATATTTATTTGTAGATAGGTATAATGAAATCTGAATTACTGGTAATATGTTTAGGATTGGTTGTTGGGTGCATTCCTATATGCCCTTATTTAGGTGCAAGTGCCATTATTTTAATTGGACTTACTTCAAAGTGAACATCAGTTCAGCAATGTCACTACATAGCTATTCTGTGCTATTTAGTAAGAAGCTTCCATCTGTAACTCCTATGAGTTTTTAAAATCACTAATATTATTGTTCTACCAAAAAGTTCATGTCTAGATTGGCCAGGGCACTATTCAAGGCTGGAGAATTTGTGGATGTATGGATGATGTTGGCTTGATGGTAAAATATGATGGGAGATTCAGTCCAGCAACATCTTGCACATAATAGTAGGGTGGAGTCTTTGTATTACTTTTCATTCCTAAATGTTACCTGTTTAGTTCCAAATGACAACTGTAATTTTCATTATACTCAAGAATCTAATAGAACAGTGATGGCTAACCTTGGCACTCCAGGTGTTCTTGGGCTTCAATTACCAGAAGCCCATGTCATCACTCCCTGCTGATCAGAGCTTCTGGGAATTGAAGTTCCAGAGCACCTGGAGTGCCAAGATTGGCCATCACTGTAATAGAACAACAGTGGTTGACCTTGGTGATCACTGTCACCTGTACCTGTCTGAGGAAGATGGCATCCTTTAGTTAGAGTGAATGAGCTGACAAACAATTTGCAGCAAATTGGACTGTCAGTATGGGCAGAAATGGAAAGAACAGGGAGATTTAACTGGACTAGAAGCAGCCTTGGAGACTGCCCAAGTCTACACCGTTCTTTTAGTGCAGGATCAATGTTTCTATTGTGCTGTTCTGATACAAGTATACATTGCACTGAATACCCAAAGCTTTTGGACCAGTCTTATCTAAGGAAATGTCTCAACTCTCAGAGTACCAGAGAGTATAGATCACTCAGTATCAAGGCCCATTTTATTCTTGTTTACTTGGAAGAGAAACCTTTTGTGCAGACAGTACTTACTCTGAAGTACAGTAGATGTGACCAAGACTAGAACCTCAGAATGCTCAGTTTTGTATGGTAGGCTGCAGGTTTAAAGGCAATGTATGGAGGGCAAAAAAGAAGTTTTAAGCTTTTAAAGGGGTCAAAGTCCAAATATTTGGTTCAACCTCAGATGCTACTTTTAAGTCCTGGATCAAACCATTTGAATGCATAGTGTACAATAACGAAGCAGTGCTACACATGTGCAAAGTGGGTTTCCACAACCATTGAATAAACAGTCAGCCCACACAAATATGTGGGACAGACTTCCTAAGTCATAGCAGAAGATTATTTCAAACTATCTCTGGCTTTGATTACCTCTGATCATTCCTAGCCTATTCTTAGGTTTGATTTCTTTACCTTTTTCTTTATAAACTTCAGCTTCCCAAGTCTATCCCAGCTCCTGCCAACCTAGCAGTTTGAAAGCAAGAAATTGGAAATTCCAACTTCGGTGGGAAGGTAAACAGGGTTCTGTGCACTCCCTCCAGTGACAAGGCATGCCTTTCACATGTCCACAGAAACATCTGCAGATGCAGACAGTGCTGGATTTTTGGCTATAAACAGAGATGAGCACTGAACCCTAGAGTCAGATATGACTGGCTTTCGACCAAGAGTGACCTTTACTTCTACTTCATCATTGGGCTACTTAAAGATTGTCTGTGAGTATTTCTGTACACAGCTTCTGTAAGTGTCTTTCTGGGATTTTTGTACCGCTCCTTCTAAACAATCAGCCTAGGATTTTATAATCCTTACAAGATGATAGATTTAGAGCATGGATTCACAAACTAAGGCCCACAGTCCAGGTCTGGCCTGTGGTGTCAATTAATCCGGTCCATGGTGAGGACCTCCCCCACCACCGCTGGAAGTGCTGGAAATGCACCGAAATTGCTGAAAATGTACTAAAAAAACAGCGGAAGCTCCAAAACCCCACAGAAACCACCAAACACACCATAAAACCACACACACCCTGAAAATATGCCTCCCTTGCTCCTTCAACCATGGAAAGTAGTGGAAGCAGTGAAAAAAATGGGAAAACATGCCATGAGTGCACCCGCCGCCACCAGAAGCAGCAGGAGGAACCACGTCTCTGGCGTGTACATCTGCCTGAGGGGGTGTGGTCTACAAAAAGGTTGCGAACCCCTGATTTAGAACTACCTTCAAAGTAATACAAGTGGACTTTTGCTTGTACAGTTAGACATCTCCTTCCTCTCCTTCTCATTCACTTGGCTCAGAACTGCTTTCTTGTGTTTTCATAGTACTGATATATGACTAAGATGTCACTGTAGCTGGGTTAAAATTCCCAAAAGAACAAGAACAGTTGCTGTTCCTGTTTTCACACTTGCCATTGAAAAATCTTGGGCTTCTGGAGATTTCCTCCCTTATTTGTTCTATATTGTATATACAGTCAAACCTCACATAAAGAGCATCTCTCTTAAAGAATAACTCGCTTAAAGAGCAGAATTTTCTCTGAATGTTCGCTTTGCTTAACAAATAAAACCAAGCATAAACTCGCTTAACAAATAAATTGGGATTTGCAATCCCCCTCACAACTGGTCACTTACAATGGTGTTTCGCTTAAAGAGCAAACTCGCTTAAAGAGCAATCCTGTGGAACGCATTATGCTCTTTAAGCGAGGTACAACTGTACACTGATCAAACCAATCCAATGCAAAAAACCAAAGCAATGGTAAGAGAAGAGTATATCTGAGAAAATAGTAATGCTATACTTGTATTATAGATATTTATTCAGCCTGAGCTAAAAGGAGGCAAAAGACCAAATAGATAAAAGAAGCAAAGATGTTCAGAGGTTGGTGTCCAGAGAAGGGAGCAAAGAGAACTATGGAATTGTACAATGAAAGGAAAGAAAATACACAGTTCCCAGAACACTGTGAGACTGCTGACTATCTTCTTCCTTATGCAGTAATAAATAGCATATGGTCACATGGTCAGTTGGGTATAAATTAAAGGTGGGGAATATGCTGGACTGCTGTTTCCATTAGCACTAGCCACCAAAGCTAATAGTGATGGATCATCAGCGTCACAGGCCAACAATATTTAGAAGGCTGTACATTTCCCATCACTGGTATAAAAGGTTCTTCTGTGGAAGCTGATACCAAAGAACTCATCAAAGCAATGCAGTAATTGAGGTGCGAACATTCCTGAGATCATGTGACCCACATTCACACAGAGCTAACCTGCACAATCATTACAGATTGTTCTATATTGCACTTCTTGAAGAACCACCAGGGCCATCACATATCACCATGATGGAGAACCTTGGCACTCCAGATGTCCCTGGACTTCAATTCCCAGAAGCCCAAGCCCCCATGAATCCACACAAATGGGTTTACTGCAATTCATCCAGCCCGCATCGCCCGCGTCGCTCCTGTACGGGCACATTTTACTTCTGCTTCTGGGAACGACAAGGGTGGGGCGGATGAATTGCAACAAACCCATTGGTGGGGATTCACGGGGGCTTGAGCTTCTGGGAATTGAAGTCCAAGAACATCTGGAGTGCCAAGGATATATCAATACCATAATCTGAATAGGTCCCAGCAGCAACACTTCAGAATTGTAGAATGTGTGACTCATTGTACACAATATCTACGAAAGATAGTTATGTTGCAATGGATGCCAAGGTCTCCATTAGATTTCCTGGATTATTCATAGTACAGTCATACCTCGCAAAACGAATTTAATTCATTCTGTGAGGCTGCTCGCTATGCGAGTTTTTTGCTATGCGAGTCAGACTCACATAACGAATTTTTCGTTATGTGAGTCAGACTTTCCCTATGGAAAAACTCACATAACGAGCGTTTTAAGGGGGAAAACTGACATAGCAAAAATTTTTCGCTATGCGAGTTTTCCCCATAGAAACGCTCGTTATGCGAGTTTTTCCATAGGGAAAGTCTGACTCACATAGCAAAAAATTCATTATGCGAGTCAGACTGCTTAGCGAAAAACTTGCTTGTTATGCGAGTTTTTCGCTAAGCGAAACACTTGTTATGCAAGGTTTGACTGTATTAGATGGAGCGCTGTCTAAATGAAGCCAGATAATGTCATATAGAAAGGATAAGATTAAAGAGCACTCCCCCTTAAGAAACTAAATAAACAGGTATAATGGATGGATTTATGCCATTAGCTCTTCCCAGACTGTTAAAGAAGAGACCACAGACAATGTTCCTTTCTTCTGGAAGGTAGAAACAACCTTCCACAATGGTCATATCACCCTACACGGAGTGCCAGTGAATACTTCCTTGTTTGTTTGCGAATAAAAGTGAATGCCATGTGCCAATCAACCCTGAGCAGTGTTAAATCCATGGACATGAAGCTACTAGAGGACACTTTCTTCTAGCCTGGATTCTTTTCCTTTGATATAATAAAACAAACTTGATCATGGGCTTATTTGTCTATGATTCATCTGCTTTGAAGACCAGTCTTGTTTCAAGCTGGTCATTTATTCCTTCTCTCAGCACTTAAACAAAAAGTGATGATCACTTCAAGATTGCCATTGTGAATCAAAACTCAACATGGCATTGCTTGGCATCACATTATATTTGTGGCCAATTCAAAATGTGATTGATCATCCATGCAGCTAAAACAGAAAATGGAGGTAACCCATAGCAGATAACCCATACATTTATCTATCTAAAATATAATCATTTTTATCTCTTTTATCTGTGAAATGTGCACAGTAAAATCCTATACAGTAAAACCTCGGATAACGTTAAAACTTGGTTCCAGAAGTCTTGGTGTTATCCGATTTTTAGTGTTATCCTTTGCATGTTAAAATCCTATGGGATGCATCGGATAACATTAAAGCTTCATAGAGATACATTGTAACTGCACAGGCTTTAGCAGTTGTTATCCGATGCATCCCATAGGATCTTAACATTATTCGATGCAGTTATTCCCCCCCCCCCATTACTTAACATTAGGTGATTTTAGCGTTATCCGAGGTCAACGTTATCAGAGGTATTACTGTATATGTTGTATATGACACCAGACGTGAGTCCGATTGATTTCAACCAGACTTACTCCCAGGTAACTGCGCACAAGATCACAGCATTAAAGTAAAAATTAGATAAGTGTGCAAAAGATTACAAGCACTGAAGTTCTCTGTTGCTCTGTTACAGGAAGAAATGTGAGTGTGCATGTGCTTCTACCACACACACAGCCCCACACAGAGTTCAGTTTGATCACATGAGTTTCCTTAAATTTTCATCACAAAACCAAGTTGGCTTCTGATGACTTTTTAATACCTACAACAGAATTTGCATTTGGTTCTGCATGATATCCTTCCTGCATATTCAAACACATCCAAAAATTGACTTGCATTATTTACCAATGGATTAAACCAGTCCCATGATGAATGAGAAGGAGAGATTGGAGGAGCTCACCCTTAAGAGGTGCTGCCAGAGAAAACCTTTAACACTTCATGTGTGTCAAATGCCTTCAGACTGAAGAAAAGGAAAAAAATTCTCCAAAATGGGACGAGAACATAAAAATATTAACAGAGCACTGAGTTCTACCTATCATGCCTGTATTCTCTGAAAGTATCCCTAAACTTCTTGAGGTTGGTATCACGCCAAATTATGACTGGTTAAAATATCCTGAGTTTTCTTTCTGCTTCCAAAAAAAGGGCCCTGCTTTTTAGTGTTGACCTCACTCTTTCTGGTTTCCTCTTGGCAACAATAGCTTTCTGCATTCATGTGCATAAAACGGGGGATCTAACAAGCTTCTCCTCCTCACTTTTAAATAACAACTAAGATTAGCATAAGACACTGAAGGAGCCAGGTAACAAAAGGAACACCAATATACCCTCTCCTTTTCATTCACACACCTCCCCCAATAAACTATGAAAAATAAATAGGATTTCTAATAAAGTGTCAGGTTTGGTGACTGGGAATGCTGTGCGGAGAGATGCCAAACGTCTTCTTGAAACACTTTGAGGGGTGGGGTGGGGTGAATAAATAAATAAGCAGGGCTTGATTTCTTGCCAAGTTTGATGGTTGAACAGTAATTTCAGGGGCTCTGAAGAGCCTGAATGAAAATGGAAAATCTCTGACATCCTTTGTGAAAGACTACGTCAAACATACTGTTTCCAATGTCTGTTTTGTTTGTTTTCTGACAGGGCGGTGTAATTCATGGCTGCCCAGAACTCACTCTTCTTCAGAAGTCCAGGCTTTCAATACAGGCCAACCAGAGCAGTTGAGAGCTTTCCCTCCATGGATTTTGGCACTGTGGTGGAGGGGGAGGGAGAATTCTCCCAAACCATCAATTTTAGCGTTATCCCTGCCAGTGATATTTAGAGAATGTGGCTATGTGTGCATGTATATACAAACCCACACTGCTATTTCAGTCCAGTTGCCGAATGCCAACCCTGTTATTTTCCACTAAGAGTTCATAATGCTGCTTCCAGACTGATGCTTCTGAAACACATTCAGAAGCCAGGAAATCTGAAGGGATGAAAATTTCTTTTCCATCAGTTTTCCTTGCGTGGTTGCCACTGCAATGGAGAACAGCTGCTTCTGGAGATGGTTCTTTGCTTGGTTGCAGATTAGTCTCGAGTTCGGTTTCTTCTCCTCAGGAAGAAGAAGCTGCTCTTTTGTGGAGGTCCTAGCAACATTGGCACTTGGCTTTTGTGGGTAATTTTGATCTGAAAACAAAAGAATGGAAACAAATTCTCATGGCATCCAAAGGGCTGAAGTAGCCACCAGAGGTCAGCTCATCCAACTCCCCACTCAATGAAGGATTTATAACAGGGGTGCCCACACTTTTCGAGCCATGGGCCAGTTACATGGTTCAGTGGGCCAGTCACATGGTTCAGTGGACCAGTCATGTGATTCCTCCCACTGGAAGTGGAAGTAAAACACACCTTGCAATCTGTTTTGCAACAGGATGTGATAGATTTTAGGCTGCCATTTTCTCTACTTAATCCAGGGGTGCCCAAACTATGGCCTGTGGGCCGGATCCAGCCTCCAATGCCAATTTATCTGGCCCACATCGCCCTCATCACTCCTGGAAGTGGAAGTAAAATGCACCCACGCAAGAGCCATAGTTTGGATACCCCTAAGCCATCCTGTTCAGGCTATGTTTAAATACCTTTGGTGTAGAAGAGCCCATCTTTTCTCAGGACAGTTTCTTCCACTATGAGACAGAATTTACTGCAAGAGTGGGAAATGTGTTGGATTGTATTTGTAACAGTAATTAAGAATAATGTAAGATAAAGTTCATAATATCTAGCAGAATACACACACACCACTCCTTGTTGTGCCATCAGGATGCTTCTCTAAATATCTACTTGAAACCTGCTTTGTTTTAATTTACACCCATTTGCTCTAGTCTTTCCCTCCTGAACAAGAAAGAAACATTTGACTCCTCCTGCCTATTAGATATTTTGCAGACTGCTAATGTACTACACCTTTACGTGTTCTCTCCACAATCAACCTATGCAGTTATTTCAATTGTTCTTTATTACAGCAGCATTAGAGAATGGTCAATGCCACATGTCTGTTACACCAGGAATGGCCAACCTTGGTACCCCAGGTGTTCTTGAACTTCAATTCCCAGAAGCCCAAGTAAGCACACCTGGTGATCAGGTGGGGATGATGGAAGCTGTAGCCTAAGACATCATGAGAATGGTAAGTTCGAGAACACTAATCTATTGTAAACTTTGCTTTTGTTTTATGGAAAAAAAGAAGAAACACCCCTGCCAATTGCATTAAGTTAGACCTGGCAAAATAAAAGGCAGAAATGTGAGCTATCAGGACCCTTAACCACACAGGCATGGATGTTAAGAAGGGCATTTCTTTGGAATCCCTGAAAATCACCTTATGCAAACCTCTCTACATTCCAGGTTGAGGTAGACATGGTGGCATTTGAAAGCAGTTCTGATGTTGCCCCATTGCATATATGGGATGGGCTCTGATATTACAAAAGTTTCTGCTTGTGTTTCATTTTTAACACCGGAAATGTTGTCAGTAAATACAAGAAGCAGGAAAGGAGGGAAAGAGCTCATTTATCAAGGAGCAGGTGGCAGTTGTGGCCAGGAGGGGCTTTGCACAACTCTGTGTTGTGCGTCAGTTACGCCTGCTCCTAGATCGGGACTCCTTGCTCATGATCACCCACACTTTGGTTACCTCCAGACTTGATTATTGTAATGTGCTCTACATGGGGCTGCCCTTGGTGACCATTCGGAAGCTGCAGCTGGTCCAGAATGCGGCTGCCTGGGTTGTGATGAGGTGTGGGTGTTATGCTTGCGCCTCACCACTGCTCCGGGAGCTGCACTGGCTGCCAGTATGCCTCAGAGTGCAATTCAAGGTGCTGGTTATTACCTTTAAAGCCCGACATGGTAGTGGGCCAGGATACTTAAGAGACCGCGTCACTCCAAGCACATTTGTCTGTCCCACCAGAGCGGACCAGAGAGACTCTCTGGTTGTACCATCTGCCAGAGAGGCCCACCTCTTTGGCACCAGAATGAGGGCCTTCTCTGTGTTTGCTCCGGCCCTATGGAACCTCCTGCCAACTGACCTACGTCTCCAGACGGAGCTGCTGTCCTTTAGGAAGAGTGTAAAAACTTGGCTGGTGGGGCAGGTATGGGGCACTGGTGGCACAATGTCCCCAGCCTGCTGGTTAATTTAATCCCTTTGCCCTTTTAATCTTTTAATTTGGAAACTTTTTAGTTTTAATTTGGTATTAATTTTTTGATCTTTTAAAATCTTTTAATTTTTTTAACCTGAATTGTTTGTATGTGATGTCAAACCACCCTGGGTCACCTTGGTGAGGAGGGCGGTGTAGAAATCTGAATAACAAACAAACAAACAAGCAAACAAGCAAACAAGCAAACAAGCAAACAAGCAAACAAGCAAACAAACAAACAAACAAACAAACAAACAAACAAACAAACAAACAAACCAACCAACCAACCAACCAACCAACCAACCAACCAACCAACCAACCAACCAACCATGGCCTTAGAGGAGCCAAGAAAGATTATGTCACCTTGGCAAGATCTTGGTGGTTTGGAACTTACTTTTCCTTTCTTCCCCTAGCAGCCAATCAGCAATGGGAAGAACTGAATTGCATGGACAAGTCAAAAGAAAAAGGAGCTCCTCCTTTCTGTCCAAGGTTGTCACAGAAAGAATCAGGAACACTGATGGGAGGAGGCTGGGAGGGGAGAGTAACACACATTTCCTAGGTAAAGGTAAAGGTCTCCCTTGCTCGAAAGCCAGTTATGTCTGATGCTAGGGTTCAGTGCTCATCTCTGTTTATAGCCAAAGAGTCAGCACTGTCTGAGTCTGCAGACATTTCCATGGTCATGGGGAAGGCATGACTAGACACTAGAGTGCATGGAATGCTGTTTACCTTCCCAACAGGGCTGTAGCCAGGGAAGCTCTGTGTGTGTGTGTGTGTGTGTGTGTGTGTGTGTGTGTGTGTGTGTGTGTGTGTGTGTGTGTGTGTGTGTGTGTGTGTGTCGAAAACCTTCCTGAGCTAACAGCCCCTCCACCCCACCCTGTGGTGTCAATGTTATATATGTGAGTGTGACATTGTTGCCGCTCCTGAAATTTTTTTGCCCCTCCTAAAAAAAAGTGCACCCCCATTCTAAAATCCTGGCTATAGCCCTGCTTCCCACCAAAGTGGTACCTATTTATCTACTTGCAATTTCTTGATTTCAAACAGCTAGGTTTGCAGGAACTGGGACAGAGACAGGAGCTCTCTCTGTAGTGCAGCACTCGGGTCTCAAACAGCTGACATGCCGATCTTCCAGTTGTCAAGTTCAACAACTTATCCACTAAGCCACTGCAATCCCAGAATTATGGTTACACTGGCATTCATCTCCAAGTAGATACTGGCCAATTTTGGGGTAGAACCCTAGCAGAAATGATGACAGCTACTGAAATGATGGCAGCTACTTAAATGATGGCAGCTACTTTTAAACTCTTTTAAACTTTTAAAACCTTTTTAACCTTTTAAATCTTTGAGGCTTTTTTTTGTAAATATATAGTTTATTTTTTAAAAAAAGTTGATTTGGTTTCTGGGTTTGTAGGGTACTGGTTTAAGTGGGATTTTTTTTTAAGTTCTGAAATGTTTTGTGTATTATGCTAGTTTGATTGTAGCTGTATACTTTGTGTTCTTTTTGTATTGTTGTTAGCCGCCCAGAGTTGCTTAGGCAAGTGGGGCGGCATAAAAATCAAACAATTAAATTAAATTAAATTAAATTAAGTAGCTGGGGTTATTCTGTCACTTGATTATTTGCTAAAAATGTCGTCCCACCTTTCTGGTTTGCCATATTACAATGTTAGTTCCCTTCCCCATAATCAGCTGGCTAGAGGAAACTAATTATTAACAACAGCCTGCTCTGCCCCAAGACATCACAAAGACCCAACTCCTTCTGTCAGGTATTTGGCCCTTAAATCTCAAGGAATGGGAAGTGGTGGCCAGCCACTTCATTATATGAACAAAAGGTCACTTGAGATGGGGGGAATGGACTAAATATAATTCATACCCTCTAGTGACCCAAAAATGAGTGACCCAGACCACCCTATAAGAGGCACTCTGGAAATACGCTAAGAAAATATTTTATACCCCCTTTCTTCTCTTTGTGAGGAAAAAGGTTTTGCAGAATTGCATGAGCCCAGACAATTAATTTTGTGTTTTCTCTCTCTCTTGCCCATCTTAACTCATACACTTCTCAATTTACACACTTCCCACTGCTGCTGGATCGGCTCTTCTTTTTTATTCTTATCTGTAAGACGCTTTCTGCAACTAATTCGTTGAAATGCATATTCTTTGAATTTTTAACTTTTAATTAATTAGAAACTAATTAAGTCACCATTCTAATTACATTGTCCTGAACTGTGGCAAAATTAAATAACTTGTCTAATTAATTAAAAATAATGTATTGTAAACTCAGATGAATATTGTGGAAGTGTCTAAATTGTTAATGAGAATAATATTCCTAATGCTACTACCTGACCACATATGTTATTTGTTTCTGCACAAGAATCTGCAATTATTTGCTCTAAATCCATTTGTTAATTCCAAACAGAGTAGATTCTTTGAATTAATACAACTGATTTATATGTATATGTCAACTTATCAAGTTTACATTCATTCAATGTTCTGTTTAGTTAGAACTAATAATTGAATTTAGGCTTTTATTTTCAGATGAAATGCTTCCCTATTAACATTCCATCCATCTCATTTGAAAATAACAGGGGACAATTTGTGTTTTTTACTTTTCTCCTAACATGTCTGATGTGCCTTCCTTTGATCTTTAGATGGCAGACAGCAGCTTGAGTACACTGAAGAAACAATATATGGGGCAACAGTATGCAATAATTTCCATAATACAACAGTGATACAAATACTTTCTCTCTTTAACTTTTCTTTGATTTTTCTATCAGGAACACAAATGTGGCTGTCATTGCCATGAAAGGGTTTGAAGCTATGACGTCAAAACAGATAGGAATAGCACAACTCCTTCTGAAAACGTGAGAGCACTATTATGTGGGGCATTAAAGCTGTATTGCTCCCCACCCAACTTGGAACAAAATTTAGTCTTTTTATCTTTCCACTACAGAGAAGTCTGAATCCAACCAGTAGCTCTCATATCCTTGGGGATTGATAATTATACCTCAATTCATGTATCTCAAATTGTTTTTGTGAGATTCAGCTACTCACTGTGCAAGGTGGCTGCATCCAGGGCTCTCCATCCACTTGCATTGGCAACAGCTTGGATGTCCTAGAACCACAAATGAGACACCATGTAAAAGTTACAACAACATAGCAGGCAAAGACAGGGTAAACAACCTCTTGTCAGTAATACAATATAACTCAGCCCAATGCTGTTTGTGAGGGGTGTTTAGGATTCTTAAGTCACTTACAACGAGAGACAATCAGTGAACAACATACTGAAGGGTTCAAGACTTCTAGTCAATTTGCATATGTGAGATCTATATATTTCATTTCCATCTTGCTTTTCTTTCAATGGTGGTTCACAACACGTTCATAATTTTTTTTGCTTGCTCTTGATGTTCAATGCATTTGGATGCTGGAATGACTCACTGACTGCAATGAACCTGGATATACTGTATGACTCAGGATTCTCTTGATGTGAATCTGAGGCTTACTCTTCACATCTAAAACATGCTTTTGTGTTTTTGACCTCGTTTGCTTATTTTCAGATACATTGCTTCAATCCTCTGTCATTGCAGGGCACAATGCAACTGAAGGAAACAAAGTAAGATAAGGTGGAATTGTTGTCCCTTCATCTTTTTCTTTTACAAAAACACCAGGGAGAAACTAAAAATGACTAACCGTCATATATAATGTGTTTTTTTAAAAATGTAGTTAACATGTAAGTAGAAGAAATGATCTGGGGGGAATAACCAGAATGGTCAGTGAAACATCTAACAATCTTCCCAAGCCCTCCTACCTGACATCCCCAATCAACAGGTTGACTTCAGAAGAAGCTCTGGAGGTTCTTCATCCCTATCATTTCTGATTTCCTTTCTTTTATACGTGAATGTTCAGCTCATATCCTGTTCCTCACTTCATATGAGTATTTCCTTGCTGATAAGCAGGATACAATCCCAGTACTGTATGTACTTGTCAGGAGAAAATGCCTTGCTTTTTGTCTCCTGGATCAGACACACAAGTAACAAGGCTATCCACTGCCCCCAGAGCCACCTAAATTCATCCTGAAGTTTGCCATTTAGTTTGCTTATTTATCTCCTTTAATTTGTCCAAGGATGTAGGGTCAAACTGATACAATAATGAAACCATCAGTACTGTAGTAGCAGAATGTCATTAAGAGGTTAAATTCATTTCTACATCCCAATGTGATGCTTCAGCTGCTCTGAAGAACTACATCTTTGGAAGGAAAACATTTTATCACCTTCTAATTGCAAAGGCTATGTGACAGACTGCATGTTTCTTATTCAGGGAATGGTGATGAAATCACAGATTCAATTAACCAATCAGATTAACCAATTGGAATATTTTTCAAGTGGGATGGTTTGTTCTACAGATAGTTTAAATAGGGAGGTCAGTTGTTTGTTTGAGAGAGATTATTTTACAAATATAAAAGGGTGAAGAACTCTGGTTAGGATTCAAAATAAGGGTCTAAGAGAAAGTATAAGTTTTAAAGTAATTGACTTTGGTATCTTGGATTTAAATAGAAAAACATTCTTAGAGGTTTTAAAAAGGGTATAAACTGTTATTTATTTAAAAATGTTTTGCATTACAAAGCTGGCCTTTTTTCTGATGTAAATTGTATTTTAAAATTTGATTAAAAATTTTAAGTTCTAACAAAATTAATTTTAGCTATAACACTCGTTTTTCTAATAAAAGTGTTTCTTTTTTAATTATAATTAAGCTTAATTGAGTAAGATCAGAGATGAAACTTGATGATGATGATGATGATAATAATTATTATTTCATGTCAGATATTATTCTGGTTTGAAACAATTTTTGCTGGAGAAACTCTGTTCAGGGGATTCCCAAATGAGGTTCCTTTCATGTCCCCAAGAGCTGGGACAGAGATGGGCACTCAATCTGCCATACAGTACCCGGGTCTCGAGCTGCCAACGTGCTGGCCTTTCAGCTAACAAGGCAAGCTTCTTAACCACTGATAATGCTACCAGAGTAACGCAGTTAGTTGTTATGCTATTCTCCAGAGTGAAGAGAGGCATATCAGGTTTGGGAGCAGTGGCATTATATCTTTCCTCAGTGAGAAGTGCAGGATGCTGCATTTTATAGGCTCTATCAGTGGTTCCTAACAAGGGGCCCACACCCCTCAGGAGACTTCAATTCCCAGAAGCCTAAGTCAGTACATTGGCTGATCAGTGCTTTGGGGAATTGACTTAGGCTTCTGGGAATTGAAGATCTGAAAACTTGGCTTGTGCAGCAGGTGAGGAGTTCTATGGGTGCGGTAGCCCCCCCGCTCGCTGGCTTATATAATGAGGGCTGTCTGGGGTTTTAGTTCAAATTTAATTTGTGGTTGTGGGAGGGCTTTTAATGGTTTTAATGGTTTTTTAAAGTTTGAGGTTCCTGTTTTATTGTTATGTGATGTTTATATTTGTGAGCTGCCTGGAATCGCCTTGGTGAGGGGATGGCAGTATAAATTTAAACAAACAAACAAATCCAAAAACCTAAGGTTGAGAAACACTGCTCTGTATGCTTCTCTAGTCTATTAGGTCATAAACCAGAAAAGAGAAAGGACATGAATTTGGGTAGGCTGCCCAAGAAAAGACATGAAATACCATGAAGGGAGAGCTTTCAGGTACCTGATGGTAACAGAGGAACACTGTGCCAGCCTCTTGCCAGCACTTTTCAGTCCAGTATATATCTGCCCCATCTCCATAGCTCCTTCTAGGCCCACAACCTCAAGAAGCTGATCACTGAGGTCTAAGGAGAGAAAGGCAAACACATTAGTGAAACTAAGGTGAACACATTCATAAAACTAAGTAAAAATAGCTTTGAATTTTATAGGCATAATACAAAATGGGAGGGTGCATGAAGACCTGAAGCAATCTACTGATGACAAAGTCTGAAGCACTTCTTCATCAGCTTCACCTTTTGGACACAGAAGTTCTCTTTTTTTAGACTTTCAATTAAAAAAAAATAACCAATGGATCCCTGGTTTCAATAGAAGGTGTCAAATCAGAACAGAAATGTGGGGCATATTGAACCTAAGCAAGTCAATATCAGGTCACTTCCTTTACTTCAACGGGAAAAATTACAGGATATAGATGAGATAAATACTGTGCCAACTCAAATGAGTTATCCAGCCATTCCATCAAATATTTATAATTTGTACTGTCAAGTTGTAACAGACTTATAGTGACTCTACTAGGGCTAAGTGAGTTTTTATGGCTGGATTTGAACTGAGGCCTACTGAGTTGTAGTCCACCACTCCATGCATTATACCAGTAATGGTGAACCTTGGCACTCTACGTGTTCTTAGACTTCAGTTCCCAGAAGCCCAAGTCAGCACTCCTGCACTATACTGCACTATACTATAGCCATCACTGCACTATACTATACTGGGTATTCATTGCAGCAGACAGAGGTCTCCCTAATTCAGGACACATGACCATGGCCTTCAACACTGCTCCTGAGCAATCCCACTTATTTTCATAGAGACTTCTATGGGATAAATTCAGAGCGACCCAGTGTCACAATTATTGGGCTGGCCTATGGCTGAAGATATATAGATTTAAATCTCCAATTGGCCATGAAATTCACTGGGTGACCTTGGACAAGTCATATTTTACTAACATGATCAGGGTTATTGTGAGGATAAACTGGTGGGAGAAGGTCAATCTAGGCTGCCTTGAATTCACCAGAAATGGGGTATACAGTATATGAAAATAATTTTGCATTAGTAAGCTGTACATGATATACAGCCAGGCCTTCTTGTTCAGTTGTATTATTGATTAGCAAATCTCATCCCCTGAGCTATGTACATATGTTGTCCCATTTGGATTGCCTTTGCTGTACATAGAGAAAAGAATAACAATGAATAGCAGAGAATGAAAAAGAAATGTAAAAGCAGATTAACCATTTGTTAATGGCAAGGGTATATCTGCCACCTGTTCCATTTTCCTTCTCCACTGCACCAAACCACCATTTTAAAACTTTCCAAGTCTAAGACTGACTTGAAAAGCCTTGAGAAATCAGTGTTGGTGGCCTCAAAATATCTCCCAGCCTTAGTTTCCTATGTTCCGACTCTGAAACATGGCATAGTCTCTGAAGCTTGGTATCCAAGTGTTTTTCTCTTCTCTCTGTGTGTGTACGCGCGCGCGCGCGCGAGAGAGAGAGAGAGGCTTCAACCCCAAGAGACAAGGAATGCAATTAAGCTGTGGCACAGAAGAGCCTTTAGCTCAAACTTCAAAACATTTAGCTGGTAACATACTTACGTTGTTGTTGTTAGATAAAACAAGGCACACACTGACAAAAAACTTTGAAGATCAGACTGTTTGTGGATCACATTAAGTCATTTTCTTCTTGTGACTCAAGACTGGTTAAAAAATAATCTCCATATGTATGTGTACTGCAGAAGTAGCTACTTCAAAAGATCAGTCATTAAGGATACTGTATTGAGATATTTGCCTTCTACACTTTATCTCCCTTCACTTGACATAGCTGAAAGGCCGGTTGGCCATTACTCCCTCGCCCTATTCAGTTATTAAGAAAGCATGGTAATCCCACATGTTTTAAGGTAAACGTGTTAACTCTATTCCCTTCATTATCACTTTGAGCATGAAAACATGACCATCTGAAGTGGGGAAGACTGTTGTACCCAAGCAGCCTCTTTACATAAGCCAACCCCATTTCCTGAATCACAGGTCTGGCTCACATGTAGAGATTACCCAAAGAGAGAAATCTCTCTGTCTTCACAGTGTCCCATATTCATGTTCAACACAATGCTAGGTTGGAACAGTCTTATCATGCTTGCTTCAATGTATATGGCTCAGTGTACTTCCTTAATGACTGAGCAGGACACTAGTACTGTACAAGCAACAGGAAAAAAGCATGCAACTTTGCATTGCTGCTAAGTGCCAGCTAATCTGTGAAACAACCACCGCAGCAGAAAAGAAAGAGGAGAAAGCCAGAGTAGTGAAGGGGCTCAAGTCCTTAATAGTTTCATTCTTGTGCACAAGAAAAGTAAATTGATATTTCCTCCTAGTCTGACAGATAATTTCTTTTATATGATATTTGTGCACATTTTCCAGAATTATGCCAGCTACTTTCTTATTGCTTTTGAAAATTAGAAGCAGCACATGGACTTTTTGGTGTCATTTTGATTTAGCAGGCAATCCTTCTGCATGTCCTAGTTGTGTATACTTTGCTTCAGAAAGGGAAACAGATCTTAGTTTTGCTCCGACACATTCATCAGGATTAGTAATTTCATCACAGGTTTTTTTGTCTAGACAGCCTGTCTCTTACTTTTGTAGGAATTAGTTGCATATCTAGTGTGGTGCAGTAATCGGGGGTTTGGATGGACTTGGGAGACCTGCGTTCAGATTCTCCCCCCACCCCCACCCCCAACTTAAGCCATGAAACACATTCTGTGTTCTTGGCCAGTCTCCCTCTTTTTGCCTGATTAGCCTCACACAGTTGTGAGAATAAAGTTGTGAGGTAGAAAATTGTGCACACCACCATAAGCTCACTGAAGATGAGGTAGGATATAAACATGAAAAAATAAGCACAAAAAGGAAGTGTTGTAGGAAATAAAACCTCAAAAGTTCAGGTGTGGCCCGAGCACAGTTTGATTTCTTTAGAGCTGCAACTTTCAGGCAGCTGTTTCCACAACATGGAGATCCATTTGGGAAAAAAGAGAGATTATAATGTACAATACGTCAATCTAAATTAGGATGATGCTGGAATATTGAAGCCTGCACTTTCAAGGTCTGAAGATGTTGCCACTGAATCTGCTTCACATCCTACCACTGAGAAAATCACTTTCATATTTGGGAGAGAGGGAAGGAGGGTTGGAATTATTTGGGAGATAGAAAGGAAGGAGAGAAACAGAGGAAGGGAGGGAGAGCCAATGAGCCACTGTTTCACCACCACCTCTGTAACTTCCTTTCCCCTGCTTGTGTTGTAGCCGGTAGCTATATTAATGCATCCTCTTAATTAGTCATTCTGCCATGCTTAAGTAACGCCTTCTATGCCAAGCTCTTTTTTACTGCTTTCCGTTTTCTCCCACATGGATATAGATAGGTCTCTGTCTTATTTTCAGCCAAATACTCTAATCAGAAGAGCATTTCAGAGAAACTAGCTGTAAGAACAATGAGTCAAAGTCTTCTTAACGACTTGCTGTGCCAACTTCATTAAACTTCTTTAATATTTAATTCACTTACAAGATTCATTTTTCTGGAAAGTACCAGACTTATAGGAAAGCAGCATGGATAGTGGGCAATGCAAATATACAATCTGTAACAAAACTCAGGTGGAAGATAATACTTGAAAATAATGATTTTAATGCAGATTCAGAGTGTGACACGTGTCATTAAGACCTTGATTCTGCAATCAGTAAGGCACAGCCAGAGGATATGGAAAGACTGCTGAAAACAGTACAAAGGATAGTAGCAGTAGGGACACCAGGCGCATTGTACTGCAAACCTCAGCCCCAAAGGGTGCCTGTCCATCACCTATCACCCATCAATCCACTCCATCCCTAGCTAAATAGACAGTCCAGAGCACTATGTACCACAAACAACAAAAAAGCACACTGCCAAAAGTTTGTTTATAGAACAGACTGGTTGAGATGAATCATACAAATATAAGCTAAGGTACACACAGCTATTTCATTAGCAAAAAGGCAGCTACATCACCATTATAATATTTCTGGAAGTCATTGTACAGAAAAATACAAGAAGTTGATGAGCAATGACTGTGAATGCTGAGCATGATTGCACTTTCCTAAGCTTAATGTCCAAAGGAGAAACTGGTGTCATTTCTTCTGAACCTCAGCTGGAAACCAGTAGAAATGGATGCATTAAGATAGGGGTTCCCAATCTAAGGTCTGTGGGCCAGATCTGGCCTGTGGCACCATTTCATGTGGTCTCTCATCCCTCCAAGGGCATTTGAGAAATAAAATGGCCACTCCTTTGAAGCTGTTGGGCCAAATGGCCACTCCCATTGTGCAGGCAGGGCAAAATGGCTGTCTGGCCTTCGAAACTTACTGAGAGAGCGTGGCCCGGCCCCTGGCTTGAAAAGGTTGAGAACCCCTGCATTAAGAGATCATCTAGATATGTTAATTATGGTTTTTTTGGATGCTACATTTTGGAACAGTGCCACTGGGATGGTTGGCTGTTTGCCAGGATGTACTCTGTATGTTTACAAGTTCCTACAATACATTAAAGAGATAATCATGAACTTTGGCAGAAAATCTAGGCTCAAAGCAGTGTTATGTTAGTTAACTTTTGTCTACGAATATGCATCCAAAATAATGTCTCCATTGGAAAACAGTGGACAATCAATATTACCATCATTGATGTAGTGAGGGAAGCTCATATCAACATTTTGTGTGCATGTACACAGATATGCCTATGACTAATGCATCAAGTAGACTAAAGTCCATCCACATGCATTGATTTTATTGCTGCTACTTCTTTCCCAATTTCTATACCCCATCAGGCTAACTTCAGAATCAGATCTTGGTGGAAGGTTGGGAAATTTGACACCTGCCTTACTTGCTCGCCTGTTTAAGAATTTGAGCCACACCTTCACTTCCCACTTTAAGTTTGTAAAAGACCAGATGTGTATCTTGTCTATTATTGTTTCATGAGGTTAGGATTTTACTTAACACAGGTAATACTATTCAGAACTTGGCCAGCAATCTGCTGGTAGTCCCAACCAGTGAACGGTAAGATAAAACTTATACAAATCCCACTAAGTCAGTTGATCCACTTAAATAGGGACTCTCAACAGGATTATGGCCTTTGTCTTGGTAACGCATTCCCACACATGGAATCTTTGGGAACAGTTGTGTTAATGGCTCAGGCCCTAAAAAACATAGATGAGCTCAGGGGTAAGGGTGTTTGGGTGGGTGGCTGTATTTTAATGTATTTTTTAATTTTATTTATTTAATTTATTTACGGGTATGTGTTGTGGGTGGATGGGTTGAGGGGTGTGTGCGCGCTTATTTTTATTTTATTATTTTTTATTTGGCCCCGCCCATGACATCATGATGTCATGATGTTAGCTCCGCCCACACTGTGATGATGTCACGGTGGGGTAGTAAAAAACTTGACATCCCACCACTGCCTATTTAGAACAAAATGTCAGTTTATTTCCCTGTCACTTTGGTATCTTATCTTCTACCTTGCCACCTGCTTTCACCTTGGATAACTTTATTGGAAAGCGTTCCCCCCCCCCTCTTTATTTGTGGCAGTTTCCCAAATAACATGATTGCCAGATAGCAAGAACAAGGTTACATTTTACAAGAAAAGAACTCCAATGAGGGAAAATAATGCACATTCAAAACAGTCATTTTAATCTTGCCTGCAGACAACTTACTAAACTGGAAGAGTTGCTCACGACCAGCACAAGATTGCTCACCTATTTCATGCCAAGTCTCTTGTGTAGTTGGCTTAAAAAGTTCCCCACAGCTGCATCTTTACAGTAGAGTTTAAACAATGGGTTTCTGCACACCATTCAGCAATTAAAAGTGAAGGCACCGTGCCAGTAACAAAAAAGTTGCCAACTCTTGGCCAGCCACTGCTGCTGCTACCTCTGCCAACCACCTAACAGACCAAGGACCCAGCCATTCAATAAATATGAAGACTTGTTTGGCTTCTTCAATGGCAATATCATTACTGGCTTTATCAAGACCAGCCATAACATCAAGGCTCATGCATCTGATATAAAGTAATACTATACATGCCATCATCTGCCAGAAAGAGGGTGGCTTTTGAGCTGGTGGATGTTTTGCAGGTGGTTTTCCACTACAAAAGCAAAAATGCCTCCTATTTGGATGTGCACTGAGTTCATGACCATTTTAGCATTCTGGAAATGAAGGTTATTCTTATTTCTCAATGGGACCACTTTAGTATGCAAGCAGCCTATCTCTACTTTTCTGAATAGATGCTCAGAACATTAACTGATGAGGTAGGCTCATGTCAGATATTTCAGCTCTTGAAAATTACAGTAGGTTCCTTGAGGGACCCTTCATTTTGTGGCAACTGCAGCTGCACCAGGCCAAATGCTATTAAGTTCCCAGATGTTCCTTCTTCTGCAATCACAACAGTAAGCCTCCTCACCTTGGACACAGAACTTGAGCTCCTTGGCATCAGTGATCACGGAGGACTGTGCTTTCTTGCTCATCCGGTTAAGGCTACGTTGCTTCTTGGTCTCTCCCCAGAGGTTGGAACCTCCGTACATACTGGGAATGTTGAGGACTGCAATACCTTCTAAGGATGTGCTGCTCAGATCCAGAACTGTTCCATCACACTGACAGGTATAAAGGCAGACAAAGACAAGGAACGGTATTACAGTATGAGACATAACCAGAGTTAGGTACTGTGGACAGCATCTTTATTTCCAAATATTTCCTTGGCTCATTTCCCTACAAAACTAAGCTGATTTCCCACTGCCCTTGAAACACCAAAATATCACGATTTTTCAAAACAGAAAAATGTACCTCAACAACAACGAGAAATTGGTTGTGTTGCCATTTGAGTAGTACAGTACTTGGAAGACAGATCCTGGGCACCAGCTGGTAGAATGAATAGAATGGGTCCCTGAACACAATAGCGGCGGATTGCTACATTCCAAAGTAAAATTATACACAATGCGAATAATTAACCCCATATTCAGTAAGATTATTATAGTCAGAATCTAAAGTTATCTATCTACAAAATTGACAGAAGAATTTCAGGTCTTTGGAAGGCTTCTTAGAAACAGAAAGGCAGACTTTAACCCCACCCCCCCCCCCCATGCCTGGGCACACTTACAATCTTCAGTAAGAAATACAAATAAGTGTCTTGGGAGAAACTGCCACAAAAGCCCTGCTTTTACTCTAAAGCAGGGATTCTCAACCTGCAGCCCATGGACCAGATGTGGCCTGTGGCACCATTTCATGTGCCCCCTGCCTCCAACACACCAGGAAGTGCCATGTGGTGGACAGAGGCGTAGCTACCGCCGTATCAGCCGTATCAATTATACGGGGCCCCCGGGCTACGGGGGCCCCCAACGGCAAAAAATAAAATTAAAAATAAAAAGAGCAAAAATTTACTGCGCATGCGCAGAAACTCAATCTGATGCATTGCGCATGTGTCAGATTGAGTTTCTGCGCATGCGCACTTTATTGGAGCCATTTTTGGCTCCAATTTTTTAAAAAAAGCCGGAGTCGGAGAGTCGGAGTCGGAGCCGCAGCTTTTAAGCAGCGAGGCAGCCCCGACTCCAAGGCCCTCCCCCCGGTCGCCGCGGGGGCTCCCTGCCTGCTCCAGCCCGGGCGGCGCTCTCCACAGTCGACGCTGGGGTGGGAGTCCACCAGCTGCAGGACCAGCTCGCGGGCGCGCCCCGTCCCGCGGCAGGCGGCAGGTCAGCTCCAGCCAGGCGCAGCCACCTGGAGCGCGCCTGGAGCTGACCTACCGCGCGCGCCTGGAACTCACCTGCCGCGGGCGCCTGGAGCTCACCTGCCGCCAGCGTGTGGGATGGGGCGCGCGAGCTGGTCCTGCAGCTGGACTCCCACCCCAGCGTCGAGGTGGAGAGCCCCGCCCGGGCTGGCGCAGCCTGCCAGGGAGCCCCCGCGGCAACCGGGGGGAGGGCCTCGGGGCTGCCTCGCTGCGCCCGCTCGCCTTCCACAACTGCCCCTTGCCTTCGCCGTGCGCGGCGAGGGAGCGATCGTGCGATGGCAGCAGCGGCGGCGGTGACAGCAGAGGCGGAGGAAGAAGAGGCCCCAGGATTAAGGTAAGTGAGGTTTTTGTGTTTCGGGTGGGTGGGTGGGTGGGTTGAGGTGTGTGTGGTTTTTTTTTTTTTACATTTTAATTCTATTTTATTTATTTTATTTTTATTTATTTTATTTTTATTTTGGCCCCGCCCATGACGTCATGACGTTGGCTCCCCCCATGACATCATGATGTCATGACATTAGCTCCGCCCCACATATAAAGGGCCCCCAAACAATTTTTATACGGGGCCCCGCCAAGGTAAGCTACGCTTCTGGTGGTGGAAGAAGGGCAAAATGGCTGTCTGGCCCCAAAACTGTCTGAGGGAGCGTGATCCCGGCCCCCCGGCTTAAAAAGGTTGAATACTCCTGCTCTAAAGTCCTTTGTAGCAAATCTTAACAAGAAGAATGGTGTACATGTATGCAAATGAAAGAAAAAAAATGGGATTCACTGCAAAGAAATAGGAAAACATTGAGGAGTTTAAAGGTGAAAACTAGCAGCTTGCCCTGGGCTTTAAAACATATTTAATCAAGTGCAGTTGATGTAAAATGAAGAACATTAATATTGGTGTTCACATCCCCCCCTCCCAATTCTTCTCCAAGGCAAAGCACAAGCAGTTTGAATCATCCAAAGTTTTTATTGCATGTTATAGAGCAGCCCTGGGTAGAACACATACAGCAGGTACTAGAAGGTGTGAATCTGTTTATTTAGCCTATAATGTCTTCACTGGCACATCCAAATAACTGTATGCTCAAGAAACACTCTTAAGACAAAGTCAACGTCTGTATATTTTCCATTTATTCCTCTTGTGTCCCTGGCCCAGCAAACATATACAGTAATACCTCGCATAACTAATTTAATTTGTTCTGCAAGACTGCTCGCTATGCGAGTTTTTCGCTATGCGAGTCAGACTCGCATCGCGAAAATTCCAATTGAAAAGCTCGCATAACGAGCTTTTTTAGGGGAAAAACTCGCATAGCAATTTTTTTTCGTTATGCGAGTTTTCCCCATAGAAACGCTTGTTATGCGAGTTTTCTATAGGGAAAGTCCGATTCGCATAGCGAAATTTTTTTCATTATGCGAGTTTTCCCCCATAGAAACAGTCACTATGTGAGTGTTTCCATAGGGAAAGTCCGACTCGCATAGCAAAAATATTCGTAATGCGAGTCGGATCGCTTTTTGAAAAACCCGCTCATTATGTGATTTTTTCGCAAAGTGAAAGACTCGCTAAGTGAGGTTTGACTGTATATCAATATCAGTCTTTCCAATAGCATGAACATGGTGAATTGGTCTATTACAATCCACAAGAGCTTACTTTCAGTATTGTATTGGTAAAATTTAACAGGGTTTAAGATACTGCAAGGCTCCTTCTTGTTTTTATTACTTCCAAGCTCCATTAAGGAGGAATGGCCTCAGACTAGAGCATCTCCATACATGACCACTACATGTAGATCTAGGATGATTTGTGAACCTAGCTCTTTAAAAGAAAGTGTCATATTTACTTCTAGCACTAGAATAAATATTTAAAATGGGTTAATTATTAATGTCAGCTCCATTTTTCTCCCATATTATTTTTACAGAACTTAATTAGAATCTATATATACTATAAACATGAACCCAGAATTTGGCTACTCATTCCCTACCCTTATTTATATTTTTGAATACTACTCCCTGAATTCCACAGCAGCCATGGTTGCAACTTTTGGAAGTTGTAATTGGGAAAAAACAAAACTTTTCTGGGCTCTGATAAAACTATTTCTTTTTTTGGAAAGAAGCACGACTGGTGAGACTGTGCAATATACAAAAAGAAAGCTTTCTAGGTTTTAGATTCAAATTTGTAGGGTATTTTCTATGCAAGCTTGAATCTATTTAGCAGTTTTTTTCCCCAAGGAATTCAAGGAACTGCAGTTTGAGCAGAGAATAATTCTTCTCTCTTTCTCTCTCACAGCTCTTAAATCTTATTATTGCTTGGCAGGATTCTTTGCAATGGATTATGAGAAAATAGCACAAACCCAACATTTTTGTTTTATAAATATCCCTCTTACAGGTTTTTTATCCAGGTGCCACTTTTGGGGCTCTTGCTTATCATTCTCGAGATAGTCTCCCATAGTGGTGGTATTTAAGCAACTCTGGTCATTTCTAAAGCTGCATTTAGTAATACATTTGCAGAAACTTACATTTGGGTGAATTTTTATTTTGCTTAAATACAGAGCAGCTAAAAGCGTGTGTGTGCGTGCGTGTGTGTGTGCGCGCGTGCGTGCAAAAAAGATGCGGGCAATGCTGCAGCCCAGAAGGTGTGATGATTGCCAACAAGCCAAACTCTGTCAATTTTGTTGTTTCCCACGGGCACATTATTATCCAACCTCCTCTCTCCTGGTTGGATAAGCAAAGATTTAGCTGGCTGCAGTATGTGATATAGATGCTGTAGATCCACAGTCCAGGATTAAACATCCAATGGACAGTACGAATGTGTTTCCTCTTTAACCTTGTGTTGTCTCTGTGCCAGTGTGGTACAATGGCCTCTTTGAGACGGGGCAGCTGGCAGGCTGTTGGCAGGGAAACTGGAAGTAGATATTTGCAGCTGGGGAAAAAAACACCAACTTTATTTCCAGGAGCTATACCGTAATTGATGCCAGTTTCCAAAACAAAACTGCCATTTCTCTGTACTTATGACAGATGCTTGGAGCTGGAGGGAGAGCAAAATGTTACTTTCAGCTCAAAATGCTGCCAGATTAACACTTTCTAGTCCTCAGATTGTCTTCTCCTGAACATGCTTGCCAAAGGATCTGGAGCTGGCACACCAAGACCAATCATTTCACCAAGCTTCCAGTCTCTTCAGTAAAGGTAAAGGTCAACCTTGCTCAAAAGCCAGTCGTATCCAATTCTAGGGTTCAATGCTCATCTCTGTTTCAGAGCCAAAGAGGCAGCACTGCCTACTTCTGTGGTCATGTGGCAGGCATGACTAGACTCCGGAGCGCATGGAACACTGTTTACCTTCCCACCAAAGTGGTTCCTATTTATCTACAGGTACTTGCAATTTCTTGCTTTCAAACTGCTAGGTTGGCAGGAGCTGGGACAAAGATGGGAGCATATTCCATCCTGCAGTATTTGGGTATCGAAGTGCTCACCTGCTGCCTTCCAGTCAGTGTCTTAGCCACTTGAGCCACTGCAGTCCTTCCATCAACAGTATATATTTATAAATAGGATTTGTGAGCCTAAAACAAACACTTTCTTTTTCTCTGCAGTTTTGTGACTCAGGTACTGAATTTCATAAGGAAGTAGCATTAACCAAGCTCTAAATAATTACAGTTGGATAATACACAGTGAACATGAACAGTGGCCACCTGGCTGGAAGATTTTGGGACCTGTGGTTCACAAATGATTCCAAGCGCCGAGCATTTGGAAGTTGCTATCAACAAATGTGAAAACCCTTCTTGATAATATCCTAGAAGTACAAAGAATGGACATAATTCCTCACGTATAGCCTTGGGGCTCATGTCTCAAACATTCTACATGCTGTTTATACATTCCACACCTGACTTCAGCTTCTCATGCATGAATCCTTTTTGCGCATTTCTCAGTCTGCTGAACTGTAAATGTGTTGCGCTATGGTTCCTACTACTCCCAGCCTGCACAACCATGACGGGAATTGCAACCCAGTATATCGAGAGTAAAAGGCTGTTTTGCTGTACGGTGGAAAAACAGAATCTTCAAAGGCACAAGCCTGTTGAAAGACAGCTTTGTATTTTTGTTAGGCTGGCTGGCTGGCTGACAGAGCAGGTCAGAGAAGCAAATGAAAAGTAGAATCAAGGGTACTAATTCTAAGGAGTAGGGCAAAAAACAAAAGCAAAAAAGCAAAAACAAAACCCCTTGATACCTCATCCCTTCTGGAATTGGCAATTTGTATAGTTTATTTAAATTGTATTACTAATGAATATTTTCCTTTACGGTGTCTGGAATATCCCTTAATGACCTCATTAATAACCCTCATATTCTAAAAATTTTTTTCACCTTAACTGGTTTCCTTTACCTTCTTATAGACAATAACAATGAACTGGCCTAAAAGCGTTCTCTAAGAACTTTTGCTCATGCTCTATTTAGGCTAATTTTATGTGTTTCAAGTATATTGCTCCAGGCAATAAATTATATATTTTTAGTAAGTGACAGATATTGTAAGATACACCCTGGTCATTTGAAAACTATTAAGAGAAGGACACTTGGAAATTTCTGCCAGGTTGACTCAGAGTGCCAGTCTGTTTTCTGGCTTGATTCAACCCATTTCTGGATATTACCTACAAAGCCCTATACAGCTTGGGTCCAGGCTATTTGAAGGATCATATCACCCCATTTGAGATTTCTCAGCTTTTTAGATCTTTTGGGGAAGCTCTTTTCTCAGTTCCACCACCTTCCCCTGCTTGTTTGGTGAGGATACAAGAGAAGTCTTTCTCAGTAGCTGCTCACAGACATTAGAATACACTACCCTGAGAAAGAGAGGCCCTCTTCCACTTGTCCTTCTGACATTCCTTTTCAGACAGGCTTTTAGGCAATAAATGGATCCCAGTCCCAGGAATCCCTATGTTTATTAAATAGATTTTAAAATGTTTTTAAAAATGTTTTAAATCTTGGTTTTAACATTCACTACTGTTTGCTTTTTAAAATATATTTTTGTATAGAATTTCAAGCCTGTGACCACTGTGTAGTTTTAACTGTGGCTCCTCTATGGAAAGAATGAATGAATGAATGCCAAGCAGTAATGTTTGGTCATTGAGATATTTGGGCAGCATTTGCAAAACTGGGCCCTATTTTTGTAGAAATACAAAAAGCCATAATGCCTTATTTTGTTCATGCACACCTTCGCTGTAAATTCTTGAGTTCTAAAGGCAACAGCAGGGAAACAGTAAAACCACTCCTGGGCAATACAGTTTCAGGCTGCAGAGACCACATTATTATATGCTTGCTTGCTAAAAGAAATCCTTACTCAAATAGAACAAGCAGATCAGAGTAAAGGTTAGGTTAGAATCCTAATGTCTCATTCCTGTATTGCAGGTCTTTTTTTGGCTAAGGAGGAACATGTTGCTGTTCCCTGCATGCAGTCTAATGTGATTCTTCTCTCACTAGCTTCAAGACTAAGGCTTAAAACTGAAATCTGGATGCCTTCCTTATTATAGTTCAGAATAATTTCTGGGCTTCAAAACAACAGGAAGTAGGTATGTACAACATGGCCTAAATCCAATTGCCTGTCCAAACCATAGTAAACCCAATGAATCTGTTGTGCACAGTAAGTCAACATGTATGCAAATCCTATTGCTTCATTATGTCCACCACAGCTAGAGCTAGAAATTGGATCCAGGCCATTATACTGTATCCCAAATTAGAAAAAAGCATGCGTACGTATACAAAACAAGGGTATGTTTGTCAGGCTTGAGCACAGATGAGAGAGACCTAAGAATGGCAGTGATTCACAAACTTAGTAAAATCTCAGATGTTGTTGCCTAGAAAAACAAATAAAAGCCAAACACCATTTTAAGCTGATTTTACTTTACAGCATGCAGAACGTGGGAAGTAATAGTAGCGTTCGCTTAAATAGCAAACCAAACCAAGAATGCCTCTTTCTAGATTTTAAGAACAGTTGGGCAATGGAAAAATATTTTTAGGGAAGGTGAGGAATGTCTTTTCTATTATGAATGTTTTAGAAACACTAATGGAATGTGATTAATTTAATGGAACAGTGGACAACTGCTGGAAAAAATTTCTGGAATATTAAAATCGGCAAGAAACAGCCTATTGATGCAGCTGACATGACCCTGGTTTATCTTTTAAGAGACGTTGATAGAAGCACCATTTAGGGGCAGAGAATCAGAATACAGAAACATTATCCCTTTGGACTACTAACCCTAGAATCTCCTAGCCAGCTGAATCATTGTGGTCCAAACTTCAGAGCTCTCCTTTAGGGATAGGGACGGGTTTAACATCTCGGAGATCTGCATTAGAAGGTCTTGTGGGTCTAATCTGGCTTAGGGGTTGGAAACACCAATAAGGTCAGAGACTGTAGACTCTACCTCTCATCTACATGGAAATGGAACACTTTTAAATACAACTGGAGATGTAAGTCCTCAAAAGTAAGGTTTTCAAGTTCTGCCAGACATTCCATACACAATTTGTGTATGCTAACATGAGGTGATCATTTACCTGCTGAAGGGGAATGAAGGAATTTTATTGAAAATATCTCAGAAGATCCCCAGCAGGGTGTGTACATTTGCAAGCATGTGCGTGTGCATATCCCCCCCCCACACACACACACACTAGGTCAAATGACTATGTTCTTCAGCTAATCACTCACACTCCCTTCTGTAATTAAAGGCTGTTTTCATGCAGCCCAAAGAAGGCCTGTATCAGTCAAGCTCTGAAATACAGCTGCAAAAGGAAGAGGCTTGATTCTTTTATTCTAAAATGGCCTCCAAGATGAAAAGCATCCAGATGCTAGAGACAAAAAACATGTTTAAAGAAAATCCACTAAAAATGTGTACAAACTTTTAAAATGACTCTCTGTGCATGATTGTTTTTTCTTTCACTGAACTGTTGCCCTCAGTATCTGTATGAAAACAAGAGCTTTCTCTACTATAAACCAACCTCCAGATTTGCCCAAAGTATCTTCTGATGTCATGGGCTGGAGGAGGTGGGAGAGGACTGCAATGTCAGAGAGGGACCGGCCAGACCTTCCTGCTCTTTGTGGCAAAGAAAGCATCTGTTTACACGCAAACAATGAGAAGAACAACAGGCCGTATATTGTTTGTTGGAATATATTTGAATGTATTTTAGTCTGAAGGCTTTCTTGTATCTGTAATTGCAGGACAGAGAAGCACAATCATGTGCCAGCAATAATTAGCAATGAGATGATGGTTGTTTTCATGAAGGCTGTGGAAATCATAAATCTCAAGAGGAAAAAGAGAGTGGCTCTTTGGCAAAAAGAAGCTTTCTTCTGCCTCCCAGCTAGGCTGTGGCACAATGTAGAAGGAAGTAAGTCAAAATGCATCTGTACCGATAACGTCTGTGGAACTCGACAACCTGACTCCCTCAACCAGTGGTCCACCTGGCTAGATGGTTCTGGGAATAGTAGCCCCCTCAAGTAACTTTTCTGAGCTTGATCCACCCATCCCTCTCTCTCAGAATTATAAGTGCAATGGCAGCTAGAAGAATTCAAAGAGTCTTTATTTATCTCCATCCAGCAGCTTTGTATGACACTCAGAAAACATTACAGAAAGTGTGTGTGTGTTATGCTCGGTCCTTCCCCAATTCTGTCTTCTTTTGAAAAGCCCCTTTGGTTTCTCAGTAAGTAAATGAGAACTTATTATTTAGCCATTGTGCATTATAGATGCAAAAATACAATTTTATCTGAAAAGAATGGAATACATTCACTGAGACTGTGCCCTCTGTAAAGGATGTGGCTCTTGTGTGTAGATTTCACCAGCACTGCTACCTAAGGACAGCACTCAGAGAACTGAGATGGTTATTAGAATATCTGTATGTTTTGCAATATACATTGAGGGAAAATAAAGGTGAAAAACCTGCACAGAATACAATGTATTTTTGGCAGAATGACTGAGTTGTAAAAGGGATGGCTGGCAGACTCAAGGACCTTAGTGCACTGGGTGATATATGTATTATGTTTAAAAAAAAGAAAGAAAAAAACATAACAAAGTTGTAATACCATGCTGAAAGAGGATAATTGATATAATTGTGAAAGTATGAATATAATTAGTATGGTTAAGACTTTGAATGTATTGAGAATAATTGAATTAATATGTTATTATATTATGTGATATTTACTTGTATTCTTTTTTTCTTATCTTCAATGTTGTAATATGTAGTTTGCAATTGTTTTTTGTTTGCTTGTAACTGTTTTTTGCTTTGTTATTTTTAACTTTTTTCTTTTTATTGTTAAAATCTAATAAAAATATTTTTTAAAAAAATAGAATATCTGTATGGTGAATCAGAGACATTCTCTCAATTAATTCCAAGTTTTTAAAAAATTGTTAATCTAACCAGTGAAATGTGTAGCCTTTATTAAACTAGAAATAATGTCATTAAGCTCAAGAAAGACGAGTGCTTTATTGCTAGGTGATTGATGACTAATAACCAATTAATAGTTGTTGCTATTAATTTTGCTGTCCTTCCAACTCCCCCAAAGTAAAACAAACAAAAATATTCTCAGTAAGTTATTAGAAAAACCAGGATACCTTGCCGTCTAGAGATATTCCACATGTATAGGCTACTCTTCAGATGTCTGTTTTCACATGTGAAACTAGGATAGAGTGGGTGATCTGGTCTGCTTCCTATTCCTCTTTTCAGGGTTAAGGTTAATAATTTTATGGAATATCTGGCTACACCTTATTTTTTAAGGTTTCTCATCACATAAAAGACTACTAAGGGGCAGAGACTACTCTTTTTAGATTCAATTCTTCACACCAGAGAGTTGGGACCAGAGAAGGCAAGGCTAGCCTTCTCCCTCTGTTCACGAGGTTAAGATTGACCCTTTTATTGAATGTTTGAATAGGGTTTCTGTCATATGATGAAGAGTTGAAGAAGCTGTTTAGGCTGGAGAACAGAAAATTAAGGACATAGTAAGTGGACTTTAAGTCTTTGAAGGGTTATCACATTGGACATAGAACAGACTTTTTCTTTGCTAGTTCCAGAACAAATGAATAGAATGAGCATGAAATTTGATTTCATCTAAGCACTGAAATAACTGTCCTTCAGTAATGTTCTCTATAAATTAGCAGTTAGTCTTCAAAGTGCTACAATGTTTTCTGTTTTGTTTATTCCCTGATATCCAATAAAAGAGAATTTGTCATCCCCTTGCACAGTTTATCTTCAAAGTGCTACAATTTTTTTTAAATTCTCTGATATGCTTGAAACACAAACTAACACTTCTACTATTAAAAAAAACCCCTTTATTGGAGGTATTTAAGTAGAAAGTAGACTGTGGTGTTAGAGGTCCTGTAGTTCCAGATCCTGCAAAGAGCAAAGACTTGGGATCTCTTCCACCGTCATGATTCTACACCAGGGGTGCCCAAACTATGGCCCATGGCCCAGATCTGGCCCCCGACACCAATTTATCCTGCTCGTGATGCCCTCGTCGGGTGCGTTTTACTTCCACTTCCAGGAGTGATGTGAACTTCATGGACCAGATGAATTGGCATGGTGAGGGGCAGATCCGGCCCACAGGCCAAAGTGACCAGCCCCCTGAACCACGTGACCGGCCTGTGGCCCCACAAGTTTGGGCACTCCTGTTCTATGCAATCATTGCTATAATCTGGGCAGTCATGACTTCTATCACACAGTGGTTGCAACAGGACAAAAGATTCTGGTAAACTCACCTCAATTTCTATATAGTCATGAAGCTTCTTGCAGGTAGCAGCAAAGGTTTCTGTTGTGCCAAATTCAAAATACCACAGCTTATTCTTCATTCTGAGCCACAGACAACAAAGGAGGAAGGTGAATGTATATTATAAATGATCATATCTACAAAAGGTTTTTCCCCCCATGTACATCACAATCGTAAACCTATTATTGTCTATCAATTACTAAGCCTAGCAGCCACAACAAATATTTGAAGCTCTAACGTTCAGGTGGTTACTCCACTACCATAGGGGAAAAACAGGAAGGACCACCTTTTTCTTCCTCTGTATGGTTGAATAGCTTGTTGGTACCACGTATTTTTGTTTAGCTTAGTCCAGTAAAATGCAGAAAGTGGGAAGAGATCTAAACTAAAGAAACAGAGGCATTTCATGTACATTGGTTCTGTAAAAATGGGCATGTGAGACAGTGGCGTCGCGCAGTCTTCAGCCGCCGGGGGCGAAGAACAAACTTGCCGCCCCCCCCCCAGCTCGCCGCTGCCGCCGCCCCCTCCCCCCGACCCAGGCAGAAGGTGCCCCCCAGGCAGAAGGCGATCGCTCGCAGCGCGCGATCCGTCCGCTCGCGCACGCGACCGCGCAACCCGTCCGCTCGTGCGCGCGACCGCGCAACCCGTCCTCTCGCTCGCTGGCAGCGGCTTTCAGGGGGCGCGGCAAACTGTCCCCTCCCCACCCTTTTGCTGGCGAGAGCCCGGCTTGCGCTTCGCCGCTTCCAGGCGAGGAGGAGAAAAAGGGTTTTTATTTTAAGCGGACAATTCAAGGAGGGGCCCGGCTGGCCGTCGGGGGCTGTCCTGGCGGCGGCCCGCGTGCGCGCGCACGCTGCCCACCTCCTCCTGCCCAGCCAGCCACCAGGGGCTCCTCGCCACGGCGCCACCCACCCCCGACGAGCGCCCCGTCTCACGGCAAGTTGGGTGGGTGAGTGGGCGGGCGGAGGCGAGCAGCGTGCGCGCGCACGCGGGCCGCCGCCAGGACAGCCCCCGATGGCCAGCCGGGTGGGCGGACGGGCTCCTCCTCCGCCTTTAAAAAAACCCTTTTTCTCCTCCTCGCCTGCAAGCGGCGAAGCGCACGTGGGGCGCTCACCAGCAAAAGGGTGGGGAGGGGACATTTTGCCGCCCCCTGAAAGCCGCTGCCCGGGGCATTTGCCCCCCCCGCCCCCCCACGCTACGCCACTGATGTGAGATGATTTATCCTGACAATCACCATATGTATGCCCCCAAAGGCCAGCATTTCCACAGTAGCTCTATAAATTCCAACTCAAAGACAGCCATGTGATCTGTCCACTACACATGCAAGAAATGCAGGGTGGTGGTCAGTGGCGTCGCGGGGGGGGGGGGGGCGGCGGGGGGGCGGATGCCCCGGGCAGCGGATTTCAGGGGGCGGCAAAATGTCCCCACCAGTTTGGCCTCCCTCTGCCTGGGGCCGGGCTTAGGAAGCAGGACTTCCCAGGCGGAGGGCGGCCGTTTTGCTGGCGAGCGCTGCTCGCCTCCGTCCACCTGGCTGGCCGTCGGGGGCGAGGAGGAGAAAAAGGGTTTTTTTTTAAGGCGGACAATTCAAGGAGGGGGCCCGCCCGCCCGGCTAGCCGTCGGGGGCTCTCCTGGAGGGCGGCCCGCGTGCGCGCGCACGCTGCTCGCCTCCGCCCGCCCAGCCACCCACCCAGCTTGCCGTCAGACGGGGCGCTCGTCGGGGGTGGGTGGCGCCGTGGCGGGGAGCCCCTGGCGGCTGGCTGGGCAGGAGGAGGTGGGTAGCGTGCGCGCGCACGCGGGCCGCCCGTCAGGAGAGCCCCCGACGGCCAGCCGGGCGAGTGAGTTGCCGGAGGTGGAGGTGCGCTCGTTGGGGGTGGGTGACGGAGGGCCCCTGGAGGGTGAGCGGGTGGAGGTGTGCGGCGCGCGTGCGCGCACGCGCCGCTATTCAGCAGGGGGGCGCCTTCTGCCTGGGTTCGGGGCGGCGGCGGCGGCAGCGGGGAGCTGGGGGCGGCGGCGATTTTCTTCTTCGTCCCAGGCGGCTGAACACTGCGCGACGCCACTGGTGGTGGTCTTATTCTTCTATTGTGGAATAGTCACATTGTAAGTGGCTTCCTTGTTTTATTTCTTTTTTTAAATTAATAAAAATTCTTTTTTAAAAAAAACTTGGAAAAAGAGAGGAAAACTGATTCTTGCTATTGCTTTATTGTTTAACTGCATCATGTGACATATCATACTGTAAAGGTAAAGGTCACCCTTGCTCGAAAGCCAGTCATATCTGACTCAAACTGCTAGGTTGGCAGGAGCTGGGACAGAGATGGGAGCTCATTCCGTCATGCAGTACAGTCAAACCTCACATAAAGAGCGTCTCTATTAAAGAGTAACTCGCTTAAAGAGCAGAATTTTCCCTGAATGTTCGCTTCGCTTAACAAATAAAACCAACCAAAAACTCGCTTAACAAATAAATCGGAGTTCGCAATCTCCCCCTCCCCCATTGGCCATTTTCAATGGTGTTTCGCTTAAAGAGCAAACTCACTTAAAGAGCAATCCTGTGGAACGCATTATGCTCTTTAAGTGAGGTATAACTGTACTCAATTTTTGAACTGTTGTCCTTCCGCCATCCAGTCAGTGTCTTAACCACTTGAGTCACTGCAGACCCTATATCATACTCTACCTATTACTTATTTTCTCTTTTTCTGAGAGCTAGTCTAAATGTCATAACAGCCCTACATAATGGCACCAGCTTCCCTAGCTGTAAATCGATTCAAAGATTGAAAACCACATGACATATAGCTAAGTGCACCATTTTTTATTCTTTGGGCTGGAAACAAATTTATTTTAAACACTTCAGCAACTATTGCTTATTTTGAATTGATTCCAATTGTGGATTATTTTGAACCATTTTGGCCTGTGTGATGTCCTGGGTTGGGATGAGAGAGAGACAGAGTGAGCAAACAAGCTTCTGAAGATACTTCAGGATCCGGGAGGGGTGTGTGGGGATTAAGATATCTTTAAGATGTTTAAAATAAGTTTTTAAACTGGCATAGCGCATAAGCACTTATGCAACACAATGGTATAATTGAGATTTGCATATTTTACAAGTTCATTCTCCATTGCACCGCCCCCAGAGCCTTGTAGCTCTGCAATCCACTTTCTAAAGAAAACATGGATAAGTGTTTATCCATTAAGTAAAGGTTTCCCTTGCTCGAAAGCCAGTTGTATCTGACTTTAGGGGTCAGTGCTCATCTCTGTTTCTAAGCCGAAGAGCCAGTGCTGTCTGCTTCTGCAGACGTTTCCATGGTCATGTGACAGGCATGACTAGACACCGGAGAACATGGAACACTGTTACCCTCCCACCGAAGTGGTCCCTATTTATCTACTTGCAATTTCTTGCTTTCAAACTGCATTATGCCACCTAAAATTATTGTAAAAATCTGAAAGGTATTTAGTCCTCCCACATCCTGGATGCTTGAATTGCCAAATGGCTTCAAAATGCAACAATTTGAAATCCTGTGTACTGTAGTTCCCTGCACCAAAATATTGCCTCAGACTACATGTTCTCCCATTGGAACACACATATACACCAATATAAAAGCTAGGTGGCAATAAATCAACTTCAAAAATATCAAACCACCTCCTAATTTATTTCAGCAGTATAGATGTTATGCCATTACACTGTTCATGGTATTTGGATGTTTCGTATTTTCTTGGCTTCAGAGTCTACTCCCACCAGTCTTTGGTTATCTTTATGACAAAAACTACCAAATACCCATTTTCTAAATTCACAAATACTTTGACTTGTTCTAAATTGTGATATTTCAAATTTAAAACAAAATTATTGTGCAAAGTTGGATTAAAGAAGTGTGTGAGATTCTATGTTTGAAGAAGGGAGGCATGGGCTAAAAAGTTGAGAAATGTTAGAGCAGGGGTGCCTAACCTATGGCCCATGGGCCAGATCCAGCCCACGGCACCAATTAATCCACCCCACACTGCTCACACCACTCCCAGAAGCAGAAGTAAAATATGCACATGTGTGTGCAGAAAGTGCTCACACATGCACAGAACGCTGCTGTGATTGACCCATGGCTGTCATAAATGTGTTTATGACAGTTATGGGCCATTCATGGCATTGTTCTGCATGACTGGCATGCTCAACCATGTGA
The DNA here is from genome assembly GCA_030440675.1 of Furcifer pardalis. NCBI lineage: Eukaryota > Metazoa > Chordata > Lepidosauria > Squamata > Chamaeleonidae > Furcifer > Furcifer pardalis. The sequence continues at coordinate 248,187,440 of CP126890.1, forward strand.
CCAGCCCACGGCCCAAAAAGTTTGGGTACCCCTCTGTTAGAGGAACAGAATTCAACATATTTCTAGTATGGAAAGTCACATTTTCCTAGATATAAAGCTATACTATGCTATCCAGTGCTGGTAAAAAAAAAGTATTATTCAAACAGAAGCACAACTTCAAGGGATGGCTATCCAGACAGAATGCAGCAAATTGGTAATAACTACACAATTATCATGCTAAACATTAATATCCAGGAAGGCCCTAAGGGAGACAGCTAATCTCTCCTAAACTACTAAGGTTTACTCACTCAATGGGAGTTGGATCCCAGTGCCAGGTTGCAAACAATTACAGTATTCCAAATTCCGCCTTTGGCCTCAGCTACAAATACTACAAAGGAAGATTCAGATATGGTATTTTGTATGCATGTGTGTAAGGGCATGTATACACATGTATCTATGTGTATTGCAATCAAGCTCACAGAAGAAGTGAAAAACTAACAAAATGCACCTAATATCTTTGAACAGGGATTAGCAGCCTCCCTCCTGCGCTCTTTTAGATGGGGAAAATCTATCCCACCATTCTGGCAGTGGGTGAGATTAAAGCCAGTGATAGCCAGGGCCAAAATTAGGAAAATCTATTCCTTTATTAATCTCTGCCCCACTTTCTCACCTAGCGAGATATTGACCTGATTCTGAAAATAAATAGTTAGAAATAATATAATCACTTTTACTAGTGATATCTGGCAGAAGTAATGTAACTAGTCCTCATAAAGTTGCTTTAAAGAATAATAACACCTAGTTACTTTCAAAGGTTACTTTAAAATAGCATTTTAAGGTATTTTGATAGGAATTTTCTAAATTTTATGCCATTGTCTCATATCAATTAACTCATGAGAGAAATATATTCCCAAGGGACAATATTAAATTTGACTGCTAGAGGGAACCAGAAAGTATTTCCCTTTCTTAGAACTTTAGAATACGGGGTGGGCAATCTACAGCCTGCAGGCAGACCCTGGCCCACATCGTCAAATGTGCCCACAGCTGTCATAAATGTGTTTACAACAGCCGCAGACAAATTTAAGGTGGGGGGAACCACCAGTCCAGACCGCTCAATTGTCTGAGGGAGCATGACCCAGCTCCCGACTTAAAAAGGTTGGCAATCCCTGCTTTAGAGCAATAATGGATGCTTTTTATTAGGTATGCAGGGACTGAAGTTTAAAGAAAATGGTTTTTAGCTATAGTCTGGGAGAGAATAAGGAAATACTGCAATATGAGTTTGCTGTGAGAGCCATTCAACATTCTAGACTCAGGGCATGTGTATGCTGATCCTCATGTCCAAATGCTGAGGAGAAGCATCACGCTGCTTGACACTTCACTAAACCATCCAATTGGAAATGAAATTATTGGTTTTGCCTGTGCTAAACCCTCACCACTACACTGAATCACTTACATTATCTTTCCCTTTTCCTTGTGTCTTCTGCTGATTGAGAAACTGCTTCAGATAAAGGCAAAAGGGGAAAAAATGTAATCTAAGCAATTCGGTGCAACAGTGAGGATCCAGCGGAGTAATGAAATCAATAATTTTCCTTTCTCTGCCCCCCTCCTTTGGAGAAGTGTTTAATTTGCCAATATTCAGAAGAGGCTCATTTATTAAGCCACTTCACAATATTGGAAATTAACAGTGGAAAGAACCTTGGCAGCTTTGACAACTGCAAGGTTCAATTTCATGCTGTTCCCACAATCGCAAATGCTGGGATTGGGCTAAATGAGAGCACACCAACCCACACCAAAAAAAGAAGACCCTAATAGGGGCTCAAAAAGATGCGAGGTGAGATGCTCTGGAGGTAAATTGGTTCCCTCTAGCAATTACATCATGTGGTCACTAGAAATAAAGAGCAAACCAATCTGCTCCTGTAACGCACAAAACTGTGAAACAAAGGCCTTTTCTCAGTAAGTCTTGTATCTCAGAATAAAAAGACAAAGGGCCTGTCCAGACAGGACGATTTCGAGCAGTGGCTTCCAACATGGGGCACATGCCCCACTGGGGGACTTCAATATCCCTCCCTTTGATTAATAGTACTACCTTTCCTCCTGCCTTCCCTCACTTTTCCCCACAACCAACATTCAACAGGCCACAGCAACTTCCTTTTTTTGTTAAGGAAGTGACATATCACAACAGCAATGCAACTACCTAGCATATCTCCAATGTAGCTCATTCACCTAGAAATACGTTGCATCAATAAGAAAATATATTTTAAAATTTAAAATGACAGAATAGATGAAAACTGAGGCCCTCTTTCCATGCCTTTTGTCATCCACCAGCCATGTCAGCTTCCTTCCTTCCCTTTTTAAAATTTTCCCCTTGAGAAGTCAGCACTGCACCAGATGCAATACAACTGCTGCAGACACTTTCACTGTACAGTGGAACCCTATTTAACGAATGCATTGTACAACAAAAAAATCATACAATGAAGGAAATTTGAAACCACCATTGTGCCCTGTATAATGAAAATTTTTGTTATATGATGCAATACATCTCTATGGGAAAAATTGTATAACAAAAATCTCAATGGGAAAAAGTACAACGGAAATTTTTCATTGTATGATTTTTCCCTGAGGGATTTTTGTTGTATGATTCATGCATCATATAACGAAAAAAATCGTGTAACAAAGTGCCTTGTAGAATGAATTATTTCCATTATACGGGGTTCTACTGTATCTAGATTTGGACTGTGTGAGTTAGGAGACTGTTTAAAAAAAAAGCTGGGGAAGATGAAAATAGAGGAAGAATCATCTCTTTCATTGCCACAACCCATCAAATATATCACAGGGTTGCCACTTCAGAAAACACTGCCCACCGCTAACCATCTGCACAGACTGTAGAATGGGATAATTAGGTGTACTCTAAATCACAAAAAAAACAACAACAACCCACCCCTGTAGCCTTAATGCTGTGACAAAAAGAAGCAGGACAGCTCAAAAAAGGCTGAGATCGATCAAGACACAAACGGTACCATAAGCGAACCAAATATTGAACTAGATGCCCATTTGGACAGTTCCAAAGTTACTTCATACAGCTCTCTCGTCCCACTTTCAGAGCCATGGTAGCTTCCTCCACCTCATATTTCAGCAATTAGAGACAGACACCAGCTGAAACAACAGCAGGGAACATGTATCTTCTTAAGAGCTTATGGTTATGTTTTTACTTAAAAGATATTGCTTTACAACTCGCTGATCAGAATGCAGACAGCAAAGTACTGTATAACTCAATGACAGATTTCCAAAGTAGAATTCCAGACTGTTTTGAAGCTTGATGATATAGTTGAAATTTTGAAGATGCTGCTGCCAATTTTGTCTAAACAATCAGTTAATTAAGTAATTAATCATCAGGATCTAAACCAGTGTTTCACAACCTTTGGTTTTTGGACTTCAGTTCCCAGAAGCCTAAGTCAATTCCCCAAATCACTGATTAGCCAATGTACTAACTTAGGCTTCTGGGAATTGAAGTCCCCCTTTGTGGCCTGTGCCCCACATTGGGAACCAATGATCTAGCCATTCTAGAAGCCCTATTTTTAATTTTGCAATAGTTGTAATCTTGCAGGTTCTTAGAAGCTGAAGCTTTTAACCTGCCTTACTCATGCCTGCCCTCTTTTTCTGTACATCTGGTTGCATGCTTTGGGTGTAGAGTTGCCATAATTCTCCCCCACCAAACTGGGACAGCCATGTGACACCTTTGCAATTGTCAAAATGTGCATGCATCAGATGGGGCTGTTGAGGAGGTTTGGGCTAATAAGAAGTACAGTTCAACAAAATCTGGAGATCCATAGATTGTTCATCCCTGTGGTACACAAATAACAAGGGTGGAGGGATAAGGCTCTTTTAAGTTAGATAGCAAAGCACTCTTCTGTTGATCCTGAAGGACTACTAAAACTGGCACCTCCGGTTTGAAAGGGATAGAATGTGGATTCCCACATTTATTTTGCTCGTGGGGTTGGATGGGGGTGGGAGTGAAATAAGGTGGCGGCTCCCTAAACCCTCCTCTGAAGCATCAGTTTGTCTCCCTCCGTCAAGAACGCACTCACCATTGCTGGTGCCAAGGCGGGAAGGTCTCCATGGCAACTTTATGTTGCTGGTGGCAGATCCCTTGAGGGTGATCCCATCCACCCCACCTGCCTTCCTGCCTGCTTCACACCAACAACAAACGCCTGGCCAAGAGCACATGCATGCACATGGTGACCCCATATAGGAAAGAAACGAGGGAGGTGATATCAGAGTAAACAAAACAAAAAGACAAAACTCCTCCCTTGTGCCACCTTAAAGACTAACTGCTGTGTTTTAATGTGAGCATTTGAGGATCAAGTCCACTTTGGCTATAAACAGAGATGAAAATTGAACCTGCTAAAAATCTGGGACCTTTACATCCTTTTTCTTGAACCAGGCTTTTTCTTGAACCGAGCTTGAATCCGGGAAAATCCCGGGAAAATGGGACATATAGTATCCCTACTTGGGTGCCAGTAAATATGTGAAGGTAGCAGATTTCTGGAGAGACCTTGTAGAAAAACAAAAGGGTATGAGTACAAGAGCCTGTGATTATCTTGGCCTAAATTGTCTTTGACCCTTTGACCAGTGCTCTGCAGCTTATCAGTGAGAAGTAGACCAATTCAATGAGTGTTTCTTCCTGCTCACTTTGCTGATAACCCTTGTAAACTGCTGTTGGCATGGCCAACTCAACAGACTTTAGCTGCAGATAAGTGGCTCAGGCACACAAGGGCTTAACAACCTAAGGTGTGGCCTCAGAGTTCTGGTCCTCTGTCAGGAGAATAGCAAAAAAAATAAATAGCAGAAAAATATTGTACTGTATGTGAAAAGAGATGGGAAAGAGTATTTGTACAATTAAACCATGCCATCTCTACTATTTCTTATCTGACAGGGAGAATCTAACAAAAATGAGTAATATTTTTTCAGATAGGGTAGGCAGTAAGGGGTTATACTTTATGATCTGTGTAAAATAATAATTGTGCTCAGGGCCATCCCTCCCCAATCACAGAGCAGCTACCTCAGGCAGCATATTCTGGTTCTCATAGATAGACAACATATTGCAGACTATTTATTATTCTTGTGTTTAACTATTAAAGACGGTGAACAGAGTTGTGGAATTGAAAGCCAATTTAAATATAAAGAGTGTTAGGTAGAGAGAACAAGGGTCCTGAAGTTGCTGATAAATAATTAGCATTTAGACAGTAGACTGAGATTATAGACAAAACACTTAGTCACAGGTTCCCCCACTAGGGTGAGAAATATTGCAGGTCTATTTCAAGTACAGTAAAACCTCATATAACACTAAAACCTGGTTCCACAAGTCTTCGTGTTATATGATTTTTCGTGTTATCTGATCCTCTATGGGATCCATAGAGATACATTGTAACCACACAGGCTTTCGCGGTTGTTATTTGATGCATCCCATAGGATCTTAATGTTATCTGATGCAATTTTTCCCCCCAGATTCCTTGATGTTATGCGATTTTCGTGTTATTCGATACTAATGTTATATGAGGTATTACTGTATAGTGATGCTGCCTAAATATGCACACAATCTAAATATACAAAAACTGAATGCTTTGTGCCCTTTTTTTTCCTAGCCTCACTACTATCAAAATGGCTGACCTGAGTGAGCCCACAAAATTGTATTTCTTGTGAAGGTGGACTCCTGATTGTGGCTATCCCTCATCCTTTATTTAATGAGGAATTTTCCTCTGCCTACCTCATCAAGTCCTTGTCTTTTGATCCTTTCTTCAGGGTTTTAGGTCAAGCAGCTTGCCTAACCCCAGGGTCTAGTTCAGAAAAGTTCAGAGGAAGAGATTTCCCACCCGATTAGAAGAAGAATCTGCCATAACCCTTAGAGCCAGGTCGGCCTTCAGTGTTTCAGATTTAAGGCTGTTCTCTAACAGCAGGATGTGTGGGGCTTAGTAAAGTGTTCCTTTGGAATTACAAAGGGAACATCAGCTGGGAGATTCTGAACGATTTAGGCCAAAAAAGTAACCTTTCCAAGTTCAGAGGTGCAGGTAAGAGATAAATGACAAGAAAGGGGACGTTCATTTATTTACTTGTCAAACTTATTTATCACCCTCCTCACCGAAGTGACCCATGGCGATTTCAAAACAAAAATTGGCATCCCTCCATGCCAATTTAGATGGGAAATGCTTGTACTCAGATTAGAAGAGCAAAACTCTGGTTAGGAGGGCAGTATTCCTGCCTTGCCCCTCTTCCTTCAATGATGCCTCTGATGGCATCTCTTTGGCCTAAGATGACTTCACTGCAGTCTCAAGGATTGTGGTAATCTAGAAGAATCTGTTTACACAGGAAGTACCCTCCCTTCTCAGCCTCATGTCTTGTACCAAAATTCTCACTCAGACCCCCCAGAAACCTTTCAAAGGTTTAAAGACGAGTGTAATGCTATAAAGACAGAAACAGCAGCTGTTCTGGTCCGGGCCACCTGTAGCTATATATATATATATATATCTCAAAGCATCTCCAGAACTAAATAAGGCAGGCTTGAGGTATTGTGCATTTCCGGTGCTATGTCATGAGTTCCTGGCTGAATATTCTTTCTTCAATTGTGGGGTGCCCTGATCCATCTTAAGAGCCCTCTTACATTTCAGAAGAGTTGTCTGCATAGAGTTCAGCTGAAGAGGCAGAAACCTTAGAGCAGGAGTCTTCTTGTAAAATGATAAATAAAGTCATAGCCTGCATCCTACCTAATGAGACAATTTCTACAACATGTATCTCTGTAAAGGAGTATTTCACAAGAAGTTAGGGATGTGTACTGTTTTTGAACAAATGTGTAAAAAGGATCAGACTCATGTGTATTTGTGCATTGCTGAAACGAACACAGGAAGTATTAAAGAGCCATGGGTCATAGCAATACACACCCATGGGTCTCTGGTGTTAAATTTGACATTCATATATCATACAGAACTGCCAAGAGAGACAAGAAGATGAAGAGTATGGCATTCAAATTAGAAATGAACTTTCCTGTGCTTTTCTCTTACAAAGTGGTGGATTAAATCATCAAAGTCTGGCAGCCAGAGCATGACTTGAAATCCAGGAACAGGAAAGGGAGGGGCAGATACTATGGATAGAAAGTTTATAAGAGCAGGCAACCTGATTTGCCCTTTTAAGACGGAATCTGTGCCCACTGCCCTTTCAAAGTTACTCCCTCCTTAGTAATAGTCTAAAGAAATCAAAGGTTGCTTTTTTCCTGGCAGTTAGTAGAAAGGGGGTTAACAGAAATAAAGCATAGCACCCAGCTTTGCAAACTGCCATTGTTGCCCTACTGTCCTGTTTTTACCATTCATAGTCTACCATTCAGTCTATGAACTGGTCTTCCCATTTGCATTTGCTGGCATTGGGTCTTCATAGAGAACAAGAAATGCAGAAATACTATCATGGACCTGGAAAGTGAATGTATCAGAACATCACCAGAAGGGCACAGAGTGGTTTGGGCTTAATCTATATGCCCTGCATTCAAGTATGAGCCTGATTGGGAGCTCTTGCACATCCGTACAAATAGAGATGAGCACCTTAGACTGGCTTTTGAGCAAGGGCGATTTTTACCTTGACCTTACATGAAACATACAATTTCAAAGTCCCTCACTCCCTGGGCAACTGGTACTATGTCTTATGCTCAAGACAGACACTTCAAGACACTACAGGGTGGTATATACAGTAAGTGAGACTGCTTTGTTTTCAAGACACCGAAGGAAGCCTGTAAAATGAGTGCACATGTGCATTTCTATTCACCTGATGTTTACAGGATTTTGAAAAAACAAACAAACACCCAGCCACATTCATACTGTATTTCCATTGAATATGCTGAGATATACAAGAACCTTACACACAACCTTTTATCTGAGTGAATTGTTTTTGTCTTCTCACATTCAATAGTTTCCAAACAAGCCAAGATACAAAGCCATGGCTTCAAGTTGGCTAAAACTCTAGCTTGTTTGGAATAATTGTTTCTTGGTTCAGATGTATCAGAAGACTGTCCATAATGGATCATTTCTTAAATTGTTCCCATCTTGTGTTCATTTTATATATTTGTTACATGCATATATTCTGTCTTTCCTCCAGTTAGCTCAAGCCAATGTAAACATTTTTCTTCTCCATGTTATCCTTATAGTAACAATTCTGTGAGTTATATGAGGTTGCAAGAATCTAAGATCTAGTGCCTAAAAGACCATAGCTTATCATACCAAGGAACTCATCAGCATAGGCTGCAGTCAACCTTATTCCTGTTTGGGGGGCATGTTCTAAAAGAGCACATGGTCAATATGCACCAACCAGGTCTCTGGGGATTCATGGCTGCCTTTCAAAACAGAGACATCAAGTATCCTAAAGGACTAGGCAGAAGATTGCAGTAAGTGGGAAATCTATCTTTTAAGGAAGTCTGTCTGCTATTATTAATCTACACACTGAGGCATACAAAGGTACTGTACTTTATATTTTTTTGACCCATCTGTCTTATAGTCCACCTAATCCACTTTGACTGCTTCCATAGGACAGGAATCCCTTCCCTAGCATTGCTACTACTGAACAGAGTTTGGGGGTGAAAAGGTCATGTTGGCTTGAGGATTTGGGGAGTTGTAGTCTAAAATAAAAGGAGGTTTCTAAGCTTTGCATGGGACTTTCTCCAGGCAAAGCAGGTTGTTATCAAAATATCTTTTCTCTCTCTGAGAAACCCTTAAAAACTTTTAGAGAAGGAACGCAATCTTGTAAACAGTGATTCAGATTCTTTCTGCATGTGCTTACACCCAATACTCCAACATTCTATCTAACTGCTGTGTAAGTTCCAATTGCTGCTGGGCAAAAATGTGTAGACAGTTGGACACATGTCATTGGCCAAAGATGCTGGAGAGGAAATCCATGGTTAACCAGAATGGGCCACAAGTAAGAGGTGGGTAGGCTTAACAAGGTAAACAGTCAGTAGATTGGATAGCTCTCCATGGAGGGTTGAGGCTTCATGAAAACTGGTTGAGGGCCAAGGAGTCTGTGCTGGCCAGAAGGCAAGAACAGCTTGGATTAAAACAACAACAACAATCCCCACTTAGTATCATGTATACATAACTGCTATATCACAATCCTCTGCAAGATTGGTAGTTGTTCTTCAGTTCAATGGAAGCAGTATATGCCACATCAAAATAATCAGTTTTGCCTAGTGTGAATTTGATTCATCGGGAAGGATCCTTTAACACACAAGCGGAATCTTAATGTCCACTTCAAAGAAGTTATATAATGTTGCACCCAGTGGTGGGCCGCAAAAATTTCTACCACACTGTGGGCGGAGCCTATGTCATGGGCGGAGCCTTCATCGTGGGCGATCTAGTCATGCCTGTCATATGGCTATGTATACATCTGCAACACTGGCTCTTTGGCTGTAAATGGAGATGAGCACTGCACCCTAGAGTCGGATATGACTGGTTTTTGAGCAAGGGAGACCTTGAACCAAGTGCAGGGGCAAAACCTGATGGGGCAGGGCAGAGAGTTGGGCGTGGCCACCCAATTTCACTACCCCCCTGTCGAAGGCCACCCAGTTTTGCCACCACCTACCCAGAGGCCACCCAATTTTGCTCCCCTCCCCCTCCGGGTGTGTGTGTGCAAACCTGTTGCTGCCCACCATTGGTTGTACCAAAAATGAAAGATGCCCTTTTGTACCACAGGAATAAATAAAATCCACAGGGGCAGCTACACATTAACAAATATGCAAATGTCCAAGTTCACCAAGTCTTTCTTAGGTTAGATGGCAGAAATTGGGGAGGATGGGGAAAATGTAGGTAGCTGTCAAAAATCTGGCTAGTTGTTTTAAGCCACAGAGGTGTGCAATTAAATTCAAGCACAAACAAGGGCTTGATAAGTTAGAGATTGATTTGTAATTCTAAAGCAGGGGTGCCCAAACTTTTTGGGCCGCAGTCTGGTCACATGGTTCAGGTGGCAGATCACTATGGCCTGTGGGCCATATCTGACCTCCAATGCCAATTCATCTGGCCCACAAGGCCCTCATTGCTCCTGGAAGTGGAAGTAAGATGTGTGTTTTATTTCTGCTTCCAGGAACAATGAGGGCTTCGTGGACTGGATGAATTGGGATCAGGGGCCGGATCTGGCCCACAGGCCAGAGTTTGGACACCCCTGTTCTAAAGTAATCCTTAAGCGTGTTGGAGGTCTAAAAAAGTTCTGAAGACAAAAATATCTGGACTATTTCCTTTAATATTTTCTACACATGCCATTGGGGCTGTCTCCATTTTTTAAAATTAATTTTAAACCAAGACCACTGGAAAGCAATGGCAAGTGAAACATAAACTGGTTCTAACTTTATGTTATGCCATGCATGTATAAATTGTTTCTGCTGGCCCTGGGGTTTCTATGTAATTATGAAGCATAATTGAGAGGGATTGAGTTTACAGCCAAATTCTAGCAGTGTTTGATGCAAAAGCCAAAATATCAAGATCTATAAAATGTAATAATTAGAAACCATGCAATGGAACTGATGCAGTAAATTGCCATATGGAGGGAAATTAGTTTCTTTCTATTACAGATTCTGGTCTTGAAAGAAAATGGCACTCCAACTGTTTCCAGATAAAACATTTTTTTCTTTTAAAGTACAGTCATACCTCGCATAACGAATTTAATGCATTCTGTGAGGCTCCTCACTATGCGAAAAATTCGCTATGCGAGTCAGACTCGCATAACGAATTTTTCGCTATGTGAGTCGGACTTGTCCCTATGGAAAAACTCCCATAACGAGCGTTTCTATGGGGAAAACTCCATAGCGAAAAATTTTTCGCTATGCGAGTTTTCCCCATAGAAACGCTCGTTATGCGAGTTTTTCCATAGGGAAAAGTCTGACTCGCGTAGCGAAAAATTCATTATGCAAGTCGGACCGCTTAGGAAAAAACTTGCTCATTATGCGAGTTTTTCGCTAAGTGAAATGCTCGTTATGTGAGCACCTCGCTTAAAGAGTGACTCGCTTAAAGAGCAGAATTTTCTCTGAATGCTCACTTTGTTTAACAAATAAAACCAACCAAAAGCTCGCTTAACAAATAAATCGGGGTTTGCAACCCCCCCCCCCACACACACACACTTCAGAAGTCACAACTGGTTACTTGCAATGGTGTTTCGTTTAAAGAGCACATAATGTGGAACACATTATGCTCTTTAAGTGAGGTACAACTGTATTGAGTTTTGCACTGATGTTATCAATATTTTCCTTGCCATTCATGCAAAGTCTCTTTTGTCTAACTTTACACAGTATATTTCCCCAAACTTTCTACAACGTTTTGTCCCTCCTGAAAGCTTAATTTATTTTAAATATTGTGCAAGGGCTGAGTTAAGCATTATGGTGCTTCTCACTTGCCTAGTCTGAAAACTCCAGCAGAGAAGCAATTTTGTTAATATTTCCTAGAGACTCACTAGAAATTTCTTAAATGGACGTGTTTCTCATAAACAGAAGAGAAGAGGGTTTTTAAAGAGAAATTTGGATACAAATCCTGATAATCTTCACACTTCTTGGGCACCAAATAACAGAAAGGAAGTGAAAAAAATTTCTGTCTAGAAAAGCCCTCAGTTCCAGATGGTTAGAATGAAGACCTACAGAGAAGTTGAAGCAGTGGCACAAGTGGTGTCAGGTCATAAATCTATATGATATAGGGGGGAAGGAACTTTATATTTAGGTTGGACTGACGATCTTGATGCGATGATCTCTATTCTTGTCTGTCCTAGGTATGAGCTACTCCTGACTCCCACAGTTCTGCCTTTAAGAAAAGGAGCTTTAAGACAAAGAGACTAAGCAACTTCACAAATTCATTCCACTTCTCATTCTTTTGCAACAGAACAGGCATCTGCAAACAGCTACATACTGTTGCATTCCAGTCTGATGCTAATTCTTCCAATATTATTCTCTGAGTGTAGCTTCTTACCAACTGGTCAACTTCTTCAGGCTATCTTTGATGTACCTAAGAATACATTTCTCCTCACTAAAGCTACAGCTTCTTGGGGGTAATAATAATCATATTTCACATCAATGTTCAAATATGGGTCACAGGAACAGTGAATTATTATATATGAGATATCAAGGATGAACACCAAACTAGAGGATACTTCTTTGACAAATCATAGGGTCCATTTAATGTAAAACAATTGCATGGTAATTTGTGTATGTGTGCTTTTGCAACAAAAAAGTTCATGGATCACAAAGATGATGTTGCTCTCTGTCTTGCTCAAAATATTCTGATAGGTCCCCAGTCTTCCTCTGACAGCCTGGCTCTGACATGAATTAAGATTGTATGAGCACAACACACATACAGACACCTTTATGATGAGCCAATGAGTCCTACTGCTGCCTGGGAATGGGTGAAAATTGATGCCATTGCCCAGTTTGTAAAGCCACCTCAAACACCAAATTTATTCTCCTTCAGTGCTGAAGTTTGCCTTCTTGCCTGGAGACCTGGGAGGAAAATAGCAGTTCCCTGAGACTTCACCTGGCAACCTGACATCTGGCAGTCCTAAATGTATCATCAGTTATCCATTAGGACGAGCAATCCTTTTAAGTGGGAAAAAGTGCAAAAATAGGCAAAGAAGTCCTGGGTGGTTTTAAAATGAGAAGTCATCTGAACAGAAAAAGGAGCCCCACTCTTCATTGCCACAGCTAGGATTAGTCAATGGGCAAAAGCTGATCTCTGCATACATTTCTCTCCACAACTACAGAAAAAGCCACCTCTTGTTTTCTGCTTCTGGGGGCAGCCTGTGTAGCTGCACTTCCTCTTCAGCCTATTGGGAAAATATGTGTGTGACCAGTGTGGGCAAACCAAATACATGTAGGTTGTCCTTAACAGCTGCATGACATGACATAAATTTCTATTTCCACACTTGGTAAGGCTTCACCTGTTGATTTTTTTCCCTGTGGCACAACTGTTAAAAGCTCAGACACATGCAGTAGTAGGGTTCCCAGTAGTGCATCTTAGGTTTGCAAGAATTGGACATGAGCAAATAATGCTTTGATGCAGGTAATGCCAAGGAACATGCTTGGCTAGAGCCTCAAGTTCTGATAAAAATGAATATGTTCAGCCACTTATTTTTGCACTCATATAACAAATCCCAGATCCAAATGGCAATTGGTATCAGTGTTCTGCCCCATCAACCTTAAAAACTCCAGCCTAAGCAAACATAGTTGTCTTAAAACTACCAACACCCTCCTCAGCTAAACAAAAACTTTGCAAGGAATACATCAGAACAAGGTGGGCCAGAGGTAGATATGGAGAAATGTGCAACAGATCAACGAGGATTTCTGATTTCCAGTTATTAAGGAGAAGCCACAACAAAATTACATACCTTTCCCTGATCTAAATGAGATTGCTGAAATGAAGAAGAGTTAGAGTGGTTGTGTTAAGGAAGAGTTAAGATGTGTATAAAAAATGCAACTTCTACTCAGGTCTGACACGTAGAACAAACCACAGGACTCTAAATTCTCTAATTTTAAGTGTGTATGTTTTGTACCTAGCTCTGGTTAGTGGACATCAGAATTCTATTTTTTTTAAAATGCAGATTTTTGATTTTTTGCTGTCTCTGTAATACATAACCTAAGCAAATGGCTTTATCTCACATGAGTTCTAGAGCTTTGAAAGAATTTGTTAAAAATTAATTAATTACTGCAATCCTTAAATTTTTTCACCAATGAATTTATAATTTGCTTTTTAATTATTAAAATGCTGACATTATCTCTATTTCTTCCTGTGTGAGTTAGCGCCAATCATTTCCAGCAATTCCAAATGATAGTTTCTGAGTTAAATAATAAATTGTGTGATGAATTAAAAATCTCATCACTTTGAGATAAACAAATTAGTCGTAACACTACTGCTTCCAAGCGCTGACAAAATTTACTGAATATATTCTGCCAACATTGAATTTAGGAAATATGTACCTGCTATTGAACTTTTCAGGATGTTTTTCTCTCATCAAGTGGAATCTGTGTGCAATGGATGCATCCTGGGGGGAAGGAGGGAGGGAGAGAGAATAAGCAGATAAACATGAGTTTTCAAATAGTTAATATAACATTTCCAGTGTTTTGATTCAGCCAAAAAGCCAGCAACAAATATTAAAATCCAAATACAGTACTGTATTAGAATGCTGCTTTAGACCTTGAATTGTGCCCACCCCAGCATATTGTAATGTAATATAATGTAATGTAATGTATTGTCTGTAAGCCGCCCTGAGTCGCCACGGCGAGTGGGCGGCAATATAAATTTGAACTAATAAATAAATAAATAAATAAATAAATAAATAAATAATTGTACTCTCTATATTTGTTGGCATTTGATTCTACTGGTGAGGTGCAAATTACTTATCTCCAGAATTTAGGAATGTTAATTTTTTGAACAACAACCCCTGTAATCACCCAGCCACCATGTCATTGGACAGAATTCAAGGAGTGTCAATAAAAAATAATAACTTTTCCAAGTTTTCATTTTCTCCATATTTCCTTTTTCTCCATAAAGATACCCATGACAGCAAAACATATGATTAATTAAAGAAAGTTATCGGGTTCTTAGACTAGCACCATTTTGCAAGACAAGGTTTCACCATGTCTACAATTCTCTCAGTCTGCCTTGCATCTCGGTATAGGAGCAGCATAGAAATAAAATAAACAAACAAATAATTAATATCTTTAAAATAGAAAAGGGAATAAATATAAACAGGTTTTTAAAAGCAACTTAGAATAAATGAATAAAACTTTAATTTTTTCTATATAGCAGGAGTGAATATGTTTTGGCCCTCTAGATACCCTTGAACTGAACCTCCCACCATCTCTTTATCCCTACAGCCTATGTTGAGAGATCATGAGAATTGGAATCTGAGAACATCTAGTGCAGTGGTTCCCAACCTTTATATACCGTGGGCCTGACCACACACCCCAGGTAGCTGAGCGGGCCAGACCATGCCCCCCTGAAATGGAAGTAAATGCACCTGCCTCTGCGTTTATTACAGCACATTTACAGCTGATATAACCATGTTTATGCATGTGCAGGTGCGTTTTATGGCTGTCGTAAATGTTCCCACTTCCATGTGAGACAGTGGTGGCGGTGGGCCATATGAAATAGTGCCATGGGCTGGGTCTGGCCAGCAGGCCATAGGTTGGGAACCCCTGATCTAGAGGGCCATAAAATGTGCCTCTTTTGTGCCTTAAAGCTATAAGGCAAGGGCAGTTTTAAGTTTGGGTTGGAAGATATGTTGTGTGTGAGTTATCCTTGAACTGGAGCCACCCTCCACCCCTCATCACTGGCTTTCCTGTCTAGGGCATCTCTGTAGAAGGCCACACATTCCCCACTCTTGCCTTCAGCATTTTTTGATTTGCTGACAGCATATGATTCCCTTTTATTTATCAAGTGTTCAAATATAGGGCTGGTGTGTTTGAGTGAACATAAAGCTCAAGTAGTTATTCTGTATGGCCACATATCCAAATCAGAGACAATGTGGTCACAAATAGTAATACAAGGGCTGTTATACAGCCTCTGCATCTGGATAGTCTTAGGCATGGGCTTTACTCCACTCAGGGATTAGCAGGCTGTTCATCACCCACATCTCAGCAATGGGGTGCAGAGGTGTCACTAGGCAGAGGCTTTATGAGCCCATGGTTTGATCTATTTGTAATCCAAAACTTCCTGTTAGTGATATAGCTGTTGGCTCACATTTCTCACAGTCCAAAAATAAAGGGGAAGAAGATGGGAAACAGCATGTGGCAGTCTAAGCTCACAGAGAAGAAACCGCCTGTCATCATCCTCCGTGGTGGCATTTAAAGGTGCCTTGTCAGCACTGAGATTCCATAGCACCACTGCTTGTTTATTTACATCTCTTGCCATGCTAGCACCTTGTTAACTTATCATAATGCACAATGGATCTATAGATCTAGTGCCACATGTCACACTGAAGTCATTTTTCTGTAAAGACCTCCAAAGCATTAAAAATATTAAAGTTATATAATTCAATGTTAATCATGGGTAACAAAATCTAAGAGGTCAGTACATCAGCTACAGCTAGTTGGAAGAGCCACAACTCTTGTCTACAACACATTCATAACAATCATCAATCACTTATAATATAACATGGGAACATATTGAAACAAGCGCTTCAGTGTTTTTTTTCCTTCACAATCTGCTGTGTCTCCCAC
Organism: Furcifer pardalis; assembly: GCA_030440675.1. Taxonomy (NCBI): domain Eukaryota; kingdom Metazoa; phylum Chordata; class Lepidosauria; order Squamata; family Chamaeleonidae; genus Furcifer; species Furcifer pardalis. The sequence continues at coordinate 248,203,632 of CP126890.1, forward strand.
CATGGCAAAACATTAAACTGATCAGCTGTTGTGAGAGTCATCTTAGCAACCCCTACAACATAGGTAATGTGATATCTTTTATAAGCCAAATTTCCATCTGTGGAGAGCTACACAAGCCATTGAGGTACAAATAATTCTTTATTGGACAGAGCAGAAAGGCAGCTAAACTGCTGTTACAGAAATGACAGTGCCGCTGATGCTGTGAGAAAGCACACTCAATAATACTTTTTTGTTTGCTCACATAATTAGCAAATAAGGTACAAGCACCGTTACAGCGTACCATCTGCCCCAAATCCATGAGAGGCAATCAGACGAGAGAATGATTAAAGGTAGATTAGAATACCACTTATCAGAATACCAAGTCATGTGTTTGAAGGGAAATTCCCTTTTTGATCACTGACAGTTTTATGGACTAGAAGGATCTGCATGGGACAAACAGTTACTGTTGACACTAAGACAGGAATAGTATGTTGTAATTCACATAAGGCAAAATACTTTTCTGATGGATCACTTTTTATTATAATTCCTTTTTGCTGGTACTATAGGTGATATGCTCTTACTGTATATGCAAATATTCTGTGAGAACATTTGGAGTATGGCTGATATGACTAATAAAAGGTTGTCTCGGGTTAAAATTGAACTGTTTGGATATCTCTTCTATATCTAACAGAATTTCCAAGGTTCTCTTTGGGCTAATAATGAAGTTCATTAACTAGGAGATCAAGTTTTCTGGGTTCCTAATCTGTAAACTCAGTAAATTGCGAACAAGTCCAGCACTAGTAAGTCTCATATATTGTTCCTAAATACTTACTGGGACTTATAAAGTTGTAGGACTTCAGTATGTTGCCTTAAACTTTAAGTAGAATTAGATTTATGAGCCCAGTTATGTTGCTCTTTTGTTTCTATGCTAGTTAAGGTTGATGCCTAGAAGTTACAACCAGAACTTCTTCATGCTGGAGGCAGTCAAGAGAAAATCAGAAAACCATATGTCAGATCTGCTTTGATTTGGATTTCTGGGTTGAAAATGGCCTCATAGGCCTAATTCAGTTATTCTATGATTTTATGGTTCAAGACTATTTTCACATAAGAATTTACAGGTAGAGTACTATATTCGTTATCTACTTTTGCTCCTGTCCACTATAAATCTAAGCATCTTCTTTAGCTCATCTGAATAAGCCTTGGGAAGCCCCTCAAATTGCAGCTAACTGAACCACAGTATTTCTGTGAGTTAACATGGTTGCCTCACATTTACTTTCGTTCCCACAATGAGATATGAGTTCAGAGTCCTTTCAAGTACTGAATGGCGCGGAAAAGCTTAGAATGTTGTAAAATATAAGTCAAGTTGCAGCATAAGGATTGTAACTGCTTTTGTCTTATTTCACAAAGAGATCAATCAAAGCTAAAATTAAAACATATTGATGATGCAGAAGATAACCTTCTCATAGCATAAATCAGCAATATAGTACCATGGGGATCAAAGAGCCACCACAAGCCTTTTAATCTCCATCGTAAGAGCAAAACTGACCTTTCAGCCTTGCATCAGCAAATGTAGGTATGTCTGCAAAAAGAATCCAGCTGATCAGCCTGCAGCTATTGAGTTGGTGAAGATGTTGATAATGATGGGTATTGTGGAATCCAATGTGGTGCAGTGGATAGACTAATGAATTAGGACTCAGGAGACCAGGGTTCAACTCCCCGCTTGGCCATGGAAATTTACTGAGGGAGTAGAATTGGGAAAACCACTACTTAAATATCTCACCTATCTTGAAAGCCCTATTAGAGTCACTGTAAGCCAGTTTTAACTTGACAGCATGCACCTACCTACCTACCTACCTACCTACTAACCCAAGAATTCTGAACTTACTAAATAAGTTTTGCAAGTAATTGTAGTGCTTAAAAACCTAATTGGGTGGAGATAAAAATGAAGAGAAAAAAGGACTATGACTATAGGTGACAAAACTTCTGTTTTACTTCCTTTTACTCCTTAAAAGCAAATGACAGTCTCCAGTCTAACTTGGCTTCACAAAGGTATTACCAACAAAGGCTAGAACAATAATGTCTCTGGACCAGATCTCTTAGAATCTCCAGGCAGCATTACCAGGGTTAAAGTAGCTGGGAGATTCTAGGAACTATAGCATTAAAAAAATAACTATTCTGAGGTCTAAAAATTCTGCAATGCAATAATGGAAAATCTGGAGAGAAATTGCAGCAATGAGAACCATATAAATTGCTTGCTTACCACTCCTATGGAGAAATAGTTGTTAATTATACTGTATGGTACAGGATCCCCATTTTCTTCTTTGTTGTTGGGAATGACATCAATTTTCCATCGGTCTAGCATTACCTCAGTACTGTGTTCAATGTCCTTCAGGATCTTCATCAAATTGCCTCCTTCATACCCTTGTGAGGAAGAAAAAGGATGGCAGATGATGAAGAATAGGACAGTGGTGATTGAATTTGCCAAATATGAATGGGATAATGGTAGTTTTACTGAAGGCCTAGTAATTTGTGTTTGCCTTGGTTAGGCCTCATCTTGAGTACTGTGTCTAGTTCTGGACACCACACTTTAAGAAAGTTATTGACAAATTAGAACAAGTTTAACTTTAGATGAGAACAATAAGGATGACTAGGGGACAAGAAACCAAACCTTACAAGGAAAGACTAAAAGAACTGGGCATATTTAGCTTTGAGAAAAGAAGAGTGAGAGGAATTGTGATAGCACAATTATGAATAGTTGGAGGGCCAGACAGAAGAGCAGCAGGATCAGTTGTCAGTCATTCCAGAATGTAGGACATGTAATCATGGGCTCAAGTTACAGGAAGGCAGATTTCAACTGAATACCAGGAAAAACTTTGAACTATTAGAACAGTACGACAGTGGAAACCAATTATACTGGGATGTGATTCTGTCTCCAACACTGAAGATACTCAATAGAAAGTTAGGGTGTAATCACACAGGCATTTATCCCATGGTCTGGTTTGGGAGGTAGAGGATTGTTCACTCTTTTCCCCAGTAACTATGCAAATTACATGCCATAGCAAACCAGTCTGTCCATGATTGATGACTACCCATACCTTATTGGTTCCCTGTCAACACCTATGGTTGTGCATGTGTGTGTGTGCACATGTGTGCGCACATGCGTGTGCATGCACACATGCACACACTCTATTTTGGTTCATTTCCAGCATGTGTGATCACTGTTTGTTTGCTTAAGCCATTTAACAATCTTGAGAATGATCTTGAGAAGTTTCCCATTTTCTCAAGACTGTTATGTGGTTTAAGCAAAACCACAGAGGGAAAGGCAGGAGAGGGCTCCCACCTTTTCTCTTTAAAGGGAATGAAGATCAGACTAGCTCATGCTAAACAAGGTCATCTGAGGGGTTGTGTGGCAGATTCTTGTATGTGGATTCAAGGATGACCACAAATGACACACTACACCTCTAAATGACTTTGTTTGGAGTGATCTAGCTCAGTGTTCCCCAACCTTTGGTGTTTGGACTTCAATTCCCAGAAGGCTAAGTCAATTTCCCAAAGCACTGATCAGCCAATGTACTGACTTAGGCTTCTGGGAATTGAAGTCCAAACACTTAAGGTTGGGGAACACTGATCTAGATGACCCAGGCTGGGATAACTGGGTTGCCCAATTGCACCCTTAGAGAATCATCTGTCAGATCTACTTTAACTTAGATTCTTGTATTAAGCGGAGCGTTGGACTTGATGGCTTTATACGTTCCTTCTGACTTTGTTATTCTATAACTATGAAAGAGATAGGGCCGGGGTTCCCAAACGTTTTTCACCACGAGCCTGACCATGCCCCCTGGACAGCTGAGTGGTATGATCACATGGCTCCTCCCGCCATAAATGGTGCCATAAAACACGTCCACGGCTGTCATAAATGCATTTATGACAGCCATGGGTGCATCTATGGCAGTGTTTATGGCAGGTGTGGGCGCATTTACACATGTGTGAGCACATTTCATGGCTGTCATAAACACATCCACTTCCACTTCTTGTAGTGGTGAGGGTTGTGGTGGGCCAGGTCCAGCCTACAGGCCATATTCTGGCTGCCCCTGAGCTAGGGCTAAAGACACACGGCCTGAGAAATGGCACTTTGTAGAATTAGGCAAACCTATTAGTTTCACTTTTCCCCACACTTAAATTTTGTGCCACTACATTATACTGTTGGACAGGGTCTTGAGGGATTCAGATTTAAGCCTCCCCTCCCACCCAGCCATGCATGGACGAATGTTTCCTCTTGGTATGACCTTCATGAGTCATGAAGGAGTCATAGTAGAGGTAAGGTAGAGAGGAGAGAAATCACATTTGCTAACAAAGAGGAAAAGTATGGAATACACTACATGTAAAAAAATAATTAAAAATAAATTCTAATAAAAATGAAATAAAGCAGATTTGTTATTCATCCCTTTGTGCTTTGTATGGAACATGGGTTTAATGGGTGGATATAGGATGAGCATTTATAAGATGTGTAATGTTAATTTTTGACATACCATGCTCTATAGCAGTGATGGCGAACCTTGGCACTCCTGCTGTTCTGGAACTTCAGTTCCCAGAAGTCCTGATCAGCAGGAGTGCTGACTTGGGATTCTGATAATTGACGTCCATGAACATCTAGAGTGCCAAGGTTCACCATCACACTGCTCTATAGTGACAGCTAATCAAGAATTGTTGGTGATGATTAGAGTCCACCAGCACAGAGTGTAGTCAAAGGCAAGTGGCATTAGAACCAACTAACAGGTACCATTAGCACATGGGCTGGCCAGCAGGAGAGATCATTAACCTCATGGTGTGAGGTCATGCTGAATGTCCAGACAATGACAGGCTAATTCCAGAAACTTACCTCCTCCCCATCGTAGACAGCGAGCAAGGTCATTGCCTGTTCCTAGGGGCAGGATAGCCAAAGGAGGGTGCTTTGGTAAAGTTAGCTTATCTGCAAAAGAGAAGCGGCAGACATTAGAGACCCAGAGGACCATTTCTTCTTTTATATTATTTGTCATGGGATGACTGAAATACCTAACCAAAGCTCAACAAATTTCCCCAGGGCTGGGGTGTCACTAACTGCAATTATATTTATAGATACATGGTTAGGAAAAATAGGGGTAAAAGCAGAATTCAGTAGGCAGACAAAGTGTGAAATGCACGCTGAGGAAACCATTAAACTTAAGCAAAATGAAAGCACCTTTGGGTCAAACTAAGCCAAATATGAAACATGGGTTTGCTTCAGTGGTGGCAGTAACAGGTTCGCAACTCCCCAGCAAGGGGGGAAAACAAAAACAAAATTGGGTGGCCTTTGAGCAGTAGGGTGGCCACACACACCTCCCTGCCCTGCCCAGACTAATACCGCTACCATTTAAAAAGTTTTATTCTGTGCAAGCATATCAGAGAGTAGACAAAACAAAAACACAAAAATGTTGTGGCACCTTAAAGACTAACTGCTGTATTTTAATGTGAGCAATGAACCCTAGAGTTGGTAATGACTGGCTTTTGAGCAAGGGCAACCTTTACCTAATAACAGAAGATCCCTGATTGGTATTCAAATTTGATGTCAGGTTTTGTCCCTGTAAGTGGTTCAAGGTCTCCCTTGTTCAAAAGCCAGTCATATCTGACTCTAGGGTGCAGTGCTCATCTCCATTTACAGCCAAAGAGCCAGTGCTGCCTGTGTTTGCAGATATATACATGGCCATATGGCAGGCATGACTAGATCGCTCATGACATAGGCTCCACCCATGACATAGGCTCTGGCCACAGTGTTGTAGTGAAAATTTTTGCTGCCCACTACTGGTTTGCTTTAAACTTGGATGTATGTATTTAAAATATAGATACTGTACCATTAATTGTGGGAGGGTCTAGTAAAGAATAGCAGCTTTTCTTTCCTTGTGAAGAGAAACAATCTACCAATGGTGGCAAGGGGTGGGGAAACATTCTTCCAGTGAAAATAACAGCCATTTTTTGGAATAGTAGCCGTGTTAGTCTGTGTTTCAAGCATATCAAGAGAGTAAACATAACCAAAACAAAAATGTTGTAGCACTTTAAAGACTGACTGCTATGTTTTAGCTTTTGTGGATCAAGTTAGTCTTTAAAGTGCTACAATTTTTTTTGTTTACTCTCTGATAATCCACAAAGAGGGATGTGTGCGTTCAGTATTACCAGAGAAAGAAACCAAACTTCAAGACTCATGTCATGATGAAATTAGGACTCTTTGATTTCCTTGGACCTCCTCTAAGGATACCTAAATCTGGATGAGTAAGAGCCCAATTTCCAGGAGCCTTGCAGTCGAAACTCAAGCTGCCTTATTCTGTCAATCAATATATAAAATTGCACAAGCCTGCTGTGTGGCATTCTTCTTCTTGGGGCTCCTTGCATCAGAATGCCCATGTTTACAGATGCCCCTTTGCATGTACCACAACATTCTTCCTCTATTGAGGCTATCTTGTCTTATGCTATCAAGTCACTTTTAACTCATGGAGAGCTTAATAGGGGTTTCAAGGTACCATATATACTCAAGTATAAGCTGGCCCAAATATAAGCCAAAGCACCTAATTTTGACCTGAAAACTCAGGGAAATAGATTGACCCGAGTGTAAGCCGAGGGTGGGAAATGCAGCTGCTGCTAGTGAGTTTCTATAATGAAAATACATGAAAATATGGTAAAAGTTATTAAATTGTTGGTTATCTCCCTCTAGTGCGGCCTTGGGACCCTCGTGGTCATTGACCTGAGTATAAGCCGTGTCCCCTTTTTGGGGCTCATTTTTGGAGCTAAAAAACTTGGCTTATACTAGAGTATATACGGTATGTAAGATAATTTGGGAGCGGTTTACCAACCAGTGCCATCCCTCCATCTAGTGAGCTTCCCCGGAGAAGCAGGGATTTGAACTCAGGTCTCTTGAGACCTCATCTGACACTCCATCTTCAACACCACAATGGCTATCTAGGATGCCCCGCTGCCTCCACTTCCTCATTGGCTCCAATTGCAGCATCCACTCTTGTTTCAAGTCTTTGAGAAGGGATTAGCATGCTGCTGCTAAAAAAAGGAGAATTGTTTATTGCTGAGCAAGTGGAAAGATTGCATGGAATGTAGAGGGCAGCAATTGTCAGTCTGTAGTCCTAGGGATATTAACCCCAGGAGTATGCCTCACTGAAGTAAGTAAGTAGCATTGTAAAAGGTTGCTCTTTCATGATTGTTTTGTGTCTTCCTTTGTTAGCCCAATTTCCTATTGAGTTCCTGCTGGCACAATAACACAGGGCTGGGCCACCTGTGGATTGCCATTGAGCAGCCAAAGTTTGGGTTTTCTTCATGGAAATCACAGTTTTGTACAATGACAATGTACATGTAGCCTAGCCTTGCACTATTGTCATGGCAAAATTTTACACTCAGCAGAAGCTCATTAAATAATGACTGTAAAACTGATGTGCTGGCTGGAACTGCACTGTAAAATATTGATTGGGCGAGGCTCCTATTAGCCACTGCCAGAGGCTTAGTCTGTATTTCAGCTTGTAAAATAGCCACCTGAGTATTAGACACTAAACCAGGGGTGCCCAAACTTTTTGGGCCGTGGGTCATGTGGTTCAGGGGGCTGACCACTATGGCCTGTATCCAGCCCCCAACGCCAATTCATTGCTCCCAGAAGCAGAAGTAAAATGTGCCAGTACGTGTGTGTTTTACTTCCGCTTCCGGGAGCAACGAGGGCTTCGCGGGTCGGATGAATTGGCGTCAGGGGCTGTATCCGCCCCGTGGGCCGTAGCTTGTACACCCCCAACCTAAACTATAATGATGATGAAGACAACAAAGAATAAAATAATACAGAGGCTTCAAAATGATGTGCATGGAAAAGAAACTGGCTTTCTGTTTAGAAACCTTGTTGCAGTGCTAATTTTTGTTTGTAATAATTAGATAGGACATAGGATATGTGTGAGTGTGTGTATTTATGTGAACTCCAGTTATAGGTCCTCCTTCACCCTCTCCCTTGAGTAACAGTGACCTCAGGCATATCAATTGTTCCACATGCCTAATATAATGTTCTTTACACAGTGTCTCTGGATCCTAATTTACCTATGCAGTCCAGGATCCATCCAACAGTCCCATCCCCTCCACAAGCTAGTATACGAAAATCTGGGGCATCGTGGAAAAAATTTAATCTAAGAAAAAGTGGAAGGCAAAAGGAAGAACAGTAGGTTAGAACCAGTTGATTTTTAAATAAGAAAGAATGCTGCTTTCCCAATTTTAAGGTGGTAGACAAAAGTGAATGTGAGGAAGGGACTGTTAGGTAGCAATTACACTTATATACCACCCCATAATGCTTAGTGCACTCTCTGGGCAGTTCACAAGTTAATCAGCATTTTGTCCCCAACATACCCGGTACTCATTTTACTGACCTCAAAAGGATGGAAGGCTGAGTCAACCTTAAGTCATGGTCAGGATCAAACTCACAATGTTTTGGCTAGAGTATAACAGTTTAATCCAGGGGTTCCCAACCTTTTCAAGCCAGGGGCCAGGTCACACTCCCTCAGTCAGCTTTGGGGGCTGGACTGTCATTTTGCCCTGCCTGCAAGATAGGGGTGGCCATTTTTGAGGCGGCCATTTTGTTACTCCCTGGAATGACATAGGGAGACGTCAACCCTCAAAGGAGGCTTTGGACCTCCCTCCCGGACTGAGTTGGATTGCCTGCTTGGGGAAAGGGTGAATAGGGCTTGCTATTCTTTGCTTGTGAGGCTGGAGCCCCAGAGGGTGTGTGTGTGTTGGGTGAGACAAAGCCAGAAGCCCAACAGCCCCCCCTCCACACCATTCTGTGTGGCCATCTGCCTTTGTTCCTGGTATCGGTGCTGCCGGAAGCTGTACCATGTATGGTTTCTTTTAAATGTAAACAACTTTGAAATGCTGTTTACAGGGGATGACCCATTAAGTCCCTACCCATTCATATACATATGTATTCAGTGAGTCTGTGTGTTGTGTGGGTAGGGACTTTCAGACCACCCTGTACATTAAAAAGGAAACACACGTGGGACTTCTGGGTGCAGGAGTGGTGGTGGTGGTGGTGGTGCCACATAAAATGGCATTGGGTGAAATCCGGCCCGTGGGCCTTAGGTTGGGAACCCCTGGTTTAATCACTGTGCCACTAGGTATGCATGTTATTGGGAGACTCTATAATGCAGCTTTTATAAATTATCAAGTTTATGACAGAATGATTAAGATTATAATATGCTTTGGAGAACTGGGAAGTTATGCAGGGCCATTCTAAGAGCATGATCATAAAAGAATAAAGAACAAATATTATGTAAATACAAAAGCCCAGGAGAAGACTATTTTTCTGGTTGCTCCTGAAAACTTTGGGCACAATCTAGCAACAATTAGTTCCAACCTCCCACTGAAGACAGAGAAAATGACTACAGCTGCAAATAATTCTTCCCAGGCAGTACAATTGTATTTATGTATAACATCCATATGCATTCCTCCTCTAGTCTATACAGGGATGGATAATGTGTGGACTTCCAAATATTGCTAGAATGCAACCATCATCTGTCACCACCATTGGCTACTCTGGAGGGGGCTGATGGGAACTGCAGTCCAACAGCATCTGGAGAACCACATGACCTCAACCCTGCCAGTAGAGAGCTATAACCCAAGGTCAATTGCAGTACCACAGACACAACAAACATTTTAAATTCCACCACTGCTTGCTGCATACATACTTTTAAGAACTGGCAGCAGACTGAATTTGTCAAGTGTAAGGCATGCTAATAAGCCTCTGTAGAAAGAAGATGGAAGGGGAAACAGTAGAGAGAAGGCTGAGGAAAAGGAGGAAAAGAGGCCAGTTCAATTTGGAAGAGGTCAGAAGATTAGGTCAAAGGCAAAAAACAAATGGAAAAGGATGATAAGAAAAAGGATAAACGGGATATGAGAAAACCACTGCCTGTGTATCTGAGCCAGGAATTTCAGTACCCAGGAATGGGTCCTCCTCGGTCCAGGTTGTAAACTTGTCTGGGGTTGAGTAGATAATGGAATTTACGATGAACCCTGAGAAGAGTAAGAAAAGTAAAAAGTGATGCTGAGCCCAAAAGGAAGCTCAAGGCAGATGACTGGTTAATTTTTCACAGGACCCACCTACTTCATCTCCACCTTACACATGGTATCTCTAAGAACATAGGCAAAGTTGTTTGCCAAGAGGATAAACTGTTTGTTTGATTCTTAGCTAATGAGTGAATTCTACTGATCTTTGCCAAGCATTTCTTGGTTTGGAGACTTACTGGTTCATTCTATGGAAGGTCCAAGCAGAAGGTTCAGGATACTTCTGGAAACTCAAGGCCACCTGAGTTATGGCATGTTGTAATGTGGTTTCCTAAGACAGATCAGGATTAGGGTATCCTGGAAGGGAGGGGCTATAACTCTCCCAGTGTTGTCTGAATCAGCTGGTCTCAATGGGAGCTTTCCACACATCATGAATGTAAGACAGTTCTGATTAGGTCTGTGGAAGGATTATGCTGCCTCAGTCTAGCTCAGGCATTTCTGAAGTGGCTATGTGGGAAAGAAAAAGTTGTTGCACAGGACTAAAGCGTATGCCAACCATTACATCTACTTTAGCCTTTGAGATGCTTTTGGATTGATGCTGGTTATATAAAGAGGCCATGCTTCCCCCCACCCCCATGCCAATTACCTCCCTGTAATAAATATTTCATAATAACTTTGAGATGCAATGGTCCTTCCCAAATCACTGGCAAGGTCACACAGGCCCTACTTAATGGGCATTGGTGACACTGTCACAATTGATATGCTAGCTAGAGTTAGACATGCATTCTCCAAGTAAGACGGTATTTCCGTCTGAGTAGGGGGAAATGAGATCTCTTTGCTGCAGAAGCATTTTCTCCAGGGACAATACTTAGATTATCCACACTGACAACACCAAAACCTGTCACTTGGGAAGGTATGCTTTTCGTACTGAAGGAGGGAGAACCTACCTTTCTCCTTGCCTCCCTCCACTCTTGGGGTTCACAAACACCAGCAGTGGATGTGTTCCAGGGTTAGTGGTGATCTGAAAAGCAAACTCCAAATTAAACAAGGAGCCTCCTTGTGCAGCATACAAAACATCATTCATGCAGTATGGGGGAAGAATGAGTCATGAGGCACTGTGACAGAGGAGGCAAGACAAGCAACTGTCAAAGTGTTGGTTCAGTAGAATTGACTGGTAGAGAAAGCTGGGGGTCTTAAATATAGACACCTATTCTAATCCACACCTGCTATGTTCTATGACCTTCAATGCTTGACCACCTTTCTGCTTAGTAGAGGAATATCTGCCTCTACCAATGTTCCATCATATGTTCCCTAACATTTGTTTAGATAGTGCATTTTTTATAAACAGTATTAGGGCTGGCCCAAGATATTCTGCTCCATAAAATGGATTAGCATGGTACATTATTTTGGCAAATGAAGCGGAAGATCTAACAAGTACCTCTTCCCAATGCTGGCAGTATGAATACAACAACAATACATTAAATAACTAATAGTACACTACCCAAAATCTGTTCACTAAGGCAGCTGCTTCCTCCCTGCTAATAGGACAGACCAAGAATCTTACGAGAAAATATTACCACCACCACCCCAAAAAAAAGCAACAATCCAACATCTGCAAGCTTGGGTTCTATGACATAGGCATTTTTCTCTTAGAAGACAGACTAAGGATGGGAGGATTATAGCTGAATAACTAGTGTACAGTAGTACCTCGGATAACGCTGAGACTTGCTTCCACAAGTCTCGTCGTTATCCAGTTTTTAACGTTGTGCGATGCATTGATCGCACAACGTTAAAAAAAGCCCTGTTTCCCTGGAGACTTCAGCAAGCCAGAACGTCGGGATTTGAATCCTGATGTTTTGGCTTGCTGCAGCCTCCAGGGAGGTGGGGCAACTTTGGAAACTGCTTGGATCGGGTCTTGCCACCTCCCTCGACCCGGCAGGGGGGTCAGAGAGCCCGAAATGGGTAAAAGAATTGGACTTTTTAAAAACCAATTTTGGGCTCCCAGCCCCCCCGCCACCGCTGCCGGGTCAAGGGAGGTGGGAAGACCTGATCCAAGCTGTTTCCAAAGTTCCCCCAGCCTCCTGAAGGCTGTAACAAGCCAAAACGTCAGGATTCAAATCCTGACGTTTTGGCTTATTGCAGCCTCCAGGAGGCTGGGGGAACTTCAAAAATAGCGTGCATCGGCTCGAGGGAGGTCGAGAGATCTCATGCGCAATAATTTTGAAGTTCCCCCACCCTCCTGGAGGCTGCAACAAGCCAAAATGTCAGGATTCGAATCCTGATGTTTTGGCTTGCTACAGCCTTCAGGAGGGTGGGGGAACTTTGGAAACAGCTTGGATTGGGTCTTCCCACCTCCCTGGACCTGGCAGGGGGGTCAGAGAGCCCGAAATGGGTAAAAAAAAGTCCAGTTCCAGGGAGTTGGGAAAACCCGATCCAAGCTGTTTCTGGGCTTCCCCAATGTCCCCAGCCAGTGGAGCAAGCCGAAATGTCAGGGTTCGAACCCTGACGTTTTGGCTTGCTGCACTTGCCGAGGACGTCGGGGAAACCCAGAAACAGCTTAGATCGGGTCCTCTGATTTCCCTGGAGGAAGCAGGGAGGTGAGAGAGCCTGAAATGAGTAAAAAAAGGACGTTTTTTTTTTTAAAAAAAACAATTTTGGGCTCTCTGACTTCCCTGCCTGCTCCAGTGAGATCCAAGGACCCAATCTACAGCTGCAGGGTGGCTGGGGAAGCTGACGGGGACTCCCTGTCGGCTTCCCTAGCCACCTGCCCTTGCCTCTGCAGCTGTGGGGTGGCTGGGGAAGCCGACTGGGGAGCCCTCCATCAGCTTTCCAGCCTCCCCACCCCTACCTCCGTAGCTGCAGGGTGGCTGGGAAACTGAACGGAGAACCCCGTTCAGCTTTCCAGCCACCCTGCTACTATGAAGGACTGTATCGGATAACGCTAACAGATCGTTATCCGATGCAAAATGTCCTTAGAAATTTTGCATCGTTATCCGATTTTAGCGTTATCCGATGCAGTCGTTATCCGAGGTCTTACTGTACATGATTCAACAGGACTACGGTCACATAAAGTGCACCCCCAGACTGAAGTTAGAATAAGAATGTAACTTTTTCTTGATTGGGGAAACAAGGAGCCATAAGATTATTTTTCTTGTCCCATAAGACAGCAAGATATTTTAGACTAATTGTGTGTGTGTGAAGATTAAGCAAAATTGCACAAATAATACATTTAAACAAATTGTGCAAATTGATGATGGAGTTATTAGTCACACATGTTTTTTAGAAGCAAAAGGATTAGACAAGTGTTTACAACTCTTTTATTGATATGCAGTTCAGTATTTTGCTGTATTTTTACTTTTTCCATTTCAAAGGGAATAGATACTAGTTTTATACAGAGCCAGTTTGTACAAATTACAGAGAAATTAATTGGGGGTGGGGAAAGCACTTTCCCCTCTCATTTGGAAGCAGGAAATCTCACAAGGTTTGTTCTTCATCAAGTCAAACTTATTTATTAGCCTGTGACATTATCAAGTCAAAAAAGCCCACGCTAATGAGAATTAAGAATTTAGCAACTTATTTCCTACATCACTACATCCCAAATTGTCATCTTGTTCCTTTCTTCCTAGGTGGTTTGCAATTTTGGTCTAATGGATGAGCCAACTAGAGAACGTCTCTTCTTTGAATTACATCTCCCAGAATCCACTGGACAGTATGCCACTTACCTTTTTGGCTTGTGGATTCTGGGATTTGTAGTACAAAGGAACTTTTCTAAGGCTCATGGTGAACTCATACATATAGAAAGCTGTGCAGATATGTGGGAAACAAGTAGCTGTGACTTGCCTACCTGCAGTCCATGTCCATCCACAGTGGTGGTAGTGTTGTTGTATTTGAAGGTAAGATTCGTGTCATCTGGGGTGGTGCTGGATGGTGATTCACTATCTGATCTCCTTGAGTGGGATTGTCTGTCCTTTGGAAAAAGTTGGGGAATACTGCATAAAGACCTTGAAATATGGATGTACACCAACAAATAGAAAATGAATGACAGTATAAAGAGCATGGAGATCCCTAATTCTACTGATTTAGATTAGAAAGACCTCAGAACACAAAGAACTAATAAAGTATATTAAAAGGTCTGTATTAAAATGCTAACAGAATAGCAACATAGACAAACAACTGGCAATACATTTCATACACTGCAAATAATCCCTGTTGATATAATGATAGTACAATGAATGGTATTGAAGTCTTGATTCCAACACTCCAACAGCGGCTTAAAGTTGTGTAAACAAAGATAGTTCCAAAGTCCAATACTTGACTTGCTTCCCGGGTTGATGTTGTTCCAAGATTTACATTAACTCCAAAGTTTCTCAACCTCCACAGCTGAAAAAACTCTCTCGAGGGGCCCACACACACACACACACACTTTTTCAAAAAAGAACTTCTTAATCATGGGTTTTTATGCACCTATGCAGCATTTATTACATTTGAAGACTCTGAAAAGTTAATGGATTCAAATATTTAGATTAGAAGCAGAATCTTGCAACAAAATGGGGTAATATATTCCTGCTCATAATGTATTATCTAAATCTGTCATGGAAGCAGCTGGGTTAAAACCAGGGGTGGTCATCAGCAGGTTTGCACCCGTTCACCAGAACCAGTAGCAGAAATTCCGGCTGGCCCCACCCACCCAAGTTTTGAAATAAAGTAGTCCTAATTCGGGTGCAACACAGGGCTTTCCTGCCTGGCCATGCTCATCATACCACACCCACAGAGTAGGTAGTAAAAATTTTTTGAGCCCACCATTGGTTAAAAACCAACAGGTATCATAAAGACAGGAGTCCCTGTTGTAACTGGGCTCTTTGTTTATATGGATTTTGAGAAAAAGTACACATTTAAAACTGTTGCAAGTCTGTAGGCAAGTCAATGAAGCACGGGACCTCTGGCTACAATGAGGTACTTGGTTTGGCTTGGGAGGAGATCTGAGAGGCAATTTAAGAAGCCCCACTTCTGGTCTGAAACAGAACAGAGCACAGGAAGCGTGCTGGAATAGAACATCACCATCACCCATTAACTGCAACAGTGCAATGGCAGGATCTTGATATAATTAGGAATGGTGACATTGTGGCCATCCAGATGTTGTATGATTGCATCTCTTGTCATCTTGCAGCACTGGCTGCTTTGGATAGGGACAATGGGAGTTGTAGTCCAACATTTGGAGGGGAACAAATTGCCTAAAACAGTGGTGGTGAACCTATGGCATGCGTACCAGAGGTGGCACTCAGAACTCTCTCTGTGGGCACCCGTGCAGTAACCCCAGCACAGTTTGCCCCTCCCCTCTCCCCAGCAGCCCAATGGGAGTGTTTTCTCCCTCCCCAGCACAGAGTTCACCCCACCCCTCTGCCCAGCACCCCAATGGGAGTGCTTCCTCCCCCCCGCACAGAGTTCACCCCACCCCTCTGCCCAGCACCCCAATGGGAGTGCTTCCTCCCCCCCCGCACAGAGTTCACCCTGCCCAGAAGCCCAACAGGAACGTTTCTTTCCTCCCCTGTTGCTGTGTTTGCACTTTGCAATAAATAGTCAGGTTTTGGGTTGCAGTTTGGGCACTCAGTCTCTAAAAGGTTCACCATCATTGGCCTAGGACCAGAATGTAGGATACTGAGAGTCTAGGCAAGTACCCTCTTGCCGCACTCCAGGAAGGAGCCTTAGAGGTTATCTCTGTGGGTATATACCCCATTGTTTGGGGCAGGTTGGGGGTGAGCTGAGATGGGTTGGTCTATTGCATCTATACTGCATCAGGCCAATCTGTCCCAACTTGCCCCATTTTGAGACCCATCAGGGTTTAAAATAAATCGCTCCACTTTATTGTATCTCATTTCCAGTGTATATCACACAGGGGATGGGACAAAATAGACTCAGTGACAAGCTCAGAGGTAAAACCCAAACAGCACTTAGCACCTGATGGGGTTTCTCCCATCAGATGTAAAGAGCTGATCCCCACCCCACCACTGACTGGATTCCAAATATTGGTGGGGGAGGGGAAGAGGAAGGAGGAGCACTGTTCTCCCCATCATCAATGATTGGACTGATAATTGGTCGAGGGGGAGGAAAGCTTCTTTTTTGCACCTGACAGGGGAAAGCCCATCTGCTGTAAAGGGCCAATCTACACAAGCCCTTAGTTTTATGCTAAGAGTCAGTATGAAAAGATGGAAAATATAAACATGTGAATCAGAGAAAGCTCCATCTAGCAATCTTGATAAGCAAGGCAGATGAATACTGGTCATAAAACCTGTTCTGTAGGAGTTACATAAGACTCATTTACCAGAACTACTGGGCAAATATGGGTGGGTAGGAGGATGTGGTCCTTGAGCTGCCCACCATCACACTCAGGTTTCACATGAGAGGCACATTTGTTGTGAAGCTGCAAGAGAAGAGAAAGAAAAGCCTAATCACAACTTCTATACCATCTGCTCAAAATCTAGAACTACAACTCAACTATTTCACAGCCAGGATGGGAATTCTGGCAACAGCAGCAGCAGAAGACAAAGATGAGGAAGAGAAGGAAGAAGAAACATTTTCAAGAGAAAAACATTCTTGGACAGTTATGGATTTGCAAGTTCTTCTTCTATCATTGACAGGAAACATCAGGAGCATTGCTCTGAAATGGCACTATTTTACTTGGCAAGAAGGAAGGAGCAAAGAAATAAATAAAAGCCTCTTGTTTGGTGTCAATATTAGTGTTTGTTGTAAGAAAGAAAGAACAATAAATAACTAAATAAACACCCCTACCCCCATTATTCCATAAATTGATTCTGTATTACACTAATTATCTGGAGACAAAATTCATTTTCTTGTGCTTGATTTTTTTTACTCCATGGTGATGCAGTACTACCAAATGAATTGTCTGCTCTCATACATAAGGAATAAAAATGGCTCCAGGAATCATGAAGAAAGACATTCTACATGCCTTCTTTTCACAACACAGTAGAGCTTATAAAAAGCCCACCGAGAGTAATTATGGTGGCACATCATCATCAGAGACTAGATGAGCTTTTTGAAGAATCCAGTCTTAGCCTTGCAAACTTGTGCCTCTCTGCTTCTTTCTGCTCACAGATATTTCCTCAACTTATATTAGAAGCAAAACTTGAAAAAGTGGGGTGTTTTATTGACAATAAGCTCCCAGAATCAGAGAGCTGTAGTCCTAAAAAGGAACTTACCCTAGTTCTGTTCAGAAGGAATGTCATAGAGCAGGGGTTCTCAACCTATGGTCCACAGGCCAGATAAAGCCTGCAGTGCCAAATAATCCAGCCCCCACCCTCCACTGCATTTGGCCCATGACTCAT
This sequence comes from Furcifer pardalis, assembly GCA_030440675.1. NCBI lineage: Eukaryota > Metazoa > Chordata > Lepidosauria > Squamata > Chamaeleonidae > Furcifer > Furcifer pardalis. The sequence goes on from CP126890.1 coordinate 248,220,992, forward strand.
CTATGGCTTTCATAAATGTATTCATGACAGCCATAAATGACCGGGGGGGGGGGGAGGGAGACCACCAGTCCTGCTCCTTCAGCTGTCTGAGGGAGTGTGACCCGGCCCCTGACTTGAAAAGGTTGAGAACCCCTGTCATAGAGCAATTGACAGATAATAGCATGGCTCCCATGAATGGAAGATATCTTCTTTATTTGATTCTGTGCTCATGATCTCTATCCAATCTAACAGTGTTCCATAGCCTCTCAGCACTCTTACGTTATGGGTATATTCATGAATAGGAGAGGAAACAAACAATTGTACAGCACTCTATTTTGTTTCTTATTTATTCACAGTGTACTCTAAGTATTATCACCATTGATAAGACTTAGCCTTCTGATATTATGTGACTTGTTCTGAACTGTTTGGCCTTCTACTATCAGATAAGCACTACACTCTCTTCACGTACTCACTGTGATTTGGCACCATACACAATGTAGTCCAGTAATGCCCTGGTAGCATTTGATGCTTTTATGACATCGATCACACTTAGCTGGGGAATTCCCTTCAATCCACATGTGCTGCATAACCTAGAAATGAATGAGACATGACAATCATGCTGGAAAAGAAATTCAGTACTAAACAAAACCACAAGGCAGGAAAGAGAAGACCAATAAATAAATAAATAAATAAATAAATAAACAAACCCTGAAGGTGTATATTTATTCATTGAAATGTTTCAGAATATTCATAGAAGGCTAAGAAAAATGGAGAACTAGGAAATTCTGGGGAAAACCAGTGATACAGATGTCTTGAGATTAGGTACAAACTTTGTCTGGATATACAGATAATGGTATGTGCAGATACCATTAGATTGCTAGCTTTGAACTTTCCAGCTATAAAGGTTACTGTTGATCAAAAAAGACTATTACTTTAAGACTCCAAACAAGTATTTTAGCCCCAATGAACTGCTCACAATTCATGTATTTTTGAAACAGGTCTTGAGAAGCATTGAATACCCATGTGCTCATGCATCCCAAATAACTGCCTGTTGCTACTGTCCTTCTATGACCTCCTCTATATCTTTTGCCTTGTCTTAACCTTTCAGGTACAGGTTAGTGCAGCTTTAGGTGCTAGCTGCAACTCTCATCAATTTTTAAAGAGGATTCTTTAGGATCTGGATGCCAATACAGCTAAAGTTCAAATGCTGGTGTCAGTTTACCTGGAGTAAAGCCTGTCAAAGTGATTTTCTTCAGTTACAACTCCCAGAATCACTCAAGGTGACTTGGGAATTCTGTGACTTTAGCCAGAACACAGCTATTCCCAGCAGTGATTCAAAGTACCTAGTGACGTGACAAAAACCCATCCCAAGGTTGGATACATTTTTTCACTTAGTGTTTGGATAAACTCGAAAAAATAAACCCCTAAAATGCAGTCACTTGCCAAAGGTTGGGCTCATGGTGTTTCAGTTTGCCACACATCTGTGGAGGTGTCTGAACACGTGTCAATAAGGCCAATTCTTCCCATGACAATTTGGAACCAATGTACTGTATCACAAGCAAGTAAGGTGGATGCTTCAACATATTAAGTAACTTTGGAGGCTCCAGTAGTGCCACTATGATTGTATGGGCAGTATTCTCTAAATATTGGGGAAAGATAATATTTCCACATGCGCTAGCCATTCTTATATGCCTCACTTACGTTTGTATTTCTCTTGGATTTCACATAAGTGCTGATGCAAGGGGCAATGTCCTTAGATACACATCTTTCATGGACAGTATATTTACAAACTGTAGCGGGGGGAAGAGAAAGAATGGAATTATAAGTAAATTCTACATTCAGAATAGTTTCCAGCTACTTAGTAAGACATTATACTTCTATTTCATGCACTTGTTCCAGAATGTATTTAAAAATGTATTTCCTGTTGTGTGATCAACTATTATAACCCACTGTACAGATTTCATCTTGTCATAGTCACCCAATTATGCCAAAGCACAATTAAACCACAGATTTACTACATATCCTTCCTCTGTAAGATTCTCATCTTGTAAAGGGGCAATGCAACATAGCCTGCTGTTAATTTGCCTATGTCAAAATGCATATTTGCTTTTGGTCATTCCTTCTGGCTCAAGTGGCTAAGATGCTGACTAGAAGTTGGCAGGTCAGCAGTTCGATACCCGAATACTGCAGGATGGAATGAGCTCCTGTGTTTGTCCCAGCTCCTGCCAACCTAGGAGTTCAAAAGCAAGAAATTGCAAGTAGATAAATAGGGACCACTTTGGTGGGGAGGTAAACAGCGTTCCATGCACTCCAGTGCCTAGTTATGCCTGCCACATGACCACGGAAACGTCTGCAGAAGCAGATAGCACTGCCTTTTCGGCTATGAAACAGAGATGAACACTGAACCCTAGAGTCAGATACGACTGGCTTTCGAGCAAGGGTGACATTTACCTTTACCTTTTCTGTTCTTTAAAGTAATGCAATGTATATTTCCTGCCCTAATACACACTTTAAAAAATTCCCTTCCTCAGTCCATCCATGGAGATGAGGAAGTGACTCTCTTCTTAAACCATGTCATGATATTGACAAATCAGATGAAAGTTTGCTGTTGGTTGATTTCTAACGATCACAAAGGCTAGAAACCGACCAAACCACAGTAGAAGTCCCAGATGGGCCAAAAAAGTGTGGGTAGGAATGCTCCGGGGATTATCTGGTTCACACTAGCAAATAGTGTCATGTGATTGCTGACAAAGAGAATGAATCAACCCATTCCTGCAGTGATCCAATTGTGTCCTGATTCTTTGAGGAATGAGGGTCTAGAATATATTCCATAGCACTCGCCTGCCTTCTGGAGTTCCACTCCTCATTGTTACTTGGAAGGTAACAATGCCTCCCCACAAAATATGGAAAACAAAACAATGTGCACAGATTAGAAATGCTCAATATACTGTATATTCCAGTTTCAAAGAAACAAGAAACCAAATACTGCAGTAACTATAAGATACCAGCATTAATTTCTCATTCAAGCATAGTGATGCTTAATATTTTGCAAGAAGGACTTTCACCATACGTGGGAGAAGTGCTGGATTCAGAGGCAATATTGTAAATATAAGGAGTGTACCAAAGAGGTTCAGAAAAAAAATGTGTATTGTGGAAATTTATGTGCCATTCTAAAAGAAATGGGTGTGCTACAGCATTTGACCATCCTGATGCCTAAGGTATACTCTGGACAAAAGGCTATGATTATAACAGAATACGGAGAAAATGAATGGTTCTTCATTAGCAAAGGTATCAGATAGAGGCATATATTATCTATTTGTTCAATTTTACGCACAATATACCAGGAGGAATTAAAATTGGTGAATATCAGTAATTCAACACATATAGAAGACTCCATTGTACTGGTAGAAAATAGTAATGACTTGAAGAGGCTACCAAGGTTGCTATTTATTTATTTATTCTTCAAATTTATACCCCGCCTTGCTCAGGCGAACCTGACTCTAGACGGCTTCCATAATATACAAAAGAAACAATATCCCACCAAAGACCCCCCTATAATTCAGAAGCCTCTTACAACAAGAAATCAATATGTGGCTCTATTTCCCATGGCATTCTGGCAACAAGTATGGCCAAAATATGTTATTTTGTCTACAAAAAAACACCCTGCCTTCCTTAGACATTCCAACATGTTTGGCTGGCATGTGGTTAACAGCCAAATTGCTCTAAGGACTACAAAACAGAGTTGAGATTAAGTTCACTAATCTGCTGTATTTGACATAGCAAGATCCTTACAGGAGCAGCACAAGCCTTGTTTCCTCACTCCCAACAACATGGTGCGACAAAAATTGCAATAGGCAGGCTTCTTGAAGTGTTTCAGTCTCCATCCATGCTGCCCGTCATCCTTTACGTTCTATAGAGAGAGAAGGAAGGCAATTAGGACATAGTCAAAGGATACAGAGACAAGAAGGACAGGTTTCACTTACCAGTAACTGTCGTTCTCCGAGTATGTTGTTTGGGGATTCACACTGATGGGTTCTGCGCCTGCGCTGAATCCTGAGCGGAGCTGGAAAGCTGATTGGATAAAGAGTTTTGAATGTGGGACCGCCCACCATGCCCAACCCCTTTAGGCGCCATTTCGCGCTTTCCCCTCAGTTTGGTATTAAAGCTGCCCGCTAAGCATAAGGCCATCTCAGGCCGGCAGCCCTGAGGGGAGGCAGGGTTGGGTTGTGTGAATCCCCAAACAACATACTCGGAGAACGACAGTTACTGGTAAGTGAAACCTGTCCTTCTCCTTCGTGTTGTTTGGGGATGCACACTGATGGGTGACTAGCAAGCTCACTTACTTGGATGGTGGGCAGCCGGCGTCCTGAGATGTAGGAGAGCGCGATGGCATCATGGATGGGCGGTCATCAGCGAAGAGGATCGGAGACCAGCCATCAGGATGGATCTGCCCCGTCTGACATCGGAAGCAGACCTTGTGTCAACCCGGTAGTGGGTGATGAAGGTGGAGGACCTGGACCAGGTAGCGGCCTTGCAGATGTCCTCCATCGGGATGCCTTCGAGGAATGCAGTGGAGGAAGCCAATGTCCTGGTGGAGTGAGCCCGGACATGAGGCGGGGGTGGCAGAGATGACATCTCATAGGCCAAGTAGATGGTGCTTGAGATCCATTTGGAAAGTCTCTGGGCAGACAGAGAGTGTCCCTTGGACCTGCCACCATAGGCCACAAACAGTTGCTTGGCTCTCCTGAAGGACGCAGTCCTTTGTGTGTAGAACAGCAAGGCCCTCCTGACATCCAGCGAATGCCACACTCTCTCTTGTGCAGACGAAGGATTCAGGAAGAATGCTGGAAGCGTGATGGACTGGGCCAGGTGGAATTCAGTCAGGACTTTGGGCAGAAAGGCCAGGTCCGGGTGCAATACTACCCTATCGGGGTAGAACTTGAGAAAAGGAGGGTCAGACCGCAGGGCTGCCAGTTCTCCTGCCCTCCGGGCAGAGGTGATGGCTACGAGAAAGGCAGTTTTGTAAGAAACAAACTTAATGTCCACTGTAGCCATGGGCTCAAAGGGCGCCTTCGTGAGTGCGGTGAGCACAGCAGTGAGGGACCACTGAGGAGGTGGTATCTTCACTGGAGGGTAGGCATTACGCAGTCCCTGGAGGAATCTTTTAACAGTCTTGTCTCTGAAAGCGGAGGACAATACTGATGAAGGTGGGGCCTTGGCTACCACCGCAGCCAAGTGGACCTTTAAGGATGAGTGTGCAGATCCTGACTCAGCCAGGTGCAGGAGGTAGGACATGACGTCCTGCAGGGATGCCGAGTCCACGGTGCGGTCACTGGATGCTAGAAAGTCTATGAAGCGACGGTACTTGGCATCATAGGACTTTCGCGTGGAAGGTTTCCTTGAAAGTTCAAGGATCCGTGTTATGTCGGGCGGATAAGCCAGGCCGTCAGGTGTAGGCTCGGCAGATCCGAGTGGAGGATCCGACCGTCCTCCATGCGGAGGAGGTTCGGATCGGTGGGTAGGCGGAAGCGGTCGCAAGCCAGGGTTTGGAGTAGCGGGAACCACGGCTGGTGCGGCCAGGACGGGGCGATCAGGATCGCCCAGGCGTTCTCCGCACGGATCCGTACCAGGACCCGTTGGATGAGAGGGATCGGAGGAAACATGTACAGCAGTTCCTGGTGCCACGGCACCATGAAGGCATCGCCCTCCGATCCGTGGCCGATCCCCGCCCGGGAGCAGTAACGGCGGCACTTGGTGTTGATCTGTGTCGCGAACACATCTAGGCTCGGTGTGCCCCACCGTCGGCACAGGCGGTCGAACACCGATCCGTCCAGTTCCCATTCGTGCATCGCTGTCCCTTTGCGGCTCAGGGAGTCCGCCTCTAAGTTCAGCGTGCCCTGGATGTGGACACCGATGGGGAACACATGTACCTTCAGGCACCACTCCCAGATCTGGACCGTCAGGTGAAGGAGGGAGAGGGACTTGGTCCCTCCTTGCCGGTTGAGGTAGGCTAGGGTCGTGGTGTTGTCCGAAGCGATCTGCACCACGCGGCCTGCTAGGGACAGTCTGAAGGACTTCATCGCCTTCCATACCGCTAACAGCTCGAGGAAGTTGATGTGGCGGTCGGCTTCCGCGGGCGTCCAGATGCCGTGGACCCGTAGCCCGAGGCAGCAAGCACCCCATCCGTGTGTGCTCGCGTCGGTGGTGACCTGGACGGATGGCGCGGGGAGGGTGAAGAGCTTCCCGGCGGTCACATTGCGGTCCGTTGTCCACCAGTTCAGCTGGTCCCGGAGTTCGGGGGTCGGTGTGAGCCACTTCCCGAGGTTGTCGTGGGTGCTGTCGAAGGAGGCTAGGAGCCACGACTGGAGCGACCGCATTTTGAGCTTGGCGTGCAAGATCACTGCTGTGGTCGACGCCATGAGTCCTAGTAAGCGGAGAGCGTCCCTGGCACGGACGCGACGACTGCCTTGGATCCGAGCCACTACCGTGCGGATGTCGAGCAGACGTTTGGGAGGAGCGTAGGCTCTCAGAGCCAGAGAGTCCAATACGGCTCCGATGTAGTCTATTCGTTGAGTGGGGGTCAACTGAGACTTCTTGTAGTTGACCCGTAGACCGAGACTCTGCATAAGGGCCAGGCAATGAGCAACATCGTCCTTGGCTTTCTGTTGGGTTGGGGAGCAGACCAACCAGTCGTCTATGTACGGGAACACTTGGACGCCTTGCAGCCGAAGATGAGCAGCCACCGGCGCCATGCACTTCGTGAATACCCTCGGAGCGGTGGAGAGGCCGAAGGGTAGGCAGGTGTACTGGTAGACGTCGCCGCCGATCTGGAACCGTAGGAATCGGCGGTGTTCCCTTCTGATGGATACGTGGAAGTAGGCATCCTTCAGGTCGATGACGGTGAACCAGTCCCCGTGGTTGATCAGTGGGAGGATGGAATGAAGAGTCACCATCCGGAACTTCCTCGCGTCGATGTGCTTGTTGAGGAGACGGAGGTCCAGGATTGGACGTGTCCCCCCGTCTTTTTTGTCCACGAGGAAGTAGCGGGAGAAGAACCCTTCGTGAGACTCCGACGCTGCAACCGGTTCTATGGCGCCCTTCTCTAGGAGAGCTGATAGTTCTTCCTGGAGCGGTGGGGACGGATCGGTGACGCGGACCCGTCCGACAGTAGGGCATTTCCTGAACTCGATCGCGTAGCCAGTGTCTAAGATGGTTAAAACCCATCGGTCTGTGGTGATGGCAGACCAGGCCGATAGGTAGTTGGCGAGGGGACGGTAGGGTAGAGTCTCGGTCACGGAAGAGTCAAACACGTTGTTTGCCCTTCCGTTCCGTGCGTTTACCAGTCTGGTGACGCTGCTGGTAGCGTGGATGGCTGGGTTGTGGTCGTGGCCGGTAGGGCTGGTACCGGGAGTAGTCGCCTTGTCTCTGCGGTGGGCGAGGTTGGTAGGACGGACCCGCCTGGGACGTCGACGGTTGGTCCTGCTGGTAACGGTTGGACCCACGGCGTGGAGGGCGGAGCTGTTTGATGGTGGCGTAGTCCCCCTTCAGCTCTCCCAAGGAGGTGTCGGTCTCCTTGGCGAAGAGGCCCTCACCGTCGAAGGGGAGCTCTTCCACCAGCCGCTTGACGTCGTCTTGCAGGTCAGCGGAGTGGAGCCAGGCGTGGCGACGAAGCTGGATGGCAGAGGCCAGATTCTTCGCCTCCGACTCCGTGACGTGGCGGCCCGTACGGATCTGCTGGAGAGCGAGTTGGTTTCCCTCCATGCAGACCCGCTCGAAGTCCGCCCGCTTGTCCGGTGGTAGCAGTGACTTGAAGGACTCCGCCTGTTCCCACAGTCGGCACGGGTAGCCCCCCCTGGCCGTCGCGTAGTTGGACGCACGGAAGGACAAGGAGGCATTGGCGTAGACCCTCCTGCCCAGTGCGTCCAGTTTCTTCCCTTCTTGGGTCGACGGAACGGGGGTGCTACTAATCGGTGTCCGGTGTTGGGAGCCTTTCACCACTCGGGAGTTCGGCGCCGGGTGGACGTGCAAAAAGTTGGAGTCCTCCAGTAGTCTGTACATGGAGTCCACCCTGTTGGACACCGAATGGGAAGAGACGGGTCTCTTCCAGATCTCCTTGGCCGCCTTGGCGATCTTCGGGAGTAGCCCCAGACGGACGGGGACTAGCTCCTTCCGGTCGGCCATTCCGCAGACGACATCTTCGCATTCGTCCAGGGGAGCCTCCGCCCGGATCCCCAGCGTGGATCCAAGGCGAGTGATGAGGGCCGTGTATGTTTTCTGGTCCTCCGGTTGGGAGCCATGGACGGAGCCAATGTTATCGTCCGGGGACTTGTCAACCGCAACCGGTGGTGGCCGATCCTCCTCCTCCTGGTCCGACGAGTCGTCGGAGCCTCCTGACCGCTCCGAGACGCTGGGCGGTGGCAGGTAGGCCTCGGGGTCCGAGTCCGACCAGTACGGCCTGGCGCATCTCGGATCGCTCCCCGGCAAAGGCAGCTGGTACGGAGGGAGAGAGGCCTCCGACCGCACCTGTTCCACTCGTTGCCTCTTCGGTGCCGGACCCTCGTCACGGAGCGGTGGTGCCTCCGTGGCTGGTTCGGGAGGCAGAGGGTGCTCCACGAACTCGGATGGTCTCGGTCAAGGGCCTTGGAGCTCGGCATGCAGCTTCCGCACCATCGCCTCGATAAACGGGGCGATGAGGCTCAACTGGGGTGGCGCTTCGGAAGCCAGACCAGGAGCCACGGAATGGTCGCGAAGAGAGGTAGATCGTCGCGGCGGTGGAGGTGGAAGGGCCTCTGGCGACGGCGGAGGGCTGGGGGCCCTCTCCGGTGTAGTTTCCCGGACATCGACTGGCATCCTGCCCGGCGTAGGTGGGGCTGCAACCGGGGCGGATGCTAGGGAACGTAGCGGCGAGGGGTGAGCCGGTCCCGGGGTCGGCGGGAGAGAAGACGTAGAGCTGCGGCGCTTCTTCTTCTCTTTCTTATCTTTTTTCTTCTTCTCCTGCTCCTTCTTCCGTCTAAACAGTTCGGAGGCCGACGGCCGTGAAGAAGGAGCAGAAGTCGAAGGAGCAGACGTTGAGGCAGCGGCCTGCTCTGGAGCTGGGGGAGGCGGTGGTGCGAGTGCGGCCTCCATGAGGTAGGCTTGGAGGCGGTACTGGTGGTTCTTGATAGCGGCCTTCGAGAAGCCTCTACACACCTCGCAGGTCTGGACCTGGTGGCTCTCCCCGAGGCAGCGGAGGCAGCGCACGTGTCCGTCCGAACTAGGGAACTTTCTCTTGCAGGACGGACACTGCTTGAACGCTGCCACTGAGGCCATCCACCGAGGTAGATGGCCGAAGAGAAAAAATTATCCCGGCCAGGAGGGCCCCGGCACGAGATTGCAGGAAAGAACGGTTTCCTTCTTGGTTTTTTTTTTTTTTTTTTTTACCGGCGGCTGAGGGCGAGCCCCAGCCACACGAGGACCAAGGGATCAAGTCCCCTAGTCCGAGAAAAATTGTGGGGTAGAAAAATTGGAAGATTCTGAGACAATCTCAGTAAAGTACTCACAGCTTTTTTTCCAGGCTCCTGCTTGCGCAGCGGAAAAAAGCAAACTGAGGGGAAAGCGCGAAATGGCACCTAAAGGGGTTGGGCATGGTGGGCGGTCCCACATTCAAACTCTTTATCCAATCAGCTTTCCAGCTCCGCTCAGGATTCAGCGCAGGCGCAGAACCCATCAGTGTGCATCCCCAAACAACACGAAGGAGAAAAATGGATACAATGCCCAGCTCATTCTAAATGTAGAGATGACTAGAGCTTTGCCTTTCTCAGAAAAACACTTCACAGAATCCCCATCCCACGTAAGCACTGGTGTTACAGCACCAAAAATAACTTTCCCAGGTGCTATGATGTTCTGCTCATTTCCCTGGGATTGATTCACACAAAAATGGAGGGGATAACAATCCAGCCCCACTTTCTTTATCTCATCCTTCTCATTTTGATGAAGAAAGTTTGAAAGTTTGTTTGTTGACGTTTTAGGGTTCATGACTGCAGTCTCTTTACAGACCTCTGTCAACACAGTGAGGTCACACTACCAGCTAACAGCCCTCTATCTGTCCCATACTTAAAATTTCATAGGTCCTATAGCCTTAGAACTGACCCAGATAAGAGTTAGTTTAGGATGTCAAAATGAAGGATGGATAGCTTAATATTTGTTGAATGTATTGATCACTGCTATGTTTTCTTTTCTCACACTCTCCTCCCCAATTTAATCTGTTTATTTGAATACTAACTGGAAATATTACCTTCCTGGAATAATTAAATGCAATTAATTGCCTTTAAAGTGCTATCCCCCACAATTTCTGGCTTGATTTTACTTTTAATTCAGCAGCAGAAAAACTAGCAGACTTTTAGTGGAACAATTTTACTGAACACTAAGCAGTATAAATATTATAATAATATGGGCACAAACCAAAGCATTGTGAAATGTATTGGAAGTGAATCAAGCACCAATGTTGTTCCTTGCTGGGAGTGGTATATTTTCTAGGGCTCTATAGTAGCCTTCTGCACCAGCATACAATTGGTGGATCTTAGGGAGCATAAAATATATGTTGAGGCAAACAAGGTGGGTTGCACAGGTCTGCTCTGAACTGTTGACTTCATGAGATATGACCATAAAAAAAGCCCTGAGCATACCAGAAGATTTATATTTTGGATTATAAGGCTGGAAAGGAATTAATTTCAACATTTGGAAAATAATACAATGAAGACATCATTTTTTGTACTCTACACATTAATTTTATCATTTGTCCTATAATCCTTGGCCAAACAAGGTTTTAACTACAGAGAAAAATGAATGTCTATAATATGGACAGGTATTGAAAAAGCTCTTGCCTCTAGGATAATGATTGACTGAGAGTCTAGTGAATCAATATGACCCTAAAAACACGGCTAGAAAAATATATCTAGAAGTCCTTTATTACAAACAACATTGTACAGGTATATAATTTTGAAAATTCTTCAGATGGCTGGCATCTTTATTTGGGATAGATAGTTATAGCAAGAGCAGTAGCAGTTACATTTATATACCACCCTATGGGTGTTCTGAATAGCAAACTAATTCTGTTTTTTCCAACTCATAAAAGTTATCAATTGTACATGTAATAAGCTATGTGTGAAAATACATTCCTCAAAGTGTCTTTTGCAAAGTCATGCAGCACTGTACATACCATACCCACACTTGCAAGGTAATACTATATTTAGCAAAAATCTTTTTTTCAATCTCAGAAGGTGACTTGTAGTATTTCCTTACTGAACGAGCAACATATAAACATTCCCTAGTTGGGGAATGGAGTCTTGCAGTGGTGGGCAGCAAAAATTTTCACTACTTCACTGTGGGCAGAGCCTATGTCATGGGCGGAGCCTACATCATGGACAATCTAGTCATGCCTGCCACATGGGCATGCATACATCTGCAAACACAGGAAGCACTGGCTCTTTGGCTGTAAATGGAGATGAGCACTGCACCCTAGAGTCAGATATGACTGGCTTTTGAGCAAGGGAGACCTTGAACCACTTGCAGGGACAAAACCTGATGGGGTAGGGCAGGGAGGTGTGCGTGGCCACTCAATTTCGCTATCCCTCCCCCCCCCGCCGCCCAAAGTCCACTCAATTTTGCTATCCCTCTCCGGGGGGGGGGGGGAGGTTTGTGAACCTGTTGCTGTCCACCAGTGGAGTCCTGCCTATCAAAACATTTAAACTCTTGTTGTGATAACTGGGATTTCTACTCCAAGGCTAATAACATTTAACTGAAATATTAATAGAAAAATCACACCATATGGTCCAGGTGATCCTTTGGAATGGGTAGAAGCCACTGCATTCATAATCTAGTAGACAATTGTATGTAAGATCTTGTCCAAGTGGGCATTAGGATTGCTCCTTTTTGAGCTTTTGGGAGGGTTGATCCACTCTTTTTTTATGGTATCCACACATGTTGGCCAGACCAACTTCATACATAAGCTCCCACATACCTCTCTCTCTCACACAGACAGACAGACAGACAGACAGACAGACAGACAGACAGCAACTGGAGGAAGTTTTAAGAGAAATAACGCAGCAACATAAAGAACAAAGCTTTATCTTAAGTTTCCCACTCCTCTCCTCAGAAAGAAACATACCGGTAAATCTTGCTTTGAGCATATGAAAAAGGTTTCTCGGGCAGAGTTCCACCAGAGAAGCTTCTTCTTCTTTTGTGTCTCAATCAAACCCTGGACTGCCAAAATGAAGCCACCTTCTCGGCTTTATCACTGGCCAAACCTAAGTCCTCATCAGTGCGTGTTTCTGCTCGTATTTGGCAGACTAGCAAGTGAGCCAGGCTCTGTGTCTCTCCACATTCACAGCACATGTTTTTGTCTGCCAGCAGCTCCTACTTGAGCATGTTAGTCTTACATTTAGGGACTCCAACTCTCAGCCTTTTCAGGGTCCTCCAAGTGATGTAGGGGAGGTCAAGTACCTCAGACATATCCTCCATCTCCCAGAGAAGCTGATGTGGGCAGAAGGGGGACATTTCCAAATACATCCTCTACAGAAAGGCCAGGAAGGGATGGAAAGGGAGTGGGGAGCATGTCAATAATCAATAGCAGGGGTACCCAAACTATGGCCTGTGGGCCAGATCCAGCCGCTGACACCAATTCATCTGGTCCACGAAGCCCTCCTTGCTCCTGGAAACTGAAGTAAAATGTGCCTGTATGGGCGCATTTTACTTCCGATTGTGGGAGCAACGAGGGTTTTGTGGGGTGTATGAATTGGCATCGGGGGCCAGATCCTGGCCTGTGGGCCATAGTGACTGGCCCCCTGAACCACGTGACCAGACCACAGCCCAAAAAGCGTGGGCTCCCCTGATCAATAGGGAAGACAAAATGGAGTGACTGAAAGAGCTGTCTGGATTGTTATCATGGGAGAATAAACATCTCCAGTGGGAATAGAAGGATCACTTCAGTGAGAGATAAATGAGGTTACACTACAAATAAGAGACTGCTCCAAAGTCCCCCATCTGGACAGGTCCTCAGTCTAGAAGCATCCAAACTGTTCCAGGTGCCCCTAAAACAAAACAGGTCTTTTAAAGGCATCAAATTAAATAACCTTTAATGTGCTCTCATTATAGAGCCGGCATAGTTTCAAGCTTGGTACAATAGCCATGAAAATGTGACTTCCGCTGTATCATCTATCCTGGACTAATCTAGTTACTAGCTGATGACATAAGAAGACAAGAGTATCGGATCATCCTTCCAAGAGTAGTGGGTGATTACATTGCTTTCAGCTGCCAAAACTGGATCACTGGATTATTGAATTGAAGAGAGTCAATGCATCTTGGTGTTCAAGTTCCAGAATATTATTTTCTCCAGGAACTGAAACTGGTTTGTGTTGGCCTTTTGAAATTTCAAGGGGTTACTGTTAAGGTATAGGACTGCATTTTTGGTTAAGATTGACTCTGGGTGTAAGACATAACACACACAAAAAGTTAAAGGTGATTTAGAATTATAACCATTTTGTTAGACTTAAGTTAAAACAAGCTATATTTGTATTTTTCATGTTTTCTTGTTGGAATTTAGCCAAATGCTGTTAATAACATTTAGAGTATTATATAGAATAGATCAGATCAGGGGTGGCCAAATTATGCCATGCGGGCCAGATCTGGCTCACAGCATCAATCATCCAGCCCACACCACCCTCACTGCTCCTTGAAAAGGAAGTAAAACATGCCCGCACATACACAAAATGCTGCTGCAAGTGCAACTCCAGCTGTCATAAAAACATTTAGAACATCAATGGGTTCATTTACGGCAGTATTTTGTGCATGTGCGGGTACATTTTACTTCTGCTGCCGGTGGGAGGAACCACATGACAGGACCGCTGAACCATGTGTCTGGCCCATAGTCCGAAAAGTTTGGCCACCGCTGGAATAAATAGTCCAATTTGCTAAGGTTCTTTTTGTTGTTGTTATTATGTGCCATAAAGTTGCCTCCCAGAATGTCTTGTCCTCAACTGCCTTGCTTAACTCTTGTAAATGCAAGCCTGTAGTTCCTTTAGTGAGTCAGTCCATCTTGTAGTTGGCCCTCCCTTTTTTCCTGGTGCTTTCTACCTTTCCCCGCATTATTGTCTTTTCGCCTCCAGAGATAGTTCAGGCTTGATTTGGCCTAGGAACTATTTTGTTCATTTTCCTGGCAGTCCAGGGTGTCTATAAAGCTCTCTACCAACACCATATTTGTTTGTTTTCTTATGTTGCTGTCGTTTATTTGTCTGTACATCACCTAGAATGGGAAACATCCCAGATGGGTGGTATTAAAAAGTAAGTAAGTAAGTAAGTAAGTAAGTAAGTAAGTAAGTAAGTAAGTAAGTAAGTAAGTAAGTAAGTAAGTAAGTAAGTAAGTAAGTAAGTAAGTAAGTAAGTAAGTAAGTAAGTAAGTAAGTAAAATTAACATTGTGTCATTCTTCTGCTGTCCTTTGCTCTTCCACCAGTATCTGATTGAGTACTTTTTCAATGATAGAATCTCATCTTCTAGGACTATCTCTTGTTTCGCTCTGGATTATTTTATCGTGTGATTTTCATGGTAAGGAAAGTTCAGCACGGATTTATCACTGCCACTTTCTGCACAGTACTAACAAAAGTTAGTTTGAATGTCACCATCATTGGCTTCTCTACCGGTGTCAACATCAGCTACTAAAGAGAATGGATACATCTAGTCTGCGCTGGGACTTCTATGTCCTTGGTGGGAGGTTCTTTGCCTTCTCTTCCTCTGGAGATGCCTGACCCCCATTAGGCATGGTCAATGGCGTAGCTCCAGGACTTTAGCATGATTTTTATTGAACTAGTCGGGATAATTTTTCTGACCTTGAATTCGGGACAATCCCGGTTTTCCGGGACGTATGGCAACTCTAGCCAGAAGTCACTTACAATGGTGTTTTGCTTAAAGAACAAACTCACTTAAAGAGCAATCCTTTGGAACACATTATGCTCTTTAAGCGAGGTACCATTGTAGTTTGAAAGCAAGAAAATGCAAGTAGATAAATAGGTACCACTTCAGTGGGAAGGTAAACAGCATTCTGTGCACTATCCCCCTATTCATTTACTTGGGAGTAAATTCTTTGTGTCAAGCTCTGAGGCAGCCATGATGAGATCCTGAGGGTGCCAGAAGAGAACGCCGGCAGCCGGATGAGTTTGCAGCCACTGATGTAGAGCCGCACCTGCATTGAGGCTGCTGCCCATGGAAGGGGTGAAGCAAAGGGTGCCTTTGGGCAGGAAGCAATTAAAGTGATGAGGACTTCTGATTAGAGCTGGTCCCTGATGAAAAGTGATGAAAAGCAGTGGGACAAGAGGGGACAGCAAGGCTAAGGTCGGGCAGCTGCAAAAGAGGATTGTGAGGAGATTGAGGAAGGCCACAGAAGACTGTTTCCATCCTACATTAAGTGCATTTTATTCTGGCGCCCTCACATGGCATTATTTTTGGAAGATGTTATATAAAATGTCTGCTTTTTGTCCTGTTTTATCATTAGTCTTAATACTATATGTGCTCTTATATGAACCCGCTTTAGAAATGATAACTATAATATGTTTGATATTGTTTCTAAAGGTCAGCTTTGACAATATCATTTTACTGTCATTTATTTGTTTGAAAAACTATTATTTCTCTGCATTATTTACCCAACAGAAGGCACGTATGAACAATAAATAGTGCTGAACAATGATATTTACAGCCAAAGTGACAGAAAGCAAAGGAAATATAAAAGGGGAGGACAAAGGCTCTTGTCTGTGTGAGTGAAGACACATATTAACATTAATGTAATATCTCACAATAATGATGTTGACATTTGCCAGGAGGGTTGCCTTTCTCTACGTGTGCCCAACTGATCTTTGAGATCCTCAAGAGAGGTCTTTCTGATCTCCTTGCAAACAATGGAATGCAAGCCTTCTCATTATGGCACCATACCTCTGAGATACCCTCCCTTGTGTGATCCCAGGGACAGAAATATTGTCCTCCTCTAAACACTGGTAAAAATTATACTTGTTCATTGTTTGCCATATGATGAATATGATGATTGCTCTGTTGTCTTGTGAGTCAGTGTGTGTGCGCGTGCTTCTTTTGTTGGAATAAACAGTTTTAAATTGCTTTAACATTGCATTAGATCAGGGATTCTCATTGTTTTCCCGGCCACGGGCCGGACCATCATAAACGCTGCTGTAAACCATGGTGGGCACATTTACACAGGTGTGGGCGCATTTATGACTGCCATAAATGCATCCGATTCTGCTTCTGGGGTCATCACCACAGGCCTGATGATTTGCCACTGCAGGCTGGGTTCAGCCAATGGGCCATAGGTTGTGAACCCCTGTATTAGATGCACATTTTAATGAAACCTGCTTGAAGATCTTTCTATGTACTACATATTACTATATAGGTGATATATTATAAGTAAAATAATAAACAAGCATATTAACATTTATCCTCCATTTTCTGTTTTTCAATCAGTCTTTCTCCCCAGTCTTCCACCAAGGAACTTGGGATCATTCTTTCACTCATCTTTTTTAGGAATATATGAAGCCACATATACAGAGTAAAGTCCTTGTTTTGTCTCACTCCATACTATATACTCTGATTCATAACTGCTCTGTGAGGTTTCAGGCAGGTGTCTTTTGTAACATATGCTGACTGGATGCCGCAGACAGGATCGAGAGCTTTCTGAATGCCAAACATGGGCCTTAACCACTGACCAATAGTGGCTGAGTCCATCAATATGGATGTACAGTAGTACCTTGCTTAAAGAGCATAATGCGTTCTCTTTAAGCGAGTTTGCTCTTTAAGTGAAACACCATTGTAAGTGACCAATTGTGACGTCTGGTGGGGGGGAGGATTGCAAACCCTGATTTAATTGCTAACTGAGTTTTTGTTTGGTTTTAGTTGTTAAGCGAGGTGACCATTCAGAAAAAATTCTGCTCTTTAAGCGAGTTAGTCTCTAAGGGAGGCGCTCTTTATGCAAGGTTTTACTGTATATTTAATTACAACAATTCTTGGAAATACTTACAATTTGAAGTGACATTATTAAATATTGACCCCAAAAGGCAAATAGTGTCTTCTTCTTCTTCTTCTTCTTCTTCTTCTTCTTCTTCTTCTTCTTCTTCTTCTTCTTCTTCTTCTTCTTCTTCTTCTTCTTCTTCTTCTTCTTCTTCTTCTTCTTCTTCTTCTTCTTCTTCTTCTTCTTCTTCTTCTTCTTCTTCTTCTTCTTCTTCTTCTTCTTCTTCTTCTTCTTCTTCTTCTTCTTCTTCTTCTTCTTCTTCTTCTTCTTCTTCTTCTTCTTCTTCTTCTTCTTCTTCTTCTTCTTCTTCTTCTTCTTCTTCTTCTTCTTCTTCTTCTTCTTCTTCTTCTTCTTCTTCTTCTTCTTCTTCTTCTTCTTCTTCTTCTTCTTCTTCTTCTTCTTCTTCTTCTTCTTCTTCTTCTTCTTCTTCTTCTTCTTCTTCTTCTTCTTCCGTATCCAAATCTGAATTTAGGTGATCATCATGGCAATCAGCCATGAAGACTGTCCTGAGAATATAATGCAGTGGCCATTCATCTGCCTTCCGCATCGCAGCATGACCCCATACCACTGATTCAGTTCCACGAGTCACTTTCTGGTCCTGAGCCCTTTTGCCATGCAAAGTCCTCATCAGCCCAGGGTCTGTATTGATGAAGCTGCTGCCCTCCATCAAAATGGATTCAAGTGGGATTTAATCCACTTGGGGACCATCTTTGGACTTTGGCACCCAAGGCTGTTAGTCATTAGGGTGTTCAGGTTAGTTAAACACCACCTGACACTTGGCACTCAGTCACTGGCATTAGATTCCTGTATTTTAAATTTCTTTGAAAAGGTTAAGAGCAACATAGTCAGCTCCTTAACCAATGTTGGATACCTTCTGCCAACACTGATTTATCCTTTTTGAAATTAGGCCTGCTACTCACTGTCTCCATGCCCAGAAGAACCAGCAGAGGGATGGTGGTCATGCCACCTCGAATCCATTCTTCCAGTGTCACAGTTCCATCATGATCATAGTCTATTTCTTCCATCATCTCTTTCAAGATCTGTAGTTAGAAATTTAATTTAAGTTAATTCAATCTAGTTAGAAATTTCCTATCCGCTTTCAATTGAACAAATTGCATCCCCCCTCCCACTGTTACTGTATATGCACTCTGTTGCAAACTTTGTCCATAGATCAAGTGTAAATGCTGAGTTACAAGGTTTCTAGCCCAGGATGTAAGCCCATTACCATGCACAATAAAAATGACGTTAATTGTAGATCATGCATTAAACAACAGCCGGCTGTTTATTACTATAAGATCATGCCTGAAGCAAGAAACTCTATCTACTTGTAAATCAGCCAGATCATGTGAAATTTATTGGAAACAATCAAAAGCAGTGTTGGAGCCTAATAGGCATATTGCCGAACTGGTCTATGTCTTTTTTCAATATGTGCTGAAACTATTAAAATAGGACTACAGTAATACCTCGGATAACACTAAGACTTGGTTCCATAAGTCTTGGTGTTATCTGATTTTTAGTGTTATCCGATGCATGTTAAAATCCTATGGGATGGATCGGATAACGTTAAAGCTCCATAGAGATACATTGTAACCGCACAGGTTTTAGCGGTTGTTATCCGATCCATCCCATAGGACCTTAACGTTATTCGATCCAATTCTCCTCCCCAGATTACTTAACGTTATGCGATTTTAGTGTTATCCGAGGTAAACGTTATCCGAGATATTACTGTATTAGTGTTTCCCTATGTGACATACTTTATCAAGTATCATTAATTTTAGATCTCCTTTTCCATATACGGGAAGGATAGTCATAGGAACTTAATAATCAGATATATTGACCTTGGTTCCCTCAACACCCAACAGGATAAAAGAGGAAGCAAAGAAGAAGATTGAGTTTGGGAACCTTCATCCCAGGGATAATAAGAACAATGCTATTATATCATCACCAGTCTTTATTGTACATGGCCATAGGCCTTTACAAAACAGAACATGACTTAAAACATTTTGTAAGACTTCTCTAATAAACCCAGGTATAATATTCACTATAACAACTCAGGTCCTTTGACATCTTATTACAAAAAATCATAGTACAGTATAATGAGCTTTAACAACCGCAGTTTCCTAGCTGCCCAAATTGAGCTACAGAATATACTGTATAATAAAAGCCTGATTAACAGCTAGCAGATTGACTACTATTTCTGTTGCAGTGCAATGAAAATATGACTGGACAATTGGAGTTAAAAACTGTATTCTTGGGGCATTATACAGAGGATGAACAGTAGGTAATGAGTGATGTCTTCAGTTTGATTGCATCCATAGATACATAGAAGCTGCTCCACAGGAATTCCATTACCGGTATATCTTCCTTCTTGTTATGCAGAGGGTATCTGTTGGAACCTAAGTTCCTTAAATGCTTTAAGGAGTTGGGGAAAAGTCATTACCTCCAAATAATGTGGTCTCACATAGTTGACTTGGAGTTGGGGATACCACTGAGAAAACTGAGCCCCTTCTTGATATATATATTTGCTTCAAAAATCCATTTTAAGGGCTAGAGAATTAAAAATAAAAAACCTATCTAATGTGAGATTATAATCTTTTAATTTATCATAACAGAACTGTGCCCATCCTCCAAGCCAAAGTTGTTCCAACCAGCAACATTTGGTCAAAGAGTGGTCCTCTAGGATATTTAATCTCTGCTAGTATTTAAAGTAAGACAGTTCTACTCTGGTAGCAATTGAAAGAAGATTTGTCTTGGCTCTAAGATGGGTTGAAGGTATCCCTGGATGTAGGACCAAAATCTTGCTCAAGAATTTGTTCTGTTGAATTTCCAATTTGGGTTTAATATCATTTCCTCATTTAAGCCTACAGCACCTGGTGTTCCTAAGTGGTCTCCCAACCAAGTACAAACCAGGCCCAACCCTGCTTAGCTTCTGAGATCAGACAAGATCAGGTGTGTTCAAGGTAGTATGGTCATAGGCAAGTGTCTAATATGCTACATAATTATTGTAAATAAATGTTAGTAAAAATCTAGTTCACATTTATCAATTTATATATAAGTAACTGTCTAGGTAACACTCATACATACAACCCATATTGCCTATTTGGTTGGTTATGAATTATGGGACTGTAAGTAAAATATGGATTTATGGTATGCTGTGGAGAGATAGGCCTATACTTTAAGTTTGCATCCTGGTATCTGGAGAATAAATTTAAAGAGCATAGATCACTGTGTTGTGTGTTGTGAATCCATACCTCAAGAAGTCAGTCCCTAAGCACCTTATTTCCTCTACCAACAGCTCTTTGCAAAACAGGTAGATTAGGATGTGTGGATCAAGAATAATCTCTAAATTAACATTTCAGTCTGAATGACATAAGAGTCTAAATGCTGTCATCTGATTCCCCACAAGTCAACTGGTACACACCGAGCCCTTAAGAAGCCATTGGGCAAAAGCCTGTTATGTAACTTTGCACAGTGTACTCAGATCGGATGTCGGAAGCATTTAATTTGATTAAATTACAAGCTTCATATCTTCCTGCTTTCAGATTCAAAGGCTTCCCTAAGGCTCCCTTTGCCCTAGGGAAGCCTTTAGAAGCCACAAGAAATGGAGGTGTGTGTGTGAGAGAGAGACTTTAAATAGTAAAAAAATAGATGCCAAATGATTGCCTCTAGAATTACAACTGCTGGTGGCAATGTGATAGCAATTTTTTTGTTATTAAAGGCTCCCCTCTGTCCCAAGGGTCAAAAAAGATTTCCTAGAGCAAAAGGGTGCCTTAGGAAATATTGGAGCCTAAAAACAGGGAGATAGAAGGCTTTTAATTATTTTAAATTAAATGATTCTGGTGCCCAATCGGGGATATGCCACATGAAGTTATGCAACAGGCTTTTCCCCACTGAATTCAAGTCATCTCCAATCTGAGGAATTTGTCTCACTATGCAGCAGCCTGGTTTCTCCAGCCATAGGCAGAATAATTAACAATAAGAGAAGATGATAATTGCAATGACTGGAGGGGGTCATATGCCACATCTCTGTCATAGGAATACTTCAATGAAAAGGCAATATACACCTTCTTTGTCATCTTTGTTTCTCATGTCACAGACCTACTTTTTTGCTATGTGGTAGTCAGACCAGTAAGATACTAAGAAGGTCTCACTAGTTATAGTGATTCCGGGGAATGATAAAAGAAGAATTCATCAATAATGTTTCTTTTCCAAACTAATCACGGAAGCCACAGCAGATTCTGACAGAGCTTGGCAGAGGTCTACATGGGGGTGAAACTCACCGGCCTGAGTTCTGTGGAGTCCCACTCCAAATATTCTGCTACATGAACCATTTGATTGATAATACGATCCAGCTCCTGAGTTCAAGAATAAGACAATTGCAAGGATTAAAAAGTGCAGCTGTGTGTATATTTACAATTACACAAGTTTAAGTATGTTGTGTGCTGTACTAAAGCACAAGTCATCTGACACTTTTTGAAGCATGGTGAATGCTGTCAGCTGCTTCTGCAGTGCTGTTGTGTAGGACTCGATTCCTTGTTCCTGGAATTTTTTAGTATAAATCTGCTGAAGAATCATTTCACGATAATATCCTACGTCACAGACAAAGGAATAGAATTATCTCTGTGACATTTCTGTTGAGATTACTGAGAACTCAAGGAAAATATGCTGTTAAGCAGTCCAGTGGGTGAAGCAATTTCCTTGAAGTCCCCAACATTCTCAATTTTTACTTTATCTTAGCTAGTGTTTGTGCATATAAAGATGCACACGAATACAAACACACACAAAAGACTGGCAACAGGCTTCAGTGAATTCCTTGCATATTACAATGAATAGCACCAGGACTCCTCTGTGATGGTCTCACTCTAGGTCCATGATGGCAAACCTTGGTACTCCAGATGTTCTTGGACTTCAATTCCCAGAAGCTCAAGCACCCTGTGAATCCACATGAATAGGTTTACTGCGATTCATCTGGCCCATGCTGAAGCAGAAGTAAAATGTGCCCATATGGGCTTCTGGGAATTGAAGTCCAAAAACATCTGGAGTGCCAAGGTTCGCCATCATGGGCCTAGGATTGAAGATACCATTTTAATTTCTTACAAAGGCTCATAATGAATAATCACTGATATGGTCAGGTACAAGTGTGCTGCTATTATTCTTTCTAGTTAGCCCTCTTAGACACATTAATTTAGGAGGAGGCGCCACCAGAGGACAACCTGGAAGTGACTCTGCTCCAAGGTTGAACCTCAGCTCAGGAAACCCAGGAATTTTATCCAGAGACTGGTCATAAGTTTCTACATCAAGTTTTTCTCATCCAATCTTCCAAGTCAGTGTGAACTGTAACTATGTTAGCTGGAGTGTTGGAACATATGGTCTGAAGGAGTATGGTTTTTGGGTTTTATATTTATGGGGCCGTCTTCCTTGTAGGAAGGCCTGTTGACTTTCAGAAGGTATGAAAACTTTTCTTTCTTGAGAAGTGGACATCTTTGAGGGGAGGCTTACCGAGCTGTCCAGGAGGCCATTGCCATCTGTGTCATACAGTCGAAACATAACTGCAAGAGAAGACAAATGCAGCAGAGATCACCAACACTTCATCTATCAACCTCCCTGCTCTGTTGCTGCACTAATCTGAACATATTAACCCACTCTCATGCACTTGCACCATTCAGTTACCATTCAGTTAAACCTATATATTAGCAAAGCTTGGGGACATTATTTTTGGTCTATAATTCCTAGAAGCCCTCATTCAGCAGGGTCCTTACCTTTAGGCTAAGGAGACTGCCACTAAATATAAAACAGAATAAAGATTCCGGGTTCCCACCTAAAACAGATGCATGTGGCTACCACTCTTTTAAGCACAGAAAGGAGAGACAGAATGCCAATTATTATGACTGTATTTTTGCCTCTCAACCTGCGAGAGAACAAATAATTATTTCTGTGCTATTGCAACATATCAGGATTAATATTACAGTCACTAAAAACTGCCATGACTTGTATTCAACAACAAAAAAAGGAGTTATGGAGTGATTTTTCTGATAGCAGTAATTTAACATACACAGAGTTATACCTATTGTACACAATCATATTTGATGACATCCATGAC
Organism: Furcifer pardalis; assembly: GCA_030440675.1. NCBI lineage: Eukaryota > Metazoa > Chordata > Lepidosauria > Squamata > Chamaeleonidae > Furcifer > Furcifer pardalis. The sequence goes on from CP126890.1 coordinate 248,244,110, forward strand.
AGACTAAGGAGAAGAGCATTAAAACAGCCTATGAACTATATTAGAAATGTGAGAATCACCACAATTTCATCTGATCAAATTTTTTATGCCCACCTCTGAGCTCATTTTGAATTGGATCCTCATTGAATTGTAACATTTCCTCTTCACCCCAATGAAAAATGTATAATTCTTTCCCTCTGCATATTTTTTTCAATTTACGAATATTACTTTCATTGACCAAAAGAGAGTCTGCATTTTGAAAACAAACACATTTTTCTATGGACATTTTTCATATGCATATTCTCAAATCTATTTTTGTTGTTGGCCAAACAGAATTGTACTCTTGGAAAAGTAAAGTCAGGCTCTGCTTGACTACTGTGGAAACAGGATGCTGGGCTAAGCAAGTTTTTAGACTGAGCCAACAGGGCTCTTGTATTCTCAAAGCTTATCTTTACAAAAAAAAAGCAGGGACTGCGGTGGATCAGTGGTTAAGAAGCTTGCCTTAGCTGGACAGTCAGCAAGTCAGTTGTTCAAGACCTGAGTACTGAATGAGCGCCCGTCTCTGTCCCAGCTCCAGCCAACCTAGTGGTTTGAAAAAGCAAGAAATTGCAAGTAGATAAATAGGGACCACTTCATTGGGAAAAGATCTTGGGGACATGTAAGGAGCCTCATTTGGGCTGAGCAGAGTTCCTCCATCAAAACTCCTTTCAACCCAGAAAGCACCTTTGATTGCTTCTGACATGATAAAAAAACCCCAAACAAATTAAAAAGAGGAGTCTATGTTGAGCAATCACAGGGGAGGGGAAGAACCTTCTCCTTGCCCCAAAAATCCAAAATGTAACCTCTTTTCTTCATAAGAAAGACACTGTCATGGTCATGGGAGAAGAGTTCTTAGGAAAAGAAGGTTGCCTTATAGGATATGACTTCTGTAACCATTAAGAGGAACAGATGACAAGAGAGAGAGACACACACACATTCTCCCCAAATAGGAATTCTCTCCAAATTCTCTCTCAGAAAGAGAAAGAGAGAAAGAAGTGAGAGATAAACTAAATTTAGATCCAAATACATTGTCAGTAAGCACATTTCTATCTTTTTTTAAAAAACCCAGTTCAGACATATAGCCGTCTTGATTTTATTTTTATTTGTTTTTACAAGATTTAAATAGGAGAAAGAGAAAGAGAGACAGAGGGACAGATATGCATAGAGATGTTTTCCAGACAAAGTGGTGAATCCAAGGCTCTCAAAGTTACCCTCTGAATAATTCTTTTTGCCTTGAAGGAGTGCTTGTTAATCTCATGCTTTGCTTGTACAGTATATTGTAAATAATGCAACCTCTCAAGACAGCCTAATTTTCTCAGGCTCTTTCATTGCATCAAGGCTGCATATTTTTCTATCTTTCTCTCTGCCCTATATTTCTCCAGTGAAGCAGCAGGATCTTAAATTAAAGCAAGAATCCTTCTAGTACCTACAGACAGAAAAATCTACTCAGAAAAGTAATATATATTTATAAACAATACAAGAGGCCAAAGTGTAGTCATGCTGTATTTCCTGTCTAATGAAGAGAGACTCCAGTGAAGATGCTAAAGGAACACAAAAGTTTGCATGTACTTAATCTATTTCTTAAACTGATAAATGAAGACATTTTCTATTTTATATGGAATATGTTTCCTGAACATGGATCACTCATCACCTAAGTCTAGCCACCACCTAGCAGAGACCTAATAATTCGTCAGAGAATGCTTTACCTGGGTTAATTAACAGCAAATAATAAAATAAAATAAAACAAGAAATGCCCAAATTAGCAGACTATTGTTAATTATTATGAAAATATTCAATAAAAGCTATACCTGTCTGATCTTGTTTCAATGACAATGTCATATCAACAGATGTTTACTGTCTGTTGCTCTAATTTAGGTGCTTTGAGTACTTTTTTTAACTACTTATGTTTCCAGTAGCTGAATAGTCCAGTAAGGTATTCAGCTGCATAGCCAGAGATTGGGAGTTCGTTTCCCCATTCTGCATTCCAAAATAGCCAGCCTGTATGGCCTGGGACAAGATGTACAGTCATAGGGCATCCCAAGAAAAAAAGGAATGGTAAATCACTTCAGAATAATCACTCAGAATTGACTCAATAACATATAATTATTATTAATTATGTTTTCAATGCTGCGTTCGAGTGACAAATTTCTTTTTTGATCCCAGCATTCTGTACCTATTTTGAATTGCTTTGCTGCTCCATATATTCATCTGTTTTTCCCAGAGAAGAAAAAGAAAACCAGATGACGAATGAGAGGAATTTGATCTTGAGTATCAAATACAATTCTTTAATATCAAGGATTTTATAAGCCCTATTCAGACATTAAGTTTGCAAGCTCAAGTTCTGGTGATGATAAGAGGATTAAGGTGACCCCTCAGCCTCATATGTTCACATTATCTCATGCAGATTTTCACATGTTCAACATGAAGGCCTATATAGATGCTATAAGTGTGCAAATCTAGTGTCTTCTCTCTTAGTGCAGCAAACCTCAAGTGGCAGCTTGTGGTGTTAAATTTTGCAATGAGGTTTTTCCCCTCTCCCCTCATCTCAGTACATAAGCTGCCGATGACACACATATAGGAAGCAAAGACAGTCTGGATGATTGATCACAAAGATGCAAACAATTCATCTGTTGCTTCTAATTTTTAAAAGGCAAGATCTATTTTAATTTTGAAACAAATATCATATTAAAACAATTCTTGCAAGCATGAGAATTCTTGTTGATTTCAATAGATAACATCCTGCTGCCTTCTTTGTGAGAAAAAACTGACAGCTTTTCATAAGACCAAGAGAAGGGAAGATTTACTTCTCTCATCAATCATATCATTTAAAATGCACATGAAAAACAGTCCATTGGGCACCAGAGGGCAGCCTTATACTATTTTCAGCTACATTCTTCCTCCTTGTCTAGGCTGGATGTGAAACTGCTGAAATGAAGCATCACAGCAGAGTCAGAAATTGTTTCTAGGGTTTAGGTTCTCTGCCTAACAAGGAGACAAGATTTTGGATCCCTCCTGATTAGTGCACAATTTCTAGCCATCTTCATTTTGTCTCTGGCTCAGATAATGGCAATCATCTCAGCTCCTAAAGGAAACCATGCCTCAACACTATAACTGCACTGGTAATGAAAGAATACACTAACTCATATGCAGGTTTATTTTAAGAAAAAGAAAACCTCTTGCACAGATAACTAAGATTCATTCCAAGCAGGCAAGCTCTTTCTCAGATCCTGGAAATATTCCCTCAATGGATGACAGCTCCTAGAATTCTCTACTGGTTGTGGATTCTAGGAATTATAGTCCAATTCTTTTTTTCCTCATGTCACCAATCCATCTCATGCCAGGCACCCCATCCTCCATCCTCCTCCTTAACCCACCCAGCTCTGTGCCCATTGCGTCAACAATAACCTCTAGCTATCTCATTCTCTGCCGCCCCCTTCTTCTTTTCCCTTCGACCTTTCCCAGCATCAAGGCCTTCTCAAGTGAGCCCTCTCTTCTCATTTGATGTCCAAAGTACTTTAGCTTCATCTTCAATATTTGACCTTTCAAAGAGCAGTCGGAGTTGATTTCTTTTAAGATCGACCTATTCATTCTCCTCGCTGTCCAGGGTACTCTTAAAATTCTCCTCCAATACCACATTTCAAAGGCATCTATTCTTCTGCGCTCAGCTTTCCTAATTGCCCAGCTCTTACAACCATACATTACTATTGGGAATACCATTGATTTGACTATGCGGACTTTTGTTTGCAAGGTAATGTTTCTACTTCTAACTATGTTCCCCAGGTTTCTCACAGCTTGTCTCCTAAGAATCAGTCACCTTTTTATTTCATGGCTGCAATCTCCATCTGCAGTGATCTTGGATCCTAAGAATGTAAAGTCTGTTACTGCTTCTACTTCTTCCCCATCTATTTTCCAGGGAGTGATAGGGCCTGTTGCCATTATCTTAATATGCTATTCACAAAACGATTCCTGAACTGATACCGTGGGTAAATTCCACAGTGTTCTTATTGATGTCTCATAATTAACTTGCCCTTTACAGTGTACATTAAATTAAATATGTTTAAAACTAGAGATTTCTAATGGTGGATGAGTCAGCTTGGTACAAATTAAATGCCATCAGAAGAAAAACATCCACATCCACTGGAAGCCTTCACAGTTTATGAATCTGCTCTCCAAAGAGTTTGTTCTGAAACCGATTGATAAGGGCTCCCCCCCCCCCTCCGCTGCTATAATCTGGCATTTTTAAAGACAACTGAGCTGGGGGGGGAAATGCATGGAACAAGTTTTTCCCCAAAGGCTTTTTCTAAATACTCTTTCTACATGTAATGAAAAAATATAACCTATTTGAATTTGTGTGAAGTTTCACCCTAACAAAATCAACAAGTTTCAAATAGCCCACTAGGTCTTAACGTGAGCGGTGACTGCAAAAGTTCATAGGACTGCCAAGGGAAAGAAAAAGAAAGTTATGTCAATAACTGTAAATTTGCTGTCTGAAATCTTACTTTTGCAATTATGTCATGTAAGGCTGATTACATGATCAACCATGGTAACAGTTTTTAGATGTAAAACATTTTGCGAGTCCTTCTGTGAAGGTTTGAAAGCTCTTGCAGAATCCCCTTCTTCGTGGAGAAGGCATTCATCACTCTGGTAAGTCATCCTAGCAGAATAGGTTTTTGGAAAGTAAAGACTTCCACCAGTGCCCAGTGTGAAAGAAAATGCATAAATATAGAATTTCATTTATATAATCATATTTTATTAGATTGAATATGTAGCCATATTAATTAAAAGTAAAATCAAAATGATGTAAAATAATGCAATAGGGATCAGCACGTGGGTAAGAATGTGCTTTTTGGTTGTGTCACGTTGACCAGATAGAAAAGAGGAACTGCAGCAGGTGATTCAACATCACCTGACAAGATCAATGCTAACCGCCCATGCTGACCACAAACCGTGACGGATGCGGACCGCAAAATATGACATGACTTAATGTACTAAAAAAATAAAAAAGATAATATCTGAAAGTATTAAAAAGAGGAGAAAAGAGACACAAGTTGGCATTGCCAACATGGGATCCTTTTGGAACCTGTCTTTGCTTTGTCCCTATTTCTATATTATTGGCCAGTCTTTATATTACTTGTATCTCTTTACTGTTAAGGTATTGTACTTTATATATCGTGCTCTGATTTTATTTGGCTTATGCATACAATAAACTGCTTAATAATAGTTTAAGATATTGTGCCTAGAGTCCTTTTGCATGTAGCAGCTAGGAAAAATGGAAATAAATTTCCTTGACACCACATCTGGGCTGTCTCTGTCAAAATTTCCTTGAATGAAGCAAGACAATTACAAAGCAAAGGCTTCAAGTAGAAACACTAAATGTCTCTTCAACCTATAATCTGCCTGTGTTTCCCAAAAGTTTCTTCAGTCTGTTTAATTTCCAAGCAGAAAAAACTCTGCTAAGAAGGGAACAATGGAACAGTGGAGATATCACCTAGGAGAGGTTTGATAGCATTGATACAATATTCCAGTATTATAAGTCACTAAAATATGTATTCATATAAGTTGTTCCCCTGTATTTTTGAAAATTCTAAAATTTATAAATGTTAATTGCATTTTTTCTGCTACTACTATTCTTCCAGAACAAGACAGATGAGTTTTAAACAGCCCAAGAATTCTCAAAAAAAGAATAAAGACAAAAGCGTTGAGGCACCTTAAAGACTAACCACTATATTTTAAAATTAGCTATAAGGGATCACTTCTTCAGACAAAAGAGTAATACAGTATTTCACTGCACTGCAATAATTTATATATGGCCTCATGACCAGGCGGGGATAAAGAAGAACACAATGGTAGGTTAATACAGTAGATACAATTGCAAATCATGTGAGTCAGTGTGGCTTTCCACGGCACCAAAAAAACCTGGTAGATATTCAGATCTATTCCTGTGAAGCTTTGTTCTGTAAAGTGGCAAATGGTTAGTAGATAGATGCAACATAGTCATTGTGTTGTTCAGTCGCACAGTCGAGTCCGACCCTCTGTGACCCCATGGACCACAGCATGCCAGGCTCCTCTATCATCTGCCATCCTCTGTAGCCCGCCGGGATCTACACCCACTGTGCCGGGATCTACACCCACTGTGTCAACAATGACATCTAGCAATCTCATCCTCTGCTGCCCCCTTCTCTTTTTGCTTTCAATCTTTCCCACCATCAGGGCCTTCTCGAGTGAGTCCTCTCTTCTCATTTGGTGGCCAAAGTACTTGAGTTTAAGCTTCAGTATTTGTCCTTCCAAGGAGCAGTCAGGGTTGATTTCCTTCAGGATTGACTGATCTCCTTGCAAGTCCAGGGGACTCTCAAGAGTCTCCTCCAGCACCACAGTTCAAAGGCACCTATTCTTCTGTGCTCAGCTTTCCTTATGGTCCAGCTCTCACAGCCATACATTACTACTGGGAAGACAGTTGCTTTAACTATGCGGACTTTTGTTCCCAGGGTGATGTCTCTACTTCTTACTATGCTGCTTAGGTTACACAATTGTTGGGGTACACAGAAAGAGTCTCCTTGAAGATTGTGGTATTTTTGAACCACAATCAGGAATACCACAGGCAACAGCAACTTTGTGCTGGCTAATTTTTCTCACAGCGAGTCAGGCAAAAGGAACTATAGAATGAATTCACCCAAGGTGGCTTTGTTTTGGCAGTTTAAAGCCTGACCTAGATGTGAAAGACAAGACATAAATGATAAGGAGTTTACCTTTTAGATCTTGGATTTTGCATTTACAGCTTATGTTCTGTGAAAAGTGAAAATGGGTAGGTGAACTGACCTAGACTATGGAAAATGACATCAGATAGGACAGGTAAAGGTCTCCCTTGCTGGAAAGCCAGTCATGTCCACCTCTAGGGGGCATGGCTCATCTGAAACCGTTTACAACCACAGAGCCAGTGCTATCTGCATCTGCAGACATTTCTGTGCATCTGCAGACATTTCTGTGCTCAAGTGGCAGGCATGACTAGATGTCAGAGCAAACGGAATGCTGTTACCTTTCCTGCTGAAGCAGTACCTATTTATCTACTTGCAATTTCTTGCTTTCAAACTGCTAGATTGGCAGGAGGTGGGCCAGACAATGAGAGCTCACTCGGTCGTACAAGCACTTGGGTTTTGAACTGCTGACCTGCTGACCTTCCAGTATTCAAGCTCAGCATCTTAATCACTAAGCCACTGCAGCCCTAGATAATGATATCTTTATTTAAATTTAAATATGATGCTTTGGTCTGTAAACAGTCAAGGGTTGGGGGGGGGGGCATTACCAAAATTGAAATTCCACAATGCTTATATTATCTGCCATGATTTTCCATATCTAAATTCCTTAGTAACCACTTATGGCAGTACAAACGTCAGAGGTATGGTCAGTGATTCTTACCACACGATATCCATAGTCTAAGGTCCTTTCGGCCACTACCATTGCCTTGTTTACATAGGCTTGTTATCGGGTTCATTTATGCACTGCTTGAAAAAGTTACTTTAAAAAATATAGAACTCCATGAGAATCCTACAGCCATCATGACCCCTGTAATCTAAACAAGCAACCCTCAAAATTGTGTGCATAGCACATGCTTGTGGTCCCGGTTGCAACTTCCAGCCTTTGCCATTTCCCTTGAAACCACAAATCCACCAATTTCTCCCAACCACCATCTCCTGCCACTCCTGATCATGGTACCAAGAGCTTTACATAATGGTGCCTTTGGTCACATACATTCTTCCTGTCACCCAAGCACTTACACTCCAGCTTATCCTCAGCCCGTCCCCTTTCCAGCAGTGACAGGTAGCAGACAATGTCCTTCAGGTAGACTACCTGAGCCAGTGATGGGGCTGGTGGGTGTGGACTGGCTGGCTTCAAAGAGATGTGGCTCTTGCGAAGGTTGAAGGGCAATTTCTTCTCCAAGCTTCTGGAGCCTAGAAAAGTAAACAAGAATGCCCAGACATAATGTTTAGAGCTGATGTTGGAGCCATGTTGCAGACAGAGATAATCTTACATTCTTATGCCTTCTTCTTCTTCTGTGTCCAGATCAAGCTTTGGATTGCCAAAATGAAGTCACTTTCTTGGCCTTGTCATTGGCCAAACTGAAGTCCACAATGGTGCATGTTTCTGGCAATAATCAGCAGACCAGTAAATGAACTGGGTTCTGTATCTCACCACATTCACACAGTTTGTTGTCTGATAGCAGCCCCCACTTGAGAATGTTGGTCTTGCATTTATGGACTCCAACCCTCAGCCTATTCAGGTGCCTCCAAATGACATAGGGAGGTTGAATTCCTTAGCCATATCCTCCTTTAATATATGGCTAAAGAACTCAACCTTCCATCTGTCACTTGGAGGGCTCTGAACAGGCTGAGGGGCAGAGTGCCTAAATGTAAGACCAACATACTCAAGTGGGGGCTGCTGACAAACAACAACGTGCTCTGTGAATGTGGAGAGATACAGAACCCGGCTCATTTACTGGTCTGCTGACTACTACCAGAAACATGTAGCAATTGAAGACTTAATTTTGACCAATGACAAAGCCAAGAAAATGGCTTCATTTTGGCAATCCAAGGTTTGATCTGGAGACTAAAGAAGAAGAATCCTCCTTTAATGTTATTTCTTATGCCTTATTTGATTCTATCATCAGCCAAAAGTTGAAGAACTTGGAAAAAATGTATTTTTGGACTACAACTTCCCAAACCAGGCCAGTCCATTATAGGAATTTCCCAAACCCTGCAAAAGATCTGAGGAAAGAATCTTTTAAAATGTATCTTTTTTTAAAAGCCATATAAGCTAAACAACACTTAAACTGGGGCTGAATCATAAATCCCCTTCATCTGGCTCCACACTTCTAGGAAAGCTTTTCACACTCTCTAGTGTAGGGGTTCCCAACCTTTTCAAGCTGGCGGCTGGGTCACACTCACTCAGTCAGCTTCGAGGGTCAGATGGCCATTTTGCCCTGCCTGCACGATGGGAATGGCCATTTTGTCCCAACAGCTTCAAAGGGACTGCCATTTTATCTCAAATGCCCTTGGAGGGGCCACATGAAATAGTGCCATGGGCCAGATCTGGCCCACAGGCCTTAGGTTGGGAATCCTTGCTCTAGTGGCTAAATGCAATAAAGCCATATACTTCCTGCCCTTGTCAGATTTTCATACATATACACTTCAGAACCGATTCCAAAGAAGTAAGGCAATCTAAACACCTCTTTTAACTAATCTTCTTTTGGAAGGGAAGAGAAAACCAAGCGCAAACACTGGCAATTGTTTGGTAGAATTATTATTAAATTGCACTTCTCTGATTTTTATTACTGGTGGGCTGCAGTTTTATGATATTTTATTCTTATTGTATACGGACGTGATAATGTCTAGAATCCTTCTGGCAACTGTGCAAACCAGCCTACTTTTGTTGCCAGGTGGTCACACTCCTCAAATCCATGAAGGTGTCATACATCCACTTGGTCATGCAACAGATGGCAAATGACAAGGGAAGAATTCTTGTGTGATTGCTCTTATGCATGCTGTATATTCCCCCAGCAGAATGTTGGCCCTTAAAGCTATAGCTAGACAGTGCTAAGAGACACTCCATAGGTGTCTGTGTGTGTCTAGACAGACCACAAGACTGTAGTTTTTCTTACTGGAAACTATCATGGCTATTCCAAGGACCTTCATGCACAATCACACAGGTTTTATCTCTGACTGCAATAAAAACATCTAACATATATGATAGCATTTCTTTCTTTCCTTGATGATTCTTGCCTCTGCTTTCCTTGTCCTCTAACCTTTTGTGATAAAACACAGTTCACATACATAAACCACTCATATACAGTGTTAAATCTGCCATTCTGCTGTGGAATGTAATGTATAAGAATATACAAATATGACATAGTACTTGAGAAAAAATGCAACCTTCAGTAAGCAACAAATGAGGGGGAAAAAGGCCAGACTCCAGAGTTTGGAAAGGAACATTTTAGACCACAGTTACCCAGCTAGTATACTAGCTGAGTGCATCAAGAAGTTGCAGTCTAAAATACCACTTTTCTAAGCTCTGTGAAAGAATGGAAATAAAGAACTCGTGCACAAATATTTCCTAAACTACCATAGGTGGAAACATTCAAAGTAACCTCTGGCCTTGAGATTCGAAGGTATTTCCTCAATTTTCTCTGGCATAAAGGAGTACTCTAGAGTCTGGGAGAGCCAGAAATTAGTTCATACAGTCTCAGCACACACACACACCTTAACAACTGCAAACATCTTAAGGTACAAAGAGGCAACAGAATCTACTGAACTTGAAATAATAATAAAGGGGCCTCACAGCTGAGTCCAGGCAGCTGGTGACAATGGCACATAGAAATTTGCTTGCTTGAAACACAGTCCTATGTTTGCCAAGAGATAATTGCCCATGTGTCTCATAGGGAGCCCCTGGGAGCCCCTGATAACAGATGGATGCAAGAGAACCTGCAGAGAGAGGACTATAAATCAATAACTATATGTTATTGTTTCCACAAACAAACTCAATTGACCTAATTTTGGAATTTTTGCATCATAAATTCTTACATACAGTAGTTCTAAAATATATCTTCTCAACTGCAACTCATCCCTCACATTTTCTTCAGCAGACCTCCCCCACCTTTTGACAAAATACAAGAACTTGGGAAGGCTGCACTAGCACAGCTGCGGTTGGGCAAGTCTAGGAAATACACAGCTTGGAAAAGTTGCTTTGTGGAGGAGAGAGACAACTTCCAGTATCCTCCAGCTAGCATAGCCAAGGGCTATGGTGCCAGAGACCTGGGAGCTAGGATTCAAAAAATGTAACAGTATCTGAGAAAAATGCTGGCATTTATGCAAAGGCTTGGGAAGTGCTGAACAAAGGCAGAACTCACCTGGGGACTGTGGGCTGAGCAGAGAACCTGAGGAGATCTTGGAGGACCCTGAGGAGTTGTGGGCAGAAGGGGTGCCAGCAGTAGATTTTTGCGATGAGGTCCTTGACCAACTGGGTGAGGCATTCCCAAGGGCATTGGTGTTGGCAGTTGGAGCGGGGCTCAGAGATGCTGTTTGCTGGTCTGCCTGGTTTGCTGGGGAGCTTTTTGATTCAGGCGTGTGCCTTCCAATTGTACTGAGGAGAGTTTTCCCATTTATCCCTATAATCCAAATACAGGATAAAGTCAATAATCCTTATGAAAACACATCATGCTATACACACCAGCTAGGTGGGTAAGGCTGGTCTGGATTTCAAATTCCCACCTTGTTCAAGAACTGTTGCTCAGGATCCTGGATGCAGGAACCAATATCCCATGCAGAGGCTACTGATTCTGATTTAGTGGTGTGGTGTGAGGAGAAAATCCACTGTGAGTTTTGTAGCTATCCAAGATGATGTACAGTATTTGTTTTGGAGGTTTAGCATAACAATAAATTTCCCTTTCTTTATTTGTGTCAGAGGCACCATTCTAAACATCCCTAAAGTTTAGACTAAAACCTGGAGTGGATTTACTGCCTCCATGAAAGCGCTCAAGAAGACAGACACATTCCTTCATTATTTCAAATCAGGCATAAGAAGCTCCTGACTACCCTCTGTCATACGTAAAGGCAATCTATTTTTCTTTCAATAAAGGTAAAGGTCACCGTTACTCAAAAACCAGTCATATCTGACTCTAGGGCATGGTGCCCATCTCCATTTATAGCCAAGAAGCCAGCACTGCCTGCATTTGCAGACACTTATGTGGTCACGTGGTAGTCATGACTAGACACCAGAGCACACGAAATGCTGTTACTGTCCCACTGAAGCGGTACTTATTTATCTACTTGCAATTTCTTGCTTTTGAACAGCTAGATTGGCAGGAACTGGGACAGGGATGGGAGCTCTGTCGTGCAGCTCTTGGGTCTTGACCTGCTGACCTTCCATTCATCAAGTTCAGCATCTAAACCACTAAGCCACCACAGTCCCACTTTGTCATATATACTTCCCTATAAAACCTGGGAAAGTTACTTTGTGTGACCCTGCTGGATGGGATGTGGGTTCTGGAATAGATATTTTTCTAAGCTCTGCATTAAGAAGGAAACACATCTACATCCCTATTGCTGTAGGGTTGTATCTTGAAGAATTCTCAACCAGAAATGCCTCCTTTGGTTCAGTCTCTGGGGAAGGAGGAAAGAGAAAAGACTCACCCACCATAAGACGTTGAAATACTTCTAAAACATTTCAGAAGATCACATTTTTTCACCATTCTTTGCATGGCTCTTTTTATGCCTTCTATGACTTCATCTCACTTCTTGGAAAACTGATTTTCTTTTTAACCCATAAAAATAATCTACAAGCAGTTTCTGTTGCACGTTAAGCATGGCTGGAGAAGCAAGAGAGTGGCAAGTTGCACAAGAGGTCCACGCTGAATACTAGATAATTATTAGATTCCCTGTAATATAATTGAGTGCCCAATACTGACTTATGCGAACCCTTTCTAGGGTTTTCTAGGTAGAGAATACACAGAAGTGGTTTCCTATTCCTTTCTTCTGGAAGTGCCTTGGAGCTATGCAGTGTGCCGATGACTACGTAAGCTGGCTCTTCTCCCAGGAGGAACAGTAGCAGTGGTGGGATTCAGCAGGTTAGCCCCAGTTTGTCAGAACCAGTAGTAGAAATTCTGGCTGGCCCTGCCCATCCAAGTTTTGAAATAAAGTAGTCCTAATTTGAGTGCAACACAGGGCTTTCCTCCTGGAAAGTTTTAATTTTAGTTTTAACTGTGGGTTTTGAGAACTTTTAGAATTTTAGCCTGTACTGTTTTTATGTTTTTTAGGATGTGTTAAACCGCTCTGGGTCACCTTCAGCAAGGAGGGCAGTATAGAAATTTAAATAAATAAATACCCATAGAGTAGGTATAAACAGAAATATAACACAACCCATCCTAGAGGGGAAGATTTTCATGAGGGACCTTTGTACATACTCAGCTTATCTTTTATGAGCAAATTATTGATCATATAATTCTTAGACCATTATTCTTTAATGCAGGAATCTAATTCAAAGTATATCTGACTGATGGTTATCTAACTTTCTTTTGAATGTTTGAGCACTCACAGTGGTGTCACATGACTACTGGGTGGAGGGCGCCCCGTCCTGGGTGGCGCTTTTTGGGCTATGGGTGTTCTTGGACTACAATTCCCAGAAGCCCTAGTGGGAGTGGGTGCCGGTGTCCACCAGGGGGCGGCAAATTTGGCTTAAGCCCTGGGCAGCTGAAATCAACATGATATTACTGAGCACTTACCACCTCTCAAGGCAATTGGTTCCATTGTTATACTGCTCCAACAGTAAAAAAACAAACAAACCCTAACATTCAGCAGAAATCTGGCTTCCTATAACATGAGCACATTGTGATGTTTCCTGTACTCTGGAATTTTGAGAACAGATCGTGCCCCTCCTCTGCATGACAACCTTTCAAATATCTGAAGAATGCTATCATATTTCCCATCACTCTTCTTTTCTCGAGGTTAAACACACCCAGTTTGTTCATTCTTTCCTCACAAGGTTTGGCTTCCAGCCTTCTGATTATCCTTGTTTCCCTCTTCTGAACTTGTTCCAGTTTGTCTGCATTCATTTTAAACTTCTGAGCCAAATGTCCCTCATCCTGTAACCGTGAATTTGATTTCTTTTGCATAAGTGTAGTACTTTGCACATATCCTTGTTAAATTTCATTCAGTTGTTTTCAGCCTAGTGCTCAACTACCAAAATCTTTTTGAATTTTGTTTCTGTCTTCCAGGATATTAGTTATTCCATCTAATTTTGTGTCATCTGCAAATTTGATGAACATTCCTTCATCTCCTCACCCAAGTCTTTAATTAAAAATGTTGAAAAGCATTTTTGACAAATCTGTATTCTAGTTATCATTGCATTGTGTTCAAGATACTTACAGACAGATTGCTTTATAACCTGATATGGCATTTAGCAAGTTCTCAAGATCTTCTTCATCACATAAGAACAAAACACTGTGAGCAAAGCCCAAAGTGATGATCTGTCCAAGAGCTGAAGAACTCCTTTTATAGAATTCTTTACCTCTATACTTTCATCTTTGCGCACATTTCCTAAAATGTGTTTAAACAAGCTTCACTCGTCTCCTCTGCAATAGCTATGCAGTCTGGAGAAGAAAGGATCTGTTTCTTTTCATCTATAGCTATATCTAACTGAGATGACAAAGATGCCGTTTCATGATAAAACCAGCAACGCAGGGCTATAAGAAAGACACCCTTCCTTTGCAACTGTTTCTTGACAAGACATATTGGTTACAAATGTCAGGTCACATGGAAATAATAGGAGGGAGAGTTTTTAAAAGCCTTGGCACCTAGACACAGCTTGTATGATTTGTTTACTTAGTTGCTGCATGCTTCTCTGAGCAGGATCCCAGAGAAAGGGAAGTCCCTAGTTAAAAAACAAACCAAGGGTAGGAAGTAAGAGAAAAGCATATTATAAACTGAACATAGCCCTGCCTGTTTACATCTCTGGAACTCTCTATGCAGTGGAATAGGGATTTTCTGTGCTGTTAGCAAACTAGATACTGTACCTGGGTCACCTTGATGAGGAGGGTGGTATAGAAATATGAATGAATGAATGAATGAATGAATGAATAGATAAATACCTGTAACAGGAGCACAAGCAACTTCAGTCTGGATGGAGATACCTGTATCGAGCGTCTTGGACTCTGAATACATGAAGAAGCAAAAGAATAAACAACACTGTATAAGAATAAGCATACAGCTTAGCAAAAGATGCTAAATGTTTATTGCTATCAGTTCAATAAGTATTTATTGCAAGACAGTGCATTTAATAGCAATTAAGATTCTTTCACTTTGGAAAAATAAAATAAATTAAAAATACAAAATGGTGCATACTTTTTGGAAATGCTATTTTGCATTGCAACTCATAGAATCCTCCAATCAGCAAGCCCAGAACAATTTTTAAACTCCCCCCCCCCCAAGCTCTGAAATGCATGTCTTGTTCTTCTACTTCTTCAGTGCAAATCTCAAGCAAATACTTCCAAGGATCTGATTAAAGCTGTACAGTCAAACCTCGCTTAAAGAGCAGAATTTTCTCTGAATGTTTGCTTCGCTTAACAAATAAAACTAACCAAAAACTCACTTAACAAATAAATCGGGGTTCACAATCCCCCCCAGAAGTCACAATTGGTTACTTCCAATGGTGTTTCACTTAAAGAGCAAACTCGCTTAAAGAGCAATACCTGGGAATGCATTATGCTCTTTAAGTGAGGTACCACTGTATATCAGAATCTAGGGCCTGAGGGATAGGAAGAAACTAAAAGCAGAGGAGAGCTGGAGGGCCTGCAAAGTAGAAGGCAGAAGTAGAGTCAAGTACAGTACTGGTCTGTTAAATAGCAGGGAGACAAGCTTCTGTTGTTTATATCCGGCCTGGCCAATCAAGAGTTTTCATACATCCTGCTAATCCTCAGGAATGTTACCTTTTCAGAGAATAATTCTGAGATTCTTGGAGCTAGGGGATTCTTGGAGAAGTAGTCCAAAAAAAGTAACTTTTCCAGGCGCTGCTGCCTGCCAACTCTTGAGTCTGCTGATGTGCTTTTTCAGAGTATTGAAAGACTGGAAGCATAAGTGGCTATCTACAGTCCCAGTTAACTCAACAAGTTAGTTTCCAAGACAAGTGGTTCCTTGGTCATGGTACAGTTGATTTTGTTTTTGCTTTCCCATTTGCTAGCTCTTAAATTATATTGATTTAATTCCTGAGTTGTAACTTGCAAAGTGAAATATCAATCAATCTTTATTACGGTACAAAACCAGCATAGTACAGCAAAAAGAACAAGAGTTAAAATGAGGGTACTTAAAATATATCAAGAGACAGAAGCTAAAATATATTTTTAAAAGGAGCATTTCTGCTCAGAGTTGAGTAGTAAAATGAGTACATAAGATTAATAATGATACAACTATTACTACGCCTATGATGTAGCGCTAGTAGTTTATTTAGTTCTGGTTTCTCTTCGGATGGTATAAATCTTTCGCAAAGTGAAATACAAGTTTTCACTTATTTGTTCTTGTGGTTAAGAATAAAAATGTCAAAGGGTTTCTTCTCACTTTAAAATATCAGAAGAATTTCTGATTACATCTATAAACTATTTTGTACAAACTGGAGTGGCCAAATCCTTTTATGAAAAAATGCACATGAAAGGCAATCATGCTCTGGTTCTTGCCCTCAGTTCATCACACACACCAATTTTGCAACCAGGGCATGACCAATTGAAGTGTTCTTCCATAGTTACACATGTGAACAGGATTCTGCTCAATATTTTCTATTTAAAAAACAAAGGGGTTTAAAAAGATAAAATACAGCATTTTGCTCCGAACCCTCCCTCCCTCCCTCCCTCCCTTCTTTCCTTTCTTCCTTCCTTCTTTGCCTTGGTACCAGAGACATGTGATTATTTTAATTCTGCTTGGGCAACTTTTATGCAGTACTTTGATGCAAGTATGAAATCAACAAAACAAAACAAAATAACAATTAAGTAAGCCTCCTGGCAGGGGGACCTGCAGCTCTGCCATTACAAGCTTAGAAGCAAGGTATTGATTCTCTGTGTGGATGGTAGTGAGTGTTGAAGCAGATAGAGGTGCTCCTCACCAGGACTGTTGAGCTGTGGACCACTGGAACTTTGTCGCTGGCTTTCTGGAGAACACTGACAAATTTTTCGTTTGAATGACATGAAGAGGTGCTGGCAGAGGTCCTCAGGAATATCCACCTCCAAGTAGGTTTTCATGAAGAGCTGAAATCCTTCATAGTCAATAGGCTATAGAAAAGAATGGAGAAAAATAACATTCCATTAAATATTGCCTTCTCATTTTAAACATAAGCCTCTGCCCATGTATCTAGTTTGCAGAAACAGAATTATTGCACATAGTACAGTGCTAATAATTACTGTCACATGGTCAGATTATTAAAAATGTGTAATTTTCATTAGTAGTTTTCAATTCTGCATATCTTACATGACACCACACTACCAAAGAACCTAGATACCACTATAATATATATGAAAATACTTGCTCAAGAGAGATATGTGTATATCTACAGGCATTCTATTATTAAAATTATAATGATATGTTTGAAAAAAGAAAAGTTGCAGTAAAACTGTTGTAAGAAAACATGCATCAAATAAAAATAATTAATTTAGTTAGTTGTTGAAAATTGGAATAACTGTTACACATCTTTTTGCTGTTAGGCTAACTATAAAATGTAGGAAAACTACAAATCTCTCCTAGATTTCTTTTGTGTCCTGCTAACATTATGTATATCAGTAACTGAGACTTACTACTATACACAACTCTACTACTAAGGTAATACAGTAATCGCAAAACTGTAAGCAGGGACCAAAAAAGGTGGTTTAGTAGTTAACATGCTGAGCTTGACTACCAGAAGATCAGTAGGTAAGCAGTTTGAGCCCCGAGTGCTGCACGACAGAGTGAGTTCCCGTTGTCTGTCCTACCTCCTGCCAACCTAGCATTTAAAAGCAAGAAATTGCAAGTAGATAAATATGTACTGCTTCAGCAAGAAAGGTAACAGTATTCTGTGCACTCTGGTGTCTAGTCATGCCTGCCACATGACCAGAGAAAATCTGCAGATGCTGACAGCGCTGGCTCTTTGGTTATAAACAGAGATGAGCACAGCCCTCTGGAGTCAGACACGACTGGCTTTCAAGCAAGGGAGACCTTTACCTTTACCTAGTCTAAGGAAATAATTTGTCCAAGCTCTCTGGCACATCATATCTTTTAAGACTGAAGGGAGGGCTATCCCTTATCCATTTTTAAAACAAGACAGTTGCTATATTTAAACCTGAGTTGACCCTTCTGGTTCATCCTCAGTATTGATCCACAATTAATTTAAAGCATGCAGTGTGTATATATGAATACAAATGGGAATGTAAATCCCCATTGGGTTTCCTGGAAGAGGAGCTAGTGAGGCTCCCTTGCAGCATCTGTGGCTGATGGACTTGTGTTCCTTATCATGAGTGTTTCCGTTGGGCAAACTGCACAATCCAAGACTAACAGCAGCAGGAGGGACTAGAAAACCATTTATGTATGCTTTAAACCTAAAACGGTCACCATAATCTGGAATGGACTTGTTGGCACATAATTTTTCATTTTATATTTGAATAAATGGAGAACATAGGCAAAGGAACCACCACTATGGTAAGGTGACAGCTTTAGATTAAGAAGCAGGGCATGAATGGAATTGCCCTATACCTGTTGTCATGAAACGACATATTTTCTAACATTCTCAAAGCTTGAGGTTTGACTAGGCCTAAAAATCTTTTCCTCTCTGTCTCACAAGACTCCTGTCACGAGACAGTGTTTTCAGTTCAGTGTTCCTATTCCTTATCTAAGCTTGCTGAGTTCCCTGATGTTGTGACTACATGTTATAGCACTAACTGTACACGTGTGTCAACAATCCTATGTTATGAGAAAGTTTTCTCTGTTCCCTGATTGGTTAAAGGTACCCCACCTGACTAGAGAATCTCCATCTTGGAGAGGGGAGAAGGAGTTCGTTTTTGGATGTCTATGGGTTAACAGCTTTCCCTGGGACTGCTTCCCTTTTTACACTTTCACAATGGTTACCTAGAGTGATTGGCCTTTCTGGACTGGTCTTTATGCTATAGGACCATGCTTTGTTTTGGATTGTCTCTGGACTGACTTTTATGCTTTATGCACCTGATCAATAAACCTACATTTGCTTGAACACCATCTCTTCATTGGACAAAAGGGTAAGAGAAGCAATGCATTCACACACAAGCCTCTGAATACGCTACCTATTAAACCTCCTTGCAGAAGAAAAGCAGCTTAGCTGCATTGCCAGCCAGCTTGCCCTCTGGGGGCTTTGGTTTAGGAGGTCCAAAGCAGAGGGGGCCGGCTGGTTTCGTGACACCTGTGATGGTGAACCTTGGCACACCAGCTGTTCTTGAACTTCATGTGGTTTCACAGGAACTTGGGCTTCTGGGAACTGAAGTTCAAGAACAGCTGGAGTGCCAAGGTTTGCCATCACTGCCTGATACAAAGAGAGAGGGATAGACATAGGCATGACGAGGAATTGTGCCAGAGGAATATTTTCATGTCAGTGATATGTAATTAAATTTCACAAAGCTTCAGAAAGCACAATGTATGGTAGCAGCAGTGGTGGAATCCAAAACCCTAGTAAAGCAAATAAGGGAAAATAAACTAATTTGTTGTAATTCATACACTCTGAAGTAGAGACTAGCTTTTTGTATATTTTGCACAGGACTAGATTTTAAGATTTAGGGGGAAATATTGTTAGACAAGGAGGATACATAGTTATTTCCTGGGAATTGATATAAGAAATTGTCACAAGCTGCATATTACGAATTCTTTAAAATATACCTCTTCCACTAAAAGATAGCCAGAAAAAAATAACAGTTTACACACACATAGAAAAGACATTAAATACAGCAAGACTACATAGAGCTGCTTTAACATAAAGCAGATCATTACATTGAAGCATATATATGCATAGATATACAGCAGAATTACAAAGCAGTAGATAGCTAATGCTAGTAAACGATTGGAAATTCCTCTGACTTTTCCATTGAAGTTTTACACTACAAATTGTATATTATATATACACAGCACAAGAAAACACAACAATGCACACCTACATATATTAGACAACAACAATGCCTTCTGGACATGCATACATGGGCAGCAGCAACACCTCCATTAGAAATTATTTGCAGCTGCATATGAGGTATCACAATAGCGGAGCAGAAGCTCTGGGAAAGCATCTTTGAAAATTAATTTGGGATTTCCTTGGTTGTACTGGAAAAAGAAACCTTGGTAATCTGCAAGACTAGAGCTTGGAAAGGGATTTTAAAAAAACTGTCAGTCTACATGGCCAGTAGATAAACAGGCTGGGGGACTTGAGGTGTTGTAAAGTCCATTAAAACAATGCTTTCAATATCTGACCAACATTCTCCATTCAAAACAAATACACCTTTCAACATCTGGGTTTTTTTTAAAGCACTGTTCAGTTTGCACTCCAAAAAGCATAGAATCTTGATCCATATATAGACAAGGTGGCTGGAAAGCTCGGTTTTCCTATGACCTGAGCCCTGAAAAGGATGGTTGGCAGACGATAGTTAATAGAAGATTCACAGTTTTCAAAGTAATACTGCTCTGAAAGTCAATAGGTCCTTCAGAGATGGGAAGATCAAAGACAGTCTTTGGAGAAATGTGGGGAAAGTCCCTTTATGACACTGTAACATAATCTTTCACTCTGTGAACAGGGATCCACAAACCTGCATGAGGACTGCTATGTTCTTTGCAGAAGTTTACCCAGTGGCTAGCATATTAGCCACCCAGTGCTATTGCCAGGAAACTATACATTTCTCCCATAGAGTGGGCTAAGTTTTCTGTTCTTTCTCACTTCAAACATTATCACAGACTCTACAACCTAAGAGTCAATTCATATTCAAAATTTGACATTTGAGCCTCTCTTCTGCTGTTTTTAATGTATGGATATCAACATGGAACAGAAAAGGAGACCTGGGACCTACAACATTGCAGTGTTGCAATGAGGACCACAGTTATGTTCAATGTTTCAACTGGCCAGCCAGGCATGCATTCTTTCAAAATACTCCATCACCTTCATTTTATTCTCTGCTTTTCTGCTGCATCACCCCAGGGCAGTCTGTATGTGGATTTTTATTGGGTTGGTTTGAAGTTGGGGTGTTGTTTCATTACATCCTTAGCCTCCCTGCTCTCAGTCACTTCTTCGGTCTTTTGCAAATCTCAGAGTTCACTTGAGCATGGTGAGTTCACAGTTTTGTTCTTAAGTGATTCTGTCTGAGCTACATACTATAAACACACACTCAGAAAACTAAATTTGCTTTTGGTATATATAATATCAAAGAAAAACTGACACCGCATTGCAGCCAAACCAGACTTTGTTTATAGCAAAGATGGATTTAAGGAAAAGGCTGCTTTAGATGTCATGTTTATGAAGACTCTCAAATTAATAACCATATCATTTCTATAGAATGCTTCTCATCTGTGCAAGGTAATATTTTTAATGGATTGTGGTAAAAAAATAACATCAGTTTAGTATGCCCTGGACCAGAATGATGAAACGTTTTTGCAGATTTAGTCTACTATACCTGGTTGTCTTAAGAATATAGATGCAGTCTTAACATTTCAGGGTTCTCAGCTTACACCAAAGCAAACATGCAAAGCAATATGTAAACACTGCGTGATAACTAGCACACAGAAAACAAATCTTACTTGGTTCAGAGGGTCCTGTTTCTGAGGAAAGGAAGAGCGGAAAAACACAAAGCAAAATTCATTGAAGAGGCTGAGCAGCAGAAGGAACAGACAGAACTATTCTTAGAATGCTATGTAGCACAGTGCTTCCCATGGCTGTATCACCTATCCTTTTGCTAGTCTTGACATAAGATTTAAATGTTATCAGGTCAGCTTCTGCACATGGGACAAAGAAGCAGCACCTCTGCCTCAGGTGGCAAAATGTCTTTCCACTACTCAGGGTTTGTTCTCTTCTTCAGTTCCAGATGTAATCTGGCAGAAGGAAAGACTATTTCATGTTGCATTGGGTGATTAAGACATTGTATTTTCTTGGTCTTTGGCCCTAAGTGAATTTCTTTTATTCTTCTGCTTCCTCATTCATTTCGTGCACCTGGTCCCCATCTCCTCAGAGTTGGCTTTATTTGAGGCAAGAATTCAACATCGTGAGGTTGGGCTTTTAAAAATGATTTTGTAAAAATTCCATAAGTCATTTTCAAATACTGTACAATAAAATACAAATGGAAAAGCAAAGAAGAACAATGATAAATAAACCAGCAAACAATGCAGAAGCTCTTTTAAAAATTTTTAGCACTCAACTTTTGTGTAGATTAACAAGATACTAAAAAGAAGAGATTAAAAAGGTGACATTGCTAGAAAGTAAGAGTATGTGTAAACAGTGTACTTGTGACATCAGAGAAAAAATGATCACTACACAGCATGAAAGGTACCAACCATTCCTGTTTCCAGAAACATCTAATTCCAGTCTAATTAATTAGACATCATCAGAAAAGAAGAAATACATCAACTAAGACAGAGGTTCTCAACCTACGGCCTGGGGGCTGGATGCAGCCCACAACACCATTTCATGTGCCTCCCCTCCACCGTTTCCACCACACCTGGAACTGCCACGTGTGGCAGGCAGGGCAAAATGGCTGTTCAGCCTCTGAAGCTGTCTGAGGGAGTATGACCCAGCCCTCTGCTTGAAAAGGTTGAGAACCCCTGAACTAAAAGGACAGAAGAATATGCACATTTGCATTAAATGTACAAATCCTAATATATATGTACAGCTGCAAAAACAGAAGTCATTAGTATAACTTAAATAGAAAGAAGAAACACATTATCATAGGAGAGAAGACTGACCAGGGGGCCTGTTTGCCCCCTCAGACTCCTGTCCAGATAATAGCATTGAATGGACAACGTTAAGGCCTCTAAATCTCACTTCTAATTGCATTTCATCCTTAAACCAGACTTGAACTAGATATCCTTAAAAATCTAAGACTTTCTGCAAGTTGCCTGGAGTATGTTCTTGACCTGCCTGTCAGCAATGATGGGATATCCCCTCAAGCAATGGGAAGTAATCGTTCTATAGCGGCTTTTCCTGAGTAAGGTGGGAAGAGGCCTGCAGTGGTATAATTCTGAACAGCAGGTTGTTGCTCCCACACCCAACAAGTTATTATTGCAGGGAAGAAGTAGTGGGAGAGCCATTAAACAAATGCAAAGTTAATGTTGCAAAGAGAATTTGGGAAAATACCTCCCCACACCCTGCTGGATATTTCTTTATGGTCAGCTTCCTCTGCATCTTCTGCTGGAAAGCAAATAAGTTATTCAAAGAGAATTCAAAAGCAATTAGTCATTAAGCACAATGGCAAATGCTGCAATTTCTCTGAGCGGGTAGCAATGAATTATTACCTACATTGGCTGCTTTGTGCAAGGACAATAATCACAGTAATGTCTCCTGCTGTGGGATATAATATGTGGTATGTGAACTCACCCCAGAGAACACCACCCATCCATAACACAGCACTTTCCTTGCCCTTTCCTAAGTGCCTAAGGAGCATTATTCCCAACAGGTAGCACTGTGGTAATTTGGGCAGCTTCTTTTGTTGCTTTGTCCTCATAATTGCCTCATGTGTCAAGAATTTCCTCACAGATTCTTTGTGTGGCTTTCCCCTTTAATTTTGTTCTATGTTTTTTTTTTAGTTCTGGAGTCTTTTGTGTGCTTCTAAAGCTTTGGAGCTACTTATTTTTCTAAACTGGAAACTGCCTACTATCCCTATTCCTACCAACATCCTTTTCCTATAATGGAGAAGGTACAGTATACAGTCAAACCTCGCATAAACAGCGCCTCGCTTAAAGAGTAATTCGCTTAAAGAGCAGAATTTTCTCTGAATGTTCGCTTTGCTTAACAAATAAAACCAACCAAAAACTTGCTTAACAAATAAATTGGTGTTCGCAACCCCCCCCCCCCCAGCCAGAAGTCACAATGGGTCACTTACAATGGTGTTTCGTTTAAAGAGCAAACTTGCTTAAAGAACTATCCTGTGGAACACATTATGCTCTTTAAGCAAGGTACAACTGTACTGTTTCCTTGCATTTATTACCCTCCTCCTCTGGTAAAAATATGGAACTCCTAGAACATGACAACTTTTGACATGTGGGGTATTACAAGGAACAAACACGTTCTTAGTTCAACTTTCCCCATTTATTTTTATTTTGTGGGGCGAAGGAGAACGTTTTTACAGTACTTCTACTTTTCTTTTGTGAGGATGAGGAGGGAGTTTAGGAAAGTTATCTTGTGTGTAATAAAACTTCTGGAATTCCTCAGCCATGGTGAGACGTTCTGGTGGTTTAAAATTATATAGATTCACCATCACTGCTATAGACCAAAAAAGTAATTTTGCCCAGCTATGTAAAACCTTTAAAAATCCACCTTCATTTAAATTTGCATGGCTGTGGGTAGGGAGATGAGGGAGATGAGAAGAAACTGGTGCTAGTAGCCCCAGGAAGAAAACTTACTTTCTTCACTGATGAAAATACATCCCTCCCTCTCATGCTTCGTACTATTTTTAATGTGATGTGGTTGATAAAAGTGTGCTTAGATTATATCCAATTTGTATCTAAAAGCTTATTTGTAATGTGATACTTTTTAAATAAAAAAAGAGTCTTTAGTTTGAAGAAGACTTCTGTATAACTCAAAGACTCACATATCTTATTATGAACACTGATTAATCCTAGCAAATCATTTGACCAAACCACCATGAATCTTATGTAAACAAATGAACAAATCTAGAAGTTTTTTAAAAGTCAATCTAGATTTAAGATATAGCCAATCTTAGTTTCCTTACTTGTTCAGGATTATATTTTGAGAGGACACCATCTCCGTGAAACTCTTCCAAAACATCTTTCAGTTTCTTTGTGGAATCTAAAAGAAGACATTCATGGCATTAACATCAATATAGAGCCAGATATTTTCTTTTAATTTCCCAGCAGTTTGTCTAGTTCAGGAATGGACCACAGTAACATTGTGATTAAAACAAAGTTGTACAATTCACGGCAGACTGTAATTTCAAGAGAATCCAAGCTACCTTCTCTCAATTAAAAAAACAACGAACTTCCATGTGTGTGAACTACTTATTTCTGTATTTACTGGAATATTTCCTTTGAAGTACAATAAGCAGCAAACTTGCAGTAACAAATATTTGATGCTCATATTGTGCCAGAGATTAAAAGCAGCTTCTGTCTCTTTCAAAAGATTGAATCACTTTAGGACTACTTCAGACATTAACATTTCCTCCCCAGAAACCATTTCCAAATACAAAGAGAACAAAGCACACAAATCACGTAACAATCCCAGTGTGAAAAGGCAGTGTGACTAGTGGCTTGATTAAGGCTGAGGAGATGTCAGTTTGAATCTCTTTTTCACCATGAAGTTCATTAGGCAACCTTGGGCCAATCACTCTCTCTTGCTCTCTCAGTTTAACCCACTTCACTGTGTTGTTATGAGGATAAAAAGCAGGAAGCAGAGAACTATTTAATTTGCTTTTGGTTTCTTCCAAAAAAAGGAGAGTATGAGTGTAATTAGGCATGTAAATTGGTGGTTTTGGGGTAGAATTCCCAGAGTTACCCAGGCAGCTGAGACCTCTAATAAAAAAACCTTACCTCACACAGCTTGTAGCTGGCTGGATTGTTCAATGGTTTAGGAGCTTTAGGTTGGGAGTTTGGTTCCCCATTTGTGCCTCCAGGGTGAAAAGCCAGCTTATGTGGATTTTGTCAAGCTGCACAGTCAAAGGGTACCCCCAGGAAAAGAGAATGATAAACTATTTCTGTGTACCTCCTACTGAGAACCCCCAGAAAGAGTTGCCGTAGTTCGGAACTGACTTGATGGCACAGTTATTATTATACATCTTGTTATCAATAGAAAGCATATATACACATTTCCCCAATATATAGTATAGGTCAATGTGTTAACTAATATATAGTATCATGAGAAAATTTGCACCTCCTCCCCCACAAAGAGAAAGCGAATAGTTCTAAGAACCAAGCTAATATTTGCCATTACATTCTTTTCTAGATTTCAGATATTGCAATATTTTGGTGTCCAGGGGTAAAGCCCTAGTTGTCATGCCACAGGTACAGTGCTGGCAAATGTACCTAAATGTTTCAGCAGATAAACACTGTTCTTCATGTAAATACACACGCATGCACACACACAAAATAAATGTGTAGGTTATTTGCCAATGTGTCTTGACATAAGAGGTGTGAAATATTTTGTGACTTGAGTGCTGAATCCTGTTTTGGGAAATTATCTGTGACTAAACATTACTGAAGTTGAGTAAAGGCAAATTAAAGCCAGATATTGATTTCCAACCAAGCAGAGAAGAAGAAGAGCAATTTATTCATGAAGGAAGATGCCCAGTTTTTCTCCACTTACAGAGTGATAGAGATGGCCAAGGAGTGACTCGGGCAATCTTTGCTAGGGCCTTCGTGGGTTGGGTAGTGAGGCTCGGTGGGCCTAATCTGGTTCAGGCACTATCTCTGAACTATATGGAGATGGGAATATTTTCTCTACATCAATGTAGGCATAAGGGTGAGGAGGTGGGGAAGAACAAAGCTATCTAGCCTTTGGGCATGTTACTTCTTGAAACTACAAAGCAGTGGCGTAGGAAGGGGGGGCGGGGGGGGGCATAGGCCCCGGGCGCCATATTTTAGGGGGCGGCAATTTCAGCACTCACGTGATCCAGCCAGCCAGTCCTGAGCATTTTCTAGGGGCCCGGCATAATCTCCCAGCAAGCATTGCGATATACACGTGCTTCCCAGGCCCAGGCAATTTCCAAGGGGCGGCAAAAGTGGCCCTGTGTTGAGAGAGAAGCTGCTGTATCCCCGTGGAAGGAGGCAGAGGAGGCCAGCACGAGTGTGGAGGTAGGTTTACTGCTGCTAAACCTGTGCTCTGAAGGTGCTGTTTTTCTCCCTCTCCCTGCTTCCCTATGATCTCGCCAATTTGCATGGCTATAGGCAAGAGGCTTAGAGTTCGCTCCCAAGCTCTCTGCTCAAGCCATTCAGTTTGGTAAAGGGGGAGGGGGGGTGGGAGAGAGAGAGAGAGGAGAAAAACTTTTTACTGCTTATTTCCAGTTTCGCTATTTGCATGGCTATAGGCAAGAGGCTTAGAGTTCACTCCCAAGCTCTCTGCTCTAGCCATTCAGTTTGGTAAAGGGGGGGGGGAGAGGGAGAGAGAGGAGAAAACTTTTTACTGCTTATTTCCAGTTTCGCTATTTGCATGGCTATAGGCATGAGGCTTAGAGTTCACTCCCAAGCTCTCTGCTCTAGCCATTCAGTTTGGTAAAGGGGGGGGGGGGAGAGAGAGAGAGAGAGAGAGAGAGAGAGGAGAAAAACTTTTTACTGCTTCTATTTCCAGTTTTGCTATTTGCATGGCTATAGGCATGAGGCTTAGAGTTCACTCCAAAGCTCTCTGCTCTAGCCATTCAGTTTGGTAAAGGGGGGGGGGGAGAGGGAGAGAGAGGAGAAAAACTTTTTACTGCTTCTATTTCCAGTTTTGCTATTTGCATGGCTATAGGCATGAGGCTTAGAGTTCACTCCCAAGCTCTCTGCTCTAGCCATTCAGTTTGGTAAAGGGGGGGGGGGGAGAGAGAGAGAGAGAGAGAGAGAGAGAGAGGAGAAAAACTTTTTACTGCTTCTATTTCCAGTTTTGCTATTTGCATGGCTATAGGCATGAGGCTTAGAGTTCACTCCAAAGCTCTCTGCTCTAGCCATTCAGTTTGGTAAAGGGGGGGGGGGAGAGGGAGAGAGAGGAGAAAAACTTTTTACTGCTTCTATTTCCAGTTTTGCTATTTGCATGGCTATAGGCAAGAGGCTTTGAGTTGCTGAGAGGGGGGGAGGAGAAAATCTTTTTGCTGCCTCTCCAGCTTCCCTAGAGCGAGGCTTGGGGTCTGGTTTGCTGCTCCAGCATTCCTGCGGGGCTGGTGGGGGCAGGAAGGGAAAAGGAAAGGTTGCCCCTTGCTCAAAAGCCAGTCGTATCCGACTCTAGGGACCCTCAGCCTATTCGGGGTCCCTCTAAGTCAGGGGTGCCCAAACTATGGCCCGGGGGCTAGATGTAACCCCCAATGCCAATTCATCTGGCCCATGAAGCCCTCATTGCTCCTGGAAGCAGAAGTAAAATGTGCCCATATGGGGGCTGCATCCGGCCCCTGGGCCATAATGACCAGCTCCCTGAGTCACATAACCGGCCCATGGCCCAAAAAGTTTGAGCACATCTGCTCTATGTGATGTAGGGGAGGTTGGGATCTTCAGCTATATCCTCCTTTAATGTTGTTCCTTGATCAAGCTCCTCCCTCCCTTCAGTTTTATGAATAAAACTGTTTTTGTATGGTAAAAGGTTTCATTTACTGATTTTTCAAACTTTTATTATTATTTTTATTATTTATTGAATTTATTACCCTGCCCCACTCGGGAGAACCCGACTCTGGGCGGCTTACATCATAATAAAACAGAGGTAAAAGATAAAAACATATAAAATCATGAAGTTTAAAAGATTATCTGAAGTTATCTAAAGTTAAAAAAACAGTACAAACTACACGCCAGTATCCCCATGGTCCAGATCCAAAGTGACACTCCTTAAATAACTTTCTTCTTTTTAGGTTGTTATCATTTGTAACGGCAAAACATAAGACTATTTGAAATCTATAATAATACCACCCCCCACCCCCTGGGGTAATTATGTATTTAGTCACTGGTGACTACTCAAGGACTGCGGTGGCTGAAGTGGTTAAGACACTAATCTTGCAATTCCTAGGTACTGGATGATGGAGTGAGCTAACTTTGTCCCAGCTCCTGCCAACCTAGCCGTTTGAAAGCAAGAAATTTAAAGTACTGTACAGTTGGCAGTAGCTGGAACAGAGATAGGAGCTGTACAGTACTTTAAATTCCTTGCTTTCGAATGTGTTCCATGGGATTGCTCTTTAAGTAAGTTTGCTTTTTAAGTGAAACACCACTTTAAGTAACCAATTGTGACTTCTGGTGGGGGGGGGGGAGATTGCAAACCCCGATTTATTTGTTAAGTGAGTTTTTGGTTGGTTTTAGTTGTTAAGTGTGGTAAACTAATTAGCAAATGTATAATGCACAATGTTTATTTTGTATGTACCCATCTAACAATTTGAGGGCTGCAGTGGCTTAGAAATACAAGGTTTAATTTGCTAAACACAAAACAAAGGTGACATGTTTTATGTACTGAGAGGTTTATATATGTGTGAGTGTCAGGGGTGGCCAAATCATGTCAGCTTCACAGAACTTTGGAAGCAGGAGGTCATTTGGAGGTGTTGGGGTAACTTAGCTGATGGGAAAGTGGTTTTATTAGACAACTTCTCCACATAATTAAGGATTGACTTGGTGATAAAAGATCTTGGGGATGAGAAAGGAGCCTCATTCGGGCATCCCCTGAGGGGAATTTCTGCAGCAAAATCTTTTTAACCCAGAATAATTTCTGACATGAAATTATTATCAGCAGCCACGGTTTCAGGTGGGCTCAAGGGTGGGAATGGTTACTATGCCCTCCTTTCTTCCTTTAACCTTGCCCCATCTTTGAAGGAATAGGTGCTATTTTTCTCATGAGTTCCCTCTCACCTCATGGGGTGGGGGGTGGGTTGGCAAAGTGTTCCTACACCCTGAGCGTTGGGACTGTGTCAGCTGGTTGCTGTTGGTGTGGTTCCTGGCCTCAAAATTGGCGCAGGCACTGCATGGCTAGGAAGAGAGAAGAAATTTGTGGGGGAAAAGAGCTGCAAGAGGTGCCTAAACAGGCCCAAAAAGGGGTGCCTCTTGTTTGTGAACTTGGCAAGGAGGTAAGCCCCAGACATTTGTAGGTTTACTTCTTAAACCATTTGGACACCTGCGTCTTCATCCCCTATTCTGTCACCTTCGTGACACTGTTCCCCCCCCCCCCAACTCCTGTGCTCCTTAACACACACTGCTGCATCATGGGGGTGGGGTGGGGGTGGCAGCAGTTTTTTTGTGGGGGCGGCAAAATTTCACACCGCCCCGGGCAGCTGAAACCCATGCTACGCCACTGCTACAAAGTCCAAAATCTTTTAGCCTGTATAGCCTATGAACATGTTTGCCATGGGATCCTGGAAGTTATTACCCAAGAGTATTTTTTCCCTAGTAGAATAGAACCCCAAACAGCATGATGACATGGTTCCACAAGTCATGACGTTGTTCGGTTTTTCACGTTGTTCGATACATTGATCGAACAATGCTAAAAAAAAGCCCTGACGTCAGGGACAAACCACGCCGAGGCAAGGCTTGGCATTCCCCCCCCCCCGGGTAGGCACACGATCGCGTGTCATTCGGGGTTAGGGCAAGGTATGGGAAAGACCCCCGTCTCCTGCCCTAACCCCGAACGACACGCCTGCGCACGCCCAAAGTTGCAAACGGGTAAGGATCTTTACCCTTTTGCAACCTCGGGCAGCACGGAGGCTTGTGCGGCGCGGCGGGGGTGACGGGAGGATGCGGGAAGGTGCCCTTGGATGCCCGGCTAACCCCCGCAGAGCCGCGCTGTCCTCGAAGCCGCCCGAGGTCTGGAAAGGGTAAAGGTAAGATCCTTACCCTTCCGGACCTCGGACATGCACGCGCAGCTCTGCAGGGGTTAGCCGGGCATCCGAGGGAATCCCTCGGATGCCTGGCTAACCCCCGCAGAGCCGCGCTGTCCTCCAAGCCGCCCGAGGTCCGGAAAGGGTAAGGGTAAGATCCTTACCCTTCCGGACCTCGGACATGCACGCGCGGCTCTGTGGGGGTTAGCTGGGCATCCGAGGGAATCCCTCGGATGCCCGGCTAATCCCCACAGAGCTGTGCTGTCCTCCAAGCCGCCCAAGGTCCGGAAAGGGTAAGGGTAAGATCCTTACCCTTCCGGACCTCGGACGTGCACGCGCGGCTCTGCGGGGGTTAGCTGGGCATCCGAGCTATTCTACCCCATCCAACCCCCCCCCACGCACACGCATGTTCCATATAACGTTAAAATCGCATTATTTGATACAAGATTTTTCCAAAAATCTTGTCACGTTATACAGTTTTAGCACTATATGATACTCGCGTTATACGGGGTATTACTGTACTGGTTTGTCAATTTAAACAGAAAAACACTGGAAGTTTGTTGTTGTTGTTCAGTCGCACAATTGAGTCCGACCCTTTGCGACCCCATGGATCACCACATGCCAGGCTCCTCTGTCATCCTCCACAGTCTGCCCAGATCTATGCCCAGCCCACCATGTCAATGATGCCATTTAGCCATCTCATCCTCTGTCATCCTCTTCTCCTTTTGCCTTTGATCTTTCCAAGCATCAGGGCCTTCTCCAGTGTGTCCTCATTTAGTGGCCAAAGTACTTACGGTAAGCTTCAATTTCAGTATTTGTCCTTCCAAGGAGCAGTCAGGATTTATTTCCTTTAGGATTGACTGATTTGATCTCTTTGGAAGTTTAGGTGATGGCAATTGCAACACTGGAATTCAGCACCCTATTTCATTTGCATTCACTGTGGGAACCAAAAAGACCCAAACACACTTTCTATTGCCTTTGAAGACCACACTTCAGTCGCAAATGCTCACAGTCACTCCCACTTTCCTGTTTACAGCTTGTATAAATTGGATCTGTCACACAATGTTAACAGTTTTCATTGCAGATTTCTGTCTCTTCAGGTGAATGAGTTGGATCTGGAAGTAGCACACTGTCCTATGCTACCTGCACAGTAAAGCAAGTTTAATTTAATCTGATGTTCAGAGATGGAAAACATTAGAGTTCCCCCCACCTCAACCTATGGCCCGGGGGCTGGATGCGGCCTGCGACACCATTTCATTTGGCCCACCACCACCTCTGCCACACCTGGAAGTGTCGTGTGTGGTAGGCAGGGCAAAATGGCCATCTGGCCCCTGAAGCTGTCTGAGGGAGTGTGACCTGGCCCTCGGCTTGAAAAGATTGAGAAGACCTGCTCTACAGTTCCCAGAATGTAGCATTGGCCATGCTTGGCTGTGGAATTGTAGTTTCAAAAGAATGTTTCCTATTTCTGGCCAATTAGACTGTGGTGGCTTAGTGGTTAAGATGCTGAACTTGACAATGGCAGGGTCTGCAGGTCAGCAGTTCAAGACCAGAGTATGAGTGACCTTGACCTTTACCTATTTCTGACCATACCATAATGTCTTCTATAATTTCTACTAATAAAGACATGTGAGAATAGCTCTTTCACTAGATGTCGTGATGGACGCCAACTACTTTTTGTGGGGTTTTCTCAAACTTCTCCTTGCTGGAGGCTCAGAGCTGTAGGAGGCAACATGTCTTAGCTGACTTCCAGCTAAACTGTCCTGGATCAAGAAGTCAGTCCAATAGGTTCAAAATAGACTGAAATGCCAAAGGCAGAAAATGCTTAAAATTAGGAATCTGCTTTCAGATGTTTAAAATAGCTTCTAAAAATAAACAAAAGGGACTGCTCAAATGTTCAAAATTCCTATCTCTTAAGTCATCATGAAGGTTACAATGTATGGGCTAGTCTTAGAAAGATTAAAGTCATGGCAACAAAGTTAGTTAGAAAGAAAAAAATATCTAGATATCCTCAAACAGGAGAACTACCTCTGTTGTAATTTATTCTATCAGAATCTGAATAGTCTGGTAAGTCTCCTATTACCATAAATCAAATCTTCATATTAAAAAAAATAACACAAATCAGAAACCCTTCACATATCTCAGGATAATGTTCAAATTATTAGAATACAACTTTGTATAATTCTGCCTTAATTAGTTTCCTAAAAACCAAAAGAGAAGTTACTCAGTGAACCTTTGTGAGAAGCTTGTTCCAGAAGGAAAGGGTCCATGACTTCACATCCTGCTATTGGCATCTTTGGTCTCCTTGGGTATTACAATTCTTAACCTCACAGACTTTGATGCATTTTTGAGAAGGGGAGCTATTTTGAGGGAGACATTCCACCAATTCTTTTTCATAAATCATTTTTGGTTGTTCAGTCGCACAGTTGATTCCGACCCTCTACGACCCCATGGACCACTGTCCCCCAGGCACTCCTGTCCTCCAACATCCCCCTCAACTCGCTCAGCTCTGTGCCCATTGTCTCTACAATACCATCTAGCCATCTCATTTTGGGCTGCCCCTTCTTCTTTTGCCCTCAACCTTTCCAAGCATCAAGGCTTTCTCAAGTGAATCTTCTCTTCTCATTTGATGTCCAAAGTACTTTAGCTTCATCTTTATTATTTGACCTTCTAAGGAGCAGTCGGGGTTGATTTCTTCTAAGATTGTCCTATTGGTTCTCCTCGCTGTCCAGGGGACTCTCAAAACTCTCCTCCTAACCAGCAGCAAAAATTGAGCACAGAAACTAACAGGGAGCCAATGAAGGCTTGCCAAGTCCAACAAGGAAATTGGCAATGGGAGCGATATTTGATGCCACTCTCCCTATTGCCCTTTCCCTGCACAGTTTACCTCCCCAGATATAAAGAGACAGCCTTTAATATGTACTATAATGTTTCACGGAAAAGTTTTGGGTGCATTGTTCACAGGATTGTATGCACAACATTAACAGCACCATTTCTATACAAAGAAGAAAAAGGAACTTCATGTATCCTATCCATAAAGTATTGCAAATTGGCAACGCGTATGCTATTGCCAGCATAAACATTTTGCAACAAAATGACACACTTCTGGGTACACAAGAGAAGCCCAGTACTTACACTCAGTATACTGCTGGAGCTGAGCGAACTCGGCCGGACTTAGGGTGACCCATGTGCCATCACTCATCTTTCAGGTGAAGTTGGGGAGGCTGTATCCACCTCTTGTAATTGTCCTTATAGAAACGGCACAGCTTTGTGCCTAGGAATTCTTCTGGGTCATTGCTCCACTTTAGGTCTGCAGTTACCTACTATGCCTGTGTCACTGTGGTTAATCATTAAACGTACACAGCAGAATTCAAATCCTGATCCACACGAGAGCCAATGTATTCTGTTCTTTTGCAGATGTCTTTTTGATCTTTGTGCTTAGGAGTGCCATCAGAAAACACTGCATGGGGAAGGCCAGGTTCTTCAAACCTAAAAATAATACATACATGTTACAAAAATTAAACACATTTTTAAAGATGTTTTTTGTATTATATGCTGAAAACAGAAATGCCTTTTAAAAGCTGTATGTGTAATTTGGAAATGTATTTATATATTTATTTTATTTTATATATTTATTTTATTTCTATAATGCCTGTCTGGCTAGATCAGTGGTGCCAAACATTTTCTGCTGCGGGCCGGTCCCACCCCTGACACACAGCTGCAGGGGCCAGAGGTGGGCTGCTCCCACTGCTGACCATTTCAACATCATCCTGAGTGCACCAAGGGGCTCTCCTAGTGCCATGGATTTTGAAGTGGAGAAGGCTCCGAAAATTTCCGTAAGGCAGCGATCCACATCCCCAAAGGCTGCTGAAGCGAGGGGACCGAGCTAGAGGCTACTCGGAGCAGTGGGGACAAAGCACGATTGCCGCTGCCACTGTTGACATCAGACAGTGGGGCAGGTGGGGAGCGGTCCGGAGAGGGCCCGGGTTCTCAGTCCAGGCTGGATTAATGAGATGCATGGGCCTAATTGGGTCTCCGGGCTGTAGTTTGGGCACCACTGGGCTAGATTGTCACTCCAGAGGTTCCCAACCTAAGGCCTGTGGGCCGTATCTGGCCCAAGGTGGCATTTCATGTGGCTCCCCTACCCCTCCAAGGGCATGCAAGAAGCAAAATGGCCATCCCCTTGAAGCTGTTGGAGAAAATGGCCACCCCATCATGCAGGAAAGGCAAAACACCCATCCGACCCACAAAGTTGACTGAGAGAGTGTGACCTGCCGCCCCCGCTTCATGCTCTACATGATGATATAAATATAACACATTATAAAAATAAAATCCCCTCAACTATGCCATATAAACCCCTCATATAAAACTGAATTTCGAAACCAGATAAAACACAGCAGTAAGTGCAACACTAATAAAAAATAATCTGAAATCAAATGAAGTCAGCTAGGGAACAGATATAGTTAATGACCAGAGATCAACCAGGATGATTTTCAGATAACCTTGCACAAGTTCCGTATATATTCGACTATACGTTTTCCCAAATATAAGTCGAGGTACCTAATTTGGACTTCTAAGACTAGCAAATAGATTGACCCGAGTATAAGTTGGGGTGGAAAATGCAACAGCTGCTAGTGAGTTTCAATAATTAAAATACATGGGGCATGGTTTGGATTGCGTAGGGGAAACAGCAGCTCTTCTCTGCTCCGCCAAGTGAATGTGGTATCAATGGGATTTTGATCGATAAAAGAGAATTTTCTATGAAAAAAAATTAGATGAACGTGATCCTGATAGCCCGCTAAAGAGGATACCAAAATAAGTGGGGCTCGGTAGGCATGAGCTCCGGGCGGCGAAGAGACTCGGAAACTCGGAAGAGGCTCTTGAGTCAAACCGTTGCCTGTCTGAGCCAGCCGGGAGCCAAAGCTGAAGGAAAAGTTGTAGGCGAAATGCGATCGAGTTGAGCTGATTGAAGGGCTTATCGGAAAGTGGATTTGGCTGCTCCAGGAGAGATCGTGGCACCAGAGTCGATCTTGAGATAGAGGTCTAAGCAGTGGTGAGCAAAAAGGGACACTTTGTTGGGAACGGTAGGGTGCCGCAGGAAAAGCAGCATGGGAATTGTATTTTAAGCCCTAAGTGAAATAGAGAAGCAAAAGCGAGAGGAAAAAGAGCTGAGAAAGTAATTTTTGAAAGAATTGTGTTTCAAGGAATCGGAAGTAAGGGCGAGCAAGAGGAAGAGAAGCGTCTGGTGATATTGAAAGCTGTTAAACGGAACTTTTTACTTTAAAAAAAAACAGAACTCTCTTTCAAATAAAAGACTGAACTTAGTGAAGGTGCAGGAAAAAAAATAAAAGGCGGATAATTTGAACTACGAGCAGTGCGGTTTTCCCATTGGTTCAAGGATAATAAATTGAAAAGAGGACGATTAGTGTTGGAACAATGGCGATGAGAGTAATAGCGGAGGAAATCGAAAGTTAAAGAGCTTAAACGAAACTTAACTCTGGCAGAAGGAAGAAATTAAGTGGAGCGCAGCCATTAAAGTTTTGGATATCTCTTCGGAGCCCTGGAGGAACCCTCTTCCCGCAGCCCTCCCCCTTCTCTCTGATAGCGTTGGTTTGAGCTGGAACACTCTTTTTTAATACCTCTTGTCTTTTAATTGGCGGTTGTATTGATTGAAATTGACAGCTGGAGACACAACGGACTAGTGGAGATAACAATATTATACTGACTAAAAAAGGGGGGACTTTTTGTACTAATATTGGCTGATTGCTCTTCCCCCTTCCCCCTTCTACCCCTCCTTTCTTAGAATTTCTTGAACTGTTTTTTTTTTCCTTTCTGAAAGTTACACACATTTGTCCTCTTTGATTTCATATACATTCACCCCTTTTACTGAATGAAATTGGTTGAATATTAATTTTTAACAGAGGGAGAACTGAATGAATTTGGATGAATATTGATTAATAATTAATAAGCATTTATAAGGGATTTAATGTCATATTTTATCGTATTTTGATTACATATTAAAAATTATTGGATATTACTGTATAACTGAAATATCAATTGATTGATTGGGTGAATAACGGATGAATAGAGGGTTTTGTTGGAATAATTGACTGTTGGAATTTAATTAGAAAATAATTGGACATCGATAATTGATTAATTTTGTTTAGTGTATTTATCACTCAATCAATCAATCAGCTTGTTTTTTTTTAGTATTATCCATAAGCTTTGCATAAATTTATTCATATATCTGATACTGAATTGAATTTCGGGGTTTGAAGGTTGAATCAAATTGTAGCTTAATCAATTGGCTAAAATTATAACTAGTAGATTTTTGTTCGACAAAGGATGTAGGGAGGGAAGGGTAGGGAGGAAGAGGACGTGGTTAAACCAAAGACAAGAAGGGAGAAGAAAGAGCAGAAAGAACAGAAGGACAAGGAAAGACATACACCGTCACTGACCATGGAAGCACCAGCATTAGTACTAGCAACAGTAACAGAACCTCAAGTAGTGGAAGGAGGGTGCGCACCTGAGCTATCTGAAAGATTGGACAACATGTGTGCTTTGCTGCAACAATTGGCTAAAAGTGTTAATGATAACCGGGAAACAATGCAAAAGATGAATAAAATGGTTTAGAATAACTGTGAAGAAATGAAAAAAGATAGGGAGCTGGCCAGGTTACAACATGAGAGCCTGGCCAGGACTCTATGAGATATGCAAAAAGAGGTTACAGAGAATACAAAGAAAATTAAAATAATTACAGATACAATGCAAGAAGATGTACAACAAACAAAGATAGCAGTGAATGAACTTCTTATTCAAGAACATGTAACTGCTACAAGGGTCTCAGTTCAAGAGAAAAAGATAATGATGGTGGAAGAGGGATGGAGAAAAAAGAATATTGTGATCCGAAAGATGGTGGAACTAACGCCAGACAAGCTCAAGGATAGAGTAGTAGATTGGTTGAATTCATTAAAAATGGGGAAAAAAATTGTTCCAGAGGACATTGGAGCTGTATTTAGAGTGGGGGGAAGGCGAGATAGGAGATCACCTAGGAACGTTTTGGTTAAATTTGCAAATTGGGCGGATAAACTGAAAGTGATGGCTTACATCAAACAAGCAGGGTCTGGCGTTCTAAAAATAGAGGGTGTTGATGTGGAAATCTATAATGACATAGCAGCAGAGGAAAGAAAATGGAAATATATAATGAAGCCTGTTACGAAATTGTTGATTGCTAATGACATCAAGTATAATTGGAGGTTTCCACAAAAACTGAGGTTCTTTTATGATAAAAGATGGCATGTCCTGGATGAGAAGACCGATGTATTGGATTATTTGACTCATATTGGATTGATTAAGGTGGCGCCAAAGGAATGGATTGCTTTGAGAACAGATTTATATGCAGTTGGTGTGTTGGGGACAGTTGTGAAAATGTGGGAGGAGGCGGGGGGAGCAACGGGAGGACAGAGCTTTCAGAGTCACTGAGTGTTGAAATTGTAGAATGATTTCATGATATAACTTTCAGTTACTGGCGGAGGGAGGGGTAGTTAGAAGAACTTAATGCCAACTTCTCCTGGTCCCCCCTCCCCTCTTTGGAAGACAGAGGCGACATCTTGAAGAAAGGTGTGGGGAGGGTAGTAGAAGATAAAAAGATAGATAAGTTTCTTCTTATTATTTTAAATACTTTTTATTTAAGTTTTTTCTTTGTAAGCACTTACAGTATTATTTTCCGATGTCTTTGTTTTACTTTTTCCCAATTAATTCTATTTCTTTTTACAGTCTTGTATGGGGTAGAGGGACCACGTCCGGCAAGGATTGTAAAGAACAGAAGATTATAAAAACAACAGATGGTTAAAAATTTAAGATTAGTATCATGGAATGTGAAGGGTACAGGGAACACTTTGAAGAGAAAGAAATTGCAAATAATGCTCAATAAAGATAGAGTTGATGTTATTTTTCTACAAGAGACCTACCAAAAATCAGCAGAGAGAAATAAATTAGCTGTGAGAGGAATGTCAATATATGAAAAGGCTTACAGTTCATCTAAAGCGAGAGGAGTTGCAATTTTAATTTCGGAAAAACTGGGTTATAACGTGATAAAACGTATAGCTGACCCAGAGGGGAGGTATCTGATCATTAAAGGGAGTATAGAGGAGGAGGAAATAACTTTTGTTAATATATATGCTCCAAATAATAACCAAGAAGAATTTTTAGACCAGATAGGAAGAATTTTAAGAAAGGAAGGAACAAACAACATGGTTATGGGGGGGGGGGGATTTCAATTTATTAAGATCAGATATTGACAGTACAAGTAGTAAAAAGAAAGGTAAAAAGTACATATTGGATGAATGGGGTAAATCAATGGGTTTAAAGGATGTTTGGAGAGAACTCAAAGGTCAGGAAAGGGAATATACATACTACTCTCAGGTCCATAATATGTACTCAAGAATCGATTATATATTTGTTACAGAAGGGCTAATTAAAACAATAGAAGATATTAAAATAGGAACATTTAAAGAATCTGATCATGCAAAGATAATTACAGATATAAAATTAGAGGAAACAGAAGGAAAAAGATATAACTGGAGATATAATGCAAAAATTTTTAAAGAAGAGATTACTAAAAAACAAATAATGGAGAAATGGGAGGAAAATTGGAAATGGAACGATAATAATGAGGTCAGCTATAGTATTGTATGGGATACGATGAAATCAATCTTCAGGGGAGAATCTATAACATTAAACAGTTGGATAAATAGACAGAATAAGAACAAGTATCAGGAATTAGAAAAACAGCTAAAACAACTTCACTCGGAACATGCTAGGAATAAAGATCAGAGAGTTTTTGAAGAGATACAAAAAACTAAGAAGGAATTAGATGGTAAAGATATGGAAAGAGTTAAGAAAGACTTGATTTTTTTTTAAAAAAGAGAGTATTTTGAATACAGCAATAAAAATTCTAAGTTACTAGCAAAGGCAGCAAGAGAGAAGAAAAGTAAAAGTCAGGTTGGGGTCCTGATCGATAAAAGTGGAAAGAGATGTAACAAAAGAAAAGAGAAAGCAGAAATAATAGAAAATTTTTATAAAGATCTGTATTAAAAAAAAAAAGAGGTAAAACTGGGAAAACTTGGAGATTATTTTGAAAAACAGCAAATTACATTAATATCAGAAGAGCATAGAAACAAAATGGAGGAAGAAATTTCAGTAAAGGAAATTGATGAGGTGATAAGGAAATTAAAAGCAGATAAAGCACCTGGTGAAGATGGATTACCAGCGGAATTTTACAAAAATTTCAAACCTTGGATAGTTCTGAGACTATATAGATTGTTTAATAGAATATTAGAAGGAGAAGCAACTCCAGATTCATGGAATAGATCAACAATTGTCTTGATCCCAAAGCCAGGAAAAGATCTAGAGAAAGTAGAATCGTACAGACCGATATCATTAATTAATCAAGATGCAAAAAAAATTTCAACAATAACGGCAAACAGATTAAATAGTTTTATAGCTAACTACATAAAAGAGTTTGTTAAAAATAGATACATGTCAGATATAATAAGAAGGGTTGTGGATTTAATGGACTCAACTGAAAGGAAAAAAGAAAAGGCGGGCTTTTTGTCATTAGATATTTTTAAAGCTTTTGACTCATTACAGTGGGCAACAATTCACGAGATGATTAGATTATATGGATTTGGAGATAAATTTCAAAGAGTAATCAAAAATTTATATAAGCAAGGAATAGCAAAAGTTAAAGTCAATGACAACAATACAGGGGATATAAAATTAGAGGCAGGTACATGGCAGGGCTGTCCATTATCGCCAACGTTGTTTATATTGGTAATGGAATTTTTGGCAAACTCTATACGCCAGGATGAGGAACTAATTGGAATTGAAGGGAACAAAATAACTTTATATGCAGACGACACATTAATAACTGTAAAACAACCAATAAAAGCAATTTTAAAGATCAATATGCACTTTAAAAGGTTTGAGGATGCAACAGGAATGAGAGTGAACTGGGATAAAACAGAAATGATATTAGCTAATGGGAACAAAGATGATGAAGAAATAATAAAACAAAAGTATAACATACAGGTTAAACAGAAGATAAGATATTTAGAGGTAATAATATCTAGCAAAATTGGGGAACTTAAAGGGTTAATCTATAGTAAACAAAAGAAAGAGATTGAAAAGAAAATAATACAATATAATAAATTAAATCTGTCATGGTTTGGCAGGGTAGCAATATGCAAAATGATGTTGCTGCCCAAATTAAATTTCTTATTTGATGCTCTACTGATAAAGCATACAGATAAAGAATTAAAAGAGTACCAAAGTATTATAAATAAATTTTGTAATGGAAAACGAGGAGCTAGGATAGTTAAAATGTTGTGGTATATATCTCAGAAAGAGGGTGGATTGGGCATTCCGAATATTGGTAATTATTACAGAGCTTTTCAAATAAGAAATGTTATTAAATTATTAAATAGGGAAGAGCCAATATGGGGAAAAATTGAAAGAAAGGAATTCTCGAAAATTGGTAAGGCACTGTTTTTATCTGAAGAAAAGGAAAATAAGAAGAATAAAGTACAGGGTAGGATGATAAAAACAACTATAGAGAAATGAAACAGAGTAAGGAAAGACCTTATCCCAGGCACCTCACCAGTTATAGCATTAGAAGATTTTAACAACTTTCCAATAAAGATAGATAGGAGGACTAAGGATATTTTGATAGAAAACGGGGTCTTATTATTGAAAGATTGGGTCAAAACTTGTAGAGATCGAGAAAAAAGAAGAGAGCTATTTTTGCAATTGGAGATAGGTTGGCTCAAGATTCTCCAGATAAATAACTGGAACAAGAGATATTTTTCAGAAGGTGGCTTAGATAGGGAGCTTACGAATTTTGAAACACTTCTGGCTAAATTAAGAAAAGGGGATATAGGAATTAAAGGGATAGTAAGCAAAATCTATAAAATATTGAACAAATGTGGAAAAATACAAGAAGTTCTGAGAAATAGTTGGGAACAAGAACTGAATGGGACAATTACAGAAGAAAAATGGCAGAAAATGTGGAGGAGAAGGATTATGAGAACTATGTCCGTTAGAGTGAAAGAACACAACTATAAGTTAATATGGAGGTGGTATAGGACCCCAATGGGGCTGCATCAGATGGATAATAGGCGGAGCGATAATTGTTGGAGATGTAAACAAGAAAAGGGAACATATGTGCATATGTGGTGGGGTTGGGATTGTTTAAGAAAATTATGGGAAAAAATAGAAAATGAAATTAAGAATATACTGGATATGCAGCTTGAATTGGGGTCGGATACAATCTTGTTAACGGAGGTTGATAAGTATAAAATGAGTAATGACAACAAGGAACTGATGTCTGTGATGTTGTCAGCGGCCAGACAGTGTATAGCAAAAAACTGGAAAAATGATGAAGTGTTAAGAATGCAGGATTGGTATAAAGAAATGTGGGATTTAGCACTCAATGACAAGCTCACTTAGGAATTAAACATTAGAAAGGGTAAAATACAAAGTAACAGATTCTGGAGAATTTGGAAACCATTTGTTGATCATGTGCTGGTTAAGAAGAAAGGTATGGCCCCTGTACCGGAACAAAATGATTTTTGGAAACTATGAGAGGTTACAATCCCCCGGACAATGTAAATAGCACAAGGGTGATAATAAAAGTGTGAAACAAAGTAGTGTAGGAAAACAATTGTATTAGTAAATTGGAGGAAAAATAATAATATTTGTATGAACATGTACTCTTATTTTCTGTCTTAGATTGAATGACTTTTTGCTTATATTTACATTATGGGTGGTGAATTTATTGTAGATGAATGAGTTACCTTCTTTATGTATTACTTTATGTTTATGTATACTTATATTTGTTTTGTTTTATATACCTATATTAAAAAATAAAATTCAAAAAAATAATAATTAAAATACATGAAAATATGATAAAATTAATTAATTTAGACATTTGTGTGGGTATGTTTTTGAGTGTTTACATTGACCCAAGTATAAGTCAAGTCCTAGTTTTGGGCCTCATTTTGGGGGCTAAAAAACCCGACTTATACTCAAGTATACAGTATAAAGTAACTCTCTCTTTGCCTAGTCTTCCTTGACATGGATCAGTTTCAAAGTACCGTACATTTAACTCCAGTTCCTATCATCATCAAACAGCATGGCCTAAACTGTGAAGGGATAATTGAAGCTAAAGTCAGGGCTGTGCAGGGCACCACAGGAAGGCACTGGACAGGGAGTTGTGGGAGTGCCTATTTGGGGTTGGGGGGGGGGGAATCCCATACTATTGCTATTGGCACCTCAGGGAGCCAGAAACAATGATGGTGTGGGACAAAGCCTGATTGCCTAATATACCAGCTACAGACTTTTAGGGGTGCGGGTTGCAGATAATATAAAGATACAAAAACCTAAGATTTGCCATCTTGAGTTTTTAGGAGAAAGGGCGATATTATAAAAAATGAACTACAGTACAGTAAAAACAAATCCAAGCTTTCAACCAGATTTGATGGACAGGGTTGCTAACATAAATTGTGAATGTAGCCTGAAGAAGTCAGAGAGATGCTTTCAACCAGGAGCTCAACTGAACTATGTAAGAAATGTCAAAGCAGGGATATGTTTGCTTGAACCTTAGCAGAAAATTCAACCTTTGAAATGTATTTGATCATATCCCCCCAGCCTTGGCAGGTCTGCACTGGTTACCTGTTGTCTACCGTGTTCAAACTGTTAGTGTTGGGATATAAGGCCCTATATCAATGATGGTGAACCTTGGCACTCCAGGAGTTCTTGAACTTCAATTCCCAGAAGCCCTGATCAGCAGGAGTGCTGACTTGGGCTTCTGGTAATTGAAGTCCAAGAACACCTGGAGTGCAAAGGTTCACTATCACAGCCTTATATGGTTTGGGACCTAGTTATCTGTCAGAGCGTCTCTCCCTCAGAACAAATCCCCACATCACCCATTCATCACAGTTGGTGTAGCTTCAGGTGCCAACCCCAAGGATGCCTCAAAAGTCTATAACTAGAAATAGAACCTTCTTGGTGGTGGCACTAACACTGTGGAACACTCTACCAGTAGAGCTGTGCCAGGCCCCATCCCTGGCTATCTTTAAAAAGCAATTTAAAACTATCTTGTTCAAGGAGGCTTTTCAGGGTGTTGTCCCTTTAGCAATAAATTAATCAGTCGGGTTGAATCCCTATGCCCTCAGACACCAGTTACTTTGCTCTAATTTATTTTATTTTATATTATTTTGTGATTGATTTGTCAGTTGTCTGTTTTGATTTGCTGTGTTGTTATTTGTTATCCACTTGTACACAGCCCAGAGTAGGATACCACCCACATGGGTGGTATAGAAATGGAGTAAAAAAATGTTGTTCAGTTGCACAATCAATTCTGACCCTTTGCAACCCTATGGACCATCTTATTCCAGGCACCTCTGTCCTCCACCATCCTCCACAGCCCACCAAGCTCTGTGCCCACTGCATCACCATCTAGACATCTCATCTTTGCCTGCACCCTTCTTCTTTTGCCTTCCACCTTTCCCAGCATCAAGGCTTTCTCAAATGCATCCTCTCTTCTCATTTGATGTCCAAAGTACTTTAGCTTCATCTTTACTCTTTGACCTTCAAGGGAGCAGTCAGGGTTGATTTCTTCTAAGACCGACCTATTTGTTCTCTTTGCTATCCAGGTTACTCTCAAAACTCTCCTCCAACACCACATCACACAGGCATCTATTCTTCTGCGCTCAGCTTTCCTAATGGTCCAGCTCTCACAACTATACATTACAACAGGGAATACCATTGCTTTGACTATGCAGATTTTTGTTTGCAAGGTGATGTCTCTACTTTTAACTATGTTCCCTAGGTTTCTCATAGCTTGTCTCCCAAGAATCAATTGCCTTTTCATTTCATGGCTGCAATCACCATCTGCAGTGATCTTTGAACCTACGAAAGTAAAATCTGTCACTGCTTCTACTTCTTCCCCATCTATTTTCTAGGGACTGATAGGGCCTGTTGCCATTCTCTTGGTTTTCTTGATGTTGAGTCTCAAGCCAGCTTTTGTACTCTCTTCTTTCAACCTAATCAGGAGCTTCTTTAGGTCTTCCTCACTTTCTGCCATTAGGGTGGTATCATCTGTGTACAGTATCTCAAACTGTTGATGTTTCTCCCAGCAATTTTGATCCCATATTGTGATTCCTCCATCCCTGCATTGCACATTATGTGCTCTGTGTATAAGTTGAATAAGCAGGGTGATAAAATGCAGCCTTGTCTTACTCCTTTTCCTATTTCAAACCACTCTGTCATTCCATATTCTGCCCTAACAGTTGCTTCTTGATTCATGTACAGATTTTTCATGAGGCATATAAGGTGTTCTGGTATTCCCATCTCTTTAATTACTTCCCCCATTTTGTTGTGATCCTCACAGTCAAAGGCCTTGGCGTAGTCAATG
Source organism: Furcifer pardalis (assembly GCA_030440675.1). NCBI lineage: Eukaryota > Metazoa > Chordata > Lepidosauria > Squamata > Chamaeleonidae > Furcifer > Furcifer pardalis. The sequence continues at coordinate 248,288,788 of CP126890.1, forward strand.
AAACAAACAAACATATAAATAAATAAATATAAATAAATAAATAAACAGGACAATCCTGAAACACAGACTGTCCATTATGTTTCTACAAAGGAAAAATGTGCTAAAATGGAAAGCATGTCAAACACCAATGGCTGATGGTCGTAGGAGTGCTGTTTGGAGATACGCCTCACAGTTCATGCGACACCCGATAGAAGTGAGCAGAATGTGAGTCCCACCATTCTGTTTAGGAACATTCTGTAAAAATTATGCAAGGCAATATGTTCTAAACCTAAACCATTCTAGTTTTCGGGAATTTGCTGTGCCCCAGATATTTTATAGACTTGCAAGTTTTTTAAGATGCTTCACCAACCCAAAACACAAAGCAAAGAGGTGCGATGATTGATGTTCCTTCTTAATGTCATTTTGTTTGTGAATGATCCACAGAGCTCCTACCAATTTCTGATCTGTTAGGTGAGACCAATTAACTCTCCTATTTTTTTATACAAGCTCTACATGATAATACAACTACTGTATCAGAATTAACTCCTTAGATCTTTGCAAGCTCAACCTTTCTAACCTGATTAAACTGGAAGTGTCCAGAGGTCCATTCAGGGGTGATTGGTTTAACAGAATTTTAATAAAGTAACCATATTGACTGTTTTGACTTATATAGCAATAGCAATTACATATATATTGGCCCATAGAGATATATGAAAAATGGTTTGTAGCACCTTTTTTAATGTTGGTTTTCATGGGTCTCCTTTTTCAGACACATGGAGTACACTACTGAGGTCATAGCTTTATATGCAGTGTCCATGTTGGGGGGGGGGGTGTTACACTGAGTCTAATGACAATATCTTGGCTGGTTGAAATATTCTAATCCTGGCTTTTTTGTGTTGCCAGTTCTGATATTGGATTTGATATTGGATTCTCTTGTGTAGAGGCTGTCTTGTCTGACCTATGCAGAATATAGAGCAGCACTGTTGGCAGGAGAGGATTATATTTTGCTAGAAGATGAACAACTAGATGATTCCCTGACATTGTGAGTGACATTGTTAGGATCTGTAATTATGCTGCTAGATTTGACACAGGTTGGCATCTGGTTTTATTGCAGTGTGATGTTCCAGTTTACTTATTATACTTATTCACTTAAAATGTATGGGTTACACAACTCTATAAAACAATTTTAAAATGTAAGATATTTAAAGCAACTTAAAACCAAGCAACACAGAATTAAAACACCCAAACACTAGAAGCATAAAAATATTTAAATTATAGCACTAAAACATGTACAGGCTATGATTCTCAACCCCCAAAGGCTTTAATAAATAAGTTCATTTTGACTTGGCATTGAAATGATGCCAATGCTGGTGCTAACTGAGCTTCCAAGAGAAAGGCATTCCACAGCGACAGCAAAAAAAAGTCCTTCCCTGTGTCTCCACATGACGAACTGTTCTCAGTGGTGGAGGAAAGCATCCTCAGCAGATCTTAGTGATCAGACAGGTTTGTACAGGAAGAGATGCGCCTTCAAACAGCCAGGTCCCAATGTTGCAGCGTCCGTGCTGTGTGACTTGTTGTGTATCAATAGTTGTCTAAAATCTGGGGAGTTATTTATAAGTGAACACATCCCTGAAGCCAAAACCCCATTAGAAGGAAGGATTGTTATCCAAAGTGGGTTAAAGCTTGTTAATGGTTCATTTGTGTCATCTCTGCTGGCAGCTATAGATGGCAACTAAATCTGTTCTGTTACTCAGTCTTTGAGTATCTTGTTCTCCCAAAATGTCAATTAGTGTCTCTGCCTGATTTCACTCAGTAGGTATTGTAGTTTTACAAATGTCTGTAGTAAATCCATGAGTTCCAACTATCTGTCTGATGGATCTGAGCAAATTTGATTGTAATGAGCAGCTTGGCTGCAGGCATCAAATTTTGTGGTGTATTCTGGATGGGATCACCCTTCCTTGTGTACAGTTCTTCATGTTTTACCAAATTTATTTATTTATTTAGTGTATGGTCAAAGAGCACTTTATATGGTCAGGTGAGGGTCTGGGGCCACAGAAATGGGGGGGGGGAAAGCTGCATGATGTCCCTCGGACTACTGTTGCTCACTTCTTATCTAGACAGCATCCTTCTTAATAAGCATTTCCACTGGAGAAAAACTGCAACACCTTGTGTGCTCAGAACCCTAAAATGAATGGCTTCAGGACCACAATTGTTTCCTCTAGCAAATTGTGTGTGTGTTTATTTATTATTTATTTATTTAGTCAAATTTAAAATCCCGCCCTAATCAGGCGAACCTGACTCTGGGCAGCTTACAACATCGGTGTTAAAAAACACAAATTGACAATACAGAGTCCTATGAGGCATATTACAATTAGTTTAAAAATTAACTTAAAAATTCCGACTATAATCTACAGGATACTAAAAGAATTTAAAACTTTAAGACTTAAAAAGTTAAAAAAATTAAAACAACGAGAAACAAGAAGGGTGGGTGTCTGATCAGATCAGCCACCCAACATGGGATCCCACATTCCTGGATCCCCAAACTTGCCCTGCCAGCCAGGTTTTTAGGCCCTTCCGGAAGGGCAGGAGCTCTGTCTATAAGCATAGTTCCATTGGCAGGAGGTTCCAAAGGGCCGGGGCGGACACAGAGAAGGCCCTCCTCCTAGTGCAAGAGAGATGTGCCTCTCTAGCCGATGGTATGATAAGAGAGCCTCTCCGATCCACCCTGGTGGGATGGACCGATGTTCTTGGGGTGACGCGGTCTCTTAAGTATCCTAGCTCACAGAAGCGTAGTGTGCCTTGGCGGGGCCCCGTATAAAAATTTGTTTGGGGCCCTTAGGAAGGGTAAAGATTTCTCACAAAAGAAAAACAAATTGCATAAAATTAAAAGAAATATTTATTCATCATAATTAAAATTTGGGAAGCTTTTATTAATTTTTGCTTACGCACGTTGGGGGCCCCCGTGGCCCGTGGCCCCCGTATAATTGATATGGCAGATACAGCGGTAGCTGTGCCCCTGCTGGCTCAATACCATATAGGGCTTTAAAGGTAATAACCAGCACCTTGAATTGCACCCAGAGACATACTGGCAACCAGTGCAGCTGCCGAAGCAGAGGTGAGGCAGAGCATAACGCCCGCACCCCATCACCACCCGAGCTGCCACATTCTGGACCAGCTGCAGTCTCCGAATGGTCATCAAGGGCAGCCCCATGTAGAGCACATTACAATAATCAAGTCTGGAGGTGACCAAAGCCTGTGTGGCCATGAGCAAGGCGTCCCGATCTAGGAGTGGGCGTAACTAGCGTATTACACAAAGTTGTGCAAAAGCCCTGCTGGCCACGGCTGCCACCTGCTCGTCAAACAGTAGTCATGACTCCAGGAGGATCCCCAGATTACGCAAATTGTGTGTGTGTGTGTGTGTGTGTGTGTGTGTGTGTGTGTGTGTGAGAGAGAGAGAGAGAGAGAGAGAGAGAGAGAGAGAGAGAGAGATGCTACTGAGTGACACTCTTGGGAATGATAAGTCCTTCTGCTGCATACACAAACCCTTCACAAATATCTTGCCATTTAAGAAATATCATTTCGTGTGTCCTCCCCCACATCGCCTTAAGAAAGTTGGTAATACTCCATGGTGGAGTACGGTATATATCTCTGACAGCAAGATGCTCTCCAGGCACCAATACTTCTTGGCTCCTTTGTATTTTGCAGGGACACTGTTATTAATCATTTAGTATTATCCCACATTCTCACAAAGGGCATTTACAAACAAAATCCCACAAACATGATAAGAACATAACAAATATCTCGGAACATGATTTGTAGGATATTTAGCAAGAACAGCTTGAACCTATAGGCAAAACAAAGGTTATCTTGAAAGGATTTGAAAACCACTGAAAGATACAAGTTTAAGAGAATGCAATTTCTATCATTCTCTTGAGCAAGTGCTTGTGGTTCCAGTGGAGATCTATTACATTGTAAAATCTGAATAAGTCTCTCTTTCCCTCTCTTCCTCTTTTGGTCCAACTTTGAAGAAAAAGAACACTACTGTGAATAGATACAGCATTGTCATTTATGCTTCCCCTGCCCTTATCATGGTATATCAAAACTATCCCTAATCTAGAAACTTTCAGAGGGTTTGACTTCAATTCCCTCATGCAAGCAAACTCAGTCTCACAAACTGAATCTAATATTTCTTGTTTAACTTATTCCTTTCTGCTTGAGGTGGATTGGTAGGAGACAAAACTCACAAGTGTGGGGTCACCTTCTCATCCAATATACAGCAGAAACGTGGGATGTGAAAAGAATTTTCTTAGGGTCTCAAACTGACATCTCTGCTCCAGTGATGGGATGTCAAAAATTCTACTACCACGCCATGATGTCATGGACGTCATGGGCGTGGCCAATGTCATGACGTCACGACGTCATGGGCGGAGCCAACGTCATGACATCATGACGTTGTGGGCAAGGCCAAAAATAAAATAAAAATAAAAAAATAAACACGCACACAGACCTGTAAATAACTTAAAGAAATAAAATAAAGAAATAAATAAAATAAAAATTAAATAAAAGTACAACCACCCACCCAAAACACAAATAAATCACCCACCCACCCTAAATATAAAAGCCTCACTTACCTTCCTTGGCGCCGACGAACCTCCATGTGGCCCGGGGCCACCTGGCAAGACACGCTGCCCCCGACTGCGGCTGTTTCCTCCTACGAAGGCCGCGGCCGGCCCTGCAGCCGCCGGCCACGGCCACCACAGCCACCTGCAGCCTCTGGCCAGCCACCGAGCTCCCACGGGCACGTTGGTGTCTGCGCGGGCCATCCGCCGCCGCCGCTGCCGCGCCCTCCTAGGGACTGGGGCCCGACAAACCCCCATGCCCTGGGTAAGCCTGGCGGGGCTCGCCACCGCCGCATCCTCCTCCACCGGGCGCCTGCATCTTCCTCGGGGCGGAGCCTTTTCGGCCCGGCTCTGGCGGTGGCCACGGGCGGCCAGGGCCTGCGGGGAGCAGTGGGTATGGTGGCGGCTGCCGTCCCCATGCCGCACCGCCTCCAGCTTCCTCCTCCGCCAGGCACCGCAGCCGGGCTAAAAAGGGACCGGCCCAAGGAGGAGGCTACAGGGATGCAGGCAGGTCCGCCGGCGGCGGCGTGGGGCGGCAGCTGCAGGCACCCAGTCCACAGGCACCCGGCGGAGGAGGCGGCGGCAGCGGTGCGCCGCGCGTCCCCAGGGCATGGGGCTTGTCAGCAGCGGACGGCCCAAGCAGCCCTCAACGTGCCGCGGGGGAGGTGCCCTCCTCAGAGGGCTGGTGCCGCCGCCGCCGCCGTCCTGAAAGCAGTAAAACAATTTTTTTTTAATTGGAGCTAAAATTGCTCCAATTGACTGCGCATGCGCAGAAACTCAATCTGACACATGTGCAATGCGTCAGATTGAGTTTCTGCACATGCGCAGTCAATTGGAGCCATTTTAGCTCCGATTTAAAAAAAAAAAATTTCTTTCGGTGAGGCGTCCGGAACTGGACGCCTTAAAAGTGGACTCCCCTCACGGAGAACCCTCCGGAATTGGTCCTACCGGTTCCAGGGATCCGTCTGGAACCGGGGACATCCCATCACTGCTCTGCTCCAATACATACTGAAGCAATCCAATCCCGTCCATACCCTAAGCACACATGCTAGATCCAGAAGGCTGAGCAGATGGGCTACCTTTACTTGTAATATTCCAACACAAAATAACGTGTAAAGTAGAAGGGAAGTATGATTTTTGACCCTGCAAACCATAGCAAATCCAGTTCCTGAAAACAACAACAACAAAAACCCAGTTAACATAATAGAAATAGGAGGTGGAAGTTAAATTATCCAAAGAAGCCACCTTGGCATAAGAAAAAGTATGCATTTTCCTTAACCAGTCTGTAACCAGACATAAGCTGACTTGAAACTCAACAAAAAACAAAAATCATGACATCCGGTTCCATCACTCCCTGGCAAATAGAAGGGGAAGAAATGGAAGTGGTGACAGACTTGCCTGGCATGCTGTGGTCTATGGGTTGCAAAAAGTTGGACTTGACTATGTGACTGAACAACAACAGCCAGACATAGATGCTACATTAATGGGAGAAATGAAAAGTTCCATTTATACTAGCTAGAGCAGGCATTCTCAACCTGTGGCCCATGGGCAAGATCCGGCCCCTGAAGCCATTTCATCAGGCCCACGATGCCCTCGCCAAACCCAAAAGTGGAAAAAAAATTCATGCCACGCATGTGTAGAACACCACAAAATGCATTCTGCACATGTGCAGAGCATATTTTACTTCTGCTTCCAGGTGGGTGGAACCAAGTGACAGGCCCAGTCAGCTGCCCAGGAGGCATGGTCAGGCTTGCAATCAGAAAGTGTTGAGAAAGCCTGATTCTGGCAGTTGTAATTAAATATTTTTTTTAAAGGATCTTTCCTAAGGCCTGAAAATGTACAATGTTCTTCACAGTAATGTTCTGTACAAATGAAAATCTTTCATAATCTCTAGTTAAGCCATCCAACTCCCCATTTTCATTCTAAGTTGCAGCCCCTCTCTGACATTTAAAAGACCTGGATGAAGCCATGTTCTGAGACAGGGACAGGGACAGAAAGGATAATTTTAGACATTTAGTCAGTACCATCATGTACAGTACTATCCAGCCTATTTGATGTTCTGAGGAGATCTGGAAATAATTTGGGAGAAAGCAGGATTAGCAGACCGGTATTAAAACCAACAACCATCATTATTATTAATTTGTCTTGTAAACTTGTGCTGATAACACTCTGTTCTCAAGGAAAGATTTAAATACCCTCCTTTACACCTTTATAATAACTGACAGTTTTGTTCTGAGTCCATCTGCAGTACTGATTTTGGGTATTACGGCTTAACCTACACTGGTACAACATACAGACACAAACAGGGGAAACGACTTTGTGGGAGTTGATTAAGGCTGAGGTGAAGAAAGGTTTTGACCCCCACCTATGGTGCCACAGCCCTTACCCAAGCCCGTACCTAAGCTACTATTAATTGCAACTGGAAGGAAGAGGAGAGATGACTACCCTACTGAACCTGTCTTTCCTCTCTCTGTGGTTCATACCAGCTTCAAGAGGGAAATGTTAAGTCAAGGAAACAGGATATTGGGGAAATACTAGCCCACAACACTGCAGCCCTAGCTTCTTTTCCAGGGTCCAATCTTAGGATGACTATCTCTGAAGCTGGTTTCCATGAACAAAGCCTTGAAGCCTTAGTCTTTGGGATGAAGGAAAATATCTATTGTTTTGAAGAAGATTTTAAAGCACCCAACAAATAGCTGAAGTTGTTCTAGCCATGAGCCATAATAAACACTTCTTCTTAAAGCACTGTATCTGATCCTGAATATTGGCTATCATTGTGACAATCAGCCATGAAGATTGTCCTGGGAACAATATAATCCAGTGGCCTCCCATTTGCCTTCCGCATCGCAGTGTGACACTTTCTGGTCCTGAGCCCTTTTGGTACCCAAAGTCCTCATTAGCCCCAGGCCAGTATTGATGAAGTTGCTGTCCTCCATCAAGATGGAATCAAGTGGGATTTAATTCACCCTTCCCTGTGGACTTCAGCACCCAAGGCTGTTAGTCCTCAGGGTTGTCAGGTTAACTGCCATCTGATGATCAATGTAGAGTCAATGGCAGATGGTCTGCTCTACTGCCATAACAGGATAACCTGGCCAGACTGAATAATAAACACTAAAGAATTCAAACAAAATAAAAGTTAAAATCTTACATAGCTACATTATATATATTCATTATACTTATGCAGTGGCTCAAGTGGCTAAGATACTGACTGGAAGGTGGCAGGCCAGCAGTTTGGTACTCGAATACTGCAGCATGGAGTGAACTCCTGTCTCTGTCCCAGCTCCTGCCAACCTAGCAGTTTGAAAGCAAGACATTGCAAGTAGATAAATAGGGACCACTTCAGTGGGAAGGTAAACAGCATTTTGTGTGATCCAGTGTCTAGTCATGCCTGCCACATGACCACGAAAACATCTGCAGTAGCAGACAGTGCTGGATCTTTAGCTATGAAATAGAGATGAGCACTGAACCCTAGAGTTTAATATGACTGGCTGTTGGGCAAGGGTGACCTTTACCTTTATATAGATTTGAGTGGGACATGACTATATCATTTGGGAATGAATAGCTTAGCATCACTGATTTCAATATGTGTTTCTTAATGTTAATATGGAACCCAAAATTTGTGTGTTGGAGAACTATGGTATTAATTAGCAATCAAGGAAAAGGAGAAGAAGCTTTAAAGCTGGCTGGTTTGACAAAGTGCAAATTTCCAAAATACATTTTATCTATAAAATTGATTTCAAGCATGTGAGCTCCTCAGGCTAATTGGTTATGAAACCCAAAATTAATGTGCATGATTATATCTTTTCTCTGGTGACTTTTAAGAGCACCTTGAAGCATCTATACATATAATGTTAAGATTGTACCCCTTTAACCCACACTGCAATAGATTGTCAGTAGAATGGAGAGGAATTGATTTCCTCTCCCATCTGCAGGTAACTTGGACACCCCACCCTCCCCTGAAGAATAAAAGATCTGCTATGGAGCATTGTAGGATGTTCTACAGCAGATTCTGGGTGACACAAGGGGTACTTGGGAAGAAGAAAGGAGAGAGAAGTCTTGCAGAAAACTACTCACACAACATTAGGTTTTTCCCTAGGGCAAAGATAGGGAATAATTGACTCTTCAGGTGTTTTGGATTGACTTCATAATCCCTTGCCATTAGCCATGGTGGGTAGGGCTTGTATGTCTTGTGGTCCCAAGAATCTGGAGGGCTAAATGTTCCCATGTGTACTCTACAGTTGTCAGCAAGCTGTCTTATACACTCTAGACTGCACCAAAACATGTTATAGATTCTAGACTGAACTGAAGTATGATTCAAATTGTGCTGATTTCTTTCTTTTTTGATAGAAAGGAGAGAGTTAGGGGAAAGAACTACACAGTTATCCAGACGTTTGTCTGAAAACATATATAAAATATACAAAGCAGTAAATGTAGGACCGGGGTCTTCAAACTACAGCCTGCGGCATTGAAAAATCTGGTCCTCACTGCGGCTGTGGGTGGCATCGCAGGCGCTGCCTCAATCCTTGTTCCCTCCCTCCTCCACTTGGCTTGGCGTCTCCCTGCTGGCACTCCATAGCAGGGCAGATGTTGTGAGGAGTCATTGCTGGCAGGGGTGGGTGAGCGAGGCAGGCATGGGTGATGGTGGTAGTGGAGGCCTCTACCACCGATGCGGCAGAAGTGGCAGCAGTGGCAAGGGTGAGAAGTGGTGAGGCTAGGCGGGTGGAGGAGCCACCTGGCCAGACCAGGTGAAGTCAGAGGCACTACAGGCACTCAGTTTGCATTAAAAAAAATAATCTGGGCCCTCAACAGTCTGAGGGACTGCGAACTGGCCCCTGGCTTAAAAGGTTTGAGGAGCCCTGACCTAGACTGTCCATATGATTTGGAATCCTATACTTCTAGTTGTCCTGTTTCATGAAACCTATGCCTGTGCAGACTGTGCATACTGCATACAGCAATGGGGCAAACAATATAGGCACAGGAGCAGAAAGAATGTGTCTACTAGGCTCTGAACCTGTTTAGTTCATTTTAGAACTCAATATTAATTAGTTGCAAATATCGATGAATGAGTTTATTAATGTAATTAATCTTTGCTACTTTAAACACAAGGTATTTTTAAGCTTTTTAAACCAGAGTGGCAACTATTTACTATTTCTGGTTCTTGGTAACTAGTTATCTTTAGAACTTCCCATGTTCTGGTTTATACATGGAGACAGAATCTCCACAATCCCCAGATCTCATGCCCCCCAACAGTATCTAGGTCTCAGATACAGAAAGGGAGCGGGTAGCTGAAGCAGCCTCATTCAGAGGGGAAAAGATCTTGAGTTTGTAAGTGAGAACCTGCAACAACCTGAAGCCCCTGGATCAGAAACATCAGAGATAGCTCAACTGAGTCTGGAAGAATGGAGTCCTATCATGTCTTCTGCTTGTTCCCCAGTGGATGGATGGGAATGAAAACAGAAGGTGGCAAACTGCTAGGTTTCAGATCTGCACAATGGTTTCACTTTTACATTCTTCATTTCCTTAGTCATAGGGGTAAAGCAGAGGGAAAGGAAGGGCCTGGGAAGCTGTAACATAAAACATGGGATGGTAACTTTAGCTCTTCAGAAAACTTGGGCCATAGTTCCCAACAGCCCTAACTAGCATAGCAAATGCCAAGGGAGTTCAAAGCACAATGAAAACAAAACAAAATGAAAAAGAAAAAGAGATGTTTACAGCTGCCCATATAAAGCATCCCATGGAACTATAATAGAGCTGGAATAAGAACCTTGCACCTAGTGATCTGTCCATGGTCCTGTACACCTTATCTCTGCTTCTCCTGAACTTTGGATCTTTTCTGCATTGATTACCGTCCTATCTCCATGATGATATCATAACGGACTCTTGTCTCATTAAGAAGCACACAATCTCCCTACCTTCTAGACCATGACCTACAGGAGGAATTCAATTCCCAGAAGCCTAAGTCAGTAATTTGGCTGATTAGTGCTTTGGTGATTTGATTTAGGCTTCTAGGAATTAAAGCCCAAAAACCAAAGGTTGGGATACACTGTTCTAGCCTAATCATTGTATCTAATCTGCATTTTAAGACCAGAGTGTAAAGTCTTCCAAATTAAGGCATATCCAGAAAATAAAGTATATGGTTTATTATTATTATTATTATTATTATTATTATTATTATTATTATTATTATTATTATTATTATTATTATTATTATTATTAGTCTCCTTAAAGTCAGGCTGTCAGTTCTGAAAGGAAATGCCATTGGTTGGATTCATGCATCTTAACAAAGATGTCGAGCAAAAGGGGATGTTGATGTTGGCAGGTTTGATTTCAACTGATTTGAATCACAATTTTGTGCATCCAGTCTAAATGATAAATATTTTTGCAGTCCCTTGCAACAGTTATATGGAAATGGCATTTTACATAATATCATAGATTTGAACCAAAATGGAAAAGCTATGTTGATGGTGCACTGCAAATAAAAATATGATACACTATAGCTGTGATGGTGAACCTTAGCACTCCAGATGTTCTTGGACTTCAATTCCCAGAAGCCCAAGCCCCCACAAATCTACGCAAATGTGTTTGCTGTGATTCATCTAGCCCACACCACCCTCATCGCTTCCAGAAGCAGAAGTAAAACATGCCTGTACAGGTGTGTTTTACTTCCGCTTCTGGGAACGATGAGGGTGGTGCAGGCCAGATGAATCGCACTAAACACATTTTTGTGGATTCACGGGGACTTGGGCTTCTGGTAATTGAAGTCCAAGACCATCTGAAATGCCAAGGTTTGCCATCATGGCACTATAGAGACTAGGGGTGTGAATTAGAAGCTAGGACGATTCTGGATTCAAATTTTACCCCAACCAGAAAATTATTAGTTAGCCTATACTTAAGGAGTCCACTGGTTCTTGGACTTAGCCTCCCATCTGTTATTTTAAAAGGCTAATTAACTGACCCATGTTATACAAAGTACTGTACTTTGAACACTGTAAAATACTACACAGAATTCTATTAACATGTTCTTTGCTGCTGGCGTTGGAGTTTATTAATAACTGCAATTCACAAAGGATATCAATTTCACTCCTATTACTGTTTAACAGATAATTAAGCATCAGCTGCATTGTAGGTGCTTGGACTGATTATAGAGGTAATGAATTCCCTGTCTAAGGGTTTAATCATATTAACTAGATGTGGAAAGACAGTTGGAAAAAGCTGAGGCTAACTATGGTTGGATTTTGAATGGTCATTCCATGGCTCCTTAACAGTCTAGAACAGATTTTTAGGAGTCACAGAAAGATGCAAGGGTGTGTGTGTGTGTGTGTAATGGAATCCTTGTTTCCTACAGCATTGAGAAAAGCTATTTCCTCTCCTGATTTTACTGCCCTGGTAATGACACATTGACTGGCTTTCACCTGTTCATTTTTGATGTCCAAATCTCTGGAATGCTCCAAAATATTCCATATCCTTTCACTTCTGTTTCTGTTTAAAATTGAATGTGTTCTAAAGGTAAAGTTCATCCTTGCCTGAAATCCATTTGTATCCAACTCTAGCATTCGGTGATCATCTCTATTTATAGCCAAAGAGCCAGTACTGTGTGCGTCTGCAGACATTTTCCGTGGATATGTGGCAGGCATGCCTAGATACCAGAGTGCATGGAACTCTGTTTACCTTCCCACTGAAGTGGTACCTATTTATCTACTTGCAATTTCTCGCTTTCGAACTGCTAGGTTGGCAGGAGCTGGGACAGAGTCAGAAGCTCACTCCAATTGTGTAGCACTCAAGTCTCAAACTGCTGACCTGTTGACTTTCCAGTCATCAAGTTCAGCATCTTAACTACTAAGCCACTGCAGCCCCTTGAATCTGTTCTACTTCAGCCCAAATCTCATACAAATCAGGCCACTTCAGTTTGGAATTTGTGATTCAGCTAAAGCCCATGCATGGGTTTCTTTTATTGAACCAAATGTTATGTCGTATTTAAATAAAGGTCTCTTATGAGGCATGTCCAGCCTTTGGGGGAGTACTTTTTTGTGGTTCCATTCAAGATCTTTTGGACTACAGTTTTCATTATTCCCAACCAGCACAGGCACTGGGTTAGGAAAGGCTGGAATAGAAGATCTGAAACAACTTAGGAGAAAGATACAGAGAATGCAAAGACAAGGAGTGAGACAAGTCCACTCTTTGTCAGATGCTGGAAATAGCCCAATTCCTAAAACCTACAGGAACGATTAATTTCTTTATTTATTGCACGTACCGGTATACACAATCCATCTGGGAGATATTCTCACCACAGATGGTTTACCTAATTAAAAGTGCCAACATACATAATACAATCCCTACTCTCATTTCTGGTGGTGACATGTAAAAATGATGAAAACATAGTAACCTGTCAGAAGCCATTTTGGTTCAAAATAATTGAGGGTTCATTGCTCCTACATAAATTGCTCCCATGTAAAAGACACTGCTGAGACTCTGTTCTGCATATCCTCTCATTTGCGATGAGGCAGATGATTATTGTGGACTGATTCTTTTCTGCAGCAGCACCCTTTTTTTTTTTTGGATTAATTTCCAAGTGTATCCTACAGTATTTTTAATGGGCAAAATACCTTTTTGTCCATTTGCCGATGGCCTTAGAGTTATTAAGTGAATGCGTTTTTAGTTCAAAAATGAACTATTATGCTCATAGGACATGGAAAGCTGTTACATACAGGGTTAGACTGTAGGTCCATCTAGCTAGTTAGTTACATCCTATCAAGTTGGAATAAACTTATATTGACTCTAATAGGGCTTTTAAGGTACATAAGGTATGTAGTTATTTTACATTTTAAAAAATATAACATTTATTAATTTTGACAATTATAACATAAAACATATGTATTAATACAAACATAAAGTATATCAAAAAAATCTACATCACTGAGTTATAACATTTCTTTCTTTATATAATTCTCTTTAAAACCTTTAAATTTCCCCATTTATTATAAACTTCAGGTTTTAATTGTTTCACCCTGTGCTGTATACAATATTTTGGAATTTACTATTTCCTCTTTTACATTATTAATCATTTCCCCCAAAAGCTGATTATATCTGGTGCAGGTTTAATTTCTCTGTCTTTCCATAAAACATATTTCAAAAATGGCTTCCATATATCCCAGAACTTACTATGTGCAGTCATGCCTTTTTAAAATCAATTTCACAGGTGAGTTTATCATTCAACACCATTTCCCTTACCTCTTTATATCAATTATCTATCCCTAAGGCCAAATTTTCCAGTTCTTAGCAATCATTTGTTTTGCTATACATTTTATAAGTTCCACTCTCCCAGTGATTTTCTATGGCCAAGTGGGGATTTGAACCATGATCTTTAGAACTTTTTGGAATAGTAACCATGTTAGTTTGTGTTTCAGACTGATCTTTAGAGCCCATCATTCTACCTATTTCACCACACTAGGCCAGTACAGTAAAACCTTGATAAAGAGTGCCTTGCAAAATATTCTCTGAATGGTCGCCTCGCTTAACTAAAACCAACCAAAAACTCACTTAACAACTAAATCGGGGTTCGCAATCCCCCCCCCACCAGAAGTCACAATTGGTCCCTTACAATGGTTTTTTGCTTAAAGGGCAAACTCACTTAAAGAGCAATCCCTGGGAACGCATGATGCTCTTTAAGCAAGGTACCACTGTATTACTGACAATGAATGGCAGCAGTTCTCCCGAATTTCAGGCAGTATTTTTTGCGAGCAGATGCCAGAAATTGAATCCAGGATTCTTGCATAGCTTTATAGAGGCCATGGCTCTCAAATAATCTGATTTCAAATGGTTTCTGACAAGTAATGAGAAGCAGTGGATAGAAAGGTTCTGAACAAATAAATTAATAAAACCTGAAGGGGCCCCACTGAAAAAGAGTAAACAACAGAACTCAATACCTTGTCTAAGCTCTGAAACATCTTTAGCTTTCCCATGCCAAAAAAGGAGATAGAACAAATGGCATTGGTAGTTCTGACCTTACATGAAGCTGCTTTCATGATCAATCCTCCTTTGGACAAAGTGCTTTTAAATTTAGAACGTTCAGAATTATTTTCCTCATAGTGCTCTATGGATCATTTTCTTTGCTTTCTTAACATTATACTTGCACAAAGCTGGTAAGAGGAGAAAGTGCTGCAGGGCTCAGCAGAAGCAGACTTTCTCCACTGGCAACACACGTACAGTACTTTGAAAGAATAGACCAATCCCTTTTCCTAGTCTGTTCTAGTTCATTCCTAATCCTTTCTCCAGACTCTGGTTAAGAGGTTTCTCTTTCTCTTAGTATTTATTTGTTGTTGTTTTGGAATAGTAGCTGTGTTAGTCTGTGGTTCAGGCATATCAGAAAACAAAACAGAACAAACAAAATAAAATTAAAAAACACTGTAGCACTTTAAAGACTAACTGCTATATTTTTATTGTTAGCTTTCGTGGATCAAGTCCACTTCTTCAGAAGTTCAGAAGAAGTTCAGAAGAAGTTGACTTGATCCATGAAAGCTAACGATAAAAATATAGCAGTTAATCTTTAAAGTGCTACAGTGGTTTTTATTTTTATTTTTATTTTGTTTTGTTTTCTGATATTTATTTGTTGTAATTGATATCCTACCTTTCTTCTAGTGTGGCATATACATGTATAGCTCTTTTCCTCTACACTGTATCCACCCAATAACTCTCCATGGTAGGTTAGGATGAAAGAAAGCAACAAGCCCAAGGTCAATTAGTGAGTAGTAGAGCACACATTTCAACTCCAGATAGGATTACTTCCAATTTATGGCTCCGTATTCCTCAGTGTGGTGGCTCAAGTGGTTAAGATGCTGAATGTAATGACTGGAAAGTCGAAGTTTGATTTCTGGGTACTACATGATGCAGTGAGTTCTCATCTCTGTCCCAGCTCCTGCCAATTTAGCAGTTTGAAAGCAAGACTTTGCAAGTACTGTAAATAAATAGGGATCATGTGTCTAGGCATGCCTGCCACATGTCCATGGAAATATCTGCAGATGCAAACACCACTGGCTCTTTGGCTATAAACAGTGGTGGGCTCCAAAAATTTTACTACCACACTGTGGGGGTGGTATGGTGGGGGCGGCCAGGGGGAAAGCCCTGTGTTGCACCCTAATTAGGACTACTTTATTTCAAAACTTGGGTGGGTGGGGCCAGCCAGAATTTCTGCTACCAGTTCTGGTGAACTGGTGTGAACCTGCTGATGCCCACCACTGGCTATAAACAGAGATGAGCACTGAACCCTCGAGTTGGATACGACTGGCTTTTGAGCAAGGGCGATCTTTGCCTTTATTCCTCAATGATATAGTCAGAAAATTTTAGGCCAGACATAATTGCCTTTCACTGCAAACTGGAAAGTGAGCCCCATAATGTTTGGGGACCCTCTTGTTTAGTCTGCTGAAGAGGTGCTGAACATCTATCCTTATAGCACCACTGTTGTTCTTTGCTATCTCAGTAGCTTACCTGATGCCTTCATGCTTTTCAGTTTGCTGCCTTCTCCACTCCTCCCTGCAAATCCCTCAGTGCCAGTGTGGGCAGAGGATAAGATAAAGCTTCAAATGAAAAAAGATTTGCCATGAGCAACTCAGCTTTCAAGGTAGCTGAAATGGGCACTCTACTCAGAAGGCATGGATGCAGAGGTAGAGCTCTTGAGAGTAGAAAATGGAATGAGGCTTTAGATGCAAAGGGAGGACAGGCAGCTTTTTATCTGGAGCTAAAAAACATTCAAAGTCTCTTTTCTGTAAGGAGATTCATGAGAGAAAGTTGGAAGTAGTTATACTGTTTTGAGAACAGCAAAAACAAAACACACTTTGAGGGCTTGGAAACATCTGTCTCTGGTCTGGTAGTAGCTCTAAAGTGGTGGCTCCCAGACAATCTTGGTGTGTAATTTATTTAATTCTTGGCAAACATGGCAAAAGATATTCCTTGCCACGACATAGCCAAGACAAGGAGTTAGAAACTGGCATTTAAAATTATCTCCCCCATTTCTGATGTTAAAGAGAAGGAGTCATAGGCCAAAATCTGGAGCCTTACCACCCAACAGCCTTCCTGTCTAACATGCAATGAACTGACCATCTTTTGGCTACAAGACATAGTATTTTGGGGAACTTTCATAAAAGATCCAGGGGAAATGCTTATCACCTACTACTTTACATAGTCATGACTTGACTATGTTTGCTTTTTTGTTTATCTATTTTGAAATATGAACCTACCATAGCCAATGTCCAGCCTGTTTTAGGAAAGAAACAACCTTTTTGCCCTAGTGCAGGGGTGGCTAACCTTGGTGCTTCAGGTGTTCTTGGACTTCCAGTTCCCAGAAGCCCTGATCAGCTGGTGTGCTGACTTGGGTTTCTGGGAATTCAAGTCCAAGAACTCCTGGAGTGCCAAGGTTGGCCACCCCTGCTCTAGTGCATGGCTTACACCAAAGAGTGAACAGATGCAAATGCAGTCATGTCAACTATCCTGGAGCTCTCAATAGCTTTTGAAACCATATGCCATGTCATTTTTCTGGTTCTGCTCTTTTGGGGTGCTTCAAGTTTCTAAAGACTTTCTATATTTTGATTCAGACATCAGTCAGAGTGAAGACTGCAAAAGTCAGCGTAAGATAGAGACTTGGAAATGCAGCTATGGTGGAATCAGAAAAGATCCTTAAGACTAAATATGTGTCCCTGGAGACAAAGGCCAAGGTCGTCAAGTACCATTGCATTGCTGAATCTTATGTGCCGATGTGAAAGCTAAATAACAAAGGTAGCTGGAGGAAAAAATTGATCATTTAAAATGTGGAGTTGTGAAGAGCCTTAAGGACTACTGGAAAGGAACAAGATGATTCTAATTCAGTGTTCCCCAGCCTTTGGTTTTTGGACTTCAATTCCCAGAAGCCTAAGTCAATTCTCAAAGCACTGATCAGCTGATTTACTGACTTAGGCTTCTGGGAATTGAAGTCATCTTATGGGGCATGTGCCCCATGTTGGGAACCACTGTTCTAGATCAAATCAAGCCCAAATATTCCCTATGAACTAAAGTGACTGAGAGTGAACACACTATAAGACATGACTCATCATATATAACAATACTGTTAAGAAAAGTAAAAAAGTTACAGGTAGAGTCTAAGGACACTACCGTCAGGGATTTAGTGCGTGAACTCGATGTGTTGAATTATGCTCATTAGTTCATTTATTTCTTTTATTTCATTCATTAGTTAAGGGTGATGTTTCAAATGGGGAAAATAAAGACATTATATTCATAAAATTAAGGTTTTCTGAACTAAGGTAAAGGTCATCCTTGATTGAAAGCCTGTCATATCCTACTCTAGATTTCAGTGCTCATCTCTGTTTATAGCCAAAGAGTCGGCGCTGTCCGTGTCTGAGGACATTTTCATGGACATGTGGCAGGCATGGAACACTGTTTACGTTCCCACCAAAGTGGTCCCTATTTATCTTCTTGCAATATTTTGTTTTTGAACTGCTACATTGTTTTAACCCAAAACCAGAAATCCCAATTTCATTTGTGTTTATTATTTTTTTTATATTTTATTTTTCAATAAAGATGCTTTTAACCAATCTCCCCAACTCTACCCACTATGCACACATGTCCATCAGCAGCCCACTGTACACACAACAATTCACCACAGGTGAATAACTGCAAAGGACCTATTTTTAATAAATATTTCAATAGTCAAACCGTAAAGTAAGTTTTTCCTTCACAATTCCTTGAAAGCAGTTCTTCAATAAGAGGGAAAGCCAAAAGGAAAAGTGGCTATGACTTCAAATGAGAAACTTGCTACAGTGTATACATTCGCACACCAATGTATCTATTCTGGTGTGGGGCGTGTGAAGGAAAGAAGGTTAGAAAGAAAGTGTGTTTTTGTTTTAAACCTTCATAGAAAATGTTTCTGAAGTCTGATCCAAATTGTATAAGTGTCAAAAGAAAGGTTATTCTGTCCTCTTTCAAGTGCACTTTAGATCTCTTCGATCGGTCAATCAGTTTTTTTTTTAGATCACCGCCAAACATCCTGCCCCCAGAAATGTCATTTCAAAGAGTCGCGTTTTTCCTCAATATCTTTTTTGTGGATTCCTGCTTCGGCGTCATTTTTCTCCACATGTTGTATGTAAACTGTATCCACCTCGGGAAGTTGTCATATTCATTTTTAAAATTGTTTTCCCCTCCTTTTTTGGGGTTTTGTGACCTTGTTTTAGTGTTTTTGTAAAACGTTTCATAATTATGTTTCTTAAGTCCAATGTACATAGAATTTTGTTCGTAAAATTCACATCAAAAGTAGTGGGAAAGAGGGACTGAGTAACTCAGTAAAGAAATTGGTGGCCTTTGTCAGCAACACTGGAGCAGGGCTTTTGGTGAGAGATTTAATCACTGACAAGATCATAGGTACTACATCTTGTAGCAGTAAATTTTACAGTTTGACTATTTCCTATATGAAAACGTTATACAGAATGTGGTAGCAAGTTGCCTGGATAACTTAGCCATATGGGATAGTGTGCACCATATCTTCATTCATACAGTTCTGTTATTACCACTTGAAACATGTCGAAGACTTCAAAAAGCAATCTGCATTTTATTCATTTGATTGTTTGGTGTGTCATGGATTTTCACTGCTGCTTATTTCAGATACATCTTATATGTATATTACAAAAATGATGCTTTTCTATTTCAAACTTTTATCATTATGTTTTATTTATCCCACCCTGGATACTACCTTGTGAGAGTTTTAAGTCCAGAAAGGTGATTTACAACTTTGTAAGTGAGCAAATCTCCCTTTCTCTCTTGGTTATATGCTAGGAAATAAGTCTCTTGAGTCTCCTATATTCACTTTATGCAATAAATGAAAAACCAAATACTTATACAGTTGGATGAACATCCAAAGCAGGTTTTTTTGTAGTCAGAAACAAAGCAGAATCCTGCATATCCTTAATGTCTTGCTCTGTATATATGCAATAGACTCATTCTGCCTATATTTACTGTTTCATGATTGTTTTTCCCACATTCTCTTTCGTATCAAACACAGCACCATGAATTATGTGAATATATAAAACCAAACAAACCAAATACAGAAAGTAGCTTCATGCCTTCTAAAAAGTATTCCATGCTTTTGTCTGGTGCTTACAGTGCTCTGCATTATGGATGAGCAGTCTTTCCGAGGACTCTTTCCTTCAATACCTACAAAGATATTTAAAGCTACTCCTGGTGATCATACACATAGCTACAAGAAGTAACATGGATATGGGTGTGCCTGCCAGCAGTGAACGGAGTGGGAACAGTCAAATGATTATACACATTATTTTTGTAAGGTTGCCCTGGCTATAAAGACAGCTATATCCAACTCTAGGTTTTAGTGCTCATCTCTGTTTATAGCCAAAGAGCCAGCGCTGTCTGCAGACATTTCTATGGACATGAGACAGGCATAAATAGACACCAGAGTACATGGAACACTGTTTACCTTACCACTGAAGTGGTCCCTATTTTTCTACTTGCAATTTCTTGCTTTCAATCTGATAGGTTGGCAGGAGCTGGGACAGAGACGGGAACTCACTCCATCATGCAGTACCTGGGAGTCAAACTCCGACCTTACTGTCTGCGAGTTCAGCATCTTAACCACTTGAGCCACTGGAGTCCCATCATTTTTGTACAGAACTACATATTCCCTGATAATGAAGAAACAAACAAAACTAGCTTTGCTAGAGAGGAGGCATGAAAGATGCTAAGAGGACTTGATGGAAGTGCAAGCAAAGGAATGGGAGACCCATTGCCAGACACAGACCATATTAAGAGAGACAGGTTTCTTTCCAACATCCAAAGGGAACCCACCAATGAAAGATGTGGTGTGACAATACAGGCTTAAATGTGTCTCTGAACAGAATCTAACTTTTCCCAAACCTGTTTGGAGTCAGAGCAGAGCCATATCCACCGGGGGAAGGTGGGGGAACCCTCCTGAGCTAACAGCCCCACCCCACCCCATGGTGACAATGTTATATATGTGAGTGTGACATTGTTGCCCCTCCTACATCCCCCCCCCAAAAGAAATCTAGAATCCTGGCTACAGCCCTGAGTCAGAGGTGCACTTAGAAGACTGTGAAGATGTTTAACAAGCAAGAGCTGTCATGGAGGTTTATCTGAACAGCTCAGTTTCAGAACATCTGAGCACAGGGCTGTCTTTCGTAGATCCTACCTTCATATTTTTTTCTGCACAACTGATGTGATGACAATTGTTTTACAACAATATCCCTCTTTCCTTCCAATGAGTTTAAAGGTAAACATCACCCTTGCTCAAAAGCCAATTGTATCCAACTCTAGTTTTGGTTTACAACCAAAGGGGCAGCGCTGTCTGCATCTGCAGATGTTTCTGTGGACATGTGGCAGGCATGACTAGATACTGGAGTGCATGGAATGCTGTTACCTTTCCCACCAAAGTGGCACCTATTTACCTACTTGCAATCTTTTGCTTCCAAACTGCTAAGATCGGCATCTTAAATACTAAACCACCACAGCCTCTCCAATGAGTTTACAACACTTAATCCTCCTCCCTAAAATTTTATGTTCAAAACAACAATGTGAACTAGGTCAAGGCAAGAGGCTGCTGCTGGCCCTGACCAGGAAGTTTCATGACTGAGTGGGAATTTGAATCCAGGCCTCTTGTGTCCTAGCAATCAAAGCAATATACTGTACTGGCTCTTATGAAATACCCATCAAGGATCGATATTTTTTCTACAGTGACCTATAGAATTTTTACTGAAAACATCAAACAAATAACTTCTCCTGAAATCTTATAGCCACGTGGCACTGACTAAGTTAGTTGGGGGATTCTGGGAATTTTTACATAGGATTTATCTATAAAGCACATTGACCACCATCATGTTATTATGTACATTTAACCAACCAAGCTGACTACATAATGAGACATACTGTAAGTATGTACCAGAAAAGTATCACAGATCCAAAACTGGTAGATGCCTCCCTATTTGGTCATGTGAAGAGTGTATATCTTCCAAATGCAACTTCTCCTGTTATCACATAAATAGAAAAAGATAGGAGGAAACTTTACTTCTTGGCAAGTTCAAAACAACAGGAAGCTCCCCCTGGGTTCCCTACTTAAAGACCAATTTGGGAGGAGAAGACTAGTATATCATCATTGCCTTCTATGACTGAATCATTTAAAAACCATATGGGAGCTGGGGAACACAGCAACCTTCTTTCCAGATTGTGTGGGCGCCAGACTGAGTCATATGTGAGAGTAGACCTACAGAAACCAGTATGACTTAAATTAATTACCCCATTTCCTTGCCAAGCCAAATCATGGTGTGGACTACACTACAATTTATCCCCCCCCCCAAGTTTGTGCCAGAGTTGCTCTGGTTAAATTCAATGTATTTTCTGTTGACTACACAAGCATGCACCTAACTTTGAGTTACCCAAGTCTTTTTTCACAGGCATTCGTTTCTTTTTGTTCAACCAGGAGGGACTACTTTTCTCTTCTCTTCTTCTTTCTTTCATTTTTGGATAATGATTCCATTTGGATCACACACACACACACACAATTTGTGATGTGTGCTTGCTTATATCAGCCTGAAAGGTCATGCCCTGTGTGTTCTGGATCATCACCTACATATGAGTGCCTCATGTCTCTTCTCTGGACTTGTTTTTCAGTATGCTTTACTGGTATGGAGCTGTGTCAAATAAGTGCTTCAGTTTCTCAAGGTGTTATTCAGGGCTACACCACTTGCTAATTTTTTTAATACAATGGGGAAGTGGAAAGTGTAAATGACAGAGGAGAGTATACATCTTGTGACCCCAGTGAGAACTGTAATGATTTCCAGTGCAGTACGGACACCTCCCTCCTCCTCAAATTGCAGAGGATTATTAAACACTCTGTAAAAAACAACACCAATGTAACTGTCATAGAAAACTTAAAACTGACCTAAATTAAGCTAGGACAACATTTATGTATAGTTGAACCCAGCCACATGCCTCCCAGTTCCAGCCAAAATTGTTTAGAAGAACAAACCCCACCCCCACTGCTTTAACTTATTATATTTCCAGGAAGCCAGTGGTGGGCAGCAAAAATTTTTGCTACCACACCGTGGGCAAAGCCTACATCATGGGTGGGGCTTACATCATGGACGGAGCCTACATTGTGGGCAATCTAGCCATGCCTGCCATATGGCCATGTATACATCTGCAAACAGGCAGCCCTGGCTCTTTGACTGTAAATGGAGATGAGTACTGCCCCCTAGAGTTGGATATTGTCAGGGATTCCCCTAGTGATATGTGTAGCTCGATAGCAGAGTAGCACTTTTAAGCTGTTACGCAGCAAAAGCTTTTAGTGCAATGACACACGCCTTCAGTGAAAAGTGCGCTTTACTTAACAGTGAGGGGAAGACAGACATACAGAGGTTTATATACAACAGTCACTCTCTCTCCAAGCCCCACAGTTGGTACACAGCTTGGATTCCTCTGTTGGCTCCAATCCCAAGAGCATGCACAGAGTCCTGGTGATCTTCAGCAGTTCTTCCTTCTCAGTTGAAGAAAACTCTCATCAACAGCACGACCTTCTTCAGCAGTCTCTCTCTGTAGTCTCTCAGTACTCAGTCCTTCTCTTCAGTATGACAGCCTCCTCCTAATGACAACCTCCTCCGAATGGTAACCTCCTCCAAATGATCACCTCCTCCATAGACCCTTCCCAAAGTGCCACAGTTATACCCTGGTGTTGCTGGGCAGATTCTCTAATGAGCCACAGCTGGGCTGTTTCAGGAGCACGTAGACGAGGCATGCACAACCAGGCAATCAGTCTGTGGGTCTATTATGTACATCTGTGTTTAGAACACTTGCAGGGCCTTAAAGTTGTACTATTCCACTGGGCAGCAATCTTTGTACAATACCCCACAAAGAAAAATCTCCTAACAGATATGACTGGGTTTTGAGCAAGGGAGACCTTGAACCACTTGCAGGGACAAAACCTAATGGGGCAGGGGAGGGAGGTGGGCATGGCCACCCAATTTCACTACCCCTCTGCCCAAAGGCCACTCAATTTTGCCGCCACCCCTGCCCAGAGATCACCCAATTTTGCTACCCCCTCCCAGGGGGGGTGCAAACCTGCTGTTGCCCACCACTGCAGGAAGCTAAATAGCTTATAATTTACTGTGACACCTACAATCAGCTGCTTGAGGTAGTCACATCACACAAGCTAATAGCTAGCCTAGGTTTCATATGCCCAATATACCAGCACACACCTGTATGTATCTGTATTCCAAATGATCCACTTGTTGGTAATGTCCAAGTGACTCATCAGAAATAAGGAGAGAGGGTATTTTCTGGACTACGACTCCCAGAGACTCCCAGTTAACATGAGTATTGGGAGTTACTGTCCAGAGAGGTCACTTTCCCAACCTCTGGATCTCAGGAGTGGACAGTGAGAGAAGTGGGAAGAAAGCATGAGTTTCCCATTATCACTCACAGGGAGAAACTCAGACATTGTTATCAGCTGTAGGCATACGCAAGGAAGCAGTGCTGTCTTTAAATGGAGTTCAGCATTTACACATTTTCTAGTCAAGTACTTCCAATAGTTCAAGGATTTTGCCAGTGTCAAATTCTGAGGCTTTTAAAAGGCTTGAAAGTTCAAAATACCCACTTTCATTGCTTCCCCCCTTCCTTTTGTCTGTCAGAAGGCTGAGAAACCTATGTTTGCAGAAGGAAATGAAGATGCAGTAGTTAAGCCTTCAGGGCCCCAAAAGAACATTCCTTCCCATTGGAGACTGGGATCGGAACTCCCAAATCCCAGCATCCCCAGTGAGAAACAAACACTATCACTGAGTCCTACCAAGAGGACATTGGCAGGAGGTACAAACACAGGGACTCCATGCAGTTTTTGTAGACAGCCCATGGAACTGAAAGCATGCTTGTGTTGGAGAGGTGTGATTGAGTAAGATTTCTAAAGTCTCATACTTCTGACTTCAAAGGAATCCTGTGCTCACATCCTAAAGATAAACCACAAGCAAAAAAAGTTTCAGAGGTTATCCTGTTGGGGCAGCACAAACTCCACCACCACCTGAAGTGGAAAGAGAAGCATTGGCAACACTGGGGGGGGGGGGGGGGAGAGGCAGAATAAGAGGATACCAGTGGTCCTTGTAATGTTTTTGGCTACTTGTACACCAATGATTGGTTGCTATCCAGTCTCCTAATACTGCACCTCCTTATCCACATAGTCAGCTGCTATGGCAGCAGACAACTGGCAGCTAGAAGGAAGAGGCCACCTCAACAGGAATGAGTAGACAGCAGTGGTGATTCTGCTGGCATTCTTTAGACCTTGACGCCTGTAACATCCACCTCATCATGGTTAATGGCCAATAGGCATGTACAACAGAAAGACTGGCCTTGTGTTGGGGAGCAGGAAGAGCTGATCCCTTCTATGTTCTTGTGATGCAACTGATTGGATCATAGGAACATATTGTCTATCCTCGGGTGAGAATGAAGGGAAAAACAAATATACCAAATTAACAGAACAGATTGTGTCTGATCCTATCTAAACAACTATTGAATCTCTGGCATTCAGGGTACTGGACATGGCATTCATAGACGCAGATGGACTTGTATATATGCCTGAATAAGTCTCCAACTCATATGCATTTCTCTAATTTCTTTTTCTTTTCTTGCTCTATCCAAAGTCACTCTGGCAAGGAGAGATATTCATTATTTTTTTCTTAATCCATCTTTTTGTCTGAGCAAGATTGCAAGATTTGGAGTCTGCCAATTTCAAATGTTCAAAACTGATGAGTCAAATCACTATTGCTTCTGTGTGAGCCATAAGCCACTTAACTCAGAAATGAAACTGCTTTGGAATGCAATCCTAAACTCCATGTACCAATGGGCTGAAAGTGCTTAGAATGATGTGATCGTGCCACAGAAAGCAGAAAAGAGCACTTTCAGTAAGGAGGAGCTTCTACCACTAAGTAAGCCTCTACTGTGCCTGGAGAAGTGGAGAGATGCAGCCGTCTCTTTGCAAAGTGAAATTTTATACACATTTTAAAGGTAAAGGTTGCCCTTGCTCAAAAGCTAGTCATATCTGACTCTAGAGTTCAGTGCTCATCTCTGTTTATAGCCAAAGAGCCAGTGCTGTCTGTGTCTACAGATGTTTTTGTGGACATGTGGCAGGCATGACTACACTAGAGTGCACAGAACACTATTTACCTTCCCACCGAACTGATACCTATTTATCCACTTGAAATTTCTTGCTTTCAAACTGCTAGATTGGCAGGAGGTGGGACAGAGATGGCAACTCACTCCATTGTGTAGCACTCGTATCTCGAATGGATGACCTGCTGAACTTCCAGTCATCAAGTTCAGTATCTTAACCACTAATACTTTATGGATAGAGAAAGGCAGGTTGAAGGACTCTTTGAATCCACTGTTCTGTTCTCTAAAATGGGACATGGACAAAGTTTGTTTAAACTATAGCTTCCAGAATACCTATGGCTAGATTATTCTGGGAATAATAGTATCCCCCCCAGCAACAAAAAAACCCCAACAAACCCAGATATTTCTTATCCCTGATCACAGGTATCATCTGACCCATTCAGCTACACTAGCCCTGAAAACCTGGTTTGAAAGTATTGTGACAACCCCTGCCCCCTTTCTTATTGGCTGGTGTGAGCTAGCCAGACTGCTAGGTGAGAGATGAGAGATCTCTTACATTACTAGGGTAGGGGTTCTCAACCTCTTTAAGTCAAGGGCCAGGTCACGCTCCCTCAGACAGCTATTTCGAGAATTTACTTTAATTATACAGTAATACCCCGGATAACATTATGACTTGGTTCCACAAGTCATGACGTTATCCGATTTTTAGTGTTGTCCGATGCATCCATCGAAAAACGCTTTTAAAAAAAAGCCCTGACTTCAGGGACAAACCGCTTTAAAGGCAGGCAGGGAAAGAAAGAGACCTCCCTGCCTTTAAAGCCGCCCCCAGGTAGTCCTCTGGCAGCAGGGGCAAAGTCCTCCCTTCCTGGGCTGCCTTTTCAAATGCTGGCAAGGGGGCAGAGTCGCGGGAGCCAGGAGATGTAGGTGCAAAGGGGAACCTGGTGGGAGCAGCAGCTGTGGTGGCTTGGATTCTCCCGAGCAGGCAGTGGGGTGGGTGTGGGGAGTCCCCAAACTGCTGGGGGGGGGGGAAGGAGGGAAGTGGCAGGGAGAGGAGCTTTGGCCTCCTTTACTTCTTTAATACGATGGATCGGATAACGCTAGAATGAACGTTCTCCGGTGCAAATCTTCTCCCCAAATTTTTTGTCGTTATGCGGTTTTAGCGTTATTCGGTGTAATCGTTATCTGGGGTATTACTGTACTACTACCAAGCATTGGCACTGAGAGAAGTCTGGAAGGCCATGACCAGGAATTGGGCCTTCTTGGAGGTGGTTCCATCATTTTAGAATGGTTTGCCATCAACTATGATAACACTCTTCAAATACCTGAAAGATAACCATAAAGAGGAAGGGATCTGCTTTCTATTATCCCAGAGTGGAGGATGCATAATGGGCTGGAATTACAGGAAGCCAGATATAGGCTGAATATTAGGAAAAACTTCTTAACAGCTAGAACAGTTGAAGCATT
The DNA here is from genome assembly GCA_030440675.1 of Furcifer pardalis. NCBI lineage: Eukaryota > Metazoa > Chordata > Lepidosauria > Squamata > Chamaeleonidae > Furcifer > Furcifer pardalis. Next base: position 248,316,006 of record CP126890.1, read on the forward strand.
AAAGAGAGAACTGAACAGCCACCTGTCATATCTGCTTTCTTTCAGATTTCTGCATTGAGCAGGGGGTTTATTTATTTATTTATTTAATCACACTATTATGCCGCCCTCTGCAAAAAGACGCAGGGCTGCTAACAAACTCTCCAAAACACTCAGAACAGAATAAAAACAAAATATAAAAATCAAGATTAAAAGATCAAAAAGATTAAGTAAAAAGATTAAATAAGACACACAAAGAGAGAGAGGGAGGAGGTCAGATGAGCCAACAGACTGGGGGAGCCGTCCGGCCCATACCCCATACACGCTCTGCTAGCCAGGTCTTAACCTCCTTCCTAAAGGGCAGCAGCTCTGTCTGGAGACACAGGTCACTTGGCAGGAGGTTCCAAAGGGCTGGAGCAGACACAGAGAAGGCCCTCCTCCTAGTGCTAGAGAGATGCACCTCTCTAGCCGATGGTACAACCAGAGAGCCTCTCCGGTCTGCTCTGGTGTAACGGGCAGATGTCCTTAGGGTGATACAGTCTCTTAGGTATCCTGGCCCACTACCATATAGGGCTTTAAAGGTAATAACCAGCACCTTGAATTGTACCTGAGGCAAACTGGCAGTCAGTACAGCTCCCGCAGCAATGGTGAGGCATTAGCATAATGCCTGCACCCCATCATGACCTGGGCAGCCGCATTCTGGACCAGTTACAGCCTCTGAATGGTCACAAAGGGCAGCTCCATGTAGAATGCATTACAATAATCAAGTTCGACTCGATGGCCTAAAAAGTCAGATGGATGGGGAATGAATGAATTAATGAATTAATGAATGTTATCCCCAAGCTCACTGGATTTTTAAAAGCTTGTAAATATCCATTTTTTAAAATCACAATTCCCAGAATTCTCATCCCTCCTAGTCACCTTGACCATGTTCTGGATTCTTTCTACTATCTCCCAACCAACATTAAGGCAATCTCCACTATTCCATAGGATACATAAAGGGTTAATTTCCTAGATCAAACACCATTAAATATTTCTCACTTTAATTCTACAAAATGAGTTTTAGTCTCCCTCCACAACCACCTCCAGCTACAATATACAGTAGTTTAGTATTGCATCCTAACACAGCTGGTAGCCTCCTTGTGCAGCTCCTGTTGGTTTAGTTAGGCTCTCCTTATTTTTATTTTCCCAACTAAGAGTCATCCACACAGTGGCGTAGCATGGGTTTCAGCTGCCCGGGGCGGGGGCCAAATTTGCCGCCCCCCTCAGAGGAAGAGCACCTCTTTAACACTTTTCCTGCACGCATCCAAGGACAAGAAAGGTACAGGTGGCAGCAGCAGGGGGGGAGGAATAGTGGTGGTGGGGTACACTTAGGAGCGCTGCCCATGCGGCGGACCTTCAGGGTCTCGAAGTCCCCTCCACAGAGGCAGACAGGCCAACCCCCAGGCTGGCCATTTTGGTTTGCGGAGGGTGGGAGCTCCAGGCCCCCACCTCCAGGGGCAAGCCACCTGTAGCCCCTCCAAGGTGGGGGGCTGGAGCCCCCCACCTTATGCAGACCAAAACAGCTGGCCCGGGAGCTGGACACAATGGTGAGCGGGCATCCATTAGGGGCTGAGGTGCCCCATGACTGTCTGCCCCTGTGCGGGGGATTTGAGGCTCCAAAGGACTGCCAGAAGGGAAGCGCTGCTAAGCGCACACCACCACCACCATTCCTCCCCTGCCCGCTGCAGCTGCCGCTGCCACCACCACCACCCATACCTTTCTTGCCCTCTCTGAAGGTGTCCAGGTGGGCTATGAATTACTCTCCAGAGTCCAGAGGGTTATGAATGAATGTGGATAGGTATGGGAGGAAGTCTATGGGACCTCGTGATGAACTGTGTGGAGGGGAGAAGCCTACCGGTATTTTGTTAGGTTTAGGAACGAGCAAACATTCTTCTGAGCACCAAGAAGACCCAGGGCTGGTTTTGACCTGCCAAGAAAGCCTTTTGGGGCAAGACCTGAACAGCAATCTTCAAGGCAGGGATCTGAAAGGGGAACCTCGCTGGAGCTGCTCACTGTGGAGACTCAGGTTTTGGGAGAAGAGAGCTGCGGGGAGAGGCATTGCAGGAGAGCTTGACCTTGAGGTGCAAGGGTGAAAGCCAGAAGCAGCAGCTGTTTGTTTTCTGTCTTTGTTGTTGTTCAGTCGCACAGTTGATTCAGACCCTTTGCAACCCCATGGACCACTGTTTGCCAGGCACTTCTGTCCTCCACCATCTTCCTCAACTAACTCAGTTCTGTGCCCATTGCGTCTACAATACCATCTAGCCATCTCATTTTGCCCGCCCCTTCTTCTTTTGCCCTCCACTTTTCCCAGCATCAAGGCCTTCTCAAGTGGAACATCTCCTCTCATTTGATGTCCAAAGTACTTTAGCTTCATCTTTACTATTTGACCTTCTAAGGAGCAGTCAGGCTTGATTTCTTCTTAGATTGACCTATTTGTTCTCCTCACTATCCTGGGTACTCTCAAAACTCTCCTCCAACACCACATCTCAAAGGCATCTATTCTTCTGCGCTCAGCTTTCCTAATGGTCTAGTTTTCACAACCATTCATTACCACCGGGAATACCATTGCTTTGACTATGCGAATTTTGGCTTGCAAGGTGATGTCTCTACTTTTCACTATGTTCCCCAGGTTTCTCATAGCTTATCTCCCAAGAATCAGTTGCTTTTTTATTTCCATGGCTGCAATCACCATCTGCAGGTCTTAGGAAATGAGGCAGAGAGAGAGAAATCCCCCAAGTTTTATGCTGGATCCTTTCCTCCTCCTCCTCCTCCTTCAATAGCCTGTGACCAGCTAAGGGAAAGCTGGGGACTAGGCACAGATAAGGAAGGAGGAGGAAAAGATCAAACATAGAACTTCCGGGTAAAACAAGTACTCTGCACATGCCTAGGAGCCAGGTTGGAACTCTGCACATGTTCTTACCCACTCACCAAGTAGCAGAGGCGTTGGGCAGCAAAGGGACCCAGTTTGAGATTTTCTTTGCAAAGATGGAGGTGGGGTGGTGTTTTATATCCAGTATTTCTGCACATGCCCAGGAGCCAGGAAAGGAAGTAAGGAAGGATGACGGAAATCAAAGTCCTCCCCCCCCCCAATTGTGACCAAAAAGGACTGGTGGTTTAGCAGTTAAGATACTGAACTTGATAACTGGAAGGTCAGCAGTTCAAGACCTGAATACTGATGGAGTGAGCTCCTGGCATCTCTCCCAGCTCCTAGCAGTTCAAAAGAAAGAAATTTGCAAGTGGATAAATAGGTATCCCTTTGGTGGTAAAGGTAAACAGCGTTCTGTATACTCTAGTCTCTAGTCGTGCCTGCCACATGACCACAGAAACATTTGCAGACACAGACAGTGCTGGCTCTTTGGATGTAAACAGATATGAGCACCAAACCCTAGAGTCAGATATGACAGGCTTTTGAGCAAGGGCGACCTTTACCTTTACTTTCCAGTGTCTAGTTGTGCCTGCCACATTGCACCTCCCCCCTCCCCCAATTTATGGCTTCGGCTGATAGTTGCCAAGATCAAACTAAACAGCGAGGGGAGGGAAATGAGCCAGCCATTAATTGCAAACCCACCCACCCCAAACCGGGATAGGAAGTGTTTGTGTGTGTGTGGGGGGGTGGCCTTGAGAGTTTGGTTGGAGGAGACTAATTGGGGGCAGGAGATTGCTCCCTCAGTAAAAAGTAGGAGTTGCAGGTGGATGGACGGAGGAGGAAATAAGTTATGTTTTCTTTTTGCAGAACTTACTGTGTCTTGAGGGAGAATCTTGGTAATAGCAACAGACGATCTGAGCAGCAGGCAGACGTTGGGGGGGGGGGGAAGGAATCCCTCTTGGTCCCATCTCCCTCTCCCTGTGACGACGAGCAGAAACTTCCCTTTCGCCCAATCAGTGTTTCCCAAATGCTGGTTTGTGGACTTCAATTCCCAGAATCCTAAGTCATTTCCCCAAAGCACTTATCAGCCAATGTACTGACTGAGGCTTCTGGGAATTGAAGTCCACATGGCTGTGAACCCCCTGTTGGGAACAGGAACTACCAGCACCACCTCCCTCCTCCTTCTCTGCTGCGAGGGAGGAGGGGAGGGGGAAGAGGAGAGATCGCCCTTAGTCAAAGGGTTTCATAAAAGGCTGCATCGCGCCTCTCTCTCTCATACACACACGCACGCGCAGACTCACACATGCCTGTGCCCTCCTCCTCCTCTGTCTCCCCCGGGGATGCCGCCCCCTTGAAAGTGCCGCTGGGGGCGGGGGGCCCCCCTGCCCCCCCCTAGCGACGCCAGTGCATCCACATGAACAAGCCCTTTATTTTCCAGTACTGCATTCATCCATAAAATCTAATGTTTTTTGACAGAGGCCAGAAACTGTAGCTCTGGTATTTGAGACAACCATGGACTACTAGAAAGCATTTCCTCTTGATACGTCTGTTCTTTGCTGCCAGCATTTCTTCTCAGGCACGTCTGATGTAAGAAGGCAGTCTTTCTGGATATAGAAGAGAGCAAGCGACCAGCGGGAAATCCCTGGAGAGAGGCTATTTTGGAAACAAACTCATTCTGGATTCAGTTTCTTAACATGGTCATCATTTTGCAGGATGACAGCATTTACATAGCAGGGATTTTCCTCCCCAAGAGAACAGCCTGTGCATGTGGGAGTCCAGCAAAAAGCAAATAACAGTCGGCCTGTTCCTGCTGTTTATAAAGAACAAGATCTTGCCATGTCACTGGTTGCAGAACAGAAGATCAAGGGAGAACTCGTGCAATTCAGCTAAGGCTTTTCTTCCTGATCTTCTTTCAAACATCAGCCAAAGCTCTTTTCCATTGCCAATAATTTGATTGTTTGTTCCCCACACCAAAAGATGGAGAAGGATAATCAAGCTGGTTCTCCTGCTAGGCAGAGTAAGATACTTGCTTCCGGCAGTAAAACACAGTGGTCAAAATCCTGTTATTTAGCGTAGCAACTCCCACTAGAGTAGGTCCACTGAATCAATGGGGATATGGTCTATCAACTCCTCTATATCTTCCTTTGATTCAAATGGGTGTGCTCTAGTTGTGTCTTACTATGCTAAACTAAGTTACCATTAGAAATACTGTAAGCCCATTTCAATTAATGGAATTTACAAAAAAGTTGATTCATCCAATCTCTATTGATTCAGTAGGCCTAATCTAGCAATAGCAATTACACACCATAGCACTTCGCCCACTCTCTGGGTGGTTTGCACATAATTAGCATTTTGCCTCAAACATGCTGGGTACTCATTTTACTGACCTCCGAAGGATGGAAAGCTCAATCTTGAGCCCCATCGGGGTCGAACTCAGATCGTGAGCAGAGGTTAACTATTGCACACTGGGGCTCTTACCATCCTGAAAGTATCTGCTGTCATACGGTTACAGAAGCAGGGTTGAGCCCAGTTACCCTTGAAGACCATTGGGGATTACCTGGGTCCATGTCAGGCTGGTCAAGAAGCCTGCCTGAAAGCCTGGAGAGATGCTGCCAGTCAGAGTTTGAAAATACTGACTAAATAAACCAACAAAATAAATAAATAAATAATAGACCAATAAAATAATAGACCAATAAAATCAATAAATAAACAATCTGACTCAACGCAAGACAGCTTCACGTATTCCTAAAGTTAAACACAGCTTACACAAAGTGAACTGGAACTGGGAAATGGAAAAGCAAAAATCTGGCCCTTGTCTGTGCAGGGGTGGAGACTGTTGTGACATTTTCAGCGGCAGCTTTCATTCTTGCAGACATAAAACTGATGTTTATGAACGAAACTGATCCATATTGTAAAAGTAATGAGGCCTGCAGTCATTGTTGTCATCGGTTGCTACTTCTGTTCGAGTATACGTTTCCCCCCCTGAAAATCATGAGGAGTGATGAACAGGGAAAATGCCATTGGCATGAATTTGTTTAGGGTGGATCCCAGCTTGCCATGAAGTGACCCACACACTAGGATCACAGAACCATCTCCTGTGGCACATATGAAATAAGACATGCAGGATTTGATACTGGGACCGCAATGGACTGCTGCAGCCTTGTGGATATTGACAAGGTGCGCCTTCACAGCTGGTCCATCTGGCATGGCCTCTTCTGCCTCCATGACCATTGGGAATCTGAATAGTGAAGTGGTTCCCCCACTCATTTTGCCATTGGGCCCAGTATGATGGTTTCCAGTGGCATTTCCTCCACTGAGGGGAACCATCACCCCACCCAAAGGGCCTCATCTGCTTGTAGCCATTTAGGGAGTCAGGTTATTTATTGCCACCCAACACTTGGCATTGAGTCGCTGGCTGTACGGTCTACTCCAATGTTTCCCAAATGCCTAAGTCATTTCCCCAAAGCACTGATCAGCCAATGTACTGACTTAGACTTCTGGGAACTGAAGTCCACTAGTGGGCTGTGTACCCCTTGTTGGGAACCACTGGTCTACTCCATTACTGTAGTGCAGGGATCAGCAAACTTGGCTCTTCAGATGTTCTTGGACTTCAATTCCCAGAAGTCCTGATCAGCAGGCATACTGACTTGGGCTTCTGGTAATTGAAGTCCAAGAACACCTGGAGAGCCAAGTTTGCAGATCCCTGCTGTAGTGGGATGTCCAGCCAGGCAAGGATGGAGATTTAAAGTACAGTAATACCTCCGATAATGCTAAGACTTGGTTCCACAAGTCTCGGTGTTATCCGATTTTTAGTGTTATCCGATGCATGTTAAAATCCTATGGGATAGATCGGATAATGTTAAAGCTTCTTAGAGATACATTGTAACCACACAGGCTTTAGTGGTTTTTATCCAATCCATCCCATAGGACCTCAACATTATTCGATCTAATTCTCCTCCCCAGATTACTTAACATTATGCGATTTTAGCGTTATCCGAGGTAAACGTTATCCGAGGTATTACTGTATTACATTTCTAATAGATGGGCGCTCATGTAGTACCTGGGTCTCGAACTGCTGACTTGCTGGCCTTCCAGCTAAAAAGGCGAGCTTCTTAACCACTAAGCCACCACAGCTCCACAGCTAACCAGCTTTAACTTTAAATGGAAAAGTAATAAGCATCATGGCTCATCTTTCCAGCAACACTGTCTCCAGCATTTCTACCACCAGAGACAGGAGGAGAAGTTTTGCTGCTCATGCTTCTTCCCTGTCACTACTATCACTCCATCCTTTTGAGGTCGGTAAAATGAGTACCCAGCTTGTTGGGGGCAAAAATGGTAATTATCTTGTGAAGCCCCTCTAACGGCTGTGGTATGGTATACCACTGTAATAGCTATTTCTATGATGGATACCACATCTTGTCTCTGCTTTCTCCTAAGCTGCTTTCTCACTGACCTGAAATTCTGACACTTAACTTACTCATTTTTGTTCAGGAATCAATACAACATAAATTGTGAAGTTGTTATAGGGTGATATGTTCGGTGCTGTCTTCCTGTGGTTTTTAAAGACCTGATTTACGGTGGTGATAGTGCTAAGTACTGTAGTTGCCTTAGGCTCTCAGTGAGGGGAAAGAGAAATTGATAAGTAACTTTCCAAGAAATCCATTTTTTTTGCATTGTTTCCATCATCTCAGTGCAACTCCAAATATATAAAATATACCTCTCCCCCCCCCCTTCAAAAGGGCAAATTGATACAAGTTCAGAAGATGCTCTGCTGTTTTATGTTGTGCCTTTACCTGCTGTTTTGGCTGTACATCCAGAGCCATCCTGTGAATAAGGGGCATCCTGTAGCTAATCTTTTAGTTCTCTACAATTCACAGCCCAGGCACCTATCCCAAGACAACAGCCCTGCACTCACTTTCTGCCACAGATATATATCTGAGACAATTAAGGAACAAAGTTACGTCTCAGTCTGGGCTTTCCCTTTTTAACAAATGAATGGAAACCCAGTCAATTCCTGTTTAAAATATCCACGCCAATTATATGATAATTTTATTTTAAAGCATGTAATGAATACTAATGTTAATAATAAAAGTGCTTGGTACAGCACACATTTAACCAGCAGCTTCTCTTTTATTTTCTGTAATGTTTTCACTTAGCTTTCTACTACAAGGCATGAAAGAGCTCCCTGCCCCCTGCCCCTGTAAACCTGTTAGTCTATCATTAGATCAAAGAGAAGGATAGTGAAGCTAGATGTATCTTTTTGGAGCCATTCATCTTGATGAGAATTAAATGACAGCTTTACATGTACATCCTGGAGAGGCAAAGTCAAAGTGATTGATATTAGAAAAGGACACTCCATGGCTGTGCTAAGACACAATCAATATTTGGCAACAGAAATTCTTCATCCTAGCTCAGTCCAGGTTGAAATACATTGTTGACAAAGAATCTTACTGGGTGGGGAGAATTTTCAATGCAATACTTGTTCCACTGTCTATTACAATCAACAGCATAAATTATATGAAGAACAGGTCTGATCTTGCCATTACATAAAGTCATACACCCATGAATGTTCAAATATACAATTTTGATCCAGGCCAACGCACCAGCTCTCCACAAGGAGTAGATCTTCTGTAAGGTCAGTGGGTCATATCAGTTCATTTAAAAGCCCTGAGCATCTCTGCATCAGAGTATGATCCTCCAGTATGGAGCGCATCTGCATACGCGAAATGTTAACATTGCTGTTAATGAAACAATGTGTATAGTAACAGGATGTCTCAAACCTACACCAGCTGAGAAAATATATCCTCTTGTTGGTATTACTCCACCTAAGATATGTTGAGAAGCAGCAGCAGATGCAAGGAGAACTAAGCAAGAGAATAGATATGTGCCTCAAGTCCACCAACTCAGATCCAGGAAGAGCTTTAGGGCAAGAACAAACATTCTTGAGGGTACACAAGAGCCAAAACAAATTAGAGGATGGAGGAAGGAGCTCACTGGACAAGGAACAACATTAAAGGAGGCTATGGCTGAGGACTTCAACCTTCCCTACATCACTTGGAGGACCCTGAATAGGATGAGGGTCAGAGTCCCTAAATGTAAGACCAACATGCTCAAGTGGGGGCTTCTGGCAGACAACAACACACTGTGTGAATGTGGAGAGATGAAGAGTCTGGCTCATTTGCTAGTCTGCAGATTATTACCAGAAACATGTACTGATGAAGATTTAAGTTTGGCCAATGACAAAGCTAAGAAAGTGGCTTCAGTTTGGCAGTCCAAAGTTTGATCGGGACCAAAAGAAGATGATTTAAAAGCAAGACAGCTCAAGATGCATTACAGTAAGAACAGCTTGCATACATATACTATGGTCACACAACAAATCCCCAAGTACTCTGAGGAATGCAACAAAGGTAAATACGGGTGCCTGAGCAGGTTGGCAGATGTTCCTGCTAATCAAAAATTCTTGGTCTTATGATCCTGTGAGCTTTGGTTTTCCTACACCACCTATTACAATACTGTACTTTGTGGCTTTTACATGTGAATCACTGGTACAGGAGACATATCCACATTCTGCACAATACCTGCTGAACTTAATTGGGGAGCCTGTAGCTCAACTAATCTGTTGCAAATACAGTACTGAAACATTTGGGTCTGTGACGACATTATAACATAGAAAGTAAATACTGAAAGGCATAAACTCACTCCTGCAACAGAGCTTCCTCTTTTGCATCTTTTATGAAGTCAGTCTTTTCCATAACGGTATGAGCCCTTGGGTCTTTCCACTCAGTACACCTGCGACAAGAGCCATCTGCACAGAGTTTCCTCCAGATTAAAGTAAATGGATTAAACAGCTAATGTATTTAATCTCCTCATCCCCATGTGACCATGCTGACCAACACAGGCTGAGCTAAATGTATTCTGGGTTTACTCTATGGGTTAAACTACATGATGATATCCAGCTGTGGGCACATTTTCCCTTTTGATTATTATCACTATTAGAAGTAGCACAGTGACAGCAGCAGTAGCAGCAACAACAGCAGTACTATTATTTACTGCCAAAAGCAACCTTTTGGGACAGGGCTACCTATGGAGCATCAGTCTGTTCCACACAGTACAAAAACAACGCAGCCCCCCCCCCTTTCGAGGCAGGGATAACAATGCATGATACAGCCAAAGCATTCCCGACAGATGGTTGTTCAGCTTGCACTTAATATGTCCAGCATAGAGAGCCCACAACCTCCTGTGGCAATCTGTTCTATATCTGAACAACTCTTATCCCATAGCCAGGGCTGCCCATCCATTAATAAGATGGAGGTGAGGCCGCTCTGCCACCCACTACGGCCTGTGCTTGCTGATATATCCCATCTGCTCTTTGGATGGTATTGACCCTGAGGGCACTTGAGGACATGGCATTTTTCAGATGCCTGATGAAGCTGTGGTGGTCAGCAAGTAAGAAGCAAGAGCCAGTTGCCAGTGTAAGAAGTGAGGGACTTTTTCTTGTTCACCTCAGGTAGTAAAATGCCTTGGATTGGAACCATTGCTAACATTAGAAAACGTATCTAATGCTAGCTGGTTTCTAATTTCCTGCAACTTCTACCCATAGATTCTAGTTCTCCTCACTGAAGAGAGAGAATAAAGACTACTCAGTCATCTGGATAGTATGCCTTCAGATATCGGAAGAGATTTGTTATCATGTTTTCAGTTAAAAATTCCTTCCTAAGAGCTCAAAGTACCCAACTCTTTGACTTTCTTAATAGTATTTGGGTTTACAGAAGCTTCACAGTCTTCATTAAGGGGCATACAGGTTTCCTGCTGCCTGAGGCAGGAAGCCATATGCCACCCCCTGATAATGTGGAAGCCGGAATCACAAAGCCCGCTCCAACATGCACAGAACTGGCATTGGCAGCAGTTCCTGCCTTGCTTCACTCCCTCCCTTTCTGTTTCATTGTACTGTTTTCTGCACCACTGTTTCCAAGATGGCAGCTGGCTTTGTCAAGCAGGTTTGGTTTCAAGAACCCTTGGTAACCAAGGCACTATGGGAGATGTAATTTTAAAAATTCTTGTGATTTTGTTTCTTTTAACAACCACTCCTTGCTCAATGTGTCGAGTATGATGACCAGGGCATTGTAGAGTGCAAGGGGGAAGCAAAGTCCCTCAGGAGCAATTGGAAAACTGGACACTGTGTTGTCCTTGTCTCACCACTCCGACCAATCCTCTGCTGGAGGTATCTGGTTAACAGTGTGGCTGGTCCTGTTAGTCAGCCTTCATTGAACACTCTTAATTAGGTATGGCAGTGATTTCCTTTATTATTCATGCTTTGTTATGAATAGGGTGGGGAATCTCTTGTTGGACTCTGCACTTGGCTTACATCAGGAGTGCCCAAACGTTTTGGACTGTGGGCTAGTCAAGTGGTTCCTCCCACCAGAAACAGAAGTAAAAAATCCCTGGGCATGCACAAAACGCTGCCATAAATGCACCTGTTGCTATCATAAACACATTTACAACAGCCGCAGATGCATTTATGGCAGCATTCTGTGAGTGTGCGAGCACATTTTACTTCTGCTTCAGGAAGTGGAGAGGGTACCGTGGGTTGGATGAATTGGTGTCAGGGGCCAGATCTGGCCTGCGGGCCATAGTTTGGGCACCCTTGGTTTAGATGGCAATGGTAGTTGGGTGATAGACCCTTCAATTCTGTTTTCTAACCTCATGTATAAAGCTTCAAACCTTTGTTATTATGCTTATTTAGCTGAATGCACATCTCCTCATAGATGTGGGAGAACTGTGTCTTACTTACAGAGCTACCTCATACAGTCTTCTCAGGTTTAAGTCCCACCGAGTCTTTCTCCTAGAAAAGGGAGTTGCAGTCTCGGTCCTTGAATGAGTTTTCTGACTCTTTTCAGTGGCATTTTCCAGATAACGTTTGCCTTTTCTTTTCTCATTAATTTAACCGGAAAGCAGAGACACTTTCAGGGGTAATTTAATCTGTTAGACACCACCAACACACCAATAGATGAGATCTGTTATTACATTGTTTCATTCTGCCATCAGGGAATTGCTCTGGGATTTAAGAGGCCAATATCTTTATGTGATTTCTTCTGGGTTTGTTAAGTTTTATTTTGTTTCAGCTTTTGTCACAACACATTTATAGAAACTAAGCGCCGAACAGGACTTTCTTCACTGGAAGTTGCTATGCTATAGAAACATATTAGAAATCTAGATCAGACCAAATATAAAACCTATGTTAACTTTCATTTTCTAATAAATGTGAAGAAATAGAAATTTTGTCTAGATGGTCAGCACCAATTACTGACATATATAAATTTTGATAAGTTACATTATGAAAGAAATGTGTCATGTTTTTTTTAAAACCCAAACATTTAAGTCACTCTTGTTGGTCAGTTCTGCTTCTAAAGTACAGGATTAGCAACAAGGGTAAGTGGAGCAAGAATCACTGTTTTCAATCTATTCCTGGGTTGGGAAAAGATATCACTGTGGAACACTTTGTATCTATAGTGTTCTATGTTAAGTTCTATGTTATCATGACCAGCCATTCATGCCAAGGATGATTTGTATAGATATATGGCAGGAGTTTTCAACCTTTTAAAGCCAGGGGCTGGGTCAAGCTTCCTCAAACAGCTTCGGGGGCTGGACAGCCATTTTGCCCTTCCTCCACCACATGGCACTACCTGGTGTGGTGGAGGTGGTGGTGGGTCACATGAAATGGTACCGAATCCGATATAGGGTGTAGTCCATCTGCAGTCCATCATCTCACACAGAGGTGGGGAAAAGTGGGACTTTAATATTTGGGGTTAGATTAACTCACATCAGCCCCCTGTACCATGTCCAAATGGAAAAGGCTCTGGGAGTTGTAGTTCAAAACATTCAGAGAGTCACAGAGGGCCTGCTCTGCTGCACAGATCATTAGTAATTGTTACAAAAAGCTTGACCTCCTTATAAACAAGAAATATATTGATGGATGTAGGGCTTTTCATTGTGGAAATAAAAAAGAAACACAGGCGAATCAAACCACCCCGCCCCTGATTGCTAGCAGTTTTTCTTCTGAATATTGGCAGTGGGCATAGAGACAGGAAGCTTTCTCTTCCAAGATCAGATGAGTTATCCTTCCGGCTCAGTTTTGTCTATTCCACCAGACAAAAATTTTCCAGGGCATCTCAACCAGTGACCTCCCCCCCCCCCTGCAGATAGGTTTCCTGAGATGGCTGAGAGCAGAGATTGCAAACATATTGTCTTATTACTCATTCCGGGGGGGGGGGGGGATGTTTATGGCTGCAATATCAGGATGTGAGCTCCAGAGTATCTTATTCTGGTAGTCCTCACAGCACGATGTGAAGGAACATCCGAATGCCTCATTCCTTATGGCTACAGAGTAGTTCTAACTATCCCACTGAATATTATTCAAAGGAGCAAAACTGCACTAAGATATTTTGCTGCCTGAGTCCAACAAACAAATTGCCTGCTCCTGTTCTACATATGGAAGCTAAGCTGAATTTTGAACCCTGCCAATGAAGCAGCATCTTCCATTGCACGAGGGGAAGCAGAAGCTAACTCCGTGATGGCAAACCTTGGCACTTCAGATGTTCTTGGACCTCAATTCCCAGAAGCCCAAGCCCCACGTGAATCCACACTAATGGGTTTACTGTGATTCATCCGGCCCCCGCCACCCTCGTCGCTCCCGGAAACGAGGTACCACTGTATTTACTCTATACTGTAGTTAGAAAAACCAGCCATTGAGTTATTTTGCCAAAGGTCAATTAAGTTATAATACAAGGTGGAACTTTAAAATGTACAATAGCGCAGTTATTTGACAAGTATGGCAATGGGCTTAGTGAATGCTGGGAGAAAGGATGCAAAAACCAATGTGATTGGGGGTGGGGGGAGTGAGAGGCAGGAGATGAGAGAAAAAGCACTGGGGTGAGAGTGGGAGTTATTATGATTTAGCACAAGATTTTGGACTGAGTCAGTCCTGGATAGAAGGAAGGGGAAAAGGTCTCTCTCTGTGTCTGTGTGTGCGTGCATATGCCTGCATGTGCATGAATGCATGTGCGCAGGCAGGGGCATGAGTATCAGTGGGAGAGTCACTAATCAAAGTAGAGAACGGCAACCTGGTGCCCTACAGCTGTTTGGCACTTCAACTCCCATAACCCCAGACTATTAGTCATGCTGGCTGGGGCTTAATGAGTTGTTCAAAGGATCTAAATTATAAAGAGTATCCCACTATGATCTAAAGATTTTACTTCAAATGAAGTTGCTATGCACACTTAGTGCCCGAAAAGCCACTCACTAGAAATCAAAAGATGGGCCATGGAAGAATGTGCTCAAATTCTCACTTGAGCATGAATGCTTAGCATCTTGGCAGAGCACTGAGAACTTCATTCTCTCATTTGAAAGTTGGAATGACCTGCATCACAAGGTTATGATGGAAGTAAATTACTTTAAAGGGACTTCTGTGCAATTTTAAATGCTATTTAAGTCGTTCAAGTTAATAATAATAGGGACTGTCTAAGTCACATGATATCCTCGGGAGAATCATGCTGCCCTCCGGCAGTCTCACAAAATGATGTTGGAAAGCCATGAAGATGTTTTAAAGCTGTGTTTCCCTGCAGTCCTAGGTAACAGCAGTTGCTAACCTGATTCCATCCAGGTGTACATTGGCTATGTATCCCATCATCCCTAGAAATGGGTGGCACATACATTTAGGGGGACAGACAGGTACAAATGCCTTTAGTAAAGGTAAAGGTTTCCCTTGCTCGAAAGCCAGTTGTATCCAACTCTAGGGTTCAGTGTTCATCTCTGTTTCAAAGCCGAAGAGCCAGCGCTGTCTGCTTTTGCAGACGTTCTTGTGGTCATGTGGCAGGCATGACTAGACACTGGAGCACATGGAACGCTGTTTACCTTCCCACTGAAGTGGTCCCTATTTATCTACTTGCAGTTTCTTGCTTTCTAACTGCAGGAGCTGGGACAAAGACTGGAGCTCGTTCCATCCTGCAGTATTCAGGAATCAAACTGCCGACATCCTGCCTTCCAGTCAGCATCTTAGTCACTTGAGCCACTGCAGTCCTAAATGTCTTTAGGAACCAACAAAGACAACAAAACCTATTCTAAGTATCTGATGTAATGCAATGCAATGAAGAGGTAGAACACCTAAGCATTGTTTCACAGCAAAGAACAGGTAATCCTAGACAGGTCACTGACTCAAAACTAAGTGTTTAAAACAACAACAAGAACAACAACAACAAAACAGCACCACATAGTGTTGGACTGGGACTGGTAAACTCTATGTTCAAGTCCCCAGTAAGCTCTAATGCTTCCTTGGCTCCCAAGAAAGGTAGGATATAAAAAGTAATGGTCATATACAATAAATATATAAAATCTTGGGGTATGCCAAACAATTTCCCCAATAAAACTGCAATCATTCTCAATTGATTTGGTAGAAAAAAAATCTACCTTGAAAATATGTTTTTAAGCATAAATTTTAGAGAGATGTTCATGGGCTAAGGTCAGGATTCTTGTTCATTTCACACACATAAGGTGGCTAAGAAGTACATATTAAATTCCTGTCTTATATCTGCCATCCTCTGTGTAGCAGCCAGCAACCTCCCTAGCTCCCCACAGTTCAATTAAAGCCCCAGGAATGATGTCATGCAGTAATTCCTTCCATAGGATCTCTTCAGATTGGGGCATGTGAGCAGCTAGGGAAGCTGTAGAAGGATAATGAGAAGAAACAACCATCAATGCAGCACTTTGCAATACGTATTACAGCTAACTCGAGAAGAAATTCTAAAAGGCCCTGAGAATGAGAGAGAGAGATGGAAATCTAGGTTGTGATACAATAAAATTTTGGAGAATAAATACTGGAGAACAAACTAAGGCTTAAAATTAGCTTCACTGTTTCCCCTGAAGTTCAGCATAACACTGTTCTCCTCCTAATGACTACAAGATATTCAGGGAAGAATCTATATTACAGGCATCAGCAATAGAAATTAATATTTGTTATGTGACATCAAATAGCTTCTGACTTGTGCCAACCATAAATGTGTTTTCATTGTGTGAGGCATTTAAGAAGCATTTTACCAAGGCAACACCTTCAGCATGGATTTGAAGCAAGATCTTCTGGGTCAATCAATTTATCGACTACATCACAATGGGCATAAAAAATAAAGATTAACAAACCCAACCTATGTAGCATTTGGAAGGCATGAGGAAAATGCTGAACCCTAAAGAAAGACAAGAGCTGAGCCTTTTAATTTCTCAGAATACACCCCCTCCCCTCAAAGCAGTCTGAGATTTTCTCTTCTTTGCTCCCCCAGAAATAGAAGACCATTCTCCAAAATTCCTCCCATCACTTTAGGGAATAGCTTCATCCCTGCCACCATCACCACAATACCCTTACAACAGGGGTGCCCAAACTACGGGCCGTGGGCCAGATCCAGCCCCTGATGCCAATTCATCTGGCCCATGCCACCCTCATTGCTCCCAGAAGCAGAAGTAAAATGCACCTATGGATGCATTTTACTTCCACTTCCGGGAGCAACGAGGGTGGCACAGGCTGGATGAATTGGCATCAGGGGCTGGATCTGGTCCACGGGCCATAGTTTGGGCACCCCTGGTTTAAGTAGAGAAAATGGCAGCATAAAATCTATCTCATCCTTTTCCAAAACAGATTGCAAGGCACATTTTACTTTCACTTCCAATGGAAGGAACCACATGACCGGCCCACTGAACCACATGACCGGCCCACTGAACCATGTGACCAGCCCACAGCCTGAAAAGTTTGGGCACCCCTGCCTTCGAATGATACTAAGCAAAAAGCATGGTGGAGGAAACAAATAGCAGCCAGGCTGCCAACACAGGGGCTCTTGTTGTCATTTGCAGATACATTTTGCAAAACAAAAACGCTTTATAAAGAAAAAGAACAAAGATTTGCTATAACTACTGCTAGGCAAGCTCCGCATCTGAGAAACTGTAATTGAAAATATTATGAGCACTGAAAATTTAACAGAATGGAGAAATTCAGTGAGATCGTCTCCCCAATTTATTTGCACAAATAAGGTGGAGACAACTATTTCAAAAGACCATTTATGCACAGCTATAATAAAATCTAATCAAAGAGTTTCAAATCCTGCTGATTTCCATGAAATAATTAAATAGGAGAGATTCAAACCATCTGTATCAGAGCAGTGAAGAAAGGACTTGGGCTCTGAATGTTTCCTCTTTGGGGTAATGTCAGTTATGTGGTTTGAAATTCAAAAAGATTGGAAAGAACAGAACATCCTTCTTGTAACATTTTAAGAGTGCAACAGTCATAAGAGGTCTCAAAGTTTCTTCACTGTTCAATTCATGCAAGACTTCTCTTCAGTATCTGGGAAAGCTATTTCTTTTGGACAACAACTCAAAACAACAACAACACCTTAAATATTTTTTGCTGAAATCAGTAGTAACTTTGGCTAGATTAATTCCTCCTGATTTTAGTGGAACACGTGAACACATGCTTAACTTCCAACTGAATTTAAGACATCTTTTCTTTGGCACAAGGCATTAACCTACTTGGTTAAGGCTAGTGAGAATACCTACATTACATATTCAGGATTACAGTATTTTAAAAATCAACAAATATTGGAACTAGACACATTTGCTTAGTTTTGTTCGAAGCTTGGGAATGTTATGGACACTATAGGATTCTGTGAGTTGCAGCTGAAAGATGGAATAGAACAGAACAGAACCCCTACCATGTTTCAAAGGTTTGATTTTTCTAGTTCCTGTGGTGGTGGTAGGGATATCACATACAGTAAAACCTCATATAACACTAAAACCTGGTTCCACAAGTCTTCGTGTTATATGATTTTTCGTGTTATCTGATCCTCTATGGGATCCATAGAGATACATTGTAACCACACAGGCTTTCGCGGTTGTTATCTGAAGCATCCCATAGGATCTTAATGTTATCTGATGCAATTCTTCCCCCCAGATTCCTTGATGTTATGCGATTTTCGTGTTATTCGATACTAATGTTATATGAGGTATTACTGTACAACAATTTCTGGAACAAAATCATGGCAACTAACTATACAAATTTAAAATGACATGTTACCTTATACAGTAAAAACCCATGTTGCAACGGAGGTCCGTTCCAACAGCCTCCGTCGTAACCCGAAAAAATTGTAAACTGAAACATCCATAGAGATGCATTGGAAAAAAAATAAAATAAAAAACAGTCCTGAATGGATCGTTGTAAAATGGGGAAAAAACATTAAAAATTTGAAATCCAGGCTGGCATTTCCATAGGATTTGCCATTGTAAATTGCAGCAAACTTAAACCGAGGCGGTTGTAACCCGGAGTTTAACTGTATCTACTTAAAAAGAGCCTACAGATACAATAGCTAACTTGTGTAGAGACAGGTGCATCAAGTTAGAACACCTCTTTTGCTTTCCAAAGCGTAGTTGGTGGGTTGCTCCAAGCTGAATGAACACCCATCATCTCCTAAACCAGGGGTTCTCAACCTTTTTAAGCCATGGGCCACCTGCCCCCTCAGATGGCTGAGCAGGCTGGACTGGTAGTTCTTCCCACTGTAAATGCTGCTGTAAAACGTGTCTGTGGGCTGTCATAGATGTGTTTACGACAGCCGCAAGCAGATTTACGGCTGCCATAAACATGTCCGCTTCCGGTGGCAGTGGCAACGCGGGCCACATGAAATAGTGCTGTGGGCTGGCTCCGTTGGTTGAGAACCCCTGCCCTAAACTCATCCTTGTTTCTCCCAAAGCTTATTAGTAAATGCGTGGAAGAAGAAAGAGTTCCTGAAAACCCTCTGGTGGCACTGTTCTGCAGTTCCTGACTCCCAAAGAAGAACATGCAGTCACTTAGATGAACCATGGTTTAATAGTATAGCATATACTTTGAATATAGAATGTTATAACTTCGGTTTCCAACATCTTCCCTTCTAAAGATCTATAGGCAGTATATTAGCAGAGGTACGTCTTAGCTCTGTAAAGGCTGCTGGAAACAATACAAAAGGAGATGGACTATAGATATGTCTTATCAGCTGGGCTTATTCTATAAGCATTCAGCCTTCAGGAAAATCTAAATATCCACCAACACAAGCTAGAAAATTGTTTGTTGTGTAGATTTCTAAGTGTGATCACTTGAGGTTAAGAAGATTAATAACAAACGAGCACTCAAATTGAAGTTGTATAGATCAGGGTGGAGACCACTACAGAAAATAAATGCTGAGGTAATTGCTTACCTGATGTGTTTAATTTGCAATTCAATGCATATTAACCATGAAGCAGATGACAGTGAACTGAGATGTGACTTAAGTCACCAAGTGAATATAAGAAGCAAACAAATAACCAAAGGGTGAATTTGGCATAGATCTGTACAATCTAATGCAGGAGTTCTCAACCTTTTTAAGCTGGACACCACGTCACACTCCCTCAGACAGCTTCAGGGGCTGGATGGCCATTTTACCCTTCCTCCACTACATAGCACTTCCTGGTGTGGTGGAGGCGGTGGGGGGGCCTACATGAAATGATGCCACAGGCCGCATCCAGCCCACGGGCCACAGTTTGAGAATTCCTGATCTAATGCCTCCTCCTATAACTATACTGTATCATGTAAATTGCATATTTAAAAATATACCTGATTCATTTTAATCAATACCGGAGCTGGGGGGCCCTTCCACTCTATCTGAATGCCCCACATTTCTCTGCTGCAGATCTTTGTCAGCACAGCCACCCCAAGAGATGTTAGCAAAACAGATGCCTTTTGCATCTCACAACTGGAGTATAATTGGCAAAAATTTATCTTGCTGCTGGTAATTTCAGCAAACAAAATGGGATGGGGTTTCTTTCTGCAGCTTAGCAATGATCACTCTATCTACCTTGCGAAAAAGCCTTGGGAAAACTTTAGAGTGAGCAAACTAAACTCTGAGATTTAGGAGGTTAAAGGGGGGGGGGATTCTAGGTTTTTGTTTTATGCCCTGCCACTACCTTGTCTTAGCAAAGCGAGGAGGGGGGGAACCTCCAAAGGAGGGGAGGAGGAAACCCGTTATTGTCTTTTTAGATCAGAAACAGTGGGAACTCTAGAGCAGGGGTGCTGAAACTTTTTGGGCCGTGAGCCAGTCACGTGGTTCAGGGAGCCAGTCACTGGGTCCCAGGGGCCAGATCCAGGCCCCAATGCCAATTCATCCAGCCCACGAAGCCCTTGTCACTCCTGGAAGCTGTACGAGCGCGTTTTACTTTGGCTTCCAGAATCGACAAGGGTTTTGCAGGCTGAATGAATTGGTGTCAGGGCCTGGATCCAGCCCTTGGGCTGTAGTTTGGGCACCCCTGCTCTAAAGACTGGCCAGATTATCCTGCTATAGTAAAAGTAGACCATACTGCCAGTGACTCAACTTGGTCAGGCAGCAGTAGCAGTTAACTAACCTGATCACCCTGAGGACTAAGTGGCCTTGGGTGTCAAAGTGTACAGGGAAGGGTGATGGCCCCCAAGTGGATTAAATGCCACTTGAATCCAATTTGATGGAGGGCAGCAGCTTCATCAATACTGGCCTGGGGCTGACGAGGACTTTGGGTGCCAAAAGAGCTCAGGAACAGAAAGCGACTTGTGAAACTGGCTCAGTGGTGAACTGGATCTGTGGTACTGGTGTCATGCTGCGAAGTGGGAGGCAAATTGTCCCCCACTCAGAATGGGATACAGTACTTGAAGAAAAAGAAGGAACTCTTGAGAGGAAGGTCGCTCAAGGGTCTCCTCTTCTTCCTCCTCCTCCTCCCTCCCCGCTATTCTCTCACCGCGTCTTGCCAGCCCAGTTCAGAAGCACTGACTTGCTTCCCCACCCCAAACACTTCGGCCAGTGTGCTTCTGGGCCATCCCGATGTCTCCGCGCCAGGTGCCTTTCCCAATGTTGCCCTGGCCTGGCCCCGCCGCCCCGAGACCTCCCCGCGCTCTTCTGACGCATCCACCAGCCTGGCCCGTTGCATCCCGCCTTTCGGCCCGACGGCAAGCCAGCGGCTCCCTGGCGCCCCGCTCCGCCCGCGGCAACCCGAGCGCTCCGCCGACACAAACAAACCGGCAAAGGACGCCCTTGCTTGAAAGCCAGTCGTGTCCGACTCTAGGGGCCGGTGCTCATCTCCGTCAACAGTCCACGAGCCCCCCCCCCGCCTGCGTCTGCAAACGTTCCCGCGGATATATGGCAGGCATGCCTAGACACCAGATCAAGGAACGCTGTTACCTTCCCCTGCAAAAGTGGTACCTATTTATCTACTTGCAATTTCTTGCTTTCTTTTTAATGATACAAAGTAACTCAATTCTAATTATTATGCAGATAAAAAGGAAATCATAAATATAAAAACAAAAAAGCAACACATAACACAGTGTACCCCACCCTCTGGACCATATTTCTCGCTTTTGAACTGCTTGGTTGGCAGGAGCTGGGGGCAGAGATGGGAACTCACTCCGTAGTGCAGCACACGCCTCTCGAACTGCTGACCCACTGACCTTCCGGATGTCAAGTTCAATGTCTTAACCTAGGGGGGCCCAAACTTTTTGGGTTGCCAGCCTGTCATGTGGTTCAGGGGGCTGGTCACTATGGCCCAGGAGCCAGATCCGGCCCCTGACATCAATTCATCTGGCCTGAGAAGCCCTCATTGCTCCCATACAGGTGCATTTTAATTCCACTTCTGGGAGTGACGAGGGCTTCATGGGTTGGATGAATTGGCATCAGGGGCCAAATCTGGCCCCCCGGGCCATAGTTTAGACATCCCTGTCTTAATCAGTAAGCCACCGCAGTCAAGATAAGCCCCCCCCCCCCAACAAAAACCCCCACACTTCCAACCCTGGAAACCATGCTGGGGGGAGGAAGGGGGGAGAAGGTGGAGGGCGGGGTTGTCAGTCCCCAGACTCACCCTTGGAAGTTGCGAGAGGCTTTCTTTTCCTTTCTTCTCCTCCTTTTGCTCTTTCCCCCTCTTTTTGTTTTTCTTTGGAAATGTCACACCATAAACCTAGCCGGGGGTGGGGTGGGGAGAGGAGAGGAGAAAGCCCTGAACGCCTCAGCCGCCTTCTCCCATCAATCGCTGGGGGCCTTCGAGTCCCGGAGGGGCTGGTGAGGGGTCTGGGAAGGGCGGCAAAGGCAGGAAGGGCCCAAAAAGTGTGTTGCGGAGGTGGGGTGGCGTCCCCTTCCTTCCTTCCTTCCTTCTCTCCCTCCCTCCCTCCCTCTCTTCTCTTCGCCTTTGCTGCAAAGCAGCCGCTGTCTCCCCGCTGGTCTCTGAGCGTTTCCTCGCTCAGCCTGACAGCTCCAGTGACCACTTTTTAAGGTGGCTCCTCACTCCAGCCTCCACCCCCCGTCCAAAAAAACAGAATGGTTTTCTCCTCCAACAACACCCCTCCCCTTTTCACATCATCAGATGGCCTTACCTGGCCCGCTCACCTGGGACGGCGTGTGGGTTCTGTTTTGCCTTCAACAGGGATGGGAAAGACAAGAGGGACCACTTGAGGGCAGAGGTTGGGGCTGGGAGTCCCTTCTTTTTTGCCTTTTCGTCCCCTCCTCCTCCTTGTGGGCTGCAGTGTTTTGCTTGCTAAGGGCTTGGCCACCCTTTGGTCAAAGGCTCTCTGGAGCAGGAGTTCTCAACCTTTTAAAGCCGGGGGCCGGGTCACGCTCCGTCAGATGGCTTCCGGGGGCAGGGCGGCCATTTTGCCCTTCCTCCACCACATGGCACTTCCTGGTGTGGTGGAGGTGGTGGGAGCTCACACATGAAATGGTGCCGCAGGCCGCATCCAGCCCATGGGCCACAGGTTGAGAATCCCTGCTCTAGAGTGACCACCAGCAGCAGGGCTGTAGCCAGCCCCCCCCCACGTGCAAAACCCCTCCTGAGCTAACAGCCTCCCCCCGCGGTGCCAATGATATATATATGAGTGTGACATTGTTGCCCCTCCTGAAAAATTTTGCCTCTCCCGAAAATCCCTCCCCCCCAATAAATAAATAAATAAATCTAGAATCCTGGCTATGGCCCTGACCTTTGCCTTGGTGGTCCATTCTCCCAACCTCCTAGCACTCCCTTAAATTCCTCATCTCTAACAGTTTCTGGAACATTATCCAATTTAAAATGCCACAGCTAACAGGTTGCTATATGCTGTAATTTACCCACACCACTTTCACAGAACAAACTCCAGGGGGAGGGTTCCCAGGCCACTTCACAGAACAGGGTGGGTAATTGGCCTCTGTCACTCATAGCATCCTCAATTAACTCATTTGCAGATGTGGAATGCCACTATCCTCCTGCCAGCCTCCTAGTTCGAAAGCAAGAAATTGCAAGTAGATAAATAGGGAACACTTCAGTGGGAAGGTAAACCGCGTTCTGTGCACTAGTCATGCCTGCCACATGATCATGGAAATGTCTGCAGAAGCAGACAGCACTGGCTTTTTGGCTATGAAACAGAGATGAGCACTGAACCCTGGAGTTGGATGCGACTGGCTTTCAAGCAAGGATGACCTTTACCTTTACCTTTAATGCCACTATCAGGCTCTAGGGTTTGGTACTCATCTCCGTTTACAGACAAAGAGCCAGCACTGCCTACGTCTGCAGATGTTTCCCTGGTCATGTGTCAGCCATGACTAGACGCTGGGGTGGATGTAATACTGTTACCATTCCTGCCAAAGTGGTAGCTATTTACTTGCAATTTCTTGCTTTTGAACTCTTGAGTCGGATATGACTGACTTTCAGACAAGTGCAACCTTTACTTTTACTGTACCTTTAATGCTACAATATTTATTTTGCATCTATCTACTAACCATTTACAACTCAGCAGAACCAAACTTTACGGGTATAACTCTGAACTCCATCCAGGGATCTTCTGTTACTACTTGTTGTAAATAGTCACATTGTCTGCAAACTTATCTTTTATGCCAGCCAACCATTATGTACCTCTGTGCTCGATATGTATAGATTAATGCCATGAGGTCTCACTCTTATGTCTTACATAGTGGACTTGATCCATGAACGCTAACATTAAAATACAGGAGTTAGTCTTTAAGTTCCCACAACATTTTTTTGTCTTGTCTTTTTCTCTCTCTGATATGCTTATACGCACTAACATGGCTACCACTTCAAACATTTCATATACAGATTTGCCTTCCCATTCCAGGTTAGTTCACTTCCATTTGCCATTTTAACTTGCACACTTGCCCTGTATAAACCTTGCTGTTAAATTATGTGCGGTCAACTCGAAACCAACTTATAGAAACCAGTGGTGGGATGTCAAAAAATTTACTACCCCACCATGATGTAATCACAGTGTGGGTGGAGCTAGCATCATGACATCATGGCATCATGGGCGGAGCCAATGTCATGATGTTGTGGGCAGGGCCAAAGAAAAAAAATAAAAATAAGCACACACACGTACACCCCTCAACCCACCCACCCACCACACAAACCCGTAAATTAAATAAATAAGTAAATAAATAAAATATAGGGAGCTTCAGGCTAGCAGCTTCTCTTCCTCCTCCCCGCTTGGGAGGACAGCAAGGAGGCCATGCATACACGCCAAGCACTGTAGGTGTGCATGCACACCAAGTGCTTGGTGCGCATGCGCAGTGGGGATACCAGTGAAAACGTAAGCCCCGAAGGTGGTTCCTCCCAAAAGCTGCTACCGGTTCTCCGGGACACTGGGAAAAGTTACTACCGGTTCTGGAGAAGTGGTGAGAACCTGTTACATCCCATCACTGATAGAAACCCTAATGAGGATTTCAAGGTAAGTCAGACATCCAAGAAATCTCTCTCTCTCTCTCAAACACACACACACACACACACACACACACACACACACACACACACACACACACACACACACACACACACACACACACACACACACACACACACACACACACACCAGTTCTACAATAAATTTCATTGGCCAAACAGGAATTTGAATTCAAAGCTCCTGAAGCCTTGTCCATAATCTATTTATCTGCCGCATAACACTGGGTAGCAAAACTAAAGCCAACTGTATTTCAACTGTATGAAGATGAGTGCTTTCTCCAACGTTGCCTCCCATACCATCCAAAACTAAGAAATATTTCTGCCAGGCAGCTCTTGCAAAAAAAAAAAAAACCCTCAAGCATAACACATTGCAATGAAAAATGTAAAGCATTTTAATCCTGATTAACTTTTAATTTTCCATTAAAGAATTCTGGAAACTATTTCTTTAGAAGGGATCTCTGCATGAAAGAATTCTGTTCTGGCTGTTTTCTTTTTGTTGTGTGCTGTCAAATTGCTTCTGACTTATGGTGACTGTATTTGAATAAATGGTCTTGAAAAAAAACCCTGTTCAGGTCTTATTTATTTATTTATTTATTTATTTGGATTTATTATCCCGCCCTAATCAGGTGAACCTGACTCTAGGCGGCTTACAGAAATTCATAAATTAAAACCTTAAGGTTCATAAATTACTTAAAAGTCAATTAAAAAAGAATTAAACCATGAATTTACAAAAATCTAAAAGATTTAAAAAGGTTAAAAGGTTTAAAAAGATTTTAAAAGTTTAAAAGAGTGAGGGAGGGGTGGCTGTCCCATCATATCAGCCACCCAACATGGGACCCCAAATTCCTGGAGCCCCACACCTGCCCTGCCAGCCAGGTTTTTAGGCCCTTCCGAAAGGGCAGGAGCTCTGTCTGTAGACGTAACTCAGTTGGCAGGAGGTTCCAAAGGGCCGGGGCGGCCACGGAGAAGGCCCTCCTCCTGGTGCTAGAGAGATGCACCTCTCTAGCCGATGGAATGATAAGAGAGCCTCTCCGATCCGCCCTGGTGGGACGGACAGATGTCCGTCTTGCAAACTAAATGCCATAGTTTATTGAGTCAGTCAATTTCATGTTAGATATTCCTTTCCCTCCTATTGCCTTCCACTTTGCTCAGCTGTATTATCTTCTGCAGAATGTTCACAGTGTAGTAGTCTCAGTTTAGGGTGCTTCTTGATTAGCAAAAAGTACTAAATTGACAGGTTCAGTATCAATTCAAAGACTGAAAAACACACAATGAACAGCTGAGGTGCCTATTAATCTGCTGAAATGTGGGTTGTTTTAAACCACCCAACAAGGACTGTTCATGTTGCACCGATTCCTCAACCACTGTATTCTTCTGTGTGCATGTATGTATCAGTGAATACCGTATTATGTCTCTTGGTTTGCCCCACAGTTTTCAGGATTCTCCACAGCCCAAAAATTAGTCGTCCCCCTCATCCTTTAACAATATGACAGTTCAACGGTTCCTTTGGCATCATGCCAAAGAACTGTTGCAACATTATAACAGTTAAATATAATAATTATTTTAAAAATGATACTACCACCGCACAAATGTTTCTTTTACAACAAGCCATCGTTTTTCATAATATGCATAGTCAAAGACTTTACATTACTTAATAAAGCACAAATTGATTTCTTTCTGAAATTCTTTAACATGCTTCAGAAGCCAATATTTATCTACAATATGTTTTCTAAGGCTGCCTATTCTGCTTCTTTTTCTGAATGTGGCTTGAATATTTGGCATTTTTCATTCCATATCTGGTAATGGTCTTTCTTATAAATGTTGGAGCACCATTTTGCTTGATGGCCATATAGTTGCTGCATTCTTTAACATCTCCTGTTTTTTTTTATTTAAATATATACAGAACTTACAAGTCTGTGGGCCATGGTTTTGTTTTCCTTATTTATTGTCATATTCTTGTTAGGATTTTGGTAAATTTGTTTTTAATT
The DNA here is from genome assembly GCA_030440675.1 of Furcifer pardalis. Classification (NCBI taxonomy): domain Eukaryota; kingdom Metazoa; phylum Chordata; class Lepidosauria; order Squamata; family Chamaeleonidae; genus Furcifer; species Furcifer pardalis. The sequence goes on from CP126890.1 coordinate 248,342,646, forward strand.
GCTTGAATTAGCACCATTGGTCAGCACCACAGTCTGGTCCTAGTCTTGTTTCTGAAGAGAGAACAGAGCTTCTTCTTCTTCTGGCTTCCAATTATATGGGCCAATTATTGACTAAACACAGAACAAAAGGGCAATTTTCTAAATGTCCTCCATACTCCAGCAGGTGTACTTTTTGTCAGGTGACCATCTGAATAATACATTATCATAACCAGTGTGAAATCAGCATGTAGCATACTTGACAGGGACATATGTTTTCATTTTTTCTTGCTAATTTCCTACCATCTGATGCTAACAGGCTGTGAGAGATACCTGCCCCATCATTACTTCCAGTTCTGTTGCAGTGCTGAACAAGAAGGAGCAGAAAGACTTACAGTGAATAAGTCTTTATGAAAAACTTAATGATTAACATTGAAAAGACTAGCCCTGACATTAAGCAAAGTGAAGCAGCTGCCTTCCATGCAGGATTTCAGCCTCCCCTCTCATCCTCATTGGAGGAGGGAAAGGGGTGGAGAAATTATGCCAGCGGGTGGCACGTGTGCCTGCAGAAAGGCCTGTGCATGCTACATCTGGCACACAGGCCACAGGTTTGCCTACACTGGCCTATACCATCATCAGCACAACATGACTAGTGCCTGACTCTACTTCCTAAGACTCCTCTTTTTGTCATGCTTCTTTGTTGGGGCAGGGAGGGAAAACAAAGGAAGGATCTGATCATTTTCTTCTATGGCAAAGGTTGAATTTTCCTAAGGAACAAAACAAACCATAGCAAACACAATATTCAAAAATAGATAAAACACTTCCCCCTCTTCTTTCCATGACGTGAATGCTTCGGTGCTGAGAGGAAACACTATTTTAGGCACATTGTATTATTTATATCTAATCATATTGCACTATATTCATTTTAGAAGTATATGTGTATGTTTATATATATACACACATATATACAACAGCTACACTTCCATGCACGCAACAGTTTGCTGGCTTGCAGAAACTGGAAAAGAGCAATCAGGGTGATGTTGATCAGTGATACTTCCTTCCCTGGTTTCAGCATATACAAAAGATATATATGTTCAGCCATAGCTTGCTTTCTGTGAATAGCCAAATGTTTACATTTTATGCATTTTCCAAATGTTTCCCACCGCCTTGCTCCTGGTTCCCTCTGGTCTTCACAGAGAATCTAATAACAGGTTGGAATATTGGAGCTGAGGATGTTCATCAATAAACTATTTTGATGAAAATCAGAAACACAGTTTGAAGAAAAATATTTTGTTCCCTCTAAGTGTGGTAGGGAAAACCTGCAAGCAATGAAGAAGTTTTGGGGGTGGCTATTGTGGGTACATGAACTTTCATGCTGTTTCTGAGTCCATTAGAGTTAGAAAACTCAGTGGTCATAATTCAAAACACCACGAGATATCATATTAAAAATAATTAAACATATGATAATATTAAAATTCACAATATTTTTTTAAAAATCAAAACAGCATTCAGTAAATGTAATGTTCCTAAAATCCCCAGTTGACTAAACTTAAAAATATGCCTAAAAGGGGAGTTCTCTCCTTACAGGCAGAAGGACAAGAGCAAGGAAATCAACTTGGCTTCTTTGGGGAGTGGGGACATTCCACGATCTGGCATTCTTTACTACAATGAGGAAAGCAGGCTAGCTTAGGTGATGCAATGTAGACTGCATCACTCTTAATAAAGTCGCCACATTTCTGGGCACAGTCTGAATTCTCAAAGGATGTATCTGCTTTTCTGAGCTTCTAGGGCTGGGATTCTCAACCCGTGGCCCACAGGATGCATGCGGCCAGTGGCACCATTTCATGTGCCCCCCTGCCCCACACTAGAAAGTGCTATGTGGTGGCGGAAGGGCAAAATGGCCATCCGGCCCCTGAAGCTGTCTGAGGGAGTGTGACCTGGCCCATGGCTTTAAAAGGTTGAGAACTCCGGCTCTAGGGAGATAAATCTCAGAGCTAACAACTGTGGAAAAGGAGAAAATGGAGCAAGAGGTGATTATAGAACAGGGATGCCCAAATTTTTTGGGCCATGGACCGATCACGTGGTTCAGTGGGCCGGTTGTGTGGTTCAGCAGGCCAGTCACATGGTTCCTCCCTAAAGAAGTGGAAGTAAAACGTGCCTTGCAATCTGTTTTGCAACAGAATGAGATTTTTTAAACTGCCATTTCTTGCTTAAAGCAAGGGTGCCCAAACTATGGCCTGTGGGCCAGATATGGCCCCCAATGCCAATTCATCCAACCCACACTGCCCTCATTGCTCCTGGAAGTGGAACTAAAACGCGTCCATACACCAGATGAATTGACATTGGGGCAGGATCATGTCTTCCGCGTGAGAGAGCGGTGGCTCCATGGTTCTCTCTCCCTGCTCAAGAGCAAAAAAATGGCTGCCTGGCAGCAAGTGAAGCAGGGCTCTCTTGGGTGCAACCCCAGCAGGGAGAGGGAACCGCAAAGTCTCCACTCACTCATAGCAAGGCAGAGCTGACTTCTGCTCACTCCCTGTGGCTCCACCCCACACCCGAAAGTGAATGTGGATGTGCTCATGCATGGGTAAACACATCTGCTTCTGGGAGCGAAGTGGGCTGAATGGAATGACATCACAGGCCATATCTGGCCCTTGGGCCATAGTTTGGGCACTCCTAGTTTAGGGCTTTAGGTACCTGACTGGAGACAGATGTTAGGAGTTTAAATTTCTATTGCTCCTCCTTTACAGGAGCTGGATTTGAAGATCTGTAGGCTCTCTTCCAGCTCTAGAATTTGAACAAGAACTATCTTGCTGGTCATTATATTATTTTGCAAAAGGAACGACATTATACCTTTGTTATCCCAAACAGACATGAGTTACAAAGAGAATGTACTTATTTCATAATATGTTGTTTCCAATTCCTGGGTGCTTCTTCCTGAGCAATAGGGAAGCCTTCGTGCTTTTACTGAAGTCTCTCTGCAAGTAAAGAGGGGTCAGATCATTCATTTTGAAAGGAGATTAACGTTCCAAGTGAGGAGAGACAGCAGTGCTCCTTAGAGAGACATACTCCCCGCGTAACTGGGTTAAATCCAACCCTTATACTTTTCTTTCATGTCTCTTTGTAAGTAAATGGGATCAAGTAATTTATTTTGCAAGGATACTGAAACTGTATCCAGGAGTCTAGAATATTCCTGAGGGAGATATGGTCATGCCCAATTGTGGTTCAAAACACCACAATCCTCAAGGAGGCTCTTTCTGTGTATCCCAAAACAGTGGTGTGCCTTGCCTTAGGCCACCAGCTGAGCCCAGAGTGGTCGTCTGAAGCAAAATGGAGCCTGCCCATAGTCTACACTATCTGCCACATCAGAATATGCCACAATCTAGCTGTCAGCTATTTTGTTCATTATGTGGAGAAGTTACTTATTTGAAGCTTAACTCTCAGGAATCCTAGCCTTAAAAAAGAAACGCTGTCCAGCTCTGAATTCCACAGAGCTATAAGATCCATCAGCTATGCCAAGAAGCAAAGTGATGGCTTAAGGGTGCTTCTCTTCTAACCATTTGGCATTAAGGAGTAGAATGGCATTAAGGAGTAGAATGCACATGTTTACCTCAGGAATATTTTTTCAACATCAGAAATTTGCTCATACCTTGTCCACATACAAAGAGTCATACCTGCTTTTTCCTCAACAAGTTTCCAGAGACATTTAGTAAGAAGAGGAGAGGGAAGCATTTTAGTTGCCACCTTGGAAAACTTTCTGAAGTCAAAAAACTCTTGTCAATCTACTCTACCATACCTCCAGAGTTCTGAGAAGTGAATTACAACTCCAAGAATCCCCCAACCAAACCTGCCAGTGGCTTTGTTGGCTGTAGGATTCTCCCAGTTGAAGTTCATCCTTTCCACACACTGTGTAAATTACACTGAAATCTGTCAACAGATCTCACTTTATCTTCTGCTTTTCTCAGACTGCACAAACAGATTGATGGGGAATCTTTTCTTAGTTTCTGGAGCTATACTTCAACTATGCATCAGAAGTAGGCATAGCCACACTTTCTCCACCCCCTCTTATTTTATAGTCCTTTCTCCTTCTTTCCTCCACTCAGTGAAAGTGGGGCAGTTATTAGGGCCTTAATTGTTAGCAAATTCCCCCTGAAGTTCCCCTCATGCTCAGCACACTTCTCAGCCTAAAATACTTACTCAGGCCAAAATTCTGAGACAAAAGAGAAAAATATATTTATTCAATATGCTTAGAAATCTTAACAGGTTGGTTTCTGGTTTGTTAGAAGAAAACAAAAATTTAGATTAGTTAGAAGGTAAAAAATTGAGGGTTTTTTTCTTTGTTATACCTGTGTGGCTGGGAAAATCCACCACAAAGTCCAAATGGCTGTAACTCTCTCAGGAACAACCAACCAACAAAACGGAAGACAAGGGATAGGATTAGATAATCAAATTTCAGGCAAGAAAGCAGGAGATTCTTCTGATTGGTCAGCAAAGAAAACCTGCAAGCAAGTTAGTCTTGGCAATGGAAGCTCCCCCTCCCAAGGATCATGTGTTAACCCTTTGCATACTGAATTGCCATATCTCAAAGCTCTTCCTCCCCTCATCTCTACAGACTGTAAGTTAAAGGGACAGATAATATGTACCAGAGGTCTGAAGGTTTTTGAAACTAGGTCAAATGCTATAGGTTACCTATTCCTACACTACATCATGTGGTCTTTTTCAGGGAATACTGGGAGTATTCACATTGTTCCCAACCTTTGGTTCTTGGACTTCAATTTGCAGAACCCTAAAGCAGTCCGTTGACTGAGCAGTGCTTTTTGAGAATTGAAGTCCAAGAACCAAAGTTTGGGAAACACTGATCTAGAAGGTACATGCTTTGGGACTGAATATCCAGAATCAAATTTGAGGAAATTTAGGAGATATTTTGCACAAAGCAGGATCCTTCCAGAAAATCGAAATCTGAACACTCATGACAAAGTAAAAACACAGTGTGACTCCCAAAGCTGGTATGTTTCACCCAACTTCTGCATACAAGAAAACATTAGAGTAGGTACTGGGCAGACGAAAGTAAGTAGTGTTGTATAATTTCTAAACTAAGAAAATGGACTGTCCAACTAGGACCACCTCTATTTTTTGGCATTTCATAACAACTGTCCTCCCCAAACAAAGAGGTTTTTAATTGTGTCATTTAAAAAAAAAAATACCCAGGCGATAAAGGCTGATCTTGCCTAAAACTCCTTGTACCTACTCTTCCAAACTTTGGCAGCATTAACGTGGCTATTTCTTCCCCTTGGTAGGCACAGCTATGTATTAAAACATATTATTAAATGCTCATCTCATAGTAGATCTTAGTAGGGACTCTGGCTGAAAAGAAGTAGCTGGCTGACTTGTTGGGCATGTGAATACTATCTGCATATTCTATACTTGGCCTGATTCTCTGTGAGGATGCAGGGCCATAGCCAGGGGGGCAAAAACCTTCCTGAGCTAACAGGGGCCCCCAACCCACCCTGGGATGCCAATGTTGTATGTGTGTATGTGTGTGACATTGTTGCCCCTCCTGAAACCTCTCCCCCTAAAATCCTGGCTACAGCCCTGTGAGGATGAGTGAACAAAATTGGAAGAGCACACAGGGTTCTAACTGAATTTTAGTGAGGATTTTGACAAGGTTCCCCTAAGATATTTTTTGGACAGGCTGGTAACATGTGGGCAAGATATTGCTGCTGTTATGACTGCAACCATATGGCTAAGATTGGAACAGACTGATTTGCATTTTTTCTGTGGAGTACATGATGCAAAAGAAAATGTTAATCAACCCAGACTCAGTTTCCTACTCTCAATCTGTAGTTTTTGCCTCCACTGTGGGAGCTTCTGCCTAAAAGAAGGGGGGGGGAGAGAATACATTTACATTGGTTCAGGCACTTGAACCGTCATTGCCAGCATGCACTCATAGGAATGGTTAGTAAAGCCTCTCTCCATTGACAAGCTTATACTGTACTTGTGTATATTTTAAAAACAGCTTAGTGCCAGATGAGAGAAGGAAACAAGTAGAAGAAATCATTGTTTACATTTTGTTAAGTAGGCCCCTTGTAATCATGCTTCATGTAGGGCTATAATAGAGTGAGACTTCAATGAGTGATTTTGTATTTTTCTTGTTATGTAGTTGCATCCTATGTGGCCATATTAAAAAAATTGTTCATTTTTTGTCAACCTGGAGAGAGGTGGCAAATCTGGTACTGCATACTTCTTGTCCTGGGTCCAGAGTTGTTCAGTATATTTACAAATGACTTCGATTGCAAGGTCAAATTCAAATTTACAGGTGACACCAAAATGGGAGGTATAGTTAATAGTTCAGATGATAGAATCAGAGTTCATGATAACCTTGACAGATTGGAGAGCTAGGAAAAGCAATATTAATTTCAGCAGGGAAATAGTTGAAGGTCTGCATTTCTTGCTGCTATGTCAAGTCAAATCTAATGTATTATGACCTTAGTAGGGGTTTCAAGGTGTGTAATATGTTTAAGGAGTGCTTTTATCACTGCCACTCACCTGACCAATGAGTTTCCATGACTGAACACAGGAGTGAAGACAGGTTGCTTGGACCCTATTCCATTACTTTATCCACCACACCATACTGATTCTCATTCTACACGTCTACAATTAGGCAATAAAAATCCTATGCACAAAAACTGGATGAGAGATCCTGGCTTAGCCAGTGAAAATGATCCTAGGGTGTCTAAATCAACAGTATGAGGCAGCAGCAAACAACAACAACAACAACAATAACAAAACAACATGCCCCATCAAATATCGTACATTTTTAGGATGTAGGATATAGCCAGAGAAACTGGAGGGCAGGAACAGTACCACTCTATTTTGTAAGAATACTATGTAAAGTTGTAGGCATCACAGTTTAAAAAGATATCAACCGATTACAACATATCCAAAACAGGGTTGGAAAAGGTAGTAACAGGTTTGGAAACCAAGTTATTGAGGAAAATTTGAGGGAGGTGAATATCTTTACTCAGGAAAAGAGAGGATTGAGATAGGATATGATAGTAATAATAACTGTGTGCTGCCAAGTCAATAATGACTTATGGAAACAGTGAGAGTGCACAACTTCCCCAAGGCCATGGAAGATGGCTCTTCTGGAATGCAGAGTGGGGAACTGAGCTCCTAAATATTGGATCTGTGGAAGAATCCTAACTCATTGAGCTATCCAGCTAGCTACAGTCACAGCCAAATATTAGAAGGGCTGTCATATGGAAGAGGGAACAATATTTTGATGTATTATTATTATTAATTATTAATTTCAATTTTTATACCACCCTACTCAGTTGGACCGACTCAGGGCGGTTCACAACACATAGAAAGTTACAAGTTCATAAACACAACATGTACATATCATAAATAATCAGTATCAATAGCACAAAACATCAAAAATCACAAAATCATTACAGCATCGAAAATTCAATAGGCATCAATATCAAGTAATAATCAAAAATTCCAAATCTTAATCAAGTTCACACAAAGATTACAAAATTACAAAAATTTACAAACAAAACAAAATGAAGCAAAAACAAAACAATTGCTAAGTCCCGCAACAGAGGGTAGGTGTGCACAGAAACACTGCCCTAAAAGATGGTAGACTCTTGTTCATTTGAGGTGTTTAAATATAAATTGGATGACAGTTTTTCAAGGATTCCTGCATCAGAATGTTTCAGCTCAGTGACAAATTGCTGGCTTTTCCTCATGATAGTGCCATGATCAGAACCTACTAGAATGTAGACAGATTGATGAAGCTGCCTAATAGTGACTGAGACACTTTGTAAGATTTCATGGAAAATATCGGTGATGATCTGGATGTGATTTTCTCAGGTGTCTGTATGAATTATGTGGTGTTGGAGGAGAGTTTTGGGAGTCCCCTGGACAGCGAGGAGAACAAATAGGTCAATCCTAGAAGAAATCAACCCTGACTGCTCCTTAGAAGGTCAAATAATAAAGATGAAGCTAAAGTTCTTTGGACATCAAATGAGAAGAGAGGATTCACTTGAGAAAGCCTTCATGCTTGGAAGAGTCAAGGGCAAAAGAAGAAGGGGACAGCCCAAGATGAGATGGCTAGATGGTATTGTAGAGACAATGGGCACAGAGCTGAGCGAGTTGAGGGGGATGGTGGAGGACAGGAGTGCGTGGCGGACAGTGGTCCATGGGGTCGCAGAGGGTCAGAATTGACTGTGCGACTGAACAACAAAACCTGTTCATACCAATGTGCAAGTAACCTGTTATACTGCATTCAATAGAGTGGTTTGTCTTTTGTAAGAAAATGTGTTACACAAAAAAATGAGCAGTAATAGTTTAGAAATCACACTGCAGTATCTTTACCAAAATGCCAAATGCCAGCTTCAAGAACAAGCATAGGTGTTTAACTGCCAAGCACCATTCTATAGTTTAATATCCTGCTCTGTGCATCATCTGGCCATTTAAAATGGGTAATCAAACTGCATACTAAAAGGCATACTAAAATTTGGAATGTTTGTGGAAATTCTGCCTGCTTTCAGAACAGTGGCATCAAAGTTTGTGATAGAGCAGTATAATGTACAGTACTTTGCACAATGCATGTTAACAGTCAAAAGTAGGTATCAATTTTGTATAGTTAGAACTGTAGATAGTAGACAACTAGAAGAGGCAGCTTAAAAATAACCAATTATATATAGTTTAAAAAGGAGAAGCTAGGGATTCTTTACCCCATCTACATTGAGCTTACAGTCCTTTCAAAAGCTCCTATCCTAATGCTTGAAATTCATGGAGCATATGAAATATTAAGGGAGGGGAGAAAAGAAAGAGAGAGAGAGCTTTGTGAAGGCACATATTATGATACTCCATCTCCTCCAGGATTCATTGTGTAGTCTTGTCAAAAGTGAAGGACAAGGGAAAGGAAAGGAAAACACAGTTATTAGAAGAAATCTACTATTCTTCATAAACCTAGGCTGCTTATTATTCATGGTTTCTGGGTCCCACTAGGTACTCAGTGACTTTTTTGGTCACGATTTTTAAGCAGGGTGGCAAAGATCTCAAAGCACTAATGTTCTCGAAATAATTGCCTGAGTAGAACACCTGCTGTGGATTTAATGGCCACTTCAGCTACACCTACCATACAACTAGGCTTAGAGCTCAATGCCTAAAAGCTACTTATGTACTGTATGTGCAAAAAATAACTAACAGGCTCTGACTGCCAGATAGCAACTGCACACAAACCTTTCTCCTTGTTTCCTCCCTACTGCAGCTCCTTTGAGCACCAGGGCAGGATGCCAGAGTGGAGTTTGATTTGCTAGCTTTGACTGTAATGCTCACTGCTCTTGTTCTCTCCCCACCCACCCCCTCCAGCCATTTTATATTTTTGGATCTTATTATTGCTAGATATCAATGATGAAAAGGAACTGGGTCACCAGGTGTAAGGAACAAGGGGACTGAATTGCAGTACTCCTGGGGAAATTTGAACAAAACCAGTTTCTTGACTCCAGAAAGGCATCCCTCAGAAAGATCCATAGTAAACCATCTTTTAGCACCAGAAATGTTATCTAGGAGTTAAGGTTTAATATTGGAACATAGGAAATTATAATCATGAAGACATATTTCTGAGTATATGAGGATTTACTTTCCTTAGTAGCAAGATCCTTAGTATGGTAGTTAAACCATAAATCCCACAAAGTCTGAGAGTCTCCTATCCCAATACTGATAAAACCTTAAATTACAAACTCCTTAACACTAAAGAAGTTTTAACCCTGCCATCTTATTCTGAGTCCTCAATCTTCCATCATGTAGCGTCATTGGTTTCAATATCATTCTAGTATTGTGAGAAAGAAGATGAAAATCATCTTTACTTTCTCCACACAAAATATAATTTCAAAAATTTCTTTTGTATCTCCCTTATCCAACTGTTTCCACAAATGTATCATCAGCTGCTACTCGTATCCAAGCACACTCCCCCACCCCCCCGAAAGTCATTTCACAGTTGATGGATGTGTCTCTGGTGACTCAATAAACCAATCCTGGCATGAAACATGCAACCACACACATTACACTGAATAGATAGTGGAGGGCATACTCAGAAGGAATGGTATGCACAGAAGGAGATGGAGGAATGGGGAAGAACACCGAGGTATTAACACACATGAACACATAATGGCCAGATTTATTCTGCATTGAACCTACCTATTCTGTGTTGCTGTCTTCCTCTGAAGGAGCAGCTGGACCACAGGGTTAGAATTTTTCCAACAGCAAATGCCAACTGGAAGTTTAGTATTATTCATCCAGCAGCAAACTTCAATTTCTGCAAAAATTTGGTCCTTTCTGTTAAAGACTAGTTGTAATCCTGTACAGTTTATAACAGTTATGTGCCATTCAGCCCATTCCATGGCAACCTTTGCCAGGGTTTCCTAGGTACAAAGTACTCCCTAGTGCTGTGATGGCATACCTTGGCACTCCAGATGTTCTTGGACTTCAATTCCCAGAAGCCCAAGCACCCTGTGAATCCACACGAATGGGCTTACTGTCGTTCATCCAGCCCATGCTGCCCTCGTTGCTCCCGGAAGCGGAAGCAAAACATGCCCATCTGCTCTGCAGATAGGTACTCCAAATCACTGAGCTATCCAGCCATCACTGTGCAGTTCATAACCTTTTGCTTTAGAAATTGAGCAGAAAGGATGAAACAGAGGTCATGGAATTAAAATGGAGTCAAGTGTGGCTCAGAAAGCTGATAAAAGAGGAGGCCTTAATAAAAAACTAAGCTAGTTTGAGTCTGTGAAATGCCTGGAAGTCAGATTGCAAAGAATCCCATTTTGCATTCTATGCAAGATATACATGTATATCGTAAATAAATGAAATGGTGTCAGATTAATAGGTGACAACAACATGTGGTGTGAATGTGGAGAGATATGGAATCCGGCTCATTTACTGGTCTGCCAACTACTGCCAGAAACATTCACTGATGAGGAGTTAGGTTTAGCCAATGACAAAGAAAGTGGCTTCATTTTGGTAGTTCAGGGTTTGATTCGGACACGAAAGAAAGAAAGAAAGAAAGAAAGAAAGAAAGAAAGAAAGAAAGAAAGAAAGAAAGAAAGAAAGAAAGAAAGAAAGAAAGAAAGAAAGAAAGAAAGAAAGAAGTGGGACATGGAGGAGAAGCCAAATCTAGGCTTCTCAGTTCTCTGAAGTGGACAATAAGGTGCCTCTGAAAGCTACATGGCATGATGATCACAGCTAACCAATATTGAAAGACTTATTCAGTTTTTAAGATTTCTTCTCTAGCGCTCTTAATTTCTGAGTCTAGCAGAAACAGAATAATTGACAGATAGGCAACTTATAACCAAGTTGGAGGGATTCACAAAAAGAGGCTCCTCAAAGATTGTGGTATTTTTGAACCACAATTGGGCAAAGACAACCTTGCTGTGTTGTCTAATCTTTCTTATACTAGGTCAGGTGAAAGGAATAATCATAACATGCAATCTAAAATGATGCAAAATAGAACAATCAGATCCTGGCACCCTTGTCTTTTTGTCTACCTTACATCTTAAATCGCATTTTGAAAACTGGGTAAACTGCAGAATGGCTCTGTTACATTTTTTCTCTCTCAAGTTTACTAAATCAGGGGTTAATGGAGCTACACATTTCTTTCCCATGCTGTGAGACCTAACAAATATGTTCTGTTGAACAGCTGGTTAGCTCACAAAATTATTAATTTGGTTATTTTTAGGGATTTTCAAGGTCTGCTTCCTGTGGCATAAACCAAGAGGGAATCTTTGGCAAAGATAACCTGATTGAATTATCTATTCTTTATAGTGCACTGTTTTTCAGTCAGATTATAAGCAACCTGTTTTAAATGAACTAGACATAGATTTTTTTTTTAATCCTCAGGCTATTTTTGAATGAGAAAAATAGTATCTGAGTAATAAAGCTAATTGAAGAGGGGGTTGATTGCGGCATCAACCGCTTCCAAAACATCCAGATATACCATACATCTATTTAGATGGTTGTGGGTGGTGGGTTTTTAATTTTTTTAATGATCTTGCACAATAATATGTGCAAGAAAGAGATACTGTCTATTCTTATAATGTCTTCATTTTCAGCACTGCATAAAACATATACAAACTTTCCTACATAGATGCCACTTCCCAGATATAATCAGACATGTACAACATTTTTTTAATGTTTAAAATTTAAAGATTAAAAGTCCAAAAGAAAGGTGCATGTTTATAGGGATGATACAAAGATTAGCACCAGGTGCGTGATGGATTAAAACTGTCATGAAATGCAATGAGACTTTTAGTTTCCACTCCCACCCCTATACTGCCAGGAGCACTTTTTAAAGAATACTGATAGGTCTCTTTTTCTTTTGACATTATTCTGACATTTTAGTGGCCTAAAAGATCTATAATGCTTTGTGAATTATCCGTGGAATTTGGAAAGCTGTTTATCAGCAAAAGGAATACTTGCTTGGTTGCTTTCCCTGGTCAGGTCATCTGGGAATATTTGAACATTTGCAGACACAGGATTAAAGGAAATCTACAATGGTTGCTCTTGCTCCCAGCTATCCTTATTTGGAATCTCAGTGGATTGGCGGGGGGGGGGGGGGGAGTGAAAAGGTAACCAAAGGATTCAGAGGATGACCATCTGACTCATCTTTCTTAGTAAATGCCATTTTCATTCCGCCAGAAAGCCTGTCTGCTTTTAATGTTGCCAGATTGTCTGCATGAAGCTAGATGATTTGTTAAACCAAAGAGCTACTGATAACACGGACTGAACCGTCTTGAGGTATGCAGTGGGCCATTAATTTGCCCAACTCACTCAATGAGATTTCAATCTCAGCAAGAAAAGAGAGACATTGGTCATTTCACACTGAGATTATAAGGATTTTGAAAAGAATAAAGTGTTTGAGATGTATTTTTCCCCAAGCTACCTTTATGATTTCTGCTTGCTGAGCCCACATTGTAGTGATGGGGGGGAAATGCATGCTAAGAAGCGCCAGGTGGAGTTAGCAGCTTGACTTCTTTTAATCAAATCTAGCTGCTAGGGATGAACAGATCTGGCAGAATTTATCCAGGCCTGATGGCCAACCCCTTTGCCAGGCTGCTAAAATGTGTAAGAATAATTGGGTTGTAATTGGCACAACGCACTGGAGATTTGTCTGGCTCATGTATCAAGTACATCTCATGGCTAAAACACAGGTGGAAAACATGATCATGCTCCAATAAATTGACCTTGTAACCAGTTTTTAATGAGGTTGCTGTTTCTACTTATAATGGCTTAAATAAAATGAGTTTGTCTTATCTCTCTGCATGGAATTAAGCCAATCATTTTGCTTCTTGAACTCCTATGCAATTTCAGGCAGCCTAGTATACATGAATAGGGTCTACTTCCAGCATAATGATTGCTGAATCACATATAGAATATGTGGGCAGTGCCATGTGATGTGAAGTTCTAATATAGCAAATTTTTACATGGACCTGATGTTCTAGCCTAAATATTTATGTGTTTCTGTTTTTCTTGCCTATATTCTAGCCATATACTTACTTTGTGGAGGCTGAACATAGATATTGTGTGAATTGTGTGCGCTGGCTCTTGTACAACCTCCTAAATTATAATATAGTTCAACAGTGCCCTTTAGAGTAACTAATAAATTGGTACCATCAGGAAGCCCAAAGAGATACACAACCTGAACTTTATCTCTCAATATACAGCGAGAAATTAATCTTTTTTGGCACAATAATGTGGGGTTTTGGAACTTTCTGGCTCTTTTAGATGTAAGTTTGGAGTCACTAGGTTTTGGTCAGTGATGGCAAACCTTTGCACTCCAGCTGTTGTTGAACTTCAATTCCCAGAAGCCCTGATCAGCAGGAGTGCTGACTTGGGCTTCTGGTAATTGAAGTCCAAGAATACCTGGATTGCCAAGGTTCATCATCACTGGTTTAAGTGATGAATAATTCTCTGATCTGTTGGCTTGATCACTGACATAACAAACAGACCTTAGCTCACTGGACAAACAAGGCAGAACTGGCTAAGAAGACAGCTGTCACTGATTGTAGATCTTCCATAAATATTTGACTTGCATTCTGAATCTTCCAAATAACGAGGAAGCCAAGGTTGCTCTCTCTGAAACTATTATTTCTGCCAAGAATTCAGTATATGCTCAAAAACCCAACATTCTCTTCACCTTGGCATTTTGTAACTAGTTAAGCAGGATGGACTTTATTGATATTTACTTGGAATGCTAGTGTGTAACTGATGTCTTTCATTTTTATTCCTGTTTTCTTCATTCCCAAATAAAAGATGTTTTTAATAGCCAGGCTTTTGTCTATATTGCTTTAGATGTGAAATTCCAATACAATCTTCCCCATGTAGAAGACTGCATGGTTGCAAAGTCACCCATTCCTTTTGTAAAATTTTCATATTTCTTTAAAGTTCAGTGTATCTCATCTTTGAACAAATGAATCTAAAACACCTTCTTCTTCCCTAGTCTTTCCCATTTGAGGGGGGGATGGGGAGCGAGGTCTTAGAAAGGCTCAGATATGCTCAAACTGGACAGACTAGGTGCAGTGGTAGCTACCCTTGTGGCACTCCAGCTGTTCTTAGATTTCAATTCACAGAAGCCCTGATCAGCAAGTGTACTGACATAGGCTTCTGGTAATTGAAGTGCAAGAACAGCTGGAGTGCCAAGGTTTGGCACAACTGGACTAAGGTATCCCTCTTCAACTTGGTGTCTTCCGTTCCATCTATTTTGGGACTATAGCAGCTTTTAGCCCTAATTGGGTCAATGGAAGCTGTAGTGCTAAACATCTGGACATAGAGACAGACCAAGACTTGGAGAGAAGAGTTGGTTTGTTGTGACAGCCTAACAGAAATTATTTCAAGCAAAACCCTTTAATATTTTAAAGCACCCAACTCATTAAATCTCCAAGATGGATGTGTATTATTTTACTAACATATACTTCAACTCTTTAACTGAGCTGTGCTGTAGCACTAGGCCAGCCTTTGCCACACATTTTCTAAACTAAAATTGGATTTTTAAACCAAGCATGAGTAATAGGGATATATTTTTTAATATTTATTAAAGTTTGAAACTAGTGGATTAAGCATGATCTGAACAAGATTTGTGGTTGAACTTACAGAGTATATATTTGCTATATATCATCATTAGTGTCGGGATTCTAAAAATATTTGAGAAGGGCATAAGTAGCTACTTTGTCTCACATTCCACAAAGGTCACATGAAACAGAAATACATCGTTTTCTGTGGTGCGGAGCTGAAGAGAATGCCATACCAAGTTTAGAGTCTGACTACATGGGCATTTAGCCTGCTCTTTGGAGTGCTGCAGGGAGAAGCTGGTGAACTCTTAAAGACGGTCTTTGCTAGTGTGCACCATCCCATCCATCTCCCAATTGTTCCTAGCCCACATCTTTTCAGCACCTTGGTTTCTATTTTTCTGGTGCAGGTAGGATGACTCTGGTTTGTCATGGTTCCAGCATGCGTGATTGCTGGAACTGATCTATAGCAAGCCTTGCAGTTTGAATTTGCCAACATTGTGAAGTGTTGCAATCTGCTTCCAGATATTGGCAAGCTAATCACTTCCCTTGTTTGGCAGAGGGGAGGAAAAGTGAAAAAAAATATTCACTTCCTCTGCCCTCTGTTGAGCAGGGGAAATGATTAATTTAATACTATTATTGATGTGCTTTTCTTTATTTATTTGTGTCAGATGCACCACCAGCATATAATAACAGAGAGTCATGTGGTTTTTCCCAGTTATCTGGTAACTCCTTACTCACCTTCTATAGTTCTAAGGCGGTCTGTGTGGCCTGGTTGTTCGAAGGGGCAGAAGTTGTGAGAAAGCTATGCCTTGATTTCAGTCTCTGCTTTGATGGTTGGTGATCAAATAGCAGGTATGTTTCCAAGGAACTTCTTTTGACCCACTCTTTCTAAGTGGCACTTTCTCAATGTAATTTTGATGGAGGGATGCCAGCTAAGTAATGCACCTTTTGTATTGGGGTTGGTTTTAGGCATTCTGTGATCAATCTTGCTGTTTCATTTAGGGACACACACACACACACACACACACACACACACACACACACACACACACACACACACACACACACACACACACACACACACACACACACACACACACACACACACACACACACAGCCCTTTGCCTTACTGGTTAGGATACACTTTGAAATCACAGGAGTGGTTTCAGTGATATGTTAAACAGTCAAAAACATTTTTTTCACTTCCCCTGCCCTCTGTTGAGCAGGGGAAATGATTAATTTGCCAACGTTCAGGTGTGGCTCCCTTACAAGGCACTTCACAATATTGACATTGGAATGGTTGGGCTTGATTAGAATGATTAAATCAAGTCTGACTGTTCCAAAGCATCCCACAATAACTTGCTTCCTGCTCTAATGTAATTGTACACCTTAGCTGGGTTGTTTGTGATGAATAAAAATGGCAAAAAAGGAAGTATTTGTAGTCACACACTCCACACAGGATTCTACAGGTTGTTAGAATACAAACTGAGCATGGAGAGAAGAGAGGCACTCCTTATTAAAGGCACTATTTATCCTAGGGCTCATTATGACAAGAGCTACCAATTAAGATAAAAATAATTGTGTGCCATCAACTCAATTCTAACTTATGGTATCCCTTTTCAGGGTTTTCTAGGCAAAGAGTACTCAGAAGTGGCTTACCATTCCCTCCTTTGGAGGTGTCTTGGCATTGTGAAGTTTACTCATAACTACACAAGTAGATTGTTTTCCCAGGAGCAGCAGTGAGGAATTGAACTCCCAACCTCTGACTCCACAGCTAGATACTTAAACCACTGAGCTATCCAGACAGTGAACTGATTAACATTCATGTTCCTATAACTTAAGTTAAGCAATCTTAGCATTAAAACAGTGAAATGTTTTATTCCTAAGGTGGGTGGGCTAAACCTATTCCTGGAACCAGGTAGGTTTATGAAGAAGCACATATTATCAGCAGAATTCTAACAAGAGGGTATTGAAAATCCCAAATTCCCCACAACATTTGCTAATGCCATCAGTTGCACCCTACAAGGCCCTGTTGTTCAGCTAGCCAGGTTAACATAGTTACTCATAAAACACAGTGTGAGAGAAAGCCCTTTGCCATATGCTGAGGGATGTCTGTGTAAAAAGTAATGCTTTGGCTGTACACCAGACTACAAGGTTTCCAAATAGAGTCTGAATCCCAGAGAGAGAAGTTCCAGCTAAATATAGCCATGGCAGAGTTCAGAGTTGACTTTTTTCATCAAAGACACTTAAAATAGCCTGGCAGAAATCAAGTTCCTGTGTTACAAAGAAGAAATTTGTGTGTGTGTTGTAGGGGGAACTTAAAGGACATTTCTACAAACCCAGAGATAAATAAAAGAATTGGAGGTTAGCAGATGGAAATTCATTGAGATGAAAAGAAAGTTGTACATGATTAACTCCACCTTTCGTTATTGTGCTATGCATAGGAAGCTTCAGGGAGCTTGGAAGGTTAAAGCATACACCAGTGGTCTCAAGCAGATGGAGACCATAAAAGTACATGTCCAGTGGAATTCTTTGGCTGTAAGGTTTTTTTAAGCAGTGAAATTGATTTTTCCCATGATAGATTATTCCTTTGAGAACACATTACCTGGAAGATATTCTGAAAGTCATTTATAGTAGTTTATACTGTATATATATATCTAAAGATCAGTAAATGCATGGAGGATAGTTCAGTCATTAAGGATTTTATTGCAACATCCTTAGAAGATGCAGCTTTCCTTCCCTACTTGACACCTTTGTTTATTTAGGTAACCCTGAAGAAACTGGGAATGAAGGACAATACTTTTTCAAAATCCCCCTTGTTGAACAAATATCTGAGTATACAATCAAATTTAATAATAGAATGGCTGCATTAGAAAGATCCTTAGATTTAATTTAGTCCAATGTATGGCACAAGGCAGGTCCTGCAAAGCAAGATGCAACTACAGTGACCCTGATAGATAACTGTCTATGACTCTATGCCCTACTTAAAAACCTTCAGTGAATGAGAATCTGCTACCAGAAGTCCTCTGTTTACCTTTCAAACATCTCCTATCATTCTGAAGTTTCTGAAAAGCTGCTGCTGCTATTGTTAAAACTCAAATAAGTTCTATGCAGTTTCTGCTCACTGATTTTAGTCCTTCCATCTGACACCAATGAAATCTGGTCTGTCCTATTTTTGTATAACTGCCCTTCAGACATTTGAATATTACTATCATGTCTCTCCTTAATATTCTCCAGATTTATAAGAAATGTTTAAAACAATTGGTGTGGTTCCCAGTACCTCAACATCTACCTTCTAAAGAGCACTCATAGCACAGTGGTTATACAGCCAAAAACGCTCAGGATTTCAGCTTGATCCTTACACTGCACAACGATTTTGCTACTGGGAATAACACATATTATTTACATGATAACAAGTGTGCTGATTCCAAATCTGAGCTCAAAATTTGCCTGTCATGTACAGATTTTAAGTTATAGGCATGCTATAGCTGTTCAAATGGTATTGGGCAATTATTTTTATATGGGAACATTATAACAGTTGCAGCTACCACTATGCCTGCTGCTGCCTCTGCTGAATCACATCCCCTGGTGGCAAGCATGTTCCAGCGGCAGCCGGGCATGTCTGGGCAAGTCAGTGAGCTGACATCAGAAATAGGTATATACGTAACTTATGGCTTGTGTGTTATGTCATGGTTCCTTCCTCTGTCTCTCTCTTCTTTGCCTTTTACCTCAATAGGAAGATATCTCTGCTTTTCTCTCCTTGTTCTGTCTCTCAGCCTCCTCTAATGGAATACAAAACCATCCCCAGGTCCAAGTTCATGGGTCTTGTCTGGATAGGTAAGTCTATCTTGGAAGTAACTATGTGTCCTCTCTGCCAGCTCCCTCAATGAGCTCTCCATTAATTGGCAGCACTCATTACTTTCTCTGTTGCTTTTGCTTCCCATTCCTCCTCCAGAACCTTATCCTTCATGGCCTTTTCCACCTCCTCTTTCTGGACCTTCTGGAACATTAGTCTTCTTTCTAGCAGCTTCTACTTCATTCTCTTGTGTCTCACTTCCTCCACCATTTTCTCCCCATCTCTTTCCATGGGAAAGACCCCTTCTCCTTCACTGTTCTTTGTCCCTCAGTCCACTGGTGAACTGGAGGTCTGGAACTCTGGGCAGGCAGCCATGGAGGGTGACAGATCTCCAGCTCCCTAAAGCTCCTCCTGACAAACCATCGGAACAGAAAGAGACAAATTGAATAGCAATCTGTTCATTTGCCAAGAATGTGTTTATATGACATAATTATCTTGCCAATCTTCTAGCCAGAAGAAACGTCAAAAAGGAATGAGGGCTTTTTCTCAAGAAGGATATAGATACATGTTTATCATACTGTTACATACAAAATGTCACAGAACATATTTTGTTTATCTTACTGACACAAAATGTCAATTTGCAGTCCCAAGAACCAGACCCTTATATCAAATGTAGAATAGCCATGATTGAAGGAAATTAGTGCATAACTAAGAGTACAGCTATACAGCCAAATTATCCAGGCATGGATCAGTGAAGTTCATGTTACGCAGTGTTGCTTTGTTGCAAAACATTTAGGGCAGTCTTCAGCCATGTGCCAAGATTGACCACATTACATCTCAAGCAACTCTGTTTAGCATGATCAGACAGATCTTCTCTCCTTTTAAAGGAAAAGAAAAGAACAACAGCAAGAAAATCCACCTCCTGCCTCCTCCTTTCTGCTTAAACTGCTTAAGGATCTTAAAAATTTGAAATCTTCTTCCCCCATTCTTCTGCAGAGGGGAAGGAAGAAAATGCTTTCCATTTCTTTTTAATTGTTGTTAAATGACACAGTGCAACAGCAGTGCATAGGAAGGACTTTTTTTAAAAAAACCACCTCTTTCAAGGTATCATTGATGTGCTACCATAGCAGCAATTAAAAAGAAATGAAAAAATTATTCTGCCTTGCCCTCTGCAGGTGAACAGGAAGTAGATTTCCAATTTCTCAAGGCTATTTAGTAGCTTAAACAAAGGGGCAGCTTGTTAGTTTGATCTCAGAGATCATACACGCTAGGTCTGAACTGAAATGGAAAATCTTACCTGCACCAAATCCTCTGGCCATAAAAACCATTAACCCACAACAGGGATCCAAAAAGATGCAGATAGACATGAATCTGGGATGGGTTGGTTTGTGATAGTATGTATGTTGTGTGTTTACCTAAACAAGGAGTAAACCAGCTTGTCCCCAACTTGGAGCAAATCACTGAACAAACTGCATCCTAATTCTTCCATGAAGAGCTTTTATAGAACATAGACTGAAACCTCTCTCTTTTGGAACTCTTCTAAACCTTGTATAAGATAGTTTTGTGGAAAAGTTTGACTGAGACAAGGGGGAGAAACCCAAACATAACTATAGATAATAAATGGATTGGTAGTATGCCTGTTGGAAATGTTTCAGACTTCAATTTGAGACTAAACCGACAGTTCTAGCCCAGCATTTTTGAGTGGTCATGTTTTAGCTATATCTCATTCAATTAACTTAATTAGTATGCACAGTGAATCTGCAATACTGATTGACATAGCACATATTTGGATAAAAATGAAAAGGCACTATTTTGTGTTAGAAAATCGATTTATTAGAAAGGAGGCAGTGTGCTGGTATATACTGCCTAATTTCTCCCACTACAAGAGAAGATACTCAATGAACAGTTTGTGGTATGTTTACTGTGACATTCAAACCCAGCAATCTGACTTGGCTTTTCAGATAAGAAATAAATGAAAATCAAACTATAGGTTATTTCTCTAGCTTGTCAGGGAAAAGCCACACTACCATTCTCAGACATCAGCTCAAAATCTTTGTCTGGCATAGATAAATATGCTGCCACCCAAAACCTCTACAAGTCCAAGAACATTTTTTATTTAATTTATAGGATATAGATTATTTTTAGCCAGCAGACTTTCTGTGGGACCACTATTTCTTGAAGGAAATACCTAAACCACTCTAGCTAAAGTAAATGTCCTATGATCCCCTGTGTATTTATTCTGCTACAATGTCCCTTTCCCTGTGAGAAAGATAAAACAAAACAGAAAGTCTCAGTTTAGACATTAGGCCAAACCATAATTTTCACTAATTTGGGTAGACGTCTTGATTAGCATCGTAAATTGCAACTAGAGTTGGCCCATTGAATCAGTGAAGATTTGTGAGTCACATCCTCCATAAGTTCCATTGATTCAATGGCTCTATTCTAATTGTGACTTAGTATGCTGAGCAAAAGGAGTTCAGTCACTGTAATGCAGTGGTTAAAGTGCTGGGTTGGGAGTTTGGAGATCTAATCTCAATTGAGCCACAAAATTCACTGGAATGACCATGAACCAGTTACTAGTCAGTATCCTGTTTCATAACTCCACCTGAACAATTGGAGTGATGTCACAAACTGCAGCAGATTGTTGATAATTACAATTTATTTTACAGTTTGGGGATGTGTGTAGTTTTGTACCATTGTGCTTGAGTTAGGTGCACCCTGAAGGTTTTTTTAAAAGGAACTTTTAAATTAGCTACAATCTGCCACAGTTAGTGACATCACTCCTGCTGTGCAGGCTGAGCTATGCAACAGGATCCTGGTCACTATCTTTCAATATGACATAGGCTTCTTATGGAGATAAAGGGGAAGGGAGGCAAACCATGTACAGTATGTTTTTTTAACTCACTGGAAGAAAGGAGAAAAAATGTAACCAGCTTGAGGTGTAACTATCACCACCACCACCACCACCACCACCACCACCACCACCACGACAACGACAACGACAATGACAACGACAACGACAACGACAACACATGTTTAAATCACTTGGCCTTAGCAGAAAAATTTCATTATGTGTATATTACAATTAATGGTGACCTCAGTACAGTGTGGTAGTACAACTGAGAAGGTACATCTTAAGAAAAATTTGGGTGACTCATGGTTATTGCTGAACTCAAATTCGTGTTTCTTTTCACATTTTGCTAAGGGATTTTGCCCAGTTCCTTACATTTCTCCACCCTCTTTCTTATGCCTATATGTACCAATTTCTAAAAAACATTCAATAATAAAATGGTTTACTCTGAGTGTTTTGCTATCATTGTCTTTACCTGTTTTAAGAAAGAAAATAAGTTACACACCCAAGATTTGCTACAAGCACAAGCTGAAACTGTGTTAAGTTGACATTTGTTAATAACCATCTGCTCTGGACTCTTTTTAATTGTTGCTAAGTGACACAGTGTAACAGCAGTGCATAACAGGCCCAGGAGAGAAAGCAAGTTCTGACATCTGAAATTATTGTTTACAAACACTTTGAGATATAAACCTACTTCAAACTGTGGTTTTCATTTCCAGTCTGCTAGCTGATCTCAGATAAATAATTCATTGCATGCTTTCTATTTAAATCTGCCTGAGGAACAGCCCTGAGAGGCTCAAATATTGACTTCTGTGACACTGATAAATCCTGGTTTCATAAAATGATCTGTCTGTTTTCTGTATATCTTGTCTTTCTTTTGTCTAGCAGAGATAGGGTGCGCTATAAAATGAGTCTTTTGGCATGCTTGTGATGGTGGAGTACAATTGTGTTGACTTGTGGAAGCACCTTCACAGCTTTTACACTTGTATCCTTCACCTGGACATATTTAAAGTAGGATGTAATGTAATGGTGAAGCTCTAATTAACACTCTGCCATCAGCACATGGTCAGAAGAGGTCCCTCATTAGCACAGCTGAGAGAATAATGGATAACATTTCCTCTGCAAAGATTTGTGTTTGAAAATAAATTTGGATTTGCCTGCATCTGTGTCTCTCATGCGTTTGCTTGAGATGCTAGGCTGACTCAGCCATCATAACTAGTAAGGGTGCCTAGAAAAGTCTCATTGTCCATACCAAAGTTTGCCATGGAGTTCTTCTGAAGTGAAATCACTGCAAGTAGTAGAATTCATATTTCCAGCTTCCCAGGTCCAAAACCATATCCTTACATTTTCATTTTAGTAGACAGCTCTGGCTCTTTGGCTATGAAACAGAGATGAGCACTGAACCATAGAGTTGGATACGACTGGCTTTCAAGCAATGGTGACCTTTACCTTTACTATATGAGTTCATGGGGGGAAAGTGCTCTGCATATAACAAAGGAAGATTTTGGGAAAAACAGTTTTAACCCTCATGTACCAGAACAGGAACATTGTACTGTTCTGAAGTCATTTTTAGTAGCAGCATTCACACAGAGTTACAAACAGTGGTGGGCTCAAAAAAAAGTACTACCACACTGTGGGCGTGGTATGGTGGGCGTGGCTAGGGAAAAGCCCTGCATTGCACCCAAATTAGGACTACTTTATTTCAAAACTTGGATGGGTGTGGCCAGCCAGAATTTTGCTACTGGGTCTAGCAAACTGGTGCGAACCTGCTGGTGCCCACCACTGCCTACAATATGGGCATTTGGCAGGAGGAAACCTGATGGTACATGGATTTTGACTCCATTGTTGGGACAGAGATTTCTGATGCACTGTTTTGTCTAGTTGTATTGGATTAATTTCAATCTTTTATGCCTGGTGATATGGACAAGGCACTTGCACAATGCAAGGCCACAACCTGCCTGCTAGATCTTTATTGTTCTTGGCTTTTGAAAGTTGCTAAGGAGATGACTGCTGATGAGCTACTAAAATCATTAATACATCTCCTGCAGGAGGATTATATACCTGCCAGCTTGAATGAAATAATGTTGTAGCCCATTCTTAAGAAATTTGATATGGTGACTGATAATCTTAACAACTTTAGGCTGGTTGTCAATATTCTGTTCATGGGTAAACTGGTGAAGAGAGTGATAGTAGATCAATTGCAGGCATTCTTGGAGGAGAATGATAGTCTTAATCCATTCCAGTCAGGGTGCAGGGCTTGGGATAGGACCAAGACTGTATTGGTTATCCTGCTAAATGACCTGCTCTGGGAGGCTGACCAGGGCAGTTCATCCCTCTTAGTCTTCCTGGATCTCTCAGCAGCATTTGATACTGTTGACCATGATATCCTCTTGGATAGGTTAGAGAAATTAGATATCAGGGACTCTCTGGTAAACTTGGGTCTGGACAATGGTGTGGTATGCCATAGGGTCAATCTTCTCCCCAGGGCAGTTCAACATCTATATGAAGCCACTGGGTCAGGTCATTTGGAGATTTGGAGTCTGTTACCATCAATATGATGATGATACTCTGTTTCTCTTTTACTTTGTTGTCAGGAGATCCTATTCAAGTCCTATTGTTGCCTAACCATGATAATGGGCTAGATAAGGGCTAATAGATTGAGACTGAATTCAGACAAGATGGAGATTCTGTTGTTGGGAGGTACATATAATAGGTTGGGTGATGTGGACAGGGTTATTCTTCCCCTGAAGGTCCAGATTTGAGATCTAGGTGTTATTCTGCACCTGGTTTTGTCTATGGGGAAAATATTGCTATGACCAGGTCTACCTTTTCCGATGTGCAACAGATTGCCAGACTTCACCCATTCCTCAACAGAAAGTCCCACTTGACACTCGTTAATGAATTGGTAATCACTATAACTGATTATCGTAATGCATGGGTTTAATGTTGGAGATGGTATGGAAGCTGCAGAAGGTGCAGAATGCAGCTACCTGGTTGGTGTTGGGGATTTGGAAATTTGACCAGATGTCCCCAACCTTGGCATGACTGCATTGACTACCTGTAGACTTCCATGCCCAATTCAAGGTTACAGTATTGACATATAAAGCCTTAAGTGGTTTGGAGCCTTGGTACTTGACAGAACATCTCTTTCTGCCAAAGGGCACCTGGACAACTAGGCTCTCCTAAGATGAGGGCTGTGGCTACCTACCTGAAAAAGGGCCAGCAATTGACTAGAACCAAGTGTTCCTGGTGGTGGCACCATCACTCTGGAATGGAACAGTACTCAGGAGTGATTCACTATTCCCTTCTCCTGGGGGCATCATGGAACTGTGCAGATTGCTGAAGGCCACATAAGCTGGCTGTTTTGAGAGGCACACAGTGATGAACTGAGCTCTCAACCTCAGGCTCTATGGCCAGATACCTACCTCACTGAGCTATCCATCCAGTTTGCTTGTGCTAAAGGAAGGCCTAGTAGTGAGAAAGGACAAGCACTTGACCTCTGTGCTATATACTCGCTTATTAATTCTGAGGATAGTGTTTTCACTCACTGTAAAACCGATAAACATCTTCTAGAACACCTCCTAACCATGTTTTCTGCTTTATATGGAATTGCAGATACATTTATATTTGTCTCACAATTGTGGTGTAGATTGTATTACAGTGTTCTGTGGTGGTCAGATATCAGGTATGGATGGTGTCACTTGGTGAGAAGAAACTTGCTTGCTCATGCAGTATGGTTTGTGAGCATTAAGATGAACATCCTGTTTTCAGCAACTTCTGCCCTTCCATAACCTACCCCTTGTCCAGAATGCTATTCCAATTGTTGTCTAGGTCCCTATGAAGACATCTAGGTACCCCTGGTTTGATATTCATTTCATTCAGTGGGAAAGGATGTTTCAAGATGATGTCAAATTTCCAGCTTGAAAAGAGAAGCATTTTTCTGAACAAACCTTTCTTAGCAGCTTTCTTTGCAACTCTTCAATCATGTTGATCAAATAAACATGTTGCATAGCAAGAGCTGGAAAAGTGTGTGTGTTTTCTAAGGCAGGGAGGCTAATAGATTTCACTTGGTCTGCATTTCAAAGGGGAACCAACCTACTCCACACCTCATGGATCAGAATGCTTCTAAGCTTCAACCTTTGTTCTTCTCAGAATTTTGCAAAGCAGTTTTCAACCAAAGCACAGTGCTCTCTGAACTACGAATTATAAATAGAAAATATTATTTTAGAATTAAAAGCATGTTGAGAGATATATTTTAAGACAACAGTGCATTTAGAAATGTGTCATACATAATATATTGAATGGCTGGAATTCTGTTTGTGCAGCTCCAGACAAGTAAGGCTGATGACTTCATCACCCATGGCATTTTATTGTTAATTAAAGTTTCCCACTTGCCCCAGGTTGTGAGACTCATTAAGGATGCTTTTCACCCAGAGGAAGCGGGGTGGGGGTGGGATTGGCAGGGCAGTCCTTAATGTTTCTATTCCTCATCCTGGATTTCAAACAATACAGCATGTATTTAAATATGAATTTTCAGGCAGTTCTTAAAATAGGATAAAATAGGATATATATGACTGACAAATGTTCAAATATGAAATTGATATGAAAGGAAACTGATTCATCTTTTCCTTTTATATCACCAATGCCACAAAGCATCTTTTAGATTTTCACTGTTTCTTCACTTTTGTGGAGAAAAGGCTATGTAGCAGACAACAGGCAGGGTTTCCTCATAAACAAGACCCACTGAGCCACCTCAGTCAGTTCTGTAAGAATCTGCATCCTGCGTTAATGACTATTGAGGAGAAAGTCATTTATCATCACTCTCTCTCTCTTCATTCTTTTCCAACAAACTGTACCAAGAAAAGGACCTGGGGAAAAAGAGGTCGTCTTCCATCCAATGAATTCAAAGGCCAAGCATGTTTTTTAAATACTGCTGAGCACAGAGAAAGAACATTGTGATTTTACAGAAGGGAAACTTGTAAATGCCTATGTCTTTTCCCCCTTGATTTATTAAGCAAATGGGGAATGAAAAGACATTGAGAATGGGAAAATTAACTGAGATGTTCACTGAAATATAGTGAGGACATTAATGCAAGTCATTTTAAAGACCAGAATCCCTACCTTTCAGGAAGGAATCTCCTCAGAGCCAGCTGTATGGTCTGGATAGAGAGACCATAACAATTATTTGTCTCATTCTGAATAGATCCTCAGAATGAGACACTGGGTGGGCAGTGGCCAGGGGGGCAGCAGCTAACTATAACCTTCCACTTCAGACAGTGGGACAGCTTGCATAGTTGCTGTTCTCCAAACATACTTAAGATCTCATTTAAAAGGATCACACTAGACTCGTGGTTCCCAACAGTTCCATAGAGATACAATGGGACTCTACTCTTGCTGGTGGAAGCGTTCCCCAGCAGAGTACCAACATATAAAGTCTGAATGCACGGAAACATATTCATACATTAACACATGACCCATGCAGACTATACAGAAATTGCTGATCTGAACTTCCCCACAATTATTCACAGGGATTAGTCTAATTGTATTCATACAGGGATTTCTCAGTGATAGCCCAGTATCCTGAATGACATTCTTTTAGAAAAAGACGGCTTTGTTTAGGAGTTTAACTGGCTTACTATGAAATGTGGACCTCTGTCATTCCCCTGCTTAACCAGATGAGTTATGTAACCCATTTCCTCCTGGAATCCAAACTGTGAGCACAAACAATTGTACAGAGATATCCTCAAATAGACAGCATTATACATGCTGACTTTACAGCTCAGTTGGAACCCTGGAAATTGATAATTCCAGCTCTCATGGAAAACACTGCACATAAAAACCTACTCACAAAGGTCTCTTCTATTGAACAGGTTGAGCATGAAGACTATGCAGGTTGGGGATATGTAAGTACAGTCAAACCTCGCATAAAGAGTGCCACACTTAAAGAGTAACTTGCATAAAGAGCAGAATTTTCTCTGAATGTTCGCTTCACTTAACAAATAAAACCAACCAAAAACTCTCTTATCAAATAAATCGGGGTTTGCAATCCCCCCCCCCGCAATTGGTCAGTTACAATGGTGTTTCGCTTAAAGAGCAAACTCGCTTAAAGAGCAATCTTGTGGAATGCATTATGCTCTTTAAGTGAGGTACAACTGTACCTCACTTAAAGAGCATAATGCGTTCCATGGGATTGCTCTTTAAGTGAGTTTGCTCTTTAAGTGAAACACCATTGTAACTGACCAATTGTGACTTCTGGCAGGGGTGACTGCAGACCCTGATTTAATTGTTAAGAGAGTTTTTTGTTGGTTTTAGTTGTTAAGTGAGGCAACCATTCAGAGAAAATTCTGCTCTTTAAGTGAGTTACTCTCTAAGCAAGGCACTCTTTATGCGAGGTTTTACTATATGCACAATCTGGGCTGGCCAGATTGCACAACCCTGCTGCATCATTTCATGTAATGCTAAAGAAGGCTGGAGAACTGAAAGAGAGTCCACATAACAGACAATTGCCAATTTTTATTCAAGGGTAAACAGTTAAGAAAATGATTGCTTTTACCTTGAGTAAATTGATAATTCCAGCAATTGTTTATTAAAGTGTCACTTTACTTTACAAAGAAATATATCTTACTTTGTTCAGCGGAGCTATACTTCACATGGTAACCTAATGTGAACATAATTCATAATTGACATAGTGATTCGTAGGGCCAGGCTGGTTGTTACCCAGAGTGAGGCTTTACTTCAGGAGGTAGAATACTGGACAGTGAGTGGTACTGTCACTGCCATGCACTCACTGCTGCCTGGTCAGCCACCACCACCACCACCACCGTCCTCCATTTCTTCAGTGACTGCCTGTCTAACAACATAGCACTATCTGCTTTTCAGTTGGCTATTGGAATAACATGTGGTTTTGGGGTTTTCAGGGCCAAGGCATTATGGGAGAGGTGGCACATGTGATGTATCACAACAGTTAGTTCTGAGTGTCAGGATCCTCTTACTCACAAGTAGCACCTCAGCCTCCTCATAATGGGATCCCACCTGATACTTCCTGCTCTTCTGGCTAAACAGTCCAGAATTTTTTAAGCTTGCCTTTTCACTCCTGATCTGGATCTAGGTGGTGAGCAAGGTAACTCATAGGAAATCAATTAGTGTAGATAAGGTAGTGCTGAGCCAAGTAAACACTCCAGTCATCTCAGATCTTTTAAAAGTACAGTATATTGTAATCAGAGTAAGTTACAGAAAAAAGTTCATCAAAAGATCAGAAAGCATATCAAAATAAAGAAAGCTGCTTCTTGGGGAAAGCCCAGTGGTGGGCCCTTCTAGCTTAAGCATCTACATGATTGCACTTCCCCCTTAGCTCTAAGCATCAGGTCCAAGAGAACTTCTTGGCACCCACCTTCTGGGTTTTATCTCCTCCCTTTATGTTTGGGGTGGGTGTTTGGGTGGGTGGGTGGGTGTATTTTAATGTAATTTTTATTTTATTTATTTATTTATTTATTTATTTATTTATTTATTTAATTTACAGGCTTGTGTTGTGGGTGGGTGGGTTGAGGGTGTGTGTGCGTGTGTGTGTGCTTATTTTTATTTTATTATTTTATTTGTTTTATTTTTTCTTTGGCCCCGCCCACACTGTGATGACGTCTCGGTGGGGTAGTAAATTTTTTGACATTTTTGACAGAAGCTACAGTGGTAAGTGAATGGCTTAGGCATATAGCTGAAAAACATACTAGAACTCCATATTTCTTGTGTACCAAAGAGGGGCTCTTGACATAACGATTATATGGGCCAGAATACCTAAGAGACCGCATCATCCCAAGGACATCTGCCCGTCACACTAGAGCGGACTGGAGAGGCTCTCTGGTTATACCATCAGCTAGAGAGGCACATCTCTCTAGCACTTGAAGGAGGGCCTTCTCTGTGTCTGCTCCGGCCCTGTGGAACCTCCTGCCAACTGAGGTGCGCCTTCAGGCAGAGCTGCTGCCCTTCTGGAAGGTTGTAAAAACCAGGCTGGCAGGGCAGGTCTGGGGCACTGGAGGCACAACGACCTCAGCCTGCTGGCTGGTTTGACCTCCTCCCCTGCTCCCCTTAAGTTCTTAAGTTTTAAATCATATAAAGTTTTAGTTGTAGTTTTAATTGGTTTTAACTGTGGGTTTTTGAGAACTTTTAGAATTTTAGCCTTTTTATGTGTTTTAGGATGTGTTAAACCACCCTGGGTCACCTTCGGCGAGGAGGGCAGTATAGAAATTTAAATAAATAAATAATAAATACATAAATAATATATACAGAACTGTTCACTGTTATACAGCCATATTGGGCTGATGAGCCAGAGGTTGGGAGTTTGATTTTCTGCTGTGCCTCCTGCAAGGAGAGCTAGCCTTTGTAGTTATGGGCAAGCTCCACAGTCCCAGGGCACCCCAGAAGAAGGGAACAGTAAACTGCCTCTGTGTACACTCTACCTAGAAAATGCTGGAGAGGACTGCTATAATCAAATTGATGGCAAGCAATAGATACATAATATATTCTGGAGCCTCCTACTACTTAAGCAATAAAGGAGCAACATAAAAATATGAGAACAATTTGGAGATAAAAGCAATAGGTCAGCAAGGCTTTGTTAAATGCCTTGTTAACTCAAGAATATTCGAAACCTTTTTCTTGTAGAATGCCCAGCTCTCTTGAACTGACAATCTCATGACTTCAAACCCAGCAAACATCTTCTGTATGTAAAAAAAAAATGGATATGAAATAGGAGGTTGAGTCAGAGGACGAGTTGTGACTGCTATGCGCTTTTAGGTACCCCCTGGGGCTTGAGCTGCAGGAAAACCCTGACAGCTCAAAGTGACAATAGACCTCTATCAGAGACCGATGGCTGTGGACTGCCTGCCAGAAGTACAACATTTCCTAATAATTAATACACCATGAAGATTTACTCAGTGGCAGATAACAGTAGAGGGCTGGCCTTTTCTTACCACTTGATGTTTTTCAAGTGTCAGCTGAATTTTCATATCTAACAGCCTGTTAAACAGATGCCAGTTCTCCACTGCTACCGAGTGCTGCTGAAATGCCACTGGTGCCATTAAATTGAACACCAGTCATGGATCAGGTAAGTATTCTTGTACAGTTAAACAATAGCTTTGTTGATGCAATTAGAAAAATAGTTATACTGGTACAATTGTCCCATAGATTATGAATTTATGCTTTTATAAGAACACATACTTCTGCTTTAAAGAGACCTGAGAGATTCTTTCATGTTAGAAGGAAAGAAAAGCATAGTCTCATACTGTGTGTTGTGTAAATCATGGCATCATAGAATAACTGAGTTGGAAGGAGCCTTTTAAGCCATCGAGTCCAACTCCCTGCTCAATGCAGGAATCTGAATCAATGCAGATATGACAGATGGCTGTCCAATTCTCTCTTGAATGCTTCCAGGGTTGGAGAGCTCATTACCTCTCAAGGCAGTTGGTTCCATTGTTGTACTGCTATAACTGTTCAGACATTCCCCCTAATATTCAGCCTATATCTGGCTTCCTGTAGTATCCACCCATTATTATGTGTCCTACACTCTAGAAGAATGATGGGGAATAGATCCTTCCCTTCTTCTTTCTGGTTATCTTCCAGGTATTTGAAGAGTGCTATCATATCCCCTAAGTCTCATTTTCTCAAGGCTAAAGATGTCATTGCTTCTTGATCCTGAGGTGCAACTTAAAAGAGTGGGGCTATTATGACCTGCCTGCCAGGTGCAGGTTCAGGGTCTTGGAATCTAGCAGTTGTCATCACTAATAATTGCTATAACATCTTTTCCATATACCTACAGAAAGGATGTGTGTGCTTGGAGCAATGCTGCCTTCTTGCATGGCACTTTGGTTTTCCTAGAGGGCCTCTGAGCCTCACATGGGTTTAGAACAGTGTTCCCCAACCTTTGGCTTTTGGACTTCAATTTCCAGAAGTCTAAGTCAATTCCCCAAAGCACTGATCAGCCAATGTACTGACTTAGGATTCTGGGAATTGAGGTCCTCCTGTGAGGCATGATGGGAACCACTGGTTTAGAGGCAATCTGAGGAAATCAAAATGTTTGATAAAACTGTAGCTTAACTCTGTAGACTCCTTAATTTTTGGTACATTGGAAGAAGAGGAGTGAGTATTGGGAGGTGAACAAGGGGAGAGTAACTAGGTGGACTACATGTGAATGACTGAAGATGGGTGCATGGAGGGAACCTTCAGAGACTTTTGTCATGTCCCTGCATTAATAGCAGTCTCAATGTGCCTAGAGCAGTTTGCCTTATTCAGCAAACCTGCTACAGTGGGGTTCCCAGGACACTGGGCAACTGGCATGGGTAAACAGACATATAATTGAAATACCTCTGGGACAGGAAATGCCAGCCCTGCCATTAAGCAGATTAAGATGCTTGCCTGAGACAGCAGATATGGGTTAACATGGTGACACAGTGGTGGCAGGTCTGACTTTTTCCTACATTGGAGGAAAGTAGTGTCCTGCTGGCCTGTGCTTTGGTGGAGGAGGATGGTAATCCAGTTGGTAATTTGGTTGGCTTCCATAGATGTATTTGGGGGGTGGGGAGGGGGTGGAGGCACCATCTTGTCTTTTGCCTCATATAGCAAAGTGAATTGGGCCGCCCTGTCCTAGGAAATGCTATGCTTCCTAAGTGCAAGTTGTTCAAAGGTCTTCTGTATACCTTAGAGACAGAAGGTAGGTAGAGCTGGCATCCCTTCTTTTCAGGGGGTGATGCCTGATTGCTAATCATTTTTGCTTTTTCCACTTGGAGTAGCAGTGCAAAAACAAAAACAAACATTCTGGGGAGAGGGAAGAACATACCTGTGGTGGTCTTCTTCTTTCATATCCCGATCAAACCCTGGACTGCAAAAATGGGCCACTTTCTTGGCTTTCTCATTGGCAAAACTTAAGTCCTCATCAGTGCATGTTTCTGGCAATAATCGGCAGATCAGTATATGAGCTGGATTCTGTATCTCTCTACATTCACAGATAGTGTTGTTGTGCATCAGCAGCCCACACTTAAGTATGTTGGTACAGTAAAACCTCAGATAAAGAGCCCCTTGCTTAGAGACTTACTCACTTAAAGAGCAGAATTTTCCCTGATAGGTCACCTCGCTTAACAACTAAAACCACAAAAACTAGTTTAACAACTAAATTGGATTGGGTCCCCCGACCTCCCTGCAGCTGGCAGGGGGGTCAGGGAGCCCGAAATGGGTGAGATCATCCATTCCCACGGGGTGCAGTATCTTCAATATGATGATGATACCCAACTTTCTATCTTGGCCACAGGAACCCGAATGATCCAGTTGAAGTCCTATCCAGGTGCCTGGAGGCTGTGAGGGTCTGGATGGGGGACAATGAGCTTCAGCTGAATCCTGGCAAGACTGAGTGGCTGTGGGTTCAAGGACCCATGTTATCCCAGGAGCTACCATCTTTGGTGCTAGATGGGGCTTTTTTGCCCTAGACAGACCCAGTGCGTAATGTGGGGGTCCTCCTGGACTCACAACTACTGCTTGAAGAACAGGTGGCAATCATGGCTAGGAGGGATTTTGCACAACTTTGTGTCATCTGCCAATGATGCAGATGACACACTCCTGGACCAGGACTCCTTACTTTAGGTCACCCATGCTCTGTCACCTCCAGACTGAATTATTGCAATGCGCTCTACATGAGGCTGCCCTTGATGACCATTCGGAAGCTACAGCTGTTTCAGAATCCAGTTGCCCAGGTGGTAATGGGGTGCGGGCGTTATGCCTATGCCTTGCTGCTGCTACTGGAGCTGCATTGGTTGCCAGTGTGCAATTCAAGGTGCTGGTTTTGACCTTTAAACCCCTTCATGGTAGTGGGCCAGGATACTTAAGAGACCACGTCACCCCAAGGTTTTCAACCCGTCCTACAAGAGCAGACCGTAGAGACTCCCTAGTGGTCCCATCAGCCAGGGAGGCACATATCACTGGGACCAGGAGGAGAGCCTTCTCGGTATCTACTCCAGCCCTATGGAACCTCCTACCACTTGAATTGCGCCTCCAGGCACAGTTGCTTCCCTTCAGGAAGGCCTTTAAAACATGGTTATGCAGCAGGTGTGGAGTACAAGGGTACAACTGGTACCACAACCCAGCCCTGCTGGCTTATTTAGTCCTGCCCGGGGCTCTTATTTACTCCTGCCTGGGTGTCTTTCTTTTTAAGAGGATTGGGGAAGTTTTATAAATGTTTTTAGATAGTTCTATAGTATTCCATTTTAACTAGCATTGGGTATAGGTTTTAACTGACGTTGTGAGCCAACCTGGGTCGCTCAGGCAAAAAGGGCAGTTATATAAATCCAACAAATAAATAAATAAGTGTTCATCAGCCCCAAACCAGTATTGATGAAGCTGCTGCCCTCCATCAAGATGGATTCAAGTGGGATTTAATCCACTTGGGGACCACACCCTTCCCTGTGGACTTCTGCACCCTAGGCTGTTCATCTTCAGGGTGGTCAGGTTAGTTAACTGCCACCTGACAATCAGGGTTGAGTTGCTAGCAGTATGGTCTACTCTTTTACCATACCAAGATAACCTGGTCAGACTCTCCAGTCTTAATAGGTACTTGTATTAGAGCTAGCATTTCTGATGCTATTTTGAAAAGTAACAGGAAAGATTTATCTGTAACTGCTACCATTAGTCCTTATGCAGTGGTGGGATTCAATTTTTTTTACTACCTACTCTGTGGGCGTGGTATGGAAAGCCCTGTGTTGCACCCGAATTAGGACTACTTTATTTCAAAACTTGGATGGACGAGGACAGCCAGAATTTCTGCTACTGGTTCTGGTGAATCGGGGCGAACTTGCTGAATCCCACCACTAACCTTATGCAGCATTGGTAAGTTGATAAAAAGCACAGCCATAATGCATGGCAGAGCCTCATATGGCTCAAGGCAGACTGGCTGTTCTTTTCCCCCAAAATTTGTTATTGTAGCAGATTTCCTAAATTTGGTCCAAGTTAAGGGAAATTAACTTGGTCAGGTGACAAGACCCCTGTAGAACAATCACTTTCATTCCTTAGGGAAAGCAAGACAAGCCTTCTTGAATGATAGGGCGAGGGTTCAGCCAGGACAGTACCTAAAGCTGTCCTATGGCTACCTCTGTAGTTTGTCACACCACTCCTTTTTTTTGAGGTACATGTTTGTGATACTTCTGGCTCATGAATACACTATGTGTTACTAACCTACAGATGCAGGTGTGGAGAAACTGTGATTGCTCAATGTTGTTGGGTTTTATTTGTTTCAGCCAAAGTGTATCAAGGATGATGGGAGTTGTAGTTAAACAACAATAGAAAGCCAGTTTTTCTATTCTTGTCTTACTTCCTCTTCCATTTAAGAATCTCACATTTCGAACACTATGTTAGGAAACGACATATTTCCTCATGTTTCCCAAGGCTTGAGGTTGTAGTTTTACCTAGGCGTCAAAAAAATCCTTTGTCTTCTCTGTGTCTCAAGGCTGTGTCACAAGACTGCCTGTTTTCCAGTATTCCTTATCAATCTAGCTAGCTGAGTTTCATGTTTTGTCTACATGCTAGAACATTCACTGTACACGTGTGTAAACAATCTATTGTTTTGAGAAAGTTTTCTTCTGTTCCCTGATTGGCCAAGGGTTACCCACCTGACTGCAGAATCTCCATTTTGCAGAGAAGTTAGTTAGTTCGTTTTTGGATTTCAATGGCTTAAGACCCTGGCTATGGTGTGGGACTATTCTTTTGTTTTCAATATGATTACTTAACCTGTGGACTGTTACCTGGACTGATATCTGTTACTGACCTTTTAATATCTACGTTTTCCATGGACTATCCTACATGAACCTGAAGAATAAAGCAGCTGTTTCTTTCTGAAGATTGTTGTTTTTTATTGGCACACACACACAAAGCTACGCTACCAGAATCCTCCCTTGTTTTGCTCTATTGCTCTATTGCCTGAGCATAGTAAGAGTTCCTTTCTACGCAGCTCGGCTCTCTCAAAGGTGGAAGGTAAGGGTGAGAGTTCCAGGGATGGGACAGGTGTCTCAGGAACTTAGGGGGAGGAGCCTTTACAGAGACGGCCAATGTCCTCTTTACTGATATATAGCTAGCTGGATAGTTGAATGAGATAGCTATACAGCTGTGGAGCCACAAGTTGGAAATTCGACCCACTTTTCCTGCCAGCAGACATGCCAGCTTTTATAAGCTGTGGGAAAGCTTCATAGCTCTAGAACAGTGATGACGAACCTTGGCATGCCAGGTGTTCTGGAACTTCAGTTCCCAGAAGCCCTGATCAGCAAGAGTGCTGACCTGGGCTTCTGGCAGTGATGGGATGTAACAGGTTCTCACTAGTTCGCCAGAACCGGTAGTAACTTTTCACAGTGTCCCAGAGAACCGGTAGTAGCTTTTTGGAGGAACCACCTTTGGGGCTTACCTTTTCACTGGTTCCCCCACTGTGCATGAACGCCAAGCACTTGGTGTGCATGCACGCCTACAGTGCTTGGCACGTATGCATGGCCTCCTTGCTGTCCTCCCAAGCGGGGAGGAGGAAGAGAAGCTGCTAGCCTGAAGCTCCCTATAGCCTGCTCCCCAGGGTAAGTGACTCCCCTTTGGGTGTGGTGTGTCTGTGTGTATTTTAATGTTTATTTAATACCTTTACCTGTATTGACGTACTACTACAGTTCCTAAAAAGGCCTGAGGGGTGTGTGTGTGTGTGTGTGCTTATTTTTATTTTTTTCTTTGGCCCCGCCCACAACATCATGACATCATGATGTTAGCTCCGCCCACACTGCAATAATGTCACGGTGGGGTAGTAAAATTTTTGACATCCCACCACTGGCTTCTGGAAATTGGAGTCCAAGATCACCTGGAGCGCCAAGATTTGCCATCACTGCCTAGAATGTTCACAGAGATAGGAATGAAAAAAATAGTTCTGAGTATTCCAAATCAAGAAAATGCTAGAAAGGGTTGCTGTAAGTAAGCATTTCCTTGACAGCACATAATTAATATTTTATTTACTTTTATCCCTGAAGGGGCATTTGGTGAGTAACAGTCCAAAAATATCAAACAAGAAACAAAACAGAACAGAAGCAAAAACAAAAAAATTTAAGAAGACAAAAATGTTGTAATACCTTAAAGATCATCTGCTATAATGTGAGAGCTCATGGACAAAGTCCACTTCCTCAGACATAAGAGTGAGACTACATGGCAAATATTTACGCATTCATAGGTAAAGGTAAAGGTCACCCTTGCTCAAAAGCCAGTCGTATCCAACTCTAGGATTCAGTGCCCATCTCTGTTAATAGCCAAAGAGCCAGCGCTGTCTGGGTATGCAGATGTTTCCGGTGACACATGGCAGGCATGCCTCAACACCCTGGAGTGCACGGAATGCTGTTTACCTTCCCACCAAAATCATCCCTATTTATCTACTTGCAATTTCTTGTCTTCGAACTGCAGGTTGGGAGAAACTGGGACAGAGATGGGAGCTCGTTCCATTGTACAGTACCCAGGAATTGAACTCTGATCTTTCGGTCATTGAGTTCAGCATCTTAATCACTTGAGCCACTGCAGCCTTTCATTCATACATGGCCACAAAATAATCAGTGGTTGGTTAATAGTCGCAAGTTTTAAATTGTGTTACTCAATGTGCCATTTCACACTTAATAATAATGTAAAACCTCTCCTAGACCTGTTTTTTCTTTGAAATTTTGTTCTTTGGATTTTGTTCTCTAAAGTTGGCTGTGATTAGTTAGAAAGGAACCTGAGCTATGGAAAATAACATAATTATTGTAGTATTTTATATTGGGCAATAGCTGACTTTCAAATTCCATGAAGTGTGAAGGTGGATTGTAATGATTTGAAACAGGTTTCTGTGTATTGCCATTCCTGATGTTTGATTTATGTCAATTCATTCTTTTGTGCAGAGATTGTCCCTTTTGTCCTATGTACCATTGACAAAAGATGGCATCCATCATATTGGCAGAGGAACAAGTAAAAATGCCAGTGATGTTGTTTATCACATTCTTGTGTTCTGTAATTGTGTCGACAGAGTAAATGTGGGAGAAGAGCTGGCACTGGTTTGTTGTAAGGTTCAATCCCCATCTCTTTACCAGCATTGTGTCAAAAGTTGTTGAAGATTGGGGGCGATCTGTGAGCAGGAATATGCCTGCCCCCAAGGGCTTGGATGAGTGAAATATTCTTGTCAATAATTGATTGAAGATCATTGATGATACATGTGAGTGGTCACAGTTGTGGTCTGAAAGTGACTAAGAGCAGTATTTAGTCACCTGGAGTGCCAAAGTTCACCATCACGGGAGTAGACCATACTGCCAGTGATTCAAAGCCAAGTGTCAGGGAGCGGTTAACTAACCTGACAACTCTAAGGACTAACAGTCTTGGGTGCAGAAGTCCACAGGGGTGATGGTCCCCAAGTGGATTAAATCCCACTTGAATCCATCTTGATGGAGGGCAGCAGCTTCATCAATACAGGCCTGGGGTTGATGAGGACTTTGCATGCCAAAAGGGCTCAGGACCAAAAAGTGACTCATGGAACTGGATGAGTAGTATGGGCGTCATGCTGTGATGCAGAAGGTAGATGAAAGGCCACTGCATTATATTCCCAGGATAGTCTTCATGGCTGATTGCCATGATGATCACTAAGATTTGGATTCAGATATGAGAGAAGAAGAACCATATTGAAAGATATTGTAGCCTGAGAAATGTGTTATGTAGGTCTTTGAGTTTGAGCTCTCTATCTTATATGTTAAGATATAGCAGTTAGTCTTTAAGATGCCAAAATGTTTTTGTCTTTTTTATTTTTATTTTTTACTTTTGCTTGTTTCTTGTTTGACATGCTTGCACAGATTAACACAGCTGCCAATTTGAAAGCTACAGGCCAAAAATTAAGCTCTATTTATTTCAATAGACCTTACTGGGGAAAATGCTGTTACTAGAGTTAAATGATAAAATAATAATCATCATGAAGCTGCTTAAAAGTTGGAATTATTACAAAAAATAGGGGAAGTACACATGCTCAAGAAGTGTTTTTAGTCAAATAAATTACAGCAAATAAATATGATCTCTTTAATCCATAGTCTCTTTGTACATCTCCAGGATGTTGCTCATGATGGCCATTTCTTATAGATTTGTTAAAAAATATTAACAGTGTTAAAACTACAGATGAAAAAGAGCTCAACAAAGGCAAAACAGCTCAACAAAGGCAAAACAAACCCTAGAGCAGTGATGGGCAGCCAACATTCCTACTACCACACTGTGGGTGGAGCTGATGTTGTGGGCGGAGTGAACATCATGATGTCATGGGCAGAGCCAATGTCATGATATCATGGATGGAGCCAATGATGTAGGCAGAGCCAAAGTAAAAAATAAAATAAAAATACAGTACTGTACACATAATGTGTTCCACAGGATTGCTCTTTAAGCGAGTTTGCTCTTTAAGTGAAACACCATTGTAAATGACCAATTGTGGGGGGATTGTGAACCCCGATTTATTTGTTAAGCGAGTTTTTAGTTGGCTTTATTTGTTAAGCGAAATGAACATTCAGAGAAAATTCTGCTCTTTAAGCGAGTTACTCTTTAAGCGAGGCACTCTTTATGCGAGGTTTGACTATACACATAAAAACACACATTAAAATACAAATTAAATACACATAAAATACACATTAAAATACACATAAAACACATTAAAATACAGATCAAAACACACATTCCACCCACCTACCCACCCAAACCCCAAACCCTAGCCCAAACCCAAACCCAAGTCACTTACTTGGCTGGGGAGCAGGCAGCAACAGCGATGGTCCAGCGCGGCCTGGCCCGGCGGTGCGGCCTAGCCCGGCATGGCCCAGCCCGGCCCGGCAGCATGGCCTTGGTCAGCAGTGGCACGGCCTGGCATGGCCTGGCAGTGTGGCCTTGGTTGGCAGTGGCGTGGACTGGTGCGGTCTGGCCCGGCACGGCCTGGCAGCGTGGCCCGGGTCAGCGGCAGCTTGGGCTGGCCTGGCAGGTCAGCCTGGGTCGGCAGTGGCACAGCCTGGCCCGGTCCGGTGGTGGGCCATGGCCTGGCCTCAGCAGCAACTGTCAGCAGTGGTGAGTGACAGCAGCGATGCGTGACAGCGTAGTACAACTCGAGCGAGGGCCCCCGCCACCACACCTCCAAGGAGGCTGCTGAGGGCCTCCTCGCCTGCCCCACTCTCCATCCTAAAATGGCTGCTGGTGAGTGCACATCCGTGAAAATAGCAATTGATGCATGCGCGCCTCCAGTATTCAGCGCACATGTGTCAATTGCTATTTTCACGCATGCGCACTCACCAGCAGCCTTTTTAGGCTGGAGAGTGGGGCAGCCAGTGATGCGACCGAACTGGTCGCCTCAGAATAAGGGCAACCACCCCAGGTGGTCTCCTGGGGAGATTAGTACCCCCCGGGAGACCATCTGGGATCCGTCTTACCAGTTCTATAGAATCAGGGCAACCTGGCCTATGCCCACCACTGCCCTAGAGTGCTGAATGGCTTAATATAAGATTGGAAAAAACCCTGTACAAAACATGTAGTGTTCTAAAATTCAGTTTGTGAAGCCGGGAAAATCACATCTGGAAGATGACTCAAAATGCACATTTGATTTGGAACCAATGCCCTTGACACAGGTCAGGGCTTTAAAGGAGAAAACAAGATCTTGTAA
Source organism: Furcifer pardalis (assembly GCA_030440675.1). Lineage (NCBI taxonomy): Eukaryota > Metazoa > Chordata > Lepidosauria > Squamata > Chamaeleonidae > Furcifer > Furcifer pardalis. The sequence continues at coordinate 248,383,020 of CP126890.1, forward strand.
ATGAAGGTAGGCAGAAAGTGGAGATTATAAGTTTAGAAGTTACCCAAAAGATCTTTAGATGAACATGTTGTTCAGAGAAAACTTATATAATGTCATTGACCAATTTGATCAAAAGATAGTGCTGGTACATTATAAGTCAAGAACAGAGGCTGCATATTTGATGCTCTAATCCCTTTAAAGCTGGGGGCCAGGTCAGAAGTGTAGGGTGGGTTTCAGTCACCTGGGGCCACGGACCAAACTCGTCCTCCCAGGCTCACCCCCCGGGTAGGAAAGTGCTACCTTCGGGCTTCGCTGGGCTAGGAGGCGGGGCAGCTGCATGCCTGGGATCCCGACGGTGCTGGCGAGGCCCAGGGTCTGGGGCAGTGTGGCGTGGGCCCAGGGGGGAGCTCACCATCGGGGTACCAGGTGTGCGGCCACCCAGCCACCTAGCCCAGTGGCAGCAGCTCATCCGCCTTTGGCGGCAACGGCGCCCAAGAAGGTAGGAAGTGAGGCCAACGGTCGCTGCAGAGCAACACCTGTGGCTGGAGCAGCACCGGCCAGACCTTGCGGGGGGGAGGTGCTGTGGGCTCTGGGCCACAACGACCACTGGCCTCGCCCCTCTGGGTGCCGCCGCTGCTGCAGGTGGATGAGCTGCCGCTGCCAGGCTAGGTGGTGGGGCGGCCGTGCACCTGGGACACCGACAGTGGGCTCACTGCTGGGCCAGCCCTGCCCCACCCCAGACCCTCACCCAAGCCGTCAGGGTCCCAGACACGCGGCCACCCCGCCTCCTACCCTGGCGGCGGCAACGGCGCCCAGGAAGGCGGGAAGCTAGGCCAGCGGTCGCCACAGCCCAGCACCAGCCAGGCAGAAGACCACCACCCCTGCAATGCCTGGCCGGTGCTGGGCCGCGGCGACTGCCGCTTCCCACCTTCCTAGGGTGCTGCTGCTGGGCTAGGAGGCGGGGCAGCTGCACACCTGGGACCCCGATGGTGGGCTCTCCGCTGGGACTCTGCCGCCCCAGCCCAGCAGGCAATAAGGAGGGGCGCCTGGGGAGGAGGAGGACGGAGGAGGGGGAGTGGTGCCCCCTGGCCTCCATTATGCCGTCAGGCCCATGCCCTCCGGGGTGGGCCCCAGGGCGCCAGTGGTGGCAGAAGGTCCCGGCGCCCACCCTGGCCACCAGGAGGTCAGTGGTGTTGCCACCCCCCACAAAGTGCCGCCTGGGATGGGCCACCCCCTCGCTCCCTTGCTACGTCTCTGGGCCGGGTCACACTTTCTCAGACAGCTTCAGCAGCCGGATGGCCATTTTGCCCTCCCTCCACCACATGGCCCTTCCTGGTGTGGTGGAGGTAGTGGTGGGCCACATTAAATGATGCCATGGGCCACATCTGGCCCATGGACTGCAGGTTGAGAATCCCTGGACTAAAGCATCTGAAAAGAGAATCAAAGCTTTTGAAATTTAGATCTACAGATGACTGCTAAGGATATCATGGGTTGACCATGTGACTAATTTAGAAGTGTTGAGCCGGGTGGATAAAGAACAAGAACTGCTTAAGACCATTAAACAAAGAAAGCTCCAATACCTTAGGAACATCATGAGAAATGACATGAAGTATAGAATACTCCAACTCATTATGCAAGGGAAGATTCTTGGGAAGAAAGGTCCTGAACGTAAATGAACTTTGTGCCATTAGAACCTGAGACTGGAACAGGAAGACTATCACCATGATAATAGCCCGTATTCAGAATGGATATGGCACTTGAAGAAGTTATTTGGCCAAGAAGTGTGCTAAGCATGAGGGGAACTTTGGGAAGACTTGTAATAATTCTAACCTTAATAACTGCCTCATTTCCATTGTGCTATTATAAATCTCAACAGCCTCTAACCAGACCTCAGCCTACAGTGCAGTTCCAGAACTCTGGTGTGTTGGTTGTTATTTCTCACAGCAGGGCTGGGACATTGCAGCACTGGGGGCCTGAGCTAGGGCTCTATGGCCTGCTAGGGCATCTCTGCCAACCTGTCACTCACAAATGCTAAGTGAATTTGCAACTAGCATGAACTTTAAGGCAAAAGTTGATTATTTTATCGGTAACACTAGCAATTTGCTTTCTTAAAAAACAGCATATTCTAGCATCGGACATTTCAAGAATGATACAATCCCTTAAACAGTGGGTGTAACGCATGAAGAAATCAAAACACATTTCCGAAGCTAATTCACTCAAATTTGGAAACACACAGTGTGTCACAATTTAGATTCTGGTTGGAACATTGGTCAAATATGGAAACACTATTCGTTTCAAGGTTAAATTGACTGTAAAAGGTTGCATTGTGTGAGAAAGGTCAGATGTGATTGCATGAAACAAATGAATATGAATTCACGTCATTCTTTGTTAACAGGAGGGTAGCAATGAGGAGTGTTCTAAAAGAAATTATGAGTGGGTAGGTGGTTGTCTAACTATTCCTCTACCCTCTGCATTGTCCCTGTATATTTCCTGCTCAAAATGTTTAACCCATTTATCTCTACATGGGGAAATAAGCCTCAGTATGAGAAATATCTCTCTCTCTCTCTCTGTGTGTTTTTATTGTTTATATTTTGAATTACCGTACATATATATGGAGCATCACGATCTTTTAAGTGCTTAGGGCCTCCAAGGGTGTTAATTCGGTCCTGGCTCTGACAGATAAATTGGTATGGAGATGATATTTGACTTCAATGAATTTAACTAGAACAAATGCTAATTTTTCAATTTTGTGCTGGAGAAGCGGTCAGGTCACTGATACCTATTTCCATCTGTGGTGTGAATGTGAATCGATACTGAAATTTTGGAAGTTAGTCTTTAAGGAACATGATAAAATATTAAAATAAAAAAATATATGTGTCCAGGAATTACCATTTTATCTATATTTGATTATGTTTAATGGAGTTGGGCAAAAAAAATATTAATTGCTAATTTGGTAACAGCTGTAAGATTATTGATAGCAAGAAAGTGAAATATTAATTATAGTTCCATTTCAATTAATGGTTTAAGGAAGTCTGGGATTAAGTTCTAAATGATAAATTGATATGTGAAAAGGCCAATTACCCAAACAAAATAGTACGTATGTGTTTTCAGAAAGGGTACAAGAAAAGGGAAAACACAAAATGTAAATATTAGTGTCTCTTTGGTCCAGCAATGAGTGCACTATTGCATATGTATTTTTGTGTATTTTCATATTGTATATTCTTTTCATATTATTATTATTATTATTATTGTGTTCTGTCTTTGCTGTCTTGTTCTTCTTTTTTTGTAATCTATTTGTAAGAATTTATTTTAAAAATGATATTGATATGAAGACATCACACAGTAGATTTTGACCATGCAAAATCATGGGCAAGACTTTTTATAACAAGCCTTTGGCAATGTGGAAGGAGTACTTCACAGTTAATAGCTAATAGATTATATAATATAATATAGACAGAAATGCATGTGATTTATAGCTGAAGTTTAGACATGTTTATCCTGAGACTATCCCACAGATATCAAAGGCATATATTTTTCAAGTAGATCCCCTACAAAAATAAATAAATCAAATGACGGTAGGATTTCTATGGTGTTCTTATTTTTGGCCATCAGTAGAAAGAGATGGGAAAGTACAACAACCATTTGATAAGAATATACAGTAAAACCTCTACATAAATTTTTTCCCCATTCAACGAGTTTATTTGTACAAAAAAATTGTATGTCAAAAACACATTGCATTACCGGAAGAGGTCACTAGATGTTACCATATTTTTTGTATGTTGAATTTTTCCTATTAAAAATTTGTATTTCGATTTGTTTAGCCAGGATTTCCAGTTTTATGTTGAACTTTTTTTATAAGTCAAACCATTTGTATGTTGGGGTTCCCCTGTACCCTGAAGCCCAGTGAATGAAAAGATTTATTTATTATAGTTGCACAAGAGTGCAGCTATATTTTGTGCAGCAGAGCAAAACAACGTCCTATAAGGGAATTCTAAAAATAAAGGCATCCCAAACAAAAATTAATAACTTCGAAGTTGGACTTGATGCACATGTTGCAGGCAGTATGCTCTTGCTCTTTGCCATGTTTGAGGAAGTTTTGAAAAGGGGTTTTCAAGTAAATATTTTTTTAAAAGTAAAACTATCCCCCCACCCCAGAAACAAATGATCTTTTGTATGGCTAGCTGAAAATATCAGTCTTGCTTATTTTAAAGGAGAATGACTGCTATATGGCTGTAGGGGCTGAAATAAAATAGTGACACACAGTATATCATGATGGAGACTTATCTGTATGGACCTTTCTAAAGTCTTGACACATTGTTGCAAGTTCACTGAGCTCTGCAGCAATCTTGGCTTCCTTAAATCCCAGACAGTCCTTCAGAATATTTTGCACAGAAAGATTACAGCCACATCTCAGTTGTCCTTTCTTCTGTCCTCTGCAGCAACCATAGTACAGATCATGTGCTCATCTTCTGTGATCCTGTAGCACTGGGTAAATTTACATAAAGGAAGTTTCTGTTGGCATTTGTGTGTTGTGTATGTATACTTAAACTTGCATTTTAGAAAGCCAGGGCATTCTATTCTTCAAAGAGCATCCCGTTTATGAATGTAGGATATTGTGCTTCTGATTTAAAACACCATGATATAGCTGCATAATACTGCACCAATGCTGCCAGCAGCGAAAAGACGTGAAGCTTTACATAGCAAAGGGCAGCCTGGATGTTGACAGCAGCATTTAGGAGTGATTGAACTTACTGCCCAGGTAAACTTTGAATAGCACTCAGTGACCTGGACTTCAACAAGAATGCCAATCAGATTAGCCAGAAAACTCCAAATGACATTCTGGAAACCAAATGGATCCATCTCTCTTTGAGGGTGAGCCATTCTAATATGTCCATTGATTCCATAGAACAGGACTCCTCAACCTTTTGAAGCCGGGAGCCAGGTCACGCTCCCACAGGCAGCTTTGGGGGCTGGACAGCCATTTTGCTCTTCCTCAACCACATGGCACTTCCAGTTGTGGTGGAGGCGGTGGGGCCCCCAAAAGAAATGACACCACAGGCTGCATCCGTCCCACAGGCCACATGTTGAGAATCCCTGCAGGGGTGCCCAAACTTTTCAGGCTGTGGGCCTGTCACATGGTCGAGTGGGCCGGTCACATGGTTCCTCCCACCAGAAGTGGAAGTAAAATGTGTCCGCGTATGCACAAAAATGCTATTGTAAATGTACCTGTGGCTGTCATAAATGGTAGTTTGGGCACCCCTGCCATAGAGGGTCACCATTGTATCAAGTCCAAATCTCAGCAGATGATGAATCTGATCATGACAAGGCAGAAAAGTAAGGTTTTCCACCTTCAGATCATCTTCTTGTTGCCAGGCTTGACCACCAGGTCCAAGGTGTGGCCTGTCACATGTTTGGGTCCCACTTGTACTGAGGTACAATTCAGGTGGCAAGAGTTTCTTGAGTCTAAGTCTTTCAATATTAGCAATGGGGTACATAGAAAGAGCCTCCTTGAAGACTGTGGTATTTCTGAACCACAATCCAGCATACCCTGGTAACAGCAACCTTGTGTTGCCAGCTAATCTTTCTCACACTAGGTCGGATGAAAGGAACTGCACAATGAACTCACTGAAAGGTGCCTTCATTTTGGCAGTTTCACATTTGGCCTAGACATGGAAGAAAAACAGCAATAATCCACAAACAAAACCAAAATTTCAACACAGAAGATCACATTGAAAGGGGTTTCCAGTGATTCCTCAATACTTTCCAAAGAGCTGGTGTGTAAAACAGCAGATTTTTCAAAGAACATAGTAGTGAAATCAGCCTCTGATTAAAAATGGCTGAGCAAGGAAGCTGTACCTACCGTATATGCCGGCGTATAAGACGACTGGGCATATAAGACGACCCCCCAACATTTCCACTCAAAATATAGAGTTTGTTATATACTCGCCATATAAGATTACCCCCTCTTCCGCACACCTTCCACACACCAAATAAAACATAAAAGAACATCAGATTTGATTTCAACATCTCCCTGTGGCTGGCACTAGTGCGCAAGTGCGCATGTGCGAGTTCTGCGTAGACAAGGGGCGGGGCGGAGCACCGCAGCTTCCCACCGAGCAGAATGGGCCGGTCACGTCAAAAAGGCTGGCACCCTTGTCTCGCTGCTGTTGCTCGCCGCAGCCATGCTGGATACCGCGCGATACTGGATGGTATGTAGGATGAAGTGGGCGGGCTTCAGGAGGCCACTATGGGCACCGGGTGAGCATTGGGAGGCCACTATGGGCAGCTATGTCTATCCCAACTGAAGTGCACCCGGCATATAAGATGACCCCCCCACACACTTGGAGGCATGTTTTTCGGGGGGGGGGAATAGTCTTATACGCCAGCATATACAGTATTTATTGCTAATATACTTAAAACACACACACAAAATCCAGCAGAAATAATCATTTTAAAAGAGTTTTTGCCACTTTTCCAGTGTTGTGAAAGACAGCTTATTTCCATAGAAGAAGAGGAAGACTCTACTTTAAAGTGCTTATATAAGAATTTTGCTACCTGTTGTTAAAAACAACGACCCATACACACACAAAACCCACTAAAGAGAATATTTTTAAACTTTTTTTCCTCATATTTTAAAAATATTTTTGAAACACGTTGATTTCTTAAAGGCAATGCTTTTATGTAATAAGTGTGAAAAGATATCCTGGTAAGAGTGTTTATTTGGCAATATCATGAATGCCTATTCTGGCACTCAGAGTAAGCTATACACCATTTCTGTCAAGTACTGCATTCATTTCAGGAAAAATAAAGAGTCATGCATTCCATTTGGCATAAGCTTCCATGGACTGAAAAGTAAGTTTAAGCACAGGATGTGATAAGCCCAGAAAGGAAAGAATTCTATAATTTGCATGCAACCACTGAGAATACCCTTTCTTTGGTCCATAAACCAAGCTTTTATGGTTTCCAGAAAATAGATAAGGGCCCCTCCATCAGAATGTAATGTGTGCATTGGCTATTAGGGGAAGATACAGTGTCTAAATATCCTAGAAACAAAAATAATAATAATTAAGATACTGTATTTATAAAGAGATAGTTGCCAAAAATTTGCATTGTACATGGAAACAAACAAGTACAGGTATTGAGTAAAGTTCTTGAAGGGCAGATATGATATAAGCCTATGAATGAATGCCCAGTACTTGCAACTTATGAGGAGGAAATATATTATTCCCAAAATAAGATTTGGCTATTACAATGCTGGTGGTGGAGATGAATCCAGATATATATGTGCAATGCATCTTAGCACAGGAAAGCCCAATTGTTTCATCAGATAAGAAATTACAAGGCAGAATAACCAGTAGAACAGACCAGGATGCTAGCTTTTACTCTGAAGATATTATTCATGTCAAAAAGAAATAAAAATAAAAAGAGAGACGGGGAGGGGAATCCTGTAAGATATAATTGAATAGCAAAGGATCTGATAGGCTCCCTGAAGGGGTGTGTGTGTGACATTTATGTAAGGGCTTCCCTTAGCCAGATTGTGTTGGCTAGGGCATTTTAGGAGCTGTAGTTCATATGAAAAGTAACTTCAGATTCTTTTCAGAGTATTCCTCCACACGCCACATGCTAGAACCAAAGATGGGCATGGCAAGGCTTAGAAACCTTACCTTTTTTGGACTACAGCTCCCAAAAGTCTATAGCCAGCACAACCAATAACATGGTCGTTTTTTCTTTTCTTTTTTTGCAAACCCCTTTTCTTCCCCCTTACATTCTTTCCATCTTTCTCAGGACCATCAGACTGCAGGGAGAGCAGAGAGGCCCAGTCTTTCAGAGCTCTGAAAAGTTAGTTTCTGAGGGCTTTTCAAATCACAATGAAGCCATATGCAAGTCCAGGGTCTGAGGTCACCTGATTCTGTCATATCTCTTTACATTGCTAGGCAGTGGTGGTGAAGAGAAAGTATGACCAACAGCCTTGCCAGGGAAGGTACATATTTGCACCTAGTTGCAAATAAAATAGGATGTGGTAATAGGGTTTAAAATGACTGCTACTTGTTATAGCATCTATTAGGTCACCCTTGCTCGAAAGCCAGTTGCATCTGACTCTACAGTTCAGTGCTCATCTCTGTTTATAGCCAAAGAGCCAGCGCTGTCTGTGTCTGCAGGTATTTCCATGGACATCTGGCAGGCATGACTAAACATCGGAGTACATGGAATGCTGTTTACCTTACCACCAAAGTGGTCCCTATTTATGGACTACCCATTATGCTAATGGGCTCTGTAAGCCGCCCAGAGTCGGGTCTTCCCGAGTGGGGCGGGGTATTAAATACAAATAAATAAATAAATAAAAATTTCCACCCCAAACTGCTAGCTTGGCAGGAGCTGGGACAGAGACAGGAGCACACTCTGTCATGCAGCACTCAGGTCTCAAACTGCTGACCTGCTGACCTTCCAGTCATCAAGTTCAGTGTCTTAACCACTAAGCCACCACATCTATTACAAAGTAGAATACAGGTAGTTTGGAATAGTAGCCGCAACCAAAATCATGCCTGTAAGTTTCACTCCTTGTCTGAAGTAGTGGACTTGATCCATGAAAGCTAACAGTAAAAATATAGCAGTTAGTCTTAAAGTGCTAGTGTTTTTAATTTTGTTTTGTTTATTTTGTTTTGTTTTCTAATAAAGTAGAATAGGTTTGACTTTCCTCCACCTGATGAGATGCTGAGTGGATAGAATTCTCTTGAAAACCAAAGACCTCTGTGATCTATGTTCAGTTACAGCAGCAGCAAAATCTGTGTACCTGAAAAGTTTGCTTGTGTTCTGCAAACGTAACAATAAAAACAGAAGCTCATTATTATGTAAGGAATTATGGACCCAATTAAACATTTTTCCTAGTTGCTGAGGTTGGAACTGAAATTGTTTAACAATCCCACACTAAGGTGAAAATCCTGTTAGCTATGCCTGTAGTAAAGGTAAAGGTCACCCTTGCTTGAAACCCAGTCGTATCCAACTCAAGGGTGCACTGCTCATCTCCATTTACAGCCATTTACTGTCTGCATCTGCAGATGTTTCCCTGGTGATGTGACAGGCATGATTAGATACTGGAGAGCACGGAACACTGTTACCTTCCCATCAAAGTGGTACCTAAAATCTACTTACCATTTCTTATAATGCAAATTCATAACTTTTGGAGGTACAAATTATGAAGTCAATGTAAACATTATTTATCACATGTTGAATTCCACAATGCAGCACAGAAAAAAATAAGATCCATGCTGACTTTGTAACCTGCAGCAATTCTTCACCAAATATTATACTGTTGTATTGTGCCAATATAAGATGACAAGATTTTGGCCCAAATTTCCAGTCCTCTACACTTGCTTTCCCCAGTGCAGCATCCTCCACTATGCTGTCTAAAGCCGATGGAGTTTGTGATCTGACACACCTATAGAGCTCCCAGTTGGAGTATGTATGTGTTATACTGTATATGCTTATTCAGTTCTCAGAGGAAGTCTCATTGAATTAATTAGAATTTATTTTTGAGTGCTGTACATATAAATAGGACTGTGTAGTTAATTTATTTGCTGTTTCAAAATCATGCCAAAGTTCTCAAAGACAAAATATCACTGTTCTTCTGTATATTGTCATTAATGGATTTGTATTTATATAATATTCCAATTAGTTACACCAGCCATTTAGTTATTTAATTACATTGTTCATGTGGCTCTGTTAGAGGTCATGCTCAGGTATCATATGGCCTCTAGCAAAGCCAGATGCAGCATGTTGAATCATGTTGCATTGATCCTCAGAGAGAAGGGAAGTCTATTTTGATCTTGTCCCTTCCACAGTGGAGTTTTCCAGAGATCATCTGATACCTGCCTCACTTTCTGACTAATTAAGCCACCCACGTTCCAACCTATATGTTTGTTTGCATTCTCCATAGCTTGAACCACTCAGACATACATTTGGATTCCCATGTTTCCCGCACTACCATCATCATTTTTTACCATCATGCCTGATAGATGAAGTCTAGAAAATGTGAAAACTCACATTTTGTGTATTTACAGATTATCCTAGTAAAAGTATCATCTGCTAGTGGATTTGGGATTTTGTAATACGTCAGCTCTGTCTTTCACAGTGTATTATCTCTCAAGCAGACGGTGCTGTAGTGGTTCAGTGGTTAAGAAGTTCGCTTTGTTAGCTGGAAGGCCGGCAAGTCAGCAGTTCAAGACACGGGTACTGCATGACAGTTTGAGAGCCCATCTCTGTCTCGGCTCCTGCCAACCTAGCAGTTTGAAAGCAAGAAATTGCAAGTCCGTACTGTAGATAAAGAGGGACCACTTTGGTGGGGGAAAATCTTGGGGACATGAAAGGAGCCTCATTCAGGCGTCCCCTGAGTGGAGTTTCTCCAACAAAAAATCCTTTCAACCCAGAATAATTTATGACACAAAATTATTATTATCATCTCTCAAGCAGTACATGAGTGAAAAATCATACACTTACAACTTAAGAGTTCATTTTTCCTTATAAATGCATGTAAAAAATGTATCACTGTACCCATTTCACAGGTGGAAACATGCTGAGGGACAATTATTCACCCCTAAGAAACCTGAATTGCTATTTTCACAAATGGCAAAGAGGAGGAGGGTTGTAGGTTGAATGAGAAACATGGAGTATGTTCAAAACCAAGATATTCTGAACATCCTATGTTGAAAATGTTCAGAGTCTATTGTTGATTATATCCTGACATTCTATATAAAAGCTGTACAACTCTACACACAGTACCAAATTCATAAAACAGATGACACTTTGTTGATTAAGGTGTAAGAAGAACTCATGTGCAATCAACATGCAGATATTCATGCACACTCCTGCAAACAGGGACTAGGCTGCAGTTCGCAACATTTAGATATTAAACATGTATGCTGCTGCCTATGTTAACCACAACACTCCCCACAAACCCAAACTTAAAAAGAGCTTCCAGAAACAACAATGAACTTGTTTTTATAAGCAACAATCTTTGAATTTTCCTTTACAGTATTACCCCTTCTACTTAGAACTCTGTTCCATTCCCCCCCCCATGCAACTACCCTCCTCAAGTTTTGTTAAGTCCCTTCTGAGAACACATCTTTTCTTGAAATCAATGCAGAATTGAAATGATCCAATATTTCCCCTCTGCTTTTCTTTGCCTCCATCTCCTCTTTCCTCTGTAGTTTCCATCTGTGCATTTTAGACTTTAAATGCCTTGAGGCACAGACCTGTCATACCTGTTCCTTGCAAAGTGCCAAATGGATAGAAGGCACAGAGTAAGATAATCCATAAATAAATACACAGGGATAAATCTAATTGTTAGGGGAACTAGAGTAGATCTGCTGAATCAATGTGAATGATCTGTCGGCTTAATGAATCCCATTCATGTAGTATGTCTGCTCTGACTTGGACAAACCACTGCATTTAGCCTGCGATTATGAAGATTTACATGTGGGTTACAAAATATTACTTGCTAATGTTCATGTCAAGATACAGTGATACCTTGATCTGTGAATTGGACTTTGGCGCTCTTGTCACAATGAAAAACTGGGAAATTGGAGCAACCAACTTGCAGATATATTTGAAGGACTGTACCAAGGAATAGCAATAGCAATTACATTTCTATACCACTACATAGCACTTAGTGCACTCTTTGGGTGGTTCACAAGTTTATTAGCATCCCCCACACACACACATGCTGGGAACTCATTTTACTGAACTCGGAAGGGTAGAAGGCCAAGTCAACCTTGGTGCTAGTCAGGATCGAGTTCACAATGTTTTGGCTGCAACACAGCAGTACAGAAGTCTGTTTTCTGCTGTTCCGAAGGGCAAGAACTTAATAAATTTGTACAAATTACAAGAAATGACATTTTAGCTAAATATTAGGAAAAGCTTCCTGACATTCCCTGCTTTTGGAAGGAACACCTCTCAGAGGACGGTGGGCTCTCCTCTGCTGATTTAAAAAAAGACAGGTTGGATGACCATCTCGCGGGGATGCTTTTAGCGGTGTAGATTTCTGCCGTGACAGGCTAAAACAGGGGTGCCCAAACTTTTTGGGCTGCGGGCTGGTCACATGGTTTAGCAGGCTGGTCTCCGCTTAACCCATGGGTGCCCAAACTATGGCCCGTGGGCCAGATCTGGCCCAGACACCAATTCATCCGGCCCACGCCATCCAGGTGCATTTTACTTCTGCTTCCAGGAGGGCAGCATGGACCAGATGAATTAGTGTTGGGGGCCAGATCCTGCCCACAGGTAATAGTTTGGGCCCCCGTGAGTTAAAATAACTCTTGGGAATTCCCTGCAACTCTCGGGTTGCATGCTTCTTCTCCGCCCCAGACCCGGCTGCTTCTGAATGACAGCCGGGTCCCTGCTTGTCTCTGCACCTGGCGCTTCACTGGCCCCTTTGACCCGTAAGCAAAGTAGCCAAACTCCTCTTACCTGGGCGCCTCTTCCTCCTCCTCCCGGCCTCTAGTAGTCTGAGCCCATCTATCGGACTTGGGGAGTCGGAGATGCACAGGCAGCTCCAGCGGCTCGCCTCCCCATCCTAAGGCCCTCCCTGCCTGCCAGTGCAGACACGCTGAGCTAATTTTATCAGCCCCCCTTTCCCCTCCCCTCTCCTCCGCCTCTCCCTCCCTCCTCCCGCCGCAGCCAAACGGCGGCAGCAGCAGCAGCGTTAGAAAATAGCACATCGCCCACTCATCCCCAGACTCCTTCTTCAAGGAAAATATTTATATTATTATGCCAGAGAGGGTTTCCATGGCACTGATGACTTTCACACTGTTGCCTTGACAACCACTCTGAGGCCATCTTGGACCGGCTGAGAATACCCTTCCTAGAGACAAATAAGGCGAGCAAAGCCCGCCGAAGGGGAGGCGGTGGGGGGGGGGGGAGAGACCGGCTTGCACCTCCCTGCCTTCCCTGGCTCGGTCCCGCTCTCCCCCTAGTGGTGGCCTGACGCGCGTCTCCATCGCGGTAAGGTAAAGGTTGCCCTTGCTCCAAAGCCAGGCGTATCCGACTCTCTAGGGTTCAGTGCTCATCTCCGTTTAGAGCCAAAGAGCCAGTGCTGTCTGAGTCTCTGCAGTCGTTTCTGTAGTCATGTGGCAGGCATGACTAGACACCGGAGTGCACGGAATGTTCTTTACCTTCCCACCGAAGTGGCCCCTATTTATCTACTTGCAATTTCTTGCTTTCGAACTGCTAGGTTGGCAGGAGCTGGGACAGAGACAGGAGCTCACTCCCTCGTGCGGTACTCGGGTATCAAACTGCCGACCTTCCAGTCTTCAAGTTCATTGTCTTAACCGCTTGAGCCACTTCAGATGCCCTGCCCAGCTGTCCCTTCAGGCTCTGGGCGAAAGGGGTCAGCAGCAGCCCTCTCGGCTTTTATCTGTGGCTCCTCACAACGGACTAAGAGAGGGGTCGGCAACCTTTTAGTCCAGGGCTGACTCACGCTCCCCACGCTGCCGTAAATGCATCCACCGCTGGAGTGGGGGCATGAGCCGGATGATTTGGTGCTGTGGGATGGATCCGACCCATGGGCCATAGGTTGCTGACCCCTGGACTAAGACCCCTGAGGTGAAAAGGACAAAACCCGCTGGCTGGAGTCCCGCCCGCCCATCTTCCCCTGCAAATCCTACCCAGGGTTACTGGCAGTAGCAATTATTACACCTACTGTATATTCCGCCCTATAGGGACTGCAGTGGCTTAGCCTTAGTAGTTATGACGCTAAACGTGACGACTGGAAAGTAGGCAGGTTGAGCATTTTGAGACCCGAATGCTGCATGATGGAGCGAGCTCGTCTGTCCTGTCTCAACTCCCGCCAACCTAGCAGCACCATAAAAAAAAAAGCAAGAAATTGCAAGTAGATGAATAGGTACCACTTTGGCGGGAAAGTAACCTCTACATGTGCTTCGGTGTCTAGTCATGCCTGCCACATGCAAACAGTGCTAGCTCTTTGGCTGTAAACGGAGATGAGCACCGACCCCTAAAGTCGGATACGACTTACTTTCAAGCAAGGGTGATCTTTACCTTACCGCCCCATGGCGCATAGAGTCAGGTTCGCCTGATTAGGGCGGGATAATAAATCTAAATAAATAAAATAAAATAGTCTCTGGGCAGTTCACAAGGCAATTAGTATTTTGGCCCCAACTTGCTGAGGACTCAATTTTACCGACCTCGGAAGGATGGAAGGCTAAGTAAATCTTGAAATCCCCTCCCGTTAGGAAGGAACTCGCAACGTTCTGGCTGCAGTACAGCTGTTTAACCACCGCGCTAACAGGTCTCCTTAGTGAAGGAGGAGGTTATTATCGCGCCCGCCTCCACCTCCACGGCTTTTGCTCCCCGGTTATCGCCCACAGGGTGGCCACTGGAATGGCGCTGCGCATTGCCTTGCTTAGCCGAGGAAAGGCGTGCGCGCTTGCCTTGCTCAGCGTTTCATCACGAACAAACTCTGCCCCCCCCCCCCACACACACACACACCGTCGTCCGCCCTTGCTTGGCTCCGGGGTCTCAGGCAAGGGCTTCTTGGTTCAACGCCAGCTGTTGCGCCCGAGGAGAAGCGTTCCTCCGCCTTGCTCCGCTGCCGCGAGCGCTCTCGTTGCCTCGGTTTCTCTTATTGTATTTATGTATTTAAGAAAGGGTCCCCAAACCCTAGTCTCCCTTTCTTCTATCTGTGTTTTCCCACTGCTGGTGTTTTTTTTTTAAGAACCGGAGGGGAAAAGGACGGTTAGACAGTGGCTTTGAGCTGGACAGTGCAAGGAGCCCCACCTGGAAGCACAATGCCCTTCCATTTAGAACTTTTCCATCTTCTCCCCCTGCTCTTTCTATGCTCTTTTCTATCTGCAGTGTATGCTTTTGAATGGAGATGTCCTTGCATCGTTATTTTCTTCTTCTTCTTAATCTTCTTCTTCTGTTTTTTTTTTTATTTGAATAGTAGCCGTGTTAGTCTGTGGTTCAGGCATCTCAGAAAACAAAACAAAACAAAATAAACAAAATAAAATAAAAATAACACAGGAGCACTTTAAAGAACAACTGCTATATTTTTATTGTTAGCTTTCATGGATCAAGTCCACTTCATCAGACAAAGAATTAAACTTACAGGCATGTTCTTTATATACCAAATTCAGGGGCTCGACAGGAGAAGGGGTGTGGTCAAGCAAGATGACAGACAAGCGAGCACAAGATTGCAGTTTCACCCAGCCATTAGTTCTTCTTCTGTGTCTAGGTCAGACTTTATACCAGGGGCGCCCAAACTATGGCCCGTGGATCGGATCTACCCCCGACACCAATTCATCCAGCCCATGAAGCCCTTGCTCCCCGAAACGGAAGTAAAATGCACCAGAACGAGCACATTTTACTTCCATTTCCAGGAACAACGAGGGCTTCGTGGGCCGGATGAATTGGTGGGCCAAATGAATTGGTGTCAGAAGCTGGATTCAGCCCATGGGCCATAGTGACCAGCCCCCTGAACCACATGACCCACCCATGGCCTAAAAAGGTTGGACGCCCCTGCTTTAAACTGCCAAAACAAAGCCACCTTTGGGTGAATTCATTCTGCAGTTTCTTTCACCTGACCTAGTGTAAGAAAGATTAGCTGGCAGAATGTGGCTGCTGCCTGGGGTATGCCCCATTGTGGTTCAAAAATACCACAATCTTCAAGGAGGCTCTTTCTGTGTAACCCTCCACCTCCTTGCATTGCTAATCAAGAAGCACTGAGGAGTCTTTGCTAGTCCTTATTTTGCTCCTGGAGAGATTTTTCTTTTCTGAAGTAAACAACAGAAAAGGTAATGGGAGAGCTCTGCAGAACTGTACAAACAGGTTATGATGATGTTATGGGGATCCCCTTATAAAAATGTGCAAAAAAAGTAGGGTGATCTCATAATAAAAGTATCTTCAGGTAGTTCCTTTGAAAATCATTTGAGAGATGACTGTATGGAAGCTCCTTTTTAGTGCCAAGGAAGAAGTCAGAATCACTGGTAGGGAAACACTGATCCCAAGCTCATATCGTGTAATCAGTGCTCTCATTGCGTTTGGGGATTGAATCAGGAATTCAGTGTTCATGCTTGATGGTCTGAAGAAAATAAAAGTCCCGAAGCAAGAGAGGAAGAAAGCTGTTTTGGGAGTAAAAAGTTCCAAGTGGATTCAAATCAGCCTCTGTATCATGAAGGCAGAGAAATTTAGATACAATTCATTCAAATGGCAAGTAAATCCTGAGGTGTCTGACGTTGTAGTCTGACACTTAGATAGTGATCTATAGTAGCTCAGTAGGATGCTGGCCAGCAGGTTGAAAAATGTAAGATAATGATGCTTGATCATCCACTTCCCTAAAATTATCTGGTAGAAGCCTTATTTGCAAACACTCAATGCCCAGCCTACACACCCAGGTCCGTGCACCATGTGATTAAAGGGTAGATGGGAACATCTGTATTTTAAACAATAATGACAAAGGACCTCTATGAACATCTCCTGCAAAGAAGCATAAGATTCCAGAGAAGTTTTCTTTGTTCATTTTTATATCTTACAAGCAGGAAACACTACAGTATATCTGCTGAAAGTGTGGAGATCTGCATTTAGAGATCATAAGATTCCAGAAAGACTTCATTTCTGTGAGTCCTTCACATCCAGATGTGTTAGTTTTCCATTTCTTTTTTTGTTTTAAATATAGCCTTTGAATATAGCTTTGCAGAGAATAGATGTAAATCTTCTGGGAAGCCACAGTGATCTGGGTCCTCAGGTCTTGATTTTGAGAGCTTGAAATATGCCATGATTATTACACTGCAGACCAATCTACATGGATAACTCTCCTAGTGGGTGACGCCCTTCTGCATCCATGCCACTTCTCCATTCCAATCTCCAGTTTTCCACATTCCAAGCCTTTCTGGAGGTTTTCTTCCATTATCCTGTTTTCCAATTCCCACCGTGGGAAATCAAATAGTATATCTAGCCTTTTGTGAATGAGAAGGAAATGAAAAACAAACATGTCATCTATTTATGAACAGAGACAGACGGGGAAAGCTTCTTCCTGCCTAGAGTGTCAGACGATCTGTGGGAATAGACAGTGATTTCTTTACCATTATATGCATAATTATTTGCATAGCTCTTGTGAAGTGTGTAAAGGACTTTCTTGTTGCTTCTTCATGCTTACTGGAAACCTTGGAGATAAAAATAATTGTTATTGCCACTAAGAAGAAATCAGGAGTTTCCACTGGGTGAACAGTGTATGAATTTGAAGACAAGCTTTCCAAATTTGCCTCTGAAACAGCATTTTCAGAGGCAAATTTGGAAAGCTTGTCTTCAAATTCATACACGAACGGTGCAAAGAAATAGAGGAAAACTATATCAGGGGTAGGACTAGAGATCTTTTCAAAAAAATTGGGGAACTCAAGGGAACATTTAAAGCAAAAATGACCATGATAAAAGACAAAGATGGCAAGGAGTTAGCAGATGCAGAAGAGATTAAGAAAAGATGGAAAGAGTACACAGAGGAACTATACAAAAAGGACCTCAACACCCCTGATAATCACAATGATGAGAACATTGAACATGAGCCAGACATTCTAGAGAGTGAAGTCAGAAAGGCCCTAAAAAACACTGCAAACAACAAAGCCAGTGGAGTTGATGGTATCCAAGTTGAACTGTTCAAAGCCCTACAAGATGATGGAATCAAATTGTTGCATTCTATATGCCAGCAGATTTGGAAAACAAAACAATGGCCACAGGATTGGAAAAGATCTGTATACGTTCCACTCCCCAAAAAGGGTAATGCCAAGGACTGTTCAAATTATCGAACAATTGCACTCATCCCTCACGCTAGCAAGGTGATGCTCAAGATAATACAGGATAGACTGCAACAGTATGTGGAGAGAGAATTACCAGAAGTGCAGGGGGGTTTCAGAAGAGGCAGGGGGACTAGAGATCACATCGCCAACATAAGATGGGTCATGGAAAAAACAAAGGAATATCAGAAACAAGTCTACTTCTGTTTCATTGATTACACGAAGGCTTTTGATTGTATCGGCCACAACAAAATGTGGCAAGTAATTAAAGAGATGGGAATACCGGTACACCTTATAGTCCTCATGAGAAATCTGTACATGAATCAAGAGGCAACAGTTAGGACAGAAAATGGAATGACGGAGTGGTTTGGAATAGGAAAAGGAGTAAGACAAGGCTGCATTTTGTCACCATGCTTATTCAATTTATACACAGAACACATAATGCGTAACGCAGGGATGGAGGAATCACAATTTGGGAGCAAAATTGCTGGAAGAAACATCAACAATTTGAGATATGCAGATGATACCACCCTAATGGCAGAAAGTGAGGAGGACCTAAAGAAGCTCCTGATTAGGTTGAAAGAAGAAAGTGAAAAAGCTGGCTTGAGACTCAATATCAAGAAAACCAAGATAATGGCAACAGGCCCTATCAGTCCCTGGAAAATAGATGGGGAAGACGTAGAAGCAGTGACAGATTTTACTTTCTTAGGATCTAAGCTCACTGCAGATGGTGATTGCAGCCATGAAATAAAAAGGCGACTGATTCTTGGGAGGCAAGCGATGAGAAACCTGGGGAGCATAGTGAAAAGTAGAGACATCACATTGAAAACAAAAATTCGCATAGTCAAAGCAATGGTATTCCCTGTGGCAATGTATGGTTGTGAGAGTTGGACCATTAGGAAAGCTGAACGCAGAAGAATAGACGCCTTTGAGATGTGGTGTTGGAGAAGAGTTTTGAGAGTCCCATGGACAGCGAGGAGAACAAATAGGTCAATCTTAGAAGAAATTATCCCTGACTGTTCCTTAGAAGGTCAAATAATAAAGATGAGGCTAAAGTACTTTGGACATCAAATGAGAAGAGAGGATTCACTTGAGAAAGCTTTGATGCTTGGAAGGGTCGAGGGCAAAAGAAGAAGGGGACGGCCCAAGATGAGATGGCTAGATGGTATTGTAGAGACAATGGCAGTGATGGGATGTCACCGGTTCCAGACGGATCTCTGGAACCGGTAAGACCAATCCCGGAGGGTTCTCCGTGAGGGGAAGTCCACTTTTGGGGCGTCCGGTTCCGGACGCCTGACCGAAAGAAAAAAAAAAATTAAAATCGGAGCGAAAATGGCTCTAATTGACTGCGCATGCGCAGAAACTCAATCTGATGCATTGCACATGCGTCAGATTGAGTTTCTGCGCATGCGCAGTCAATTAGAGCCATTTTCGCTCCGATTTTCAAAACATTTAGAACTTTCAGGGCAGCGGCGGCGGCAGCAGCCCTCTGAGGGGGGCGCCTCCCCGCGGCACGTTGAGGGCTGCCTCGGCCGTCCGCTGCTGACAAGCCCCATGCCCTGGGGACGCCCGGCGGGGTACACCGCTGCCGCCGCCTCCGCCGGGCGCCTGTGGGCCGGGTGCCTGCACCCGGCGCCCACAGCCGCCGCCCGCCGCCGCCGGAGCTGCCGCTGCCTGAATCCCTGTGGACTCCTTCTTGGGTCGGTCCCTTTTGAGCTCGGCTGCCGCGCGCTGCGGAGGAGGAAGCTGTAGGCGGCGGCGGTGCGGCATGGGGACGGCCCAGGGAGGCGCGGCAGCCGCGGCTGCCCGTCGCCCCTCGCCATGGCCGGAGCCGGGCTAAAAAGGTACCGGCCCAAGGAGGACGCCACAGGGGTGCAGGCAGCTCTGGCGGCGGCGGCGGCTGTGGACAGCAATCGGGGTGCCGGGTCCCAAGAAAGGTAAGCGAGGGGTTTTTATTTGGGGTGGGTGGGTAATTTATTTGTGTTTTGGGTGGGTGGTTGTTTTTATTTTATTTATTTATTTGTGTCTGGGTGGGTGGGCTGAGAGGGAGGGGTGTGTGTGTATGTTTATTTTTATTTTTTATTTATTTTTATTTTGGCCCCGCCCACAACGTCATGACGTCATGACGTCGGCCGTGACGTCATGACGTCATGCCATTGGCCACGCCCATGACGTCCGTGACGTCATGGCGTGGTAGTAGAATTTTTGTCATCCCATCACTGGACAATGGGCACAGAGCTGAGCGAGTTGAGGGGGATGGTGGAGGACAGGAGTGCCTGGCGGACAGTGGTCCATGGGGTCGCAGAGGGTCGGAATCGCCTGTGCGACTGAACAACAACAAATCATCATCCATGTTTGAGCCATATTGCTTGGTACCAGATTTCAGGGGAATCCTTAAGCATAGTACTGCTGATATCCTCACTGTAGTAATATTGCCAGTGTTACTGGGGCCCACCTCTTCCATTGCTGACATCCCAGGTCATCCACCATAACTGTTAACTGGAGTGTGCTATGATGTTTAAAATATTGTATGAAGGTGTGAAAGTTGGCTATGAAATTAAGTGGGTGACCACTCTCTCTCAACCTGACCTGCTTCACTGACTTGTTGTGAGAATAACAATTTTGTTTCACCAGGAAAAAAAAAACAGCAAACCAGAATTTAAAAAACAATGATTTAGGGCAGGAGTTCTCAACCTATGGGCCATGGGCCAGAAATGGTCCATGGCACAAATAATCCAGACCCTGCCCTTGCTCCAGCCGCCTCCAGCAGAATCAGCCACGGACTCATTTATTGCAGCTGTAAATGGCAAGGGGACAAACAGTCTGGTCTCCTCAACTGTTTGAGGGAGTGTGATCCAGCCCCTGACTTGAAAAGGTTGAGAACCTCTGTTATGGCCCCGGATTCGGATTAAGACGGTTACAACTGGAAACAAGTGCTTGAGCCTGTTTTTAGTGTGAATCTGCCTCACCGAGATCGAGAACTGTCAAACCCAGACCCAGCAATCACTGAGTCGGTGTCTGACAGCGATGAAATTAAACCTTCAACCTCAGAACGTTCTAGACAACACCTGCGTAACGAGCTCCAGCTGCGCTGAAGGTCAGCCAGAGCTTGTTTGGACATAACATTGCCAGCTGAGAAGTCCTGATTGCGAAGCGCTCTTAGGGGGCTCATTACTGTTGCCAATCCATCAGAAGAACTATATTGCCATCTGACACTCTGCTACTTCATTACCTGCCTTTGACCCTTGACTGCCTGATTACCCTGTTGGACTTTGGACTCCTGTCTGGACTTTTGACTACACTTCTGGATCTCGCTTCGGACTTAGAATACATCTGACTGGTAAATGAACTCTGTCTCCCTCAGCCACACTCTTGGCTAAATCCTCAAAAGACTTTTGTGAGACCTTCTCTCTCTCCCCCCTGCCCCTTCCCATGCAGCTCTGCTAGCCAGCTTCCCCCACCTTGCAGGGGCAGGCACACACAACCCCTGATTTAGGGACCCAGAATATATGGGTTATTTAAAATGTGGGTGGATAGCTTTCTGTATGTATGCATGTCTACTATGCACATACTGTATGTCTTCAACTATTATTTGTTACTTAAGCTTCCTGGAATTCAAGACCAATGCCTGACTCCAAAGAAACTTACAATTTAACTATATAGGCCCAATATTGTCCTGTCGTTTGGTGCAGGGCCTGGGCAGCACATCTTATGCTTCAAGCTGAACATATTACCTGAAGAGTCCTGGTGGCGCAGTGGTTAAACTGCTTTACTGCAGTCAGAATGTTGTGAGTTCAGTCCTGACCAGGGCTCAAAGTTGACTCAGCTTTCCATCCTTCTGAGGTCAGTAAAAATTAGTATCCAGTATGCTGGAGCAAAATGCTAATTAACTTGTGAACCATCCAGAGAGTGTACTAAGTGCTATGGAGAGGGGGTATATGAGTGTAGTTGCTATTCTATTTTGTCACCCTCACCCCAATCATCCAACTTGGATGCCTTCTTTGCTTGCATTTTATAAGACAGATAGTATCCTTACTGTGCAACAGTCTACCCGGAGAGCTTCACCTGATACCATCCTGCTGGTCCAGGTCAAGACAGAATGGTCTTCACCTGGATCAGTAGGATGGCATCAGGTGAAGTACTCTGGGTAGACTATTGCACAGTAAGGATACTATCACCATAGTGTTCCCCTTGTTGGCAGTTCCTGTCTCATTTCATTCAGTGTGGTACTTGGAGTAGGGCTTCTGAAGATCTTATGGTCTGAGTGATATACATGTGGGGAAAAGCTAACTTCTAGAAAAACTGATTCCATATTCTGTAAAGACCTGGGAGCAGGTTGTCTGAAGGCAAATTATGTGCCCAAAGCATGACAATATGCTGATGGTTGAAATGTTATGATCACCCTGTTCCCAGAATTCCTCAGCCAACATGGGGACTTTAACAGCTCCAAGAAAAGTAATTTTTCCAGGTTCTTGCCCTGACTCAAAGGAAGAGGCAGCAGATCTGTTTGTTAAATTCTCCCCTTCCTTTTTAAAAAAAGAAATTCAGGAGAATAGCTGTCCCTGTAAAGATGCCAAATCAGCATGTAAAGTAGCACTTGTCTAACAGTCAGTGATTCACCACAATTGTAGGCTGTGATGATAGCTCAATGAAACCAGTATCATACAGATACTGTACATTCAGAACAAAGTACAATTGTAGTCGACACATCATGAAAAGGATATTCTAGTGTTATTATTATGTTCAACATATATGCTGCCCCACTCGTGAAGTGCGACTCTGGGCGGCTCACAAACATATCCTCAACACAATATACATCAACAAAATGAAATACTGTACCATAAGATACAATTTACATAATAAAACACAATTTAACAATTAAATAACATAGCAATTAAGTAACAAAAAGTCACTTGCCACTCAAGGTGTTGGAAAAAATGGAGTCAAAATCAGGGTTCAGCTTTAGCAAAGGCTAAAGGTTCCTGTGGTTATTAATTAGGAAAAATGGACATGGGCGAACATAATAGAGATATATACACAAATGAAGAATGTAATAGAGGATATAGGCTTTTTTCTCCCTTGTTAATATAGTCATCTAGTGAAACTGATTTACTGGAAACTCTTTGTCCTAAAGCATATAATTTATGGAATTACTACCATAAGAGGTATTGATGACAATTAGTCTAATGGGTTTAAAAGCAGATTTGCTAGATCATGAAAGATAGATCTATCACGTTATTCAGTGAGAAATGGGACATGTTGCAGTGTGTCGTGTTCCTATTCATCATTCTAGTTAGCGAAGCCTTCCTCCACTATACTCTTTGTTCCCTACCACTTCCACAAAGCTATCTGCCCTGAGTATGATGTGGCCACTAGGTATGCTCAGCCCCCATTAGGTTATTTGGGAACAACCTATTTAGTTTCTCTTCCTCAACATTCTGTATACTTATGCAAACATTGTGGCTCCCAAAAATCCACTCCCACTGTCTTTTGTGAAAGTTGTACTCATCTAGGCTACTCTCATCCTGCGTATTAAACAGTGGGAATGAGGCATATGGGGATGCTCAAAGAAATATTGATATGCTTTTTAGGATTGATCAAATGCTAGATTAGAGAAATCCTTGCTCAGATTCATCAGAATACTCATTATGTTTTGACCTTTCTGTCTAGAATTAGTTCAGTGGATGACAGAATGTATCAGTTCATGATGATTGTCCTGGTGCTATGTCAATTCTTTCCATATCAAGTTCCTATCAAGGAGTCACATTGGGGGGAGGAGGAGAAGTGTTACTCTGCTCCTTGTAGCAAACAAGACTATGTATTTTTTTACTCTCCAGGAGTAACAAGGCCAAACACATTAGTTGAGTGGACTAAAGGCCATTCTTATTAATAGTTTCCATGATATCTTGTGGAGCAAGAGAGCAGTTGCCATTGTGGGCTTGTATTGAGAACCAGGTCAAAACAACCCACCACCTAATGCACCCAAACCATGACAGCAAGTCATATCTACCAGCTTGCCCCATCCATTTTTCAGGAAGGGCTGCCCAGTCCAAACCTCTTCCCAAGCTCCAAGACTCAAAGTAGGATTGTGGACTAAACTAGGTAAACCAAATTTTCTCCAATCTTGGGCCCCACAACCCCTACTGGCTAATCTAGTGGACTTGCTTTCACTCGGAAGGTGTGTGTGAGTGTTCACCATGACATTTCTCACTTTCCTCATACTAACCAATCTTCCCATAGTCCATTCCTACTCAATGCAGTACAGGGTAAACAGAAACTCTAGATACTTCAGATAGGAGGGTATAAATTCCTTTTGTTGTTCAGTCGCTCAGTCGATTCCAACCCTCCACGACCCCATGGACCACCGCCCTGCAGGCACCTCTGTCCTCCACCATCCTCCTCAGCCCACCCAGCTCTGTTCCCACTGCATCCACAATACCATCTAACCATCTCATTTTTGGCCGCCCCCTTTTTCTTTTGCCCTCCACCTTCCCCAGCATCAAGGCCTTGTCAAGGGAATCCTCTCTTCTCATTTGATGTCCGAAGTACCTATCTGGCTCTAAATTGACCAACCAAAGCTTGCACTTGCTTGAAGAGCAGATGGGTAAATTGAACAGCAAATGAAAGAGGGATCTTTCGATGTCCTCTGTTAGGATGCACTATATTATGATGTCTTCTACTTCTGTCCCCTATTTTTCCAAGGGAGGGGAACAAATAAATATAGCTTTTGTCATGTGGCAAGAGTCCCAAAATCTATCATTTTGTACTTGAGAATGGCAGTGAAAGATATAGCTTGTAATTTTGAGTTCATATAGAAAGCCCTGTTCTGTCTTACCTTTCTTACACTTCTTACTATCCACACACTGCAGTTTTCATATTGGTGGACTTTCCTCTTTAAAACAATTCTTTTATTACCTTATTACATAAACATCCTCACACATCTTGTTTGCCTGGCTTAATGACAGTGTTCTTAGTAATTAAGGCTACTCTCTTCAGCACCACACTATAGAAAACAATTAAAAAGGAAGTGTTTTAGATTTACTTACCCAAGGTTCACAAGACGCAGAGCTTGATACAAGCATGACAAAATGTTGTGACATATTCTAACACCACAAAGAGTAACTTAACAACTGTAGAGTCTTGTACATGGGTAAAGATTTTGTGAGAAATTCTCATGTAACACAGTGTTTACAAGTGTGTAGATATTATAAAGGTCTTTTTTTAAAAAAAGAAAAGTTTTAGAGGGAAGGAAAAGAAGGTACCAGTTATATGCACAGAAATCCAAAGTGAAAGAAACTTTATATTTTTTTACCTGTTTGAGTAGAACCCACCCAAGAGGCTTTTGCAGCAGGGTAAGGGGCTGCCTCTGCATTTGGCCCACAACACTTTCTACCTGCTCCTGGGACCCACCCTGGCTGGGGCTTTAAGAACTGCTGAAGCACAGGACTTCCTTGCTGCCCCACCCAAGAGGCTTTGCAGTAGGAATGTATTTCATTCCATTGGGGAAATAAATCACCCATACCCCACATTTCTTCCCAAAGACCTCTGAACACTAGTTTCCATCTCAGACCTCCAAGATTAACCATAAAAATTGATTATATTGTTATATTTTTTATATTGTATATTGGACTGTATTTTGGGATTGTATCTCTGCTTTATATTGTGGATTGTATTGTGGACCATATTGTGGATTGTATTGTGGATTACACTGTGTTTATATTTATTTTGGTGTACTGTATTTTATGATATTGTATTGAACTGTTATATTGTATTCGATTGTATGTTGTGAGTTGCCCTGAGTTGGTTTCAACAAGTAGGGCGGCATATAAATCGAATAAATCAAATCAAATCAAACCTTGAGTTTAGAACATGTCCAAAGTTGTGTTTACCCATCCTGGGGCTATCTATGAATTCAGTCCTCAGAAATTACATGTCAAAAGAGTTAACCAGCACCAGTTAGTTAGCATTGTCAAAATGAACGGAACTTTCAGAGGAATATTCAGAAACAAGAGTCTAGATCAGTGTTTCTCAAGCTTTGGTTTTTAGACTTCAATTCCCAGAAGCCTAAGTCAATTCCCCAAAGCACTGATCAGCCAATGTACTAACTTAGGCCTCTGGGAATTGAAGTCCTCCTGTGAAGTGTGGGCCTCATGTTGGGAACCACTGGTTTAGATAGATGAATATCACTGTGGGGATGTAAAATCCATGCACAGTGGAACCCTGTATAACGAACGCTTCGTATAATGAAAAATCCATACAACGAAGCATTTTTGCACTATTGGCGATGCACCGTGTAATAAAAAAAGTTCATTATACGAATCGCTATTGGCAATACCCAGTACAATGAACTTTTTTTTTGTACAGGGTATCGCCAATAGCGATTCATATAATGAAGATTTTCTTTTCGTTATATGGTGCATCGCCAATAGTGCTTCATGTAAAAAAAAAAACAAATAGCAAAGAGCTCCGTGGAATGAAGTTTTTTCGTTATACGGGGTTCTACTGTAATCTAGATGTTGTTGAGCTATATCTGCCTACTTGGGGATGTCACACTTCTAACACATGAACTCTTGAATTCTATTTGAAATTATTCCTAAACCAAAATAAACCCTAACAGTAATCACACAGTGTTCCTCATTCACACAAGTTCAGAGCATCACAATAACTCAGTGCTAAGAAGAAAATTACAAAAGGGAAGAGATTATAAGCAATATTATGAATTATTTTTCATTGGTGATGAAACAGTCACATGAATCTTTGTCCCATTTTCTAATTCTATCCAAGAAATTTCTGCTAAGTACAACAATGTACAGGAAAATCTATGCAAGAAAAGTGAACTGCTAAGCATTCTTGTGCTAGAAATGAATGTCTACTCCACCATTCTCAACACTTTGAAGAATGTCTTTAAATATTGCAGTCTTCATCAGAGGAAGCTCATTTATCTTGAGCATCTATGACTGTAAGTATAATAAGACTAGCAAAATCTTAATTGCTCAGATGCAGCAAAATCTAGAATAGTTCGGGGAAATGTCCATTCCATTGATACATATGACTCACTGAAATAATTTACCAGCAGCGGGTACTATTTATGACAACAGGGACTTTATATACCAGAAATAGATAATGGTTATAGCTTTTACTATGACTTTAGTCCCTACCTGTGTGGCAATTTCACACTGCAAAAACACTCAAGTCTCTGTGGAAAACCTGATCTGGAAAATAAAAGGTTGTCTATCAAACCAGTTTTACAAACATATTTGTCACAGTTGCCTAATCTATTACCTCCTCTATCGACATTTTAAAAATATTATTTTTAGAACCCATCAGTCAATCCTCTATGAAACAATAGATTATGTCTACTTTTAGGATTGTGCAACTTGTCTGATTCCATGCCTTACCTCCCTACAGTCTCCCTGGTTTCCTGTAAATGTTGCATGGTGTTTGTGTGTCCCTGGGGAGACCTTTTATGGTGTATTGGGAGAAGAAACATTGAAAATCAAGTCGAGATGCCTTTTGTGAGCACAGCCCTTCCACACAAAGAATAAAGATCCTCCATCCTGTAAGTTAGTGTGCACTGGTTCATGGAAACACAGAATCTAAAAGAAAAATTTCCTAGTTTAATCACTGGATGATAGAAAGTCAACTCAAACATGATGTTAAATGGAACAAGTCTCTTTTTCCAAAATTTGACTAGCATCAGCTAAGCAGTAGCAACAGTGATGTAGATTGGTACCTGGAAAGGGTCATCATAACTCAGAATTGGCAGCACATAATTATTGTCAGCAGAAATGGATGGGGAATTTATTTCCTTTTTCATGTTACAGTTCTTAGGTAAACTCCTTCCAATCTTGTACTTCCCCCAGAAGATCCCACCATGATGCCATAGTGCAAAAACTCATTATGACATATGCCACATGGGGAAAACAGTTTGTATATATCAGGTTCCACAGCATAAAGCTGTATCAGACTTAACCACAGAACCATGAACACACAAACGGGAATGTGGAGATGAGGAACGTGAAAGGACACTTTGCATAAAGGGACACTTTGTACAGACATAAAGCATACGGGGAAACTTTTAAATTGAAAGGGCAGATTATTCACATACCTGTTTCCCCTCTTCATTCCCTCTTCATTATTAATCTGAGCCATCAAAACATGGATTTCAAAATTTGCAGGAAAAGTTCAAATTCCCCAAAGGTCCCCTGGTTTCACTCAGGTTCTAATGACATGGGCTGCTTCTCTATGATGTTTTGAAATGCACCAAGTTTCAAATCATCCTCCAATTAAAATGCATCCAGCAGAGATATGACACTGATATCCTGCATAACAGCAAGCTAATATATCAGCCCTGGGGGGTGGATGTGGAGTGGCGGCAATATGTCAAATAGTAGGGAAAGAGAGATGAAAGCAGAAAACCTCCTTCCCTTCCTTCTCCCGTCTATTGCCACTGTTGTTTTCTGCCGACATAAGGTAAGACTTCTTCTTCTTCCGTGTCTAGGTGAGACGTGAAACTGCCAAAAGGAAGACACCTTTTGGTGAGTTCATTCTTCAGTTCCTTTCGCCTTCCTAGTGTGAGAAAGATTAGTTGGCAAAACAAGGGTACGCCGGATTGTGGTTGTAAGATATGAATGGAACATACTAGTCTGTGTCTGTGGGGTCAGATGGGGAAAGTATTTTGTGGGTTTGGGACAGTATACAGAAACTGAGTACTCTTCTGCAGCTCCGATTTTAATCTAAACTGTAGAAGAATTCCAGAGAAATAAAAGCTTACCTCCTGTGGGGACTTCTGTAGCATTGCCCAGTTAGGGAGTTCTTTAGTGGTACTTCTATCTTTATGCTCATTCTCTCCTTGCTCCCTTGTGGAACTCAAAAGTTGACAACTGAATGCTATCCCTTGTATTTTAGCCACTTACTTCACTTGTGTTTTCTTTCTTTCATATTTTTCATCTCCCCCTTCCTATTTCATGGTTAGTTTCTTTTAATAAATAACAAATGATGAACTCTTCAGTGACTGGATTCATGTGTCTTTTAAAAACTTACTAGGAGATAATTAACTAACCTGCTTCTTCTGTGTCTAGGTCCTAGACCAGGGGTGCCCAAACTTTTTGAGCTGTGGGCCGATCATGTGGTTCAGAGAGCCAGTCACTAAGGCCCGTACGGGCGCATTTTACTTCCACTTCCAGGAGCGACAAGGGCTTCGTGGGCCGGGTGAATTGGTGTTGAGGGCCGCACCCGGCCCCCGGGCCTTAGTTTGGGCACCACTGACCTAGACTCTAGGTCAGATGTGAAACTGCCAAAATGAAGGCACCTTTGGGTGAGTTTATTCTGTAGTTCCTTTCGCCTGACCTAGTGTGAGAAAAATTAGCTGGCAGCACAAGATTGCTGTTACTAGGGTACCACAATCTTTGAGAAGGCTCTTTTCTTAGCTAACATGATCACACTTCTTGCAAACATCAAAATACAGTACAGTACTTCATTGTAATAGCACCACCATGTGGCTATTTTTTTTACTATTAAGAGTTGCCTTTATTTTCTCTATGAAGTGGTATTACTGTTATCTGCATTATTTAAATTCTATCCATCTAGAGCCAGTGGTTCCCAACAAGGGGTACACAGCCCACTAGTGGACTTCAATTCCCAGAAGCCTAAGTCAGTACATTGGCTGATCAGTGCTTTGGGGAAATGACATAGGCTTCTGGGAATTGAAGTCCAAAAACCAGCATTTGGGAAACACTAATCTAGACGGAAATGTGTGGACATGGGTTTAAGTCTTAAGAAGTTAAATGTATCCTTTAAACTACAATCCTATAGAGGTATGGGGAGAAAGCAAAGAAAGCTATATATACAGTAAAACCCCAGTTTACGAACACCCTGGTTTACGTTTGCTGCGGTTTACGACAGCAAATTCTATTAAATTATTGTCCTGGTTTACTTTTTTCCCTTTGGTTTATGACCGGGAACTGCACTATTTTAAACTCTAAAATGGCAACCCGTGCCATTTTAGAGTCTGAAATGGTGCCCGCGCCCCACACTGTCAGAAGTCACAATCCATCGCTTACCGCTGTGGAGGTGCCGTTATCATTGTCATCATTGGTGGAGTTTTTGTTGCCATTTCCATACTGTCTGCTGCTTCTACTAGAAGCGGGAGAGTGTGGGGATCTTATCCACTCAGTTCCAATCTTCGTCTGAGCTCCCTGCACAGCACTACAACCAAGAACACACGCCTGGCAGAGGTGCGCATTCCCAGCTATAGCTTGGATGAATATTGGAACCGAGTGGATAAGGTCACCACACTCTCTCGCTGCCGATAGAAGTGGATAATAGGTTCCCCCATTGGCCAGACAAACCGCTCAGGAAGAAGCAGCGGTGTGGAAAAGGTAGAGAGGTCGCTCCGTCCCTTTTGTGAGGGTGGGGGATGATCATGTCTGGCATTTTTTGGGTAGTTTTTGTAAAAAAAAATTATGATTATTTTTGGTCCGGTCAGGATCTTTTTTTCCTATGGGAAAATGTGCTTCGGTTTAGGATTTCTTTGGTTTATGACAGAGACTGTCGGAACAGACCTAAATTGTAAACCGGGTTTTACTTTAGTTCTATCTGTATAGAACAGTAGGCCAGAAATTGTTCTGGCTCAGTTGCAGTTTGTGATATGTGAATATCATTCAGCACAGCTGCAGAATAAAACATTATTCACAGAAGTTGCCTAATGTTTATTATATAGATATAGTAAATGTTTTATAAAATTCCAGATTTAATTAAATATATCTATCTATTGCACACTTGTTTGCCACTTTTGGAGTTTTGAGGAAAACTTCCATGGTGGCTTACATTGTGGGGCAAATAAACAGTTAAAATACAGGGAGAAAATTTTAAAACTTAATGCAGAAGAACATTCATATGACTGGAATGTAAGTTTGTAAAACACCTTCTGCATCCCATTTTAAGATACAGTACTTGTGTTATGCAGCTTGAACTTTTTCAATATGCTTTAGCAAGCTTGGCAGCAGGCAGTCGCCACACTGGCTCTACTGGCAAAGCAAAGCATTGGCTCCACAACTCAGGCTCCCATGGCACCCGAAGATGTAATGTGCATCATGCTCCAGGGAGACTTCACAGGAGCCTTACAGTGACGTGTGACAGGGATTGAACCAAGCTCTAGCATCAAGTTGTTCTTGTTATTATGTGCCATCATGAGTCAGCCCTCTCTGACTAAAAATAAAACCTGTGTTTTTTGTAAGAAAGGAACAGGGAAAACAGCTATAGATGGTACTGCTTGAGACTGGAAGAACAATGTGGAAAATAAACAAGCAGGTGAGAGGGCAGCACAGAAAGTGCTCGGGATCATAGGTTGGGGACCTCTGGTATAAAGTAAAAGACTTAGTCACATCGCCTTGAACATCACTTTGTTTGCACAGGGAATTAGTGCATTGGTCGTACTGCATGATGGAGTAAGCTCCCATCTCTGTCCCAGCTCCTGCAAACCTAGCAGTTCAAAAGCAAGAAATTGCAAGTAGATAAATAGGTAACACTTCAGTGGGAAGGTAATCAGTGTTCTGTGCACTCAGGGTTGAGGCACGCCTGCCACATGCCCACAGAAACATCTTCAAATGCAGACAGCAATGGCTGTTTGGCTATAAACAGAGATAAGAACTGAACTTTAGAGTTGGATATGATTGGCTTTCGAGCAAAGGTGACCTTTACCTACAATAATGTAACTCCTTGGCACTCCTTTCTTAAGGCTTGGTATGTGGAATGTTCTTGATCTGTGGCCCATAGTTTTCCTGATTTGTTGGCTTATTCTTGTTAGGATTTTGACAAATTCAGTCTTTGTGCTTGAAATAATTCTATTGGTATCCCATCTACCACCTGTGATTTATATCTTCTGCCTGTGTTAAAACTGTGATTTATTTTCTCCTTGTGCTTTCAGGATTGTGGTGGCTTAGTGGTTAAGACACTGGACTTGATGACTGGAAAGTCAGCAGGTCAGCAGCTCAAGACCTGAGTGCTGCACGACTGAGTGAGCTCCCGTCTCTGTCCCCAGCTCCTGCCAACCTAGCAGTTAGAAAGCAAGAAATTGCAAGTAGATAAACAGGTACCACTTTGGTGGGAAAGTAAACAGTGTCCCATGCACTCCAGTGCCTAGTCATGCCTGACTCATGTCTACAGAAAAAATGCAGATGCAGACAGTGCTGGCCCTTTGACTATAAAAGGAGATGAACACCAAACACTAGGTCAGATACGACTGGCTTTCAAGCAAGGGTGACCTTTTATCTTTTGTGCTTTCAGGGCAGCATTGGTTTTGCTTCTTAGAACTGAGGGTTCATTGTTATAAGATTCCTTTTCAAAGAAATCAGTCTTCCTTTTAATAGCTGCTATAGCAATTGCAATTCCGCCCCATAAGCACTTAGTGAACTCTCTGGGAGGTTCACAAGTTAATGAGCACTGTAACATTCTTGTATAGATTTTAAGTACTGTATATTGTTTCCACCTTGTTTTCATTTTCTTTTGGTCAGATAGCGTGCTTCCCTTTGGGTCATTTAGCATTCCTAATCTAGGCTTACATTTACCTTTCATTTCATGGATGTTCTGGAAGAGACCTATTGTTCCACCCCTTTTGTGTTCTCTACTTCTTTGCAATGGTTATTGTAATACTGTAGTTCTCTTTGCCTCTATGTGACAATCACTGAAAGGCTACATTTAGGGTTCTGACCCTCTTTCTGTTAGCTTTTGCTGCTCATCTGTCCTTCCCAAGTTTAAGTGACAATTTTAAGATAGAGGTGAGTACCACAACCGGCTCCAGGTCTTGTTGTGGCAGAGAGGATACAGCTTCTCCATCGTTCAGCTTTCAGTTAAGTAGTCCATTTGATTTCTATATTGACCATCGTGTGAGGTCCATACAAACAGCCTACTTGATGGCATAACAATGACAATGACAACAAGGCAATTGTGTTTAAGCAGGCGTATGTTTTTAGATGAAAATGCAGAATTGGGATCATACATCAATGGAATGTTAACAGTACTATGCAACAGTTCTCTGAAAGCTGAGATATATATGGAATAATTTCATGCCAGAAATTATTTTGGGTTGAAAGGATTTTTGCTGGAGAAACTCTGCTCAGGGGATGCCCAAATGAGACTATATGGTAAGATTAAAGATAAAGGTAAAAAAAGCCAGTTGTATCCGACTCTAGGGTGTAATGCTCATCTCTGTTTAGAGCTAAAGAGCAGGCATATCTCCTTCTGCAGATCTTTCCATGGACATGTTTTCAGGCACAATTAGATGCCGGAGTGCACAGAACACTATTTACCTTCCCACCAAAGTGGTACCTATTTATCTGCTTGCAATTTTTATTTCAAACTGTTAGGTGGGAAGGAGCTGGGACAGATGATGGGAGTTCACTCCATCAAGCAGCACTCAGGTCTTGAACTGCTGACCTGGCAACATTCCAGTCACCAAGTTCAGCATCTTAACCACTAAGCCACCACAGCCCCACATATATGTGGTGCTTCCATACAATTAGTCTCTGCTGCTGAAAGAAAGGTTTCTGTCAAAGGAATAGAGGAAAGCAAATATTGTTTCTCTTACAGGCCCTCTCATATCAATTGCTGTTGTTCACTTAGTTACAATTGTATTTATGCTGCCAGATACCTTAGAGCAGGGGTGCACAAACTTTTTGGGCCACAGGCCAGTCACATGGTTCAGGGAGCCAGTCACTATGGCCTGGGGAACGCCAATTCATCTGACCCATGAAGCCCTCGTTGCTCCCGGAAGCAGAAGTAAAATGCCCCCATATGCACACATTTTATTTCCACTTTCAGGAGCGATGAGGGCTTCATGGACCGGATGAATTGACATCAGGGGCCAGATCTGGACTCTGGGCCATATTTTGGGCACCCCTGCTTTAGAGTTCTGCATAACTTCCTTGATTTTTCCATACTCTCACAACTTTATGAAAAGGGGCACCATTTGTTCCTCTGTGCCAGGTAGCAAAAATGTTACAAACCAGCCCTGCGACATAATTTCAAAATCTTGAACAGATCTGGAAGAGTGCTGGGTGGGGAAAAGAGACAGTCTCTATGTACAGCTGAAAGTTGATGATGCAATGCTGGACTTCACCTTAGCGATCACCGAAGCTGTGGATCTTGCTGTGGATACCTGTGCATGTTCCAGAGTGGATTGGTGTCCAATATAAACACTGTGACTTGGTCCAGGCTTGAGCAACCCAGGATATTGCCTGGATAGGCTGTAGGAGAAGTCTTCTCAAAACCCATCACAATTTTTGGCTTGTATCTTTCATTCCTTTTATTGTTAGATGACTAAAAGAGAAACTTCTGCCTGGCTTCCTCTGCCTGCCATTTCTCCCAGTGCTATGGTGCAGCTTCTCTTGTGCTATGAAAACCAAGGGCCCCCTTCTTCCTCCTTGTGGTAGGCGTCTATGTATGACCCAGCGAGGATGGGTTAAAAAAAGACAGTGTAACTCTGGTGTAGCATGGTTCTGTTATTGCTCAGACACCCAGGCAAGCTGGCCGTCCAGCAGCTGCTGCACAAGAGGTATGAGACAGTCTTATTTTTCAGTCCAGAAGGTACTGTATAAGCAAAGTCATAGTTATGGGTACCCAAGGTCAGAAGTCGTTCAGTAGCAAACTGTAGATACAAGGATGATCCAGGGACATTGTCATGGTTACAGGCAAAGGTTCAGGTTTTCCAAGATCAGAGGATCAGGTGACACAGTGTCATGGTCCAAGATGGACTGCTCGGACAAGAGCTTGCCAGCAGGTCCCTTCTTTTTAGGAGACTCAAGGGTTGCAGCTGATGGTCGTCCCTGGAGGTGTGCCCTAGCCCTTCTCTGTATCAGCTGTAGATTTTGTTTTAAGAGATCCCTGCACATTTTAGACATGCTCAGTCCTCCAGTGTCCTGACACCTGGTGCTCCTGTCAAGCCCCAATCAGCCTGACTGGCTTGGCCATTAGGAGCCGGCTCCAAACTGGCAGCAGGCTGTGGGGCTGATGCCAGGTCCATCTCCTTGTGCTCAGAGTCTGGATCTGAGCCAGCAGCAGGCTGAGGGACCGGCAACAGGTCCTCTTCGGACTCCAACTCTAGATCGGAGCCAGCAGCAGGCTGATGGGCTGGCCAACTGTCCTCCTTCTCTCACCTGGGATCCCAGGCTACAACAAGTTCCCAGGAACAAGGGACAGAAATTAGAAAGCTAGTAAGAGCTGTTGCCAACACAGTGAAGGTTCACCTATTTCCAAAGAATATGACACTGCATAATACTCAAGTCATAGTCTATTGTTTTCTTTTCTTCTGAACCCAGAAATACATAAATATATACACATATCTGCAGAATAAATCATTCAGGGCACTCCAAACCAGTCCATAGGTATATCCTAATTTATATATAAGTACCATATTTTTCGGACCATAAGACACACCTGACCATAAGAAGCACCCAGTTTTTAGAGCAAGAAAACAAGAAAAAATATTCTGAACCAAATAGTACCAGTATACTAAAATATTTATTAAAATAAAGCAACATATGGTAATATTTAACAGTGTGAACTCCACAGTAGTGTTAAGAACCATAATCACTTCCATTAACAAATTAGGAAAGACTTAAGAGGCTCAAGCACTTTTCTAGTTTTCTGGAAACCCTAAGAACTCATCATCACTAGTGCCAGAATTTATGAAGCTTTGTTGCTCACAATCACTTATATCACTTTCTTCACTATCTTCATATATATCATCATCTTCAGTTCCATCTAAGACATTGCTAATGGCACATTTTTTGAATGATCATGCAACAATTTCCTTTTTCACTGACTGCCATGTTTTAACCCATTCACAATCTTGGGTGAACGTGGGCCTCTTCATTTGTCCAGTAGGAGTCAGATCATGATTCCCAGCAGCCATCCATTTGAGTAGCATAGTGAAAGAACTGTCAGTTGTTATGAGAGACATATTACCACATACCGGTACATCAGTACCCGCCTGTCCACCCACATACCACCACCACCCAGTGGTATCTGACTCTAGGGTTTAGTGCTCATCTCTGTTTCAAAGTCAAAGAGCCAGCACTGTCTGCTTCTGCAGACGTTTCCGTGGTCATGTGGCAGGCATGACCAGACACTGAAGCGCACGGAACGCTGTTTACATTCCTACCGAAGTGGTCCCTATTGATCTCCGTCCACTAGAGTGCAGGAGGCACAGGAGGAGGCAGGGAGGCTAAGGGGAGGGTGAAGGGGAGAGGGCGGGAAGTCGGCCTAGCCTGAGGAACTCCACAACAGCCACCCTCGAGGGGAGCACCAAGCGGTCTGGGTGGTGGAGGCCAACATCCCAAGTGCCCACATCCCAAGCGCCGATTGATCCCAGCGCATGATTGGCGCTTGGGTTGGAGGGGACAGATGCGCGCACCCATTCCCCCACAACCCAAGCGCCAATCTATCACAGTGCGTGATCGGCGCTTGGGTTGGGAGGAGACGGGTGCATGCATCCATCTCCCCCAACACAAGCGCCGATCATGCGCTGGAATAAACCGGTCGGTGCTTGGGTTGTGGGAGAACGGGTGCACGTGCCCCCCCCCCCCGCCGATTGTGTGCTGGGATCAATCGGCACTTGAGTTGTTGGGAGGCATGGGTGCATGTGCCCCCCCCCGCAAAGGGCCTATCACGTGCTGGGATCGATCGGCACTTAGGTTGGGGTGGAACGGGCGCGTGCACCCATTCCTCCCCACAGCCCAAGTGCTGATAGCAGTGCAGAGGAGGCGTGGCTGGGAAGCCAACTGAGGACTCCCTGTTCACCTTCCCAGCCACACCACCCCTGCGCCTGCAGAGGCAGCATGGCTGGAATGGCGAACAGGGAGTCCCTGGTCAGCTTCCCAGGCACCCCTGCACCACACCCGCACCTTCGGACCATAAGACACACCCTCATTTTCCCCCACTTTTAGGGGGAAATGCATCTTATGATCTGAAAAATACAATACAGTAATACCTCATATAACAGTATCGAATAACACGAAAATCGCATAACATCAAGGAATCTGGGGGGAAGAATTGCATCAGATAACATTAAGATCCTATGGGATGCTTCAGATAACAACCGCGAAAGCCTGTGTGGTTACAATGTATCTCTATGGATCCCATAGAGGATCAGATAACACGAAAAATCATATAACACCAAGACTTGTGGAACCAGGTTTTAGTGTTATATGAGGTTTTACTGTATTAGAAAACAAAGAGGCTGTGGTGGCTTAGAGGTTTAGGTGCTGAGCTTGATTACAAGATGGTCGGCAGGTCAGCAGATTGAAACCCGAGTGCTACACGATGGGATTGTCCCAGCTCCTGCCAATCTATCAGTTTGAAAGCAAGAAATTGCAAGTAGACAAATAGGTACTGCTTCAGCAGGAAAGGTAACAGCATTCCATGTGCATCTAGTCATGCCTGCCACATGCCCACGGAAACGTCTATGGATAGTGTTGCCTCTTTAGTGATAAATGGAGATGAGCACCGCCCCTATAGTCAGACATGACTGGCTTTGGAACAAAAGCTTAAAAACAAACCGGATTGGACAATGTTTGCAAATTGGAACACCAACAAAAATGTCCCATTCAGCATTCTCCTCCTAGAAACCTCTCTTTTTAAAGTTGTGGTTTGAATAATTCCAAGGTTCCAGAAATTAACGGCTTGGTCACACTCACTATTAGGCAACAAGGTGAGTCTGGAACGATTTTCAACCAGACTCGGCACAATGCCACTTGGATTCTGTTCTCCTGCTCAATATTCCCAAGGTGAAAGAGGGGGAAGGAGAAACTTGGAAAAAGAAACCTGGGGATTCAGAGCATGTGGTGCAGTGGTTAAAATCTTGTACTGCAGCCCAAATGTTGTGAGTTTGATCTTGACTGAAAGATCAAGGTTGACTCAGCCTTCCAGCCTTCTGAGGTTGGTAATGAGAACCCAGCATTTATTTATTTATGTATTTATTATTTATTAGTTCAAATTTATATTGCTGCCCACTCACCGTGGCATGTTGGGAGCAAAATGCTAATTACCTTGTGAAGCAGCCAGAGTGCACGAAGTGCTATTGGTGTGGGATATAAGTCTATTAGTGTAATTATTATCATTTTTGTTCTTGCTGATATTTATAATTTATTCAATTTGTTTAATTTTTATTGTACATATTTTTAAAAATATGTTGTAAGTGGCCTCAAGTGGGAAAAGATCCCAGATGGGAGAGAAATAAATAAATAAATAAATAAATAAATAAATAAATAAATAAATAAATGCTATTGCTATCTTGTGGAGACTGCCGTTGCTTAGTAGTTAAGATGCTGAACTTGACAACTGGAAGGTTGGAACTTGGCAGGTTAGTAGTTTGAGACCTGGGTACTGCATGATGGTTTGAGCGCCTGTCTCTGTCCCAGCTCCTACCAACCTAGCAGTTTGAAAGCAAGAAATTGCAAGTAGATAAATAGGGACCACTTTGGTGGAGACATGAAAGGAGCCTCATTTGGGTGTCCCCTGAGCAGTTTCTCCAGCAAAAATCCTTTCAACCAAGAATAATTTCTGACACAATATAATAATAATTATTAGCAGTCTGAGAAACAATTCCACATGATGGAGTGAGTTCCCATCTCTGTCCCAGCTCCTGTCAACCTAACAGTTTGAAAATAAGAAATTGCAAGTAAATAAAAAGGTGCCACATCGATGGGAAAGGTAACAGTATTTTGTACACTCTGCATCTAGTCATGCCTGCCACATGTCCACAGAAACATCTGCAGATGCAGACAGCGCTGGCTCTTTGGTTATAAACGGAGATGAGCACCACACCCTAGAGTCAGACATGACTGACTTTCGAGCAAGGCATATCAGAGAATAAACAAACAAACAAAATGCTTTACCACTTTAAAGGCTGTTATATTTCAATGAGAGGCTTTCGTGGATCAAGTCCACTTCATCAGACATGGGAGTGAGGCTTCATGGCATCAATTTATGTCATCGGGGACAGAGGTACAGAATGATTGGTTAGCATTACCTGATTGCTATGTTGGTAGTGTCACCTGGCTGAGGGTGGGGGGCACCCAAGAGCTGTCACTAACAAGACGGGGAGGGGAGCTGGCTCAGGCTCACACTTGATGTCTTTAAAAGTACTGTCACTCTTTCACTAATAATAATTTCGTGCCAGAAATTATTCTGTGTTGAAAGGATTGTTGCTGGAGAAATTCTGTGCTCAGGGGACGCCAGAATGAGGCTCTGTTCATGTCCCCAAGATCTTTTCCCACCGAAGTGGTCCCTATTTATCTACTTGCAATTTCTTGCTTTTGATGTGCTAGTTTGGTAGGACCTGGGCATTCATTCCGTCATGCAGTACTCAGGTGTCGAGCTGCCGACTTGCCAGCCTTCCAGCTAGCGAGGTGAGCTTCTTAACCACTGAAGCACCGCAAACCATGGACTCTTGCACTTCTTACATGTCTAGGCCAGATGTGGAACTGCCAAAATGAATGGACCTTTCGGTGAGGTTTGGGGACTGCAGGGGCTCAAGTGGTTAAGATGCTGAGCTTGAAGCCTGGAAGGTCAGGGTTTGATGCCCGTGTACTGCACAGCGGAGTGTGCTGCGGTCTCTGTCCCAGCTCCTGCCAACCTAGCAGTTCGATAGCAAGAAATTGCAAGTAGATAAATAGGGACTGCAGATTCACTTGAGAAAGCCTTGATGCTGGGAAAGGTGGAGAGCAAAAGAAGGGGGCGGGTAAAAATGAGATGGCTAGATGGTATTGTAGATGCAATGAGCACAGATCTGGGCAGGTTGAGGAGGATGGAGGACAGAGGTGCCTGGAGGGTGGTGGTCCATGGGGTCGCGAAGGGTCGGAATCGACTTCAACTGAACAAAAAAGTGGCTCAAGTGGCTAAGATGCTGACTGGAAGGCGGGAGGTCAGCAGTTCGCTTCTTGAGTACTGCACGATGGAGTGAGTTCTCATCTTTGTCCAAGCTCCTGCCAACCTAGCAGTTCGAAAGCAAGAAATTGCAAGTAGATAAATAGGGACCACTTCGGTGGGAAGGTAAACAGCGTCTAGTCATGCCTGCCACATGTCCATGGAAACGTCTGCAGAAAGCAGAAAGTGCTGGCTCTTTGGCTTTGAAAGGGGTGAGCACCGAACCCTAGAGTCAGATACGACTGTCTTTGGAGCACAGGAAACCTTTACTTTTTATTGGGAAGGTAAACAACATTCCGCACACTCCGGAAATGTTTGCAGAGGCACACAGCGCTGGCTTGTCGGCTTTCCATCAAGAGCGACCTTTACCTACACCTTTGGTGAGTTCCTTCTGCAGTTTCTTTCGCCTGACTTTGTGTGAGAAAGATTAGCCTGGAACGCAAGGCTGCTGCTTGGAGAGAAGTGACTATATCTGTCTGCTCGGAGGGAAGGGATTGTTTTGCACTGCAATTTGTTTTATGATGTGTACAGATGATATTATTAATGTATTTGCTGCTATTCTGCTGCTTTGTAATTATAATTACCTGCCTGGAGGGGAGTGATTGTTTGTAACTGTTTCTATGATATATACACTGATAATATTGATGTATTTGTTGTTATTTTTCTGTTTTGTTCAGTGGTGGGATGTCAAAAATTTTACTACCCCACCGTGATTTCATCACAGTGTGGGCAGAGCTAATGTCATGATATCATGATGTGGGCGGGGCCAAAGGAAAAAAATACAAAATAATAAAAAAAATAAGCACACACACACACACACCTCAAGACTTTACTTAAAACTCCCAAGCCAGGCCTTTTTAGGAACTGTGGTAGTACGTCAATATAGGTAAAGGTATTAAATACACATTAAAATACACACAGACATACCACATCCAAAGGTGAGTAACTTACCATGGGGAGCAGGCTATAGGGAGCTTCAGGCTAGCAGCTTCTCTTCCTCCTCCCCGTTTGGGAGGACAGCAAGGAGGCCATGCATACACGCCAAGCACTGTAGACATGCATGCACACCTATTGCTCTGTACTGTATATCCTTGACTGTTCTTGTATTTCTTTGATTGTACCCTATTTATATTTTTATTATTTTAATGAAGGATTTATTGACCACATTGATTGTATTATATGTGTTATATTGTATGTATATTATGTTTTTTGTAACATTGTTAGCCGCTCTGGGTTGCTTCGGCAAGGAGAGCGGCATATAAATTGAATTTAATAATAATAATAATAATAATAATAATAATAATAATAATAATAATAATAATAATAATAATAATAATAATAAGAACCAGTGAAAAGGTAAGCCCTGAAGGTGGTTCCCCCCAAAAACTGCTACCGGTTCTCTGGAACACTGAGAAAAGTTACTACCGGTTCTGGAGAACTGGTGAGAACCTGTTACATCCCATCACTGGTTTTGTTGTATTGTATCATATTGTATTTTCTATTATATTTAATTTCAAATTTATTGTGATTATGTAATATATTGTTGATTATAGTGTTGAGTGTCATATTTTTGAGTTTTGCGAGCCGCCCTGAGTCGGTTGCACCGAGTAGGGCGGGATATACAGTAATACCTCATATAACATTAGTATCGAATAACACTAAAATCGCATAACATTAAGGAATCTGGGGGGAAGAATTGCATCAGATAACATTAAGATCCTATGGGATGCTTCAGATAACAACCGCTAAAGCCTGTGTGGTTACAATGTATCTCTATGAATCCCATAGGATTTTAACATGCATCAGATAACGCTAAAAATCATATAACACCAAGACTTGTGGAACCAGGTTTTAGTGTTATATGAGGTTTTACTGGTATATTTAATTTCAAATTTATTGTGATTATGTGATATATTGTTGATTATAGTGCTGAATGTCATATTTTTGAGTTTTGTGAGCCGCCCCCTGAGTCGGTTGCATCGAGTAGGGCGGCATATAAAATTGAACTAATAAAAATATATAAATAAATAAATAAAACAAAGGCTGCTTTTACCAAGGTTAACGCCCACTTGTGGTTCAGAAACACCACAAGCTTCGAGGCGGTGCTTTCTTTCCCTAATCATCTCGGGCGACGCCTGCCTCCGCGGGAGCGCGCACCTTTGCTTCCCGCCCCCGTGCTCGCCCCCGCCGGCCAGTAGTAGGAGGTCAGCCGAGAGGGCGGGTTTGGTCCTGGTGTCACGGGTGGCTTCCTACCGTTGGGAGCCCCGGGACAGTTCAGGAGCCCCTCGAGGAGGAGAAGCGGGGAGGGGGCAGCCGGCCCACGGCCTCGCCATGGCGCACCGCCGGCTACTCTCGGCTCCGCTCCTGTTGCTGCTCCTCTGGGCTCTGGCTGACGTCTCCCGGGGAGCTCCCACGCCCGGGGAGCAAGGAAGTAAGAGGACACCGGGGGGGGGGGGGGAGAAACCCGTGGGGTGGGGTCGCTTTGGGGCTTGAGTGCTGTGAAGATGGGACGGGAGGCTGTCCTGCGTGTTTCTGGAGGGGTGGGTTCTGCATTTGTTTGTGCACGCGTAACTTTGGCAAGAAGACCGAAGGGACCTCGCCTCGTCCCCAAGAGCTGCGGGGTTTTTACATGGTTCAGTTGGAGAAGTTTAGGAAAAGTTTTGGTTTCCTCTCCGGATAGTTCTCCCTCCCTCCCAGAGTAAACAAAACAAAAGGGACAAAAAGGTTGGGGCACCTTAAAGACACACAGAGTGAGTAAAACAAAACAACAGAAAGACTAAAAAACGTTGCGGCACCTTAAAGACTAACTCCCTCCTGTATTTTAATGTTTGGGATTGGGAATTTCTGATATGTTTTTGAATTTGCTTTTGTATTATTTGAAGTGTTGCTGAAATGTTTTATTAATTGATTATAGTGTTGAATGTTATATTTGTGAGTTTTGTGAGCCGCCCTGAGACGGTTGCACCGAGTAGGGCGGCATATAAATTGAATAAATAAATGAATAAATAAATAAATGTTACCTTTCATGGATCGAGTATTTGTCTTGAAAGTGTGACGTCAGGAGAACATGAGATGATAGGAGAGGAAGCCCACTGTTATTTAGACAAAGCTGGATATTTTCATCTCCGAAGGGGAGGAAATGCCTTTCACCCAGGTAGGGCGGCATTTGAAACAATCTAACAGGCAAAGGAGGTGCCTTGTTTCAGAACTACTTACACACGTGAATAGTCAGTTCACCAGTTTTGTAATTCGGTAAGATTGCCTGGGAACAAGCTCCATTCTGAGTGGATATCAATTTTGAATCAATCTCCATTTTAGGGCTTATTTACGGCCTAAAACTTAATATAATGACTTGAGAAACCAGTGATGTAATGTGTGTCCATTCCTGTTGATCTGCATTCTTTGGGTTTGAAATTGTTTTGCAGGGATTGGCTTTCTTAATCTCTGAATTTAAAGATGAATTTATTTGTTATCTGAACCAATATTTATCAGTCTGGGTGCGACAGCTAAAGCAAAACTCTAGATATAACTATCATGTGATGTAGATTATCTACTCCTTGGCAACCTTTCATTGCTTGATTGAATTGCTGATGGTTTTAAAGAGTATGTTTTTTGAATTGTGAATTCATAGGTTCACAATTCAAGATTGTATAATTGTACATTGGTCGCAAACCCAGAAAAATGGGGAGAGTTGGGGTTGGCCTTGCAGCCTGGCCTCATAAAACTCATATATATTGCATCAGAATTGACAAATGCAAAACAGTGAGTTCAAAAATCACCATCTCACAAGGAGACTGATTTGCCAACATGCCATTTATGATGACACTAGACTAGATGAAAGCAAAAAGGAAGTCCAGTGCTTTAGTCAGCAATCAGTACTGAATGCAAAGTTAACTACCAAAATTGGGACATGGACTGTGCCAACACTTTATCAATGTGGCAAACTAGCTCAGTTATTGCGGGAATTTGACAGCTAACGTCTTGATATATTAGGTATAAATGACATGAGATGGAAGGGAAATGGTAAAATAATTAGCGAGGGAAAGACCATAATCTATTCAGGCCACAGTGAACACCACCCATGTGGAGTTGACATCCTTATGAGTAAGAAGGCTGCCAAATCATTGATAGAATGGAAGCCAATCAATGAACGAATCATCAGTGCAAGATTCCAATCCCAATATTCCAGGACGACCACAATACAAGCATATGACCCAACCCAAACTGTGGAAGATGCAGAAAAAGATCGATTTTATGAACAATTACAATAAATAATGAAAGACATTCTAAGTCACAATCATTATTGGAGACCTAAACGAACAAATCAGTGACAACAGAAGGAACAGAACGCACAGGTGGCCCATATGGATCTGTAACACGCAGAAGTGAAAACAGGAGATCGGCCAATATTTTTATGTAGCTTAAATGGACTGTGCATAGGAAATACATACTTTGCGCATAAAGAAATCCATAAGAAAACGTGGAGATGGGAACACAAATAATGAGATTAACTACATCTACATCAGAAACCAATGGTGGTCATAATTACAAGATGTACATTCATGTTAAATGTTTAAAAGGTATCTTTCCTTTCTAATGTTTGTTGCCTCTCAATACTTGTAAAGATGATTGCAGTTCATTTCTAAGAAGGTGATACACTTGAAAGTATATTATGCAAAAGATGCTGGGGACAAACATTTTTTGGGGAATTTTGGAAAAGAACCAGGAATCTAGGTTTCAAGGGAGAGAGTGGATATCTACTGTGCATTTTGGGTAAGGGACACGAGTTCCCATCCTGGGTTTAAGTTTGGTTTTGACAAAACCGGACTCTCATACATTAACAGCTAGAATTTCCTGGTGTTTTGGAAGTAGTGTATACGTGGGAAGCTCCTAATACAATAAATTGGAGTGAAAGGCGTTGTTGTTGTTAAATTGAGTAATTAGTAATAGGGGATCTGGAAAGATGAACAACAATTTCATGGCCCTGTGGTTGGTGTGTAGGTGAATGACTGGTGCCTCTTGTCACCTACATTGACACTCTTATT
The DNA here is from genome assembly GCA_030440675.1 of Furcifer pardalis. NCBI lineage: Eukaryota > Metazoa > Chordata > Lepidosauria > Squamata > Chamaeleonidae > Furcifer > Furcifer pardalis. The sequence continues at coordinate 248,427,760 of CP126890.1, forward strand.
TGACCTAGTGGCACTCTTAGTAAGTTTCTGTTCCTCTGACCTAAGTATTTCTCAGCTAGCACTTGTGACTCAGGTGCCTGACATAACATACTACAAGTGGAAGAAAACAAGTAATGTAACATGTCCTAGTTCTGAACTACTTCCTTGTTGTTGAACTAAATGGTATTAAATGTGTCTTTGTAATACAATCAGAGCTCTTTGAGGACTTTATTCAATAGAGGAGATTGTTGTTATTGTTATTATTATTAATTCGTATTTCTTCACCGCCCTTCTCACCGAAGTGACTCAGGGAGGTTTAAAAATAATAAAAACAAACAAAAACATGACAAAACACAAACACTACCTAAAAACCTTAAAACTGTTAAAATTAATTTTTTAAATTAAAATCTAAAAGATTAAATGCGCACCAACTGCTACAATAGAGGGAGAGGGGCTCAGATCAACCAGCGAGCTGGGGTCATTATACCTCCTGCACCCCATACCTGCCCCACCAGCCATGTTTTTAGATTCTTCCTAAAGGGCAGCAGCTCCGTCTGGAGATGTAGCTCCATTGGCAGGAGGTTTCATAGGGCAGGAGCGGACACAGAGAAGGCCCTCCTTCTAGTGCCAGAGAGATGCACCTCTCTGGCCGATGGAACAACTAGAGAGCCTCTCTGGTCTGATCTGGTGGGACGGACAGATGTTCTTGGGGTGAGGCAGTCTCTTAAGTATCCTGGCCCACTACCATGTAGGGCTTTAAAGTTAATAACCAGCATCTTGAATTGCACCCGGAGACATACTGGCAACCAGTGCAGCTCCCAAAGCAGCGGTGAGGCATGTGCATACCGCCCACACCCCATCACCACCTGGGCAGCCGCATTCTGGACCAGTTGAAGCCTCCGAATGGTCATCAAGGGCAGCCCCATGTAGAGCGCATTACAGTAATCAAGTCTGGAGGTGACCAGAGCGTGTGTGATCATGAGCAAGGAGTCCTGATCTAGAAGCGGGCATAACTGGCGAATCACACAATGTTGTGCAAAAGCCCTCCTAGCCACGACTGCCACCTGCTCTTCGAGCAGTAGTCACAAGTCCAGGAGGACCCCCAAGTTACGCACTGGGTCTGTTTGGGGCCAAACCTGTTACAATTCCTACTTTATATCTGTATCTGTACAGGTGATAGGTTCAGCATTGGTAACATGTATGGGAAAGAGCATTGTTATCTCAAGCATAAACATCTCCTCTCTTTGAGATAGCTCAATATGTATTGGTCTTACTATGTGATATTTAAGAAACCCTGTATGTGAGTTGCCTCTCTTATTTCTCAAAACACTTAGTAAATGACTGGATATAATAAATAAACTAGAGGCAGACTGGTTTGGGTTGTACTCACTCAGTCACAGGGCAACACCAGGCTTTAATTTTAACAGCAAAAACACACACAAAGGAACAAGAGGAACTTTTAGAATAATCAGAGATTAATTTAAAATACAGCAAAACCTCGGTTAACATAATTAATGTGTTCCCTGGGATGTTTCTTAAGGCAAAAATTACTTAAACCAAATTTCCCATAGGAATGCATTGCATGCAATTTCCCATAGGAGTGCATTGAAAAAATCTGTTAGCCAAAACACAGTTTCCCATAGGAATGCATTGAAAACCAATTAATCAATTCTGAAAAAATTATGTAAACTGAGTCAATATTTTCTATGAATTTCCTTTTGTTACACTATTTTTGTGTTAACCAAGCCGTTTGTTAACCAAGGTTCCATTGTACAGTTAAACCAACCTGTCTCCTTATTTTTGTACAATAGGCTGTGAACAGTCCACAAATAAAACATGTGAAGAATGCCTGAAAAATGTCACAGTAAGTAGCATACAGTTGTAAAAACTTCTGCAAATTGAAATTTTAGGTCTAAAAGCTTAGTTTAGGCACTGTAATCCTCAAAAACAAGTCCTAATGAATGTGGATGTCTAGACCTGGTACAGCAAAAATGCATTTCTGTGTGTGTACTGAAAGAAATTTTAAAACCTCTGCCTTTAGAGCAGACCATCCCAATTATTTAAGGATTATGGGTGTTTGAAAAATATTAAACAGCCATTTGGCCTATAATCCATGAAACATTCTGTGCATACTGATCACTGTCAGTACTGCAACTCTTGCATGTGGCTTCTGAACAAATACAGTAAAACCCCAGGTTACATCGGGGGTCCATTCCAACAGCCTCTGTTGTAACCCGAAAAAATTGTAAACCGAAACATCCATAGGGATGCATTAAGAAATTAAAAAATGTTCCTGAATTGGTCATTGTAAACTGGGGAAAAATACATTAAAAATTTTAAACGGGGACGGCATTTCCATAGGATTTGCCGTTGTAAACAACAGCAAACTTAAACCGAGTTGGTTGTAACCCAGGGTTTTACTGTACATTGTATAATCCTTAATCTTTAAAAATGTCTGGATCTGGTTTTATTTCTTGACCTGGAGGGATTCGTGCCTGTGGTGGCTCTTGAGTTTATTTGTGATGACAATACAAAATGCTTTGTGAGGTCATTTTAATTTACGTTTGGTACGGTCTCCCATTTCTATTAGTGTCTAGGCAGAAAACTTTGAAATAAATCATTTTAACCTTTCTAGTTCTGAATTATTATCTAATGCTGGTAGTAGATTAGCTGAAGGGCAACAATTCCAGTTTAATCCAAACAAGTTAGATGTACTGTTGGTCAAGTGAATGGCAGATCAGACAGATTAGAGAACCTTGACGCATTAGTGTTAATGGTGCAGCAGCAATTTGCATACCCAGATTTCAGAGGTGGAAATTAGGGTTAGTATGCCAATTGCAGTGGCTTAGTGGTTAAGATGCTGAACTTGACAACTGGAAGGTCAGTCAACAGGTCAGCAGTTTGAGACCCAAGAACAGTAATACTTCGGATAACACTAAGACTTGGTTCCACAAGTCTTGGTGTTATCCGATTTTTAGTGTTATCTGATCCATGTTAAAATCCTATGGAATGGATCGGATAACGTTAAAGCTCCATAGAGATACATTGTAACCGCACAGGCTTTAGCGGTTGTTATCCGATACATCCCATAGGACCTTAACGTTATTCGATTCAATTCTCCTTCCCAGATTACTTAATGTTATGCGATTTTAGCGTTATCCGAGGTATTACTGTACTGTACTGCATGACAGAGGGAGCTCCCATCTCTGTCCCAGCTCCTTCCAACCTAGCAGTTCAAAAGCAAGAAATTGCAAGTAGATAAATAGGGACTACTTCAGTGGGAAGGTAAAGAACATTCTGTGCACTCCAATGTCTAGTCATGCCTGCCACATGTCCATGGAAACATTTGCAGATGCAGACAGCACTGGCTCTTTGGCTATAAACAGATGAGCACTGAACCCTAGAGTCAGATATGACTGGCTTTCGAGGAAGGACGACCTATGCCAACTGTGCTCATTCTTAGAGATAACAGATCTTTGAGAGAGGGCTTTGTTTTTAGTGACTGCTCCCAGGTTTTGAAACCCTTTGCCAGAGGAGGTTGTCTTCTTCCACAAGCAGGCATCCCTGCCCCCCTCAGAGAGACCCTTGGCATTTAATCTGGCCTGCTGTTGAAGGTGTTTTGGGTCTTCATATTTTTAATTGATGTGTTTTTAATCTTTTACATTTTAGGTGCATTTGATTTCACTAAATTCTATCATTTTTAGCTATCTTGAGTAACTTTTTTTTTTTTTTGCTGTAAGGTGGGATATAGATTTAAAGAAATAGAATATAAGTTCATTTACGACTCTGTTATTTTCCTGGCACCACATGAATAAGATTCTTGCAAGGTACAAAATTAGTTAGATATGGTAATTCTGGAAAATGCACAGCCTAATTCTAACCACGCAAAAATCAAGGTACAGTCAAACCTCGCATAACGAGTGTTTCACTTAGCGAAAAACTCGCATAACGAGCAGGTTTTTTGCTAAGCAGTCTGACTCGTATAATGAAAATTTTCGTTATACGAGTCAGACTTTCTCTATGGAAAAACTCGCATAACGAGGGTTTCTATGGGGAAAACTCGCATCGCAAATTTTTTCGCTATGCGAGTTTTCCCCCTTGAAATGCTCGTTATGCGAGTTTTTCCATAGGAATTTTGTTTGTTTCGCATAGCAAGCAACCTTGGATAACGAGGTATTACTGTACATATTTTGGTGTACATTTTGTTGTTGTTTTTGGAAGACAACAGATGCTGTGACACGTTTAACATAATAGCTTAGTCTGTCCCAACTTCAGGGAAGCTTACTTTGGGCAGAGGTGCACCTTAAAAAGTTTATCAAATCATTAGTAATGACCTTTTTACTAATCCTTCATCATCATTAAATTTTTACAGCCTCTACTCTAGCAATACAGTTGATAGCAGCTTTACTGTGTTAGGAACATGTTGGCTATCAGTGGTAGCCCTGCTCCTATGTCAGCATTTGGTAGTCCCCTCTGGTCACAACGTACTAGTACTGTTGCTATATTTTGTGTTTCTCTCTGTATCTAGAACCATTTAAGCTGATTTTTGCCATTGTTATTGGCTTGTAGTGTTTACCACCAGCTTGTTTTTCCTTTTAGTGCTTGTGGTGCAGCAGCAGCAAAAGATGTGTGGATTACCCTGTCCGAAATATCCTTCCTCCCAGTTCTCTTTGCGCATTGAGTGCTGCACGTTGGGGTGTCTGTTGGGGTAAGTGACCTGTAAAACCAGGACATGCGTTCTTCATTGTCTTTACTACAAATCATTGTAGTACATTTCTCTTTTTCTGATACTTGTTGTAATATTCTGATATAATGCCGCAAAGGGCTTGGAACATCCTTATCACAAACTTACAGTCTCTTTTGGTAAATGTACAACAAACAAAGCTTAGAAATTGATAATCTGACTACTTGCTGTTGTAAAATTGCCTCTGTAAATTATGTTTTTTGCTTAAAATATATTAGTATTTTTAAATGGTTTAGGCAAGCTGAACCTGTGTAAATCATTAGTTGATTCTGCTGAATCCTAAGGTTTTTGGACTGAAATGAACCTTGTTTATTGTTACTATTATTTTTTTGCTTTTCCATTATTTCATACTGCCCAATTCAACTTAAAATCATCATAAGCACAGTAGAAATAATGGCAGAAATAAATTCAGTCATAGGACTGTTACGGTAAAATAAAATCAAATAAAACATAACACAATAACTAAAAGCAGGGTTCCCAACCCAAGTCCTGTGGACCAGATCTGGCCCATGGCACCATTTCATGTGGCCCCCACTCCCTCCAAGGGCATTCGAGAAACAAAATGTCCATTACTTTGAAGCTGTTGGAACAAAATGGCTGTCCCCCATTGTGCAGGCAGGGCAAAATAGCTGTCTGGCCTCAAAACTTGCTGAGAGAGCATGACCCGGCTCCCGACTTGAAAAGGTTGGGAACCCCTGACTAAAATTATTAACTCAGTACTACAGGCAAATTACAAATCACAATAAATTAAACAATATGTTGGATACTTTGGAGTTGTTATTCAGAGAGGAGTCCATGCAGTAGTAGACATCTCTGCAACGGCATTCCACACATGCAAATGGACCTGAGAAATCAAGTTCATCTGTGTGTGGTTTTTAGCCATTTGGATAGCATGTTACCCGCTGGCTAGGTGGACCATGACGTTTGCCCTCCGCTTTCACCCTTCCCAAAGGATCTGACAGAGGGCGCTTTGATGAGTCTTAATCCTGGCCTAACATCATTGACAAGTGATGGCAACACTGCCTAGTTAGACTGCTCAAGCCCCCACGCCTTGACAAGGCTCTCACCTAGCAGGGGATTTTTAAGCAATTTTAAAAGAAGCATACAATAGTACCCCGGATAACGTTATGACTTGGTTCCACAAGTCCCGTCGTTATCCAATTTTTAACGTTGTGCGATACATTGATCACACAATGTTAAAAAAAGCCCTGTTTCCCTGGAGGCTGCAGCAAGCCAGAACGTCGGGATTTGAAGCCTCCAGGGAGGTGGGGGAACTTTGGAAACAGCTTGGATCGGGTCTCCCCACCTCCATGGACCCGGTGGGGGGGGGGGTCAGAGACCCCAAAATTGATAAAAAAAGTCCATTTTTTAAACCAATTTTGGGGTCTCTGACCCCCTCTGCCAGGTTCAGGGAGGTGGGGAGACCCAATCCAAGCTGTTTCTGGGCTTCCCCGACGTCCTCAGCCAGTGCAGCAAGCCAGACTGTCGGGATTCGAACTCTGACATTCTGGCTTGCTGCACTGGCTGAGGACGTTGGGGAAGCCCAGAAACAGCTTGGATCGGGTCTCCACACCTCCCTGGACCCAGCGGGGGGGGGGGGGTCAGAGACCCCAAAATTGGTAAAAAAAAGTCTGGTTTTTTTTACCAATTTTGGGGTCTCTGACCCCCCCCCCCCCCGCTGGGTCCAGGGAGGTGTGGAGACCCGATCCAAGCTGTTTCTGGGCTTCCCCGACATCCTCAGCCAGTGCAGCAAGCCAAAATGTCAGGATTCGAATCCCAACATTCTGCCTTGCTGCAGCCTCAAAGAGGGTGGGGGAACTTCAAAAATAGCGCGCATCGGCTCTAGGGAGGTCGGGAAACCCGATGCGCGCTATTTTTGAAGTTCCCCCATGCTGCTGCAAGCTACAATGAGTCAAAACGTCAGGATTCAAATCCTGATGTTTTGGCTTGCTACAGTTTCTAGCAGGGTGTGGTTTTGTAGCAGAAGGGTGGCTTATCTTATCTGCAGCTTATCTTATCTCCCTAGAGCAGGCAGGGGGAGCCCGAAATGATTAAAAAAAAAGTCCTTTTTTTTTTACACATTTCGGGATCTCTAACCTCCCTGCCTGCTCCAGGGAGATAAGCTGCAGATAAGATAAGCCACCCTTCTGCTACAAAACCACACCCTGCTAGAAACTGTAACAAGCCAAAAACGTCAGGATTTGAATCCTGACGTTTTGACTCATTGTAGCTTGCAGCAGTGTGGGGGAACTTCAAAAATAGCGTGCATCGGGTCTCCCAACCTCCCTAGAGCCGATGTGCGCTATTTTTGAAGTGGAAACAGGAAACCTTTGGAAACAGCTTAGATCAGCTCCTCTGATCTCGCTGGAGTAGGCGGGGGAATCAGAGATCCCGAAATGGGTAAAAAAATGTCCGTTTTTTTTACCCATTTCGGGATCTCTAACTCCCCTGCCTGCTCCAGGGAGATAAGTCTTTTAATACTAGCGTGGGGGTGGGTGGGTATTTCCCCCCCCAACCACCCCTCACCCCCACGCTAGCATTAAAAGGAAGAAAATCCAGAAGTTCCCTCACCCTCTTTGAGGCTGCAGCAAGCCAGAATGTCGGGATTCGAACTCTGACATTCTGGCTTGCTGCACTGGCTGAGGACGCCGGGGAAGCCCAGAAACAGCTTGGATCGGGTCTCCACACCTCCCTGGACCCAGCGGGAGGGTCAGAGACCCCAAAATTGGTTTAAAAAAAAACGGACTTTTTTTTACCAAATTTGGGGTCTCTGACCCCCCCCCCCCCCCGCTGGGTCCAGGGAGGTGTGGAGACCCAATCCAAGCTGTTTCTGGGCTTCACCGACGTCCTCAGCCAGTGCAGCAAGCCAGAATGTCAGAGTTCGAATCCCGACATTCTGGCTTGCTGCACTGGCTGAGGACGTCGGGGAAGCCCAGAAACAGCTTGGATCGTGTTCCCTGCCTGCCCCAGAGAGATCAGAGGACCCGATCTACAGCTGCAGGGTGGCTGGGGAAGCTGACGGGGACTCCCTGTCGGCTTCCCTAGCCACCCGCCCTTGCCTCCGCAACTGTGGAGTGGCTGGGGAAGCCGACGGGGGAGCCCCCTGTCAGCTTTCCAGCTTCCCCACCCCTGCCTCCGTAGCTGGAGGGTGGCTGGGAAGCTGAACGGAGAACCCCGTTCAGCTTTCCAGCCACCCTGCTGCTAAGAACGACTGTATCGGATAACATTAAAAATCGCGTTATTCGATACCAGATTTTTCCGAAAATCTTGTAACGTTATGCGGTTTTCACGCTATAGGATACTCGCGTTATCCGGGGTATTACTTGTATTACTCCTTTCTTAAAGACAGTGAGAATGAAATATAATTGCAATTGATCCTTACCTTCTAGGACACAAAAATATACAGTACTTCCAGTGATCTAGTGATGGCTAGTTGGGTGGTCCTCAGAAATATGCAAGCAGAATATGATGACGTTAACTGTACTGTACTCATCCCCAGTATTTTGTAACTTTTGTATCTGAACACAAAGTTTCAGTTACAAGCTTTTGGAATCAATAGCCATTCATAATAATAGTATCAACTCTTATTTATGTAAACTTATTTCAATGGTATCTGGGAAGCACTGCCAGGATTGCTTTTGGATTTGTCATCACATAATTATAATATAAATAATACATTTGAACTAATAAATAATAATAAATAATTGCTAAGCTATGTGATGTTTCTCTGTTTAGCGCCTCATGATATAATTTCAAAAACATGCAGTACAGTACTCCATATAAGAGTGTCTGATTTTGGAACAAGTGTCTGACACGTTTCTACATGGTTTTTTAAAGTAGCGTACTTTTTGTGCTTTAATATTTCAGTGAATTTCGAAGCATTGATTATTACAATGTCTGTAGTGGGAGGAACAATCCTGATTGCTCTTTTTATTTGCTGCTACTGTTGCTGTTGCAAGAAGAAAAAGAACAGAAAGCAAGTATCTGAACATGGCTCTATTTTTAAATACTTGAAATACTGCTGTTTTACTTGATGATCTTGTCTTGTTAGAACATGCATAATATACTTATCTGAAACACTTATATCTTGAGCAGGCCTGATAAGGATGATGAAAAAGCTGACAGACAGAGAGAACAAAGAAGAATAAGGCAGGAAGAAAGGTACCTTGCATGCTATCTTATCATTTGGTCTTTGCCACCTAAATGGGGAGTGCGTGAAGTTCTGGATATGGCTGAACAACAGTTTCTGCTATCACAGGCCTGTATAGTGAGGCATGGTGGTAGTTGCAGTTGAAACACATTTGGAGAGCAACATAGTCACCATCCTAGGACAGATGTTTGCAAAAAGAGCTGGTATAATAGATTGTTGCATGAGGTCATTTGTTATTAATCTTCGATAGAGGTATTGAGTGATCTTGGAAGACTTTGGCACCTTTGGAACTAACTTGCAAGTTGTCTTGAACATTTTAATAGGTGTGAAAAATCACTGTGAAAATTAATACAAACCACTGAATGATTAATACTAGTCGAGATTTTATTAGCTTTAGTCCCCTTACTTGATAAACATGTGTTTGTAATAAACTTTTTTTTAAAAGATTACAAATGTAATATGTTGTACATCTTTCTTCTTGTAGGAGAGCAGAAATGAAATCTAGGCATGATGAAATCCGGAAAAAATATGGTAAGTGTTGGCTACTGCTTTATTTGATGAATGCATAGGATACTTCATCTCAGTGTGCAGTTTCTTGGACCCTTCTGACCACCTGTGTGCTGTATGTTTACGGTATGGAATGGGTGGCAAGGTCTGTTTTCCGTATCTTTTCATGCTGTAGACAGCACAAGACCAGCTTTCTTTACATCTGAAATTTGATTCATTTCAATGCATTTACTCTAGCTGGAACTGACACTGAATCAAGGGGTAGCCTGTTGAAAGCAAAAATTCTAAAGAATACAAAGGATTCTAAAGAATACATGGAGTAAATTGATTATATCTGTGCCACCTGTAAATGTTTTAATGGTAGCAGCTGATACCTTAACTGAACTACATTTTTAACTGTTAACTTTAAAATAGTTATGTTGATTTAAAGTGAAACTGAATTACTAAATACTGTCCTTTCACCAACTGTAAGTTATTGCATCAGTCACACCACTGATATCCTTACTGGTAATTTTGTACCTTGTACAAGTGTAATATATGCAAACTGAATATTAAGCCTTTCTAAAAAAAAATACTAAATAAGCACTATTTACTTGGGGTTGAATGGAACAAAATGGAAACTTAAGTCAGATTCATGGTTCATTTTATGAAAAATGAAAACATCATGAGAAAAAGGCAGGATAAAAGTAAAATAAGACAAATAAGACTTTTAATGACCAGACTCCTAACCCTAAAAAACATTTTTGTTTTTATTTTTCTTATACCTGATAAAATGGAGAGGAGTTTGTATTGCTGAAAATTGCAATTTTACCTGAACAAGAACTTGGCATCAGAAATTCTGTTAGCTGTGACTACTAGCATGACTTGATCAACTCATGTTTTATGCTAGAACAGTGTTATGTATATGCAGAGAGAACCAATTACAGTAAAACACCAGATAACGATTGGATTGGATAACCCTAAAATCGCATAACGTTAAGTAATCTGGGGAGGAGAATTGGATTGAATAACGTTAAGGTCCTATGGGATGGATTGGATAACAACCGCTAAAGCCTGTGCGGTTACAACGTATCTCTATGGAGCTTTAACGTTATCCGATCCATCCTATAGGATTTTAACATGGATCAGCTAACACTAAAAATCGGATAATACCAAGCGTTATCCAGTGTTTTACTGTATCAGGTAAGGTAAAATACTATGCATATAATTTGCAGGATGTTTTGTTTAAAGTTGCCAGATAATCTCACAAGAAAAAGAATATTTTGTCATCAGATGTCACATTCAGTAGAGCAGCTATTTAGATAAGCCACTTGGAACTGTAGATTGTTTGGTCTTAATAAGTAAATACATATTTCTTTAATTTTCAGTTAATTGGCAGTCGTTTTCCGTTCTTGTCCTGAAAAGCTTCTTCTTACAACAGAAACTTTACTTTGGATTCTGACTAAATTCTATTTATTTTCTAGGCCTGTTTAAAGAAGAAAATCCATATGCCAAATTTGAAAACAATTAGGATTTCTTCTTGGCATGCCAAAATAAACTCTGGTAAAGCTGTCCACTGAATGTGCTGCGCAGCCGTGAAAAGATCCTGTAATTTTGATGCCTTAATTGCAAATGAAAAATTAGTCTTAATGCAAGATGGAGCCAACTGCAATGAGTTGTTAATAAACACTGAGATCACGCCAACATACCTCGGAAAATCCATATAGCTTTGCAGGAGACCTGCAAGATTAACAATTAAATTGTTCTTGTTGCCTGTTCCGGAGGTGCCTATGGTAGTTTAGTATCTTGCTTGCATATGCTTTTATTTGCCAGTCAAGCCTTGAACAAACTGCTTTATGAAGCAGAAAGATATAGTGCACATACCTTATCTTAAATTTTCTTTGTAATTTAAAAGCCTTGTACTTTTTTAATGTAAAGGTTGATTATGTTACAGTTTTTAGGGTTGCCTGGAAATCTTAGCTAGGTAGGCTAAATGAAAAGAACATGAGCTTTAATTGTGCCACTAGCAAAAAGTATCCAAATTATTCCAAAAATGGATATTTTTATTATGAGATTATGAGGGTTTGCACTTTTATATATTAATACTAATCTTTTCTGTGCTACCTATGTATGCCTCCTTTGTTCTTGTACTGTACTTTTTAATATACTTGTACAACTGAAGTAGTTAGAATCAATGTTGCTAGCAGTGTGATCTCAGTTTCACGTTGTTTGGTTCATTAGCTGCCTATGTTAAAAGTTTTAAAGATTCTGTGATATTTAAATATTTCTGAACGCTCTGTTGAACTGCCTTATAAACCTTATAACATGAAGCAGCCAATTCTGAATTGCATGAAGCAATACATAATCTTGGAAAGAATGTCTTTCGTAAGCAAATCATCAGATGAATGAAAGGATTCTTTTTTGAAGTAAAGAACTACAGTGAAACCTTGATGTTGCTGCTCGGAATAAGGTTTGCTGATAAAATCTTTTGCTTGATGCAATAGCCTGTTTTTCAGGCTGTTCTTCATCCGAGTTTGTGCACTGGAGTTTGAAATGTATTGTTTTTCCTAGGAAGACAGAATAAAACAATGAAAATATTTAATATCAGCTATTTAGAAAAGTATATTTGAAAGGCTGCCTGGAACAAATGGTTTTGAGGGGGCTTGCTTTAAAAAGAGACTTGCAATATACCAAATGTATTTTCTAAGAAACATGGCTATGGAATGCAGTGGAAAATATGAAATGACACTGACGTCATTGGATAGTAGATGATAGTGGTGCTTTCATGCCGGCATCCTTTTTAAAAAAAGAGGTGTATTAATCTATTTGAAGTAAAGTTAGTTAATATCACATTGTAAACTTAAGATTTATATAGGTTTTCAAAGTGACACAAACACACAGTGCTCCTTCATTTGTTGTGATGTTTGATTTTCTGGGGAAATGAACGCTGCAGAGTTCTGGAAGAATTATGAAGAGGAACATATAGAATAATACATTCCAGAAATATAGGATATTGTATCACAAAAAGCTTTCATACAATTCTCTTGCCATATTAATAGTTGAAATTGAACTAACTGTAGTGGAAATGTGAAAATTATTTGGCTAACAAAATAAACAGATTTACTACATTGCCATTTTAGAGCTATGTTCCTTTCACTTCTAGAGAAATGTGTAAAAAATGCTTTCTTAAACAGGAATGTGCTTTTTAAAGTTCAATTTTTTTTCAGCAACTGCTATGCTCTTCTGCATACAGGGGAACCTCATACAACAATCGCCCCGTATAGCAATGAAATTGCTTAACAGTTAGTTTTTTGGGGGAAAAGGTGTCCTGCATAACAATTTTCCTTATGGAAAAAAACCATACAATAGTTTTTCAATGGGAAAAACCACTTAGCAAAAAAAAAAATTGTTGTACAATGTATCCCATAGGGAAAATCGCTATACTGTACAATGCATGTATCATATAGCAATTGTTTCGTACAACAATGAGCCCCGTGGAACGGATTAAAATCATTGTATTATGTATCACTGTATTTGCTTTCCATAACCTGCTCATTGCTGCTTAAACAATTATTTTACTTGTAAGAAATACTTTAAAATCAAACAAAGGTGCACTGAACATAGATTTGTGTAGTTTGATCTAAGGGTGGTCTAAGCTTTTCTTTCATATGCTCAAAGATGGCATCAAAACTCCACTACCCCTCATCAGCCATGGTGTCCTTGTTTATGTTAAGTTGTATTTAGCAGCAGCACAGAAAAGAGAGGCATGTGCTCAGGATTTTTTGTGAGATTGTTTTTTGTTGTTGTTCAGTCGCACAGTCGATTCTGACCCTCTGCGACCCCATGGACCACTGTCCGCCAGGCATTCCTGTCCTCCACCATCCCCCTCAACTCACTCAGTTCTGTGCCCATTGTCTCCACAATACCATCTAGCCATCTCATCTTGGGCCGTCCCCTTCTTCTTTTGCTTGTTTTAGAAATAATTTAAAGTAAAGTCTTTAGGCCTGTTAATTGGACCGCAAAATGGAGGAGCTCAAATAGACATCTTTCTTCTTTGAAAGACAAAAAAACAAAAGAACCAAAACATGCAAAGTCTTAATACAGTAAAATCCCAATTTACATATGCCTCGAGTTACATAAAATTCGGCTTACATAATGATTTTTGCACTAAAAGCATGTCCTGATTTACATAAATGTCCCGATTTACATAAAACAATTTCCCATGTGCTGCCATCTTTGTGACTTCCTGCTCCTAATCCGGCTCAATGTGGAAGTTACCCTGGAAGTGAAAGGCTTGAACAGACATTGGGAGGATATTGGCAGCAATTATCATAAGCTGAAACTGCTTAACATACGAGTTCTCAACCTTTTTAAGCTGGTGCCCAGGCCACACTCCCTCGGACAGCTTCAGGGGCTGGACAGCCATTTTGCTCTTCCTCCACCACATGGCACTTCCGGGTGTGGTGGAGGTGGTGGTGGGCCACATGAAATGACACCACAGGCCGCAGGTTGAGAATCCCTGGCTTAACAGCTACAATGGGTACTTGGGATTTTGTTGCTGTTGTTCAAGGAAGTGTCTTGTTTCTAGTAATAAATGCTAGGTGTTATAGGACAGAATTGTATAATGTATGGAATCGACTGTGCGACTGAACAACAGTGTAAGTAGTGGTGGGATTCAGTAGGTTCGCCCCAGTTCGCCAGAACCTGTAGCAGAAATTCCAGCTGGCCCCACCCATCCAAGTTTTGAAATAAAGTACAGTACTCCTAATTCGGGTACAAAGCAGGGCTTTCCCCTGGCCACGCCCACCATACCAGACCCACAGAGAAGATAGTAAAAAAATTGAATCCCACCTCTGAGCCTAAGACAGTGATGCTGAACCTTTTAGAGACTGAGTGCCCAAACTTCAACCCAAAACCCACTTATTGATCACAAAGTGCCAACACAGCAACATGGGAGGAAGAAAACGCTCCCATTGGGCAGAGGGGTGGGGAAAATTTTGTGCTGGGGGAGGGAAGAAGTTCTTCCATTGAGCTGCTGGACAGAGGGGCGAGGCAAGCTAGGCTGGGGCAACTGCATGGGTGTCCACAGAGGGCTCTGAGTGCCACCTCTGGCATGCATACGTCAGTATCCTCTCCTCATACGTGTTATCACAGTTTAAAACAAGGTATTATCATGCACATTATAACAGTTTAAACAGTATCAGACTGAAAAGGAAGCTAATTAGTGTTGGTTATATGTAGTTATAAGTCAAGAGTTTCTAAGTATCCTTGTTATGAAGTCCAATATATCAAGTCTCTACTGTAAATTCACTATAAGTCTCTACTAAAGTATCTAAAGTCAGCTACATTAGTGTAGATGAATTACTTATCCCATGCATTCAGTCAGTTTCAGCTGCCCGGTGCCTGCTGGTAACAACTGTTACATCATTGATAGCCAGGGTTGATTTTTTTAGGAGCCCTGCTGGTGCAGTGGTTAAACTGCTGTACTGCAGCCAAAAAAGTTGAGTTTGATCCTCCTGACGGTACCAGGTAGACTCAGCCTTCCATCTTTCCCAGGTCGGTAAAATGAGTACACAGCATGTTGGGGGGCGAAATGCTAATTAACTTGCAAAGTGCCCAGAGAGAGAGTGCAGAGCGCTATGGAAGTGGTATAAGGTAAAGGTCACCCTTACTCAAAAGCCAACTGGAAATCACCAGTGATGTGGTGACTCCTGCCTGCTGGCTGATTTTATTTTTTATTTTTTATTATTTAGACTTGTATGCCGCTCTACTCAGTAAAGACTGACTCAGAGCGGCTCACAGCATTCACAAATAACAATATTATTAAAAACACTTTCCCCCTCTTTTAATCTCTTCTAATCTGTAGGGGGGGTCAGAGTAATTTTTGGTGGCAGTTTTAATGGGCTTTTTATTGGCTTTTAAAATGTGATTGGTTTTATTTTCTGTGAACTACCCTAGTGTCTTCGTTGTTGGGCGCCAATATAAATCAGAAAAATAAATAACTTGCTGCTATTATTGCCATTCCTAAATTGACGTTGCGCAACCGCACCAAATGCTAGCCCCGCCCCCTTTCTCTTCCCGCGCCACGAGGTGGCCACGCCTCCTCCCGCCATTTAACGTCTCCAACGCTACAGCGCCCTCTGCCGCCGCCGCCGCCGCCACCTTCGGCCGGGGCCATGACGCACCTTTTGGCGCCATCGCCCGCTCCACCCACACCAGGCGCGCTCCCGAGAACATCGACCGGGGGCGCGCGCTCGCCCGTCGAGAGCGAGCGCAAACCCCCCCCCCCCACAGTACCACGTGACCCGCGCGGGACCAACCAGGGGCCGAAGATGGTGGCGGCGCGAGGGGGGGCAGTTGCTGCGGGCGGGAGAAGCGAGCGAAAGGAAGGAAGGAAGGAGAGGGAGAAGAGGAGGAGGAGGAAGGCTCGCCGCGCGCTGCGGACTCCGTTCCCTGTGAGAGAGGCCCTCCACACGCACCCCCTCCCCCGCCCGTGCTTGACGCGCCGCCATGTCCGAGGAGAAGCCCAAGGTAAGAGGAAGGGCTCCCCCTTCCTTCTCCATCCTCCTCACCGGCTCCCTTGTTTCTGGCGGGAGCCCGAAGGCTCCCTCTCCTTCCTCCTCCTCGAAGCCCGTCCCGAAGCGGGGATTGATTGGGGCCGCCTTATTATATGGGGTAAAGCCTGGCTTACTCTTGGTTCCAGACCGGCGTTTCCTCGCCCCGGTTGTGAGGGAGACCCGAAACCGCCTCACCCGGAAAGAGGGGACCTCTCGGCGGCGGGGAGCCTTCGGAAAGGCCCCCTCAGGGATGAAGAGTCGGGCGCCTTGTCCAAAAGCTAGGCCGCGGCGGCTTGGCGAACTCGGAAGTGATGTGTGTGTGTTGTCCATTGGGACTTCAGTGGTTAAGAAGCTCGCCTTGTTAGCTGGAAGGTCGGCAAGTCGGCAGTTCAAGACCCGAGTAACGCATGACGGAGTGAGCTCCTGCCTCTGCCCCAGCTCCTGCCAACCTAGCAGTTCGAAAGCAAGAAATTGCAAGCCAAAGGAATAGGGACCAGATCTTGGAGAAGTGAAAGGAGCCTCGTTCTGGCGGCCCCTGAGCGGAGTTTCTCCTTTCAACCCAGAAAGCACCTTTGTGTGCTTCTGACTCGGAAGTGATGTGTGTGTGTGTGTGTTGTCCATTGTGTCCCTAGGTCGGAGTGTGCGGCATGGCAAAATGGCAGTCCACAGGGTATCCTCAAATCTCTTCTCCAGCATCACATTTCAAACCAAGCAGGTTTTTCCCTGGAGTGATAGCCATGTTAGTCTTATATTGTGGTACCTTAAGCACTAACTGCTGTATTTTAATTTTAGTTTTCGTGGATCAAGTCCACTTGCCAGATGGAAGAGTGAGAGAGACTTCATGGCATCAGTATATACACATTGGGTACAGAGGCACACAACAGTTAACTAGCATAAAGCAAGTTTACAAATCAGTGTAATCGTCTGACAAAGTACTTAATCCATGAAAGCTAAGGTTAAAATACAGCAGTTAATATTTAAGGAGCCATAACGTTTTTTCCTCATTTTTTTTACTCTCTTAAATTACTTTCCTGTCAGCTTTCTGACAAAAAGGGCCTTTGCATGTAGCAAAACTGTAGTGTAATTTAGATAACATGTTTTGCTCAACATACAGCATGGAAGGGTGCCTGTATTTTCATCAGCTTCAGCGTCTTGTAGAAAAAGAGAGCAACATTTTTCAGGGTGCATCTTTTATATAAGCCACCCAGGGATGTAGGGGCTATGTGAATAAATAATGGAGAGTCATGCTCCTGTCTCTCCACCCCTGTGGCCTTCATTGTCAGGTGAAGTTGATGGCGACAACCACCACATGGCTGCAGCCTGTTTGTTTAACCAGCTCCCCTACTCCACCCCACATTTCCTTTTCTTCCACCTCACTGATGCACTTCAGTGTGCAGTTGCAAGGAAAAGTGCATCTCGATCAAGTATCCTGATGAATGGTATTAAAGGACTTTGTTTAGAGAGTAAGCAAAACAAAAAAACACAAACTTGGCACCTTAAAGACTTAGGTGCTGTATTTTAATGTTAGCTTTCATGGATCTAGTCCACTTTGTCAGACATAAGAGTGAGACTTCATGGCATCAATTTTACACATCAGTTACAGAGGCACACAATGGTTGGTTAGCATAACACATAAGTATACAAATCAATGTGGCTTTTTATAACTGGTAATAACAGAAGATTCCTGCTTGGTATTCAGATTTGCTGTGAAGTTTGCCCTTGTTGAGCTCCAAATATAGTTAGTAGATGGACGCTAACATTAAAATACAGCAGTTAGTCTTTAAGGTACCACAACATTTTTGTCTTTTAGTTTTGTTTATTCTCTGATATGCTTGCATAAACTAACAGCTACCAATTCAAAAAGTTTCTCCTGTTGACATTTTGAAGGGGGAGGGAAAAAAACCCTCGTGTTTCTAAAGAGGTGGCCTTTAAGTATGGTAATCCTATACTGTGCATGATTGTTAAGTTAGGAAATAGATCCTACTCTCAGGGAACTTCTGAGTAAATGTGTCTAAGCTGCTTGGAACAGAGACTTGTACAGCAATCCTGTGCTTGTTCAGTTCTTACATTAAAATATTGGGATGGATAGATGTGTGCTTTTACGTTATCTCCACAGGTTTAAATTGTTAATAATTATTTTAGAATTAGTGTGAGTAAATAGTACTACACAAAGTACTTAACATTAACATTTGAATGTTGGGAACAATTGGGCAAGATTTATTAAAGTTTGTTAATTTGTTATGCATAGCATGGATTTTAAAAAACTATCACTTTACTACCTAAAAGCTTTTAAATTGGCACGGGTTGTCTCAACATCAAGAGACCTTTCTTAACTGGACTAGCTGCTTCCTTCAGTTTCTACCCACATGTATAGAGGATGGAGTACTGTATTTCCATAAGAGGATCAAAAAAGTATTGTGTATAGGCCTTCTAAGAGACATAGGGGTCATAAAATTAGTGTGGGAGGTTGCTCTCTTTCTACTAGATGCTGGAGCTGAAGAAAATACAGTAATACCTCGGATAACGCTAAGACTTGGTTCCACAAGTCTTGGTGTAATCCGATTTTTAGTGTTATCCGATGCATGTTAAAATCCTATGGGATTTATCAGATAACGTTAAAGCTCCATAGAGATACATTGTAACCGCACAGGCTTTAGCGGCTGTTATCCGATACATCCCATAGGACCTTAATTATTCGATCCAATTCTCCTCCCCAGATTACTTAACGTTATGCGATTTTAGCGTTATTCGAGGTAAACGTTATCCGAGGTATTACTGTACAGTACAAACACTCTTCATGCCATAGTAAGACTTGTTATCTAAATTTAACTTCAGTTTCGCTACATGAGACGGCTCTTTTGTTACCTTCTGAAAGCAGGTAATAAATCTGAATAAATAAATAAAGTTGACATGAAAAGAATTGATTTGTTTGAAATATGATGCTAAAGAAGAGATTTTTAGATACCCTGGATTGCCAGAAAGACAAATGAGTTCTAGATCAGAGCAACCCTGAACTAGTCCGGCTGAGGCTGTTCTACTTTGGGCACATTATGAGAAAGCAAAGACATTATTGTTAGGAAAAGACAATAATCTGAAAAAGGTTGAACATAGCAGGAAAAGAGGGAGATCAAATATGAGATGGATTGAATCTGTAAATCGGGGTGGTCAAACTACAGCCTGTGGGCCAGTTCACAGTGCCATTTCATCCCCCAGTACGTCCAAGTTATAATACCTAGCTTTTAATTAAGTTTTTAAGCATTTTAAAGTTTTTAATTTTTAAAGTGTTTTTAAAATTGTTGGAAATCACCCTGGGTCCCTTCGGGGAGGAGGGCGATAAACAAATATAAATAAATAAATAAATAAAACCCACTTTTGGCGCTACTGAAAGCGGAAGTAAAACACGCCCATGCATGTGCAAACGCTGCCATAAATGCACCTGCGGTTGTTGTAAATGCCCTAGTTGCCTCGGCGAGTGGGCGGCAATATAAATCTGAATAAATAAATAAATGTATGACAGCTGTGGACATGTTTTATGGCAGTGTTTGCGCGGGCGTGTTTTGCTTCCGGCTGGAGGAACCATGTGATTGTCCAGCTCAACCACGTGGCTGGAAGCAAAACACGCCCGCACAAACACTGTCATAAAACGTGTCCGCAGCTGTCATAAACACATTTATGCATGAAAAGTTTGGAAACCCCTGCTGTACATGAATGCACAGACTTGATTTTGCAAGAGCTGAGCAGGCCTGTTCAGGAGAGAACATTTTTGAGGTTTTTTAAAGAGTAGACCTACTTGAATCGCTGGAGAATGCAGGAGAATGCCGGAGAATGCAGAGCAGCTTACTCACCCAATTCCCAACTGATTAATAGGTCCTCTGTAGTGCAATTTACTAGCTACTCAGCAAGATTTGGGCCAGTGGCTGAAATCCACTAGTACACTGCAACTAAATTATGCTCAGTGGAACTAAATTATAATCAGTGGAACTTACACAGAACATCATTGCCACTGATTCTATGTGCATACACTAATTGCAACTTACTATTGGATTTCAGCCAATATCTCAAAGCAGTGTCTTGTAACAGAGCTGTATCTTGGCAGTAATTCCTTTTAATGGCAGATTGCTAATTAGAATTAAATCTGAAATGCTTTTATCTATACTATACTGAAAAGGGGTACAGATCCAGAGGTATTCTGCATCCTGTTTTGTAAGACATTTGTCACTTGGCCTATGTTAACTATAATTGGTAGACCTTCCATCTTCTGCTTGATAAAAACAATCAGCATAGCGATGACTATCGCTATGATAGATTTTGGAAGATGTTACGTGGCTGTTGTTTGTTTATTTATTTATTGCATTTCTATACCACCCAATTGGGTGGTATCCCACTCTGTGCCGTTAATATCTGTATAATCAGTAATTGCCTGAAGTTTATACTGATTTTGAACCTCTTCTAAATATTTATGTTTATTTCTTATACTTTGTTTGGCAGGAAGGAGTGAAAACAGAGAATGACCATATCAATTTAAAAGTAGCTGGTCAAGATGGATCGGTGGTCCAATTTAAAATAAAACGACATACACCACTAAGTAAATTAATGAAGGCTTATTGTGAGAGACAGGTAAACTGAAAACATACAGTATTTATGTGCATATTATATTATGGTCTTTGGTCAACACATACTGGTGTGTTGAAGTAGGCAGGCACCTTAGGGGCCGTTCAAATACCACGTGACCTAAAATAGGCCACTTTTTGACACACTCCCTGTGACTTTCGGTGACCTTTGACCCACCCACCCTGTGGGAGAAGCATGGCCGGCCTGGGGACGCCTGCTGCCCCACCCCCGGACTTCCACCTTGCCGGGGGTGGTGATTAAAAGCCACACTGGCTCGAGTGGCGGAGGACGGTCCCGCCTGGAGCCTGAGGACGCCTGCTGTCCCACCCCTGGACTTCCACTTGGCCGCGGGGGGGGGGTGTTTTAAAATTTTGGAATCACATGACTTCATGCAAAAAAAAAACCCCTCCCCCTGTGACTTTCCGTGACTTGGTCAACCCCTCCCCCCCAAAAAAAATGGTCATGTGGTATTTGAAAGTCCCCTTATGTAATCTTAGATGTGCATTCTTTTTCAGAGCTTGCTTGAACTTACTGTAATGTCACTATTGTCTTTGTGGCAATTGGTTTAAACTTAAATTCATAAGCAGTTCAAGCATGTTTATAGTAGGAATGCTGATATCAGGAACTATACATAACTTATACTGTGGGAACTTTCTGTACTACTGCTTTATCTTGGTTTCTTTCACTTCTGGAGAGTTAAACATGCGAATGAAACAGGATTATTTAATTGATAATGTGTTGTATGTAATTTTATTTGTGTATTTATTTTTAATATTTCTATACCGCCTCCTCGCCAGGGCGACCCAGGGTGGTTTATATATTACAAAAAAGCTACATAATACAACCCCAAACCCATCATCCCAGAACTTCAACATCCCAAGTATAAAAATTTAAATTTTTCAAGATTTAATTTTTTTTAAAAAAATCAGCCAATTCCCATCATAATTAAAAGATTAAAAACTAAATCCCAGGGATAAAAGACTAAAAGATTAAAAGACCAGGGGACAGAAGGAGCTCAAACTAACCTTCGAGCTGGGGTCATGGCTGCTCCTAAGATGAGCTAAGCTTCACAGTTACCACTGAGGCCGGAAAGTAAAAGTAAATGGAATTTTGTCAAGATTCTGTTTACCATATGCATGTACAGTAATACCTCGGATAACGATTGCATCAGAGAACGCTAAAATCAGATAATGATGCAAAAATTGTTTGCATCTGATAATGATCTGTTAGCGTTATCTGAGGTAGTCGTTTGTAGTGGCGGGGTGGCTGGGAAGCTGAATGAGGGCTCCCCGTTCAGCTTCTCAGCCACCCTGCAACTGTGGAGGCAGGGTGGCTTGGAAGCTGAACGGGGGACTCCCCCATTGGCTTTCCCAGCCACACCGCAACTGCAGAGGCTTGGGGGAAAAGGAAGTTTTTTTCACCAATTTCTGGCTCATAGGAGCCCCTGCTGCCTCTGGGGAGGTCAGGTGACCCGATCCACGCTGTTCCAGACTTCCTTGGATGCTCCGATTGCAGCGTGTGATCAGTGCTTGGGTTGGGTTGAACGGGCGCGTACCTGGTTCAACCCCCAAGCAGCCGATGCCATGCTGCAATCCGCCTGCCTCTTTGGAAAGGGCAGTGGGGATTCCACTCATGGAATCCCCACTGCCTTTCCAAAGAGGCAGGTGGATCACCCCCCTGTTCCCTTTCCTCTTCCGAAAGGGAGCAGGGCTTTTTTTTAACATTGTGTGATCAGTGCATCGCACAACGTTACAAACCGGATAATGATGAGACTTGTGGAAACATGCGTGTACATGTAATACAGTCAAACCTCGCATAATGAATGCCTCGCTTTGCGAAAAACTCGTATAATGATTGGGCATTCTTCAAACATTTCCATTTCGCATAACGAAAATTTTTGCTATGCGAAATGGACTTTTCCATAGAAATTTTCTCTATGCAAGTTTTTCCATAGGAATTTTCGCTATGCGAAAAAACTCACATAGCGAAGAATTCGCATAGCGAGCAGCCTCGCAGAATGAAATATTTTCATTATGCGAGGTTTGACTGTATTTTATACAGACCTTCCTCTATATTGGATAAAGAAAAATTACTGCCCAAGTAATTATGTACTCCTAATTGTTTTGGTTAGACTGGTAGGTTAGATATGTGTAAATTAGGAAAAAAACACCAGACTGTTAAATTAGAAGAATCTATAGAAATATCCTGCGAGAAAAAAACTCATTACTTTGTTGAATAATAATAATAATAATAATAATAATAATAATAATAATAATAATGTTGTTGTTGTTATATTCAATTTCTATGCCGCCTCCTCACGCAAAACGCGACTCGGGGCAGCTCACAATAGAAAACAACAAAAAATATACAATTACAATAAAAATATTCAAAACATCTAAAGTAAAAGTCAGCCACAAAAGTCCAGGGCCTAGGCTGGCCAGGGGGCGATGTCCAGGCCCCCACCCCAACACCCATTAGTAATTAGGTTATTTACCTAAACACATTTTGTCAGTTGGTTGTCAGCTGTTGATCAATGAGGTACTGATGACACAAATAAAAATGTTTTTTGTTGTGGGCTGCAGTATAAAGGCTTCATACATTAACTGTCATCTTTCAGGGTTTGTCAATGAGACAGATTAGATTCAGATTTGATGGACAACCAATTAATGAAACGGACACACCTGCACAGGTAAGAGTGTTCTGTGATATTACAGAGCTGAAGTTAGGTTTGTTGCTTTTGAGGAATGCTTAGAACAGATAAACTGTTCATATATATCTTTGATGAAGCTGAAAAATGATTTAACAAGATGCTTTTCCTCAAGGTAGAAAGAGAATATCAAAATGCAGAGGAATTTGTTTTATTAAATTGTCTTGGAGCTTGATGATCCAGGCAACTAGCACTAGTAAGGAACTATCATTTATGGCAGTTCTTCCAGTAAGTATCAAAATTATGGGTTCTAAATACCATTCACAGGCTACCACTGAAGATTAAAAATGCAGATGTATCATTAAGCATTACAGTTAGGTAACAGCAGTTCTTGGTAGAATTCTATTTATAAATAGAAGACTTATCATTTTCTGGTGATTATTGTGCTTTATATCACTTTAATAATAAGCACAGCATGTTTCAGCATAAATACACTGCCAGTATCAGTGTGAACATGTGAATAAGCTCACTACAAAAAAGATGTACAGTAAAACCTTGAGTTACAAATAAACTCAGTTCCAGGGGACTGTTCGTAAATCGAATCTGTTTGTAACTCGAGGCATCTTCATTCAGATAAAGCAAAAGCCCCACCCAACCCTCCAACAATCAAAACTGGTCACCCCACCCTCCAAAAATTAATCAAACCACTCAAAAACAACAGCAGCATTGAAAAGAAAGCATACTTAAGCAAAAACGCTGTTCCTTACCTTAAAGAAGCTTTGGAAATGGACAGAAAACTCTAACAATAAACTGCAACTGGCAGCCATTTTGGCGCTGAAACTCCAGACAAAGAACTCCTCTATAAGCACTCTACTGCCACCTACAGGGTTGTGGAAGGCTGCATGTGTATAAAATATAAACCCATAGGGGAAATGGCATTTTTTGCTTCACTGGAGGCAACAGGGGGGGGGGGGGGGATCCATTCATAAATCGGTGCATGTTCATAACTCGAGGCATGGATTTCAGTGCAGAACCAATTCGTAAATTGAATTATTTGTAAGTAGGGGCATTCGTAAGTAGGAGTTTTACTGTATATATAAAATCCTAAGAATAATAATGGACTCAATTCCCAAGAGTAAAGTCCTGCATTATTTAGCACTAGCTTTGTTGAACTTAGAAAGAATAATTCCTGAGCAAACATGTATAAAATAGGAATAAGTGTTTGGCTGAAAGGAATACAATTTTGGAAGCCAAAACTTTGGCCAGCACAATGAGAGTAATATCACCAGCAGTAGCAGATTGTTGTTTATTAAAGAGTTCCTGATTTGATTTCAGATGGAACACGACTCACATGTAATAAGATGAGGTCATGTGCCAACTGAACTAAAAGAAGGGACTCCTAATTAGTGGAAATTTGCCAGTTATGTTATTTTTCCTGTGCTGATGCAACAGGAGTTTGGCCATTGCTTTGTACGAGTTGGGCTGTGGGATCTGTATGGGGCTTGATAATGCTCCAAAATGGAAAATGTTGTAAAATATCCAATCTTATCAGTTAATGTTTCGCCTGGAACTTAAGTTCCTCATTGCACATAGGGAGATCAATTTATAGAATTAGTACAGTACATGGAAGAAAACTAGTAGTTTTCTTTTGTGTAATTAGTGTATCTATAATGCCAAATTTGTAAAGATTCAAAGCTTAGTACTTTGTCCTTGAACATTTTTCTTTCTCCAGTGTGGTAGTAAAGATTCTGCAGAAAGTGTGTGCATGCTGTTCAGCCCCATTGTGCAAAGCCTACTACATGTACTTCCTGTCTTTTGCATTATTGCTTGTACAGCAGTTAAATTCAACACAATTACACTAATAGTCTTTGTTTCATTAGCGTCACATTGGATTTACGCCTATGTATGTGTATTCAAGTAACCATTGGGCAAAATCCCAATTTTGTGCAGTATAATCTGGATTGGGCACTGGAAGTATTTAATTTAAAAGTTTCATATCCTCCTCCTCTTTGGGTCCTGAAGCTTCAAGGGCCTCCTCTTTGTCTTGAGGAAGCTTTAAATAGTTTTTAAAAATTGCTGCCAGATGACCACTGGCAGTCCTGATCCTGTGGGTGATTATCAAGATGCAATTTTTTAATGATTAAAGTTCCCCCTGCCTTGTTCTGAGTTTCTTAAAGCTTTCTCAGGCAAAAGGAAGTCCTGGGGGCTTAGGAACTAATTAAACAAGGGGGATAGGAAACTTTTAATACTTAAAATTAAATTATGTTGGTGGCTGTTCCTGGTTATACTTGTCCAGAATGTCATGCAAGAAGATTTTGCTCATGGTGTTCTCGGCTCAGTTGAAATTACTGCTTGTGATTACCCCTGACAACTCCCTTCCAAAGAATTGTATGGTGTTTGCAGAAAGTTTTGGGAAGGGCTTTTATTGCTAGTTTTGACCAGAATAAACCCATTGAATCAGTTGTTGGGGAGTGAACCAACACTTGAATCCCACTGAGTCAGCAGGACTATTCTAGTTGGGAGTACCAGCGGGATTCTGACTGGAAGGTTGTTTGCCTGTATGTAAAGTTTTTGCTGCTAAAGGTAGAAATTGGTGCTTTGCTACTGCAATCTCCAAAACTCTGTGAGAAGGAAGAGAAGCATGCTACTTTTCCTTCTCAAGTACTTTTTGTAAAATATGCACATTACCTTTGTAACATGACCATCATGGACTTCTGATATGCTGATATTGGAAGACGTGCACTGAAAATACACAGACATGAGCCAGAATCCTATTATAGATTTATACTAGGCTATGTGTAATTGCATAAATCATAGCAACAAGTTTCCACTTGCATTTCTAGACATGTGCCAGTTGCATGATCAGGCATTCAGGTGGCAACTTGTTAATTTGTTGCGATTATTTACTCAACTACATTTATTTTTGTGTAAATCCCCAATAGAATTCTGGCCACTATGTTTCTTAAGTTATGGCCGAGATTAGAAATTTAAGTAACAGGCCATTTGAATAAACTTAAATAACAGGCTGTTTTGCTTACCTCAATGATATAAAAAACGAATTGCAAAGTACATGAAAATTTTTTAAAAAGTATGACAAAGAGCATAGCTCTGAATGGATGTTTCAGTGCAGCAGTGAGTATTATAGGTGCTACCTTGAGTAATTTGAAAAATTGAAGCAAATGTGAAGACTTAAAACCCAGACTGCTATATTTTTAAGATAATTGGAAGGGCAGTTGGTAAGAAAACAAGCTGCAATGGTGGGTAAATAATATTTTCTAATGGTGATTTTATAAGCAAATAGGATAGTGAAAAGTAGAGACATCACATTGAAAACAGAGATTCGTATAGTCAAAGCAATGGTATTCCCGGTGGCAATGTATGTTTGTGAGTGCTGGACCATTAGGAAAGCTGAGCGCAGAAGAATAGATGCCTTTGAGATGTGGTGTTGGAGAGTTTTGAGAGTCCCCTGGACAGCGAGGAGAGCAAATAAGTCGGTCTTAGAAGAAAGCAACCCTGACTGCTCCCTAGAAAGTCAAATAGTAAAGATGAAGCTGAAGTACTTTGGACATCAAATGAGAAGAGAGGATTCACTTGAGAAGGCCTTGATGCTGGGAAAGGTGGAGGGCAAAAGAAGAAAGGGGCGGCCAAAAATGTGATGGCTAGATGGTATTGTTGATGCAGTGGGCACCGAGCTGGATGGGTGGAAGACAGAGGTGCCTGGCAGGCAATGGTCCATGGGGTTGCAGAGGGTTGGAATCGACTGTGCAACTGAACAACAACAAAAAGGATGTTCTCCTGTTCAGTAGTGGCACACATGGAGTCCAAAATGCAAATGGCATCCTTGGCTGGCATCTTATCAGATCATTAAAGCAGCTTCTGCAGTTGGAGTTCCAGGTGTTAAAGTATTGAACTGACCTGTGATTCTGAGTAAGACAGATAAACTGAGAACAGGAATACAGTGGTACCTCACTTAAAGAGCATAATGCATTCCACAGGATTGCTCTTTAAGCGAGTTTACTCTATAAGTGAAACACCATTGTAAGTGACCAATTGTGACTTCTTGTGGGGGAGGGGATTGCGACCCCGATTTAGTTGTTAAGCAAGTTTTTGGTTAGATTTATTTGTTAAGCGAGGTGACCATTCAGAGAAAATTCTCCTCTTTAAGCAAGTTACTCTCTAAGTGAGGCACTCGTTATGTGAGGTTTTACTGTATATGTAACTGTGATGGGGAACCTTGGCACTCTAGCTGTTCTTGGACTTCAATTCTCAGAAGCCGAAATCCTTGTGAATCCACACGAATTGGTTTATTGCAGATGCACATTTGTGTGAATTCACAGTGACTTGGGCTTCTGTGAATTGAAGTCCAAGAACAGCTGGAGTGCCAAGGTTCACCATCATGGATATATAACAAAAACAATAATGAAATCTTGTGGTACATTTAAGACTTAACAAATTTATTGTGGCATTTTTAGTCTTTTAAGTTGCTACAGGATTATTAATTTTGCTGCAGCAACACGTACACTTCATCAAAAGGTAAAAATTAAAATTATCTGAAAATTAAGAGAAGTATGTTATTCTATATTATAACTTTAATTTTATTTTTACAGTTGGAGATGGAAGATGAAGATACAATTGATGTGTTTCAACAGCAGACGGGTGGCATGTGCTAAATATTATGTCCTTTTGGGAAGAGGAATGTAGAATGTCACCTCACTTTATCATCTGTCCTTGGATTTGCTACTAAATAGTCAACAAATGAACATGCCAATCATACAGGAATCTTTCCATGTTCTGGAGACACTTGTCCAAATTATTTTCCTGTCCCTGATATACTGCGTGTGCAAGTCAAAGCTGTATCTGTGGGGGGGAACTGCATCATAAAAATGGGCACAGTTAAAATTAAATTTTCAAATAAGTAAATACTGGCTGTTGTTTGCTGTCATCTTGTTCCTATAAATTGGCGGCTTAAATAATCAAATCTACTGTAAAGCAAGGATAATTAGTTTGGGCTTTTGTTGTTTTTGTTTTACTGTTTAATTATAGTAATGTAAATATTGAAACTTTCCCCTCTTGCAGTAGTAATTTCTCTCTCCTTATAGATGGCTTAGGAAATAAGAAAAGGGGTCCTACCATTAAACACTGTTATTACTTTAAAACTGTTAATGGAATATGCAAAAATGACAGTACAGGCAGATAAAGTGCAGAATATAGTGGCAGCACAAGGCAATGTACATGTGCTTTTCATCATAAAATAGTGTAGACCAGAGCAGTTTTAAAAAAGTATTTGAACATTTTGAGTTTGTCAGCTGCTGTAGTATATGCATTTGTTACTGTTCACAACTGCTATTAAATATCTCTGTGTTCAGGTTTGAGTGACATTGTATTTGATACTAATGTTTAAGAAATGGTCCATAATGTTGGGAGCTATGCTGTGCAACTCTTGTTGATTTTAATGGGAAAAGGGGGGGGGGGAATCTGAACAGATTGTTCCTAATGAAAATCACTGTTTCTCATTATTGATTTATTGGGCAATAAATAAAGTTTTTTATTTTACCTGTTTTGAAAGCTGAACTTAATCTTATTTGATTATCTGATATTTTCAAATATATATGCTGACATTCAGAGGGCCATATTTTGCATGAGCACCAGGGAGTTCTGCTCCTTGTGTCTGTTTATAGCTATTTATGAATTCTGACACTTTCCCCCACCCCAAGATTTGGGAACTCCACATGGCAGTATGTTGCTGGAGGACTGCAGCCAGCCAGAAGGGGGCATTCTGTACAACATTCCCAATGTGCATATGTGTCTACTATTAATGCATGAGGCTCTTTGGATCCCAGCCATTAATTATTAGTTCTTTAACATATTCTGAATAAATTATGTCCTGTATGTAAAAATAAGTAATTTCCATATACTTGTGGTCAAGTTAAATATGCAGGCTGTGAAGAAAAGCTCTAAATAATGAAAGCTGATGTTCTACAGAGAACTGCTGTACTACTTGCCCAAATATTTTTTAAAATTAATTTTGTAATGATGTCTAAATTGTGATGTTCCTGGATATACCCAACGGAAATAAGAGAAATCTGTGGTATTTCAATAGGCAATTCATGGCTGCTTGAGAAGGTCACAGTCTGTCTTTTGTATCTACCCATCTGTTAAAACTTGGTTTGAAAGAAATGCTATTGGAAAAATTATTTTCTCCCCTGCACCACCTCTTTTCCATTTGATTGTATATGGACTAAGGGGGGGAATATTCTTTTAAATTTTATTGTTTATTCATCAATTTGTAAAATATTTGTCCTTTACTACTGTATACAGTAAATATAGTTTGGTACTCTGTCTCTTGGCTTATGCTTAATTGCATTTCATATTATACTCAATCCTATATCACTGCTATATTGATTATATGTATATCTTTATTAAACTTTGTTTATTGGGAGATAACCTACTCCTTAGAGCACAAACATCTATTCTGAATGTAGGCCTCAAAATTTTTCATAAGGCAGATTCTAGAAATTTGCTTTATATATTAGTAGTAAAAATCTTGGGTCAGATATGATTTGTTTAAGTACAGTAATACCTCGCATAACGAATTTAATTCATTCTGCGAGGCTGCTCGCTATGCGAGTTTTTCGCTATGCGAGTCAGACTCACATAGTGAAAATCCCTATAGAA
The DNA here is from genome assembly GCA_030440675.1 of Furcifer pardalis. Taxonomy (NCBI): domain Eukaryota; kingdom Metazoa; phylum Chordata; class Lepidosauria; order Squamata; family Chamaeleonidae; genus Furcifer; species Furcifer pardalis. The sequence goes on from CP126890.1 coordinate 248,457,609, forward strand.
AAACTCGCATAACGAGCTCTTTAAGGGGAAAAACTTGCATAGCGATTTTTTTTTTGCTATGCGAGTTTTCCCCATAGAAACGCTCGCTATGCGAGTTTTCTATGGGCAAAGTCTGACTTGCATACCAAATATTTTTGCTATGCGAGTCAGCTCGCTTTTTGAAAAACCTGCTCGTTATGCGAGTTTTTCGCTAAGCGAGTTTTTCGCTAAGCGAGGTTTGACTAATGTTTTTTTCTTGAAATTGACTATAGCAGACAAGGCCTTGATGCTAAATCAGGAAGGCTATGCCTTATATTCAAGTGTTAACATGTAGTTCCAGGATAATCAGCATTAAAATGTGGGAAAGGTGAACTAAACACTGTTTTATATATACAGTCAAACCTCGCATAAAGAGTGCCTCGCTTAAAGAGCAGAATTTTCTCTGAATGTTTGCTTCACTTAACTAAAACCAAACAAAAACTCAGTTAGCAATTAAATCAGGGTTTGCAATCCTCCCCCCACCAGAAGTCACAATTGGTCATTTACAATGGTGTTTTGCTTAAAGAGCAAACTCACTTAAAGAGCAATCCTGTGGAACACATTATGCTCTTTAAGCGAGGTATAACTATATATATAGTTGCATTGTGATCTACTGAATTGCTCTTTTACATATAAAGTTTCATAGATAAAATCAGGTTCAGTGTAAGTTTCCAGATGAATTTCTATCACAAAAATGTGTGTAGAGAAGTGTATTTTTCCTGGTGTTTATTAAGGATCTTTCCTTATTCCTCTTAGCAGATTCTGAAGTAGAAAAAACAACAGAGAAAACATGATCAACTCGGTCTCAGTCGATGCCCACTACTTTTGTTACCTGACCACACAAACTAGCACTTTTGTATGATAAAACAGTTCTAGAAGCATTTGAAGTAGAAAAAGTTATATTTACTTAGGGTTACCATTTGTAGTTATGTACCAGGTGGCAATGTATGCAAGTTATTATCTCAACACTTTCTCGAGCTTGCATCTTGCTTCACAAGTTCTTAAAATGATCTCTTGGTAGAGGCTGTGTCAGGATATCTGCTGTCATTTCTGAAGTTGAACAATAGATAATCTGGATGATCCCTTTCTGATAATTCACCAGGGCCTGGTGACCAGGTGGTACTTCACCCCAATGTGTGTTGTCTGCATTCAATTCAGTTTGATGTGGCTCTAATTGTCTTCCATCATGAGTAGCCACAATTTTGTTGTTCAGTCGCACAGTCGATTCCGACCCTCTGCGACCCCATGGACCACTGTCCGCCAGGCACTCCTGTCCTCCACCATCCCTCTCAACTCACTCAGCTCTGTGCCCATCTAGCCATCTCATTTTTGGCCGCCCCCTTCTTTTGCCCGCGACCTTTCCAAGCATCAAGGCTTTCTCAAGTGAATCCTCTCTTCTCATTTGATGTCCAAAGTACTTTAGCTTCATCTTTATTATTTGACCTTCTAAGGAGCAGTCAGGGTTGATTTCTTCTAAGATTGACCTATTTGTTCTTGCTATCCAGGGGACTCTCAAAACTCTCTTCCAACACCACATCTCAAAGGCGTCCATTTCTGCATCTGGTATAAAGGCACTGATCTATATTACTTTGCTTGAACCCTTGTTGCAGTAGCCTCTTCAATGTCTCGTTCCAGGCCTAAGCAGCTTGCTTTAACCCAGATAGCCTTTTGTTTAGTTTCCAGATCTAATCAGAATGTTTCTGGTCAATAATGCCAGGTGACCATTCCATGTACAGCTCCTCTACAATCTCCATATTAGAAACACAATTATGACATTTAGGTGCTTGACTTGAAGCTCATAGGGTGCATTTTTATAGTATGCTTGACAACAGGAGCAAAGGTTTCATTTAAGTCTACTCCATACTTCTGCAGGAACCGTTTTGCAACCAGTGTTGTAGTTGTTTCTTCTGCACCCTACTTGACCTTGAAGAACAATTTGCACCCAATGGCTTTGTTTTCTGAAAGTAATTTGGTCAGGGTCCAGGCATATTGGAAAACAAAACAAAATAAACACTAGCACTTTAAAGACTAACTGCTATATTTTTATTGTTAGCTTTCATGGATCAAGTCCACTTCTTTAGACAAGGAGTGAAACTTACAGGCATGGTTTTTATATACACCAAATTCAGGGATCAAAGGGAGCAGGGTCTGTTCAAGCAAAATGACAGACAAGAAGCAAGCACAACAATACAGTGTCCCACAGCCATCAGCAACAAGATTATTCACCAGCAATTCATTAGCTCTAAATGTATCCCTTTCAATCTCAAAGGGTCGGAGAAAGCCCTTTCTGGTCTCTGATCAACCTTTGACCTGCAAACAAAAACACTGTACTGTACCTGGCAACTTCCTGTTTTGCTAAAGAGAATTAGCAGGAAGGTTATAATATACAAAATATCTAGCAGCATATAGCAATCTATCAAATTTGATAATGCCCCAGAAACCCTTCACTAACATTTAATCCCCTGCAATGGATGTCTGACAGATTGATGTATCAGGGTCCATGTCTCATTCTTGTATAGCACTTCTGTCTCTTGTGGCTTTCCACCTGATGGCTTCAAGTGGATACAAGGAGATGGTACACTTTTTTGACGTGAATTCAATGAACGTTTTATGTTTTGGTAGGGTGGTCTGACAGCATTTGCCATGTAATGAAAATCGTGCATTTTCAGCGAGTTGCCACACCAAAACTAAAGCACTGACAAAACTAATGCTTATGTCATATGAAAGATCGTCTTGATGACTTTAAGGAATGGTAAGACCCAAAGGCCAAAAATGCAAAAAGATGACATCATAGCATTTGAAAGTTGCCTCAGAAAAGTGACATTTTTGCAGGGGTGGGGTGGGTTGGTTGTCAGTGAGCCAGCGACCAAACCACTAAACTGATCGTAGTGATCCAAAGTGCATTGGATAGAGGATAAAATAACCTTGCTGGTGATACTATTAGAATTTGGATCGGACTTTGGTAAATTTTTCTATGAACCTTTTAACAAAAAATCCTGCGACCAACAGCACTAAAATGCTAAAATAAAAGGGAAAATCTGTTTGAAACCGACCAAGACCACTTTCTAAGGTGGATAGAGTTCGCCTGCATCATATGAAGAAGAAAGGCACTGGAGCCATTATCAACCACAAAGATATTGAGGAAAAATGTGCCTTGAAAAAGTGACATCTTCACCAGCAACTGGCTCACTGGAAATGGAAAGTGATTACATCACTGCACTTGGAAACTGGCTCTCAAAAGTGAGTTTCATTGACAGCGTTCGGTTGATGGTGAGCAAGCGACCAAACCACTCAACCAATCGAAGGGATCCAAAGTGCATTTGATAGAGAATAAAATAACCTTTTTATTGGCCCTATTAGAATTTTGATCTAATTTTGAATTTAAAAAAAATAAAAATTGTAAAAGAAAATGATGCTTGGCTATTAACATACGTGAAAGAAGAATACGAACTGCAGCATTTTCCCATTTCGCCAATGACCATTGGAAATACTACCATAGATCTTACCTTTGCAAGGCATCTGAACCCAAATTTAATGGTTTACCGGTATATCTCATACTCCAGCTATCACAGGCCTATTATTCACTGCCTATCATTATGTGATAATCAATAAATGAATTTTATGAACATGTCTTTATTCCCTGCCCCCATCCATTTGAAACATCACCCTTAGCTAATGAATGAAATAAATAAACTAAATCCCTGATGGTAGTGTCTTCCTGCCGCTTTTTTGAGTTGCAATGAGTGTCTGCTGACTGGCTCTGGAGCATGCTGTGGCATAAGTGCCTCTTCTAGTTCAACAGCCTTGATATCACCACATGTCTTGTGATGTTTTAAGTTCATTATAGCCTTTGCTGCCAAGGGCATAGCTAAGGAAACCAGTCTGTTGGCTTCATTTTGGCAGTCAAGGGTTTGATCAGGATATAAAAGAAGTTGTTCCAAGATTTCTGTTGGTGCTTTTTGTATAAGCCAGACGCTGATGTGTTCCAAATTTCATTCTCTGCCATGCCATAATTCAAATACAGTGGTACCTCACTTAAAGAGCATAATGCGTTCCATGGGATTGCTCTTTAAGCGTGTTTGGTCTTTAAGCGAAACACCATTGTAAGTGACCAATTGTGACTTCTGGTTGAGGGACTGTGAACCTTGGTTTAGTTGTTAAGCAAGTTTTTGGTTGGTTTTAGTTGTTAAGCAAGGTGACCAAAGAAAATTCTGCTCTTTAAGTGAGTTAGTTTCTAAGCGAGGTGCTCTTTATGCAAGGTTTTACTGTAATGTCTTTGTGATGTCTTAGCCTGTTTTGGAGATATGTTGCACCACCCCAAAATCTGTTGGGCAAGTATGCTTTGTCATCTCCAAAATAGATCTCCATTTCCTTCCAGCTCTTCTGCTCGGGAATATGTGTGATACCACTGTTCAGTTGCCTTGCTCCTCGTAGAAGCCTTGTGTGTAATGTGAAAGGTACTCGCACTCATTGTCTGAAATGCATTGGATTTCCTTTCAAGAATGTCACCATAGCAATATGCTTCATGAGCATCTCATGTAACTCACTCTTAGTAAGTAGGTGACACAGTACCTCCAAAATCTTCCACAAATATTAAAATGCATTATTAGATCCAGAAATTTGGTGGTCCTTCTCCTTTGTGGGAATAAGTGCCCAACACAGTATTGTTTTCTGTGATGCAGCTGACCTGACTATGATATTTGCATTACAGGGGTTTACCTGTAGCAAAGTTTTGGTTCTGCAGCTTGAGGATTGCCTTTGAATGGATTCATCCTCTCTCTGAGCTTGTTCTGTGCTAGCCTGAAAATATAATTTATCATTTTTCTTTACTGTGCACTCTCCATTTTCAGTGGTTATGAAAACAGCTTTGTAAACCAGCTGCAAATCGGGAACATATAGAAATCACTTAGAGTACTGTATTGACATTTATTTCATTGAACAATTTGGTCTGAGACTGTCTTGGTTCCTTTGTTCTGTGCATTCTTTTCTAGGGCAATTCCGAGCTCCCAAGCTCATACTTTCCATTCAGAACTTATACGAAAGCATCAAAATATTTTTACTCAGTGTTCCTGTAAGGCAGGGGTGGCCAAACTATGGTCTTACAGACCCAGCCCATGGCGCCAAATCATCTGGCCCACACCACCCTCGCCACTACTGGAACCAGACGTAAAACATGCCCACACATGCACATAACACTGCCGTAAATGCATCTGTGGCTATTGTAAACGCTTTTACAGCAGACATGTTTTACGGCGGAAGGAACCACGTGACCGGCCCAGTCAGCCACATGACCGGCCCACAGCGCAAAAGGTTTGGCCACCCCTGCTGTAAGCAAACACATTTTGTTTACTGTCTAAGTAAAATCCAGTCAGGTTTAATAGTTTTATACTTTTTACAGTTCTTAGAATTCTCAATCTCCTGAGGTCCCTGATCCAGACAGCTTGTGACTTAAAAATGGTAAAACCATAGGATTTCTCTAGATCATTTAACATGTCTTTGGCCGATTCACATTACTTTATATTTGTAATTTGCTGTTGTGAAAAGTTTTCACAGATCATTGTGATCAATTGTGTGTGTTTTTGTGTGTGCAAATTTCTGTATTTGCCAGCATATAAGACACACCCTGGTTTTTATACACATTTTAAAATATTTTAATTAATTTTGAAACAAAACATAAAACAATAAATGTTGGTTTCAGACATAAACTAACCCACATTTGAAAAACAACCTTGACTTATACATAAAATCACAATGATAATGGGTATCGACATGTTTTTCAAACTTATATATATATAGTTTAACTCTTTAACTTCTATATACATCTCTATATCAACTCTACAGAACCTTCTTAATCAATCACCCAATCTTGTTTCTAAAATCTTACAAATTTCCATGTATAATATCTTAAAGGAAAAAACCCCTTAAAAAACCAAAAAAAAAAGTATACGCATTTTTAAGTAAAAAAAAATAAATTTCTACATTTTTTGATGAATTTCCAAAATTAACTCCAGAAGCGGGGGAGGTTGGGCTCAATTGAAGCCTGTTTCCCCACTAACTCACTGCCGCTGGCCACCAGGAGCCAAGAGGAGGAAAAAAAGAAGGACCCTTTAAACTTGTTTTCCCCATCCCACCAGCCGGGGAGAGTGGGAGTGAGGGGGGGGGGGAAAGGATCCTTTAAGCCAGTGGCGTCACTAGGAGGGGCTAGGGGGGCTCCGAGTCCGGGCAGCACTTTTTAAGCTATGTAAGTTCTTGGACTACAATTCCCAGAAGCCCTAGTGGGAGTGGGTGGTAGTGTCCACTAGGGGGCGGCAAATTTGGCTTCAGGCCCAGGTGGCTGAATTCCACATGATGTTACTGCTTTAATCCCATTTATACTTCCCGTCCAGCCACCACTGCCCATCAGGAGGAGGGGTGGGATCTGCCAGACAAGAGGGCTCCTTTGGAAGCCACCCTTTGCCCTAATGATCAGTGGTGGTTGCTGAACTGCACCAGCAGAGCATGGGGGTGAGGCCAGCTTTCAAAATAGTTTCCTGTCTCTAGCCACCAAACCTCACCAGTGGGGAGGGGGCTGTTACTGGCATATAAGACGCACTCCATTTTTCTGTTAAATTTTAAAAGGGGAAGTATGTCTTATAATCTATTGGGCAATTTTGATTATTCCTGTTAATCGCAGACTACAAGGTAGAAAAATAGCAGCAACATAGGGAAAACATGAACAGATCAGCTCAGTCTTAGCCCTTGCCTGTCAAGCTTCTCTGTAAAAACAAATTTAAAAAAACAGTGGAATTAGATAACATGCACCAATAAAAGGCAGCTTTAAACAATTTTGTTCTAACTACAGTACTTAAAAATTAGGGAGGAGGGCATCTGGGAAACCTTTACTGGAAGCTTATTTCAGAGGTATGGGGACCACAACCATGTCTCTGGTTGTTTATGGTGATAACTTTTTGATGTTATTGGTTTAACAACATTGAAGCAAGGAGTAGGTTGATGGGTAGCTGTTAAATAGACAAATCTTTATAGACAATAACCAGTATTTTGAAATGAGCATAGAAACAACAGGAAGCCAGTGGAGATGTGTAAAGATTAGATATAAGTGTTCATATCTGTTGGCACCTGTGATCAGTCTGGCTGCCATATTCTGGACCTGCTGAAGATTCTGTACTACCTTCAAAAGCAGACCTACATAGAGAGCACTTCAGTAGTCTGATTTTGGAGATTATGAAAGCATGAGCCACTGTTTTTAGGCATTTTCCCCATAAGGGGCACAGCTTGACAAAACAGCTTTCCCAATCAAGTTAATGGCAAATCAAATTAGGTTGTAAAGCCTCACACTGATACTTAGTGTTAGCAATAGCAATTAGACTCCTACACCACCCCATAGTGCACTCTGGGTGGTTCACAAGGTACGGTAGTTAGTATTTTACCTCCAACATGTTGGGTAGTTATTTTACTGATCTCTGAAAAATGGAAGAGCATAGGCAAGATTGCTTTTATCCCAACAGTTCCAGTATTCTGAAACATACCTTTTACAAAGATAGAGCTGCTGAGAATGAAAAGTGCACTGTTCGCTAGAAATTCAATTAGTCATTAATATATAGTTGTACCTCACTTAAAGATCATAATGCGTTCCACAGGATTGCTCTTTAAGCGAGTTTACTCTTTAAGCGAAACACCATTGTAAATGACCAGTTGTGGGGGGGGGAGGATTGCGAACCCCGATTTATTTGTTAAGCTAGTTTTTGGTTGGTTTTATTTGTTAAGCGAAGCGAACATTCAGAGAAAATTCTGCTCTTTAAACAAGTTGCTCTTTAAGCGAGGCGCTCTTTAAGCGAGGTTTGACTGTAGCTCTAATGTTACAAATGGAGTAGATGAACTTTGTGGCTAAAGGACCTGAGAGACTGGTGTGGAATATCCTCGGAAGAACTGTTCCGAGGAGTTAAAAACAGGAAGACCATTGCCATGATGATAGCCAATATCTGGAACGGATATGGCACTTGAAGAATGCTACGAGCATCAAATATCACTAATAAAGGGAAATACAGTAGCACCTATCCACATAAAGTGACCATTCCAATATAGCTTTGATAACGAATCAAGATAGAGGTGTGTTTCAGAATATTGTAACAGTGTTGGAATAGCAATCTTGCCTGTGCTCTTCCATAAAATGCTAATTACCTGTAAAAAGGCCAGAGAATGCCCTAAAGCGCTATGGGGTGGTATATAAGTGTAAATTTTTGTTCTATTTTTTTAGTAATTTTATAACTCGGAAATGTTTAATTCCTTTTTAGCCTAACTTTTAATATTGTATTGATTCATATTTTTAACTGCTAATAGGGTACTGGATATTGATCTGTGGTTTTCAACTATGTATTTTTAAATTTGTTGTGTAAGCCGCCCAGAGTTGGGTTTTACCCGATTGGGGCGGGATAACAAGTTGAAATAATAAATAATAATAAATAAATAAGGTCTCTCTTGCTAGACAACCCCCTGACAACCTCACATTCTGAAGCAAAGTTCTTATAGTTCTTGTAGTAGTAAAGCTATGTTTATTTCCTGGTTTATTTCATGTTTTTATGAACTTTCAGAGTTTTAAATTTTTTAATTTATTAGTATTTTATTGGATGGGTTAGGGTTTGTGATTGTATTTTTATCTTGTAAGCCGCCCAGAGTCGGGTATGCCCGATTGGGGCGGGATAATAAATGGGAATAATAATAATAATAATAATATGTACCCTCGTTCTTAGATAAGCTAGTCGTATCCCACTCTAAGATTCAGTGCTCTTCTCCATTTACAGCCAAAGAGCCAGTGCTTTCTGCATCTGCAGATGTTTCCATGGGCATTTGGCAGGCATAATTAGACACCGGAGTGCACAGAACGCTGTTTACTTTTCCTACTGAAGTGGTACCTATTTATCTACTTGCAATGCCTTGCTTTCAAACTGCTAGGTTGGCAGGAGCTGGGGCATAGGATGGGAGCTCACTCCGTCCACCACGAAAGCTACCCTGCTACTGTTAATTGGCAGGAGGCGAGTCTCTCGGCTCTTTCTCCCAACCTCCTTTTTCTCGGCTGCCCAAAGAAAGCGGAACCGGAGCTGCTGCTGGGCCTCCTCCTCCTCCTCCTCTCCTCCCTGTGGAAATTAACCGGAAGTAGCTTCTCGCAACAGCCGCGAAGGCAGCGGTTAGTTAGGCCCACCCGGAGTCCCCTGCGGAGCCATGGCCGGCACGGCGCTCAAGCGGCTCATGGCGGAGTACAAACGTGAGTCAGTGTGGCCGCGGCAGCCAAGACGGCCGGCCGCCTTCTTTTGGGGAGGACGGGGCGGATGTGGGCCCGGGAGCGCCGCCCCATTGCGGAGCCGGTGGTTCCCCCGCTCGTTGCTGCGGGAGGGGTCTCAGTCTCACCTTGCGCTTGCAGGGCCGCCTGCGCCCCTTTCCCTGCCTTGGGACGGTGGCGAAGGGAGAGGAGGAGGAAGAGGAAGCAGCAACAACAGCCCTGGCTAGCTTTGAAAAGGATGGCGCCAGGGTTGAGGAGGGGGTTGTTTGTTTGTTTTGGACGGCAGGTCTTCTTTTGTGTCCAGATCAAACCCTGGAACTGCCATAATAATAATAATAATAATAATAATAATAATAATAATAATAATAATAATAATAATAATAATAATAATAATAGTGTCAGAACTTATTCTGGGTTGGAAGGATTTTTGCAGAAAAACTCCACTCAGGGAACGACGCCCAAATGAGGCTCCTTTTCATGTCCCCAAGAGCTGGGACAGAAAGGGGCGCCCAATCATGCAGTTCCCCGGGTCTCGAACTGCCGACTTGCCAGACTTCCAGCTAACAAGGCGAGCTTACGATGCCCAAATGAGGCTCCTTTTCATGTCCCCAAGAGCTGGGACAGAAAGGGGCGCCCAATCATGCAGTTCCCCGGGTCTCGAACTGCCGACTTGCCAGACTTCCAGCTAACAAGGCGAGCTTACGACGCCCAAATGAGGCTCCTTTTCATGTCCCCAAGAGCTGGGACAAAAAGGGGCGCCCAATCATGCAGTTCCCCGGGTCTCGAACTGCCGACTTGCCAGACTTCCAGCTAACAAGGCGAGCTTACGATGCCCAAATGAGGCTCCTTTTCATGTCCCCAAGAGCTGGGACAGAAAGGGGCGCCCAATCATGCAGTTCCCCGGGTCTCGAACTGCCGACTTGCCAGACTTCCAGCTAACAAGGCGAGCTTCTTAACCACTGAGACACCACAGCCCCACTGCCAAAATGAAGCCACTTTTATTTTATTTTTTTTGCTTTGTCGTTGGCCAAACTAAAGTCCTCATCGGTGTATCGGCAGACCAGTAAATGAGCCGGATTCTGTATCTCTCCACAGCGTGTTGTTTTCTGCCAACACCCCACTTGAACATGTTGGTCTTGCATTTAGGGACTCTGACCCTCAGCCTGGATGTCTGGCTAGGTCAGGGATCTGCAAACTTGGCTCTCCAGGTGTTCTTGGACTTCAATTACCAGAAGCCCAAGTCAGTATGCCTGCTGATCAGGACTTCTGTGAATTGAAATCCAAGAACATCTGGAGAGCCAAGTTTGCTGATTCCTGGGCTAGGTTATCCTGCCATGGTAATAGAGTAGACTGTGTTGTTAACGACTCAGGATTGCCAATATTTGGATTCAGATACGGCAGAAGATGAAGAAGAACTCTCAGGCTGTTCCAAGTCCTTCAGCCATATTCTCCTTTCTTGTTCTTTCTTGTCCAGTGAGCTCCTTCCTCCATCTTCTAATCTGGTTTTGCTCTTGTGTACCTTCAAGAATGTTTGTTCTTGCCATAAAACTCTTCCTAGATCTAGGTCAGCAGACTTGAGGCTCATATCCATTCAGAGCAGTGGCGTAGCGTGGGGGGGGCGGGGGGGGGGCGGATGCCCCGGGCAGCGCCTTTCAGGGGGCGGCAAAATGTCCCCTCCCCACCCTTTTGCTGGCGAGCGCCCCACGTGCGCTTCGCCGCTTGCCACACACCTCCGTCCGCTCGCACCTCCATCCGCTCGCTCGCCCGGCTGGCCGTCGGGGGCTCTCCACCGCCTGTTGCCCCTGGCAGCGGCTTTCAGGGGGAGGCAAAATGTCCCCTCCCCACCCTTTTGCTGGCGAGGAGGAGAAAAAGGGGTTTTTTTTAGGCGGACAATTCAAGGAGGCTCCTTGAATTGTCCGCCTAAAAAAAAACCCCTTTTTCTCCTCCTCGCCAGCAAAAGGGGGGGGAGGGAAGGAGGGGCACGCCCGGTCGCCCGCCCAGCTGGCCGTCGGGGGCTCTCCTGGCGGGCGGCCCGCGTGCGCGCGGACGCTGCTCGCCTCCGCCCGCCCAGCCACCCACCCAACTTGCCGTGAGACGGGGCGCTCGTCGGGGGGGGGTGGCGCCGTGGCGGGGAGCCCCTGGGGGCTGGCTGGGCAGGAGGAGGTGGGCAGCGTGCGCGCGCACGCGGGCCGCCCGCCAGGAGAGCCCCCGACCGACAGCCAGCCCGGCGGGCGGGCCCCTCCTTGAATTGTCCGCCTAAAAAAAAACACTTTTTCTCCTCCTCGCCAGCAAAAGGGTGGGGAGGGGACATTTTGCCGCCCCCTGAAAGCCGCTGCCAGGGGCAACAGGCGGCGGAGAGCCCCCGATGGCCAGCCGGCCGGGCGAGCGGACGGAGGTGCGAGCGGACGGAGGTGTGTGTGGCGCGCGCGCGCGCGCGCGCGCCCCGCTAGTCAGCAGGGGGCTGGCTTCTACCTGGGTCGGGGGGGAGGGGGCGGTGGCAGCGGCGAGCTGGGGGGGGGGGCGGCGAGTTTGTTCTTCGCCCCAGGCGGCTGAAGACTGCGCGACGCCACTGATTCAGAGGATGCCAAGTGTCATTCTTTGCTTAGTTCTATCAGTGTCCGCTGCTACTTAAGTGGAGCTATACCAACAAGAAGGTATATTTTCTTAACTGGTGTGTGTTTGAGGCATCCTGTCACTATATGCATAGCTTCATTAACAGCAACGTCAACTTGTTTTGGCTGTGTGGATGCACTCCATACTGGAGCAGCATACTCTGCTGTGGAGACGCTCAGGGCCAAAGCTAATGTATGCAGTGTGGATGGCAGGTGCCAAAATCTAGTTTTGGATTATAGTTTTGGACTATAGGTTAGTCATGTTAAAACACATGTTTCATATGGAGAGCACCAGATAGCTAGGAGATGCTTCAGTCTGTAACCTTGGAGAGCTGACAGGGCTGAATTTAGTGGGAAAAACATTATTTTATTATTTCAGTGTTCTTATTTATTTATTTACTTATTTATTGCATTTCTGTACCACCCATTTGGGTGGTATCCCACTCTCGGTGGTGTACAAGCAGATAACAAATAACAACAGAACACACAGCAAATCATAACAGACAACCGACAAATATGTCACAAAATAACATAAAATAAAATAACTCTTATTTATTTATTTATTTATTTATTTATTTATTTATTCATGCTTGTTTATCGCCCTCCTCCCCGAAGGGACCCAGGGCGATTCACAACATATTCACAGTAAATGAGAAAACAGCAACATAGGACCAATTACTTGCTGAAGCATACTGTAGTCGAGCTATAAAAATACTCTGGATTTGTGTCAGGTCACAGATATGGAATTGGAAGCAAGTAGGTCAGATATCGGTGTAAAAAAGAATACCTGAACATGACTTTTGAAAGTTTTGATGTCTACTAGGAAAAGTCCCATCACAATAATGAAACTGGATTTATTGTACTTTTTTGCTTAGGACCAATGTCCAGAGTCTGTTGCCATTTCATGCCATCAAGTCATCTCCAACCTATGGAATCCTTATGAAGGAGTGCTCTCCAAAGTATCCTGTCCTCAACACTTCTTGTAGAATCTGTGGTTTGCTTTTGGGAGTCTTGTAAATTTGGTCTTCCTCTTTTTCTGCTGCCTCCCACTTTTCCCAGCACTATTGTCTTTTCCAGGGAATTTTGCTTTCTGATGATATGCCGAAAGTAGGACAGCTTTAGTTTCATCATTTTTGCGTCCAGACCAGAGATTGTTCAGGGCTGATTTGCTTCAGGGTTCACTTGTTTGTCTTTCTGGCAATCCATGGTATCCACAAACTTCTACAGCACTACATTTCAGACGAATCATTTTTTCCTTGTTAGCCTTCTTCATAGTCCAGCTTTTACACCCATACATAGTGATCAGGAATAAAGTAGTGTAGATGATCTTGGCCTTAGTCTCCAGTGACACATCCTTACTTTTGATTATCTTTTCTAAATCCTTCACTGTTGTCTTCCCAAGTCTCAATCTTCTGCTTACTTTGCTGCAGTCACCGTTCAGATTGATGCTTGAACTAAACTTAAAGCATGCAGAATTTTTCACGATTTCAGTTTCTTCATGATATTTGTCTTCTTAATATTCAAATGCACTCCTAGATTGGCTCTCTCTCTTCAGTTTCACTAAAAGCCGTGTTCTCCTGGATTATGGAGAAAGCAAGGGAGTACCAGAAAAATGTCTGCTTCTGTTTCATTGACTATGCTACAGCCTTTGATTGTGTGGTTCACAACAAACTGTCCTTAAAAAGACAGGAGTACCCGTCCACCTTGCCTGTCTTTTGGGAAATCTGTATGCTGATCAGGAAACTCCAGTTAGGATTGAATATGGAACAACTGATTGGTTTATAATAGGAAAAGGATTATGATAAGGCTGTATGTTGCCAACCTGATTATTTACTGTATTTGCCGGTGTATAAGATGCATTGGAGTATAAGACTCACCCTGTTATTACCAGAATAGCCCACTCTAGGCCACTATATACAGTACAAGATGCAATCCATTTTCCATTGTATTTTAAGAGGAGAGTGGCCTTATGGTAACATGTGTAATGCAAGGCTGGATGAATCACAAGCTAGAATTAAAAGTGTTGGAAAATAACAACCTCTGACATGCAGGTGACACCACCCTAATGGCAGAAAGTGAAGAAGATCTAAAGTGTCTTGAGGGTGAAAGAGGAGAGTGCAAAAGTTGGCTTGAAACTCAACATCCAAAACACCAAGATCATGGCATCAAGCTCCATCACACCTTGACAAACAGAAAAGGAAAAAATGGAGAAGTGACAGACTTTACTTTCTGGGGCTCCAAGATTACTGCAGTCAGTGACTCAAGCCACGAAATAAAACGTCTCTTATTCCTTTGGAGGCAAGCTATGGCAAACCTAGGCAGCTTAATGAAAAGTAGAAACATCACCCTGCCAACAAAAGTCTGTATATTAAAGCAATGGTCTTCCCAGTAGTAATTTGCAGTTGTGAGAGCTGGACCATAAGGAAGGCTGAGGGTAGAAGAAGAGACGCTTTCAAATTGTGGTGCCGGAGAAGACTCTTGAGAATGCCTTGGACCACAAGGAAATCATCCCTAACTGCTCCTTGGAAGGACAGATACTGAAGCTGAAGCTCAAATACTTTGCCTACCAAATAAGAAGAGAGGACTCACTGGAGAAATGTTCAGCAGTAGTTTACCCCTTCTACCTTCTGCTCAGTACTAACTGAAGTTAGTTTGAGTGTCACTGCTGTTGTCTCTTCTATTAGTGTCTCAATGCCACCCTCCTCACCATTGAAACTGTCCATTTTCTTCAGCTCATTGGCCAATTCCTTGAAAAGGGTGGATACATCTTAGCCTCAGTTCTGACCAGTCCACCCTGGGGGGACCTTGCTAAGAGTCCAGGCTCATAATGGAGTTTGGCCTCCTAATGGCATTGGTCTTAGCTTTCTTGACATATGTGAAGGCTTACACCACATTGAGGGGGGCGTCGAAGAAGGGGCCGATCCAGATTGCATTAGTATGAAGTTACACCAACAGGGTTCTGCACATTGCTCTCATCTTCTCTGACACATTCACCAGGGCTGTGGTGTTTTAGTGGTTAAGAAGTTCACCTTGTTAGCTGGAAGGCTGGCAAGTCAGCAGTTTGAGACCTGGATACTGCATGATGGATTGAGCGTCTGTCTATGTCTCAGCTCCTGCCAACCTAGCAGATTGAAAGCAAGAAATTGCAAGTAGATAAATAGAGACCACTTTGGTGGGAAAATATCTTGGGGACATGAAAGAAGCCTCATTCAGGTGTCCCCTGAGCGGAGTTTCTCCAGCAAAAATCCCTTCAACCCAGAATAATTTCTGACATGAAATTATTAATATCCCTCAGCACATTCATTTGTGGGAAATGAAATTTTATTCTACAGAATAAAATGAAAGCAGTGGTTTTCTGTAGTCCTGCCATTGATTTTGTTCAAACTGTAAGTGCCAGGGCTTCCATCAGTGCCAAATAATCCTCAATTTTTGGTTTTACTTTCCTGAGGAATAGTTTGAGATTTAGAAAAGACCCATCAACATCATCATCTCCACTAGAGGGCAATAACTCCTTTATTTATAGTCTACTCTTCTCTTTTAATTCCACTCATGTCTTGCTCTAGATAGGGGGTTCCCAACCTTTTTCTGGCAATGCCCAAAAAAACCTGATGCTCCCCCGTGACTCATAATTCTTCTTATTAAAAAAAGTGAACTCCTTTTCACGTGGAGGAAGCCTAGAAGGCCAATAATTTGGTCTAAACAAGCTCGAATTGCCCCTATTAAAAATCAGATTGTTCCCCTATGGGGCATGTGCTAGATGTTGGGAACTATGGCTCTAGATCTAGAAATTATCATCACCATCATCTTACAACCGCAGAGCTGAAAGGATATATTTAAGTGCTGAAATTTGTTCACAGACACTTAGTAAAGAAAATGAAGGCATAATTTCCATCTGCTGAAGCAGAACACCTATTCATAGAAAAATTCAGAGTTGATTGAAAACCTTTGTTCCTCAGTCGGATCCATGTATGTTTTCCTGTATTATATATAAAATATAACTCTGCAACAGTGAGAATGAGGTTTTGGAGGAGAAAGAGATTTCCCAGAATTGTAACAACATTTGGTTTAACTGACATTAACATGGCAGTACAGATTATAAACAGACTAGTGGGTGGTAAACATTTGGTGCTTTTAAAGAAGTGTTCAAAATCCTGAATTTTCTTTTTTAATTTTAGAACTAACTCTGAATCCACCAGAAGGCATAGTAGCTGGTAAGGATAATCTTTATTCTCTTATATTTCCTTCCTCAACTCAGAAGTTCCTGCAACTAAAACAATGTTTTTGTCTTTGAATAGGGCCCATGAATGAAGAAAATTTCTTTGAATGGGAAGCATTGATAATGTAAGTGTACGTTTACAATTTATAGAAATACATAAATATTTGTTCCTCATGGATATCACAAAGAAATAAACTCACATTCTATGTGAATCCTTTAATAGACAGTGAAGTCCAGATATTCTTTTGAAATATTTCAAGCTGTATGTATCCATTCACTTACACAACTACTCTAATGGGTCTGGGTGAAATTTTTCAATTTGCAAACTGGGAGGGCTGGAAAGTTCAATATTAGGTACAGTCACTTTGCATGGAACCATCTGGGGAACCTTTATTTTACTTCCCTTTGATCTTCATTACAGTATCAAGAAGAAATTTTACAGGTTTGTAGTAGTGAACTTGAAGACACCCTGGTATCTAGCACCTAACATTGAACCTGTTCTAATTCCAGAGCAGGTAGGCTTTGGGCTTGGTAAGAGCTGAATGACTCAAATCTTAAATCTAACACACCATATAGAAGACAATTTTGAAATACATAAAATAACTGGTCACCACTTATTGATTTTGCAACAGCTTATTACATTTTACAACAGTCATGGAGGTGGAAGAGGCCAAGCCAGATGTACTGGCTGTGAAGGCGCACCTTGTCAATATCCTCAAGGCAGTCCATTGCAGTCCTGGTATCAAATCCTGCATGTCTCATTATATATGTTCTGCAGGAGATGGCCCTGTGATCATAGTGTGTGGGTCACTTCTTGGCAAACTGGGTCCACCTTAAACAAGTTCATGCCAATGGCATTTTTCCTGAAAATGATTTTCAGGAAAAAATGTACACTCGGACATGAGTAGCAGGCTCCACTGTTTACATTTTCCACCATCAATTGGGGTTCAGATGTAACTGAGGACAGATTGATGACATCAGCAATTATTCTAGGGCCATAGTGTGTAGATTTTTAGTCTGCCTAATGCTATAGCAGTGAAATCCCAGACACCTAATCCTGAATGTACTTAACTTGCACATAATACATCAGTGTCATTGAAAGTTTTCTTGCAAATAAACATGTAGCTTCACTCTGATATCATTTATTTGTTAATTTTCTTCGCTGTCAAAAAACATGACTGCTTTCTTGTGCCTAAAAATATATGTAGTAATTTTGTACAGAGTTTTTGAAGCAGATAAATTCAAATGTTTTATCTTGCCATGTCCAATGCAAATGAATGGATGTGATTGCAAATTGAACATTTGCTGAAGGATAAATGGCTATCATATAATACAGTAGTACAGTAATACCTCAGATAACATTTACCTTGGATAACGCTAAAATCGCATAACGTTAAGTAATCTGGGGAGGAGAATTGGATCGAATAACATTAAGGTCCTATGGGATGGATCGGATAACAACCGCTAAAGCCCGTGCGGTTACAATGTATCTCTATGGAGCTTTAACGTTATCCAATCCATCCCATAGGATTTTAACATGCATCGGATAACACTAAAAATCGGATAACACCAAGACTTGTGGAACCAAGTCTTAGCGTTATCCGAGGTATTACTGTATATAAATTTAGAATGTAAAAGGTCTTCCATCTCCATGTTGTGTAAGTAGTGTGGCATAATGTTCAATTAACTTAATATGAGCAGGGTGAGGTAATGTATTTTGCTATCTTTTATCAGTACCCAGTGAATTAACTAATTTCAAAACTGATGGCTTTTGAAAATTGTTAGTACTTGTTTCCACAACAATTTAGCCTGTTGAAATAATACAGAAAGATTCATTGTTAGAACTTGGTTAGCCTAAAGAGTGCTCTTAAAAATAATAAGTACAAATTTAAGTCAATATATTAAAAAGTTGTTTGGAAAAGTAATTACATTTTAGTGAGGTATAGGGCTTGAATGTATATATTCAATTTGGAATTCCCCTGTGTACCTTATCAGATGTGGGAGGGTTTGCAGCTGCTTTCAGGAAAGCAGGAGTTATAATAGTCTTAAAACAATGATTATCTTATTAACTGATCTCCCTTAAGTGTTTATTCTTTAAACAGATGGTTTTATGAGGTACTTTACCCCATTCTTTTCAGTAATTGTATATACCGTGTATATACAGTACTCGAGTATGTCAGGTTTTTTAGCCACCAAAATGAGGTCCAAAAATGGGACTCGACTTATACTCGGGTCAACATAAACACTCAAAAACATACCCACAGAAATGTCTAAATTAATTAATTTCATTGTATTTTCATGTATTTTAATTATTGAAACTCACTAGCAACTGCTGAATTTTCCAGCCCGACTTATACTTAGAGGTCAATCTATTTTCCCAGTTTGAGAGGTCCAAACTAGGTACCTTGACTTATATTCAGGATGACATATTCGAGTATATACGGTAACTGTAATTGTATGTTAATGCACAATTATCCTGTGCTTTTTCTTATGGTCTGAGAGACACACGGAGCTTTACTCTGATATGGCTGTCTGTCTTGGTTTTTTTTTCTTCTACTATGAAAGGAGTCTTTACTGATTTTGAAAATTTTCAAGAAAATACTGTATGTCTTTTTACACAGAGATCAGAATCATATTGATGTTTGTATAACATTTGCATGACTTAATAATGGCTGATTGCAGTTAATTGATTAAGTGTCACAGTGTGTCTCAGTTGCATGCCTGATCACATACCTTATTCTATAACCAAGATGTGTTTTAGCTAGCTGTAATGAATTACATAAATCAATGGGATTATGGCCAATATTATATTAATGAGTTCCACTAACAGTTATTCATCTTTATACGCTGACAATTGGTAGAATATAATGTTCTGAAAACTTGAAGAATACAGTCTGCAGTGAAACCTCAGTTAACAAACAGCTCGGTTAACATAAAAATCACTTAACAAAAGGAAATCCATAGAAAATAGTGGCTCAGTTTACAGATTATTATTTTTTGAACGGTTTAATTGTTTTCAATGCATTCCTATGGGAAATCGCATTTCGGTTAAGGTATCTTGGTTTTCAGTGCATTCCTATGAGAAATTCCATTCAATGCATTCCTATGGGGAATTCGGTTAAAGTAATTTTTGCTGTAAGAAAGGGTCTTGGAGAGCACATTAATTACATTAACCGAGGTTCCACTGTATAAGGAAGTGACAATCAGTGTCAGTTTTTAAACATTGTTTGGAAAAAGAATGAAACCTATCTATTAACTTCTAAATTCTTTTAAACTTTAGGAACCAGAGGACAGAGAGTTCATTCAGAACCATGTCCTGCTTGTTGTTATTCTGTAGGCAACCATTCATGACTGTGTGAATGGACTCCTGGACTAAATAGGCCTTTTTTCTGTGTGAGCCTAGCTGATTTTCCCTTGATCATTTCCACAGTGCCCTTCCCATATCAGTGCAGTCAACAATAGTGTTAGTAACAACAACCAGGTTTATTGAACTGCGGGAAGGGATATCAATAGGTAACAAACTAACCAATAGTTCACTTACAGAACTAGTTGACTTTACTAGGCCTACACCAATCTCTCTTCTTTGCCTCCCTCAAGTTAACACCATTGGGGGGCAATTTCTAGTGTCTTTTTCAGTGTTGGACACCAGAGACTTGAAGCTCACAAAAGCAAGTCCCTCTTTCAGGCCCATACTATGTTCTTCTCAGCTCCTGGTAAACTTTTTGGGCATCCTTGGGCTGAGAGGAATTCACACTCCCCGGCCTCCTGCCTTCCCTCACAAAGGGCAAAACAGTTTTCCATTTGAATTGCCCCATCCTTTGGGATGGGCTTAGGCTCTATGGTCTCCTCTTTTTCCTGAGCCAGCCTCTGTCTAGGTTGCCATGTTCTGCAGCCTTGCCTTGTCTTTCAGGACGTCCCCTGGGAGAATGGGTTCAACATCCTCTTGAGACCCTGAGCCAGAACTAGACAACCCCCAGACAACCTCACATTCTGAAGCAAAGTTCTTACAGTTCTTGTATTAGTAAAACTATGTACCCTAATTCTTAGGTAAGGTAAAGGTTGCCCTTGCTAGAAAGCCAGTCGTATCATGGTTTAGTGCTCATCTCTGTTTATAGCCAAAGAGCCAGCGCTGTCTACGTGTGAAGACGTTTCTATGAACATGTGGCAGGCATGACTAAACACCGGAATGCATGGACTACTGTTTACCTTCCCACTGAAGTGGTACCTATTTATCTGCTTGTAATTTCTTGCTTTCAAACTGCTAGGTTGGCAGGAGCTGGGACAGAGATGGGAACTCACTCCATTGTGCAGAACTCAGGTCTCAAACTGCTGACCTATCAAGCTTCCAGTCATCAAATCCAGCATCTTAACCACTAAGCTACCACAGTCTATACCCTCATTCTTAACTACAGTAATACCTCGGATAACGTTTACCTCGGATAACGCTAAAATCACATAACGTTAAGTAATCTGGGGAGGAGAATTGGATCGAATAACGTTAAGGTCCTATGGGATGGATCGGATAACAACCGCTAAAACCTGTGCGGTTACAATGTATCTCTATGGAGCTTTAACGTTTTCCCATCAATCCCATAGGATTTTAACATGCATTGGAGAACACTAAAAATCGGATAACATCAAGACTTGTGGAACCAAGTCTTAGCGCTATCCGAGGTATTACTGTTCTGTTAAAACTTAGCAGGAACTATAGCGCAAATCAGGTTTATGTTAGAAATATACTTTCTATGAATAAAGTGTTTTTCAGTAAGCAAATACAGTTGTACCTCGCTTAAAGAGCATAATGCATTCCACAGGATTGCTCTTTAAGCAAGTTTGCTCTTTAAGCAAAACACCATTGTAAATGACCAATTGTGGGGGGATTTGGGGACCCTGATTTATTTGTTAAGCGAGTTTTTGGTTGGTTTTATTTGTTAAGCAAAGCGAACATTCAGAGAAAATTCTGCTCTTTAAGCGAGTTACTCTTTAAGCGAGGCACTCTTTATGCGAGGTTTGACTGTAATACACTTTCTTTGCTTATTGAACTTACTGTGAAATGTGCTTTTGGTGAAAGTTACATTTCAATAGTAAACATGAAATGATATGCAGACAGAAGTCTAAATGATGCATATGTGATTAAAGTTTGTTCCAGGGTTTTAAACCATAGGTAGGCATCATGCAGCCTGAGGCTTATATGTGGCCACCTAAGGAGATTTCTGGCCTCCCAGAACCCCAAACTTCAAACATTAACTTTTGCTATCTCTTATTTGTGATAGCATCTCCCCCTGCCTCTTGTTCTCATAATACATCCAATCATTTTTCCTTGTGTTGGTACTGTCTGTGGGTGGCTAATTCTTGCTTAACATCAAAGACATAGAAATATAGGAGGAAGGTGATAACCTTTATCAGATTACTAAAAAAAATAATCAAATATTAAGCAAGCATTGATTTGGGTTCACTTCTGATCCTATCTTGAATCATGAAAGTGTGCATATTGTTTGATTTTAAGTGATCCTCCTACTGTGTATGGATCACATGGCTGTCTCTGTTTATCAAAGAAACAGCTTAGACTGAAAAAGCTAACTGCCTCACAAGGAGCAATTAATGAACACTTGATTCAAAAAGATCAATTGCCTCAAATATTTAACTGTTCCAGTATGGACCACACCTACTTGATTACAGCCTTTAGGGGTTTCTAGGTTTCTTTTTGGGGTGGTGGGGAATGTCAGTTCCCTTAAATCCATCTAGTTTCCTATTCAGAAAGAACGTTCTCAGCTAGCCATAAGGCAAGAATGAGAACTTTGAGTGGAGCTAGATCTGACGGCCTCAAATTATTACAGTTTAGGCCTTTTTCTCAGTTGAACCATATTTATATCTCTGTAAGGTAGATCTATGGGACTGCGGTAGCCTAATGGTTAAGATGCTGAATTTGATGACTGGAAGGTTGGCATGTCAGCAGTTTGAGACCTAAGTGATTGAGTGAGCTCCTATCATATGTCCCAGCTCCTGTCAACCTTGCAGTTCGAAAACAATAAATTGCAAGTACAGTCAAACTTCGCATAACGAGCGTTTCGCTTAACGAAAAACTCGCATAATGAGCAAGTTTTTTGCTAAGCGGTCCGACTTGCATAATGAATTTTTCACTATGTGAGTTGGACTTTTCCCTATGGAAAAACTCGCATAACGAGCATTTCTATGGGGAAAACTTGCATAGCGAAAATTTCCATGTAAAGAATGATGTTAGGAATATTACTTTGCTAATTCTGTGCTGTTTAATAAGAAGGAAATACTGGAATATCTGTGTAAGTGAGCAGCTAAAGTCTCCTGTCATGTTGGAATTTGAAATGTTTTTTACTTGCACACGTGGTTAGCTTGAAATAATTATGCAGCTTTTACTTATTCATTCTTTCAAGCAGGTATTTACTATTACTACCTTTGTCTAACCTATAAATATAACCCTAATTAAAATGACCTGTGCATTTTAGTTGTTAATGTAAATCTTTTCTTTTATAAAATCAATCTCCAGATCAAAGACTGTAAAATATTTGAGGTCTGTAAATGGATGGATAGAATAAACAGAATAGTTTAAAACTGTTGACATATTAATTAATGAGGTACCACACAGAGGCCTGATTTTTTTACTACTTTCTTTTTATAGTTACACAACCTTGTTTTCACTTAGAAATGTGATTCCCTTTGTTATGAAGCATATTTATCTCCTTTTGCCCTCACTTTAATTCCCATCTTACTCTCAGTGCAATATAACATTTATTTGGCACCAGTGTCGTGCCAAGTATGACCAGTGTCTGGCCAGGTTATCCTGCTTACTAATTTGTTTACTAAAAGGGGACAATTGCTGTAAGGCAGAATGACCAGCATGAGTTTAAGAAAATTTTAAAAAGGCAGATTGGCTCTGGACAGGAAGGAAGAAAAAGAAGAATACAGGGGTGGACAAGTTTCTGAGATTTCATTACTATTTTTGGATACCAGTTTTTGAAAATCAACTTAGGACGTATATTTAAAGTTACTTAAGTATACATAGAAAGAATATCCACAAGGTAGCTTTGTTAAGTAGCTGCAGCAAATAACAGATTCATGTGGTGCTCATAGACTAACAGATTTATTATAACATGAATTTTGACAGAGATAGGATACTGTATCTGGATATTCTGTGTACACACATTTGGTAGATTTCCTGAATAAAATGATTGAGTTCACCAGAAATATTAACAGAGGGTACGTGTGTATGTATTTTACACACTTCCTTAAGACTAGGCATCCTCCTTACCTGTACCTCATTTCAAGAGCCTTCAGCCTAGCCAGTTTGCATTTCCTAATTATACATCCTGAAGTAACTTTGATAATGTAGTTATTGTGTTAAATTCATGCCATCAGAGGAGTGTTGCTATGATACTTACTTAACTGCATTTTAAATAGCAGTTTCTGACACCTTCATTCGTCATTATAATAGCATCTTCAAAGCAGCAAGATTAGCACCTGCTGGCAATATTTTGACGTGCAAACAGTAAAATCTGGAACATGTCTTGGAAACAGATTGAATATAATTGAATAAACACACCTGGTAATTAAGCAGTGTGGTGACCTTCCTAGTAATTAACGTGCAAGCTTTGATTTCTCTCTCCTTTAGCATTTGTTATAGGTTAGAAAGAACAGAAGAGAGCAGGTTAACTGTTTATATATCAGACTCAAGTTTGAAAGGTGGAAAATTGGAATCTTTTAATATGTGTGGAGTTCTCTCTCTAGTAATGTACCAACACTGAAGATACTTTTGTAGATGTGAAAATTAGCATACAATGAATCAGCTATATTGACAGATAACAGACAGATATAGGATGATAGCTTGAAATCATATAATGTTTGCCTTATTAATTATGTTGTGGGGCTTTAACTCTTTATACCATCTCAGCTATTTTCAAAAAGTACTTGAATAACTGCTGCGCGTACAACATCTATTAACTATAACCATTGAACAATGCTATTATGGCCATTATATCATCGATTCTGCTGAGCATCCTTGAAGAGTGTGGTATTTCTGAACCACAATCAGGCATAACCTGGTAATTGCCACCTTGTGTTGCTGGCTAATCTTTCTCACACTAGGTCAGGCGAAAGGAAATGCAGAATTAACTCACCAAAAGGTGGCTTAATTTTGTCAGTTTCACATCTGGCCTAGACACGAAAGAATAATAATAGATAATATTCACATAATGTATTGCACTCCTGTAATATCTTACTTTGGAAGATGAATGCAGCTAGAAAAGGCTCTAAATGTCTTTTTATTGCGTCAAATACCTAAAACTTAAGTTGGTTGACAAAAGCAAGTATGAAACAGAATTTACTATGTTACATGCTAGAGGTCCTGCTGGAGATTGTGAACTGTTTGCCTTGTGGAGCTACTGTTACCAACAGGTCAGTCTTAGACCAAGTGGAAATTACTTTGTCTCATTATTGCATGCATACACAACTGCGTTTCATTAGATAGCATTTGACACTAAGCTTATTACATTCTAGTGTATTTTTGCTAGTTAACATTTTACAGGTAGATTTAAGTTAGTACTGATTCACTGAATCATCTACTGACTCATTTAACATTTTTTCCTGTTTTTTAGGGGCCCAGAAGATACTTGCTTTGAGTATGGTGTTTTCCCTGCTATTCTGAGTTTTCCTCTTGATTATCCTTTAAGTCCACCAAAGATGAGATTCACATGTGAGATGTTTCATCCCAACAGTAAGTTCTACCAATAACTTCCACCTCTTATTTCTGTGTGGATGAAAAGGACCATCAATTTCTGTTTATTCTAAGGCAGTGGTAGTGAACCTACGGCGCATATGCCAGAGGTGGCACTCAGAGCCCTCTCTGTGGGCACCCATGCAGTCACCCCAGCACACAGTTTGTCCCACCCCTCTGCCCAGCAGCCCAATGGGAGCACTTCTTCCCTCCCCCCAGAACAGCCTCACGTGTGGCTGTGTCGGCACTTTGCGATAAATAAGGTTTTTTTGGGTTGCAGTTTGGGCACTCGGTCTCTAGAAGGTTCGCCACCACTGTTCTAGGGCTATACATTTTACTATTCATTTCTGGCACTAGGCAACAGAAAGTTAAGTGACACCATCATATTTAACCCATCTTCAATTTCTTTTTGAACACTGCTGTAGAACTAGAGGGCATATTTACCACATATTGTGGTTTTCTTTAATACTTTTAAGTACACTTTATTCATAAATTACTTCTAGCTTTGAAGGGAGAATATTTCAAGGCAAAATTATGGGTAAAATAAGGATTCTAAAATTCATTACTATTATAACCAGCGAATAAGTCCTTATGAAATAAAGAAGGGTAAAAAGATGTACTTTTGTATGAATAACATTAAGTGCCCATGGCAATATTTCTAGCTAGTTTCTTGCCAGCTCCAGTAGTTGAAATGAGTCCGACTGGGGAAAGATTGTATAAAGTAGTAAATTGCAGTTAGGAATCCATCCATCTTTTTTTGGGTTGTGACAGTTTTTGTACATGTTAATAGACATGTCTAGTCTTTCCTGTTTCACATTAATCTGCAATTCTTAAATCTTAACATAAAAATAATACTTAAATACTTCTAATATGTTTTCTGAATTATTTTGGATTTCTGTATACAGTCAAACCTCGCATAAAGAGCGTTTTGCTTAAAGAGTAACTCGCTTAAAGAGCAGAATTTTCTCTGAATGGTTGCTTCGCTTAACAAATAAAACCAATCAAAAACTCGCTTAACAAATAAATCGGGGTTCACAATCCCCCCCCCAATTGGTCACTTTCAATGGTGTTTCGCTTAAAGAGCAAACTCGCTTAAAGAGCAATCCTGTGGAACGCATTATGCTCTATAAGCGAGGTACAACTGTATATATATATATTGCACTCTAAAGTACTGTAAGTATACATTTCTAAATAGATTTGCCCTAACCAAAGCATCTCAAACAATCTTCAAGTGTCCTGAAATGTAACAATCTAGAACAGGTTGTTCTCTTCCTTACACATTATTTTCTTTGTAACAAATAGGTTTAAATTTTATATTTGTATGATCCAATCTCATTACTCAAATATTTGTGGTGATCTCATCATGACTAAATTGACCCTTAGCATATGATTCTTAAGCGAGCATCTCATTTATCACATTCAAAGAATTACATTTATATTTGTTTGTTTATATGATGCATATATTTAATACAGCCTTAAAGATTTTGGATTAGGTTGCAAAAAATAAAAATAGTACAAACCAAAAAAGATAGAAATGCAAATGAATAATTATATCTTGCCCTTCTGACCTAGGCTGTACTAGTTTCATATGAAGCTACATTTGCTGCCCGTAAAGTTACAAAGAAAACATACTGTACTTTCAGCCATTTTTGTTATGATTATTCCGAGATAGGTCCCTCATTTCTATTGACTGGAGACCAGAATGGGCTTTCTCAGACCCTTTGAGATTGAAAGGGAGACATTTAGAGCTAATCTGAATAATCTATTGTTGCTGATGGCTGTGGGAAGCTGCATTGTTGTGCTTGCTTGTCATTTCTGCCTTTGACCCCTGAATTTGGTGTATAAAAACCATGCCTGTAAGTTTCACTCCTTGTCTGAAGAAGTGGAATTGATCAATGAAAGCTAACAATAAAAATATAGCAGTTAGTCTTTAAAGTGCTACAGTGTTTTTTATTTTGTTTATTTTATTTTGTTTTGTTTTCTGATATGCCTGTACCACATACTAACACGTCTACTATTCAAAAAAATAATAATTTCTATTTTGTATCTCATTGCCTCTTGCATACTCTAGTCTCATATACCCCATGCAACAAAGATTTTGGAGGGCTGGATTCCTAGTCCTGACAAAGGCTGAAGACACTTGATTAACATGGTGCTCCTTCTGAAAAAGTCATTTTGCTTTTGATAATCTGGCAGACTGAATCAGCAGTAGAACAAATGTCATGTTTTAAGAACTGCTTTTTGCTCGCTTTGCTTAAAAGCAAAGCAATCACATTTATATACCGCCCCATAGTGCTTAGTGCACTCTCTGGGTGGTCCACAAGTTAATTAGCATTTTGCCCCCAACATGCTAGGTACTCATTTTACCAACCTTGGAAGGATGGAAGGCTGAGTCAGCCTTGATTTCTGGTCAGGATCGAACTCACAACCTTTTGGTTGCAGGACAGCAGTTTAACCACTGTACCACTAGAGCTCCTGGTTTAACTGATAAAAGATACTAAGTAGCCTTTGCACAATTTACACTTTTAAAAAAATCTTAGGGTTGAGTCTCATACTGTATTCTTAATCCAGCATTTCAAGAATGACCTTGATTTTTCTACATGAGAACATTGTGGACAGAGAGATTGAAACAGCAACTGGAAAAGCAAAATATAATGCCATTAAAGAGTGTGCTTAACTTATATTTTGGAGAGTTTCTAAGGATATGTCTTTTTGCCTGTCCCATTCATATTCTTCCTTTGTCAAAGCAGTAATGATCCAACAAAATGTTGTCTCTGTTTTACTTTGGTATGGATAGACTAACAACCAATCCCTCCCCTGGAGCTATAGAGAGGGAGTAACCACCAAAACTATGCATGGCACTTAACGTGTTGCAAACTTGTGCAGATGCTAGTTGAAGGCAAAATTTGAATATGTGCCTGGCAGCTTTCAACTATTCATTTAAATAATAATTTTGTGTCATAAATTATTCTGAGTTGAAAGGGTTTTTACTGGAGAAAATCCACTCAGGGGACGCCCTAATGAGGCTCCTTTCATGTCCCCATGATCTTTTCCCACCAAAGTGGTCCCTATTTATCTACTTGCTTATCTACTTGCAATTTCTTGCTTTCTAACTGCTAGGTTGGCAGGAGCTGGGACAGAGATGGGCATTCAAACCGTCCTGCAGTACCCAAGTCTCGAACTGCCTACTTGCTGGCCTTCCAGCTAACAAAGCGAACTTCTTAACCACTGAGTCACCACAGCCCCTATTCATTCAAATGTTCTGTACTGTGGGCAAAGAGTCGATGGACAGATGGTAGAATAACACTGTTAGAAGGAAATAAAATATAGAGAGCCAAAGGTTTCCCATCCATTGTTGGCTAGTACAGCAGTGCTAATTATTCTTATATGGGTTACTTCCATTTCATTCAAAGCCATCAGAAAGGGTAATAGCATCAAATTACTATTAAAGGCATATAAATGTTTGTTTACTCTCATATATTTTCAGCGCTCAAGAATCTTTTGCAGTATTAACCAGTTTTTGTACAGAGAGATCGTGGAAAGGGAGAATAATTTTAATAAAGATTTTATAATAACATATAGCAGCATGTGCATTTCAGAAATATAATGTACAAGCTAGTATATACTAATCAAAATCTTGTCTCCTGAAGTAAAAAGGCATCTTAACATACCCACACACACAAAAATCACTTTAAAATGTTTGAAGAACTAACATAATAGACAAGCCTGCAAAGGAAATGCATTATGCAACTCTGAGTTTGGAATCTCTCAGAAATTAAAATAATTAATTTAATTTCCTACTTTCTGTTGCCCAATAGGTATGTCTAAAGTATGGTACTTCTTGACTTTCTCCCCAATGATACATGTTCTCTGTAGCATAGTTATTAAGATATGCATATTTAATGACTGAAATCCTGTTGCTTAGCATAATAAGTCACACTAGGGTAGACCCATTGAATCAGTGGGAATTTGAGACTGGTTTCTCCTTCAGAATCAGATCAATTCAAATGGGTCTACCCTAATTGCAACTTCTTATACTAAAGTAAGTCACATTTAGAGTAGGCCCATTTGATTCAGAGGAACATATGAAGGTGTTGACTCACCAATTCTCCTCTGATTCATCATGACTTATGCTAAGCAACAGAATCTCAATCACTTTTATACTGCCAGAGATGTTTTTCCCCCTTAAACAGTTGTTTTGTCAAGATGACCTTATACAATGTCTTATTCTCTTCAGTTTATCCAGATGGGAGAGTTTGTATTTCTATCCTTCATGCTCCTGGTGATGATCCAATGGGCTATGAGAGCAGTGCAGAACGATGGAGTCCAGTCCAAAGTGTGGAGAAGATCCTATTGTCTGTGGTCAGCATGCTGGCAGGTAAATAAGAGTAATCACTACGCAAATATTAAACTAGGATAACGGAATAGTAACATCATTGGACTGCTACAGTATATTATTTTGTGGCTCTGCTTTCAAGATAGCTAGAAATCAATAAAAATGAATCAGTGAAATACAACCACCAACATAAAAAGAAAACTTTAAAAGATCCAATGAAAGATGAAGTAGCTCAGATTTTCTAACTGTTGCTTTGTTTCTAGCACTCTAGTGCGAGCCATTCTCTATAGTTATTGATGTCCCGGATTTTGCCGTTCAAGTTCCTTAATGTTGTGAACTGTAGGAATAGTGTAAATACCATAACCAAGCTATCAACATTTTTCTTCTTCTTCTTCTGTGTCTGAATCTGAATATAGGCAATCATCATGGCGATCAGCCATGAAGACTGTCCTGGGAATATAATGCAGTGCTTTTCATCTGCCTTGCACATCGCAGCATGATACCTGTACCACTGATCCAGTTCTGCGAGTCACTTTCTGGTCCTTTGCCCTTTTGGCACACAAAGTCCTCATCAGCCTTAGGCCAGTATTGGTGAAGCTGCTGCCCTCCATCAAGATGGATTCAAGTGGGATTTAATCCATTTGGGAACCATCACCCTTCCCTGTGGACTTCGGCACCCAAGACTGTTACTCCTCAGGGTTGTCAGGTTAGTTAACCGCCACCTGACACCCAGCTTTGAGTCACTAGTAGTATGGTCTACTCTATTACTATAGCAGGATAACCTGGCCAGACTAAAATTACAGAGATAAAAAATAACATCTGTTGCATTGCATATTGTGTAGTATGGTAAGGAAATTTGGGATACCAACAATACTTGGAAGTGGTGGAGAGGAAACTATAAATTGCAGTTGCAAAGTACTGTTAAGCAATGAGTTGTGGCTTATATCCCTGCTTGTGGAAGAATTTATGTGATAGATGCATGACAACCGATACAGGTGGTGACTTACTAATAAACAGGAATTTGCTGTTGTAGGTGACACCACTGCACACTGGAGTAAGTCACTGATAGGAATCTGATCTTTTATTCTTCTAGTGGTTGCAGTTCTTATTGCTCAGTGTATTTAGCTAAGCCCTTAGGAATCCCTTTTTTCTGTTGATTTAATGCTTCTTATTTTGCATTTCAGAACCAAATGACGAAAGTGGAGCCAATGTGGATGCCTCTAAAATGTGGCGGGAAGACAGAGAGCAATTTAACAAAATAGCCAAGCAGATTGTTCAGAAGTCACTTGGGCTTTAAAAAAGGAAGAGAACTGAAATACATGACAATCGTAGTGTTGAACATTTTCAGATAGACAGCTGATTTGATAAATATTTACTGGGTGTTTCCCCTCCCCATCTTTTTTCCCTGGAAAAAGAAATTTCTCCTTGCCTAAGACATGCTAATAGATGGGATAAAAATGGATTTAGTTATTGAAGAAAGGGATATTTTATGTAAATCTCATGTGACTTGAGATAAAAAGAACTTGTGCTTCCTAACTACTGCAGAAGAGTTGTATCCTCAAGATTGAATGGAAACCCAGTTAAACCTTTGCACAAGATAATTTAAAATCAAGTGACTCACTATCTACAATGGAAGTAAACCAGAGGGAAAGTGATCAGCTTAATCAAGATCTTGTTTCCAGGTATACCATTCAACCTGAATGAATAACCTTAATTGTGACAGCTTCTGAGTGTCATCAAGCACAATCAAGTGCATTTTGATACATTAGTTGAATTTGTTATAGGTAATGTCTGAGTAATAATTCCTAAAGTTTCTTTAGCAAGTATCTCTCCAGATTGGATGCTGGAAATAACATGTCATCTGAACAGTATTGCAGAAAAACTATACCAAGTTATTTTTCAATCCTGACATGAAGTGTTCATATCTAATATAAAGAGCTTGTTTTCTCCTAACAACACTCCTAAAGGAAATAGGAGGAACAGAATCCAGTATGAATATTGCCTGGATTAGCAGGAATTGGTGGTTCTTAGGTTGGACTTCAATTCCCAAATTCCCAGAAGCCCAAGCACCCTGTGAATCCACACAAATGGGTTTACTGTGATTCATCCGGCCCGCGCTACCCTCGTCACTCCCAGAAGCGGAAGTAAAATGCGCCTGTACGGATGAATCGCAGTAAACCCATTCGTGTGGTTTCACAGGGTGCTTGGGCTTCTGGGAATTGAAGTCCAAGAACATCTGGAGTGCCAAGGTTTGCCATCATGGCTTTAGAGGATGCTGTGGAAAAAGTACTTTCCGTTGGTGGTAGTTTTAATATGTGTACTAGGAATAAAATGAGCTGTTTATGGTTGGTAGTGCAGGAACTGACTGTCCTTTCTGTGTATTTCATGTGCTGGTTGTGGAACGGTTGACATCTATCTTCTGTTGTGTTTCTCTACTTAAGAAGTACATCTATAATGATGAATTTGGGCTGCCGTCTTTAATGTTACATTGCAGGAAAATCCATTAACATCTCTTGTGTAAGCTTGAATTTGTCTTCAACTGTTTACACTTGCATAAAAATTTCTATTAAAGGATAAAATATATTTTATGACAATATATTGTGAACTTGCATTTGCAATATATTCATATGGAATATAATTTGACATTATCCCTATTCCCAGTGGGTTTCCATGTATTAAACTTTAGGATTAAATGAGGGCCAGTTGAGATGTTACTTTATCACAACATGACTGATCTACAGGGAAAGTGGGTGGAATCTAGTTGTTTGAGGTTGTAATCTTATGAGAATGATTTTCAATTGTATACTTGCTAGTCTTTGAGTCACACTTTTCCCATTGTGTATCTTAGAAAGGAGAGGGGGGAGAGAATGACAAAGAGAGAAGTACTTTTTGAGTAGCTATTGCGGTGGATAAATGAAAAGTAATGCTTGTCCAAAATGACATTGACATATAGTCTTGCTTTTTTCAACTGACGGGTGCTTTTTCATTTAAAAATGGCACTGTCATCTGAAGAGTCAGATATAACAGCAACATTCGGGGGGGGGGGATAGTGTTTTGGTTAATAGTGGTTAAAAGATACGTAGGAAAGCTGTTCTACTTTTATGCAGTATTCTTGCATATTTAAAAATGTGTTGTTTATAATGAACTGAAATCTCGAATGAAAATAAATGAATATTTTCTTTAATGGGATAAGGTTGCTTTTGTGTGTATGTACGTAACATCTTGCTTTTACAGGACTATTAATATAGGTACAGTAATACCCCGGGTAACGCGAGTACCGTATAGCGTGAAAACCGCATAACATGACAAGATTTTCGGAAAAATCTTGTATCGAATAACGCGATTTTCACGTTATTCGGAACAAGTGTATGCAGGGGGGAGTTGGATTGGGTAGAACATCTACCCAATCCAAACCCCCCCAGCGCCCGCCCCCACGATGTTTGGAAAGGGTACGGGGATCCTTACCCTTTCGAAACTTCGGGCGCGTGGTGTGCGTCGGTGGGGGTTAGCGCAGGATACGGGGGGGGACCTCCGTGTCCTGACCTAACCCCCACCGACGCGCGCGCACCTGCAAGCCACCTGAGGTTCCGCACCTGCAAGCCACCTGAGGTTCTTTCCCGGGCACGCTATAGCAACGCGGATCGCACGTCAAGGCAATTGCCTTGACGTGGGATCCCCGTTTCGCTCACCTAAACAAGGGTCAGCTTTTCCGAATTCCCCCCTCCCCCGGGAAAAGCTGACCCTTGCCCAGGCACGCGAAATGGGGATCCCACGCTAAGGTAAGGGATCAAAGAGGGGGGTGGCACCCCCCGCTTTGCTACCTTGCGTTGACATGCGATGCCCATTGCTATACCCGTTTGGTAGAAGAGGCTCCCGCTGGCGCACCTTTTCGCGCATGTGCGAGCGCCTCTTCTCAGGTTTTTTAAAGCGTTGTTGGATCAATGTATCGAACAACGTTAAAAACCAGACAAAGTCATGACTTGTGGAACCATGTCATAATGTTGTCCGGGGTTCTAGTGTATATTTAGTTCTTTTATGTCCCAATCAAACCATGGACTACCAAAATGAAGCCACTTTCTTGCTTTTGTTGTTGGCAAAACTTAAGTCCTCATCATTGCATGTTTCTGGCAGAAATTGGTATACTTAGTTGAAGTTAAAGGCCTATAACCCTTCTATTGAAATATCTGGACTAGTATTTATCTTCTCAAACTGAAGAAGGTTCCTGAAGATGAACTAAAAACAGATAAAGGATTTTCTCCTCATTCCACACCCGTGTTACCAGTAGAATTAGATAGAATACACAGTTCAAATGCAAATGGCTTGAAAAGCCAGTGCAACATTTGTCAAACAAGAGCTTAATGGTACATTCTTCTAGGCTTAACAGATTCCACCAGGTTGAACATTCCTCCTCTTGGGAGAAAGAACTAACAAACAGCACTAAACACTGAGAAATGTTGCATTACCAGTATGTGATTTCAATATCCCTTGCCAAATCGGTAGAATTGGTGAGCCCTGATAAACTGTTCATTCTAATTCAGGAGTTCTCAACCTTTTTAAGCCAGGAGCCAGGTCATGCTCCCTCAGACAGCTTCAGGGGCCAGACGGCCATTTTGCCTTTCCTCCACCACATGGCACTTCCTGGTGTGGAGGGGGGGCACATGAAATGGTGCTGTAGGATGCATCCGGCCCACACGCTGCAGGTTGAGAATCCCTGTTCTAATTAGACATTACTGCTGGTAGTTCCAAAATGGTATTTTCTTCTTTCAACTGATAAAGTGTTTTCCTTTGAGAGAAATGCATCAGTTTTGGAGAGACAAACTCGCTCTCTCTGAAACCAAATATGAATATGTAACAAAGCATCCGAATTTGAGAGATTATGCTTTGATCTGAGCATCTCCAAGATCTCCTTGAATCAGCACTATTTGGGTCATCTGCCTCAGAAGCAACTTGTATTATAAAACCCATTTCTTTGCATATGTAAGGATTATTATTTTTTTAAAAAAAGACTAGTATAAAAAACCAGCAAGTAGCTTTTTTAATCTGTAATTTTCACCTTTTGTTTATTTGCTTTAGGCTTTGTAATTCTAACAGTTGAAAAGAATATAAACACATACCTCTTCTCTCTTAGAAAAGGCTGTGCCAGGACACTCCATAAGCAGGCAAATGAGAAACATGAGTTAATCATGCCTTTCTGTCTTCCCTCAGTGCTTCTTTGAAAGAACTAACTGCAGCATTAAAGGTGTTGGAACCACATAAAACAGTTGAGGCTTAAGGGCAGGGTTGATCCCTTCGTTCTTATTGCCTTCTTGTGTTTCGCCTGATTCTTCCTTTGCGATTATCAGGCACGATGAAAGGTATGCATGTCCTACAATCAAGTTGGTGTGCTTGCTTTGAAGTTACTACATGCACTGCAATTGACACCTGTCCATAAAATGTTTTACTTCCCATTTTGTGTGAAAACTCCCTTACAATAATGTATGTGGAACAGATTGTAGACTTGAGACCCTGCCACCTACATCCAGTGTGTAGAAGTTCTTTCTTACTCAGCCTTTCACACTAAACTGAGAAACTACTGCTGGTCTATATTTTGCATTGGGCTAGTAAAAGGTTATTGTTATACTGATTTCAAGTACAGTTGTACCTCGCTTAAAGAGCATAATGCGTTCCACGGGATTGCTCTTTAAGCGAGTTTGCTCTTTAAGCGAAACACCATTGTAAGTGACCAATTTTGACTTCGGGGGGGGGGGGGATTGTGAACCCCAATTTATTTGTTAAGTGAGTTTTTGGTTGGTTTGTTAAGCGAAGCGAACATTCAGAGAAAATTCTGCTCTTTAAGCGAGTTACTCTTTAGGTGAGGCATTCTTTATGCGAGGTTTGACTGTATAGAAGATGAATGTAAAATTAGAAAATGCAACAAAATCTCACTGTGACACAAGGCAATGATTTAACAATACAGTGGAACCTCATACAACAATTGCACCGCATAGCAACGAAATCACGTAACAATTAGGTTTTTTTGGGGGAAATGGTGTGCATAACAATTTTCCCTATGGAAAAAAATCGTACAACAATTTTTCAATAGGAAAAACCACTTAGCAAAAAAGAAAAAGAAAGCAATCATTGTACGATGCATCCTATAGGGAAAATCACTATATGATGCATGTATCGTATAGCAATTATTTTGTACAACAATGAGCCCCATGGAACAGATTAAAATCGTTGTACAGTAATACCTCGGATAACGTTTACCTCGGATAACGCTAAAATCGCATAACGTTAAGTAATCTGAGGAGGAGAATTGGATCGAATAATATTAAGGTCCTATGGGATGTATCGGATAACAACCGCTAAAGCCTGTGCAGTTACAATGTATCTCTATAGAGCTTTAACATTATCCGATACATCCCATAGGATTTTAACATGCATCGGATAACACTAAAAATTGGATAACGCCAAGACTTGTGGAACCAAGTCTTAGCGTTATCCGAGGTATTACTGTATAAGGTACCACTGTATATGGGTTACAAGGAGGGAATGGAAATTGATGACAATCAACTCATAAAATTAATGCCTGATAAAACTGATTAAGTTATAAAAATCTCCACTGATATTGATGAGAACCATCGTGTCCTAAGAAGGTAGAGAAACCCGCTAATTTTAGATTTCTCACTACCTGTATATGAAAAAGTTCCACAATTAGAATCAAGTAATCTAACAAAATTGTTCCCTGTTTTACTTTTCTGGAAAAGGTTCTGGTATAGAAAGTTTTGGAGGCTGCATAGGCAACAGCCATAGTTTGAAGGTTGCGTAACTGAAATTAATTGCTGGACTAATATTATAGAAGTCTCCTTATGTCATTCTGTCTTGTGATGATGTAAAAGATTGATTTTTTTATTAAGAATATTGATTATGACTTTTCTTGATAAAAAATACAAATCTATATAATTTAGAGCTGGTTGAAAATAGCAATGAGTACATCAACTAGATTGCTTTCCTTCTTTCTTTCTTCCTCCCTCTCCCTCCCTGTTGAATATTAAAATACTATGGGTATACCTGGCAATTAATTTAAAATATAGATTGCATCAAACTAGACCGCACATTTGCTCTCCATTCCTATTTGGTCTCTGGCTGGTATCCTTTCTTCAGCCACTTGGTGGTGACTATAGCTTGCCTGAAGGAAAAGTGACTTCTAAAAGATGGAATCCAGGCCTTGCTTCTTAAGACTTCAGAAACCAGCTATGTCACTCTATATTTTGCACATGAAACAGTGTGCTTTTATATGTGTTAGTAATTAAAGTGTAATTTTGGTATGCCTCAAAAAATAAGAAAAAAGAAATGTAGATTATATTTATAAATGCTATTTTTATATATAAAGAACTACACATTTACAAATTACTGTCATCATAGAGGAGATAACTATTTCCCCATGATCTATGTGTCTGTTTAGTCTACTGTTCAGGTGGGCCTGTCCTCCTTTGGAATTCTTTATCTTTGGAAATTATTTAGGTTACATATTCCTTCGAGGAACGTCCTCTGCAAGACAGGATAATTAGACACACTACAGAATGTGTACATTCTTATGAAGGAAGGTTCCTCTCTAGACAGTCTTCTATCTGCTTGAATGTCTGATTAACCTGTACTCTTGTCTTTGCACCATAGTTCAGGGAAGGATAGGGACACGGTACAATATGTCTAGAGCAGTAGTTCCCAAACTATTTTTTTTGCCATGCCCCACCTAAACATCTCTAAAACCATGATTTCTACCCACCCACTCACCGTGACATATAATTATTATTCAAAAAGTGAGCTCCTATTCATGTGGAGGTAGCCTAAAAGGCTATTCCCTGCAAATACAAATGATGAAAAAACTTTTGAGGCAGGAATAATTGCTAAATATCTTTTACTGCAAGAAGAATGTGGAGGCGTAATGAGGTTATCTATCAAAACTGCTCTGGTAATGCCAGTTTTTCAAAAACATCTTCATCAGGATTGTAAATATTTGTCAAGAAATCTTAACCCCGTCTATCAGCTTCTAAGGGGAGAACACCCTTCCATAATGAGCTCAAGATGTTAAAAACATGTGATAGGATGTTGCAATATGTTGTTTACATTACCACCGAAGTAGTACCTATTTATCTACTTGCAATTTCTTGCTTTTGAACTGCTAGGTTGACAGGAACTGGGACAGAGACAGGAGTTCACTCTGGCAGGCAGTGCTCTCAGGTCTCGATCTGCTGACCTGCCAACCTTCCATATTTAAAAACGAATAGGTAACATAGCCTGAAGAGCAATATTTAAATGAGTTTCTTTAGAAAGGAACAGATGAAAATGTAGCAAAGGTGTGCTTTGTTTGTACATCCTGATGATATGTCACCCCAAGATCATCTGCCCGGCCCACCAGGGCGGATCGGAGAGGCTCCCTTGTTATTCCCTCGGCGAGGAAGGCGCACCTCGCCTGTACTAGGAGGAGAGCCTTCTCCGTGTTCGCCCCGACCCTCTGGAACCTCCTGCCCACCGAATTGCGCCTTCAAACGGAGCTCCTCCCCTTCCGAAAGGGCTTGAAAACCTGGCTGGCGGGACAGATTTGGGGACCCGGGACCATGGGCTCCCATACCAAGTGGCTCATTTAAGGACTGCCCCCCTGGGTTGGATCATGGGATTTACTGTTATCTATCCCTGTGTTGTTTTTAATCTTTTTAATCTTTCGATTGTTTTAACTTTGACGTTTTAGTGATAGTTTTATTCTTGTTTTATTCTTTTTATTCTGATTGTGGGCCGCCCAGAGTCGGGTCCTCCCGATTGGGGCGGGGTATTAAATTTAATAAATAATAATAATTAAAAAAAATGGCTGTAAATGGAAGTACAGTACTGTAAGTTCATGTCAATGCTTGTTTTGGACTGATGATTACACATGCTATGTAACATGCAAATGCTGACAAATAGCCAGGATCCAAAGAACTGTAAAACTAATCCCATAAACCCAACAGAACGAGCTGTGTGGGATTTCCCCCCTCACATTTCACAGCAGCCCCAATACTGCATGATCAAATATTCTTAAAGGCTATTTCAAATAGTGTGTGTAATGTGTCATTGAGGTTAGTGTTTTGAAAGGAGAAGGAAGTCAGGAGCAGCAAAGGGCAATAAGGTTGCACAAGTTTATTATTATTATTATTATTATTATTATTATTATTATTATTATTATTATTATTATTATTATTATTATTATTATTATTATTATTATTATTATTATTAAGACTTATACCCCGCCCCACTCGCGTACAGTGACTCTGGGCGGCTTACAGGAATGCAAAATATGCAGTTACACAATCATAATAACATCATACATAGATCACAGGCAAACACCACAAATACAATAAATGCACATAATACAATATATATAATTTAGTACACTATATCTAAATCAAATTACAAGAACATATAATAATACACTATAAAAATTATACAATATCAACCCTACAAGTACAATCCTCGACACAGAGAAGATACCATGTTACAACACCAATTTTAACAATACAATTCAATAAACATTCTACTCAGCCCCAAATTAGTCCAAGGGGCGGCTACCATGAAAGAAATCCTACCACCCGACACCGTGACCGCCTTTAGAGCCCGGGGCTGGGGCTGGTTGCCGAGGCAACCCCTCAGCCTGCTGCAGAAGCTTCTGGTTGGGGCAGCAAGGAAGTCCTGTGCTTCAGCAGTTCTTAAAGCCCCAGCCAGGGCGGGTCCCAGGAGCAGGTGGAAAAGCATCCTGTGGCCGGTTGCCGAAGCAACCCCATAGCCTGTGCAGAAGCCTCTCAGGTGGGGCAGCAAACATATGGCATCAAGCACTTGCAGGCATATGGGCATCTTTCTGGATCCTGGACAAATATTAACATTTATGAAGGACGGAATACACCTGCCAAATTCTTTGTCAGCCAGATTACATAGTTTATAGACATTATGCATTTGTAAATGCAGTTTGTTTCAGGTTCATCAGCTTTGTGAAGAGGGAAGCAGTTGCAACAGAAATATGGTGGGCAAAGCACCTCTTCAGATGTAACTCATATTTGGCACCCTGAAAGAATCAGAATAATAAAGTTGGAAGGGACCTGTGAGGCCATTGAGTCAAACCCACTGCTCAATGCAGGAATCCAAATTTAGCAGCTCTGACAGATGGTTGTCCAATTGTATCTTGAATGTCTCCAGTGCTGGAGTGCTCACCATCTCCCAAGGCAATTGGTTCCGTTGTTGTACTGTTCTAACAGTTAAGAAGTTCCCCTGATATTCAGCCTATATGTGGCTTCCTAGAAACCGAGCCCCTTATTACATGTCCTGCACTCTGGAATGATTGAGAACAGGTTCTGCCACTCTTCTTTATAACTGTCCTTCAAGTATTTGAAAAGTGCTGTCATGTCTCCTCTCAGTGTTTTTTTTTTTGTCAAGGCTAAATATGCCCAGTTCTTTTGGTTTTCCTCATAGGGGAGTCCCTGGTCATCCTTGTTGCCCTCCTTTGAATTTGTTCCAGTTTGTAAGTGTTATTCATAAAATGCAGTGTCTAAAACTGGATACAGTATTCTAGATGAGGCCTAACTAGTGCTGAATAGAGCTGGAGCATTACCTTAAAGCAGGCCTGCCCAAACTACAGCCCATGGGCCAAATACGGCCCCCGAAGGCATTTCACCAGGCCAACGACACCCTCACCAAACCAGGAAGTAAATAGGGATGCTTCTGCGTATGCACAAAAAAATGGCCATTTTACTTCCTGGTTTGGTGCAGATGCTTCTGCGAGGTAAATTGCCTCTTTTGCGCATCTGCAGAAGTGTCCACGCAAAACCAGGAAGCAGGCCTGTAGCCAGGATTCTAGATTTTAGGGGGGGGGTGGAGGGTTCAGGAGGGGCAAAAAAATTTCAGGAGGGGCAACAATGTCACAGTACATATAACATTGGCATCACGGGTGTTTCTTTGGGGGGGATGTTAGCTCAGGAGGGTTTTTGCTCCCCTGGCCCCCCTCCAGGGCTGTGGAGTCGGTAGATAAATGTTCCAACTCCGACTCCTCAGTTTTGTGTACTTCTGACTCTAACTCCGACTCCAGGTACCCGAAATTTCCTCCAACTCCGACTCCACAGCACTGCCCCCCCCTCTGGCTATGGCCCTGCCAGGAAGTAAAATGGCTGTGTATGCACAAACATGCTGTCATGTACCAGCCGGCCCCCTCACTTCTGGAAAACCTCCTGTAAACCAAAACAAACACAGGGCGGGCTGGACGGCAAAATAGAGAACAACTCTCAGCTGCTTATCAGCTACAAGGAGGTTTAATTGGGTAGCGTGTTCAAATGTTTGTGTGTGAAATGCAATGCTGCTCTTACCCTTTTAGTCCAATGAAGACAAGTTGTTCAGAAAAATGATGAAGATTTATTGCTCAGGTTCATAAAGCATAAAAGCCAGTAGCATAAGTCAGTCCAATACAGTCCACAGGTAATCTAGGTAACCATTTTTAAGGAGCAAAAATGCATGGCTCCTAGGCTAAGGATGTTAGCCTATAGAGATCCAGAAACAAAAGCTCTCTAATCAAAAACAGGTCTTAATCCATGGAGAAGCAGAGACAAACTCTTTCTTCTCTCCAAAATGGAGAATCTGCAGTCAGGTAGGATAGCTTTAGCCAATCAAGTAACAGAGAGCAACAGAGAATAACTTTCTCAAAACAATAATTGTTTACATTTATGTAAAGACACAACACGCTAAGTTCTGCTGGCTAGGCCGGCTAGAAAGATAACAGCACAGGAACACTGTAATGTCAACAAGCCATCGTGGCAATCTTGTAAGGCATACAGAGAGAAAAATGGATTTCTATGAGGCCAATTGCAAACTACAACTTAACCAAGCTTTGTGAGCATTAGGAAAAAGATGTCGTTTCCTGACACATGCCCTATTCCAGGGGCATGATCTGGCTTACTCAGCTGTTCCGGGGCATAGTCAGGCCCCTGGCCCAAAAAGTTTGGGCACCCCTGCCTTAAAGGGTTTGGAGATAAGAGACTAGGGACATAGAGCTGTACTGGATTAGCAACCATGTGCTGGAGGAGGAGTAAACAGTTCTCATTATTGCTTCTCCAATGTAAATTACTCATTAGAATGACAGCGGGAAGCGTATTTCCTTTCAGATGTCCTAGATTCTGTTCCCCATCTTTTTTGTAATGTTGGACTGGCCGTTGAAGTCCAACCACATCTAAAGAGACGTGCATATCCTACCATATAGCCAACAAGAAACAACCGTCTCTTTATGTCTGTATGTAATCTAAAGAGCCATGGTGGTGTAATGGTGAACAATGCCAGGTAGAACCTTGGAGATCCACTCAGTGTCCACTGCTGTGCTAGTCTTTTAACTTGACCTACTTTACAGGGCTGTGTTGAGGATGATGTAGGGGAGAAGACAGCTATGCACACTGCTTTACATTTACTGTAGAAAAGGTAGGATATATATATAACAAAACATTCCATTGAGTCTATGTGAATTTACTGTGCCAGAGGAAATGATATCCAAAAAAAGTTAGTGGCAAAGAAACAATGGTGGGGTGTTGTTGGCTAGAAGATCAGTTGTACTGTTGGCCAATACATGTAAAAGGCATCAAAGTATAGCAATCTTTTTAAAAAAAAACCACCTCTACTCAAGCTTTATTAGTGAGAAGAACAAAACTAGCAATTACTGGTGTTTTGCTTTAGGATTAAGATGATTACTCCAAGTACAGCCCAGCAACTGCCTGCTCTTGCTGAGCAATTAAGAACACTCTGTTTATAGCAGGATGTCTCAGAAGCATTCCTGCATGTAACGATGGATCCTTCTGTGGATGTCATTCTCAGGTTGGCCAATTTAGTCTGTCACTTCATAATGAAACCAAGTCCTTCTCCTGAACTCTCATTGACATCCAACACCCCCATATCCTCTGTATAGATATGGAGATTTAATGGGGGTATTGTCCATAATTAAGGGTGTTTTGATTGATAATTATAGCAAGGAATCATTCACTGCAATAGTGAACATAGGTGATTGTGTAGCAACACATCTGGAGTTACATCAGAGGACACTTAACAGCAGAAGACACATTTTTACATGCCCTAGTAAACCCTGAGGTGTGTACAAGAGTTTTACTGGATCAAACCAAGGATCTGTCTCATCCTGCATCCCTTGCCCAAAATGGTCAACCACATACTCACAAGTAGAATATGAGTTGAATAGTGCCTTTCTGCCTATGCTCGCAAACCACTGGAATCCAGAGACGTACTGACTCCAATACCCAAGATAATATAGAGACATTATTTTTCTTCTTCCCTGTCTAGGCAAGACATGAAACTGCCAAAATGAAGCCACCTTCTGGTGAATTCATTCTTTAGTTCCTTTTGCCTGAGATAGTGTGAAAAATATTATCTGGCACAAGGTTGCTGTTGCCTAGGGTATGCCCAACTGGGGTTCAAAAATGCCACAATCTTTGAGGAGGCTCTTTCTGTGTACCTCTATACAAAATAGACATTATATCATGTCTATGTTATATAATTATATAGACATATACAGTAATACCTCGGATAACGCTAAGACTTGGTTCCACAAGTCTTGGTGTTATCCGATTTTTAGTGTTATCCGATGAATGATAAAATCCTATGGGGTGGATCAGATAACGTTAAAGCTCCATAGAGATACATTGTAACTGCACAGGCTTTAGCGGTTGTTATCCGATCCATCCCATAGGACCTTAACGTTATTTGATCCAATTCTTCTCCCCAGCTTGCTTAACGTTACCGATTTTAGCGTTATCCGAGGTAAATGTTATCTGAGGTATTACTGTACTTTTTAAGAAGCTGCAACAGCAAAACTAAGGCACCCACGAAAATAAGGGTTATGTCATTTGAAAGATTAAGATTGTCTCAGTGACTTTAAGAATTGGTAGAACACAAAAGTCAAAAATGCAAAGCGATGATGTCATTGCTTTTGGAAGTAGCTTCGGAAAAAGTGGCAGTTTTGCTGGTTGTCAGTTGTCAGGGGGCCAGCAAAAAACTACCTAACCAATTCAGATGATACAAAGTGTGTTTGCAAGACAAAATATTAACCTTTGTGGGGACACTTTCAGATTTGGAATTGGAAAAAATAATCTATGAAGCATTTTACCAAAAAACATTCAAATGAGGTCACAAATACCAAATAAAAGGAGGGAAAACCAATTTAGAAATTGAATATGACAACTTCCTTAGGTGGATACAGTTCGTATACAACATGTGGAGAAAAATGACACTGTAGCAGGAATCCACAAAAAAGATATTGAGGAAAAACGTGATTTGTAAAAATTACATGGGGGGGGGTGTTTAGTGGTGATCCAGAAAAAAGAAAAATCAACCAATTGAAATGATCCAAAGTGCGCTTGAAAGAGGACACAATAACCTTTCTTTTGACACTTATACAATTTGGATCGGACTTCAGAAACATTTTCTATGAAGGTTTTGTCATGAAACGACATCTTTTTCCTAATGTTCTCAAAGCTTGGAGAGGACCTGGTTTAAACTAGGCCTCAAAAATCCTTTCTTCTCTCTGTCTCATAAGACTACGTGTCACGAGAC
Source organism: Furcifer pardalis (assembly GCA_030440675.1). Classification (NCBI taxonomy): domain Eukaryota; kingdom Metazoa; phylum Chordata; class Lepidosauria; order Squamata; family Chamaeleonidae; genus Furcifer; species Furcifer pardalis. Next base: position 248,501,412 of record CP126890.1, read on the forward strand.
AGCTTGTTTCCAGTTCAGCATAACCTTTATCTCCTGTTATGACTATAGGTCTCTACACATGTGTAAACATGTTCCCATGTTTTGGGAACTTGCTGTTTCACTAAAAGCTCTTCCTGATTGGTTGGGGGTATCCTACATGACTGCCGAATCCCCATCTTGGGGAGAGCAGAAGGAGTTCGCTTTTGGATGTCTATGGAATAACATCTTGGCTGTGGGACTATTCCTTTTTGTCTTCAAAATGATTACCTAGAGTGATTGGCCTTTCTGGACTGTTCTTTATGCTATCGGACTATGTTTTGTTTTGGACTTCCTGTGGACTGACTTACGCTTTTCTGGATTATCCTATAAGAAACCTACTACAATAAATCAACTGTTTTTGCTTGAAGATCGTCTCTTTCCTTAACAGATGCTGAAACCACACACACACACACAAGGCCTAGCTACCAGACCTCCCTTGTTTGCTTCATTGTCTGAGCATAGTAAAAGTTCTTTTAATTGAGGCCGGTTCTCCCATATTGCTAACAAGGGCTAACGGTTCCCGTAATGAGACAGGGGTCTCAGGAACTGGAAGGGAGGGGCCCTTAACTGGGACGACCGGATTCTGACAAGTTTAAAACAAAAAACTCTTTCTAACCTTTCTTTAAAAAAAAAAAAAAGTATCTCTCCACTCCAGAATAGATAAATTGGTGTGAGAATGGATACACTGTAGCAAGTTTCTCATTTGAATTCATAACTACTTTTCCTTTTGGCTTTCCCTCTTATTGAAAACTGCTTTCAAGGAATCGTGAAGGAAAAACTCCTTTTCTTTACGGTTTGACTATTTAAATATTTATTAATAATAGATCCTTTGCAGTTATTCACCTGTGGTGAATTATTGTGTGTACAGTGGGTTGCTTTTGGACATGTGTGCATAGTGGGTAGAGTCAGGGGAAATGGAAAATAAAGGTTAAAAGCATCTTTATTGAAAAATAAAATGTAAGAAAAATATAAACACAAATGAAAATGGGATTTATGGTTTTGGGTTAACACAACGTAGCAGTTCAAAAGCAAGAAATTGCAAGAAGATAGATAGGGACCACTTTGGTGGGAAGCTAAACAGCGTTCCATACCTGCCACATGGTCCATTGAAATGTCTGCTGACACAGACAGCGCTGGCTCTTTGGCTATAAACAGAGATGAGCATTGAAACCTAGAGTTAGATATGACTGGCTTTTGATCAAGGAAGATCTTTACCTTATCTCAGAAAACTTTAGATTTTATGAACATTTTATGAAAACCTTAATTTTATGAACATAATGTCTTTATCCCCCCCCCATTTGAAACATCACCCTTAACAAATGAATGAAATAAAAGAAATAAATGAACTAATGAGCATAATTCAACACATTGAATTCACGCACTAAGTCCCTGACGGTAGTGTCCTTAGACTCTACCTGCCACTTTTTTAACTTGAAGGATAATTTCAGCAGTGAATCTTCACCTCATAACCAAGGTTTTGTTTCTCATTAAAATCCTAGTGCAGCTTTTCAAGGCATTCAAAGGCATCACAACAATCTCAGCTGTAAACCCCTTTCAGGGTTGCATTGATTTTGAAAAGGTGATTTCAAAAGCCTTACAAAAGTTGCTTGTAACGCTAAAAGTATAGATTCTGCTTCATAAAAGCCATTAAGATTATGGGCTGCACTGATATATAATTAATCTTGATTATATGTTCTTCTATGCCATTAGAGGGTAAATGCTTCAGGTGGCATTACATGTGTGTGCTTCTTGTAAACCCAAACAGACAACTGTCTCTGTGAGTGGCAGGAATCCAAGTATTCAGTGGCAGCTGATCAGACTCAAATGAAAGCTGTGACGTGCTATATTTAGTTGAGCTAGTTTGTCTGTTGTATTCTGAGAGTATTAGACTAGGAATTGTTTAATTTGTAAATTCTCTCTGTGTGTGCATCTGTATTTGTATGCTGTGTATAAACCATCTGATATGCATTGCCCATATTTTATTTTACTGTACCACAGCATACTTCAGTTTCTGAAAGCTTGAGTGCTTTCACCAACAGAAGCTAAGGTCTATCTTGAACATCAAGTGGGATGACAATGTCATCAGCATTGCAGTCCTAGAGAAGGCAAATGTAAATAGCATCGAAGCTTCCATCATAGACCATCATCTGAGATGGATAGGACATGTCTGCTGTATGGATGGTTCCAGGCTTCCTCATCAAATTCTCTATGGGGAATTTACAAGACCTCATAGAGCTCTTTTGAAACATTATAAAGACCAGCTGAAATGAACCATGAAGGTGTTAGTTATAAACCCACAAACTTAGGAAGCAGAGGCCGTAGATCACCCCCTTTGGGACCAAACCATCTCTGCTGCTACCAATCACTTCAAAGGAGAACACCGCAGATATGAAGAGGCTGTGACAAATATGAAAGCTTCATCAAACTCAACTATGCCCTCCAACATCTACTCAGTGTATTCTGTGTGGTCACATATATCATGCCAGGATCGGATTATTGAGTCACCAGAGACACATCCATCAACTGAGAAAATGACTTCCAGGAAAAATGTATGCTTGAATACGAGTAGCAGTCAATGATGACGTAGTACTGTTGTAAAGGATCAAAGCAATGAAGCAAAATATACAGGTGTATCCAGGGCTGCTATGTCAGAAGCAATATCCCACTCTCTGGGATTGGAGGGCCAAAAGCTAAGTCCATCACATGGTCTTTTCTGATATCAGTGGTAGAGATCATTCAGCAACTGGAGTTTACAAATGAATTTAAAGGCCAACACTTAAAATCTAGCAGCAACAGCAGCAACCCTTGAACATGCATTATAAAAACAACAGCAACAACAACAAAACAAACAACATAGACAAGGGCATTTCTGAGCTTCCTGAAGCCATGGCAGGAAATCCCAAAATCTAGTGCTGTCATTTATTTATTTATTTATTTATTATTCATATTTATCCACCATCCTCCTCACTGAGTGAAACACCACAATAAAGACATCAAACATTCATAAAAACCTCAAATTTAAAACTATTAAAGATTAAAATTTAAAATCTTAATTTTTTTTAAAAAAAGAACACCAAGTTGCTACATCTTGAGGGAGAGAGGGGCCTTAAACCATCCAGTGAGCTGGGGTCATTGTACCTCCCGAACCTCATACCTGCCCCACCAGCCATGTTTTTAGATTCTTTCTAAAGGGCAGCAACTCCATCTGGAGATGCAGCTCAATTGGCAGGAGGTTCCATAGGGCTGGAGCAGACACATAGAAGGCCCTCCTTCTGGTGCCAGAGAGATGTGCCTCTCTGGCTGATGGAGCAACTAGAGAGCCTCTCTGGTCTGCTCTGATGGGATGGACAGATGTTCTTGGGGTGAGGCAGTCTCGTAAGTATCCTGACCTACTACCATGTAGGGCTTTAAAGGTAATTACCAGCACCTTGAATTACACCCGGAGACATACTTGCTCCTGGAGTCATATTCACGAGCACCTCACTTGCTCGGTTTTATTGCTCAGAGCTTGAGACCCAGATAAATCTACATCTCACAGGACAGAATAACAGTCAGTAAACATGTGTGGTATGATCTAGCAATGCTTTAAATGGATAAAGATGGAAGTCACTGGAGCCTCCAGTGACACTGCTGAATTAAACCCTAAGCATATGCCAGATACCTGTGGGCCCTGTGCCCTTGCCCTCTGCAATGAAAAAAATAAATAAACACTGTTAGAGAATTCTAGAAGCACAGGTTTATTTATTTTTGCACCAAAAACTGTTTTCACCATTGTGAACAATTGGGGTGTACTTTTTGGGAGGTGGTAATGGTGCCTGATAGAATTACTTTGGGGGTTTACCCAGCCCAGAGCCTATAAACAGCCTATCCCATTCTTACCAGAGCCTAATTTCATGTAGAAAAAGGAAAATGGATCTATGTAGATGAGATGACTTATTTATCAACAGCACAATCTTTGGCAGGGTCTATAACTCAGTCATAGAGCACATACTCTGCCAGCAGAATGTCAGAATGATTCATGGCATCTCCAGGTACAGATGATACCTGAAATCCTGGAGAGTTGCTGCTTGTCAATGCCAACAACATTCAGTTAGGTGAGCCAGCTGTCTGAGCCAATGTAAGGCACCTTCCTGTTTTCTTGCTTTGAGCTTAATTTTATTGGTCCTTATTCAGTCCATCCAAAATTCTGGCTTACAAATGCCACTGTTTTATCTGAACTGGTTGAAAAGACCACTGATTTTCCTTTCTACATCACTGGATTGCAGCATTTTAGTTACAATGTTAAATAGTACAGAAGAAAATATGAAACCGCACAAGACCTAGTAATGCAAAAGCCATGGTGATGACCAGCTCTCAACTGCCATTACAATTGGAAACAACAATTCAAGTAGCAGAGGAATCACTGTAACCAATGCCATAATTCCACAAACAGAATACCACATTCAGAAGAATATCATGCTCATGACACTAGAGTCTTACAATTCCAGTGTTCCATTTGGACGACCAGGAGACTCTGGATAACCAATCCTACCTAGGAACATCTGAATGTGTCCTTCCGCTGCACACGTAAATGCCTTAGTATGAAAAAAAAGGGTATTTGCAAATAATGGCTGTTGGATGTCAAAATCTTTGGGGTCTAAGGAGAATTTGTTCAGCATTTCAAATTGCAAGGCACTGAACAAAGAAGAATCAAATAGTGAACTGGACTGGACAGTTCCAAAAGCCTGAATACAATTGTTAGCCCCAACTAAAAAAGACCTATTGAACCAATGGGATTTAGATAAGTGTCAAGTCATCATCCAAAAATCCAGTGAAGTACTTTGAGTAGCAGTTAAGTTTCAGCCTAGACTGAACTAAAGAACCAGTGACACCTAAGCAAAAATAGATGTGGCTATTATTATCCTGCACACATTTAGAAAAAAAATGAATCTGAAATATTCCTCTGGGGATCAAATAGGAAAAAACTGACTGATTATTCAGTTAACTGAAATTAATAGGATTAATTGACTACAATGTCTTAAAAGTGGAAGGACTGAATACACATGCTTTTGTGTTCTGGTATATATGTTTTCCTCTATATGAAAAAACAACACAGGATCCGCTTGCTTTGATTGCGATTCACATCTGACATCATAAGAAAGAAAATGAAAAGAATCAACCTACGTCAAATAGTGCTCAGGAGTTAACATTTTCTTGTTGCTGAAGGGTGGAAGGAGAGTGAATTAGTGTTTCCTCTTTCAGAAAGCTATGGTTTACTGCAATGGGTGGTGGTGGGGTGTGTGACTTTCACTGGAAAATATGGGACAGCTCTTTCCCTTCCTTGCAGGTGTGTCAGCATTCAGGGGAAACAGTCCAAACTTGAATCAGACGTGGAATAGTGCCAAAAGTGAATTTGCCCCCTAAACCATAGTTTATGCTATTTCTCGAGCATTTGTAAAGCTAGTAATTAATATTTGGGAACACCCTGTAAGCATCCTATACATGGGACAAATATGGCAGTAATCTTCAGTGAAAACCAATGGAGAGCTAGAAGGTAAATGCCCATAATTATTGTGCTGATGGATATGCCACTGTAACAATCTGGAAGCCACGAGGCCTGGTGTTTAGACACGCATAAAGTGAAGTATCAACAGTGTTTTTTACAGGATGTTTTACGTGTCTCGGCATAGTTTACTGCTAGCGACAGGAGCTGTTGCAAATTGTTTTACAGAAGGAAACACAGGTAGCTGCCACTCTTCAGGATGGGACTTTAATCTGAGAACAAGCTGTAGGACACAACAGGCTAATCAAATTCTTTGTCAAGGTATTAAGGAGAATCTCTCTGAGCCTAGCAGTTCGAAAGCAAGAAATTGCAAGTAGATAAATAGGGACCACTTCGGTGGGAAGGTAAACAGCATTTCGTGCGCTCTGGTGTCTAGTCATCCCTGCCACATGACCACAGAAACATTTGCAGAAGCTTCACCTTTGAAACAGAGATGAGCACTGAACCCTAGAGTCAGATACGACTGGCTTTTGAGCAAGGGAAACCTTTACCTTTACCTTTACTCTGAACAGGAGTAGCTACTAAAGGGACAGAAAGATAATGCATTGGGGCTAGGGGGAACCAGGCTGATTACTGCGTTGTTAACTGGCAGTGATCAAGAAAAATACTTTGTCACGTGCATGTTAGCCTTTGTCATATCAAACCTTGCTGATTCTGATATGCCACGCTGTCACAAATCCACCCTATTTTAATATGAACAATGATTAGAATGTGCTGTCAAGTAGAAAAGAAAGAAAGAAACCAACCAACCAACCTACCTACTTGCTTGCCTGCCTACCAACTCAAGAGTAGTTTACCAGCCCCTTCTTCAGATGACTTACACATGTCGGCTCTTCTCCCAGGAGGAATAATAGGGAATCCAACTGCCATAGTCCAATTCACTGAGCTATCTAGTTTGCATTCTTTTTTTTAACTACCAGCCGATTCTTTAACAGAGCTTCTTATTTAACTATTAATTATTTAGACATCAATTAGTTATGGTCAAATTGCAAGAGATTTCAAGTTTGAGCTATATAGGAAGTCTTTGTCTGTCACAAGAAGACCAACATAATTAGCAGTCATACTAGACAGTTTAGAGAGCATGGATTAGAATCGGAAAGTGGTCTTCCCTCAGAAATAGCTGTCTATCACAGAACATACCTATTTTTTTCTTACTTACACCTTTTACACTTAATATGTTTTGCTTTATTAAAGATCTTTGGAAAATAATTTGGAATTATCTTTGACTTAATTTACAAGTCTGATTTCTGGACACATACCTCTGAGAACATCCCATTGCAAGCAAGAAAATGCAGGGAGAAAATGAAATAAACCTGGCATGCTGGCTGTGAGCATGTTGTTTGAGTTGTAGCCCACAAAAAAGCCTTTCCAGGCTGTGCAGAATAGCTATAGGAATCAATTATCTTGTGCTCAGAACCTGCTAATTTCCTTTTTCTACTGAAGAGGGGCAAATTACACATAACATTAATATTAGGGTCCTATTTTGACATGCTTTCTCTTTATCATCCTCAATTACATTCTAAGTTATATTATTCATACCAGCAGAAATTTACAACTTTCTTTTTGGAAAAGAAACATCTCCTTCCACATGAGCAATAAAGCATATGTGCCAAAGTTTACAAAGTTTACTACCAACTTATAAGGAATAGCACTGCCTCCAAAAACATGTATATGTTGAAGTTGAAGGCCCATGCATGTCAGTCTCTGCATTTATCTTTAAAATTCCCAATTCTCCTCAATTATGAAGTTGGTCGTGTCAGCCCTTTGGGCTGTATGTTCTTGAAAACTGACTGCCAAAATTTCTCTAAGTGATTCCATCCCAGTTCACTCTTGCCAGAGTCAAGCAAATAACTTATGCCCACCCTTGTACAACTGGATTGCCCTCCAGAAGGTTTAGATTGCACTGTCCCTGGCAATTAATTTATACTCAAGGACTAGGGTTGCCATAATTCTCTCCCACAAAACCAGGACATTGAACAGGGGTTTGGATTTGATGGCCTAAAAGACACCTTCCAACTCAGTGATTCTATGATTCTCAGTCACCTTTGAGCACTAACTTCTTGACAGGCATGGGGGGGGGGGGCTTTGGGCCCCTTGCAGCTCTTCTTCACCCCCTGTGAGGCCTTCCAGCCTTAACCCCTCCCAGTCCTCCGAGGAGCGGAAAGCTTCCCAGGCAGCCACCAGTGCCCATTGATTGGGTGCTCCAGGGCTCCCTTGGCTGCCAGCTCTGGGCCAAAGCAAGGAGGCTCTACAGGAGTCCACCAAGCAGTTGCCACAAAGCCAGTTATTGACCAATTGGGGCTTCTCCAGCCAGACGCACACGGCTGCCCAGAAACCCTCTGGAAGCCGCTGCGGGTCTGAAAGGGCTGCTTTGCCCAAGACCTCCATGGCTAGGGAGGAGGGGAACAGCCCAGGGTGATGTTACACCTGGGGAGTGAGGATTTCCATAGAGCTATGAAAGTCAGAGAAATACAGAGAAAAGCAATTTCTCTCTCTCTCTCTCTCTCTCTGCCTCTGCAAAGGGCTTTCGGGACTATAACATGACTTTTAGTTAACCGGCCAGGACAACGTTTCTGACCTGAATCTGGGACAATCCCGGTTTTCCAGGACGTATGGCAACCCTATCAACGATAGATGGAAGCTGCTTTCTACAACATCTTAAAGTACTATTGGGAAAGTTATTATTATTATTATTATTATTATTATTATTATTATTATTATTATTATTATTATTATTATTATTATTATTATTATTATTATTATTATTATTATTTCGATTTATATGCCGCCCTACTTGGCGAAAACCAACTCAGGGCGGCTTACATCATAAAATTGAATACAATACAATATAACAAATCAATACAATATAACAAATCAAAAATGCAAAATCACAGCATAGTACACAACATAAATGTAAACACAATATAATCAAAATACAGTCCATAATCACAATACAATTCATATCTGATACAAAGAAAATAATCATACAGTAAGCAATACAGTAATGTACAATACAAAACACCGTCCCGCTACCCATCCACATCCCCCCCAACACACCTGCCATCAGTCCCGATATGGCTGTGGCGAACACCCACCCCTAGTTGCCCTAGTAATCACAAGGCCAGATAATAAATTATCTCCTACCTTTCATGAGTTGATTGGATAGCTCAATGAGCTAGGTAGCTGAGGTCAGAAGCCTGATTTTACCCACTGTGCCTCCTGAAAGAAGAACAATTCTCTGTCATCCTAGGCAAGGTACACAGACCCAGAGAACCAAAGCTAGATGAACCACAGCTTTAAGGACAGCTGCATGAAGTGGTGGAAATGCCATCCTTCTGTCCCTTCTCCTTTATGGATGAGGCAGGGCTTCGGGACTGTAGGCCTCTGAGAGACGGATAAGCTACTGTACAGGCTGAACATGGCTCAGTTAAAATGAAAACACATGCTAAAGACTGGAAATTTTATTTTTAAGTGGCCACAGAGACTTGGGAATTCTGGGAACTGTTGCAAAAAAATATTTTCTCCTCAAAAGCTTTTGCAAATACATGCTATATGTGCTTTTGCTGCTGTTTTCAATAAACTTTCAGAACTGAATGGCTCTTGATGTATCAACAGAATGTCCCCATTACCACGACCACATTGCATTTTTCTGGCTTTCTCTTCATCTGCCTCCACCACATGAAATTCTTGCTCAGGGATGTGTTACAGACTCACAGACGTAAATGGCTTTTGTCAGAATGATAGTAATGATGGCATTTGACACTTGTCACTCAACTTTTGCTGTTGTTTTCAATAAACTTTCTTGTCACTTTTCTAATTACATTTTATAAAGTATTAAGTACAGTATATGTATTTGTTACAGATTCTAGGCACATATACAAAAAAACTATTGCCAGAAAGCAGCAACAGCAAATTATTCAAAATAATACGTAAAAGCAAGGCAGAATATTTGCCTTTGGATCAGACTTCTGAGGTAGTCTGAATGAATGAATGAATGAATGAAATGGTTGCATTTTATGGCTTGCCCAATGAATAATGCAGACACTGCTGCTTCTCTTCTCTTCCCCCCCTAGCCCCCCCAACAAAACCACATGACAATGACCTGGAATAAAAATTGGCCACTTTATTTTGTGACAACAAATAAACAACAATAACAATAAACCTAACGCAGGGGCCAACCAAGCACGGGGGTTCATCTCCGGGGGGAGAATTTTGGTCCATCTCCAACTACCCCTCCCTCTTAACAAACTCCAAATATTCCCCAAAATTTTCCCCCTCCCAAAACCCAAAATCCACTCCCCCGTGCTTGCCGCCAACACCGGTACGATTCTCGCGCCCCTTTTCTCCTTACTCATCGAAGTGAGGTAGGGAAAAACAGTTCCCAGCAACGGCCAATCAGCTGGAACCCAAAATTCCTACCCGGCCCAAAATATTGTGACCACTTAGGCCACTTCGATTTTCAGGGTGAGTGGGCAGGCGACAAATTCCCAACCCACAAGACCCTTCTAGAACACTCCGAACTGTTGTTCCCCAAAGACATGCCCCCTCAAAACTTCCCACCAATCAATTCATTCCAAGTCGCCATCTCGCCACTCCTCCACTTCCAATGGGTGGGGCAGGGCAACAAAGACCCCTCTCCCACAGCAGCCGCTGCGTAGAAGGTACCCTTGTAGCAGGAATGAAAAGCATATATTATCTACAGTTGATTTTCTCTCTATGACACTGATAGCAAACCTTTTAGAGACCCAGTGCCCAAACAGAGTGTGGGGTAAACTCTGTGTTGGGGGGAAGGAGGAAGCACTCCAATTGGGCTGCTGGGCAGGGGGTCAGGGTGAACTCTGTGCTAGGGAGGGAGGAAGCGCTCCCAATGAGCTGCTGGGCAGAGGGGCGGGGCGAACTGTGTGCTGGGACAATGGCGTACATGCCCACAGAGAGGGCTCTGAGTGCCCCCTCTGGCATGTGTGCCATAGTTTCGCCACCACTGTCCTATGATCTTTATCAGAATAATGTTTACAAAGGGATTTACATTTGTGATTCTTATACTGGAATTTTAGTGGGGCTTACTTTTTAGTAGAGAACAACAGAGTGAAGGTTTTTTTGCAAGTATTTCCCAATCCATTTTGTTGTTCCCACTTCTGGATAAACATGCCTAGGATTGCAGGCTTATTTGGAAGCAGGCAGCTCAAGAGTAGATCACAGGGTGCCCCACACTGAACCCGCTGCTCAGATTCCAAATTGCTCCTAGGATCTACTAAAAACTAGCTATTTGGGCTGGGATCATCCCACCAAAGCTGAGTGTTGGGTGTTTCAGAAGAAAAGAAATGAAAATGCTACTTCACACAGTGAGATTCACGATCACAAGATGTATGGAGCCCTGCCAACTTGGATAATGTGAAAGGGGGGTTAGAAGAATCTATTCAGATGGATAGAGCTATCAGTAGCTGTTGCTCATGAAGGACATTTATCCTCTGCTGTGGATGAAGCAATGTGACTCATAAAGTTTCCCACAGACCACTGTGCCATTAGCAAGTCACATTAGACTGTAATCTCTAATCTGATTCAGCATGGCTCTTCCTCTGATCACTTTTGAAAAGATCTTCATAATACCCTTCACATTCTGCCTTACATAGCACATTGAGTGAAGAACAAAAGACTCTATTAGACATCTCCCAGCATCTGAGTAAACAAGTGAAGCATGTTTGGCTATGCCCTGAAAGTAAATAAATGACAATAAACTCCTAGAGGCATGGAAAATCCTTGTTTGTAAATAGTCACAAAAAGAAATCAAGACAAGGGACATTGCTTTGGATGTGAGCGGCCGGGAGGTGACTTATGGACTGGGCCAAGGGTAGTGCCTCAACCCTTGGTTTTCAGGAGGCTCCCCTGGCTCTAGTCATGAGCTACTTTCAGATGAGAGGTAGGAAGGAAATAACTTCCACATCATCTTTTGAATAACAAGGTGCAAAAACCATCCTTTCCACTTTGAAAGGTCAATGGACTCAATTTGTAAGGTCTTGACTGGTTTGTGTGTCACTGGTCTGCCACCTTCTAACCAGTATTAACGAAAAAGCTTGAGTAACGTTACTGGTCCCTCTTCCACCTGCATCATCTTCACCTAACACTGTTGCCTGGCTCCTGCTGTCTCCATCACCACTGGAACTATCCACTGTCTTCTGCTCATGTGGCCATTACCTTGAAGAGGGTGGATGCGTCTTAGTCTGGCATCTCAGTTGTGACCATTTTGCTTTGAGTAATCCTGTTAGAAGTCCAGGTCTGTAATGGAGTTTGGCCCCCTGAAGGCATTGCTGTCAGCTTCCTTGACACATACAAACCCATTTCCTATGTTAAGGTGTGCATCCAAGAAGGAGCCAATCCAGATTATACTTGTGCAGTTATCTGGGGTATTATTCTCTATATATTCTCTGGCTAACATTAAAACTTGGTTCCATGAGTCTTAATGTTATGCGATTTTTAATGTTGTGCAATACATGTATCACACAACGTTAAACCCTATGGGATGAATCACATAACGTCAAACTCCATAGAGATACATTGTAACCAGCGCAGACTTCAGGGGACATTGTGTGATACATCCCATAGGGTTTAATGTTGTGCACATGTTATGTGGGGTATTACTGTATATATATATTATATTCCCAGATCTTGGAAAATTTATCTTTTTTTTTTTTTGGACCAAAACTTGCAGAATTCCCTAGCCTACCTAATCTGGCTAAGGGACTGTATGAATTATACTCCAAAAATGTAACTTTTCCAAGTTTTGCCAATTCTGTATGTAGATTACAAACAAATGTGCAGCAACTGGATGGCAGTAAAAGATGTTCTTTTATGAGCTCCTTTCATCTCATAGTGCATCTTGTTTTGTTGCTCCTGTATAAAATAAAATTATCCCATTAATATTATGCACAGTTTGTAGTTGTGTGAAACGGGAACTCTGGAGTATCCCTGTTGTCTCTGGCAAACAGGTGGGAGATCTTTCTGCTCATAGCAGGTGGTTGTTCCTTCAGTAGATGGCTTTTGGAAGTCTCTTGTTTGTAGGGTTTTCAACTGGGACTAGTGCCACAGAATCTAAGGTATCTAAGCCTCTTTTATTGCTTAAAAGAGGGAACCGCCATAGCTGACTCCAAATGAAACAGAAGGCTTCAGTTCTGGAAAGGTGGCACATGGTATGATGAATGGTAATTTTAGGGCAGAAATCTGGATCAAGTCCACACTTCCCTTCTGCCAAATGCTGCAATTAAGGGTGCAAAAATGCTTGAGAGTAACCCCCCCCCCCCAAACATAATTTTAGCAAAGTGCCAGCTTCAAAGGCTTGGAAAGTAGGAAAGGGCTGAAGTGATGCATCTCATTGGCAGAAGGATATAATTACACAGCTAAAAGCAAAGGAAAAGAAAAAAGGGGAGGAGAAAAAACACCCCACCAGAACTCAGGGTGGGATCAAGGGCTTACTCAGCATCAGCATCACATTCAGCTTTCCCTGTCTATTTATCTTCTGCTTTTTTGAAGCAGAGGCCTCTGTTTACAGATGCAGAGCCGTATAAGGAACAAAGGTACATTCTATTTGATGTGAATCAAATGCAGTCTATGAAAAAAGCCTCTGCCTGGTTCTTCTCTGATAACCTTTTGTTTCCTTCTGCCATAGCAATTTGATACCAGCTCTGTTTCATTTCGCTCCCCCTGCCCCCACCCCCAAGAGAATGCAAACAAAGTCCCATAGAAGGAGTGTTTTTCTGACCCCTCCATGTGCAACCAATCTAAACTAGCACTCCCCTTATCTTCCTGCAGTTTTCCCCACGTATAGGTAAAGGTAAAGGTAAAGATCACCCTAGCTTGAAAGCCAGTCATATCCGACTCAAGAGTTCAGTGCTCATCTCTGTTTCATAGCCGAAGATAGCCCCATATATACGGCTGCTTAAACTGAGATTGCAACTAGGGATTTATAGTGTCCCAAGACATTGAGGACATCATCGTGAGTGGTGTCGACCCCAGGAAGATCCTTGTTGCAACATTCAGTACAATATGTTATGCAACCTGTTTTGTTCTGCAGCTTCCTAATATAGGGTGTCCTCCCTACAATGAATAGAGAAAGGGCCATCTGATCCAGCACCCTGTGTCCCACACAGTAGCCAGTGAAATGTTCATCAGAAGTCCATACAAGTTTCTCCAGTACAGTAATTGGTATTCAAAGGTGTACTGCCTCTGATGATGGAAACAATACATGGCGAGTCGCCATTGATACTTGATGAATTTATCATTAAAGGTGTCCACCCTGAGGGTTATCATCACTACATCTTGTGGAAGCAAATTTCATACCAGAATTCCCCAGCCTGTTGCTGTGTGAAAATATAGTGCATTTTCTGTCCTGATTCTCCCACACACTTAACTTTGATGGATAAGCCTGAACTCTGCTTTTATGAGAAAGCAAAAGACAAATTCCCCATGTCTACTGTTGCTTCTACCATTCTTCGCTTGCCTCCTTTCTCGCCTTATACCAGGGGTGCCCAAACATTTCAGGCCATGGGCTGGTCACATGTTTCAGATCATGTGGTCCCTCCTACCAGAAGTGGAAGTAAAATGTTCCTTGCAATTTGTTTTGCAACAGGATGAGATAGATTTTAAACTGCTATTTTCTCTGCTTAAATCAGGGGTGCCCAAACTACAGACCATGGGCCAGCTCTGGGCCCCAATGCCAATTCATCTGGCCCACACCACCTTTGTCACTCCCGGGCACATTTTACTTCCACTTCCTGGAGCAATAAGAACAGCATGGGCTGAATGAATTGGTGTTGGGAGCCCACAGCCTGTAGTCTGGGCACCCGTGCCTTATACCACAGTACCCTTGTTAAGCATTTAGAGGGAAAACTGAAAGATTTTATGGGTGATCCCCACATAAAACTATATTTATGTTTAGTCATATCTTTTTCCCTTTCCCTCAGGACAAACAATTGTTTTATCTTAGGAACCAATTAAGGAGTGAAAGGGCAGTTTTACTGAGTGTGAGGAATAATAATCTGCTTTGGACCTGGAGGTTCACAGCTATTTTTCTTCAAACTCCTTGTTCCATTTCTGAAAGGTAAATAAGAACAGCAGCTTTTGCATTAACCTAATGCATTTCTGTTTAAGCCTGAACTTTCCATCAACATTATTAACCACAACTTTCCATTTTACCATAATTGAAAGTAACTTGGCCTTCAGTGTCTGACTTGGGTATTTATAAGTCTTTCCACTTTCTCAGCCTAGATTGCACCATATTCTTTGCACAGCCTGTCTCCTTGTCTGAATGGTGTAAGTCATTAATCAAGTAAGCTACAGGGGGGAAAGGGGTGTTGAGCCTATTTTGGCAGTTAAAGCTCCTTCCTGCAAAGCAAAGTCTTTATAGCTTCATATTTGGACCCCCAGAGCTCTAATTCTAAGACAGATTCCAAGGGAGATCAAAGGCAAATACAGTAATGTGCATTGCAATTTGCTCTCAAAAAGCTGGCATAATGATAGGAGCAACCAGTGATGGGATATAACAGGTTCTCACCAGTTCGCCAGAACCAGTAGTAACTTTTCCCAGTGTCCTGGAGAACCGGTAGCAGCTTTTGGGAGGAACCACCTTCGGGGCTTACCTTTTCACTGGTTCCTCCACTGCGCATGCGCACCAAGCACTTGGTATGCATGCACGCCTACAGTGCTTAGCGTGTATGCACAGCCTCCTTGCTGTCCTCCCTAGCAGGGAGAAGGAAGAGAAGCTGCTAGTCTGAAGCTTCCTATAGCCTGCTCCCCAGTGTAAGTGACTCACCTTTGGATGTGGTGTGTCTGTGTGTATTTTAATGTGTATTTAATACCTTTACCTATATTGACATACTACCACAGTATCATAAATACATATTTATGTTTGGGGTGGGTGGGTGTATTTTAATGTAAATTTTATTTTATTTATTTATTTAATTTATTTACGGGTTTGTGTTGTGGGTGGGTGGGTGAGTGGGTTAAGGGGTGTGTGTGTGTGCTTATTTTTATTTTATTTTATTATTTTTTAAAAAAATTGTTGGCCCTGCCCACATCATGACATCATGATGTTAGCTCTGCCCACACTGTGATGACGTCACGGTAGGGTAGTAAATTTTTTGACATCCCACCACTGGGAGCAACTCCAAATTGTGAAGCTGTAGGAACCAGGCCACTTGCCTGACCAATAACACTGTAAGCTGCAATTTGATTTAGGAAACAATAAGCAGATAAAAAGCAGAAAATGGCTGTTAGAATCTATGACTTCAGAATTATGACTGGACCCATCGCTGTATGAGAGAGGAATGGTCATTTTGTGGCAATTTATTTATTTATTTGTTTATTTATATTTAGATTTATATTGCTGCCCACTCGCCGAGGCGACTCATGGCGGCTTACAGTCAAAACAACAATACAACAAAAATTATAAAATGCAACCACATAAAACAACCAAACCAGAACACAAACTAACTCCCGTCAGGCCGTTGTTGTGGGCCCAAAGGAGTGGGCAAGGTCCCCAGCCACTGCTAAACCTTGGCATCTTCTTCCTCAGGCCGTTGTTGTGGGCCCAGAGGAGGGGGCGATGTTCTCAGCCACTGCTAAACCTTGGCATCTTCTTCCTCAGGCCGCTTTTATGGGCCCAGAGGAGGGGGCGATGTTCTCAGCCACTGCTAGGCCTTGGCATCTTCTTCCTCAGGCCGCTTTTATGGGCCCAGAGGAGGGGGCGATGTTCTCAGCCACTGCTAGGCCTGGCCCTTGACATCTTCTTCCACCAATTCCTTCAATGCCATTTGCATGAATGCCCGGGTGCACTATATGCTTGCCACTAATCACACCAATTTGCTCCAAAGCAAATAATATAATTGTGTTTAAATGTCAACCCCCCTTTATGCTCTATCCATTTTTACCTCATCTCTGCCCCCCCTTCAGCTGTAGCAGGAGATTTTTTGTTGTTGAGTCACACAGTCGATTCCGACTCTTTGCAACCCCATGGACCACTGTCCGCCAGGCACTTCTGTCCTCCACCATCCTCCTCAGCAGCAGGAGATAGCTTCAGAATACAGTATTAACAGCACAATTGCCAACAGCTTGGAAAGGTTACCTTTTGGACTATACTGTACTAGCCAGATTTTCCTAGCCCAAATGAATGCAGGTTGAGGTGTTTTGTGGATCTAAAGAGGAATTTTTCCATGATTTGGACATGCAAACCAGCAAAGCAAAAAAAAAAAAAAAAAACCTGGCTCACTTCATCAAGTATGGTCTTCTTTTGTACTTAATGTAAGCTGTCAATCTTCAAAAAAGAAAATTTAAAAAGAGAAAAGAAACTTGTATTCTTCTGAAATGTACTACTGTATATCCGAGAAGCTATCAAACTTCACCCATAGTCTTGTCGACACCATTCAAATAAGACCAAGAAATTATATGACTTATTGGGAAATATGACTGTTGGATAGGTTTTTTTTTTGATGGATTAAAGTGCCAGGCTTAACTTTTCAGTTCTTTTATTCTTATTCAGTTGCATCAAGGGAAGCTTTAAGTATAAGCTCATTAGCTACAAATAGCACATGATTTAAATAATTGTTCCCCATAAAATTCCACTAAGAGAAAATACACATGTACAGCTTGTCTTTCAAAGGGGATCATTATTTTCAGTGCATGTGCGTCTAGGGATTTAAAAGTATGAATAGATTGTTTTAAGAAACACACACACACACAAAGTTGCATGACCACTGAGATTGTCGCAAAAGTGCCAGAGGCCAAACATACTTTCCCATAAGCTTTGTACAATTTTGTTGCATGACCCCTTCTCTGTTCTGATTGCTACACTACAGCTTTCTTTCTTTGTTCCCTCTGTTTAAACTCTTTCTGTTTCTGACTCCCTGAGTTTGGTTTAGATTTAGAATCAAACAAAACAGTGTGTCATGGTGGAGATATCTGTGATGTCTTGGGGTCTCCTCTGGAGTCAAGGACCGTGCACTGAGACCATGGACTTCTCTTGTTTGGGAGCACCTTCAAGTTACTCCAAAGAGTAATAATAATTTCATGTCAGAAATTATTCTGGGTTGAAAAGATTTTTGAAGGAGAAACTCTGCTCAGGGAAAGCCCGAACGAGGCTCCTTTCATGTCCCCAAGAGCTGGGACAGAGACAGGCACTCAATCCGTCATGCTGTACCTGGGTCACGAACTGCCAACTTGCTGGCTTTCCAGCTAACAAGGCAAACTTCTTAACCACTGAGCCACTGCAGCCCCTACTCCAAGGAGTAATACTGAGGAATAAGTTGCCTGCTGGGTTTTGACTCTACTGCAGGCAAGACTATAGTTTTCCAGGAAAGCATATGCTTTGCCTCCAGAGGGTCCCCATTTCAACCATCACCCTAGAGAGCTCCTGCGAGGTTGTATTATGTCAACAACACTCATTTGAGCAACCTAGGGGTGGGAGCCTTAGCAGAGGGATTCTCAACCTGTGGCCCATGGGGCCGGATGGGGCCCACAGTACCATTTCATGTGGGCCCCCCACTGCCTCCACCACACCAGGAAGTGCCATGTGGTGGAGAAAAGGCAAAATGACCTTCTGGTCCCGAAAGCTGTCTGAGGGAGAGTGACCTAGCCCCTGGCTTTAAAAGGTTGAGAACTCCTACCTTATCATAATACAGCTATCTAGGTTCCCCCTTTGAGAAACATATTGTTTGTACAGTATAGCTTTACCTCAGTAAAGAATGCTATATTGAATTTCCCCCCAGCATCATTGTAGATGGAAATATTTGGCTACCCATGCAGGGACTCCCTGTTGAATAATGACTCCAAGGTATCCAAGGTATCACTGACACAACTTAAAAATCAGTCACTTTACATTATTGTCCCAAATTCTCATTCCAGAAGGATGTCCTCTATCTTTGATCCATTGGGGAAGATGTTGTGGAGAAGAGCAGAGAAAGCTGTGGGGAGAGTCTTCACCTGAGGGAGAACTACTAGTCTTGGTCTGTTTCTAGAAAGTTCCTTTACTTTCCACAATATTGGTCACTGTTTACATCAGCTCATGGAATGCCAGTTTTGAATTATTTGCATTTCTACTTCAATTTTAAAATCATCAAAAAATGAAATAAATAAATAAGATGACATAGGACATGAATAACGAGTTAAGTGGTAAGAAAGGCCCCTCCCATCCATGTAGGGAGATCATGAAAACTGTTAGATACAACCGGGAAGTTCCCCTATACTGGAGATGCAACCCTCTTTGCTTCATCACACTAGATATGGAATCTTTATTTATAAATAAAAATAGAGGCATGCCAAACTTCTGAGCATATGTTTATTTTTCCAGGCACTTTAGTGCCCCACAAATGTGTGACTTACACTTGTGAATTGCTCAAATGTTCTTCTGGAATGGTCCATTTCCCCTCTTGGACATGTTCAGTTTGTACATGGTTGCATGTTTTAAAAATCCTTGTTCTTATTTATTTATTTAAGCAAACTTTTATGCCACCCTCCTCAAAAAAGACCCAGGGCGGCTAACACAACTCTCAACACCTAAAACACAATAAAAAGATAATATAAAATCAAGATCAAAAGATTAATAAATTAAAAAAATTAAAAAAGCTAAAACAAGACACACCGGGGGGGTGGGGGTGCTCAAATGAACCAAAAGAGTAGGGTAACTGTCTGGCCCATACCCCACACATGCTCTGCCAGCCAGGTCTTGACCCCCTTCCTAAAGGGCAGCAGCTCCGTCTGGACACACAGGTCACTTGGCAAGAGGTTCCATAGGGCCGGAGCAGACACAGAGAAGGCCCTCCTCCTTGTGCTAGAGAGATGCGCCTCTCTAGCTGATGGTACAACCAGAGTGCTTCTCTGGTCTGCTCTGGTGGAATGGACAGATGTTCTTAAGGCAATACGGTCTTTTAGGTACCCTGGCCCACTACCATATAGGGCTTTAAAGGTAATAACCAGCACCTTGAATTGCACCTGGAGGCATACTGACAACCAGTGCAGCTTCCGCAGCAATGATGAGGCATGAGCATAACGCTCACACTCCTTCATGACCTGAGCAGCTGCCATCTGGACCAGTTGCAACATCCGAATGGTCACCAAGGGCAGCCTCATGTAGAGCGCATTACAATAATCAAGTCTGGGTGACCAAATCGTGTGTGATCATGAGCAAGAAGTCCTGGTCTAGGAGCGGGCATAACTGGCATATTACACGAAGTTGTGCAAAAGCCGTCCAGGCCACGACTGCCACCTGCTCTTCAAGCAGTAGTCATGAGTCCAAGAGGACCCCCAGATTATGCACCAGGTCTGTTTGGGGCAAGACTGCCCCATCCAGAACCAAAGATGGTAGCTCCCGAGATAACGTAGGCCCCTGACCTACAACCACTCAGTCTTGTCAGGATTCAGCTGTAGCCCGTTGTCTCCCATGCAGACCCTCACAGCCTCCAGGCACCTGGAAAGGACTTCCACTGCATCACTTGGGTCCCCACAGGCTGAGATATACAGTTGAGTAACATCTGTGTATTGATGATACCTCACCCCATGGGAACGGATTATTTCACCCAGCGGTTTCATGTAGATGTTAAATAGGAGAGGTGGGAGCACCGAGCCCTGAGGCACCCCATATTGGAGCAGCCTTGGGCTGGATTTCTCACTCTCCAACCACACTGACTGGGTCCAGTTCTTCAGAAATGAGGAAAACCAAGACCACACAGTGCCCTAGAACCCCAGTCCTCGGAGCCTTCCCAGAAGGATACCGTGGTCAACGGTATCAAAAGCCGCTGATTTGATTGGACAGCCACCTCTCTCTCTCTTTTAAATCTTTAAATCTTTTTAAATCTTTTAAATTTTTGAGTCTTGTAAATTTATAGTTTAAATTTTTTAAAATTAATTTTGAACTTTAGTTTTTAATTTCTGAATTTGTACGGGTAAAATTGGATTATCCTGTTTATACTGTATTCATTATGCATGATTTTTTTAAAAATTGTAAGCACCTAGAGTCGGGTTCGCCTGAGTGGGACGGGATATAAAATTTGGAGAAATAAATAAAATAAAAGCCACTGAGAGGTCAAGAAGAGCAAGGCAGTTGGATGTCTACCATCCCGCTCTCTCCAGAGATCATCCACAAGCGCGACCAGTGCAGTTTCTGTACCATATCTGGGCCTGAATCCTGACTGAAAAGGGTCCAGATAATCCACTTCATCCAGGATCTCCTGTATCCGCCACACCACTGCCTTATCCAAAACCTTAATGTTTCCATTATTTTTCATGGTTCTTTTAATACATTTAATGCAATGTGTATGGAGCTCTTTTGTGTCTTGAAAAGCTGGAGATGACAGAACATGAAGGTCTGACAGTTATTAGATTTCCCAGAGGTTTATGAACATGGTGGAGCATCTGAAGCCTTGTAGGAGGCAGCCGTTTTCATATTGTGAATGGGATCCACTTTGCCAGCCACTGACTTTTTTGTAACTTGGCAAACTAGGTGACTCATCTGTGCAAGAAGGATGCAGATATCTGTGACATTTGGGGCACTCTTGTGCACTCTAGGAGCTTCTGGTAAAAAAGTTTAGGTGACAGAATTATTGGGGGCTTACAGCTGCCAAGGGTTTCAAATTGCTATCAGATTCCTCTTGGTCATTTCCTGCCTCATGAGGAATGTGCAGTGGTAGACTAGTTGGGAAGCTTCAGTTTCTAGCAGAGCAGTGTCTGAGGCCCTCAGGCCATGACATACAACAGTCTTGACCTAATTTGGAATCTGGATTTTTTTTAAAAAAAGGTCTAGAGGATGTCTGACAATTTAGTCTGAGGAATCTGGATGAATTGCAGATCTGACTGGGGATTTAGCCTTTTTCATCTTCACATTGAGATTTCTAGTTCCTATATTGCTCTAAATTACAATGAATATGCAACGTTTTCAGAGATCTTTATGAATCCCAAGTTGTTTGGGTATATTTTTGCATGACTTTGAACATTACATGATGGAAAATCCTATAGGTGAGTTGCCAAAGAGGAAAAGGAAATAAGTATTTATGAATGGCTCCAGATGAGGCTTTCATTCATTAATCATAATGTTTATTCATTAATCATACTGTTTATTTCACTGAAATTCACAAAGGGTCCCGATTGTTGAATAAATGCAACCATTCTGTATATAAGTAATCAGTGGGTGTGATAGAAAGCCAGGAGGGATTGGGCATCTTGACTTCTTTTGACTCTCTGTAAAGAGTCTATCATAGATTTCTGCCACTCTGTTGCTTTTCAGTTTTTGTACATCAGCTTTGGCCCTGAGCGTCTCTGCAGAGGAGTATACTGTTCCAGTATGGAGTGTATCCACACACGCAAAACAAGTTGACATCACTATTAATGAAGCCATGCATGTAGTGATAGGATGCCTCGAACCTACACCTGTTGAGAAAATATACCCTCTTGTTGGTATTGTTCCACCTAAGATCAGGAGAGTAGCAGAGGATGCCAAGAGAACTAAAGAAGAGAATTACCCTCGACATCCTCTGAATGGATCTGTACCACAAATTTGCTAGCTCAGATCCAGGAAGAGCTTTATGCAGTGGTGGACATCAGCAGGTTTGCACCAGTTTGTCAGAACCGGTAGCAGGAATTCTGGCTGGCCCTGCCCATCCAAGTTTTGAAATAAAGTAGTCCTAATTTGGGTGCAACACAGGACTTTCCCCCTGGCCATGCCCACCATACCACACCCACAGTGTGGTATTAAAAATTTTTTTGAGCCCACCAGTAGCTTTATGGCAAGAACAAACATTCTTGAGGATACACAAGAGCAAAACCAAATAAAAAGATGGAGGAAGGGGCTCATTGGACAAGGAACATCATCAAAGGAGGATATAGCTGAGGAACTCAAACTCCCCTATGTCACTTGGAGAACTCTGAATAGGTTGAGGGCTGGAGTCCCTAAATGTAAGACCAACACGCTCAAGTGGGGACTGCTGGAAGACAACAGCACGTTGTGTAAATGTGGAAAGATACAGAATCCAGCTCATTTACTAGTCTGCCGATTACTGCCAGAAACATACACCAGTGAGTACTTGCGTTTGGCCAACAACAAAGCCAAGAAAGTGGCTTCATTTTTGTAGACCAGGCTTTGATCGGGACACAAAAGAAGGAGAAGACCAGCTTCCTAATGGCCCGTGGTGTCATCACAGGTTCATGCTCTCACACACATCCAGGGACATGAGGATTTGTTTCAAAGAGATGCCAACTTTGGAACTTCCAAAGAACTAATAACCACCCTTTGTGGCTGTTTCAAAAATCCTTTGATAGAACATATTTGCAAGATTCAGTGTAGATCTGAACTCTGTGAAAAAGGGATACACAGGTGGTAAAAATTCAGACAGGTCTAGAGTTGTGCCACACATGTCAATGCTTCGGGCTAATGAAAAAACAGAATTTGTGTGTGTGTGTGTTGTGGAGGGGGAATTCAAGGCACTGATAAGATCCATGTCTAGAAACCTGGCTTGTTTTTCGCAACATGTAAAAAATGATTTTCATATCATAACTGTTTCTTCTGTTAGCCGCCCAGAGTCGCTCTGCGAGTGGGGCGGCATATAAGTCGAAAATACAAATACAAAATAAAAATACAAATTGATTTGGTGTGAGGGATACCAGGCTTTCCAGCCACCTAGGACTGGGGAAGTAGTACCAAAAAACATGTTACTGTTGAGATCCTTCCCTGGCCACTATTTGCCTATTACTTGCAGACTAATTTCATAAATTAGATTGGACTGCTTTTCATAGACATGACCAAACTGCAAATGCCTGGTTTTGAGTAGGGTTGCCAGCTCTCAGAATGGTTATTGAAGTCTTAGGGAATTGCTCTGCTTCCTCAACTTTCCATACAAGGCAAGGAGGCAAGGAGAAAGTTTGATCTTTTCGGTAAGGCAGCTTTATGGCCTGGGCAGCTCAACCCATTCCCAGCAGGGCTCATGAGCTCTGGTAGCAGAAGTTGAAGCTCTAGAAACAAAAGTCATCATGAATTGTCAATGAGCCTCCCAGAAGTCCTAGCAGCAGAGCTGTCGAGGGGGGGGGGGGAATTGTTCATGTATCCTATATTGTCACAATTTGGGATCAAAATTGCTGGAAGAAACATTAACAATTTGAGATATGCAGGTGATACCACCCTCATGGCAGAAAATGAGGAGGACCTAAAGAAGCTCCTGATTAGTTTGAAAGAAGAAAGTTAAAAAGCTGGCTTGAGACTCAATATCAAGAAAACCAAGATAATAGCAACAGGCCCGATCAGTCCCTGGAAAATAGATGGGGAAGAAGTAGAAGCAGTGACAGATTTTACTTTCCTAGGATCAAAGCTCACTGCAGATGGTGATTGCAGCCATGAAATAAAAAGGCGACTGATTCTTGGGAGGCAACCAATGAGAAACCTGGGGAGCATAGTGAAAAGTAGAGACATTAAATTGCAAACAAAGATTCGCATAGTCAAAGCAATGGTATTCCCTGTGGCAATGTATGGTTGTGAGAGCTGGACCATTAGGAAAGCTGAGCGCAGAAGAATAGACGCCTTTGAGATGTGGTGTTGGAGGAGAGTTTTGAGAGTCCCCTGGACAGCGAGGAAAACAAATAGGTCAATCTTAGAAGAAATCAACCCTGACTGCTCCTTAGAAGGTCAAATAATAAAGATGAAGCTAAAGTACTTTGGACATCAAATGAGAAGAGAGGATTCACTTGAGAAAGCCTTGATGCTTGGAAGGGTCGAGGGCAAAAGAAGAAGGGGACGGCCCAAGATGAGATGGCTAGATGGTATTGTAGAGACAATGGGCACAGAGCTGAGCGAGTTGAGGGGGATGGTGGAGGACAGGAGTGCCTGGCGGACAGTGGTCCATGGGGTCGCAGAGGGTCGGAATCGACTGTGTGACTGAAAAACAACAAATCCCTTTTTAAAACCTTACCCCACATGTTAATTTATCATTTATAGCTAAATTCCATATCTCTTTATACCAACCATCCAATTCAAATTCCCAATCTACTTTGCATTTTCCAAAATAATATTCAATCTCAATGCTGTCACTGATATGACAAACATCTTTTCCCTTTTCCCATTCTCTCTACATATTTCCTAATGCCACATGCTTTCTAAGTCTTTCTCGGGAGGCCATTAACCCAGGCAACCTGCTGAGAGTCCTCAACTCATGCAACCCCACCCCCTTGCCCCCAGCTGTGTTGGAATTCATAATTTGGCCAGCCTCCAAGGAAATGCCTGGGTTAAAAACTAGCCTTTATCTCCTTTCTTTTCTGCGGATAGGAAGCAACAATTCTACACAACTGAGCTTCACCTTCATGTAGCTAAGCAGTAATTTCCCATATTTGGTAATAATATTGTTACAGTGAAGTGGTGGATTTTTAAAATTTCCTTTTTTGCAAACCAGGAATCTTAAAGGGGGGAGAGAGAAAAAATACAATTGGGGAAAACACGACATATGGTTAAATCTTCACCCAGGTTTGCAGTGTTATCACAATAGAATACAAGCTCAGGTGCACACAGAGTGGAGTTCCTCTCCTTTTTTCTCATCTCCCATCTCCTCTGAGCACAGGTTTCACCGGAGAGGGAAATTCCTTTGCTTCCAACATTATTTAAAACCAACCTCACGAGGGCTGGGCAGAAGATGAAAAAGCTCCCCAAGGCAGTACAACTCCTCCTCTCCCCGCTTTCTTTAACCAAGCTAGTTTCCATTTAAATGTCTGCAAACACAGCCTTCTGCTGTGGCAGACTTTCTGGCTCGTGGGAGGTCTCTCTTTCTTCAGGATGGAGCCTTATTTCAGCACTTAAGCACCAGCCTGCTGAGGAGAACCTGCTGTCAGGGATTTCTCTCTGCTGAGAAAATTTGCGCTTCTCTATTTGTGAGAAATGCCTCTAAAACTAGCAACTTGGTAATAACAGGCTAAGCCAGGGCTGGTCATTTCCAGTGGCCTTAGAAGCCCTATTTTAGGAAGTCTGAAAGCCAAAAGAAGAGAAATCACCAGGTGTGGTGCTCATTGCTCCCAGGCTGGAGTAGCAGAAGCTATGGAGGACGGGCTTACTGGGTGAGCATCCCATACCAAGCTGTTTTTGCCAAGCTTTGGCTAGACCAATCTTTGTGGAGCAGGTTGGGATGAGGACGTGAGATGATGATCAGAAGGGTTCTTCTGCACAGACCTGGTGACCAAGTTCCCTGATGTCTGCTCTGCTCCTGGTTTGGGCTGTGCTTCTGCACTTGGGGATTGGCCAGTCCTTGGCCAGAGGAGGAAAGTCATGGGAACATTGCACAGGTAAGAATTGAGCTGAAGCATGTGGAAATCTTACCATCTCCTTCTCATGGGTGTTTATGTCAGAATCTAGCCTGCATTCCTTTCCTGGCCCAGTTCTATGCTGGGTTGTGAAACATTTTGTCTCTCAGTGGCTCAAGTGGTTAAGAGGTGGAAGGTCAGCAGTTCAAAACCTGAGTACTGCATGATGGCATGCACGTCCATCTCTGTCCCAGCTCCTGCCAGCCTAGCAGTTTGAAAGCAAGAAACTGCAAGCAGATAAATATGCACCACTTCAGTGGGAAGGTAAACAGTGTTCTGTGCACTTTGGTGTCTAGGCATGCCTGTCATATGTCCATGAAAACATCTGCAAATGAAGACAGCGATGGGTCTTCAGCTATAAACAGATGAACACTGAACCACAGAGTCAGATACGACTGGCTTTCAAGCAAGGGTGACCTTTACCTTTAACTTAAATGGAAAGTGATGTGTATTTGTATGCATATTTCCCCCTGTCTAAATGGACACAATTTTATACACATTTTTCTCTATTATTAGAAGCATTTTTGTTTATGTTTCCCCGATTGCCTGAAGTGTTTTTGTGCACATCTTTAAAATATATGCATTTTGTTTTGGTCCAGTGTGTTCCTAAACAAACACATGGTTATGTGTGTATTCCCTCTTCAGTGGAAAACATCCTTACTGCCTCAAAAATGTGTTTCACCCACTGGACAACCTCAGAAGGCACAAGATAGATTTTTCTGGGTTCTGTTCTCCTAATAAATTTCTTATTTCATTTGATGCTAGACCACATATGTACGAATCCTCAAGTGACAGTTGCCAAAACAAGGCACAGGTTTTCTAGTAATCTCAAACACCTCAATTATTTTCTTTACAGTACCAGGGCATGGATCTAAAGGGAAAAGAGAGGGTTATCCCCATGTTTTGAGCATCACCTGCTCCTCAGCACTTGATGTTTAAGTAAAATATAATGCTACCCATGCTGCTGTTATTAAGCCTTGCTTGGTGTTGTGTAATCTGTTTGCTCAGAAAGCAAAGAATGTGGTAGTGCAGTAGTTGTCATACTAGCGAGTCACTTATGCTGGGATCAAGTGCCTTCAGTTTGGCGATTTCACGTCTGGCCTAGACACAGAAGCAGAAGTAAAGTAACCATGTGGAGTTTGAATATGAATTTAAAATGTAGCATTCCGTCCAGTGATGGGATGTAACAGGTTCTCACCAGTTCTCCAGAACCGGTAGTAACTTTTCCCAGTGTCCCGGAGAACCGGTAGCAACTTTTGGAGGGGAACCACCTTCGGGGCTTACCTTTTCACTGGTTCCCCCACTGTGCATGTGCTCCAAGCACTTGGTGTGCATGCACGCCTACAGTGCTTGGCGCATATGCACGGCTTCCTTGCTGTCCTCCCAAGCGGGGAGGAGGAAGAGAAGCTGCTAGCCTAAAGCACCATTGGTTTGTGTTGTGTGGGTGGGTGGGTGGGTGGGTTGAGGGGTGTGTGTGTCCTTATTTTTATTATTTTATTTTATTATTTTATTTTTATTCTTTGGCCACATCCATGACATCATGACGTTAGCTCCGCCCACACTGTGATGACATCATGGTGGGGTAGTAAAATTTTTGATATCCCACCACTGATTCCGTCATGCACAGAAGAGAAAGACTGTGTTATTAGACTACAGCTTTCAGAATCTTAAGAGTCAGCACAACATGAGCTCTGCTGCTTGCAGATTTCAAGGAGTTGTAAAAATGTAATCTTTCCTACGTCTCTCCCTGTAATCTGGACAGAACACCTATATGGAAGGGAATCCACAACCAAAACAAAATGTGCCTCAGTATTTTAAACTTATGGACTCAGTGGTCTCTCTCTGGCAATGCAAAACCTCTACCATTTGCTGAAAGTTTTCTTTTTTATCTTTGCTCAGGTGTCACAGTCAATACTTAAGATTTTGGCTGTGCAAAGTATTGTACAATTATTCTATTGATACTTTCACAACTTATGCCAACTTCAGCGAGATAGTCTGAAGACAAAGCAGGGTTAGAGAGGAATTATACCATTGTTAGGTAATAAATACATCACAACCAGAAGCTGACTCTTGACATCCACATTAGCCTTATCTGACTAATACAGAGCTGGAGGTGTATGAAAAAGAAACATGAATGTGCCAGAATCCATGGTTAAGATGTGTGGACCAGGTCCCTCTGCTTAAAACAAGTTCCCAAATGGGGGCTGCAGGGTCAGTTTGGAGGTGGCAAGTTTCAGATTTCATATCTGAAGATCAGAATATTTGTCCGAATCTTGTTAAACAAAGGATTGCCTGCTTTGATAGTGTAATGGTCCAATCAAAAAATCATCAGCCCTTATCTGTGTTTAAACTTTTGGATCATGGTAACTTAATCAGCAAACACAATCACGTCCACTTAGCATTATACAGTATCAGATTCAAGCCAATATTCTTTCAGTTCTGTCTAGTTTGGGAGATTGGTTGGCTTTTCAGTACTTTAGTTTTTGTTTGTTTTTGGCTAGTTCCATCCCAATTGATGGAGGAATATGTATTGGTCAGTATTTTGTTGCTTAACCAGGGAGTGAAGAAGGGGAGGGATTGCTTACCTGATTATCCTTTCACGCCATATTTAAGCAATGGGATACTAACCTATGATAGTCAGAACACTTTAAACATTCCTTTTGGGTGCAGAAGATTTCATACTTTTTTCACCCAGGGAAGACATAATTTGTTAAAATGTAGGAGAGAACTTAATCGTATTAACAAATTATCTATTGCTGCTCTGCTTAAAGTTCAACTTGACTTGATGGTACCTAACTACACTATTGTTATTATATTTGCCTGCACATATGTAGTAGTGCTCAAGATTGAGATTAGCCTATAATATCTGTTGTTAAATAACCAAAACAATCCTTTGGATGCCTCTGCTTGTTTTTCTCTCCATAGTTAAGAAATGAAGTCCATTTTCAATAATTAGCAGCTTCTCTTTTATTGAGTCTAAGAATCAAAACACCATTTCAGCAGGAAATAGTGTGGCTGATAATCTTATTTTGAATTCCCAAGAATTCCAGTCCAAAAATGTAATTTTTCTAAGGTTTGAATGAGCAAAAAATAAAATAAAAATATAAAATATAAAAGAAACCAAACCAAAAACAACAAACTACCTGTACACAAGTACACATGCACACATGCACGCACACTCACACACACACCAAAACAAAACAAAACAAAAAAATAACCCATGTAAAATTCTAACTAGCACTGCTAAGCCTGGGTTGGAATATGGGAATACTGATGTGTAGTCCTGCGTTGTCTTAAATCTGTGATGATTTTTTAATTCTGATGTTTTTAATTCTGATGTTTTTAGTGATATTGAGTTGGGTTTTATTTCTGTTTTTATTGGGATGTAAGCCGCCCAGAGTCGGGTCCCCCCGATTGGGACGGGGTATTAAATTTAATAAATAAATAAATAAAAATAAATTAAATTCTCAAAATGTTCTTCCCTTACATCACCAAAATGATTGTTTGATTTTAACTGTTGTGTGTCCCCTATGGGGAGAAAGGCAGCATATACAGTATATGAATGAATGAATGAATGAATAGTACACTTAAGAGGTTTGGAAAATGTACTGCTTATTTCTCCCCCACCTTTTAAAAATATTACATCACATTATTGACTGGTACTTACGCATATTTGAAATGTCATGGGGTAGGAGAAGAATGGTGGATCCCTTTATCATAGCAAGTACTGTACTGTATTTTCTTTTGAACCAGCATAAAATTGCCTTTCTCAGGTTTATGACATTTTTCTGTGTGTAAATATAGTCTGTTGTATACAGTCTACATGCACTATAGTTTGTTGAACAAAGAAATCCTTTCCATTATACTGTGCTATGGTTATACGACGGTACATTGCTTTCAGTATATTACTCTTTCAAAGGTTGTTTTAGACACAATGTTACAGGTAACCTGTCATTGGTCCTGAAATCACCCATGGCTATGGGTTAATTCTGTTCTCAAAACCAAAAGGTAATGATGCAAATTTTTAGGATCAGCATT
This sequence comes from Furcifer pardalis, assembly GCA_030440675.1. Classification (NCBI taxonomy): domain Eukaryota; kingdom Metazoa; phylum Chordata; class Lepidosauria; order Squamata; family Chamaeleonidae; genus Furcifer; species Furcifer pardalis. The sequence goes on from CP126890.1 coordinate 248,531,317, forward strand.
GCACTGAGATTTCCACCAACCCTATATGATGTCAGAGTCCGGGACATAGACAGTTGGGTATTAGCACAGGCACCAGGACCCAGAGCAACCAAGCTAAAGATCACAGGGAAGTTTTATCCAAGACCTAATCCAGGTCCAAGGTAAAGCCCACAGGCTGGCTCTTCTTCCCAGAGGCACAATGGGGAATTGAACTTTCAGTATCTGGCTTAGCAGTCAAATACCTAAACAACTGAGCTATCCTGTGAGCTGTAGTGTAGTTATATCAACCATACACCAAAAGCAACTAGTTACACTTGACTGTATGTACTTTGGGATCAACCACTTCCAGGCTGTTTAAATTACTCATTTGCTCCTCTGCTTCACTTTAAAATAATTAACTAAACACCTCCCACAGTGGAACTCATCCAACACGCCTTAAGTGTGAGAGTTCAACTGATCAAAGGAATTATGTCTTTGGAAAAATGCCTTCACCTTTTAGGACCTGCTCCTTACCAGCCAGGGAACAAATGAATTGATGGATATCTGGCAAAGCTGAATGTGTTGCATGTACTGACAATTCCAAATGCTGATCCTCCCAGTATGTTTCACAGTCATGAAATCTCCAATGCAGAAAATCAGGGAGATGTCTCAGTTATAATCTTCTAAAGCTGTTAGATCAACTCACTGCATGGATTCATTGTGTATCAGCTAATATTAAACATTGTAAAGTTTAAATACAAAGACAAGGGAGGGTGAACATGGAGCACAAAAGTATTATATTGTGCAGGGAGACTATGACATAATCTCAAAGATGCATAAAATAAAAATCATGCTTTGCAGGTGGCTTCTTCTTTTTCTTCTTCTTCCATATCTGACTATAGACGATCCTTATGGCTATCAGTCATGAAGACTGTCCTGAGAATATAATGCAGTGGCCTTTCATCTGCCTTCCACATCGCAGCATGACACCTGTACCACTGATCAAGTTCCACAAGTCACTTTCTGGTCCTGAGCTCTTTTGGCACATAGTCCTTGTCAGCCCCAGGCCAGTATTGATAAAGCTGCTTCCCTTCATCAAGATGGATTCAAGTGGGATTTAATCCACTTGGGGACTATCACCCTTCCCTGTGGACTTTGGCACCCGAGGCAGTTAGTCATCAGAGTGGTCAGATTAGTTAACTGCCAATTGACACTCAGCTTGAGTCGCTGGCAATATGGTCTACTTTATTACCATAGCAGGATAACCTGGCCAGACAGATTAAAGGCTCCACCTGAAGAAAATAGACAATAATGGGGAAAGCATAGTTAAGCATGAAGGATTTTTGTAATGAATACAAAATATGGTAGCTAGCATGAGAGCTGCCAATGAACAGTAGATGGAAATGAATATGACTTGGCTTCTTTTTGCTGTTGTTTTTGTTTATTTCTTTCCAAATCCCAGTAAATTGAGGATTTGTAAGTAAAGCTGCATACCTGCACCCATTTACCTGGCAGCAAGCTCCGTGAGCTCAATGTCTTTCAGTAGACATATAAAGTTAAAGGTCACCCTTCCTTGAAAGCCAGTTATTTCCAACTCTAAGGTTCATCTCTGTTTACTGCCACAATTTTTTTGTCTTTTTTGTTTTGTTTACTCTCTGATATGCTTGCACAAACTAACACAGCTATCACTTCAAAAACACTCAGATAGCTGAGGTTCTTAAAGTGCTTCTGGTTCATCCCTCCAGTAACATGAAGCAGCTTTGACTAGATATGTATAGCCCAGTTGCTGTAGAATAACTGGAAACAAGTGATAAAAATGAGAACTTTAAGCCAGTTATAACTAATCAATTGTAAGCATCTCAAAGAGATTTAAAAGATATAAGCTGGCACAGGATCACTTACAATACATAAGTAACTGACAGATGAGATAAGGTGATGTAAGTTCTTAGAGTTACATAAAACTCAGGGTAAGTCTAGCTTTTAAGGGGAATATATATCTTTCTTGCTTTCCCTCTTGCAGTAGGATTTCATTAGCTATACATTCTTCAGCTAGAGAATTTGTGGATTAAGTTTATGACATGTCTACCTTTCAATGCCCCAAAAAACTTAGACTGTCTACATGAGCATATAGCCAATTGTGTAGCATATAGCCAATCCAACTCACCTGGACTGCAATGCAACCCCTTTTGATACCCCTTCAGAGGGTTCACCTCAATTGCCCCACTGTGTTTTGTCATGTCCCCCGCCTATGTGCACACTAGGAATAGGATAAAATAGACTGCGATAGTATCAGCTGCTTCCAACTGATAGAAGAAATGCTTCCCTCATCAACTGGGAAAGTCATTGGAGAAACAAAATCCTGTCTGTTCATGGAGTCTATTCCAAATAGCATTTTGCTCCTTTCCAGCTGACCTCAAGTGGCTTTTTAAAAGTACACTAAACTAGCCCAGGAGTGCCAGTATAGACAGGTCCAGAAAAAATTAAATGAAAGATCTGAGGTTCAGGAAAAGCACATGCAAACAAATATATTTTGCCAGTTAAAATCACGCTAAGCATTTTGTCTTTTTTGACTCTTGTGCAGAATGGGAATGAAACTTATTTCCCTTTAGATCTACCCAAAAGCTGCCTCCCTGCACACATAACTCTCAATCCTACTAATTTTAGTGCCACTGGATTTAGGGGGATTTACTCCCAACAGATGAGTACTTTGGATTGCAGACCCAGTCACTTATGATAGCCAGTGATTTCACTGTAAAAAAAAAGCTGTTCCTATCATATTAATTTATACCTTTATCAAAGAGTTTTATATTCCCTGAAGATTATAATTTCCTTTCCTCCTTAGGAAAAGAATCAGAGTTTATTTAAATGATGGCTTTTTAAAATTATTGTAAGTTATGAAACTGTGTACTACCGGTAGATGAAAATTATGTTAAGTGCAACATAAGCCCCTGTCCCCACCCACCACAAATTTATTGCATGTATAATAAAACATAACCTCCTCTTAAATAACCTCCTCTTAAACAAACTTCAGTTAGTGTTGATCAACTTTTACTTCGCTAAAATAAGTATATTTTACATTTTTCAGAGACCCAGCCTTTGAGAGTTTCACAGGTTGAAAGATGCATACCGAAAAAATAGGTCAAAAGAATAGCAATACAATACATATTTTAAACAGCAATACAATACACCTTGATTTAGTGGAGAAGAATGCAGTCGGATAGTCTGTGTTTTTAATCCATATGCTCTTTAATTGCTAATTGTTGCTGAGTAAACCCAAGTCCTTCCTTCCTTCCAGTTGCTGTCTGACACATTTTTTATTTTGTGCACCAGAAAGTGAACAGAGCCTTCTTGTATCAAGAGTACCATCTGATGGTGAAATTTGGCGGACTCTGCACCCGCAACCTTGAGAGCCACACACGTGCCGGTTGTGCAGCTTATGTGGCAATATGTACAAAGTTCATCAAGTCCAACACACACACATTCTTTTCTCTCTTGTCAAGTTAGAGCACACAGCTCTCTGCTCTGCTTACCCAAATATCACCAACAAGAGTGGGTAGCAGACCTCGTTGGTTTAAAAACTGTTCCATGGTTGAGAGTAGCTGGAGGAAGCTGTGAAGCAATTCTCCTTGTACCTCAGTGGTCTTCAGCTGCTCCAACGAGGTTTGTCCTTGAGTTTAACACTTTCCAGACTCAGGCATAAATCTTGGCAGTCGCCAATCTTGAATGCACACAGCAGCACGCCAGGCCAAGGGCAGGCAAAAATGCAAGCCAAAACCTCTACTCAGATGTGCCTCTTTCATATGTTCAGAGGCTCACTGTTTTTATGGTGACTCAGAGCACCTGGCTGTTCTCTGCAAATAGCCTTAAAGCTACAATGGCCATATCCAGCTTGCAACATCATAGGAGAGTGCTGCACAGGCACTTATACCAACATTCTCCCCCTTGCAAGTTGGATTGTACGTAGCTATATTATACATAGTAACAGAATACATTAATACACTTCAATCTCTAATACCATACATGTCACAGCAGTATTTGTGTTTTACTGCAGTTTGGAGCTGTTTAAAATTGTCAGCTACATTTTCCTCTGTAGGTACATATACCAGTCTAATTAAGTTTTTCCCAGACACTGTGATGTATGTTTAGGTATCAATATATCTGTGTGTTTCGACCTACTCTTTATGCCAATACTGTTCGCTGTTGTAATAGCAGATTGATTGTCCTCAAACATGTCAACTGGCCCTTCTGTGCTCACACCTAGGTCCTTCATTAATTGCTGTAGGTATATAACCTCTGTACATACCAGGGATAGGCAAGAAAATTCAGCCTCCATGGTATATAGGCTTATATGTTTTTGCCTATGAGATTTCCACTCAATGAGAGTGTTGGCAAAGAAAACAGCCATCCCTGATGTTGACTTTCTGGTATCTGTCTCAGAAGCAAAACTAGCATCAGCATATACACAAAGTGATAGCTCTCCCTTAGGCTCTAGGTATAGAGCTTTGCTGATTGAAAACTTTAGGTACCATAACATCCTTTTAGTTGTCTGCCAGTGTCTTAGGTAGGGTTGCTCACTGAATCTGGCTAGTTGGTTGACTACATAGGCGATGTCTGGTCTAGACCAGTTTGCAAGATATGACAGGCTGCCTATCAAGGAGCGGTATATCCCTTTATCAAATTCTGGACTGTTAACAGTCTCTTGGTGGAAATCTGCAGCCATAGGTGTCTTGCATGTCTTAGCTAGCTCCAGATTGTATTTCTTGACCAGTTGGCATATATTTCCTACTTGGGACAGCTTGTACCCATTGCCAGTTTTTTCAATACCAACTCCTAGATACCTTTTGATGTTTCCTAGGTCCCTGAGCTCGAATATCTCCCTGATGTTTGCCACTACAGCATCAGCTTCCTTCTCATTTGGAGCTATAATTGCTATATCATCTGTGAATAACAGAAGCATAGTGGTTACATTGTTACATACTTTTTGGAACAAACAAGGATCTGCCAGTCCAGCACTGTATCCTAAACTTTTGAGATGTTCCACTAAACATACATTCCATTCATACCCTGCTTGTTTCAGGCCATGCAAACTTTTTAAAAGTTTCTAACAGTGTACAGTATCCTCAGGCTGGTTTAAAACAGGTGGTTTTTCTATATACAATTCATGATGAAGAGGAGTGTTAAGATATGCTGTGGCAATGTCAGTGTGCCTAATCACATACTGCTTTTTGGCTGCCCGTGTCAAAGTTGCCCTTAGGGTGCTCACTCTTAGGGTTGGCGCGAAGACTTCATCATAGTCAGATTCGGTTTGCCCAAATCCTTAAGCTACTAACCTGGCCTTACAGATCGTTTGGCCATCGGCACCATTTTTCATCTTAAATACCCATTTGCACCCTAGAACCTTTTTGTTGGCTGGTATGGGCACCTCCTCAAAGACCCCTAGCTTAGTTAAGGAGCTAAGTTCTTTGTCCATTGCCTCCTCCCACGGTTTCTGGTCCTGTTTTGAGAAACTTTTTAGGTCACTGAAACTATAGGGCTCAAGCTGAACAGAACAGACTTCATATCTGTCCGGTGCTCGCCTTTCCCTACTTGAATGCCTTAAGGCATGGGGTGGCTCTGGCACCACAGAGGGTCCCTCTCCTGGGTAATCTTCCTCACCTTCAGAAATAGCTTCATCCTCCTGGGCCTCCTCCCCTTCAGAAATTGATTGCTCCTCTTGTTTTATTTCTGACTTGACCACTTTGTCCCTTTTGGTAGCACATCCTCTGTGCACCCCCTCTCTCTGAGTTCCTGACTCTAGGGGTACATAGTCAGGTACAGGAGGCCCATCTTCCTCCATGGGAATGGAGCCTTGCTCCAGCCTGTCCCAACCTACGTGCTCCAGGAACGAAGCACTGGCACTGGTATAGTTCTTGTGCCAGGTTGCCAAAACCTATAGCACCTATGGTTTGGGTCATAGCCTTCAAAAATAAACTTTCTGACTCTATGTTGCCCTTTTTTCCTCATCTGTGTCGGGATGTGTACCCAAGCTGGTATGCCAAAAACATGCAGATGGCTTAGGTCTGGCTGTCTGCCATACCACATGGCATATGGGATCTTACCAGTTGTGGTATTGACAGTCAGGTTTATAAGATGAGTTGCACACATAGCTGCTTTACCCCATAATGCCTCTGGTGCTTTTGCATTGTTTAGCAGTGTCCTGATCATGCCTTGAAGGGTTTGGCCTCTACATTCGGCAAAAGTGTTGTGTTGTGGCCTATTGGGGGCAGAGAGCCTGTGCTCAATCCCTTTCTTAGCTAGAAAATTAGCAAAACCCCTTGTTGACAAATTCTGTACCCTGATCAGTCACCAGAAGGGTTTAGGAAAGAAGCTGATACTGATCTTTGTCCAACAGAAATGAAATATTTTCTCTAATGCCTCTCTAATCTGGACTGTGCAAGGAAAAAAAAATACAATTCCCTTGACCATCCCTAGACAATCAAGGGAAGTGTTTAATTTGCCTCTATTGTGCAGTGGCCTGTCACCCAATGCCCAAATCAGAAGTTTACATGAGAAGTAGTTTTGACAGCTGTTTCATTTGCTTTCATCTTGTTCCCAGTATCCCTATACAGTGGGAACAAGATAAAAGAGAACATCACAAAATAGTAAAACAACAACAACAATAAAATACCACTGAATGGGGGCTCAAAAATCATCCTGTTGGGGTGAGTTGCTCTGTTCTGGTGCCCAGCACATGTGGACACCAGGAAAAAAAGGCAGGCCAGCCTGTCCCCAAAATGCTCTGAAAAACACGTTAAACATCTATGTAGATAGCCCGTAAGATGTCTTTGTACTTTCTCTGGCATAGATCTGCGCCCCTTGGATATTCTCTCTGAAGTTCTTCCCACGAATGGGGTGAAGAGTGGGATACGAATGATTCAGATCCAAGGAGCACGTGGCTTCCAGTTCTCTGCAATACATCCTCGCTTTCTCAGTTTTCCAGCATCGCGGATTTTCATTTACTGTGATCTCTTCCCAGAAGAATTCTCCATTGTGTTCACCATCAAAGTTTTCCGCATGCAATCCAAGGTGAGTACATGATGGATATCAACATAGAGGATAATCATGTATGAACTGAGAAAACAATTGCTGGTGAATTTGGTTTGGAAATGTGAGTTTGGTACTTCCATTAATGGGAAACTTGACCAGATCATATACATTTTTAACTATCTCACACTATAAACTGTAACTGGATCAATCATAAAAATATTTCTTTGATTGAAATGGACTTATATGTCTGATGAATGAATCACTATGTAAAATTTAATTTTCAAGGCTGTAAATCAGTGGTTCCCAACATGGGGCCCATGCCCCACAAGGGGACTTCAATTCCCAGAAGCCTAAGTCAGTACATTGGCTGATCAGTGCCTTGGGGAATTGGCTTAGTCCAAAAACCAAAGGTTGGGAAACACTGCTATAGATAGAAAATAAAAAAAACTTTTACAGATGGCAAGACATAGCTTTTAACTGATTTTCATATAATTTTAAAAATAAGAACTTCAAAAAGCATCCTGGGGTTTATCCATTCTAAATGTACAAGAAAGAAATGAGTGCATCAGTCTGAAGTAAGACCCAATTAGTTATCATTGATATTAGCCATATACAGTACTGATAAGAGGGAACAAACAGAAAGCAGAATCAGCTAACCTATTAATTTACTTACATGCTAATCCTCTCTTCACATGACAACTTTCTTCCCACAGGTATAAATAGATTAAGGCTGTAATCCTATACACACCTAGGTAAGTAACATTGAACCAGTGGTGGGTTCAAATTTTTTTACTACCACACTGTGGGCGTGGTATGATGGGCGTGGCCAGGGGGAAAGCCCTGCGTTGCACCCAAATTAGGACTACTTTATTTCAAAACTTGGATGGGCAGGGCCAGCTGGAATTTCTGCTGCCGGTTCTGGTGAACTGGTGCAAACCTGCTGATGCCCACCACCGCATTGAACCCAATGGTGCCTACAGTTGTTTAGAAATGTATAGGATTGCACTGCACAATGTGCTCTATACTTCGTTGACCAGGGTATAATGGGACTAATGGCATTTGTCCCATGAACAGTCAGGTCATCTGAAATCACCAAGAAGTAGAGAAAAATACATACATTTCAGAAAAAAACCTAAAAGTGTTTTCTGAAATGTTTTTAAGATGTATTAACTTGTAACCGTGATGGGGGATTTTTGAAATGTATGATATGTTATTGATATGTGGTGTGTTACTTTGATATGTTTTAATATGTGATATTTTGTGTTCGACGTTGTTAGCCGCTCTGAGTCGTTTTGGCGAATAGAGCGGCATACAAATATAATAATAATAATAATAATAATAATAATAATAATAATAATAATAATAATAATAATAATAATAATAATAATAATAATAATAATAATAATAATAATAATAATAATAATAATAAAGCCAAAAGACATGGTTTTCCTTGGCATTAGACAAATTAAATCAGAGGAGTTCAGTTGAGAAGTAGCAGCAAAGCACTCAGGGACAACATTCTATCTACACCATCTAAGAAGAGCAGCAATATTATTAGGTGAAGTGAGGTGGCAGTTCAAACAGCAGATCATTCTTACCTATTCTGGTCTAGAAGGGTCACCGCCATTCTGGGTAGCTAATCTGATTCGCAATTGCAGTTCCCCAAAGCACTTAGAGGGGAAATGTAAACAGTGTATGGTCTAGAAAATTGTCTGTACTATTATCCCTGTTTTTTAAGGTAACCTTTCTTACAGAGCCTTTCTGCGTGATCTGTTAGTTTCACGTTTCCCCTTTTAAATTGCTCACACTGCCATTTTTTCAAAGTTAAGAAAACCCCTATAAACTTTCCCAAAGCAACATTTTTGAAGAAACGAGTAAAATTTGTCTGTTGTGTGAAAAAAAATTAAGTCCATTGTTATTTAGAGACATGACATTGTTATGCTCTCACTGTTTAAAAAAGGTTTTGGCCCAGAGCCCTCTACATGCAAATTAAGTGTGCACCTACTCTTCTAAAATAAATCCATTTCTCCCCTTCCCGCCCATGAACTTTAAAATTCCTGTACATATTGAGATCTGTCTGATTTTAGTATAACCTTGGTGAGTCATAAGCTGTTGGGCAAGGATGTTGAACTGAACCCATTGAGGCTAACAGGCATAATTCTGTTTACAGAGAAATGAGTACATCTTTACAATTTTGGAGGAAAACAGTGACACTCTGCAGCTTGGACTCCGGTATTCTTGGAATAAACTTCATTTCCTCTTCTGGAGCAAAGAGCTCTCCAATGGCTGGGAGACCCGGGTCACTTTTCGAGATATTTTTCTGGCGGACAATCAGTGGCACACTCTGGTACTGGCAGTATCCAGAGGCTCCTTCTCTCTCACTGTGGACTGCAGCATCCCCATAGATGTGTACGTGAAGCACAAACAGTTCAGGGGTAATTGAACTACCACCACTATCCCTGGGATAGGGTTGGATGGGATCTAGCACTCCCCAGAAATCAGATCCCCAAAATGCACAAAACAGGTACTCGCCTTCTCATCCAAAGAGAAGTCTGTCAGGGCTTGATAAATCTAGTTAGGTTTTAGAAGGCCTTACCAGGCAGAGCCCTTCTTTCACCAACAATCAAAATGTGTTGTGCACCTATTCTGTCCCCCTGCTTTCTGTAATAGATATATGGTAGCATGGAGAAAAATAGTGGGGGAAACAAGGTGTTTTTTAAATGGAAGACACTTGGCAAAACACCTGTAAAATTAATGAAAGAGATAGGGCGGTGATGTGATGAACTCCTCATTTGAAACCATTCCTAGACTATGACAATACCATTACACCTCTGATGGTGGGTAACCAAAGAGTTCAAGGTACAACATCATGGGACCTTGTCGGACCATGCAAAGAGAATTGCTCATTTAGGTTTAAGGAAGCAACAAAGAAACAACGTTTGTTGGGCAGAGCAAAAATAAAGAGTTACTGCATTGAGAAGGCTGCACCTAAGAAGAAGCCTTATTCTGATACTGTACAGTAAAACCCCGCATAAAGAGTGCCTTGCTTAAAGACTAACTCGCTTAAAGAGCAGAATTTTCTCTGAATGGTTGCCTCACTTAACAACTAAAACCAACCAAAAACTCGCTTAACAACTAAATTGGGGTTCTCAAGCCCTCCCTGCCAAAATCACAATTGGTCACTTGCAATGGTGTTTCGCTTAAAGAGCAATCCCATGGAACACATTATGCTCCTTAACCGAGGTACCACTGTACTTGTATTGAGAAGCATCTAGTTTTAGAAGTACTATTATTGTGTTACCAATACAGAGAGGGAGGGCGAATCAGCATTTCTGAAGACTGAGAAGAAAGAAAGAGCATAGCTATGTAAGACCTAGCAGGTTACTGAAGCTTTGTAAGTTTCTGATGCCCAGCTAAGCCAAAAGCCTTCTTTACACAGTTTATCTGTATCTCTGATGTTAATCAGTATAGTCTAAGCCAGGATTTCCTCATCCTTGGGCCCCCAAATGTTCTTGGACTTCAATTCTCAGAAACCCTGAGCAGCAGGTGTGCTGACTTGGGCTTCTGAAAACTGAAGTCCAACAACACCTGGGCCCCAGGGTTGAGAAATCCTGGTCTAAGCCATGAGTAGACAAATTGTAGCTAGGATTCAAACAGCAGCTGGAAGTTTGCACTTCATATACCCTGGATTTAACCATTTCTTTGCTTCTGCTCTTAGCAATGACAACAATGATCTTAGCTGATCTAATATGCTTTCACTTCCATTTACTTTAGGATTGTGGATACTGTCTTCCCCACTTCTTTGACTGTGAGAGGATCTCGCTTTTATGTAGGAAACAGGAGGAGGAGGAAAAGTTTCTTTACTGTGAGTATAACTTTTGGTACTTGATTGTGTTGAGGAGGTGGCTTGGACATGCATACCCACATTCATATATACATCCACACCCAGATACAGTCAAACCTCACATAAAGAGCGCCTCGCTTAAAGAGTAACTTGCTTAAAGAGCAGAATTTTCTCTGAATGTTCGCTTTGCTTAACAAATAAAACCAACCAAAAACTCACTTAACAAATAAATTGCGGTTCGCAATCCCCCCCACAATTGGTCATTTACAATGGTGTTTCTCTTAAAGAGCAAATTCGCTTAAAGAGCAATCCTGTAGAACGCATTATGCTCTTTAAGCGAGGTACCACTGTATCTATTTCCATATGTGGCTGTATATGTGCGCCCACACAGAGATACTGTATCTATTTCCATATGTAGGTATATATGCACATACATACTCATTCAGGATACTTAAGAGACCGCGTCACCCCAAGAACATCGGTCCGTCCCACCAGGGCGGATCGGAGAGGCTCTCTTGTCATTCCATTGGCTAGAGAGGCGCGTCTCTCTAGCACTAGGAGGAGGGCCTTCTCTGTGTCCGCCCCAGCCCTTTGTAACCTCCTGCCAACGGAACTACGTTTACAGACAGAGCTCCTGCCCTCCTGGAAGGGCCTAAAAACAAGGCTGGCAGGGCGAGTTTGGGGATCCAGGAATGTGGGATCCGATGTTGGGTGGCTGATCTGATTGGACAGCCACCCTTCTTGCCCCTCGCTGTTTTAATCTTTTTAACTATTAAAGTTTTAAATTCTTTTTAGTACTTTATAGATTACAGTCGGAGTTTTTAAGTTAATTTTAAACTAAAATGTAATATGACCAGGTGTGAGGGATTGCTCAGTTTGTTTTACAATTATAGGATTCTGTATTGCTGATTCGTGTTTTTAGCACCGATGTTTGTAAGCCGCCCAGAGTCGGGTTCGCCTGATTGGGGCGGGATATTAAATTGAAATAAATAAATAAATTCACATACACACAAAGTCCTCCTAAACTTTCCTTTTAAAATGTTTATTTATCTTCCCTTCTGTTTATTTCTCAGTTCTCATAAGCATATAGATTATCAACTTGCATATTATCTCAGTAACCCAAGAACAGCTCATATGCCAGGATGAATCATCTATATAGCAGTCTTGGTTTCTGTTGGCATTTACTGCTTTAGTTCATTTAGGGACACTTACTGGGGGAGTGATACTCTCCATTTAGCATGAATTGCCCAAATCATCTGAGCTTTTGAATCTCAGCAAGCTCAATTGCACACCTGTGTCAGATGTTTCCAGTTTACATTAAGGAAAGTATAGCCTTCAGTTGCTCCTACCTGCTAAGGGTGTCATTAAATCTTAGCTGGTACCTGTGATTTTCTCAATGCTATCAAAAAAAAAAGACTTGTCTCCTAAAGGCAAGCTTTTATTGTTTTTGTGAACTCAGGATGCAACCCCGTAGGAAAATAGACTGGTTGTAGAGCAATCTGGTGCAATCTATTTCCCAGGGATGACATGCCATATGGAGAATATGCGCTCCAGTTCAACCCTGATTTATGCACAAGTTGGACCTTGTCCTTTGCCCATGCCCCTTTCCCACCTCTTTTTCCTGACCCTTGTGGCAGCTAATCTCCACCAGCACAGCAGTCGGAAAAGCTATCAAACTGTATAAGCAACCCAGCTACGGGGTGGGGTGGGGGTGGTGTCAGCACAAGAGACTTTTGTCTTGGTAGCGCAGTGGTTAAACTGCTGTACTACAACCAAAAGGTTATGAGTTTGATCTTGACCAGGAATCAAGGTTGACTCAGTCTTCCATCCTTCCGAAGTCGGTAAATGAGTACCTAAAAGGTTGGAGGCAAAATGCCAATTAATTTATGAACCACCCAAAGAATAATGGTATATAAATGTGATTGCTTTGCTTTTTTGCTTTTGCATTCCAAACCTACTACATTTGGCAGATATCTGAGTTTGGATTGCTCTGCATATCAGACAAAATAATGTTGAGAACAGGTAGAAAAGACATGAAGGGGAGAAACATTAGCCACAGTCATTTATATTCATCTTCCATTTACTAATGATTTATTAAATTGAGATGATGACAACATAGCCTGTAGCATACACCTCAAAATATAGTGGAAAACCAAACTATTTGCATTGAGGATGTTGGGTGTGGGTTCAAGATGGGTGGCCCGAAATAGGTGTACATATTATTATAGGAGTGCTAGAATTGGCTCCGAGGAGGGAATGGGAAAATGTGAGTTGGAAAATCATATCTAAGATGCTAATAATAACTTCAGAAAGAGAAGCCAGAGAAGGAAGGGATCAGGTTACATACCCAAAGCTCTGTGGTGTTTTTCCAGTTCAATGAGACCTGTGGGGAAAATAAACATTATACTGTTTATTTCTAGTCACAAAGCATGTATGAACATTATTTTGAAAGATCAGGAGACATAACGTTCATTCTGTTTTGTTTTGGACTATATTGCTTAGTCTTCAGAAGCATTGAAACGTGCATTAATTACGTTAGCAAAGTAAAAGGCATTTTTAGATTGTCTTTTGTGCGACAGTCTGGGATTGCTGTTTTTGATATTGTTTTAGGACAGAGGAAGGGCTAAATCACTTTTAACACACACACACACACACACACACACCATGCCAACAATGGAGTGAGCTTTGCCTGTAAGTTGAAGTGGTTGACGTGCCATTTTATCATATAGGCAAACGAAACACTTTCCTTGTTTCTGTCATGAAAATAATTTCCCTTCTTCTGAATTGATCACTATAGTGCTAGATCGGTTAGGAAGGTAAAAGATGTTTTTCTTTATTTTTCCTTTTAGTGTTGATCAAAACTGCAGTTTCTTAATCTGCACTGTATGGGAAAATGAACAAAACTCCCCCCCCCTCCTAACTTTACTACAGTACGATGATCAGCTAGGAGATAGAAAAATGATGACACTTTCCCTGCCCCTCTTCAGAGGAGTATAGCAGCCATCACATCATCAGCACTCATATTCCCATGTTTAGTGTGTGGTATCTCCACATGCTGCTTTAATGACCAAATAGGGCATGTGTCTTTTTAAAACTGTAGTGCCCAGAAATGGACACTAATCACCCTGTCTTTCCAAAGGAACCTAAGTAGGTTGTGACCAGTGGACGGCAGCAAAAAATTTTGCTACCACATCGTGGGCGGCACTTATGTCATGGGCAGAGCCTACGTCGTAGGCGATCTAGTTATGCCTGCCATATGGCCATGTATAAATCTGCAAACACAGGCAGCACTGACTCTTTGGCTGTAAATGGAGATGAGCACTGCACCCTAGAGTCGGATATGACTGGCTTTTGAGCAAGGGAGACCTTGAACTGCTTGTAGGGACAAAACCTGACATCAAATTTGAATACCAATTAGGGATCTTGTTATTAGGTAAAGGTTGCCCTTGCTCGAAAGCCAGTCGCTACCAACTCTAGGGTTCAGTGCTCATCTCTGTTTATAGCCAAAAAGCCAGTGGACTTGATCCATAAAAGCTCACATTAAAATACAGCAGTTAGTCTTTAAGGTGCCACAATGTTTTTATCTTTTTATTTTGTTTACTCTCTCATATGCTTGCACAGAATAAAGCTTTTTAAATAGTAGCTGTGTTAGTCTGGGCGGGGCAGGGAGGTGGGCGTGGCCACCCAATTTTGCTCCCCCCCTGCCTGAAGGCCACACAGTTTTGCTACACACACACCCTTGATGAGTGTGTGGGCGAACCTGTTACTGCCCACCACTGGTTGTGACGCAAGTTCTTCTGGAGTAGTAGGGGTAATTCCTGCTGGCTTCCTGTTCATAACGTTAGGGGTAACCAAAGACAAAATTTCAAAGACAAAATTTGTGGGATAGAACTGTACATCAGAGCAATCATTTTGTAACAGGCGCCCACAAACACTTTCCCCTAATTTTCCTAAAACTTGCTTTTAGTCTCTGGTCTCTTACTCCATTTATTCTCCCGACAGAAAGCAGCATTGGAGATTGGAATAGCACATGAAGGATAACTTCCTGGTCACTTCTTCTTTGTCTTACATTTTTCTCAGGTGATCCCTCCACCCTGTCCCACAGTTGGATTGTGAAAATAGACATGGAGTAGAATCCTAGGAACTGGGGCAGGAAGGCTGGAAGACCATTGCAGTGCTGTACTTATGATATGTGTTTTTCTATATAGAGTAAAACCCCAGGTTATAACCACCTTGGTTTAAGTTTTCTGCAGTTTACAATGGCAAATCCTATGCAAATACTGTCCAAGTTTACATATTTTAATGTATTTTTTTGTTTACAACGATCAATTTAGGACCATTTTTAAAAATTTTTAATGCATCCTTATGGGTGTTTCAGTTTACAATTTTTTCAGGTTACAACACAGGCTGTTGGAATGGACCTCCGTCGTAACCTGGGGTTTTGCTGTATATTATAAGCTCCCCTGAGTAGTGCTTGCATCAAAAGGGTTTTGGATTCTGAATCCAGCTCTTTTATTGGTCTGCCAATTACTGCCAGAAAAATGCACTGATGAGGACTTAAGTGTGGCCAACGACAAAGCCAAGAAATCCAGGGAAATACAGATATAGGACTTGGATTTTAGTCGAAGCTGAGCTCTGGAACCTGTATGCTCAGCCTCAGATTCTGTTTTTAGTGAAAGATCTCAACCTATAAACACATGAAGCAATCAGAAGTGGGTGCCTCTGGTTAGGGAAAGAGTAGTTGCACGATTAGTTCCGATATATTTGTAGCAGGATGTGACTACACAGCAAGGGAAATGCAAATTCCCTCATATTTACGCACTGTGAGGTCACACTGTCACGTACCAGCCGGCCCCCTCTGCTCTGGAAACCTCCTTAACCAAAGCCCTCAGAGGGCGGGCTGGCCGGCAATAAAGCTTTACAGCCCTTAGCTGTTTCAATCCACTAGGAGGCTTAAACAGGTAGCGTGTTCAGAGGCTTGTGTGTGAATGCAATGCTTCTCTTACCCTTTTAGTCCAATGAAGACATGTTGTTCAGGCAAATGATGGTTTATTGATCAGTTATATTGATCAGGTTCATAAAGCCTAAATCAGTAGCATAAGTCAGTCCAGCAAACAGTCCAGTCACTCTAGGTAACCATTTTGAAAAGAAGAGAAAATCCCACAAGCCAAACTGAGGTCTTAGTCCATTGAGAAAAAAAGACGAACTCCCTAACTGTTCTCCAAAATGGAGAATTCCTGGTCAGATGATTTAACCTTGGCCAACCAGGTAACAGAGAATAACTTTCTCAAAACAATGGATTGTTTTTACACGTGTGCAATCAGTGTTCTGGCATGTAGACAAAACATGGACCTCAGCTACTAGAAAGATAAGGAACACTGTCTGAAACACGGTTGAAAAACAAGCTGTCCATGAGACAGAGAGGGATACAGGATTTCTATGAGACCTATTTATGAGGCCTAGCTAGAAACTGCGATTTGCAAGCCTTGAAAAGCATTAGGAAATAGTTTTTTCCCTGAGTTTGTTCATATTTTATCTTTAAGCAAATGAAATGCATTATAAGCACAACTAAACATTGTTCCTTAATAACTGTAATAGATTTGATGTTCACATTTCCCCTTTTCTCTTTTCAGGGCTTGTTAAGGCAGCTGGTCCTATTACCAGGATCTGATGCTACCTCACGGATATGCAGTGGCAAAAACTTTAATCTAGCAGTACTTTCCATCCCCAAAATTCTGCAGGAACTCCCTGTGAAACCAGAGGGCAATGGGCTGCTGAAATACCCTTATGGTCGGTAAAAGGAAACAGGTTTTTAAAAGGTTCATCTACCTAGGTTAGCGTAATGTGGTGGAAAGAACAATGTTGTCATCATTCCAAGCAGCTGATGGGGCAGTTCAAGTCAAGGCAGTTCCAGAACTGGGGCACCCAGAAAGAGCCTCCTCAAATATTGTGGTATTTTTGAACCACAATCGGGCATACCCTGGTAACAGCAACCTTGTGTTGCCAGCTAATCTTTCTCACACAAGGTAAAGCGGAGGGAACGCAGAATGAACTAATCAAAAGGTGCCTTCATTTTGGCAGTTTCATGTCTAGCCTGGACATGGAAGAAGAATAAGTTCCAGAACTTGAAATAGCTACTTTTCTGCCACCAGCTATGCTGTCCAAGAAATGCTGGAAGTTTTACTTGTGTGGTTGATGGCTTTAGAATAGATCATGGGTTCTAAACCTTTTTAAACCATGGGCTGGACCACACCCCCTCAGACAGCTGAGCAGGCAAGATTGGTGGTTCCCCTGTCATAAACGCTACTGTAAAACATGTCTGCTTCCACTTCTGGCGGTGTTGTGGGCCACATGAAATGGTGCCATGGGCTAGGTCCAGCCCACTGGCTGTAGGTTGAGAACTCCTGCTTTAGATGTTAAACAATAACTCATAGTACCATATTAAAAATGAAGTGACATTATGCTTCTCTTATCTCAGTGTTTCTATCATCTCAATAGAAACTGAGTCGTCCACTTTTAGAAAAATTACATTTATCATCACTTAAGCACACACACAAATTTGTATAAGGTAATATATCTTTATGTAATGAAGTGACATTTGTTATTGTGCTGGAGTCCTGTTTCAGCTGCTGTTGATGGGGTATTTTTTTTTTTTGTCCTTACTGTTCAGAAGCAGATATGAAAGTGACTTTGGGTTCCCGCCCTCCTTGCACCAAGAGTGAAAGTGGCCAGTTCTGGTTTAATGCGGCTCAGAAAGGACTCTATCTCTGTAACGGGAGTGAGTGGATTTCTATGCTGCAAGGTAAATACATTTTGGGAGCTTTTGAATTGTGTTGTTTGGTACATTTAAAATAATTGGCTCAACAGGGGTAGTAAATGTCTGGACTGTTAGCAGAGAATCTGCCTTCTTCCTAAAACCTGTGGGAGTAAAGTGGGAAAATATCTAACCTGCTGCCCTTGAACAGAAACAGAATGGTTGATCAGTTAGTGCGCAGAATGGGTAGTCCACAGTCATTTTCTGACCCATAGACCAAAGAGTCTTTATCTTTGCTCCACATCTTATTGTAATGAAGCCAAAATACATGTAGCTGAAGCAATCACCTTAAATTGGAAATAACAGCTAGAATCTTACAGGGATTTTTTTTCATGGCCAAAGCAGATTAAATAGTAGAAATTAAGGTACACAGATGGTCCTTCATCTTCTTTGCTATCATAGAGACAAACAGAAAATGGTGGAAAAAATATTGTACAGGAAGCTGTACAGATACATTCCAAGGAGGAAGGTGAAAAGACCTAATTTTGGCAAGTAAAAACTTCTAAATGATGTAGGAGCAAGTAGATAGGTATGGAAACATACTCAATGTGTATAAAAGAACCAAGAATCCTTTCACAGAAGGGCAGCATGCAATGTCAGGAATGCTCATGCTTGTGGGATAATCAATTGTTAGTGGGTGAAAGAGAAATTTGTTTCAGTTCATTTTTGTAAGAATTTTAAGATGTACCGGTACAGAGTCTTTATATTTCTGCTAGAAAGAACCTGAAATGTTTAAAAATGGAACGTATGAGAAATTGAATTAGTCAGATTTGTTTTTCATCTAAGTTCAAGTTTTTTGAGTACTAATATATATAGGATTGGTAGGTAAAATACAGTTGTTGTTTTTGCTCCATAGTTGTAATAGCTCTACCTATTGAATTGGGCAGATGGGTAAAATTTTGTTTGTTTTTGAAGAATATGTCGGAATTGAAATTGTGTGTTGGAAGGAGCTTGAAGTTTAAGGTATCCAAATGAAGGAGGGGGGGGGGAAATCACCAGTTTCACCATTCATATTAGTCTCTGCTGATTTCCTCTGCTATCTTTCTGCCTTCTAGTTGAAGAAAGACTGGACTATCTGGAAGTATATCAGAATTTAGCTACAAGTTCTGAAACCAAGGGGATTGAGATCTTTGTCATTCCCAAAGTAGGACTCTTTGCAGCCACTGCGAATCGCTATACTCCTCCTGGCTCAGCCATCTACAAATGGACTGATGAGAAATTTGTGGCTTACCAAAATATCCCCACCCACCAAGCTGAATCCTGGGAATTTTTCACTATTGGAAAAAAGGTAAATTATAAACCCATTTCCCCAACTGTTGTTTGATATTGATGTTAAAAATGACAAAAATGAACTGAGGCTTCACTAGAAAAGAACTGTGCTGGTACTTCAAGGCAATCCAGGCATTTTGGAGTCATCACTGAATAGGCCTTGCTTGTTGTTCTGGCTAAACATATTAGGAGTTGTAGGGCATTTTGAGAGGATACCAGGTTATGCGACTGAATTAAAGATGCACATGAAGAAGAGGCAGATGGACATTTATTTATTAATTATTTATTAGTTCAAATTTATATTGCCGCCCACTCGCCATGGCGACTCAGGGCGGCTTACAGACATGATCCCTGGGGATGCTTCATGCTGTTTTCAGTGAAGGTTAGACCTCAGTAATAAAGGAGAATACTATGAATTAGAGCAGTGGTAGCGAACCTTTGTCATGCATGCCAGAGAGGGCACTCAGAGCTCTCTCTGTGGGCACACATGATGTTGCCATAGCACAGAGTTTGTTCTCCCCGAAGCCCAATGGGAGCACTTCCTCCCTCCCCCCAGCACAGAGTTTGCCCCGCCCCTCTATCCAGCAGCCCAGTGGGAGCATTTCTGCCCTCCCCCAGCACAGAGTTCGACCATGTTGGCACTTTGTGTTAAATAAGTGTGTTTTGGGTTGCAATTTGGGCACTCAGTCTCTAAAAGGTTTGCCATCACTGAATTAGAATAATGGTAAACTGCACAAAAGAAGCTTAATTGATTTCTAACTTGTAAATTTTTAGCTTGCTGTTTGTTTGTTTGTTTGTTCATTCAAACTTGTATGCCACCCTACTCACAGAGTGACTAAGGGCGGCTAACATAATATTGCAGAACATCACACAGTCACAATAATAAGTTCAATAATAAAACCAAACAATCCAATACAAATTTAAAAGAAGAGAATTTAAAAGAGTTAAAAAATTTAAAGAGTTAAAAGAGTTAAGGGAGAGAGGGGAATTATCAAATCAGCCAGAAGGCTGGGGTTATCATGTTACTAGTATTTTAAGATTGTGAGCTGCCTTGGAGAAAGGTGGACTACAAATAACACTTCTTCTTCCATGTCTAGGTCAGATGGGAAACTGCCAAAATGAAAGCAGCTTTTGGTGAGTTCATTCTTCAGTTCTTTTCACCTGATCTAGTGTGAGAAAGATTAGCCTGCAACACAAGGTTGCCGTTACCAGGGTACAATCGATTGTGGTTCAAAAATACCACAATCTTTGAGGAGGCTCTAAATAAATACTTACATGTGTGCAGTGATGGGATTCAATTTTTTTGTGATGACCAACCTTGGCACTCCAGATGTTCTTGGAGTTCAATTCCTGGAAGCCTTAATCAGCAGGAGTGCTGAGTTGGGCTTCTGGGAGTTGAAGTCCAAGAACACCTGGAGTGTCAAGCTTTGCCATCACTGCTATATACCATAAGTACACCACTGTTTGATTAGTGACTGCAGCAGCTTAAGTAACAAGGGGAGAAACTTGGTCCCAGGCTTAAGTTACATAGTAGGAACTATATATGAAAACTGGTGAAATTCCACTATAGTATTACAATGTAAATGTAAACTTTGGACCTTGAAAGGACATGTTTGCAACCTGTATTCTCTGTCATAGAATGTTGATTGTCGGAAGATTTAGAAATGTAATTTATGGCACTGTTGCACTATAGACTAAAAAGAAATATTTGTCCCACCTTCAGAGGACAATGTGTACTTTTGTCTGTTCAACAAAGTGAGTTGTTGCCGCTTCTTGTTTTTCAGATCTTCCTTGCGGTGGCTAATTTTGAAGGAGATGGAATAGGAAAGGAGTTTTCTATAATTTATAAATGGAACTACAGAAAAGAAAAATTCATTGTGTACCAAAGGATCGCCACACATGGTGCCAGGGACTGGGAATCATTTGTCATTGATGGAGAGGTCTTTCTGGCAGTAGCCAACCACAGAAAAGGTATATAGAAGCTTTTGTATTATCTTAATGATTACCTTACCTTGGATAACTTTGAGTCATTATTCAGCAATGAGTCCTTGTATGAGTAGATGTCTCCACAATAACATTCTGCACAACTTTTGTCCATAACAATATGTCCCTGGCAGTTCTTCTCCATGTTGGTCCAACATTTTTCTTCAGCAAATCTTCCCATCTGCAAGGTGGTCTTCCCCTGGGTCTTTTGCGATCTCTTGTATACCAATTCATTATTCTGGCACTCCATCTATTGTCATTTTGCATGCAACATGGCCAGCCCACCTTAATTTGTTCATCAGGTATTCTGTTACTATGTCCTTTAGCAGTGATCTTAATGATCAACATGTGCAAAATCCCTCATTTTTGCACTTAACTGTCACAATCATCTGAGATAGATTTGTGCATCTAAAAAATGTATGACAAGCATTAAAGTCTACATCTGTAACTTCTGGAGTTGCAATGCAATCATGAGAAAAGACTGGGTTTGATAGATAATGGCCTATCATTTATTTACTGAATTTGCACCCTGCTGCTCTTCACGCTGTTAAGGGACTAAGGGCAGATAGTCCAGAGATGAGTAATCTTTGTCAGCACAAAGATTTTGATTTAACCACTTGCTACAGCCAATCTTGGGAGTTACAGAATGAAAGCTTATGAAGAGCCAGAATTCTCCAACTGTGGAGAATACAGTCAGACATGTTGTGAAGAGCACGCGCATGCACACACACGCGCACGCGCATGCGCACACACACATTTCTTCTCTCCCCCCCACCCTCATTTTCTCCTTCTTTCTCTCTTGTCTTTGTACTCACACACTCTGAGCTCCTATCTTAAAGTAAATCTAGAAGATAAGTATAATGTGGATTGCTTTTAGTTAGCAGACTTTTCTTCTGATTATGGAAGTTCCTAAAAAGTACATACCACCTCAATCAGATTTGAAAAATAATCCAGTTTTACTCTTCAGTGATTAATTACAAAACAATACACTCTAAATGCAAAGTGTAGAGCTGAGAAAAAATACATGCTATGGCAAACATATGTCTTTCACCACTTGAAAGAGCTCTTCTAAAAATGTACAGCAGGCATTCTCAACCCTTTAAAGCCAGGGCCTGGGTCACACTCCCTCAGACAACTTAGGGGGCCAGACAGTCATTTTGCCCTTCCGCCACCACGTGGCACTTCCTGGTGAGAATCGGGTTGCAGGTTGATAATCCCTGACATACAGAGTATATTGTCTAATTTGATCCTTAGGTGTAGAGTTTCCACTTGAGAACATTAATTTCCAGGAAGATGTGAACTCTGAACCAGTTCTGTGGTGAAATTTTTTAATATGCATGTTGGTATAGAAAGTGGATAGAAAGGACTTCAGCTGTATCTGAATGTGTTTTGAGGTGTGTGAAGCTCACATACAGTGAGGGGAACAATCTCATCCTAATCCCTCTGTCATATTTTTAATCATGATAACATAAATGAGGAGGCTGCTGTACTAAGGCATTTCTAGGCAGAACCTCTTTTATTTCTCCCAAGCATGGAGAAGTTACCTGGGTACCTTCGGATGTCAAGCAGTTGTGTTTCTGTGTTTTAAAAATGACAGAAAGTGTCAGAGCTAAAACTATCCCCTGAAACAAACCTGGGTTCTACACACTTTTAACCATGTCTGCATAGGGCTCTTGAATTATCCAGTATAACTGGAGAGAAGCTTAAAGACAAAGAGAAATTGTGTCACACGGTGTGTGTTTAACTTTAAATAGTTCATAAAAATTCCCTCTGCTTGTGGCTTCCTGGAAGATACTAGGTGGGTCATTGTGGCAGGCCGGATCCTGTGTTTGATGGCTCCTTGGTCTGCTCCAGCAAGGCTCAAATTTTTAATCCTAACAGGTAGAAGTAGCTCTTTGAGAAAGGGATTGTCTTTTGCTGTTGTAACAAATTGTAGTTTTGGAGAGACAAAATTTAAGGCATCATGGCACAGAAGAAGTCCTCATCTCATCCTAAGAACCACTGATTAATTACTATGGAGAATAGGTTTTTTTTAATGCATGCCAATGTAATGTCAGTAGTGCCTGCTGAATTTTAGAAAATGAGTTTTTTAACCATTGGAGGACTTTTACTTAAAAATGATTCTCCTCATTTTACACAAGACCCTTTTTATCTCCTCCTGCAGTGTATGCAAAATGTGGATGAGGACAATCATATGTTGTTTGGGTTTTTGTTTGTTCTCAGGCCAAAATAAAGATGACCTTGAAAAATGTTTGCACATAATTGGCACCTCTTAAAGCAAATCAAAACAAAAGCAGCCATAGGAGTGGAGTAGAGTGATTTAGGTTAGGACTACTATTCAATAGGACCTTATAGTTTCTGATATTTCTTTCCTGTGCTATTTTTCTGATAAAACCCGCCTCTTGATGTCTAAATCATGACAATGTAATTTCTTCCCCAAAGTACTTTGTGGAGTCAGTAGTATCTTTGAAAGACATATAGCAACTTGGGAAGGCATTTTTAGTGATAAACATCAATAGAAGGAAAGAGTTCACTCTTCCTCCTCCTACGTAATTATCCCAATTTTGCACAGTGGCTCTGTGATTAAAATGTACAAAATGATGGGAGGGGGATGCTAGTTCATAGAATTACAAAATGGTATAGCTGAGAAGGTACCCTGAGGGTCATCTTGTCCACCTGCTGTCAAAACAGGAAATCCCCTGCCAAAATATCCCTGGCAGACACCACCCAAACTTTTTTTTAATCCTCCAATGAAGTAAATGTAAGCCTGTTTTAAAATATGTTTAACATTCTAGGTAACTTGGGTCTTATAATGCCATCTCCTGATTTTGTAGGTTATGGGCACTTGGCAGACAGGGAGCCTTCAGAGATCCACCATCCTGCTAAAGTATTTAATTGCCCATTTTCTTGCCCTCTCTTCTTCTTGTGCCATATCTGATTCTGAATATTGACTGCCTTCATGGCGATCAGCCAAGAGGTCTGTCCTGAGAATATAATGCAGTAGTATTCCATTTGTCTTCTGCATTGCTGTGTGACACCCATACCACTGATACACTTCTGCAAGTCACTTTTTTGGTCCTGAGTCATTTTGGCACGCAAAGTCCTCATCAGCCCAAGGCCAGTATTGATGAAGCTGCTGCTCTCCATCGAGAGGGATTCAAATAGGATTTAATCCACTTGAGGACCATCACCCTTCCATGTGGACTTTGGCACCCAAGGCTGTTCGTCCGCAGGGTTGTCAGGATAGTTAACTGCTCCCTGATGATTGGCGTTGAGTTGCTGGCAGTATGGTCTACTCCAGGGGTGGCCAACCTTGGTCCTCTACCTGTTCTTGGATTTCATTTCCCAGAAGCCCAAGACAGCACTCCTGCTGATCAGGGCTTCTGGGAATTGAAGTTCAAGAACAGCTGGAACACTAAGGTTGGCCATCCCTGGTACTCTATTATCATAGCAGGATAACTTGTCCCTTGCTAGGATGAGAGCCTTAACTGGTGCTCAACAAGTCCAACTCTTGACACTAGAAATGGACTGAGATCAATCAGTAGGCTGATCAGTAGATAAATGTTGGAAACCTCTCTTCTAGTTTCAGTTCTCAAGCATCAAGGCTAATGTTAAGAACAACAATGGGTCATGGCAAAGTTATATGTCTCCTCTGAAACATACCAAACACCTATCTAGGCCAGAATCCTTTTTCTAAAATGGAAAGTACCTCTGCATAAGTAGAATGTGAAGGCAACTTCTTATTGTTGTTTCCAGGTTACTATGCCTCTGATATTGCAGGCTTGTATTATTAGTCATTGTGACTAGTATATATTAGGCGCATCATGCTCCATGGAGAAGGTGCTTTGAGAGACACAGTGTCCATGAAATGGTGGCCATGTACTGCCACCCAGTGGAATTTGTTAACAAAGTTGTGTGTGTGGGGGAAACTATTGTCATTTTATTTGTAAAAGTTTTGAGTGGGAATAAAGGTAATACTCTTAATTTTGGCCAAAATATGAAAGAACCGAGGATAACATGAACACAAATTGTACCATACTAATCATGTTCCTACCACATATTCCTTGTTTCTTGTGAAAATGAGAAAGATAAAAGTGGTCTGATTTACATTTTTATTTTCCCCTGGGACTGCAGTGGCTCAAGTCACTAAGACGCTGACTGGGAGGCGGAAGGTCAGCAGTTCGATTCCCGAGTACTGCAGGACGGAATAAGCTCCCGTCTCTGTCCCAGCTCCTGCCAACCTAGCAGTTTGAAAGCAAGAAATTGCAAGTAGATAAATAGGGACCACTTCGGTGGGAAGGTAGCAGCATTCCATGTGCTCCGATGTCTAGTCATGACTGCCACATGACCATGGGAACATCTGCAGAAGCAGACAGTGCTGGCTCTTTGGCTTAGAAACAGAGATGAGCACTGACCCCTAGAGTCTGATACGACTGGCTTTCGAGCAAGGGAAACCTTTACCTTTACCTATTCCTCTCTTATTGTCTGTGTTTGATGTCCTTTCTGCTCAATTTCAAATAAAATGTTCATTTAAAAGTATTACAGGAGTCACACACATGCTCAGCCAGTTAACAGTGCGGCAAATTAGGCATAAAAGTAATAAAAGAAATAACTATAAAGCTAAGAATCAGCTGTAATCCACAAAACATGAACCTTAGAATCTCTTGGCCTGCATTGACCATTTCAAGATACAGTATCTGTAATACTAAATGACTGCTTTATACAGAGGTGGGGGATATTTGGTGTATTATACCATTGTTCTAATTGCCATTGGGTTCTGCTGGCTGGGAATTCTCGGAGTTAAAAGCTGAAATATCTGGAGAGCTATAATATCCTTATGCTGTCTTAATGTTACATGCACATGCCTAGGTTTTGTTGCAATCCTTCATCTCTCCTCATCTCGTGTGGGCAAGAAGAGAAGATTGGAAACTTTCACTTCAACTTCTAACTTTGCTAGCACTTCTTATTCTGTCAGAATTCAATGAACTAAAGCTTCCAAGTGAGGTGCCCTCTTGATGTTTTGGCCTACAATTGCTGAAATCCCCCAGCTAGCTAGTAGTTTCCCCCCAGCATATCTGATGGACATGTGATTGGTAAAAATTGATTTAAGCTATGAGTACAAATCAAGATCGTAAACCACAATTTGAACCATGGTTTAAACCAACCAGGATTCCCTTTGACTTAAATTTTAGTTAGACAAGGAGCAGAACTGAAAACTTATTTTCTCCTCTTTATAATAATAATTATATGTCACCAAGTCAATTCTCATTTATGGCTACCCTTCCCAGGTAATTAATTCTCAAAAGTTGATTAGGTAAAGGTCGCCATTGCTCGAAAGCCAGTTGTATCCAACTCTAGGGTTCAGTGCTCATCTGTTTATAGCCAAAGAGCCAGCTCTGTCTACATCTGCAGACATTTCAATGGACATATGGCAAGGATGCCTCAATACTGGAGTGTTGCTGCTTACCTTCCCACCGAAGTGGTTTCTATCTATTTGTAATTTCTTGCTTTCAGACTGCTAGGTTGGCAGGAGCTGGGACAGAGATGGGAGCTCACTTTGTCATGCAATACCCGGGAATTGAGTTCAGCATCTTAACCACTTGAGCCACCATAGTCCCTCAAAAGTGGGTTACCATTCCTTTTTCCCAGGTTGCCCTGGATTGCATCTTGCATCAAAAAAATAAAAGAAATGTACGATAGGTGAAAGGATACGATCTGTGATATAATGCAGGTACATTCAGATAATGTTAAATCACAGTCTACAAAGTGTCCCAAAAGTTGACTGATATAGGCAAAATTGCACAACAACAGATATTTTGCAACATGTTTGCCCTCAGCTTCATGTGTGTGTAGAAATTGATGGCCAACGTGCAATGAATATTTTGTAAAAGTTTGGGATGAAAACTTTGCACATAAAGGTCCATTTAGCTATAAATTCCCATTTTCCTTATGTATGGAGACTTTTGGAACAACATGTAGTATTACATGTTAAGTCTTGAGGAAATTGGTTTAAATGAATTGATTTGTTAGCACTTTTTATGGCCAAACAGTGATAATTTCCTTTAGCTTGCCAAAAAGCTCTGACTTAACTGTCCTGATTAGACAAAAGGACAAAATCTAGAAGAGGTAAGTACAGTATATGAAATCAAACTTATTCTTTTGTCTGAACATTTTCCATGTTAGCCTGCTATACCATTTTCTGATGTTGTTTCTGTACATGTTGTTCTCCTTTTATTTTTCTTTAGGGGATAATCACAATATAGACAGTGTCATATACAAGTGGAACTCCAGATTAGGCCTTTTTGAAATCAATCAGACCATTCCTACCTCAGGAGCCTATGACTGGGAATTTTTCACTATTGGGCCCTATTCTTTCCTGGTGGTGGCCAACACATTTAATGGAACTTCTACCAAGATCTACTCTCACATCTACATTTGGCTCAGTGGAGCCTTCCAGGTTTTCCAGTCAATTTTGGTAAGACACAACAAGAAGAAACCCAATTAAGAATATAAGAGTATAAAAAGTAGCTACATAGTCAGTCCTCTAGCCAAGTATTCTGCACTGTGAATGGCAGGACTTCAGACAGAATTCCTTCTTAGCTCTGCAATATGTCCCATCACCAAAAGAAAGATTGGTTGGAATAAAGTACAGGGCCTTTTCTGTAGCAGTACAATTATGGAGTCCCATCCTTAGGAAGGTCAGATTGGCCCCATCTTTATTATTATTTACTCCTTTTATGATTATTTAAAAACTTTTGTTATTCTGTTTAGCTTTGATAGACATTAAGCAGAGATTAATTTTCCTTTCCAGTGTATTTCAAACATGGTTCTGTTCTTTCCTCAATGTGACTATTTTAGTTAATTCCCCAAAGCACTGATCAGCTAATGTACAGACTTAGGTTGCTGGGAATTGAAGTCTCCCTGTGGGGCATGAACCCCACACTGGGAACTACTGGTTTAAAGTTTTTAAAGCTTCATATTGTCTTGTGAAGCTTTGTTGGGCACAAAGATGATTTAAATAAGTACAGTAATACCTCGGATAACGTTTACCTCGGATAATGCTAAAATCGCATAATGTTAAGTAATCTGGGGAGGAGAATTGGATCGAATAACGTTAAGGTCCTATGGGATGGATCGGATAACAACCGCTAAAGCCTGTGCGGTTACAATGTATCTCTATGGAGCTTTAACGTTATCTGATCCATTCCATAGGATTTTAACTGGATCGGATAACACTAAAAATCGGATAACACCAAGACTTGTGGAACCAAGCCTTAACGTTATCCGAGGTATTACTGTAACCCCAGATAAATATGTTGTCTGTTGCCCCAACAAAGTGCTGATGAAGGTGCACATCATTTGATGTGGTTGAGAATCTGCATCCTCACCTGTTGTTTCAAATCACACTAGATGTGGCTTTTGACTTTTGGACATTTTCATGATAGTGTCTAGAACAGTCACACTGAAGGGGATTGCAAAAGGAAACAAATGGTGATGGTATTTTTATTTGATGTCCTTATTTATGTTTTTCCTTATTGATGCAAAACAGCAATACCACTTTCAATAGGGTGAAATTTGTGTTATGCATTAAATTTTATGAGAGTTTCACATACATCAGTCTCTCTTTGATTAGATACTCTCTTTGCCTCTTGTGGTAGTCCTCCCTTGGCTTTCCACTGCTATTTCTGTCTTATTCCTTATGGCAAAGTACTTCTTACAGCGAAAGGACACATTAGCTGTATTGTGCCATCTACCACTGTGAGGAATTCTATGTCTGGAAATGCTCTTGGCTAATTCCACTGCGAACTATTCTCTCTCCCCCCCCCCCCCCAGTTCTATCAACAGCAGTGAATAGGGTAAAAGGGACCATAAACTACCACAATCATGGCTGCATCATCTTTGCAGAAGTGGGTAAGACCTCAGGTAGCAAATAAATGGGTGAAAGTATGGTACGAGGAGAGAAGCATTGTTTGAAAGATTTGGAAGCACCCCCTTACTTGGAAGCCCTTTCCCCCCTCACATTTTTTTTAAAAAAAACACAATAATCTCAACACACAAAAAATACATACAGTACAGAATAAAAAGAAAACACTAACTTAAAATACACACCTCTGCAATATATACATTGCCCGGAGGATCGCAGTATCCATTTCAATCTTCTTTATTTCCAAAAACTCATTTGATCTGGCACTGACATTGTTCCACCACTCCTACTTAATGTAGCTTCCACGAATGGTTGCCAAATTTTCCAAAATCTATTTTCTTGCACTTTACCTTTTTTGACATTTAATTCCCATGTTAGCTTATCATTTAGTGCAAGTTCCCACATTTCCGTATACCAATCCTCAATTTTTAAAACCACATCATTTTTCCAGTTTCTTGCAATACATTGCCTGGCTGATGTTAACATTACCAATATTAACTCTTTTTTTATCTTCATCCACTTTTATACTGTCAACGTCAGTCAGTAAAACTATAGTTGGCCCCAACTTAAGCTGCATCTTCATAATTCTTCTTCTATTTCCTCCCAAAAAACTTTTACTACATTGCAACTCCACCACATATGTTCATATGTTCCCCTTATTTGCTTACATCTCCAACACATATCACTTGTATTTTTATCTATTTGATGAAGCCTAACTGGGGTCAAGTACCATCTCCATAACAATTTGTAATTATGCTCTTTTACCCTTACAGACATTGTTCTCATGATTCTTCTCCTCCACTTTCTTTTCCATGCTAGTTCAGTACTTTTAACATTCAGATCCTGCTCCTATATACATTTTAAAGTTTCTTGCGATCTTCCTTCTTTATTTAATATCTTGTAAATCTTGTTTACCAAGCCCTTAATCCCCATTTCCCCCTTTCTTATTTTTGATATCAATTCCTCGAATTCAGTTTTATCCCTTTCCAAACCCATTTCATTCCAATATTTACCATTCCATTTATTTATCATTACAATTTGAAACCAATTCAGATTCATCTGTGTAAATATCTCTGTCTTGTCTTTACAGATCCGAATCAAGTCTCTCAACATAGACACACCATTTCTAATAAGAATTTCCTTCATCCTAGAATCTAATTTTAAAGGAAAGTTTTTTATATCGTCTATTTCTAGTATCGGGGATATATCTGGTACTAGCACCTTCTTCACCTTTTTCCAAACATCTAATAACACCCTTATCAATTTATTTTTAATATCCATTTTCTTTATATATTGATCAAAAAAATTGCTTTACCAATTTGAGATAACTCCTTCATTTCTATTTTTTCCCAAATTACTTCTTCTCTCATTAAAATCTTCACCACATTTTTTATTTGAAAAGCTCTATAATAATTCTTGAGATTTGGCATCCCTAAACCACCTTCCTTCTGGGGTAAATACCATAGGTTTTTTGGTAATCTTAATCTACATCCGCCATTGCAATAATTATTCACCAATATTTGATATTCTTTAATCTCCTTATCTTTCAACTGAATTGGCAGAGCATCAAACAAAAAATTCAACCTCGGGAATAACATCATTTTACATAATGCAACTCTGCCAAACCAAGACAAATTCAACTTTCTATATTGTTGTATTTTATCTTTAATCTCCTTTTTTTGTTTGTCATAATTTAATTTCTTAAGATCCTCCCAGTCACCCGAGATATTTATCTCCAAATATTTCAAACTATCTTTAACCTGTATTTTATTTCTTTTATTTTTATCTGTTCTTCTTTATCTACATTACACAATATCATTTCCGATTTATCTCAGTTAACTCTTAATCCTGTAATTTCCTCAAATTCCTTTAAATGTATTGTATTCTTTCTAATGTCTTCATAGGGTGTTTCATAATTATCAATGTATCATCTGCATACAAACTTATCTTGTTTTTTTCTACTCCTACTATGTCTGTATCCTCCCTTATAGTACTCGCTAATAGTTCCATGGCCATTATAAATAGTATTGAAGACAATGGGCACCCCTGCCTCATCCCTGCTTTCAACTTTATATCCTCTGTACACCCATCGTTCAGTTTGACACTGGAGGACCCATGTTGATATAATTGTTCAATCATTCTTCTAAATTTAATACCAAACCCATGTGACTTAATCATCTCGTTAATTGTTTCCCATTGAAGTGAATCAAATGCCTTAAAAATATCTAATGATAAGAATCCAACTTTCTCTCTATTTTGTCTAGTAATATCTATTAAATCCAGAACTCTCCTTGTCATATCCGCCATGGACTTGGAAGTCCTTCTGATGGACTGCCACAGGGAAGAATTTGCTGAGGGCTAAACTATAAGTTACAAATAATTCACCAGTAGAAGCTGAGATCTGTTACCGTATATACTCGAATATAAGCTGAAATTTTTAACACAAAAAATGACGTTTAAAAGGGTGACTAGGCTTATACTTGAGGCAACCACTGCAGGGGTCCCAAGACACCCCCAGATTGAGCTGTGCTGATGAAAAAGAAGATTGGGGAAGCAGGTGTGCCTCAAAATGGCACGGAGAATTTTCTTGCTGCTTCTGGATTGCTGGCTCCCTCCCCTCCTCTTGTGGGTGTATCTCTATAGCAACGGGATTGCAACAACAGTCGAGGCAGGCACATTCAAATTGCCATGGAGAAAAAATACCATACCCTTGCTGCTCTTGTTTATCCATTCTGTTGTTGGAGCACCTCTCTATCTGGGATAGTTTGCTGGAAGCACGGAAGTCTCTCAAAACAAAAGCAGCAAGGATCCCCCCCTCCACCCACCCACACAGCAATTTGAATATGCCTGCCTCTTCTGTGACTGACAAGCCCAGAAGAGGCAGGCATATTCAAATTGCTGTGGAGGGGAAAAATCCGTTTCTGCTCATCATGCCTTTTGAGACGCCCTGTAGTTAAGAGCGTCTCTAGCTGGGAGAGTTTGCTGACAAAAACCATGGAGGAGGTGCTTTCAAATTGCTGTGGAGAAAAAAAAACACCCTTTCTTGCTGCTGTCTGGGTTCACTTGCCCATACCTGCTGCTCCATTGGACAGCCAAACCAGAAAGGGGAAGCCATGTTTGCTTGCCTTGAGAGCAAGAGACTAGAGTAGGGGTGCCCAAACTATGGCCTGAGGGCTGGATGCAGCCCCTGATGCCAATTCATCCAGCCCAAGAATCCCTTGTTGCTCCCAGAAGTGGAAGTAAAACACACTCATATGGCTTTTCCAGGAGCAACGAGGGCTTCAGGAGCCGGATAAATTGGCATCAGGGGCCGCATCTAAACTCTGGGCCATAGTGACTAGCTCCCTGAAGCATGTGACCGGCCCATGGCCCGAAAAGTTTGGGCACCCGGGCTAGACTGATGTTTTCTGCCTCAACTCAATTGGCCCATGTACCTCTTTACCCTGCAGTGCCTCCACTGGTTGGGTGGTGTAAAATCAAATACAGTAAAAAATATATACCATACCTGCACATTGCCGTAGACATTCTTAAAGCTGATGCCTCAATTAACTTAATTTTATTTTCATGTAGAAATGATTATGGAAACTCACTAGCAGTTCCTGCATTTTCCACCCTCGGCTTATACTCGGGTCAATCTATTTTCCTAGTTTCTCAGGTAAAAATTAAGTACCTCAGCTTATATTCGGGTCAGCTTATACTCAAGTATATACAGTATCTCAAAGCGGCTGGAAATCACAGCCTGTGACATCATATTTATTGAAAGAAGCATTTGCCAGATATTTTCCTAGGAATATTTCCAGAAGAATCCAGCTGTCAAAGATACAGATTTGACTGTGGCTTTATTTTAAAGACTAAAACATGAAATCACGTGTTCTAAAGTAAAATCAGATTTGCGTACGTAGATAGTTATTGTTCTTTTTCTGAAATGTGTTTCTTTTTGTCTTATTTTTTTGCCTAGACCTTTGGTGCTGCTGACTGGGAAGTCTTTCACATCGGAGATAGAATTTTCCTTGCTGTAGCAAATAGTCACAGTTACGATAGCAGGTCTATTGCCCCAAACAGCTACCATACCATCAATTCTTCCATCTATGAGCTCAACATCACTGCACAGATGTTTATCAAGTTCCAGGACATTCTTACTCACAGGTGTCGCTTTTTGTGAATTGCTCAAAACACAAGCATAGTGTCCGTCTATCTATTAATTCAATTTCTTATATAACAAGATAGATTGAATTTATTTACCCTGCATATAAGCATGGCCACTGCATTCTGGACCCATTGTAGTCTCTGTAACAGGGACATGGATAGCCCCATGTAAAGAGCATTACAGTAGTCAATTATTGAGATTACCAATATATGGACCAGCATTGTTAGGGATCATCTGCATAGCTGGGCAATTTGATGTAATTGAAAGAAAGCAGCTTTACATACTGCCACAATCTGAAATTCCATATTGAGGACTGGATCTAAAATTACCCTAAGCTGAGAGCCTGGTCCCTCAACGGAAGGGTGATTGCATCCACTATAGAGACCAGGTCTCCTCATTAGGCAGATGGCCTCCCCAACAGCAGTACCTCACTGTTATCAGGATTCAATTTCAATTTGTTTAACCTTGTCCATTTCATTATCAAGGCCAGACAGTCATCAAGGCATTGGACCACATCCACTACAGAAGATGTAAATAAGAGATAGAATTTAATCTTCTTTTTCTTTTGTCTCCTGATCAAACCCTGGACTGCCAAAATGAAGCCATTTTCTTGGCTCTCCCATTGGCCAAACTGAAGTTCTCATTGGTGCATGTTTCTAGCAGTAGCTGGAGTGTGTGTATCTCCACATTCACACAATGTGTTGTTGTCTGCCAGCAGATCCCACTTGAGCATGTTGGTCTTACATTTAGGGATTCCAACCCTCATCCTACTCAGGATCCTTTAAGTGATGTTTGGATAGTTGAGTTCCTCAGCTATACCCTTCTTTAATGTTCCTTGCCCAGTGAGCGTCTTCCTACATCTTCTAATTTGGTTTTGCTTCCAAGAACTCTCAAGAACCAATGAAACAGAAGAGTGTCATCCACATACTGATGACATCAAACTACAAGCCTCTAATGACCCCTCCCAATGGCTTTATATAGATATTAAATAACATTGGGGCAACACCACCACCCCATGTTGGAGTGTCCAGGGACCAATACAACATCCCTGAGTTGGATTCTCCGAGTACGGTTGCCAAGGAAGAATTGGTACTACCGTATCACAGTGCTTCCAAATCCTAACTCTGACAGCCTCTCTATAATGTGTTCAGTGGTGCTGAAAGCTGAGATTCAGGACCAACAGGAAGGATGAAGCCTCCCTGTCAACTTCCCAGAGAAGGTCAGAGTGACCAGTGCAGTCTCAGCACTATAGAGAGGTCTGAACCCCAACTGAAATGGATCTAGACCAGTGATGGCAAACATTGGCACTCCATGTGTTCTTTTACTTCAAATCCCAAAAGCCCTGATCAGCAGGAGTGCTGACTTGGGCTTCTGGTAATTGAAGTCCAAGAACACATGGAGTGCCAAAGTTCACTCTCATGGATCTAGACAATTCTAATGAAGAGAGGGATGTGGTTTGTCTTAATGTTCAGAATTGTCTTGACTCTTATCCAGACTCTAAGGCTGCATACTATTTTCTAAAATGGCAATTGCTTGTAGATATATGCATGATAGAACAATGCTCACTTTCTATAATTGTACTCTATAATTGTACTTATTTTGAAAATTGATTTTTAAAATCTCTCTTTTGTGCTAAATATTAAGAGAAAAAACACTCTCTATTGCTGATTCTCAGACTGATGCAACGGTTCTATTTTGGTTCATTTCTGCTGCAGTGCTCTAGATTGGGAGTTTTTTTCTGTAGGAGAAGATAAATTTTTGGTGGTAGCAAATTCGTTTGATGGTGTGACCTATTCTGTAAACAGTATTATTTACAGGTAAGATGTGAACTATAGAACTCTTTACTTTGTCACTCTTTCAAATAATTAAGGACTGCTTCATAATGTAAAATCCTCATTTAATAAACGGGATGTTTGCATGCATGAATGTTCCCCTGCAGATTTAACATGACAGAAATATTGTTCTTAATATCTGTTCACTTCACTTCAGACACCACCTTTTCCAGTGGAATTTATTTATACATTCTTTTCCCCTAAGATGCCATTCATTTCACCTAAAGGAGGGGAAATCCATATTCAGAAAAAGAGGTTTATATCCTTGATTCCACCCATATAGTAAAACTGAGAACACATTGCTTTGTTACATTGCTCGATACTTATATTTTGTGGTTGTGAATCCTAGGATTGATAAGAGAATGGCACAATACCAAAATATTTTTTTTCAAAATGCCTTTCAAAAAGTCATTTTAATTGTCATTTTCAAAAAGTAACTAGAAAATGTTACATGAGCATACATGACATAATTTGTACTTGTTACATTACTTTCAAAATGTGGCTTGGTTATGAAAGTAACTGTTGCAGGAAACTGTTAGATGTAATTTATTACTTCTAAGCTGGGGTTTGTCTCTGATGCTCTTCCACATATGAAACTTTTCTGGAGCAGAGAAAAACTGGTCCAAAGCAACAGGAAGGAGTGCATCAGATCTTGTGGTGTTGAGAATCATATGGACACTGAGTAGTTATTATTTTTTTTTTTTTGCTTCTACTGTAGATGGCAAGGATATGAAGGCTTTGTAGCAGTTCATCGTCTTCCAACATTTGGCTGCAGGGATTGGGAAGCTTTCAACACTACAGGTGGCTCATACCTCATGTACTCTAGTGCAAGGGAACCACTGTCCAAGGTGCTGAAGCTGAAAACCTTTTGACCTTGGTTTGACAGATTGTTTGACTTCCTGCAAACAAGAAGCAAGTGTGGACCTGGGAAATAATACTCTGGCTACTCAGAGCTAAAATGTTGAATGTTATATCTTGGAGTCATTGTAATGGATGCCATGAGACAGAGACTTCGCCCCTCTTAGCTATCCAGAGTGTGAGGTTATTGGGAGGAAAGATTGTAATTCTTCTGTCTACTGAAATATTTCTGCTATGGACAGATAGATAATCTTCAGCTGACATTGACTAATTGTAACTGATTCATACTTCCAAGATACACACTTCCAACCATCTTCCAGTTAGTCTAAGTCAGAGCTGTTGATGTAATCAACATTTCTATGTAAAATTAAGGATGTTTCTGCTATTGGAACAAGACACTAGAATCAGGAAGTTTCCTCTTGCATATTGTGGGTTATTGATTTATAGTTTTAAAAATGGGACAAATAGAAACATTTATGCTAAATCCTTTGATATCCCATATGTACAAAGGCCTCAGTTGTCATCACATTATAGGGAAAGCATAGCTGTGCACATTTATACATAGTACAGTCCATTCATTCGCAACACACTCCACTAAAAGACCATACAAAATGAGCCCTGATACTGATCTTAAAAAAATTGACAGAGGGTTCCTCATGACATTAGACAATATAGTATATGGGACTTCAAAGAACTCTTTCTTGGCTATTGTAAAATTTTACAGTTTTTAAATTAGCTTAAAAAGTATGTACAGCTCTAGAATTTATGATTTCAGGGGAAGAACACTGAGCAAACTAGAAGACCAGATTAATACAAAGTATAGCAGCTATACTAGACTGCATGACCTGTATTCCATATACTGTACAGCCAAACATTATTTATGCAAGACTAAAGACCCTTTCCTTTAAAAAGTACCTATAACAGAGATGAGAGATTTGCAGTGTTTCAAAGGTTACTGGACTATGCCCCCCCCGGTCCCTAAACCATCATAGCCAGTGATGATGACCTATAGGAATTACAGACTGAGAACATCTGGAAGCCAAACTTGCCTATCCCTGGCTTCTTGCATTTTTCTAGTTTGTACTTAGTATTGCAGTATAACTATAAAACTAAAATCCCATTCTAATCACATTAGCTAGTACTGTACTTGGTTACATTAAGGGAACTGCAGAATGGCAAATGTCTGTTTGCACCAGCAGGCTAGCCATTGCATGTCCAGTGTCTTGCATTGGTTGAGACGTTTGCACAATTAACTGGACAACAATTGTCTTCAGGAGTAGGGGAAAACTTATGCCATTTCTCTCAGTATGAACAAGGTAATAGCCTTTACATTTATGCTTTTGGAAAACAATATTTTATGTATTTCAGTGGATGTTGATACTGGGGAAACTGTAAGTCCATTATCAGATGGCCCTTTGCTATCTTTGTAGTAAGTTCCACATCAGGGCTGTTGGTGCTTTTGCATTCTTTGCTTTAATGTTAGTCCTTGACTAGCCCTCAAAGTAACTTCCTACTTGCTGTTGTAAATGATTTTGTACTTGTTTATAAATGATGTGTTTATATTTATTAAAGAGATTCCATGCAGAATTACTTTTCTTAAGTGGAGATAAAATTATTTATTGTCCTGAAAACGTTTGCAGTATTGGAAACCACCACCAATAAAGCCAAGAGTGTGATTTTCATACCAACCCAGAGGTTTAGTGCTCCTTCAGAGCTTTGTTATTATCATCAACAGCATTGCTAGCTGAAATGAAGGAATAAATGTATATTCCACTGTTCCTGCCCAGCTGCTCCGTATTACTTTAGTCCTGGGGTGCAGAGATCAGGTTCAGCTTTATGCTTTTTAAATATACAGCAGCCTGAGCTGTATATAGGAAGAGCTCTGCCAGATCAGACCAAAAGTTCATCAAATCTAAAATTCTAAGGACTGAAACAAGCATAGGAAGAAAATTACTTAAAAGCAGACAAGGGAAATTAAAATTGGCATTTGCTGATCCTTCTGGGTATAGCTGATCAGCTTTATGCCACTATT
The DNA here is from genome assembly GCA_030440675.1 of Furcifer pardalis. NCBI lineage: Eukaryota > Metazoa > Chordata > Lepidosauria > Squamata > Chamaeleonidae > Furcifer > Furcifer pardalis. The sequence goes on from CP126890.1 coordinate 248,569,004, forward strand.
TTCATACATGTTCCCACATATTCTTATGCATTATGTTAGTGAGTTAGTAGTATTTGTTGGTAACTGGAAATAAAAATCATACAGCATGCACAATAGGTTTGATGTGCAAGCTCCAGGATCCACATCCGACATATAGGTAAAGGTCACCAGTTGTATCCGACTCTAGGATGCTGTGCTCATCTCCGTTTATAGGTAAAGCGCTAGCTCTGTTTGCATCTGAAGATATTTCCTTGGTCATGTGGCAGGCATGACTAGACACAGAATGGTGCTATTTTCCCACCAAAGTGGTACCTATTTATCTGCTTGCAATTTCTTGCTTTCAAACTGCTAGGTTGGCAGGAGCTGGGGCAGACGACGGGAACTCACTCCTCATGCAGCACTCAGGTCTTGAACTGCTGACCTGCCAACTTTCTGGTCATCAAGTTCAGTGTCTTAACCACCGAGTCACTGCAGTCCATCATCATCCGACATACACTGTATATATCAAAAATATCAGTTCTTACTCTTAACAATGCTGCTAATCACATATATTCTTGTATATTCAGGCACCAGCACTTTCCTTTGTAAATACAGTAATCCCTTCCTCTTATCACACACACATTCCATTCAGTTCCTTTATTACATACTATAGAACTAGGATCAGCTTAGTTCTCAGAGCTAATAAACTTGATTAAACCCAAACAAGCATATTTATAGCAAATCATTACTATTACAGATGGTTTATGGACTACAATTTCCTTAGCTTAAGGTAAAAATGTGTCTTTTTCTTACAAACCCAGGGGGGCAATTTGGGAGTATGTTTCATAGAAAATATATAATAGAAATGTCTTGTAGCAGCCAGCAGGATTTCATTTCCTAGCTCATAGGCAGTGTCCCCTGGAGAGTATAATAAAACACCCATGCAGTAAATATGCTGCATTAAAAAAATAGTGACTGAATTTGCCCGATTTCCTGTTCCTTCATTTCCTTTTCTTTCTGTAGCATGTGTATTAGATACTGTACTATGGCAACAAGCAGGGAGTGTACTATTTCTATAATTTTGAAAGGCAAATTTATACCCACACAAGAGGATAGGACTTCAGTACTATAGGAAAAATAACAAACTACACCACAGCTACCATTTTTAAAAAGTTGACAAAATAATTCATCAATTTGTGTAACTCATCAGAAGTGATGTCACTGTCATTGGCCATTAGCTGTCTGTCAAATGGAACCTCATTCTGTATCGGGAAGGATATAGCCTTCCAGATATTATAAAACTGCACTTCTGTTATCAGTCACTGTTGGCTATTCTTGATAAGGCAAATGGATGTTATAGTCCAATGAAATCTGCAGGGCTTCTACACAGACCTGGAAATGGCATATTTCATATATATTTTCAGCAAAATGATAGAACAATCTGAGTTGTGCACTGAGTGATAGCTCCCAATCAAAATGTTACTTTGAAGGAAAGCCAAGATGTTCTTACACACAAAATATAAACAGCAAAGGTGCACAAACTCTCTAATAAGATATTTTTTTAAAAATAAAATAAAATCCCCCAATTTAGTGCCCTCCCACTATCCTGCCTTTCTGTGCTTCTGATTTTGTTATTTGTCAGGGAATTGTTTCAATAGATGCCATGCAGAAAAACTATATATCAACAAATACTATAAACAGAAACAGAAGGGAAACCTATTTTTCAAGAATACTGAACGTTGGAAAACTACAAGCCTTAATCTTATTTAGAACTTTATTTCATTTCTGTCACAGCTACATCAATTGACATTTTTATTTGCAGAATTTGAAAGGAGCTGTCATCTAGTTATTTTTGTCATCTAGAAATACTTATGCAATTGCCATTGCTGTATTATGTGTGTTATACACAGAATTCAAATGGCATGTTTCAGCTTATCAAACTCCATCCCCAACTGCATTTGAGGGCAGATTCATGAAAATTCATGAAATATGGGTGAGTTTGGAATATTTGAGACATAAGCAACCTCACTCTCAAGTTTCCACTATCTTTTTAATAGGATGCATACTATTTAGTAGTTTTCACCCACAAAATATGCACCAATTGTCTGGCTGCTTTCTATGCTCATTTTAACAGTGATAGCAGAGGATATATTGAATTAAGAGTGAAAACATGTGGGCTCTTGATACAACTGCAGCAGGCAAGCCTCAGGGAAGCATTTACCTCTTTGAACAACAAGCATCACAACACAGTCTGTTAGATTATGCTTGAAAATGTTAAGAATTTGGAGGCAGGGCAGAGTTCTAAAACTTCTTGAGAGTGTTTATATATTATCTTAAACTATCAACCTTAGTAGTCAGCTAATTGAGATCATTGCCATATTTGTCTAGATCTTTTGGTGGCTCCACTCAGGGTTTCTTGATCAAGTCTTGTCTGCAGACATCTCGTGTTCATGCTTAACAGTCCACTGTTGGTGGTCTAGGTGTTGTTCTGGAAAGCAAATGTTTCTATAGAATTCTTTCTCATTTGTGCTGGGACTCCACTACTGGTAACATAGCAGAAAAGATGGAAAACCTTGATTTGGACATTCTAAGTACATTTATAACATTGACAAAGCCCCCCTTATATTAAACATTTTGTTTTCTTTTTTAACAAAAATTTAGAAAAGTCCTCAGAGAAGAAGTAGGAAATAATAGTTCAGATCACACCTAACATTCTTGACATTAGAAAACTGGGGCCAACACTCCTAGCTACAGGATAGTGCTGATGGTTTCTTTAGGACCCCTTGTGCTTGGCAATGATTTCAAGTATTCCAAATGCTTTCTTGTATCTTCTTGATTGTGTCGAACATAGTAAACCACATAGCTAATCACCAATGTAAACCAGCTGAACATGGTAATAAACATAGCAACATCAGTTGTTTTTTGGTGGATGTTGCAAAAGTTGATGCCGGAATCAAGGATGTGGAGGAGAGGTTTCCCAGCAAATTCTTCTTGCACAGATGTTTGGCAGTTAATCTCGTTAACTGACTCCGGGTCTAGTTTCACTTCATGCAAGACCTCCTGCAAAGTACACTCACAATGCCAAGGGTTGTTGGACAAACGAATCATGGCATTCAAGTGGGACAGGGCTTCCTTTGGGATTCTCTGTATATGGTTGCCTGAGAGATCAAGCAGTTTCAGGCCATCAGCAACACCTTTAAATGCTGCAGAATCAATCTTCTCGATGACATTTTTGGAGAGGTCAATCTCTTGCAAGTGGGCAAGATGCTTAAATGTACTGTTGGGGACGGCAGTGATTTTATTTGCATCTAGCTTCAGAAACATAGTGTCTTTGGGAATGTCCTTTGGGATCTCTTGAAGGTTGCTAGCACTGCAAAGAACAGCGGTTGCTCCGGAGTAGTTGGTACACTGACATTGGTCAGGGCAGGAGGTACAACAACAGGAAGGGGTGCAGAAGAGAAGGCAGAAGAGAGCCTGAGAGCAGAAGAACAGCGCAGGCCAAGATGGTGCAGTTGCCAGAAACATGCTGGTTGTCCAATCAAAGTTCTGCAGTCCTACATGGCTGCTAAGACAAATCAAGTGAGCCTCTCTCACAATCTTTTGTGCTGGGGATTTCCACAACACATTCTTCAGACAGCTGGCAGGGGATCTGCCACGAGGATGGGTAAGGCTCAGCCAGCCATTCTCTCTTCTTGTTTTTCAGAGCAGGGACAGGAAGCAAATCTCTATAGGGGGCAGAGAATATGAACACAACAGATGGATGGATGAAGAGCTGAGCTAGATCAGACCAAAGACTCACCTGGTTTAGCATTCTGTTGCCACAATGGTTAACCATATGTTAAGGGGGAGCCTATAAGTGGGGATTTGTACAATAGCAATACTGTATTCCTCTCATATTTTTTCAACCATTGGTATTCAGAAGCATAAGACCTCTTACACTTGAGGCAATATATGTCTGGAATCATTATACAGGAAGAGTCTCTTTGAAGATTGTGGTATTTCTGAACCACAATCGGGCGTACCATGGGCAACGGGCACCTTGTGCCAACTAATTTTGTCTCGCACTGGGTCAGGCAAAAGGAACTAGAGAATGAACTCCCCAAAGGTGGCTTCATTTTGGCAGTTTCACGTCTGGCCTATAAACAGAAGAAAAATAATTACCAATAGCCACTTCTTCCTCCATGTTTAGGCCAGGTGTGAAACTGCAAAAATGAAGGCACCTTTTCAGTTTTTACATAATCACAAACATTAGGGGGTGGTGGTGGTGAACTGTCTTGACACAAAACAAATTCCACAGAAGTTGATAGCTAACTTAGCCATTAAACAATAGATCATACACCAGGGGAGCTTATACTTAAGTATTAAAATCCAGCTTAACAAGTAAAGCTGGCTATATTACTTAACCCTCCAACCTGGAATTATTCTCAGCATTGTCTGATGGCTCTGTTTCCCACTGACTAAGGAGCTGAGTGACAGCTAGTTGGATATGTAAGGAGTCTGGCTGCAGAGCCAGAGGCTGGGAGTTCAGTTCCCCACTATACATCCTACTATACGTCCCAGAAAAGCCAACATGGGCAAGGTGCACAGACCCAAGATTCTCTCAGAAGAAGGGAATGTTAAATGAAAATGGTGATTATAGGGCAGGAGGACAAGTACAGTATTGAACTTACTATATGGATTTATATTATATAAGATGGAAGATCAAAATGGTCTAGTTTTCTAGCTCTCTAATAAAACCACATTCTATTGTTTTAAGCCTTCTCCTACATGCCATCTTGAGACAATATGCAAAAGAGAAAAACTTTAAAACATAATCTCTTCCTCACTTCTCCTCTTACTCCCAGTTACCTCTGAAATGTTTTGGCTGAAAGAACAGGTAAAAATAATGAAAGCTCACACTTTCAGAGGAGGTTTAACTGGCTTAATAAAAGTATCATTTCCTCCCTTGTATGGATTTGGAAATTTGTTCTGTGCCAACACAACAACCCCTGTATTAAAGGCTCTGACATCCAGACCACTTCCCGGTTACTTAGCTCGCTTCTGTTGCTTCACTGGTTTGAATACTAGTGACAGTGAGGTCAAATGAGGGCCTGAATTACAAAGAGAAATAGCATTACCTTGACAAATTTATGTTTCTAAGCCTGCAATAGCAGGTGTTGCATCTCTGAGAGAGAATGATAGAAGGAAGGGGTGCTTAATTAGTTTTGAATCACAACTCTGGGAGAAATTTCTCTGAATGACTGGGGGAGAAAATTTATAATAGTGAATATTGGTTGGGTGAATATGCTGCATTTTCTGTGAGGAAAATGCTAGGTTTGTGAATCTTTTGTTTTTCCAATAAAGTGCAGCCAAGAGAAATTGGGCAGGAAGAGAATTTCCCTGTTCTGTGTCAAATTGCCTTTTGAAGCTGTTCCCTCTCTCTTCTGATGTGCCAAATGCATTCCTGAGAGCCTATAAATGTATGTGTAACTCTGTAAGGCAAGGGTTCTCAAGGTTTTCGTGCCACAGGCCGGACCACTCCACTTAAGACAGCTGAGTTGGCCAGACACATGGTTTTCCCCCTGCTGTAAACGCATCTGTAAACTCTGGCGGGCGCATTTGCACATTTACAGGTGCGTTTACAGCTGTTATAAATGCATCCGCTTCTGCTTCCAGGGTCGTCGCTGTGGGCTGGACGGAATGGTGTTGGGGGATGGGGCCGGCCTGCAGGTCATAGGTTGTGAACCCCTGCTGTAAGGAGAAAAAACTGTGGGGATAAAAATCTGGAGTAGAAATGTGGAACAGGTTAAGAAACAAATATTACATTTTCTGCTTCAAACCAGTGTCTAGATCAGGGGTTCTCAACCTACAGCCTGTGGGCTGGATCCGGCCTGCAGTGCCATTCCATCCAGCCTGCAACCTTGCTCTAGCCACCGTCGTTGCTGCCATCCTTTCCCCCTCTGCCTGGCTTGGTGTGTCCCTAACTGTGCTCCTTTGTAGGGTGGATGTTGTAAGAAGGCTTACAACATCTGCCCTGTTATGGAGTGGTGTTAGGGATACACCAAGACAGGCGGCCGGGACAAAGACAGTGGCAACAGCAGTGGAAGCAGAAGACGCCTGCATCTTTCCTTGGTGCTGCTCTGGCTAAGCATAGGCAAGGACAGGCAGGATCCCTTCTTCACCCACAGTAAGCCAGTAAGCAGGGAAGCAGGAGCAGCGGTAGTGTGTTTGTATGGGGTGTCCCCCCTGCCGCCACTGGGCGGGGGGCACCCCAGTCCAGCCTGCCAACAGTCTGAGGGGGAATGATGTGGGCCCCAGCTTTAAAAAGTTGAGAACCCCTGGTCTAGATGCTTTCTCTCTGGCATAAACCATGGGGGTATGTGATTCCTGTTCTAAGTACTGTATATGAACCACCTTTGAAGGATGCCATCTATTTCACATAGTTTTGGAATCTGCCCCCCCCAAAAAAACAACAACAACAACCCTGCATACATGGCCATAGACAATAAAAATGGCATCAGCTCAACACATTTTTAAAAAACCCAACACCACTCTAGATTTACAGTTGTTATTCATGAATATGCTGTCAGGAAATCTTGCTGTGTAACACTCTGGGATGTAAATATGATTAAAAGCTGGTTCATTAATAGTTTAGCTGTCATGGCATTGTCCAAAGAATCCTGGGAATTGTAGTCTGGTGATGGTAATGAGAATTATGAGAAAGAGAGAGAGATTTCTAAATTCCAATCATAGACCTACACTTCCCAGGCTTTATTGAGGAAAGGAATAGTGACTATTCAATAGTGACTGTTGCACAACTTTAGGCCTGTGCTATAAACATAGGCACTGAATGAGCATCTGAAACCATCAGTTTTAGATGGGGTACACAGAAAGAGCTCCCTCAAAGATTGTGGCATTTTTAACAACAATCGGGCATATCCTGGGCAACGGCAACTTTGTTGTGCCAGCTAACCTTTCCCACACTAAGTCAGGCGAAAGGAACTACGGAATGAATTTACCAAACAGTGGCTTCATTTTGGCAGTCTGATGTCTGACCTAGACACAGAAGAAGAAGAATCTGTTTTAGTTTTGAAGATCTGGGCTGTTGTCATACCCTAGCCAGCTGCTGCCTCCCAACCTTTAACTAACTGGTTCTAATGAGAGAGGAGGGACCTCACTGCAGGAGGTGGGATATCCTCTTCTCTCGTTAGGAGAGGCCCCTTCGCTTTTATGCCTTGAGGAGACGAGGGAATTTCTGGCAGGCATTTCAAACCTCTGTGAGTTCCCACATAACAAGCAGCATACCTCTCCCCCTGTGGCCCCACCTGCCATAACTCTTAGGTCCGTATTGGCTAACCTTCCCACTCCATATGTTCTTGGACTTCAATTCCCAGAAGCCCAAGCCCCTGTGAATCCACACGGATGGGTTTACTCCGATTCATCTGGCCTGCACCACCCTCGTCACTCCCGGAAGCAGAAGTAAAATGCACCCATATGGGCGCGTTTTACTTCTGCTTCCGGGAGCGATGAGGGCAGCGCAGGCCAGATGAATTGCAGTAAACCCATTTGTATGGATTCACGGGGGCTTGCGCTTCTGGGAATTGAAGTCCAAGAACATATGGAGTGGCAAGGTTAGCCATCACAGTCATCCTTGCTGGAAAGCCACATATCTCATCTCCATTTATACCCAAAGAGCCAGCCCTTGTCTGGGTCTGCAGACATTTCCGTGGTCAAGTGGCAGGCATGACTAGACACCAGAGCGCCCAGAACGCTGTTACCTTTCCCACCACAGCGGTACCTATTTCTCCTTACAATTTCTTGCTTTCAAGAGCTGCTAGGAGCTAGGACAGACATGCCACGCTCGGGTCTCGAACTGCTGGCCTGCCGACCTTCCCCATCGTCACGTTGTCAGTGTCTTAACCACTAAGCCATCGCAGTTCCCAATAACTACTACTAGCGACCCGCTTTAAACCCAGCCCTGCCTAGCCGTTATAATCTTACTTTTTCTCTCTTGGACGTAAATATGACACTCCCTGGGAGCTGCTGTTGCCGCAGCCGCCGCCGCCTACGCCGCTCGCCCTCCCCCCGGCTTTCCGCCCGCGACACCGGCAGGGAAAGCGCCACGGAGCTCCCCCGCCTGAGATGGCCGTGGCCCCCATACATTGCTCCTTTCGGGTGGGGGGGCAGCAGAGCCTCTTCCCGCCTTTGCCATGCATATCTTTCTCCCCACTTCCTTCTCTAGGGGCTGCTTTGGGCTCAGCGGTTAAGAAGCTCGCCTTGTTTAGCCGGAAGGCGGCCAAGCCGGCAGTTCGAGACCCGGGTACTGCATGGCGGAGTGAGCGCCCGTCTCCGTCTCGGGGACCTGAAAGGAGCCTCATCTGAGAGTTTCTTCCACCAAAAATCCTTTCAACCCAGAATAATTTCTGACACCGTTCTCTCCCCCCCCCTTTTTTTTTTTTAAACTCGCCTCGCCTTCCCCCCCAACCTAAGGAGTAAACCGCGTTACCTGAGCCAGGCTCAACGCCGTCCCTCTTCCCTGGACTGGCCGGAATGAGTCTCCAGCCCTGAAGCTCCGCGCTGCTTCTCTCCCCTCCCGCCCCCTTTCCTCTCTCCGGTTGTTAGCTGCGCCGGGGTGCAGCCCAGGGCGGCGGCAGGAGCGCGAGTGGGCAGCCTACCACCTAGGCGCACTGCACTTGTTGCTGTCGTCCCCCGCCTTCCTGCCACTCATGGGCAGGGTGGGGGCCGCCACTGGAAGGCCCCGGCTTGTGGTCGCTGTGCTATCGGGGCAGAGCAACAGCATCCCTGGGTTTTTCAAGGGGCGGCTCGAAGCTCGACGCATGCTCCGTGTGTCACCCAACCACACACGAGAGCCATTTTGTATTCTGGAGGGGTCTGGGGGAGGTGTCCAAAACTTGCCTTGGGGAGCCCGGCGCAAGGGAATCCCCCACCACGCAGCGACGGAGCTTCCCCAAAGTTGCCCTCAGGCTGCCTAGCTATTGGAGGGCCACCCTTCAGGGCGGTCTGCTTCCTTCTGACACCCAGCCTTAGGTGGCCCTTTCTGGGGCGGGTTAACCATCAAGCAAAATAAGCACCTGCTTAGGCATCAAGGGAATGGGGCACCCAGTGATGGGATGTAACAGGTTGTCACCAGTTCTCCAGAACCGGTAGTAACTTTTCCCAGTGTCACAGAGAACCTGTAGTAGCTTTTGGGGGGAACCACCTTCAGGGCTTACCTTTTCACTGGTTCCCCCACTGCGCATGCATGCCAAGCACTTGGTGTGCATGCACGCCTAGTGCTTGGCACATATGCACGGCCTCCTTGCTGTCCTCCCAAATGGGGAGGAGGAAGAGAAGCTGCTAGCCTGAAGCTCCCTATAAGCTGAAGCTCCCTATTTTTATTATTTTGTATTTTTTTCTTTGGCCCCGCCCATGACATGACATCATGATGTTAGCTCCGCCCACACTGATGACATCACGGTGGGGTAGTAAAAATTTTGACATCCCACCACTGGCACCACATAAATTTTCCATAGCCGAATTTACCATAGTCTGCGGATGGGGAAGAAGTAGAAGCAGTGACAGAATTTACATTCTTAGGCTCCAAAATCACTGCAGGTGGAGATTGCAGCCATGAAATAAAAAGGCGACTGATGATTGGGAGACAAGCCATGAGAGACCTCTAGGGAACATAGTGAAAAGTAGGGACATCACTTTGCAAACAAAAGTTTGCATAGTCAAAGCAATGGTAGTGCCAGTGGTAATGTATGGTTGTGAGAGCTGGACCATAAGGAAAGCTCAGTCCAGAAGAATAGACGCCTTTGAGATGTGGTGTTGGAGGAGAGTTTTCAGAGTACCCTGGACAGCAAGCAGAATAAATAGGTTGATCTTCGAAGAAATCAACCCTGATTGCTCCCTGGAAGGTCAGATATTGAAGATGAAGCTAAAGTATTTTGGACATCAAAGAGAAGAGAGGACTCACTTGAGAAAGCCTTGATGCTGGGGAAAGGTCAAGGGCAAAAGAAGAAGGGGGTGGCAGAAAATGAGATGGTTAGATGGTATTGTGGATGCAATGGGCGCAGTTGGGCAGGTTGAGGAAGATGGTGGTGGATAGGAGTGCCTGGCGTTTAATGGTCCATAGGGGTCAGAATTGACTGTGTAACTTAACAAATGGACCATATGGTGCAATATTGCACAGTTTTGTTTAATTTCGATAAATAAAATTTTATTTTATGGTTTATTATTGTTTCTATTTTGAATTACACGTATATGGGGGCACCAAAATATTTTAAGTGCTTAGGGCCTCTAAGGGTCTTAATTTGGCTCTGGCTGGCATGCTTTGTCTGGATCTGGCACCCAAGAAGCCCAGCAAAGCGAGTCACTCAAGTTCTGGTGCTGCCTGCCCTCGAGGTCTTGTGTTGGGCACCCCCAACAGGGAAGGGAAGATATGCCTCTGTTATAAGGCACTGGGGTAGCAATAGCGGCTGCCCTTGACAACCATTCGGAGGCTTCAACTGGTCCAGAATGCGGCTGCCCGGGTTGTGATGGGGTGTGGGCGGTATGCACATGCCTGGCCTCTGCTTCGGGAGCTGCACTGGTTGCCGGTTTGCCTCCGGGTGCAATTCAAGGTGCTGGTTATTACCTTTAAAGCCCTACATGGTAGTGGGCCAGGATACTTAAGAGACCGCCTCACCCCAAGAACATCTGCCCATCCCACCAGAGGGGACCGGAGAGGCTCCCTAGTTGTTCCATCGGCCAGGGAGGCACATCTCTCTGGCACCAGAAGGAGGGCCTTCTCTGTGTCTGCTCCGGCCCTATGGAATCTGCTGCCTACAGAGCTACATCTCCAGACAGAGTTGCTGCCCTTTAGGAAGAATCTAGAAACATGGCTGGCAGGACAGATATGGGGTATGGAAGGTATAATGACCCCAGCACATTGGTTGATCTGAGCCCCTCTCTTTTTCTACTTTTAAATTAGTAGTTGTAGCATCTGGTGTGTTTTTAATCTGTTTTTAATCTTTTTCAGATTTTAATTTTTAAAAGTTTTAAGGTTTTTAGATGGAAGCTCCCACTTCCTAATCCTGGGCCTTATCTGCCCAGGGAAGGAAAAGACTAACGTCCTCTGGCCGGAAGGAGGAATGGATTTTATCTGTTTGTGCTGTGTGTGTGTGTTATTGTTGTTTTGCTTTTGTGGTTTTTTTCCTGATTGTAAACCGCCCTGAGTCGCTACGGCGAGTGGGCGGTGATATAAATCTAAATAAATAAATAAATAAAATAATAAATAGCAATTAGACTATTTGCCTCAAGTGAATGACCCTTGACATCCTATGAATGGATCTGTGCCTCAAGCCCACCGGCTCAGATTCAGGAAGAGCTTCGCGGCAAGAAACATTTTTGAGGGTACGCAAGAGCAAGACCCAACACCAAATTAGAAAATGGAGGAAGGAGCTCACTGGATAAGGAACATTAAAGGAGGATACAGTACAGTGGAACAGTACAGTGGAACCTTGCTTAATAAACAGCTCAGTTAACACAAAAATCGCATAAGAAAAGGAAATCCATAGAAAATAGTGGCTCAGTTTACAGAATTTTTTCAGAACAGATTAATTGGTTGCCAATGTATTTCTATGGGAAACCATGTTTTGGTTAACATAATTTGGTTTTCAATGCATTTTTATGGGATATTTTGTTTAAGCAAGTTTTACTTTAAGAAATGTCCTGGGGAACACATTAATTATGTTAAACAAGGTTTTACTGTATAGCTGAGGAACTCATTTCCCGCTCCTCACTTATCCCATAAGTGAGGAGCAATTACTGGTATTTTGTTTTGTTAGTTTCTTTTTGCAGACTTGAAAGAGAGATGGATACTTTTGATTTTTGATGTTATTATTGATGTTGATGTTTATTGAATCTTTTTACTGTAATGTGATACTTTTTTACTGTAATGTGATACTTTTTGCTGTGATGTGATATTGTGATATTGTGATGATTTGTGGTCTGATACTGATTAATATTTATATGTTGTTTTATGAACTTGTATACGTTGTGAACTTTGTAACTTTGTATATGTTGTGAACCGTCCTGAGTCAGTCCCACCAAGTAGGGCGGTATAGAAATTGAAATAATAATAATAATAATCAAGAGCTGTAATGTTTGGAAGGGATTTTATTTCTACAAGCTCTCTGGAGTGGAATCTAAATATTAAGGCTTTACATGGTTATACCATCCAGTGTTTGTTTGGTGCTCCCTAAATAAAATTTGTGACTTTAAAAAAAAATACAGTTCAAAAATCTTTTTTTATGGTCAAAGAGAGTGTAATCCAGATAAATAGCATATTAAAGGTAAAGGTTTCCCTTGTTCAAAAGCCAGTTGTATCTGACTCTAGGGTTCAGTGCTCATCTCTGTTTCAAAGCCGAAGATCATATTGCTTTACACAATAACATTACCCAGCATTGAAGTCATGGAAGGCAATAGGATTTGTTTAAAACACACAAGAGGGGACCTCTAACCCCATTTTTAGTAAAAGATGCTTGTTGAAACTATGTAAGTATGTTCAACAGTTGACCAAGTGCTAAAATAGTAAACACCAGTGTATATCATTACTATGCTTTCTGTTTTAATTCCTTTGCTCAGTTTTTACCAACATTGTTCTTATTTATAAAAAGACATATCTACAAATTCTCTTCATTTACATTCTCATATATCTGGTTTTGGATTATTTCTTCATAAAACTAGAATTGATAAAAGGAATAAATAATGAGGCAGCTTTGCTACTGATCATTGGATATAATAAAACCTTTGAGGAAAAGCTGGCTGCAGCCTTGCTAGTAATGCACAGCTTCTTATACAATTCTCTAGTCTATAAATAGCAACAGCAGAGTTAATGGAATTTTTGGCTCTGAAACATCAACGCTTGGTGAGCAGATATTTTTATTGAGAAGCAATAGACCAATGTGAAACTTAAGCTCAGATTCCAGTAATATCAGCACCATGGAATTAAAATTTAAGATACCAAGAAGTCCCATGTGAATATCAGAAATAGGAAATGTGGGAGTGTTGCTGTTGAAAATATATATACTGTATGCAGAAGCTAAAACATTTCAATTATGTTTTCTGCAGCCAGAAGGAGTGATCCCTTGTAATCAGTTTGCCTATGTATTGAATTTGTGGTACCTTATGCAAAGGATTGCAACACCATTTGCAAAGATGAAAATGCTTGAGAAATTATGTCCTTAGTGAAGGTGGATTTTTCTTGCCTAATTATCACCTGTCAAGCAGATTGGAGACATTTTCAGGATTCAGGTAGCAGTGGGTAAGGGTGGGAACACAGTTCTACTGTTCACATCCTTTGCTAAAACCTTTTTAGTACTTCATTATGTAAAATAGCAACAGATTATAGACTAAAAGAAAAACGGGGTTGGGGTCTTTTTGAGGTGCAAAGTAGGATATAAATGTTTTACAAAAGTAAATAAAAATAATAATTTCATGTCAGAAATTATTCTGGGTTGGAAGGATTTTTTGCTGTAGAAACTCTGCTCATCAGGGGATGCCTGAACAGGTGCTTAAGGCATCATGTAGTACCCAGGTCTCAAATTGCTGGCCTTCCAGCTAACAAGGTGAGCTTCTTAACCAGTGAGCCACTGCAGCCCCCTAAAAATAAATAAAGGAGGAGCTTAACTCTTTCCAACCATTGTCTCCCAACTGATATACCCAGTTGTTTTTTGAGGAGCTGGGGTGGGGCAGAATTGATTCTGGGCAAGCAAATGGTTTGGGAATGTAGTCATCAGTGGAGATTTTGCTCTGCATCTCAGCATCATCAGAGGTACAGTGGATGGGAACTCGGGTCAAGGCTTTTTCAGTTTCATCTCTCTCTCTCTCCAAGACCTATCGGTTCGTTTTGACATGCCTTTCAGTTTGTTTGGTTTTCCTCACCACTCTTGGATTATATGATACTGTTTGCTGGTTCTGGTTCTATTAATTTAATGGATTTTTAAGTTAATCTTTTTGTCATTTTATAAATCACCATAAGGACCAAAAGACAGGATCTGGAGCATCTTGCAGACTGATGGTATGGATACAGTACTTTGAAAAACTGAATTGGAGCGATTTTGCTCTGTTGCAGCTTGATTCGCAGCCTCAGTTATGACTGAATTCACAAAGAGTGTTTGCATTGGGTTTTTGGGTGGAATTGGAATGTCCACCCTACTGCTGATGTGATTGGCATTCCATTTCAATCCAATCCATAGCCATTCATCCTTCCTTCGGTCCTGTGATAACACCTCTACCTGAATTTCCTTTATGTGATCCCACCCTGCCAATCCTTTTGTGGATTGCAATGCTGCCCCTTGGTATTGAAAGGGTTACACAGTGTTCCAGAAAAGGTGGCAGCTTTCCAAGTACTGTAAATCACAGGAACGTTAAATAAATAAATGTGCTCTGATCATCAACAAATACTTTGCGTAATCCAGTCCATCAAACTAACACCTCATACCTCTTTTTTGGCTATACTGTATCTCCCATAATTCCTGACTTTTTCCATGCTGGCCATCACGCCTAACCTTTCTTCTAAAATCATACAAGATCAATGTGTTCACTGCGGTATGATGGTAGATGAAAATATCTGGAGAACCCCTAGTTAGGAAGGTTTGTTTTACTCTGTTGCCACAGTTTAGAATTCCATGTGTATCTGACATACCCCAAAAAATTAAGTGTAGGGAATTTATTTGCACATATATTCACTCCTTCATCAAAATGAATGGGACTTCATATATAGTTGGATCTAAATACACACACTGAAGTCCTGCATGCATTAGCATTTGGATTAGTTGCAGTGAACTTTAATTTAGTAAAGGTAAAAATCACCCTTGCTCAAAAGCCAGTTGTATCCGACTCTAGGATTCAGTGCTCATCTCTGTTTATCGCCAAAGAGCCCGTGATGTCTATGTTTGCAGATGTTTCCATGGACATGTGGCAGGCATGACTAAACACCAGAGTGTATGGAATGCTGTTTACCTTCCCACCAGTGGTCTCTATTTATCTATTTGCAATTTCTTGCTTTTGAACTGCAAAACTAGTCAGTAAAATGCATGTCATTGGTGTTGACTGGGAAAAGGGGCTTGGCTCCTGGTCTGATCCTGTAACTATAAAATGGCAGAGCCAGAAACCACATTATTGGTGTCAAGTCTGACGCTAGATGTATCAGAACACATGGACATTTCTTACTTGATTTTAAATGATGTTGTAAATGTGTCTGTGTTTGCTATGCGTGCAGTAATTTGCATTTGTCTATCATAACCATCTTTTAAATTAAGCCACTCAGTCACATGGAAGAAGCTTAAAAGGCCATTCACTGTTAATAACCCATTCTTGAATTGCCTCCCTTAAAAATCAAATTGCCCCCCCTGTGAGGTGTGTTTCCCATGTTGGGAACGATGGCTTTGAATCATTTCATCAACTGCTACATAAACCGTGTCAGCTTCTAGCATAAACTGTAAAACATCCTGATGTTCTTGTACGATTCTACTCTATTTAATTCTCAACATATGAATCTTGGCCTCTCTAAAGAGAATCCATTTGTCCCAAAGTAAGACACAGCATGTTCATGAAAATGAAGATGATTTGAGATAGAAATATATGAACCCTGAAAGCAGTACAAAGCACAGCTGAGTGCTTCTAAATGTCTTCACAGAACATATCTAAGGGAACATGAAGCTCTGTGGTTTTTTTTTACTGCCATAGACTTAGTTCCTCCCATGCTATGTAGCATACTGGGGAGTAAAAGATCTCCAGCAGCTTCGGTCATGGGTGAGTGCTGCCACGGCAAATCTTTTAACAAGCTTTTTTTTTAAAAGCAGGGTTCAATTGGACCTATGTGTTCAAAACAGTGGACTCACTTGAACATAACAGCAAACCAATTCCAGTTTAGCATTAAAGGTATATTTTTCCTTTGCCCCTCCTTCTCCAACAAGTTTTTGTTCCATTTTAAATCATTTTGTCATTTCATGGGAAACTCCTTAAATCATGGTTGATATTAATTACAATTAGTAGGATCTTTCCAAATTCAAACCAAAATTTAATAAATTTATTTGGTTCTACTAAACACAGGTATAATTCACTACAATTTGAGTCAATCCAACATGGAATCAAGTTGTTCCAAACCCCTAGAAGCTATATTACCATAAAAGAGGGGAGAGAATACAAGGCACCAGCAGGTTGAGGTTTGTAATGATAAACAATGGTTTAGAGTTATGTCTAAGTGTAGCCTACATATCTGGTTGCCAGATCTTTTTCTTTTTCACTTCCTCTTCTATCACTTCCGGTGTTGAGGGAGATACAAGGTTCGTGTAGTTCTAGCAGCCTCCGCCGGTGTTATTGTAGTATGTCTTTGATGTTAGCTTTCCATCTTTCTCTGGGTCTGTCTTGTGCTCTTTCTCCTTCTCTCTTTATATATGCCTTGTATGGTATGGAATCCCAAAACATTTTCTCCAAATTTAAAAAAAAAACCACTTTATTTGTTGTCTCTGTATATAGTTTAAAATTGGTTCTATTCTAATACTTTCCCCTTATAATCTCATTCATGATTTCATCCCATCTGGTCACTCCAGCAGCCTTCATCATTTTCTTGGTGACCAACTTTGTTTGATTGCAAATGTCCATGTTTGACATTGGTAACATAAAGTGGGAATGAAAATGTTTTGTAGTTGTTCTTTGTGCTGGTTGGTACTGCCTAATGTTGTAAGAACGGAGCTAACTGTCCAAATATTTGGTTTGCCTTACTACATCATAAATTAATCTCTTCATCCATGTTACCATGGTCAGTAAATGTTCCCAAGTATTTGAACTCTGCCACTTGTATACTTATTCCCTCTATTACGATATTTAAGGTATGATCTTTCTTTCTAATTGCCATTACCTCAGTCTTCTCTTTACTGATTCTCATATTATTTATCTTGCATTATTAACACAAGATGTTCCTATAATTCCTTAGCTGTGTTTGCTATCAATGCCTGATCATCTGCAAAAAGTAATTCATTGATATTGTTTCCATTCATGGGATTAGTTTTTTTTGCTTATGCTGCCTATGTAGGTAATAAATAATAATGGTGATAGAACACATCCCTGCCTCACTCCAGATGTTACCGCAAAGGGTTCCAATATTCCTTGAGTTGTTCTAATTACACTTTTTCATATCAGAGATTGCTCTGGGTTCTCTTCCCTGAGAGCTGCATGATGGGGGACATGAAAGGAGCCTCATTTGGGTGTCCCCTGCAAAAATCCTTTTTAACCCAGAGTAATCTCTGACACAAAAACACACAATTACACTTCTGCAGTCACTATATAGGCTTTTACATAATAAGATAATAATAACCGCTAATAAGATATTTACTTACTCCATAATTGGGTCAATGTTTGCCATAGCAATTTCCTTTCAACTATTAAATGCATTCTCTTGATCTACAAATGTGACAAAGAGATTCTTATTGTATTCTATACTTTTTCTATTAGTTGTTTAAGCATAAAAATTGCATCTGTGCATCTTCTGTTTTTTTCTCTCCTGTCGCCCGTCTGTTGCCAGATTTGGTGTTCAGTCGTATAGTTGGGTCCGACCCTTTGCGACGCTATGGACCATTGCATGCCAGGCAACCAATCCTCTACCATCCTCCTCAATTCGCCCAGCTTTGTACCTATTGCATCAACAATGCCATCTCATTCTCTGCTGGCACCCCTGTCTCGCTGCTGATGCTCGCCGCAGCCATGCTGGATACCGCGCAATACTGGATGGTATGTAGAATGAGGTGGGGGGGGGCACCGGGAGGCCACTATGGGCATCAGGTGGGCATCGGGAGGCCACTATGGGCAGCTATGTCTATCCCAACTGAAGTGCACCCGGCGTATAAGACGACCCCCTCACTTGGAGGCATGTTTTTCAGGAGGGAAAAGTAGTCTTATACGCCAGAATATACAGTATGTATCCTGGAATAGAAATGGTTTCAGTTGAAAAGAACCCAGAGACTTTTGCAAATGCTTACACTTTTACTCTGCAAAGCCTACTTCAACAATAAGTTTTCTTCCACTTTAGCAAGTCTTTGCCACATCAGGTCAATAGAAAAGTGAACTGATGAAGTTGAGACCCTCCAGATGCTGTTGGACTTAAACCCGCCATTCCTGGCCACTAGACATACTGGCTGGGCTAATGGGAGTCTGAACATAGCAATATCAGGAAAGCCACAGGTTCAC
Organism: Furcifer pardalis; assembly: GCA_030440675.1. NCBI lineage: Eukaryota > Metazoa > Chordata > Lepidosauria > Squamata > Chamaeleonidae > Furcifer > Furcifer pardalis. The sequence goes on from CP126890.1 coordinate 248,587,175, forward strand.
CATTTGTCTTAAGGAGTGGTTCCCAACAGGGGGTACACAGCCCACAAGTGATCTCCAATTCCCAGAAACCTAAGTCAGTACATTGGCTGATCAGTGCTTTGGGGAAATGACTTAGGCTTCTGGGAATTGAAGTCCACAAACCAGCATTTGGGAAACACTGGTCTTAAGGAAAGCAGATGTTTTCATGAAGGAACTTGATGAGGAAACTTTGACTTCATTGGGATCAAGCAGTAGGTAGTGTAAAAAGTCTCATTCTCAAATTTCCATCTTGGTAGTCAGTATAGTCAGCATTGATGTTGTCCAACCCAATATGCCAGTGGTTCATGCAGCAACATCAAACATCTGAGTGAGTTTGTAGGAAGCTGTTGGCCTTATGGTTGCAGTGAATGACAGACTCAGGTCTCATTGGCTTGTAAATTGAGCACAGTAATGACTTTTCAAACCAAGGAATGCCAGTGGAAGGCTTGCTGCTTTGTAATCAGTAGTATGCCCCCAGGAGAACAGATGTTTTCTGAAGAAGCTCCTTGTGGTTTTCATACAGAGGGATTCTCTTATCCACAACCTGCCACCGGATGGTCAACTCAAGATCACGTCCCTGGAGAAACTGGAGGAAGAAACCCAAGAGAGCAAAGAGAAGATGGGTTATAGCCAGTTTCCTTCAGCATACCACAAACCATAAGCAAGCAGCCATCACAAAGGTGACCCAGGCAGATTATTTCAAACTGTAGTCCTTTGACTAACAAGGGATTGCCAAGTATGTAAAATCCCTTGCCAAGAATGGTCTTAACACATGCTCCAAGGGCCTGTTCCATTTCTCTCTATTTGGTACTATATATAACATGCTGTTCTAGGTGCCTCAGGAATGGTAATCTAACCTTACTGGAATGAGTAACATGCAGACATTCTCTCTCTCCCTCTCCTTCTCTTTTATACACACTGTTCATTTATTGCCCATAGTTTCATTTATTCTGTCCATTTATTCTCCATGTTATCTTTTTTCTACATATTTGGGGTGCTATTTCTTATTTTTCCTTCATATTCTGTCTTGATAACGTATCCACCCAAATACCTTGGATCAAAAGAACTCAAGGAATCTCTGCTTTCTGTAGTTGGAAGTTATCTAAAAAATCAACCAGTCCAACTTCCTGCCAAGACAGGAAGTCCCAACTAAAGCATTACCAACAGATTATCATTCAACCTCTGTTGACAAAACCATGATAAAGGAGAGCCTAATATCTTCTGAAGAAGTCTGTTCCACAGCTGTTATCATCTCTCCTTCTTGCACAGCAAAATTTTATGCCATGTAGTCTGTAGAGTGGTGTTTCTCCATGGGCTGGTGCTGCAGACCCTTGGAATTTGCACCTAGAGGAGAAGTGTCATTGTGACATGTACCGAATTCAAGCGCTTCATCTCCACATCATTCTGGTCTTCAAAGTGCACGTTGATGGCTACTGTCTCTATCCAGGCATTGTCTGTGTTCCTAGGATCATCCACATACCCTTTGTATACCTAGAAGAAGGTAGAATATGGGGCATATGGAAAATGAGATAAAAAGGATGGCATCTTCTAGACCAGGGGTGCTCAAACGTTTTGGGCTAGGGGCCTGACCATGCCCCAAACAGCTGAGCAGGCCAGACAACGCCCTGGAGCAGGGCCTGTTTGCACATGCACATCCATATTCATTTCCTGGTTCAGCGTGTATGCTTCTGCGCATGTGTGAGCACAGACGTGCCAAACCAGGAAGTGAATATGGACACTTTGGCACATGCATGAGCACGTCTGCGCTGAACCAGGAAGTGAATAAGGACATGTCTGCAGACACGCAGAAGCATCCGTATTCACTTCCTAGTTTGGTAAGGGCATTGTGGGCCTGATGGAATGGCTTCAGTGGCTATATCTGGCTCACGGGGCATAATTTGGGCATGCCTGTTCTAGATGCTAGTGATAATTCATTATGAATCTTAAATGTTTATGGAAAAGTATAATAGAGTCTATTCTATAAAGATCTGTGGCATCTACAATACACTGTGTAGTCCTTGGATGGGAATGTGTGGGTGCAGTTCACTGTTGGTTATATTGGCTAAAGCTGATGTCCCCCCCCCCCCCAACCAATAGCTCCTCACAGTTTAAGCGCTGTTGATGAAAGGTAATATAATGGTTACTTGAGTGGTAACATAATGGCTAATTAGTGGTGCTTGCACCAAAAGGGCGGAGTTGAAATGTAGATTGCTAGCTAGCTAGATAATGTGCCCATAAGTTACATAATGTTCCAAAGCTACATTGTAGTGGAGTGTGTTCTTCCACCATGACCGTGCATTTGCTGGGACAGGTGACACACAACCCAGTGTTCAGTGACAGTGCCTAAATGGCACCTTCTCTGCTGTTCTCAAGCCCCACTTGACATCCAAAGTACCTCTGTACCCTGATCCAGCAGTTTCTGAAACTGTGGCCAGAATTCCCGCCTCAGGATCCACTTCAGTTTCCTTGGCAATGCTTCACCTGGCTCCAGAGATCCCTGGAAAGGATCAAAACATTATTCAGTTGTAAAGGTTTTTTTTAATTACCGTATATAAAAAAAGTTGCTGTCCTTTAGGAAAGGAGTGAAAACCTGGCTGATGGGTTGGGATTGGGGGACGAGTGGTATAACAACCTCAGCCCATTGGCTAATTTGAGCCCCTTGTCCTTAATTTCTTAGTTGTAATTTAGTATAAACTTTTAATATTTTAATTTTTAATTTGTTTTTAGCTAGTTTTAAACTCTTGATTAATATTTTTAATGGGTTTTATCTGTCATTGATGTTTTTACTGTTGTGAAATTGCCCTGGGTCACTTCAGTGAGAAGGGCGATGAATAAATTTGACTAATAAATAAATAAATAAATAAATAAATTCAAGAAGGCATGATTCCCTCCTCCCCTCCCCCCTCAGATCATGCACCCCCAGATACAAGACAAGGAAAAAAGCAGGGTTTTTAAATCTGACTTCTAGTCAGGAGATCAAACATGTGATGCTTCCAAATAAAGCTTGTTTGGGGATATTTTCTTGCCTTATTCACAGAAATTTTATTTTATGAGTCTAGACTTGTAGTCTTTAACTTGTAACCTGGGTTGTTCCAACTTTTTTATTACAAGGAGTAAAAGATGGAACAGCTGCAAAATGCCCTTTAAATAGTGGCATTACCAGTGTTCCATCTGCAAGCACTGTCATCACAATCATCACATTGGTGAGCACTACAGTCCAAGGTTAGGCATTCAAACAAGAATACTGGAACTATTAAAAGCCAACAGGGCTCTTGGGAGCAAAACATTTACTAGGGACCAAATCAGACCCAGGGAGAAAATAATGGGGAAGTAAATTCTGGAAATATACACAGTATACCATGTATCACAATGAAAGGCTTTTGAAAGCCCAGGCACGACTCTTTCTATAAATGCCCTGAAACTCAGATAGATTTGTTCTAACAGTAAATGTCACGGATCACTCTTTTATTAAGCTATTGGTCTGCTCTCCTAGCTTCTCCAAATCTAGGAGGAATTGACTGCCTGGTTAATCACTTACCCCAGGCAAAGCCCAATGATCTGAAAAGGGAAACTTCACCACCAAGACGTCAAGCATTTTCTTTAAGCTTTTCCTATAAATAGATCCATCCACATTCCTCCTCCACCTACAGACAACAGACAGAAAGATGTTACGAGATATATTCCCTTATGGTCCGAAGGTGCATAAAATTCATCACTGAAATTTGCATAGATGGATTTATGCCAGCAGGTGAAAGTGACAGGATGGTGCCCTAAATATATAATGGCTACATGTGGATAAGCCCCTTTAGGTGGGGTGAAGGTCCCCTTCAGTGGAGGAAATGCCACTGGAAACCATCATATTCAGCCCAACGGCAAAATGAGCAGAGAAGGAACTCAGATTCCCAATGGTCATGGAGGTGGAAGGGGCCATGCCAGATAGACTGGCTATGAGGTGCTCCTTGTCCATATCTTCAAGGCTGCAGGAGTCCATTGCAGTGCCGGTGTTAAATCCTGCACATTTCATTTCATGTGTGCTGCAGGGGATAGCTCTGTGATCTCAGTGTGTGGGTCACTTCATGGCAAGCTGGGATCCCCCTTCAACAAATTCACGCCAGTGACATTTTTCCTTCTTCAGGGGAAAAATGCATTCTTGGATATGAGTTGCAGTTGATGACAACGACGACGATATAAGTACAACAGCAAATGACAGGGAGATATCTGTGCATTACAGTTTGAGAACCTTTGTGGGAAGACTTCCTCGGTGAGCATTAAGTGTCCTTTGCTTTAAACATGTTGTCTTTAACATTCATCCACAACTTGAAAAAATTACTTTTTGGACTACATCACTCAGAACACCCTAAATACCATTGGTTCTACCTTTATCAGTTACCTTGTTTCAGGCTTAAAGACAAAAGTCCTGCTTTTCTGGCACCAAGGCAGAGGTCTTCTGAAGCAAGAAAGCAGCTACGTGCAGCTCCAACTGAACCTGCGTCAGCCTGTTTTTCGGCTAGGAACATCCATCTTCCTCTTATACTGTTGCCATGGATACAACAGTGAAGCTGCAGCAGGGGTCCTGCCTGCCCGTCCAACAACTGAGGCTCAAAAGTGCTGTGGAGAAAGGGAGGGCCCTTCCTCGCACCAAACTGTGAAAGGCAGACCAATTCTAGCCCCTAGATGAGAATAAACCTGACAGGAGAAAAATACACAACTTGCCGCTCTCAAGATGAGGCAAATAAAATTGCTCTCTGACAGGCACTGTGAACAAGCAACAGGCTCCTGGTTAATTAATGAGCAGAAAGAATGGTTAATGTTTCATTTTAGCACTCTGCATAGTTTCTAAAATCTAAAACTTCCTCCTAAGAGCATAAGACAAAATGTGGAGATGGGTGGGGTGGAAAATTGTGTTTTGAACCCTCACCGTGTCACAACAGGGTGAAGTGCATGATTTGGTCCAAAGAACCGAAGGATCCCATGGCCTCTCAGCCCTGTCCTTCCTCTGGGATTTCTATTAGGACAAGAGAGAGAGAGAGAGAAGCATGTTGGTATTGCTGTAGGACAGTGATGGTGAACCTTTTAGAGACCAAATGCTCAAACTCAACAGGCTGCTATCCGTGCCACAGAAGGGCAGGGTGAATTCTGTGCTGGGGGGAGGGAGGAAGTGCTCTCATTGGGCAGAGGGGCAGAGGGGCAGGGTGAACTCTGTGCTAGGGGAGGGAAGAAGCACTCTCATTGGGCTGCTAGGCAGAAGGGCGTGGCAAACTTTGCTGGGGCAACAGCATGTGTGCCTACAGAGAGGGCTCTGAGTGCCCCCTCTGGCATGCATGCCATCGGTTCACCACCACTGCTGTGGGATAAGATTGTATCTATGTTAACTTCTAGGCATACCTCTCATTTTAAAAGAAATGGTCAGAAAGAGAGACATTTAAAATTATATTAAAAACATAATTATGAATAGGGACTTAATTTGAACCCAGACACATAAGGACTCTGTCGTAGAGAAAAGTCTTGTTGAGAGTGCACCACCAATATAATATAATATAATATAATATAATATAATATAATATAATATAATATAATATAATATAATATAATATAATATAATATAATATAATATAATATAATATAATATAATATAATATAATATAATATAATATAATATAATATAATATAATATAATATAAAGAGACCCTATGGATCATTGAGACCAGCCTCTGTCAAGAAGGCACAGTGGGGAATTGAACTGCCAACCCCTGACCCTGCAGCCAGATACCTAAACTACTGGGTGATGAAGAACAACTTGAAGGGAAGGTAGGATTACAATAAGACATACAGTAATACCTCGGATAATGCTAAGACTTGGTTCCACAAGTCTTGGTGTTATCCGATTTTTAGTGTTATCCGATCCATCTTAAAATCCTATGGGATGGATCGGATAATGTTAAAGCTCCATAGAGATACATTGTAACCACACAGGCTTTAGCGGTTGTTATCCGATCCATCCCATAGGACCTTAACGTTATTCGATCCAATTCTCCTCCCCAGATTACTTAACGTTATGCGATTTTAGCGTTATCCGAGGTAAACGTTATCCGAGGTATTACTGTATAGGAACCAAATTATGTGAATTAATTACTTTTCCAAAGCATTAAATAGAACAGCCAGCATAGGGAATATACAAGGGAAAACTATGGGATATCTAATAAACTGTAATACAAGCAGCATTTCTTATGTCAAGTCCCAATCTTAGCAATCTCCCTTCTTGTTCTAAATGATAGATTGGCTAGTTATGCCAGTGATACCTGCCTGATAGATTTATTTATTTATTCACATTTGTATCCCACCCTTTTGGTGCAAGCACCACTCAGCCCAAGAGCCTGACATACAAAGTTCATGTTTGGCAGGTGATCCATTGCAACGACCTGACTCCAGCAGTGAAAGCAGAGTGACTCAGCCTCACTCACAGGGGAAGGCCATCTTTAACCAGATAGGTGCCATGGAAGCTCTGTCTGTTGATCTCTCCATCCATGCTGTTAAAGTTTATTCTTGAGAGATTATCCAAAGAGCTGGAAGAGACAAAAGCAAAGCCTTCATTTCCTCAGTGACTGGTGTCATTCAAAAATAGCCTCAGATCAAAAAACTGACAGTGCAAAGAAAAGGAGGTAATGACTAAAGAATGAATGAAAGAAAGTAAAAAGAAAGAGGCAAATGTCAGGTACACTGTAGAGTAGAGGAACTCCCTGAAGTCATACTTACTCTCTCAGGTAGTCTGGGGCAGCATTTTCTTGCCTTTCTGCACTGTAGAAAGGTGGGCTGTAGATCTCAAACTCTACCTGTCAGGGGAAAAGGATGTCTCTCAGAGTTCTCCATAGCAACACTCACTACATTTTGACAAAATGTTCTTGGCAAAGTCAAGTTGTTCCGTCTGGTATGTGACTTTTCTCAAAGTTAAATGTACAGTATTTATTTATTACATTTATATACCACCCTTTGGGGGTATCTGCCACTCTAGAAAACACTTTTGTTTGGCAGCTTTGACACTATTGCTGCTGTTTTGCTTTTCCAATGTTACTCTACATGCCTGTCATTTTTATTTCTTTGTGATTTTGTGAACCATCCTAAGAGCTCTAGGGCAGGACACAAATCTTGTATGAAACAAATGTGATTATTTACATAGCGTGCACACAGTCACTGTTTCAAAAATCACAGCAGAAAAGCTCCTAAAGTGGAACTGAACAGCTCCCTTTTATTGTGCTTAGAAAGCTGACAAGAAAACTCAATTCAACTTCCATTATGGATTATTTTAAAGATAAAGGCATAATTGCAGTATAAAGACACTATAAAGGCATAGCTACACTATAAAGACATGCATCTGTTGAAAGATACATTGATATGTCTTGATATTTTCATTTTAACATTTTATCTATTCTTATTTTATCATTGCAACTCAGCCTGAGATGATTGGTAGGATACACATCTTGCCAATAAAAGAAATATATATCTAATCTACATCTACATTTCTCTTTCTCTCTATTTATATATCTATCTCTGTACATTTACCTACCTACCTATAGAGATAGCATTGCTTTTGGCATTATTCATTTCTGGACAGAAATAGATATTGATCTCATACACATGACTCTTACCTCCCATGGCACTTTCTCATCTGGCACAGGAAAACGGACAGCAGGAGAGCTGGGATATAAGAGATTCCTGGCACTCACATGGTAAAGGGCAGGAAAACATTCTGGGACCTCATCTGATTCTTTCATCTCAGGGGCTTTGCTGGGAACTAGGACAAACAAGAAGCCTACTTTACACATGCTACATAACCATCGATTCACAGAATTCATCAGGCCATCTGTCTGTCTTTCTAATCAACTGACCGTCTCTGGGTATTTCCAGATAGAGGACTACTAGCACTATCGCTTAGTAGAAGGATTCTGTATATTCATCACCAGATAAGCAAAAAAGCCAGAGGATGATGAATTAAATGGTTGGGAAACATAGAAAGATTACAAGATGAAGTCTATTGGGTTTGAACACCCACTCACTCGCCAAAATCTGTCTGAAAGATTTAGAAACTCATTTGGAACCACCTTCTGTATTTTGGAAATTTATTTTATTTGTGCATAATTAATCACTGCTAGTTGTCAATATTCTGAGGCAGCTAAATATACCACTGTGACCAGCACTGAGATCCTTCTTCTATGCTATTAATCAGCATAAGCATATCAGAAATTAAAATAGAAAAATAATAATTTTTAAAAATGAAAAACAAAAACATTGTAGCACATTAAAGTCTATTGTACTTCACTGTGAGCTTTCATTCTTAGCTTTCGCAGTGCAACCTATCAAATGCATGTATTCAGATACAGTAATACCCCGTATAACGCGAGTACCGTATATCGTTAAATCCGCATAACGTTACAAGATTTTCGGAAACATCTTGTATCGAGTAACGCGATTTTAACGTTACACGAAACAGTCGTTCTTAGCAGCAGGGTGGGTGGAAAGCTGAACGGGGTTCTCCGTTCAGCTTCCCAGCCACCCTGCAGCTACGGAGGCAGGGGTGGGGTGGCTGGAAAGCTGACGGGGGGCTCCCCCATCGGCTTACCCAGCCACCCCACAGCTGCGGAGGCATGGGCGGGTGGCTAGGGAAGCCGACAGGGAGTCCCCGTCAGCTTCCCCAGCCACCCTGCAGCTGTAGATCGGGTCCTCTGATCTCTCTGGAGGTGTTTCTGGGCTTCCCCGACGTCCTGAGCCAGTGCAGCAAGCCAGAATGTCAGATTTCGAATCCCGATGTTCTGGCTTCCTGCACTGGCTCAGGACGTCGGGGAAGCGCAGAAACACCTTGGATCGGGTCCCCACACCTCCCTGGACCCGGCGGGGGGGTCAGAGCCCCCAAAATTGGTAAAAAAAACATCCGTTTTTTTTACCAATTTTGGGGTTTCTGACCCCCCCGCCGGGTCCAGGGAGGTGGGCAGACCTGATCCAAGGTGTTTCTGGGCTTCCCCGACGTCCTGAGCCAGTGCAGGAAGCCAGAATGTCAGGATTCGAATCCCGATGTTCTGGCTTCCTGCACCGGCTCAGGACGTCGGGGAAGCGCAGAAACACCTTGGATCGGGTCCCCACACCTCCCAGGACCCAGCGGGGGGGTCAGAAACCCCAAAATTGGTAAAAAAACGGACGTTTTTTTTACCAATTTTGGGGGCTCTGACCCCCCCACCGGGTCCAGGGAGGTGTGGGGACCCGATCCAAGGTGTTTCTGGGCTTCCCCGACGTCCTGAGCCAGTGCAGGAAGCCAGAATGTCAGGATTCGAATCCCGACGTTCTCGCTTCCTGCAGCATAAAAGAGGGTGGGGGAAGTTCAAAATTAGCGCACATCAGCTCTAGGGAGGTCGGGAGACCCGATGCGCGCTAATTTTGAACTTCCCCCACCCTCTTTTATGCTGCAGGAAGCCAGAATGTCGGGATTCGAATCCTGACATTCTGGGTCACTGCACTGGCTCAGGACATCGGGGAAGCCCAGAAAAAGCTTGGATCGTGTCTGCCCACCTCCCTGGACCCGGCGGGGGGGTCAGAGACCCCAAAATTGGTAAAAAAAACGTCCTTTTTTTTTTACCAATTTTGGGTGCTCTGACCCCCCCGCCGGGTCCAGGGAGGTGTGGGGACCCGATCCAAGGTGTTTCTGGGCTTCCCCGACGTCCTGAGCCAGTGCAGGAAGCCAGAACATCGGGATTCGAAATCTGACATTCTGGCTTCCTGCACTGGCTCAGGACGTCGGGGAAGCCCAGAAACACCTTGGATCGGGTCCCCACACCTCCCTGGACCCGGCGGGGGGGTCAGAGTCCCCAAAATTGGTAAAAAAAAACGGACTTTTTTTTACCAATTTTGGGGTCTCTGACCCCCCCGCCGGGTCCAGGGAGGTGGGCAGACACGATCCAAGGTGTTTCTGGGCTTCCCCGACGTCCTGAGCCGGTGCAGGAAGCCAGAACATCGGGATTCGAAATCTGACATTCTGGCTTCCTGCACTGGCTCAGGACGTCGGGGAAGCGCAGAAACACCTTGGATCGGGTCCCCACACCTCCCTGGACCCAGCGGGGGGGGGGTCAGAAACCCCAAAATTGGTAAAAAAAACGGACGTTTTTTTTACCAATTTTGGGGGCTCTGACCCCCCCGCCGGGTCCAGGGAGGTGGGGAAACCCGCTCCAAGCTGTTTCCAAAGTTCTCCCACCTCCCTGGAGGCAGCAGCAAGGCAAAATGTCAGGATTCAAATCCCGATGTTCTCGCTTCCTGCAGCCTCCAGGGAAACAGGGCTTTTTTTAACATTGTGTGTTCAATGTATCGCCCAACGTTAAAACCCGAATAACGACGGGACTTGTGGAACCAAGTCATAACGTTATTCGGGGTACTAGTGTACATGTATTTGTGTAAGTGTGCAAAAACCCACTTACAGGCCCTCTGCTTGATAATATCGTAGGAAAAGCTGGAAACAATACTTGGATGTACCACACCTGCCCACTAATAATAATAATAATAATAATAATAATAATAATAATAATAATAATAATAATAATAATAATAATAATAATAATAATAATAATAATAATAATAATAATAATAATAATAATAATAATAATAATAATAATTTGGGAAAGGTTTTTTTTTGCAAGAATCCTTTCAACCCAGAATAATTTCTAACTCTAATTCTAATTATTATTTCATATTAGAAATTATTCTGGGTTGAAAGGATTCTTGCAAAAAAAAAAAACCCTCTGCTCAGGGATTGCCCAAATGAAGCTCCTTTCATGTCCTCAAGAGCTGGGGCAGGGATGGGTGCTCAATCCATCAGGCAGTACCTGGGTCTTAAACTGCCGACCTGCCAGCCTTTCAGCTAACAAGGCAAGCTTCTTAACCGCTGAGCCACCACAGCCCTTCCTCAATAAATGACCTAAGTATGTATCTATTTTGATATCAAAATGTACAGTGAAGTTCACATGGTTCCAGCCAAACATACCTATGAGAGGAGCATCTTCTTCCAATCCAAACCCACTATGAGACAGGGACTGAACAACCCACCGGAGTCCCTTTGCAAACTGGAACATCTAGAGGGAAGCAATGTGTTGGTACCTGTTTACTGCTTCAAAAATGACATTAAAAAAATTAATTTGGCTCTCCCAACCTGGGTTTCCCAAATGCCTTAAATTATAACACCCCTCCCCCAATTAGATTGGTGGTTGAGGATGATAGATATTGTATTCCAATGCATCTGGAGAATGCCAGGTTCAAAAATGCTGTCCTAAAGCATAGATTTAACCATATGTTCAGTTAAGCTTCATCATTGGTTTGCATCTCTCTTCTCTTTTCTCCTCTTGCAGCTCTAAACCACACAGAATATTTGCTTGGACTGAAAAGGGTTAATAAAGAATGGTATCTTTCTTCCAGTCATGGGGGTCTGATTGGTGCAATAGGAAAATGACTAAGTGGCTACAAAGATTATCAGTAAACTAAAGGTGAATAATATTAATTAGACATATTTTGAGTGTCTCTGAGTGTAAATGAAACATTTCTTCTGTTCTACAGAATGGCTGCAGCCACTCTCTGTTCATCTACTTAGAAATAGAGTGTGGTTAAAAGTGGAAATCTGATACTATGTGCAACCTTTTATTAGCACAATTCAAATGGTAGAGTGCTCACTTAGCATGCAAGAGATAGCAGGATCAATGCCTGCATTCTCCAGTTGTGTTTAGAGACAGCAGTGGCTCAATGGTTAAGATGCTGAGCTTGGTGATCGGCAGGTCAGCAGTTTGAGATCTGAGTACTGCATGATGCAGTGAGCTCCCATCTCTGTCCCAGCTCTTGCCAACCTAGCAGTTTGAAAGTAAAAAAACTGCAAATAGATAAATAGGTATTGCTTAGGCAGCATTCTAAAATTGACCCAACTGGTTAGCCTCACCTGTTCTTCCAGATACACCAACTTCTGCTCCACTAGCCCTGTCCTTTTCACCTGGTCAAGGTCCATCATTTCTACCAATGAATCCACTCTGGGGGTAAAAAACAAACAAACACCCAGACACGAATGCTTGCTGGAAAGTCAAAACGGAATCCTGGAGAGGACAACTGATCTGTATAAACAATTCCACTTTTGGGTACAGCATTGTAGACTCTTTCAGGGAGATGGAGTGTAATTTTATTACTCAGGGCGGGTCTAGGACATTTTATCACTTAGGTCAGGGGTGCCCAAACTTTTCAGGCCACGGGCTATTCACGTGGTTCCTCCCACCAGAAGCGGAAGTAAAATGTCCAGAAACACAATTTCCTGCCATTTTAGATGTAACTGCATTCCTTTCTTATTTCCCCAGAACGCAATATCAAATTGCAACAGGATGAGATAGTTTTTCTCTGCTTAAATCAGTGGTGTCCAAACTATGGCTCATGGGCCAGATCCGGTCCCCAACACCAATTCATCTGGACTGCGCCACCCTCATCACTCCTGGAAGTGGAAGAAAAACATACCTGTATGGGCGCATTTCACTTCTGCTTCCAGGAGTGATTAGAGTGGGGTGGGCCAGATGAATTGGTGTCAGGGACTGGATCTGGCCCATGGGCCGTAGTTTGAGCATCCCTGATCTAGGCAGGAATAACTTCCTTCCTCCCAGTCCAGGTTCATAGTACGTAAAATTGGCCAAATTATTTTGATAGGTGAAGAAGGAAATCCGAGAAGCAGACTTCCTTCTCATTGGAAGCAAATAGGTCATGTTAATGAATTAAATAATTCTCAATTTGCAGAAAGAGGGCCTCTACTAGCCATGTGCTGATCCTTTAAATGGGGGGGGGGGGAGTCTCCAAAGGGAAAGAAGAGAAACCTGCCCATTCTCCTCCAGGCTCAGACACACAGAAAAATAAGCTGTAAGGATACCCTCAGGGACTGGGTAGCTTTGTGGTTAAGATGCTGAACTTAACATCTCTGTCCCAGCTCTTGCTAACCTAGCAGTTCAAGAGCAAGAAATTGCAAGTAGATAAATAGGTACCACTTCGGTGGGAAGGTAAACAGCATTTCGTCCACTCCAGTGTCTAGGCATGCCTGCCACATGTCCACAGAAATGTCTGCAAATGTAGACAGTGCTGGCTCTTTGGCTATAAACAGAGATGAGCACTGAACCCTAGAGTCGGATACCGCTGGCTTTCGAGCAAACGAACCTTACATAAGGATACCCTCTCCAGGTCCTCCCTCCATGTTCTTCTGATTCTCCCTTCCCTCTCCCCAGTGCTCACTTCCAACAGAGGGCAGCAGCGGACAGAACATGGCTAGGCTTCTCATTTTCTGAGACTGAAGGACATTGTCCTTGTGAACCAAACAGAGAAATTCAGCCAGGCTTGTGGCCACTTTGCTCTCACACGACATCAGCAAGCATTTTCTTCAGGTACAAGGCAGCCAGTAGCAGGCATAGGTAGACAAGTGAAACAGTGGGCAACAGATGGGGAAGAGTCTACCTGTGCTTCCACCCTCCCTCCATTCACTGCCACAGAGCAAGGATTCACTTCTCCTTACAGTAAGGCCAATTCTTCTTTCTTCCCATATACAGGGTGGCCCGTAAGTCCCTACCTATCCATATGCATTATAATTGTTTTATTCCCCCCCCCCCCGAGAAATATGGCCGATTTAAACTCTTTTACATTTGAAGGGCAAATTGTGACAAGTACATGAGTACATGAACACGAGAATACTGGTGACACCCTGAATAGAACAAGTGGCAAATTTAGAGAAAGTTTCAATAGGGACTTACAGGCCACCCTGCAGGTAGATCTCTTTCCCAGTGAGGCACCCATGTCACTTCATGGGACACACTTCCTGATCAACTGGTCCTCTGGATTATGATAGGCACTAAGGATGGCAGGTGGACATGTTTACTGTTTTACAGTTGTCACAAGGAGTCGGGTGAAGTTGGCATTCACAGAACTCCTCAGTCCCTTCAGGTACTTCTGCATTGTGCTCCTGTGATTCCCAGGGGCAAGGCACCCAGCTAATCTGGCATTCATGACCCTTGAGCATGGCAAAGGCGCACCTTTCTGCAATGTCTTGGATCTTCTGTTCAGGGTTCTGCTTCTGCTGGCACTGCTGGGCATGCAAGTAGCTTTCTTTCATGTACATCTCCCAGGTCAACAAGGCTGCCTCTTCATTCTTCTCAAGCTTCTCTTCTACCGGTCAAATCAGTCAGAGGAGGAATTGTTAGCAGCACAAAAGTAATCTCTCCTATCACTGAACTCTAAGAGATACACACAATATGCCTGTATCTAAGAAGATTGGAAACTACTAACACAGCCAACTAATGAAAAATTACAACAGAACTAGTGGTGGGCATCAGCAGGTTTGCACAAGTTCACCAGAACCGGTAGCAGACATTCTGACTGGCCCTGCCCATCCAAGTTTTGAAATAAAGTAGTCCTAATTCAGGTGCAACGCAGAGCTTTCCTGCTGGCCACGCCTACCATACCATGCCCACAGTGTGGTAGTAAAATAATTTGGAGCCTACCACCAAACAGAACACTCCATAATTAGAGGTGTGCCGATTCCTTGATGTTACCTTAATTTAATTTAATTTAATTTTCGCACTTGTATGCTGCCCAGTCAGGAAACCTGACTCAGCGCAGCTCACATGATAATTAAACAATATACACAGTAAATACAGAATAATACAATATACAAAATTCAGTATTATAATGATAAAGTCACAACCACTTAAGAAAAGTTCCCCAACAAACAACAAAGTCCAGGGGTGGAACAGCAGGCATCCTCACCCTCTGGGCGGGACCCTCCTCTGCCGCTTGAACCAGTGCGGCTTTTGAAGCTCCCGACAGATGGGAGTCCGGAGGTGGGGCGGTTGGCATCCTCAGCCTCTGGGTAGGACCCTCATGGTGCCCACTGAGCAGGCTTCTGCAAAATGGCTGTAGAATGACTTATCTTACAGATTTTATTAAGTGGACTGGTTTACAGCAAGATGGCTCTACAGATGTCCTTAAGACTTTCTGGGAGTTGTAATCCAAAAACACAAATTGGCACATCCAGACTTGAGCCAAGCCTCTGTGATTATTAATTCATTATGAACTTAAGTTTTAAAAAGTCAGTAAATGGGCACTGGCCTAATGTCAGATTCTGCCACAGGACTTGTTTATCAAAGTCCCCCTCCTCCTTTCTCTCTTTTTTGGCTATCTCCTCTGTCTTCTTTCTTCCATTCTCTTCTTCCTCCGTCCTACCTTCAACACCTCTTCCCCCTCCCCTTCCAGGTGCTATCAATACACAGTCTCCCCTTCCTCCGCCACCACTCAAGATTCTATGTCATAATATCTTCTCATAACATCTTCTCAGGCATCTCATACTGAAACCAGAAAGAGTGCAGAACAGATGGTGGTATCAGCCAGCCAAGCAACAGAGCTGGTTTCTTTCCAGGAACCTATGAGAAAGCCAATGGCTTAGATGCCCTTTCTCATTCTGACATGTGCTTCAAAATCATCCCCTTCCAAGCTCTTCTCTTTCCTTCCAATATCACCTAGTAACACAAATGATCACTAAAAAAAGGAGTTAGATGTGTCCCATAGCCATTGGAAAGGAAAATTACTTTTGTGGATTAGAACTCCCAGAATGGCTTTCTAGCCAGTACAGCCAGAAATAACACTGACTAGGGGGAATCTGGGACTTATTCTTCTCCATTCCCGAGCTACGTCCAGTACATGAAGAAGCAGGACCCTAAACACACTGACTTGGCAGGGCATCTTACTAAGCTGCTTGTGCTGAGTGCCTGGCTTCCGGAGAATGACCCACTTGACGAAGAGCTGCAGGTGGTTGAGGAGGATGAAGGGTGGTGGTGCTGGGGGCCTTCCATGGTACTCTTCAATCAGGTCATGACGCTGAAACTTCCAGATCTGATCAGTGTGTTCCTGCACCTGCTGGAATGTGTAGCTAGAAGAGAAGCATTACACAAGCATTAGCTCTGCTATGTGAAGACTGGCATTTTTTAAGAGCACAAGTTGTGTGTGTGGGAGGGAGGGGCATTTTCTCAGATATCTCTATAAGTTGGAAAAGAACGAAACCTCTCTCCGTTCTCAATTCTGGCAAAACATGCAGGAAGTAACTCCAGGTTACTATCCACTTCACAAGGCCCCTGCTTAGCTTTATATATGATGTCTTGAGCCTCCGAACGCATTATAATCAATGCAGTTAATTAGAGCAAGTAAACAGCAATCTAGACACTTGGACAAAGGATTCTGTTTTGTTGGTAATAATGTAACAATAAAACCATATCATTTGAGAGAAACAATTATATTCTCAGTGTAAAATAAATATTTCTAATTATTCTTCAAAGTTACATTTATGGGCTCCTTTTCAGCAAGTAAGAGGCATTTTGATTTTTCAATGCTATA
Source organism: Furcifer pardalis (assembly GCA_030440675.1). Taxonomy (NCBI): domain Eukaryota; kingdom Metazoa; phylum Chordata; class Lepidosauria; order Squamata; family Chamaeleonidae; genus Furcifer; species Furcifer pardalis. Next base: position 248,603,612 of record CP126890.1, read on the forward strand.
TCTCTCATTTATACTAAGGACACAATGCACCAAGTTACCCTTGAAAAAGAAATATGAACAACATCAACAATCAATTACTTTTCAAGACCTATAATGAGCAATGGAAGCCAATTACATTTTTAAAAGTTACTTTCCTAGATCAGTTTTTTTGTGACAGTAAAGAAAATGTATTAAAGCCCAACATATCTGGAACAAAAGCATGAACTTTCTTCTTCAGGGACAACAGAAAAGGCAATCCCTTTTCTTGCACTATCAACAAAGAGTGAAAAAGACACTCGCTTTTCTTGGAACGTCCGAAATATATATGGTTTGAAATACATTTTCATTGTTGGCACTTCATTCATTCATTCATTCATATATTGAATTTCTATACTGCCCATCTGGGTATTATCCCACTCTGGGCAGTGAACAAACAGAAAATAAATAACAACGATACCAACAACAAATCAAAACCCACCACCAACAAATACATCATAAACTAAACTAAAATTCAGTGAGGTAGTTTCCCCTTTTTACATTCTTTCTGGTCTCGGTGTTTTTCAACTATCTTTGTATTATTATAAACAATTTAGCAGAATTGGGGATAGTATAACCCAGTTCTTCTGACTTCCTTAACTTAGGCAAAGGTCACCCTTGCTCAAAAGCCACTCATATCTGACTCTAGGGTTCAATGCTCATCTCTGTTTACAGCCAAAGAGCCAGCACAGTATGCGTCGGCAAATGTTTTTATGGACATGTGGCAGGCATGACTAGACACCAGAGTGCACAGAATGCTGTATACCTTCCCACCGAAGTGGTACCTATTTATCTACTTGCAATTTCTTGCTTTCGAACTGCTAGGTTGGCAGGACCTGGGACAGAGATGGAATCTCACTCTGTCGTGCAGCACCTGAACTGCTGACCTGCCAACCTTCCAGTCATCAAGTTCAGCGTCTTAACCACTTAAGCCACCACAGTCCCCTTCCTTCACTCGCCAACCTCCAAAAAACCTCTTGAAGAAAATGCAGCAAGACAAGGGCAACCACACATTTCGATGCAATGTGTGGAACTCACTTGAACATGGCGATGAGGAGATTGAGAAGGAGAATGTTGGTGAAGAGCAGGTAGAGGCAGAGCAAAATGATTGTCAGCCACTCTGGAAAAACAGGCTGCCCATTGTACTCCGGGCATTTTGGTTTATAGGGGTCAGTCCCATTTGGGCTGCACTGATCAAGGTTGAAGTTCACTCCTGTCACAAAACACAAAAGCAGCCCAACAAATACAGAGGTGTCCCAATAGCAAGAGGAACCCATCCTATTTTCTTCTCTGCTAAGAGTAATCTGAATACTGGTAGTTGACTTGTATCAATAACCCATAATGACAGTTTCCAAATTCACTTAAGAGTTTGGAAAAATGGAGGATGTGAGAAAGGCTAAAATGAATGACTCAGCTCCATATTAATTGCTTTTTTAAAGCTGGTGCTAAAACGGATTGCTGATTCACACAATTACATATTCATTTGCTTCTAAAAGAACACTGTTGAGATCTACTGTCACTGAGACACATCACAAGCACTGGTCTCTTGGGGATCCTGTGGTTGCTCAGGGTGTTATTTATAGTAACAAAGTCAGAAGAAAGAGCCAAGAGCAAGTAGTTCTGTTGCTTGGGACTTAGACATAAATCTTCATGCATAAACTTTGCATGTCATTTAATCAGACCAGAACTGCCTTAGCACAGTGGGAAAACAGCTTAACACCCAGCAAACTTTCTCACCATATAAAGACAAGCAACAACTTAATATTTATGCTAGAACAGGCCTCTTTCCAGCTATAGCTGGTTATTATATTGTAACTGGGGGGAGGCATTATCACATGTCTTTCCAGCTGTTTATTCAAACAGATGTTAGTCTATGCCTATTACATGTGATGTCTAATGGTCTCATAGAACATAAAGTCAGTTCTGGGCCAAGCCAATACTGCTAGAATACATACTCACCGCCTCCACCACACCAGGAAGGGCAAAATGGTTGTTAGGCCCCAGAAGCTGTCTGAGGGCTTGACATGGGCTCAGTGGTGGGCATCAGCAGGTTCGCACCAGGCTGGCCCTGACCATCCAAGTTTTGAAATAAAGTACAGTTGTACCTCGCTTAAAGAGAATAATGTGTTCCACAGCACTGCTCTTTAAGCGAGTTTGCTTTTTAAGTGAAACACCATTGTAAGTGACCAATTGTGACTTCTGTTGGTGGGGATTGTGAACTCCGATTTATTTGTTAAGCAAGTTTTTGGTTGATTTTATCTGTTAAGCGAAGCGACCATTCAGAGAAAATTCTGCTCTTTAAGTGAGTTACTCTCTAAGTGAGGCATTCTTTATGTGAGGTTTTACTGTACAGTTGTACCTCGCTTAAAGAGCATAATGCGTTCCACAGGATTGCTCTTTAAACGAGTTTGCTCTTTAAGTGAAACACCATTGTAAATGACCAACTGGGGGGGGGGATTGCAAACCCCGATTTATTTGTTAGGCAAGTTTTTGGTTCGTTTTATTTGTTAAGCGAAGCAAACATTCAGAGAAATTTCTGCTCTTTAAGCGAGTTACTCTTTAAGCAAGGCACTCTTTATGCGAGGTTTGGCTGTACTCCTAATTTGGGTGCAATGCAGGGTTTTCCCCCTGGCCACGCCCACCTTACCATGCCCACAGTGTGATAGTAAATTTTTCTGGAGCCTACCACTGCCCAACCCCCAGCTGAAAAAGGTTGAGAACTCCTGGTTTAGTCAGTTATATTTGTGTAGGCTCATGGAATTAATGGAACTTAAGGAGGAACTTATTTACTAAATCCCCATTGATCTACTCTAATATCATTTACTATGCTAAGCAATAGGGTTTTTACCAATAACTATGAAAATAGAATGCTTCTTGCAGATTTACTGACTTTCTAGAGTTCTTCCAGATTAGGCTTTCATTTTGCAACCACACTGTCAGCCCTTGTTTCTCCCATTTATTTTTTTCATACTGTAGAGCAGTGTTCCCCAACCTTTGGTTTTTGGACTCAGGGCCATAGCCAGGATTCCAGATTTTTTTGGGTGTGTGTGTGTTGGGGTTGGGGGATGGAGGAAACAATGTCACACACACATGTATAACATTGGCATCTTGGGTGGGATGGGGGTGGGCTGTTAGTTCAGGAGGGTTTCTCCCCCTCTCTCTGGCTACGGCTCTGTTTGGACTTCAATTCCCAGAAGCCTAAGTCAATTCCCCAAAGCACTGATCAGCCAAAGTACTAATGTAGGCTTCTGGGCATTGAAGCCCCTCTGTGAACCACTACTGCAGAGTATTCAGTAAGGAAGAAAGATAAAGCATCTGAAAAGTAGCTGATTGCGACCTTCAGGGACCTTCTGCCTGGAAGCATACTCTGATTCAAAGCCTCCATGTACAGCATCTGAAGAATGAGCCACAAAAACTCATACAGAGTTATTAAAACATTTGAACAGGTAAACAGATATTCCATGTATGTATGGTATTCTAAATCCTTCATGTTGTACAATGACATTTGCAGTACTGTACTACAGTAGAGAAGAATTCTGTATTCAGTACCATCAATGTAGGAAGGGATCTGTCCAAATATTGTCAAGTAAGAATGGTAAACAACACCCCGGAAGATCCAGTCAACCCGTTTTTCATTGTGGATCAGGATGGCTTGCTTAGCTACTCCAAAAGATACCACCCAAACAGCCAAAAGGAAAAGGAAGAAAAAGACATCCTTCATCTGTAAATCCAAACAAACAAAAGAGAAATGATAGTTTTTAGCCATAGGAAAAATAAACACCCAGAACCTTTGGGGGTTCTAGCATCCCCATCAGAAAATGAATACCATGAACAGAATGTTCCCACCACCTTAGAAACAATCAGTAGCAATCACAACTTACCATCCTCTTAACTATGATGATCTTTGGACCTAGAGTTTTACTGACTGTGAAAATGTGCATCAAACGCAGACAGAAAATAGTAAACGCCAGAGATAGTACGATCCTTCCAGGGTACAAAGTAGCTGGTATCCATCTAAATAGAGGGGAAAGATACAAACACATTTATCCTTTTTGATAACTGGGCTGGGGCTGGGGGGGGGGGAATATCCTAAAAATTTTCCTCCTTCAGGGGGAAATTGGCATTTAGATTTTTAAAACCAAAAAGAACTGTCAGCATATGCTTAAAAAAAATCCCTTATCCACTTTACTTTTCAGCAGATGTAGTCAGCATTACTGTCCAGTTACTTACCTGCAGATCAGCCCAGCTATAAAGATTAGGATGGCACACACATCCAATTTATTCCAAAAATCACTGAGATACAAGGAAGCCATCTTCACCAACCCAAGCCCATCAGGATCTTTAAAAAGCTAAAAGGAGAAGAAGAAATTATTTTACTAGACCTGCTCTGATTTAACCAGCTAGGTTTAAGAAACTATTGTTCACTGGCTCAAAAAATAAAGCATTATATTCGTGTGTTCTCTCCTCCCCTTTCTTTTGCATTGTATTAGAAAAACTCTAGGATTTATAAAGTCAGTTTCCTGTTACACGTGAGCCAGAAAACTTTGGCTTATTCTGATTACAATCCAAGATTGCAAATACAGTTTCCTTAGTATAATAATAATATCATTTCAGAAATTATTCTGGGTTGAAAGGATTTTTGCAGCAGAAACTCCACTCAGGGAATGCCCAAATGATGCTCCTTTCATGTCTCCAAGAGTTGGGACAGAGACAGGCACTCAATCCATCATGCAGGACCCAGGTCTCAAACTGTTGACTTGCCAGCCTTCCAGCTAACAAGGCAAGCTTCTTAACCACTGAGCTACCACAGCCCCTAGTTTCCTTACAATGGCAGGTGGGCTCTAACAATCAAGTAGTACATGTACTGAAATAACCATGGAAAGACCGAGAGCTTACGACAGTGTTACCAAACCAGGCATTCTCCTGTTGCATTGAGTTATGAGACCCAGCAGCACCTCATTGGCATGCGGGGTGGAGGTTATGATGTGCACTACAGTCCCACACATCTGGAAGGCAAGTTTGGGAAAGGTTGCCTTAAAGCGAGAGACAGAAGCTGAAGAATGCAACCTCCTAATTTCATTGCCACCACCCAACTCTTCTATAGTTGACAGAGCCAGTACCTGACGTGTCTCTTCACACACCAAGGAGAAGAGCCAAAAATAGATTATGTATTCCCGCCAGGATGGAGTTGACTGGAAATCTATCATCAACACATAGGCAAAGATACACAGGAAGATGAAGTAAGAAAGGATGTTGAGGTGGAAGATAACCACAGGAGCAGTAAAGAAGGCTTGGAAGCGGTTCACAAAAGTCATTGGCTGGAGTCTCTTCTCTCTGTGGAAGGAAGGGCGACATGCCACTTTAGCTATGAGGTCTCATTTTCATATTGCCTGGTATGTGGTCAAGGATGAAACAACACATGAGGGATTATACTAGGTCTTTGCAAGTTACCCTAGATTTTTGACCTTCTATAAATCTTCATACAACCAAATTTCAGGGTGTTATTTACAGAATTTAGCTCTTGCTTACAAGATTGTCACCAGAAAGGACACATCAACCCCTGTAGAGAAGGTACCGTCTTCACAAATAAACATACTTAAAAGTCATTTGCTGATATAGGAATTAAACTTAAATGGAACAAAATCCATGCTTGTATTAGATACATTGTTTGCTCGTATGAGAGAACAGATTCTTCTGGATTCTGTATAAATAGGAAACAATCCTGCGGCACCTTAGAAACTACAAGTTTCATTTTGTATAAACCTTCTTGAACTAGAAAGAACTTTCATCAATGAGACTACAGTGGAACCCCATATAACGAATGCATCATACAACGAATAGATTGTACAACAAAGAAAATTTGAAAAAACCATTGTGCCCAGTATGACGAAAATTTTAGTTGTACTGTACGATGCAATGCATCTCTATGGGAAAAATTGTACAATGAAAATCTCTATGGGAAAAATTGTACAATGAAATTTTTTTGTTGTATGATTTTTTCCCATAGAGATGCATTGCATAGTGATTTTCATTGTACAATGCATGCATCGTATAATGAAAAAAAATTGTATAACAAAGTGCCTTGTAGAACGAATTATTTTCGTTATACGGGGTTCTACTGTACAGTAAAACCCCTACTTGCGTAAAAAGCCTGTTCCGTAGGCTTTTATGTAAATTGGTTTTTTACTTAACTCAAAGCAATCCCATAGGAAAAATGAATTTTAACATAACTTGAAACAAATCCATAAGAAAAATGAATTTTTTACTTAACTCAAAGCAAACCCATAGGAAAATGATATTTATGTAAATCGAAGCAGCCCCGTAGGAAAAATGAATTTTTTACATAACTTGAACCAAACCCATAGGAAAAACAAATTTTTTTATATGACTTGAAGCAAACCCATAGGAAATTGTGTTATGTAAATTGGGACATTTATGTAAATTGGGACATGGTTTTAGCGCAAAAATCATTATGTAAGTCAAATTTAATGTAACTCAAGGCATATGTTAGTTGGGGTTGTACTGTACAGTACTTCCATCCTGGCTATATTAGCTGAAGATTCTGGGAGTTATAATCTAAAAAAGTAATTTAAAAGCTCTTGAAATATTTAAGTGTATTAGAACTTCAGAGAAGAAACCATGGAAATATAAAAGATGAATGTGATAACAGGACATAGTAGACGGATTCCCAGAAACACTTTGTTTCACCTGAATGGCACACAGTGAAGCAAGATGTCCATCCAAAGCCAAAAACAAAAGGTATGTGTCTATCTGCCACAAGTAGTGCAATCAAACCCCTCAATTACCTGAAAGTAATGAGACCAGTATAAAGAAGGGGGAAGAACAGCATACACAGGATGACCCGACATATCTCATTATCAACACTCAGCTTCCCCCACCAAACTTTTGTTAAGAAGGCCTGCAAAGAGAGAAACAAGTTGTGAGAATAATGTATGAGACAGATGTAGACTTTTTTGCTTCAGATGTATTATTTATTATTATTAGTTCAAATTTATATTGCCGCCCACTCGCCGTGGCGACTCAGGGCGGCTTACAGACAATACATTACATTACATTACAATATGTTGGGGTGGCCACAAGGGTAGGGGTGGCAAAGTCCTCATCCTGCCCAGGCATCCTCTTCCCCTGGCAGTTGGTATAGGCACAGGGGGAGGGGTGGCAAGGTCCTCATCCTGCCCTGGCTTCTTCTTCCCCTGGCAGTTGGTGTAGGCACCGGGGGAGGGCCGGCAAGGTATAAAAAGAGTAAGATCTGTTTCATTCACCACCATGGGAATGAGGACCTATATATTGTAGAAGTAGCCCAAAATGAGATTAATTCTTCTTTAGTACTAGCAATAAACAAATATTGGTAAAAATCCAACTACTAGTCCTACTAGAACAGACCCACTGAATGATTAACTGATATTTACATAATATTATGATATTTACATAATATTTACATAAATCCCATACGTCTATTCTAACTGGAACTAGTTATGGGATTTAGGCCATTATTTGACAACAGTGCTAGAAGCATGCTAACGAACAAATCATACCTGGATGCCCCCATGAGACACAAAGTTCATATTTTTGGCCTCCAAAGCTAGTTGCAGGGAGGTGGTCTTTCCCCAAGCATCAGAGACACGGATCAGGAGTTTCTGGGCTCTTTCTTCATCCTTACGGTAACATTCAGTGAAGACACCTAGAGGAATGACCAGCATTAGATATATGTATTACTTCTAATATATTAATAAACTTCTTCACAAACAGCTTATGAGGCAGTTGAGGGTGAAAGACAAGGAGTTGACCAGGGCTACTAAACAAACTTAAGTCTGCATAAACCAGCAGGATGTACTACAGTTGTCGTTTGTTGTTGTGGTGGTGGTGGTGGTTTATTCTGTTCATTTTTGTAAGCCCCCTACCATAAAGTATTGTTTAACACAGGCATTCGCAACCTATCGGCCATGGGCCAGATCCGGCCCCTGAAGCCATTTCATCTGGCCTGACGCCCTTGCTGCTCCTGGAAACAAGTAAAATGCATGCCATGAATGCATAGAATGCTGCTAAATGCATTCTGTGCATGCATGGCACATGTTTTACTTCCGCTTCTGGGTGGGAGAAACACACAACTGGCCCAATCAGCTGCCCAGGAGGCATGGTTAGGCCCGCAGCCTGAAAACGTTGAGAATCGCTGCTTTGACATAACAAGGAAACAAAAGATACAAAATGTAACCGAATTGTCAGCATTTGGACACAGAGATTTCCTGGTTCAGAAACCTCAAGCCACTAATAATGGGCTTGATTCTTCACAGAGAGGTACTCTTTGGGACTTCTTGATGCTCATCTAACAGCAATTTAACTAAAGTAGATTCCTGAGGAGTGGCAGATCAATAACCTTAATGTTGCTTTGAACTGATATTTCTTCTGAATCTGTGTTGACCTTTCTTTCTGAATCTTGGCATTAAAATCAGTTTATTTTCAGCATCCAGATCTTACTCTGATGGAACACAAAAATATCAAACACAAGGAACACCTCCCTGGCTATGGCTAAAGGTGTCTCTGGACAGTACAGGCAGCTCCATGTGGAATGGCCTATAATAAAAATCTAGGAAGGTCATTCACATCCCTATAGACCAGTGTTTCCCAAATGCTGGTGTTTGGACTTCAGTTCCCAGAAGCCTAAGCCAGTATATTGACTGATCAGTGCTTTGGGGAATTGACTTAAGCTTCTGGGAATTGAAGTCCAAACACCAGCATTTGGGAAACACTGCTATAGACAACTTTAGCCCAAGGCCAAGATGCTGCTGAAACATTTCAATACAACCACACTTGTTTTTAAAACATTTCTTTCCCTCCCTTAATCTTCTCATCTCTCACTCCTCAATTTCGTTTGCTTTGGTGTTTCCACATTATTTCCACTGTTGTGAAATGCTGGCTGGCACCAACAGTTTCAGGAAAGAAAAGGAATTTTAAAAATGGATGTGTGCACGTGTGTGTTTTTGTGGAGGCGCAGCAAGTCAAACTAAACTAGACTCAGTTGTTATTTGGCTTCCAAGTTTTGATCCTCGTGTTCACCTGCTGTTCAATTTCTGAACTGATTCTGTGGGATGTGTTGCTCAGTTAAGCTTTTCTAGCCCTACATGTCATAATGCCTCAATCACAGTGCAAACAGGGACGGGAAGATGGCAGTGCCAGCAGGGTGGAAGATTCTTGGGCGTGGAAATTACAAAAGACCAGTGTACAGGATGACTCAGGAAGGAACCCACTCCCACTAATTTAGGAAGGTGACATAAGATGCTAATCTTCTAGTCTATCAACCCAGCCTAGACTCACCAATGGCTCTGGACTCATATTCCTCTGCCAAGACAAACATTTCCTCACTGCTATCAGTATCATTTTCCTCTTTAGACAATTCCTTCAGCATCTTGCTGCAGCCCAGTGCTGCTGCAATGCAGTCCTGGCTCTGAAACAAAAGGACTCAGGTTAACAAGAACATGATATTTCTGGTCCCAGGTTGACCAGGTAACCTTCACAAGTCCTCTATTTTGGAAAAGAGATTGCTCCTTCAGCCCCAAACACCTACCTATGCCTAATTTGCTGACATATTTGCCATGCCCAGCTTCCCACTGGCTTTTTTATGTTTGTGTCTCACAGAGGTACTAAACATTCATAGAGGCTGTACCTCTTTGGACTGCAGGTTGGAGCTTATTTGATTGAAGGCACTTCTCTGCAAACATGAAATAAATCAAAATAAAATTCTACAGATGCTTCCATTTTCTCAGTGATGGGATGTAACAGGTTCTCACCAGTTCTCCAGAACCGGTAGTAACTTTCCCCACTTTTTGGGGGGAACCACCTTTGGGGCTTACCTTTTCACTGGTTCACATGAGCACCAAGCACTTGGTGTGCATGCACGCCTACAGTGCTTGGCGTGTATGCACGGCCTCCTTGCTATCCTCCCAAGTGGGGAGGAGGAAGAGAAGCTGCTAACCTGAAGCTCCCTATAGCCTGCTCCCCTAGATATCCTAGAGAACTAGTTAGGTAAAGACTTAGTACCTAACTTCTTTAACTGTTGAAAAGTTGAAAAGTGCCAAAATGAAGCCATCTTGTGGTGAGTTCATTCTGTAGTTCCTTCCATCTGACCTAGTGTGAGAAAGATTAGCCAGAATAAGCTTTAAGCTCTAGTTTAAAAGCTCTGGTTGATTTGTGTTGTGGGTGGGTGGGAGTTTGGGTGGGTGGGTGTATTTTAATGTATTATTTATTTATTTAATTAATTTATTTACGGGTTTGTGTTGTGGGTGGGTGGGTAGGTGGGTTGAGGTGTGTGTGTGTGTGTGTGTGTGTGTGCTTATTTTTATTTTATTTTTTATTATTTTTAAATTTGTTTTCTTTGGCCCCACCCACAACATCATGATGTCATGACATTGGTTCCACCCATGACGTTAGCTCCGCCCACACTGTGATGATGTCATGGTGGGGTAGTAAAATTTTTGACATCCCACCACTGAAGATGTTTAATTTTCAGACAAGGAGCATTCAATCAAAAGAGCCCCCTTCTGGCAGCTTAAAGTGATGTTGCTCATGGGCCTCAGTAAATGTGAACACAAGTCTCTTTACTTGGCTGACATAGGCAGGGGCATGCTGGCTATGCTAAAAGGACACTGGACAGGGAGTGATGAGGATGTCTAACCCTAACATAATATATACATTCCCACTTGTCTTCTAATTTCAGCTCCAACCTCCTGCTTACGAGGCAAAATTGCAGCCTCTAAGCCACAGCGGCTCTGCTATCAATGGAGCTGTTTTTATAGCCTTATCTTTGGTGGCACAGGAGGAGGAAAGCAGGCAGAGGGACACGGAGCCCTGCTCGTTTTCTCGATTATTCTGGGCATCGCAGCTTGGCTCAGCTTGGCTTGGCTTGGCACTCAAGGGGGGTGCCATGGTACTGGGGGGCACCCCAGGCTGAGTCCTGGTAGCCCGATGGGCCAGCCCACCACTGGACATAGGGAAAATAGTATTGCTCATTATCCTCCACTGTTGGGAACTGTTGTTTGTAAACATGGTGAATTTGTTGCAAATTCTGCAAATAGAATAGAGGGCCATTTACAAGGCTAAATGTTCTAGATCAGTGTTTCTCAAATGCTGGATCTTGGACTTCAACTCCCAGAAGCCTAAGTCAGTACATTGGCTGGTCAGTGCTTTGGGGAATTGACTTAGACTTCTGGGAATTGAAGTCCAAGATCCAGCATTTGGGAAACACTGTTCTAGATCAAGCAGATTCCTCAGCAACAGTTTACAATTTTACAAATTAAAAGTTTGCCTGAAAATAAAATAAAAAACATTGTAGCACTTTAAAGACTAACTGCTATATTTTTATTGTTAGCTTTCGTGGATCAAGTCCACTTCTTCAGACAGTTCGTCTGAAGAAGTGGACTTGATCCACGAAAGTTAACAATAAAAATATAGCTGTCAGTCTTTAAAGTGCTACAGTGTTTTTTATTTTGCTTTGTTTATTTTATTTTCTGATATGCCTGAAAAGATGCATCTTTGCCTGCTAACAGAAGGACAGATAGAAAAATTTCCAATAAATATGTTAATGAACTTCTCTAGACATTACTGGACAAATGCCTTAGGCCATCAGCTGGTTTGGAAATTTCAATGAGTGATGGGAGGGGGACACAACTCAGCCCCCAAGTCACCTATACACACCAAAATTAGAGAGTCTTCTACTGACTCTTCTCTGAGTCCTCCCTAAGTGAACTTGGTGATGTTTGGATTTAAGGTGTCCGACTTATGGTTCACAAAATAACCCAGCTGGCAGTGGCCTAAGACATTTGCAAAGTACTGTATCTTAAGAAGAGAATTCTATACCTGAGCCCAAATGATGTCAGCCAAGTCCTTGCAATTTTGAACAATTGCCCAAATCAGCAAGTCTCTCAAAGGATCCATAGAGAATGTGACCCGGCCAGCAGAACGCTTGTAAAGAGATCGAAGACTCCCTCCTTGAACCTGCAAAAGGAAGAAAAAAGATATCCTGATAAAAATGGAAAATTACCAGTGGGATCTGCAACAAAATATTGGAGTGTGGAGTCCCGTTGTTCAAGATTTTAAACATTCCATGTTATTCCTCCCCAGTTGTTTTTAACTTGATCCTTCCCTCAATAGTCATTCTGTCAATAGTTCTCTGGCTACTCAGCATGCTTAGTCATGGTACAGTTATGTTAAGTCCCCCCAGTTACCAAGTCCCATAGGACATTTTTAAATATAACTCTACAAATCTTAGGGTTCCACCAAAGCTTACTGATTCTTCTCTCTTTAACATGAGATGCTATTATGCCTATACTGTATAAGCAAATGTATTCACAGCCTGAACATTAGCAGTAAAGGCAATAGATGATTCAAATGTCCTGGATGCCAGTAGGTGAAAACCCCCAAAAAAGTTATATTTTCTTCCATATTTGAATGAAGATTCATTTCTTTTCAGAGCCAGGAAACTGACCATTATGGGCTAAAAATCCCAGAATCTCCAGAATTCTAGTGGCCAAAGTGGCTGGAGTCCAAAAAGGCCACTTTCTTAAGCTTTATTTAATCCTGGGGTTATGTATGGAATAAATATACCATTTCAACAAGAGGAGCAGAGACAGTCCTGAATACTATCCTATAAAACAAGATTCCTTGGGGTGCCAGGACAGGATTAAGGGGTTACTAGCATGGAGAGATACCCTACATTGAGCTTGCCATGGGGCACAGCATTGGAGAGGCGGTGTCGATCAGTGTTCTTTGGCTTGGGGTACAAGTGCTGTGTGAAGTCTCCCAGGAGTTCTCTCAGTACTTGGGACACGTGATGCAGCTGGACCTTTGGCACTTTGGAGCAGGCTGAACGCTCCTTTTCTTCCAGCAAGACTTTCTGTAGCTTCGCGTGGAAGAGGCTGGAGGCTGACATGTTTTCGTAGAGGTAGATCAAGGTATCCCAGGTTGCGAACTCCTTCAAGTGCACACCTTGCTCCAAGAAGAGCTTCACAAAATCTGGCTTGTTGGTTATGAGGGCAGCTGCCATCATGGGGTGCAGATCAGAAGGCTGTTGGCCCAGGAAAACACCCAGAAGGAGTCAGTATCAGTACAGGGAAATCAGAGCCAGCCTGTCCTACTTATAACAATGGAGACAGGGAGAGAGAGAGTAAGAAAGAGAAAGAAAGAAAACTTAAAGAGAGGCAAGGGAGCACATGCAGGAATAAGAGCAGCCTCTGGCAATCTGAGCCGATGGCTCTTGGTAGCTCAGTCCCTGAGGCAAAGGAAGCCAAGAGGAAAGGATTGGACCGCATGGGTTCTGGTGTTTTATCACTCATCTAGCCCACATTGACACCTCAACAAAGTGTGGAAAGCAGTAGGCAGCTCCAAACAAGCAGAGTTCACTGATGCTTGTGGGGCATGCCATGATTTCATGCATATGTGAGAAGACAATCTTTCCTCAGCATGCTCATCTATGGGATAAGACATCAAGCATGGGTTGATAATACTTGCAGTGCCAGCAACATTTCCACTCTACCCCTTTGCAATAGTGCTGTCTCCAGTACTTAAGAAATTACTAGAAATTGCCATGTTTTCATGTGCTGTATATACACTGAACACGTATAGCAATTTGATCGCACGTTAACTATCATAAGTCTATCCTACACAATCTTTCGGAAGGGGTATAGAATCTTTTGCTGGAGAGTTCTTGTATCATAATTCAAGGCAATGCATTAGAGCTCTCTAACAGACCTCTACATCTATCTTTGAACTGTAAATTCCAGGATGCCATAGGATGGAATCATGACAGTTAAAGGGATATCAAACTGCTATAATAGTATTGTGCAGACACACACATAGAAACAAAACATTCAAGACATAGGAAGGCATTCAAGACAGAGTCGCCTAGGCAAGTAGGGCGGCATAAAAATTGAACAATTAAATTAAATTAAATATTAGAAAGGCATATTAGACTAGTAGTCCTCAGTAAATGAAGAATTCAGGTCTTTAAACTGTCACTTCTAAATACATACCTGACCATAGGCTTTAGCAAATTGTATTACTATCTGTAAAAACTTTTAAAATGGGGAAATATTTGCTGCTGATGGAATACTCCAAAATGACAATACAGTACATGCCAAATTGGCCAATGAGTCAAAGGGCTCTGAAAACTCTGCCTTTGTCTCCATAACCAAGCAACCAGACTCTTTGGGTTCAGTTTTTATTTAGTTACCTGCTGTGTGTCCAAAAGCAGACAATAAACACAGTGGCTCAAGAGGCTCACAATGAACATGGTTTACTTTCAATTACATGGGGAGGAAGCAATTTGCTATAAAATCTACACAAGTGGTGCTGATCTTGCTGTACTTCAAAAGGTCATTTGTACACCAGATAAAGGCAAGTGATGCAAAGACGTTTAAAAGTACGAAACTCAATGAAGTCATAATAGGATTCATATCCAGACTGAAAAACCTGTGGCAGCATAACAGTCAATCCTTCTGCCAGCACAGGTTCTCTGCATAGCATGCTTTAAGGGCATACAATGAATCTCTTCCAGTGTGTTTTATGGAATGCAAAGAGTGTTGCTATACATGGGAGATATTCTGTATTATCTACAAACCATAGCAAACAAGGGCAGAGTCACTGGAACCCATGCATTCTGATAAACTGACTGGAATATATAGAGGTGATCCGAGAAGCAGACATTGTAACCTAGGAGTTACACTTTCTTTCTGTGTCACTTCTTTTCTTCATAATGTGTCTTGAACCACAGCACAGTGCAACCTCCCAATACTGTCTTATCAACCCATAAAGCAAGGAGACATGCAATCTTCCTGCTGGTTGGTGAGTTGCAGCTCCTTGGTTCTCTACTCATTGGCTGTGCTGAATAAGGGTGATGGGAGCTGCATTTCAATAACATCTGGAGAACATGCATTCTCCACCCTTTCATATCTTGATATATTGCACAGTGCCCTTCAGCACAGTTCACTAAAGACTGGAAAGTGAGCGTGGTAGTGATGCAAAGCAAGTCTTTTAATATTTCTCCTTCAAGGCCACCTGCATGCCTACATGCTTGCAGTCAAGGCTGATCAGGGGAGGTATGTCTTATTCTGGTGTCATCAAAAGTCTCTTTTCCTCCTTCCATACCTTCCACTCATGATCATCAGTAAAAATTTCACTCCGGGCAATATCCACCCTGTTCCATGCCACTGCCAGTTTCAGCTGGTGGTCCCAGTTCTCGTGGCCAAAGTGATCACGATATCGGGAGGCTACATTAGAAGAACAGGAAAATGACTGGAAGCTGGCTTATAACAGATTGAAATGCATGCGTTTCCTTACTCACACGTACTCAGTACTTGAAGGGGGACGTGTACAGAAATTAAACATATTTAACATCCAAGAATCCTGCAGTGTGAAAGAAACTTTGGCTCAGACTAGTGATGCCAAACTATGGTTCCATAAATGTCCTTTGTTTTAGTAAATATCAACTCATATATATCCTATCCAGCATTGCTGCCTGGAGGTCTAATAATGTCTCAGCATTTTCCTGGCCGACTTTCTTATTTAAAGTAATACGGAATGGCCAGGGTTAAACAAGCACACAATTATTTCAATGTGGGTTTTTAAAATATGTTTTGTATATTGGAAGGAGTTTTAAATTGGGATGTTTTAAATTGCTGTCATCTTCTGTGAGCCACAAATCAATGTTTAAACCCATCAAATCAAAACAAGACAAGCATGTGGGAGTCAAATTGTTTTGCACTCATTTAGCTTACATTCAGCATTTCACTTATGCATGCAGTGGCACAGCTTTGCACATTAACAGGCAGTATCCTGCCTATGGTTTATATAGTTGAGTGAGGAATATGAGGCTCTCAGATGTTGAACTACAACTCTCATGATTTCCCACAGGCTTCCTGAGGCTGGTAGAAAATAGAGTCCAAGCTACACATTCCCTGTCCCTGGCTTCTAGTGACCACATGTTCTGCTGTGTCTCCACTATTTCCCTGGAGGCAAAGGATGGACAATAAGTGGAACTTAACCCAGCACCAAGTTCTACACTAGTGGCATTAACTGAAGCTATATCTGACAGAATGAGCATGAATGTGATTAAGGGCAGAGATGGGTTTAGGGAAGACAAAGAAGATAGGCCTTATTATACAAATTCCAATAAAAATAGGTAAGGATGCTTAAGATGTTTTGCTCTGCTTGTGACGTACACTAGAACATCGGATAACAAGTAATGACGTTATCAGATTTTTAGCATTGTCCGATGCATGCACGATTGCTAGCCTAGGGTCAGCTTGACTTCGGGGACAAACCAAGCGGTTTGTCCCTGAAGTCATTGCTGCGCTGGATCAAACGCAGCATGTCTGGGCTGTGTTCGAAGCCTAGCGGCACCAAGGCTAGCTAGCCTGGGCGCCGCTAGGCTTCGTCCACAGCCTGGGCGGGCTGTGTTCGAAGCCGCTAGGCTTTGTCCACAGCCCAGATGGGGTTCGAAAGAAGCCTAGCGCAGCTGTGCTGTGCTGCGCTAGGCTTCTTCCGAATCCCGTGCGGGCTGTGTTCGAAGCCTAGAGGCTTCGAACATAGCCCGGATGGGGTTCAGAAGAAGAGTCCAGAGAAGAAGCGCCCGCTGGCACACAACAAGGCGCACGAGCGGGTGCCTCTTCTCCCCACCCTACTGAACTCTTAGCACTCGCTAAGAGTCCAGTTGGCTTCCTCCGAACCCCAGCGCAGCCCAGCTCGCCTTGGCCAAAATCACACACACCCAGGGGGATCCCTAGCTGCAACTCAGTTCGGCTTGGGTAACAATCTTTCCCCCACGCGGGGGGAGGATTGTTGCCAAAGCCAAGCCTATCGGAGGAAATGCGCTCGTGAGAGTGCATTTTCCCCGACCCTACTGCGCTCGTTCTTGTGAGCGCAGTATGGTTAGGGGAAGCCTTTCCTCCTGCGCTCACAAGAATTGTGGCGAGCCCAGTAGGGTTGGGGGAAATGCGTCCTCACGAGCGCCTTTCCTCCCGACCCTACTGCGCTCACAAGAATTCTTGCGAGTGCAGTTGGTTCGGGAGGAAAGGCCCTCATGTGCACCCATTTCCTCCGACCCCACTGTGCTCACAGAGATCACGGGGTTGGGGGGTGAATTGGGCTACCAAATCCACCCCCCAATGGGTGAGGGGTAGATTGGGTAGATGTTCTAACCAATCCACCCCCAAACCCCAGATGATTGAATCGGATAACACTAAAGGGCCTAGACACAGAAGAAGAATTGCAGACTATCTTGTTTCATTGTTCAAAGCATTGCCTCAACTGTCCCAAGAGGGAGACCAAGTGATGCAGGTGCCTTTAACTTAGTGCAAGGGTACAGGCATTTTTTCAGCACTTGGCGCACTTCTCACCTTTGAGCATGGCTTGCAAAATGGCCACATCAACATCCTGCTGTCCATCCTCCCCTCCCCTGAAGATAGTCAGGAGCTGCCTGTTTCGCACAATGTCCTGGATCTGAAAGAATTACCACAGAAACTGCAAGGCCAAAGCATGGTTGCCCCATCCATCACTATATTACTTATTTAATCTTATTTCATTTCCCCCAATGTAGCCATTACCAGCCCACTGAAAATTAACCTGCTAGGCTGTGAAGATTTTTATTTCTCCCCATAGGTCACTTATGGTGACTACCTTGGACTTTCCCCTGAGGTGTCCATGAAGAAGATGTTTTGTAATGGTGAGGAGGTCCGACTCATCTGCATTTACAGCCAAAGAGCCAGCACTGTCTGTGTCTACAGATATTTCCATGGTCATGTGGCAGGCATGATTAGATAGAATGCTGTTACCTTTCCCACCAAAGTGGTACCTATTTATCTACTTGCAATTTCTTCCTTTCAAACTAGGTAGAACAGGATTATTATACCTGAGCCTGTAAATGGGTCATAATTTGAAGCAAAGGTTAGCTACCTCACAGTTCATGCTCACAAGCTATATGTCACACTGTATTCATTTCCCCCACAAAGAGCTGGTTAAGTCTGTCATCCCAATATAATTTGTGACTTGAAGCAGAGCCTTAATCTCTCCTGTCCTTCCCAGTAGAGGAATGTTTAAACTATCTTGCCACACCCCTGCATCACCCTTAACCCTAGCCTTCACTTCTCACACTATCACAGTGCCATTTGAAGTAGGTTGCTTGCTGAGATTGTGATAAGGTACCAGCCACCCTGTAGATCCCCCAGACAGTGGCTAAAATATAGTTATCTATATTCACAAGTAAAGTCCAAATAGCTACAAGAGGCTTACCAATACAAGCCTGAAATCTCCTTGCCTTACCTTCTTGGTCCACTCGGCAATCTTCCTCTCAGTAAACTGCTCAAAGCCATCCTTAAAGAATATGCTCAGTTTTCTCTGAATGAGGGAAATACTTATTTTGGAACTGGGAAGATTAGCCACCTGAGCAATGACATCAGCCACGCGTCCTGAGCCTTCCACAATCACACACGGGGTGCCATTTGTGACTGCGTTGTAGATGGTCTGCAGAACAACACAGTAGGTATACAACCATACAGGAAACTATGCTGTCTAAGAGACTTCCATTATGATATTGTCACTACTTCAGAGCCAGTCTATAAATTATGCAACCGAGGAATTATAGAATGAGGTGCCTTTAAAGTTTTGGAAAAATAACTCTTTCTTGTAAAAACCATTTTAAGATTGATGGAGCATGGAAGAAAATGTTTTTAGGACTACCTTGAAAATTAACATAATGACTTTATCCGTGAACAGGGATATACCACCATAGTCAGTGATGGGATGACCCCGGTTCCATCCGGTTCCTTGGAACCGGTAGGAACAATCCCGGAGGGTTCTCTGGGAGGGTTGTCAACTTTTGAGGCATCCGATTCCGGACGCCTCACCGAAAGAATTAAAAAAAAAAAAAGGAGCTAAAATGGCGCCGATTTACTGCGCATGCACAGAAACTCAATCTGACGCATTGCGCATGGGTCAGATTGAGTTTTGCACTTGCGCAATAAAATTGGAGCCATTTTGGCTCTAATTTTACTGTGCATGCACAGAAACTCAATCTGACGCATGCACAATGCGTCAGATTGAGTTTCTGCGCATGCGCAGTAAATCGGAGTCATTTTGGCTCCAATTTTTAAAAACAAATTCGGTGGCGACTGCAGTGATAGTGGCGGCGGCGGCGGTGGCGGCGGCAATGACGGTGGCGGCAACAATGGCGGCGGCGGCAACGGTGGCGGCGATGGTGTTGGCGGCGATAGTGGTGGCGGTGATGACGGCGGCAGCAATGGTGGCGGTGGCAACGGCGGCGATGACGGCGGCGGCGGTGATGGCGGCGGCGGCAGCGATAATGGTGGCGGCGATGACTTCGGCGGCGGCGTAGGCAGGCAGCACCAGCCCTCAGAGGAGGGCATCTCCCCCGGGGCCGCCGAGCCCCCACAGGCAAGTTGAGGCCTGCCCTGCCCTGGCCGTCCGCCCCTGCCGAGCCCTCCCAGGGGTAAGTGAGGGGTTTGTGTTTGGGGTTGTATTATTTAATTTTTATTTTATTTATTTATTTAATTAATTTATTTACGGGTTTGTGTGGCGGGTGGGTGGGTTGAGGGTGTGTGTGTTTGTGTGTTTATTTATTTTATTTTTTATTTTAAGGCCCCACCCACGACATCGTGACATCATGACGTCAGCTCCGCCCATGACGTCATGACATCATGACATTGGCCACGCCCATGACGTCGTGACATCATGGAGTGGTGGTAACAAATTTGTCATCCCATCACTGACCATACTGCTAAATTGTAAATAATAATAATAATAATAATTAAATATTATATTCATTATTATCCACCTGGCTAAAGTGTGTGTGGTTGGAAACAGGTGTGTGTGTGTGTTTCCCATTGTTTCTTTTTTAGCTTTATAAGAATATACTCTCTATCACTCTTACATTAGCAAAGCAAGTCACAGTTAGATTAGGTCCATTCAAAACAATGGAATTTATGGAATTGAGTTCACCTAATTCCCATTGAACCAAAAGACTTACTTTAGTGTGATTTAGCACACCCAGCAACAGGAGTCTAGCCAATGGATCTACTCTTCTTGGGACTAAACTTGTATTTAACTCACTCACATGTATCAAGAAAAAGTGAGTGCATGCTCATCTTTTACAAAGTGATACATTTCTGTAATGATACGCAACCCTCAGGGCCGTAGCCAGGATTCCAGATTTGGGAGGGGGGATTTTTTTCAGGAGAGGCAAAAAAAATTCAGGAAGGGCAACAATGTCACACTCACATATATAACATTGGCATCATGGGGTGGGTTGGTAGGACCGGCTGTTGGCTCAGGAGGGCTTTCGGGGGGGAGGCAGGGGGCCCTGGCTACGGCCCCGGCAACCCTCATGATAGTTTTAGTAAGCTTCTATTGGACATGAGCTCTGTGTTACTGAAACACACTATGCCCTTTGACAAATTTTCCCCTGGAACTTAAAAAGAATCCTTATTTGGCTAGGCTACATGTTTTGTTCCATAGTGAACTGCCGAAGGCCCTCTAGAATACTTACATCAAGGGTTCCAGGACCACCTTCCAGTACTACACAAACGATAGGTATTTTAATGGCAACTCCTGTGAGGAAACAAATGCTTAGTCAGGGATTACCCAGTGTACCTAATAAGATTTTGGCCATTGTGTGTATAATTTAGTTATAGGTATGCGTGTGTGATATTTATAAAACTATATACAGTACACACATATATACATATAAAGCCATAATAATAACCTTTCCCAAGGTTTTCTAGGTATACACAGAAATGGTTTATCATTTCCTTCTTCTGGGACAGGGGTTCCCAAACTTTTCATGCAGTGGGGCTGGTCACGTGGTTGAGCAGGCTGGTTGCATGGTTCCTCCAGCTGGAAGCGGAAGTAAAATGCACCCATATATGCACAAATGCTGCCATAAAATGCGTCCATGACTGCTGGTTTATTTATTTATTTGCTCATATTTACTATCCCGCCCCAATCGGGTAAACCCGACTCTGAGCGGCTTACAGATTAAAATCATAGATTAAGCCTATGATAATAATAATTCATCTTAAAACTTCATACTTAAAACTATAAAAATTCAAAAACATTAAAACAACGCCAGAAAATGAACCGAAAGGGTGGCTGTTCATTAGATCAGCCACCCTACATGAGATCCCACATTCCTGGGTCCCCACACTTGCCCCGCCAGCCAGGTTTTTAGGCCCTTCCGAAAGGTCAGGAGCTCTGTCTGTAGGCGCAGCTTGATATGCAGGAAGTTCCAAAGGGCTGGGGCGGACACAGAGAAGGCCCTCCTCCTAGTGCAAGAGAGGTGCGCCTCTCTAGCCGATGGAATAACAAGGAAGCCTCTCTGATCCGCCCTGGTGGGGCGGACAGATGTTCTTAGGGTGACGTGGTCTCTTAGGTATCCTGGCCCACTACCATATAGGGCTTTAAAGGTAATAACCAGCACCTTGAATTGCACCCGGAGACATACTGGCAACCAATGCAGCTCCCGGAGCAGTGGTGAGGCACAAGCATAACGCCTGCACCCCATCACTACCCGGGCCGCCACATTTTGGACCAGCTGGAGTCTCCGGATGGTCACCAAGGTTCTGTTTACAACACCCATGGGTGCATTTCTAGCATTTACATATGCACAGCCATGTTTTACTTCCACTTCTGGTAGCCATGAGGGCAGCACAGGCTGGATGAAATGGCACCATGGGTTGGGTCTGGCCCACAGGCCATAGTTTGGTCATCCCTGTTCTGTGGGCATCCTGGGACTGTGCAGCTTGCCCATGACAACACAGGCTGGCTCTTCTCCCTGGAGGCACCCTGGGGAATCAAACTCTCAAACTCTGGCTCTACTGCCAGATACCTAAATCATTAAGTATATACTACACACACATGCACAACACACACACATGCACACATGTTTTCCAGCTGGTTCTGCAGATGTCAGTGGTAGAACCTGAGATTTTTGGAGGCAAAGTATCTGTCACTGAACTATGGTACTCCTTAACAAACTGGCTTCAGAAACATTACATTCCGCGGAAAACTCTGAAGAAACTTGGCTCTCTATTCCAAATCTAACACTAATGGTACTCTACTGAGGACATTGCCCTCGAATCCCTGATCCTCTTCTTCTTGGCAGCTAAGAACAAATTATCCTAATGATGACCATGGTATCTCACTTCCTTTCATACGATACCATCGAAATCTAATAGGAGAGTGCATGAGTCTACAGCCTGCGAGACACAAATGAGATAAAATTTGTCTAGACTTAAAAGCTTTTTAAAAACACACAATAGGATGGAAAAGTTCAGGCAATATTCTACCACCATGATGACGAACCTTAGTACTCCAGATGTTCTTGGACTTCAATTCAAAGAAGCCCAAGCACCCTGTGAATCCACACGGATGGGTGTGTTTTACTTCCGCTTCCGGGAGCAACGAGGGCAGCGTGGGTTGGATGAATCTCAACAAACCCATTTGTGGGGATTCACAGGGGGCTTGGGCTTTTGGGAATTGAAGTCCAAGAACATCTGGAGTGCCAAGGTTCACCATCATGGTTGTAGCATAACAGACTAGCATAACATTATTAGCAATGAGATGCCCTCTATTCAAGGTGTCTCATGGCCTGAGCAATGTAGGTGTCTCACCCCAGAATTTCAGAGATACTCCTCCTGCAGCTGTTGGTATGAACAGCTAATGCCCCTATCCTACATTGCTTTTACCTCCTTTCACCTTTGTTTGCTCTGAAATGAACTTTTCAAGTCTAGTCCTCAAAGGGATTTCCACGCCGTATTTCCCATGAGTCCCATCATCAACCAGGATGAAGTGTGAGTGATTATTGTCCAGGCAAGAAAGGTTTCCTTGAGTATCCTCATCCAGCACATATTCAGCTGGGAAGCTACCCTAAAAACATCCAGAAGAGAAAAAAGTAGTCATAAACTGACAGAAGGCTTGATTATCTAGGCCAGTGGTAGTGAGCCTATGGCACGTGTACCAGAGGGGGCACTCAGAGCCCTCTTTGTGGGCACGCGCGCTGTCACTCCAGGACAGATTTTACCCTGCCCCTCTGCCCAGCAGCCCAATGGGAACACTTCCTCCTTCCCTCCAGCACAGAGTACACCCCTCCCCTCTTCCCGGTACCCCAATGGGAGTGCTTCCTCTCTTGGCCCAGCAGAAAGTTCACCCCCACCCCCACCCGAATGGGTTTACTGCGATTCATCCAGCCCGCACTGCCCTTGTCGCTCCCAGAAGCAGAACTGATCATCCATACGGGTGCATTTTACCTCTGCTTCTGGGAGCAACAAGGGCAGTGTGGGCCGGATGAATCATAGTAAACCCATTCATGTGGATTCACAGGGTGCTTGAGCTTCTGGGAATTGAAGTCCAAGAACATCTGGGGTGCCAAGGTTCGGCCCTAGGGGTAGAGAGGAAAATTGTCTTTATACCTACACTAGTACCTCGGATAACACTAAGGCCACAAGTCTTAACGTTATCCAGTTTTTAACGTTGTGCGATGCATTGATCGCACGTTTTAAAAAACCCTGTGTTCCCTTTCTGGGTGGGCAGGACAAATCCCTGTTAGCCTTTCAGTGTGGGATTCATCTAACAGTGAGGGATTTGTCTTGCCCACCCTGTTGTTTCAGCACGGGAGGCAGGGAGAATCTCTCTCGCCTTTGGGGAGATCTCTGCCCCAAAGCCCGCAGTGCCCAACCCTGCAGGCTTTGGGGCAGATATCAAAGTTGGGGAATTTGAGGCAAACATTTGCATCGCACAACGTAATCTAAACGTTGTGCGATGCAAATGTTTGCCTCAAATTCCCCAACATTATCTGATGTTAGCCTTATCTGATGCAAACGTTATCCAAGGTATCACTGTATAGTCTTATATTTTCCTAATATTTCTTCATTGCAGCATATAGTCCATCTTTCTCCACTCATGCAATTTAAGGTAGTTTGATATAACAGCATGGACTAATGATGCTTTCAGCTCACCGAGGGGCATATGAGGCTAGTACGATTGTGCACAGTCCCCCACGTAGATATCCCAATGGTGACAATCTCCCTTTTGTAGCTACTGCTCATGTTACAGTCACGTACTGCTTCCCCAACTTGCTTCATCACACCAGCATGAGAGCCACCAGTGATGATCCAAGCACCTGTGGAACAAAGAATGTGGCAGGATGAGGCCAGTTCAGTGTCTTAACCACTAAGCCACTGCAGTCCTTCACAGAGTGTAATAGAACTTAATTTTGTCCTAAATGTGGCTGCCAGCCATATTTTGTTGTTATTACAGCAAAATGCCCTGAGAGAGCTACCAAAACATCTTTCAAGTTCGCAACTGGAACTTTGGAAGTTCAGATGCCATTTTCTTGTAGGAAGATGAAATGTGAGTGTGGCTATCTCAGGGAACAGCACCTAGAAGAGGGTGGTAACATGTTTCAGGAGTGGTGCTTGAATGTGCCTTGGGCTTGTTCTCCTTCCAATTCTTGCATGTTCTGCTTTTGTGACATCACAAAGATAATCTAGCCCTGAAGTCTCAGAGAAAGGGATGCTGCTACACTGGTAACTCTACTCCTCATTGCCCAACAACCACCAACTACCGCAATTATAACCTCAGAAGACAACTGTGGCAAAATCTTGAGTTGGACAGAATTTAGGGAGGGGGTTCAAGGTCAGATCTCCCCCTCCAAGGACTGAGCAACACTGATATTTCTGGGGATCAATTTCTAATTCATGTGGGGTTTTCCCCAGGACCATAAAATGGTAGGCACAGTGGCTAATTTTTGCTTCTTCCTTTCCACTATTGTTTTACAATGATTGGAAGTTATCTTGGAAACCCATCTAGCTTGAAAGGTAGAATCAAAATATGTTTAGGAAAATAAGAAAGATAAAAACTTTGTGAGCATCACCTTTGAGCCAGTCAGCTGCCTTACCTGTTGTTTGGGCTACTTTGGCAACTCCAGTTCGAAAGATGTTCTTCAATCTCATCTTCATCTTGAAGTTTTTAGCTCCACCTGTTACAGATATTAAGAGGTTGGGGATATCCAGGCCCCAGTGCTGGGTCATCAGCTGGTAGATGACTCTTGGGGGAGTGTTATTAGAGACTCTCACATACTGCAAGGTGAGAACAGAAATATATAAAGAAAGCAAAAAAGAAAGATAATCAATGAACTGCTCTTCATGATCATAAAAATCTTAGGTTCTTCAGTACTTTCCATTCTGCTCAAGTGCCTTATAAACCTTGTGCATCAATGACATATTCCAAAGCTCCTAAGGTATTCAAATGCAATAGGAGGTAATGGAAAGAGAATCTTTCTCCCAGAGATTACTGATTAAAAATATGGAATACATACACGATGGCACAAGGAACTATGCATCCAGAAACATTATATAAGAAGCCGGGGCAGGATGAGGACCTTGCCGCCCCTCCCCCTGTGCCTATACCAACTGCCAGGGGAAGAAGAAGCCAGGGCAGGTTGAGGACCTTGCCGCCCCTCCCCCTGTGCCCACCCCAACATATTGTATTGTAATGCAATGTAATGTATTGTCTGTAGGCCGCCCTGAGTCACCACGGTGAGTGGGCAGCAATATAAATTTGAACTAATAAATAAATAATAATAAATATATTGTTTGCAGAATTTTACCTGCAAAGGGTACCTTTCCCAATGCTTGGGAAATTACCTTTTGGACAAGATATTACATGAGCTCCCAGCCTATACTTTTTCTGTTGTACATGACCGTGTTGCTGAAATACCTAACAGCCCATATTTTATTTTATTTATTTATTTGTTCAGATTTATATTGCCGTCCACTCGCCGAGGCGACTCAGGGCAGCTTACAGTCAAAACAGCAACAGTACAGTAAAAATCATAAAATACAACCTCACAAAACAACCAAAGCACAACACAGACTAACTCCTCTCTGGCCGTTGTTGTGGGCCCAGAGGAGGGGGCGAGGTCTTCAGCTGCCTGCCAGGCCATGGAGTCTTCTCCCTCAGGCTGTTGATGTGGGCCCAGAGAAGGGGGCAATGTTCTCAGCTGCTTGCCAGGCATGGGCAATGAGACAGGTACTTATGAGTCACATTTTTAACTCACCTTCCCTACTTTTTGTCCCAGGCCTGTGAAGCTGATGTCCCCAAAAGCATCTGTTGGCATTTCCCGAACATGTCTTCTGGGATCCCATTCTTTCCCCTGAAACATGGCAGGCTGTATGGCCTCTTCTAGGTGCTGTTCCCTGAGATAGCCACACTCACATTTCAGCTTCCTACAAGAAAATGGCAACAGAACTTCAAAGATGTTTTGGTAGCTCTCTTAGGGCATTTTGCTGTATCAACAATAACAACAACAAAATATGACTGGCAGCCACATTTTGGACAAAATTAAGTTCTATTACACTCTGTGAAGGGACTGCAGTGGCTTAGTGGTTAGGATGCTGAACTTGACAACTGGAAGGTCATCAGATCAGCTGCTTGAGACCTGAGTGCTGCACAATGGAGAAGGCAGAATGGAGTGAGAAGGCAGAAGGCAGAATGGAGTGAGCTCCCATCTTTGTCCCAGCTCTGGCAACCCTAGCAGTTCAAAGGAAGAGGTTGCAAGTAGATAAACAGGTACAGTAATACCTCGGATACGCTAAAATCGCATAACGTTAAGTAATCTGGGGAGGAGAATTGGATCGAATAACGTTAAGGTCCTATGGGATGGATCGGATAACAACCGCTAAAGCCTGTGCAGTTACAATGTATGTCTATGGAGCTTTAACATTATCTGATCCATCCCATAGGATTTTAACATGCATCGGATAACACTAAAAATCGGATAACACCAAGACTTGTGGAACCAAGTCTTAGCATTATCTGAGGTATTACTGTATTACAAAGAGTCTCTGTAGTATATCAGCTACTTACTGGAGATAATAACTGCAAGGAAAAAAATAAAAAATGAGAGGCTTCTTCCATGAGATCCAAGAAATTAGATGGAAACTTAAATGTAGACTAGGGATGCTAAATTATCAACAGCAGAATATATTAACTGACAGGGTAAAATAAAGAGAAGTCCTATGCAATACACTATAGAACAGTGATGGCAAACCTTGGCACTTCAACTGTTCCAGGACTTCAATTACCAAAATCCCAAGTCTGCACTCCTGCTGATCAGGGCTTCTGGGAATTGAAGTTCAAGAACAGTTGGAGTGCCAAGGTTCACCATCACTACTATAGAACTATACAGAAGAAATGCAAAGATTACAGATTTCTTCCAAGACTCTTTTGATGAAGAATCTACAGCTCTAGAAAGTGAATATAATTGGAAGAAATCATAAGGAGTACGTAGGATATCACTATAACTATTTCAAACCACAAAAAGAATAATACACCAATAAATATGGAAAACAAAACCATACAGTAATGATGGAACCATTACATTAATTTCCCATGTGACTAAAGTGATGCTAATGATTTTGCATCAAAGATGTTTACCTTATTTTGAGCAAAAAACCCAGACCAAGATGGAATGAAAAAAGAAGATGCACTCATTATCATATTGCAAATATATGCTGACTGCTGGAGCATACTAAAGAATTTCACCTGAAAATCAGTTTATGTTTTATAGAGTACAGTAGAGCTTTTGTGTGGTTCATTAAAAGCTACAGATTATCTAAAAGAAATAGATGTCCTGTGGCATTTCATTGTCCTGGTAGGTAAGTTATACTCTGGACAAATAATTACTGTTAGGTCAGAATAAAAAGATACCAGATGGTTTCCTTTTAGCATTTAGACCTTTATAGGTAAGCACTGGTATCATGATTTGAGCAGGCCCTTATACTGCACCTCTAGAAGGCTTGATGTAGGACAGCCTTTACAAACTGGAGCCCTCCAGATATTTTGAGCTACAAATGTGCCAGGTTGGAGATGAAAGGAGTTGCAGTTCAATACATTTGGAGGAAAGCAGATTTACAACATTAGATATAACAGTCACTATAATCCTGTTTCAGAAATACTTCCACCTTTGAACAGTATCCAGTTTCACCTGTGCTGCTGAATGAACTTACTGTCAGTTATGGACTCTCAGTTAGAAGTGAAAAGAAAACTCAAGGAAGGCAATTGTCACTTAAACCAGGATCCTTACCCAGAATCTGACATCTGAAAACTTTCAAGAAAATAAATACATTCTTTTTTCCAAATGTTTTCAGGAATCCATGAGCTAAGATTTTCCTGTGAAGACATGGAAGAGGTCAATAAAACAATAGTAGTCACTTGAGGCAAAATATAATATGCTTTTCTTCCAAATTCCTGCAGATTTGCATCATTGATATAATTCACAACATGTAATTTTTAACCCATGGTCCTCTAGAAAAGTGACATATGAAACAAACCAAGTCACAAACGAATAGATTGTGCCAAATCCTGATATTTCTTTAATCAGGAATGCAGTATAATTCTGAAAGCAAGCTATCTTTCCAACATGGGATTCTCTCCCCAACCCTGCTTCAACCATTTTCTATCCCATGGTACAATTCAGTTTCCAGTCCTTTTAAAAAATATATATTATTTTACAACAAAGATAAACACATAATACAAAAATACAACAGAGAAACATCAACAACAAATAAAAAACATTAAGTAAAACACACCCAAAAAATAATCCTCCACCCACCAACGCACAGAACTCTAAACTCTGGTGTGTGGGTGTGTGTCCCTGGGTTAAATACTACCTGGTCACTCCCATTTAGGGATGGGGGGAGAGAGAGCCTATCCCTTCTATTCTAAGTTCCTTCTTTTGTTATTCCACGTCTCCTCTTATTTTTTCCTCTGTTTTAATTCAATTGGTCTCTATTCTATTCATATTCCTAAATTGCTACCACTTTATTGCTTCCAGCCCTTGGCTATCTCATTTTTCTTGAACTTGCCTTTTCATTGGTTCTGGGAGTGAAGTGAGTCTTTCGCTTGCTCTTGCTGAAGGCACTATTACTTCTTCTGAGGTTTGGGACAAGTTCACAATAACTTCTGGTGTACACAGGATAGACATCTTCTTCATCAGTGTAAACTTTATTCAACTCTGTGGAGAGCGTTTGGGTTTGCCGGCCTGACCCAGCCATGGCTTCATTTCATCAGTCAATCAACAAAGCTGTTAAAATGTCATTGGAAGAGGAATTTTAGAAACCAACACACAAAGGAAAGTGCCAGAGGTGGAACAGACCAGGTATAGGAAATGGTTACCCAGACTGCTGCCTATCAACTAGAATGCTGATCTAAATTTTAGAAAATCAAAAATAGAAGAGTAAATCTTGTTTAAAATACATAATAAACTAAATATATCCCATGTCTACATCACTATGTTCTGATGTTTTATCAGAATCACAGCCAAACTTAGCTGACTTGTTGCCTCATATTTATTCTCAACTTCCTCCAGGATCTGATCTAGGAGGACTTTTTGTTGTTGTCTCGCCTTAAAACTAGAATCCTGCCCAACCATGTTTTCATAAAGTAAATATGTTTTAACTCTATGTGACTTCCTTAAACTGGAGGCAACAACCCTCTCAGCTTGGTGGGCTATCCATAATCACCCCTCAAAGGCAATTTGTCACCCACCTTGGCTGATGTAATCAGAGTAAAGCTACCCTACTGAATTCAGACTTACCCCAGAGCCAAAGTATATTGACACAAGCTGCATAGCTGGGAAAAGAGTCAAGGCAGCGCTTGGAGTGCCGCACAACAAGAACAACATGGTCCACACACCTCTCTACCCCTGATCCTGCCAGTTTCTTGCGCCTCAACCAAAGGCACATTTGCAGTGCTTGAAATGTATCTAGGTCAGGTGTACCCAAACTATGGCCCAGGGGCCGGATCTGGCCCCTGATGCCAATTCATCTGGCCCACAAAGCCCTCATCATTTCCAGAGGTGGAAGTAAAATGCGCCCATACAGGCATGTTTTAACTTCTGCTTCCGGGGACAATGAGGGCTTTGTGGGCCAGATGAATTGGTGTCTGGGCTTGATCCGGCCCCTGGGCCATAGTGACCAGCCCCCTGAATCCCCTGAACAACATGACCAGCCTGCAGCCCAAAAGGTTTGGGCACCTAGGCATTCTCTTGACCTTGCAGTGCTACAAATTTTGCTCTAGTCTGTACCATTACAAAGCAATTCTCCACCGATGGCTGGGCAGAGCGCAGCAGTCCCAGCCCCAAGTCCCTCTCCGCTGGGAGGTACGTGGGACTCCCATTTCTTGGGGGGGGGGGGCTGTCAGCATTCAAAGGGCTCCCCCAATTTGGAAAAGAAACCCACCCGCCACCAACCGGCTCGCACGCCTCCCTTGCAGTTCTGGCGTCCCGGACTCCCACCCTGCGTCGGCTCATTTACCTGCTCGCCCGGCCAATAGTGCGCGAAGGACCCGGCTGAGTTCCCGTCCCCTCGTCCTGCGGGCTGGTCCAGAGGATGCCAGGAGTGAGTTGACTGCTGCAGTTAGGAGGAGGAGGAGGAGGAGGAGATGGGGGTGGGGTGCAGGCTGGCGGCGGGCCAGCAAATCACATCGCAGAAGCCACACAAACACACATACACCACCCCCAGTAGCAGCCTGGGATGGATCGACAGAGAAGGACGAGTCCAGAGTTTGATGCTTGGAGGAGGAAGGGGAGGGGACAGGAGTCATCATCCCACCCTACCTACCCCCACCTTTAGGCTCCTTCGACATCTGTCTGGCTTGAAGAGCCGCCAGTTCGGGAAGTTTCCTGAAGGTTACATTTATGCTGCCCAATTAGGTAAAGGTAAAGGTAAAGGTCGCTCTTGCTCAAAAGCCAGTTGTATCTAACTCTAGGGTTCAGTGCTCATCTCTGTTTATACCCAAAGAGCCAAACATTTGCAGATGTTTCCGTGGACATGTGGCAGGCATGACTAGACACTGGAGAGCACGGAATGTTGTTTACCTTTCCACTAAAGTGGTAGTACCTATTTATCTACTTGCAATTTCTTGCTCTCGAACTGCTAGGTTGAGAGGAACTGGGACAGAGATGGAAGCTCACTATGTCATGCAGCACTTGGGTCTTGAACTACTGACCTACCGACTTTCCAATCATCGAGTTCAGCACCTTAACCACTAAGCCACCACAATAAAAGTCTGGCCAGGTTATCCTATTTTTGTAATAGTCTTAGAGTATTTGACCATACTGCCAGCAACTCACCATCGATGGTCAGGTAGCAGTTAACTAACCTGACAACTCTAGCGACTAACTGCCTTGGGTAGCAAAGTCCACAGGGAAGGGTGATGGTCCGCAAGTCAATTAAATCCCACTTGAATCCATCTTGATGGAGGACAGCAGCTTCATCAATACTGGCCTGGGGCCGATGAGGACTTTGTGTGCCAAAAGAGATCAGGACCAGAAAGTGACTTGCAGGACTGGATCAGTGACATGGGTGTCATGCTGCGATGCAGAAGGCAAATGGAAGGCCACTACAGTATATTGCTCCCAGGACAATCTTCATTGCTGATCGCCATGATGATCATCAATATTTGGAATCAGATACAGCACAAGAAGAACTAGTATTATGAGAGAATGTAGCTGAGGTTGATCAGTGGAAGATTCAGGAATGATGAAAGGAAGTGTTTCTTCATGCATCCTTAGTTAAGGCGAGAGATTAATTGTATATGTATATCATATATATATCAGCAGCCGGGAATTTGAGGGTGGGCAAACTGCTAACTCACACTGGCCAACCCCTGGCTATGGCCCTGCTCTGTGGGCAGGTTCACCATTGCCCCAGCACACAGTGTGCCCTGTCCCTCTGCCCAGCACCCCAATGGGAGTGGTTCCTCCCCTATCTGGGTGAGGTGGGTGGCTCATATGCAGCATGAGGGTGTGGCACGGATGGTAGTCTGTTGTGTCTGTGGCAAAGGGTTGCTTGGGCATTTGGTCTCCAAAAGGTTCACCATCATTGGACTAGGATAATGGGTGACTTGGGTTCAAACCCCTTCACGGTCATGGAAACTCATTAGGGAGTGTTGGCACTGGCAAAACCACTCCTTAAATATTTCACTGACCTTAATGATGCTGTTAGGGCCACTGCTGTTCACCTCCCTCCTTGCCTCACAGTCACCAGAACCAAACATACATTCTGCCCATACCAGACACCTTTGTTCTTTCTCTATCGTCTTCTTCAGGGAATTATCCTCTCCAGAAGAGGTTCCTGAACTGAGCAATGTTAAAAAAAAAAAAGGGGGGGGGGCTTGGGGATAGGCAACATGCAGATATTTGCAAAAAGCAGTTCAAATGGGGATATGGGGCCGAGCGATTTTAACATGGCAAAATTCTTGGACCAGGTGTTCAGGACCAGAGTGGAAGGGCAGATTATGAATATTCAGCCCCCACAGCTGCACACTTGACTGGCTGTAACCAGCTGGCTCACATTGGAGTTGGTGTTTTGTAAATGAGAGGGAGCCATGGACTTATTGTAAAAATAGGTTAACAGTTCCCCACGGAGTGGGAAATTGCATTCTGTTCAGATTTTTCTCTACTTACTATGAAGCTCAAAACAGCTTGAGAAAGATGCCAGAGAATGACCCAGGGGTCCCTCCTCTAGTCTTTAATCACAGAGACTGCCACTAACAAAAGCAGCAACAGTGAGTG
This sequence comes from Furcifer pardalis, assembly GCA_030440675.1. NCBI lineage: Eukaryota > Metazoa > Chordata > Lepidosauria > Squamata > Chamaeleonidae > Furcifer > Furcifer pardalis. Next base: position 248,636,283 of record CP126890.1, read on the forward strand.
TCAACATGTGTACATCTTTCAACTATAACAAGACACTTGTCTGGATTTGTAAGTGTTCTTCAACATCTGGTGAGCATTTCAACAAAATTTGATCACCTGTTCTTTAACACTAGGAGTGGGTACATGTGAGTCTTCGTATGTTGTGGGATTTCACCCCTATTACGGCTGATCAGAACAGTCACAGGAGAGGGTTGTAAAAGTTGCAGTCAAGCAACATCTGAAACATCACAAAAGGTTAACATCTGGGGGGATCCTACAATACTTGTTTACACATAGCTGTGTCCAAAATCAATACAAAATTTATTGGAAAAATATTTCTATAGTAAAAGTTGTGAGGTACCGGTATTTAATTTTTTAAAAAAATAGTTACTTGAAAGGATCATACCTCAGTTTTTACCCTTTACAATCCACAAGGCAGCTTGATGATAATATGCAAACAAAAGTAGCACTTAAAAACAAAAACTATAAATTATAAAAATTAGAAACTTGTGCAAAAGAGTTTACATTATGTTTCAAAGATGAGATAGACTTAGTTAGAGCATAGGGATACAACAGGGGCCAAAACAGGAAAATGTTTTGTATTGTCCTTTTCTTTTGTTATGACATTGTTATTAATAAAGTATTAACAATGATTTGTAAAAGCAATTTCTTTCAGTTTTAAAAATAACAAGTAATGTATGGTATACTTGGCACTTCTTTAACATAGTAGCAACTTTTTAAAAAGGAAGTGAACTACAAATCACAAAGTACAGGATTCTGTTAGGTATGTATTAGGATTTTGGACAAAACAGAATGTCATCATAAGAAATAGATATTAAAATCACAGAATGCAATAATATAATGCTGAAATGAAACAAAGGACATGGTTACTGTAGAATATGACAACTCTGACTTGTATTTGCTTACGTTCTTGTGTAGCCTTCAAAAATCCAAAGTACAGTAGTACCTCGCTTAAAGAGCATAATGTGTTCCACAGGATTGCTCTTTAAGCGAGTTTGCTCTTTAAGCGAAACGCCATTGTAAGTGACCAATTGTGTGTGTGTGGGGGGGGGGGATTGTGAACCCTGGTTTATTTGTTAAGCGAGTTTTTGGTTGGTTTTATTTGTTAAGCGAAGCGAACATTCAGAAAAAAATCTGCTCTTTAAGCGAGTTACTCTTTAAGCGAGTCGCTCTTTATGTGAGGTTTGACTGTAGTGCAGTTTGTTTAACCACCTCAGCATCCTACCATCTGATGAATTATGTTGTCCATATTTACTTATTATGTATTTATTCTCTACATTTATATACTGCCCATCAGAGTGGTCTATCCACTCTGGGTGGTGTTCAACAATAGGAAAGTATGGAAATCAAATTAAATAATATTCAAACTAAATACTAAATGGCATTGGGGAGATGCTCCCATAAATGTTTGGATGCTGACAGATTATACGTTTACATAGTGACCAGTTGATTAATTTTGCAACTCTATTTTATCTTGCTTTGTTGTCTGTCTGCACAATCTTTGAACCTTCACAGATGAGGTGTACCCTAACGCTCTCTCAGGCAACTGTCTCCCAATTCTCTTCTTCAGTTGATTATGGCTCTTCAAAAACCAGGAAAAACCTATTCTCCAATTTGAAATATTTTAATATGGACCTGACGTACAGACCAGGATGCCAGAAAATGAACAAGCCTAACCATCCATGTTTCATCCAATCTGATACCTTTTACAGACAATTACATATAAAGTACTTTAGAAAAGATGGAAAGCACATTATTCTGTGACCGAAGGCTACTGATGAAATTCTAGGACACAAAGCAATGCAATGCAAAAATATGCTTTATTGGTTCAGATGAATACTAATACAGTAATACCTCAGATAACGCTAAGACTTGGTTCCACAAGTCTTGGTGTTATCCGATTTTTAGTGTTATCCGATGCATGTTAAAATCCTATGGGATGTATCGGATAACGTTAAAGCTCCATAGAGATACAGTACATTGTAACCGCACAGGCTTTAGCGGTTGTTATCCGATCCATCCCATAGGACCTTAACGTTATTCGATCCAATTCTCCTCCCCAGATTACTTAATGTTATGGGATTTTAGCGTTATCCGAGGTAAACGTTATCAGAGGTATTACTGTAAGTGAAACCTCATACAACAATCGTGCTGTATAGCAACAAAATCGTGTAACAGTTAGGTTTTGGTTTGGGGGGAAATGGCATCCCGCATAACAATTTCCCCTATGGAAAAAAATTGTACAATTTTTCAATGGGAAAAACCACTTAGCCAAAAAAATCGTTGTACAATGCATTCCATCGGGAAAATCGCTATACGATGCATATACATCGTATAGCAATTTTTTCGTACAACAACGAGTCCCGTGGAACGAATAAAAATTGTTGTACGAGGTACCACTGTACGACCACTGACCTAGCTGTCTTTCCTCAAAGCATCACATTTGCTGTGTGGATGTTAATTTTTACCATCATATGGTTTAAATCAAAGTGGCTATCCATAGTTAAAAAATAAATAAATATAAAGCTTAAATAATCTGCCAATGGCAATGATGTCTACCAATCAATGTGGAGAATATAAGATAAATTCAGGAGACTCTAATAACCAAAGTATGCAAATGTTGTAACATTAGCAGCATGCTAAAACTCTTGGGAAACAATAGTTGACATCCTCAAGATCTAATAAAGTGGACTTGATCCACGAAAGCTAACATTAAAATACAACAGGAGCCCTGGTGGTGCAGTGATTAAACTTATGTCCTGCAACCAAAAAGGTTGTGAGTTTGATCCTGGCCGGGGTTCAAGTTTGGCTCAGCCTTCCATCTTTCCGAGGTGGGTAAAATGAGTACCCAGCATGTTGCGGGCGAAATGCTCATGAACTTGTGAACCGCCCAGAGAGTGCACTAAGTGCTATATGGGGCGGTAGAGAAGTGTGATTATTTTGCTTTATAGTTAAGTCTTTAAGGTGCCACAACGATCTTTGTCGTTTTCGTTTTGCTTTATTAAACGAAGTTTATTTACTGTCTGATATGACTGCATTGAAAAAAGCGACTATAGTACAGTAAAACCTCATATAACACTAAAACCTGGTTCCACAAGTCTTCGTGTTATATGATTTTTAGTGTTATCTGATCCTCTTATGGGATCCATAGATACATTGTAACCACACAGGCTTTCGCGGTTGTTATCTGAAGCATCCCATAGGATCTTAATGTTATCTGATGCAATTCTTCCCCCAGATTCCTTGATGTTATGCGATTTTAGTGTTATTCGATACTAATGTTATATGAGGTATTACTGTACTTCAAACGTAACCGCACGTACAACACCCCCTGCATTAGCAACATCCAAGAAGGGGGGGGGGCGTAGCCAACCCGCCGCCGCGGCGGCACCGTCCAGGGGGGCGGAGCCTAGAGGAAGGGCGGCCATTGGCTGTTAAGGCCGCCGCCCGCGTGCCGGTTCCATCCCCGTGAGAGGGATGGAAGCCATTGCGCCTGCGCCAGGCCCCGCCCATGGAAACGGCTCGGGAGCTGCCGAGCGGCCCTTGGCGACGCGGCCCGGGAAGCCCGAGGCCCCGCCTGGCGGAGCCATGAAACTCACCCGGAAGATGGTTCTCTCCCGGGCGAAGGCCGCGAGCCTCGGCGGCGTCCGCAAGCTGAACTGCTGGTGAGGCCTCTGGGCGAGGGGAGTGAATGTGGCAGCTCCCCTGACTCCTGGGCTTTCCTTTCATTCCTCCTGGTGGCAGTGGTAGTGGGAGAGGCGGGCAGGGAAGGAAGGAAGGGCTCAGGAGGGAATAATAGAGAAATGCTCCTTTTTTTTAAATTATTCTAGTAAAGGTCAGGGTCACCCTTGCTCGAAAGCCAATCGTATCCGACACTAGGGTTCGGTGCTCATCTCTGTTTACAGCTAAAAATCCAGCGTTGTTGGCGTCTTCAGATGTTTCCATGGTCGTGTGGCAGGCATGACTAATTTTAATTTAATTCAAACTTTATTACAGTCAATGACCAGTGCAGTAAATAGGGTTTAAGAGTGCATGAAATAGAGTCAAAATGCACCACCACAAACACATTTGTTTGAGTTAAAACAAAATAGATGCAAGGAATGCTGTTACCTTTTCTGCTGAAGCAATAGTTATTTATCTACTTGCAATTTCTTGCATTTGAACAGTGAGGTTAGCAGGAGCTGGGATGGAGCTGACTCCATCACGCAGTATTGTGGTCTTGAACTGCTGACCTACCGACCTTCCGGCCATCACGCGCAGCAGCTTAACCACTAAGCCACACCAACCATTTATGGTCCTCTTAGAGTTAGCATCTTTTTTGTGAGTGAAGACTAGGATAAAAGGAAAGGAACCAAAATTATACATGAAAGGCTTGGGACATTTTAAAGCAAAATTCAGAAGGGAAAATTGTACACCTTCACAAGACCCTGAGACTGGTGCTCATCTCCGTTTACAGCCCAAGAGCCAGCACTGTCTGCATCTGCAGACATTTCCATGGTCATGTGGCAGGCATGACTAGACGCTGGAGCACACGGAATGCTGTTACCTTCCCTCTGAATTGGTACCTATTTATCTACTTGTAATGTCTTGTTTTCAAACTGCTAGGTTGACAGGAGCTGCGACAGAGATAAGCCCACTCCATTTTGGAGCAGTCGGTTGTTGACCTGTCGACCTTCTAGTCATCAAGTTCAGCTTCTCAACCACTGAGCCACCATGGCCCAAAGTTGTTAAAACAAATTTTAGATTTGTATCCCACTCTCCTCAGTTTCAACCCTTCCCTCCCAGTCCAGAGGCTACATCTTGCCCTTAACAGTCTTATAGCTACAAAATAGTGCTGCCACATAGCGCAGAAGCTAAGATCAGGCTATGACCTGGGATTCAGATTCTGTATGTTATTGAACATCAAAACAAAGCACACTGATGGAAAAACGAGTTGTGTTGATTAAGGGTGATGGCAGAAATAAGTGACACAATTAATTGTTAGCAGTCTGTCATTTGGAATATTGGGGTACAAAGAAAGGGCCTCCTTGAAGATTGGTAATTTTGAACCACAGTCGGGTGTACCCCGGGCAACGACAGCCACGTGCTGGCTAATTTTTATCACACTAGGTCAGGGAAAAGGAACTGCAGAATTAATTCACAAAAAGGTGGCTTTATTTTGGAAGTTTAAAGTCTGACCTAACATGAAATAAGAAGTTGGAATATTAAATACAGATTTGCCAAAGAGCAAGGGACCCTTTGCATTCCCCGATGATGCTGATGTGTTAGTAGTAATTGCTAATAACTTTGATGGCTGCTCTATCCTAGGTAGAATCCTAATTTGGTATTTTACAGAACTAAACAGCATTTACTCTATTCCTTAGTCATTTGTTTTTCTTGAACGAGTTCCATAACCTTATCTGGGCTTCCAACTGTGCCTTTCTTCCCTTAACATTAGCAGCTTTGTGATGTACAAATGCTTAGGAAGCTGGACACCCCACCCCACCCCCAATAGTCTGGTCATAACAATTAATGAGAGGAGCAAATATTTTCTTAGGTCAGGATGGTGTGAGAACACTTTCAGAGTTATAATTGTTCAAGGCTGTAGCCCAGGAGGTAGTCTGTTTCCGAATAAGGAAGACATGAACACTGTGATATGTATTGTGTTGGCTGGGGCTGATGGGAGTTGTAAGTCTTGCTCATCTGGAGAGCATCATATTGAGAAAGAGTGTTGTGGTGCATGTCCATGAAAAGTTTTATCTTAATTTTTAATGGGATGTACATGTGTTCCCTGGAGAATAGCCCAGAACCTGAAACTAGATTTAAAAAACTAGCAACCACATTAATATCTGGCAGTGGCAGCAGTGATTACTCCTTAGTTATTTATATGTTACATTGGTTGCTGGTTTGTTCATAGGCTACACTTATTCACTTTTAATTTTTTGTAATCTTTTTATATTCTGTTAACCTAAATTCCCCAGCCTTACTTCTACCGGTAGGTCTGTCTTTGAGCTAACACAATTGCTTAGCAAAAGCTTCCTAAAGTAATTGATCAGGAACTTAGTATTTGAAGAGATGCTGCAAGATACAAATTTTCATGATAAAATTGTACTACTCCTTCCTTGTCTCCCATTTATTCGAAAATGTAAGACAAATTTGTACATAGGGCTCCTGGGGAAGAGAGGAGGGTAAATACATTGACTGCATCAAGTGTCAAGAAACATACAGTGTGTGGCAGAAAGTCTGTACTTTCTGTTACTTCTGACATTGACTGAATGCCTACAAGAGAGCCCAAACATATATGGAAAGTTTGTTTGGTGCCTATTTGATATGAGGCTTTTCTTTGAGTAACATGAATGTTGCTACAGTGTCTTTATACACGCATGTACATACAGTAATACTGTACCTCGGATAACGTTTACCTCGGATAACGCTAAAATCGCATAATGTTAAGTAATCTGGGGAGGAGAATTGGATCGAATAACGTTAAGGTCCTATGGGATGTATCAGATAACAACCGCTAAAGCCTGTGCGGTTACAATGTATCTCTAAGGAGCTTTAATGTTATCTGATACATCCCATAGGATTTTAACATGCATCGGATAACACTAAAAATCGGATAACACCAAGACTTGTGGAACCAAGTCTTAGCATTATCCGAGGTATTACTGTACATTATTTTAGGTACACTTGCTAAATATAATATTTCTCTTTCAGGGGCAGCCACATCACAGATGTAAGTACTGTTCCTAACTTTCTCTACAAATGTAGAAAATAGAGGAATAGATGAAATGTTTGTTTTAAAGGACAAAAAAGGCAGAGTAATTTGAATGACATGTGTCTGTGGTGTAACTTAACTTCTCTAAGAACCAATATCTCTCCCAGATTGTGCTAAGTCTTTACGAGTGCAAACCTAAGGCGGGTTTTATAAAGTGGGAGGTTTGGTATGCAAAGAAAGCACTTATCTTCTGCCTATTTAGACGATCAGACAAATAAAATATTGCATTTTTATTTCCATAGTAATTGTAACTGTTGTAGCTAAAAATTCAGCTAAGGAATCTTGTAGATTAGGGGTTCCCAAACTTTTCACACCATGGGTCGGTCATGAGGTTGAGCGGGCTGCTCATGTGGTTCATGTAGTTCCTCCAGCTGGAAGTGGAAGTAAAATGTGCCAATACATGTACTAATGCTGCCGTAAAACGCATTTGCACTGGTCGTAAATGCATTTATGACAGCTGTGGGTGCATTTATGGCAGAGTTTGTGCTAAAGTCTTTTGCAATGCAACGTTTCCATTATCTAGCATAAAGATACTTATTGTATCAGTTAATGAACTATATAAGTCTACTTTTTTCCCTCAAGAGATGATAAAAAATTGCTAAAGTTTCTCCTGTATCTGCATCTCTTTTTTATGCCTAGATTTCAGTTTGCAGAGAGCTTCCTAACATTGAGGTGATCACATTGAGGTATGTGTTGGAGCCTGATAAATTGCTGTGGCTGGTCTAATAGACCACACCACGGGGACTTAGTGTCTTGGGAGGAGGAGGGCAAAGGTTAAAGAAGGGCTGTTGCTTAAAAGCCTTACTTGTAAGCCTAGGTGTCTGCTTTCTAGATTGTTTATCCAGTCTTAGGTTTAGAATGCATAAACTGTTTGATGCGTCACCTTTCTTGCTTTCACATTGCTTCTCACACTAATAATGAATTTTGCCTGACAGATATAACAAACATAGCAAACATTATGAAGCCATACAAGCCTTCACTCCTTTTTTATGTAAAAGACATTTTGTTCCTTTGAATTTGAGGGCCAACAAAAAGTAAAACTAAATTTCCAAGACATATGAAGTTATATATAGGTAAAGGTAAAGTTCTCCCTTGCTTGAAAGCAAGTCATATCTGACTCTAGGGAGATAGTAATCATCTCCATTTACAGTCCAAAAGCCAGTGCTGTCTGTCTCTACAGATGTTTCCATGGTCATACGGCAGGCATGACTAGATGCCAAAGTGCACTGAACATTGTTACCTTTCCTGCCGAAGCAGTACCTATTTATCTACAGTAATACCTCATATAACATTAGTATCGAATAACACGAAAATCGCATAACATCAAGGAATCTGGGGGGAAGAATTGCATCAGATAACATTAAGATCCTATGGGATGCTTCAGATAACAACCGCGAAAGCCTGTGTGTTTACAATGTATCTCTATGGATCCCATAGAGGATCAGATAACACGAAAAATCATATAACACGAAGACTTGTGGAACCAGGTTTTAGTGTTATATGAGGTTTTACTGTACTTACAATTTCTTGCTTTCAAACTGCTAGGTTGGCAGGAGCTGGGGCAGACAATTTGAAGCTCAGTCCCTCACACAACACTCAGGTCTCAAACTCCTGATCTGCCAACCTGCCTTTCGCCAAGCTCAGTGTCTTAACCGTTAAGCCACTGTGGCCTCGAAGTTGTATATACAATGTTATAATTATACATAAACATATAATGTGAGATACCGTAGTTGTAAGTAAGTAGATACTGTATACTAATTTTGAATTTCTAACATGATTTCCATATTTCGGCCCACTAGTGCAAATAGTATCTCTGATCTGGAGCCGATGAACCAGTGTCAGAACTTAACTGAACTCTATCTCAGGAAGAACAGTATTGCAAGTCTCCGACAGCTGTTCCACCTGAAAAAACTGCCTCACTTGAGAATCCTCTGGCTCTCTGAGAATCCTTGCTGTGGTCCTGATCCTCATCGCTATCGAATGACAGTGCTGCGCAACCTCCCTAATCTTCAAAAGCTTGATAATCAGAGTGAGTGTTGCAAGAAACTATGTTGTCTATGTCAGTCAGGATTTTTTGGTGGTGTGTGTGTGTGTGTGTGGGGGGGGTACAATTTCTGATTTAACACTTTTAAACACTTTGATTTACATATGCAAGAGAATGGGGCAGTAGGATTGTGAGACAGCAGAGCAGATTGCAGTACTTTAGATTGCTGGTTTTTAAATTTTGTTTTAATATTTTGATATTTCAAGAACTATTTTCAAAGAAAGATGTATACAAGAGGAAAACATCCAAAGTATTTTGTATTGTCTATAAGTGAGAAACCTGCCCAGGCAACTTTCACACTTCATTTTAGCATCAGTCCAACCCAGAGAAGGGCACTGTCACTGTTAGCTATACTGACTAGATGGGAGTTGTAGCTTGAAAATATCTTGAGAGTCATGGTGGTTCATCTTGCCTTAGCAACTTATTTAAAATACTGTATAGTGGTACCTCCCTTAAAGAGCATAATGCGTTCCACAGGATTGCTCTTTTAAGCGAGTTTGCTCTTTAAGCAAAACATCATTGTAGGTGACCAATTGTGACTTCTGGCCGGGGGGGGGGGATTGCGAACCCCGATTTAGTTGTTAAGCTAGTTTTTTTGTTGGTTTTAGTTGTTAAGCAAGGAGACCAAAGGAAATTCTGCTTTTTAAGTGAGTTAGTTTCTAAGCGAGGCTCTCTTTATGCAAAGTTTTACTGTATGTATATTTTCCTGGGAGAGAGTGGACTGGAGAGATCCATGACACCTAATAGCAAAAGGTTCCATATGGCAATGTCTGACATCCTATTATCTAAGACAGGCATTCTAAACCTACGGCCTATGGGCCAAACCCGGCCCCCGATTTCATTTCATCCAGCTTCTGACATCCTCTTTCCTCCTGGAAGCAGAAGAAAAACATGCTCAGTGCATGCACAGAATGCAGAAATGTGTCCGTGCATACACAGGACGCATTTTACTTCCATGTTCAGGTGGGAGGAACCACATGACCGGCCTGTTCAGCTGTCTGGGGAAGTGTGATCTGGCCCCTGGTGTGAATATGTTGAGAAAGCCTGATCTAAGAGATAGAAAATTCATGATGTGAACATCCTCTGCTATAATTATATTAATGAAAGTTAGCTTCTTGTCAGACAGATAGAATACACTGGATATAGTGAAATATTCATCTGGCTTTGAAAGTCCATCACTGTAATTATTCTGCTTAAGGGATATTTTGAATTGGCCAATGGCAGCTTTCAAGTGGCTTATTTTCTGACTACACATCCCTTATCCTTTAGTTCTCTGCGTGGTCTACCTCACACTGAAAGTTGGAGATCATGTTATTGAATACAACTCTAATCAATTAAAAAGAGCTCTAAGTATAGAGAACTAGCAGATCAAAAAGAAGGCTGAGCTTAAAAACTGCCATCATGCTTGCTAGGTGATGGAATTGTTTTATATGGAAGAACATATAGATATCTGTGGTTTTCCTTCTTGACTTGAAGCTTCCATTCCCAAATGCTGAGCTTGACTGATAACAGTGCTCCATGTTTTGCTTTTGTTTGATGTTTGTAGTGGTGACAGAGGAAGAACTGTCCCATGCATTACTGGAGGGAGAGGAGATAATAGCACCCCCAGAAAAATCAGACATGGACACTTGCTGCCAGAACTCCACCATCGAGTCCAGTATGACAGAGTCCACGATGGAGAATGAAAATGAGCTCATGAAGTTCAGCTTGGAAGAGACAAAGTGAGGAAAGCTTCACTCCTAGTTTTAGGGATTCTTGTGTTGCTCGTTGAGGCAGGGTGTCTGGTGCAACCCAGGGGGTCGGTGTCTCCCTGTGCAAATCCCCATATCAAACTGTTATGAGTTCAAGTACGTTGAACTGCTATGATGTAATCTATTGTATGGAGCAGGAACAGCTAGGACCACTTTAAAATAGTTTAAGTGGGATGTGTTCACATTTCATTTTTCTAAGTTTGTTCCTTATTCATCCCCCCCCCCCCCAACAGTAAAATCCGTGAGCAGCTTGGTATGAAGCCCGTTGTTCCAAGAGATAAGTTTTCCTCCTTCTCACCCAGGGAGATGGATGGGAACCGGAAAAAACGGGTGAGTGAGAGCATGTTTCCCCCTTACCATTTCTGGATCATTTGCTGTTTATTTTATTATTTATTTATTTATTTATTTAGATTTATATTGCCGCCCACTCACCGAGGCGACCTGCCACGCATTGCAGTGCTCAAATGGGAAGCAGCTCTGATTGTTCAAAAAGCTGCTCTTATATGCTGGGAAAGTTATAGTGGCATGTTCTTGTGTGCTGCTTTTTACCCCATGCCCTTAGGTAAGAGGGAGCTGTAACGTCACTCTCCTTCACATAGACAGCCTTAGTTGGCTATCTGGTTCTTCACTTCAGGAAAGTTCCTTCTGCCACAGTGTTTCCAAAGCTCAAATTAAAAACCTAGCCAGCATATAGGCCAGTTTCCTCTAACCTTAGGAAGCTAGTAAAATATTAGGGGAGAGGAGATGCAAAATGTTCATACTCCTGGCAAGCAGCCTTTCCAGGGGAGAAAAATGTACACAACACACACAGTTTTTTTTTTTGTACAGAGTAAATTAGACATTTTAAAGGAAGGTATATTATGAAGAGAACCTGTCTGATGGTTAGGAAGAGGATGTGGGGATCTGAAAGGATACAAAGGTAACAGTAAAAAGATAATACCATGCTTCCCATCAGGAAGCAGAATTTAGGGCTCAATGCTACAGGAGTTGTTTTATTGGACTGGGTTAGAAGAAGAAAATGGAGCATGTAAAATAGAGTCAAGTAGAAGGCTAGGCTGCCAGAAGGTAACTTCTTCCCTGCAAAGGCCTGACACTTATTTCTTGTACTTCTTCAATTAACAGAACAACATCCTCAATGCCATCCTGCTGCTTCTAGAAGAGATGGATTCAGAGGGACTAGAAGTTGTTCATCAGACAGTTGGACTCAAACTCCAAGCCTTGCAGAAGAAAGAACTCCATGAAGACCGGTAGCACTTCCCAGGCAGATGTTTTGTGGATCAGTGGAACTTGTATTGCCAAGAAATGCCTGTACCTTCACCATGTTGCTGGGGTTTGTGCCACTAAGCACAAGAAGAAACAGTACATGCCCCTTGTGTTCAGTGCACTAGGACTCTATTCTGTGGCAAGCATTCATCTGCAATTGCAACTGCTACCATGTACTCCACAGAGACCCACAACAGAGTGGAAGCAAATGTACACAGAACTAGAAAAAGTAGCTGCCCCATAGGGAAAGCATCTCTGGACCTACTTCCTGCTAGTGCCTCCCAGCTGGAAGAATCATTCTCATGTCTTGCTTCAGATGTGACGTGGTTGGATTAAGGTTGCACTACAGCTCATCTTGTTAGCACGATCTTCCCTTTCACCTAATACTAAAGCAAGGGTAAAGTTCATGCTGCCTTCCTCGTACACTAAGGAAACCTTGACCTTAAAGTCAGAATTTTATAAAAGGCTGAGAAACATAAAAATCACTGGACTCTTAAATTTAATAGTGAACTTTTATTATCTTCTTTCTGATATAGTTTTTGGACTGGATTAAAAATGTCACCTGTCAGTCAAAAATTTGGGTTTGTTTGGATTTGTTTGACTTGAAAAGTATTCTGTTTTACAATCTGAATCTTTCCAATCTCCTGCTCTCTTTGTCCTTGTTCTCAGCTTCAAAAATGTGTATCATTGTCTAACTATTGAAATGGGGTGAACAAGTTGATAGTCTGGGTCAGAAATAATATTAAAGTCCTTATCCAACAACAATAGAGAGATCTTATATTATTCCAATTATGTGTTGTCTTTTAAGGCATCATATAGGGGTACTTAGAAAGAGCCTCCACAAAGATTGTGATATCTTAAAATCACAATCAGGCATACCCCAGGCAACTGCAACCTTGTGCCTGCTAATTTTTCTCACTAGGTCAGGTGAAAGGAACTACAGAATGAACTCCCCAAAGGTGGCTTCACTTTGACAGTCTCTCAGCCCGCCTAGACATGGAAGACAGCAGGTTGCATCGTGTAAATATTGTTAAGCAACCCTCAAGCAATTCCCAATAGATGTGCTTGCAGAACTAGTGTGCTTATGTGGGAAATCCCTCATCTCCTGATAAAAAACACTATCTGAGATTCTTCTTCTCAGCCCGTCTGCATGAATGTATTCAGATACGCATCTGGGATTTTGAAACTTGCTTTAGGATAGCATTTTCCTTGAAACTCCATTAGAGTCACTATAGTCACGTAAGTGAGGTATTTAATGGAGGTTTAACCAGTTCCATTGGCTGGGTGGATAACTCTGTGGGTTAGGTATGGTTGAGAGTTTGATTTTTGGTTCAGCAGTAGTAGGGAAGCTAAGGAGAAGTGGGTCATTGAGAAGCACATGGTCGTGGACTGAGTTTCCTGGCTTACAGGAAATTATGTAAGCAGCAGCCGTTGCCAGAGGCAGCACCTCTGTGCAGTGCAAAGGGCAGCACTTATTGTACACTTGGTGTCACACTTGGGAGTTGCAGAAGGAAGAGGAAATTGAAACCTTTCATGCAAACACCCAGGAGGAAATTGATCAGACAACAAAACAAGACATGTTTATAATCCTGGGCAATTGGAACACTAAAATAGGGAATAGCAGAACCAAATTTTGGGAAACTTAGCCTAGGGGATAGAAATGAAGCAGGAAAGTGCTGTGGGAATGGTAAATCAGTCCTGTGTATTCTCTATCTGGAAAATAGCAATAGTAGTTACACTTGTATACCTTCCTGTAGTGTAGGTGTGCCTAAACTTTTCAGGCTGTTGGCCGGTCACATGGTTCAGTGGGCTGGTCATGTGGTTTCTCACACTGGAAGCAGAAGTAAAATGTGCCTTGTGATCTGTTTTTGCAACAGGATGAGACAGATTCTAAGCTGCCATTTTCTCTGTTTAAATCAAGGGTGCCCAAAATGTGCCCTGTGGGCCAGATCTGGTCCTGATGCCAATTCATCTGGCCCACACCACCCTTGTTGTTCTCAGAAGTGAAAGTAAAACATGCCCATACATTTTACTCTGGTTGTGGTCAGTTTTGGCTATAGTACTGTCCTTGTGGTGCAGTGGCTCTTTGGATACAAAGAGATGAGCACTGAACCCTAGAGACAGATACAACTGGCATTCTAGCAAGGACGATCTTTACCTTTCACCTGTACTTTGTTACCTGTCCAGTATTTTGACGTGAATTCTATGAACGTCTTACGTTTCGTTTGGCTGGTCTGACAGCTCTTGCAATGTAACGAAAATCATGTACTTTTGCCAAGCTGCAACACCAAAACTAAGACACCCACAAAAAGAAGGGTTATGTCATTTAAAAGATCATCTCAGCGACTTTAAGATTTGGTAGAAACCAAAAGCCAAAAATGCAAAGCAATGACATCGCTTTCGGAAGTAGTGTCAGAAAAGTGACAGCTTTATTGGGGAGATTGGTTGTCGGGGGTCCAGAGAAAAAACTACCTAACCAATTCGGATTATCCAAACTGCATTTGAAAGAGGAAAGGTTAACCTTTGTGGAGACACTTTCAGATTTGGAATTGGACTTTGGAAACATAATCTATGAAGCATTTTACAAAAAACCACTAAAAAGGTCACATAAACCCCCAAAAAGGAGGGAACCCCAATTTAAAAAGTGGATATGACAACTTCCTGAGGTGGATACAGTTCACACACAATATGTGGAGAAAAATGACGCCAAAGCAGGAATCCACAAAAAAGATATTGAGGAAAAATGTGATGTGTTGAAATGACATTTCTGTGCCATGTGTGTGTGTGTGTGTGGGAGGGGGCGGTGGCGGTGGCGGTTATCCAACAAAAAAAAATCTAACAAAGTGATATAAAGTGCGCTTGAAAGAGGACAGAATAACCTTTCTTTTGATACTTATACAATTTGGATCAGACGTCAGAAACATTTTCTATGAAGGTTTAAAACAAAAAAAAAATACTACTCTTTCTAACCTTTCCTTCAAAAAAGTATCCACTCCAGAATAGATACATTGGTGTGAGACTGGATACACTGTAGGAAGTTTCTCCTTTGAAGTCATAGCCAGTTTCCTTTTTGGCTTTTGGATGCCTTAGTTTTGGTGTTGCAGCCTTTGAAAAGTACATGATTTTCGTTACATCTCAAGAGCTGTCAGACCAGCCAATCGAAACGTAAGACGTTCATCAAATTCACGTCAAAATACTGGACAGGTAACAAAGTACAGGTGAAAGGTAAAGATCGTCCTTGCTAGAATTCACGTCAAAAAGTGTGTCACTTATGAATACTGACAGTGTTTATGAAGAACTAGCAGAAGAACTGTCATGATACAGCACTCTGAGGATGACCTGGATCAAGAGTCACAGCTTGCTCCTGGCCCTGTTCTACATTCCCAGAAGCAGGACCTGTCAGATCAGGAGCCTGATTCTGACAGCAATAATCCCTCAACCACAGTGCAGAAAGGATTTGCAGCTGTGTTGTAAAGTTGCCAGGGCTTGCTCCCAGTGGAGGCTCCCAACTAGCAGTCTTTAACTGGGAGGCCTCTTAAGCACATCTGCTCGAGTGGCCAGGCACAATTCTCTGTGCAAAGGCCAACACCCTACTTGACTTCTGTGTGTTGCTGATATTTCTCATAATTGACTGCCATGACTGGACTCTGACCTTGGAAGGATGGAAGGCTCAGTCTCTGCTAACCCTGACAACGCCCCTGGACATCCATTGGACTAGACACTCTCTCTGAACTAAACCGATAACCAGATCTTGGCATTCTCTTTAGACCCTGCACTTCAGATCCTCCTTGGAAAGACTTTTACCAGAACTCTCCTTGTGTAGCGCTGCATGGAGACCATGTCGTGTTCTTGCTGCTGCTGATGTAGGCTCTCCCAATGTGTTGCTTTTTAAATGTGTTGGATTATATACCCAATCATCCTCAATTATCGTGGCTATCACTGGAGAAGATTGATGCAATATGAAGCAAAACAACTTCTGCTTCTGGTGGGAGGGACCACATGACCATGGGCATACTCAACCACGTGACCAGCCGACAGCCTGAAAAGTTTTGGCACCCCTGAGTTAGAAGAATCAGATTGTATGAAAACCCATGGTTGCAACTCTGCAAGCTACTACCAATCAAATATGGAACAAGGTATACATGGTATAATAATAACAATTTCATGTCAGAGATTACTCTGGGTTGAAAGGATTTTTTGAAGACACCAGAATGAGGTTCCTTTCATGTCCTCAAGTGCAGCTCTCGAGTATCAAAACCTGACTTTCCAGTCTCCATCTTAGCGACTTAACCACTAAGCCACCAGGGGAGCTGCAGTATATACAGTAATACCTCAGATAACGTTTACCTTGGATAACGCTAATATCGCATAACGTTAAGTAATCTGGGGAGGAGAATTGGATCGAATAATGTTAAGGTCCTATGGGATGTATCGGATAACAACCGCTAAAGCCTGTGCGGTTACAATGTATCTCTGGAGCTTTAACGTTATCCGATACATCCCATAGGATTTTAACATGCATCGGATAACACTAAAAATCGGATAACACCAAGACTTGTGGTATTACTGTATGTTGAAATGGTATGAGGCAGACTCCCACACTATCAGTGAAGAAAACTGTGAAAGAAGACCTATCATGAGACATTCACTTTCTGTCCTTTTCCAGTAAGTTTTAACCAGGATATTCCCCATGAAATGCAGAAGACAAAAGGATAGTATGAGGAATCACTCAGCCTAGGCCAAGGGTCCTCAAACTTGGCTCTCCATGTTTTCTTAGACTTCAATTACCAGAAGGCCAAGTCAACACACCTGCTGATCAGGGCTTTTGGGAACTGAAGTCCAAGAACATCTGGAGAGCTAAGTTCAAGGATCCCTGGCTAGGATACAAACTTTCCAGCTAGACTTCACTGCCCAGAATTCTTTATCTTTGGTGATACTGTGGGGAACTATAAACAAAAACACCTGGAAATCCAAAGATTAGTCTCAAAGTAGGAATATAATTAAATTCAAGACACACAGGTTTTCCCCCAGTAGATTGTTTTATATCTCTAGAGCACACAAAGATGTGCCACAAACAAATACAGGCAACACAGGACACAAACGTGTGCCAGCAAGAGCACAGATACAGCATCGCCACAGAGCTGCTACCACTCCCGCAGCTCTGGCCGGAGACAATGAATCGGACACATCATCCAAGTTGCACGGGGAAGAGGGTTCTCCATGCAGTTTCACAGCACATGAGTAAACCTTGGCCCAGCATTCAGACACACAGTCCTCACCTGTTTAGCATGTGTTATGCCAGTGAGGAAAGGTGGAGCAAGCAGGCATGGTGAAGCTCTTCTGCTGTTTGCAGCTACATTGAAAGAAAAATTTGCAAGTGAAATACTCCTGCTAGACAGATGTTTTCCTGTATGCTGGAACGGTAGCATCAGAAATTGGACCCATCAAATTCTTTACAGCACTACCCCAATCTGAGATGTTTGGCAATCCCGCAAACTCTGTAGCTCCCAAACAAGAGAGACTCCCTTCTTGAATCTTGCATTCTCCATGGCACCTGCCCAGAAAGACTCTGGTACCAGCCCACACTACAATCAGTAAGTAATTATTTAAATAATGTTTACGAATAAAAGACCAGCCTGTGAAACAGGAAGGGATGCTTTTTGGGAAGGGGTGGTTGTGCTTTCAATGACCCTGTAGCCAGCCTCTGCTGCCAGAGGCTAACTAGGGTAGCCTAAAGACCAAAGAACCATTTTCATCCACCTAGGTGGCAGGGAGGAGAATCAGCTCCTGCTGTAGACTTGGAATGATGCTGCAACATCAACCCGGCTCCCCTCAGCCACACTCCAGCAGGCTCACAGTGGCCACAGCACTGCACACAAAAGGCATGAGAAGGCCAGAGAGGGAGGAAACTAGAGGGGATTGACTGGGGTCAGAAGAAAGGACGAGCAGAGCTAGAATCCCTTCTCAATGCTGAGTGTACGCCGGGTGACGTGCTCCAATGTCCCAGACACATATTCTGTCAGGCTGATCTGGTAGTTGGCCAACATCTTCAGCATAAGGCGCAAGGGCAGCCACCCTTGTTCTTTGGGGAGTCTATGCCTGTCAGGAAATTTAAAAAAACCAGGATTAGAGTCAAGTCAAAGTTTTGGGGTGCACAATTTAACAGTACAAACAGCAGCTCTGGCCGAGAGCAAAGTTTCCCCTCTTTCACACTTGTGAAAGTAGAGCTTCCCAGAAATCCTGCATTCTAATATCTCTTTTAAAGACAGGCATTAATGATTAACTGAAAGAGATGCAAGTGAGCAACAGGCAGGGAGTCCATCGAACTTACCCTTAGACTCACTTTTTAAGCTCTAAGAGGCATCTTCAAAAATGAACGTTATATGTAGCCTGTTTAAGTTTTCATTTCCATATAGGAAGATGGAGAAAGAGGCCACAAGACTGAACAGCAAACAGAAAGTCTGCCTGGAGTCACCCGATATCTCATAGTTTCACCACTTATTTTTTCCCCTCAAAAAGGAAATAGAAAATGTAGCTGCATCTGAGATAATTTTAGTAGAATTCCACTGCTGATCTATCTGTCTGTCTCTTCCAGGAGGCATGCCTTGAAATGTGACACTTAACTTCCTGCATTTTGGAATTTCTTGTTTGGTAAACTGGGACAGGTAAAAGAGAGCTACTTACTCAAAATCTGTGACTTTCTTGAGCTCAGTCACAGGGCTAAAGGACACAGTCTTCCTCCTCAGTCCAATCACGCAGGCAGAGTCTTCAGAATTAGCAAACACACGGCCTGTGGAAATAGAACAGCCTTTTAGCTGCCATGCCAGGTAATTCCAGTTTTGTGTTACATAAGACTGCCTACATGGGGATACCTTGGAGGCCTAAGACAGAAAGCCAGCAGCACCAAAGAGCTGAATGTTTCTGAGACAGGGCTCAAAGAAAATGGCGGCTGCCACTCTTCTTGTGGGTCACTGAGAAACAGGGAAGGTATCCTAAACATAATGGGTCTCTGGGACACAGCTCTGGCTAGGAGTCATTTGGAATGATTCATCCATTAGCCTCATTCAGTCTGAAGGGGCTGTGGTGGCTCAGTAGTCAAGACTCTTGCCTTGTTTGCTGGAAGGCCACCAAGTTGGCAGTTCGAGATCTGGGTACTGCATGATGGTTTGAGCACCCGTCTCTGTCTCAGCTCCTGCCAAACTAGCAGTTTGAAAGCAAGACATTACAAGTAGATAAATAGGGACCAGTTTGGTGGGGAAAAGATCTTGAGGACATGAAAGGAGCCTCTTATCCTGTTGTAAAACAGATTTCAAGGCACTTTTTACTTCTGCTTCTGGTGGGAGGGACCATGTGATCAGCCTGCTGAACCATGTGGCTGGCCCACTGAACCACATGTGGCCCGAAATGTTTGTGCACCCCTGGTTTAGAAGCATAGCAGCCTCAGAGTAGCTCTCTTCATGTGATGGCAATAGTTCTTCCTACACAAGCTTGTGCCACCCTTAAAACTTCTGCTTCAACATGATGTGGGGCATGTAAAAATGGTTGGAAGGGAGAACGTTGGGAAGCAATGCAGAACATTTTGCCAAACTTCTCCTCAACATCCTGTCTTCTCTCAACAGAATGCTGTGGCAAATATTTTCTATGCCAGAGACGGTATTTATTTATTTTATTTAAATTTGTTTATCGCCCTCCTCCCCGAAGGGACCCAAGGCGATTCCCAACACAACAGCATATTGACAACAATTTAAAACCAGTTCAGAAATTAAAAGTTTTAAAACTTTGTAAGTATCCTCAACTTACCCTTGCGGTAAGCTTCTTTCAGCTTCTCTGACATCCACAGTAAAGCTTTCACACCCAGCTTAGTGCCATAGTTGCGGTCAAAGGGGGTTGGAGCACCTCCCTAGAGAAAGACATGAGAAATGGAAAGCCAAGCCCAAAGCTATTTCTGCTGTGACAATTCTCCTGCAGATAAGAATTGCCATTATTCCTTTCCTCTACCTTCATTTCTTTTCTCCCTTTCTGTCTGAAGTGACACCTGCCTTTTCAAAGTATTGAATGCCTCCAAACCATCCACAATCCAGTGCCACTTACCTGCTGGAGATGGCCCAAGACATTGATCCTGCAATCAAATATGCCTTTTCCTTCCGAAGAGTACAGGTTGTAGAGGAATTCTGTGGTGTAGTGACTATGGCACTTCTCATTCCTAAAAAGACAGCACAGGGAAGAAGGCACTTCTGAGACACATTCAGGCAAGTATGACTACATCTGCTGCAGAAATGACAGCACAGAAAGTGCTCTGCATATAGGCCAAGGTACAGGTTTTGAAATGTTAAAAGCCCTCAATGGTTTCTCAGGTGTATCTTATGGAACAGATCCCCTTATCTGTCACTGTCTTTTTCAGATACTTCCACTGAAAACTTTATTTGCATAACCACCTGCCCAAACTTTATTTATTTGGTATCTGAGGCATTTCCCACTTGCTTTCATCTTTGGCTTGCACTTCCTCCATCTTTTTCCTTACCATAAATACAATAAAAGCCACTAATTAGAGGAAGACAGAATAGTTGCTCATTGCCTCATAATGGTAGCTCTTGAACCTGCTAATTTAAAACAGAGGTGATTATCATGCAGTCCCCTTGCCATTATTATTATTATTATTATTATTATTATTATTATTATTATTATTATTATTATTATTATTATTATTATTATTATTATTATTATTATAGACCCTGAAAATTCCTAAAAACACTGAAAGAATTACCTCCCACCGACACCAATTAAAAAATCTAGTTTAAAACTTTTAAAAGCAGGCATGATCTTCCACTAAATGAGCCAGTGGTGTGTGTGTGTGCATGCTCCCTCTCCACCTCACCACATCTGCCCTGCCAGCCAGGTTTCCAGCTCTTTCCTGAAGGGCAGCAACTCTGTCTGGAGATGCAGTTCAGCTGGCAGGGGGTTTCATAGGGCCAGAGCGGATACCAAAAAGACTCTTCTTCTAGTGCTAGCAGCTGGTATTTTTAAAGAACCCCTACGATCCACTCTAATGGGATGGGCAGATGTCCTTGGGGTGATGCGGTCTCTTAAGTATCCTGGCCCACTACCATGTAGGGCTTTAAAGGTAATTACCAGCACCTTGAATTGCACCCAGAGGCACACTGGCAACCAATGAAGCTCCCATAGCACGGGTGAGGC
Organism: Furcifer pardalis; assembly: GCA_030440675.1. Lineage (NCBI taxonomy): Eukaryota > Metazoa > Chordata > Lepidosauria > Squamata > Chamaeleonidae > Furcifer > Furcifer pardalis. The sequence continues at coordinate 248,657,293 of CP126890.1, forward strand.
GTGGCATAACACCCGCACCCCATCACTACATGGGCAGCCACATTCTGAACCAGCTGCAGCCTCTGAATGGTTATCAAGGGCAGCCCCATGTAGAGCGCATTACAATAATCTACTCTGGAGGTGACCAGAGCACATGTGACCGTAAGCAAGGAGTCCTGGTCCAGGAGCAGGCCTAATTGGAGAATGACACAAATTATGCAAAAGCCTTCCTAGCCACAACTGCCACCTGCTCATCGAGCAGGAGTCCGTGAGTCCAGGAGGACCCCCAAATTAGGTACTGGGTCTGTCTGCAGCAAAAAAGCCCCATCCAGCTCCAAAGATGGTAGCTCCCAGGATAATGCGGGGCTCTGACCCACAGCCACTCAGTCTTGCCAGGATTCAGTTGTAGCACAGAGCCCTGAGGGGCCAGGGCTGGACCTCTCGCTCTCCAACCACAATGACTGGGTCCGGCCCTTCAGAAATGAGGAAAACCAGGACCACACTGTGCCCTGGATCCCCAATCCTCAGATACCATGGTCGACGGTATCGAAAGCCCTAAGAGGTCAAGAGCAAGGACGGATTGATGACCTCCATCCCGCTCTCACCAGAGATCATCCAGCAGCATGACCAATGCAGTCTCAGTACCATATCTGGGCCTGAATCCTGATTGAAAAGGGTCCAGATAATCCGCTTCATCCAGGACCTCCTATAACTGCCACGCCACTGCCTTCTCCAAAACATTCCCCAAGAAGGGCAGGTTGGATGCAGGCTGGTAGTTGGCGAGTACTGTAGGGTCAAGTGATGACTTTTTCAGGAGGGGGCGAACCACAGCATGTTTCAATGCTGCTGGGAAGACCTCCTCCTGCAAAGATGTGTTGACTATTGCTCCAACCCAACTGCCTGTCACCGTCTTGGACACCTTGACCAACAAGGCGGGACATAGATCTAATGGGCAAAAAGTGGCACGAATAGATCCAAGGAGTCTGTTCACTTCCTCAGGGACAACTGGATCAAACCGATCCCAGATAACATGGCAAGACTGCGATCCAGTCAATTCGAGACCCATAGTGTCCATGCTGGTTTCAAAATTCAAGCGAATCTGAGTGATTTTCTCCACGAGATAATCAGCAAAGTCCTCAGCTGACCCCTGCCAACCAGGACAGGGCCCCCTCTACCGAGGAGGGACCTAGTCACCCAAAACACAATCACTGGGCGATTATCTGCAGAGACAATAAGAGTAGTGAAATATTTTTTTAAAGCTTCCCTAATGCTTCCCAGGCTTTTCAACAGGTATTTTGTGTTTGTTTTTATCTTATTTAAGTGTTTTAATAAACAAATATTGTTCACCACTTTTCCCATGCAAAAAAGCATTTCCAGGCTTCAGTGGTCTTAACTGTAAGAAGTCTTCAGCTTGCATATTTACTTCCTGTTAGTTGGAGAATCTTTATCATATCCTATCACTTATCTTGATGGTTAGGTAAAGGTTGCCCTTGACTGAAAGCCAGTCATATACGACACTAAAGTAAAGGTAAAGGTTTCCCTAGCTCGAAAGCCAGTCATATCTGACTCTACGGGTCAGTGCTCATCTCTGTTTCTAAGCCGAAGAGCCAGTGCTGTCTGCTTCTGCAGACTTTTCCATGGTCATGTGGCAGGCAAGACTAGACATCAGAGTGCACGGAATGATGTTTACCTTCCCAATGAAGTGGCACCTATTTCTCTACTTGCAATTTCTTGCTTTTGAACAGATAGCTTGGCAGAAGCTTAATGGAAGTGTTGTGCAGCACTTGGTTCTCGAAATGCTGACCTGCCAGTTGTGAAGTTCAGCATCTTATCCACTAAGCCACTGCAGTCCTCCAGTCTTAATGGTTAGGGACTGTTTAAGCCTTGAAAATTTAGGAGGAGGTGGAGCCCCCAAGCTGCCATGGACCTGGCTGAGATCTCCCAGTCTGATCCAGAGGCAGCTTGCAAGGCGGGATCTTGCCTTGTGCTCTTCCTTCGCCCTCAGAAAGCAAAAGGACAAGGTTTTCTTGGTAGCTTTTCCAGCTCTATGGAATCTCCACAAGAAACACAGAGTCAATCATTCTTACCCTTCTGAGGAGAGAGAAAATATTTTTCTTTCAATATTTTTATTTCCTGATTCTTATTGGATGAAATTCATTAGTCATACATGCAAACATAATGCAAATAGCATGACTTTTGGATTCTAATTGCCTCAGATTTAAGCAATCACCATTGGTATCACCTGTTTATTGATGATTTACTTAACTTGAGGCAATTTATCTCTAAAGGTTATGCTGCTTTGAATTATGATGCTATAAAATCTCAGTAGGATTAGCCCAGCAGTCACAGATCCAGCAGCAGAAGGTGACACTGTCAGGTTATAACAGATGTTATTTATTTATTTATTTATTTGTTCGAATGTATATCGCTGCCCACTCGCCGTGGCAACTCAAGGTGGCTTACAACAATACAACAACAATAAGTTGTATTGCATCCTGGTCTCGCTAACTCTGTGCTGAGTATACATTTTTCCTTCATTTTTTTTACCAATGGCCAGAATCCTGATACAGTAATACCTCGGATAACGTTAAGACTTGGTTCCACAAATCTCAATGTTATCCGATTTTTAGCCTTATCTGATGCATGCACCAGATAACGTTAAAATCTTATTCAGGTGGATCAGATAACGTTAACTCCATAGAGATAAGCAACAGAGGCTTCTAGGGAAAGTCAAGGAAACATGCTGGAAACTTAAAGAACTTTAAGAAATAATTGTCTAAAGGGTAAATACATTACAAAAACATGCCAGACCACCCTGACTTTAGGGGAACAAAGCCATACAGCATTTTTAATTTTTTTAAATTTTTATAAAGTGCTGTTTTAAAAGATCTGAACAGAAGCTAGGAAAATGTTTTCCTTTAGAATCAGCCCACCTACCATTGCTGTAATAAAGGAAGTTCCCTCAGGGCTTTGCAGGGTGTGAAAAGCTTAATTGCTCTGTAGGTGAAAGGTTTCAGTCTGCTTGTTTTCCACTGACAATGCATGAGGCTTGCGGAGTTACAATCTTGGGTTCAGGCTGTTTAGAATTTAAAGGGGAAACTTCATAAAGGTAATTGGGTCAAATTGTCTCTTTGCAATTATTTTTCTGCAAAGTGTTGTGGGTTACACTGGGGAAAGGGTCCTAAGCCTTTGCTTTGCTAAACTAGTCAGACTGGTTTCGCAAGTCTTTGTTATTCAAATGTGGCAAGCTTGAGAGCAGGCAGCCCCTCCCTTTCTCCCAAGAGAAACTGGTGAGTCACAGCCACACCTCAGGGAATTTGAGGCAAAGGTTATCTGATGGATCGGATAACATTAACATAATGGTTAATATAATGTTATCCGATCCAAATGTTTGCCTCAAATTCCCCAACGTTATGCGATTTTAGCGTTATCTGATCCAATCGTTATCCGGTGTTTTACTGTAGTTATTTTAGCGACGGTATGTAAAATTGCAAAAGGCTGTAGTGATAATTTGTTACAAATTAACAAGCCAGTCACATTTCTAGTTACATATGAGTTCCGTGACTTGATGCAATGTACACAAATTCATTTACACACATGTACATTAACAACAAGATTATAGCTGATGAATGGGGAAAATACAATAAGATGATGGATCCATGTTGAGAGATCTTCTGTTAGTCTTTATTGGCTACTGGAAACATCTCAACTACCCTGAAACAGCTTCTACTGTAGTGTCAGCTCATGTCTAGTGCATTCACATGTCTAGTGCATCAAACAGCTATGTACTTTAAACGTTTCAGCCTCTAATTGCAATTAACAGTTATGTTCTCTAGCACAATCAGAACATGGTCATTTTAGAACCCTTTCTGGAGCTTACCGCAGTACCAGGCCTCTTTGAATATCAGTTTTCATTTTGGTAGTCAGATGCTCAACATTTGCCTGAAAAGACACAAAAACAATAATTTTCATTGGACTCATTTTTGCTGAGTAAAGAGAAATCTCTTCAGACAAAAGGAAAAGGAAATGTGACTTCTGATTTAATAAATGTGATTTATTTCTGTGTGAGCTTTTGTAAAGTAGAATCCATTTATGTCTGAAAAAAACGGGTTGGAGTATATAAAACTTCACAATGAAATAGGTGTGTTAGTTTTAAACAACACTTATTTTTTCATTTTGTTTTTAAGAAAAGTATGCTCAGTAAACACTCTCATTCTTAAAATCCAGCAACTATAACTCCTCAATCCATTTATATGGATGAACATGAATAATATTACTACCGATGGAGCAAACACCAAAGAAAATGTGTTTAGCTGATGCATCTTCATGTCCATATTGTACAAGTAAAGGTTCAATTTCAAACATAGGTTGAAAAAGTCAGATACGGAACATTCCAATTAGAAAGAGCACTTTCCATTGGATCATGACTTGTTCTTCTCCAATCATTTGCTGTCAACTGTGACCTTGATGTTCATTGTTAAGAATAGCTCGGTCATAATTAAAACCAGACATTAGCAATATCAAGGGGTTCAGGGAGCTGCAGTTCCTCACAATACTTTTTTACATCTTAGAAAGTAATTTGGTTTACACAATTTTTTGGGAATGGATTAATTGGTTTTCAATGCATTCCTATAGGATACTGAATTTTGGTTAATGCATTTTGGTTTTCAATGCATTCCTATGGGAAATTGCATTTTTGTTGTATGAAACATCCTGGAGAGCCAAGGTACTGCACTATATGTCTCATTTCATACATACCACAGGAGATGATTCCATAATCATACTGTGTGAGTCACTTATGGCAAGCTGGGATCCACCTTAAACAAATTTACACCAGTGCCATTTTTCCTGTTTGTCATATTTCCTTCATGAAAATGATTTTCAGGAAAAAATGTATACTCGGATATGAGTAGCAGCCAACGCTGATGCTGACTATGGTCCCAACCATAAAGGAAAAGGGCTCCCTTCTTTGGTTGTATATAATCCACATCACATATATGCAGTGATGGGCATTAGCAAGTTCGCCAGATTGGGCAGCAGAAATGCTGGTGCCTCCCCCCATCCAAGTTTTGAAATAAAGTAGTCCTAATTCAGGTGCAATGCAGGGCTTTCCCCTGGCCATGCCCACCATACCATCCCCATAGTGTGGTAGTAAAAAAAATTGAGCCCACTACTGCATATATGTAGTGATTATTTTATGATTACGTGAGATAGAATTGGCAGCCTGAAGTTTCAGAGCGTAAAATCTAGGATTGGCTGATTCTTTGCACCGGAGATCCTGGTAGGAAATGGGTGGATGGTTTCCACAGAAAATGAACCTTTCATAGTGTTGCAAAAGGTTGTGAGTAAAAGAAGATGTAATGATATAGAATTGGCTTGGTACACTCGCACCTAGGGAAGCATTCCTAATCAGTGACAGGAAAATCCAATTCAGTCACCCTCCTCCCCACCCACCCCGCCCAATTACTGTGTAAACATTCTCTGCTGAACTCATGTAGTGCGTCATTATCAAACATGGTGCATAGACGCAAGAAGCATTTGCATCTGTGTACAGAAATAAGTCACTGCCTAGCAAAGGTTTATATAACATTCTTTCTACTTTCCCTTCTGGCTCAAATTCCCCAGATATTTACCGTCAATGGGCCTGGAGGTAGATATGTCACAACAAGGAATGATCAAAGGAAAAATAATAAATTTCTGTCTTATTTTCATTTGCCTGGCGAAGAGACATCTGAATGTTCATGACATCAATTCCTACAAGGCTTCCTCTCCCTCTTAGCCAATTTATTTCCACCTCCATTTTTTATATCCAAAGGGTTGCAGAATTCTCTCCCTCTGCCACTCTCACACACTGGTTTTTTACAGCAGGGGTCAGACCCCACACAATTTGCTTGAGAATTCCCATAAACCCTCAACACTTGCCCACAGTGGCTAGGGTTTCTGGGTAACGGGCCAGAGATTCTGTTCTTCATCACCCCAACTTTTGCATATTTAACAGAACTCATGCTTTCATCACCCCACTGTATCCAAGCAATACTTCAATAAGCCTATTTACATGCACATCCACAGTATGACAATTAGCACACCTTTAAGTCATGAATGGTGAATGGTTCTTCATAGACATAAGCAGCATCAGCTCCCACTGCAATGCCAGTCACCGTCGACAAATAGCCACAATAGCCCCCCATTGTTTCTACAATGAATACACGTCGTTTTGTGCCAGAAGCAGATTGCTTGATGCGGTCACAGCTCTATAATGACAAGAGAGGTGAAGAAAAAGAAAGGTTTAGCTGCCCATACAATGGAAGGCATTGAACTCTTGACATCAAACTTCATGTTGTCAAGTTATGCAGCAGAACAGAGGCATCTGCTAAAAGACACCAAACCCTGCTAAAGATGATAGCAGAGAAAGCCCAATACTGGCAGAAGCTGAGATGGCATAGTTCACATGACCACCATCCTGCTCAGTTTGGAAAGCACTGTTTAAAAGCCCCCTGTGATGTTTCTTTTCTCGAACAATATCATTCAAAATAACACAAAAATAAGCTGAGTAATGTTTTGTAGGGTTTTCAGAGCTGATGGAAGCTCCAAGTTGGATAAAACTACATGGAATTTCCAAGTGAAATCAACTTGTATGCATTCACTTCTCATTCATCCCTCCTCAATCTGGTGATTTTCAGATTTGCAACACCACAACGTATTGTCAAACCCATATTATTATTAAAAATTTTTTTGAGCAAATCAGTAAATTTATAGCACCTGTCCTAACTAGATCAGACCAGGGCACTTAGGCCCAAAAATGCAGAACAGTTCTGCTGATAACACCTCATTATTTAGCAGTTCAGAAAACCAAGCAGGCAGCCACACATCCAAAAAGAAAATCTCCACAGGGAATGAATAAACAAAAAAAAAAGGCAAATGGGATTCAAGGGAATGAATAATACAGTCAGAAGAGTAGCGTGCCTTGGCAGGGCCCCGTATAAAAATTTGTTTGGGGGGCCCTAGGAAGGGTAAAGATTTGTTTTGCTTACGCACGTTGGGGGCCCCCGTGGCCCGGGGGCCCCGTATAATTGATACGGCAGATACGGCGGTAGCTACGCCTCTGAATACAGTGTCATCAAGTTAACTGCAACATATGGTGATTCTTTCCAGAGTTTTCTAGTTATAAAGTACTCAAACACACAGTAGTTTACTACTCCCTTCTTCTCAGGCTCTCTGGAATGGTGTGACTTGCCCAAAGCTACACAGGTCAGTTCTCTCTTACAAGGCACAACTGGAAATCAAAGTCCTGACCTCTGGCAAGAAATCACTCATCCAGATGGGGCTTCAACTCATGATAACTTAACCAGAAAGTAGTTCCACGACCACTTTAGCTCAGTAGGGGATGTCAATCTCAAAGGAAGAATTCCATATTGAAGAATATTATGAAAAGTGCTAAAAAATATAAATACTGTAATGTCTTTGATACAAGGGCCTTTAGAATGCTTAATATAATTCTGCTCATTCAAAAAGGGCACTACAGAGATAAAATAGGGACAACCAAAATGATGAAAGACATTGGAATTCCTTCACTTTTACAGTGATGGTAGTCTTATGTGCTCTGGACTTGCTCACCCCTTCTTGCCTCTGCTTTATACATTCTGTCTCCCTTAACAGAATTCCTTACCAAAATGTATGACAGAAAGAGAGCAGTGGGGGGGGGGGGGAAGGTTTGCAATTATGCCCTGGTCCCCCAAGCAATACAATTGCTGGATATCCCCAACTCACCTCCATGGCAGCATTGACAGCTGTGTCAGATCCCACACTGAAGTCAGTGCCAGGAACATTGTTACTAATGGTAGCTGGTATCACGCACATGATGATACAAAGTTCGTCATATTGTCCCCGAGCTTCCACCAATTGAAGTACTCCTTCATATGCCTGCAAAAGCCAAAAGTATTTGGAAACAGAAACTACTTTACTGAGCCTAAGTAAAAGATTGTAAGTACAGTAATACCTCGGATAACACTAAGACTTGGTTCCATAAGTCTTGGTGTTATCCGATTTTTAGTGTTATCCGATGCATGTTAAAATCCTATGGGATGGATCAGATAACGTTAAAGCTCCATAGAGATACATTGTAACCGCACAGGCTTTAGCGGTTGTTATCCGATCCATCCCATAGGACCTTAACGTTATTCGATCCAATTCTCCTCCCCAGATTACTTAACGTTATGCGATTTTAGCGTTATCTGAGGTAAACGTTATCTGAGGTATTACTGTATACATGAGAACTGTTCATCATCCTAACATATAAGGAATGCATGAAATGCTGTTTACTTTCCTACCAAAGTGTTACCTATTTATCTACTTGCAATTTCTTGCTTTTGAACTGCTAGATTGGCAGGAGCTGGGACAGAGATGGGAACTCATTCCATCATGCAGCACTTGGGTTTCAAATTGCTGAGCTGCTGACCTTCCTGTCATCAAGTTCAGTGACTTAAGCCACTGCAATCCTAGTATAAACTGCACGCACATAAATCAATCAGCATGTGCTTCAGATCGTAATTTCCTATCTAATTCTAGCCTCAAATTCCATTAGCATGTAGAAGTACTAACATCAGTGGAAACATGTGGGCCCTCTGAAAATCTTGTTAAGGACCTGGTAGTCTTTAGATTTTGAAGACCCCTTAACCTTGGATCTGCTCTCCCTCAAGTTCTGTTAGGGACTGAGAGACTTCAGTCCGGATGAAAGGGTGAGGCTTTGGGATAAACAATAAAGTGACAATCAAAAATCTTTTACTGATAGAACCATTTTCTTGTGTGAAACCTAAATTCCTACACCATTCAGAGTGTAAAACAGTGGCATCTAAGCAAAATTAAACTAAACTTAATTTTAGGAAATACAAAGTGTAACTAAAAAATAGTGATTTACTTAAAATGGAAATTGAAAGTATCTGGTTATAAAAACATTATAGACGGATTTGCAAACACCCCTCTCAGCTTTTTTTAGATGAAGAATAGTGGCATTTCTCATTTAAAAGCTCAAGAAGCTTCTCCACACCTCAAATCCTCCAACAACCAGCAGTGCCTGGATGTTAAATTTCCGGACATTTTCAACAATCTTTTCCATGCAGGTCTTTGGAAGAGTTCTGGGGGCAAAAAGAGTAAAGCAAATCGTAAGAAAACTCGCAGCATGACAACCTTAATAGAAAGAATGGAAAAGAAAAGTTACTAATTCCATAAATCAGGCAGAAGGAGGCTTGAAATGTTCCAAATAAATTTCAAAAAAAAAAATCCAAATAAATTTCTCACTGAAGCATTTTATGCAGAATAGTATGAAGCAAATGTACTGGCGGGGAGCCTCTGATATAACATGTCCTAAGTCAACTGAGGGGGTACACACAGAATGAGCCTGCTCTAAAATTGTGGTATTTTTGAGTCATAATTGGGCATACCTTGGTAACAACAACCTTGTGTTGTTAACGACACAAGCCGGCTAATCTTTCTCACATTGAGTCAGGCAAGAGGAACTGCAGAATGAACTCGCCAAAAGGTGCCTTCATTTTAGCAGTTTCACATCTGGCCGAGCCACGGAAGAAGAAGCCAAGTGAGTAGAGAGGCCAACAGATCCCACAAGGTAGTGATTGCAAAGTACTTCATCATAATGAGCTCTTTCTATTGCTTCCTGCAGAATGAATGACTGTGTGAGCAACAACAGGAAAGTGGAAATATGTTTAATATCACCATTTTTTCCACTTTGGCCAAATAACAATGGGACAGTGTAATTCAGGTAGTACCCCAGGTCCTGGAATATGTTCATGTATTCAGATAAGCAAGTGCCTGAGGGAAGAAATTTAACCAGCTAAGTTTATAAAAGGTTGTGGTCAATCCCTCACCTCCAGAACTAAGGAAAGAAGATGATGCTTACTTGAGGGTACAGAAACTATCCAGGCAATATGGTACTAAACATTTATCACTCTTCCTTAAGAGCAAAAAGTGTAAGTTTTGATAGGTGAAATAGGGGTCATATATGAAAGGAAACGTATGTGACATTCAACACTGTTGCTGCACTTCTGTTCTACAACTGCAGTCTGTGACTGATCCAGCAGCACATTCTTTGCAGCAGGAGGAAAGAAACATTGAGCGCAAACCAAGTGATCGGGAAGGGCAGCAATGTCTGTTATGAGGACAACAGAGACACAATTGTGTCATCAGGCAGGGTCCTGATGGTCCATCAGGAAGGATATATTTTAGAGGGATTCATTCCTGGTGAAAGCAGTCTAAACCTCTCTGTACTATATCTGACTTCTTTATTCATCATCCACTAATCAAAAGGAAGTTTATTCTGGAAATGAAATGCATGGCACCGACACTATATTCTGTACATATCTGAGCATGGAGAATAAATTAGCAATTAGTGATCCAAATCTGAACTCACGTTATGTGAGTACACATTATGTAGACCTCATTTCTAGACAACACAAAGGTTGTTGGTGTGTTTTTAGTTATTTACTGCTCTACATTTGTGACATTTCAAATATATTTTAATGTAAACCACAGAGTTTTATTACGGTTATCACTACTACAAATAGACAGGCATACAGATAATGGTGTTTGGTTAGCTTAGGAAATCACATTAGAGTAGGGCCATAAATCAATGGAGATTTGGTGAGCCAACTTCTCCATTAAGTGTGATTGAAATGGGCCTACTCTAGTTGCAACTTACAATGCCAAATTGGGGTTTTATCTTACTGTACTGTATTTTATGATATTCTATTTTTTTAATTATTGATGTATATTTCATTGTGTTGTGACATTTTATTGTTTTATTGAATTGTAGCATTGTATGTGATTGTGTTGTGCGCCGCCCTGAGTCGGTTTTCGCTGAGTAGGGCGGCATATAAGTTTAATAATAATAATAATAATAATAATAATAATAGAAGTGCAAAAACCAAAGGTTGAGAAAACACTGGGTTATCAAGTAAAGAGATGGACATTCCCTACAAACATGACAATGAAAAGCTACTAGAGAACTTACTGTGAGTGTTTTATTATATGCTTCCAAAGTATAGAAGGCAGGGAGACAAAGTTTCCAGTGAGAAGTGAATAAAAGGATCTAAATGATGACCCTGCACAGATGACATAGCAGACCATGTGCCTATCTTTTCAGTGCAGTGAGCTGAACAAATAAGATAGAGGTCTGGTAATGATAGGCTTTGTTTTCTAACAACAAAAATAAAAAAAATGACTGTAGAATGTAAAAGATAAGAAGTGTTACAAGAGAAAGTGATCAGGACATACAACTTGCTGTGATAAGAAAAGAATAGAACAGCATGGAATGGACATGTGGAAAAACTGATTTGGACAGGCGCATCATTAAGCAAGGATTCTGCAAAGCAGTTGGTGGACTGGCAATGCTTTGCAAAAGCTCATGTAGGAAACACATCAGAAAGAAAAATAAAAGATAAGAATGAGAAGAAACTTCTCATTTGCCTGGATACTTCAACAGTAAAACAAATAGCAAAACATCATGACGATCGTTTCCAAGAAAATAGGAAAAGAACAGAATGCTCCATTTTAGAGAAGATGACTATTTATTTTACAATTTAATGAAAAGTTTCCATTTTGATTGATCTTCTCCCTGTCTACAACAGACTTACCGCTTGGTCCCCAGCATGGATCCTCCACGACCCAGCCATCCTGCCACATCATGCCAGCCAACCTCTCGGACCTAAGAGAGGAAATATCTGATTAGGCTCTCACAATGTGTTCAGCCATCTCTAACTGCCCTCACACTACCATACAAGATTTTATACTAGAAGTTCAAATTAGAAGTGAAGTCAGTGCCCTTTTATAAGGGAAGATCTCAACGGCTGCTTACTACCAATTTCTCCTTCCATCAAATCCTTCTAATACAAATTTCAAAGCCCTTTTTAATGGCGTTGGTTTAGAGTAGGGATTCTCAACCTGCAGCCTGTGGGCCAGATGTGGCAAGCAGCACCATTTCATGTTGTCCACTACCACCTCCACCACACCAGGAAGTCACATGTGGTGGAGGAAGGGGGGAGGCCATCCAGCCCCTGAAGCTGTCTGAGGGAGCATGACCTGGCCCCCAGCTTTAAAAGGTTGAGAACTCCTGGTTTAGTGTCTGAACAATACCTCTGTCATTTCATACTATTATTACATAATATATCATTTACATGTATATGTGAAGCATTCCATCATACAATGAAACCTAGCAAAAGCACTAAGCAAATAAATAAATAAATAAATACATAAACATTTGGAAAAAATAGAAGTTGAAAACAACTGAAGGTAAAAAAGTGCAAAGGACTAAAAAAAACCCTCAGAAGTAATTCTTAGATGTCCAGGAAATTAAAAGAATTGTTCACCTAGTGCAGTGATGGCCAACCTTGGCACTCCAGGTGTTCTTGGACTTCAATTACCAGAAGCCCAAGACAGCACTCCTGCTGATCAGGGATTCTGGAAATTGAAGTCCAGGAACACCTAGAGTGCCAAGGTTGGCCATCATTAACCTAGTGATTAGAAAAGTACAGTGGTACCAAATGAGCCACTCAGGGGAGGGCTCTCCAAAGAGAAAGGCCACCAGTGAAAAGACCATCTTTCTTGAAAGTCTTTTTATCTTGCCTTTTTTTTTTAACCAGGGGTTCCTACCAGCTGACTGGTTGACCCTCTAGTTACAAAAGCAAAAAGATAATAACCAGGAAAATGGCTAGTGACCCATGATAAGGTAAGAATTATTCCCCTCTGCTCAAAGATAGACTTACTTGTCCTTTGCTCAAGCCTTCAAAGCCATCATTCACCACATACATTCTGTGGCCATGACAGATCCCAATACGGACAGCTGACCGGACTGCTGCATTCATCCCTGCTGCAGGAGCTCCCACATTCAGAATGGCAATGCTGTAATTGCTCTGGCCAGGAGAGAAGGAAGAGGAGAGTGAGCAGTCCAAACAGGTGCTTGAGTCTTTGGAGTACTTGGAGAATTGTGCAAGAAGCCCTTAAGAAAGAGGTGAAGAACGTCTGGCCTTCTAGATGTTTTGGACTCCCATAATTTCTTACCATTTTGCCATATTGACTGTGGCTTCTAGGAACTGGAAGGCCAAAGAATTCCCACCTCTGCCTTAAAACTACTTGTGCTAAGGAAAGTGTTACTTGGTAAGGGATCACACATTGTATATCTTGCCCTGCAGTACTCACAGGGAGGTGTTTTGAGCAGTTCAGGCACACCATAGAATAGCAAGCTTACGGGTGCCTCCTCTACCAAAAAAACCATTAAAAAGGAATGGTCAAGAGCAGACCTATCCATAGCTCAGCTAACCAAACCTTGAAATAGGAGAGGGCAGCAAATGTCCATGGCTACTCCCATGTGTAGAAATAACTTAGTGCAGACATAAGAGAGACTTCATGACATTAATTACTACATATCAGATACAGAGGTATACAATGGTTGGCTAGCATAACAGCAAAGTTTACAAATCGGTGTGACTATTTACCACCAGTAATAACAGAAGATTCCTGATCGGGGTTCAGATTTATTACCATGAAATTTGGTCCTGTTGAGTTGCAAATGGGTTAGTAGATTTACATTTACACAATGATTTGTAAAATTATCTGTTATGCTAGTCAACCATTGTGTACCTCTGTATTTGATATGCATAAATTAATGCCATGAAATCTCTCTCTTATGTCTGACGAAGTGAACTTGATCCATGAAAGCTAACATTAAAATACAGGAGTTAGTCTTTAAGGTGCCACAACATTTTTTTTTATTTTTTATTTTGTTTACTCTCTGATATTAGTGCTTCATGTAGTCTTTTCATCTCACATCTTTTACCAGGGGTACCTGCCAACTGAATGGTGGACCTTTTAGTTGCAAAAGAAAAAGCAAACAGATAATACCAGGAGTACAGTTAGAGGCCCAAGAAAAGTAGTCTTCTTCCTATCTGAACAGAAACAATCTTGCCTGTCCTTTGCTTAAGCCTTCAAAGCTATCATTCAGAGCCTGATTCTAGATGCCCTCTCTTCTCCCCTGTACCTCTATGAGACAACTAAAGGCATGAGGAGGTAAGGGAGTGAGGGAATTAATTGTGCCCTAGGGTGGAGCACACAATAAGACTACCGGAATTTCCTACAGGAATCAAGGGATTGTTTCTGCATTCCTTTATCTGCCCCTTAAGCAGAAGAGGTCAAGCATCATTTCCAGGACTGGTGACAGAATTTTCCTGATCGCATCCAAATTCTAATTAGAAAAGTCAGACATAAGGACATTTGCTTTGAGAATCTGAGAGCCAGCAAATGGGAAGGAGAGATGTTCGGGACATAGTCCTCCTTTCTTCTCCATATCAAAAGTTCTTCATTGACTTCATAGTGTGGATTTTAACATACACCAAGTTTTTACTCTCCCATATCTGCAGATGTAACTCTAAGTCCAATTGTGGATGGGCACGTTTTATTTCTACTTCCAGGAGCGGCAAGGGTGGCACAGGCCAGATGAATTGGTGTCAGGGGCTGGATCTGGCCCCCAGGCTGTAGCTTGGGCACCTCTGCTCTATCCAACTTTTCTTCCAATAAGAAAAAAAAAGGCAGCATACAAAAATTAAAAAAAGTATACAATCACAATTATTTTAAAATCCAATATCCAATATATATATTGTCATCGCTTATAAGTGCAAATCAACCAAGCACCAAAATACCTTCTGTTTCATCCACTTGTTCTATTTCAGAACTCACTCAGATAGTGTTTTGTATTCAGTTATTTTAGCAAGAAGGTCTCGCAGTAGTCATTTGGGTTGCCAGCCCTTGTGACCCTATGGCCGTCTCCACCTCTCCACATTTAGCCAAGCTGACCCCTGGGGATCAAATAACTCAGGGGTTTACTAGAAGCCTGTCTAGCAAGGTAAGACCTGCCAGAGCAGACGCTGCGCTGGCATAGCCTTCCAGGCCCATTGCCACTTCTGCACCAATTTTTAGGTAGTGAAGTAGGACTTTTAATGTTATGATTAAAATAGATTAAGCCAAAAGAATGTTAGAACCACAATTAGTTTTCAAAAGTTAGAAAAAGTTTAAAGTACAGTTCTACCTCGCTTAAAGAGCATAATGCGTTCCACAGGATTGCTCTTTAAACGAGTTTGCTCTTTAAGCGAAACACCATTGTAAGTGACCAATTGTGGGGGGGATTGCGAACCCCGATTTATTTGTTAAGCGAGTTTTTGGTTGGTTTTATTTGTTAAGCGAAGCGACCATTCAGAGAAAATTCTACTCTTTAAGCGAATTACTCTTTAAGCGAGGCTCTCTTTATGCGAGGTTTGACTGTACCTGTTTTATTTTGATTTTTTTAAAATAGTACTGATAAAATGTGCTGTGTTCCATTTAAAAAAAAATTAAAATCCTGCAAGTTTTAGAGGTTAAATGCCAATTTTAAAAGGAAGTTTTTTTGTTTTTTGGCAGAAAGACTGTATGGAGAGTGTATTTACTCATGCTTGCTTTGTGAAAGATTACAAAGGACTTGCAAAGTAAGTACTCAAGCAGCCTGCTTCCTCTTCCTTCCTCACCTTTTCCTGCGCTGGCTTCTGGTGTGCAAGCAGCTTGTAAATGTTCCAGTTGTTTTCAAAGCTCCTGTTAAAAAAAAAAACCTTGCAATTAGATTGGTTCTCTTTTACCTTCAGCATCTTATCACCATTGCTGAAATATAGCCTATGGCATCCCGCTCTCTCTATTCTCAACTTTGGGGCAAATGATACGTCTTTTTAAAGATACTGATAAAATGTGCTGTGTTCCAGTCTAAATAATAAAATCTGGCAAACTTTAGAGGTTAAAAACCAACTTTAAAAGGAAGTTTTCTGCCTTGTGGCAGAAGGTCTGTAAGGAAAATCAATGAAATGCCAAGTCTCTTGAAAGTTCAAAGTGCAGACTTATGGGAAGCTTCCACTCATTTTAATTGTGTAAATTATTAACTGCACATCTTAAAAGAATTGCTGGAATAAAAATATCTGCATTCTCAAAAATGATGCTCACATTATTCATGAACTGATTTGTTTCCTTGGTAGTGAGATTATTTATAGGTTACAGAGGAAATTATTTGCCTTATTTCACTGGTTATCAGTCATAGTCATTTCCTCAATAATTTAGGTCCATAGGTTAAAATAGTAAAATGATTAAACATCTACGGCTTAAACATATGGCTGCTACTGTAATGTAATTTGTAGCAGGAAATAGCTTTAGCCTGTAATTCTTTCCTTGAGAATATGAAGATTTCTGAAGAATTACATGACAGGAAGAGAAGAAAATCATCCCCTCCACTTCTAAAGTTAGACTAAGGGATACAGGAATCTGCCTGAGTCAGACCAATTGGTACAACTAGCCCAATACAGTCACTCTGACTGGGAGCAACTCTCCTGGGTAATTTTCTTACTTCGACATGAGAGTTCCCTGGTATTTCATGCTGGTACTAATTAGACTTGCCCTGCTCAGCTTCCAAAACTAGATGAGATCAATTATACACAGGATGGTGCGGTGGCTTGAATAAGTGCTGCTCCTCAATGTAGTCAAAATGTCACCAGATGTGGGGTGAGCCAAGGAGTGCAGGGAATCAACAAATCTTCAGATCAAAATGATCCTGAAGGGGATAGAACTTCATGAACAGTCTAATGCCGGACTGAACAAACTCAATATCCACCCATTGGAAGAAAGGGTGGAAACTCAGGGGTAGCAGTGGAGGGAACACCAGGGAGTGGCTGGCATCTTGAGCAACAGCACTGCATTGCTGCATCTGCGGCGGGGGCGGAGCAGCCGACTCGGCATCCAGCCCAGGGACCCACTCCACCTGGCCCCGGAGCCTTGCCCTGCTGAGGCTTAAAAAGAGAGCCTGATGCCGGGACTCCTTGCACCGCCGCCGCTCTCGCCAGAAACATCTGCGGCGGGGGCGGAGAGGCTTCTCACCTGACGTGAGACTTAGTAATTGTTTTGTTTTTGTTTAGTTGTTTTTGTAATAATTTGAGTGATTTGACTGAGATGTGGAACTTCTGGACTGTTATTTGATATTGATGTTTACTGAATCTCTTGTTATTGTAGTGATATTGATACTTTGATGTTATGTATTTATGATTTATTGACATGAACTTGTAATTTTACATATGCTGTGAACCGCCCTGAGTCGGTCCTACCGAATAGGGCGGTATAGAAATTGAAATAATAATAATAATAATAATAATAATAATAATAATAATAATAATAATAATAATAATAATAATAATAATAATAATAATAATAATAATAATAATAATAATAATAATAATAATAATAATAATAATAATAATAATAATAATAATAATAATCTTGCTGCAAGGCCAGCTGTTGTATTGCCCTCTCATCAAAATTATTAGTAGCTATAATAATACATGGGTATTGAGCATTAAAATATCTCTGAGTGTGTGCCTAGGACCTGACTTTCCTCCTAGAACAGAAACAGTGCTCAGTCAGGAGTGTCTGTGAGACTTCTTCATCTCTCCTAGTTAGGCAACGAAGAAACAAGATTAATACATATATCAGGCACTGAGAGATGTCCATGTTTCTAGAGAAGTCTTAATCTGGTTTGTGAGAAGTGACTAGATCAATGTTTCCCAGCCTTTGGTATTTGGATTTCAATTCCCAGAAGCCTAAGTCAATTCCCCAAAGCACTGATCAGCCAATGTACTGACTTAGACTTCTGGGAATTGAAGTTACCTGTGGGGTGTGGGCCCCACTTTAGGAAACACTGAATTAGACCCAGGCAATAGGCATGTGGGGTCCTGCCAGATAAGAGAATGAGGGAAAAAGAGCCACCATCCTGACAACTTTTGGTCACATTAAGCAAATCTGACTTTTGCCAGAAAGTGAAAGCACAGCATAGATCCATTAACATTCAGAGCCTTCCTCTGGCTCTCTTTGATGCCTACTCGGGGTGGGGTGGAGGGAATACTTGATATGTCCCAGCTTTCAGTGAGCAGGAGAAGGACACAGACCTCTTATAATTCCACAATATTAAGATCCCATAAACAACTGAGCTACCCAGCCATTAAAAGCCCACAACCTATACATTATTTTGCTGACTTCAAAAGTCTGCCAGCACATGTGGAAGATTATTGCTTTCATGACTTTATTTTCCTTAAACGTTGAGAAATTTAGAAGATAAGCATGATGATAAACATTCAGTTTCTTCTCATATCCCAACAAGATCTTTCTCACCTCCCTCGGAGCTGGATTGCTTCATCAAATCTTTTTTCATCCATAGCTTTCTGGACATCTTTGGTCTATAAAGACAGAAATTTATGGTGGGACTTCTACAGACAGAAACTATGAGAGAAATCTAATAAAACCAACCAGACAATGATCTTAGTGCATGCTTTGTCTTTTCCTATAAATAGAACCTTTATTTGGGATCTCTAAATGAAGCCTTGAGGCCAAGAAAACCAACTACTATTTTGGGGGGAAAGGGAGGAGAAACATGAAAAAAGTAGAAGGGAAAAAACAAACTGTGGACTGCAGAAGAAAATGCAATGCCTTTTAACTGGCTCTCAGCAAAGGCTGACTTTAGTCAAGTAAGGAAGGGATGCTTTTACTCATGGCTTGGCCACTACTACTAAAAACTAGCACTGTAAAGTATTAGTGTTCATTGCCAGGGTTGGACAATCTACAGTTCTCTCAGTCTTGTTAGACCTCAACTCCCAGCAGTCTTGGCTGGCATGACTGGTGTTGAAGCATGATGGAAGTTATAGTGCAACAACATCTGAAATGCCCCAAAACATCTACAACTGAGATGCACCTTTGGACTGATCTAAAATGACTTTTCCTATATTCTTATGCATATTATCAATACCTTGTACTCCTTCCTACAATGTGAAATAGCTTGTCCTCTTTCTGAAAGCAGGCTCCAAATGTGCCTGGCTTGTCACACCCTTCAGGAAAGAATTATTCAGGGCTCTGGTGGTTCCATACTAAAAAATCCCAAATCTACCACCCATACTGTATGACGGTAACAAATTATGCAAATAAGGCAGATTTACATGATTTTTGCATAGTTGGATTTGGAGACTCTTTCATTCCCAAAGCTAATCTGATTTTAAATGTTTTAGTAAATAAAGGATGTTTTATATTTCAATTCCTGTTTTGGCTTCTTTTATTACTGTGAATTGCTTTGAGACATTTTTCCAGATATGGCAAGCATTCTATAAATTGATTAAATAAACGAAAAAAATATTAAACAAACAATTCCAATCTAGTTTTGGATAACAGTTCAAGAAAAATGATGAGAACTCATATAATGAGACATTATGCAAACAAAAACAATCATCTAAAAAGGCAAAGAAATCTAAGATGGAGTCACAGATTAAGAAAGACTGATACTGGTGTTAATTGTAACATAACTCTAGCCAATTCAAATTCCTACCCAATCTCTATTTTGTGTGTTTCGAGCAAAAACAGTATGTTTTAATTGATTTCCCCCTCTGCAATGATTTATTAATTTTAAATGAAAGCTAAGTTTTTAATATTTCATATTAGACATCATATTTGGATACAACTGTACAATATGCACTCTTAGTGACAGCAGCTACAGTATCTTTCACTTCTGTTCTACATTAACATGTTTAGACTCCAAACTTCCATAGCTAGGAAACATTAGTTCTTTGAACTATAGCTCCTGAAATCTCCCTACCCAAAATGGTCACTTGGGAGTTGTGGTTCAAAGTCACATTATAATATTTCCAACATCTGCCAGGCTTTCCTCTCCTGTATAAAAACAGAGGCTTAAAAAACACTAGAGAATAAGTGTTACAACTCTCTATTCATTATGGCTTCAATCAAACACTCACCACTTGCACACACTCCATGAGGGGCAGGCGCACTGCTTGATTCCCAGAGAGGCTCACCACACAGGCTGGAGTGTCTGGTGTTGCTTCCAGTAATGCCAACACAGCTTCCATGCCCATTTTGCTGCTCTAAAAGACACACAGTATATTTCCTGTGAGAGGACTGGTTCACTGTTGGCATTTACTATGTTGTTGCATGGCTCAGAGGCAAGTGATGCATATAAGAAGATGGAAAGCTTCATATCACTTGCACATTAAGCTAGCTAAGAACAAACACACTCCTTTCCAGAACATCACACATTAGGAGAAGCATGATGAATTTGCCTTTATTTTTCCCAGTTTATGTTCTGTGGTGTTATCAGCAACCTGTTCAAAGCACCCCTCCTTCCCAGCTTTCTTCCACTTCATTAGCTCATTCTGCTCATGGGCAAATAACCAGATATATTTAATAGGTTCAGAGAGCAAGCCCTTCAATAGCAAAGAAAGGTATGACCAGATGGCTCTGTAGCTTAATTGGGCTGTTTATCCAGCCAAGAAAAGTGAAATTAGTCTCCTAGTTGCAAATTTCTGTTCTTGGTACTGCCAGGCCGGAGCAATCTTTTCCTTTTGGGACAGTGTTTTCTCAGGCTCAAAGGGCAGGGCTCGTCTACAAAAAGGGCAAAGAAGACACTGCCAGTGCTGGAAGTTGGCAAAGAGGCCCTCCCATTCTGGCACAATGAATAAACCTGCAGGGTGCAAGATAAGCACTTGAAATATTGGGCTGACCAAATGCCAAAATATGAAGCAAAAACATGAAGGTAGGAGAACAGAAGTTCATCCTAGTTCTCAAATTCTCTAGGCCAGAGGTTCCCAACCTTTTCAAGCTGGGGGCCAGGTCATTCTCTCAGTCAGCTTCGAGGGCCAAGTGTCGATTTTTGCCCTGCCTGCACAATGGAGGTGACCCTTTTGTACCAACAGCAGGGCATGTGTGGGGAGTGGACCAGACGGTAAACTCAGTCGCCTGGCTCTTTTAAATATTCCACCTCTCTCCTCGGTGTTTTTAAATTGAATTTTAATTTTTATGTATGTGTTTTAATTGATTTTAGTTGTTAAGCCGCCCTGAGTCTTCAGAGGAGGACAGGGTACAAATGAAATGAAATAAAAAAAATGAAATAAACAGCTTCAAAGGGGGTGGCCATTTTGTTTCTCAAATGCCCTTGGAGAGGGGCCACATGAAACAGAACCATGGACCGGATCTGGCACCATGGGTCTTAGGTTGGGAACACCCACTCTAGGCTCCTAACATGGCTCCTAACTATATATTCTCTTGTTCTTTTCTTGTAACATGGGAATTCCTGGTGCAATCTTCAACTCTTCACTAGCTATCTATTTGGAGGTGAAGAACCTATTAAGAAGATCATGAAGAGTGTCATTCCTTAAGGGGCAGCAGCTAAACATAACATAAAATGAGACTTCATAATATAGAGGTGGCCAAGCTGTAGCCTGTGGGCTATGTGTGACTTCTTCAAGGCCATTTTGAGCCCCCCAAGAGTACTTGTCATGACAGGAAAAAAATAATCCCAGCAATATTTTCTATTCCTGGTGGCATATAAGATCATCAGCTTTTGGATGAGGAGGTAACGTCCTCTCAGGAATCAAAACTGAACATTGATATCCACTTACTTCTAATCTTTATTTATCTTTTTTCTTTTTTGCCCTTTCAAGGTCTGGTGAGGTTTAGTCATGAAAATAGAGTTTCTGGACCTAGTAGAGTTGCTCATCTAATGAAAACACTCTTTTTCCTAAGCAAAATTCAACTAAGATGATGTCAGAAGAAGTAAAATAAATATTTTCTCTTGGTATCTGGAGTTCATAACAGTTTTTTTCCTAAAACCTGTTTGTAGATGATGAAGTTGGACCAGTCTGGAAGTCCAGAGGAAATCCCTGCCCTTGGTTCTTGGGCAAATATCTTTAGCCTCCGGCAACATGACACACATAAGTGATAGATTAGAACAGATTTCCATAACTGGTAACCTCCAGATGTTCATTCTTCAGTTCCTTTGGTTTGACTGGTGTTAGAAAGATTATCCAGGAAGGTTGTCACCCAGTGTATGCCCGACTGTATTTACAATCTTCATGGAGGTTCTTTCTGTGTGCCCCCTCAACATTCTTTGAATGGATCTGTGCATCAAGTCCACCAGCTCAGATCCAGGAAGAGCTTTCTGGCAAGAACAAACATTCTTGAGCAAAACCAAATTAGAAGATGGAGGAAGGAGCTAACTGGGCAAGAAACAAAATTAAAGGAGGATATGGCTGAGGAACTCAACCTTCCCTATGTCACTTGGAGACCCTGAATGGGCTGACGGTTGGAGTCCCTAAATGCAAAACCAACGTGCTCAAGTGAGATCTGCTGGTGGACAACAACACTGTGTGAGTGTGGAGAGATACAGTATCCAGCTAATTTACTGGTCAGCTGATTATTGTCAGAAACATGCACCGATGGAAATTTAAGTTTGGCCAACAACAAAGCCGAGAAAGTGGCTTTATTTTGGCAGTCTAGGTTTTGATCTGGACAGAAAAGAAGAAGACTTCCATATGACTACTCTTCTAGCACAAGTGTTAGTAATATTAGCTGGGGATGTTATTCATTATATAAATCTTACTGATAGATAATAATCATTCCTATTTGGCTATACTGTACCTTGAAAGAACCATAGATTTAGCAAAAAAGAAAGAAGAAGCCATATTTACCAAGACACGATCAAATGCAGAAGGAGTCCCACCACGTTGCACGTGGCCAAGTACAGTCACTCGTGTGTCAAAGCCAAGGCGTTTCACAACCAACTAATCATAAGTAGGGAGGAGGGAAAAACAAACATGACAAGATCGATTTTATACATCTCATACCATTCCCTGCCCTTTCCCACATTAATGGAGTGGGTAAAAGTGTTTATTATATTTGCCATTAAATCATCAGTAACTACACTGAATGTCTCTGGGTTGATCTAAAGCCTAGGCTTCCACTTCCCTAACAGAAAATGGATATATGCCATGTTTACGGGCATATTATGAGTATTTCCGGTATCTGGAAATGCCTGTAGTGACTCTTTTCTTTTTCTAAGATTTATGCAAGGGCGAGTATTTTCATTTCCTAGTTCTAGGTAAAGGTAAAGGTTTCCCTTGCTCGAAAACCAGTTGTATACATTACAAATTTTGTCACTCACGTCTTTCACATAGTTTGAACTGATGGGTTTTCCATTCATGTCAATGGCACCTTCAGCAATTATGATAATATTCAGTCTGGATCCTCTACTCCGGGCCTATCCAAAGAAAAATAAGGAGACAAACAATGGATGTATCAGGCAAAGGTCAAAGGGCATCACTGACTGGGATGCTTAATTAGTCTAGTCTGTGTCACTTGAGGAGCTATATTCCAAAGCTCTGATCAGAGAGCAGAGTTTTAATTTTAACACCTTGGATTTGACATCCAGGACTTCCTCCCTCTTTACTAGTAAGTCTGTATATCTTGCAAATGGAGAAACATGAACAAAAGTGTGTCTAATGTTGAGTCAGGCGGCCTTTCACCTTTACAGCTCTATTCCTCCATTCTGTAAGGTCTCATCCTGCCTGTTTCCCCCAAGTCAACTTTTCTGGCCTACTTTAATTATTCCTCAGCAATCCTAACAGAAGATACACAAATTAAATTAAGGTTTTCAAGAAGACCCACATTTCAACAGTACAAATGGATCTGGGAAGTTGACTGGCTGCCCAAAACATCAAGATAAAAATCTCAATTCCATTAAACTTCTAGAGAAATACGTTTTCATTAACTGTGATAAGACTATTAGACATTTCTTAGGAGAAGCAAATAAATCAAGCTGATGAATCATGCCTAGACAACATGTTTTTCTTAGGCTGGTGGATTGAAGGTTATAACATCATAAGTTGGTAAAACATAGCTATTTAAGGAGACATTTCAGAACATTCTGCCTTTGGAATGATGCTGGCCCTACTGCAGTTATTATGCTACAAGCCACTATCAATGGTTATTGAATATAACTATATTTGTAATTGGAAGTTTATATATAAGTTTAGTTTAAGGTCAGTGGTTTTTAGGTCATGTTTTATACCAGTCAGTCAGTCAGCAAGTGAACCAACCAACCAACCAACCAACCAACCAGACAGACAGACAGACAGACAGACAGACAGACAGACAGACAGACAGACAGACAGACAGACAAATGCATTGTTGAATATTAGACATCTTCACTGCCATGGCTCACCTCACCAAGCCTCTCACACATAAAATCTTCCCAGCCTTCTTCAGGTGGTGACTCAGGGATGAAAAGCCAGTCTGCACCAGATGCCAAAGCTGAGACCAATGCAAGATATCTAGAAAGAGATTGAGAGAGAAGAGAAAGAGTCAGTTTATGAATGGCAGCCCTAAGTATCAGCCTTAGGATTACAATAACCTCCCCAGTATCCCAAATATATCTTAAAATCTGAGGCTGTGGACAAAGGAAGTTCACATTGCATATTCTTTTCTTCCAGTTTAACCTCCGAAGTGAAAAAAATGGATTACATCAAACCTTCTTCCCTGCATTAAACAGCCAAAAAGAGTGTCTTTTCTTACCCACAATGTCTCCCCATCACCTCCAGCACAAAAGTCCTCTGGTGACTGAAAAGTAAAATTGGAGAGCAAAGCCTTATCCAGATGACTGTTCAATGCATGCCCAAACCACATATTCCCAACACTGCAATACTTGCATACACTGTGCGTGAGCTGGATATAGGGAGCAGATAACATTAATGAAAACTGTCTGAACCTGTTTGTGGGTACAAACGTAAAAAAATCTTTGCAAGATCTCCTAAACTGCTGCTGACTGAACACAAGTACATGGAGAACTTAATTTTCTGGCTACATGGAATCACAGGTCTATCTCCAGGCACAATTTAAAAAGCGGAGTTTGACATAAGAATCTGACATGCAATGTAACTTTGGTTCAACCTTTCTGAAGGCCTGCATCTCCCATTATGAACCTCCTGGATTTTATAATGTTTGGTGGAGATTTTATCTCAAGGGGCCAAGGGAAGGAATAAAAGGTTACTGCAGTGATGGTGAACCTTGGCACTCCAGGTGTTCTTGGACTTCAATTACCAGAAGCCCAAGTCAGCACTCCTGCTGAACAGGGGACTTCTGTGAATTGAAGTTCAAGAATACCTGGAGTGCCAAGGTTCACCATCACTGGGTTGCTGTCACAGTGCTTGATTTTCTCTGACAATTTATGAAATCATATGAAAGGAAGAGCAATTGAGCCTTGCATCTGACCTGCTGCAAAGAAAAAGTATATGTTCCAGAACAGAAACTCTAAAGTGACGCAAGCATTCTAGCTGTTTGCGTACGGTTAACATGTTCTTAGAAATGTGCCAAATAATTATGCAGTAATACATGATTTAAGCAGCAAAGCTACTGCACTAAATAAAGATATCTGGGTCTCCTACAAAAGAAGAGTTGCTTTAACAGTGTGAAAATCCAAACAAAGATGAACAATTTAAGGAGAGTCAGACTTGGATAATCACATTTACCCGTGACTGGTGCAAGGCAGGAAATAATTACAAGTATTGTAGCTCTCAAGCTAGTCGTAGGCAATGTGCATGCATGCCTAGTGAAAAGAACATAACAAAGGTTTGGAAAATCATGTGCTCACCTCTGAGCAGTTGTGGTGATTGCATCGATGACTTCCATGATACGATGAAGAGCAGAATCAGTGCCAATGGTCATATCTGTGCCACAGAAGTCATTGTCGATGGACCCCACTAGGCCAACAATGTTTAAATGAGAGTATGTCTGAGCCACCTCCTCTGTGATCTTCCCTTAGAAAGAATGTGAGAGAATTAGGAAACATATATGGATACAGTTCACATGTCATAAGCAAACTGCCAACTCCCAAAGTTTAAGAAACAAATATCAGCCATAGCAAAGAACAGTAGAATTAGTCAAAGTAGAAATAGTTGTTGGTTCAGTGTGGAAACTTTCAAAATATGAAGGCAACTAGCCCCAGTAGCTTCAGCATTTGAATTGATGTTCATTGTTTTATATTTATATTTCACTCTATATGCTGAGATCTCAGAGTAGAGTACAAGAACAAAAACAATATAAAACAATTCAGCAATTTAAAACCATTTAAAACAACATACATTAAGACAAGAGTAGAGAAGCTTCCACAGCCTATTAAAGCTATTATTCTTAATCCCCGAAGGGCTTGGTGAATAGCCATGTTTTAACTTGGCACCGAAATGAGGTTAATGCCAGTGCCATTGCCAGTGCGCCTCTACAAGGAAAGCTTTCCGTAACTGAGGTGCTATACCCAAGACAAGAAACCTCTTCCCTGCAGCTAATGGATTGTTCTCCATGGCATGAATTGTGTACTGTACATTTTATTAATCTGGCAGGAATATATAGGAAGCATCTAGGTCTCAGGCCACTTAAGGGCTTATAGATCATTGTTAACCTCTGAATATAAACCAGGAGCATATGGGAAGGCAGTGTAATTCTTTCAGAACCAGAGTCACATGCATTCTGAAAGGTGTTCCTGCAAGTAATCTTGTATTATATGTCTTGTGGAGAGCCAGAGACGAGGCATGTGAATGTAAGAGGTCTTGAACATTAAGGACATTTTACAGAAAGTTACAATGTTATGGACAGCGTTGGCAAAGAAATGAGGTAGGAGTTTAGGAATTAAAATGAGAATTATAAAAAAGCTTATGAAACTGTTTCAAACCAAAAGGTATTGACAATTTCCCCTGAACCAAGAGAAGTTACTACCCTGTTACTCTAAGACAGTGCTTTCCCAGCCTTTAGTTTTTGGACTTCAATTCCCAGAAGCCCAAGTCAATTCTCCGAAGCACTGATCAACCAACAGACTTGCGATGCGAAAATAGTGCTCTCTATGGGAAAAACTTGTATAACAAAAATTCCTATGAGAAAATTCACTGATCAACCAACTGACTTAGACTTCAGGGAACTGAAGTCCCCCTGTGGGCTGTGGGCCCCATGTTGGGAGCCACTGCTCTAAGAGGACCTTCTTTGATTCCAAAATATAGGAATGTAACTGCCTAGGCTTGCTATCAGAGGGAGAAGCAATATCCAAGACTGATTTTGGTGCCATCTCAGTCAAGCACTAAGGTACTGGTGGCAGTATGCAAGCATTCATACATACCTTCTGTGACAAGCTCTTCTAAAAGACCACCCCATTCTGTGCGGAAAATATTCGCACCAGTCAGGCTTCCATCCCCACCGATGACACACAGATTAGTGATACCATGCTGTACCAAGTTGTAGGCAGCCTTGAGTCGACCTTCCCGGGTGGTGAATGCTTTGCAGCGGGCACTGCCAATGATGGTGCCACCCTATAAATGAAGATGGGCAGTGAAAGAAGGAAACTGAATCTACAGACCATAAACCAAGAGCAACATCTACAGATGAGCCTGGTGGTCAGCAGCCAAAGGCTAAGCCAAAAAGCTGAAGTTTAATAGGAAATCAATACAGTCACTTTCTAAGAGCTGTGATGAAGTAAATGGTTTTGTACCTCAAATATAAGATCTGTATAACCATGTCCTCTAGCTACAAAAAGGTGCATGCCCTGGTTATCCAGAGGGTGTTAATGATTCTTATTTCTGTCCTGTTTTTGCACTGGAAAAATGCAGTTAAGACATGGGATGGTTTTAATACATCAAAACCCGTGGAACTAACTGAAAGAGATGGTGAAATATCAAGGAGGCTGTCCCTTTTCTCTCTCAAATCATGCTGTCAAATTTGTGATCTACTATGGTCTTGCTGAACTGTGGTTATAACTGCTGCCACAACAATGCAGGTGGCTCTGAATGTGTCTAACATGACTCTGTGCCAGTTGACAGCTGACCTAACTGTCAGGTCAGCTTTCCTTTTGAAAGGGGCTTGGGCAGCAATCCTAGAGAAACAGATTTTTCCACAGGAAAATTCAACCCATTCTATTCTGGTTCTCTCTATTCACTCCAAATCATGCCTCTCCCCTGCTGCTGCTAATGCAGAATGGCTAGTTCATCGGACTAGATTCTCACAGTGTTGATGATTGGTGCTGCAACTGGGGCCTCGTTTTTCCTAATGTTCTGCTTTCAAAGCAGAGAGGGATGATTGTTATGAGATTAGCACAAAATGGCCCCTTAACCTTCATCCAGTTAAAATAGTGGAGTCTTCTCAATAAGCACAACTTGAAGGGAACAACAAAGATAGAAAAAACAAATATATTGATTGCAAGTTGGTATTATCTCTAGTAGTTCAAAGAACAATGAGGAGGACAAACATGCAGTTAGAACAGTTAGCTTTTCACTTGGAACCCTGTTATAGCCAGCTGAAAAGGCACAACGAAACCCAGAAACTGTCAAGAAAGAGCAGAACACTAGAGGACAGTCTACATGGGAGGGGAGGGACAGTGTTCCACTCTGCATGCCAACCTTGCTTAAGCTTATATGCACCAGAAGCAGCAGCTGTATCAACAGCATCAAACAAACATGGAAAGGTAGAGACAGAGGTGGAGGTGGGGGCTAACCCTTCAGAGGCATGCAGCACCAAATTGTTACCTGAGGGGAAAGGAGGCATACCACTCAAAGTGGGGAAAGCTCTAAGAAGAAGGGGACAAACAACACATACACTCTTGTGAGGTCCAACTGAGATAAATTTCTGATAGATTCACTTACGAAGCAATTCTAGCTTAATAGCATGTGAACTGCAAGACTATCCCAAATTGCCTGGAGAAACAGAGGGGAGCTGCAGTGAACTAAACATCATGTTTAAGATGTCCAGAAACATGAATACTTCCAGGTCATTTTGAAAGAAGTGAAAGAAACTATACAGTTGAAAGACAGGAACTCTTGATGCTCCTCTTAGTCATAGGCTGAACATTTGAGCAAATCAGGATCCACTTCATCTCAATATACTGGGGAAATAATCATTTCCTCACATAGGTACATAATCCAACAAGCAATGACCATTGAGTTGTTCATGAAATATAAGAAGCTATCCTCAGCACTTATCTTGTATTTTAATAAAATAGCGAAATAGAAAATCCATACATCCTGTCAGATAGTGCCAATGTACTTAAACCATTGCTTTTTCCAGCAAAGCAGGCTGTACTTGTAAGCCGTTACAGTTGATATTAATGTCCTTCATAAAGGACACTAGAGTGGAATGTACACACCACAACAAGTGAAAATTCTTCAGAAGGCTGGTACTCTCTGCTCAATCTCCCCTGCTTTGCTCCTTCTTCCAGCAGGAATGGCTAAACAAACCACAGACCTTCCATCTGTACTCTGTGTAGTGAACTACTAGTATTACAAATTGAATTAAGACCCTTGGCTTGACTATTTCCCAGCATAACCAAAATCCTAACAACAAACCAAGGCTTATGACTAAGCATGGGACTTTCAGAAGTTAAGGGTTTCTCATCTCATAACTCAACCAGAGCAAACCAGGCAGAATTAGCAGAGCGAAAGCTCTCAAACCAGAAGGACTTAGACCAGCCTTCTCTACTGTTGTGATGTTCTCAGACTGCTGCTTCTTTGGATGGTAAGAAAAGTACCCTGCTGCACTGTGGTAGCTACTATCAAAGTCATTGTAAAAGAAACTACATAAAATCTGGCACACCAGTTCAGCAACACCTGCTGCACCAAAAATTGCCCACCCCATTTTAAGTAAAGGTAAATGTCACCCTGGCTTGAAAGCCAGTTGTGTCTGACTCTAGGCTTCAGTGCTCATCTGTTTACAGCCAAAGAGCCAGCGCTGTCTGCCCTGGACATGTGGCAGGCATGCATCAACATGCACAGAATGTTGTTTAGCTTCCCACCAAAGTGGTTCCTATCTATCTACTTACAATTTCTTGCTTTTGAACTGCTAGGTTGTCAGGAGCTGGGACACAGACGGGAGTTCACTCCATTGTGCAGTACTCAGGGATCGAATTCCGACCTTCCAGTCATTGAGTTCAGCATCTTAACCATTTCAGCCACCACAGTCCCCCACCTCATTTTACAAGGACAATATCCCCTGAATCACGAGTTTGTAGTACAATTACTACTGATAAGGAACACAGAAAAAGGTGGGAGCTGAAACTGAAGCATATGATCTACATGGTACATATGTCTGAAGTAATAAGACCTTCTGAAGTATAAAGAAGCTATATTCTTATTAGAATTTTTTTAATAGTAGCTGTGCTAGTCTGTGGTTCAGGCATATCAGAAATAAAAAAAACCAGAAACAAAAATGCTGCGGCGCTTTAAAGACTAACTGATATATTTTTAATGTGAGCTTTCATGGATCAAGTCAACTTCATCAGACATAGGAGTGAAATTTCAAGACATGAGCTTATATACACCAGATACAGAAGTAAAGAGTAATCAATCAGAACGGCAGATAAACATGCATATCAATACAGCTTCCCACAGCAAGCAGTAGCAGATGATTTCTGGTTTGTTGTTTGGATTAGCTCTAAATGTCCCCTTTTCAGTTTGTTTTGCAACTCCTCACTTTTAAAATTGAAAAGGAGATGTTTAGAGCTAATCCAAATAACAAAATAGAGATCCTCTGCTACTGCTAGCTGTGGGAAGCTGTATTGATATGCCTGCTTATCTGCCATTCTGTTTGATTACTCTTTACCTCCATATCTGGTGCATATAAACTCATGCTTTGAAATTTTACTCCTATGTCTGGTGAAGTAGACTTGACCCACAAAAGCTCACATTAAAAATATAGCAGTTAGTCTTTAACGTGCTGCAGTGTTTTTGTTTTGTTTTTCTGATATTCTTATTACTTATTTCTGATCTAAAACAAAAACAGCGATCGAAAGAGAGAGAGAAATCTCACTAATATTCCAACCCAAAAGGTAAATTGTACTGAAGAAGTAGACAGAGTTTTGTATTCCAGAACCCACAGGTAGGCCTCAGTTAGAAGATGTCCTGTGGTCTAGCAACACGTCCAGCAACACGTTAAGCAGAACTATCATCCATGTCTTACCAACTGAATGATGTTGGACACGCTGAGCCAGGTTGCTGGCTTAATGTTATCCTCACCTTCCACCAGTCCTTCATAACCCTGTAAAGAAGAAGGGAAAACAGCACAGTGAAGGTGCCATTGCATCCAAAATTCTTGCACCGTTCTCCATTAAAATTAATGACTTGCAAAACACATATACAGTATTCTTCCTAATTTCTAATGTGCAGTAGAGTTATCTGATACAGAACATAAAACAAGGCACAAAGACCTCCAAATCTTTGCTTCCAGCATCCTTCCAGACTCCTCTTCTAAAAGATTATCACTACACAAAGATGAAAAATGGGAAACCTTCTGGGATATTTATCTGGCTGAGATAACCAGAGGAGGCCAGTCTCTTACTTTCTACAAGAGAAATGCATTTACAGTATCTACAAAAGGAAGAACATTTTGTCTGATGATACAGATCTGGAATGCTCTCCCATGGGAGTTTCAAATGGTGCTAGCATTGTACTTTCTTCAATCTTTATAATGTTCGCTGGCATTTAAAACAAAATTTAACATCTAAAATTGTGTTTTTAACGCTGGTTGACAGCTTTAACACGTTTTCTTTCACCATTCAGATACAAATTTGTTTTCCTGCATTGGATGTTTAATTTATGAATGTTCAGTCTTCATGCATCGTGCTGAGAAATAATCCCTCGGATGAAGCTTTCAAACAGATGGCCATGTTAAGTGTGTTTCAGCATGTATAACAAAAACAAAATGAAAATTTTTAAAAAGAAAGTATTGGGGCACCTTTAAACCCAACAGATTTATTTCAGCGGGAGCCTTTGTGGATTAATCTCAACAGTTCAGAGTCGGCATTATAAATTGTTAATTATTTTCTGTTACATATTTTCTCTATATTTACTGCATGGATAGTTTCTGTTTCCATCAAAATAACTTGATTGCTTTTAGGGTACTAAGGACTTTAATCTGAGGGGATAAGTGAAGGTTACCATTTCCTATTTCAACTCAGACAGCAAATCATCTCAGGTCAAGTCTGCAATAGTAGAAAGGAAATATGTTTATAAAGATAACAATAGTGATGAGATCCAGACACTGTGTGCACTTCTTTCCTTAACATATCTGATTTATTTCATTCTGCACATCCAGTATGGAAAAGACTTTGATGCGATATATCAAGAGAAGGGAACAGAGATGGAGATGTCAAGACTACTGAATTGGCAGAGGCACCAATGCTAGAAGATGCTTCAGAGCCAACCATTAACTCCCTACAAAAATGTACCACCTCCTCAACTTGATCAAGCTCATAAAGTTGTTGTTGATAAATGCACCAGCAACCTGGGAAGAAACTGAACAGATGCAGGTAGCCAAAGCCATCAGATGGAAAGAAGCTGTAAGAGACAGAAGCTCTACACAAGAATGAGATTTTGATCCTGACCAAACTACCACCAGGCAAGAAAGCCATCTTTCATGGGTCTTCAAGGTGAAGCAGAGTGCAGATGGAGAAGTGGAGGATTACAAGGCAAGACTGGTTTTCCAAAAAGGTTCCTGCAGAACTATGGAAAATACTTCGATGAAACCTTTGCTCCTGTTGTCAAGCACAGCATTATAGGAATACTACTGAGTGTTGCAGCCTCCAAACAGGTACAAATCAAGCACCTAGATATGAAGACTAAATTTCTACATGGAGAGATTACAGAGGAGCTGTACATCAGGGGTGCCCAAACTGCGGCCCAGGGGCCAGATTCAGCCCCCAATGCCAATTCAAGTCCTCATTGCTCCTGGAAGCAGAAGTAAAATGCACCCATACGGGTGCATTTTACTTCCATTTCCAGGAGTGACAAGGGCTTCACAGGCTGGATGAATGGACACTGGAGGCTGGATCTGGCCCCAAGGTCTTAGTGACTGGCTCCCTGAACCATGTGATCAGCCCACAGCCTGAAAAGTTTGGGAACCCCTGCTGTACATGGAACATTCATCAGAAATATTTTTATTTTGTTTGCAAACTGAAGACAGGTCTGTAGAGAATGAAAGAAGCTGTTTGGGCCTGGAATGAGAAATTAAAGATGCTGCTGCAATAAAGTTTCAAGCAAAGTAATGCAGATCAATTATTGTACACCAGAAACAGAGAAGGACATTTAACTTATGTACCCAGAACTCTCAACCACCATAGCCACTTGCCGTGTTTAACAAGAGGATTTGGTGGCATGCAGTCCAAAACATAAGACTGGATATTCTATCTTATTTTCTTTCTGTGTAGAGCAGTGGTTCTCAACCTATGGCCCATAGCACCAAACAATCTGCCCCAGCCCCTGCTCCAGCCACCACCAGAATCAGCTGTGGACTCATTTATGGGCGTCATAAACACATTTACGATAGCCATGGACTCATTTACAGTAGCCATAAACAGTCTAGCCTCCACAACTGTTTCAGGGAGTGTGACCAGGCTCTGACTTGAAAAGGTTAAAAATCCCTGGTGTAGGGAGATAAGTTCATACCTTCCTGCTCTACCCTTCAGGTTTCTGTCACCTTCTAGATATTCATAAAGTTTGGATATGGTAAACATGTGTAAAAACTGAAGTGCATCAGTCCAAATCTTGCAGGCCGCTTTCTCCCCAAAATATAGGGATTGGTATTCTGCTGCAATATGTGGGCATGAACTGTGTACGAACCTCAAAACCTTTCACATCCTGTAGTGTCAAGATATGGAAGGAAGGTATTACCTTGTTCTCTTTCTACACAGAGGCAAAGGTAGGAAACAATATCATCCAAACTGGCCTTGCTTTCACTTTTGTACCCTCAAAGTTTCCCAGAAGGTGAGGGACCATTTTCAAAGGACATAATTGCACCCTTTCATCAAGGAAGAAAATAAAATTGCACCTCATAGATCAGGAACACTTTAGCTCCAACGTATATTCCCATGCGAGTGACAGCTCGAACAGCAGCATTCATACCTGGAGAGATGAAACACAAGGTAAACAATGGTTCCAACATAACCCAGCTCTGCACTTTTATCTGTGCAAAAAAAACAATTTTATTTATACAAACCAATTCTGTAGAAATGCCCTTTGCTTAAATACTTGCTGTGCATTGCACAGAGGGTTTACTGTCAACATTAACAGCTAGACAAGATGGAGGCTATGAAACTAAATAGTTCCAACAGGAAATAAGCACCACTGAATGTGGTTGGACTGACCGGTGAGAAAATATGTACAGAACTCTTTTAATAAGGATGTTAAGAAAGGGAGAGCCATCATTTGCCACTCAAATTTCATCTTCCATTTTCCTAGTTCGCCCCAACAACTTAAGTTGATTTCTCTAACCACCATTTAAAAATAAATCCAAGTTTAAACACATAGGTTACATTAAATCAATGTCTTATTAGATGATTAAGTACAGTAATACCTCGGATAACGTTTACCTCGGATAACGCTAAAATCGCATAACGTTAAGTAATCTGGGGAGGAGAATTGGATCGAATAACGTTAAGGTCCTATGGGATGGATCGGATAACAACCGCTACAGCCTGTGCAGTTACAATGTATCTCTATGGAGCTTTAACGTTATCCGATCCATCCCATAGGATTTTAACATGCATCGGATAACACTAAAAATCGGATAACACCAAGACTTGTGGAACTAAGTCTTAGCGTTATCTGAGGTATTACTGTACATTTTATTTATAAGCCCTGACATATTTTTTGGATAGGAGATTCAATACAAGTTTCTTTTAACAGTGACTATAACTTGAAGAAACACATCTGTTTTAAAATGGTACTAAAAACTGAAAGTATAATGCAAGAAGTGCTTCCTTTCTGAAATCTCAAGGCAGCAAGCCCTGTTTGCAAGCTTTATGTTGCATGGTACAGAGAATGCTTATCATATTCTCTCAAATTCAGCAGCAGCATACCTCATTTGCAAGCCTTGCATTTAACTTGGTCCATCTCCTTTCTATCATCCTCTTTACAACTGAGGCCTCAACAGGGCACTCTCTGCATTTTTGAGTAGTAGTGATAGGAAGTTGTCAATTACTTTATACTAAGGGACTGCAGTGGCTCAGTGGTTAAGAAGCTTGTCTTGCTAGCTGAATGTAGGCAAGTCGGAAGTTCAAGACCCAAGTACTGCATGATGGAATGAGCGCCCGTCTCTGTCCCAGCTCCTGTCGACCTAGCAGTTCGAAAGTAAGAAATTGCAAGTAGATAAATAGAGACCACTTTGGTGGGAAAAGATCTTGGGGACATGAAAGAAGCCTCAGGCGTCCCCCGAGTGGAATTCCTCTAGCAAAAATCCTTTCAACCCAGAAAGCACCTTTGCGTGTGCTTCTGACACGATTTAAAAAACCCTTTATACTTACTTTCAAACCAAGCATAAAAAGTAGTACTAAAAAGAAACATTCTATTTCAGATGATCATCTGCAATGTGCCTAGAATTGCATAATTACCTTGGGCAACCCAACAATGGGTGCTATTAGTCCAGGGGTGCCCAAACTATGGCCTGTGGGCTGGATCTGGCCCCCAACAACAATTCATCCAGCCCATTAAGCCCTTGTTGCTCCCGGAAGTGGAAGTAAAATGCACCCATCTGGGTGCATTTTACTTTCGCTTCTGGGAGCAACAAGGGCTTCGTGGGCCAGATGAATTGGTGTTGGGGGCCGGATCCAGCCCCCTGGCCATAGTGACAGGCCTCCTGAACCATACGGCCAGCCTGCATCCTGAAAAGTTTGGGCACCCCGTCTTAGTCAGTCCTAGCTGAGGTAAATTGACTTTGCTCAGGGTACCACCCGGAATCTATTTACAGTTGTACCTCGATTAAAGAGCACAATGTGTTTCCACAGGATTGCTCTGTAAGCAAGTTTGCTCTTTAAGTGAAACACCATTGTAAGTGACCAATTGTGACTTCTGGTGGAGGGGGATTGCGAACCCCAATTTATTTGTTAAATAAGTTTTTGGTTGGTTTTATTTGTTAAGCGAAGCGAACTTTCAGAGAAAATTCTGCTCTTTAAGCGAGTTACTCTTTAAGCAAGGCACTCTTTATGCAAGGTTTTACTGTATCTGGGTTCTATACAGGTTCCAATAGTTCTATTTTCCCCATTCTTTCCTATCCAGCTCCATTTTAAAAACATACTTTTTTGCTAAATTTGTGTCAACTGTTAAAAGTAAAGCTTAGACAGGTTTGACACAAGCTCTCTTGCTTGGTAACATAGGAAGAGAAGTGTCAAGGGCCCCACCCTGCAGTAACACTCCCTGGAGGAAATGAGACTGAAGAAAAGAAAGCAGGACCAACACTTTCCTTGTTCAAGCAACTGTTTTGCAGCTTACTCAGTTTTCTGATGGATTTTGAAATACTCTCTAGGCGTTGAGGGCACAAAGGACTAGCCACAAAACCTGCCTCCTCTCACAATGCTTTTCTCTTGAGAAACCTCAGAGCCAGGCATTATCAAAATAACCAGCCGAGAAGCAGTCACGTTAGGAAAGCAAATGCAACTCCAGTTTAAATGGTGGTGAGTGGGTGGTGATGTTGCCCACTAAACATGGTGGGACTGACCTGTGAGAAAATATGTACAGAGGTCTTTTGATAAGGATGTTAAGGGAGTCCAGTGACCGAGCCAACCTCCTCACCCTGGCTAATGAGCTGTCCTGCCCTCATTAGTTTAACATTCATTACACACAGACATACCAGAGTTCCATTTACCACAGGCTAAGAAACATATTTAAATCAGATATTGAATAAAATTATTGTTATCTTGGACCTCTTGGCAATTTTGATCAATAACATTTCCCTTCTTGATTATTCCCCCCTCCCCCGTACAAGTACAGTGGTACCTCGCTTAAAGAACATAATGCGTTCCACGGGATTGCTCTTTAAGTGAGCTTGCTCTTTAAGTGAAACACCATTGTAAGTGACCAATTGTGACTTCTGATGGGGGGGGGGGGATTGCGAACCTGGATTTATTTGTTAAGCGAGTTTTTGGTTAGTTCTATTTGTTAAGCAAAGCGAACATTCAGAGAAAATTCTGCTCTTTACGTGAGTTACTCTTTAAGCGAGGTGCTCTTTATGCGAGGTTTGACTGTACTGTATTTATTCCAGGAGAGGAGCACTATAATTTCCTTTACAGATGTAGAGAAAAGAAGTCTCCATACTAAAGTGTGCATAATATAATGGGCCAAAAACTTCTGTATCACAAAAGACGAAAATTAACATTTTCAAATAGCTTCACTTTTATTAAATCACTTTGCATATACTGTAAGTGATTTCTAATCTCATTTTTATGGTTGAGAGTAAAGCAATACAGTATTATGGCAAAAATCCCTTTGATTTTTATTTTATTTTATCCACTTGTCTTCCTGGTAGTCTACAATATCTGGACCACTCTCCCTTACTGTCATACTTTAAATGTATTGACCTTTTTTCTTGCTAGCGTTTACTGTCCCACATCTACAGCTATATATACTAATCAGAAACATCGTAGTATGGATGATCTTGGCCCTAGTGTCTGGTGAAATATCCTTATTCTAAAGGAGTTTTTCTAATTGTTAACAGCTGCCCATCCAAGTCTCAACTGTCTTCTGGTTTCCTGGCTACAATCTTCATTTTGATTTATGAATGCACTAAAGTACAAAAAAAACTTTATTATTTATTTCTTCGTTGCTGCCATTGTTGTCTGCAACTAGATCTGAGTATGCATTATTTCCCTGCCCTAGAGTGCTAGGAGGCCTGGTCCTGGAAGCCAGCTGATTCTTGGCCACCTTCACCCTCCAAAGCAAGCAGGGAAATGCCATTGGTGTGAATTTGTTTAAGGTGGATCCCAGCTTGCCATGAAGTGACCCACACACTATGATCACAGAGCCATTTCCTGCGGCACATAGGAAATGAGACATGTAGGATTTAGCACCGGGATTGCAATGGACTGCCACAGCCTTGAGGATATTGACACGGTGTGCCTTCACAGCCACTCCATCTAGTATGGCCTCTTCCACTCCATGACTGTTGGGAATAAAAATGAAGTGGTTCCTCCTCCGCTAATTTTGCCATTGGGACCAATATGATGGCTTCACTGCTACCTCTGAAGTTATTCAGTCCTTCTCTACTCATTATTTTTGTATTCTCAATGTTCAATTATGACTGGGTTCTGTACTTTTTTCTTTAACCTTCATCAGTAATTTTTTGAATGGAAGTAATTGATATTTTTAACTATCAATAATATCACCCTGAGTAGTTTAGTTATCTGGCTGTGGAGCTGGAAGCTCCCATTGTCCCTCCAGGGAGAACCACCCTGTGCCATCATGAGCAAGCTACATAGTCCCAGGATTTCCCCAGAAAAGGGAATAATAAACTATTTCTTTGACCATTTCCACCCAATATGTTGCCATGAGTCATTATTGACTTGACAGAACATCATTGACTTCCTGTCTATTAATCTTTAAAAATTCATTCAAAGTTAGCCAAGAAATTCAACTGACTGTTGTAGTAACTGCAGGTATGGGGAAAGGAACAGACTTTTTCAGTCACTTCAATTTCAGAGATTTCTTGATTTAAAAGGAATTCAACACAGTCCAGATTCACTTGAAAAGATACTATGGCAATAATAGACCCTCTGGGGACAGAAATTAATGTTTGGCATAAAATTATGAAACCAGTGAGATGTTAATTGCTAATGTGACACACTTTCTCTAAATTATTATCATAAGAGAGAATCCTTGTTGAGTTATTTTCTTAAGTGTTCAGACTGGTTGCTACATGTTATTTGAATGCAGTGAAAGTTCTCATTACTCTTTCCATTTGCCAGCCAATGGTTGTGGTGGGTACATGCCTAGGGCCAGACAATGGGGTAAGCTGGGAGGTGGTGGTAAGGAAAAGGGGTGAACTGGTATTTTATCTGTGATTTTATAATGCATAATGTTACGCCCACAACTATTAAAAAGCAGATTCAGCCAAGTTTAAATTTCAGATGCAATTGAGACAATGCCATTTGGCTTTATCGATCACACTTCCTTCTGTAACCTTTTCCCCTCACTTCTGTACAGAAGGCATGTTTTCTTTTATCTGTATCATTTTAACAAGACAAGGATTGTTGGAAGCCAGGAAAAGCAAATGAATACTTTCCCCAAAGGCCATCTTCTATTTTTGAGAGAGAGAGAGAGAGAGAGAAAGCTAACACTCTGCAGGATGATTCTTCTTCTCTCTCATTGACTCTTATCCATTCTTCAAAGAGCACAAGAAAATCATTAGCTAGTGTCTCTGTCCCTGGCTTTCCTCACAAAATATTAACATTTCTGGACTTCTTTCATGTCCTCCTCCAGCTTACTCTTCAGAAACCACTTATCCACATGTTTTTCCTTATCTGTCATCTAAGGTATTCTGTATAACTCAAGTCCTTTCACATCTTCCTCTGTGTGTATGTGTGCATGTGTGCATGTGTATGTGCGTTTTAATTAGGGCAGGTGGAAATCTTCAAAAGATACTGTGGAGCCCTTGCTTCACAGTGTGTGGGATTTCTACCCACTAAAACCAATTCCCATTACGCCCTGCCACCCCACGGAACTGATGTCAGGCCTTACTTTGCAGGGCGCAGACTGGCCATTAAAAATCCTCCTCCAATTTGGCTACTCGTCCTCTTCCTCTATGCTTCTGGCTGCCCTCTTCTCAGTTTTTTCACACATCTAAGTTCCAAGATGACCCCGGCCGCATAGCTAGATATCGCAACCTGGGTAGTCTCCCTGCTCACCATCTTGCCACAGATGTCTTCCAGAGACAACTGTTGTTGAAGATGCCTCTGTAAAATTTCCCATTCTGGATCAAAGCATGAACAGTAAAAAAAAAATGTGCTCCACGGCTTACTGCATGGGCTGGCAGACGGGACACGAGGCATCATCCTCCAGCCTAAAGTGGTGCTGGTAGGCTCTGAAGCAGCCATGCCCCGTCAACAGCTGCGTGAGGTGGTAGTAATCCATGTGCTAATGTAAAGGATAAGGGAATGAGTCCACCATCCCTTGGTTGATGTATCCCAGATCTGCTGCCATCGCACTATCCTCTCTATCCTGGCTTCCGTAGAAATTGTGCGTCATTCCGTCACCCGATTTTCTTGCCTCAGCCAGTAAATCTCCACCCATTCCTCTACCATCAGATGGATCAGCGTGATGTCAGCAATGACACACATGGCATCATACAAGACCATTCAAAATGCCCGAGCCACCCGCAGGGCATTCCTACGGTATAACAAAGTTATTTGTTGCATGTACAATGTCCCTGCCATGGCTTCCAACCAAATTGGACCTGCATACAACAACATGGAATTAACAACACTCGAGAGGAGTCTTCGGCAAGTCTGCCACGTACCTCCAATATTTGGCATGATCCTTGTCAATGCATTACATACTGCTCCAGTCCTTGTGCTCATAATTCGCAAATACTCATTGAAGTGTAGCCTGGCATTTATCTGGACACCCTGATACTGCCTCCGGCGACTAATGGATCCAGTGGGATTCCAAAAGGAACGTGGTGCTTTCCTCTGGAGCAGCTATGCGATTCGTCTGAGACTCTTGTCCGCCTCTTTAATGAGAGGTTGACGGCGGCCTTAGATGTTATCGCACCACTAAGGCCTCTCCATGCCCGTGTGCAACAATCCTCCCCATGGTTCACAGAAGAACTGAAGGAGCTTAAACGGGCAAAGAGATGCCAAGAGCGCTGCTGAGTTAAGACCCAGAGTGAGTCTGACCGAACACTGGTTAGAGCTACTATTAAAGCCTACCTTGTGGCGATAGAGGTGATGAAACGCCAATATTTCACCACTCTTATTGTCTCCGCGGATAATCGTCCAGCGACCCTGTTTCAGGTGACTAGATACCTCCTTGGTAGAGGAGGGGCGGGCCCCAGCTGGCAGGGATCTGCTGAGGCTTTTGCTGATTATGTGATGGAGAAAATCGCTCAAATTCGCTCGAAGTTTAATCCCGGCGTGAATAATGTAGAGCTGGTGTTGTCTGGAGTGCAGTCTGGCATCTGGGATCAGTTTGATCCAGTTGTCCATTAGGAAGTGGACAGGCTCCTTGGATCTGTTCGTGCCACTGCCTGTGTGTTAGATCCATGCCGTGTCTGGTTGATTAAAACTTCCAGAGTGGTGACAGGTGGCTGGGTCGAAGCCATCATAAACTCATCACTACAGGAGGGGTTTTTCCCAGTGAATTTAAAGCATGCTTTGGTGCGCCACCTCCTGAAAAAACCATCACTCGACCCCACGGTGCTTACTAATTACTGGCCTGTGTCCAACCTGCCTTTTTTGGGCAAGGTTTTGGAGAAGGCAGTGGCGTGGCAGCTACAGGGAGTCCTGGATGAAGCAGATTATCCAGACCCTTTTCAGTCAGGATTCAGGCCTGGATATGGTAGGGAAACTGCACTGATCGCATTGGTGGATGATCTTTGGCGAGAATGGGACAGAGGTCATCCATCCATTCTGGCTCTTCTTGACCTCTCAACAGCGTTCGATACCATTGACCATGGTATCCTTTTGGAAAGGCTCCGAGGACTGGGGATCCAGGGCACTGTGTTGTCCTAGTTTTCCTCATTTCTGAGGGGCTGGACCCAGTCGGTGTGGCTGGAGGATGAGGTTTCCAGCCCAAGGCCCCTCTGTTATGGGGTGCCACAGGGCTCGGTACTCTCGCCTCTGCTATTCAACATCTACATGAAACCGCTGGGTGAGATCATTTGCTCCCACGGGGTGAGGTATCATCAATATGCAGATGATACTCAGTTATATATCTCGGCCTGTGGGAACCCCAGCAATGCAGTGGAAGTCCTTTCCAGGTGCCTGGAGGCTGTTAGGGTCTGGATGGGGGACAACGGGCTTCAACTGAATCCTGGCAAGACCGAGTGGCTGTGGGTAGGGGGTCCTGCGTTATCTCGGGAGCTACCATCTTTAGTTCTGGATGGGGCAGTTCTGCCCCAAACAGACCCGGTGTGTTACTTGGGGGTCCTCCTGGACTCGCAACTACTGCCCAAAGAGCAGGTGGCAGTTGTGCCCAGGAGGGCTTTTGCACAACTTCGTGTTGTACACCAGTTACACCCGCTCCTAGACTGGGACTCCTTCCTCATGGTCACACATGCTCTGGTCACCTCCAGACTTGATTATTGTAATGTGCTCTACATGGGGCTGCCCTTGATGACCATTCAGAAGCTTCAACTGGTCCACAATGTGGCTGCCCGGGTGGTGTTGGGCTGTGGGCGGTATGCACATGCCTCGCCTCTGCTTCGGGAGCTGCACTGGTTGCCGGTTTGTCTCCAGGTGCAATTCAAGGTGCTGGTTATCACCTTTAAAGCCCTATATGGTAAGTGGACCAGGATACTTAAGAGACCACCTCACCCCAAGAACATCTGTCCGTCCCACCAGAGAGGACCAGAGAGACTCTCTAGTTGTTCCATCGGCCAGAGAGGTGCATCTCTCTGGAACTAGAAGGAGGGCAATCTCTGTGTCCGCTCCGGCCCTATGGAACCTCCTACCAACTGAGCTATGTCTACAGATGGACTTGCTGTCTTTTAGGAAGAACTGAAAAACATGGCTGGTGGGACAGGTGTGGGGTCCTGGCGGTACCGTGACCCCAGTGCGCTGGTTAGTTTAAGCTCCCTCTCTCCCCTGGTCTTTTAATTTAATTTTTAATCTTATCTTTGGGACTTAGTATTTAATCTTTTAAATATGATAATTAACTGATTTTAAATTTTAAAAAAAAATCTTGAAAATTAAAATTTTAATAGTTGGGATCTTGGGATGATGGGATTGTATTGTACTGTGTTTTTTTTTTGTAGACCGCTTTGGGTCGCCCTGGCGAGGAGGGCGGTCTAGAAGTATGAAAAATAAATAAATAAAATAAAAATGACAGCTGCAAGAGTATACTGCAGCCTCCAACAGTAAGGGTGATGGTCTCCCCAGCTTTCCTATTGCTCACGAGAACTGCCTCAGTCTTATGATCTGCTGGGTGCAAGCCAGCTAATGAGAGCCACTGACGAATTTTGGCAACATTCTCATTTGCGGTTTGGACAACTTTCTCCAGATGTTTGGCGACAACCACTACTGCCACATCGTCTGCAAACCCAACTGTCCTTGTCCCTACTGGTATAGGCAACCGAAGCACCCCATGATATATAATATTCAACAATAAGAGACCAAGTACCAAACCTTGTGGAACACCTCCAGTGATGTTATAGGTTCAAAGTCCGCCATCAGTGTTATACATCAAGGTTCGATCTGTGAAATAACTCACGATTATGCATCTGATGTACTCCAGAACCTCCATCAATCTAAGCGCATCCAGAAGATGATCCCAGTTTGCTGAATTGAATGTGTTCCTCACATCCAAGGTGACAATAGCACAGTACTTCTTCGCACCTCTCTTCCAACGTTTGCCTTCTATGGCCTTGTGGGCAATATCTACAAATACGTTGATGGCATCCACGGCAGATCTCACCTTCTAGAATCTGTGTTGGCTTTCAGACAATCCATGAGCTCCTTCGCTGAACTCCTCCATCTGTTTGCAGATGATCCTCTTGAGTAACTTACCTGCCATATCCAGCAGGCATATTGTTCAATAAGATGATGGATCGTCCAGGAGAAGAACCAATTTCTGCAGTTTCCACTGGCTTGGGAAGATTCCCTGAGTGAAACACATGTTATACATCTCCAGGAAGATTTCTGGTTGGGACCTGATGGCAGTTTTAAGAGCAATGTTGGGGACAGCATCCGGGCCAAGGGCCTTCACATCCCCAATCTTACTACAGGCCCTGATCAGCTCTTCCTCCAAAATAGTTGGCACGTCGAAGCAGTGATCAGCCAACACATCCTCGGTATAGGCGAGTCCCAGTTGGCTTGGGAAGAGACTAGCCACTATCTTTTCAAACAGCACTGGGCAAGATGGTGGGACCATTGTACAGCTTTTTAACCTGGCCATTACCATCTTATACGGCCTACTCCATGGGTCACTGTCAACCATATCGCACAACTCCTTCCACATACAGTTCTTGCTGTCCCTCTGTGTGTATGAGAGAGCGAGAGAGCATCCGTGCATGTGTGCGTGTGCACGCACACACTAGGATCTACTTGTACACCTCTTAGGTAACTTACCT
The DNA here is from genome assembly GCA_030440675.1 of Furcifer pardalis. Taxonomy (NCBI): domain Eukaryota; kingdom Metazoa; phylum Chordata; class Lepidosauria; order Squamata; family Chamaeleonidae; genus Furcifer; species Furcifer pardalis. The sequence continues at coordinate 248,701,237 of CP126890.1, forward strand.
CACCTCAGCAAAGATGTCGACTCTCATAGACATCAAAATGACAAATGGGCATTTTGACTCTCCTAAATTAGGGATCCTTCCAGACAAAGGCCTACTAGAGCTACCAATAAATGGGCCTTGTCCAGTTTTCCAGTCTTTACCTCTTCAGTTGCTTTGTTGTTCCTGCTATTGGGGATTTTGGGGGTGGTGGCAAAAATTTTTTACTTAATGATGGGAGTAAACAACAGAATTGCGAGCTCAGCACCACAGCATCTGTCTCTTGGTTGTGTCAATGAAGTGAGATAAATTCATAATTAAAGTCTCACCTGGAAACAAACTCCTCAAAGAATCATGAGGCAATCTGTGTGTGATACCTACATATTGACTGCTTTTGAATCTCCAGAATTCTAATTGGACCAAGGAAATGAGCAGCGCTAAAACCTAGTAAGCCTCCATCAAGGGAATTGGGGCTAAAATTTAGTCTACCCACTAGGCAGAACCAACTAGAGCCAAATTAATAATATTAACTAGTGGTTGGAAGTGCTTCCTTCAGTTTACAATATTGCCTGGCTGATATTAATAGTTCCTATGTTTAATCGTTCCATCTCCATCCGCATACATACTTGCAATAATAGAACCTCTTGTCACTTAGGGTAGCCAGGACAGTTGCTTAAAACAAGATGAATGAATTAGAATATTATTATATGCTGTTTTTGTAGATTGAATTTTGTATACAGTCGAATCTCGCATAAAGAGCGTTTCGGTTAAAGAGTAACTCGCTTAAAGAGCAGAATTTTCTCTGAATGGTTGCTTCGCTTAACAAATAAAACCAATCAAAAACTCGCTTAACAAATAAATCGGAGTTCTTAATCCCCCCCACAATTGGTCGCTTACAATGGTGTTTCGCTTAAAGAGCAAACTCGCTTAAAGAGCAATCCTGTGGGACGCATTATGCTCTTTAAGCGAGGTACAACTGTATTGTATTACTGTGTATTTACTGTGTATATTGTTTAATTATCATGTGAGCCACCCTGAGTCAGGTTCCCTGATTGGGTGGCATACAAGTGCGAAAATTAAATTAAATTAAATTAAATCAACTAAACTTTGCCTATGGCCATCACTATAGTCATAACCTCTCTGCAGCAGAAGAGACAAACAATTCTTGGGTTTGCTACATAGCTAGATAACAAAACCATAGAGAAACCACACAAAACCATATAATCACCAGTCTATGATTCTGGGCCTGACATCAGCAATTGCAGCTATCATAAAACAGTGGAGAAGAAGTTGGTTATAATTTCCTTACTCTATATCAGTGGTTCCCAACATGGGGCCCACGCCCCACAGGGGGGCTTCAATTCCCAGAAGCCTAAATTGGTACATTGGCCGATCAGTACTTTGAGTAATTAACTTAGGCTTCTGGGAATTAAAGCCCAAAAACCAAAGGTTGGGAAACACTGCTCTAGATAGAGATAGCCTTAATGCTAATGATCACATATGGTATCCACCAGATATATTGGGTACAACCCTTAATCCTTGGACCAGTATCCATGCTGGCTGAAGATAACAAGTAGTCCAACACATCTGGACAGGATGCGAATGCTGACCTTGAAAATTAACACAAGCTAGATATTTTTTGCATGAGGTCAAGGTTCTCCCTTGGGATAGTGCAATGTTCATCTACATCCATATTAAACCCCAAATCCAACTGCAAACAAAAACTTAAAGCAAAAGGAAATAGCCATCTGGCTCATTCCACATATGTATTCTGAAACTGTTATAGCTACTCTGTTGCAGGTTAAGATGGCTGCAGAATACATAATATATAGGTAAATAAAGGAATTTAGTGCACATTATGGGTGCAGAATGATTCAGATAAAATGAAAGTAAACAGTACAGTCCTACTTTTATGTGTGTAATGTTTAGTTTAAGCATCTATATGACAGATTCCTTCTCATTCTGGACTGTGTTACAGAGAGAAGTTTAATCTGAGATAATCCCAGGGAATGTTAGAGCCGCTTTCCAATGACAAGTGTAAAACAGAGCCTACTTATATCAGAAAATGTATCTACACTGCTAATTACTTTGGGAAGGGTTTACGACATAATTACTTTTCTCGGGAATTTGCTGCCAACCTTGGCTGAAAACAAATGCCTACAGGCATGCCATAGAATTACAGCCCAAACTACTGCTTCTATTATAATATATAAAATTGCATTCATTACTCCTTTGTTTCTGTTGAAAGAACATATATGTAACTCGGAGTACCTCCACCAAGTCCCCAAGAGAGGAATGCATTCATATGATAGACCAAGCATGACCATATCAAGAATAATAGATTGGAAACCAAGTGATGCAAAAGATAAGGCAGTAATTAGCAAAGCCAAAGAGCAAAATATCTATTCCAACTATCAAGGAAACCTGATAAGTTCTAAGTTTGAAACACTACTAGCAGAACAGAAAAATGGTTTCATGTATACCTAACAAGAAATAAAAAGATGATCAATGATATGCTGTCAAAATGCATGACACTGTAAGATGTTTGTGTGATCCCATTTTTTTTCTTTCTGAATTATTTCATCACAAGTGACTACAAAAACAAATCAGAAAAGAACAGAAAACAAGGGCAAAGAGAAAGCTGTGTAAAGATAAAAGGCTGTTCCAGAATATACAGTATACAAACACAGAGAGAGAGAGTGAGCAAATCCCAGTTTTCTGGAACTGTCATCTGGAAAAATAAATAGGTCTGAGAATAGATGGTTGATTTACTTACTTACTTACTTACTTACTTACTTACTTAGATGACTAAACTGTCTGCCTCCTCTGTCATATATTGTAATGTTCTTTCAACTGTCTATATTTTCCCATCAGCTGAAATCTGTTCTCCTGCTAAAATAGCCAGATATTTGGAACAATGAGAGAATATAGCACTAGACCTCATTTATAACTTCCAAACAGAAAACAGCATTATAGTCCAATATACATTCTTTATTTCTCTTGATATGAAAAAGTGTGTATAAACAGTTTAAATTGTTTTAACATGCAACAATGAAAAAAATAGTGAGACTTTTTTTCACCTTTCTGTTTGTCTATAACAAGAAAGAATTTTACTTGGATTTACTTAATCACCTTAATACAGGAAGTTGGAGATATTAATGGAATTTATGGAGAACTTGAGTCAATAAATCTTCATTGGTCCTATGGGCCTACTCTAATACAATTTACTCTGCTAAGCAGTAAGATTTGTCAGTAAGACATTTTGTATATATAGTACTGTACATACATCTCCTCACCAGGGCCGGATTTTCCTATATAGGGTAACTAGGCTTCAGCCTAGGGCCTCAAGATCAAGAGGGGCCTATATATTTGATATATATCACAGTAATTATGTATTTTATTATTTCTTGTGTAATTTACAAACTTAAAAATGGGAGCTGAAAGGGCCACATAAGTGGAATAGCCTAGAGCCTCTTTTCATGTAAATCCGGACCTGCTCCTCACATTCCCAGAAACTGACCAACATCTACAGATTTAGAAGCAATTGTTCCTTAAGGATTAAGTACACTCATCTGGCAAAAACACCACCACCCTATATGGCTATTTGTAATTAGATGTGGGCCATCAAATCTATTAAAGATGACATAGACTAGCTCACAAGGGCAAAACAAGAGCAATCAATAACACCAACAGAGGAAAATCTTTACTTCTACACAAATATAAATGTAGCCCAGTTGGAACAGAATTGTCACTAACTACAAACATGGCTATTAAAGAAGCTATGGATGTAACAGTCAAAGTATCGTTCTAGCTTGCTAAAGTGTTACAAACAGGAATTACTGTACTGTATATAGTATAAAGTGGAGGTCTTGAACAAATCTCTAGATATGTGAGCAGTTCAAATGCAATGGCTAGGAACTGAAAGGACTTTGGGTTGACATATATGTAGTGATAACTCAGAAAGCATTCCTATCATGTAATATTTTGCAAAGTGTTTATCTAAATTAGCAGGCAAAATATAGAGTAAATCATACATTCAACTTTAGCATCAGCAACAAATATAACTTGGATCTAATGTCATTTTATAATCTGTTGTTCATTACAGATACTGTACTGTGATCCCTTAAAATGGCCACTCTGCTTCTGTGCCTAACAGTGGGAGCTGCTGTATAGCTCTTTAAATACTGTTGGTTTGCAAGACCCATTAACCTTTTGCCCTATCCTTAACATACAGGCAGAGCTTGAGCTGAGGCAGCAGAGAGCAAAGGAGTACACTCTACACATGATCACACTCTTGTGGTTTCACATAATTTAAAGGGAAAGGCCTGCAGTGGCTTAGTGGTTAAGACGCTGAACCTGAAGGTTGGCAGGTCACCAGATCAAGACCCGAATATTGCTTGACAGAGTGAGTTCCCATCATGTGCCCTAGCTCCTGCCAACCAAGCAGTTCGAAAGCAAGAAATTGCAAGTAGATAAATAGGTAGCACTTCAGCTGTGAAAAGTAACAGCGTTCCATATGCTCCGGTGTCTAGTCATGCCTGCCACATGACCACAGAAATGTCTGCAGAACCAGACAGCATGGGCTCTTTGGCTGTAAACAGAAATGAGTACTGTACCCTAGAGATGGATATGACCGGTTTTTGAGCAAAGGCAACCTTTACCTATGTATGTATGTATGTATGTATGTATGTATGTATGTATGTATGTATGTATGTATGTATGTATGTATGTACAGTATGCATGTATGTATGTATGTACAGTAAAACCTCATATAACACTAAAACCTGGTTCCACAAGTCTTGGTGTTATATGATTTTTAGTGTTATCTGATGCATGTTAAAATCCTATGGGATCCATAGAGATACATTGTAACCACACAGGCTTTAGCGGTTGTTATCTGAAGCATCCCATAGGATCTTAATGTTATCTGATGCAATTCTTCCCCCCAGATTCCTTAATGTTATGCGATTTTAGTGTTATTCGATACTAATGTTATATGAGGTATTACTTGTATGTATGTATGTATGTATGTATGTATGTGCATGCATGCATGCGTGCATGTGAGACCAGAGACTGACCTACACTCCTTTACCAGGAAAAGATGCCCTTTGACCTTCTGAGCAGAGGCAGGTTCCTTGGGAGGAACTTGCCCCACCAACACTTCGCTTTGGGGAGGGGTCTGCGGGAAGGGGCTTGCGATCCCTTACTCGGGCATCGACTGAGCAGACACCCCCTCCCTTTCCAACGGAGAGGCCGGGATTCCATTGCTCAGGCCTAGGAAGGTCGCGCTCCTTCTTCTGCCCACGAGCCGTGCCTCCCTGCACGTCCCACCTGGCAGCCCGGGAGGGTCAGGGCCCCCTCCCACTCTACCTTCACTCTCCCCCCCTCCCTCTCGAGCGCATATCTTCTTAGAGGGAGGGAGGGGCCGCCTGGCGAAGGGACTCCCTCCTACCTTCCTCCCCGGTCTCCGACTGACCTTGTGCATCGCCGCCGCTAGTAAGCACGGCTAGAGCCAGGCCGGCGCCAGCCATCCGCAACCTCTCCAGGTCCGACCCTGTCGCGCCCAAGCCGGTGCCCGCCATGGCCCCGGTGCACGGTCTCCGCTGCAAAGGCGCCCAAAAGCAATGACAGACGTCAGCAGCAAGCAAGAGCCACCCCGAGAGCACCCCCGCGCCCCCCCCCCCGGCTCCCTTAAGCCCCGCCCCCCGCAGACCCGCGCCTCTGGCCTCGCCCACGATGGGGGGCGGGGCTACCTGGGGTACGTCACCTCAGGGCCGGGATTGCAGGCCCAGCCTCCCGAAGGTGTCAGAGGCACACAAGTGGGCTTCCTGGGTTAAAGGGGTTTTTGCTGGAGGAACTCCGCTCAGTGGACGCCCGAATGAGGCTCCTTGCATGCCCCTCAGTTCTTTTTCCCTCCGAAGTGGTCCTTAGCTATCTACTGTACTTGCAATTTCTTGCTTTCGAACTGCCCGGTCGGCAGGAGCTGGGACAGAGACGGGAGCTCACTCCGTCATGCAGGACCCGGGTCTCGAGCTGCCGACCTTCCAGCTAACAAGGAGAGCTTCTTAACCACTGGGACACCGCAGTCCCTTCTGAGAGGAATGAAAGGCGATCAGCCTTCTGAGGGGAGAGACTGCTAAGGGGGCTGGAGAGGATGGCGAGGGTGGACGACCTTCCAGAGCAACCACAGAGGAAGAGAATGGTGATACAGTATACTGCTGAGTATATTCTACCTGGAAAATCCTGGAAAGAGTTGCCATAAGTCAGAATTGACCCAATAACGACGATAACAACAATGAGGACAGTGATCCATTTATTTCAGTATTTTCACGTATAACAATTTCTGGGTTTTGTTGTTGTTCAGTTGCACAGTTGATTCTGACCCTTTGCGACCCCATGGACCATTGCCCTCCAGGCACCTCTGTCCTCCACCATCCTCCTCAACCGCCCAGCTCTGTGCCCATTGGGTCTACAATACCATCTAACCATCTCATATTTGACCACCCCCTTCTTCTTCTTCTTCTTTGCTCTCTACCTTGCCCAACATCAAGGCTTTCTCAAGTGAATCTTCTCACTTGATGTCCAAAGTACTTCATCTTCATCTTTACTTATTGACCTTCTAAAGAGCAGTCAAGGTTGATTTCTTCTAAGATCAACCTATTTGTTCTTCTCGCAGTCCAGAAGACTCTCAAAACTCTCCTCCAACACCACATTTCAAAGGCATCCATTCTTCTGCGCTCACCTTTCATAACCAGCTCTCACAACCATACATTACAACCAGGAATACCATTGCTTTGGCTATGTGAATTTTTGTTTTCAAGGTGATGTCTCTATTTTTAACTATGTTCCCCACATTTCTCATCACTTGTCTTCCAAGAATCAGTCACTTTTTTATTTCATGGCTGCAATCTCCATCTTCAGTGATCTTGGATCCTAAGAAAGTAAAATCTGTCACTGCTTCTGCTTCTTCCCCATCTATTTTCCAGGGACTGATAAGCCCTTTTGCCACTACAGTATCTTGGTTTTCTTGATATTGAGTCTCAAGCCAGCTTTTGCACTCGCTTCTTTCAACCTAAGCAGGAGCTTCTTTAGGTTTCCCTCACTGTCTGCCATTATGGTAGTATCTTCTGCGTATCTCAAATTGTTGATGTTTCTCCCAGAAATTTTGATCCCAAATTGTGATTCCTCCATCCCTGCATTGTCCATTATGTGCTCTGTGTATAAGTTGAATAAGCAGGGTGATAAAATGCAGCCTTCTCTTACTCCTTTTCCTATTTTTAACCACTCTGTCATTCCGTATTCTGTCCTAAGTGTTGCCTCTTGACTCATGTACAGATTTCTCATAAGGCATATAAGGTGTTCTGGTATTCCCATCTCTTTAATTACTTGCCTCATTATGTTGTGGTCCACACAGTCAAAGGCCTTAGTGTAGTCAATGAAACAGAAGTAGACTTGTTTCTGATATTCCTTTGTTTTCTCCATGATCCAACGTATGTTGGCAATGTGGTCTCTAGTTCCCCTGCCTCTTCGGAACCCAGCCATGGGTTCATGTGCTGCTACAGTCTATCCTGTATTATCTTGAGCATAACCTTGCTAGCATGTGGGATGACAGTATGATAAATACTAAGATTTCCTCTGAATTTTTAAAAATTGGGTTTTTCCCCCTTAATGGTCTGCCAACCAACGTCATGGTTCACATTATCATATTATAAAAGATTTTAAAGATGCCTGCCTGTCATGCTTCCCAGTTGTTATTTCCCACTGCATCCTGCTTCTTCAACTGCCATAGCCAATTCTAAATATTGGCTATCATCATGGCAATCAGCCATGAAGATTGCCTTGGGAACAATATATTGCAATGGCCTTTCATCTGCCTTCCACATCACAGAGTGACACTCGTACCACTGATACAGTTCCACGAATCACTTTCTGGTCCTGAGTCCTTTTGGCACACAAAGTGCTCATCAGCCCCAGGCTGATGAAACTGTTGCCCTTCATCAAGATGGATTTAAGTGAGATTTAATCCACTTGGGGGCCATCACCCTTCCCTGTGGACTTTGCCACCGAAGGCTGTTAGTCCTCAGGGTGGTCAGTTTAGTTGACCACTGCCTGATGTTTGGTGTTGTGTCACTGGCAGTATGGTCTACTTTATTACCATAATAGGATGACCTGATTAGACTAGTAGTTGCCTCTACTCCACTAAAAAAGAACCAAATACTTTAGTTCAGCAATGGAAATGTTGTGTCTATTCAGATATTGTTTGACTGTAACACTTGTCATCCTTCACTGTTGTGTTGGCTACACTGTCTAGGACTGATGAGAGTGGCAATGAAATAGGCAACACCATCTGGAGGCTCCATCTTCCTAACATTGCACTAGCTTTTCTTTGCAAAGAAAGTGGTCCAACCCAATCTCCTCACCTGCCAAGCATTCTAGGTTGCCTTAACCCCCCCCCCCCCCCGCTTAATGACTAAACTGTGACTAAATGTAAATTTATCATACTTTGGACATACAGTATAATGAAAAGACAAGACTCATTGTAAAACCTGACTTATTCTGAACAATATTCAGGGTAGTTTCCAACAAAAACATATGTAAAGCTATATATAAAATTAACAAAGCATACAAACCTAACCAACCACCACCAGCAAATAATCAAAGAGACAAAATACCCAGAATTAATAAGAACTCAAGGAATGATACATGAAATAAAAAACAAGCCTAACCTAAAATCTTTCTACCGGGAAGGATGTCTGTGAAGTCCTCTCTAAAAAGAATGGCTTTCAGATGTTTTTTGAAAACCAAGAGAGAGGAACTCTTTTAGATCTCAACAGAGAGATAATTCAAGAGGAAGTGTGATACCACCAAATAAGCTCTTTTCCTGGTTTCACTTTGCTTCTTTTAGAGTAGTTACTTGTGACATGGAAGCTTGAGAGGATCTTGTAATGTGAGTAGCATTCCTGCAAGATAGTTGCATTGGATGTACTGTATTGACTTATTAAGGGAATCATCACTTTAGTTTCCAAGACCTGGACACAGGCGTGTTAACAGTAATATCTTTTGTAGGCAATCAATCAAAATCACCATAATTTTGAAGGTTTTTGCCAGCACAGAAATATATTATTCAGCATTTTTGTTTTTTGTTTTTTCTTGTGAGATGAGATATGTTCAGCTTTAGTCAGCTTATCTGTTTTTTAAAAATAATATTTATTTAAGATAACCCACAATACAAAGACCACACACAAGAGAAACAAAAGCAAAACAAAATAAACAAGGTTAAAAAAAGAATTACAATAAACAAATATGTTAGTGGTCATGCTTATCTGTATCCAGTTTCTTGGAGCCACTAAAAGCATAATTAAGAATACTAGACTGATAAAGCAACTTGGATGAAATGAAGAAATGTAAGTATTTGACATGAAGATTCCTAAAAATCCCTCTGTCTCCTTATAATAGTAATATGCAGCTACAGTGTGAGCTGTTTATCATTTCCATCACTCTCTTGAGTCCCTCTTTCTGACCTTTCTTTGGCGTAACTTTGCTCAATAAACTCAGTTACAAGTTGTGCAAACTTTGTTTATCATATTGGAGCATTGTGGGACTTCATTACTGGCATGAAAATACAAGGCACTTCTGAGTATTGCAGAAAATGAGACAAGATATGTCCTTATTTGTGAAAAATATTCTGACATAATTTACATTTTTGTTGAGTTTAGAGGAATGCCATATTCAATGTGCCAGCAGTACAATTCCCACAGCATATTTCCTTATGTCACAATTAATTTTATATTAGGGGAAATTGAGGACATGGAAGCATCTAGCATTTGGCTATGTGCCTAGGCATCAGAGGATTCAACTGATCTTCTATGTACTCTAATTTCTTCCATAATAAAATATCTTAATATCTTCACACACACACACAATATGTAACTGTCTTTGGTTGATGTAAGCACGAGCAATTGCATGTGCCACAAAGATGTATCTATGCTCATTTACTTGGGTAAATTCTTACTTAAAATATATGAAACTCTGCAATGATACTATGCCGTGATTACATAGTAGTTGGTGAACCATCACCACACCCTGGTATGGGTGGGGGCATGGACACTTGACTGTGGGCCAATCTTGCCAAGTTGGCTTTTTTTTCACATGAGGCCTGGCTATTCAGGCAATTTTTTAAAATTGTGTCGGATGCACACTCAAAGGTGCTTTCTAAGTTGAAATAATTTTTGCTGGAGGAACTTCTCTAAGGAGATGCCCAAATCAGGATCCTTTTATGTCCTCAATATCTTTTCCCACCAAAGTGGTCCCTATTTTGTCATCAGCTGCTACTCGTATCCAAGTTTACATTTTTCCTGTAACAGGAAAAAATGCCGCTGGTGTGAATTTGTTTAAGGTGAATCACGGCTTGCCATGATGTGACAAGCCATGGATCATGGAGCCATCTCCTGCAGCATGTGTGAAATTAGTCATGGAGGATTTAACACTGGGACTGCAATGGACTGCTGCAGTCTTGAGGATATTAAGAACATGTGTCTTCACAGCCAGCCCATCTGGCATGATCTCTTCCACCCCCATGACTGTTGAGAATCAGAATAATCAAGTGGTTCCTTTTCCACTCCTTTTGCCATTGGGTCCAATATGATAGTTTTCCGTGGTGGTTCCTCCACTAAGGTGGCCATCACCCTGCTAAAGGGGTTGATCAGCCCATAGCCATTGGCCTCTTTAGGAGTCAGGCTGTTGACCACCACCCAACATTTGACATTGAGTTGCTGGCTGTACGGTCTACTCCATTGCCATAGCAGGATGTCAATTCAGATATAAGGTCCCTATTTATCTACTTGCAATTTCTTGCTTTCGAACTGCTAGGTTGGCAGGAGCTGGGACAGAGGCGGGCGCTCATTCCACTTGGGTCTTGAATTGCCAACTTGCTGACCTTCTAGCTAACATGGTGAGCTTCTTAACCACTGAGCCACCACAGTCCCTTAGCCAAAATTGTAAACAAAGATTCTGTTATAAAAGTAATGTCCATGAGCCCAAACTATCCCAGAAAAGAAACAGATTACAGCACACTGAGACAGAGCTATGGAATAGCATGTTTTGATTATGCCTTGCTCTTTGTTGCTTGTTATGTTTAAACTGCTGATAACTAGTAGCTGTACCAGGAAAATGTTTTACTAAAATTTTCTGTCTTTTGTAACCTGTATTTTAAACAATAGAAGCTGTGCCTCAGTTTCATTTTTATAGCCTTTTTTAAAGTTAAATGAAATTGATTTTTAATTAACGTAGCTTTACACTTTTGCTCTTTTTATGAAAAGTATTGCTATTTATTTTGCATAAGAATTTATTCATACACTTGCTTTTCAATTGTTCACTATGCTTCAATAAATGTTGAAGATTCTTTCTGTAAAATCATTTATATTAGAACCTCGGTTAACAAATGTAACACATTCCTTGGGACCTTTTGTACTATGAAAAATTTGTAAAGCGACTTTCCCATAGGAATGCATTGAGTGCTATTTCCCATAGGAATGCATTGAACACCAAAATTTGTTAACTGAAACACAGTTTCCCATTGGAATGCATTGAAAACCAATAAATCCATTCCGGGGGAAAATGTTAACCGAATCACTATTTTCTATGGATTTCTTTTTGTTAGGCAATTTTTGTGTTAAGCAAGCTGTTTCTTAAGTGAGATTCCACTGTAGTTCTAAATGAAAAACATCCAGTTTTTCAAAATGAAGAGTATCCATAAACAGGAACTAAACAAATCAGTGCTTTTACACAGGTGCTGATTCTCCAAGATTCTTCTATTACTTTTTGATATTTTGTCAAGATAGGAAGAACGTAGAAGAAGAATATTGCTGAAGTGTCTGCCAATTAAAAGCAAGGGTGTAACACATTACGTCTCCTCTTTCCTAGAATTTGACATCCAAATATGTTCACATTATTCAGGGAAATAATTTTTATATTCAGAAATTTCAGCTGCTACAACAGCATTTGGAAATATATGCACTTGATGTAATTGATAATCAGTGCTAAAATAGATGGAAAGTACCAATAGATCAGTGGTGGGCTCCAAAAAAATTTACTACCACACTGTGGGTGTGGTATGGTGGGCGTGGCCAGGGGAAAGCCCTGCATTGCAGCTGAATTAGGATTACAGTACTTTATTTCAAAATTTAGATGGGCGTGGCCAGCCAGAATTTCTGATACTGATTCTGGCAAACTGGTGTGAACCTGCTGATGCCCACCACTGAACTAGATCTCTAAGAAACATTACCTAAACAGTACCCTTTGAAGGTTATTGGGAACCAGTTAGGGGACACAACCACAAACACTAAGAACTACAGTCTTGGCCCTTTGCAAAACAACATAAAATACAAAATATAACAACGAACACACAAATATTTAAAAAACAGCACCAATAACAACAACAAAAAACTTAGATAAACTACTATATGCACCCTCCACCAATGGGACATTATATGTCTTCAGCTAACTATTCACTGTGTAGTATTTTATTTACAGATTTGCCCCCTCTTTCAAAAAAGATGCATATTCTTGTCCCAGTCTTACTCATTTCCAATTCACTAAAATGTATTCAATAAATTCTCCCTAACTCTCTCTACAATTCTTTTTTTACAATTCCTTTTTAAAATTTTAATTCACATGCAAATCTCTCATTTATTGCTATAGTCCATATCTCTTTAAACCAGTCATCCAACTTAAATTCACAATAAACTTTCCATTTTTAAACAATGATTGATTGCAAAGCTATTGCCATTACAACAATCATTTCTTTCTTACTTCTTTCTCTGTATAGTATAGTTTAGCACAGTGATGACTAACCTTTTGGAGGAAGAGTGCCCAAACTGCACCCCAAAATCCACTTATTTATCGCAATGTGCCAACATAGCACCAGGGGAGGAAGGAAACATTCCCATTGGGCTGCTGGGCAGAAGGGCGGAGGAACTCTATGGTGGGAGAGGAAGGGAGTGCTCCCATTAGGCTGCTGGACAGAGGGGCAGGGGAACTCTGTGCTGGGGGAGGGAGGAAGTGCTCCCATTGGGCTGCTGGGCAGAGGGGTGGAGCAAACTCTGTGCTGAAGTGACTGCATGGGTGTCCACAGAAAGGACTCCAAGTGCCACCTCTGGAATGTGTGCCATAGGTTTGCCACCACTGGTTTAGCCCATGCAAAACAGTAGCACTGAATGAAAGCTGTAAAGTTATTGACATTCTAAGTGAATTCACTTAGAATGTCATTAACTTTACAGCAAATATAAAAATCAGCATATTTTTAGTTTGTTGACATATTCCTTTACAAAGCAATGTATACACAATGTATGCAATTAGATGAACATAAGTAGAGCCATCTCGGAATTATGAAACCCTCTCTAGTTAAAAGTTGTTTACAGTTAGCTTGCTGAGGAACACAACCAAAAGGGTCTTATCTGAAGTAAGCAGACATGTTTCCCACTGAACATGTTAGAATGTATATGTGACAAGCAAAGAGAACAAGGTAAATGTATGGCATAGAGTGTGCTAGTTGAACATGCAACATAAAAATAAAGTGTGAAATTCCTACCGCCCATGGGGGTCCCTCTGGTCTGAAGAACACGTGTGCAAAGCTTTGTGAAGGGTATGAAAGGCTGGCTAAACCATTCATGGAGGTCCTTGGATCTAAATATGGATCCAAGACCATGCATGCATGCATTATGATATACCATGATCATGTGTTATTGTGTTATGTTATGCTATGATTGAAAAACTTAGATAAAATTCTCTTTTTAAAAAACCTCTCTGGCTGATTTATTTACCTAAAAGCTGTTCATCTTTTCGAGCGTTTAAGTGACATTATTACTGGATGCCTAGTACCAACTCCTTTCGATAAAAATCAGATACTTTAGTAGGCATTGCACCGAGTGACATAGCAGCTAACAGTGGAAGACTCAAACTGCTTACAGTCAATGCACATCTGCTATTCAGCTACTATCCCACTAAAATCAAGTGAAAGTTTTTTCAGAACATCTATGAAGGAACTACAGAGAATGCAAGGACTACAAAGTGGAAAGAACGAGCAACCCTTCTTAAAATGGCTAGAACCTCAGAAAAATATAGCCTTCAGCCACACGGAGAACTGGATTACTTGGGATCCATTAAAAAGGCTCCAGAGTGGAGCTAGCAGAATCAAAGCGAACAATATTGGGCAGTTGGCTGATTTTCACCCAAAGGAAAGGAAACTAGTTGCACAATTCCTGGACTGTCTCACTTTCTCAGGAAGAGGGGAGGTTTTTTTTTTTAAGTATGGCACATATTTGCACTCCAAAGCTTTGTGCTGGTAGCAGAAATCACTGCGATCTGAAAAATTGTGCCATACAAGCTATTTGTAGAAAGCATGATTTGTCCCTGTTTTACATAAATGGCACAATTTCTAAGATGTAACCTCCACCCTATTTTGTTCCCTTGTCTACTACTCCATTTCAGTAAATAAACCTGGCAAAAGAAGGGACATGCTTGGTACTTTCAAGCTATTTAAAGCCAGATTTAGTTTGGAATACAGCTGCACCACTGCCAGGGAAAGCAAGGGGAGAGGTCTGGCAAGGAAAAGAGTCAGTTCCTCAAAAAGAAGGAGACTGAATATACCAGCCCCACCCTCTGGTTCCCCTCCAACCCTGCCTTTTCCCTCCGGGCAGCTGAACAAAACTAGAGAGTCTGATTCTACCCAGCTCAGTGGCTTGAGATTTTGGGGAAAAGCTTGGCTCTATTTCCTATAGACTCTTAAGGCTGAAGCACTCTGGCCTTTGGGGGAGTCAAGGTATTCTATGGAAATGTGGTTCCTGCATTTACTCTTCCTGTCTTGGGCTCTCCGCTGTTGGGCATATAGTGCAGGTAAGTAGAAATGCATTGTGGGCAAGCTTAAAACAGGGCATATTTAAGATGGAGATGGAGGGATGTTTAATGTATTTTTCTGAACCTTGTTGTGAGGTATTCTTTCATAGAACTTTAACAGAGGCTGTTACATTTGCTATTACAGTTTTTTGAACCACCTGGTCTGATACAAAATTCTGAAGAACTTTGTCTTGCCCACACCTTGTGGAAAGTTTACCTGGTTTTAGTGGCACATTCTCCACCTGTGGATTTTGGACACAGCTATCTTCCTTTTTATACTGGCTCCATATATATGACATTTTCTCTTTTGAAGTAGCTGCTGCTAAGCAAACAAACTTCAGAGGGAGAGGAGAAACTTCTGAATTACAATGTATTAGGAATTTCCAAGCACTTTACCAGACTTTTGAATAGCAGTAAGATTTCTTATCACATTCTACACATTTAAATAGCTTAACAGAGTTGTCAGTGCTTAGTGGTAATATAAATGTTGCCACAGTCATATTTTTGTTTTTATTTTAGTAATTTCTGGGTTTAATTTCTTTCCCAGCTTGTTAGTTTTTATCATCTTAAAAAACTTTGGTTTTGGTGTGACAGACTAATATCTTTGTGAAAACGGATGTGTACAATAATTTCAGTTATTGCCTTGTCCTGACTATTCTTTGAAGTCAGAGTTGTGTCCACAAATCTCTGAAAATAATCTTACTCAGGAGCCTGTCTTTCATAGCAATAATAGTGTCTTCTAGCTTATGGAATGCTCTTCCATAAATTTGCTGCCAACACTGCTATCATGTAAGCATTGGAAATAATTTGAACCTATTTTTGTATATTAATAGATTTTACTGCTTGAACTGGAGCAAGCTTTAGATTTCAATCCAAATCACATTTGTTAACTCCGCCGAATGCATCACAACTGCTTTGTGAGCAAATGTGAATTGGATTCATCTTTAGAGCTGCATTTACTTGAAATGTTTCTGTAAACATGTGTTCAGTGTAAAGCCAATGACAAACCAAGAAAGTGGCTTCATTTTGGCAGTCCAGGGACAAGAAAGAAGAAGTGTAAATCTGAAAATCATTCTAAAATCTGATATGATCAAGATGTTTTAAATAATAATAATAACTTCTGGCTGGAAAGGATATTTAATATATAAGTAATAAGAACCAAAATTCAGGGAAGCCAGTTTAGGAGACCAACTGTGGTTTGCAGTGTTGTTAAAAAAAAACCCATGTCAGGAGCACACTCAAAGGTGCTTTCTGGGCTGAAATGATTTTTACTGGAGGAACTTACCAAGGGACACCCGAATGAGGCTTCTTTCATGTCCCCAAGATTTCCCCCCACTGAAGTGGTCTCTATTTACAGTATCTACTTGCAATTTCTTGCTTTCGAACTACTAGGTTGGCATGAGCTGCAGAGATGGGAGCTCATTCTGTCATGCAGTGCTCAGGTCTTGAACTG
Source organism: Furcifer pardalis (assembly GCA_030440675.1). Lineage (NCBI taxonomy): Eukaryota > Metazoa > Chordata > Lepidosauria > Squamata > Chamaeleonidae > Furcifer > Furcifer pardalis. Next base: position 248,717,558 of record CP126890.1, read on the forward strand.
ACCACTTGCTGACCTTCCAGCTAACAAGGCAAGCAGTCCCAGATGGTTTATAGGTTAGAGCCTCATTAGAACAGCTGGCAGTGCATGATACATGCATAATGGAATGAGCAAATCACCTTAATAGCCTCTGCTCCTGTCAGAGATCAATTAGCATATCTGCCCATAAGTTAAAAAGAAAAAGAAGTAACTGCACATTATCATGTTGTATGAATGGAAGCACCTATTGTATTCAATGAAACAATGCTCTTCTGAAACAAACTGATCTCTGAAGATAAGGAACACCTACAAGGCTGGCATGCTGTTTCTATGGATAGAGAACAATGACCATTCAATAGTCTCCACTTACTCATCCTTCCCCTCTCCGTGCATGCACATCCCTTATTCTACCAGGGAATCCTACCTGCTTCTTTCTAACTCACTAATGACATAGACATTTATGGAGCAGTGTTTACACATTTCTTCACTTCCAGTTACACTTCTTCAGAAGACTGCTGCTAAAAGATAGGAATTATAGGTGAAGAAGGTCTGGAGGAACACACATTGGCTGTAGTTAACACCGCAACTTTATTTTAGTGTATTGTTCTTTATGGTTCAGTGGTTAAGAAGCTTGCCATGTTAGCTGGAAGACCAGCAAGTCAGCAGTTCAAGGCCCATGACGGTTTGAGCGCCCATCTCTGTCCCAGTTCCTGCCAACCGCAATTCGAAAGCAAGAAATTGCAAGTAGATAAATAGGGACCACTTTGGTGGGAAAGATCTTGGGGACATGAAAGGAGCCTCATTCAGGCGTCCCCTGAGTGGAGTCTCTCCTGCAAAAATCCTTTCAACCCATAATAATTTCTGACATTAAATTATTATCATTATCCTGCTGTGGTAATAGAGTTTTTGTTGTTCAGTCGCACAGTCGATTCTGACCCTTTGCGACTCCAGGGATCACTGTCCGCCAGGCATTCCTGTCCTCCACCATCCTCCTCAACTCGCTCAGCTCTGTGCCCATTGTGTCTACAATGCCATCTAGCCATCTCATTTTGGGCCGCCCCCTTCTTCTTTTGCCCTCCACCTTTCTCAGCATCAAGGTTTTCTCAAGCGAATCCTCTCTTCTCATTTGATGTCCAAAGTACTTTAGCTTCATCTTCACTATTTGACCTTCTAAGGAGCAGTATAAATGTCATAAATACTGGCCTGGGGCTGATGAGGACTTTGTCCAGTGATGGGATGTCCCCGGTTCTATACGGTTCCCTGGAACCGGTAAGAACAATCCCGGAGGGTTCTCCGTGAGGGGAGTCCACTTTTGAGGCGTCCGGTTCCGGACGCCTCACCGAAAGAATTTTTTTTAAAAAATCGGAGCTAAAATGGCTCCGATTTACTGCGCATGTGCAGAAACTCAATCTGCCGCATTGCACATGCGTCAGATTGAGTTTCTGCACATGCGCAATAAAATTGGAGCAATTTTTACTCCAATTTTACTGCGCATGCTTAGAAACTCAATGTAACACATGCGCAATGTGGCAGATTGAGTTTCTGCGCATGCGCAGTAAATCGGAGCCATTTTAGCTCCAATTTTTTAAAAAAATCGGCAACACCGGCAGTCCTCAAGAACGAGATAGTGGCGGTGGTGGCGCTGACGGCGGCGGCAACACAGGCAGTGGCGGCGATGATGGGAGCGGCGATGACGGCACCAGCAGCTGCAGCAACGATAATGGCGGTGGCGGAGATTGCAGCGGGGATGACTTTGGTGGCCGCAACTCTCCACGGGCGCCCTAAGCCTCGCTGCCCGGCGGCGCGCCTAGCCGGGCGGCCCAGGGCTCCCAGCCGCAACTCTCCACGGGCAGCCCTGAGCCACAGCGCCCGGTGGCGCGCCTAGCCGGGCGGCCCAGGGCTCCCGGCCGCAACTCTCCACGGGCAGCCCTGAGCCACAGCGCCCGGTGGCGCGCCTAGCCGGGCGGCCCAGGGCTCCCGGCCGCAACTCTCCACGGGCAGCCCTGAGCCACAGCGCCCGGTGGCGTGCCTAGCCGGGCGGCCCAGGGCTCCTGGCCGCAACTCTCCACGGGCAGCCCTGAGCCACAGCGCCCGGTGGCGCGCCTAGCCGGGCGGCCCAGGGCTCCTGGCCGCAACTCTCCATGGGCAGGCCCTCCAGGAGAGCCCCCGACAGCTAGCCGGGCCCCCTCCTTGAATTGTCCGCCTAAAAAAAAAACCTTTTTCTCCTCCTCGCCTGCAAGCGGCGAAGCGCACGCGGGGCGCTCGCCAGCAAAAGGGTGGGGAGGGGACATTTTGCCGCCCCCTGAAAGCCGCTACCCGGGGCATCCGCCCCCCCGCCCCCCACGCTACGCCACTGCCTGGGCCACTGGGCTAGGCGCGCCGCCGGGGAGCAAGGCTTGGGGCGCCCGTGGAGAGTTGCGGCCGGGAGCCCTGGGCCGCCCGGCTAGGCGTGCCGCCGATGGGTGCCGAGGCTCAAGGCTGCCCATGGAGGGTTGCGGCCGGGAGGCCCTCGGCCACCCGGCTAGGCGCGCCGCCGCTGGGTGCCGAGGCTCGGGGCCAGCCCCAACGGTCCCCATTGTAAGTGGGGTTTGTGTTTGGGGTGGGTGGGTGTTTGGGTGTATTTTTATTTAATTATTATTTTATTTATTTATTTTATTAACGGTTTTGTGTGTGTAGGTTGAGGGGTGTGTGTGTTTTATTTTTATTTTATTTATTTTATTTTTGGCCCCGCCTACAACGTCATGACGTCATGACGTTGGCTCCACCCATGACGTCATGACGTTAGCTCCGCCCCCACTGTGATGACGTCAGGGTGGGGTACTAAAATTTTTATCATCCCATCACTGACTTTGTCTGTCAAAAGGGCTCAGGGCCAGAATGTGACTTGCAGAATGGTATCAGTGGTATATGAGGCATGCTGCAATGTGGAAAGCAGATGAAATGCCACTGCATTATATTCTCAAGACAGTCTTCTTGGCTAATCACCATGATGATCACCTATATTCAGATTCAGATATGGCAGAAGAAGAAGTTATTTTATATCCCATTGGACTAGTTCTAACTTGTTCATACCAACTTTGCCAAAGAATGTTGCCCCAGATCTGCTCATTTATTATGCTCGATTGGACAGAAAAGCAGGAAGAGAGTGCATCTTCAAATCTGTCTTCCAAAGTGATTGCTTCATTTTACTCCACAGACTGGTGGTATTTAAGGGTTAGTAAAGACATGCCCTTGCTTATAGGATCCTACATATTCCTTCTGCAAATAGAGGAAACAGCAGACTAATCTGCCCCCTATTTGCTTTCCTTGTCATTGATTAAAAGGGATAAGGAACTGGTAAAGGAAAAGGCTGTGCTGTCTGGGAAAAACAATGGGAGGGCAGTCAGCCAGTGAATGCCCTGTACAGATCTGTGTGAGCAGGGAAAACATGCATCCCTTGGGAGGAGGAAACAAGCAGGGAACTCCTTTCTTCAGGAATGTTTGGTGTTGCCTTTGGCAGCTACTCAGCTTTTTCTGTTTATCACAACACCTATGAGCAGAAGAAGAGGGACATCAGGAAAAACTAGTAAAAAGAGGCTGGAATTCTATTCATGTAAAAATCACAAGAGTTCCAGTAAAATACAAAATGAGGACACAGCTTTTGATTTTAAACTTTATTAGCTCATGCACAATTTTTTTTACTAACTCTTGTTGTTGCTTCTGTTGTTTTAGTTGTTGAACTAAATTTAATATTATACATTGCTATTATATTTTTCTTATTTCATCTTTGTGTTATCTTCATGGGATGAAGGTACAGTAAAAACCCCACTTACATATGCCTCGAATTACATAAAATTCAATTTACTAATGATTTTTGCACTAAAACCATGTCCCGATTTACATAAATGTCCTGATTTACATAACACAATTTCTGTAATAAAGTAAGTAATAGTAGTAATTTCCTATGGTTTTCTTCGAGTTATGTTAAAAAAAAATTCAATTTTCCTATGTGGTTGCTTCGATTTACAAATATCATTGTCCTGGGGTTTTCTTCGTGTTATGTAAAAATTCATTGTTCCTATGGGTTTGCTTTGAGTTAAGTAAAAAACCAATTTACATAAAAGCCTGCAGAACAGACTTTTTATGTAAGTAGGGGTTTTACTGTAATGCCCTGCTCTCTTGGAGTAAAAGATGAAACCCTAGTCTCCTCTCCTGTTTAGCACTCTTTGCAAGTAAGAGATGGCAAGAGTTTTGGTTGCATAGTAGAAACTCTTTATGTCATCTGTGGATTGTTGTTGGTCACACAGATATTGTTGGACTGCAGTTTGCATCATCCTCAGCTGTCATAGTAAAGGGTGAAAGATGATGGAAACTGTGGTCTGGAGACATCTGGAAAGGCATGACTTGCCCATCCATGATTTAGGGATAGCAATAGTCTAGAACAAGGGTCAGCAAACTTGGTGCTCCAGATGTTCTTGGACTTCAATTCCCAGAAGCCTTGATCAACAGGTGTGCTGACTTGGGCTTCTGGTAATCTAAGTCCAAGAACCCCTGGAGTGCCAAGGTTCACCACCATTGGTCTAGAACATGGGTCAGCAAACGTGGCTATCCAGATGTTCTTGGACTTCAATTCCCAGAAGCTCTGATGAGCAGGAGTGCTGGTAATTGAAGTCCAAGAACACCTGGAGAGCCAAGTTTGCTGACCCCTGGTCTAGAATGAGTTTTCATGTTTTCTGTGTTGATTTCACCTCTCTTTGTTCTACTGTTTCAGAGTCTCATGCCTTCATCATCACGCAGCTTGCCTACTTTCCAAATAGCAGCTCAGTGGAATTTGTCGGTAATGCCACACTAGATGGGATGCTCACTCACAGCCTGGAGAGCCATAACGGGCAAATCAATGTGAGCCAGGTGCAGCCCCTGGAGACCTCAGACCTGTGGGAGCAGAGAGAGAGCAAACTGCAGAAATACCTAATGTATTTCAGGAGCCTGGTCAACTTGTTTGTTAAGGAAAGGGCAGTGCAATGTGAGTAATGAGACAGAGAGATAAGAGGGTGGTGGGTCCAGGAATTGTCATAGCAACTGTCTTAAACAAATAGCAATTTAGGAAGATTTGTAAACAATGGTTAAATATAGAGAAGCAAAAGTTACTTTTTTGGATTATAGTTTCTAGAATACCTCAGCAGCACTGCCACCTGGAGGTTAGCAGCTAGGTGTTCTGAGACTTGAATCTAGAAATGGAGCATTTTTCATCACTGGAAGAAAATGATGATAACGTTCTAGGATTCAAGTAAGAGAAATGCAGTGTCCTCCATTAGACAGTTCTGTTCCAACTACTGTACATTAATTTTCAGTGAAAGTGTAATGCAGGGGTGCCCAAACTATGTCCTGAGGGCCGGATTTGGCCCCTGACACCAATTTATCCCATCCACAAAGCCCTGGTCACTCCCGGAAGTGGAAGTGAAATGCTCCTATACCACAGGATAACCTGTGCAGACTTGAGTTGCTAGATGGCAAACCACAAATTTTCCTGCCATGCTTAATCAAAGATGGGAATTCTTTGAAATAGCTCAGCATAGTATTGAGGTATGCATGGGAAAAGAGGGAAAAAATCTATTTCCGTGGAGTATCTTTCTGACACATATATTTTTGGTTGCAGATCCTCTCCATATAGACTGTACTAAGGGCTGCCAGCTTTCTGAGAATGGCGCAAACAGTTTCTATGAGATATTGCTCAATGGAACAGAATTCCTGAGATTTAATACAACCATAAATCACTGGATACCTTTACAAAACATTTCTGCAGCCAAGTATGCTAGCACTAAGCTGAATGAATACAACCAGACCACCAGTGACCTACAGTTCTTCCTGCAAAAAACATGCATCAACTTCATCAAGGAGCATACTGAAATGAAAGGATCTTTGACTGGTATGTAAAAAGTAGTAGTAGTAGTAGTAGTCGTCGTCGTAGTCGTAGTAGTAGTAGTATTTGGATTTGTATGCCACCCACTTGACAATGCAACTCTGGGCGGCTCACAGAACAATACAGCATCTAATACACATTATACAATTTATACATATCATATCAGGAAATATACATATCACAATATAATACAATAAACAACTCACAGTATCATATAAATCACAACATCTTAAATCACAACCATCATAAAACATTGAGAAAAAAGAAGAAAGTCATTCATTTGAAAAAGTCCCACAAATCGTCCGCCAGAGAGTCCAAGGCCTAGGCTGGCCAGGGGGCGATGTCCGGCACCCAGTCCTTAATGCCAGTTCTTCACACCACTCCTTCACGTCCGTCCGAGTGGCCAAGTCCATGGACCAAATGGAACTGGGGATCCCAAAATCAAGTCTGTCCAAAACTCTGCCACCCCAGGGCCCCTGCCACTAGCCCCCCCCCCCGTGTTGCTGAGCTACCTGTTCCGCAGCTCCCGGGGCCTCTGCCACCCGCTCCGAGAGGCCGAACCCCGCTCCATAACCCACATCTTGTGCCAACCCACGACTCAACCAAATGTCCCCTCACAATACCGACCCAACCACAGCTGGGAGCAGAGATGGAAGAGCTGCTGCTGCTACTGCTGCCTCTTGAGCTTGATCTATGGCCGGTGGAAGCTGGCCAGAGGCCTCTGGCAGAGATGGCGGCATGGTCCTGCTCAGCCGCCCGTGCTCCACGGTGGCCTCTCTCATCTCCAGCTGGTGGAAGCTGACCGTAGGCCTCTGGTGGTGGTGTGGTCCTCCTCAGCCACCCACTTGCCCTCCACGGCAGCCTCTCCCACCTCTGGCCGGTTATGGAAGATCTAAGAAGCACGCTCACCCTAACTGATGCTAGACAGGGTATCCAAAAGGAGGGTCAACCAAAGTTTGAGAGCCAAGGTGTATGTATTGCCTGTAGATCTCTCATCCCACAAGCAGACACTGGAGTAGAATGTAGAATTCCTGAACCATGAATTGAGTTTCAGTGCTTTTCAATCAATCAATCAATCAATCAATCAATCAATCAATCACCAGCCAGCCAGCCAGCCAGCCAGCCAGCCAGCCAGCCAGCCAGCCAGCCAGCCCTACCGGCATAGAAGTCTATAATAAAACACCTGCTACTTAGAATGAAGGAGAGGAAAGATATCATACTACATACTTTCCAGGGGTCCTATCTTCAGGGACCAATCACTCTTTCAGTTCATTGGCATTCCCTACTAACAGCAAAGCTATGCAGAGAAATAATGTGTCCAAACTTTTCAGGCCACATGCTGGTCACATGGTCAAGCATGCCAGTCACATGGTTCCTCCCACATGGAAGCAGATGTAAAACACACATGTGCATGCACAGAACACGCCTATCCATATGTAGAACGCTACTGTAAATTACCCCTGGCTGTTGTAAATGTGTTTACGAAAGCCACAGGTCATTTATGGCAGTGTTCTGTGCATACGTTTTACTTCTGCTTCTGGGAGTGGCAAGGGATGTCTGGAATGGTGTTGCAGACCAGATCCAGCCCACAGGTTGTAGTTTGGGTACCCCTGATGTATAAAAATAGTTTGCTAGGCAGCTTTTTAGCTTCAAAATATAGCTGATCTTGAGGTAGACACACATAGCTGAACACCAGCTCCTTAAGTGTTTTTAGCATTTCCTCTATTGTAACACAAATGAATGATTTCTAGTGGAGGGATAAGCTGAAATGGTTTCAAGTGCAGAAGACACTGCTTCAACTATATATTCCCCACCCTCATTAGCATTTACAAGGCTCATTGTAAAAGCAACTTTAATCTGGAAATTTTAGTGATATTAGATCAGACAGATGTACCTTTAAACGGAAGAATGCAGACCTATAACCATCTGCTTGTACAATAGAATGGCAATCTGGTTTTTATGTAGAAAGTTTTTCAAAAACATATTTTTTTCCCTTACAGGAAAACCTGAAGGACGCTCACATGCTCCACTTATACTAGGCATCTGTATTGGTGCTCTGGCTTTAATGGGTCTAGTTGTTTGCATCTTCCTTTGCACAGGCGGAAAGAGTTAGCACGAAATGCAATACAGCGTGGACCCCCAACTCTCCACCAGATTTAGTCCAGCTTAGTGTTTCTGATCTTCAAAGTCTGATTAATTTTCCTATGAAGAAACAGGTATGTGTCTATATGCAAACCTGTAGCCTGTCGTCTCCTTTTACTGGGAAAGCGAGTCCTAAGGCAACAGCAAGATCATCAGTATCCTGGGAATATTTACCTTTGTGCCCTGGAAATATTGTCTCTCTGCTCACCTTTATAAGACCGTAATATTGTATGCAAAGCTACTTTTGGAGATGATCTGGAAACATCAGCTTCTGCAGGTGGGAGTTCTGAGTGACAGTAGGCATTATGATCCCATTGTGCTGTTGTTTTGCTTGCTTCCAGTGGCTTCTGATTCATTTCCAGGTCCACTTCACTGTTGGTTTTGTCCTCTTTAAGCGCTGCAGTTTGGGACCTTGGAACCTAGTAAACTGTCTCCACCTAAACATGTGTCATCACTGGGAACCCTCTGAAGGTGCAACAAGAAAGATCATATTTGAAGGGTGGCCTTCTGGCCTTGGAATGGTTTTCACAGAGAACCTCCTTTGATAGCCAACATTGTTATCTTCTCCGAACAGATGAAGATTCTTTTTCTATTCTGAACGATTTTAGTATTTTTCAGTAGCCACAGCATTGTTAAAACCCTGCAGATTGACTTTAGCTTTTGTACCAGATGGTTTTCCCCCCCTGAAATCAAGATATTTATCATGCTGTATCAGTATGTATTGGTTTGGTTTCACCTGGTGGAGGAATTTATTGTATTGCTATAATTTTGTTGTATTTTTATTCTAAAGTTGATAAGATATTGTTTAAAACTCAACTGCACCATAACTAAACGTCTTATATTTAACCCTCAAAAATCCATGTTCCACCTACTTAAATGGGTGGAGGAGCATACAGTAGAACCCCACATAATGAAAAAACTCTGTTCCATGGAGCTTTTTGTTATGCGGCTCCCTATGGGAGATACCCTGCATAATGGAGGGGGAAAAAGTTTGTTAACCGGGGTTCCCATTAAACGGGTATACCCAGGTTACAAAAAAACCCCGCATAACAAAAAAAATTCATTATACGGCATATTGCCATTGCATAGTGAACGCTTCGTTGTGGGAATTTTTTGCTATGCGATGTGTTCGTTATGCAAGGTACCACTGTAAGCAGAGCATAAAGGGCATCAACATACCTTGATTTCTTATTTCTCCCGACTCCTCCATCCACCCACATTCTGGAAATTACTGCATCTACTCTTTATTTCATTCTAATAGCTTGAAAAGTACTGAGGCGGGCTTTTATATTGTTTTTAAAATGGAAATCATTGCCATAAAATGTAATACAATTGGCTCACAAAAACCCACACTAGCAAAATGCAATTTCTACTTTCCGAGGAAGTATGCCACTGAGTATCAGTTCCTGAGGAAAGAGGAACAGTGGGAGATGATACAGTCTTCAAACCTCATTTGTGAACCCCCTACAAACATATAGGCTGGTGAACCTTGGCACTTGAAGTGTTCTTGGACGTCATTTCCCAGAAACCCAAGTCTCTGTGAATCCACATTAATGGTAAGCACATTCGTGTGGATTCACAGACTTGGGCTTCTGGGAATTGACGTCCAAGAACATCTCGAGTGCCAAGGTTCACCATCATGGATCATGCAAGGAGCAGCAGCTGCACGGTGGCCCTGGCCATAAAACCACTGCCACCGGATGCCCCTCCACCATCGGACGCCCTCGGCCAGCCCTGGCCTGGAGGGAGGAGCAGCAGCTGCACTGCGGGGCCAGCCATAAAACCACTGCCACCATACGCCCTCGGCCTGGAGGAAGGAGCGATCAGGAGCAGTAGCTGTGCAGCAGGCCCAGCCATAAAACCACTGCCACTGGCAGACATTTCTTGTGACTGTGGTTAGGATGTATACTTTTTTTCCCTTTTTGAAATGTTTTTGTGATTTGATGCTTTGTAGTTGTGATTGTAATTATTTTGCTCTTTGTTAGCCACCCAGAGTTGCTTTGCGAGGGGGGCGGCATACAAAATAAATAAAATCTAGATGGCCACTGTGGAAACAGCATACTGGTCTCAAAAGGATTTTTGAACTATCACAGATGTTTATGAAACCTGCATTGTACTGTAGTTGCCAAGACTCCAGAAAAGGCCTTAAGATCAGCTTGTGTTTGCTTTGGTTAGACCAGGCGTGCCCGAACTATGGCCCGGGGACTGAGTCAGGCCCCTCAACGCCAGTTCATTCGGTACACGAAGCCCTCATTGCTCCTGGAAGCGGAAGTAAAATGCGTCAAAAAGTTTGGGTACCCCTGGGTTAGACACTGCAACAGATTTTGGTTACTGATTTTACCCCAAATATTGGTTTCTTCCAATCAGGATGTACATAGTACCCAATGAAAAAATTCAACATGGCAATCCAGTATTTTAGGAACATCTGATGAACAAACATGATCTTGAACAATAGAGATTACTTATTGTGTATGAATTAAAGATATAAACACTGCTTCTCATAGAAGCTATTAAAAAGAGTCTCATTTAAACATTATTTTACCAACGTACTTAATTTTGTTTCCCTATATATACTTGAGATTACAGCACAGAGTGCAACAGGGAATAACTCATATTGTAACTTTGCAACAAAACTGAGTAGGAAGCCAATATATGTGAAACAGCTCCCTGTGTATCATTTACAATTACTCTGCAGAATTTCTTAATTGCTAAATTAAGTTTTTCTGGGTTACACCTAAGAATGTTTTCTTCAGAATAGTAGACTTGTGACTCTGAGGGGGCAGAAGTTTAAAAATGGTAGACCAAAGAACTGTAGTTTTTAAATTTATCCCAGCTTCCTTGAGAACTCTCCTATCTTTATGGATCAAAACCAATGAAATACTCTTAACAGGGAAAAGGAAAGAGGAATGGACTTTCTCAAGATGTGAAATGCAACATTTTTTATAAAGTCATTTCAACTTTCTATCAGTATAAAGTCACCTCTAGCTCTCTGTCCATATAATAGTGGCTTCCTATGCAATTTATATGATAGGCAATGAAAACTGTTATTTTAGACAGCTTTAGCAAGACAGCCTGGATGAGAAAATCCTTAAAAACTTGACAAGCAACTGCAGCAAAGGGTTAATTGATTCACCACTGTTTGTGCTGCACATATGCCAGTGTTAACAAATTTATAAAAATATGGGGAATTGTAAAAGGCCAAGACTGGTATCCCTGTCTCGGCTTTGCAGTTTATGAAATTTACTGATGTAAGCATAACATGCAGTTTTACTGAACCACAGTCTAGAGAGAAAATGTTTTTGCACAGTTTTAATTCAAAGAAAGGAGGGGGGGAAAGTGACTGCTGCCTACAGGTGGAAGTGAAAAATAGGATGGTACATGGTTGCTTTTATCAGAAATAATGAATGTAAGGTTGGCTCTGGATGATATCGGACTGCAACTCCCACCTGCTCTCAGGAAGGATGATGAAAGTGGCTGTTCAGCAATGGAGTGTAGCACTCCCCATCTCTGCTCTAAGTGCATAGAGAAGATTGTTTCTTAGCCACAAGGCTGAGAATAATGGGAATGAGGCTTGTCTCTGCCACTCACATAGTTCCAATGTCATCCACTATCCAAACTTTAAAGCCACTTGATCCACCTGCACAACCTTGTTGCCTCTGCTTGCTACACTCTCCTTTGTATGAAACCTTATATGGTCACACACTTTCACTACAGTGACATGTTAACTATTGTTGTACAATACTGCCAAATTGAAATGAACAAACTCATATACTCTAGCACTGCACATAGACAACCAAGAACTCCTTTGGGTGGTGGAAAACTGTCGCGTATGCTTCCTGGTGCACAGAATACATTCAGAGGTTTGTCAGAACCCTAAATAGTAGATGTGCCCAAACTACGGCCCACGGGATCTGGCTTCCGGCACCAATTCATTTGACCCACACCACCCTCATCGCTTCCGTAAGGGGTGAGGGAGGCACAGGTCGGATGAATTGGCATTGGGGGCCAGATCTGGCCTGGGAGTCATAGTTAGGGGACCCCTGGTTTAAGCAGAGAAAATGGCAACTTAAAATCTATCTCATCCTGTTGCAAAACAGATTGCAAGGCAGGTTTTACTTCCAGTGGGAGGAACCACATGACCGGCCTGCTGAACCATGTGACCGGCCTGCGGCCCAAAGTTCGGGCACCACTGCTAAATCGGGTCAAATGCAGGTAACCAATCAAATCAGCAGAGGTAAGGCCGTCTCATTTTTCAAAAACCGTCAGAATCACAAAGGACAAGGTATTTTTGCAAGATAGCACAAACGAGGACACTGAAACTGTTTAAACCAAATGCATCAAACATGGGCTGAAGAATGGCCCAGGGGTGATAACAAGGCAAAATAAAGAACTTGCGGAAGAGTTAAGAAAATTCATTCAGAAGGGCAGGAAAAAATAACATCAAAATATATTTTAAAACTAGAATTCCAATGTGGTATTTTTCTTAAAATACCTCACACTTCTCAATTGCTGGAGCCTGACTGCTCCAAACAGAGCACCAATTGTCTCCTGAATAAGGAAATTTATTTTGCTGTCTTCTGATGATTCCCGGAATCACCTCACTATCGTAGAAATAGAGGTTTCAGTGGTCAGTCCAAAATCCTCCAGTCTTGTTCTATTAACGCTCAGAAGAAACAACTACAGTTTATAGCACTGATTTGATTCATCTGTACGAAAGTCCATTTCCCACAAGTCTTAATAACCCTGCAATCCATTGTACACCTTCTGCACAGATGCCTGTTTCAGAAGTTGCTTGAGACCTGGAAAAAGATAAAAATGACTGTCTTACAAAATATACAGTGTCCAACAGGGAAATCAACTGAATGTAAGTTGTTCTGATTCTTAGCCAGCATGTTCTATTTGCCACTTCTGAGAACAGCTTTCTCAAATGAATGTTTGTATAGTAAGAAATATGCAAATGCTTCCAAAACAGTTAGGCCACAGAGGGAACTGGAGTGGGTTAAATTAAATTTATAGAACAGACCCGCTGAACTATTAACAATCTCAATTCATTCAATGGATATATGTTAGTAGGGATTAAGAACTGGATTTAGTCTTATCAGAAAACAAAATAAAATAAACAAAGCAAAATAAAAAACACTATAGCACTTTAAAGACTAATTAATATACAGTTGTACCTCACTTAAAGAACATAATTGTTCCATGGGATTGCTCTTTAAGCGAGTTTGCTGTTTAAGCGAAACACCATTATAAGTGACCAATTGTGACTTCTGGTGGGGGGATTGCAAGTGAGTTTTTGATTGTTTTTATTTGTTAAGAGAAGCGAACATTCAGAAAAAATTCTGGCTCTTTAAGCGAGTTACTCTTTAAGTGAGGCACTCTTTATGCGAGGTTTGACTGTATTATCTTTGCTATTAATTGAAGCAGACTTGGTGTATAAAGGTTATTACTTAACCATGGTTTTGGTTCATATATAATACAGCTACAGTAATACCTCGGATAACGCTAAGACTTGGTTCCACAAGTCTTGGTGTTATCCGATTTTTAGTGTTATCCGATGCATGTTAAAATCCTATGGGATGGATGGGATAACGTTAAAGCTCCATAGAGATACATTGTAACCACACAGGCTTTAGCGGTTGTTATCCGATATATCCCATAGGACCTTAACGTTGTTCGATCCAATTCTCCTCCCCAGATTACTTAGTGTTATCCGAGGTAAACATTATCCGAGGTATTACTGTACTTTCATTTTTATTTTGCTTATAAAATTTGTATCGTAATCGACATGAAAGCTAAATGCCGAAAAACAAAGAAAAAGTATGGTGCTCTTGAACAACATAAATGGCACCCACAAGATGGGTGCAGGACAAAATAAGTTTTCTGATCTCAATTGGAAGAACATACATAAATGAGCACTAGGGGTTATCAAGCCATGTCAAAAGCTATCATTATGGCAGTGGTTAAGATTATAGAGTTGGTGATATCTGGCTGAGGACCAGAGGTTGGGAGTTCAGCTCCCTACTATGCCTCCTTGACAGGGGCTTGACTTGATGATCTACAGCAGTGGTTCCCAATGAAAGACACACACTCTACGGGACTTCAATTCCCAGCAGTCTAAGTCAGTACACTGGCTGATCAGTGCTTTGGGGAATTGAAGTCCAAAAACCAAAGGATGGGAAACAGTGACTACAGGGACCCTTCTAGCTCCACAGTTCTAAGACTGTTGAACTTCTGGATAGCTTCTGGTTTAGGCATCTGGTTGGAAATTTGATTCGGCATTGAGCCTCCTTGACAAGAGTTAGAATCAATGAGCCTCCTAACTAAGGGGTGCCCAAACAACGGCCCAGGGGCCGGATTGGGACGCATTGCTCATGGTCACACATGCTCTGGTCACCTCCAGACTTGATTACTACAATGCGCTCTACATGGGGCTCCCCTTGATGACCATTCGGAGGCTACAGCTGGTCCAGAATGCGGCAGCTCGGGTAGTGATGGGGTGCGGGCATTACGCTCATGCCTCACCACTGCTTCGGCAGTTGCACTGGTTACCAGTATGTCTCCGGGTGCAATTCAAGGTGCGGGTTATTACCTTTAAAGCCCTATATGGTAGTGGGCCAGGATACCTAAGAGACCGCGTCACCCCAAGAACATCAGTCCGTCCCACCAGGGCGGATCGGAGAGGCTCTCTTATCATTCCATCGGCACCAGGAGGAGAGCCTTCTCTGTGTCCACCCCGACCCTTTGGAACCTCCTGCCAACTGAACTACGCCTACAGAGCTCCTGCCCTTCCGGAAGGGCCTTAAAACTTGGCTGGCAGGGCAAATGTGGGGAACTAGGAACGTAGGGTCCCATGTTGGGTGGCTGATCTAATGGGATAGCCACCCTTCCTGCTTCTCGCTGTTTATGTGTTGTAACTTTTAATTTTAAAACCCTTTAAATATTTTATAAATTATAGCTTTTAACTTGAGTTCTTATTTAAATCTTAATATGTGTAGGGTAGGATGAGACTGGTCAGTCTGTTGCACTGACGTGGGAATTTATAGTTTAAGCTGTGCCTTTTTTATTCTTGTTGTAAGCCGCCCAGAGTCGGGTTTACCTGATTGGGGCAGGATAATAAATTTGAACAATAATAACAACAACAACGACAACGATAATAATAATAATAGTGACTGACTCCCTGAACCATATGACTGGCCCATGGCCCGAAAAGTTTGGGTACCCCTGTTCTAACTCTGCAGTTTTAAGAATAATGAAATACAAACCTTCTTGCTGCTCACTTGTCAGCTGTTCCTTGGGAAATTCGACATCAAATGTAATTATTAGCGAGCCTTTTATGTTGTTATTGTCAAAGTTGGGAAGACCTTCTCCTTTCTTCCACAGCTTAGCTCCAGGCTTTGTGATTTTATCCCGGGCAATGTGGACCTGGAGGAGCATGGAGATTTCACAGCAGGGTTTAAAGTTTTAACCAGATGCTCTTGCATATCACTAACACACACCTAACGGTATATTTTAGCACCAAGAAAGGCAAGACTTAGTCTTCTACCTTACCTTATGCCCATCTAAATGGGTAATATCCACTTCAAAGCCAATGAGAGCTTCAACTAGTGAGATAGTCACATTTGTATACAAATCATCTCCTCTTCGTTCAAAGACAGGATGCCTGCAGATAAGAGGTTAAACATTTATCATTTCCTACTTGCTACTTTAGTTACCATAACCAGTATATTTACTTGCTTTACTAAACAGATCAAACTATAAAATAACTGATAAGTTAGGAATTTCTTATAATACTGTCCCTCCTTTCTGGAGAGCTACCGTAACTACCTATGTATGGATCCATCAAAACATTAGGCGGCACAGTGAACATGAAACCATTAATATCTGTGTAAAGAGTGACAAACTATTTTGCATCTTGGTAAGAATGGAAGTCACAAATTATACAACTACAGTAAAACCCCGACTTGTGTATTGCCTTGAGTGATGTAAAATTTGATTCTGCACTAAAAACATGTCCCTATTTGCATAAATGTCCCGATTTATGTAATGCAATTTTCTATGGGTTTGCTTCGAGGTACATAAAATTTTCATTTTTCCTATGGGTTTGCTTCAAGTTATGTAAAACTTCATTTCCCTATGGGTTTGCTTTGATTTATGTAAAAATCTCATTTTTCCTATGGGTTTGCTTCAAATTACATAAAAAACCGATTTAAGTAAAAGCCTTCGGAACAGACTTTTTACGTGAGCAGGGGTTTTACTGTATCACATTTGCCCTAATCCACCAGTAACTCTGTAATTTCCTCCTTCTGCAGACTACATCATTCCAATTTGATGAGATACTACTACTTTCACACATCTAATGTGAATCAATGAGAGTCTTATGCTTCAAGAGATTTAATTTTACTAAGTACAGTGGTACCTCGCTTAAAGAGCATAATGGATCCCATACTGGGTGGCTGATCTAATTGAGTCAGCCACCCCTCCCCCCTACTCTGGCCTATGGTTGTTTGAACTTATGTAAGAATAATTTATAATTTTTAACTTTTTAAATGTTTAATTTCAATTTAATTCTAACTTAATTTTTAATATTTAATTAACTTTAGTCTCAATTTTAACGGATGTTGTGAATTTTCATATGTGTGTGGTATGTCAGAATGCCATATTGGCTGTGTATTACTACATACTGCTGTCTAAGTTATGCCATTTTTGGTTGTATTGTAAGCCACCCAGAGTTGGGTTTGACCTAATTGGGGCGGGATAACAAATTAGACAAATAAATAAATAAATAAAGCATTCCACAGGATTGCTCTTTAAGCGAGTTTGCTCTTTAAGCGAAACACCATTGTAAGTGACCAATTGTGGGGGGGATTGCAGACCCCGAATTATTTGTTAAGTGAGTTTCTGGTTGGTTTTATTTGTTAAGCAAAGCAAATATTCAGAGAAAATTCTGCTCTTTAAGTGAGTTACTCTTTAAGCGAGGCGCTCTTTATGCGAAGTTTGACTGTATCTGAAAGAAGGGGGAGAAGCCTCCATCTGCTTCATGAACTCACTATTTCTTAAAATTATATTCAAGACCACATACATATAAACATATACACACTTTTTTGTACCTCCTTTGGCCTCATCACCCAGCAGGTTTAATCCAGAGTCAGAAAACCACTACTGTAAAGGGAAATTTCCTATCAAATCTTTGTTTTTTAAGGTTTTACCCTCCCTTCAGAAAACACACCTATTAGCACCCACATGTACTGAGTTATCCTAAGGAAAAAGTAAACAGCCTGGTAAGCAAGAGATAACTTACTTGAGAACTTTTATTCGGAAGCGCAAATCCCCTGGCTCTCCATCAACATGTGGCTCACCTATAAAAGAATATGATCAGGTATGTTGAAACAATTTGGAGGGTTATTTATTACATCCCAAGAGTGAAATCTAAACCAGTTAAGCTTTCCCATCAATCTTATTCTCTCTCAGAACTTGGATCCCTCACTTTCTGAGACTCTGACATTAGTCAATTGCAACACATGTTGCTATTTCAAAAGATACCAGTACAGATTGAGTAAACTTGTTCAGCTATCAGATAACCATAAACTCTATTCATTATGCATCCTAGTACAAAACCATTGGTATAACTTTCAGCAACAAACAAGTTAAGAACTCAGCATAAGCATTTCCTATTACATATCAAGTCACATGACCAGTGTGTGATAGGAAAGAAAAGCCTCAGAATGGGAGGCTTGTGGTGGGGATTGTCTCTTTGAGTGCCTGGATTATGGTTGTCTTGACCTTGGTCCACTTGCTGTATCAGAGTCAGAGAACAAGGTGTACTGGTGTCTGCATTCTCAAATTGGACGAGAATGATGGGTCTGCATTTCCATGTTGGAGGACTCGGAATCAAGACGTTTGGCATGGGATGGTGATGGTCTCTCCTGCTTAGCTGTTGATAGGTACACTGACGAGAGGGATGTTTCTTTGTACTGTAAAACCCTGGATAACGTTATGACTTGGTTCCACAAGTCATGACGTTATCCAATTTTTAGCGCTGTCCGATGCATGCATCAAACAACGCTAAAAAAAGCTCTGATTTCAGGGACAAATCACTTTAAAGGCAGGCAGGGAAAGAAAGAGACACGATCGGGTCTCTTTCTTTTCCTCCCTGCCATTAAAGCCACCCCCCACCCGCAGCGGTCTCTGCGACTGCAGCAGGGTCGGGGAAAGGCGCGCACTGAAGTTCAAATGCAGGGAGGGAAGAGAGAGACCCAATCACGTCTCTCTCTTCTCCCCCTCCCTGAAGTTTAAATACAGGGAGGGAAAGAGACACAAGCAGTCTCTGCGACTGCAGTAGGGTCGGGGGAAAGGCATGTGCCTTTCCCCGACCCTACTGCAGTCACAGAGACCGCTGTGGGTGGGGGTGGATTGGGTAGTTCTACCCAAACCACCTCACACCCGCAGACCATTGCCTCAGATAATGCTAAGAATCATTATCCAGAATCGTTATCCGATGCAAGTTTTTTCCAAAAAACTTGCATCGTTATCAGATTCTAGCGTTATCCGATGCAATCGTTATCTGGGGTATTACTGTACTGTATTTCCTTTTCTGAGACATGGACAGTTCGTAAGGCAAGGATAAATATGCTTGCACTTTTAAAATACTATCACTGACTCAATATACTGATTATTTATTTTAAGAAAAGAAGTCAATACTGTACCTTCCCCAATGAAGGGATATTCCATGCCATCCCTTACACCAGGTTCAATCTCTACCTCTAAGGTTCGTTCTTCATTCACAAGCCTGCAGAATAAGAGATGGGGAGCAAATAACAAGAGACACTCTTAAATGTGATATGTTTTTCCTTTAGTGCAAGGGTGGCCTGGCAGGAAACAAATTTACTCATGAGTAGGACTCCTTGCCCACCAGTGGTTGGTTCCTGCTTCTGAGCTACCGCCCTCCTACCTAAGCAACCCAGGATAACAGATTAAACACTCCAGTCACCTTTGGTTAATTTAAAAGTATATTATAATCAAAGTAACTTACAGAAGAAAGTTTATCAAAAGTTCAGAAAACATATTGTAGCAAAGAAAGCTGTTCTAACTGAAGAAGGTTAAGGGCCCCCTCTTCTAGCTTAAGCAGTTCACCCTTAGTTTGAAGCATTGGATCAAGAGGACGTCTTGGGCCCACCTTCTGGGTTTTATCTCTTTACACATGGTCCACCCCCTTTCCATTCCCCTAAAGGAATCCAGCCAATGATCATACAGTATAACATGTCCACCACATATTAGGTTAATTTCTTCCAACCCATGAGGCCAGCATGTTTATACATTCCAATCCCTCTAAGTTATGTGCTAAAGATTCTCCCACGCATGGAAATCTCTCATCTAGGACGAGGCTGCACCAGGGCACAAATCCTGCCCTGACATGGCCAAACTACTGGACTCTGGTCACAGCACCAAATCATCTGGCCCACACTGCCCTTGCTGCTACCGGAAGCGGAAGTAAAATACACCTGTGCAAACGCTCCTCTCACCGGTCTGGGCCAGGGAGAGGAGGTGCAGCTGTGTTGGGGCTGGGGGCTATAACATTCCCCCCCCCAACGAACTTCCACTCTCGCCCGTTCAGCCTGGGGAGAGGAGGCGCAGCTGTGTCAGGACTGGGGGCTATAACATCCTCCTTCCCCCACAAACTTCCACTCTCACCCGTCTGGACCGGGGAAAGGAGGCACAGCTGAGCATCCTCCTGCTGGGAGGAGGAAGGGATGTCAGCTGCAGGAGGAGGCTGCTGTTAGAATCTGCACTGCTGCTTTACCGGACTCCTGACCAACGTCCTCTGGCCAGAAAGAGGAATTGGACTGCAGCCGCAGGTGGTTGTTTTTGCAATATAATGTTGGTAATTATGATGTGCATTGATCATGGTATGGTATTTATTGAACTTTATTGCTTTGTTATATTATATGCCATCATGTTATGTTATATGCTATTATATTTTGATTGTATTGATCAATATTGTATTGATGTGTAATGTGTAATGATATAGTATGGTATTACTGTACTTTATTGTTTTAATACTGTATTCTACTGTATTTTTTTTTTTTTTGATATTGATATTTGTGAGTGCTGTGAGCCACTCTGAGTTAGTTTTTACCAAGTAGGGCAGCATACAAGTCTAATAAACAAACAAATGCACCTGTAGTTGTTGTAAACATGTTTACGACAGCCACGGAGGCATTTTACAACAGGAGGAACCACATGACCGGCCAGCTCAACCATGTGACTGGCCTATGGCGTGAAAAGCTGGCAGCTTTAAGAAGGGGCTGTTGCTGCTGCCCCTCGGGACTCTGCGCAGTTCTTGCCCAGTCTCGACCGGGGAGAGCGAGGACACCTGCGCTGGGCTGGCAGCTTTAAGAAGGGGCCGTTGCTGCTGCCCCTCGGGACTCTGCGCAGCTCTCGCCCGGTCTCGACCGGGGAGAGCGAGGACACCTGCGCTGGGCTGGCAGCTTTAAGAAGGGTCCGTTGCTGCTGCCCCTCGGGACTCTGCGCAGCTCTCGCCCGGTCTCGACCGGGGAGAGCGAGGACACCTGCGCTGGGCTGGCAGCTTTAAGAAGGGTCCGTTGCTGCTGCCCCTCGGGACTCTGCGCAGCTCTCGCCCGGTCTCGACCGGGGAGAGCGAGGACACCTGCGCTGGGCTGGCAGCTTTAAGAAGGGTCCGTTGCTGCTGCCCCTCGGGACTCTGCGCAGCTCTCGCCCGGTCTCGACCGGGGAGAGCGAGGACACCTGCGCTGGGCTGGCAGCTTTAAGAAGGGGCCGTTGCTGCTGCCCCTCAGGACTCTGCGCAGCTCTCGCCCGGTCTCGACCCGGGAGAACGAGGACACCTGCGCTGGGCTGGCAGCTTTAAGAAGGGGCCGTTGCTGCTGCCCCTCAGAAATCTGCGGAGCTCTCGCCCGGTCTCGCCCGGGGAGAGCGAGGACACCCGCTTTGGGCTGGCAGCTTTAAGAAGGGGCCGTTGCTGCTGCCCCTCGGGACTCTGCGCAGTTCTCGCCCGGTCGAGACCGGGGAGAGCGAGGACACCCGCGCTGGGCTGGCAGCTTTAAGAAGGGGCCGTTGCTGCTGCCCCTCGGGACTCTGCGCAGCTCTCGCCCGGTCACGACCGGGAAGAGCGAGGACACCCGCGCTGGGCTGGCAGCTTTAAGAAGGGGCCATTGCTGCTGCCCCTCGGGACTCTGCGGAGCTCTCTCCCGGTCTCGACCGGGGAGAGCGAGGACACCCGCGCTGGGCTGGGAGCTTTAAGAAGGGGCTGTTGCTGCTGCCCCTCGGGACTCTGCGCAGCTCTCTCCTGGTCTCGACCGGGGAGAGCGAGGACACCCGCGCTGGGCTGGCAGCTTTAAGAAGGGGCCATTGCTGCTGCCCCTCGGGACTCTGCGCAGCTCTCTCCCGGTCTTGACTGGGGAGAGCAAGGACACCTGCGCTGGGCTGGCAGCTTTAAAAAGGGGCCGTTGCTGCTGCCCCTCGGGACTCTGCGCGGCTCCTGCCCAGCTTTAGACCTTAGACCTCTTGCTCCTCTTGTTCTCGGCCACCGGACTGAGAGAAGCCAGAACACCTGGACTTTGCCCCGCCACCACCCAGAGACCACCTGGGGATAGTGGGTAGGATCTCACCGCAGCCGCACCAGGACTGAATTGCGGTTGTGGTAGAGAGGATGTATATTAACATTGGGGATTGTATTTCGTATTGTTAAACCAATTATTGTATATTATTATTATTTTTGTATTGGGTATGGATTGTATTATGAGTATTGTTTATTGTCCATTTGGTACTGAATATTGATTATGGACTGTATACTGATTGTATTGTGGTTATATTTATTTCGTTTTGTTACACTATATTTTATACTGTATCATTATTGAACTGTTATATTGTATTTAATTGTATGTTGTGAGCCACCCTGAGTTGGTTTTCACCTAGTAGGGCGGCATATAAGTCGAAATAATAATAATAAAAGTTTGGGAACCCACGCTTTAGTGACTATACTATCACCATACACACAACTGTTTTGCATGTTTTGTGGAAGAGGTGTTGGGCCTATTGCAGTATTACGTCAGCAAGATTTAGGGCATTTCTAGGTAACTCAAGAATGTCTTCAAGAACACTAGAGGTGAAATACAACATGAAGCACTCCCAAATTCCACAACCGAAGAACTTCTGGTTCATATTTTACTTTTACAGTAATACAGGGAGACTATCCTGATGGGCAAAAATACTGAGGCTCCAGTTAATAATCCATGAATTTTTCTACCTTGGTAGTTTTATTCTCACTGATCAGGAACATGTTATGCCACCACATGGACCATATTGGTGATGAAACCCACTCCACCCTCTTTTCAATAAAAATGCAAGATTACAAATCACATATCCATCCAAGTGCCAGAGAACTTCAGACTCACTTGATGTTGGGACATTCATCACAGACAACTTCTTGGGTCATCTGGAAACGCCCTGGGCCCAACTGGGTTGTCCTCATCTCCTGTCGGCAATTGCATTTTCGTTTGCCTGGTGCCTGTCTTGCTACTGGCTTGTTTCTAACTACCTGCAAAGAAAGAGAAAACACGCCCTGGTAAGTCATGTGTTGTCTCAGAGCAAGTTAAAATATACCTTGGACCCGATTCTGTTGCTTTCTACCACAAATAGAACAGATAATGTTCTTGATCATATGCCCCGTACCACATCAAGAAGCTGTAACTAATCCAATGATTTCCCTTCCATAAGTTGTAAAACGAAACATGATACAGGCTAATATTTTTAAGATGCAAAAAACATTTTATTTCAAAGATGCTGAAATACATGAGACTATTTAGGCAGAGATACACACATTCTAGCTTGGTTTACCAGCCAGAACTTATAGTTGGGACCAATCCTTTTTCCTTTGAACCTCCTGAGGGCTCTAGCAATGGAATGGTCTGTTTTCCTCCTTTAGTGATGCAAGGGACTCAACCTCACTATTCTCTTAGAATGTGAAATTAAATTAAATTGCAACCAGTTCCTACTGACCATCCTTAATCTTATGGCACTTCACAGAAGAAAGGGACAGAGGTCATTATGTTTCACCTTTGGAGGAAGCAAGAAGAAATATGAATATTTCTTTCTACTTCTCTTTAGGCGATGAAGTTAAATCAGCTTGGCAGTGTAGCCTGCAAAATGCTTACCCCCTTTACAAAGGAGGGGACAGGGAGCTTGCTCAGCATGGATTTTAATTACAACATTTTCCTCCTACAAGCAGTTCCACTGAAACATCAGAATCATAGAATAACGGAGTTGAAAGAAGCCTATGAGGCCATCATGCCTAATTCCCTGCTCAATGCAGGACTCAAAATCAAAGCAGATCTCACAAATGGTTGTCCACTTTACTCTTGTGTTGGAGTGCTCATCTCCTCCTGGGGTAACTGGTTCCATTGTCATACAGCTCTAGTAGCTAAGATGTTTCTTTCTGATATTCAGCCCATGCCTGGCTTTCTGTAGATTCATGCCTTTCTTACATGTCCTGCACTCTGGGAGGACTGCGAAAAGATCCTGCCCATCCTCTTTATTACTAACTTTTCAAGTATTTGAAAAGTTCTACCACATCCCCCCTCAGTATCCTTTATGTAAGGCTAAACATTTCCAGTTCTTTCAGTCTTTTCTCATGGGGCTTGATTTCCAGTCCCCTAATCATCCTCGTTGCCCTTCTGTGAACTTGTTCCAGTTATTTTTGGCATTCTTCTTAAAATGTGGTGTCCAGAGCTGAACACGATACAGTTGTATCTCGCTTAAAGAGCATAATGCGTTCCACAGGATTGCTCTTTAAGCGAGTTTGCTCTTTAAGCGAAACACCATTGTAAGTGACCAAGTGTGTGGGGGATTGCGAACCACAATTTATTTGTTAAGCGAGTTTTTGGTTGGTTTTATTTGTTAAGCGAAGCGATCATTCAGAGAAAATTCTGCTCTTTAAGCGAGTTACTCTTTAAGTGAAGTGCTCTTTATGCGAGGTTTGACTGTACTTTGCATGTGGTCTGACTAGTGCTGAATAAAAAGGGACTAGTACTTCATGGGTTTTGGAGACTGTACTTTTGTTAATGCAGTCTAAAACAACATTGGCCTTTTTCACAACCAAATTGTACTGTTGACTAATATTCAGCATGTGATGTACAGTAATACCTCGGATAACGTTTACCTCGGAAAACACTAAAATCGCATAACGTTAAGTAATCTGGGGAGGAGAACTGGATCGAATAACGTTAAGGTCCTATGGGATGTATAGGAGAACAACCGCTAAAGCCTGTATGGTTACAATGTATTTCTATGGAGCTTTAACGTTATCCGATACATCCTATAGGATTTTAACATGCATCGGATAACACTAAAAATCGGATAACACCAAGACTTGTGGAACCAAGTCTTAGCATTATCCGAGGTATTACTGTATAATAATTCCAAAATCCGACTCACACATACTATTGCTGAACCAAACATCCATCATCTTGTAACTGTGCATCTGGTTTTTGTTCCCTAGGTGTAAAACTTTGCACTCTGCTGGTTTAAGCCCATTGATCAAGCCCATCAAGATCTTTTTGAATTCTGCTCCTGTCTTCCAAGATATTAGCTATTCCACCCAGTTTTGTGTCATCTGCAAATCTGATGAGAATCCCCTTCACTCCCTCATCCAAGTCATTGATAAAAATGTTGAAGAGCACAGGACCCATGACTGAGCCTTGTGGTACTCCACTTGTTACCCTCTCCCAGCCTGAGAAGGAGCCACTAATAAGAACTCTCTGAGTATGATTCTTTAACCAACTGTGTCTCCACCTGACACATGTGCTAACCAGGGAACACTGAGTTACTTTGCTAATCAGAATATCATGAGGCACTTTGTCAAAGGCTTTGCTGAAGTCAAGATATACTGCATCTACAGCAGTGGTTCCCAACGCTGGACCCACTACCCACAGGGGGACATCAATTCCCAGAAGCCTAAGTCAGTACATTGGCAGATTAGTGCTTTGGGGAACTGACTTAGGCTTCTAGGAATTGAAGTCCAAAAACCCAAAGGGTGGGAAGCACTGATCTATAGGATTCTCAATGTCTACCAAGCAAGTTAGCAAATGGAAAAATGAATCAGATTAGTCTGACAGGATTTGTTCCACTATCTGCTGCTAATAAAATAAAGATCAGCCCAGGGGCCATAGGAGAAACAAGGTAATACTTCACTGTTTGGTCTATTGTCAGCAAAGGAAAGAACATTTTGCTTTAACATAAAAAAAAAGCAGCCTATCAATAGTGATGCAAAACTGAAATCAACAAATGACTTTTCTCTGTGCCAGTTAATAAGAACACTTGATTTTTGCAATGTTAAAGCTGAGGAAGAAACAGATACTGTATTAGTAAGTACAAAGTATAAGCACTTCTCTACATCATGATGTTGCATATTAGTACTTCTACTCTTACAACAGCACAACACTGCAATCCTTTCAGAACCACTTGTTTTCAAAAGGAGGAACAATAGGCAAGTAGACTTTAAGCTAAAGAGGCTCATCAAAATAGGTCAGCAAACTTACTTCCACAAAATTTCCTGAATACACTTCTTCCAGGGTAACTTCTAGGTCCACAATAATGTCACTCCCTCTTGGAATGTTCCTATCTTGCTGACGAGGATTCCCTCCAAACATGAATCCAAAATCCCCAAAGAAACTGTAAGCAATCATGAATTTGAGTAAAGAACTAGTAATGTAGATTTATTTTCAGTTAACTGGCAAGAAACCAGGAAGGATATTGTTAAAGCACCACAGCTCAAAAAGCACCATCCACCAAATTTACATTGTTTTTGAGTCACCATGCCAATTTAAGAGCTTATTTTTATGAAAATACAGCTATAATAAAACAGCAATGCTAGCTGCCTGCAGGAGCAAAACTGGATAAAAACTGCATTAAGAGAAATGATCAAGATACAAGAATGGATAGAATAAAGGGCTATAAACAAAAGAAAGAGACAAGGGAAAGATTAGGTGGTACATGATCTAATATTTATTTATTTAAGAAAAGGGGAAGACACTCTAAATAATTAGGTCTGAGCCGAATCCCCTTCTCTTCTACTTGACAAGGATTAAATTAAATCAGAGAGTTTGTTAGGTCCCATGACATCACAGATTTCTTGATTCTGCCACTGGATAGGTGTTTCTGCTGTAGCCAGGGTCCTAGGCCTCATAAGGTAGAATGAGGATGGGTAAAACACACTCCAGAACCAAGTAACAGCTGCATGAATACTTCTGATGGTTCTTCAGCCTAGGGCAGGGATGGCGAACCTTGTCACTCCAGTTTTTCCTGGACTTCAAATTCCAGAAGCCCAAGTCCCTATGAATCCACACAAATGGGTTTCCTGTACATATGCAATAATCTCTTCTGCATCTGTTAGTCCCTGCCATTTTTGTCCTTTATCATGGCCATTTATGCTTGAAATGTTCCCTTAATTTCTCCCAAGGAGTAGGCACTACTTGAAAGAAATGCGGAGAAGCTACTGAAGGGTTGAGCTGCCATCTTGTGGAAAGTGAGATAACTACAAAATTGGAAACAGGAACTTACATGCAAGATATTTCATGTAAAGGTCAAGGTTTCCCTTGCTCGAAAGTCAGTTGTATCTGACTCTAGGGTTCAGTGCTCATCTCTGTTTCAAAGCCGAAGAGCCAGCACTGTCTGCTTCTGCAGACATTTCCGTGGTCATGTGGCAGGCATGACTAGACACCGGAGTGCATGGAACGCTGTTACCTTCCCACCGAAGTGGTCTCTATTTATCTACTTGCAATTTCTTGCTTTCGAACTGCTAGGTTGGCAGGAGCTGGGACAAAGACAGGAGCTCATTCCATCCTGTAGTACTCGGGAATTGAACTGCTGACCTTTTGCCTCCCAGGCAGCGACTTAGCCACTTGAGCCACTGCTCCCCCAAATACAATGTGAAGTTTTCATAATGCCACTATAGAATCTATAGAATAGCTATCCAGTATTGACATTTCCTTTGGTGTGAAGAGATCCAATGTTAAGTTATTTAATATATCGTGCTAAGATATCCCCATGGAAGTCTCAATCACATTGATCAAAATGGCGAAGATTGAGACACTTTAGATGAACTTTCACAACTTGTTGAAAATCATTGCTTTGATGGAAACCAGTTTTACTCCTGCCAGCTGATTCAAAAGAGTTAATAAGTTGTTGCTTGTTTTAAAACTGACCTATATATTCTCAGGTGATATAGGATCTACACAGCAGGACAAAGAGCCCTAATTCTGCAGTGTGTTCTCCTAGCCTGCATTCATCATGAAAGAAACCAATGAGCCATAAGTGAAGAAAATATTTGGACTTTCATTGATAATTTCCATCTTACCCACAAGAATGCCCGAAGAAGTGATTTGTGATTCAAGATCACTTCTTTGGTTGCAATAATATTTTTTTCTGTTTAGTGATCCAATGAAGGTATTGCCTTCTCCTACATTTTAAACTATGACAGTTACTGGATGCAATGAACTAACAGCAATACCACTGTGCTGTACTTAGAGGTAAAGCTTCGTTTTGTCATGCAAGATAGTACAGAGAACCACTTACTGTGAAAATATATCTCCATGGGAACTCTGATGACCCTCTTTCAACCCCTCTTCTCCATAAGCATCATATTGCTTTCGCTTTTCCTCATCTGACAGTACCTGAAAGAAGCAGTGTACATTTGTATATTGGACACAAAGTTAGTTACAATGTTGCTATTATTGTTTCCAAGCAGTTAACTAGGCATATTTCTCGAACAAACATCTTAGCTGAAATGCTCCCTATTAACCATAAGCAGTGATGGGATGTAAGAGGTTCTCACCAGTTCGCCAGAACAGGCAGCAACTTTTCCCAGTGTCCCAGAGAACCGGCAGCAGCTTTTGGGGGGAACCACCTTTGGGCTTACCTTTTCACTGGTTCCCCCACTGCGCATGTGCACCAAGAACTTGGTGTGCATGCATACCTACAGTGCTTGGCGCGTATGCACGGCCTCCTTGCTGTCCTCCCAAACGGGGAGGAGAAAGAGAAGCTGCTAGCCTGAAGCTCCCTATAGCCTGCTCCCCAGGGTAAGTGACTCACCTTTGCATGTGGTGTGTCTGTGTGTATTTTAATGTGTATTTAATACCTTTACCTATATTGACGTATTACCACAGTTCCTAAAAAGGCCTGGCAGCCTGGCTTGGGGTTTTTAAGCAAAGTCTTGGAGTTACCTCATCAATAAGCTACACCTGTGCTGTTCCAATTGATGTTCCAAATGGAGAACCCGTAAGGAGGTACAGCTGTTTTACATTTACATTAAGGCATATTATCCTAGAGAACCAGTACGATGACCATATCCATCTTGCAACATGGGGCTGCCTAGGCACTTATACTAACAGGTTTGTGTTTGGGGTGGGTGGGTGTATTTTAATGTAATTTTTAAAATTTATTTTATTTACGTGTTTGTCTTGTGTGTGGGTGTGTGGGTTGAGGGGTGTGGGTGTGCTTATTTTTATTTTACTTTATTATTTTTTCCTTTGGCCCCACCCATGACATCAGCTCCGCCCACACTGTGATGACATCACAGTGGGGTAGTAAAATTTTTGACATCCCACCACTGACCAGAAGTATGTGTTCCATTGAGTTTTGCCAGAAAATGTATTCAGCAGAAGCTTTATTCAAGCATAAATTGAGTAAATTATCAGACTGAAGTTGGCATCAGTTCTTTTAATGCTACCTCAGGTTACACAATGGAAACTCAGTAAAGATTTCACTAAATAGCAGGCCCTAGAATACAAGAAACAAAAGATGTCAGACACAAATTGGCACTGATTTTCCCCCTAAATGCACTAACCTCATAAGCTGCCCCAAGATCTTGGAACTTTTCCTGTGCACGTGGATCATCAGGGTTCCGATCTGGATGAAGCTGCAGGGCCAATTTTCGGTAAGCCTTCTTAATATCTTTAACTGATGCACTGCGAGGTACACCCAATATCTTGTAGAAATCTCTCCTGAAAAATAATGAATTGGTATTCCTTCTCCTCCAATATAAGTCTATCTTCAGGCCATATTAGAGGTTGGTTAGTTTCCCTGCTTTCCTTTTTATTTCATTAACAACTACAACCAAGAGCTCTAAAAATAACATGCACTTGCTTCTAAGGAAGCATCAGAACTTACACACACACACACAGTATAAGAAAGTAGACACTACTTAGGAACATGATCTTAATAAGTTTGTATATCTAGCCGGGCTGGATATACACACTCAAGAAACTAGTACATATTCTGAATTACAATTATCTTTGATCTAAGTGGTAGAAGGAATGATTTAAGATAGTAGGCTGCATCCCCATTCATGATTTCTTGCTCACACAACTCTAGAAAGTATATACAGAGTTCCTAGGTAGGATCTTGTTTATCTGGGCACTTATCAAAACCAGGCTTTACTCTACTCCAGCAAGATGGCTTCTTCATTTGCTCTCAGGCCATGCCCTCTGATTTCACCTATCTATGCAACATATGTCTCCATTTTAACATGGTGCAATTTCATTATCTTACAATCATAACTAAGTCATGGTAATGCTATAACCTGCCCCTCTAAAATAGTAAAAGAGCAAGTATACAATATGCCTTAAAAATAAATGTATGTACATCATCTTGGCAAACAACATCACAGGAAAAGACAACAAACAATCCCCAAGAAAGGAAATGTCAAGGAGTGCAGTAACGATAGGGTCATTGCTTTAATTTCCCATGCAAGCAAGATTATGCTTAAGGTATCACAACAAGGGTGTTTACATTATATGGAGTAATAAATGCCTGATGCTTAAGCTGGCTTCTGAAAAGGAATAGGTACCTGAAATCACATTGCAAATAATCACTGGATACTTGAATGTACCAAAGAATTTCAGAAGATAGGTAACCCCTGTATTATAGACTATAACAAAGCCTTTGACTGTGTGGATCACGAGAAACTACAGGTTGTTCTGAAATAAATGGGTATGCTTCATCACTTAATTGTCCTGATGCATAGTCTGTATTGTGAACAAGAAATTACAAAATATGGAGACAAAATAGTTTCCTATAGGCAAAGCTGTCAGCAATAAAAAGCACAGGAAACAGTCATCTTCCTGGACAGCCAGGAAAAGCTGGATGAAAAGAAAGGAGTAGTGATGAGCAGGATTCTAAGCATTTCCACAGCAGAGTATGCTGCACCAGTATAGAGTGCATTTGCAGACATGAAACAAGTCGACATCACTGTTAATGAAACAATGCATATAGTGACAGGATGCCTCAAACCTGCCCCAGTTGATAAAATATCCCCTCTTGTTGGTATCACTCCACCATAAGGAGAGAAGTACCAACGGAAGCCGACAGAACTAAGCAAGAGAATTACCCTAGACATCCTCTAAATGGATAAGAGCCTCAAGTCTGCTGGCTCAGATCCAGAAAGAGCTTTATGGAAAGAACAAACATTCCTGAGCATACGCAAAAGCTAAACAAATAAGAAGAAAGAGGAAGTTGCTCACTGGACAACAAATAATACTAAAGGAGGATATAGCTGAGGATTTGACCTTCTCTATGTCACTTGGAGGACTCTGAATGGGCTGAGGGTCAGAGTCCTTAAATGCAAAACCAACATGTTCAAGTGGGGGCTGCTGGCAGAAAACAACACGTTGTGTGAATGCGGAGAGGTACAGAACCCGGCTCATTTATTGGTCCGCCGATTACTGCCAGAAACATGCACTGGTGAGGACTTAAGTTTGGCCAACGACAAAGCCAAGAAAGTGGCTTCATTTTGGCAGTCCAAAGTTTGGTTGGAACCTGAAAGATTTAAAAGCAAGACAGCTCAAGATGCACTGCAGTAATAACAGCACATAAATATATGCTATTTCACACAACCAATCCCACTCAAGTACTCCGAGGAAAGCAACAAAGCTAGGGAAAAAAAGGAAAGTGAATTCATTTGGGCAACCCACGGTTTGAAGATGATGCAGTGGTTAAATGGCAGCCAAAACACTGTGAGTTCGATGCTGTCCAGGGCTCACGGTTGACTCAGCCTTCCATCCTTCTGAGGTCGGTAAAATAAGTAAATCAGAGAGAAAGAGTGTGTGTTTGAACCACCCAAAGTAGGGGTGTCTAAACTATGGCCCTTGGGCCGGATCCGGCCTATGACACCAAATCATCTGCCCCCCCCCCCCACACACACACACACACGTCCTGGTCGTTCTCAGAAACAGAAGTAAAACGTGTCTCCTCCCTCGGTTTTTCCTCCCTCGCCCCCTTCCTCTCCCTTCTTGGGCTCACCCGGCGATGGCGTCCCCGAGCAGGCAGAGCAGCAGCAGCAGGAGGCCGGCCAGAGACTGAGGGGTCATGGTGGGGCTCGGCGGGGGGGCGACTTCGCCTCTTGTCGACTGGGTGCTCGCCTCCCTCACACGCCGGTAACCATAGGCACGAAAGAGAGCCCGGTGCGGCCAACCGACCAGTTAGGACTGGGCACAGCATGGCTTCGTCACTCGGTCCTGGCCAATCACAATCGGACACTTCACCGGCCTCCGGCTAAACCAGCCAATCAAACTATGAGGCGTCATCAATGTGAGACGGGGAGGGAGTCTTTAGGTAGCCACTGGTCCAATCTGATGCGCCGCGGGCGAAGTGACGTCAAGGGAACGGCTTTAAACAAACAGGTGGTCTCCGCAGAGAATCTTCTTCTTCTTGTGCCGTATCCGATTCCAAACATTGGCGACCATCAGATTGGGAAATGAATATTTTTGGCGAGAATTGTAATGATCGCTATCTTTTCCATACTTACTTTTGAAGAACTTTTTAATAAGTCTTGTCATTTCTCTTTACATGCAGGTGCTTGTAAATAGCCACACTGATTTGTAAACTACAGTAAAACCTCAGATAACACTAAAACCTGGTTCCACAAGTCTTGGTGTTATATGATTTTTAGTGTTATCTGATGCATGTTAAAATCCTATGGGATCTATAGAGATACATTGTAACCACACAGGCTTTACCGGTTGTTATCTGAAGCATCCCATAGGATCTTAATGTTATCTGATGCAATTCTTCCCCCCAGGTTCCTTAATGTTATGCGATTTTAGTGTTATTCGATACTAATGTTATATGAGGTATTACTGTATCTGTTATGTCAGCCAACTGCTGTGCTCAATATGTATAAATTGATGCCTTGAAGTTTCACTCTTATGTCTGTTACCTATAACCCCCGGGTTCCTGTGGGGGCCCATGGGGGTGCCCCATCACCTTTACTACCTGAATACCCAAAGCTTTGCAGTGCCCCAAAGTAAGTGGGGTGCATTGTATAAAATACATCAGAAAAGAACATTCCAATAAAAGTTGCATTTATTTAAAAGCAGGATCTAGCTGGCAGAGGACTGAATGGAACATTATGAAGAATAAATGAGAAATGCAAAGAGTTTCAAAGAGGAAATACATTGATACAGGATAGGGAGAAAGCTATGGCAACCAGCAATACAGAGAAACATGAATGAAGAACATAACATGATATAATAACAATATGAAAATATACTGGGTCCCAGGCCACATAAGCCCCCCCCCCTCCACTGTGTGGCAGGAGTCAAGGTCCAGGGCTGCTGGCTGTTCCTAGCCCAAAATTAGCAGCAGCCGCCGCCCTGAAGATTTGGAAAACATATTTTATAGATGAGGCAACCAAAAGTCCAGGCGACCCCCAGATTGGCTAAGAAGGGTCACATGGCAAATTATTGGTGGACATACCTCCTCCTCACATGAGGAGTAAGATGCCCAAAACAGCCCACCACACACAATGAAGGAAACCCAACTGCATAGGCCATAAATATAACACTAAAACCCTCAACCTAAGGTCCCTCACAGGCAGCCAATTTTATGAGGCAGAAATACAGATAAAAGAAGCCCAGCAAAAGTTGCAAACATCCTGAGCATCTGATTACATCCCCACCATTTGCTCTGAAATCATACCTCAACCAGGGGGGCATCATTCCCTTACCAGTGGGGAACAATGGGGATCCTGGCTTTTGATCTGCAATG
Source organism: Furcifer pardalis (assembly GCA_030440675.1). Taxonomy (NCBI): domain Eukaryota; kingdom Metazoa; phylum Chordata; class Lepidosauria; order Squamata; family Chamaeleonidae; genus Furcifer; species Furcifer pardalis. Next base: position 248,750,652 of record CP126890.1, read on the forward strand.
GGAAAGTAATGACAAACTTCCCCACTAATTGGCAGGCAGAGACAGCCAGTGTGTTGACTCCTCTCTTGAAAATATGAATATTGAAAGTTAGGCCTCCATAAATAAGCCAACATGTCCATGAAAGCTAACATTAAAACACAGTAGAATGCGTCTGATGAAGTGGACTTGATCCACGAAAGCTAACAATAAAAATATAGCAGTCTTTAAAGTGCTACTGTGTTTTTTATTTTATTTATTTTGTTTTATGAGATGATTAAAACACAGTAGTAAAGGTAAAGGTTTCCCTTGCTCGAAAGCCAGTCGTATCCGAGACTAGGGGTCAGTGCTCATCTCTGTTTCTAAGCCGAAGAGCCAGCGCTGTCTGCTTCTGCAGACGTTTCCATGGTCATGTGGCAGGCATGACTAGACACCGGAGCGCATGGAACGCTGTTACCTTCCCACCGAAGTGGTCCCTATTTATCTACTTGCAATTTCTTGCTTTCGAACTGCTAGGTTGGCAGGAGCTGGGACAGAGACGGGAGCTCATTCCGTCCTGCAGTACTCGGGAATCGAACTGCTGACCTTCTGCCTCCGAGTCAGTGTCTTAGTGACTTGAGCCTAGTAGTCTTTAATTAAGGTGCCACGTTTTTCGTCTTGGTTGTTTTATTTACTCTCTAATATGCTTGCACAGACTAGCACTTCAAAAATTTCAAATACGGAGATATTCAGCCTAAAACAGCCCTCGCTTTCTCTGTCATGGTTTGGGGCCTTTAGAAGTAAATAGACGGGGCAAAGCCTCTTTGAAACGTTCGAGGCAAAGACCCGCCCGTTCTAGCCCCAGCGTCTCTATGGTGGAGTGTGGTGGTGCCTCAGGGGCGGCGCCGCCTTCGGGAGCGCCATTGCGCAGGCGCGGCCGGGGGGCGGGCGGAAGCCGCGGGGTTTTGAAAGGCGCTGCTGCAGCTGGGGTGGCCTTTTCCGGGGAGAGGGTCGCCGGCGGCGGCGGCATCTTTTCCGGTGGCCCAGGAAGGGGGCGGGCGTCGTCGTCGTCGGGTCGGGGTGTTGAGACGCCTCAGCGCCACAGACACGTCAGAAGGCGGGTGTCAGAGTCCTGTCTTTTCTCCCTCCGCCTTAATTCCAACCCTGACGCCGCCTTTGAGGTTTGACAGCTGCTGGGTAGGCCTAAAAGTGACACCCCCTTATGCGCATTTTCTCCTTTCATGGCCACTTGGTCGGGGGGTGGGGTGGCCTCTTCGTCCCCCTACTTATGCCGTGCTTTTGTTCCCAGCTAGCTCGGGGAAGCGTGGAGGGCTCCCCTCCTAATTCGTGTATACCAGTGGTGCCCAAACTAAGGCCCCGGGGGCCAGATGTGGCCCCTGATGCCAATTCATCCGGCCCGCGAAGCCCTCGTCGCTCCTGGAAGCAGAAGTAAAACGCGCCCGTACGGGCGCGTTTTACTTCTGCTTCCAGGAGCGACGAGGGCTTCGCGGGCCGGATGAATTGGCATCGGGGGCCACATCTGGCCCCCGGGCCTTAGTGACCGGCTTCCTGAAGTACATGATTGGCCCACAGCCCAGAATATTTGGGCACCCCTGGTGTATACTTTATCTTCCCAAAAACGTGCGAGAGAAGCCAGGCTGAGGGAGCAAGACGGTAACTGTCATATAATGACATTTTTGAAGTGGCAGCCGTATTAGTCTGTGCAAGCATGTCAGAAAGCAAACAAACCAAAAACACAAAAGATGCTGTGGCACCTTAAAGACTAACTCCTGTATTGTTAGCTTTCGTGGATATAATAGACTCTCTATGTCTACACACACACACACTTACGTAGGTAGATATACAGATGTAGATATTTATATGTGTGTACTGTATGTATTTTTGTTGTTGTTCAGTCGCACAGTCGATTCCGACCCTCCGCGACCCCATGGACCACCACTCGCCAGGCACTCCTCCTCAGCCCACCCAGCTCTGCCCCCACTGCATCCACAATACCATCTAGCCATCTCATCTTTGGCCGCCCCCTTTTTCTTTTGCCCTCTACCTTTCCCAGCACCAAGGCCTTCTCAAGTGAATCCTCTCTTCTCATTTGATGTCCAAAGTACCTCAGCTTCATCTTTACAATTTGACCTTCTAGGGAGCAGTTAGGTTTGTTTTCTTCTAAGATTGATCTGTTTGTTCTCCTCGCTGTCTCAAAACTCTCCTCCAACACCACATTTCAAAGGCATCTATTCTTCTGCGCTCAGCTTTCCTAATGGTCCAGCTCTCACAGCCATACATTGCCACCGGGAATACCATTGCTTTGACTATACGAATTTTTGTTTGCAATTTGATGTCTCTACTTTTCACTATCCCTCCCAGATTTCTCATCGCTTGCCTCCCAAGAATTGTATATATATGCTATGGCTTAGTGGTTAAGATGCTAAACTTGACTGGAAGGTTGGCAGGTCAGCAGTTTAAGACCTGAGTGCTGCATAATGGAGTGAGCTTCTGTCTTCCCCAGCTCCTGCCAACCTAGCATTTTGAAAGCAAGAAATTGCAAGTAGATAAATAGGTACCACTTTGGTGAGAAGGTAATCAGTGTTCCATGCCTAGTCATGCCTGCCACATGTCCACGGAAACGTCTGCGCATGCAGACAATGCTGGCTCTGGCTGTAAACTGAGATGAGCACCATACCCTAGAATCAGGCATGACCGGTTTTCTAGGAAGGGAGACCTTTACCTTGAGAGGGGAAGACAAATTCCTCAGCCATATCCTCCTTTAATGTTGTTCCTTGTTCAGTGAACTCCTTCCTCCATTTTCTAATTCCTATTCAGCCTGAGAAGGTATGGCTAGGTCAGGTTCACTCAGTGAGTTTAATGGTGCAGATTTATATCACAGTGTCTGTAACCACTTCATCATGTTGCCTGGTATCACATCTGTGGTAACTGATAAAGGAGCATTACTTTCTGTCAAAATTAAAGTGATATCTTTTGATAAAGGATTCTTAACTAGAATCTTTAATCTCTTCCTCTTTTAGATAGCTAAAAACCTTTGTGGAAAAACCTTGCTGCATAGAAGTGGGGGGGAAAGAAGTTAAAGTTTCTAGTTAAGGATCTTTTATCCCAAAACTTTGCCTAAGTGATAGAACCTGGTTAGTAGTGTTCATTTGGCCTATATGCATTGTGTATGAAGTAAGACTAACGATGTTCCATATTGTATTCCCCTAGCTATAGAGAACACAGGATTTTAAGGGATCCTGAGGAATGACAAGCCAGGCCCAGGTTTACTTACAAGGAGACGTCTTTTTCAAGTAACTCACACAGTCACCCAACAGGTGGAACAGACAACAGCCTGGTTTGTAGGTCAGTGGAAGAAGTCAAAGCCATTGGGTGGAGCAAAGTAATCTTTTTGCATTTACTGTTATCCTAATGAGTTGTAATTCGGCAATACATAATTGATTACTGGCATGTGAATCACCCCTTTCCAGAGTCTTGCATGAGAAAGTCAGGTATGTACAAACATGTCTGTTAGCAACCCTTGATTAAGCATATCTGCTATCTCCCTTGCTTCCTAAAACTTTAGCTTTGGTCATTACATGGTGAGAATACTGAAGCAGCTTTGCTTAGCTAGACTAAATGAAGGACAGCAAATCACAATGGAACACAGATACTTTCTCTAACTCACCAGGCTATATACATTTAACGCTCAATTACATGAATGGTCTTGAATGACAAGTACCTACACTTGATGATCTTTTCTAATTCCTTCTTTGTTGCCATCCCAAGTCTCAGTCTTCTGATTTTTTTGGCTGAAGTCTCCATTTGGATTAAAAATTGAACCAAGGTATTTTTTTTAAAAAAATCTCTATTTCAATTTCTTTACTGTGAACATTAAAGGTGTGCAATTCTTCTTTATCTTGATATTCAACTGCAGCCCTGCTTTGCCACTTCTTTCACTTTCCTTAAAAGTTGTTTCATCTCATCATTGCTTTCTGTCAGTAAGATGGTGTCTTATGCCTATCTTAAATTATTAATGTTTCTTTCATCAATTTGTGCTCATCCTTTATCTGTGTACAGACTAAACAGATAAGGGGGTAAATGCACTTTTGTCTGGCACTTAAGCTTATAGGAAACCATCCTGTATCTCTATTTTCTATCCTAATGGTGGCTTTTTGTCCACAATACAGGTTATGCATCAGGACAATCAATCCTGAGGCATATCCATTTCTTTAAGAACAACCCATAGTTTCTCATTATCCACACAGTCAAAAGCTTTGTTGTGTAGTGTGTAAAGCATAGACCAGGAGTGGGGAGCCTGGAGCCTTAGGGTCACATGTGGCCTTCTAGGTCCTTAAGTGCAGCCGTTTGCTGAATCCACATTTTACAGAGCAAATCCTTTAATTTTTATTATACTGTTTTAGTACACCGTTTCCACTTTTTTATTTTCTTCTGGTCAAAAAGTGTTCTTCCCTGCAGGCAATTCAGCATTCCTAACCTTAAATTTCTCTTTGATTTCTCTGAAAAAATAGGACTTGTTTTCCCCTTTAGTTGTTCTTTGTTTGTACTGGCTAGTGCAATAGTTCTCTTTGTCTTTATATTTATTATTGCCACCTTGAATCCAGAACTAACAACAGGTAGCCCGAATGTCACTGTTGTTGCCTCCTCTGTCAGTGTTACCTTCAGGTACTGCAGGTCCCCAGTAGGTACCTTAAAAAGGGTGGATAGATCTTAGTCTTGTGTCTCAGGTGTGACAGTTACATCTTGGGATACGGTACTGGGAGTCCAAGCTCATAATGGAGACTGGCCTCCTGCTGGCATTGCTCTCAGCTTCATTGCCATATGGCAAATCTGTTTACCACATTAATGTGTGCATCCAAGAAGGGACACAGTTTTTAATAGGGAAACCATACACTGCACAACAGTGATTTTGCTACTGGGAATAACACATGTGATTTACATGATATTGAGTGTGCTGATTCCAAATCTGAACTCAGAATTTGCCTATCACATACAAATTTTAAGTGATAGGCATGCTATAGCTGTTCAAATTGTATTGAGTAATGCATTTTTACATGGAAACATTATAACAGTTTCAGCTACATCTGCTGCTGCCTCAGCTAAATCACGTCCCCTGCTGGCATGCATGTTCCAGCAGTGGTGGGCATATCTGGGCAAGTCAGTGAGCTGATGTTAGAAATAGGTATATAATGCGAGATGGACCAAGGGCTTGTCTCTAGTGTGAAACCATCTTATTGAATAGTGCAGCTAGGCCATAGTGAGTCTGTTTTGAGCTAAAGATGAGTGGGCACAGCTGTATTAATAAACTGAAAATTTTTGTTACATTTGTGGCAAATATACTCCACATGATCAATGCAAGAATCTAACCAAGAGGGTAAGATTTGCTTAATTAATTTCTTGACATCCTAGGCAGAATCGGACTTCAGATATGGATTCAGCGCACTTGATTTAGTATAGGACACATGGATTAGACCAAGTAGCAGACATTTTTTTGGTGATGCAGTGGACAGACAGAGGTGTTCTATGGAATGTGAATCACTGAATATTTAATATATAGTAGATCTTGAGAATCTGGGCAAGGGCTTGGGGAATCCACCAAACTCTTTCACCAGGTCAGATCAAGGAAGACGATATTGCAAGGAGATATTTAAATCTAAGATATAGATCAGTAGAAAGGCATAGGGGGTGGAAGAAAATGAATCCTTTGCCTTTTGAAACAAAAGCCTGGTGGGCCATTCAGTATTTTTGTGAATGGTTTGCAAACTTATTTTTATTTTCTCTTTGAACTACAGGTGTAAGAGTCTTGTGGATTGCTAAAATGGATCAGCCCACAGTCAGTCTATGGGTGAAGATGGAACCTTTTATTGTGGGAGCCTTGCAAATCCCACCTCCATCCAAGATTAGCATACATTATCTCCGGAAGATGTCAACTTATGTTCGAATGCGTTCTGGTGAAGGCTACTATCCCTATCTTTCTTGGCCTATGTGGCGACACATTGCTTGTGGGAAGCTCCAATTAGAAAAGCATCTTGCTTGGCTCTATTTTGAATTATTTGACAGTCTGGTTGAACGTACCTCAGAAAAGCGATTGGAATGGGCAGAGGTGATATCCAGCTGTGCAACTGAGGAGGAGGCAGAGAAGCAAAGAAACAAGGTAAGACATTGTTAGATTATATATATTTTGGGGACTCTCCCTAATCCACCTGCATCCTAGAAATCCAAGTCAACCAGTAGTTGTAGTCCAGTGATTCCCTTCCTCTTTAGCTGATATCAGCCTTGCACAGGAATTCAACCTTAAGGGCAATGTATAACACTTTTAGTAAAAGCCATTCAAAATCTCTGCATTAAATTTAGAATCATGCCATTTCTAAACATACACTGAAAAACATACTTTGTGGAGAATTTTGAAGATAGAAGAAGAGAAAGCCAAATTACAAAAGCACTTTATAATCAATAAGCCAATTTCATCTACTAAAACAAATCTAGACTGCACTAATTCCAAACAGGGAATAAGTAAATTTCAGGTAAAAGAACACGTCCATAAAGAAACTAGTCTGTTCTGGGCTCAGTAAAAGTCATAGTTAAGTGTGTAGTAAAGGTAAAGTTTGCCCTTGCTCGAAAGCTAGTAGGATATGACTCTAAGGTTTGGTGCTCATTTCCTTTCATAGCCAAAGAGCCAGCACTGTCTGCATCTGCAGACATTTCTTTGGTCATGTGGAAGTCATGACTAGACATTGGAGTGCACGGAACTCTGTTTCCCTTCCTAACTAAATGGTACCTATTTATCTACTTGCAATTTCTTGCTTTCAAACTGTAGGTTGGCATGAGCTGGGACAGAGATGGGAGCTCACTTTGTCATCCACCACTCCGGTCTTGTACTGCTGACCTGCTGACCTTCCAATCATCAAGTTCAGTGTCTTAACCATTAAGCTACCACAGTTCAGTGCATACAAGGTGCTAATTTCATCAACAGCATAACTTGTAGACTCTCAGGGCTCTCCCTTTGCTGTGGGATTTTGTTACTTTCTAGCTTCTCCAGGGGTGTAAACTATTAACCAATCAAAACAGGTTTTCCCAAAAATTTCCCAATAGATGGTCAGCTCCACAATGATTTCCCACTGGAATCCAGCTAGCTAATTTATAACATTTGGAATAGAGGTCAATATTAATTTAAGTCTGCTTAAAGGTAATGGTTTCCCTTGCTCGAAAGCCAGTTGTATCCAACTCTAGGGTTCAGTGCTCATCGCTGTTTCAAAGCTGAAGAGCCAGCGCTGTCTGCTTCTGCAGCCATTTCCATGGTCATGTGGCAGGCATGACTAGACATGAGAGCACACGGAATACTGTTTACCTTCCCATCGAAGTGGTCTCTATTTATCTACTTGCAATTTCTTGCTTTCAATCTGCTGGGACAAAGACAGGAGCTCATTCCGACCTGCAGTACTCTGAAATCGAATTGCTGACCTCCTGCCTCCCAGTCAGCGTCTTAACCACTTTAACTAATTGAAATTAATTCTGGTTTGATTTCTTTAAACAGCCATGGTTGATCTATTTCCCCAGTTCTTTGCATTGGCCTGCTGCGGAATATAAAACTTTCATGTTGGTTGAAAAATGTCATTCTTAATCAGATTTTCAAAATAAGGTTTTTCTTGGTTTCTCTGTAGTTATCTGTGGACACTCTTCAGTTTCTGCTCTTCCTTTACATTCAACAACTAAACAAGGTTTCTTTGAAAACATCTTTGCTTGGAGACGAATGGCCAAATCATAGATCTAAATCCTACAGTCTGACTAGGGAATCCACCAATCAGATAAAGGTATTGCATTGAATTGCTTTTCTTCATGTTTGTATCCCCTGTAGAAGCAATCTTAACTTGTCAAAGGACAATACTGTAGCTTAGAATTTATACACAGTAACATGTAAAAATGTTAAAAAGCACCTGTGTAATCCATCTTCAGAAACAAAGTTCTGGGTTAAGTAATACTTCCACAAAAAAGGCAAACTTTTGAGTTCTTCAGAACCTCTCATCAAGCAAAGATGATATAAAATATGAGGTAAAGATAAATAGTATTAAAACTGAACCAAATGTGATGCTTCCAGTAGACCTCAGATGGAATCTGCAAATCATACATGAAATTGAGGGGTTCAAAACATTAATTTGGTTTAGTGTTTTAGAATGTCAATTCTTATCTTCATTTAAAAAAAATAGTTTGGCAAAGCCTAGTCTCTCCTGACCTCTGGTTTTCTCTATTGGTATAGGGAAACTGCCAGCTTTGATTCCCTTTATGCTGCCTGACAGCACTAAATTGTAAGCAAAAATAATAAAATAGAATGTGAATTATTATTTCTGGTTAGATTTGTTGCTGAAAAGCCAGTTGGAGAAAAACCAAACTCTTAAGAGCAATCATGGAGGATTTTTTAATCTTCCTTCTTGCTTTCCTGTTGTGACCAGTTGTACAACTGGTTGTACTCCCAAATTTGCAGCCAGTGTGAGTTTGGGGGAAGGTGAGGCTGTGAGTGAGTGGGGCATGATAACCTTTAGGCAACAGTGTCAGCAAACGTGATTCTGGTCACTGAAGGTAAATTGTACAGCTTCATGCAAAACCATTCATTGTATAATGACTTCATGTGTTTTATTTTTTGGTTGAAGAACTGGAATGACAGCTATCACCAAGAGTTTGTCCATAACCATCTCCAGGATCTTGTGGAACTGTTACTGGATCCAGATCAGCTGACAGCTTCCTGCCACTCTGCCTACAATAGTCTGTTGTCACTTGAAGTTGTCCGAGCTCTCAGCTTTCTTATTGAAGGGAGTGTGAACAACAATAGAACTGCCCACCGGTTACATGAGCTTGCACTGTGGCCGCCATTACACGCAAAGAGTGGCTACTCAAAGATCTCCAAAGCCTTCTCCTTCTCTAGATTTGAATCTTGGGTGAGGGCTTGTCTGACATCAAACCCGTTTGGGATAACCGCTTGCCTTAAGTTTGGAAAGAAGCTTGCATGGGCACAACAAGGTACGTTTATCTCTGGCAGACACAAACTCCCCCTGTCCTGTTGCTTGTAGGAAAAGAGTTCCCTGTATTGTAAGACAATATACAGAAACCTTTTGGGAATTCATATAGGCATAAATGTAATTGCACAAATTACAGCAGTGAATAGCTGCTAATTAATGAGTTGCTGTTTGCATTCCTGGTCATGTGGCTAGTTTTGTGACTGGAAAGCCAACAGGAATGCAAATGACAAGTGGCAATTTGCTGCCTCAGGTTGTACAATAACATTTGTACAGTGACCTTATACTAGAGTAAATCCCCAGTAATATTCTGGCCAATGTTTTTAAACCATCTGCATTTTTGATTAGGTTGAATTTAGAATTGCTTTCTTTTCCTCTCTTTCCATTTTAGCTTTAATCCTTTAGAACTGACTTGATCTGGTTGTTCTTACAATGTTTAAGGTCAGTTTTCTTCATGGAATTCACTGTGCAGTGTCTATGGTTCCACAAGCAGTTCAGTCCCACATTACAACTATAATGGGACTTTCTGTTAGATGAAAACTCTAGAATACTGCCTTTAGTCTGAATGTTTCTGTAAGCTCTTTTTAACTTTTTTGTTTGTTAAAGATGCTGACGTAGACTAACTTGGTTTCTGTATTGAAAACTACTTAGCATGGTAGTGAAAATCTTTATGGTTGTACAGCATTGTAACTTACTAAGTTGCATGACCTCATTATATTTTGCAAGGGCTGGCAGTTCCAGTGTTTACAGATTAAGACAGACAAAGACTGCCCTGAGATTTCTCAGATCCATGTTATGTACTTAATATGGCAGCTAATGGTTGCATTCATATGAGATCTTATACACTGATGTGTCCTTGCATTGTGAAGGCAATTTAGGTCATGCTGCTATTATGAAATTTTGTTAAGAGTTCTCATTTGTTCATCTGTTTTCTTTGCTGCTGTCCTCACTATGTAAATAACAAAATGTTTGTCTCTGGTGAGGGGAGCCTGTGTATGCAGTATTTTTATAATGCTACTAAAAGTAAAAGGATATGGCATTATGTGTGGAGTCAAACAGTCATACTTATCCTCAGGGCAAGTTATGCAGCTTCAAAAATGAATTCCTTGGGAACATCTGTTCCCTTTTCTTGCAGTAATGAATTGTGCAGCTAGGTTTTAGTTCTCATCTTAAAAGAAAATTGATTTGTTTACTTAAAATGTTTAATATAAAAAACTTAAGACTTCAAAAGTGTATCTGGAAATTCCTTTGAAGAAAGTATTTTCCATGTTCATTCAAAGGATCTCAGGGGACTGTGATACAGTAGTGTCTCAACATCACTTTATTGTATGCTATCAAAATGCTTTCAACAGTAGGGTTTTTTGAGGTATGTGAGAAATAAATTACCACTGCTACTTGACAGTGAACTTTTATGTCCAAGCTGAGATATGAACTCCTGTGTCCTAGTCTGACATTTTATCTGTTACATCGCTCTGGCTCTTTTAACTATAATTACCTTTTTAAAAAACCTCAGAGTTTCATTTGATTCTTGCAGTTGAAGGAGCAACCAAGAGAGCCAGAATATCCTGCAACACTCCTATGGTCCCTCCAGCCCACCGCATTGTTATCATGAGCCAAGTTTATAAGCAAACACTGGCAAAGAGTTCTGATACCCTAGAAGACACTCACATTAAGATTCATCGTTGCTGTGAATCCTTCATCTATTTGTTGTCGCCACTGAGGTGAGTTGGCTGCTTTAAATACCCTTAATTTCATTTCAAGGTATGTGTCCTGTTTGTTTTGTTCTCTTCCCTCACTTGAATAATAATTGGATTGCTTTTCCTTCTCTTTTAGGTCTGTGACCATAGAGAAGTGCAGGAATAGCACCTTTGTCCTAGGCCCAGTGCGGACAGTAGTTCACCTCCACAGCTGTGACAATGTCAAGCTTATTGCTGTTTGTCGCCATCTGTCTCTTTCATCCACCATGAATTCCACCTTGCATGTCCTCACCCCAACTAGACCTCTCATCTTACTTGGAAACCAAGCCATGACTTTTGCCCCATATCACACCCATTACCCAATGCTTGAAGATCATATGGGCAGGACTGGACTGGCTACAGTTCCTAACTACTGGAACAGTCCATTGTTAGTGTGCAAAGAGAACTGTGGTGGAGATGTGTTCAGACTGCTCCCCCCTTCAGAATTTTATCCCTTTGTCGTTCCCTTTGAAATGGAAGGTGACACGACAGAAATACCTGGTGGGCTACCACCTGCATATCAGAAAGCACTGACTCAGCGAGAACAAAGGATACAGATTTGGCAGAAGACTGTGAAGGAAGCAGGATTGTCAAAGTAAGTTACAGGTTTGTTTTTAAAAATGGAAATTGTTGTAGCAGTTTTGGGACACAATGATAATACTGTACCAACATTTTATTACCATTAAAATACTACACAAGTCTCTCTTTAAGATTATTTTACTGGATGTATTTTTTGGTACTTCTTGCAGACTGTAGTCCTATGTGTACTAACTTGGAAGTAAGACCCGTCTGAACTTGGAAGAAAAGATTTGCTTTTGAATACACATACATAGACTCAGAGTGCTTATCTTTGGTTTATCCCACTTCAAAAAGCTGGAAGTAAGATGGCTGGCCTGTCACCTCCTTTGGCTAAGTCTCAGTTTCTGTAGCCAGTTGTTCTGACTTCTAGAAATATTTAGCAATGTATAGTCTTCAGATAATGTCTTACAGTAGTAAGTACTGAACAATACACATTACATACCCTAAACTAGACTTCCAGACAATGTAAGTTTGAACATATACTTTTATTCCTCACCCCCACATTCATTGTGGATGAAAAAGCTGTCGTCTTAGCTGCTGAAGTGAGAATTTGAATAATGAGATTTGTACAGAATCACATGTATCACAGTATTAATGTTTTAATGCCTTTCAGGGACCAGAGGAAATCATTCCAGGTGTTGGTGGAGAACAAATTTTATGAATGGCTTGTCCACACAGGCAGTCACCAACAGCTTGACAGCCTGGTTCTTCCAGCGGCAGGTTCTAAGCAGGCAGCTGGATAGTAAAGGATTTGAAGTAATATTGTGATTAGGTGAGTTCATGTATTGCATTTTCTCTTGCAACTGCTATTTTAGAAAGCCATATTGTCTGTCACACAGTCATAACAATAGATGACTTGGTGAATTTCACCAAAGGTCCATTGGGTCTGATGCCATGAGATTAGGAACATTCTTGGAACACCTACAGACAGTATCCTGGTACAGATGTTTGTCTGAATTAATGGGATCTATAAGCATGAGTGTGGCTGGATCATAAATGCTGGCCACATGGTCTACATTTCTTTGTACACTGGACCACACATTCACAATCTGAAGTCATACTGTATAGATTATCTCTGAAAGGAAATTCTGTTGATATTTGCCTGAAGAGGGGTTTAATGCCCAGTATGACTGAGGAGTCTAAATGGAGCTCGATCATCTCTATTATCAGGCAGTAAGACTGAAAGTTCTAACTGGCATATGAATAACTTAAAGGTTGCCTGTAAGGAATATTTTCAAATAAAAGCATGTTCTTCATTTTCATGCTACATCAAATTACAATCATGCTATTAGATCACATAGAGGCTAGCTATATTCTGTTAATTTGATATTTTCTAAAAAGTAAAATTTATATAGCTATTTATTTATTTATATTTTTATATCGCCCTTCTCACCGGGGCGACCCAGGACGGTTTACAACATCATAAAAGCATAATACAACCCAAGTTAAAAACTTCAACATTACAATTATAAAATTTAAAAAGTTTTTAAAATTTATAAAAATCAACAGGATTTTATAAAGCAAATCCTTGCTTGTATCAGTGACATATATTCAAACAATTTATTTCCTCTTACTTAACATGTATACACAACAAATAGTATTAGTTCTTTCATAAAAATGAACCTTTCAAAAACTTCCCATTGATTCTTTCCTACCTACTGTATTTTACAAATGTATTCCAGGGCAGGCTCCCAAAGCTCATGCCTCACCTAAATATTCCTCTAAAATGTTTTATTTCCATGTCTTAAATCCATGACGCCAAATCAACTGGTCTGCACCACCTCAGCTGCTCCCGGAAGCAAAATGCACCTGCGCGTAAACAAAATGCTGCTGTAAATGCACCCATGGCTGTTTGTGCATCCATGGGCACTTTTACCTCCACCTCCGGTCAGAGGAACCACATGACTGGCCCACGGCCCGAAAAGATTGGCCACTCCTGTCTTAAACTCTGCTTCCTCCTCAATGTGGGGATGGGTTGGAAATTTCTCTGTTTACCTGAACTTCAGAGGCACTTGGAAATCTCACTGGTTCTATGTTTTTCTGAAATTCAGTAAGGATGCACCTTGACACCTTTCCGTTGAAGAAGGGCAGGTGCAGGGGCTCTTGTTTGCAGCTTTGCTGAGCTTCAAAGACACCTCAGCATGACAGAAGTAGAATGAGATCATCCCTGTCTCTGTAAGCTGGCCTGTGTTCTTTTGATTAGTGGGCTACTAAAGATGAATTACTGCCCATCTGTTGCAGTAGTGTAGGGCAGATGTTCCTAGTGTCCTTGCTATGTAATCTGGTGAGTGCATTTCTGGTACCTTGTTTTACTCTTAAACGTAATCCTCCTTTCAAATGTCTCTATCTGTTCTGGGTTCCTTATCCTTCCATTTGAAATTTTGTGCAATATGTTAGACTGATTTTCTATGGCTGAAATCCTGTTCAGCTCGGCACGGCATAAAGTTATGTCTGTGGAAGTGTATTGGGGCTTATGCCCAGGCAGCTAGTATTGCACAATTGAGCATGTGGTTCCCAATCAAAGTTGTGCAGTTAATTGTGCAGTTCTCAATTGCAGTTGCATATTCAATTATATGGTTGCGTAGTTCCTGTCATGGTTCTGCAGTTGATTGGTGTGATTGTGTGACATGCCTGCAGAAGTGGCTTACAGATATTACTTCTACCCTGGTGTGGATTTTTTTCTCCAGCTTGTGCAAATTTGATTTACATAAATTAATCTGTGCAACAGGATGTCAGCCTCTGTGTCCTTAATTATTTTTAAACAATGTACTGTAATGATTGTTCTTCTTTCACCTTCAAACTATATGTTGCTCTATACCAGGGGTGCCCAAACTATGGTCGGTGGGCCAAATCCGGCCCATGGATCCTAATTATCTGGCCCTCGCCACTCCCAGAAGTGGAAGTTAAACACGTGTGCGCAAATTGCTGCCATAAAGCACCTGCGGCTGTTGTAAATGCGTTTATGACAACTGCAGGTACATTACAGCAGTGTTTTGTGTGGGCACATTTTACTTCCGCCATGTGACCAGCCCGCTCAACCACCTGACCAACCTGCTCACGTGACCAGCCCATGGGCTGAAATGTTTGGGCTCCCCTGCTGTATACACGTAGAACAAGCTACTTCTTGTCCTCTGTCTAGCTACATCTGTTTCCTTTGTGGAGACACAGTACTTCACCACAATATTGCCTCAAGCCACTGTGACCACCTCTGTTGACTTCCTATTCTTGGCTAACTGTGCTTGATCCTAATGTACACTACTCCTTTATCATCTTTTAACTGAAGTTGCAAGGTCGTGGACAGAGATGTCATCTTACTGTATTCTGTCCAATGACAATGTTGGTGCTTAACATATCTGGTATTAATATTTTAAACAAAGATTTCATGCTTCGTTTCATTCCTAACTGTAATGTTTCTACTTGCTCAAGAGTAGTAAACCTTGCTTGGCATTTCTTTACATAATAACATTATCTCAGGCTAACCTTTCTCACACCAGGTCAGGCGAAAGGAACTGCAAAATGAACACACCAAAAGGTGGCTTCGTTTTGGCAGTTTCATGTCTGGCCAAGACATGGAAGAAGGAGAAGTGTGATTGTTAATTATTGCGGTTAATAAACTATTATTGTATGGATTTGTTAATTATTGCATTCTACAAATAAAAACATGTTTTTCTACTTTGTTGCAGTTCTGCAGATACGTTGTGCCAAATCGAGAGTGTTTCTCTTTCAATAAACTGGAGCCCAGTTGATTTAGAAGCTCTTATGGTATTGCCAAATATGAATTTGGAAAGCTGGATTTGCTCTCTATCATTCTGAAGCAGAAGATGAATTTTCTTTTTGTTATCCAAGTATTATTGCATATTTCCTGGCTCTGTACCCTTTTCAGAAGACACAGCCCCAAAGGAAATTAGCAACACTTACTGTTCATATTTCTACATGTTAAGACCAATATTTAGATTCCCACCACATATAATGGTGCCTGGCAAAGGAATTAACATTTCTTGGTGTGGTGTTAGGGCCATGTTCTGGCAGCTGAGTGAACTGTTCCCCTTGCTATTAATTGAAAAATGACTGACTATATAAAACATAGCAGATGTATTTTTTAGCCCTTATTTAGTACTTCAGCTATGAGAAGTACAGTAATTAAATTGGAATAATTTTGTTTAAGACCTAGTTCCCTTTTTCAGATTTCATTGGATGATAAAAACATTTAGTGCCATCTTTATATTTAAAAAAATGTCTTGAAAAAGTGGATCAGATGAAAACATAATCTTATTTAAGGATAAAGTTCCATTGATATTTATAGGATGTATGTTATCATGACTAAATAACAAATTTTGTTGACTTTGGTGTGTCTGCTCTATATGACCAAGTCAAAATCTCTCCCCATTTTATTTTCTTCAAAAGAAATGTGTGCCCTGTTCATTCCCATGTTTTACAAATAAAACATAATAGAAAGCACTGTTAATATCTGAAACATTATTATCTCACTTTACTGGTGGATATGGGAAGAGGTGGGATTATTAGCCACCTGCAGTGGGTCACCTACGTCCCTATAGATGACCTGCTGCAAAGTCCTAAAGTCCCCTGGTTGTATCTATTTCCTATATCTTAGTCAGTCAATAGTAAGAGATGGAAGGAAAAAATAGTGGTTCTATACCACCTTCTACTCTTCTGCTAGTAAGGATTTTCCCCAAAGGATTGTGTGGATTGTGGACAAGGGGATAAGAACAAGAAAGTGGGCAGAGGCAGCAGCAGTGAAAATGAGGTTTATCTTGTTCAAGGCCACCTCCAAAATCTCAAGCAGGCAAAAAATGAACATTTTCATACCCTTATGTCAGGGGTTCCCAACCTAAGGCCCACGGGCTGGATCAGGCCCACGGTGTCATTTCATGTGGCCCCCTCCCCCTCCAAGGGTATTTGAGAAACAAAATGGCTACCCCCTTTGAAGCTGTTGGGACAAAATGGCCACCCCATCTTAAAGGCAAGGCAAAATGGCCATCCAGCCCTCGAAGCTGATAGCGTGACCCACCCCCTGACTGAAAAGGTCGGGAACCCCTGCCTTAAGTAGTCCTGCCTTGCTCTGTCTGAAGAACAAGAAGCTTTGTTCTTTTCGAAGAGGTAGAACAGTGGTGTGGACCAGGCAAATCTTTTTTAGGAAAAAGAAAACACATGAAACTAATACACTGTTACATTGGTTGTCAAAATGGAGAAGACAGGAGACTTTAAAAGAATAGCTGGTGTTTTGAGTGTCAGTGTGTCCTTTATGACCCCTTGTAAAAGCAAAGGAGTCTCTTCAGCTGCTCTTGTACACACTTGTTTGATTTTCATTAAACTCAGTGAGGCGCATATGTACATAATGAGTGTGCGTGTGTAGAGTTTCACTGGTTTCTTTTTTAAAGACGTTTACACTGTGGATGTCAGCTTGTGCATAAAAGTGTACAGGCTTTTTCTGTACTTTGTTTAAATGTGAACATTAAAATGGATGACACGATAGAAACAAAAAGTGAATACTGTTTTTTAAAATTCATGATAGTTTTCTAATAAAAGTGTATTATCAAACTGTGTTTGATAAGGGGAGATATTATGTGGGAGAGGTGGGATTTTAATGTGGTTCTCTTTCAAAACACCCAAACCCAGAAGTGTTTTGTTATGCTTCTCTTCTATAATAACTTCAAAGTATGCATGCCTAAATGGTCTAATACTACAAATGTCAGTTCTCATTAACACATAGGATTCATGGAACTGCAAAAGCTATCTCAAAATTTTCCACTTAGAAACTCAAATATATTTAAAGCAGCAGAGACTTCATTAGTTGAACAGTTGTACATTTCTAGGGGAGGAATTAACTTACACAATTTTAAAAGATTTGAGTAGGAGATTATGATGTCAGTAGATAATAAAGTTAAATATGCTGAAGATGGTTACATAGTTGTTGAAAGTCAAATCCAATTATTAGAATCATATGATTTTTGAGGGGTTGTTTTTCCCCCTAATTCTGTCATGCCCACCACCTTTTAAATTCTATCATCCTCACCACCAACAGACTGAAACCGACTTGTTTTTGCAATAGTTTTGCTAGTTGTTGGTAAAGAATGCCCTTCCAAGAATATATCTGCCTGAATGTTTGCCCTATTTTGTCTTGAGAGTTTTAGTTCCAACAACCTAAAACACAACTGCTATGTATCTCATCATTGCAAAAACAAACTGCTTCTCATATTGCTTCCTATGGTAGGGATATGTCTCTTGGGGTGCGGGGTGCGGGGGTGGGGAATCTAACAGGTTAAGTGGAGATAAGCAAGATTAGGTAAAGGTAAAGGTTTCCCTTGCTCGAAAGCCAGTCGTATCCGACTCTAGGGGTCGTGCTCATCTTTGTTTCTAAGCCGAAGAGCCAGCGCTGTCTGCTTCTGCAGGTGTTTCCGTGGTCATGTGGCAGGCATGACTAGACACCTGAGCACACGGAACGCTGTTACCTTCCCACCGAAGTGGTCACTATTTATCTACTTGCAATTTCTTGCTTTCGAACAGACTCGATATTTAGAAATGTTTAAGGCACTAGAAGAATGAGTATAGCTTGGCTTCCAGTTGGGAGCAAGCAGCAATGAAGAAGCGTGCAATCAAACACAACACTGTTCCTGGAAGATGTCCCACTGATTTCAAAAAGAGAGGTTAACATTGTTCACTCCCTCATCCTTTTGAAATCAGTTCAATCATGTGCAAAGGGCACAATGGCTTTATTAGGACATGGGAACAGGGGAAATCCACACTAGAAAGTTGCAGGGATCATTTAATGGAATTTTCATTAGGTTGTGGAGGAACTATGTGGGAAGGTAACATATTGAAAAAATACTGTGTATGTATGTACATGTGCACACATACCTTGCAGTCCTCAAAGCAAGTTCTGAGACATAATATGAAGCTTTGTGTTTTCTGCAAAACTAGAAAATAATACTGCACATGTTTAAAAATTGTTTTTCTGCTCAGCTACAAGATAAATTAAAATGGATTCTGATCTGGTAATCCCTAAAGAGCGCTTACTTGGTAACATAAGGAATTGTGCATTGGATTCAGACTTAGCAATATTTAAAGAGGTGGAAATCAGTGAAGGTTAACTTACTTACGATTGCTTTACACTTCACTGATTTTTGTGCATCTGAACCCATCCAAATGAGATTAATGCTCATGAATACCCCTGCAATCTTTGCAGAGCTTTGTGTACCCTTTAATAAGTTCCAGACGATTATACAGTGGTAGTAGTTAAAGAAAGAAATTTGGATCATAATATTTTGTGTGCAGGTATATTGGATCAGAATCTGATGTTTTGTGGTTAGAAGCGGTGTCTGAAATTATTTTTCTTATCCCCATTCTGTTCCCCTGCTAATAAACCCATCTTGGAATTTTACTGTTAAATAACTATGGATATAAGTTATTTGCTAGTGAAATAAGATGGGTAATAATCTGACTAATTTTTTTCAGCTGCTTTTAAATCTTGCCACACAAACTGCTTTTAAATCTTGCCACACAAAAACAGATAAGTAAAGTTCGATTTGTGGTTTAAAAAGTGAATTCGTTCAAAGAGTGCCATGCTGAAATACAACATAAAAGTTGTTGCCCATGATATTGTACAGTACGTAGGATATTTTTTGCCAACGGACATGTAAAAAGATATTGTTTCCAAAACTTGGCTCCTCAAATGAGAGGAGAGATTTGTACTTTTGTTCTGTATAGTGGTGTTCTGCTTTCAGAAATCTGCAGAGTTCTTAGAATGTGGGGCATGGATATCTCCCTGTGAAACCTGGTTTACACCAGATTTTGGACAAGTTACTTTTCTGATCTCTGACTAGAACTGGGGGCAAACGGAAACAGACAGAGATCTTCCCAGGCAAAGGGGCAGGGGTCTCCAGGCTGGATAGCTTTAGTTATATGGAAATGGCAGTTCTGTTCTTCCTCATTAATGGAGAGAAACAATATATATTTTAGCTACAAGAGTTCCACTGTAAAAATTCCATTTTTGGGCCATAACCAGTGCTGGGCATCAGCAGGTTTGCACCAGTTCGCCAGAACTGGTAGCAGAAATTCTGGCTGGCCTCACCTATCCAAGTTTTGAAAAATAAAGTACTGTAGACCTAATTCGAGTGCAATGCAGGGCTTTCCTCCTGGCCACACCCACCATACCACACCCACAGTGTGGTAGTAAATTTTTTTGGAGCCCACCACTGGCCATAACTCATAAAATTCACAGCAAACAACTGTGTCAGTTAGGGAATTCTTGCTGGTCTTGTCCTGGAAAGCAACAGTGGCTTTAGCTCATTGTTACTCAAATAAGTTTGACATTACCCTATTTTCTTATTGTTCAGTCGCGCAGTTGAGTCCAACTCTATGACCCCATGGACCATCGCATGCCAGACTTTTCTGCCATCTGCCATCGTACATAGCCCATCCAGATCTACACCCACCACATCAATGATGCCATCTAGGCATCTCATCCTCTGCCATCCCCTTCTCCTTTTCCTTTCAATCTTTCCTAGCATTAGGGCCTTGTCCTATGAGTCCACTCTTCTCATTTGGTGGCCAAAGTACTTGAGCTTCAGCTTCAGCTTCAGCATCTCTCCTTCCAAGGAGCAGTCAGGGTTGATTTCCTTTAGGACTGACTGATTTGATCTCCTTGTAGTCCAGGGGACTCTCAAGAGCCTTCTCCAGTACCATAGTTCAAAGGCGTCTATTCTTCTGCCCTTAGCCTTCCTTATGGTCCAACTCTCACAGCCATACATTACTACTGGGAAGACCATTGGTTTAACTATGTGGACTTTTGTTGGCAGAGTGATGCCTCTACTTTTTATTATGCTGCCTAGTTTTGCCATTGCTTGCCTCCCAAGAAGTAAGCATCTTTTTATTACCCTATATAGACATATTTTTAATGTGGAGCAGGACAACTTAAGTCTGCTGACCTTCCTCTGTAATGTCATGTTTTCAGTTTAAACAGTGTCACAGAGAATTGAGCATGTGGTTTTATGCATCCAGGATTTACTCTGAACAATGGGTAATTCATCTTTTCCCACAGTTCCTGATCATATGAAGAGAGTCTATATATCTGTAGCTATCTATATGCATGTAGGCTCAGTATCAAAGTTAAACTGAGCTGTAAGATAATGAGAAAAAAAAGTTGAGATAAAAGATTTCCCTAGCTAGAGCATTGCCTTAACTGTGCTGGTGAGGAAGTATTTTTGTTGTTGTTCAGTCGCACAGTCGATTCCGACCCTCTGCGACCCCATGGACCACTGTCCGCCAGGCACTCCGGTCCTCCACCATCCCCCTCAACTCGCTCAGCTCTGTGCCCATTGTCTCTACAATACCATCTAGCCATCTCATCTTGGGCCGTCCCCTTCTTCTTTTGCCCTCGACCCTTCCCAGCATCAAGGCTTTCTCAAGTGAATCCTCTCTTCTCATTTGATGTCCAAAGTACTTTAGCTTCATCTTTATTATTTGACCCTCCAAGGAGCAGTCAGGGTTGATTTCTTCTAAGACTGACCTATTTGTTCTCCTCGCTGTCCAGGGGACTCTCAAAACTTTCCTCCAACACCACATCTCAAAGGCGTCTATTCTTCTGCGCTCAGCTTTCCTAATGGTCCAGCTCTCACAACCATACATTGCCACAGGGAATACCATTGCTTTGACAATACGAATCTTTGTTTGCAATTTAATGTCTCTACTTTTCACTATGCTCCCCAGGTTTCTCATTGCTTGCCTCCCAAGAATCAGTCGCCTTTTTATTTCATGGCTGCAATCACCATCTGCAGTGAGCTTTGATCCTAGGAAAGTAAAATCTGTCACTGCTTCTACTTCTTCCCCATCTATTTTCCAGGGACTGATAGGGCCTGTTGCCATTATTTTGGTTTTCTTAATATTGAGTCTCAAGCCAGCTTTTTCACTTTCTTCTTTCAACCTAATCAGGAGTTTCTTTAGGTCCTCCTCACTTTCTGCCATGAGGGTGGTATCATCTGCATATCTCAAATTGTTGATGTTTCTTCCAGCAATTTTGATCCCAAATTGTGATTCCTCCATCCCTGCATTGCGCATTATGTCTTCTGTGTATAAGTTGAATAAGCAGGGTGACAAAATGCAGCCTTCTCTTACTCCTTTTCCTATTCCAAACCACTCCGTCATTCCATTTTCTGTCCTAACTGTTGCCTCTTGATTCATGTACAGATTTCTCATGAGGCCTATAAGGTGTTCCCATCTCTTTAATTACTTGCCACATTTTGTTGTGGTCGACACAGTCAAAAGCCTTAGTGTAATCAATGAAACAGAAGTTTCATTACTTTATGAGAATTGTTTTCAACCTCTCCCTTCCTCTCCTATTACTTCAAAATATCTGAGATTCACAGCAAATCTATTAATAGTTTTGCATTTTGTTCTACAAATTAATGCATAAAACATAACCTTCAAACCTTTGTCAAACTAATGGTCTTTTCATTAGTCTTTTTAAAATCTAGCACTGCTCAAAATCATCTCTACCTTGATAACCAGAAAAAATAGTTATTTTGTTTTCTGATATGCCAGAAAAAATAAATAGACCTTCTCAACTGCATCCTTTCCTTGGAGCACAAGTTGTAATATGTGGATTATCAGTAGCCTGCCCCAAAAATTAGAGAACTTCTACATCCTGATTTAATTCCCTTTGTCTTTGATCCCCAGAAAACAAAGTAGGAACAAAAACATTTCTATTGAGTGTTGTGGGAAAGCGACTATCTGAGTTCTTCAAGAATTAGTGTGGTTGTTTGATGAACACCTGAATACATGATAAAGAAATTGTACAGTGCTAAACCTTGGTCAAGTACAGGATGATGGAAGTCTTCAACAGCACCAAGAAGGCCACAACTCCCCCAGCCTAATACAGAGTTTCTATACCCAAGTTAAAGCTGTATTTTCATGAAAGTTTGAAGTGGAAATGTTTTCACGTGCAAGAACAAGGCAGGTGCTTTAACCCAATGTCAGATACTTAATGCCCTCTCATTGTTTGTTGCAATGATTTTTGAGAACCCGTGTGGCACAGGGGTTAAGACTAATAGTCTAGAACCCAGGAGACTTGTATTCAAATCTCTCATGATCCATGAAGCTCCATGGATGACCTTGGATCACTCCCATACTCTCAACCTGAACTATTTTCATTGTGAGAAAATGAGGAAGAGAATAATCTAGGGCTCATTAGAGGAAAAGTGGAAAATTAATATAGCAAGCCCATCAATGAGGCCTCCTTGCACAGTGGTTAAACTGCTGTACTGCAACCAAAAGTTTGTGAGCTTGATCCTGACTAGGGATCAAGATTGACTAAGCCTCCCATCATGTTGGGGGCAAAATGCTAATTACCTTGTGAACAGACCAGAAAGTGCACTAAGCGCTATGGGGCGGTATATAAGTGTGATTGCTTTGCTTTTACTTAACATTCCCACACTATTTTTGAACATATGCAAAGTTCAGAAGTTATTCTCTGGTTCCGAGGGACCTTACGGAGTCGTGAACTCCTCATTACATATGACATTTAAAGTAAGGGATGGGAACTGTGTTGAACCACCACAATAATTTTTTTTAAAAATTATTCTGAATATTTCTGACAGGGGCCTGGTGTTCTGATTCAGTGAAGTGTTCAGAACTTAATAATGCAACAGGCAGTGCAGAAAAATAAAAGGAGCAACGGAGCCTACTTTTATTTCATAATCCTGTTTTCTTTTCTAGAAGTGATGAATAGCCTCAGAATGACTGACTCAATTTTTGGAACCCATTTTCATGACAAAGCGAATGTCTAGTCGAAAAATGAGCTCACTATAAAATGAGGTTTTCTGGTTCTTGTCCTTGCAGCCGATTCTAGATTGTCTTCTCCTGCAGTATTGCATCCAGCATTAATCATGTCTAAAACTGGAAGCCGGGTAAGTATGTATGTTGCATCTTTTGCAGCCTCAAGATCTCTCTCTCTCTCTGCTCTCTCTCTGCCTTGCAAGATATTAGACGTCTTAGTGCAGTCTTGTAAGTCTGGCAGAATGGAGAAGAGTGCATAAAGGGTACTGGTTGTCTCTCAGTTTAGCAGCAGTAGTTTTTTCTGAGTCAAAGACATATAAAATTAGAGAGTAAAGTGCATGCTTGGAAGAGTGGGTAGATTTTCCTAGCTTTACACCAAGCAATTCCAGTGACTTAAATTATGGGGAACTGAAATCAGTATTTGAAAATGGCAAGCTCAAAGAGTGTCAAATGCATCCTACTCTTTTTCTTTCTTTGTTTCTATTGAAGATAAGGAAGAAGAACACAGAAGCACCTGGAGTTATTGGGGTGATTTTGAAACACAGATTTATTCTTGCACCTGGATCAATAGCACTGAGAAGATCAGCTTCAGCTTGTTAAAAACATTAGCAACATGCTATGCAGGGAACGAATGGCACCATTTGCTTTACGTAATTGTATTTCTTTGTAAGGTGTTTTGGGTTGTATAGCTGTATCAAGCTATAGGCACTGTCAGTTCTTTCGCATTACACTTTCAAGCCAAACTGTACCTGTTCACTAACTGCAACAGGTTAAGGACTACAATAATAACAATCCAATTCATAGCTGTCCAGAGCTTACTGTCGGACAGGAAAATATAAACTAAAAAGTCCTCTTTACTTGGGGATATAATATATTAAAACCAATATGACTTATCTTTTAGTGACACATTTGGCATCTGGTTTTAAGGGCTAATCTATAGGAGCACACCATAAACAAAGGCACACAGTTTCTTGAGGTCCCTTCTTTTAAAAAAGATTCAAGGAAATTTGCCAATTGTATAGATAAAGCATTGAAACAAGAAATCTCCCATCAGCACTCTGAAGAGCTACCATGTCTACAACAGGGCTTGTATCATGTGGCCATTTCCAAATGCACTGATAATCTCTAAATTGTGTTGGGTACTAATTTCTATTTAGTCAGAACTTCCACTTGTGTGGTCCAGATATCTCCCCCAGAGACTGCACATCTTGCTGAGTTATTTCATTTCCTGAGGACTGCTTGTGCTGCATTTTATTCCTGGGAAAGGCCTCCGATCTTTTGCTGTGTAACTGGAAGGTGAAATTTGATTGCCTAAGAGTAATGGACCCCTTATCACATATAATCAGTGACACTAGTGCTGCCAAAATCTGAGCCAAGAATTATTAACCCCTCCACCTTCCAGATAGAATTTCTCTAACAAAAAAACCCCCAAGCAGCGCTATTTGCATGAGTACCAATTTCTGCAAATGGTGGCCTTGGTGGTCACAAATTTTCACTGGAAAAATAATAGTACTGTATGTTACAAAACAGGCTTAAACATAGAAATACAATTGCTTATTTAACTTTGGATATTTGTGTTCGAGGGTGACCATAACTTAGAATTGATGGCATATACACAGTTGTGTTACAGACAACATTTTCAAGAATTCCCCAGAGAGCATGGATGTTGGCTATGATTCCTGGGGAATTTTGGGAGTTGTAGTCAAGAAACAAATCTGTTCAGTTTTCTAAACATGTTTTTAGTTTTTGAAAGACATGGTTGTTACCAAATAAGAGAAAAAAATATATCTGTATCACAGTGGTGGAGTGCTGCTATGCCCAGGTTTTAATTTCAAACTTTATCTGAGCTGCTAAGGATGGATAGTATCTGGTGGAAACAGAGCTTATGGGGGTGAGGGAAGTTGTGCGTTCTGCTCTTCTGCTGACAAAGAGTGGGCCTGCCATTGAATCATGCTATAAGGTCTACAGAAAAAAATGGGTGCGAGAGAAAGCCTTGTAACTCCTGCTGCCAACTCACTTGTTATAAACCCCTTACATTATAGAACCTGCAGGGACTTAAGCCTTATTCAGGCATTGTGCATGGAAATGTCAAGGCTTAAATGATTTGGAGAGGAGTGGGAGGGGCAGACCCTACATTCCCACTCCACCTGGACTTTTATGGTGAGGTGGATGTTTGTGTATTTGATGTAAAGGTCTACCTTACTTCCAGGTGACATGGGAAAATAGAGCACGGACCTTATGTGCTTGCCCCTGTCCATTACCAGGATTAGAGCTCCCTTATGGTTTAGGGCACAAATGATAAATACCTGAAGGAAGCTTTTGGAGAGATATGGGGACAGCATGAGATTCTATCTCATTCTCACCTATGCTTCCTCACCCACATTAATCCCTGCATAGATTGTTTAAATAGAGCTTGTGTGATCTGCACTTGGTCTAAAGACTGGCCCAATAAAGTTGGGTTAGTGCTCCACCCTCCCAGTTCTATCTACTGTAACTGACCAGGTTGGCAGAGGCAATTTATTGCAATACTAGGGCAGAAGCAAGTCAAACTAACTTGGGGAGTTGGGTGGAGGGCAAATAACCTGGAACCAGTGGAAGATAAGAGTTGGGAGGCTGCTAGCATTGCTCTCTTCACACTGTCCAGAAACTACCACCTAAGCTGTTCCTTCACTGTTTCTAATGATGGGGCCAATCCTGATTGATATATTCTGATGTAGCCAAGAGTTCCACTGTCTCGTCCCTACCCTAAATTTGGAAAGCCTATTTAATCTGCAAATAAGTCTTCATACAAATTAAGGACAGAAGAATGGAGACTGAACTAGAATTATGGAGCAAATACTCCTGTACTCAGCATGATATCAAAGAAGCAGAAGCAAAGGAGTATCACAGTTTGTCAATGAACTGGATAGATGCAGCAGCAACATAATTTTGATTGTTGCTGTCATACATACCTACCGTTTACTACACACTAGATCAGAGATCACAGAAATCTCTTAATTGGTGTATATCTCCTGGGAGTTCACAACTACCGTAGCATAGCCAGTGTCTTTCTACTGGCTGGCAGTGTTCCAGGAGTTGTAGTTTGAGAAGAGAAACGTTCCCATCTCCTTACTAAAGTTTGATCCTCATGTGGACAGCCAGTGGGACATCTGGAACAAAATCTAATGATGCACATTTGCAGCAAAGTTCAGCCCAGTCATGATTAGTCTGGTGGGAATATGTTGTCTGTGCTTTGCTTGTGTTTCAGATCACCTTTTATGAAGGCAAGAATTTCCAGGGGCGCCGTTATGAGTCTGACAGGGACTGCCTGGATTTTCACACTGACCTGAGCCGTTGCAATTCCATCCGTGTGGAGGGGGGCGCCTGGGTTGTGTATGAGCGTCCAAATTTTGCAGGAAACATGTATGTGTTGACCCATGGGGAATATCCTGAGTACCAGCGTTGGATGGGTCTGAATGACCGGATCAGCTCATGCAAATTCATTCATTTCGTAAGTTGGACTTTTATCTCCTCTTCTGGCTATCTATGAAGTCCATATGAATAAATGTGAAACAGAAACCATAACAGAAACCAAGAAGGCTATTCTCAATCATCTCTGTTCTATACACATTGATATTTTATTTTTTCATTTGTGCATAAGATTCACACGTACATGTACCTAGTTACTAACACTGACATACACTCATATGCACTAAAACAGTTAGGGTGTGTATTGAATTGGGAGCTATAGATTTGGAAAGTTATTTTTTTTTAAATTACAACTCCTATAAGCAACTACTAACATGGCCAGTTGCTGGATTCTGGAAGTTTTTATTAGAAATGTAACTTTTCCAAGCTTTGCCTCCCAATGTAAATGGATGGCAAGTCTCCTTAAGATCCAGCCAGCATTATGGGATGCTGGGAGTCTGATCTCCCCAAAATTTGGAGGACCACATTTGCTCCATCTTTTCATTACAGAATAGAAATGCTCACCAGAGATGCTGAGCATTTGTTATATTTATTCTATCATGTGAGCCCACACAACAAATCTGGTTCTTTTCCCCTCATCATCCTCACAGCAATCCTGTGAGGTTGGTATACATGCTGAGAGAGAGCCTGGCATTAACCAAAGAACTTCAAAGCTAGGTGTGTATTTGAACCTGTGGCTCTTACTTCTGATCTGACACTGCTATCCCTTTGTGTCACATTGGAACTTGCCTTGAGGTGCCCTGGTAGTGCAGTGGTTAAACTGCTGTCCTGCAACCAAAAGGGTATGAGTTCAATCCTGACCAGGACTCAAGCTTGACTCAGCCTTCTATCCTTCTGGGTTTGGTAAAATAAGTATCCAGGATGTTGGGGGCAAAATACTAATTACGTATCATTGCTTGCTAAATTGCTAAATTCTTGTAAGCTCAATGATTTTTAAAAACCGTTTTAATAGTCATGGTCATTTCCCATCCACTTATTTCGAGCCCACCATAACCGCTGTGTTCTTCTTCTTGCAGCCTGCTGGAGGCAAGTACCACATCCAGCTGTTTGAGAAGGGTGATTTCAGTGGCCAGATGCATGAATTCACAGAAGATTGCCCTTCTGTCATGGAGCAGTTTCATTTCCGGGAAATCCACTCCTGCAAAGTCATGGATGGGGCCTGGGTTTTCTATGAGCATCCTAACTTCCGTGGCCGGCAGTATTTCCTGGAGAGAGGGGAGTACAGCAAACCCATGGAGTGGGGCTCTGCCTCTCCAGTGGTCCAGTCCTTCCGCCGTATCGCAGAGTAATATGCAGCCAGAAAGCCAGAAGCTGAGCTCCCAAATGATGATGATGATGATGCCACCAATAAAGCACTTGTGGGCTTGATGCTGCCTGTGGTCATTTGTGCTAAATGAACCTCTCTGAGTGTTTTTCTTTTCTTTCACTAACCTGTGCAAAGTCCCAGGGATGTTTTAGTCCTGTTCAGATGGGAGCTTGGAATATTTACTTTGTGGGCTGTAGCTCTGAGTGTCCCCCTGCCTGCATGGATATCTTGGGCCCCTAGTGGCATAGTGGTTAAGATGCTAACCTTGATGATGGGAAGGTCAGCAGTATGAGACCTGAGTCCTGCACGACAAAGCTCTGTCCCAGCTCCTGCCAACCTAGCAGATTGAAAGCAAGACATTTTATTTATTTTATTATTTATTAGTTCAAATTTATATTGCCGCCCACTCGCCGTGGCAACTCAGGGTGGCTTACAGACAATACATTACATTACATTACATTACATTACATTACATTACAATATGTTGGTGTGAGCACAGGGGGAGGAGCGGCATGGTCCTTATCCTGCCCTGGCTTCTTCTTCCCCTGGCAGTTGGTATAGGCACAGGGGGAGGGACAGCAAAGTCCTCATCCTGCCCTGGCTTCTTCTTCCCCTGGCAGTTGGCATAGGCACAGGGGGAGGGGTGGCAAGGTCCTCATCCTGCCCTGGCTTCCTCTTCCCCTGGCAGTTGGTATAGGCATGCCAAGTCGATAAATTCAGTGGGAAAGGTTACAGTATTCCGTGCGCTCCAGCATCTAGTTATGCCTGCCCACATGGCCACAGAAACATCTGTGGACGCAGACAGCACTGGCTCTTTGCCCATAAATGGAGATGAACACCAAACCCTAGAGTCAGATAAAACTGGCTTTGAGCAAGGGAGTCCAAAATTCAGTTTCCACATTCTGATTTAGGCATTATAGCTGAATACAGTATACGTATAGAAATGAAATGTTTTATGGCACAGCTGCATCTAATGTTTCTCATCTCCCCAACAGTTTCAAAGTTTTCAAGGGGTTCTCCTAGAAGCCACCTGAAAATGAATAGACACCCTCATGAATGGAAGG
This sequence comes from Furcifer pardalis, assembly GCA_030440675.1. Classification (NCBI taxonomy): domain Eukaryota; kingdom Metazoa; phylum Chordata; class Lepidosauria; order Squamata; family Chamaeleonidae; genus Furcifer; species Furcifer pardalis. The sequence continues at coordinate 248,779,579 of CP126890.1, forward strand.
GTGGGGTGGGCTGGGGTGGGGTGGGAACATCATTCTCATCCATCACCATCACCATATGTCATCAAGTTAATTCTGACTTGTGGCAACACTTTTCAGGGTTTTCTAGGTGGGGATTTCTCAAAAGTGTTTACCTTTCCATTTTTTGGGGGTGTATCCTGGGACTGTGTAGCTCCCCCACAAGCCACCCAGCCTGACTCTTCTGAAATGCACAGTGGAGAACTGAACTCCCAAAAATCTGGCTCCACAGCCAGATGCCTAACTCACTGAGCTGTCCAGCCAGCTTATATACATATGACCTCTACAGGTGAACTATAGGGCATCAGGTTTACTACAGTGCTCAAACTACATGGATGAGTCGGACAATGGCACTCTCATTCATTGAGGAATCCAAGCATTCATTTGCCAGCTGTGTGAAGACAAGTTGGATCATCCTGAGCAAAACTCTGAAATCCTGTGAGAATGATAGTCTTTTTGAGGTTCCTTCTTTAAATATACATTGGAACATGTGTGCTTGAGGGGAGGTAGACAGAGGGGTGCCTGCTGATCCTGCCCCAGATCCATCTAGTCTACTGTTTCAATCCTCTTCTATATAACTGAGCACTGGAATGTGTGTCTAGAACTGTAGGCAGGCAGGCAGGCTGGCTGGCCAGGCTTACGCTCAATTGGATTTTTGAGACTGCAATATAGACACTGAATTTGATGGCTGACAGGTTGGCAGGTCAGCAGTTTGAGTCCTGACTGCTGTATGATGGAGTGAGCTCACATCTCTGTCCCAGCTCCTGCCAACCTAGCAGTTGAAAGCAAGAAATTGCAAGTAGATAAATAAGGACCACTTTGGTGGGAAGGTAAACAGAGTTCTGTGTACACTAGTATCTAGGCATGCCTGCCACATGTCCATGAAAACATCTGCAAATGAAGACAGCACTGGCTCTATGACTATGAACAGAGATGAGCACTGAACCCTAGAGTAGGATAGGACTGGCTTTCGAGCAAGGGTAACCTTTATCTTTACTTATATGGAACCTACATGGGCTCACATTCTCTAGTGTCACATTGGGTGAATTATATGAGATTTTGGTTTTTCCTGCTCTGTTTGGGGCAGGGGATCATTAATCTAGCAGTTTCCCATGTGCTTAAATGATATGAAAAACATCCAAGTAAAAAGCAATCTCGGTCTCTATGGCATAACATCTACATTCTCTCCCATGAGATCCAATCAATGAGAGAGTAAATTTGAGACATTAACCTTTCTCATCCATGTCTCTTTAAATATGTTTTCCCAGAGTACAGGGGAAATAGCAGCTTTGCCATTTGCACATGGGCATAGGGGCCGTTTTACATGAGCAGGGATTTCAAACAGGACATTCTGCCTGTTGCGCTTTGAATAGAGCTTTGAAAAGTTATTTCCAGAGGCGTCAAAAGTTATTGGCTGTTACTGACTGCAGGATTCTTGGGAGCTAGAATGTTTCAGAGCTAGTTTTGATTATATAGTACAGTCAAACCTCGCATAAAGAGCGACTCGCTTAAAGAGTAACTCGCATAAAGAGCAGAATTTTCTCTGAATGTTCGTTTCGCTTAACAAATAAAACCAACCAAAAACTCGCTTAACAAATAAATCGAGGTTCGCAATCTCCCCCACAATTGGTCACTTACAATGGTGTTTCGCTTAAAGAGCAAACTCGCTTAAAGAGCAATCCTGTGGAACGCATTATGCTCTTTAAGTGACGTACAACTGTATTTTATACTTTCCTTGCTCATTTGAGTCAGCTGTGTCTCAAAGTTCTTTTACTTCCCTGCTAGCTCATATTTTACATTATGGAATACAAGGATGATAGTGGTCAGAATTAAGAGTTTTTAAGCAATCATTACTTCATTTACTCAAGAGGTATGCAGCAAATATCTGGATGCCTGTTCTAAAGTATGTAGTACTGGAATACTTGCCAGTGTGGATCTCAGGGTGGATGGCAAATATGCTACAGCTCAGGGCAAGAAGTAGAACATTTTTTAAAACTTTCCCTTAGGAAAAAAAACCTTTTTCAAAGTGCCCCCATATTTGGGCACCCTGAATATTTATTTATTTATTCCATTTTTATACCACCCATCTGGGATGTTTCCCACTCTGGGTGGTGTACAAATAATTAAATGAACAATACTAAACCAACAATACTAAAAAATCAAAATATCTGTGGCAAGCGAGCTCAAATATGGCAGAAGCAAATACCTTGGAAGCAGAATCATTCTTAAAGAGGAGGCAGTGAATGCAACACATCCACCCCTACCCCCCTATCATCTTGCTTACCTGAAGAGGTGCCTTGTGAGTTGGAGATGAAGAATCCCTTCTCCGTTCTTTCACCGCCAAAACAACTTTCAAGAAACTGTAATGGATACTGGCCGCACCATATGACAATGTCTATACAAATTTTTAAAGAGGTATGGTAAGTTAGTGGCTGAGCTTGACCAGTCAGGAGTTTGAGACCCACTGTGCAATGGAGTGAGCTTCTGCTGCCTGTCCCAGCTCCTGTAAACCTAGCAGTCCAAAACCGAGAACTTGCAAATAGATAAATAGGTGCCACGTTGGCGGGAAACATTCAATGCACTCTGGGGTCTGGCCATGCATGCCACATGCAGATGTAGGCAGTAGACTCTTTGGCTGTAAACAGAGATGAGCACCGCTCCCGAGAGTCAGACACGACTGGCTTTCGAGTGAGGGAGACCTTTTTCTATACAAAATTTAGAGAAAGGAAAAGGAACATGGACCCATTTTCTCTCTTTTAGTGCTACTTCATACTGGAAGATGGGGAAGGATGAACAGGTTCCTTTGTATTTCAATCTGTAAAAGAAAGGAAGGTAGATTAATTCTCTTCCTACTACAATTCCAGTTTGATATTATGAGGTTTTTGGAAGGGAATTAATGGATTTCTTGAAAGATGAATACCTTAGAGTAGAGAAGTAAGGTGAGCAAACAATGTGTGGCTGTGGAAAATAGTCCAAAGGCATCCTCCTGAGCATCTCTCAAACCTGGCTTCCACTAAATGTGATCCTAAGAAGAGTCATGCATACTTGGAAAAAGACTTACAGTACCTTTTCTAGTTAAGTGCCTGTGGGAAGACCCACAAACAGCCCCATATTTCTCAGCAGCTGGTATTCAGTGGCATAATGCCTCTGATACTAGAGGCAATACATATCCATCATAGGGATGCACATCTTTAATTACTGCATTTCATTCACAGAGGCGATTTCTTAAAAAGGTTTTCTTTTCAAAGGGCATAAGATTTCAAACACCTTCTTTTTTTTTCATTTTAGGTTTTTTCCTAAAACCTCAGAGAAGTTGTTTCTGTGTAAAAAGTAAGCATTTTGCACTAAATGCATGATGCTTTAAAACACAAAATATAAGGTTTTTGCCTCAAACCCACTTTTTGTGCTATTGCTTCTATTTCTTCTCATGCATGAGCAAAAAACAAAACATCAACTTGCAGTAGTCCACAGTCCTTTTGATGGGATGTCTCTAGTGCATCATGGGTATTAGCTGCTGATAGCTTATGGTCCTTAAATTTGTCACATCCTCTTTGGAAGCTATCAACAACTATTTATGCTAGTGAATTCCGCTATGTGATTATGTACTGTGCTAAGAATAATGTCTTGATGCATTTGTCTTCTAGTTTGTTAGCTTCTGTGCATATTTATATCACACAGGACCATTTGGGGGAAGCTACAGTAATTTAGCTGAAATAAAGCAGAAATAAAATTGAAATTTAATTCATTGACTTTGTCTGCTGTATGCAGTACTTGGACAAGAAATCCAGCAACCTATTTCTGGTTCAGAAGGTCATCGTTATTGGACAGCAACAGATTTTTTTCTGTTTGTCTTGCTTGCAGTAAACAGTAAATACATCCCCTCTAAAACAATAGAAAGGGGTGATCCTTCTTTCTTCCTGAAGAAGTCTACAGCACCATACATTATATACAATCCCTACATATTTTGAGGAAATACCTATTAATTTCCTAAGTCTTTGGAAATCACCTGATATTTCAGAAACCAATTTTTAAAATATCTAACAAAACTACTCCAGAGTTTTAGGCTAAGTTGAAAAAGCATCTTGTGAGATTTATGATGAAATGGGGATTTGAAATTAGGTCTCTCTACTCGTTGTTCCATGTCCTAAGGCGGCGTAAAGTACAGTCCTCCAGATGTTATGAACTGTCCTTGCTAGCATCATCAAAGGTGGGGTATATGGGGAGTTACAGCCCAGTAACATCTGGAGGAAAGAACTTTCTCCATCCCTGCTCTATATCATTACAACAACACAAAGATTCCAGCCTTCTGGTTCTTAAAGTAGGATACCAAAAACTCTTCTGTTGTGAACAATTGTGTTTCATCTTTTTTTGCCACCAGAGGTCAACCTTTTCCTTCTTTCATCATCAAACAATATATGAGGTGAAAGCTTTGGGTAAAATTCAACCTCCATTATATTTTGCCTCAAGTCTTAGAAAATAACAAATGTCGATTTTGTTGGGCAGTTTCTCTCCCAGCTACCCTAGGGAATCTGAGCATTTTTGCATACGAAGCGGGGTGGGTGGGTTAGACTTAAGGTAATGATATTCAAGGTATAAAGTGTCTTTGTAAGAATGGCCCTCCAGTCTCTTCTAGTTTGATATATGAGGTTATTACGGAGCAATGAAGCAGGTTATGTGATGCTTGTCAGAGGGTACAATAATATAGCCCCTGTGAATACACTATTAATTAGGGACTGGCCAAGCAAGAAACACTTCCTGCTTGTTTTTTGCAGTGCCACTTCATATTTTAGTTACTGTTACAGTTATGGAAGAATGTCCTCATGAAATGGTAGAGATGAAACATCACATGGTTCAAGTACCATCTTGAGCTCTGTTGTGGGTGTTGAGTGACTGTTATAGGGTAGACTAGAGGGCTGCGCATCATGCAATACAGACTAGTGGTTTTTAGCATTCAAAGAGTAGTGAAAAATCAAACTACAATACTGTATTTTATTTCCCTTTGAGAACCAAGAGTTATCATACATGTACAGTCTGACAGCAGCAGCAGCTGTTATGTCAACTGAGGCTGTAATTGGTAAAAATAAGGATTTATTGCAATATGTGGGGCTTATATAAAGGGAAGCAAGTCCAGCTCCATCACATTTTGCCTGAAGTAGTATGCTCCTTTTTTGTTTTTAAATTTAGCAGCATTACTGATATGAAACACTGTTGTCGCTTTTTCAGGGTGTAATGTGTACCCATAGTGCAGGGGTGCATGGTTTGAGAATCTGTTACATGGACAGCAATCTAGTTACCTTCTGGATGATAATGTTAATAAGCAACAATCAAACCTACAGCTTAAATTAAGCCATCTTCAGGCTGAAACAGAGGGATTCAGATGCACAACTCAAGACAAGACTAGATACTATCAGAAAATCATTATGGAGCAAGGTACAATATAAGTGATCTAGGTAGGGCCTGTCATGAATTCAAAGAAACAATTCATTATATCATAGCTGAACGTCTTAAGCTAGCACCAACAGATTCCATATGCAAACATAACTAAGTTGCAAAGAACATTTTCAGCACTTGGCTATATCTTAGACTACACTTGTCTTTTTCTCGATATATAAAATCCTCCTCTCTTCCAGCTGTAGAAAACAAAACCACAATCCTATACTGTGACAAGCAAGTTATCACAGGTAAAAGAGTTCCTTTTCATAAGGCAGATAGTTCACTTCTGGGTATGAAACAATGAAAAGTGGCTCATTATAGATGGAAGGGGTATAAGTAATAATAATTTAATGTCAGAAATTATTCTGAGTTGAAAGGATTTTTGCGGAAGAAACTCCGCTCAGGGAATGCCCAAATGAAACTCCTTTCATGTCCCCAAAAAGCTGGGAAAGAGACAGGCTCTCAATCCGTCATGCAGTACCCGGATCTTGAACTGCCGACTTGCCAGCCTTCCAGCTAACAGGACAAGCTTCTTAACCACCGAGCCAAGTGTAACAAAGACATTAATAAATAATTAAAAACATACATTTTACAATTTGGAGATCTTTCAACAAGCAACTTCAAAAATAAGGTACAACAATTCTAAAGTATTAAACATTTAAGCACATTTTACTTCCACTTCCAGGAGCGACGAGGGCAGCGCGGGCTGGATGAATTGCAGTAAACCCATTCGTGTGGATTCATGGGGGCTTCTGGGAATTGAAGTCCAAGAACATCTGGAGTGCCAAGGTTCACCATCATGGATCTAGGGAAATGCCAACAATGCAAAATGTGGCAACCCTTCTAAGAAAAAACATGGGGGGGGGGGGCGGGCGCAAAGGCTTATTCTTGCATAATTGGAGCCCTGGAGCAATACCTAAAGTATTCCCTCCTACATATTTAGAAATTTTGGATTTATTGGACTTGATTATTTCTAACTACAAAAACAATACTAGGAACTGCCTATGTACTTAGATGTTACCTTAATGGTTCTTAGGTCCTTGGTTAGGTCTTGAACTGTTAATTTTATACCAGCCTTTGAATCTAAAAGTACATAATCGTCGTCGTCGTCGTCGTCGTCGTCGTCGTCATGTTTTCATAATGAGCTACTCAAAAAGTAACATTACTTTTAAAATATAATGACAATTTCATTATTTTACTGAAGTTATAGATTTTGTGTCTTCTGGCTCCGGTGAAGCGATGAAAGTAATGAATTTCTATCTGGACTTAGGGAAAAACTAACCTGACAAGATGGACATCCTATGAGTTCAGAAGGATGATATTCCATCACCTTTGAATGGAGATGTTCCACCCCTAATGAAACGGGTGTTCTATCATTTTGGGCTGATCCTCCCTTCACCCTGGTCTTTATTATTTATTTAAAGTATTTCTACATACATCATATTCTTGTTGTTGCTATGTGCCTTGAAGTTAGAACTGACTTTTAGAGACCTTAACAGGGCTTTTAAGATAAGTGCAATGCTTAAGGAGTAATTTTTCTAGTTCAACAACTACCAGTGAGTTTCCATGGCTAAGCAGAGATTCAAACCCAGTCCTCCTGAGTTTTAATCTGTCACTGATCCAGTACACCATTGTTTCCCAACCTTTGGTTTTTGTACTTCAATTCCCATAAGTCAATTTCCCAAAGCACTGATCAGCCAATGAATTGAAGTCTCCCTGTGGGGTGTGTGCCCCATGTTGGAAACCACTGCACTACACCACTCTAGGTAAATGTAAAGGTTGGCCTTGCCAGTTGTATCTGACTCTAGAGTTCAATGCTCATCTCTGTTTATAGCCAAAGAACCAGCACTGTCTGTGTCTGCAGACATTTCCATGGACATGTGGCAGGCATAACTAAACACCGGAGTGCATGAAACACTGTTTACCTTCCCACCGAAGTGGTACTTATTCATCTACTTACAATTTCTTGTTTTTGAACTGCTGGGTTGACAGGAGTTGGGACAGAGATGGGACCTCATTCTGTCATGTAACACTCAGGTATGAAGGTGCTGATCTGCTGAACTTCTAGTTGTCAGGTTCAGTATCTTAACCACTAAGCCACCACACTAGGTATCACAATTATAGACACATAATAAAATAATAAAGACAACATTATAAACAAAACCAATCCATATGACCTGGGTAACATGGAGTTTATTTCCCTTGACACATATTTTATTGGCTAGCGTTTATATATGCTGCTCTTCTAAAGATTCAGGATCACTGTCTGAAGAATGAAGCGGGGGAAGACCAATGGGCTAAGCAGGTTAGGATGAAAATTGCAGAGTGTATTCACATCAGCCAATAAAGTGGAGCCAACAGACACCAACCCAACCCACCTAAGCAAAATTATGTGAAAGGGATGGAAGTGACAGCAGTGTCTGATATGAGGAAGATGCTCCACTGTTAATGTAAATAATAAGAACAAACATTCTTGAGGGTACATAAGAGCAGAACCAAATTAGAAGATGGAGAGAAGAGTTCACTGGACATGGAACAACGTTAAAGGAGAATATAGCTGAGGAACTCAACCTCCCCTATGTCACCTGGACAACCCTGACTAGGCTGAGGTTTGAATTTGCTAAATGCAAGACCAACATGCTCAAGTGGGGGTTGCTGTTGGACAACAATACTGTGTGTGGAGAGATACAGAATCTGACTTGTTTACTGGTCTGCAGAATACTGCCAGAAACATGCACCGATAAGGACTTACCAGTAAGTTTGGCCAATGACAAAGCCATGAAGGCGACATCATTTTGGTAGTCTAGGGTTTGATCAGAAAATAAATCAAATTTGTCTTCCTATTAAAGAATCTACTAGAGTAGAATGGTGGAGAAGGCTGTTAATTTCTGAAAAGTATGCAATTGAATTTAGCACACCTTGGGACAAAGATACAAATAACTCACCATAAGCCCTAAATTTCTTACCTCTACCTCTGCTGAGCAATTCAAGAACCCAGTAGCTGTCATTTTTAGAACTACTCTTGCAGCAATAGAGGTGTCAGGTGTTTGTAATGTGCACATATGTACTTGCAATGCACTTTTTTTTCGGGTAAAGGTAAAAGTAAAGGTAAAGGTCACCCTTGGTCAAAAGCCAGTCATATCTGACTCTAGGGTTCAATGCTCATTTCTGTTTATAGCCATTTCTGGTCTGCATTTTGCAGACATTTCCATAGACATGTGGCAGGCATGTCTAGAATGCATAGAGTGCACAGAATGCTGTTTACCTTCCCACCAAAGTGGTACCTATTTATCTACTTACAATTTCTTATTCTCGAACTGCTAGGTTGGCAAGAGCTGGGACAGAGATGGGAGCTCCATCATGGAATACTTTGGTCTTGAACTCTGATCTTCCAGTCTTCAAGTTCAGTGTCTTAACCTCTGAGCTACTGCAGCCAAGATAGCCTAATGCAAATGGGAAAGCTGAAGAAGATTGGAATATGGAAGCCATTTTCCTTGCTTGTTCTTCTTGTCCTACATTAGCATTTCCTTTGAGTGCCCCTTTATTGGACTGCATGATCGGCCTAGCACCAAAATGCAATTATCGGAGTTCCTTTCTCTCATCTCCAAACGGCTCTTGCCCTCTGGTGAATTTCACCTGTTGGCAACTAATAGGAATAACAATAAAGTGCGGTAGATGTTTTAGGAAGGAGGGGGAAAAACGCCACATTTTAGATTACTTTTTTCCAGTGGGGGCTCCCGTGTTGGAGCGACAGGCAGAACAGAGTACACAGACAGAGAGCAAGCAGTTGGAACTGCTCAGCTGATGCCTTGCCTTGACAGCTAATTTCCATTTTTCAGTATCAGGGGGTCTGTTCCAGTAATTGGCATGCAGATTGTGTCTGATGGGCCTGTTAGACAGAAGAAAAGAATCTGCTAGTTAGAATAAGCCAACCCCAGGCTGATGGATGGGGCATAAGGAGGTCATTCCAAAAGAGAATATATATATATATGTAGGTATATAAGCACACACACACACTCTCTCTCTCTTTACATAGAATGTATATAAAAATTCACAGTCCATGCCCTCCCCTTCGCCCCTTCTTTCTTTATCCTGCAAAGTCTAATTTATCATGTTCCATTGAGACAAATCCGGCTCCCTTCCCCTCTCTCTTTCCTTTTCCCCTTTAAGGGATATTTGATGGAACCTATTCTTGGTTTTAATAACAAGACGGTGGGGCAAGGAAGAAATTAAAGTGATGCCATGGTTCATTACCAGTCCAAGATCCTCAAGAACTGGCCCAGTGTTAATTACACGAAAGGAATTAATTCCTTTCCTCCATCCTTCTTAATCCACCAGGCAAGTGGGGAAGCTCTTCTAAGCCTGGCAGAAAGATGCCCATTTTCTGGTTGCACTTTGTCTAAGACTAAGTGGCTGTTTATAATGACTTTTAAACCTAGGGTTGTTTCCAGTACTGAAACTCACTGGGCTGAAGCTAGTGAGACCATGTGTTGCCGGAAGTTTTGCAGAGACATGGAGTTCTATTTATTAGTTATTCGGCCATAGCTCAAAGGAGAGTGGTAAGAATTTGGCTACACACATAGCTGGAGGCAGAGAATAAAAATAGTCAATTTGCAAAATGGCTAAGCACCTGCTCCAGTATATGAATTTGTTCAGGTCCTAACATCTATCATTACAAATCAAGAATTGTTTTAATCAAAGGTTCCTTGACATGAGATAGGATCAAACTGGCTATTGAGAGAGAGAGAGAGAGAGAGAGAGAGAGAGAGAGAGAGAGAGATGTGATAAATCTGTTCTCTCTTGCAGAAAAGGATCTCCTCGGAAATACATGCATATTAAGCCCAAATTTAAAGTTAAAGCTCCTCCTTGCTTGAAAGCCAGTTGTATCTGACTCTAGGGTCAGTGCTCATCTCCATTTATAGCTGCCCTGAGTCCTCAGAAAAGGGTGGGGTATAAATATAAATATAATAATAATAATAGCCAAAGAGCCAATGCTGCAGATGTATCTGTGGCCACGTAGCAGGACTGACTAGATACAGAATGCTGTTACCTTCCCACCCATGGCACCTATTTATCTAGATGTTTAGGGAGGATGCTGAGGAACTTCGCATTGGGGTTGTGATTATTTCCTGGACGATCTTCAGAGGAGTCTTTGGACCACCCCTGTTTGGGATGGGGGTGGGGTGGGGATGCAGGTCAATAGAAGTGCTCTTTGGCCTGTGGTAGGTAGTGTGGTCAATAGGGTCCCCTAAGGGTCCAGGGTTAGTCATAGGACTTTTGAACCAACTGTTCCGGGGTGGGGTTTACACCTGGGGATGTGGGCTACCTCTTCCAGGCCGTGTTTCGCCCGGATGGTCAATAGCAGATGGGAGGGTAGTCCAGTGAAGGACTTGGCCCTCTGGGCCCATGGGAGGGGCATAATGGACAGAAGAACAAGCCAGACCACACTGCGATGACCCCTTACAAAGATCTTTTAGTGAGAACAAGTTGTTTGGTTCTAGAGTTATATTTAAATAATGGTAGCCCTAGTTTTCAACCAATATTGGTGTCTGTGTCTTCTTTGGTAGTGGAGTGGGAAAGTGCCTCCTCAAAAGATTGTGGTATTTTTCAACCACAATTGGGTGTACCCTGGTAATGACAACCTTGTGTTGCTGGCTAATCTTTCTCACATTAGGTCAGGTGAAAGCAACTGCAGAATGAACTCACCTCTGGTCTAGACTTGGAGGAGGAGAGCAGCAGCTGAACGGTGGACCCCTCATGACACAAGAGACCCCAAAATGGCCTCAGCTTTAGACCTTCAGATCTTGGGCAATGGCTGACCTGGCCACCCTAAGTAATAGAAGCAAGCAGAAATCATGGCCTCCTCTTTATTTTAGTCAACATTCATTTCAGATGACTTGCTACATCAGATGATCTGATGTAGACATAGAAACATAACAGAGCTTTTACTGCTGGGTCTGCAAAGGAGCTCCACGTCTCCATTCTTCCTCTAGTTTAAAGGAAACTGCTGGATCTGTCTCCTCCTCCCCTTGGTTCTGTTTTTCACCTAGCCTCCCACACAGGAAAATGTAGAAAGCATTAATGAGAGAGGATGAGCTTTGTGCCAGGGGGCACAAGTGATATGCTTGGAAATGAAGAATATTCCTCAGAATGTTGTCAATTTGTACCTTTCAGAGATGCCTGGTGGCTGCTTAGTAAGGGGCTTGGTTATCTTTGAAAATGGGGATGGGAGCACAGATGTTCTGTCTGGTCTCTTAGATAGTGTTGCATAATACCAGCGGGACATATGCATGATTCTTTTAATTCTAAAAAAGAAAGTTTCAACAGCCACAAGACCACAGTTGCCTGTTATATATATCAGTGGGGCTAATAGGGTATGAAACCATTTAACAGCTGGCTTTAATGATCATGGAAGGGAAAGCTTGTCCTTTAAAAATTCTGCCATTAGCTACACCATGCAGAGCAACTGGGTGTTGGAATGAGTTTTAAAGTGTAAATGCCACAACACAGCAAGGCCTATGCCCTGCCATACATAAAATGTGAGTGACTTTTCCAAAACCAAATTGGAAGGCATTTCTATCTCATAACTAAGAATTATATCGGTATAGTCATTCTTTCTCCTCAGGGAGTTTTAAGTTTACAAAGAGACTTGCAAATCTATAACCATTGGACTACATTTCCCAGGATTTTTTAGTGGGATATCATGACAATTAAAGTTGCAAAACTTATTTATATGCTCAAAATTCTGGAGAAAAAAGACACCCTCAGAATAAGAAACTTAACATTTTTATGCTCAAATAATAAAAAGCACATGGTTTGTAGTAAGCAGAACAGAATGCATTTACAATGTAAAGTGCATGAGAAACAAATAGGAAACAAGTCAATGAATTAAAAGACACTGCCATTTAAACCATATCTTATTGTTTATAAGAACATACCCTCCTTGCAGGGTGCCCAAACTATCTGGTGAACTCCATTGTTTGAGCACCTGGTCAGAGTCAAGGCTGTTTTGGGCTATGGGAATCCTACCTTTATATCTTTGGGAGAGTGGTGTATTTCACCCCCTCCTATCTCTAAACTCGAGTTTCGGGCCAAAGCTTGCGTACACTATAAGCCAGTTTCTTCTAGATGGCAACAGGAGCAGGAAGTAACCTTTCCTTCTCCATGTCCTTATTTGGTTTTCCCTTCCTTTTAACACCCCCAGTCTCTCCCCCCCTTTGAATTCTCATTCAGGCTCCTAAAGCCTAATACAGTTGTACTGTACCTCGCTTAAAGAGCATAATGCGTTCCACAGGATTGCCCTTTAAGCGAGTTTGCTCTTTAAGCGAAACACCATTGAAAGTGACCAATTGTGGGAGGATTGCGAATCCCGATTTATTTGTTAAGTTAGTTTTTGGTTGGTTTTGTTTGTTAAGCGAAGCGAACATTCAGAGAAAATTCTGCTCTTTATGCGAGTTACTCTTTAAACGAGGCACTCTTTATGCGAGGTTTGACTGTACATTGCTTTTTAGGAGGGAATACTTTCAGGCCACATTTTATTGAAATGTATATTCTGGCATGTCTGCCACATTACCACAGAAATGTCTGCAGACACAGACAGTGCTGGCTTTTTGGTTGTAAAAGGAGATGGGCATTGCATCGTAGGGTTGAACATGACTGACTTTCGAGCAAGGGAGACCTATACTTTGACACCCCCCCCCCTTTTTGCAATTTCCCTCAAAAGATGTCTGTTTTGTTCAACTTACTCAATTTACTTAGCACCAGCTTCAGCATTGCTGTATTCCCCCTGGTAAAAAGCAAGAATGATGAAATACATAGGAGCCAGACTCAATGGAAATAAGTGAAGGCAAAATTCATGCTTTTGGGATCTTTCTCTGCCCCCTCTTCCTGTTTGTTCTTTGCTTTTTTGTTGTTAATTGAATGCTTGAGTTTCCATTCCTGCTTCTTTTTTCATCTAACTGTAACTACAGATGACAACTGTAAGCAAAGATACCCTTTTTCTAATTTAAATCTGTCTAGAGTCCTGCCTTATACTCTGCATTATTAGGCTTTACCTTCTTCCTAATACTGCCCAAGTCTCTTAAAATTTTTAATTATAACAACATATCACATAAGAATTCACAAACATTGAGAAAAGCAGGTATCCTCTGAGCAAAGCAAATCCTTCGCTGGCTTTCTCCTTTTTATAGATACAACAAACAGCCTATTCTCTTTCTTCTGCAGAAGGTGTTTTTACTAACTACATGTCCAGAACATGCACAGAGGAAGCTGCTGCTGGAAATGGTGAAGAAGCTGGTGGGGTTTCTGCATTTCACATGATCAGTGGTGGGCTGTCAAATTTTTACTACCACACTGTGGGCGGAGCCAATGTCATGGGTGGAGCCAACATCATGACATCATGATGGCTGCTTGGAAGTGCGCATGCGTCAAAACTCAATTTATTTATTTATTTTTCAAATTTATACCCCGCCTTGCTCAGGCGAACCTGACTCTAGGCGGCTTCCATAGTATACAAAAACAACATCACAAATTACTACCAACTCCCACAAAGAGACTTAAAAATAGAAGTGTGCATGCATCATATGGAGTTTCGACGCATGCGCACTTCCGAGCAGCCATTTTGGTTGCCTGGAAGACACATCTGGAGGTCAGCCGGAGAGGCGACCGAACTGTTTGCCCGGGGGTTTACCACCCCCCTGGCGATCCCCTCCAGATGTCTGCTACTGGTTCACGCGAACCGGTCCGAACCCGGAGCAGCCCATCACTGCACATGATGAGTAATAATCTGAGGAATCCTTTTTGAGATGTAATGCTTTATGATGATGGAGTCAAATGGAAAATGTCTTGCAGTGGTGATAATGATAATGGAAGAGAACTGCTATTTTAACACACGTAGAGATTATGGCACATGTCTTTGGATAAATTAGCTTAAGTGTTGTTATAAACAAAATGTTTATCCTGTAACAGACACATAAAATGGCCTCCTTGTGGAAGTTTTTCCATCCTGTAAAATGGTCCCTATTCAGGAGTATCTTGCTATGGGAGTTGTTGCCACAGCACTTTAATCTATTTAACAACCAGTTGGAGACACTGATCTACCTCATGAACCAAACTGGTGCAGATAAATGGCTCTTAACTGTGTGCAACAACCAGTAAATGGTCATTGACTGATGGCCAAGCCACATTGATAGTATATAGGTGTGTACATGCATCAATTCTGTTATGTATCAACAATGGTGCAAATGTGACTCTTCTTTTTAATGAACTAAAATTACCTGCATGACATGGTTTTAAAAGATATGCTCCTTTAAATAGCGAAAGAGTCATTGTTGCTGGCTTCTGTTTTAAATTCCAGCAGAGGGCACCAACATCATACTTTAAGCCTCCAAGTGAGCAAATTTGTTGACAGACGTCCTTCCGCTCCTTACCTATCCAGTAATGGACCAAACTGCACAATTAGCTAAAGGCACAAATGAACTTAGTGGTTAAGATGCTGAGCTTGACGATTGGAAGTTTGGAAGTCCAACAATTTGAAACCTGAGTGATGTGTGATGGAGTGAGCTCCCATCATCTGTCCCAGCTCCTGCCAACCTAGCAGTTAAAAAAAAGAAGTTGTAAGTAGATAAATAGGTAATGCCTCAGTGGGAAAGGCAGCAGCACTCCTTGTACTCTGGCATCTAGTCATGTCTGCCATGGAAACATCTACAGATGCAGACAGTGCAGACTCTTTGGCTGTAAATGGAGATGATCATCACCCCTAGAGTCAGACATGACTGGCTTTCAAGCAAGGGAGACCTTTGCCTATTCTTGCTTTCTGCATCTCATTTGCTTCATGATAACTTGATCTTCATTTGTTTAGGACTTCTTTGCTGGTACTAGACAGGGCCTACTCTATCACAGGAGCTTCTTTAGTTGGGACTAGGCATTGGAATTAGGTTTGGTAGCCATTTTAAAATTAGTAGGTAAAGGTAAAGGTTTCCCTTGCTCGAAAGCCAGTTGTATCCGACTCTAGGGGTCAGTGCTCATCTCTGTTTCTAAGCTGTAGAGCCAGTGCTGTCTGTTTCCATGGTCATGTGGCAGGCATGACTAGACACTGGAGCGCATGGAACGCTGTTAAAATTAGTAGGAACATTTAAATATTCAATAACTTATGTAGACTTTAGTCTTGCAGGAACTTTCTCCACTAAGTACAATACAGTAATACCCTGGATAACGCGAGTACCGTATAGCGTGAAAACCGCACAATGTTACAAGATTTTCGGAAAAATCTTGTATCGAATAACGCGAGTTTTAACATTATCTGATACAGTTGTTCTTAGCAGGGTGGCTGGAAAGCTGAACGGGCTTCTCCTTTCAGCTTCCCAGCCACCCTGAAGCTATGGAGGCAGGGGTGGGGAGGCTGGAAAGCTGACGGGGGGCTCCCCCGTCGGCTTCCCCAGCCACCCCACAGCTGCGGAGGCAAGGGCGGGTGGCTAGGGAAGCTGACAGGGAGTCCCCATCAGCTTCCCCAGCCACCCTGCAGCTGTAGATTGGGTCCTCTGATCTCTCTGGAGCAGGCAGGGGACACGATCCAAGCTGTTTCTGGGCTTCCCCGACGTCCTCAGCCAGTACAGCAAGCCAGAATGTTGGGAATCCCGACATTCTGGCTTGCTGAGGACGTCGGGGAAGCCCAGAAACAGCTTGGATCGGGTCTCCACACCTCCCTGGACCCAGCCGGGGGGGGGGGGTGTCAGAGACCCCAAAATTGGTAAAAAAACGGACATTTCTTTTACCAATTTTGGGGGCTCTGACCCCCCCCCCCGCCGGGTCCAGGGAGGTGGGGTGACCCGATCCAAGCTGTTTCCAAAGTTCCTCCACCTCCTTGGAGGCTGCAGCAAGCCAAAATGTCAGGATTCAAATCCCGACGTTCTGGCTTGCTGCAGCCTCCAGAGAAACAGGGCTTTTTTTAACATTGTGTGATCAATGTATCACACAACGTTAAAAACCGGATAATGATGGGACTTGTGGAACCAAGTCATAACGTTATCCGGGGTACTAATATATAACCAAACAAGAAACAATAGGGAAAAAAATAAAAAAATAAAAATAAAGGCAAAAACATTGGAGATCTTAAAGACTAACTGCTATGTTCTACATGAGCTTTCCTGGATCAAGTCTTCTTCTTCAAGTTACTTGATCTATGAAAGCTCACATTAAAATATACCAGTTCATCATTAGGGTGTAACAACTTTGTTGTCCTCCCCCCTTTTTTGCTTTGTTTTTTGTCTGTTACCCCTGCACGGACTAAAATGGCTATCACTTCAAAAATGAGGGCTCACAACTGCAGAATGGACACCTCAACTCAATCTGTCCTTAATCCCAGTTTTATTAGTTTCAGCAGTCTGATTTTGGATGGGGAGATTTTGTCTAATAATTGCAACGCCTAACACTCATAAAGCCTCAATGATCTAACATATCTACCAGTATATCCCAATACATCTTCTGCCAGAGACTAAAGTCTGAAACTTAGTGAGGGGCTATGCAATGCAATAACCTTGAGTGTTGGTGCATCTCAGAAAACAAAACAAAACAAAATAAAGTAAAAAACACTGTAGCACTTTAAAGACTAACTGCTATATTTTTATTGTTAGCTTTTGTGGAACAAGTCCACTTCATCAGACAAAGACTGAAACTTACAGGCATGTTCTTTATATACCAAATTCAGGGGCTCAACGAGAGAAGGGGTGTGGTCAAGCAAGATGACAGACAAGCGAGCACAAGATCACAGTTTCACACAGCCATTAGCAACAATAGATTATTCAGATAAACTCTAAATAACTCCCTTTCAATCTCAAGTGTTCATGTGACTCTTGGGATAAAAGGTGTGGAGGGACATAGGAGTCTGCCCCCATTCCCATGTCTTAGGTCAAGGCAGAGGATAGATGGGCAGCAAAGTGGTGGGGCTCTCCAGAAGGTTTAACCCTGTGACTGTTCCACACCACACTGTTAATGTACAATACTATGCAAATAGCTTAGGCCATCAACAACTGGTGGGAAATTTAATGAGTCATTGGGGAGCCCCTGAGCTACCTAGTGCCCTGGTGGCACAGTGGTTAAACTTCTGTTTTACAACCAAAAGGTTGTGAGTTTGACCCTGACCAGGACTCAATGTTGACTCAGCCTTCCATCCTTACGAGGTCAGTAAATGAGTACCCAGTATGTTGGGGGCAAAATGCTAATTAACTTGTGAATCACTCAGAGAGTGCACTAAGTGCTATGGGGTGGTATATAAGTGTGATTGCTTTGCTTAGACACCCCAACGTTGGAGAGAGTCTTCTGCTGAATCTCGTCTCAACACTCTCTAAGTTTGGTGAAGTTTGGAGTTAGGGAATTTGAGTTATGCCCCCACCCCAATCACTCATTGCATTTTACCCAAACCAACTGGTGGTGGCCTAAGACATTTGCACAGTACTGTATGTGGTCTTTCCATTTAGCTTGTGCCTCTTGTGTGATATTTTCCCCTTTTCTGTTCTTAATCTGGTAGCCCTCTAAGAACCATGATGTGTGAGGGCAAAGAGCAGGCAAATATCTGGATGTAGTCTCAAACAACCTCCATGAGGTTATATGGGCAACTTCTAGTGGTTCATGGGATACAACTATGCCATCTTGGACTTTGGGACAGAGTTTTCTGACTCCTGTCCCCTGCCTATCCTGAATTTTTCCCCAAAGCCTTCTGACACTGTCTCCTGGCCAATTTTTAATTTAACAAAACATGGCTATGTGATGCATCTGGGATGCTGCCTCTCATATCTGCTATATGGGGACTTTTTGAGCTTTTGTTGGAGACCGTAGGGGTGCTTGTGATGAGAAGAGAAGCATATTTGGCTCACATGTAGGACTTTGCCCATCCCATTACAGAAACAGGACTTCTGTATGAGGGCTCAGTTATATTGACAAGTCACATTGGAAGTGATGTTCTAGTAAATCAGCAGGGTGTTCTGCAGTGGAAATGGACTGTTCTCACTTCAGTAACATTTTCCAAAATTAATCTGTGTTGTCATTTCCTCTTTTCAATTTCCACATGGTGGCACTGCTGTCTCTTTCTAGCTTGGAGATGAGGGAAAAGTAGCTGATTACTCAATGAACAGAAGGGTGACTGTACAACACAGCCAGTGTGCATACTTCTTATACTGTATATGTGTTTATATCAATATGGGAGCAAAGCTAAGCTGCTATTAGGGTGGTGGTGATCATTGATGAGCTATTGAATGTGGTGGATCTCAGCCCCTACCCTCCCAGTAGTAGATGCTGAAAAGGATCATGTTGTGAGGGGAATGGAGAGAAGGAAGGATCAGCTGAATTCAAAGCCCCCTCATCCCTTGGACAGCATCAAATATTGAATAAGCCAGGGCACTAGAGTTTGGGAAAATTGTTATTTTTATTGGACTATAACACCTAGAATCTCTCAGTAAGTATGAGAAACAACCAAGGTAAATTTCACTAGTTGTACACAGCAGATTATGCAGCATAATTCTAAAAGTAGCCCTTGTGTCTGAAGTAGGAGGCAAGTTAGGTCACTCACACAGTTGTCAAGATGGCTGATTCCTCATGTGAACCCAAGATCAAACTAGACAAGACCAAGGCTTTGTATCAAGCAGAGCTCCCTAATTTGAAATGTCTGTTGGTCCCATCACAAGCATTTTTTACATCCTGCGTCTTGCATATCAGCTTGCTTTATGATTGGTTATCAGGAGGTAAAAATGGGAGATAATATATTATTCCTAGTTCCTATATATGGCTATGAAAAATGGAAAGTGAAAAAAGCTGAAAGGGGAAAGAAAATCCCAATTCATTTGAAATAGGTCTCATAAGATAGTTTTATGGATACTATGGACCATCAGAAAGATAAAGAGTGGTTTCCAGATTAAATTAAGTGTGGACTTTCTATAGAAGTGAACTATCAAAATATTGACATATCACCAGCAGACAACACTCACTAGGAAAGAGTATAATGCTAGGGAAAGTTGAAGGCATCAGGAAAAAAAGGTTGTTTAGCTAAAGGAATCCATGGCCTTCAGTTTTCAGGAGTTGAACAGGGCTGTTAATGGCAGGGTCTTTTGCAAGTCATTAATTCATAGGTTCGCCATAAATTGGAAGCAATTTGGAAGCATTAAAGCCAACAACAGTAACAAAAATGGGCTTCATTTCATTTTTCAGGATCATGGAGGTAAGGGAATCTAGCTGTTGAAAGACTAATGCGCTTCCAGCTTCTAAATAAGAAGTTATTCTCTTATCTAACATAACCCTAATATGCTCCAGATTCTTCTGCAATATTTTTCTTGAATACACTGACAGTTTAGCACAGATGTCTTTGCTTCACAGAAGATGACAAGAAACCTCGAGACAATCCTCCCTTTGCGTGTGATAAAGGCAGAGCCAACAGTAAACCAATCTGAAGACTATAGATGTATCCTTAGTGGAAGACAGCTCTGGTTGTATGCATATCAGTTAATCAATCCTTCCACATGCTAGCAACACCTTCCTCTATAAATGTTTTCTGATGCCCCTTAGTAATGTTGGTTCAGTTTATACCAGCTCTGTCAAGATCCAGCTCCCTTATTAGTTATCTCTAACTTCAAAGTGATGGATGAGTCTTTGGAGGCTGACAAATACAATGGGTGTAGGAGGACCAGTGGGAGGCACACAATCTCTATTGTACAGCAATTGCTCAAGGAGTTTGTGAGTGTACAAATGTAGGCAAGGAAAAGAGTCATTTAGGGTGTTGTAAAGGTAGCAGGTGTAATGGGATGAAATGAAGAATGGGGCAATACATTCTTGGTGGAGCAAACTCCCATTACTCTGTAGCATTATCAATTAC
This sequence comes from Furcifer pardalis, assembly GCA_030440675.1. Classification (NCBI taxonomy): domain Eukaryota; kingdom Metazoa; phylum Chordata; class Lepidosauria; order Squamata; family Chamaeleonidae; genus Furcifer; species Furcifer pardalis. Next base: position 248,799,884 of record CP126890.1, read on the forward strand.
CTTTGGATTATTACTTATTCCACCCAAAGTGAGTCACGGACAGCTATTTTCTAATGGGGAAATGTTACAGGCAACGTATTAATGAACAATACATTGTTAAAGGGGAAGAGCTTCAAAGGCTCATAAATGCATTTCAAAGAATACAATACGGATGGAGTGTGTAGTCACGTATCTGGGGGATATGGCAAAATGTGTATCAAGGAACACACTGGTCCCAATGTAATTAACTAATTCTGATCAAAGAGGTTTAAGAACTGAATGGCCAGGGAATTCAATTATGGATTTCTCAATGAACCACTGTTTGCTAAACGGGGTGGATAATTTCCTGTAGAAAGATATATAGCTGTGGATGTGGCCTATACTTGGAACTCTGAGAGTGTAATAAGATGGGAGGGGAGAGGAGGGGAACTTTGCATAAAGGGTCAGAAACACACTGTCTAATCCTTGTCCTGGACAGAACAGTATATCAAGTGAAATGTTTGAAGAAGTTTGAGTTTGACCCTTTCACACTCTCACAGTGCTAGTTTTATGTGCACCTGTGTACTTCTAACAATAACAGAAGTTTCTTTAAAGGTAAGTTTAAGTCAATCGTTTGTCCAAAATTACTAAATAGACATGTCTATAATAAAGATACAATGTCCATTCTAAACTCCATATCTGTGCCTGGAAACATGATTTTGTGAAACTGGGCATGTTGGCTTGGAGATTGGGCTGTAGTGTAATAATGTAACTTTTTAAGCACTAAGGTAACTTAAAAATTTCCGAGTTAACTAATCTGTGTAAAGGCTCGTTGCAACACATTTTGCTATATTTCTGTCAATATGAAGTTTTTACATACGATCATGGAATCAAAGTACTGTACTCAGAGCAATAATAATTTTGAGTCAATCTATTTTATGATTGGGAGATTTTAAGTAGTAGTCCCTTCCTTCATTCTTTAAGATCTAGACCAGTGCTTCCAAATTTTTAGTTTTTGCATTTCACTTCCCAGAAGCCAAAGTCAATTCCCCAAAAGCACTGATATAGCCAATGTACTGACTTAGGCTTCTGGGAAGTGAAGTCCTCCTGTGGGCCATGTGCCCCACATTGGGAAGGACTGGTCTAGACTAACCTAAAATAGTAAGGTAAGGCAAAGGTTACCCTTGCTCAAAAGCCAGTCGTATCCGACCCTAAGGTTCAATGCTCATCTCTGTATACCCAAAGAACCAGTGCTGTCTGCATTTTCAGATGTTTCTGTGGACAGGTGGCAGGCATGCCTCAACATTGGAGTGCACAGAACACTGTTTACCTTCTCACCAAAGTGTTACCTATTTATCTACTCGCAATTTCTTTCTTTTGAACTGCTAGGTTAACAGGAGCTGGGACAGAGGTGGGAGTTTACTCCATCATGCAGTACTCAGGAATCGAACTCCAACCTTCCAGTTGTTGAGTTCAGTGTCTTAACCACTTGAGCCACCACAACCCACCTAAATAAACTTGCTAGTCCCAGCTCTAGCAGACCCATCCAAACAATGGGACCAATTTAAGTGTCATTTACCTTTAAGCATTTGACTGAACACATCTACTATGAAGCTCCTTTCATGTCCCCAAGATCTTTTCCTACTGAATTTTAAATTAGCACACCTTGGGACAAAGATAATACAAATAACCTTATCATAAGCCCTAACTTTTACCTCCGTGGAGCAATTCAAGAACCCAGTAGATGTCATTTGTAGAACTACTCCTGCAGTAACAGGGGTGTCAGGTGTTTGTAATGTGTACTTGTGTACTTGCAATGCTGTCAGACATCGGCCGTCTCATCGTAAGGGCTCCTCCCCCTAAGTCCCTGAGACACCTTGTCCCATTCCTGGAACTCTCACCCTTACCTTCCACCTTTGAGAGAGCCGAACTGTGTAGAAAGGAACTCTTACTATGCTCAGGCAATAGAGCAAAACAAGGGAGGATTCTGGTAGCGTAGCTTTGTGTGTGTGTGTGTGTGCCCATAAAATAACAACAATCTTCAGAGAGAAACAGCTGCTTTATTCTTCAGGTTCATGTAGGATAGTCTGTGGAAAAAACATAGTTATTAAAAGGTCAGTAACAGATATCAGTCCAGGTAACAGTCCACGGGTTAAGTAATCATATTGAGAACAAAAGAATAGTCCCACACCATACCCAGGGTCTTATGCCATTGAGATCCAGAATCGAACTAACTAACTTCTCTGCAAAATGGAGATTCTGCAGTCAGGTGGGCTAACCTTGGCCAATCAGGGAATAGAAGAAAACATTCTCAAAACAATAATTGTTTACACACATGTAGAGTCAAAACATGCTAGCTAGGGAGATAGCACAGGAACACTGGCTGAAAACAAACTGTCTCATGACACGTAATCTTGTGAGACACAGAGGGACAAAGGATTTCTGTGAGGCCTAGGTAAAACTACAACCTCAAGCCTTGGGAAACATGAGGAAATATGTCGTTTCCTGACAAATGCACAAGATAAAACATGTGTTTTTGGGCAGTTGGTAAAGGTAAAGGTCACCCTTGCTCAAAAGCCAGTCATATCCAACTCTAAGTTTCAGTGCTCATCTCCATTTACAGCCAAAGAGCCAGGGCTGTATCTGGAAATGTTTCGGTGGTCATGTGGCAGGTATGACTAGACACTGGAGCACATGGAAAGGTGTTTACCTTCCCACCAAAGAGGTCCATATTTATCTACTTGCAATTTGTTGCTTTTGAAGTGCTAGGCTGGCAAGAGCTAGGACAGAGATGGGAGCTCACTCTGTCATGCAGCACTCAGGTCTCCAGCTGCTGACTTACTGACCTTCTAGTTGTCAAGGTCAATGCCTTAACCACTAAGCCACTCCAGTCCCTTATGCCTGTTTATACCAGTCATCTAAAAGCAGCTCCTTTCGCAAAGGGCTTCGGGATCCAAAGTGGCTTCATTTTCCTCCAACTTCCCCCAATTACCATGACCAACCCTCCTTCCACAATTAGTGTTTCAGTCATGTCATTCACTCCCATATTGTGTCTGTGCAATCAGCACATAAACTTTGGTGGAATTTAGCTCCTGATTAACTATTTCCAATGATGAAGCAGTCTAATTTGCAAGAGATTTTAAAAAGCAGGGGTTATAGTCAGATGGCTTAAAAAACCTTACACAACTGCCACTCATTTTTTACAAAGGAGATTTCCTATATCACTCTAGTTCAGTAAGAGGATCCCTTATATTAAGCAGTGGGCATCTCCTAACAGACAAGACAAGGATGGTTGGAGTATACTTGCCCTCACATCATCTGCTGTACATTCTCTTGCAGCACGCCAAAATGAAGTGAAAAATTAGGAGATTTCTCAAAATAGAAATCTTGACTACTGAGGTCCAGCTAAGAAGGGTGTGGAGGAAGCAATGAGAGGAGAGGAGAAGAGAAAGAAGGAATCTTCCGGGCTGCCTGTCAACACAGGAAAGCATTCTATTGCATGAAGAGCAAGAAGTATTTGGAACATATAGTGGAAGAGTATATGTATTACTGCAGATTTTGAACAGAGTAGTAAAAACATGAGCTTTTACTTTAGCAAGTTGAGCAGAATTTATTCTGCATAGTTCAGTCAGTTTTGGGAAATTAATCTGGGATTGAGAGGGACAGAGAAGGAGATATGGGTAGGAGGGTATCATGGTTTCACTGTGTACATCGCACAGAGTAGTGGTTTGCCACTAATTGGGCTGCCATATAAATTGAACAAACAAATAAGTAAAAAAGACCTGGATTAGTTCTTCACTGGTGTCATCATAGTTTTTGTCTGTCTGGCCAATCTCAGAATCTCCTGATTCCAGAAATCAGGGGGATACAATATCATGCTGTTTCAGATACATAAGGTGATTTCTCTAAAAAAGCAGGGAGCAACCTGAAATTTGTTAAGTCAATAACAAATAAATCATGCATGGGTTAAGTGTCATCAAGTTGCATACAATTTCTAGCTACCCTAATAAAGTGTCTAATCTATAGGACTGTGATGGCAAATCTTGGCACTCCAGATGATCTTGGACCTCAATTCCTAGAAGTCCAAGCCACTGTGAATCCACATGAAGGATTTTACTGTGACTCATCTGGCCCTACCACCCTTGTCACTCCTGGAAGCGAAAGTAAAACGCACCCATACAGGCACATTTTACTTCCGCTGAATGGTGGGCAACCAGACAACCAACCAATTAAACACACAAAAATGAGGCATGTGTCTCAGTGATTTGTAGTATGTATTTTTCAACTGCTGCTGAAGCTCAGGGAGCCCAAAGTCCTTATCTAATAATTTAGCTTCAAAACATTCTGGGACTGCACTGGCTTAGTGGTTAAGACACTGAACTTGATGACTGGAAGACTGGCAGGTCAGCAGTTCGAGGCCCGAGTACTGCACAACAGAGTGAGATCCCATCTCTGTTCCAGCTCCTGCCAACCTAGCAGTTTGAAAGCAAGACATTGCAAGTAAACAAATCGATACCACTTTGGTGTGATGGTAAACAGTGTTTTGTGTCTAGTCATGTCTCTTACATGTCCATGGAAACATATGCAGACAGTGCTGGCTCTTTGGGTGTAAATGGAGATCAGCACCAAACCCAATAGTCGTATGACTGGCTTTTGAGCAAGGGTGATCCAAACACTTTGGTGTTTTTGGATGCACTAAATCCAGCCATCTCATGCAACTGACCACACCTCTAGAGTGAGACTTGCCTCTCACTAAAAATAAACTACCGTATTTGCCGGCGTACAAGACGACTGGGCGTATAAGACGACCCCCCCAACAATTCCACTCAAAATATAGAGTTTGTTATATATTTGCTGTATAAGACCACCCCCTCTTCCGCACACCAAATAAAACATAAAAGAACATCAGATTTGATTTCAACATGTTAATTTATATTCAAATGCTTATGACGTGCAGAAAAACTGTCACAAGGCTGTATGTAATCAGACATATACAGTAAACATAAAACAGTGCAAGTTTATTAAATGTAATTCACCAAAGACAATTCACTAAAGCTGAATGGAACAATAAACTTATGGGAGCTGCCATGCTGTTTGTTTTCTAATCTGTTAACCAAACTGGAACTGTCAATGATAGAAGGAAGGTAACAAATAGAGGGAGAGAGCAAGTGCCAGGCAAGTCCCTAGCAAGTTTGCTGGCATGACAGTTTCTCTTTAAAAGCCTTCTAACTCCTGTTCGTCATCTGATATTAAAAGTTGTTATTCGATCCATCCCATAGGACTTTAACATTATTCGATGCAATTCTCCTCCCCAGATTGCTTAACGTTATGCGATTTAGGCGTTATCCGAGGTAAACGTTATCCAAGGTAAACGTTACCCGAGGTATTACTGTATTTTATTCAACTGAAGTGTACCCGGCATACAAGAGCCATCCCCCCACTTGGAGGCATGTTTTTCAGGGGTAAAAAGTCATCATATACCCCAGCAAATACAGTAAAAATCTGTGCCCCTGATAGTACTAAGCATACAGCTTTGCTCTTGCAAAGCCATGCCTGGTGCTTTTCCAGTCCTGTTGTGCATTTTTACAATAGCACTATTGGAATCAGGCCCAACCTCTATGTTAGGCATAAATACGTTCTTAGTTTCTGACACGAAAGGCACTTCCTCCCTCCCACTAGTACTTTCTGCTATTGCACAAAGTTGGTTTGCTCACTTTACAAAGGGAAATGTATTATGAATTTCCCTTCATTTCCTTCTCTTTTTTTAACCACGTTTAACAACCGATTTGTGTGTTGCATGAAAGTTACACAGTTCTTTAGATGCATTTGCTATTTTATTTTTCTTTGATTCAAAAATATGTCAGTAATCTTTTTGTTAACATGAAAGATAAAGGATTAGTAATGCAAGATGCAGTTTTCTTGTAACCTTCTTGAAAGCAGACTATAGTTTCTTATCTGGCTCTAACATTCATTTTCCTGAAATGGGAAAAAAAATCCTACTTCTTTAAAATGAAATAAAGTATATTTGATTCAGATGAGCAATGCTAGCAGAGAAATTTACTGCAGCTAGAAGAATTGAGCAGATGCAGGATGGCCTTCTTCATCAACAGCAAATACCTTTTTTTAGCAAATATATATGCACACATATACATATTTTACATATAAAGCACAATTGCAAAAGTGAAAGGACCATGACAAAGTCCCGCATTGATCATAAGCAAATTATTATACGACACAGCTATCCAGTTAATTCCATTGCCTGTTTAAGAATCACAGAGCGGATGGAAGAAAACACACAGATATGCAAACCAAAACAACTGAAAACCTACATACAACTGAACAACAGAACAAGGCCTTCTGTCTCCTGGGAGGGGGTGGTGGAGGTGGCAATCAGAAGCAAGAGTGTTTTTGTATAAGTAAATTGAAGGGCTTGACCGTGATCTTCAATAGCTTTAGAACATACCTTAATTCTTTAAGAATGGGCCTAAATTGAATAATACATTTAATGAGGACAATTAAAAGACATTTATTTCATAAGACATAGCTAAAGCTATGGGGTAGGGGAGGAAAAGATCTCACCATGAGAACGACTGTTCTTTCCTTCTGACAACTGCTTCTTACTGTCCCTAACAGCGTCATCTCTTCACCCCAATCTCTCAGTGTATCACCGAAGCCACTTTGCAGTCTAATGGTTTTGACCACGAAATTCTTTTATTTTTTTATACAAAAGTTGCTTCACCATTTACAACCCTTCTCCAGACTTCAGGGGTGGGGGAGTACAAGTAGAACCCCTTATAACACCTTTCCACGGAGTGCTTCGTTATACGATTTTTTGTCATGCAAATCACTATTGGCGATACCCTGCATAATGAAAAAAATCGTTATGCAGGGTATACCCCGTATAATGAAATATTTTTTCCATTATGCGGGGTATCACTAATAGCTCAAAAATGCTTCATTATATGAATTTTTCATTATGCAAAGTGTTTGTTTTGTGGGGTACCACTGTATTACTTCAGTTCATTTTAAAATATGGATTTTCCAGATTTCAGCACATTCTTCATATTCATAATGGAAAGAACTTCAACATACAAACAAAATGTTTGTGAATTTCAGATAAAATGCTCTCCAGAATGGATAGAGTAATCCATCCTAGTTTAGGAGTTTGAATACTGAATTTTTAGTAGCCTGGATTTTAACCCACTGGTTAGAATTGCCAGCTGCTTAGAGTTAACAAGTACATGGAAGACAGGGTTTGGTTTGATTCTGTTAAGGAAAGGAGCAGCTGTTTTCCAGTGAATTTACCTAGAGAAAATTGGAGCATTTATTTATGTTTCTTTCTGAAGAATTGCATGAATTAGAAATTGCATGTCTAGAATGGAAAGAACTGGAAGTTTAAAACATTTCAAGGTAGGAGAACTCAAATCTGAAAGTTTCCTCAAGGCACTAGGTACCTGCAGGGTAGAGGCGTAGCTACCGCCGTATCAGCCGTATCAATTATACGGGCCCCCTGGGCTACGGGGGCCCCCAACGGCAAAAAAAAAGAAAAGAAAAAAAGAGCAAAAATTTACTGCGCATGCACAGAAACTCAATCTGACGCATTGTGCATGCGTCAGATTGAGTTTCTGGGCATGCGCACTTTATTGGAGCCATTTTTGGCTCCAATTTTAAAAAATAAAATTTCGGAGTCTGAGCCGCAGCTTCTCAGAGCGGCTCCGATGGTGGCCCTCAGAGGAGGGCACCTCCCCTGGGGCCGCCCAGCTCCCACGGGCAGGTTGAGGCCTGCCCGGGCTGTCCGCTGCTGCCGAACCCCCATGGCCTGGGGACGCCTGGCAGAGTGCGCCACCGCCTCCTCCGGGTCCGGCAGTGGTGACGGCAGTGGCGACAGTTGCACCTGCCTGCCTGCCTGCCACCGCCCCCGCCAGGCTGACGTCTGAGACTTGCAGGAGCGCTCTGTGGAGGGCGCACGCGCGGGGGGGCGGCGGGGGCGCGGGGCAAGCGGCTCCGGAAGAGAAGGAGGAGGCTGCAGTCGGGGGCAGCGTGCCTTGCCATGCGGCCCCAGGAGGGTAAGTGAGGGTTTTGTGTTTCGGGTGGGTGGGTAGTTTATGTGTGTGTTGGGTGGATTTTTATTAAATTTTTGTTTTATTTCTTTATTTATTTTAATTATTTAAGTTATTTACGGGTTTGTGTTGTGGTTGTTTGGGTGGGTGGGTGGGTTGAGCTGTGTGTGTGTTTGTTTGTTTATTTTAATTCTATTCTATTTTATTTATTTATTTATTTTATTTTTATTTTTGGCCCCGCCCACGACGTCATGACATCATGATGTTGGCTCCCCCCACGACGTCATGATGTCATGACATTAGCTCCGCCCCGCATAGGGCCCCCAAACAATTTTTATACGGGGCCCCGCCAAGGTAAGCTACGCTTCTGCGCAGGGCCACCGTTTCTTTACTAGACTACTAGACTCTTGCCCTTTGTGATAGAATGGGTCACAAGTTATTCAATATGGAATTTCTATGGTTCTTAAACTGTCTTAGAATGTAGCTTTGCTCTGTGCAAAGGCCTCAAATTCCTTCTGCAACTCTGTTTTGTCTACTCCTCCAGGCCTGAAATGTCCACTTGTGTCAACATCCAGAGCTAGGAAAGGCAAGACTTTGTTATGGGAACTAGGGTGTGTTTGTACAGTCCCTGGGCTCTAATTCACTGTATGCTAATTAGGAGAGCCAAGCTCATGTCCTTTCCTATAGACACATGGGTTTGGGAATTAATTCAAATTTGGGGTTTCTGGGTGCTACACCTCTGAAGGGAGAGTGGGATTCTAACACCTGAGTCCTTACTCCAACCCAAGCTTAGTCATGATTTTACCTCCTAGATTAGTCAGGTTTTCCGTAGGTTTCTGGGGGAGGGCCTGAGTGTGGCTTTTCCTACCTGTATTTTTTTTTTTTTTTGGATTAGTATTGTTTTGCTGGATTTTCTTGTATCCTGAACCAATGAGTGAACTGATATTTCTACATTATGCGTTGTGAACAATAAACAACTTTTACTTCATCAAGACGTCTGTTTATTGAAAGGGGGGGGTAAGACAAGAGTTAAGCCACAAGCCATACACTACCACACACATATTAATATTACTCTCCCCATTATTGTCTGGGCTCTGTACAATTCAGGTAAGCTCCAGATTGCTGCAAGTCTTTGCAGGAATGACATTTAGATGACCTGTACTCGGAGTCTTGGATTCCAGACAGAGCTGGCTGGTACAAGGAAGCTCTGAAAGGAATGGGGAGATACCAAGGCAAGGGTCAGGCTGAAACCTATCTGTCATACCCTTGGTGGCTAGTGAAAGCTTCCAGTGAGAGCTTGATGGGGTGGGTCACTGAAATCATAACTCTTTTTCTCTGTGAGGGTATTCTACCTGATTGGTTAAAAGAGACGATCATCTGCCTCAACCCCAAAAAGTCCAATTTGGCAGCCAGTGACTTTAGTAATGATCATCTCCAATACAGTACAGTACAGTATTCCATTTCTGGGCAAGCTAGTGGAAGGGGTGGTAGGAGACAAGTTGAAATTATTCTTGGAGACTTCTGAATGTTGTGTTTCATTCCAGTCTGAGTTTAGATCTTGATGTGGGACTGAGACAGCATTGGTTGCTCTGTTGGATGACCTTCTAAAAGAAGATGACAGGGTGAACCCTTTGCTATTGGTCGTTTTAGATCTCTTGACAGCCTTGGATACTGTGAACCATGGTAGCATGTTGGACAGAAATTCAGCTTTTATTGGGGGGTTGTGCTCAGATAGTAGTTGTCAGATCCCTGGGTAAAACAATATGGAGTGCCACAGGGTTCACCCATCTACCACGCTGTTTGACATCTATGTTAGTTTGCAGGGAGAGGTTTTCAGGAGATTTGGAGTTTGCTATTACCAGTACTCAACTCTGTGTCTCCTTTTCCATCTCAGCATAGGATGCTGATCAAACCATGAAGAGTTGCCTGGGGGCAGTCATGAAATGGATGGAGGACAGTAAGATGAAACTAAATCCTGACAAGATGGAGGGAATGCTACTTGGGGGTAGCTGCTTACAGGATGGGAGAATTTCCCTCACACTGAAGGCTGTAGCTCTCCCATGAAAGGAGGGCATTCGTAATCTGGGCATGATATTTGAGCCAACTCTATCCATGTAGAATCAGGTTTCATCGGTGGTCAAGTCCACTTTTACCAACTGTGACACATTGCTCAGCTTCACCCATTCCTAGCTAGGAGATCTCTGATAACACTGACTTATGAACCTCCAAGATTGACTACTGCAATGCTTTTTATGTGGGGCTACCTGAGACTGGCATGGAAATTTCAGCGGGTACAGAACCCAGCTGCCAGACTTATCATAGGCTCAGGTCTTTGTGAAAAAATTGCCTCAGTTCTGTCTAGTTTGTATTGGTTACCTGTTGTCTATCATGTCTGATTCAAGGTGTTGGCTATGCCTTAATGGTTTCAGTCAGACCAGGGGGTCTGCTGGAGTGCCTTTACCTAGGACATGTTACCCAGAACACTCATCAGCTTAAATTACGAATAGTCACTCCACAAGAAGCAAAGAAAGCTGTGACTATCCGAATGTTTCCTGCTGTAGCCCCAACATTATGGAATACAATAGTTTACCGTATGAAGTAAGATCAGCTCCATCTTTAATTGCCTTTAGGAAAGAACTAAAAATGTATCATTTTCATCAAGTGTTTTCACCTGATTGCTCCTATTTATAAATAACTTACATAATCTTGGATTTGACCTGAGCTGCTAGGCCTATTAAATAGACACTTTATAAGTTTTTAAGATATTGGAGAAATTTGAACTTACAGTGGCCATCTGGGCTTGTATATTTATTTAATTACTTGTAGCTGTTATTTTTTATTTATTTATTTATTGTATGGTTGCATTTGTTCTGGTTTTTAATGTTTATTGGGTTTTTTATACACTTTTGCTGGTTTTTGTAATGTTGTGAGTAGTGCAGTTGCACTAATTGTGTGGCATACAAATTAAGCAAGCAAGCAAGCTTTAGCCTTCTGTTCTCCTTTGCTGCTTTCTGTAACTAATAGGTATGTACTGGTAACATGTGAACAAGTGTGCACTGTTAATTCCCTGGTGGTTGTTTGTAAAATCTGAGCATGCAGGAAGGCATAGGCACATTCTTCTTTACCTTCTATTTCTCCAACATAAAGTCCCTCCCTTGCCCTCACATATGAATAACATCAACATTATTTGGGAACATGTACTTGGTTAGGTGTGTTACTCTATAATGTACATACTGTATCTCAAAATGTGAAATATGGCTTACATACTAAATATGGTTTGGTGCCGGGTATGTGTATCAAAGAGCCTTCCCTGATGACTGCTTCTGAGTGTGGGGGTATGAACAGCACCAAACCCAGATTTGCTTCTGGGTATGAAATGGCCCTTGAGAGCAAAACATTCCTATTAAGATCCTCATCTTGTTTTCAGATTAAACCAGGCTGTCAAATTGTCTCTTACTTAAGCAATCCTATAATGAATGAGAAATCTCCTCAACAACACTGCTGAGCTCTTATAAACTCAAACCTGTGGGATCCCTCATGGAGTCAATCCATCACATTTTGGTTTTCCTCTAGAGTTTTCTTGAAGCCTTTCACTTTCCCCAGCATTATTGTCCTTTCCAGAGAATTTTGCCTTCTCATGATCATGTGGCCAAAGTAAGACGGTCTTAGTTTCATCATTTTCCCCTCCAGAGATAGTTCAGATCCGATTTGCCTCAGGACCCACTTGTTTCTCTTTTGGGTACTCTACAGTATCCACAAAGCTCTCCTCCAGCACCATATTTCAAATGAATTAATCCCTGCCCCCCTGTCAGCTTTCACACTGGGACATAGTGACTGGGAATACAAGAGTGTGAATGGTCTTAGTCTGGATCTCCAGTGACACATCCTTACACTTGATGATCTTTTCTAACTCCTTCATTGCTGCCCTTCTGAGTCTCAGTCCACCAAGCTAGTCTCAGCTAATTCAGGCAAACTGGTAAAATCCAATACTACAAGATCAAGGCCACAGATTGCTTGATGGCACTCTAGGACACATATTCCTGGTTCTTATTATGAACTTTGCAAGCTTGGACTATAACATGTTTCTGTGTTAGTTGTTGTTTTTGCTAGAGTATTATGTAGTGGCTCCTCCTAATGCCACCCACCACACTTTCCTCAAGTTGACAAAAGGATATTCGTAGTCCGTATGTTGGGTGGTAGCATGCTCAGAGCCTGGAAATGTCATTTTTAAAAGTTACAATGTCAAGGCTTCCAAAAGTAGTTTGTTATTACTATGATTATATTGTTAAAAAGCAAATATTGAAAAAGTAATTCACTCATATTCACAAGTAACCAGATACTTACTTTGTAATTCTGGAGAGGCAGATGCTACATTTTGCAATTGCTGAGTTCTTGGGGTGTTCTGGAAGTTACAAATCCACCCCCCGACAACCCAGTTTAACTGAAAATAAATAGCTTCTGGATTTCAGCAAAGGTGCAGTATAGATACACTCTATGCCCGTGATGGTGAACCTTGGCACTCCAGATGTTCTTGGACTTCAAATCCCAGAAGCACAAGTACCCTGTGAATCCACAGAAATGGGTTTACTGCGATTCATCCAGCCCACACTGCTCTCATTGCTCCTGGAAGTGGCAGTAAAATGCGCCTGTTTGGCATTGAAGAAATGCTATAAAAACCACCAATAAGGGATCACTAGTGAAATGCCCCTTCAGGTAGTATTTTTCTGGCTATTCTTGGCTCCTGGCATACTAAATAGATGCAAGCCTTTTAAAAAGCATGCTTCAAAGAAGATAAAGTATTGTTAGTGAGTCATTTTTTTAACAAAGGAAGTTATTGATTTTTTAAATTATCAGCGCAGCTTCTTAATCTCCTGGCAATAGCAACAAAGTCTTGACCAATATTTTTGAATCAATTGACAAACTTTCTGAAATTATTTTTCAGCAATATACTGGGGTGCACAGAAAAAGCATCCTCAAAGATTATGGTATTTTTGAACCACAATCGGGCATACCCCAGGCTACGGCAACCTTGCACTGCCTAATCTTTCTCACATTTGGTCAGGTGAAAGGAACTACAGGATGAATACACCAAATGGTGGTTTCATGTTGGCTGTTTTATGTCTGGCCTACACACAGAAGAAGAGGAAGTTGAGTTCTTCAATTACCATTTTTTTTACCATAAGACACACTTTTTTCTCCCCAAAAGTGTGGGGGAAATGAGGGTGCGTCTTATGGTCCAAAGGTTCAGAATATTTTTCTTGTTTTCCTGCTCTAAAAACTGGGTGCGTCTTACGGTCCAATGCGTCTTATGGTCTGAAAATACGGTATATCCTCCTTCAGTATTGTTCCTTGTCCAGTGAGCTCTTTCCTCCATCTTCTAATTTGGTTTTGCTCTTGTGTACCCTCAAGAATATTTGTTCTTGACATAAAGCTCTTCCTGGATCTGATACTTGATGCAGAGACCCATTCAGAGGATGTCAAGGGTCATTCTCTTGCTTAGTTCTCTCGGTGTCTGCTGCTACATCTCTTCTTATCTTAGGTGGAGTGATAACAACAAGAGGATATATTTTTCTCAACTGCTGTTGGTTTGAGGCACCCTACACAATAAAACATTTTAAGTATTCCAACTATTGTTATTTCCCCTGTTGACAGGTTGGTTGCCTTTTTAGCTCCAACTTTCTCATGAGAGTGTAAAACAATGGTACTGTCGGGGTATCACAGGAAACCTTGTTGAAGGCAAAGCCCGTGTGCAAGTTAGATCTCTCTTGTTCCGAGTGGCGACATTAGCAGGAGCTGGTTCTCTGACTTGCTTCCCTCCTGACAAGCCAGAGAAATAAGTCAGGGCTAATTCCTTGGCTTGTCAGAGTTGGATTCTAACAAAGTTTGCAGATCATAATGAATCAACCATGAACTGTTGTGTTATGTCGCTCCTATTGTAAATAAAACTGATTGGCAAAAATAGATCAGCATCATGCTTTTCCATGGTAAGCCAGAGGTCCCAGGGAACCCTGGGTCACCAGAAAGTTTGAACTGGGCTATGGAATAGCCCTTTGTCACCCATCCAAGGAATGAACATCTTAAACGTATGAGTTAAAATGATAGACAGTTTTTCCTGGCAATTATCTGGCCCATGGCACCATTTCGTATGGTCCCCCAACCCTTCAAGGGCATTCAAGAAACAAAATGGCCACCCCTTTGAAGCTGTTGGTACAAAATAGCCACCTCCATCATGCAGGCAGGGTAAAATGGCCATCTGGCCCTCACAGCTGACTGAGAGAAAGAGCTTGAAAAGTTTGGGAAACCATGATCTAAGGGATAATAAATATTTTTTGGCCATCCAGTTTTTTAAATTATTAAATTTAAGCTTTATTTCATGCAATTTGAATTGTAGGAAAGCAAATACTGCAGTCAGGGGAAACACCCATTTCCCATGATTTAGTTATATTCCTATCAAAATCTAGACTCTGAAATAATAAATACAAAGTGGCCTTTAATCCCATGAGATGTCAGACTGTTCTAGTTTCTAAGCAGTAAATGCCAGGAAACACTATCATCCTCCTTTCAGCCTTCTTCAAGAGGATGGAGGAGAGGGTTACTGTGGATTAACTGTTTGCTTTTAAAAAACAAAAACAAAATAGAGGCTTTAAAAAGAGTTAAATACTTATGTAAAAATGTTGGTTTGCACAAACAGCAATTAAGTAATGGCACTAACCTTTAAAAATTTGATATCTCCCCTCCCCCACCAGGTGACTCTTGTTAAGACGAACTTAGACTAATGAACAGATAACATTTTTATTTTCATTTACAACTGAATTCATTGTGAATATCTTGTTTGGCTCCTGGGGAAAACCCGCTTACCAGGCTACTAATTAATTAACATTTTCTGTAACATAAAAGGAAATATTCCTTTACTGAAACAACAGTATATATCTAACACCTGATTCTTCTTTACAATTAAATGTTAGGTTATTATCCACCATGCTTTGGGACTAAGACCCAATGAATTCACAGGGACTTCTAAATGAGTATGGTAGAACTTATGGTTAAAAAAAAGAGAAAAATGTAATTTAACATCATCTGATCCTGACCTGTGATTGTTCAGATAAAAAAGTATGCTTTCATATCAAAGAAAATAACCATCCTACCACTTTTACTTTCTTCCATTTCCCCCCACCTTGATAGGCACATGCACACACGCATGTACAATTTTAATATTTCATATATTTTATAAGCTTTTATGCCTCTAAAAGAGAAGTGAATTTGTGGAAAGCTCTGCTCCCTAGAACTGTACTTCAGAGCTAGGAAGTAATTCAGGGTGAAGCCTGTATTAATCTCAGGTGAGAGAGATATTTAAATTCAGGCAACTGGTGTGAATATAAAATGGGGATCTTTTCCCTTTTTTTAAAAAATATCCAGATTGTAATATGCAAAGCTTAAAGTAAAAGTGCCCCAGAGGGAGCAGCTTTCTTCAAGAACATTTTGTTCCAAACATCATCTCTTGACTATTATATTTTTTTATTAAAACACACTCCCTTTCCTATTTTATATTTGAAAATTAAATCTTTCAGTTCTTAAAATGAAATTCTTTATTGCCATGGAATAGATGGTGTGAGAGGAAATTCTCCCATTTGGGCACAGGGACAGAGGCATGACTTTATCCAGTATGAAATAATAATGCATTTGTGGGGTCTCATCATGCTGGGACTGTGAACCAATTTCTCCCTGATCTTTGCTGCTAGCTGACCACCTCCACAGACCAAAAGCTGGCTACACAAATCTCTCCATAAAGACTGCAGAGATAATTGCCAATAGTTTTTGATTCAGAGCTCGGAAAAGTAACTTTTGGTCTATGTTGCCCAAAATCTCCAGGTTGTGGTGGTGGTGGGGCTTTGTAGTTCAACAAATAACTTTTCTAAGTTCTGATTTCTAGTAAAGATGTTCACCATATGAAATTATTTTATATTCTGCTTTCATTCCTTGGAGAGAAATACTATTTTGCTCTGTTTTGTCCATGTGGTAGCTTAAGGTTAATTTAGAATCACATAAATTGCATTGTTTAAACTATGTGCTCTGTCTCAGCCTCAGAATTGCACTATTTAAAGGTCTGAGGCTTTCCTGGAGACCGGATGAATTGTGGATTGCTTACCTTTGGAAATTCGGTTGTGCAGCCTCAGAGTTTCTTGTGTATCTGAAGCTTGATTCATACAACTGTTTATCTTATGATAAGTGCAATTAGTTTGATGTGGCTGTTAGAGACTGAGTCTTTTAAGATCATGGTTGAAACCATTAATGGGGAAAAGAGATAAACTTACCACCACATCAGCTAATTGGGAGATGCGCCTCAGCCAGGCATTTACAATGCCACTGTCTCTAATCTGTGTTAGAACTGTCTTTAACTGGACCAGGCATGTAGTTTGATGTAGTACTGTAAATAATAATATGGGGATGGGGAGGGAGAGATTAATTATATAGTGTTTTTCTCAGGCAGCACAAACAGAGAAGATGGCAGTTTTGCAAGCTGAAGCAGGGGTACTTTAAGAAGTAAAGGAGGTCTGATTATCTTACCGTTTTTCATAGCTTTACATGTTCCACATTTTGTTTGGCCATTGTTTATCAGGGGAATAAACTCAGGGCTTCATTTGCATGCAATTGTATAAGCATAGCAACTGTGAGAAACATAACTGTGAAGCAATAATTTTCTGTCACTATCTAATTGTGATGTTGCTATCTCATCTGTTACTGCCTACTTCACAGATTGCACTTTAGCTATTACATGGTAGCTCCTCTCAGTGTACATCCCCTGTGGTCCCCAACATTGAGCCTGTCTCTACTGGCCCTCCCGAACTGGTGTAGTGCTATGAATATTGTTACGTTTTAGGATTTTCTGATGCCATCTGGTTTTGTCTCTTTGGATTATTATTGGTTATTATTGGATGATTTTATTCTGATCTCCTATCCATATTTTATAATGTGTGTTGTATATTTTTATATATTATAAGCCACTCTGATTGGTGCTTGTATCAAAAGGGCAGTGTATAACAACTAACTATCTAACTAACTAGCTAGCTAACTAACTAAAGCAGTTTTAAAAAAATCAGTTGGGCAGGGGAGAGCACAGTGGTGGGATGTCAAAGATTTTACTACCCTACCGTGATGTCATCACAGTATGGGTGGAGCTAACATCATGACATCATGATGTAGTGGGTAGGGCCAAAGAAAAATAATAAAAATAAAATAAAAATAAGCACACACACACCTCTCAACTCACCCACCCACCCACCCACCCACAACACAAACCTGTAAATAAATTAAATAAATAAAATAAAAATTACATTAAAATACACCTCCCCCACCCACCCCAAACACAAAGTACCCCACCCACCCCAAACATAAACCCGTCACTTACCTGTTAGTATAAGTGCCTGGGCAGCACCATGTTGCAAGATGGACATGGTCATCGTACCAGTTCTCTAGGATAATATGCCTTAATATAAATGTAAAACAGCTGTACCTCCTTAAGGGTTCTCCAATTGGAACAACAATTGGAACAGCACAGTTGTAGCTTATTGATGAAGTAACACCAAGACTTTACTTTAAAACCCCAAGTCAGGCTGCTAGGCTTGCCGGCCGCCAGGCCTTTTTAGGAACTGTGGTAGTATATCAATATAGGTAAAGGTATTAAATACACATTTAAAATACACACAGACACACCACATCCAAAGGTGAGTCACTTACCCTGGGGAACAGGCTATAGGGAGCTTCAGGCTAGCAGCTTCTCTTCCTCCTCCCCACTTGGGAGGACAGCAAGGAGGCTGTGCATACACACCAAGCACTGTAGGCATATATGCACACCAAGTGCTTGGCGTGCATGCGCAGTGGGGGAACCAGTGAAAAGGTAAGCCCTGAAGGTAGTTCCCCCAAAAGCTGCTACTGGTTCTCCGGGACACTGGAAAAAGTTACTACAATCATTGGGAGAGCAGAATACTCTTTGGTGCAATCCCTGCCTCCAGACAACATTTTCCTTTTCCAAAGGAACAAGCCGATCACCTGAGAAGCAGGTCTTTTATGCAGCTGCTGCTGAGGTGTCTGGGGCAGCCCCTTGATGGCACTGGTACTTCTTAGCTGATTGGGGGGAAGTCTCAGCTGGGAAGCGAGTCCTTAGCTGCTATTCTTTTTTTAAAAAAAAATCTCATCCCCAGTGTGCACATATAAAGCTGAGTCGGTTTCACCGAGTAGGGCAGTATATAAATTGAATTAATAAAATAAAAAATGGGGACACAATAAAATACAGCAGGGCAATTTAGTTGACCCATTCTGAAGGATTCAAAATGGGGCAGTTTGGGGTGGACTGGCTTAATTTATGTGTACACGCAATCAGAACAACCAACACCAAAGAGTAGGCTCTATGCCTTTGTAGAGAACCTCATTGTCATTCAAAAATCACCTTTGTTTAATCTTGTGCCCTACTCTACTGCAGAAATGCCCAGAACGTATAGTCTCTGCTTTGTCTTAGAGCTAGGTTAATCTAAGACAGTAATGGCACTTGGCACCATAGGTGGCACTTGGAGCCCACTCTGTGGGCTCCTGTGCAGTCACCCCAATACAGTTTGCTCCACCCCTCTTCTCTGCAGCCCAATGGGAGCACTTCCTCCCTCCCCCCAGCACAGAGTTCACCCTGTCCCATTGCCCAGCAGCCCAATGGGAACATTTCCTTCCTCCCCTGTTGCTGTGTTGGCACTTTACAACAAATAAGTGGTTTTGGGTTGCAGTTTGGGCACTCGGTCTCTAAAAGGTTCACCACCACTGATCTAAGACAAAGTACAGCACACTAATGCATACTTTTGTCCAAGCCTATGGATTGTGGGCAGTGGCGGCAATGTGACAAATCCCCATACTGTGCTTCAACACCAGGGCTATGCATAATCTTTCCCCACTTTTTTTGATTTGTTTTTCTAATGTCTCCATTATGATTAGACACAAATAACTGTATGTCCCTATCCATGCACTTCACCAACCACCAAACAAAATGACAGTATCCAAAATAAATACTGTTTTACCAACAATTTCCAAGAAGAAGAATGAAACCTTACAACCTACTACTGTATGTTGTTTACGTGTCATCAAATTTCAACTGACTTCTGGCAGCCCTACCAGTCCCCCCCCCCCGTGAGATATTTAAGGAGTGGTTCTACCACTACCATCTCCAAGTGAGTTTCCATGGCCAAGTAGGGATTTGAACCCAGGTCTCCCAAATCTAGCCCATCCAACACTGTATCTGTGACACCACACTGGCTCTTCAAACCATACAGTTTTGAAAAATTTCTTTGTAGGGACAGAGAAGTTAGGAACATGAGATTTGCTGTTGACCAGAGGTTAAAGTGACAGTTAACTTGCTGGGCTCTTTTACATATTCAAAATATTAACTATAGAAGAAGGATTGGTACAGAAAACTGTTGAGCTATTATCTATGCTATGGTGGACTAAGAACAAAAAACATTCTCTTTGCAAGCTGTGGCAGCTTCATTGGTGAGAGAGATAATGATGCTTTGGAGAAGGAGGAGAAGAACATACAAGGCATATACAGCATTTTGAGATACTTCGTTCTATTGCAGTAATTAAATTCCCAGAGGAAAGAAAGGCAGATATGCAGCTCTATTTGAATATTGCTCAAAAGCTTCAGAATGAAGGCAAGGAAGGCTCTACTTTGTCAAACAAACAAGTAACAAATTACAACCTCCTGAAAACAGATTTGCACAGTGAAATGTACAGGCTTAACTTTATATTTAAATGCCTGCCACAGTTCCTTTTGCCCAGATCCTAAATTTCCTTATACACACGACAGATTAGTCATTTCTTTTTGCCTTAGGGCCACCAATAACAATACAAACTGAAAATTACTTTTTTCCTCTGTGTTAGAACCAGTAGCTTCCAGTTCCTCAAGTCCAAAACGGTTAGTAAGCTTTTAAAAACACCTCCCAAGTGGCAATCAGAAGGGGGGAAAAAAAGCAAAAAAGCGAGTTAATCACCCATCTCTCTGTCTATCAAGTGGAATCAAAGAAGGGAGTCCTTCCTTCTCATCCCAATGGGTAATTTACAGCATCTCATTTATCTGTTTCAAGTACAGTAAAACCTTGACTTACATATGCCTCGAGTTACATAAAATTTGACTTACATAATGATTTTGCACTAAAACCATGTCCCGATTTACATAAGTGTCCTGATTTACATAACACAATTTCCTATGGGTTTGCTTTGAGTTACGTAAAAAACCAATTTACATAAATAAGCCTATGGAACAGAATGTTTATGTAAGTAGGGGTTTTACTGTAGTGTGTTAACCATGTGGAATCAGGTCTTAGAAAAGTTGCTTTCTTTGACTCCAGCTCCCAAAATGTGCCAGCTCATTGTTCGGATCTGTACAAATTCTTACTGCAAAACAACTTGAAAAGGATTATAGGGCCAAAGCAGAAGATATATTTATTATGTTTTAAAGAAGAATGGTGAGAAATGTCTGTCATGCCACATGGTTTTCCTTACCTATGTCATCATTAGCTGCAACTCGTATCTGAGTATACATTTTCCTGGATTGTAGGAAAATGCCATTAATGTGAATTTGTTTAATGTAGATCCCAGCTTGCCATGCAGTGACACACACACTATGATCACGGAGCCATTTTCTATGACACATATGAAATGAGACATGCAGGATTTAACACCTGCAAAGGACTGCAATGGACTGCTGTAGCCTTGAGGACATTGTCAAGGTGCGCCTTCACAGCAAGTCCATCTAGCAAGGCCTCTTCCACCTCCATGACCATTGGGAGCCTTTGGGAGGCCAAACGTCACGGAGTGGGGGGTGGCGTTTCAGCTCTGCAAGGCGTGAACAGCCCATCCAGGGTGGAATCAAGAACTGTGGAGCCCAAATGCCACCCCCCATTCGGCAAGGCATGGCAATCCTGGCCTGGGCAGAGCCAAGCCCTGACAATTGGGGGAGTGGCCTTTAGGGACTGAGTGGGGTGGGGCTTGCCCGCACCATCACACGTGCCCAGAGAGAGGCCTCTGCATGCCACCTCTGGCACACATGCCATAGGTTTGCCATGGCTGCTCTAGGTTTTCCTTTATATAGCAGTGCTAGGAATAGGCATTATTTGCATTAGAGACTACCATAGGATGATACAACAGAAGCACAGTCCAAGGGAAAATCTCCTGAAGATCCTCCCCATCCCATCTTTTTTTAGAAATAGAAAAAGCTATCAGGTGGTCTCAGATCTTCATCATGCTTATCAAACCAAACAAAATTCAAGTTTAACATCATTTTCACATACAAAGCTTAAATTATCCTTTTAGTTTCGTATGTAACGAGAATATAAATTCCACACTGGCAAGAATGAACATCAACCTTTTTTTCAGCATTCAGCCCACTGTCCCATATGTTACAGCATGAGAGAGACTCAATACTATTTTTGTCATCTTTTTTTGGAGGAAATAATATACACATTCAGCATTACGCTGGTTCTGTTCCACTGGAAGTGACTTAGAGAAATCTATTTAAATCCAAGTCCTTCACCTTAACTGTGGTGTAGATCAAGATGTTATTGTGTTCCCATTGGAACACAGAGACTTTTATTCATGAGGAAATAGGTCATCAGGCTCTCTTCCCCTATTTATGGAAACTCCTTAGTCTGAGCATTGGCTCCCAGGTCAGCTAATATTGTGACAGATGACATGCTGTTATCAGCTGTTTCAATTAATTAAATTATACATTATGCTTATAAGGATGATATACAGAGACATTCCAGATTAAGTATCTCAATTAAGTCTTTAATTTACATTTAATAAGTGAATTATTATATGTTAATAAAAGATCAATTAGTTGTTAAAAAGAGCATTGATCCAGGTACAATAAGCATATCAAGGAGACATCCAGTTGCCTTTGAGATATCTGGAGATTGTATGCACATCACTCTTACAATTAAATTCTTAATACTGTATAATCAAAGTGCAATAAACTCTAATGGCTGGTGTTTCATTCATGTACTTGTGAAGGGGTGACATTTCTTATTATATATACCATTGTATTTATAGAATCCTTAAGAGTATGGCTTGTTTCAAAAGACATGTCTTGTCTAATAAGCTGTCAAAAAGCCCTATGTGTGTCTGTATAAATATGCCCTTATGATATAAAGATAGATGCAGAATCCAGCTCATCTGCTGGTCTGCCTATTACTACCAGAAATGACAAATGACAAAGCCAAGAAGGTGGGTTCATTTTATGGTCAATATGGCTAAAGACAAAGTCAAGAAGATGGGTTCATTTTGGCAGCTCAAAGTCTGACCTGGACATGAGAGAAAATGAATGATATAGCGCTAATCTTATTTAGGGACCAGTTCACTTTATAAATCAGCATACAGTTCACTTTATAAATCAGCATTACATTGTGAGTTATAGCAACCAATATAGCAGGTAAAATATCTCAACTCCTTTATTAAAATCTTTCCACCCAACTTCCTAAAGCTCAAAGTGGCCTATATCAAATTAGAAAAACAATTTTTAAAATGTATTAATCATAATGTTATAAAGCTAGAAATGCCACATTGCAACAGCCACGTAAAACGATGGCTTTTAGTTAAAGGTTGGTCAGAACAGATACCGATTATAAAACCACTGGAAATTGAGATCTCCAAACTAGGAATAATCCTGAAAGGTAATGTTTTGTTTGTCTTCCTCTGGATCAATATTAAAGAAGCTAGAAATCAATTGAAATCCAGTAGTATCACTCGTTCTGTGTACGGATAATGATGATCATCAGCCACAGCAGTTTTTCATAAATTAAAAAAATTGGATTCTTCTTCAAAGGTTTGGAGGCTCCATTGGGATCCCTTTCATTGTGGGGAAGCTGTTACAGGCTGCAGGATGGGTGTGTATGTATCAGCCCAGGACTTCTCAACCTTATTAAGCCAGGGCCCGGGTCACGCTCCCTCAGACAGCTTTGGGGGCTGGATGGCCATTTCCCCCTTCCTTCACCACATGGCACTTCCTGATGTGGTGGAGGCGATGGGGGGCCACATGAAATGGTGCCACGGGCCACATCCGGCCCACAGGCAGCAGGTTGAGAATCCCTGTATTAGCCCTTAATGTACAAAAACTGCTGGAGGATTTTAGTAGATTTAAGTTGCTGACTGGAGTAATACAGAAAGAGAGTCCTTAAAATATGAGTGTGTTAGCACATGCAAGCTCTTAAAGATTAAAGGTTTTAAAGATTAAAACTGATATTTGAACTGGCAAACTGTTAACAAATGCAGGTAGCCCAGATAGGTTGAATATACTCCTGCTTCTCAATAGCTGTGGAAGGGTATTTAACAGCATCCTGGACCAGGTGAAGTTTTGGGGTCATCTTTAAAGACAGACTCACATATACCACACTGCAGTAATCAAGTCCGGAAATTAAAGAAACATAGACTAAAGAAACATAGACATGTAGTAGCAAAGTGTGATTTGTCTGAAAGGGCAAACTATCATAGTAGCCAGGATGAACAAAAGAACTATAGCAACCATTGCTGTTGGCTTAAAAAGTGTACAGTTCTAGGAATATCAAGTCTGGTCATTGGAGTGATCTGGGGCCAGGCTGGTTTACCTTTTAAAAATACATTAACATATGCTAGATACCAAAGTGATATATGCCTTTTTGACCAGACATCCTGCTACAATATTGGAGTAGACCATACAGCCAGTGACTCAACGCCAAGTGTTGGGTGGTGGTAAATGACCTGACTCCCTAAAGCAGGGGTGCCCAAACTTTTTGGGCTGTGGGCTGATCATATGGTTCAGGAAGCCAGTCACTAAGGCCCGGGGGCCGGTGCAGTCCCTGACACCAATTCATCTGGCCTGCGAAGCCCTTGTCGCTCCTGGAAGGGGAAGTAAAACGCGCCCGTATGGGTGCGTTTTACTTCCCCTTCCAGGAGCGATGAGGGCTTCGCAGGCCAGATGAATTGGTGTCAGGGGCCACACCCAGCCCCCAGCCCTTAGTTTGGGCACCACTGCCCTAACGGGACCAAAGGCCAAGGGTTGATGAGCCCCTTTAGGTGGGGTGATGGTTCCCCCAATGAAGGAAATGCCACTGAAAACCATCACATTGGGCAGAATGGCAAAATGAGTGGAGGAGAAACCACTTGACTATTCTGATTCCCAACTCTCATGGAGGTGGAAGAGGTCATGCCAGATGGATTGGCTGTGAAGGTGCAGTTTGATAATATCTTCAAGGCTGCAGCAGTCTATTGCAGTCCCAGTGTTAAATCCTGCATGTCTCATTTCACACACGCCACAGGAGATGGCTCCGTGATCACAGTGTCTGGGTCACTTCATGGCAAGCTGGGATCCACCTTAAACAAATTCACTCCAATGGCATTTTTCCTGCTTCAGGAAAAAATGCATTCTTGGATACGAGCTGCAGCCGCCTCCTCTCCCACCGCCACTATGCCTTTTGAGCCCCTATCAGGGTATCCACTTGTGTGTGATCTTTCTTTTTCTGTGTACAGCTAATGGAGAAACTGCCTACAGCCATGATTTCGATTGGCACTACATGGAAAAAGAAAGAAAAATATTTTTCTACTTTCACCTAAGTGATGCACCACAACAGCGATCAAATAGTAGGAAAAATAATTTTACTTTCCCTGGCTCTTTGCAAAGAGGCAAGGGAAGTGCTCAGTTCATCTGTGAAGTGGCTCATCAGCCACTTAATGATATGGGCAATAAGGTTGCTTGTGATGTTTTGGATGAAAGAGAGTGGGCAAAATGAAATTTAGTCATGTCTCCCCCCTGCCCCTGGCAAATCTTCTAGTGACTTTGGGCATCAAGATCTAGCTGAAACCACAAGAGCAGCGTGGACAGACTACTAGGCTCTTCACCTTATTAGATATAGCCATTGAGGATCCCATAGATCACAAGTAAGCAAATCATTTTCAAACAAGAGTTTGGGAAGGTTACTTTTTGGGAGGAAAAAATCCTAGATTCCAATAGACACCATAACCACTGGCCATGTTGGCTCCGGAATTCTGGAAGCTGTGGTCTAAAAGGTAAGCTTTACAAGTGTTACCACAGACTTCAGATATTTCCTTACCAGCATCACCTCCATCTTATCTGAATTCTGCATCTTTTGCAAACGCTAAAGGTCTCCCTTGCTCAAAAGCCAGTCATGTCCAACTCTAGGGGGTGGTGCTCATCTTCATTTACAGCCAAAGTGCCAGTGCTGACTATGTGTGCATATGTTTCTGTTGTCATGTGGTAGGCATGATTATATGCTGAAATGCACAGAATGCTGTTACCTTTCCCACCCAAGCAGTACCTGTTTTTCTCCTTGCAATTTCTTGCTTTTGAACTGCTCGGATGCCAGGAGTTTACAAATACTGTACTGTACTATCCAAGTTTGATTGTCTTTTGCATGACAGAGCCCTCACATGAGAGAACCCTGGAAGCCTACAGTGCCAAAATAAACATTTTGTTTACAAGTGAAGTTGAAATGAGTATGTCATGGCCAAACAGACAAATGCTGTAACGCAACAAAAGTTATATTAGTCAGCTACAAATATTTAAGACTGCTTTCTCTTTTTCATAGCAGACCAGGTCACTGTCTTCCCCTACGACACCCTTTCTCGGCACATCTAGAACCTCACTGGGCAAGATGTTGATTCCAAATCTAGGAGAAGTGTGTCTTAGTGGTTAAGAAGCTCGCTTTGTTAGCCGGAAGGCTGGCAAGTAGGCAGTTCAAAACTGGGGTACTACATGAGAGATTGAGTGCCCATCTCTGTCCCAGCTCTTGGGGACATGAAAGGAGCCTCATTTGGGCGTTCCCTGAGTGGAGTTTCTCCCGTAAAAATCCTTTCAAACCAAAACAATTTCTGACATGAAACAACAACGACAACGACAACGACAACGACAACGACAACGACAACGACAACGACAACGACAACAACAACAACAACAACAACAACAACAACAACAGAAAAAGTATGTTTATTCTAACACGTGGTTGTATTAATGCTCATTCACTTTGCTTTTAGCTTGCTTTTATCCATTAATTTTGCTTTTAGGATATTTTAGTGTTTTTAGTATATTTTAGTGGTTTTTGTAATCAGTTAATTGGGAGATAGATCAGCATTGTTTGTCTGATAAATCAGGCATATAGCACGGAAATATTTGTTTGCTTGTAAGGATAGTTTTGTAAAATGAGGAAATATGCATTTTTCTTACTGCATGATCTTATTTATTTATTTATTTATTTATTACAGTTATATCCCGCCCATATGGGATATTTTCCCACTCTGATTTACCCTAAAGAAGAAAAACAGTATTTTGTGATTCAAGGCTTAATGGGACACTTTCAATAACAGGACAACAGAGCCCAGAATTATACCAAATCAACACCAAGTACTCATAAAATTGTCCCCCCCCCCCAATTTTCTGCTTCAGCTTGAAAGTTTTACAAATGCAGAAATACTCCCTTCTCC
Source organism: Furcifer pardalis (assembly GCA_030440675.1). Taxonomy (NCBI): domain Eukaryota; kingdom Metazoa; phylum Chordata; class Lepidosauria; order Squamata; family Chamaeleonidae; genus Furcifer; species Furcifer pardalis. Next base: position 248,826,406 of record CP126890.1, read on the forward strand.
TTAGTTCCATTTTGTTAATGATTTATCTGGCTGTGCAGATAGACAGAGGAAGTGATTTAATTATATTCCTTTCTGCCTGGTTACAGAGTAGGTTGCTAGAGTATCTTTGCCTCTTCCTTCCTTTCTCCTATCCATGACAAGGATTTGTGGGATAGCCATTAATCCATTGCTATCAAAAGGATAACAGTGTGATTTAAAGAGCGAGCGTAGTTATGGAACACTAGTGACATAGTTATTACAGCTGGAGTCATTTTGCAATGTAAATATCTTGGAATATAAAGGTACTTGCTGACAAATCCTTCAGTATCTACATGCATATTGATAGGCCACTGAAAGTGTGTTTCACCTTTATCATTTAATTTTCAGGAAACCAGGAAGATGTAAATCACATATAGCTTTCCATGAGAATGTAAGCACTCCACTGCATAGGATTTAGGTGGAAAAATCAGAATCTGGGTGACGTCATTCTATAGAGCATTCCTTCCAGCAAACAAAAAGTAGATTTAAAATACTAACCCACAGCATTCAAATTAGGGATTTAAAGGAAACAGGGACAGGGGGGATGGTTAGAATAGGACGCATGTAAAGACTACAAGGGCTTTTTCTCTCTCACCATTCTCAGTTTCTAATATCTTTCCACTGGGTTTGGCATATACTGTATTCTTGTAAGAAATTAAAACACTCCTAAGTACACACCAGGCAGTAACAATAGCAGAGTTAAGAAGGTTAACAGTCTTAGTTGTCTCAGCAACATGTCACCAAGTTGAAATGAGCAAGTAACACTGATAATATGAGAAAGGGTGGGAGGAAGAGAAGAATAAAACCACAAGAGGAAAACTGCCAAAAGATTGAAAGAGAAAAGGAGAAAGCCGTTCTATTTGCTGTTTCATTAGGGTGAATCAGACTTTTATAGTCTCTAAAAGAGGCTAAAATATAATCTCCTTTTGTGTAACGTGTGTGTTTGAAGAAATGTATCATCAGCAGTTCTGTTAAAGACTGCATCAACATTCAGGGGGGAAATCAGCAGGGATATATTATGAGAAGCTGTTTGAGAAGGAGGCAGTTCCCTCTCATTGCCCCAGGACCACTTGTTATATAGATAAATATATAGTTAATTACATCATATTAATATCTGTAAACCTTCTACAGTCACTGTTTCATTCTAGGTGCTACAACAATCCATACTAAATTCTAAATTTGTGTCCAGTTAGGCTTTGATGATCCTTGCTTCCAGAAGAGAGGAAGACAAGATGTGCCATTTTGTTTCCATAGGTCTTCATAATTTGCAGAAATGGTCTTTATGTTAGTCACACAGAGTAAGCATGCAGCCACCAGCATTTTGGGCAACTTGCTTCATTTTGGACAATCTGCTTAATTTGCACCAAAGCTTCTAGTCCTCATCCAGAGTACAGTATCGCAATGTAATTTACCATCTCAGGAGGCAAGGAAAACAATTCTTGCAGTTTCTATAGCACAGCAGGCTGAGAGGAGGGAGGATTTAACATGTTGAAGCCAGCTTTCAAAATGTAAATATTGTTCATCAGGACAAGGAGCAAATGTAGACTGGCAGTGGAAATCTGTGTATTCAGACCCTATAGTATTACTGTATTCTTGTTTAGGAAAATGACTTCAAGGTAGATGAATGCAAGGGGAAATGGGTGTGAAAAAGCAAAAATTCAAGTGTTAATTCCACTGTCCCCACTACAAATTACCTCTAGTAGTTTATGGGATTTTAGATGGATGCAATAGGAACTTACCCAGAATGTTTTACAACTACAAATGTAAACATGTGACTATAAAAATGCATGCCTGTATTATAGAGGCATCTTTGTGATGGAGCTATAACTGAGGGTAGTTTTCTGTGAAACAGATACTCTTTGGAAAACAATGATAACATTTTGCTGTTGTTCAGTTGCACAGTTGAGCCCAACTCTTCATGACCTAATGGAGCACATCACACCAGGCTCCTCTGTCATCCACCATCCTCTGGAGGCCTATGCCAACCATGTCAACAATGCTGTCTAGTCATCTCATCCTTTGCCACACCCATCTCCTTTTGCTTTCAATCTTTCTTAGCATCAGGGCCTTTCCTAGTGAGTTCTCTCTTCATATTTGGTGGGCTCCCCCTCCCCCAAATGTCCTGATCAAACCCTGGACTTTCTTCACTTTGTCGTTGCCCAAATGCAAGTCCTCATTGGTGCATGTCTCTGGCAGCAATCAGCAGACAAGCAAATGGGCTCTGTGTCTCTCCACATTCACACCATGTGTTGTCCACCAGCAGTCCCCACTTGAGCAGGTTAGTCTTGAATTTAGGTACTCCAACCCTCAGCCCATTCAGGATCCTCCAGGTGACATAGGGGAGATTGAGATCTTCAGCTAAATCCACCTTTAATTTTGTTCCTTGCCCAGTGAGCTCCTTCTTCCATCTCCTAATTTTGTTTTGCTCTTGTTGAGCAGAGAATAGATGCCTTTGAACTGTGGTGCTGGAGGAGACTTGTCTGTGGCTGTTGTTGAACTTTTGTACTTGGACGATTGATATTTTATTGCAAATTTTTAAATTGTGATTTTATTGTGTACTGTTGTTGTGATTTGCCTGAAGTCATGTTTGTTGATTGGGCAGCATAAAAGTATGATGATGATGATGATAATGACAACAGCAATTTCTTGCTTTCGAACTGTTAGGTTGGCAGGAGCTGGGACAAAGATGGGAGTTCACTCCATCATACCACACTTGGTTCTCGATCCGCTGACCTGCCAACCTTCCAGTCATCAAGCTCAGCATCTTAACCACTAAGCTACTGCAGTCCCTCTAATACTGGGTAAAAAGTGTTAAATATTCTCTCCTTTGGTAAGACCAAAGGACCCTCATCCCTTCCCATCCCATCCAATTAAAGCACACGTTATGAAATATGCAGCCAAGTTCTCCCTGCTACCCTTTAAGTGTTGAAGTCGTGTGCCAACCTTGGCTATCTAACAACTATAACTAATTGAAATGCAAGTTTCCTTATTTTTCTTTAGTTTAAAAAAAAAATGAATATGGAAAGTTCTCTACTTTACATCTAAAACACGTAACATATGAAGGGGCCCTTGATAAGAAAGTATCCTGTCATATAGAAGGTGTTGATTAATACAAATCAGTCTGTGCATCGCTGGAGAAGCATCTTAATTCATTAAAAACCACCTATGTCAACTGACAATTATTTTGTCACTTTTCCTTAGTGCTCAAGGGAATATTTCCACCTTGCAGTTATTCCTCTTTAGGGTATTTGTTGCTTGTCAGCAATATAATGAGTGTTTCAGGACACTAATTATGTATGTAATCCAGACAAACACCCTTGTAGTTTGTTAGGGAAAATATTTGTGGTTTATTAATACTACAGTACAAATACAATATGAAATCATGTTAGTGCTGGAAACAACTGAATCATTAATTGCATATATAGAAAAGCTCAAAGCAGCAGCTTTGGAGAATGTTTGCTCAGTAAATGTTACTGTCTTAGTAAATTATCTTGTTTTTTTTTAGTTGACACTAATAAATCAGAGAATGCCACTTATCTTAACTAAACAATATTGAACTTTATAGAGTGAAACCAGGCAGCTCCTTGAAAAGTTTATAAAGGTTCAAAGGTGGAAATGAGAGAATCCACTCAAGTCTCCAAATGATGTTATATTCATTCTGATCTCTGAAAAATTTACATATATAATGGACACCCTGGGTATTGTGGGCAATTTCCAATTCCCTCTCCATATCCCATGATGGCGGACCTTGGTACTCCAGATGTTCTTGGACTTCAATTCCCAGAAGCCCAAGCACCCTGTGAATCCACACAAATGAGTTTACTGCGATTCATCCAGCCCATGTTGCACCTGCGTGTTTTACTTCCGCTTCCGGGAGCGACAAGGGCAGCGCACGCCAGATGAATCGCAGTAAACTCATTTGTGTGGATTCACAGGGTGCTTGGGCTTCTGGGAATTGAAGTCCAAGAACATCTGGAGTGCCAATGTTCGCCATCATGGCCATATATATTGGTAAGGTAATATTGGCAGGGCTTCTTCCCAACTTATGACTAGGCTGTTATAGACAATAAATGGGATACACAAAATGAGTCTCCTCAAAGATGGTGATATTTATGAACCACAATCAGGCGTACCCTGGTAACGGCAACCTTGTGTTGCCGGCTAATCTTTCCCACACTAGGTCAGGTGAAAGGAACTGCAGAATGAACTCACCAAAAGGTGTCTTCATCTTGCCAGTTTCACATCTGGCCTAGACATGGAAGAAGAAAAATAAACAATAAATGTAGGATGCATTTTATTCTCTCAGCATGGCTAAAATAAATATTTTTTAAAAAACACACAGAGGAATACTCACGGGAATTTAATGGTTAGAAAGGGCAAGTTCATATGATTTCAGGAACCAGCAAACTAGCTGGTAGTAGAAGTAGTCTACTGTCTGGATGGACATCCCACTACGGGTGACGGAAAATAACCTGACTCCCTAAAGGGGCCAACAGTATGGGCAGATGAGTCCCTTAAGGTGGGGCAATGGTCCCCTTAGTGGAGGAAATGCCACTGGAAACCACCATACAGAGCCCAATGGCAAAAATGAGTGGAGGAGGAACCACTTTACTATGACCATGACCCAGTGGTCATGGAGGTAGAAGAGGACATACCAGATGGAGTGGCTGTGAAGGTGCACCTTAACAATATCCTCAAGGCTGTAGCAATCTTGCATGTTTCATTTCATACGTGCCACAGGAGATGGCTCCGTGATCATAGTGTGTGAGTCACTTCATGGCAAACTGGGATCCATCCACTTTAAACAAATTCACTCCAATGGCATTTTCCCTGCTTGCCTGGAAAATGTATACTCGCATACAAGTAGCAGCCAATGAGGAGTTTAAGTAGTCACAGTAGTATTTTTTAAAGAGGTCGGTAGTAGCATGTTATAAATAACACACTACTTGTAGTTAATTTACTTTACCAACAACTTAAATAAAACCACATTACACTACAGTTGTAACTTATTAGGGATAGATTTCTCCATTTGTAATTTCATTTATTGTTATAATTTAAGAATGTGGCCTCATTAATCGCTTGTAAAGGAGAATCATGTAGTTGAAGTACTGGCTCATCTTACGCCTCGTGATCTGTTGTGGGTCTTGCAATAGCAGCCTTGCCTACACATTCAAATTATGAAAGCATGAATAGGGTGATTTCTAACCCTGTCTCCATGGGGTAAGAGACTGTCTGAAGAAGAAATGTTCTGCTATACCAGTGGTGCCCAAACTAAGGCCTGGGGCCGGATGCGGCTCCCAATGCCAATTCATCCAGCCCATGAAGCCCTCGTCGTTCCTGGAAGTGGAAGTAAAATGCGCCATACGGGTGCATTTTACTTCCACTTCCAGGAGCGACAAGGGCTTCACGGGCCGGATGAATTGGCGTCGGGGCCGCACCCGGCCCCTGGGCCTTGGTGACTAGCTCCCTGAACCACATGATCGGCCCACGGCCCAAAAAGTTTGGGCACCTCTGTGCTATACAGAGATTTCCCCCACATGTTTTGGGATTTTGAGAAATAGTTCCTAGTTATGTGAAGGGGCTCCATTTGTAACAGAGTGTCTCCTTTTCAGATTGTCCTTCATGTGGAGAAAGAAAAAGTCAGGAACGTGGCTAGAACTCTCTCCATGCTTTCCAGTTAATTATATTTTGAATGTCTTTATAGGGTTGTGATGTGGGATCTAGCTATGTTTTGTAGAGTTTGGTATCTTATAATATCCAAGTTTTAAATCAAATTCTGTTTTTTTGCTACTTTCAGGAAAAATAAATTTAAGGAATGAATTAAAAATATAGTAAGGATAATTAACTAATTTGGTCAACTTTGTAACCATTAAACACCCCCCCCCCCCAAAAAAAAGCAGACTTTGTTTGAGACTCTGGAATTTTCTGCAAGCTGAGGGTGAATTTTTCCCTTCTATAAAGTTTCTTTAGGACTCCAAAGATACAAATAAGGATATAGTAGTGTACATTATATTTGTGTAGAAAATGTGTAATATATATGAGGCATGTTGGAGTGTCATATTGGCTGTGTATTTGCTGTGTACTGTTGTTTTAAGCCATGTCTTTTCTGGTTGTGTTGTAAGCCACCCAGAGTTGGGTTTACCTAATTGGGGCGGGATAACAAATTGGACAAATAAATAATAAATAAATAAAAGGCTGAAAATGTACAAGTTTCAGCATGGTTGGGCTGGTGCAATTAATAAGTAAAAAAATGTCTGGATGTGCCTTGTGCGTAAACAAGTTATAGTTGTCATTTGGGGAAAATGAGAGATAATTTTAAAAAGTAGACTGTGCTCTGGAACTCTTGTCCAACTCAAAATCCAACTAAGTAGTCTTTTTTTAATGGAATGAAATTAATTTTTGAGTTTGTTCACCCATTAGTTCTTTATAGTTTGGTATTTTTTAGTTTGTATTTCACAATGGTTGTCACTGATTTGGAGCTTAAGGGATGGGTCGGATACAAGTTTTAAAAAATAAAAAGAGGCAAAGTAGGGATTTAATGAGAAAAATAACTATTTGATGAGTGGCTAATGCCCCTAAGTGGATCCCTCTGAGGACACGTCATGACTATCCTATATTAACTGACACAAATCTCCATTTGTTAAGAATTAAAGTTGCCATATAGATTAGTTTTCAAAACTCAAACCCACAAACATAAGGAAGAGCAAGCTAAGCCAGCAAATATGATTTGTACATTATACTCATCACTGAAATGTTAGCTGGTGTGTTTCACCCAAACTTTATGCTGTACGGTGCTTCACTTGTCCTATACACACAAAACTCTCATATTTTCTATAAGGGTTCTACCTGTGGAAAAAAAATATATTAATTCTGTTGATAGCTGACAAAGGACGGCTAATTGGGGGATAATGACTGCTGTTTTATCTTTACTTTCTCTTCAAATGCTACTAGAAAATCTCCACAGAGAATTAACAGAGAGGACTAAGAGAAAAGCCAAATTTGCCTGGAATTTTTTTAAAAAAGCGTTTCTTTTTTTAAAGGAATGGCTAAATCAGTACATTGGTTGATCAGTGCTTTGGGGAATTGATTTAGGCCTCTGGGAATTGAAGTCCAAATACCAAAGGTTGGGGAACACTGAGTTAGATGGTTAGTCTCTTTAGATACTGAAGTGTAACCAGTGATGGGATGTAACAGGTTCTCACCAGTTCTCCAGAACCGGTAGTAACTTTTCCCAGTCTCCCAGACAACCTGTAGCAACTTTTGGGGGGAACCACCTTCGGGGCTTACCTTTTCACTGGTTCCCCCACTGCGCATGCATGCCAAGCACTTGGTGTGCATGCACGCCTAGTGCTTGGCACATATGCACAGCCTCCTTGCTGTCCTCCCAAACGGGGAGGAGGAAGAGAAGCTGCTAGCCTGAAGCTCCCTATAGCCTGAAGCTCTCTATTTTTATTATTTTGTATATTTTATTTGGCCCCGCCCATGACATGACATCATGATGTTAGCTCCACCCACACTGTGATGGCATCTTGGTGGGGTAGTAAAATTTTTGACATCCCACCACTGAGTGTAACCACGATCCCATCTTGAATCTATGGTGTTATATTATTGTGGTGTTAATTCTCTTTTATCAGGTTTGATTTTAAAATGTGGTATCTTACTTCACCTGTTGCATTGACTATATATTTTTTATATAAGAATTTGTTGCTGTTTTATCTGAATGTATAGTAAAGATAAAGGTCACCCTGGTTCAAAAGCCAGTTGTATCCGACTCTAGGGTTCAGTACTCATCTCTGTTTGTAGCCGAAGAGCCAGCACTGTCTCTGTTTGCAGATGTTTCCATGGACGTGTGGCAGGCATGCCTAGACACCTGAGTGCACAGAATGCTGTTTACCTTCCCACCGAAGTGGCCCCTCTTCATCTATTTGCAATTTCTTGCTTTTGAACTGCTAGGTTGGCAGCAGCTGGGACAGGGATGGGTCCTCATTCTGTTATGCAGTACTCGGGTTTTGATCTGCTGACCTTCTGCCTCCCAACCAGCGTCTTTACCACTTGAATGTATATTTATATATTAATAGTTGCATAACCTCTGTAGATGCCAAGGGACAGACAGACAGACAGTTACTGGAATCTCCCAGTCATCGTTGGTCAAGAAAGTAACTTTTCCAAGTGCTTGGGAGAATTCTTAGTTTGTTTGTTTGTTAAAGGGAAGTAGGAATCTGTCTTATATGAAGTGAGGGTAGGGGCTGCAGTGGCTTGGTGGTTAAGCAGCTTGCCTTATTAGTTGGAAAGCCAGCAAGTCGGCAATTTGCGACCTGGGTACTGCATGATGGAATGAGTCCCTATTGTCTGTCCCAGCTCCTGTCAACCTAGCAGTTAGAAAGCAAGAAATTGCAAGAAGATAAATAGGGACCACTTTGGTGGGAAAAGATATTGGGGACATGAAAGGAACTTCATTTGGGAATCCCCTGAGTGGAGTTCCTCCAGCAAAAATCCTTTCAACTTAGAATAATTTCTGACACGAAATTGTTATTATTATGAAGTGAGGGTAATTCTCTGCTAAACTACCATGCAGTTTGGTACTTGGTCTTCAAGGCTACTTTCTTTAGATGTGCCATCTCCAGAAGGAATGCTCAAGAATTAGCCATGTTGAAATATACTTTAGAGTTCATGTGACTGAGAGTTGCCATTCTATGTGGCAATGAAGCTTTTTTTGTGCTGCTGCAGCTTGAGAATTTGCTTGAATCATTGGAAACCTTGCAGCAGTTCCCATGGTGGCCGCCAGGAGCTGCTGCTGCATTTGTGGAATCACATCCTTTTCAGGTGCATTTCTTTCAAATAGGCTTGTCCTGGACAGGTAACTGAGGGGAAGGCTAGAGGAAGATGATGTTCTTCTCACTCTCTCCCACTTTCCATCAGAGTCAAAGGGAGGATCTATGGGCAGAGCAATCAGGTTTTCTTTCTCAGGGCTTGCTATATGCTTGTGCGAAGCAGGAGTCCAATCTCCTAGTTGTGGAAAAATGTAGAATCTGAATCAATCCAACCCCATCAGAAGGTAAGAAGTTGAGGAAGGGACTTGTAAATGTAGGGTTAGATGTATGGAAGCCATGAGATAAATTATATCTCTGCCAAGAAAAAACTGGCACTAGATGAACGCCAAGTAATGCTTAACACCAAACTAGAAAGGGTGTAGAAGATGTGTTTTTAAATCTCGATGTTTATTTCTTTCCTTAAAAGGAAGCCATTTTGTGAGAAAGAAACCAGGGAAGATGAGGTCCCAGTCAGCAGGCTATTACCCGCATCACCTGCCTGCTCTTCTTCCTGACTTCCAGCTCCCTAGTGGATTGGGGGATTGGCTTGACCCGGGTTGAGGGCTGGGTTCTCTGTAAGTTCTTTCTCTAGGATGCAGGGGCAGAGGCCAAAGGGATCTGGAACATGAGGGATATAAAGGGGATGCTAGAGGAGGAAGAGAGTCACATACTCTGAGAAGGAGAGACAGAAGAGCTTGGGGAGATATGTGGTTCTACAGCAGAGGTGGTAGACTGTTTGGATAACCCTCCTTCCTGAACTGTTTGAGCCCTCAGGAGACAGGGGGATACATCTGGAGAATGGATCCCTGGACTGGGGAGATGGTGTGATTCCATCTCACCAACTGATGATGTTTGCTGACTAGAACAAGCAAGACCCCTCCCTCCTGCCAAGTCTTCCTGGTAGGGAAAGTGAGAAAGGCGCCAGAGGTGGTAGCATTGGGTCCAGAGTGAGGTAAATGGGCCCATCTAAAGGGGACAGCAAATGGTCTAGTTTGGAGAGGCCACCCCCAGAAAACCCAGATGGACTTGCCTACCTGAAGCCATTTAGCCAAGTGACAGTGGAGTGCCCTAGCGGCTGCCACCCCTTGGTGAAGATGTCTTGAGAGGAGGTGGATAAGATTTGAACTAAAGCAATGAGAGGGGAGTCAAAGGAACTCATCATCCCATGGCTTGTGTCAGTTGTTTGGTTTGTTACCGATTTCAAGTTGTGTATGATAAATTGTTGACTGAAAAGATTGTATTGTCCACCTGATTTTTGTGATGAAGGAAAGTCTTTTATATTCTGCCTGATGCAAATCTGAACCCAAAGTCTGAGGCTCAGAATTAAACTTTTTCCTTTTACTGTGTTCCTTTTATTTAAATCACTCCCCCAAAGTATAATTATCTCTAGAGAAAAGGACAGTACAAAGTGTAGCATGGTTTTTGCCCCCTTCTGCAGCTAATTACAGTTCAGGTACCTCACCTATGCAAATGATGACCAAAATTGGCACTCCTTGTTTTCTTGGACTTCAATTTCCAGAAGCCCAAGTCAACACACCTGCTGACATCTGGAGTGCCAAAGTTGGCCATCACTGACCTTTGTGGTTTAAGTCAAACTGTAAACTTGGCTCATTTACAGCACTTTCAGCACCATAGCTTCAATACAATTCATTCTCCCCACTCCTGTGGATGCTTTTAACTGAAGAAAAACATGTTAGTAAATTCATGATGCTCGGGAGACAGGCTATGAGAAACCTGGGGGACATAGTTAAAAGTAGAGACATCACCTTGCATACAAAAATTCACATAGTCAAAGCAATGGTATTCCTGGTGGTAATATATGGTTGTGAGAGCTGGACCATTCGGAAAGCTGAGCGCAGAAGAATAGATGCCTTTGAAATGTGGTGTTGTGGACAGTGAGGAGAACAAATAGGTCGATCCTAGAAGAAATCAACCCTGGCTGCTCCTTAGAAGGACAAATAGTAAAGATGAAGCTAAAGTACTTTGGACATCAAATGAGAAGAGAGGATTCACTTGAGAAGGCCTAGATGCTGGGAAGGGTAGAGGGCAAAAGAAGAAGGGGGCGGCTAAAAATGAGATGTCTGGATGGTATTGTAGATGCAATGGGCACAGAGCTGGGTGGGCTGAGGAGGATGGTGGAAGACTGAGGCGCCTGGTGAGCAATGGTCCATAGGGTCAGAAAGGGTCGGAATCAACTGTGTGACTGAACAACACCAAAAATTCATGATGGGAACTACCACATAATTCTTGTTGGTCACTTATGATGCACTAGTTATAATGTCCAGAATTATGTCCAGAAGCTCACTGTTGGACCACTTTCACATTCTCAGTCACACCTGCTTCATTGGATTGCTGTGATAATAAAGACGAGGGAAGGGAACGGACATGATGAATACTGCACTGGGAAGAATCCCAGGTAGGTGGATTTAGGAATCCTGTACTGATTTAATTATTATTTTATGGGACTGTTTATAATCTATTAACTGAGTACTCATCTGCAAGGTAAGTATTTCAGTTTTTATAATAAACATTCATGAATAAATTCAGGTGTACACATAATGTTGGTAGGAGTTTCTTCTCCTTCATGTGCCACATCCATTCCAGATATTGGCTATCATCAAGGCAATATCATCATGGCATTTGTGATCCGCCTTGAGTCGCCTGTGCGAGTAGGGTGGAATATAAATATAAATAAAAAAATAAAAAAATAAAAAAATGAAATAGTATTCCTGTTCTTAACTCCTTGGAACAGTTCTTTTGAGGACATGCCACACCAGTCTCTCACATTCTTCAGCCATGAAGTCCATCTACTTCCAGAGCCTTTCTTCCCAGGGATCTTTCCTTGCAGAGTGAGTTGGGCTATTCTATACTTTATGTTGTTCTTCAAGATATGACCAAGATATTGGAGCTTTCTTTGCTTAATGGTCTTAAAGAGTTCTTGTTCTTTATCAATTTGGCACAACCCTTTCTACATTAGTCACATGCTCAACTCATGATATCCTTAGCAGCCATCTGTAGCTCCACATTTCAAAAGCTTTGATTTTCTTTTCAGATTCTTTAGTCAATGTCCAAGCTTTGACTCCATTTAGCAACGCTGGGAAGTACATAACATCTCATTATTTTGATCTTTGTAGCGAGAATTAGATCTTTACTGCATAACATATGTCACATTTTTATGAAGGTGGATCTTGCTTTTTTCTATTCATATTTTAATCTCTACCTTGGGATCCCAATTTTCATTTAACATACTCCACAAATAAACAATTTTCTATTAAAAAATTCCCTAGAAATTATAATTAAAAAGTGATTTTCAAAGAGATGTGCAGAAATACACACCTATATTTGCACACACAAATTCTGGAAAAGCCTTATGCAATGGTGCAACCCAATGTTCCAATAGGAGAAAGGAGAGTTGAATTAATTGGGTTCCATCATGACACAGCCAGGCTTAGCACAGCTCCCCTTGAAACCAATGAGACTTATATTACTCATAAATCTCACTGATTCCAATAGTTACTTTGTAAGCATGACTCAGTTTGCATCCAACTGATTGTATTTATTAATGTTATAAGATATAGAGTGAGTCCAATGAAACTGGAATGCTTAGTTACATCTATTGGTAAAAATCCTGTAGTTTTACATAGCCAATTGTACTCGAGTAGGCCCACTGAATCACTGGGGACTTTGTGAATAAAGTCCTCCATAATTGCCGTTGATTTAAGTAGGCCTACTCTATCTGCAACTTAGTGAACTAAAGTAAGTCTCAGAAGAGACACATTTGAATCAATGGAACCTATTTATTTATTTATTTATTTATTAGTTCAAACTTATATTGCCGCCCACTCGCCGTGGCGACTCAGGGCGGCTTACAGACAATACATTACATTACAATATGTTGGGGTGGGCGCAGGGGTAGGGGCGGCAAGGTCCTCATCCTGCCCTGGCTTCTTCTTCTCCGGGCAGTTGGTGTAGGCACAGGGGTAGGGGCGGCAAGGTCCTCATCCTGCCCTGGCTTCTTCTTCTCCGGGCAGTTGGTGTAGGCACAGGGGGAGGGGTGGCAAGGTCCTCATCCTGCCCTAGCCTCTTCTTCCCCTGGCAGTTGGTGTAGGCACAGGGGTAGGGGCGGCAAGGTCCTCATCCTGCCCTAGCCTCTTCTTCCCCTGGCAGTTGGTATAGGAACAGGGAAGTTGCCTTACCAAATCCTCATTGATTCAGTGGACCTACTCTAGTGTAATGTGCTACATTAAGCAACAGGATTTTGGCCATTGTGCCAGGTCCAATTCTCATATGGATTAGTACAGGGGTTCTAAACCTGTTTAAGTCACGGGCTGGACCATGCCCCCTCAGACAGCTGAGCAGGCCAGGCTGGTGGTTCCCTGCTGTAAATGCTGCTGTGGGCACATATAAGGCTTTAATAAATGCATCCACTTCTGTTTTCAGTGGTGGCAGTGGCAGTGATGTGGACACATGAAATGGTGCCATGGGCTGGATCTAGCCCATGGGCTATAAGTTGAAAACCCCTGGATTAGTATGTGACTTTCTGGGGTGCTAGAGAAAGACAGAAACTTGGGGGACTTTGTGAGCCTCATACAATTTGGCTGTAGGATTTTTATTAAATCTACTTAAAAGACAAACTCATTAAATTAAACTGTTGCTGGAAAACAACAACTGAAGTGACATTTGTTTCAGTGGTTCTACTCTAGAGAAAATAGACTGGGATTTGTAGCTCTAGCCATCTAAGTGAACAGCAAAGTTTATGCTGACTTGTATCAAGGCCTGGAAGTGCATTTGCAAGGAGCAAGTTAAATAAACTGTGCTTGCATGTATTGTGCTAACCTGCAAGCAATGAAGACTATTTGTAACTGATCAGGGATTTATAAACTTCATTTAAGAGATCAATGCATGCTTAAGTTGCATTGGTGAAAAAGCCATCCTACGTTAAAGGAGATGTGAAAGCAGCAATAAAAAATAAAAAAAATCAATATATAAAACTTGAAAAAGGAGTAGGTTAATGACAGTGATAATAAATCCATGAAAAGGGGAGCTTACAGGAACCAACAAAATATATAGAGGAAACAATGACTAGAAACAAAAAAGTGCTTTACTGTTTATTCCTTTCCAGGCAATATGTGTGCAGTTGTGTGATTTGGCTTTAGCACAGAATGCAAACATCAACTGATGAGTGCTAGCTAGACCATCTTCCCCCAACATATATTTTAAAAAACACTACAGCTTCTATCATTCCTAAGCAGACATTATTGGTATGGTCATGATGATGGGAAATGTACAAGGGCACCAGGTTGCTGGAAGCTGAATTGGCAGTTTTGCTGGCTGGGCAAAATGTACTTTCTCTGCATTCAGCACTCAAACATATTCCCAAATAGGCCAGGTTATCCTGCTATGGTAATAGAGTAGATCCGTGATGGCAAACCTTGGCACTCCAGATGTTCTTGGGCCTCAATTCCCAGAAGCCCCCCTATGGGCATGTTTACTTCTGCTTCCAGGAGTGATGAAGGCAGTGTGGGCCGGATGAATCGCTGTACAGTAATACCCCGGATAGCGTTTACCTCGGATAACGCTAAAATCGCATAGCGTTAAGTAATCTGGGGAGGAGAATTGGATTGAATAACGTTAAGGTCCTATGGGATGTATCGGATAACAACCGCTAAAGCCTGTGAGGCTACAATGTATCTCTATGGAGATTTAACATTATCAGATACATCCCATAGGATTTTAACATGCATCGGATAACACTAAAAATCGGATAACACCAAGACTTGTGGAACCAAGTCTTAGCATTATCTGAGGTATTACTGTATACCCATTCGTGTGGATTCACGGGAGCTTCTGGGAATTGAAGTCCAAGAACATCTGGAGTGCCAAGGTTTGCCATCACAGTAGTAGACCATACTGTCAGAGACTCACTGCCGAGTGTCAGGAGGTGGACAACTAATCTGACCACCCTGAGGATTAATGGCCTTGGGTACTGAAGTTCACAGGGAAAGGTGATGGTCCCCAAGTGGATTAAATCCCCCTTGAATCCATCTTGATGGAGATCAGCAGCTTCATCAACAGTGGCCTGAGGATGATGAGGACTTTGTATGCCAAAAAGGCTCAGGACCAGAAAGTGATTCATGGAACTGGATCCATGGTATGGTGTCATGCTGTGATGTTGAAGGCAGATGAAAGGCCACTGCATTATATTCTCAGGACAGTCTTCATGGCTGATTGCCATGATAATTGCCTCTATTTGGATTTGGATACAGCAGCAGCAGAAGGAAACCACAGTACTCACCATTTTTGCCTTTAATGATGGTGGTTAATACTATGCAGAATGTGGTTGCATGAGTGTCATTGGCAACTCTTGAATATAGTGAGCCATTTTACATGTTCACTCTAGTCCCCCATGCTTTGTCTACATTTTAGAAGCTTGATTTTATGGTTTCATTTTAAAAAAACAATACCTTAAGATGGGACAAAATTGTTAGATGGCAGTCAACCTCACAGAGTCATAGTTGTGTTGATAAGACAACATGGGCTCCCATCTGTACAGTTTTAAGTATGTGTGGTATATATATATATGTTTTCCTTTAGCTTGGGAGTATGTTTTAGTGACATCAACTGGCATTTTTCCTAATAGAATATATTTAGTATCCGTTTATTGGTTCTTGTGCCATCTTAAATTTAACCATTCCATCTCTCACTGGCATATGGACTGTGGGTTGATGTGTAAACAAGAGTAATCCTAAATATAAACTATAATATTGTCTCCTGAAGTGAAAATATAGTTGCCATTTCACTGATTTGCAGATTATTAGGAAATAGTGGCCACTTGAATATTTGTATTCGGAATGGAGAAGTCCAGTGTGATCACAAAAGCTGACATCCAATCAAATATGCCATTATTTAAATTTCCACATGATTCTGCTATTCTTAAAATGGAAAGTGTTATTTTTTTCTCTTGGTTGGCTTCTAGTTATTAATCAGAATAAGATGAACCACAGAACACATTACATGCTAACATAATGGTTCAGTGATTTCCTGAGTTTGGAAAAGGTTTTTTTTAAACAACAATCCCTAGTCAGGGGTTCCCATCCTTTTCAATCCAGATGCCAGATCATGCTCTCTCAGTCAGTTTTGAAGGCCGGAAGGCCATTTTGCTCTGCCTGCATGATGAGGGTGGCCATTTCATCCCAACAGCTTCAAAGGGGTAGCCTTTTTGTTTCTTGAATGCCCTTGAAGGGTTGGGGGGTGCTGCAGGCCAGATTTGGCCCACAGGTCTTAGGTTGGGAACCCCTCCCTTAGATTCTCATAGCTGTCATGGCCAGTGTCTGTTCTGGAAGAGTTGTATCTGGGGGGGGGGGGCGGCTCCCTTAATTCCAGGAATGAAGAAGACATGTTTCATATTAAATCCACTTATGGTGTCCAGTTTAAACTCTCATTATTGTTATCTGGCATGTTAAAGGAAAAAACAACAACCCAACCAGGCAGTTCCTTAAAGAAGGCCTAGCAATGATTAGTTTCATTTTGTGGATTTTGCCAATAATTCTTGGTAGAACAGTTCACATTCTTTTAGTGCACTTTGCATTGGTTACATAAGCCAGCTGCTTCATCACGGCCATTTACCACCACCACCATTACCATCCACACAGTTCCATTAGACCACCCAGAAGAATAACCATTATATTTCTGAAGTGATTGGCATATTAGTCTGAGGAAGTATATCAGAGAGTAAACAAAACAAACAAAAAAAAAACATTGTGGCACCTTAAAGACTAATTGCTGTGTTTTAATGTTAGCTTCCATGAATCAAGTCTACTCGGTCATTATTTCTCTAGAATGATTAGTTGGAATCATATAACATTGGTTTTGCCAAGTACATTTTCTGTTTGCTAACTTTTAATTCACCCACTCCTTCAGGTGAGGAAGCTGCATGTGAAAGTGCCCATGTGTCTGTGTGCACACACATTATATAGGTATACACAGATTAATAAAGGTCACCCTTGTTCAAAAGCCAGTCATATCCATCTCTAGGGTTCAGTGCTCATCTCTGTTTACAGCCAAAGAGCAAGTGATGTCTGCATCTGCAGACATTTCCGTGGACATGTGGCAGCCATGACTAGACACCAGAGTGCACGAAATGCTACTTAATTTCCCACCAAAGTAGTACTTATTGATCTACTGTACTTGCAATTTCTTGCTTTTGAACTGCTAGGTTGGCAGGAGCTGGGATAGAGACAGAAACTCATTCCATTGTGCAATACTCGGGTCTTGCTGACCTGCTGACCTTCCAGTCATCAAGCCCAGCGTCTTAACCACTAAGAGTGGGAATTTTTCCAAATGGGGGGAGTATAAAAATGAAATAAATAAATATGCCACTTCAGCCCCTACATTATATAGGCACATTGATAAAAATAGGGCAGCTGATTGGATACCTAACCCCCATTTATCCCTAAACTCTCTCTCTCTCTCTCTCTCTTACTCACTGTAGTGGCTCTCCATTCCTGCCAACAGAAACTTAGAGAGTGAGAGAATACTTATCAAGTGGCTTGGACCGTAGCCGATTTGAAATATTACTAACCTTGCATTTTCAAATTTGATGCACAACAACCAAGATGCTAATACTTTCCTTAGTTTAGAAAAAAAAATCCTTTCACCCATCTCTTCTAGCCGAAGATTAGGAGAGAGGCTTTAAGAAGATTTAAAAAAAAAATCAACTTCTGAGCAGCGGAAAAAATGGTTTGTGATTCAGGGGCTCCGGGCAATTCATCATGGAAATTGGGTTTCTTAGCCGACATCATGTGAATCCTTTCGGCCCTGTCAACTTTTTAATACATTACATTGAGAATGTAAATCGTGTTGGTGAAGGGGGAAAGAAGAGGGTGGAAAAAAAGAGAAAAGAGAAAGCTTCCTCATTTTGGATTTAGAGGGGAAGGGAGCTTGAGGCCTGTAATTCATATTAACTAAATAATAAAAATAACCCCTCTATAACTATTCAGATTTGTCTGTACACCTAGACAGAGAAGAGCGGGCAAAGACGGAAACACAAGTAAACTGATGATTTTTTAAAAGTTCTTTTTAGGGGTGGTGGTGGAGATTTGAAACTGGCTTGTTATGGATTTATTTATATTTTCTTTATTTATTTTTCTTTATCCCTTTCACAGGATAAGCTAGTTGTTTCATCAAAGAGAAGTGTAAAATGAATGTTTCAGGGGTGCCCAAAGTGGGAGCAAATAGAAAAGGACAGGGCATGACAGGATAAAAAAATGCTAGCAAAAGTAAGGCGTGCCACAGCTCAAGGCTTCACTGTGGGCCTTTGTGCAGGGAAGGAAATGGAAGGAGTGAGGGGGAACATCTACAGCACATGCTGTGCCTCAAGATGGAGGTTCTCTGTTCAGAGAAGATGGAGTTCTGGATGCAGTGAGGATGGTTACTAACACATCCCTGACAAAAAGAGATTGTGGTCTGTGGGAAAATATCCATATCTGGTTTTGTAGGAGCAGATTCCAGATTCTAAAATGACTAGGTACAGTTAATCTTAAAAGTTGCCCTTGTTCAAAAGCCAGTCGTATACTACTCTAGGGACCGGTGCTCATCTCAGTTTACAGTCAAAGAGACAGTGCAGTCTGTGTCTGCAGGTGTTTCTGTGGTCATGTGACAGGCATGACTAGACACCAGACTGCATAGGATGCTGCTACCTTCCGACTGAAGTGGTACCTGTTTACCTACCTTCAAATTCTTGCTTTCAAACTGTTAGGTTGGCAAGAGCTGGGACAGAGATGGAAGCTCACTCCATCATGCAGCACATGGGTCTCAAACTGCTGACCCGGTGACATTCCTGTTGTCAAGTTGAACGTCTTAACCAACAAGCCACCACAGTCCCTTTTAAAATAATTACTATAGTTTAAATAGAAACAACGTACCTCTCACTGGAATAGGGAGACTGGAAGCAAGTGGTTGTGTGCTTACTCAGTCTGATGTTCAAGGCTTGTTGATGAACAACATCTAGTCCCTTGCTCTCTCTTCTTGTCATCTAAATTCGACTTGACCTGGCCACAGTTGTCCATGTGCTACTAATATCAGGGACCGACTGCTATAATATGTTGTGTGTTGGAGATTGTTAGGAAACTGCTGTTAATTCAAAATACAACATTCAACTGGTGCTGATAAATGGGTACATAGATTGCTCAGAGATAAAGAAATTCACTTGCTTCATTCCTCAAAATGCTGGTGCTTCTCTTTGCAGCTGAGTATAGCTTGAAATCCATATATCAAAGGGGATGTCTGCTCCCATATCAACCTTCATGCATAACAAAGTCACCTTCATAAGTGTCTTTGTCATCAGAGGAAAGATGAGTGACAACCAGAGACACCAACCTTGGCTGTACTTTCCAACATCAGAGGTCTGCTTTTTAACAAAGTTCCTATCCTTTCGCTGTCAGGCAAGGGGCATTTTACTCAGCCAGGAGTTTAAGTTCTTTAAAAATCAACAACCACATTCTGCTAACTATTATATTATAGACCATGTTTTTACTGACCATTCCACCTGTTGTGCTGGACAATGCTGCTGAATACCAGTGGCTGAGGAGCCACAAAGGTGTGTGGGGGGAGTTGCATTTGGGGGGTTGGAAGTTCCTGAATCCCCAGCCAAGCATTGTCAGTAGTTGCTGGTTGTGAGATTTTGAGACTGGTGGTCTAACAATTGCTAGAATACTCAAGTGACATTCATAGTAGAGATTGTTACATCTGATTAATCACAATAAAATGAATAAGAAAAGAGGTTCAGGAAGGAGAAAAATTTGTGGGCTGAAGAATCTTGGGGACTGGTTTGGATGCAATACAACAGAATTGTGTGCCATCTGGTTTTGTTTCTTTTGTGTTTATATTGGTTATCACTGTATGATTTATCTTTTAATCTGATTTGTATATAATGATACAGTGGTACCTTGGATAACGTTTGCATCAGATAACGCTAAAATCAGATAATGTTGGGGAATTTGAGGCAAACATTTGCATCGCACAACGTTAAGATAACGTTGTGTGATGCAAATGTTTGCCTCAAATTCCCCAACCTTGAGATCGCTTGCTGTTAGGTTTGTGTTTCTCCAGCCAAAGGCAAAGGCTAACAGCAAGGGATTTGTCCTGCAGGGTAGGCAGGGTAGGCAGGGTGAATCTCTCTGCCTTTGCCTGTGGGTTGGGGGATTGAACAGGCACCCATGTTCAAGCCAAAGGCAAAAGGCAAAGGCTAACAGCGAGGAGGCAGGGTGAATCTATCTACCTTTTGCCTTTGGGTTGTGGGTTGAACCAGCTTTTTTTAAAAAAAACATTGTGGGATCAATGCATCGCACAACGTTAAAAACCGGATAACATTAAGACTTGTGGAATCAAGTCTTAACGTTATCTGAGGTACTAGTGTGTGTGTGTTTTTATATAAATATTGTAAGCCATCCTGAGTGATGCTTGGATCAAAAAGGCGGGGGCTCGGTGGCTAAGAAGCATGCCTTGTTAGCTGGAAGGCTGGCAAGTTGGCAGTACGAGACCCGGGTACTGCATGGCACTTTGAGCACCCGTCTCTGTCCCAGCTCCTGCCAGCCTAGCAGTTCGAAAGCAAAAAATTGCAAATAGATAAATAGGGACCACTTCCATGGGAAAATATCTTGGGGACATGAAATGAGCCTCATTCGGGTGTCCCCTGAATGGAGTTTTTCCAACAAAAATCCTTTCAACCCTGAATAATTTCTGACATGAAATTATTATCATTCATTCATTTATTCATTTAATTACAGTATAGCATTTATACTCCCTGATTTAGTGTAGGCAATACTCTAGGTGACTATTATCATACTGTAGAACAGGGGTTCCAAACCTTTTTACACTGCAGGCTTGAATGGGACAGCCCCAGCCCCTGGAAGTGGAAGTAGGCACATTGATGCCACTTCTGCATTTGCGACAGTCGCTGGTGCATTTACACATGCATGGTCGTGTTTTAAGGCTGACGTAAACGCGTGTGCTTCAACTTCTGGGTGTGGCGGAGGTGGCGTGGGCCACGTGAAATGGTGTTGTGGGCCAAGTCCGGCACACAGGCTGTAGGTTGGGAACCCCTGCTGTAGAAACATTCAATACCAAAATAGCATACAATACACATTTATAGTGACATCCAACTTGCAATATAATGCAAACTGAAAAAATAACTTTTCCAGGATGCTAAACAAGATAGTAGGTTTCTTTGGCTCAGCTGGAACATCTTATATTCTTAATAGCTTTATTAAAATAATTCATTTGTGTTCTACTCTTTCTTCTTGGACCTTGTTTTATTGTTATAGCTAGAACACTTTCAGGCAAATTAAGATGAAGAAAAGGAAGGCCCAAGCAACCCAAATCCAGAAATGATGCTGGATAAGCACAGAGCCACAGTAAGAGTATTTACTATTCAGGTACAGTGGTGCCTCGCTTAAAGAGCATAATGCGTTCCACAGGATTGCTCTTTCAGCAAGTTTGCTCTTTAAGCGAAACACCATTGTAAATGACCAATTGTGTGTGTGTGTGGGGGGGGGATTGCGAACCCGGATTTATTTGTTAAGCGAGTTTTTGGTTGGTTTTATTTGCTAAGTGAAGTGAACATTCAGAGAAAATTCTGCTCTTTAAGCGAGTTACTCTTTAAGCGAAACACTCTTTATGCGAGGTTTGACTGTATTTGAAGGCAGGATTGTTCCTGAATTTTACTGCTGGTTTCATCTGCTGTCAAATTGCTACACAGTGGATCTCATTTTGTTCAGAGTTCAATGGTGCTTTGAGCTGAGGCTTTTACTGTGTAATCATTCTCCCACAAACATGTCATGGGAGGGGGAAATGTTCCTGACAAACAATGCCGTCTTCCATCTTCCTGGCTCCATTCTTAATATATTAAAAGAAAATCTGCTAAGGAGGCAAAGATGGCATAGCTGCACAATCTCTTTTGATGGATAGTTCTGGGAGTTTTCCATTTGGAAGCCCTTAAAGTTTTAAGGCAAGCTTTTGTTTTGTTTTCCTGAAATGTTTCTCAGCCCTAATTATCACATTCTCATTTTGGAAACTAATTACAAGAACTGGAAATACAGCAGAGCTCACACAGATGGATATGTGTAGAAAGATAGCTGTTTGCCTATGTCAGGAGTTCTCAACCTTTTAAAGCTGGGGGCCGGGTCACACTCCCTCAGACAGCTTCGGGGGCCAAATGTCCATTTTGTCCTTCCTACACCACATTGCACTTCCTGGTGTGGTGGAGGCAGTGGGGGCCCACATGAAATGGTGCCTTGGGCTGGATTTGGCCTATGGGCTGCAGGTTGAGCATCCTTGGCCTATGTTGTGGCACTTCAACAGGATGCGATTCTGATATCTGGACCTCAACCTAAGCCTTGATTTTGCTTCTTGCTAGTGATTTAGCTTTGAGTCAGAGTCCCATTTGAAATAAACAAAAGGCTAATTGCTTTTGGGTTTTAATTACTAGCAAAATATGTGGGTTCATTTTATGAGTTATGTGTTACAGGTAGTTAAAGGACATTAAGGGAAGTTGATACATTTTCTGTCAACAGTTTTAAGGTTAAGAAGCAAGTTAGTTCAGCATTGTAAAAAGCAAAGGATGAGGCCTTATGTGTGTGCACTTGATATAGGCAGCAGTATCTGCAGAAATATTTAGGGCAGGGATTCTCAACCTGTGGCCCGTGGGCCGGATGTGGCCCATGGCCTCATTTCATGTGGTCCACCACCACATCGCCACACCAGGAAGTGTCATGTGGTGGAGGAAGTGCAAAATGGCCATCTGGCCCCTGAAGCTGTCTGAGGGAGTATGACCTGGCCCCCGGCTTTAAAAGGTTGAGAACTCCTGATTTAGGGGCTGGACTGGGCAAAGATACATCATGCCCTATTAGTATAATTAGTATAATATGCACCATTATAACATAATCTGTATATATTAAAATAATAAAAATATAAAGCTGTAGGGGAGGTCAAATAGCTACCTTTGCTTTCCCCTGCTAATACTCATGAAGTAAAATCTGATTTTTCCAACTGCACAAATTCCATCTAATACAACCCTCCACACAAAAGCCCAAATGCCTGAGCGGTTGTTTTTACATTTTACTGAAATGCAGATACTGTAACTGATAATCGGTTGTAAATGCTGCACTGGGACACAGCTTGCTCTATAAAACTGCATACGCTGAATGTATTCTTTCCCCCATGAAAAGATTTTGGCTGTGAATGAGTCTTCCATCTTTCTTCCTAGTGTGTTTTGTTTTGAATGGCTGAATCGGAATTTAGCTCTAGATTGTTGTAAGCAGAGTAAGGTCTCCAGGTCTTGTTTCAGTAAACTGACAGAACAGCAAACTCCAAAGATAACAGATAGCACCAGATGTGATGAATGATGTCCTCAAAGTGCTGAGCAATTGCTGGAGGAAAATGCATTATGCTTCATATGTAGCTGTGCCATCCCAAAATGTCTAGCATGCAAGACGTAGTAAGGGATTGTAGTGGCCTAGTGGCTAAGATGCTAAAGTTGATGACTGGAAAGTTGGCAGATCAGCAGTTCGAGACTTCAGTGCTGCATGACAGAGTGAGCTACTGTACCAGTGATGGGATGTAACAGGTTCTCTCCACTTCTCCAGAACCGGTAGTAACTTTTCCCAGTGTCCCGGAGAACTGGTAGCAGCTTTTGGGGGGAACCACCTTTGGGGCTTACCTTTTCACTGGTTCCCCCACTGCGCATGTGTGCCAAGCACTTGGTGTGCATGCATGCCTACAGTGCTTGGTGCGTATGCACGGCCTCCTTGCTGTCCTCCTTGCTGTCCTCCTTGCTGTCCTTGTGTTGTGGGTGGGTGGGTGGGTTGAGGGGTGTATGTGTGTGTGCTTATTTTTATTTTATTTTATTATATTAATTTTTATTATTTTTCTTTGGCTCTGCCCACAATGTCATGACATCATGACATTGGCTCCACCCACACTAATGACATCACGGTGGGGTAGTAAAATTTTTGACATCCCACCACTGTAAACTGTACTCTGTCCCAGCTCCTGCCAACCTACAGATTCAAAAGCAAGAAATTGAAAGTAGATAAATAGGTACTGCTTTGGTGAGAAGGTAAGAGCATTCCATGTGCTCCAGTGTCTAGTCATGCCTGGAAAAGTACAGATGCAGACAGCACTGGCTCTTTGGCTGAAAATGGAGATGAGCAACATACACTAGAGTTGGATATGACTAGCATTCGAGCAAACACGACCTTTACCTAACTGATATCAAGGGGTCTCCACTGTGGTGTATTGGATAAAGTGATGGACCAGGACTTTGGAGATCAGTTCAGCCATAGAAACTCACTGGGGGAGTCAAATGGTAAAGGTAAAGGTCGCCTTGTTTGAAACCCAGTCGTATCTGACTCTAGGGTTCAGTACTTATCTCTACTTGCAGCCAAAGAGCCAGAACTGTCTGCGTCTGCAGATGTTTCTGTGGACATGTGGCGGGCATGCCTAAACACTGGAGTGCATAGAGTGATGTTTACCTTCCCTCCAAAGTGGTCCCTATTTATCTATTTGCAATTTCTTACTTTCGAACTACAGCCAAACCTCGCATAAAGAGCGTTTCGCTTAAAGAGTAACTCACTTAAAGAACAGAATTTTCTCTAAATAATAATAATAATAATAATAATAATAATAATAATAATAATAATAATAATAATAATAATAATAATAATAATAATAATAATAATAATAATAATAATTATTATTTTGATTTATATGCCGCCCTACTTGGTGAAAACCAACTCAGGGCGGCTTACAACATAAAATCGAATACAATACAATATAACAGATCAACAATACAAAATTACAGTATCCCAAAATGCAGTGCAACAACATAAATATAAACATAATATAATCAAAATACAGTCCATAAACAATATACAATACCGAATGGACAATAAACAATATAATCACAATACAATTCATATCTAATACAAAGAAAATAACCATACAGTAATCGATTCAGTAATGTACAATACAAAACACCATCCCGCTGCCCATCCACATCCCCCCCAACACACCTGCCATCCAGTCCCGGTACGGCTGTGGCGAACACCCACCCCCTATGGTCGCTTATCCCTATGGTCGCTTCACTTAACAAATAAAACCAACCAAAAACTCGCTTAACAAATAAATCGGGGTTCACATTCCCCACCCCCAGAAGTCACAATTGGTCTCTTACAATGGTGTTTCACTTAAAGAGCAAACTCCCTTAAAGAGCAATCCTGTGGAATACATTATGCTCTTTAAGCGAGGTACAACTGTACTAGGTTGGCAGGAGCTGGGACAGAGACAGGAGCTCACTCTGCCATGTAGTACCCAGATTGACCTTCCACTCAGTGAGTTCAGTGTCTAGGCAAAGGTAAAGGTCACTCTTATTTATTTATTTATTCAAACTTGTATGCTGCCCTACTCGCAGAGCGACTCAGGGCAGCTAACATAGTATTGCAGAACATCACAACATATTAAAGCACCATAATCCCAACAATAAATTGACCTCCAAAACCAAGAACAGTCCTGTAAAAATTTAAAAGATTAAAAGATTTAAAAGAATTAAGAAAGAGAGGGGCATTTATCGAATCAGCCAGCAGGCTGGGGTTATCGTGTTTCTGGTACCCCACACCTGCCCCACCAGCTCTTGCTCGAAAGCCAGTCATATCCAGCTCTAGCCTTCAATACTCATCTCTGTTTCATAGCCAAAAAGCCAGCACTGGCTGTTTCTGCAGATGTTTCTGTGGCCATATGGCAGGCATGACTAGACACTGGAGTGCACAAAACGCTGTTCCAGTCAGTGTCTTAGCCACTTGAGGCACTGCAGTGTCTAACCACTCCTTAAATGCCTCAGTTAGTTTGAAAGTCCTATTAAGGTCATTATAAGTTGATTCTAAATTGACTGCACATAACTAATTGGTGTCATATTTACATTTTTGTATGCCACCTTTGGTTCCAACTAGAGGAAAAAGAACAAATGAATGAATGAATGAATGAATAGTATCAGAAATAATTTCCAAAGTATGGGAAAAATTAAGAGAATTTTTGGTACTCTCTTAATTCTTATGAAGAAATCTATCTGTAAGTTAAATAAATTGAAAGGAATTAATCAGAAGGACAAATTTGCTAGAGGCAAAGTTTCCTGTTATCAAATATATAAAATAAAACAAATATATAAATAAAAACAAAGAGTTATTACATAAAGACTTTATCAGTCTTTTACTTGTGGCAGTGAAGATACAGATGGTTATTTGCTGAAGAGAATTTAGGACTTAATTCTTATGAAGAAATCTATCTGTAAGTTAAATAAATTGAAAGGAATTAATCAGAAGGACAAATTTGCTAGAGGCAAAGTTTCCTGTTATCAAATATATAAAATGATCACCAGTAGCACACAATCTGGACTTCCTACTGATCACCTTGGCTTCTGGGAAACTAGTGTCTAATTTCACTACTTGATTATCTTCCTTTGGTAGGAAATCTACTTTAACCTGGATGAATCAAGCTTGAAGGAGAAATGCCCACTCTACAAATTCTTGTTTCTTCATAAATGCTTGATGCTGCTGTTTTATTTACCATTTGTGTTAAATCCTAATGTTATTGGTGATTAGCAACTTTAACCCATGCTAGGTGAGAGCCTTTTCAGTGACGCTGGGGCTTGAGTAGTCTAACTAAGCAGAGTTGCTCATCTCTTGTCAAAGATGTTAGGCTGCAACTAAAACTCACCAAAGTGTTCTCTGTTGGATCCCTTGGGCAAGGTGAATTGGCAAATCATCTTGAAGGGGCCAGATGGTGAAGCTTATTGTGTTAAAAAGGAGTCATAAGTGACTTTGGTAGTTTAGTTACCGGTACCTCTTAGGAGATGCTATGCTCAGTTCCTGTTCTGCCATCCTGTGATGGACTTTTGTGAGCTTTGAGACTATGCTGAAGCTATGTTAGAATTTAGGTACCAGCTAGCCCTTTTTGCTTTCCTGTCTGTTAGCTCTGTTTTACTTCTGTCTCTGATTATTATTGCTTTTGCTCCAGAAACACTTTTATTGACTTTTGACTTTTTCATTTTGTTTGAAGTATTTGTCTTTTAAACTCTTTTTTTAAACAACTTTTAATAAAATATAGAAAAATAGTTCACCCTTTTTTATGCATTTTGGATTAGGAGGGATTGTGGCACTTAAATCTAGTCCTTGCCTTGACTATCGACCAGTAGCCTGTTTATTCTGTGGGTGTATTAGCTGAGTTGGTATGGAAATTAAAAGCACTCAACCTTGTGAATTATTAAAACTTTGTGGAAGCACTGCTTGGTCGGGTCAGACTAAGGAATTGGGAAGCAAAATATCAGGATATTTTAGATGCTTTTTGGTCACTTTTCAGAAAGAAAAGAAAGGGATTTTTTGGCATATTTAAACCTGCAGGGCTTTTGGGGATGGGACAATGGTGCACAAATGCCCTCCCCAAGGTGTTTTTGGGATGCTACTTGACTTTCCATTGCTTTTCTCTCCTTGTGGATGGAACCCATGGGAGGAATAGTTGTAGCCATAGATGCACAAATGGAAGACAGCTTGCATTTTTTTTTTAAAAAATGTGTCCTTCTTTCCTTCCTGGGCAGCCCTCCACCAAGCCTTAGCAGCTACTTACTCCAGAGCCCTAAGATGGATAGTCTTTGTGAACAAATAAATGCAGGAGGAAGGTGATATCTTTTCTAGGATCATTAAGAAAATCAGACATTGCAGGCTTTCATGATTCCAGACCACTTCTTCAGACAGAGTGGGAAAACTAAAAAGAAAGCTAAAAAGAAACTTTTCTTTTTAGTTTTCCCGCTCTGCCTGAAGAAGTGGTCTTGAATCACAGAAACTCACAATGTCTGATTTTTAAAAAGTGATCCTAGAAAAGATATCACCTTCCTCCTGCATTTATTTGATTTATTGTATGGATCACATAGCTTGTCTTTGTGAATAGTGTGGTCTGTGTTACATGGAGGTGTGAATTATCCCAGATGAAGTGACAGGCAGATTCTTGTGCCAGCAACACTTGGCTAGCTACTTCTACTTGATTTCTGATGATTTCACCTTCTCAGTGCAGTTCTGGTCAGGATTCTCTTTGACCTTCTGGAACAGGTTTTGTCAGACAGCGAAGCAGAATGATGGCTTGTGTGAGATGGCTTTGCCAAACTCAAAGGGCAAATACATTTGCCAAAAATGTGGGAAGCACCTTGGTCTTGGGACAGGCTGTTTTGCATCCCTCCCCCCCATTGACTAAACAATGCACTGGGAAATGTGAATCACCCCAGAGCTCCACTTCAGTCTTTAGTTTTCCCTATTCCAATAGGGAGGCTTCCTAAAATATGCATATTTTCAGATTAGTTCAGGCATGTGATTGTTTAAACTGATGCAGAAAAGGCTGACCCAAGTGTACACACTCTCACACTCAACGTGATGCTTTGCCAAAACACCTCCCCCCTCGCCTCTTACCTCACAAGGGAGGATAAGCTGTACATCCATGCACACATACACACATAAATCCCTTGGTTTGACTCCATACTGACTGCATGTGAGTGAATTTGCATTTTCCTTGCATTGTTTTTGCACCCTCAACTATTACTATGAGTAGTTGACAATATATACATAGAGATAAAAACAATAAAATAAAATATAATAATAATATAATCACAGTACCCTAACATGACCATGCACCATAAGCTCAAAAACAAATAAATAATAGTAAATATTAAACAAATGATAATCAGAAAAAGAAAACCAAAAATCTAAAGTACAGTCCATCAGTCAGGGAAGAATATCTGAAAAAACCTCTCAACTAAGAAAGTTTTCAGATATTTAATAAATATTTGAAGAGAGAGGGCCTGTTGGATTTCAACAGGGAGATGATTTCATAGTGAGGAGGTCACCATTAAGAAAACTCTCTTTTTAGTATTACTCTTATTTGCTTTTAATAGGGTAACCACCTTCAACAAGGGGGAATCCAAGGACCCATAACATGGGCAGAATTTTGTAGGAGAGTTGCTGTGACAGGTAATGAAGTACAAAACAATGCAATGCTTTATAAGTAATAACAATGACCTTGAATCTGGTACAGAATACAATGGACAACCAAACAGGACTAGGAAAATATGATAATATTTTCAGATCCTTGTAGTAAGCCAGGCAGCTGCATTTTGAATCCATTGAAGTTTCCATACCAATATCAAGGGTAGCTCCACATAGACAATGTTATAGTTATTGATGTTAGAGATTACCACTGTGTAGACCGGTGTTTCCCAATCTTTTTTTTTACTTCAATTCCCAGAAGCCTAAGTCAATTCCCCAAAGCACTGAACAGCCAATATACTGACTTAGGCTATTGGGAATTGAAGTCCACCAGTGTTCTGAGGAACAAAGTTTGGGAAACACTGGTCTAGACCAATGTTGTTAGCAATCTCTCATCCAGATGTAGGTAGGGTTGGGCAATCTGCTGCAGCTGATAAAATGCAACCATTGCCATAGCAGATATCTGCTGACTCACAGTAAAAGCCAAGTCCAGGAGGATGCCCAGATTTTCTACCTTATCCCTAGATAGTAATATCCATCTTAAGGAAGTTTCAACCCAGCTGTACAACCAGTTGCCCTAACCAGTTGCCATCTTGTCAGGATACAATTTCATATTATTCTCCCTTTTCCAAAACCCAACAGCTTCCAGGCACCTGAATAGTTTTCCCTGCTTAGGTAGAGAAAGAGAGGCAGGGATGTGCATCATCATCATCATCATCATCATCATCATCATCATCATCATCATGATTTGTATTTGTATGTATTATTACAGTAATACCTCAGATAACATTAATATCGAATAACACTAAAATCGCATAACATTAAGGAATCTGGGGGGAAGAATTGCATCGGATAACATTAAGATCCTATGGGATGCTTTGGATAACAACCACTAAAGCCTGTGTGGTTACAGTGTATCTCTATGGATCCCATAGGATTTTAACATGCATCGGATAACACTAAAAATCGTATAACACCAAGACTTGTGGAACCAGGTTTTAGTGTTATCTGAGGTTTTACTGTATTTGGATTTGTATAATCAGTGTACTGATGACATTGAACCCCCAAATCTTCAGTGACCCCACCCCATGGCCTCATATAAGTGTTGAACAGCATGGGAGAGATGAATGAATCCTGTTTGAGCCAAGGATCTGATATTGCTTCCTCAATCTGCACCCTCTGGAAATGGTTATTGAGAAAGGACTATAGTAGTGATGGCAAACCACTGGCATGTGTGCCTGAGGTGGCACTTGAAGCCCTCTCTGTGGGCACCCATGTAGTTGCCCCAGCACAGAGTTTGCCCCACTCCTTTGCCCAGCAGCCCAATGGGAGTATTTCTCCCTCCCCCACCACAGAGTTTACCCTACCCCTTTTGCTGTGTTGACTTAGGCTTCTGGGAATTGAAGTAAAAAAAAAGATTGGGAAACACCGGTAAATTCATGGTTTAATTCTTTTTAAATTGATTTTTAAGTAATTTTGAACCTCAAGGTTTTAATTTATGAATTTTCTGTAAGCCACCTAGAGTCAGGTTCACCTGATTGGGGCGGGATAATAAATCTAAATAAATAAATAAATAAATAAATAAATAAATAAATAAATAAATAAATAAATAAGTGGGTTTTGGGTTGTGGTTTGGGCACTCGGTCTCGAAAAGACTTGCCATCACTGGACTATAGCCAGGCCAAAGCTAAGCCCCTGATCCCAAGTGCCAACAACTTGCCCGGGAGGATATTGTGGTCAATGGTATTGAAGGCTGCTAAGAGATCCAAGAGTACCAACAGGGTTGCATTTCCACTATTGGATTATTTTAGAAGGTTATCATTGACCAGTGTGACTTTATCCATTATAATGGACTGGGTGTCTGTTCTTCCTACTGTTTCATTTTTCTGAAGTATGCAAGGATCCACCTCCTCACCTGTTGCTATTTGTACAGTATTTTTTAAAAATGCGTTGCACATTGAATATCCAGCTTGGCCTTCACTTAGTGGTCCATTGTTGCTTCCAGTAGGCACAGAGTTGGATAGTGTTCAGAGTTCATAGCATGCATGCACTGACCTGTCAACAACCCCAGGGAGTGGGAAGGAGGAGTTGGCTAAAGCCCCTTGGAGATTTCCCATGTGTGCATAAATACACTCAAGGTGATCAATCTCCCAGTCCAGAGCTAACATGAGCAGAGTAAAATCTATCCATCACCTGAGGGAGAGCCCAAGGTCTTTGCCATTTAAGACCCTCTTAAATTTCCTATGCAAGATACTGTATACAGATGATTTGTTTTCCTTTTGCAGTGGAGTTGTGTTTTCCTCGTTCGTTGAAAGGATCTTTTCTCCTCCTCAGTTTTTGGGGGTTAACCATCCTTTTCATTCTTCTTCTGACTTCCTTGATTTCTGCTTGTGATTCAGAAAGTAGTAACATGTTTACTTCAGTCAAAATGTAAGGCTGAAAATGGCAAATGTTCTAGATGGGCCCTTCCTTGTGTCAAGGTTTAATGAAAAAACACAAAGGTCAAGATTTCACCTTTTTAATGCAATAATCGATGTGTGCAGGTCTAAATTGATAGAAATGGTGGTGCCTCTCCCTGATTTAGAGGCTGTTCATCAAGTTGGTGATGAACAACATCAGAATAGTAACTAAAGAAGCTGGTTTTTTGGGCTTTGAACAGACTCCTCTGCTTGTTGGCAGCATCTTGCTTCTTATCATTCAACTCCTCCACACTCAGTAACTCTCCTTTGCTGATGTTTCCCTTTCATTCTTATTTTCCTTCTATCTGTTCTTTCTTGCACACATCAGATTTCCTTGCCACAAATCAAACCCTTAGGAACTCTAGAGCAGCGGTTCACAACCTATGGTCTGTGGCCCAGACCTGGCCCATAGTGCCATTTCATGTGACCTGCTGCTGCCCCTGCCGCTGGAAGTGGCAGAAGTGGTGAAAACAGCAAAAATGCTCTGTAAATGCACCTGCTGCTGTTGTAAACATGTTTACAACAGCTGCAGATGTGTTTTACGACAGCGTTTATGGAGGGTAGACCACATATCTGGCCCACTCATCTGTCTGAGGGGACGTGGTCTGGATCGTGGCAGGAAAACAATGAGAACCCCTGCTCTAGAGGGCTCCTTGCCAATGGTTTCTTCTTGTGAAAAAGCTGGTTTTTTGAAAACAAATCTGCAGTGTTCCACATTAAACTACCATTGATTTAAGGGTCCACCGTGAATTCTACTACCTGTCAAACCATAGTGCAATTATTTTGAGTTCTGTTGAAGAAGGACTTGACACAGCAGGCTGGATCATTCTGCATTTTCCACTTAGTGAACCCCATTGTTGTTGCTTCTGTGGGGCTTGGCATACTTGGATTCATTTGGTTTTATGGTCACTGATTCAATTAACAAAATTGGTACAGGAGACTTTAGGAAAGGTATGCTACATTGTAAGCTGCCCTGAGTGGTGCTTGCACCAAAAGGGCAGTATATAAATGTGAATAAATGAATAAATAAATATGCCGTAGTAGTTATAGGGATTTAGGGAATTTCCTATTAATATTGTGTTCAGAATGTGGGTGTAAAGTTAGGCAGGTTCCTTGGTTTCATCATCCAGTGAGCAAATTTGGCAAAATTTTTGGAAAGAACAGGTTTTGAATCTTCCAAGTTACTTTGCAGCTTTGAAATTGAGATGATTCTTCTTTTGTGTCCTGATCAAACTGTGGACTGCCAAAATGAAGTCACTTTCTTGGCCCTGTCATTAGCCAAACTAAAGTCCTCATCAGTGCATGTTTGTAGAAGTAATCTGCATACTAATAAATGGGCTGGATTCTGTATTTCTCTGCATTTACACTGCATGTAGTTGTTTACCAGCAGCCCTCACAGGAGCATGTTGGTCTTGCATTTAGGAACTCTGACCCTCAGCCTATTCAGGGTCTTCCAGGTGATGTAGGAGAGGTTGAGTTCCTCAGGTATATCCTCCTTTAATGTTGCCCCTTGTCCAGTGAGCTCCTTCCTCCATTTTTAAATTTGGTTTTGCTCTTGCATGCCAGCAAGAAAATTTGTTCCCATAAAGCTCTTCCAGGATCTGAGCCTGTGGACTTGATGGCTATAAATGATGTTTTTATACTACTGATTTGGAAACTGTAATTATGCTATAATAAAGTAATTATGCAGGACTGTGGTGGCTTAGTGGTTAAGATGTTGAGCTTGAAGAATGGAAGGTCAGGGTTCAATATCCCAGTGCTGCATGACAGAATGAGCTCCTATCTCTGTCCCAGCTCCTGCCAACCTAGCAGTTCTAAAGCAAGAACTTGCAAGTAGATCAATATGTACCACTTTGGTGGGAAACCATACAGTGTTCTGTGTATTCCGGTGTTTAGTCATGCCTGCCACATGTCTACGGAAATGTCTGCAGACTCGTTGGCTATAAACAGAGATGAGCACTGAATCCTAGAGTTGGATACGACTGGTTTTCGAGCAACGGCGACCTTTACCTTTAACTAATTACAGTGATTATAACAGAGTGCAATGCAGCCTGCATTTACTAATCAATAGACTGTATTCAATAGGCTATGTGGCCCACTCCTTATATTGGTTGTCTACATTAAAATTTTATTTATTATATGTATTTATTGCAATCAAACCCCACCCATCTGGGATATTTTCCCATTCTGGGTGGCTTACAACACAATAATACCGGTAATAAAAATATTCACAATAATAAAGAGATATAGACCAATTGATCGAAATTAAAAACATCACGATAGCAAAACAATACCCACACATTTTTTTAAAAGCCAGAAACAAAACGATTCTTTAGGATAGCTCAAAGAGATAGCCCTTCATGGTTTCTTTTCTTTCTGTCTCCCTTTTTGTTCTTATGCCTTTTCCCAGTCAAGTGGGCTTTAATCATGTCTTCTCCCCCTCTTCCTTTTAAAAATTCTTTATCCCTAGACTTTGTGGTAGTGATGGTTGGCGTGATAGATGTGAACCTTATGTACCATCGACAAATCATATTTGTGTTTGAATAATTTGGTATATTAGGCAAGGGAAACCTTCACTAGGCATTGTTTTGTTCAAAATTGGCAACTTGAAATCCATCTGCCTGCGATTTTCAGTGAGTTGAGATTGCTTGCTGATCGCTAAGACTGGCCAAAACAGGTATCTAGAGGAATATTTGTGTATTCAGTTTAATTGTAAGTCATTTTTCTATGAAGTTTGCTTATCTCCTTGATTCCCATGGCTCTGATGAATTAAATAATTATTTAATCTTCATACATGTAGCCAAACAGCGAGAATTGTTACATGAATTTCCTCATGTCTTTGGATATAATGGGAACCTAAGAAACAATATAAGAACTCAGTAATGTACTGCAAAACATTTACTGAATTTCCAGTTTTCTAGCATATGACTTCTATTATTTTCTTTTGTGATGTTTTATTGTTTTGTGGCCTTGAGCTGCAGGATGGTACAGTACAAAATGCCTATATAAATAATAAGCAAACAAGTGTTGTCCTGCAATTGAGTGGATTTACAAGGGAATCTGCTATACTGCCAGTTTGATGCTTT
This sequence comes from Furcifer pardalis, assembly GCA_030440675.1. NCBI lineage: Eukaryota > Metazoa > Chordata > Lepidosauria > Squamata > Chamaeleonidae > Furcifer > Furcifer pardalis. The sequence goes on from CP126890.1 coordinate 248,860,857, forward strand.
ATTGTGAAATCGCAAGCATGGAAAGGGGTTCAAGGTCACTGAAAGGAAAAAAAATGATATTCTTTGGAGACACAACAAGACTTTATTCTTGGAGGGACTGCGGAATGCAATCTTATTGTTGTCCTATGGCAGAGCTTGGGAAGATGCTTGTCAGAGCATAAAATATAATGATATATTGACACCACTCATGACCAAGCGGTGGTAGTGTTACCTGAAAAATTGTTACCTTTTAAATTTAGGAGAACGTTCCACAGGCAGGGTTGAATCAGGAACCAAAAGATCACATTAAATTGTGGGTTCAAATATAAAGGAGATCATTGAACTATGGCCTGGGGGCCAGATCCAGCCCCTGATGCCATTTCATCCAGTCTGTGCTGCCCTCATCACTTCCAAAAGCAGAAGTAAAATGCGCCTGTATGGGCACATGTTACTTCCACTTTCAGGAGTGATGAGGGTGGTGTGAGCCAGATGAAATGGCATCAGGGGCTGGATCTGGCCCCCGAGCCATAGTTTGGGCACCCCTGCTGTAGGGTTTCAGGCAGAATCCTTTCCCCAGCCTGTCTAGGAAAGCAAGTGACTGAATGAGACCTTCTGCACACAAAGTATAGGATCTATCAGCATACTGTGGCCATTCTCCTTTTAAGAAAATCAAAAGCAAAGCCTGAAGGCAATAGTGGCCCTCTGATGTTTTGCTCCAGAAATATGTAGCCCAAAGAAAATAACCTCAACCAGCCAGGAAGATCCATAGTTACTGTAGATAATCTCTCCTGATGTCCTCTATGAATTTGTCTAATTTGATTTTAAAGCTATTTAATCCTGCCTGTGGCTATCACCACATTTTGCAGAAGAGAACTCCAGAAATGAATGATGCATTGTGATTTTTGTCTTTTGCCCTGAATCCAGTCTACTCTATTTGAGGACCTGACTTGGGTTTAAGATCTTCAAGAAGTCCGTTCTCATGGTCTTGTCATCACCAGAAGCATGGCTGAAGGGAGCACAGAGAGGGGATTCTCAGCTTTTTCTCTTAGTTTCTTAAATCCCTACCAAATATCTTCTTCTATTGGTTATTCTGGACAGCAGTGGCATGGTTGTAGAGTGCACTTTGCATTTTATTTGTAGGTATTATTTTATGTGAGAGCTGGACCATAAGGAAGGCTGAGCAAAGAAGAATAGATGCCTTTGGAATGTGGTGCTGGAGGAGAATTTTTAGAGTACTCTGGACACCAAAGAGATTAAATGTCGATCCTGAAGGAAATCAACTCTGATTGCTCCTTGGAAGGACAAATAGTGAAGATGAAGCTAAAATACTTTGGCCTCCAGATGAGAAGAGAGGACTCACTTGAGAAGGCCTTGATGCTGGGAAAGATCGAAGGCAAAAGGAGAAGGGGGCAGCTGAGGATGAGATGGCTAGATGGCATTGTTGATGCAATGGGCGTAGAGCTAAGCAGGCTGTGGAGGATGGTGGCGTAAGGGGTGCCTGGTGGCAGCAGTCCATGGGGTCACAAAGAGTCGGACTCAATTATGCGACTGAACAACAACAATTATTTTATATTTTATAAATGTATCTTCAATAGCGAATGGCAACTAGAGTAGATTCATTGAACCAATGAGTTTACATAAATGTTGAGTAATTATTTACTTTAGGTAGGATTAGAGGAAGGGAACTGGTTGGATTTACTCTAGTTGGGACTTACATGCAATTGCAATTAAATCTTTAAAATGTGTCGCTTTGATGCTTTAATTATTGGTTATTGTAAGCTATCCTATGAGGTTAGATATTCTAAAGGTCAGGATATTCAGGGTATACAACATACAAATATTTTTCGATGGTCTGAAATTGTTAACCATGTAGATTATTCAAGTCTGAACAGCCAATTGTCCTTTGAAAGGTTGTCAGGAGAAACACGCAAACCCATCTTATGCATGCTTACTCAGAAGTAAATCCCACTGTGTTTCCAGGGGCTTGATTACAACCTTAATGTGACTTGCATTTGAGTAGACATGCAGAGACACAATCCACTGGGTTGTGTTATTGGCCTGCTGTTGAGGACATCATATAAAAGTGTACACCAGTGGTAAATGGAACAAAAATAAATAAAGCTTTATCATGCTGCTTCTGGCTCATGAAGGCTTTGTAATCACTTACTGGATGATTAGACACAATTGTTCAGATTAAAAATATTCTGGACCATTCCCATTCCCCCACTGTTCACAACTCTTCTCTTTCTCCTTATGCATGTGTTGTGTTCTGTTATAGGATACTAAAGTCAGACCAAATAATTAGGTGGCAACAAAATTTACAGTCTGCAGCTCTATAAACTTTACTGAACACTCTTTCAGCCATCAGCCAGTATTTAATCAACACATCATAACTTTTATTAAGCCTAAATGAAATGCTTCTGGGACACAAAATTTAACTGTGCTTGGAAACAGGGTCATCTTTCATTTGACTTACATATCAGAGAGCATCACACCAACCTGGCTTACAATTAAGATTGCCAGATGTCCTCCTAGTTTAAAGGGTGCCTCCTACTTTGAAGAGTTGTCCTTGCTGTAGAATACCAAAGTATTCTTTTTTTAAAATTTGATGCTTCTATAAACACAAAAACAAGATACAAACTTTAAAAGAAAGAGTAATAACACAGATATCAAAGCAACTGTAGAAAAAGTGCTCCCATCAGGGACCACAGGAGATAGAACCACTTTCTTCTCCCTTTATGCAGTCACATTTCCCTTCCAAAATTGCATCAACTCTTGCAAAGGTGTGCATCCCTTCCCCTTCATTGATGCAAAGCCAACAAATTAATGCTCCCTAAATATCTATAAAATTTCCAAAGCATTCTTTAACATAAGACACGTCCCTTTTGCAAGTAAGGTAAAGTTCAGGGCTCATCTCCGTTTATAGCCAAAGAGCCAGATGTTTCCATGGACATGTGCCAGGCATGAGTAGGCACTGGAGTGCATGAAACACTGTTTACCTTCTCACCAAAGTGGTACCTATTTATCTACTTGCAATTTCTTATTTTCAAACTGCTTGGCAGGAGGTGGGACAGAGAAGGGAGCTCACTCTGTCATATGCAGCACTCAGGTCTTGAACTGCTGACCTGCCAACCTTCCATTTGTCGAGTTCAGCCTCTTAATCACTAAGCCACCACAGTCCCTCTTTTGCAAGTACCCAAATACAAACACAGCTGTGATTACATCCTGTTTTTTAATTGCATGCCATCACATCAATTCTGACTGATGGAAAGCCTTTCTAGGGTTTTCTACATAGAGAATAGACAGAAATTGTGTACCACTTCCTTCTTCTGTGGGCACCCTGGGACAGTGCAGCTTGCCCATGACTACATGTTGGTTTTTCTCCTTGACAACAGAGTGGGGAATCATACTCCCAACCACTGGCTCCGTAGCCAGATCGCTAAATTACTGAGCTAGCCAGCCACCAAGAAAATTGCCTTCATGGATATGATGTATGGGAAATGATCTGAGTTATTGTTTCTTTATGTCATATTTATAGATGAATATGTATGTTGAAGATTTAGCCTATATACCAGTATAAAATATTTCAAAAATTAGATATAATCTGTTTATAATATAGGCCTCAAATGTCTAAAAGGAGAAGAAAATATTGTCTGAGGAAACGTGGCGCTTGCTTGGGAGGCAATATCTAAGAACGCTGAGAGCTGTTGTAATAGAAATTAGAAAGAACATGATCACATCTAGACTTTTGTAGAAGAGGGTCAACAAGAAGTCTCTACCTCTCATTGTATTTGCTTAGCCTTAAGCCTAGGGGTCCCACTCTTGAAATCCAAATTACAGAGCCTGAAAAAATTGCAATGTAAAAATCTCCAGGATGGCATCAATGCTGATAAGCCCTTTGCCATTATCATTTTAAAAGAAGTTCTGTAAATGTCTGAAAGAATTACGTGCCTTCTTAAACAGTTGCACTAGCTTTATTATAGGGAGGATGGTCTTACAGCTATGATGATTGAACACCCACCTGGTGAGGCTGATTTCTTGCTGGATATAATTAAGTGCTTGGGTTACAATTTACAGTCCACCCCTTGTGTACTCCATTTATGAATACTGTGCTCAAAAGTTTGAGGTGAAAGCACATGGTCTTAAACTGTTATTTTAATACTGCAACACCCAGCACAGAAGACTTCATGTACAGGAAACATACCTGTGGCATATTAGAGTACTATGCACATGGTTTATGAGGCACTATAAGAATAGTCATATAACCTTAGCTTTAAGGATGGGAGGGGAGCAGAACAATGACAAATAATGTCAAGAAGAAAAGTTAGTTTATAATTTTGAGGGGGAATGAGGGGGGAGGAAAGAAACATTAAAAGTACTGTATACCTCTTTTAGCTTCAGGCTGTAAATGTAAAGCTACGATTAATTAATCGGTTGAGGTTACATATTGTAAAATTTCTGCTAAGATGTTTTGTTAATGATTCTGAGGAAAGGGCAGATTTTTAAAATGTAATGTAATTTACCATTTATTAAATTATAAATTAAATAGTAAATTACAGTATACAGTATTATATTTTTAATTTTTAAAAGCTCCTAGATTGGTGGAAGCCACGATTTTGTTCTGCATTGTTTTAACACAATAATATATTGCTAATGTAATAACATAACTATGTAATTACATAATTAACAGAAGAATATAAAAAGTTAAAAAGATTCCTGCTAAGTCAGACTGAAGGCCTGCCCAGTCTAACATTCTGGATACACGGTGGTCAAACAGATGCCTGTGGGATGTCCACAAGCAAAATGTAACTTTTCCAAGCTGTGATTCAGAGGTATACCTCCTCTGGCATTGGAGGTAATATATTTGCCACGATGAGTGTAGAAGTCATTGGACTAAATTCAACCCTTAGTGTCAGCTAGAATATACTCACTATCTGAATTAAACTTCTAAAGTAAAAGTCAACAGTTTCTATATCATCTTGGACTACCAGCTGGATTTAGTTTAGTGAGAGCCTTATTCATTGTAACTTTGTCTAATTCTTCTTGAAAGCCATACAAGTTGGCAGTGGTCATCACTACATTTATTATTTGCTTATTTATTTTATATCCTCCTTTTCTCCTGTTGGCTAAATTCCAAAGACCACTATAGCCTATATGCTGCCTGAAGAAGTCATTATTTTTATCTGTCCCAAATTTTCTGCCATTCAGTTTCACTGAAAGACATTTCCCTATCTATTTTCTCCAGCAGCTTTGGAAATACAGAATATCCCCTATTATAAACATTTCAATACACCATGTACCATCGGTTTATGTGAAAGGTCTACTGAAAGGTCTAGGATGTGAAAGGGGTACTGAATTTGATATTGCTTTCAACTGACAATTTTGTTTCAGTTGCCTATGCATCTTAGGAAGAACATTTCCTCCTGTTATTGCATTTCCTGGGAATGGTAGCCCAAAAATTAAACTTTCCAAATGTGGCTATGAACTGGGAGCTGTTTCCAAGGGTCAAAAGATTGTTGTATCAGTGCATGTGTGCATGTGTGCATACATGTACATGTGTTTTGCACTACCTTATTAAACATTTTAATGCAGTTGATGAATTCACACTGTTTATGCTGTTTGCTAAACACTTCTGATCTACCGGTGTAAACAGTCTTTTCCCCTCTCCATTGCTCTCTCTAGGCTCTTTTAGTGTTCACATATTTACATATGTGGGAACTGCGGTGGCTCAAGTGGGTAAAATGCTGAACTTGAAGACTGGAGGGTCAGACTTCGATACCTGAGTACTGCATGATGGAGTGAGCTCCTGTCTTTGTCCCAGCTCCTGCCAACCTAACAGTTTGAAAGCAAGAAATTGCAAGTAGATACCTTGGGTGGGAAGGTAAACAGTGTTCCACGCACTCCGTTGTCTAGTCGTGGCTGCCACATGTTTACGGAAATGTCTGCAGATGCAGACAGCACTGGCTCTTTGGCTATAAACAGAGATGAGCATTGTACCCTAGAGTTGGATACGACTGGCTTTTGAGCAAGGATGACCTTTACCTTTACTATCTAGATATGGCTCTATGTGTAGGCTGGTAAAAGTTTCCATCTCCATATGCTGAGGCTCTTTAATTCATAAATTACTTACTGTGCCACTGGTGAAAACTATAGAAGAGTCGCTACAATGGTAACCCTATATTCCTAAGGTAACATGCTCTTAGCATGGCAAATCATAGCTTCAAGTTTGGCTAACTGTGTGTGACACAGAGGGTTTTTCCAATCTCACATGCCCTCTTTCAGTGGAGGGTATCTGAGATGGTGGGAATTTTTTTTGATCAACCTCTGTGTTAGGATACTTGAAGTAATCAATACATGTTATTTGTTGCTCTCTTTGGCAGAGAAGGGCAGTCATTCAATTTGTAATTTGTTATAATGGAGCCATGATGTCATGAAACGACATCTTTTTCCTAATGTTCTCAAAGCTTGGAGAGGACCTGGTTTAAACTAGGCCACAAAAATCCTTTTCTCTCTGTCTCATAAGACTCTGTGTCATGAGACACCTTGTTTTCAAGTCAGTGTTCCCATTCCTTATCTCTAAGCTTGCTGAGTTCCCTGATGTTGTGACTACATGTTAGAGCACTGACTGTACACATGTGTCAACAATCCTATGTTGTGGGAAGGTT